>OY754337.1:40363105-43066034 GCA_963573305.1 Pyrrhosoma nymphula | reverse complement strand
ATGATTTATGAACTAGAACATTCCATGATTCAATGTTCTTCATAATTTCAAATATTTCTCACAGGACCCAAAAAAAAGATTCCTGCGTCTACTTTTCCTGATTTCCTTACTTTCGATTAACGATAGCAATACTAGCACAAATATAGCACTTATAATGGGTCAATCAATCTTGATAAGGCTTTTAACCTTATAATAATTTATAAGCTATGTGGTTCACGTCTCATTTGTTTGGCTTACCTGTGAGAAAACAAAAACACCTGTCTCAGGTGTCTCGAATGTCTCATTCGTATTCATAAATACATAAAATACGTAAGTGTTCTAAAACTTGTAGAAAATACTGCAGAAAAGTCTTAAGTATTTTATTTGCGAACGATGAATGCGAATATTTAGAACTACGATGTGAGCCCTGGAAAATTTATGATACGTATGTTTATACGTCGGACACACTTTGAGCGAAAGATATATTGGAGACAGACTATGACAGACTACTACAGACAGACAGCTTCACTATGTGATCGTCACTAATTGGAATAGAACCAAGAAGTTACACACTTCTAATTTCATTGTGCGCACTTTCTAAAGAAGCTTACGAAGTTCGAAGAAATAATGAAAATGTATGAACCAAAAACCAACTGGTTGCACCAACTCCATTTGTAAAAACCTAAATATTCTCAAAAACAGAGACACTGGTGAGACATTTTATTTATAAATTTCTGAACAAATCTCTCATTAAATTATGTTGTATTTAACATTGAAAACCTATTTAGGTGATATAATATAGAAGAAGAAAGAGTGGTAAATTTTTAATTTCATTTTTATTAAAAAAACGTTTCATTCAATATTTTTAAAATCGTTCAGATAATTTAAAATCAGAAACAGAAACGACATTTTTCTATTATTTTCATAGAGAGCTTAATAAATGTTGTTATATTCATTATACCTCTCCACAAATTAAAGAAAAAGATAATTTTTGTTAAAAAGGGAGTACCTGCTATTTAAATTAAAATCGAAAGGAAACCACTGGTAAATTATTTACAATTACGATCGAGAAAATAGAAGTTTGGCATCAGAAAGAAATGATTAGAGAAAAAATCATGAATAAAAATAATGCATTGAATTATATAATGCATAATAATGATATTGGATAGTAAATTTTGACTGCAATTATAACGGAAGAGAGTAATACTTTTGCATCAAAAATGTTTCATAAAATAGTTAATATTTTAGTTACATAAACTATTATAAAATTTTTATTATTATATATTAAATAAACATTATTCATTTGTTTATATAATATCCACTGCAGTCACAAAACCTCAATTATCATGTAATTTTTGCAAACGGCATTCACTTTACTCTTCTTCCGCTTGAATAAATAAGAAACGATGAAAAATTGCTCTATTTTCTCCTTTGCTTTAATTAATGCATGCATTTTATCAAAACTGAAGAATGCAAAACATATCTCCTCAAAGTATTAAACAAATTATAGGCTTGAGAAAATATAAACTGACCACTTTTATACCAAAGAAACAACAAAATAATATATTACAATGAAAATAAAAAAAGTATGAATAATTTTAAGTAAATATCTGAATAAATACACATTAACAATGTGTGATCGTCACTTTAAATGCAGAGGTGTTTTGAGATGCTGGATGATGATTTAATATTCCTTGTCGCAAATATCAAGTTTGAACCATAATGCAATAAGCTTTTGTGTATCTATTGTTTAAGCATGGATGTATAACATGTCACTCAAAACTGTGGAATTAATAGTTATATATCACTGCACGATACAAATCGATGCTAATAAACACCATTACGCTGATGTGAGGACGAAAATAAGGAAGAGGAAATAATACTACTATGTACCTCAACAAACTTATCTCGTACAGAATGCTTTGCAAAACTACAGCACTTTGTCTTGTGACAAAAAAATATCTTGGTAAAAGCTGCAGCAAATGCCGTTAAATAAGTTTTAGACTGTTTTGTCATTAACTGGCATCCAAAATAGAAAAGATAATGAAACCAAAATTATTTTTTTACTCATATCACCGAGAAAAAATGCAGTTTTAAGAAGATTCGAGAAGGTACCTACACAAAAAGTAATAAAAAGTCGCACTGGAAAAATATTACAATGTCAATCAACTAATGAGTGAGGCAATGAAAAAAAGACAAGGGAGTGACGTAATATTTAATTATTGCATTAGCAAGGAGAAAGAATTTATGGCCCACTTCCTTATCTTTTCCATACTTTCTTCGGGGCACATAAAAAAAGGGCTCTTTGTCTTTATTTCCCACATTCAAGAGAAATAGAGTTTTTTTATTCTCTCGCGTACGTCATTGTTTGGCATCTTACTGGATGATTAAACCGGAATTTCACTCAAGGAGTAAGGGATTATGGTTTTGAAGGACAAGTGGAACAGGAAAGTTGAAGGGAGAGGAGTTGAAATGCATAAAGAGAGAGAAAAAAGGGTAGGAAAGAACACGTTTCAGACTTAATTTTAATGCACCGAGCAGAGTAAGGGGAAGAATAATTCTTTCCTACATTTCGCCTCTCTCCAAGCCAAGCAACAATAAGGTGAATGGTGAAGGGAGGAATAGAGGTAAGGGAAGGAACAACGAGGGAGTGGTATACATAGTGGAGGCGGAGGGAACAATGGTTTTTAAGGAGAACACGGTTCCATAAAGACCACGGTGTCGCCCGGGAAAATTTCGGGCAGAAAGACGACGAGAAGAAGACGGCGAAGTTAGTGGGCGTAAAGAACACGGGAAAATAGAGGGGAGAAAATCCATTTTTCACTAAAGACATCAAACAATAAGCACTTGAAGAAAATGTACAAACGAGCATTGCACGTAGTCTAACGTGCGTCGGAAGAAGTGACATAGATATTATTAACTCCACCATAATGAACTATAGATTCGAAGGATGATGAAAATTAAATGGTCCGAAAGAAATACCAGCAGAGATGTTCAAAGAGAAGTAGGATAGAAACGTTGCGAGTTGACAACACTGAGAAAAGAAATAAACAAATTTAATGGACGCAATTTTCGTCATAATACCCTATTGAAAGCACAAATGGAAGAAATGATGATGGCAGAGAACAAACAAACGAAAATGCAATAACATACATATAATGTAGTATGACGTGCATCGGAAAAAGTGACATTAATATAATTTTCTCAACCACGAAGAATCATAAAATCGAAGAATGATGAAGAGTAAATTGACGTAGCTAATCATCAAAGTAGACGGGCTACGAGGAGTTGGAGAGAAATGTTGTATTAAAAAACAATGAGCAGAAAGAGAAACAAATTCATTAGAAAGAAAGAGAAACAAACATATTGGAAACATTTTACGACACAGTACCCTAGATGCATCAATTATGGAAGGGAAAATAGTTGGGATGAATTACAGAGAAAGACCAGGAACGAAATATATAAAGTTATAAAGGATGTAAAATTGAAGGATTTTATAGAAATTAACCATTTGGCAGGTTGAATAGTGGAGTAGAGAGCTGCAGCAAACTAATATTCGTGTTTGAGACTGCTGATGATTACAAAATATGATATCTACCCTGGAGTGTTAACTGCTAAAAATAATTCCTTGCTACTGTCACAGTCAAGCAAGATGATATTTTATGCTTTAACGCATACAAGTTTTAAAATAGTTACCAAATGTGAGGCCAGGATTACATATCAAATGTCTTATTAATAGTCAAATCAGGCTATTAAGGCTATGTTCCATCATATATTTACTTAATGTTTTTAGGTGCACGTAATCATTACGTGATATTTTAATAAATTTACTTGTGTGTATTTTCGTTTGTAGTTGGTCGTCTCCGAAGGATTCTGATTACATGAAGATGACTCTCAGATCTAAAATTAAATGAAAAAATTAGATTTTGCCTCGATAGTGGCAAATATATTGTGTATTAACCACAAAATGTAGTTTCGCCGACGCTATATTGAAAAACTGATCAGAGGAGTGTGGTAAACTTCATTGGGAATTCAATTCATTCCTTGTAGAGATAGCAGTTACGAATGTTAAAAGGTGGGCCTCAAACCTCAAATGGCCTCAAAATATAAATATTTGCTTCCTTAGATAGCTGATTTTAGTAGGTCATGACTGAAACATTCTTGTTGTTGCCATCAGAGCAATCTGCTGTAATAAGCATAAAAGAAGGGAATTCCTTCACAGAAGGGATACTTGAAGCACTCCATCACTGGCTCTATAAGCAAAAGTATTGATAAAAAACACTAAAACCCTAGCAGAAACTGCAAAAAATATTATGTTAAGTGACTTCCGTAATGTTTTACTTTCAACTTAAATATTTATTCGGTGGAATACTAAGTTTACGGCATATTAGTATGAATTCCAATAAGCCCTATCACTCAAGGTTAAATTTTCACGGCCATTTGCAACAAAAATGGCTGCATTTAAATTTCAGTGAACCGCGGCTGGTGGAAAAAAAGCGGCGGTTGGAGACTGGGAGGCGAAAGGGTAAAGAAGAAGCCCGTGTAAACAATTATAGAGAACACGTGGAAGCGAAGAATGGATGGATAGCCTGAAAAGGCAGCGGAATGAATAGTGGTGGAGAAAAATGAACCTGTTCGAGCATGTTTTAATACTCGAAGTCCATATAATATCCATCCTTATGACTTCCCGAATATCCATCCTTATGACTTCGAGAAATCAATAATGCACGCTTCTTTCATACCTGAAGATTACAGGAGCATCTATTATATGTCTTTTATTTGAAAAAAATCATTCCTAATGCTAAGACTTTTGCTTTTACCGTATTAGTTTCTCAAATGCCCTTCATTTAGCTTACTCCTAGGATAATCTGATACACCCAAGTTTCACCACTTTTTCTCCCTAGAATTGGAAAATTGGTAGTAAAAATCCGTAAATAGAGATAGTTGAGGGCCTGAGAGTCAAAGTATTACAAGTTAAATCAACACGAAAACCGATATAAGTGCATATTTTCTAAGTTGGTACCACCGGGTACTGTCAGGAAGCTACAGGAAAAGGAATACAAGTGGTCGAAAGTATGATGCTTTGATCTAGCCGCCGAACACTTAAACTACTTTGCTTTTTTGTCATTGTTTTGAAGGAGCGTTTGTGCACAACTTATGTCTATAACTACGAAGAAATCCCTCTGACCAAGGAAAGTTAAAGAAAAATGTTACTCTCTTGAGCTCTCTACATCCCAGTGTGGATGTTGCAAATACTGTAAAGAAAAAGTCAGAAACTGTAACATTTTAAAATTGTACAAAATATGGAGTTGATATAGTGGATAAAATGACAAGAAGTTACACATTGAGATCTTGCACCTAGCCTTGGCTATTACACTCTTTTCAAAACAAACTTGACCTTGCAGCCATAAATGCCTGGGTAATTTACAAAGCAGTTACTGGGGAAAAAATCTCTAATAAACCTTTATCCAGTAATTTTTCGAGGATACAATAGCTAAAAACGTGGTAAAGAGAGGTATAATAGAAATAGAATTTATTGAGGAATACAATTCCAACGATAAAGAGATAATAAGAGAAATAAGTATTGTCAAATTAATAAAAAATGCAAGAAAAATCGGACCTTTGGCTTTTGCGAGGCATACAAGAGAAGTCTATGTACATAAAAAATTCTGTAATTTTGTGCAAACTGCAGTCATGCATAGAAATTGAAAATTTCATCAGTCAAATAAAAATAAATAATTAAAATCAATTTGTTTTACCAGAAAATTGTTTCCATTATTTATATTTAAACGTTTATTCCTGGAAGAATTCTTGATATGACATTATTCAGAGGCCTCCGATAAAAAAATATTGATCTATTCCGAATGTTGTTCAGTAAAAATGATGGTTATCCAAATATATGCCCATGTATTACATCCCTGGTGAACTTTTTCATCATTTCAGTAAGGTACACCTCCTATGTGGATAGTATATTTTATCTGACAGTGAACCTAAAGGTAAAAAAATTATCTATGGAGTCAAAATTACTCCATTGGGTTACTTTAGGCAGTCCGGGACTTCGAGAAACAGGGGGAGACCAATAAAGTCACGGGAGAATATGGTGGAGGGTTATAAGCATTAAGAACAGGTTCGCGTTTATAAATAAGTGTATAGGTGTAACTGGAGCAAAATAGGTATTCAAAGATAGGATGGTATGGAGTATTAGGGAATGGCCGTATTCATAGTCCTATCGCCAACGGCAGATATTTATTTTCTGTGCCGACTCCGAAAGATAACGGTACGATGGATATGCATTGATGTATGTTTTAATTTCGCTGATCTATCCTGAGAATATGAATATCGTCTTTCTTGATGATTAAATGCTTTTAATAATTGAATATTTAAATATAGATCGTTTTATGACAATTATATAATTTAAAAAACACTGACACTGAGACCGTAATTCTTAAAGTAAGATTAGTGTTGGTTGAAAACTCCGAGTTTCTGGTCCAGTAGTTTCAAAACTTTGCCTCACGTCACAAAAGGATGTTACGTAGTAGCCTCGAGGTATAAGTTTACAATGCTGTTATGCATCTATAAATGTTTTGAATCCGTGAAAAGTTTATATTTGACTCGGAAGACACATTTTATAGATTTATTGGGTATTTAGCTATATGAATCATTAGTTGCTCACATTACTATTGAATGCATATCCATTGCCAACTTAAAAGCTCTGCTTTTTATTCGATACTTGTGAATAGGTGTTCTTAAAAATTGTGTTCTAATAGTGTCTTGTCATGAGGATAAATTTGGAAAGCACTGATCTAATGGCTCCCTGTCCATTCCCACCAGCAGTACTGTCAAAGGTTACTAATCGCTCGTTGAAGGTTTTGAATAAAGGAGACTGTTTCAAGAAAATATTAACTAAGATGGATGGGTTAAGAAAATTCTGGAGTCTGTGTGTGATCGCGTGGTTTCAACACGCTTTTCCTAAAGAATGGAGAGAATGACAACGTTGGTTGATACACTGGGACGGAAAGCAAACCCTTACATTGAGGTGAAGAGAAAGAAAGAGAATGGAGAAGACGATAAAATATTATCAAAGGAACGAGAAAGAAGTTTTGAATAAGGTCTTGAAAAGGGAGCGGACGACGGAGAGTGGTAGGCTGTCTGAACGGTGACTTCATTTCCTTGGCACAGGTAATCCACCTTCATACTCTTCTTCGGAATGAAGCTTGACATCTTGATTTTCCCGAATACAAAAGACCAAACAGCAGGGTTAGGGGAACTAATGTCTAACATGAGTTTAATATGGGCATATTTAAAATAAAAAGCCTCATTGTTGAGGCAAAGAAAATTAAAACAACATCCACTAATACTATTGTGTGACTATTGTACTTTGGGGCCAGCTTCTTAATATTTGACGAGAAGGATTGGTTGCAATGGTACGTGAAAAGGGACTTAATAAACAAACCTCAGTCATTATACACGCGTATCACTAATAAAAAATAATAATTTTAAGAAATCACTTATAAGAATCCAAACACAAAATATATGCACTCTACTAAAATAATATTTAATATATGCATCCTGGTTTTCATCAGCTTCTGCATATTTAACATATTTTCCAGATAAGCAGATACTTCAGTGCAGTTACTAACAGTTAGCACAACTGAAACACTTTAACGTCGCGCTTGTCATCAGTTCACGTGGAATAATTGAAACTCATAAGTACTTGATACACCGCACTTGAGACGAATCTAGTTTGATCATTTCTTTCAATGCTTTAGCATATTATAATCTTATTGACTCATAAAGTGCGGTTGAAATTTATAGTTTCCAATGTTTCAATTTAGCATAACCATTTCGAAGCCCTTACGTGGAGAGTAACCGAAATTTTTTTATAAAAGTGTATGCACTTAACCCTGGTCGCCTTATTATTAAGTGAACATCTTGGGTCAAAGAGACCCCAGACGAAATCAATTGGTTGATTTAGAAATATGTACAGCTCTCGTAGAGGCTAGTTGCGCGGAACACTGCGCCAAGGATAGGGTTGGTTCAATGGAAGAGGTAGCAAGAAGAAACGTAGAAGAACACGTCTATTGGCAATGGAGAGCCTTTACCATTTTAAGGCGGTTCCATGCCACTATGTTTTTGTCATGCCACCGTTTTCTTCATACTGTTTAAAAATAATGCTTTAGCTGATGTACTTCTTTAGCAGAAAACAAATTGCAAAATATGTAGATATTCCGATGATTTTATTTTTAAAAAACGTTTTGTTCCAACCACATAACCCAACTGCAGCACATTTTCTATTGACTACCACATTTAGACTCTAATTATTGTGGTTACAAGTACAAATACTAGATTGTATTGTTGCTTATATTCCAGTATCACTCAATCTCCAGGAAAAGAATAAGTAAATGAGAACAAGTAAATAGGTTTTTGCGGAGGTTTGCAATTACATCATTTAGAATAATATTGTTTCTACCCGTATCATCCATTCTGGCATTTAGCATAATGTAATTGAAATAAATAAAAAGGAGAGTGGAAAGAAAAAATTTGTTTTTAAATTAATCTTATTAAATAAGGCAAGAATTTCTGCAACTAACCTGAAAATGATGATACTTGAGTGGTTCAAATATATTCATCTTTTTTTGATATTTGGAAGAGCTAGAACAGTAGGCCTATAGCACGCAGGGTGGATAAGCCAAAACAAAGGCTTTCAACTGCTTGGAGCATTCCATTCAATGAGTTAAAGTTAGCAACGGTCGGAACAGCAGCGCAATTATGCGTACAATAACGACGATGAATGGAGCGATGTAAGAAGGCGAAACTCTCTGTAGGCTGACGGTAGGTAGTATTTTGTAGGTTAGCAATAGTCTCGGCTTCATTTTTTTCTTTAATGATATTCGTTTCCGTAGAAATTCATTCAAAATGCGCATAAAACTAGAACATATGCTTTTTACTCCGACGTATTAACAGATTTTCATGGCCCACGTTTTACGTGTTTACCGAAAGTTAACACGAAAACAACGACCATGGATGCGACTATCGACTTTAATTTGATGTTCAGTGCCTAATGTAGTGCAGGGTCTGGAACGAAATAATTGAATGAATAGCATGTGTGCAATTCTTTTTTGGAGTGAGCAGCCGACAAGAACGATCAATTTTCTCTAATAACTCGAAATATGACAACCACGCGCAATGAGTGTTTTTTTTTCAGGAAGTAGACTCAGCAGAAAAATTATCCACCGCGCAACTCCCACGAGCATTTATGAGTGCAGTACACTCCTCCTATTTACTCGTTGCCAAACTTTCCATACACAGTCATTAGCCACCAAAAACTTCTAAGTTGCCACTTGAACCTCCCCAATTGCTGTAACGCGGACGCCAGTTTTGAATCGTATTGGAGGGGAACGATGTTGAGAGCTTCCAGTGGTTGAATTGAAGAGAAATAATATTTTTTGGACCTGGCACTCCTTGAAAAGCCTCTCGGATACGATAGCGCTAGAGTCGTGTCGAGGTGAAAGAGGAAGGTCGCCACCTGATCCCCACGCTAGAAGGAGGCACCGATCGATTGAAGCGATGGCTTTTCCTTTCTCCTAATACCCTCGCTTTTCAGTGTGTCACCAAAGAAATTACGACTTTTCTAGGTACTCTCGTAGACCAGCAGGACACATGTGGTAACGGTGATCATTCTAGAAAAATTATAAAATATGACAAAATATATGACAAAAGGATAAAAAATTGAACGGAAAGCATTTTGATTGAAACCAAAAGAAGGAAAATATTTTGTTAATAACTAGAGAGTAAGCTCTGAGTGAGGTGTATGAAGGAATGTTTATTGTTATGGCTTTTTATTACAGCATTGAAATGCAGAGGTCTCCATACAATTGAATTATATTTTAGTTGAGTCGATTGATTTTAAAGCATAATTACTTTGAATTGAGAAAATTCTTTAATATATTGTCGTGGATACAGTTAATTAAGCACCAATAGGTACACCTGTTAATTACGGATGATTAAACGTAAGTTCTAAAATAGTATTTACATAATTAATAGATATTTAATATGTTTTAATAAATCTGTAAAATAAAATTTGTAATCAATACCGTACATTGAAGCACACTTCAAACTCAAAGCTAATGCAGTTTTCTGTGAATTATAACGATGGAATTAAATAATTATGATCAATTAACTAAGTTTTAATAACTCTGAGATGAAACAGTTAACCAAAGCTGTATATTGACATGCAATCCAATCAAGCTTAAGCCTATGCATTGATTTTTGCATGGATACCTAAGCGTAATTTGAAAAAAAAACATTTCGTCTGATCCTAGAAACATGTTTGGTTCCCATCGACCATTTTCCGGTGCATTAATGAAATATTTGGATAATTCGATATCGGACTTTACTTTCCCAATACCTTGGTAGATTTTTTTTCCCAAATAATATTTGAAGTACAAATCAATCCGTCGAAGTGCAATAATATCTCATTAAAATGCTTATAACTTACTCTCTTATTGTTAGCCATTAAATAATTGTAATTAATTCTTCCAGGCTAAATTAAACGTTAAATCATGCATGCTTTAGATCTAATTTATTTCCACGAGGGTCCAGGATTCCCAGTTTAAAAAAATTCCTATCGCATTTGTTGACTTTTGAAATGGAATATTTCATGCTGCGTAAATGTCCATACCAGTTAATCTTTTCATGGGAACATGACTTTTTTGTCACTTTATGACGATTCTATTACATGCACCCGTTTATTCGGCGTACTCGGTAGTTCACTCGTTCGTGAATATTCTAGTTTATCTCGATCCATTTACTTTTAGATAATTAAAAATGTACTAAAATGAACGATTAAGGAGTGATTTACTATGAAAATTGACGCTCGGATCCTACTGCACATGGAATTGAGCGCGCATTCTGTGTGGAGATAACAGTTGAAACCAGCTGACGCTCCCATCGTCGAAAATTCATCTTCGATGCCCATATGGGGTTGATAGAACTATCTCCCAGTCGGAACATTCCGTTTATGAATGTCGGGATACAAATTATGTCCCCTTAAATTTCAGTGGCTCGAGTTTGTTTTCTCTGTTCTCATCCTCTTCTCCTCGCGTTCTTGTCTCATGCCGTAAGTCAAGTTCGTTCGTTGCTGGGAAAATGTTTTCTGTAAATATAACCATTCACCAGTCTATATAAATTACGAATCAATTCATTTGATATAGTCCCAGTAATCAACATACACACGGTCCTTGAGTGTAAGCAAATAATATGATGGAGAGCGAAAATTTATTACTGCATAAAATGACTGCAAAATTTCATCTAATCGATTCTTTACATTTCAATGTACGTAGTCTTTGTTGTGAGATTTTAATTGTATTGCATACGGCCCTGATCTTGAATGCCTCTTTTGCCTCAGTAACCCTAACACATTACTACATGCACATCTGTTCTTTAGAATCCAAGTATTCCTCCTCAGAAGAGTCTTTTCCACCACGGTCACCCATGACCATCACTACTCTATCAAAACTCTGCTCCGCTTATCGATTCTCATCAATTATCTTGGCATGGCCCAACGAACGATGTGCACTACTACCATACATGTCCAATACCGGAGCATCCAAACCACATTATTTTGTCAAATCTTATTTTTTTTTCTGCAAATATTTCTCAGATACCCCATGCCCACTGCAAATTTCTTAATAACATTTCATTCATCTATTGCTCGTTCAATTCTAATATTAGTTGACAGCAGCCCTTAATGCCAACATATTTAATGCTAGTTGTCTTACGTTGGTTTTTCTTCTTATGTACTTTTATCTTCAATTGGTCTATTTATCCCTTTGCTTTCCTCTTAGGACTTTTCCTTCTATTTTGTACTCAATTATATTCCCCACAAATCAAATGTTCCTCGAAATGTATCCACTCCATCTGGTTCTTCTTTTCTGCATAGAGTTTCATTTGAACCTTCCTTCTCCTCCTCTTCTGTAAACATTTTAATTTTTTATGTCATCTGCCCATTTGATCTTCAGATTCCTTCCCCAACATCTGGGTTTGAATGAATTGAATCTTTTATGATCTACTTTCTCAAGGTCTCACGTTTCCGATTCATAGACTTCCACGCTCAATATGAATGTTTCCGCATACTGTTTCCTCGTTCCAAGTTCTACCTTCTTTGATAATTGTAGTTGCCTTGTTATTACAAACGCAGAATTTATTTAGTTTATAATTTTTAATAGTAACGATTTCGGTAATTTGAGCAGTGGTATATGAGCTGACATGAATTGAGAGGCATGAGCCAAATGGCATACATGACTTCAAAGATTTAACATTAAGTGCTTGCTGTACCTCCAGGCTAAGATATGTAGACCCACCATCGTGTCTAAGCCACACATTTTAGGTGTGGAAAACGAAAGAGAAAGAGAAGAAATTTGCAGAAAACTTAGAGGCAGTAAGAGGGAACAGGAGAGGGAAAGGATTATAATAAAAAGATTGCAATGTTCTTTTGTGGTTTCATGGCGACCGGAGAAGAGCAGGTGCGACGAAGAGTCATTATGAAAGACTGAAGACTTGCTCGTTCGTTGGAATGGCATTCCGTTGCTTTTTCCCTCTCTCCTCCGCGAGTTTCCTTACCTCCTCCAACACTCTGCTCAACCGATTCCATATCTTTCAAACCTCAGCAGGCAATAAAAGCTTTCTCCTGAAACCCTCAAGCCTTACTTCCACCGCATCCTTGAAAAAAATCCTACCCGTACCCTGCGATCCATGAACGAGGCTACCCTCCCCAAACCTTCTCTCCCTTCCTTTCTACCATCCCTCAGAAAGCGGCTTCGCGGCTTTATTTTTCCTTCCCCAGTCGCAAAGCTTTCTTCTCATTCTTGCCTCCTCCTTCTCCTGCCTCCTGGGGAACTGTGGGAGATTGCTTTCCTCCGCAACGGTCCCGACTCGCGCAAGATGTTGCCGCGTGTGAATCAAATAAAGCTCTCGCACGACCCTTCGTGTTCTCCACCATCCTTTCCTTCTTTTCTTAAGAGAGGAAAACCAAACATATTTCCCATCCATTCCTCTCACACGCATTGGAGCAAGTGTGTAGTTAATTAGCAATTCACAGCCTAACTTTATAAAATGTTACTTGTCGCTTTGCTCGAAGCAAATATGAGTGAATATTTGTTTATAATGGATGATTTATTATTTATAAACGGATGGCATGAAAAAACCACCTCGAAACTATTAACCGTTAAAAACCAGTTATTTCGGTGGAGCATATCAAGTAAACGTTGATGTGGGTAGGTGGGGATAACTAAGGTGAATTGTTGTGAATTGTGTGATCAGTGTTTTAATCTAGACACTTGTTTTCAATAAGTAGTTCCAAAAGTCCATTCGTCAATTGCATCAAAATGTAAGGAAAGACGAGATAATCAGTCAACGGCCAATCAGACAAACAAATCAGGAGTCACCTGAATCCAATTTATGGATATAAATAACGGAAAAATCTGACTTATTTACTTATGAAGCAGAAGCAGTGGCATTCAGAAGCCCTGATGAAGAGGAACAAGTCGTTCTTCGAAACGCCGGCAGATATAAAGCATATTATCTGGGGGTATACACCTACAATGTTCAATCATCAGATAAACCTTGAAAATATTAGATTATTAACTCACTAGATAATTTGGCAAATATATTTCACTCTTACTTTATGGTTATAATAGTCCTTGAAATTGGTTGTAATTACTGAAAACTAGGTTGAGTCATAAAGTAAGCGTGTTAATATTTTATTAAATTAATATTTCACAATATTATTCATGGAACTTTTCCTCACAGTAATGGTGAATACATTTTGTAGTTAAGAGTAGTAAACTAAGATAAGTTACCTCGTGCAGGATAAACATCAGTTACAGGTGAAAATTCTACCAAGCATATGGACTTATTCATTCAAAAACCTTCAATGTGGACCATTTTTTTATGTTTACGCAAAAACCATTTAGTATTTAGTTCTTAATCTATAAATAATTTTTTAAAGGTTTAATAAAGAGAGGCTATCCCCCTATATGGGAATCATGGGCGTAGGTAGAGTACCATGAAGTTAAACATAGGATATATTAGTTTAAGACAAGGAATTGACCAAGCATATGGATGGAAGTATTGATGATATTGCCTCATCAATAAATTGTTGTTACAATCACATCCATGCCATCGAAAATGCAACTAAATATGGTAAAGGTGATGTATCCCGGAGAAAATAAGGAAGTGAACGTGAAAAGAGTACCCGGACATAATTTAAAGAAGCAGAACATTGAACAGCGAGTTGTTGAAGGACAAAAGCCCTTAAGATGAAGATGATCAACTTTTCCCACTCTTAAGGCTAGAACTTGATTCCACGCGTTAGTCAAATAAAGCTCATGAACGGCGAAAACCTCTTCCCGACTACCCACCGTTACTTTACCATTTTTGCGGTGGAGAAAAACAAGGATTTTTCTCCATTTCTCCATGCTACCAAATTCACCAATTCGCTACGTAGGAAATTTGGTGAAGTGAACACGGGTATCAAACTTCTCTGGTACAGAGGGATGAGAATATGAAGAATATCAGCATGTATTTATTTGAACACTACTTATACATACTACCCCGCTAACAGCCGATACGATAGGATAAAAAATGTGGTAGAGGGTACTAGGACACCAGATATTAAAAAGCGAGGGAAAAAGAAACAGGGGTTTGAATAGGGCAAGGATAAACGTCAACTGTAGCTTAACGTAAGCAAAAATCGTCAAATTTTGTGTAGGTTATGTTATAATAACTACCAGTGCGTGGAAATAAGGACTTTTAACGATCATTTTGGCCATTCCCCTCTCCATGATTGTCGCTTCTATAAGTCCAGATTCACAGCGCGAAATCAAAGTAATTGTATCCATGATCTAATAAAATATTTATATAGATTACACTTCCTCCATTTCTTCAGTGAATGAAAACAGCGCTCGTAGGGTCCCCTAGGTTTTAATGATTTGGTCGTTAACATTGTCCTCCAAATGGAAATGGAGGCAAGACGGGGACATGGAAAGGGAGTAATACGAAAGAGGGAAGTATATTTTAATTGCCTCATTTCGTGAGCTTATTCCGAACGCTGAAACTCGTTGAACAGTCGAGAGCCTCGATTTTTATGCCTCCATTTAATCACCAAACGCCATGCCAATTTTATATCCGTGTAGCAATATGCCGAATGAAAACGAAGAAGAAAGTGATTACCAAAAAGACATCCGAGTCGGCGCTGGATCTATAAACTTTCCTGCAACAGTGTGAGGGAAGCAGAACTAATCAAATGCCTTGAAAGTAGAATCAAAAACTCCCAGTACAACGATTGAGGATTTTGTACTCTATTTTACACTAGATTATCATTTCTTACTTGCATATGATAACATTTGGGATGAAAGGACTTTGTTAGTGCCATTGTGCGCCAGAAAGAGGATGGAAACGCTGTTTTTTCGGTCGTATCAGCTATAAGCTATACGACCATAACACAAAGAACTGAATAAAAGTACTGGTCTTTTAAAAGGAAAGAAAAAGCAATATTGCTCTCAAAACAATAAATTAAGTGTCAAATCAAGTATTAGGGCCTGGAAATGGATGCAAGAAATCTAAAATTCGAAATGAAAACTGAAAACATTCACAAAGGAATATTAATGTTACCAAAGGACCAGTGGCATCACATTTATTGCGCATGTGCCAATATAATGTTAAAAAGATCTATAAATTATAACTGCGCATTAGCAACTAACCGTGTGATTGAATGAATGTGTTGTATAGTAGTTTAAAATAAATTATTTCACAAAGACAGAAAGGAATAAATTCCTTCTACCAGTAAAAGAATGCTGTATTGACAATGTGTGGCAAAATTAAGCACTTGCTGTATCATAAAATACAACATGTAGCTTTAAGCCAAACGCTCAAACAAAAATGGCCTGACCATGGATATAAATTTATCACGTTAACAAGGTAATAAACGGATAAATAGAAGAATATAAATCGCACTGAGTGAATTTATGGAGAAAGTGATTTTCGGACAACTCTTAAATCCCTTTGCAGGAAGTTTATTGTAGAAATTCCAATATGTTAATTACCTGTACATAAAAAAATAAATGTATTATATCACCCACTTAGTTTTCTCATCCTGAACCAATAATTACTCATCGACCAATATCGTATGAGTTACTAGTGTAGGCTTTCCATGATACCCTGAAGAAATCATCATCATCATACTAATATATAAAAATCAAATGGTGTCTGTCTGTCTCTCTGTCTGTCTGATGCTCAATACGCCAAAACTACTGAGTTGCAATTTGGCATGTAGAGAGAAAATGTATCTGGAAGTAATAAAGGCTATATTAGTATATATATATAAGGCTATATTAGCAAAGGCTATTAAGTACTTAGGGCACCCGAAGACCCCCCCTGGTGGGCTCTGGTGGTCCATGCCAAGCATTGGGTTCGGCGCCGTGGTTTCACTATTTGCTATTAAAAAGTAATTTACGCTGTAATATTTTACGCTTCTTAATTTGAAAATCATGTTTGTAACTGAAAAAACTCACATTTTTCTCTGAAATCAACAATAGCGTATTTCCTAGACAACCAGAGACTTGATTTCCAAACTGCAATGGTTAGACTTGGATGCTTAAAGACAAGCCCACCAGCAACCTCATGAGAATCTCCCCGTGGTGTTTCTAGGGTTACGCTAAGAACCGCACAAATTTCATCCCAACCGAACCTACGGACGGGTAACCAGCTATAAATCTGGTTCAAATATAGACCCATCTGTTTCGAAACTTATATCTGTTTTAAGATGGCGGAAATTATAATGACGTAACTACATGCTTCTTACCCGAAAGAAGAACGGAAATTCTGCGGAATAAACGAAATCGGTTCATGAAAATCCACAAGTGCACTAAGAATCATCCTAGATTTTTATTCAGCAACCGAAACCAATTATTATGGCTACCGTTTATGCCGAAGGTGCAGTCCGGGTGATGGAGGATTCATAGGTCAAATAAACGTGTATGTGGCTGAAATTGCTCCTTTTGACGTTGTCAATTGCTGGATTGTACCCTACTCTCCACACCTGATTAAGACTCTCAACGCACGTATCAACGTTGGATCGCGCCACTAAATTAAGTCATTGGATGCAATTATATGAATATACACTAGGGAAGCGATCAAGCTGTTAATCACTCAGAAGACGGCTCAAGAGAATCGGAGGGACGAGGTGACCATCTATCAACCTAGGTGCTATTTAAGTAGTAATTAGTCTTCGTGGCTCATTTTTGGATTTCCCGTGCATGAAATAGGACCAACAGTCACTCATCTCTCCGTGCACCTGGAAAACGGTCATCGTGTCTACTACAACGAACACAACATACAAGATAGGTTACAAACTCCTCAAAAGACCACGATGACAGTTTTATTCTTCAGACAGCTTTGTGGTTTTCTTACAAAATAAGTTTAATGTTTTTCACACCCGTTGAATGTCAACGGGTACCTTCCCCTAGTAATTAGACATTTTGGTATTCCCACTTTCAGATTTTATCTCAGCGTTACGAAGATTATACGTCCAGAGCAGTTGCATAGCAGTGCGAAAAAAGAATTATTTAAGAATACAGGGATTATGAACATGCTCTCAAAGAAAATTCAAAAGCAATCAAACTAAAGTAATAATGGAGGATTGAAGTCGAGGCATGAAAGAACAATAACATCAGCCAGAACAAGTAAAGTAACATATTAAAAGGTGCAGTGCCATGCGGCCTTTCAGTGGAAAGAGAGGGGGAGTAAGGAAAGAGAGGAATTTAGAATTAGTATGGGTATGATCAACAGAATATAAAATTCACAGTTCAGAATATAGAGATGAATTTTATGATCAATTAGAAGAGTCAATCAAAATGAAGGTCAGTCAAGAATAGTCAATGAACTGCAAGCATTATAGCGAAGGGTCTTATTTCGAAGCGATGCGGTAGAATGTGAACTGTTAAACTTATAGTCTTTTATAAGGGGTGGCGAATGGAACCGATATGTTTTGGTGAAAGCGAAAGCATTATCGTAAGCATTATGAAAGGATTAGGCCAACTGTGCTCGTTCTCGCAGTTGATCTTTACTTATTACGTTGTGGAGGCTATTAAGGGGATAAGGAAATAATATTTTTGGCGGTTTGAAAATTTACGGAGAAAGCGGTTTGAGCTAAAGCGTGCTTAAGCTACCAATATGACCAAGAGCAAGAAAAGGTTAAGGGTGGAATACTTTTCAGCGAGAATAAAGGAAATGTGATACTGTATTTATGAAAAGAAAAAAATGGAGAGATTAAGTCCTGTATCTTGGTCAAGAAAGCATTATTTCAGCAAAAAATAGCGAAGGACTCACACGAACAAAAATAGCAAACTTGATATGTCATCAAGGGAATGAGAATTATCAGCAACTACAAGGAAAAGGGATTGAGATGTCTCAAGCCTTACTATATGGAGTTGTATCATTATTTAACTATCTAATATCACTTTGAAATTCTGCACAATTTTATTAAATAGCCCTCGGTTGCGTAAAAGAGGTACATCATCAGTTGTGAAGATGTAACTCGGTTGCCATATAAGTTGTCATTTTAAAAAATCCGTGCCAATTCACGCAATTATATTGATTGATTATTAGATGGAGAATATTTTAATTGGATAGATGCAATATTAGATATTAGTATGAAGAGACTATAAAGTATTTTGATGCATGTGTATGCTGTGGCTCATAAACATATTTTGTTACTATTTTGGGTATCCTATATTCTCATCACGTCCATTTCTTTAACGATGAGGTACGCATAGTTACTTGACAGAAAATAACATGACTAAAATTTGGCTAGAGTTTAGTGTAAAGCGAAAAGGGCAAATAATTATAAATGCAGTAAATAAAAAACTATAAAATACAGCATGCATGTACAGGAACATATACTGACCAAAAAATATCCTAACTACAAATTACAGGCATAGAATACCTGTTGCAAAGATGTATATTTACATTAAAATGGGTCATAACTTCCATCGAAATATTCTATCCTTACAAGTTTCCTGTAGAACTGAATGCCTTCTTGACAAATTAAAAAAAACCTATTAGGCAATACGAAAACATGACTTAAATATATTACGAAATTGTACCCGAGTACATATGATGCCATGCTTGATGACATTGTTTTTAGAAGGTTGATATCCATGTCTGTGAACTAGAAAAATATTTTGAGACAGGGGTTATTGCTTCCAGGTTACCTTCAAAGCATTTCCACACAGATCGTGGACCAACAGGAAATTTCCAATACATTCGTCTCATATGTATCATGTTTGTCTTATTTTTGATAAAGAGAAAATAATGCCGGGATGGGAGAATTATTTTGTAATTTTAAAATTGCCTTCATTATGATTTTGAAGAGACTTAGGAGAAAATTATACATGAGTTGTAGGGATAAACAGCTCTTTTTACACAAAAAAACTTTTGTCGAGGCAACAGAATATGAGAAGGTCTGGTTATTATGACTAAATATGGATTACCTTAGCCATCGTGTCCTTATTTTTAGAGCCGATTGACTCAGACTAGACTTCCCGACTAGTCTTTCGAGGACCTCCCTGAAATATCTTCATTTTTTAGTATATGACAATGCGGTTGAAATTAGAATGATGCTTTCCTTTCTTTTCCTTGAACTTAAAATCTGGACTTCTTCTCTTTGATTTTTCTGCTTATTATTAAAGCCGTAATGAATGAGGAAAGAATTTTACACTTTTCTACATCTCCTTTTTATGCGACAATAAAAGAATCGACAGGCGGGAATATTCACGAGTGACTGAACATTTGAGTACGCTGGATAAACAGGCGCAGGTAATAACATCATCAAAAAGCAAAAAGACATTATTTTTTTATGAAAAAAATTGCTGGGAGGGACATTCATGATGCGAAATGAAATACTTCAAGCATAATTTTAATAGAAGAGACAATGATGCAAATTTTCAGAACCACCGGTCCCAAATGAAAATTAATTATTCTAAAGTGTCCTATAATTAGTATAATTATTAATAGAGCCTGAAGTAAATAAGTTCTAAATCGTACCCTACTTTATGCTTGTAGTGAGCTTTTCATTGTTTATTTTGCGCTCGACCTAGTTGACTTCTATGGCTTAACTAAAATAAAATGTTCAATGAGGATGGCACGATGATTTCCCGCAGGGTAGGCATATTTAGTTTAACATTTTTAGTAGCAAGTCTCCCTTCATCAAAATGATAAAATGAAACTATGCTTCAAATTATTTTACACGCATTTTATTATAAATTAGCTTTACATTAACATTACGCTAATCTAATTACCTCATTGACTTGATTTCCGATATATAAGGCTCTACACGATTGTCATAATTTGCCGCTTAAAAATTATATGAAAAACGTAAAAGGGTTAAAAATTTAGATTTTCATGAAAATAACGTCGGTGAAGAAGTAATCAAGCATCATCGAGAGACGACCTAATCCAAATAATATTGCATTCAACCGACAACCCATGTAAAAATAAATAAGTGGAGAAATAGAGTTCAGTGAGGCGTTTGGCATTAACATACTATTAATTCCCGTAAATTGATGCATTAATGCAGCAATTACTTTATAAACTACCAATTTTGAACCACATGATATGACTACATATTTAATAGCATAAATATCAACATACTTTGGGAGTTGATCGTCAATGATTCGCATAATCATCCTTGAAACATTGAATATTTAATTTTTTTAAACTTAAATGAGTACCCATTTCGATGCACTAGTTTCAATGATATCAGGCTCAGCGATCGATATAGCTATCCCACACCTCATATCTTGCATCTCGTCGTCAACCTAATTCCTTTGGTATTTGGCTAAATACGGCACGAATTCAACGGGTCATTGAGCCCCAGCTATGTATGCTGCCGATTCAATCGTATTCTCTAGCTATTTTTACCGACTGAATTCCACATTCTCCAAATAATTCCAGATCCAAAAAAATTTCAAACAAATGACCCGAATGCATAAACAGATTGTGATTTGATCATTCGCCTTAAGGCCCTCTATGTGCGATAATTGAAAACGACAAAAAAGTTAAACAGAGTTCAAAGTATGCAATTAGAAAACCGCTTTCTGTTTAATTAATTCAGTCGCGGGTGAAAAACTACATTATTTAATTCTACGATAAATTACGTTGAACTAAATGTCTTTCACATGAAACAATATTACTCCACGTTGTAATATAAAGATTGTCTTTTGAAACAATACTTGTAATATAAAGATTTTCAATCATGAAATTTCGCCAATCAATATGACGCTGTACGCTTTTCATTTTAAAAATACTTAAAATTCATCTAGTATGCCGTTTACATCTGAACATGATTAGGGGAGTGGTGCTAATATGAAAATACCTTCATCAAAAAGTGGCCTTAAGAGGCACCGCACAAGTGTGGGGCAAGGATAGTATAACTAATTGACCCTTTTGACTGTGCCTTAACTTGTTGAATCAAGAAAAAACTTAAGGCCTAATTGGAGGCATTTTAATTAGTGGTATTAAACTGAAAAATAATTGATGGCCAAAACTATTATTGATCCTAAACAAGGGTATTTTTTGAGGCATAGATGAAAACCGTAAATTAAAACTGCAAATCAGTGTGGAAATATAATATATATTAATAAAAAAAATTAAATTAAGGAAGCCATTGAATGATATCGAAGACAAAATTACATATGGACTGAACCTTTGACGATATATAAACCATGTACTATAAAAATAGGAGATTATGAGAGGATTTGACGATGTTACGCCCAATTTCAAGCATTTTCTATGAGATACCAATCAAGAAGATGAGGTTCAAATTGAGGAAATATTATGAAGACGCGCTAGGTAAATTTTAACTTATAAGTTATGTCCAATACCCTGCAATCAGTACTATTTAGGTGGTAGGAATAAAAGAAGAAAGAAAGACACTGCAATGTCCACACTGTATTTAATTGTCCTCAAGTATGTTTTCGTTTCCACCAAACCATGGTCAATTGGTCATGGACAATAACATACAGAAGAGTAATAGCAGGGTTACTGTTTGACCTTTCATTCATACCATAAAAGATTTCCTGAGACTTTCATGTGATTTTTAGTGTTCCAACGCTGATATAGACGCTATGAATTTTCACCAGAGCACCTTTTCATTACACCAATACGTCGCGTCTTGTGACATGAATCAGTGGACCTCATCCACGCACCGGCGTCTCGCGTTTAATTTGGCGAAAGGCTCTCCGAAAGTGTTCCGCATACAACTGGTGGACACTAAGCAGCTCTGTACGTTTCTTCCATCATTTCGTGGTGTGTATACTACTTGCACTCTCTCCTTTCATCTCGTAAACCAGGCTTTTGGTATGCTCAAGGTGTCCAGTCGCTCCGTGTCCTCATTTTTGTCCTGAATAAACAATCGACGGCGACATTTACGCTACACCAAGAGAGGATAAAGCACAGGCGAGTGTGGACTGACATGTCTGAACACTGCCCCTGTAATGGGACTGAAGTTAGTGATGACCTAGTTCCGAGAGATATTCACTTGAAAGAGGAATATCACATCAAGCGCCCAGAATCTCGGCGGCTTCAGCTGAGAAGCGTTAAAAGAGTCATCAAAGGGTCATAAATAAATGACAATAACTCATTGACAGAGGGAAGAAACTATAATAAGTAAACGCCTAAAGCTAAAATTTCCGAACCAAGAATCTGACATATTACCGACTTATTGTAGTCAGCCTTCATTATACTAGGTTGGCATTTACTTATTACATCAGACAGACTGGCTATGAAATCGTTTATTTAAATGGTCTCATTCTACGCTCAGGTATTTAGATCACATGGACTGTGATCCAAACTTACCTGGCAGGGATCTTAGTTCATGATGTATCTTTCAAATATTTCGAACTTTATTATAATTATGGTGCGACCAAAAGATGTTCGTGGTCTTCCTTGCTGAGTAATTACGTACAAGACGAGGGATCCCGTGACCTAATTTAATAATACGCACAGGTCTTCTCGTACACTGAGATTTAACTGATGCTTTAAGGAAAATATTTTTTCCATGAAACACATAGGAAATAATTCCAGGCATGATAAGACATAGTTCTCTTATCTTGAAAGCACAGAGGGAAACACACCACATTATTATTTCGAATATAGTATTTCGAAGTAAAACATTGTTGATGTGCTATTTCAGTATTTTTTCATGATCCAACTGGAAAAAACGACGAAAACTAAAACGATCGTTACTGGAAAAATACAAAAGAAAAAATCACTGTCTTAATTTAATTTTGGAAAACCAATCAATATAGAAAGTGGAAAAGATGGGATTAGGATCACTGGTAATGGTAGAATCAAGAAACATATGGTAATCATAAAGGCTCAAACCAAGAGGAAATTCTACCAAAAGAGGAGTTTAATGCCAGCCGGTAACACAACTTTAAAATAAATAAGATTTTCCACAAAGCATACACATGAAGCGTTCACGTGTATGATAGTGAAGCGTGGATGGTAACTGAAGCCCAACGAGCATTGCTTAATATTGATGATAAATTCCTTTAGAGAAAAATTAAGCGGCATAGCATATTAATGCACTGCAAATTTGTAAAAACGTATGTAAGTAGAAAGTTAGAATCTCGGAGGATTTACGTATACAGTATACTCTACGGCCAATACATACTGTCATACATTATTTCAAACGGTGTTTGATTTTGCGGAAAATATACAAAATTATACGAAAAATTATGATTGATGCCTCTGGAGCCAAGATTCTGATGATTTACCTATTCATATTAACTGTCAAAGATACAAACTGCACACCCAAAGAAAACTTTGACTGCGCTTTCGACCACTTCTTCAAATTTGATTCTGTGACCTGGCCCCACCAAGACATGTTGAGCAATGACTGATATTTATTCTTCTCTGTTCATTAGTTGAAAGCTTGAAAGTTGGTACTCAAGAACGTACAACACAAAAATCGGCCATTGAGAATCTGTGGATATAATCAAAAGGCCCAACAAAATTAATGGGGAAGATGGCTACACCCTTTCTTATACATGAAAACGCGTCTTCCATGGCCCCAAAAAGGAACTTCGCCCCATGCGTCTTTTGAGGATCGGATCCCTGGGGATATACCAATCAGTGAAGTACTGGTGCGCAGTCACCCCAGTTGAACCAGGTAAGTACCGGCGTTTTCGAACATCAGCATGGCCTGAGGACGCCTACGGCACAGTTGCTGAAACGTTGCCAGCAAGAATGATGCCAAAACGGACGAAACCTGAAAACCTGCCTAACTGCAAACTTGAACGCCACTAAAAACCTACGTCAGAAAATAAATGACTATTTATAAACATAGCTGAAATGCTGTCCGCGTAAAAGTAGAAACCTTTTTTTTAATAAAATATCCCAGAATACCAAAATAATAGGCAAACTGCTAGATTACCATCAAGTTTTTCCAGTGAGTTTCCTGCAGGCCGATGTTAGGTACTCCTTTGGCGAGGGATAACTCCAATCCACATTCACACACACACAATCTGAAGCTGTTAGTGCATTCTACTCTTTCTATTGCCTTTTGTTAAATTCTTGAACACTTAGTTGTGACATTTCTAAGTACATATTGTCTTCGTAAATTGAATATAAGGTGGTGAGTGGCCTCGTTCCACACCACCTGAAAGTCCAATTACTCCCACTTGAAAGGATGGTGGGGAGTCTTGTATGTTTGAGCGATTGGAAGGAAAGCAAAAACATGTGCATTGGGATACAA
The DNA here is from genome assembly GCA_963573305.1 of Pyrrhosoma nymphula. Classification (NCBI taxonomy): domain Eukaryota; kingdom Metazoa; phylum Arthropoda; class Insecta; order Odonata; family Coenagrionidae; genus Pyrrhosoma; species Pyrrhosoma nymphula. The sequence continues at coordinate 43,041,238 of OY754337.1, read as the reverse complement.
AATTAAACTCTTAAAAGTAAACTAAAAAAAGAAATTCTACTATTCTAGATACCCAAAATGTATCTAACTACTCGCAGTGGTTATTAGATGTTATCCAAGCGAAATGCAATCAAAGCATTCATGTACAACCGAGCAACTACATATATGAATTTTGTAGCGTGTCAGTCAGTCATTCTGTTCCCATTTTGTTTATTTCTGTCTCAATTCTTGAGCTAGTGAAATTTGGTTTGGTGCATTAAATGTGGATTCTCTGTCTGTATGATTTGGTAGTAGTTTTGGATTTTTAGCAGTTGGTGGTGCAAAGAAAAATGCAAAATACAGTGGCTATTAAGCTAATAATGCGTAAAAACTGCTTTACAACGATGAATTTATTTAGGTTAGCGACGGTGAATTAAACAAACAGTACTCATTAAAGTGCAATCAGCTACAAACCGTGAGGGGATATAAGCGTTGTTAATTTATCTTTTTCAGGTAAATGTTGATTGCACTACGATATCTGTATTACTTTATTTTAATTTCTGTCTAATAAAAGTGGGTTATTTTTTAATTTTGGAGAAAGATCTTAGCCACATGTATAAGATTTGGAACCTTTTTTCACAAAACTGAAGCATATGCGATGGAAGTGACTCTGGCATAATATTATAGTTTAGTAGAATTTTTTCACTGGAGTGGTTGCTGTAATTCCTGAAGTGTATAGTTCGTATGTAAGCCACCAACCTTTTTACACTTACGCAGAAGCAGCAGTAAAGTATGTTCGTAGTATTTTCTTTCGATTGACGAAATTAGTAGACAAGAGTCATGTGTTAAGTAGTTAGCGATTAACCTCCTATGAAATTCTTTCTCTCTAGTTTCTTTTATTTCCCTTGATATGTAACTAATGAAGGCAGAATTCGGCAATTAGTGAAGATATTTACAAATTATCCGGGTGATTGTTTAAATGCATACAACTCCAAATCAATAAGGTCAGTGTCAAATTTCTGTAAACACAACGTTTGTATAATCAATTAAGGGTTTTGATATTGCCACTCCCTTGATTTGGTTTTATGGCATAAGATATACGATTAGCTAGCGTATGTGAAATGAACCTCAACAGTTTTACATTCACTAAAGTGTCTGATTAAATACCAAATGTCGTATAGGTTTCAATACATTTGCGAGCGCCGCTGTCTCAATATTGGTACAAACATCACTTCGAAAGTTTAGTATTACTTATACCCTTACGAATGCTACATGAATGTGCGAGAATTTGACCTCGGAGATTATTCATTACCAGTATTTGTTAAAATATGTCAAATATTGCTCCCGTGCTTGCTGTTAGGGGGAAGAAAAATTTCCAGTGGGGAACCTAAAACAATGCAATGTGCAAAAATGCCTTACTGTTTTTCTAGAAACTCCAGCTTGGATGAAAACATGCCTCCCCACGATGACCAACGATTAAAAGTTCTTGCCAAGTTTTTCGGGACTCCCGTGTGCACTTTCTATAGCGAGGTCTAGGCAGAAGGTCTGCTAGTTATATATTTAATATGACAGTAAAAATATAGAGGAAGAGTAGGCACAGACTTTTTTCGATAAACTTTTAACTAATATTCTGATACCTTTTTGAATGCAATGAAGTGTATTTACTTGATTGCATTCTGTATTTGTACTTTATGTGTTTATTCGGTCCATTCGGATGGGATGTCATATCGTTGTTCTTTTGGCACCTTTTTCAATGAGTAGGTAATTGCCGATGCAAGGTTTCTCTGTGCAATTACTTGCATCCACTCCCACTTTTCCAGAAATTAGTAATGGTTAATGTTGTAAATTAGGGAAATTTTCGGTCTTTTCCTTAAAACAGTAAAAACTCTACAGCAGTTACCACTGGTAAGTAATCATCAGGCAAAAACATTAGTAGCCCATTACCTCCATATTTAACTATAACAGACAATGATGCCCATTAGCAATAATCTCTTCAGAGCTGTTCATTCTTGTTATTTCTACTTCATCCACCCAATGAAAACGAATGGAAATGCAGCACATGTTATAGATTACTCGGATATAATGAGCCTTGACTGAACATTCTGTACGACTTTCAGGTGAAATATTAGTTAATGAATTTTAAATGAATTTTTGCAATATAAATTTCTATAATGTAAATTGTAATGTAAATGATGTTATGCTGCTCTAGGACTAAGTTTCGAAAAATCTTCATCAGGTCTTCAGAAAATACACGTGACAGGAGACAAAATTTCAATATTGTTACAACATTAAATTTTCCTAGACTTTGATGATGGAAATTTGAATTTAGAATCTGCAAGAATATTTGAAATTAAAGATTAAACTAAATCAATTTTCTTTTACAAAAACCCACTTACGTTTCAAGGTTAGGTTTGCCGCCAGATACTACAAAAATACTTCAAACGAGGAGATACAATTAAATACTTCGTAAAATTTGAATTTAACCTAAAATTACGATATTAAAAAGGTGGTAAAAAATAAATGCCGATGGTGGTTAATTTGAAATAAGGGCCCCTTTAGAAAGTAGCGTCACGTACACAATAAAGCTGCCAGTGTTTCAGCAATAAGGGAAATTTGGTGTTTATGTGTCTGCGTTGTCGGCGAGTTTACTCTCGCGTATGACAACTCATTTTCCACATTCCTGGTCCTCATCCTAGACCCTCATCTGAAAAATTGTCCGCATTGTTTACTTTAATACGGGATTTGATGCGGGGGCAAAGCATAGCGCGAGCTACATTATGCGGTTGTAGATATATATATTCTCGGATGGAATCAGAGAAAGGTGGAACGCAAACACAGCACAGGGAATATCATGCGTGGGTACGCTTAGCGTGGGAAAACGGGAGACGGAGGGGAAAAATGAGTATCCACGACATAATGTACACACAAAGGGACGCCTTTCACCTTTCCTCGTGAAACTAAAGGTACGAAAACCAAACAAGAAGTAAATGAGCGGTTCTATCTATGAGTAAATGAGGATTGTTTTTTCTATCCCCTTTTCCTTTTTTAGCATTTTTGCGATAAACAAAGGTCGTAACAATCTCTTTTTTTCATGAAGCTTAAACAAGGTAAGAAATGGTGTAATCCTTGAGGATAGATTTCATTGAAAACCGTTGATACAAAAGATTGAAACTTGTAATAACAAATGCCTGGGTTAAATTGAAACTCGGATAAAGATTCAGGTGGATCATAGCATATGCTTGAAATACACGTCAGATGAAGAGAGGATTCAGAAGCCTAGAGTTATATTTTCATGAAAAGAATATTTTTTTTCGGAATAAGTTACGCCTTATTTAATAAATAATATGTATACTTTATCACCTCACGTCTACGTCACATTTGTGCTTCATCACTGCCATAATAAATCCATAAAAACAACAAAAGTTAGGAATTAACAATTAAGGAAATATTTCATTAATTTACATTAACAAGAATTAAAACATTTAGCAATTTTAAAATTGTTATTCCTAGTTGAGTTATGAGTAATTTTGAAAGTGAGTGAGTTTACTTTTCTTAGTTACTTCTTCCAGTATTTTTGTAGATAATTTTGTTTTTTTTTTAAATCCATGATAATTGATAAATTGTGATATTTAAGTAATTACAAAATAAATGACTGGATGGAAACAGGCATCGCAAAATTAAACAAAATCTGTCGAAATTTAATACACTTATTATACAACAATGTTTTTGCAACTGCTGAAAATATATAAAGATATCACAGACATTTTAGTTGACACATCTTTTATAGTAACCTTCTACGCAGGATAAATTAACCTGTTCCCTTTCTTTCTCGAATATAAAAAATTAAAACGACTCGTTTCAAGATATCGGGCTACAATGATGGAAAATCCGGTACCCATACGGTCAAAAAAGATCACTCAAATCACTCATCGTAGGGAGCGACTCTTCTCAGTGGAGGGGTTATCCTACACTATTCATTCAAACGCTGTTGCCTTTATATGCATGTGGTATATACTGTAATTGCATATTGAACGCTGAATAGCACGCTGAACGTAAATTCTATGGTGCTCAGCATTTATATATGCTTCCATATCTAACTTCCGATTTCTATAATCTGTAAAGCTGCGGAAAGCTATTTTGAATGTTTTAGTCAACATAAACCAGTGCGCCGTAAAACATCCATCAATATCTAAGAAATGAAGCAAATAATAAATTTAGGAATTTAAATTGTGTTTAATTAAATCAAAATTCAAAGAATACATGTGATAGCTATATACAACATTTGCAGATGTATATAAATTCAAATGGTAATCGTGTGTCTTCAGTAAATCATTGAAGGGAAAACAAATGGTGCCCACAATTTCACTCTGTGTTTCATTAAAACATACTCTTGAATAACTATAAAATTTTGGCAGACACGTGTCGCATTTGAGATTCATATTCAAATATATTCACTCACCCCAGTACATGAACCCCTATACTTTTGCGTGCTCTTCAAACGTAAGGCCCTATTTAGAAGACGAAATAATTCTGGAGTCAATAGTCATAACGTCTTTGACGATTTAAATTTTTATCATGAATGTTCTTATCCCACTTTATTTTTAGACAAATCATGAATGAATTAACTTTGGCCTTATGGACTACGAATGCCGATTTGTATAAATTAATTAAAGCGGACTCACCGGCGGAGAAGTCCCCGAATGGAAGCGTTTCATTTTAAACAGCGCAAAGCCAATTGTTTCCACGTTAACCCCTTTTCTGATCTGTTCCACTGCCTGAAGAGAGCTTACCTGAAAAGGATAAAAAATAAAAATTCAATTCGACAAAGTGATACTCATTTTGAAACAAACAAGAATGGCACAGGAATGAATATGACAGCATTATTAGGGCAACGTTTTTTTATTGTCCTTTATTACCTATAATTAATTACCTTTACATTTAATATACTTCGATGAACAAAAAAAATATTAACAACAAATTCCAGCCAAGATTAAAAAGCTGATTTAGCATTAATACTCAGGCATCTACTAGCTGCGAAATAACAATCATGGACCATAGTAAAGTGAGTCCGCAAAGGCATATTAAATAAAAAGAGTAGGTACATAAGGTAGGTATACACAATCATTTTTATCACAATCATTTCATCAAGTACTCACACATCTTAAACTCATTATTGAGGTGATACAATTATCATTGAGTGGTAGATATAAACTTAGGCTACTTAGCATTCAGCTCACCACAATTTCTTTTTTCTGTGATTATTTTATAAGAGCGTTTTGAATGTTTAGCCATTGTAAACATGATGCATGCAAGCAAGGTTAAAAATTTGAATACATTTTGCCAATCGCATATATTAACATCAAAATCAGAAGGGTATTGTAAGTAATTGAAACAGGGTTTAATTCGCATGAATTATTAATGGCAAAATCTTAATAATGATGTAGAAAAAATTAGAAATAATATTTGAAATTCATTTTTCCATTGAAACCATGGTGATATCATTTTAGTATGAACACTTACCACATAAATTCGAATTTTTCATTCAAGTTAAGACTAATAAACATTAAAACAAAACGTCAAAAATAATTTGCGAGAAAGAATAATGAAAAATAATATTTCGACGAGATACTCTCTGGCAAAATGCGAAATAGATTTAAGACTGGACACGAAAGCATTTGAATTATGAATTTACTCTATATAACATAGTACAAAAGGTTTGGAAAATAAACTGTGGCAAATTGTGGTAAATAAGAACCCGTCAATTTGAAAATTATCTACTGAGAACTTTCTGAAACCAATTTTAGTGCCAGTTATAAAAATGAAAGAATAATATTAAGTTGCACGCATCAAGGTTATTTACTTTGATTAACAATGAATTCGATATATTCGTTTTTTCCATTATCGGCATCATTAATCCCTAGTCCCCTCTCGTAATAACTCTCTAACAAGTTCAACTTATTGAAAAAAACTTCTTACGAAAGCCGTGTCCAAACTCATTAGGCATTAGGGTGCATGGATTTCGCTACCTAAATTTTGGGAAGCTAACAGAAAGGGAACTTGAGTTTGGACGTCCTTCGCAAGTATCGCCATCTACTGAGCTCGAAACAAATGACAATGACAAGGGAAATACGGAATACGATAAATCTTTTGAACAAATGACCCTTATGAATAGTGCTGTTTGAAATTGGATTGCGATTATAACATATTTCCTCATTATTTTCGTCGCTTAGGAATATTATGCTTACAAAATATAACGATTATATTTTAAGGATTTTATTCAAATTCAATAAATGCAAGACAAAACAAATAATTGTCCTTCAAAAGGGCAAATCAAGAACATTATGAATAAATATAAATTAGCAGTGCTGTAAAAATAAAGCTTACCATGAAAAACTCTCGCACATACATATTCCTTGGACATTATAGAAAGTGAATACGGAACACTTCCGTTGACTATTTCGTGAGTCCGCAAAGAGAACGATTCGCACGCGTCTAAACGCTCCAAGCAAGCGACATACAAGCGTCTGTAAATACCCGTTCGTCAGCCAAGCTAAGAATAAAGGAACCCTGAAGAAGGATCACTGTACCCTCGATAAAGGGTATCACTGGGGATCACTACTCCTTGAGCGTAGGAGGGAGGCTCTTTGTTACTAACCGCGGGGAGAAGGGTTGAACTTGGTTGCTTGCACCCACGCCCCCCTACCCAGCGGAGCAGGCAAGAAAGCAGGCATCTTGCCAAGGTACCCAAAAAGTAACAAACTTTCCGAACATTGTTTGCTTATCAAAGTAGACAAAATAGGATATAATTTGTTGTACAACTACAAGTGTTACTGACAGAAAAATGTTTCACAGTTAGGCGCGTGGGCCACACTTGTGGCCCAGTCATGCCGGCTTCCGTTTGCGCGCTGTTTAATGCTAAACCTGCAAAAATTTGTAATAAACGACCATGTGAGGCTTTTGACGACATAATATTGTGCAGCTACTGAAAATCACGTATATATTATGCAATGCTATGAAAAATGGCACACATAGAAACACTACATCTACATCTACATATTACCCCGCAAGCCGCCTCAATAGGCGTGTGGCGGGGGTGTTAGGACACCAGCCGTTTAAAGACAAAAAGGAAACGCTCTAATGAAATTACGCCTAGCATTTATTATAGTCCCTTATTGTTCGGGGGAAAAACGAATTCCCATACCTATCCGTTCGGCAAAATATCTCTCTTAATTTATCGTTTCTGTCGGATCTGGAAATATAGTGGGGTTCTAATATGATGTTCTCCGTGTCGCTCTGAAAGATATCTATTCTCAATTGTTCAAGCAATCTAAGCCTAGCGCGTAGCCTCCGAGTCTCTAGCGGTTCCCAGCCTAATTCGTTTAACATCTGTGTAACGCTGTCAGTACGCCCGTAGCTGTTTTTGACGAATCGCGCAGCTTTCCTTTGTATTTTATTAAGTTCCCGGACTAAGTCTTTCTGCACCGGATCCCATATGCTCGCTGCATATTCAAGGTGTGGCCGGACGAGTGCGAAATAGCACCTCTCTTTTACTTTTTCATCCGAAAATCTTCCCACAATACGCTTGACGAATCCTATAGGCCACCTCTGTGGCCCACGCGCTTACTGAAGGGTTAAATAATATTAATAAGATCTATATACAATTTCCCAAAGGTACAGGCGCATCGCCAAAAGCCATCGACCTAACTATCTTTTGCTTACTATAAAATTGAAGTTTTTGGTTTTGGTTGTAGATAAATGGAGTTTGAAGACTAATTATTGTGGGGAAGAACTATTATAGCTTGCCGTTTTTTAGTGCTGCCATTGTATTCTAGTTACTTTTTAGTTTCGTTAAAAACTTGCAACACTGTAGACTTTATTTAGGCGCATATGGTAGTTATTCGTTAGTTTATATTTTTATTTTAGATCCAATCTCTCCTTTCTAGCTTTAATTAACTGTTCCGTTGATTGACTCGTTTCTCTCGAAAACGAAAGTTTAATTAAAAAAATATCTACCATGCGAAAGTCAATGTAAAATATCTGAATAGTGCACATTCAAAATACTTCCCCACCATGACACTAGTATATTCTGTCTCACTCCTTGATGAGAAGGTATCAGTCTGCTTGTTGCTTTTGAATATGAAATTCATAACATAAATCAATCAAACATTTATCATTAATTTTGAATATTCATAAGAACTCACGCCTTTCCATTCAAAACAAATTACCTCCCCACCATATTTACTTCATTTCCACTCATTCCACTAGTCTTCACGCTTTTACCACTCGGAATTATAGAAATTTAAAAATGGTGGCAGATTTAGGAAGGACTTGTTGTACCCTAAATCTGGCGAGTGATTTGGCTGCCCAAGTCCGCTCCCATATGATGCCTAACGAGTTTGGACACACTTAAAGATGGCGTCCTCCCGAAATTTCAGGATTTAGGTACCTAACTGACGAGTTTGGACAGGCTTAAATGACAATTACCGAACGTAAATCCATGAAAAGCGTATTGCTTGTTGTACAAGGAGAATATGGAAAAGAGTCTAATTCTTTTCTCAATGTGAAATTAATTAATTTGAATCCATTCATTTTATATACTAAAGGTTTCTATCAAATTGATAATTTAGCAGTGTCATTGAATGTCATTGAAATTTAATTTTCAAGAGATTAATTTTAGCTAAACCTGACGATTTCTGATCGAAAAATGTTTTGTCAACCTTTATTTATTTGTTGAAAATTTACTAAAACGATCGATTCATTATCCCGTAGCATAATTATGAACATTCAATTTTTTAGAAATAGCTTTTTCCAATTATGTGATTCAATTCTCTCAATTCACGTACGTACTCCCCAAAATCAAAGATTGTGCCACTGAGCTCGGTCCAGTCGTTTACATTTTGGATGTCTAAAATTTAATAATTTATGGCAGTAAACAATCCCCACAGGTTATTGTAGGATAGGTTTTACCAGTACGTTACATGATGCAAGCAATTTGAATGAACGACAGGAGGAATTGGGTATTTTCCACGTATTTCAAACTATCAATATTCTGATTAAGTTACTTGAACTTATTGCATTAGCTAAAATTTTTCTTACCAAATTGTATGAATTTCGGTTTTAAAAGCTAAAGAAAGTAGAAGGTTACGAAAGTTCCCGAGCACACTCCGAAAACAACCGAATGGCCTGTGACGTCATTTTCGCTGTTTACATTTAGACCCAGGCGTTTCCTTATGCTTACAGTGGTAACAAATGCGGCGAAATTAGTTTCTGACGTGTTCGCGTTTCTAGATATGCCTTTAAATGGCATCTAAGTAAGGGATATAGATGGTGTTTTGTGCCACAATGTACGAATACATCGGTTGAAACACCGAACAAGAAATTTATTCACGCAATCACGACATTGAATTATTGAAATTTCTTCTTTGGATTCCTCAATGTCCACCCGTAAAAATGTATAGGTACTTAACTCCGCACTTTGTGTTCTGGACATATTCTTGCAATGACTGTGCACAGTGGTCCATCTCTCTTTCCTTGGACGTATCCTATAGCATTATCACCATAACTCTCACGAGAAGCTTTATAATATAACAACACTTAAATTAAACTTTGAATAGACATTTAGGAGATGAGAATCTATTTTTAGGCATTTCTACAGCAGGTAAGCCACTTCTAGAAACCTCCTCTACAAACAATCACTAATTAGCAAATAAAACATTAACGTTTTAGGTGAGTCGAGTATTGGCAGCACAAACATTTGGCGAGTACTGTGTTATGTTGATATGTTACTAAGATACTGTTTGTTTACTGTTGCATGGACTGATATGGATTTCGATAAAGAAATAAGTATCATAATGATTATGAGTGTATTGGAAAAACAGTTAATAAAGTTCATACACCAAATACATAATTATATGTATCAAAAATAATATAAAACAGTAATGACGATTTTAAAAGCAAACTTTAGGCTTACATTTTTTGGACTTAAGTTCAACGAATTTCCGCAGCATTAAATCGCTCGTCCTTCTTCATTAAAACGCCTACCATAAACATACACTACATATCCACTTTGGGTAAATTATCTTAAGTGGTTTTAATAAAACCATTGCACGCCATAGTCTTTGTTTTCAATGAAAAATCTTTAAATATACGGTAGATCTTCTACAGTTACTCACTTTCTCCCTCACATCCGTCTATCGCTCAGCGAAAATGACGTCAAGCCAATCAGATTTCGTTTCGCAGCGGCGTAACAAAATTTGAAATTTCGACTATTTTAAACTTAAATATCTCAATTAATATTGAATCAATTTTAAAACTACTTTCACTCCGCAAACTTGTTAGAGTTTAAGTAACATATAAAGATCCGTAAACTGAAATTTAAAATTTTGGAAAATACCCAATTGTTGAAATTCTGAAAATTTTTACTGAAAAATTGTAGAATTATACACGGTATCACAAAAAATGTTCTCTGGCTATAAGTTTTCGGATTATACACCTGAAATGAACAAAAAATGTTGAAAAGATTTTTTTCTAAAATTCGGCTTCGTTTAGCGTTTGTGTCAGTATGTATTTTTTACAAAAAAATCATAGCTCAAGTACGGCTAAATATCTTGCTTTAAAATTAGGTGGATGTTTTAATCTTATAAACATCTCATTGGAGAAAAATTTAAAACTGCTATGATTTCCCGTTTCAAAATGGCGGTCGTTCCAAATATTAAATGTTAAATTGTAAACACCTGTTAACTTGATAACTTTGTCAGAAACAAAATAAATTGTACCTAAATGTAATTGTGATTCAAACGGTACCTAAAGTTTTAAAATTGGTTGAGATTTGACAGAAATTGTTATGCTTTTACGCTTTTGTTATGCTGTTATGATTTCAAAGTGGCGGCCGTTCCTAATGTTAAATGGCAAAATGTTAAAAACCTGTAAACTTTTCGAAAAAATTGTTAATACAAAAATAGTTCTATATTTAATTGTGATACTAACAGTATCAGAATTTTTAAGACCGGTTCAGATTTGACTGAATATCTTTTTTTTCCTTCCTAAATGTTTGAACTTAGGACGTGCTTTGTTAACATTACGTTCTGACAGAAAAAAAACAGTGTTATTCAGTCAAATCTTAACCGATCTTAAAAATTCTGATACTGTTAGTATCACAATTAAATATAGAACTATGTTTGTCATTACAATTATTTCGAAAAGTTTACAGGTTTTTAACAATTTGCCATTAAACATTTGGAACGACCCCCATTTTGAAACGGAAAAACATAAAAATTTCAGTCAAATCTCAACCGATCTTAATAATTCAGGTACCTACCGTTAAAATCAAAATTAATTTTTTTATTTTTGTTTATGTCTGGCAAAATTTTCGTAAAGTTAACACGTTTTTTACAATTTACAATCGAAAATTTGGAACTGCCGCCATTTTGAAACGGGAAATCATAACAGTTTTTAATTTTTTTTTCCTAATGAGATGCTTATGAGGTTAAAACTGCCGCCAAATTTCAAAGCAGAATATTTAGCCGTACTTAAGCTATGATTATTTTGGTTAAAAAAATACAGACACGCTAAACGAAGCGGAATTTTAGAAAAACTTTTTCAACATTTTTTGTTCCATTTCAGGTGTAGAATCCGAAAATGTATAGCCAGTGCACCATTTTTGTGACTCTTCGTATATTGAAAAGAACAAGCAATATGATAGGTTCGGGCGGGGTTTCAGTTCATCCTTTAATCGTCCAAGAACACTCTTCGATCTTTATATACCCTGGCGTTCTTTAATATAGATATTACGTACTTGAGCAAAAGTTCACGTTAAGCCTTAATCCTCATATCTGTATTTATTTTTTGAGTGAATTAAGAATATTAATTGAATATTTGGCTATGTGGAGTTCATTTATTGCTTGAAACAGCAACTACCTTGAGATGCACATTTTTTCAATATTTCACTGCTATATAGGTAACCCTCTAAAACTAATATCTCTAAAATATTTCATCAATCTTTATAAATTCATTTGTTTTTGGGTAATTCACCATTGGAAGGATTCAATTCCTTTCAAATGAATCCAGTTGAGTAATTCTATCTATATTTTACGTCAAGCATATCAATCATTTACGCTAACGGTGACGCAAAACCTTTTACCCGCACTTGAAGGCTCCATTTTTATGATGACAGCATCAACTCTGAGATGGCTGTGTATTTCCTCCTTTCAACCTTCGACTTTCAACTGGCACATGGCATGAATAAATGGCTCGTGCATGGAAGAAAATCGGCGAATAAGAATAGGTTAGTATTATAATTTTTACTAAACGTAGTGGTTACTTAGTAGTGGTAAAACGCATTCAATCAAAATAGAGATATCAATGAGGGAAATATTTTTTTGGGATAGAATATCCATACCATTAATTTTTCTTCATCTTTTAATTCTACTATGGTCTGCATTTAAAAACGGGTGTCTCCACCATGGCTTGGTTTTCCTCTTCTGCTCCCAGTATCTCTTCTCCCTTTCCATCTCACTGACCCGTTCTTCCTCTAAGATTTTTAGCGGCCTCTTCTCTTGTTTTCCCGATTAGAGGTTTTATAATCTGTACCTTTATCCTTCTTTATCATTGACCTCCAGGACATTACTTTGTGTGCTCTTCTTTCCTCCTTTCTGTTCCTCCATTCGTGATCCCACTTTTAGTTCAGTACTTTCTGAGTTCATCGATCCACCTGGTTCTCATCTTTCCTCTCGTCCTAGACCTTGTCTTCCATAACCGTCAAGTGAATCCGTCCTTTTACATCCTTCACACGTGTACCGCAAATCCTGAATTTTCATTTTCATATCTTCCGAGATCATCCTCACCTTCCAACACAATTCGTTCCTTGGTATTTGCTCCCATCTCTCATTCCCTCTTATGGTCCTAGAATCATCCTCAGGATTTTTCTTTCTCCTAATCCTGTTGTTACGCCCAACGTTTTATCATATTTCTATCCTCCCGGTTGTTTACCAAACCTGGTTTATCCTGTTTGTATCCTCACGACTGTCTTGGAGTGCATAAGTAGTTAAGTACTTCGCTTGATTAGCCGTGTGCTGAGAGTGTTGCGACAACCGAAGGTTTTTTTGTGGTTTTATTTGATGTATTCCGGTTAATGATAAAAATTCTTTTATATACAAAGCAACGTTGTCTTTCTGTCATGATCTGTGAGTTAAAACTTCCTCATTATGTTAAATAAAGTTTCTCTGGAGCGCACAACCGTTCCATGTCATGCGAAACGGCTTCTATTTTTCTGCCCAATAACTCAAAAAGGTCGAGCATTATGTGGACGATAATTTGGTATTATTATAAAAATGAGACCCGTTCTCCCTATATTGAGGAAAAATTATTAATTTTATTTGTAGGTACTATTATGTCGCTGAAAATACTTCAAAAGCAGATGATGTACGTGGCCTGATAGGAAAAAGCATTTTTGGTGAAATTGGTTTCCAGTGATGAGATAATGAGAGGGATAATAGATAAATTTTACAAATACCACTGAAATTTATTGAAACTCGACCCGGGGTTCGACATGGGTTCACATCATCATCAGGAAAAAATATAAGAGAAGCACAAGCCTTACATACGTGACATAGCCAAGTGAGGGAGGGGGTGGGGGGTAGCCTTGTTGGAGGAGAAGAGGGGGTGGGGAGCTTTGTAAATGAATGTATGTTCCCGGCCTCTTGCCCCATTCTCAAAGCTTTAACCTCCCACCCCCCCTTTGTTCTCTTAGTCCGTACCACCTCCCGGTTTCCATTACCCCCCTTTCCCCCCACCCCCCTCCCTCACTTGGCTTTGTCATGTATATAAGGCTTGCGCTTCTCTTATATTTTTGCCTGATGATGATGCGAACCCACGTCGAGCCCCGGGTCGAGTTTCAATAAATTTCAGTGGTATTTGTAAAAGTTGTCTTTCCTCCCTCTTATGATGGAATACCACGAAGTAAGCATTGAAAAAGTATTTTCTCGAGATAATAAGAATTAATATTAAAAAATAACAAGTTCTTGATGAAAAAATACATGGATGAGGATTAATATCCTAAAAAAAGATCGTTTTCTATGTGGCAACTTGACCATCTACTGAGGTCTTATTGGTCATTAATATTATATAAGGACGGACCAAAACCTTCTCGCCATCCTTCACCTGAGGACGCCAGCAGGATAGCTGGCGAAACTGTTGTGCTAAATGACAACTGACGCGGATGCAACCCGAGAAATGTTGAAATCATTATATAAGTAGGTTGGATGGAAATGATTTCTTGGTGAGGATAGAAAAAATTGTAGAATAACCCGACGTCGGTATTAATCTATGTATTCTCAAAAATGAATGTAGAGCTGGGGACATATTTTTCCCGTCCCATCTGACGGACGGTGTTTAAAGTCCTTGCTTGAAGCTTGAAGTTCTCCCCAAGTGGAGCTGTAGTAGGGATACATACTCATCATCATTCTCTTAAGTTGATGCCTTGTCTCTGTAGCCACGTCTCTCGTCATTGCTGTTTTCATCGTATTTCCATATGACTGCGGTCCAATTCCGTGGATATCGTCTTAAAGTAAGAAATTCTGGGACGTCCTCTTGGTTATTTCCCAAATAATTGTCCCTCAAAAATATTGGTCAGAAAACTGTTGTGCCCTAATATATGTCCCACTATCATCGCTCTCCTTTCCTTAATTGTACTTAGAGGGACCTCTTCTCTTTCACTAAAGCAAACACAACGTCAATAGGTTTTCTCTCTATCCAGCTCGTCTTTGTAATTCTCCTCCATTTCCACATTTCTGCTGCTTCTAGTCTCTTATGCTCTGCTTATCCGATTGTCCATGTCTCACATCCGTAAGTTCATGAACTCTATACAAACTATTTATTAAATTTCGTATATGCGTAATATGTTCCCTTAGTAACTCAGTTTTGTACTTATTTTTATACTTAGTTGGTTCCCGTACTATACGTTAATAAAATCATTTTATTTTCAAATGCTTTTTTGCAAAGCTTATTCTTCCCCTAATTTATATTTCACATTTATTACAATTATTTATAATGCTTCCCAAGAAACAGAAAGTATCAACTTGGTGAAAAGATACTACTAGGTTAAATCTCCACCAAAACTAGGATTCCAACATAGGCCCCTGTTATTATCAAGTCTTTATTTAAGCCGCTACCCCAACATCATTCTCTTTGGTGCATAAATTGGCGTAAAATTCCTGTTTCATGATGCAATGTATAAAAAAGGGTAATATTTTTTTATTTTATGCATTTTCCATAGCCAATTGCCATTTACATCGGGGTACATAACAGTTATCAACGGACGAACGCACACAACAATATACTTAGTGGTGATAAATCCGTCCAGGCGGGATTAAAACCCGCGACCCTAGGGTTAGCAGGCGAGGACTTAACTGCACCACTGCGCCGCCGCCGAAACACATAATAAAAACTTTGTAGCTAAATAAAAAATCAAACTCACTCAAATTTAAGAATTTAATTTCTTGAATATGAATGAAATTGACAGTGAGGAAGGAAGCGGTGGAATTAATTTTCGAAGGTTTGGTTTCTATAATCCTCGGTAAAAAAATTGTAAGCATAAACGCCGATGCAACGAAAATACCATAGTGCCGTGAGCTCAACATAGAACTGGGCGGTGCAGGAAATACTGAACCGGTTCTTGGTTAAGAAAAAACCGTTTGCGACGGCGGTGCACCGGTTCAATAGATTAAACCGGTATTTTCTACTGCACCGGTTTTTTCTACTGCACCGGTTTTTACACTGCACCGGTTTTTTCTTCTGAACCGGTTTTATTTCAATTATGGTTGCCGAAATAAACTGATAGGATCGGTAGGTATTGGATAACTTCCAATGACAGCTCTCGAATACCGAAATGGAATACAAGAGATTGACAAGCCAGCGAGAAAATCCAAAACTGGAAGTCACCAGGCGAAAGTTAATTAAGGCATAAAAATTTAAATACCAACATAAGAGTGGAAATAGACAACTTTTGTACGAAAATTGTGAAATTTAAATGTTATTAAAAGATATTAGATAAAAGATTATTTATTAAAGATACCTATGTACGGTTAATAGGTGCCGATGATTATACAAACATTGTTGAAAATAGGCAGCTCGCAAACCACCTGAAAATTTGGCGATACGTTGTCACATCACATTTCGCCTTGGGTAACCGTATTTTTCTTTAATTTACCATTATTAAAAATAATATTAATTTAAAAATATCTCAACCATCTTTTGCCATAAAATTATACTTGGAAAGAACCAGAATTGTGCATTAATAATCAACGTCAATAAGCTCACATTTTTTTGCATTTAGCGCATCTTATGTACGATAATGCCCATCCATGCCTGCATTCCTGACACGGCTTTTGAGGCTACCTTAAGCATTTGCATTTATCCTCTCACTTATATTGCATGTGACAGGGGTAGATTGGAACTTGAAACAATGCTCCTTCCTCCACAAAGTCTCCGAAAACCTACAGCATTGGTTTAATAAAAATTGCTACTGCACTAACGTGAAGGATTATGAATTCTTTCTTATTCGTTTTAATCGTCGACAACACAAAATAACAAGAAAAATACGCAAAATCCAGTTGATTATTTGTGAGATGACAGTCAGGTGGAAATGTTATAACAGTCCAGTCACTTGATGGGTAGATAGGGGTCCAACCCTACATTAAATCAGGTTGTTCTTATTTTTTTGTATATTGTTCGGGATGGTAAGCGAGTGAAAAGCACAAGTTTTCGTCATCTTCTCTCCTCTGCGTTTTCCGACATCTTGCAAAAACCACTGAAAAACGGTTGAAACCACACTTTTTCCAGTTTTTTGCCTATAACTCCTAAACGGTGCATCGTACCTAAATTTTCTTCATATTCATTCATGTAGTAGATACAATTTCCTCCAAGAACCACTGATTAACTTGGTTTCCACGAACAATATCAAAGGAGGTAGAGAGCAGCAAAGAACGGGTAAAAATCGCAATTACAGCAAAATTGTCACTTTTCCGTCCCTTTGGATCGCCAAAATTCAATGAAAAACTGATTGAAGTAACTATACACCCAAGAAAGTTGTGGAGATGTTAGTTACCTTTAAATTGCATGTCTCAAAAAGTTTGTTTTTACCACCAATATCAAGGGGTGGGAGTAAAATTGAGGGAAAAGGATTTAATGGTATGTCCATATCTAAGTTTGATGGTTAGTGGAAAGTTCACAAGCGTGGTATCCAGCCAGCCTGGCTGCGAGAAAATAAGGGGAGGGAGGCGGCGGCGTGAAAGCCGAACAGCGAACGATCATCGGTGTTTCAGAACCGCTTCGCCGGTGCACTGGTTCAGAACCGATACCCCGGTGCACCGGTTTAGAACCGCTCCCTCGTTGCACCGGTTCAGAACCGTTTCCCCACTTCACCGGATCAGAACCGCTTCCCCAGCGCATCATTTTTTACTAAATCTGAACCGGCCTGCCGGTTCTGAAAAAAACCGAACTGCTGAACCGGTGCATCGGAAAATCGCCCCGCCCTAGCTCAACCTGTTTGTTTCCATCTTAGAACACGATTCACCACACTGACGCAACTTGGTAACAAACGCACGCTAGGGTGCCCGTCGCACGTGCCCAACTGAACCTTAAATTGTATGTTAATTACAAAGTTGGCCTGTAGCTGAGGTGGACTCGGATTGTATTTTGTCGGCGGCGGTGGTGTATGCAGGATGTTAGAGGTCCAATACTAATGTTTTCGTAAGAGAGATTATCAGGCGTAACTTGCTGGAAATGCTTATCAATATATGTCATAATACGAAAATCCGCAGTCCCAGGTTATATGTTTCTGTAAGCGTATGCATGAATAATCCATTGCAATTATCGGATCCGGACTAAGAAAGTGCGTAATGCCAATATTCCGTGGATTTATGTAAATTAGAGAACTCTGTAATTCAATGATGAAATGGGACCACTGATTAGTTTTTCTGGACGCAAATCATTCTACCATACCCGATGCAACAAACTACTTCGACTACTTGAGAATGAAACATGATTGAATTCCACCATCTTTAACACCAGTTGCAATAAGATGAGGAGGGAGGTACTATTCACATTCACATTATATATCGAAGGAAGAATAGGTCAGAATCAGAATTATATTTGAAAAACATCTATTGTTAAATCAACTCTTGTAATTAGATCAGAAAATCATGCATATTGGAATTGCTACGTTGGTTTTCTTATGTGCCCTTATCTTGTACCCGTGTATTTGGTAGTGTAATTCATTTCATTGATACTTCAGACTATAATTGTTTACTCGAAATTACTATACTTGTGCTCGTATAATCTATGGAGAAATCTTGTTTTTTGTTATTTTTATTGTAAACTTTACACTATAGATACCGTTGCAATAAAACATTCATTTAGACTTTCAGCCGATCATCGAAAAACTTATGAATTCTTCCTCCTCGGGTGAAATCGAGGCATGTACGTTCATGCTAATTTATACCATGTTTTATCAAAATACCACACAATTATAAAATGCGGAATGCACTCCATGCCAAGCTAGCACTTAATATAATCCAAACTATTTCTAAGTGTTAAAAAAACGATTTTTTTACGATGCGCGATGAACTGTATTATACCCTTTATCTCAACCCATAGTGGGTAACCTTGAATGCGCTGGTATACCTTTTACTTATGCAGCCAATCGGAGAATAGTAGAACGGAAGAAATTAGGGTGGGAACTCAGTCTCTCTCCACCTACCATGAGGGTCTCCTCAATCTCGTATCCCATGCCCATATAGGTGCATGCCAGTTAGACTTTAAAAAGGAGAGAAACTAAAATTCTCTCCTAATTTATTTACATTTGTTTCAAGTATAAATCAAGAACAATTATGTTGGGGTACCTTAAAACTTAAATATGAGTTATACCAAATGAAGTAACTATGATATTGAACCATTTTAAAACTTGATTACCTTCGATTAATAGCAATTTTTTAATCTATTTACAAAGATCTTTGCATCTATCTTTTCCTATTCTGAATCTTAAAATTCTTCTTTATTGCCTAGCATTGTTTCATCGTTTCTAGTGTCATCTTTTTCCCTATTTGATTATAATAACAGTCCAGAATATACATGATTTTGAACTGAAACTTTAGGACAAATCACCCCCGTGAACCTCCCATACGCTGGCTGTGCAATCGGGTGTCGCTGGCTGTGTAATCGGGTTGTCCATAGAAACGAGGTAGCAGCACTGAAGACTCGCCCTTTGAAATCATAACCTTATATGGAGTGCATGGGTAAAACAGCACGATTGTTATACTTATGCGTAAGTAGTAAGTACCAAAGATGGAATTCTGAGTTGGTGAATTATCCATTGATACTCATAACCAATGAATAAAACGGGCAAATCAGCAAATAAGGGTGACGAAACGGACAATAAGGTTGACGAAATATTTCGGCAGTTTTGACTCCTTTACTCTCTAAATTTATGGTATGAATACATTTTCAATTTTTAATCAGATTTACAAATGACTTGGTGCAGCCTTACATTGATAAAAGTTCTTATTCTTCTTCTGGCCTTACAAATTTTCAGGTTTCCACTGGTTTGTTATTTAAATATTTTAGTAATTCAAAATTAAGTGATTTGAACCTTACTTCTGAAACTTAATTGCATTATTCATTATTTTAGTAGTGTTACTAAGGTCTTTGATCTAGTTTTTTCCATTTTAATTTCCTTCGTCTTCTCTCTTGCTTCACATATTTCAAGTTTCCTATTGTTCTCCTTTTCTTGTTTAACGTAGAGAGTTTCTTCTATCGTCCTTGGCTTCTCCTATATTTTTCTTTACTTTTTCATCCTTCCCTATTCCCTTCCTATTCCCAATTCTTCCCTCCTCACTCATCATTCCAGCCAATTATAATTTCTTCCCTTTCCCTCCTTTCGTCTCCTGAGTCAGGCTGCGTTGGTTTAATCTCAAACTCGTTAAGTGGTTAACGTGACTCCTCACCAACCTGCCTCACCCACAGGAACTGACAACGCTGTATGACCGGGAGCCTGAAACTAAGGTGGAAAGTAGAACGCCTTTAATTGACGACTCGCGCCGTGATGTCCACCGGCCATGAGTTGGAAAAAGGTGTATTGTGGTAACGTGCCGCTGCACTAAAATAATAATTTTTCTCTTCAATTCTACACTGCGTGCTTCAACTCTCAGGCACCCCGGTGACCTCGAGTTCTATGAACTCTGACAGAGATTTAATATCATCGCCCGTTCTCATCCCATGGAGTCATGGGAATGGCGCCGTTCGGCACTCCCTTTTGTTTCACCCGTGAAATGTCGCGACGAGATTTTGCGTGTTTTCCTTCAGCGTGTCGACCCGCGAAGTACATGTTGTTGACGCCCCCTCTATAAATACATGTATACGCATATATCACGGCTCGAATGGTGGATTTCCGCGCCACGGGGGATATTTATAACGCGATATAGGAGGGCGCGAAATTGTCACCCGGCGATTTATGTTTCGACGATTCCCTAATTGTTCAATTCTGCATGCTAATTGATGCGGCGTTCATTCACCGAACGACGGGGGTCGGGTGGCCGAAGTGAAAGGAAAAAAATGGCTATCCCTCAGTTGTCCAACCCTCCACACCCCTCTCCTTTCTGCTGGTCTGGAAATTCAACAGCTCTCGTTGAGTTTTTGATCACCCGTGTCATCTTTGACGCATTGAGTAGAATTGAATGAAATAATGGAGAAAATATGTATTCCTACGATTGCAAAATCTAGCTGTGATAGTATGACGTCGGTAAAGCATAGAGGAACACTAAAAACTGGAGTCCTTTTGATAGTTTACCCATTGGTGAGGATAATATCTAGAGGCAGATATTGGTTTAAAGTTCTTAACATTGCGCCGAAATCCACTTTTAGACCTAGAGGATTTCAATTCAAACAAATAGATCACTCTGTCTACGATGTATTACTACAGAACGTAGGTCACGATAAGTTGAGTAGGTTAGATGCCATGGAGATTTGGTGTCTAAGACGTTTTTGCAACAGAGGTAGTATAGATGAGGTTCAGCCCGTTTCACACGATACTTGATCCAACACACGGTCCAGGATACTCGCTAGTATGATAGCTTTCCAGTACCGTGTGATATAGAACCAGCATGCTGGCTAACAAGCATGATAGCTGTTATACTCGCTGTACTACTTGATATCGCAATTGATGCGGTACTAGTTTGCTACTAGCTCAGAGTAGGACCTAATAGCCGTCGACCTATCACGTTAGCTTTTACAGTTGCAGTGTGGTCTTCACTTATTTTAATCAGCGCCTTAATTTAATCGTGGGTGTTACCTACGCACTGTTTGGCGGTGAAATCAATGTGCAGAGAAAATGTCTCGATAATCCCTTCTATTACTGCAGCAGCCAAAAGTCACCTTCTTTCATGGAGATTTACCATTGTCTTTTAACAGTTCGCTACAGTGCACAACTGTACCGCTCATTACAAGCACAAGTTCATTTATTGTGTGAAACCTTCTATCGCGGTTTCTATCATACTGGGTTCCGTCCTCAATATCAAGTACCAGCTGGCATACTAGATCTTGTGATGGGTCAAGTTTCGTGTGAAACGGGCTTTAGGAATGGGTGGGTAATAAACGAATGCGGGTTTGATGGTCTAGTAAGGAAAATGTATGATAAGAGTGTGAAAAGTTTGTTAGACCACGTCAAGAGAATGAAGTGGACATGAATAACGAAACATTTATAAATTATAGAGAATTGAATGGTGTGAGAGGAAGGGGTAGATGGAGAAATTCATGGGCCCCTGACCTTATTATCGTGACTGGTGTCCTTAAATCCCCTGCCACGTGCCTCTGCGGTGGCTCGTAGGGTAGTTTGTTGAAGAATTCATTCAGACCTACATGCGATAGGTGTCAGCCATATTGATGCTTACCATCGCTTGGACGTTTCAGGAAATTTCAACTGCGTTTGGTACATAGAATTGGTGTTTTTACTTTAGTACTGGATTCCCATCTCGAGTTTCCAGCTTCCTACTCCCACATATCCTTATAATATTTGAAACACCACCATCGTATTTTAAAGGTAAGTTTTAGTAGAAGGATATCAAATCTGGGTCCAAAACATGTAAATTTGACGCGGGAGTAAACGAATTGTTTGTTTCATTGTTTATATTTCTTCTGTGTTGGTAGAGCTTCGGAGTTTCCTATGCGTTATTTCACCTAAGCTGATGCACTTTCATGAGAACGATCCACGTGAAAGAATGTCGTGTACTTATACGCATACGCTTCTGACCTGACCATGAAAATATTTTCGGTAGGGAGGTAGTTTCGCAGTAAAATATGACATACCTGTACATAAAGTCATTCTGAAGACCCCAAAAAACGTGACCTTAGTGTGTGTTAATCAGAAACATCCTTCTCTACCGCGATATATTTTTTAAAAGTCTAACTAGAAATTACATGTCGTGAAATGCGAGGAGTGTCAAAAATAGGGTCCTTATTTTTTGCGCTAAGGCTCTCTCTAAGTTGCCTCCCTCACTTCCCCTCCGTCTTCTCGTTGCCTCCCTTCTCCCCCTCCACTTCTATATCGCCTCCTTGCTGCGCATGTCTGTGCCTGGATTTATTTTGCGATGTCTAAACGATAGTAATAGTTCCTGAAAACCATATTTTTCAAAATAAAAATGTAACGCGATGTATCTCATAGCTACAACATCCACTGAAAAATATTTGGACAACCGACCGTTATTGGAGTAAGCTACATATATTCAAGGTTTTCAGGCTTAAATATGTGGAAATCCATCATCACTTAATCAAAAAATACAATGTATATTTCTATCAATATTTATTTAGGTATAACTAGTTCTGACGCATCGGCACCATCCAGTACCTGATGATGACGCCTTTGCGTCTAAATTATTAGTACCGTTATAATTATTGATGGAAATATACGCTGTGTTTTTTTACTTCAGGGAGTAAACTACCTGAAGTGTGGATGACTTTCTCTGTAACAAAGCAATTGATCCACGGATCTTTTACTTAACTGGTTGGTTGGTTATTAAACCGAAGACTGGGGTAATCTGTGCCATTTAGGCCTGGTGAGAAGGTTGGTGAGGGAAGGATAATCTGGGGAATGGATGCAAAGTGGAGAGAATCCGGCCGTGGCATAACTCTGAAAGGGGCCCAAAGGACCACGCTTTATCCTACAATACGACGGAAGGAATACTATGCTTTGAGTTGCTACCCATATTGTACCAAATACGGGATTGGGATTTTACTGAAACACATCCGTCATGTCTATGATCTGATCCTGAGCACTTGGGACGAAAAAGCAGTAGTTCATACCCAACGTAATCCCAAATTTAAACTTTTTAACGATTTAAGTTTTAAGTCTGTTTTTTTTCCTGATGACCCTAAGTTTACCTCCTCAGAATAGGCTACTGTTCCATCACTGAGAAAGTTCATCGATAGGGCTGCCGCTTTAAGGTCTCTAAACCTGCCTGCTTTTCTTTTTGGGTGTGCTCACACTAATCTCCTTTCAGTGTCTCCACTGTGACCTTTACCAGTCTTTGACTCCAAAACCCTTCAAAGGAGCAATGCAGATACCAAATTCCGTTAATCAACCCTTAATCGAATGCCAGTCATATAAACCAGATAAGCTCACGCCATATAATGGTTTGCCGGATTTTTAAACATTGTTATTGGTTGCTTACGGCTAGGTAAATGCATAGTTTTAATAAGTAACACTAGAGAAAACCTCTAAAATGACGTAAATTAAATCAAAGGCTACCTAAAAACCAACAAGAATCAGCATAGATAGATTACAATTTATAATCGTATTACTTTGCGTATTATATACTTATCTCATTTGCATTGTCAAAGTGAAGGACTTCTTAGAGGCTAAAATAAGTATTAGGCTTAAGCCCACGAAAAATAAGTATTCTATGAGTTAAGGAACTTGACACCTTCTGAAAACGGTTCCGTCCTGCTAGTTACGACATGCGTCTATACAGGAGGTTTACCGCATAAATTAGGCCCTAGATTAGAAAATTACGGACAACTTAAATAAAACAGACTTATTCAGTACATGGGGAGGTAGTGAGTGAGCATGTTTCGACGGGAAAAAATTTATTGCCAAGCATTTAAGTGAGTATGAGCAATGTAATGCCAACAATTGTGGGGCTTTAGATAATATTACAATGTTTAATGCCTCATATCTGCCCCAATGACTCGGTTTTTGGCATAGGTTGAGGTCAAACATTATCCGTACTTTTCTAATCTAGAGGTTTACGTCTAAAGAGACAGCTGCAATATCTGCCCACCTACGCACTGCGCGACTGATTGCCGATGTATTATTCTTTCAAGGTGGGGCGGGGGTGAATCAATTACCTTGAAGCCTTTAAAGGTTACCTCGCTCTCATCCCCCTCTCATTAAAACAATCTGTATCACCTTGAATACACCCTCCAAATTTGATGCACCATGAGTTTTCCAACATCGGAACGACCATACTTAATCATTAATTTTAATCTGCTGTTAAACTCAATGATATAATTTCAATTTAAGTTTTAATACTGCGAATGATGCAAAATAATCCGTATGAAAATTATCCTATGCCGTTGAATCCTATTAAAGTTATAAGACTTCCTCTACTCTAATTTTTCCCGTGAAAATTTCATTAACGATTCGTTAGTTAAATGTTAGAATTGGACTTTAGACCACGGGCCCGTTCTCAGTTCTTCATAATGCGTTCGCTTGCCTTGTCGTCATTTTTCTATTGCAATCATGAGAGAAAAATGTGTTAAACTTTCTTTAAATGTTTTAAAGTGATTTATGTCACATTTTTTGATTGAAGGGCATTCTCTAGGCAGTAACTTTGAGTAATGCTTTCATAGAGTTGTTTGCGTAATGGATAACGACAACGAAAACGCAAAAGAAGGAACCGTAATCCGATTCCAAAGTCAGAATAAGTTCACCACCAAATGATTTTGACATCAAAGTTATGATATCGATTAAATATAGCTGGCAGTTACTTTGCGTAGCCTGAATAGTATTTACCTTAAGAGATGGTATACAGTATCCGCACCGAACCCCAAATACCTCATACATTCAGACCTCTCACACTATCGCGTGTGAATAGTGTCCTGATGGATAACGGTCGTGGACAACGTGGCTGAGAAACCTACACGCACACACTCTCTTCAGCTCTCATGCCGACCCAATAGCACATCGCAATACCTCGGGGCAGGAGTGACGCGAGCGCCGGCCGAACGTCTGTGCCTGCTGACCTCCACTTTGGTCTCCCATCAACGGACCCACAAGCCTCGCATATGGCGGAAGGGCGGAACGCAGGGCCCCGCGGCGGCTTCGACTGCCGTCCTCGGGGTCCACACGGTTCCGCATGCATAAACAATCAAACGGCCTCTACTCCCCTTCCTTCCACGTACACAACTGACTAAAGCCTTCCTCTCTTCTGACTAAGGTCTCCCCTGGGAACTTCGCGTGGGGCTCTGAGGGTTAAAAGGATAGAGACTAGGGGGAACGAACGGTAAGGGGATAAGAGCGTAGGGGTATGAGATGCGTCTGTATGACACTACAAACTATCTTAAGGGTGTGTGGCAGGGTTTAAATTCCACCAGAACTTGCACGATTTGACACGCTAGATAACTAAAATATTAGAATAATAATTATAAATGCATATTCATCATACATTGAGTTATAAATTTTCCATTGCCAACATTTCAGCTCAACTGTCTTCTCGGGAGAAAAAGAGAGACTAGAATATGGTTGATGATTCAGCGTCCGTCGAATGTACGAAAAGTATTAGCAACATCTGTGGCATTAACATGCTTATATAGACTCCGACTGAACCTCATGACAAATACACATGTCAAACGATGGAATTAAAATACTACCCCACTTAAATTAGGTTAAGTTATCAACCAAAAATACAGCATTTAAATGAAAATTTCCCTAATTTTGAAGTAATTACTCAGCCAAGAAGTTACTAATTACGTAAGTAACTACTCACCCAGGTCACTGAAGCGGAATCATGCTCTTTAACATAAAATCTTCGCCGTTGCATGTACCCTGTGGCCTCAACAGTCTCCTTGAGGGAATCACAGCGAGCACATAGTGCCCCTGGATAAGATTAATAAATAAGCGCCTTCAGTAAGCTCCGTAGCTCAAAGATACACAGGAAGTTTTATTGGAGCCGATGCAATAAGATCAAAGTCCTGGAGTGGTGGGTGTAGCTATCTACGGCATGCAGCTGATGAATTCATGAACGTGGCCGGCGGCGAACTCAGTAGCCGGACCGAGACTAAATGAAGAACTAAGGAACACCACTTCGCCCCAAAGCGGCGAGTTCCGCCGAAGAAAGGCTTGCGTTTCCGCATCAACTGAGTGTGGCACCAGCTTAAGGTTCCAGAACGGGGACGATCAAAGGGAGCAGTAGGGGAGCGAGAGAGGCAATAAGGAATCTTGGTGATTTCCTACCCAACACAATAAAGATGAGGACCGTTTAACAGAGCTGAAACTAGATAAACATAGAAGAACGAACATCTTTGAAGTAGAATATTTTCACGCGTTAAAAATCCAGGTGAGTGCAAATTAAATTAAAAAATCTGGAGCGGTAATCGTAGGTCATTTAGAGCACCAATAAGACCATATAAAGTATCCAGGGATAGTGCTTCTCCAAATATTTTCAAGTAAGTAGAAAAATATTGTAGGGTCACATTTAATTTACGTTCATATGCATACACGGTTAAAATCACCATGCATGTGGTAGTGTGAGTAATAAAAGAATCATATTTCATATATATATATATATATATATATATATATATATATATATATATATATATATATATATATATATATATATATATATACCTTAGAATCATAGAAATCTTAGAAAGAATCATATTTCATATATATATATATATATATATATATATATATATATATATATACCTTAAATTAAACATTTATAATCCCATTAGTTTTCGGCGCGGCATTCAAAATTTAGTCAAAATAATATTTATACGTTTTTTTCAAATCATTGACTGGGTCTGACACCTTGATATTTGTTAATTTGTTATCAGCCATTTAAATAATATTAAATTCAATTTTGGGGTGTTAAAAATAAAATATTTACATATATCATCATATTATTAAAAAACATATTAGAAGTGCAAACATCAGGCAGCGTGGAATCTGTACGTGACAATCCGTTCGTATACAAAGTCAAGGCCTAATGTTTTATCAAGTGCAGGATAATTTGATCAAATTACATACATGGTAACATTAACCACGGGGAAAATCAAAATTTTGTACGATACATGTTTGGCATCTTTTTTGAAAATGAACAAACTGACCAAAATCGCGGATTTCGGCATACTTTTCTTCTCTAGAGCAGCCCAGGGCTCATCAACTCTGCACCTGATCTGTTTTAAAGTACGCTTACTACTGCGCAGGGTCTAAATTTAATGAATAGCAAATGTTCAATTATTTGTCCATTAGTTCTCCATTATATACAAATGAATAAACCAATGATGCAACTCTTTACCCATAAAATTGAAATATTTCTTAGAAATTCTACGCCAGGGAATCAACGAATATATTCCGCGAAAATTGAAATGTGATAGTAAAGAACCTCGCTGGTATAACAATGATGTTAGGAGGGACCTTAAGAGACAGAGAAAACTGTACAACTTATTCAAAAAGTCCATTACGTTAGGTGACAAATCGAAGGAACTTGAAGCAAAAGACAGTTACGCTGCACAACGCTCAAAAACCAAGAAATCAATGCGTACTGCATTGCGGAATTTCAAGAAAAAAGTACTTGGTGAATTACTCGAAGAAAATCCGAAATCCTTTTGGTCATATGCGAGAGAGCTTCAGGGAAAATCTTCAACCGTAGATTCGTTATTTGATAAAGATGGCAAACTTGTCACCGATAATATTGACAAAGCTAACACGTTAAATTCCCACTTCGAAAGTGTATACACTACAGACGATACTCCATGTTATTTCGACATTTCATTCACTGAGGAACCGATGAAAGAAATCACTATTCAATGTGATGGGATAACTAAACAGCTACAGTCGATCAAAAATAGTAAATCTCCGGGTCCAGAGGGAATACCCGCGCGTGTCCTCAAGGAATTAGCGCCACAGATCGCACCGTTCTTAGACATAATATTCAAGAAGTCATTGTGTGAAGGAAAGATACCAATAGACTGGAAAATTGCAAACGTTACACCGATATTCAAAAAGGGAAACAGACATGACCCAGGGAACTATCGACCAATTTCATTAACGTCTATTATAGGCAAGATACTCGAACATATCGTCGTTAGCAATATCATGACGTTCCTGGACAGTCGTAACTTCCTTCATGGCTGTCAGCACGGCTTTCGGAAAGGTAGATCATGTGAAACACAGCTCGCGCTCTTTCTTCATGACGTTCTCAAATCTGGTGAATCGAAAACACAAGTGGACGCATTATTCCTAGATTTTAAGAAAGCTTTCGACACGGTACCTCACAACAAACATTTATACAAATTACAGTCATGCGGCCTAAACGAAACAGTAGTAAACTGGATACGCGACTTTCTGAGTGATCGTAAGCAAAAGGTAGTTCTTGACGGAATTAGCTCTGATGCAGTTAAAGTGACATCAGGTGTCCCACAAGGAAGCGTAATCGGCCCCCTTTTGTTCATTATATACATAAATGATCTATGCTCTCGAATTAGCAGTAAAATACGTTTATTTGCTGACGACGCTGTCATCTATCGCGAAATTAATGATCACTCTGACTTTGAAATTCTATCATCGGATTTAAACAACGTTCATGTGTGGAGCCAAGAGTGGGGACTCGAACTTAATCTGAGCAAATGTGCGGCGGTACATTTCTTGCGGAGGTCGTCCAACTATCCCTGTGTATATGCTGTGGATGGCGTTAAGATAAAGGCGACAGATGAAGTTAAGTATCTGGGAGTTACGATAACCTCAAACCTATCGTGGGGAACACATATAAGAAATATTTGTGGCAGAGCTCTGAAGAAGCTAGGATTCGTCAAGCGTATTGTGGGAAGATTCTCAGATGAAAAAGTAAAAGAGAGGTGCTATTTCGCACTCGTCCGGCCACACCTTGAATATGCAGCAAGCATATGGGGTCCGGTGCAGAAAGAATTAATTCGGGAACTTAATAAAATACAAAGGAAAGCTGCGCGATTCGTCAAAAACTGCTACGGGCGTACAGACAGCGTTACGCAGATGTTAAACGAATTAGGCTGGGAGCCGCTAGAGACTCGGAGGCTGCGCGCTAGGCTTAGATTACTTGAGCAATTGAGAATAGATATCTTTCAGAGCGACACGGAGAACATCATATTAGAACCCCACTATATTTCCAGGTCCGACAGAAACGATAAATTAAGAGAGATATTTTGCCGAACGGATAGGTATGGGAATTCGTTTTTCCCCTGAACAATAAGGGACTTTAATAAATGCAAGGCGTAATTTCATAGAGCGTTTCCTTTTTATATGTAAATGGCTGGTGTCCTAACACCCCCCGCCACACGCCTATTGAGGCGGCTTGCGGGGTAGTATGTAGATGTAGATGTAGATGAAAATTGGATGGCCAAAAACCGCTTGACAATCACCTAGGTCATTTGGAAATAGTTCACAAACGACATTTATTTTACCAAGATAACTAATTTAAGGTACCACGTAACTCTGCTCCAAACGAAAGCGTTTATCTACATACATAAATTCATATGTAATGCTGTCCACGGAGTGTTGAACGAACCTTAGTATAGTGAAAAATGTACAGCTCCTTTGCTGCCTTTGCAGAGTTATCATTATACCCAGCCAGCATTAATGTCATCAACAAAAAGGATATGGGCCGTTAAAAGAACTCAACTACACGCATTCTTTTTTGACTCCGTGGGTATTCATTAAGTACTTGAGTACCGAAAGACAACGTATCTCTCCGTTGCCTGTTTTCTGGAGCAAATGAAATGGTATTATTGAAGTCACTATTGGAAATCTCTTACTTTGGTGATCAGTTTGGCCTTTGGGTTCATACACTCCATTACTTAATATTGAAAGGTGCCCTGAGCATCCAGGTTTGATGTCCTCAATCCATTGTATCACACCCCATATCTGTTTTTGCAGAATCATGACTGAACGCAGCATGCTGCCCCCCAACCGCTTTCTTAACATTTTCAGTTATCCAGTAATTCTCTTGCATACTTGTCAATATATCCAAAATGATGTTACACTATAATATTTGTAGAATTAACATTTTCCAGAAACATTTCTTACCAATTCAAGAACAATGTTGAATGCTTCACAAATCATCCAAAATCTAAAAAAGAAATTCATAACTCATAATTTATTTTGCGAGCAACTCAATGGCCTACATTCATTCAATTCTCTCCCATCCGATGAATGAATGAGTGAATTTAATACGCGTTCATCTACAGCTAGCTCTTAGACAAATTAACAAAACAGTTATTCTACAAATTGGTATCCATCTTATTCGTATCAAATTGGTATTGCAAGGGAATAACCCTCGTGGTTTTACTGACCTCGATATTCTCAGGCGGTACTTTGTAAAATTCCATATTGACATAATCAATACAAACTTTGTAAAATTTTACAATGGATTTTATTCAATTTTATTCAACGACCGGTTTCATCGCATAAGTTTCATCTTCACCTGAAGATGTCGCTTGTACGTTGAAACCGGTCGTATTGAATAAAATCCATTGTAAAATTTACCAAGTTTGTATTGATTCTGACTCTCGTGATTTTAAATTATAAGTGGATCCATTAAAGCCCACGATAAAATATATTGTATAATACAAGTGTTAGGATGACGCATTCACTGATGATGAATCTTCGCATGCAAACAGACCTCCTGAGAGTTACGCATTTTGTAAAACACAACTGAAAATAATTTCCTAGAAACCTTCGAAGCATAGAGCCTTTTGACGTAAGTTATATGAATAGATTAAAATATATTTATCCATACATGATCAAAAAAACATATGCATGATCATCTGCAAGTCAAAAAATTTGATGTGAGAAAGTATGCTTGGATTTTATGACAATGACACGAGGTTTTTGACAGATTTTACATAATATTTGCTAAAATGCATTTTTAATTCGACAGGTACTTTACCAATCATCTTTATAAATATGTTTGTTTATCACCTATCAAAGTACTCTTCTTTGAGGGAATCCGACAAAAATACCGTTTCATGACGTAATACGACATATTCCCCGATGGCGTAATAAGTTTACTCTGCAGAGAGGGAGTAATTATTAAGAAAGAAATATTTTCATTAGTTACGCTGTTTGTTTACTAAAATCAAGTCCTGGGCATTTTAGAATAGGAGCTTCACCTAAAAGAAACTTTTCTATAATAATGACCACTATCCGAAAAATTACAAAAATTAGTCATACGTGTTTCCTCCCCAAAATACGTAGGGTTTCTCTGCAGGTGTGTGAACAAGCTCTCAAGCTTCGAAAACTAATCCAGAGAGTTGTACGTACTCCAGGCTCACTTCTTCGAGCATATTTTTCATTATTCATTCTAATCGACTCAGCACGAAACGGAGCCTTGTATCAAGTTTTGGAATTGCGTCCTTCTACTCAACGCTAGTGACAATCTGGGAGAGAATTGGGTGGCCTGATTATTAAAGATAAAAATGTAACTACGTGGGTGGGGGCCTGTTTTCCATATGGAGCCACTGGTGACTTGATGTACCACCCTGAGCATTCCATACCCCCTGAGAAACGACCTTGCACCCGTTTCACTATCGGATATACCAAGATAGTAACCCACGGCCCTCCATGTTGCTGCTCACGCAAGCTGCCACAAATGCGTGTGGCGATGGGTGCTGGTACACCAGCTACATAAAGGAAGGTATGCTTTGGTGGATAAGTTTCTAAATATTACCTTGTTGTGGTCGTAATATTGGTGCTGGAAAATACACATACCTAATCCTTTAAGTTAGGAGTTCTAAAATATTCGGAATCGAAGTTGGCATGGCGGTACTAAATATAATACTGATTTCTATTGAGTTTAAATCCCGTAAGTGGCAAATAATTTTTAGCATAAATCGCTAATTTGGTGCTTCATGCGAGGCGCTGTAATTGGAGATGTTTTTATTCCATAAGGGATGTGACATTGATGTAATTTTGGTGTATTTTGTCTAGTTTTTTGGATGACTGTTTGCTGCCCACCCGTCCTCCGGTCCTTATAATATGCAAATCCCTGTTATCAACATATCTGACGCCTTACCATAAAACCAGCCAAACAATCTATACTTCTCTGTCTCATTTTGTCCATTAACTTGTCCTGTAGATGAATTGTGGCGGTAAATAAAGAGAGACGATTTGGTGATAACAACGTACGTCGACATGCGAAGGAAGGGTGGAACGAGACCCGGTGGTTTGCTCTTTATGAAACGCGCTAAGAAGTCTGCAGTTCAGTCTATTTAAGTTTAATTCGAAGACTGTATGATGGACGTATGAACTCTACTCATTACACCAAGGCAGGGAACGGGTCTCCGCAGAAAACACTTCCCATAACCAGTATTTAAATCCGTGCCCTTCAGATAGGAATCCAGTATTCTAGCAATCCCAAAACTTCGATCACCTTGTTACTCCTAAGTTCAAACATTGCGTAATCCGCATGCACACTTTATTCTCTTGAATATATTTTACATACGGAACCAAACCGATATTATTACTTAATTATTATTATAAGTAATTTAAATTAGGAATTCATATTTAATCAAGGAGAAAAATGGTCAAATGTATCTTTAGAAAAAGAGTATCATACTTAATCAAGTTAAACAGGAGGGTGCTTTGTTATTTTGTATATGCGGAGACAATTGGTGTAAATTAAATAAACTAACAGGTTTCTAATAGAGAGGAAAATATTGTAAGAGGAAGGGCTGGACCAAGAAAGTCATGGGTGTATGTGGTGGAAGACATTCTTAATAGAGGATATATTTGGTGTTTTAATAGGAGAAGGGCGTGTACAAAGCAATTCATGAGTGTAACTGAAACAAAAAGGCATGCAAGGATAGGGTTTTTGGAATAAATCATTAAAGAAGAGTCAGATTTACAGGCATAACACAGAGGATTAAACTTTCCAATTGTATCCATCCTGAAAGGGAACGGCATGATGGGTACGTATGGACGTACGTGTTTATTTTACTAATGGAAAATAAACAAATACATTGCTCAAAATTTAAACTAATATCATCATTCTTCATTCTACACATAAAAAATAGATAAATATAATTGAACCCGTATTTTGAGCTAATGGTGATTATTTAATCCGGAGAAATACTGGGGAATAACTCTACTGTAATAAAACAATTTATTGAACTGTAATAAAACAATAATTATAATTGTTTATTGACTTAAATTTAATCATCAGTGTAATGAATTTTCTAAGTAATCTTAGCCCAGCCTGCAACCTTTCCTAGAGCGGAACCATTTTCTTCATCACTTCGACCCGCTAACCTCTCTCCCGTGTCCCAAAACGTCCTCATCCCTTCTAATCCCCTTTCGTTTCCCTCATTCATAATACCTTCACCCAGTTTCTACGTCACCCAGCCACGAAGCCCCACTTTGTCGTCCCCCAACCTGTACCCCAAACCTCCAGCCACGAAGAGCACGCTCTGCCAGGCCATCCAATTCTGTAAACCCTCCCGTCCCTCCCTCCTCACCGGCCACCACCTCTCCCCTTTCAGTCACACCCGTCGCCTGCTCATCTGAAAAATTAAACTCGTGTGGATTCGAAAAAAAATAAAGGCAGAAGGTAAAGGAGAAGGACACGGAGGGTTTATATGAAAATGTTGGGGGAGGGGTCTGTTCCCAACTCCATTGCTAACATTCCCTTCACAAACGTACCCCGTTCCCCTCACACTCTAGCAAACCTGAGAGCTTTTCTTTTTTCTTCACCGGACTATTTCTCATTTCGCTACACTTTAGTTTTTTTATCATATTTAATTTTTTCTTCCCATGCCCACTATATTTTTGCCACGTATCCACACCACATTTTTTCCAATGGACGTTGTACCAATAAAATGGTAGATCCGTGGGTCCTCCCGATCATGATCTGTTACCAGTTACGGTAAATTGAGGAGCAACGCCCATAGTTACACACATATTTCTTGCTTCCATGAATCTACGCTAAGCCTAAGTCAAGTTTATTTTTATGTTGTTTAAAAGGGTATTTGTTACTTAATTATTACACCAAATGTTATCTATGGACGTTTTAAAAAACCAGAATTAATTTAATAAGTTAGTTATCATAATTAAATTAATTCATTGGAAATCAGCGATTGATCTGCTTTCATCATAGATATTCTTATTAATAAATGCAACGCCTTTGAAGAGTAATTGATATGCTTACTCTGGCAATAGGGAGTTTTCTTAGACGATTCCTTTGAAAAACTAATGAATGTAACTCTTTCTAATTGCCATCCTCCATACCATCTAATATTTTCATTCTTCAATGTCATCATAGTTTATCCAATATATCCTCTCTGTCCTACTCATTAAATTTTCATCACCCTAAAATACCTACTCTTTCCATATATACCTTACGCATCTTCCATACGCATTCTTCAATATCTGTTTCTTCTCCTACAAATTTATCACTCCCTCTTTTAATTTTCAATCCATTAACCATCTCTTCGAGTCTTTGTCAACAGCCAAATCTCAAGAGCCTCCATACCATCTACCATCCTCAGTGACCACGTTTCTGAACCGCACAACTATAAGCACCATATTTTGGTCTCAACATATTTATTTTATATATCTTTAGTAAAAACTTTTCCAAAGAGTTATTTTTTCGTTAATTTTTTTCATACTACCTTAGGCCTTCGTGTAATGCTCTTAATTCTAAACTTAATCTCATCTCGAATATTCCTCAGATAGGTACCTACGTAAGTACGTGAAATGCTTCTGAGGCAAGGATTAAAACAAGCAAATATTTTTTCCGAACCCATCTCAGTCTACGACTGTTGGGTGCTGTTCTTTTCCTTGTGTTTTAAGCACACATTTTAATTAGCGTTAACCGCTAGGAACGAATGTGTGAAATTCACAGTGAAAATTTATTCACATGGACGAGGATTCAAACACAGATTCCACAATTCAGCTTTTAGTTAGCGCTTAGCTTTAACCAGTATAGCTAACCTAGCGCACTTTTTCACTTTGAATTTTGATGGTGTTTCAAGGTAGTAAGGTGTAAAATCAGGCAGGACTTAGAAAGAGACGTCTGTAACAAATTACTTATTACGCATAAAAACACTCTCTACGAGGTTGAAGACCAAGATATTGTATGGACGTGGGTGTTTACCTTGAATAACTTTAATTTATTAAAGTTCATGATTCACTGTTAAGGTGCCTATTACTTTCTGGGAAAAAAATATTAATTATTATATTTTGGGAAATTTTGCCTCATTATCGTTGTAATTAAGCCCGTGATGTGGTCAGGAACACGTCTCTAGCGCTTTACTTAGATCATCCCGGTATGTGAAGTATTTCGTACATTTCATTATGAAGTGGGAGGACAGATTATAGTGCCGAAGTTTAAATATGAATTTCAGCCCTTGTTCATTTCGAAAGGCTGGTCCATATTTCACTGTTCTCAATTGCGGGCTAGGCTCCTTTTTCATCAGTGACGCACTTGGTAGCACAGCTTAGCATGATGAAACCTAATCCCTTGAGTTCCCAATCCCTAACATCCCACATGACAACGTGAAGTTAGGAGGACAAACACTGCTTGAAAGGTTTTGTGTAGAAGGCTATAGACATTATCCAAGCGGGCATGTGAATCTTTGAGAATTTGCTATACATATTTATGCTACTATTAGAGATATTTGACAATTCTCTCGACTTTCGGTATACAATAACTTATATAGAGTAATTCCAAATACTGATCTTATTTTGGACGGTATTTCAGGGTAGATAAGATTAGTTGAGGACGAATTTGAACACTAGCTAGCTTAGCGTTTCATTTTCCTCTTGTTTTAATATTTCTAAGTATTCATTTCTAAAAAATGTCTAGCTTAATCATCCTCGTATAATTCCCTTGAATCGCTCTCTATTAAAATAACCTTTAGATGTATTTTCAACCAAGTATGTTGTTCAACACATTAAGGACAGGAGGAAACGAGAATAGGTGGCACATTTTGAATGTCCTTACATTAGTACAGAGGCATATCAACAAAGGAGAAAGAGATAATGCTTACCTATATTACAAAATGAAAGAAATAAGAGCAGGGAGCAAAAAGGTAAAAAAGCATTTCTTTCCCAATAGTCATCTTCCATTTCTCAACATACTTAGCTTTTTTTAAAAATTCATGTTTTTTTATTACTCTCCATGCTCAAATCTTAACACACGCATCTCAGCACAATGCACTTCCGCATTTTTGAAAGATTATCTTCGTGGAAACGGAAAAAACCAAGCTATGTTCCAACGTTAACTTCTTTACTACGATTTAAAGTTGTACCAAATATGTTATGTATATAATCTCTCTCTCTAACCAATTGTTTCCTTGTATTTCCTTGCATTAACTGAAGACTGAAAATGGAAAACGCTGAAAGTGCCACAATTACGTATTTTCAGATTTTTCATGAAAACCAATGAATGTGTCGAGGCCAATAACTTGGGGAAGATTGGAAGTGCCAAATATGCTTTCTTGTAGTTCAAAATGTCTCCTAAAGATGTAGCAGTGTGTAAGTGCCTTCAATAATGGCATGGAGAACGCTGAATGTGCCGAGCTTGTCGAAGGTCACATTGTTATCTGTTTCCCGCGAGCGTTCACATAGGTTGTAGTACATTAACGTTGATTTGCTTATTTTAGACGTATATCTTGTGCATTCTGTGATTTGTGATGGAAACGGAAGGCAAGATGAGAAACCGAAAGATCAATTCTGAGCTAAGAATTTATGGAAAGCCATATGTAACGAAAAAAGTGACTCGTGTAATTGCGAAAACACCACCACAACCTGATGTAAGTTGAAATCCTTAGCATTTAACTGTGTATTGTACAGTATAATTAAATAGAATAGAACGTGGTAATTTGTCGTGGAAGGATTATTATTATTAGAATCGTCATTGTAATCACAGCTGTCTTTCCAAGGCACATGTAAATGCAGATATCAGTGCAAATCCATGCCTTCCGAACATAAATAACGCGTATTCATGCAGTTTTACCAACTATCTGAAGAAAAACAGGGTACGTACTTGGTGGGCTGTATTGAAGTAACGCCTGTTGCAAGAAGACGCCATGGAAACTATGATCAGCAATGTGAAAGTACAAGACAAGCAACCATACTTAACACTGTAACTGATGGTTCGGGAGGACGTGGTCAAGTATACAGCAAGACATTCTAAATATTTTTGCGCTATCATCCCGTCGACTACATACTCTGCAAGAACATCTAAAGCGTGGAGAAACAATATATAAGGATGGTAGAGGACACTGCAAGTTCTCCCACACACAAAACAAAGTTCAGTGATGAGGACATGAACTTGAGTAAAGAACATATTGATTCCTTTCCAAGAGAAGAAAGTTACTGCGACAGAAGAAAGACAGGGAAGGAATATTTCAGCCCTGACTTGAATGTAAGTCGCATGTGTGCTTGTTTTAAAGAAAAGCATGTGAATTCCCCAGTAACTTATAAATACTGTTATACTATCTTTAAGAAGTTTTATAAAAATATGTCATTTAGTAAACCTAGGTCTGACACGTGCCAGGTATACGATAAGCTGCATATGAAAATTAAAGCAACAGGAGATGTCTCTGCAAAATCTGCATTGGAGAAGCATCATAAAAAGGCAGAAAATTCTCAGGACTTAATGAAAAGAGACTTTTTAGCTTCTCAAATGCCCCTAAGTGAAACATGCACAATATCCCTTGACCTACAACAGGTCACTCCAAACCTCACACACAGTAGCATGTTTTATTCACGAAAGATCTCAAATTACAACTTAGGCATACATACTGCCTGTGGAAGATCATTCATGTGCATGTGGCATGAGGGTGTTGGTGGGAGAGGAGGAAATGAAGTGGCGACGTGTTTGTTCAAAGTCATGACTTCAGGATTCACTGACAAGGAAAATGTCATCGTATGGTGTGATAACTGTGTAGGACAGAACAAGAATCGTATGATGGTGATGGCATTAATGTTGTTTGTTACCGAAGCCATATTTGAAAGTGTTGAAATGAAATGTTTGGTCTCTGGTCATAGTTACATGCCTTCCGATCGTGACTTTTGTATTATCGAGAAGAGGAAAAAGAATGTTAAGTGCATGGTACCTGAGGAACTAGAAAGTATGGTCGCCACCGCTAGAGTTAGAAACCCTTTCAAGGTAGTGAAAATGGATGATGGTGATTTCCTTGATCTGTTTTCCTTAGTTAACACATATTTAAATACCACCTAACTACAGATAACAAAAGCTTCAGCAGTACGTTTCAGAGCAGAGAAGAAAGGCAAGCTTCTACTTAAAACGTCATTCAGGGACGAAGAATGGACTGAGTGTGTTGTGTTGAAAAAGGGGTTTAAACTGCATAATCTTCCCTCCATAGGAAATATTCCCTGCTTTCCACTGACCAACAAAAGAAGTGCTGAAAAAAGGACTTACTTTCCATGATCGAAGTTTTCTTGATGTTAAATACAGACACTTCTATGTTTTGTTGTGTCAGTGTTCCCTCTGAATGTGACAGTCAACAGTAATCGATATAAGAATTATAATATTTTATTGAAAGAAATGAACACTAACTTTATGTTCCCAATGTTTTATGTGCTGTTCTCTGTTCATAAATAAGTGAGTTGATGCTGTGTACATTCAGTGTTTTCTTGGAAGCTAAGCATGGCACATACATTGTTCCCAAAATGTCCATTTTCATACTATGCATACTAAACTTAAAATACTTTTGAAGCATTGGTTATGTGAGATGTTACCAATTGTGTGGAACTACCATAATTTCGTTTTTATTGAGTAAAATTATTTGTAAAATCAATTTGTTATGGTTTTTTCCTGTTTCCTGTAATTTTGAAGTTTGGCACTTACAGCGTTTTCCATTTTCAGTCTTCAATTCTCTCTTATGAATAAACACTTTTATTTTATGCCTTTTTATTCCCCTCATATCTTTGTTACCTTTCAAGATTTATATCGCAATTATCATTATATAAAAATTGGTTTCGAGGATAACACTTGTAATATCAAAACAGAAAGATCGGGAAGTAAAAAAATAAAACTAACGATAAAAAAGGTTTCTTCAACCAATCCGGGGCTAATACTTGGACATAGAAACTAGTTATGAATAAATCGATAGTTATTTTTACTTTAGTTCAAAATGCTCAAATTGTGAAAAGGAAAGGCAAATAGTTCTACAACAATATTCATGGAAGACTTGGTCATAAAATAATTATTTTGCTAAACGTATGTTTACCTTTGCCGTAAAATACACGCTTTGCCATTTGGAAACAATTTTATCATTATAATGGCAGGATTAAATCAATCGAACCGTACTTCACCCTGTAATAAATAGGCACTAGACTGTGTATGAATAATTT
This sequence comes from Pyrrhosoma nymphula, assembly GCA_963573305.1. NCBI lineage: Eukaryota > Metazoa > Arthropoda > Insecta > Odonata > Coenagrionidae > Pyrrhosoma > Pyrrhosoma nymphula. The sequence goes on along the minus strand of OY754337.1, from coordinate 43,001,655 downwards.
AAATGACCCGTCACCATTAGTACAAAGCCTTCCTTTTTGGGTTTAATCGAAAGTACATTTCCACAAAGTGTAGGGAAGGAAATCGTATTACGGATAAAAATATGAAATGAAAACATCCAGCCAGTCAGTGATTGAAAACAGACAAACTAACCGGATTGCTATTCGTCGTACGCATGGAATAGAAAAGGATTTCATTGCTACTAATCGCGGGGATGTTTCCCCTAAAAACAACGCCGGAGAGAATGAACTTGACTAATAAACGAATAGAAAAAGGACTTGAGAGAAATTAAAAAATACTAAAATAAATAAATATATGAAAATAAAAATAACACAGAAGAGGCCGGCAAATGTAAACAAATGAGAGCAGCATTGCAACGGCTTAGTTCCATTAAAGATGGCACCACTCCCCATTCCCGCCCACCTTTCTCATTCATTCCTTTTCGGCGTCCAACCTTTGCGCAGCGCGTCAGTCATTTGTTTAATGTTTTTGGATGGGGAGGGGAGTAGGGGGTAGGAGTGATGGGCAGAGGATTGGATTGCTTGGAGGGGAAATTAAAGGAAGGGGGATGGTATGGGAAAGGGAGGCTCACCTTCCTTTCAACTCTGGCTGAAGCAAAACAGCCAGAGAGGTTTGCATGAGAGACAGGGACGAATGGCCGCAGTTGAATGGTTTTTGAGGGAAAGTAGGTGAAAAGATGCTTTTTTTTGGCAGACTAACGTAAAAGAAGTGAAGGGGAATCATAACACTCCCCGCAGTCCTTCGCCGTCCTTCTCCCTTTACGTGCGCTCCATTCCCTTCTTCTTCAAAGTCCCTTCTCTTCTTATTCTTCCAACCGACTTGCCTTGCGGTCGCATCAATCTGTTGCTTGTCGGAAGAGTGAGCCTTTGATTGACGAGTGGAGAGGTCATAACTGAGAAAGGAAAGTGGCAGAGACAGAGGAAGAAAGGTAATGAACGATGGACAAGCAAAGGAAAGCTAGGGAGAATTCATATAACCGCATGTCGCCGCGTAATGCCTCGCATTATTACATCCAGTGAACTTAGCAATCTTCCATATTGATGTTGGCTGCTTTGTGCGATAAACGATTTATTTTTTGCGAAACGTTTTCAACAAAAGACTAACGCTAGCAGAAAGGGGATTAAAGCCGTGTCCAAACTCGCCAGTTAGGTACCTAAATCCGGAAATTTAGGGAGGACGCCATCTTGAAGTGTGTCCAAACTCGTTAGGCAGCATTAGGGAGCGGATTTGGGCAGACAAATCGGTCGACAGATTTAGGCAACAACAAGTCCTTCCTTAATCTCCCACCATTTTGAATTTTCCATAATTCCTAGTGGTAAAAACGTGAAAAGTAGTGGAATGAGTAAATAAAGGCAGTAAATATGGCGGGGAGGTAATTTATTTTGAATGGAAGGGCGTGAGTTATTATGAATATATTTAATGAATGATAAATTTTAAGATTGATTTATGTTATAAATTTCATCTTCGGAAGCAACAAACAGACAGAGACCTTCATATCAAGGAGTGAGACAGAATATACAGGTGTCATAGCGGGGAAGTATTTTGAGTGTCTAAATAAAGTCTACCATGTTGTAAGTTTTTAACAAAACTAAAAAGTAATTACAACACGCAAAAAACGGCAAGCTATAATAGTTCTTTCTCACAATAGTTAGTCTTCAAACCCCATTTACCTACAACAAAAGTCTAAAATTATAGTAAGCAAAATATAGTTTTATGACTGTATACGAAGCACCTGTACCATTGGGAAATTGTACATAGAAGTAACTAATATTATTATTTAAGATTTATTTTACATCATTTTCATTTGAAATCATTTCGTGCCCTCCATATGGATGTCACGGCATCCAATGAACATCCAAAGGGTGCCCAATACTAAATAATTAATGGACATCATGCGGTGGCTGGGCATCACCGTAAACAGACTTATTAATAATGCACGCAAAAGGAAAGAACAGTGCAGGGATAATAGAAAATTCGAATTGAAACTATTACCTACACGATCACTACCTGCTCAGTCTATCACGAATCTTTATCTGCCAATGGGGACGAAAGTTAATATAAGCACAATGAAAATATACTATATAACTACAAATACGTGCTTTATACTGCTAAAAGACACATATAAATATACAATCACAAATTTACTAAACTGCTCAGTTCAACACGAATCACTATCTACCAAAATGAAAAATTGACACAAACCACGAACTTAAAAAATACAAACACATTGATTAAAAGCTATAAGTACTCGTACGTGCTATACTGTACTCTGTAAATCACGGAATCTAACTATATAAATCTCAATGTTACGAATTAACCACATAATATTGCGAAACTACGGAAATAATGAGAAAATGTATTATAATCGCAATCAAATTTCAAACAGCACTAGTCATGAGGGTCTATGTTCAAAACATTATCGTATTCCGTATTTCCCTTGTCCTTCGTTTGCTTCGAGCTCAGCAGATGGCGACACCTGCTAAGGGCGTCCAAACTCAAGCTCCCTTTCTGTTAGCTGCCCAAAATGTAGGTAGCCAAATCCATGCTCCCTAATGCCTAACGAGTTTGGAAACGGCTTAAATGTGAATGAAATGAGTACAGGCTTCTCATCCCGAGTGCCCGGATTTGAATCCTAGCGTTGGTGGTTTATGCTCAGCGGAATCTCGAGCCTTGTTTAGATGCAACATGGACAGCATTTCAAGTACAGTACTCAATCAGTTTGTTGGGACGTTAAACCGTGGTCCCCTTCATTAAGAGCCGGGTTTCTCATCAGTTTTTCTTCATTCCCCCATTATGCTTCCCTTATATACCTTCCCACCAGTTCTTCATTTAACAAATGACCTCATCGGTCGATCGCCCACCACCCAAATAACTAAACAAGTAAAGCTTGCAAAATCACGTGCGTAGGCCTAGGGTAATAAGGTTAATAATGGAAAACTGATGCCATTTAGAACAATGAAAAGTCAAGTTTATACTGATATGGTCCGATGGGATTCATTGGGTTGCGTAACTCATTAAAAGGATCGCATGACTTGGTGGAAGAAAGAAAAATCAAAAAGAACACTCAAATCTAAAATACTTCATTTATTACATTATTAGAGTTTATATAGTAAATGCCTGTCGCTCTCTAAATCCAAATAAGGAGATTATTGGGGATCTGCTTATTTGCGTAGGTCCTTTAATTATAAATCTTATGTTTCTCTGATAGGCAAGAGACGTAAAGTGATAGGTTAATAAGGATGGCCCACGCGTCTTTGAGATCGTCCCAAATACGTGTGGGTTCATCCCGCCAATTAAGGAGGTATTGATAGGTAACAGCCGTGAGAACTAACTTGCGGACGTACATTGGCTTGTACGTCATTTACCAGAGGAGTGTGGTCCCAAGGGCTGAGGGACCACATCCTATTGCTCTAACTCCTAACTATTGACAGCAGTCCAATTTTTTAATTGAATTGCCGGAGAATTCGAAATTTCTATTTCCTATCTTCTTCTTATTGCTAAAGTTCACATATTTGTATTTCTTTACAATTATATCCACCCAATTTCTCAAAACGCAATTCCTTAATTTGTTCACGTCGTCCTGAAGGGTTTCATGATCGTTCTGATTTTCAATCATCCGATAAATAATGCAGTCATCCGCGATAATCATTGTGTTGGGATTTATTTTTTCCGGGTGATCATTTAGATAAACTAAAAACAACAATGGTCCAGGGACACCTCCTTGAGGAACACCCGACGTTACCCTCGTTGTCTCTGAGCATTCATCTCTTACTTTAACCCTCTTGAGTCCTGCCATTGAGGAATTCATTGACCCACAAGATCTCTCTACCATCTATTTGCATTGGTAACTGCCTCATGAAGTATATGTGCTTTAATCTAAGGATGAAGAAAATCGTGATAAGTATTTTACTAATCCCCGCTCCGTCGCTGTGAACCAGTAAAATTTTAGGTTCATAGTTAATTTTATATTTTTTATAAAAGAGGATTAATCGATATGCATTGATATATATCGACATCTAAGTACTCAGTTAATCTTATGCCTAATTAACACCATAAAAAGAATACCTAAAATGAGGCCATCCCACGACTTTAGGTTTAGGGTTGTATTATCAATGGTAATATTAAATATTACCTTTGAAATATCTCGCATAAAATTCATAGTCGAAATATATTTTACCCTTTTTTACTACAAGCTGTGCTAACAAATAACAATTGCCTGCATAAAATCTATTTTCTTATAAGAAACTACAATTTAGCAATTCTCTAAAAAGCCATAAAAAGTAATGCCGTTTAAGATCAAAGTTATACCGTCTATTAATAGGAACATGCATATTCTGATGAAGTGAGAAATATCATTTTAAATAAAATATTGATAATTTATGAAGATGAATTACTTCATTTTCGGATTAAGGCAGGGATGTGTTAATTTATATCATTAAAATGTTTCTTTTGAGCCCGTTTTCAGTGGCACTTGCATGTCAAAGACGAACGATTAGCAATTGCCACAACTTCAGCCTTTTACAAAAAAGCACGAGTTCAATCAAAGTTTGAAAGACACGCCAATGTTGAAACAATATGTACCAGATTATGATTTTTCATGTTCACTTTGTTTATTTAAGAGTTTTACATAGGAGTAATTTTTTAATGGAATAAATGATAATTAATTAGTAAAAGCATATACATTTTTGGAATGTCACCGGAGTAATTGAGGCGAGAAAATTTGTCACACGATGATGCAAAAAGAGAAAGTCAAAAAGGTGAATGTCACGGAGTGATTGCGGAATTCTCTTTATTTTTATCTTGCGGACGTCGGCGTAAAAATTAATTGGAAATATCAATATTGATTCGAATTTCATTCCATTTGGAGTTTGCATTATTGAGATGAATATCATTTTTTTTGTTTCACATAATCTCTTAGGTGTCTTTGCACCTCAGTGTGTACCTGGAATTTCACCGACCAAGATGGGGAAAAAACGAGGTCTCTGCGTGGCTTGGACCATTTTCATGCGTCATAGAGATTGATTGATCACCTGGGAGTGAGATGCTCGTGTTTACAGGAGCTGAGAGAGGAAAAAAGTTGATATTGAAACCTCGAGTGAAGTTCGATCGAGTGGTTTCCTGTAAAAAGAATGAGTGAAAAATCGGGAAAAGATAGAACGCGTTTCCATTTAACGGCACCGTTGCACATTCTGATGTTTTTTTGAGTTTTTATATAGAACAGCTAAGAGAATTAATTTTAGGGTTATTAAGAGCATGTATTTTTCGAAATACCTATTTTAATCATAACTTGAGTTATAACTTGAGTTGAATAAACTGAGTTATAACTTCAGTTAAATAAACTGAGTTATAACTTGAGTAAAATAGTTATAACTTGAGGTACAAACCGAGAGAAATTTGCAATATACGTTAAATAAGTCTGTTCCTCATCATTTTCACTACCTTAAATGCATAATACTATTAGCGGTGCAAAAATGTTAATCATATTGACAATGGGCGTACTGAAATCAGATAGGTAATTTTAAAAAAATAAGCACACTTTATTCATTTCTAATAGGCTGTAGAAGTGAGGACATGATTAGTCACTTAATGCTGTCACTAAAACTCCTCTAAATATGACATTAGAGTATACAGGACAAAGCTAGTAACCTCTGTCAATAAATGGGCTTCATAATCACGTGAACTGACAACAGAAGTGAAATGGTAAAACAAGCGAGGACCAAATATATACTCATGGATAATGCATATTTTGCTGAGCGATATTCATGGCTTAATTATCCTGAAATGACATATGGACAAACACCTTGATTTGGAGTGAGAGAGCAAATACGCAAACCGTGCGTAAAGCAAACATTATGATGATTACTGTACTTAGACATTGGTATATATCGACATCGAACACAATGAAAACATATAAATTTAGGCCACCACTACGCTTTTAACTTCAGGCATTCGTATGTTGCTGACCAATTCGATACAAACTGTTGAGCAGGGGCGGGGTGGGTGTTCAGGGTCCCGGGCCGCTGCACGTCCAGAGGGGTCCGGTTTTTGTGACATCCCCTCCCCCCTTGTGAAAACATTTGTGTGTTAAAAACACGTTAAACTACAATTTCATAGGTATTTATGTACAGGGTAAAAACAAAATTGTACTTTCACTCAGAGATGTTTGGTCTGCTGGCTGTCCAATGATCGGATCCGAGTCTGTAACCTAGTCCGTGGCCCGGGCGGGAAACCCCGCCTTCCCGCCCTGGCCACGCCACCACTGCCGTTGAGTATGTGTCACATGAAAGAAGAATAATACAATAAGTAGGAATTATTTTGAAAATGTAATGAGAATATCATCAAATGAACCGGAGTTAAGAATTCTTTAAATTGCTTATATTCTGGCTCGTTTTTCTCGAATTTATTTACAAAAGAATGTACAGAAAAACTTTCACTTGACGGCATTGGCCGTTGTTTACTTAAAATATTAAAATAATATTCATTGATAGATCATTTGCCATCATCATGCCAAAAATGATTAGCCTAAAAAAGTAATTGATTGGCGGCGACAGATTGAAGAAGCACATAACATTTTACCAATGGTAATGGCAAAGGGATGTTGAAAACCTTACGTCACAGAGGTGAGCCTAGAGGAAAGAGCAGTGGCAGTAGATAATACTATATATAATGGTTAAGAGTGAAATGATATGCTCGAAAAATTACACGCATGGGAGTCATCAATATGCCGAGGCTTACAACTTCGCTCGCAGAGGCACCACTCCAGCACAATAATAGTAGTCCTCGACCTTTTGCAAAGGTCTTAAGGATTTTCCCATGGTATACTTGATTCTAAACCGACAGAAAGTGTCACCGTCATTTTCCCGAACACCGAATTACCCCAGTGATTTTTCCCGAAAAGTATGATCTCGAATCTATTTTCCAGTATTCTTTTTCCTGAACGAAAATTTCCGAATATATTTATCCCCAGTCAACATTCCCAAGTGAGTTTAATAAAAACGTCATGACAAGAAAGAAAATATTTTTTCATTCGTTTTACAAAAGGTTTGTATGAAAACCAAAAACATTAAAACATAAATTAGTCAAATATGCCTGGGAATAATTATAACACTACTCGGGAAAAATGCATTAGGAAAAAAAGGCTCGGGATTATTTTTTCGTAACAAATCTCATTCGGGTTATATTTCTTGCCAAATACTCCTCTGCCAAAAGCTCCGAGTGAAAAAGGCGTATTGCTCTGTTGCAATATTTATTTGTTCATTTAGAAACATTTTTTCACATATTTTCCTCATTGTTGGTTTGTTGGTCAAATCTTGATCCAAAGTAACGTGGTTCCAATTCATTTCATCCGAAATATATTTTACAGCTTAACAGTGGCTACCACAAGTGTAAGACAAATAACTGGTTAAGATCCACGTATTTTAACGGCTAGCTCCTGGGCAATCGTAAGTTAAAATATCTTGCTATGCAGACGATGCAGTTTTCACTGCTTAGAAATGAGGATGATCTACAAATTCAACACTACTGCTACAAAATATAATGCGAATACTTCCTAGTCAAAAACATATCCATGACAATAATTAAAAAGAATGTGTTGTAAACTATCCACTGAAAACACTCCAATTGAACAGGCAATAATGCACTTTGACTAACACAAGGAAAAATCTATACTTGCAGAAATTTTAAAAATGGCAAGATACAACGAATAAGCTGTCTCAGTCTTAGGACCAATAACATTTTTTTCTGCCTTTCGGATAGATAAAAAACATTAAGATAAGGCAGAAAATAAACATCACCAACATCATCAAGTAAACATTCGTTATCAAAAGTTACTGGAATGCGTACGTCACTAGAGCCAACCGTATAGTATACGTGTTAAACAGACGCTATGCTTTAGAAATCTGATGGGAAAACATTTCTCAATTCTCATCGGGGTACTCGTATATAAATTGCGAAACTATACCAGATCTCAAACAGATATTGGTTCCTAGTAAAATTGTCTCTCTTTGATCATATATGTAAAGTTTTGAGTCCAGATAAATAAGCTTTTCATATTGAAAGTCATTTAAAAAAGTAAATACCTCAATTTCTCTTAATAGTCCAAGCACCAGGTGTAATGCCTAAAAAAATGAGCACCTGATTTCCTAAATAGATAGTTTAGCAGAGTAATACAGTAACAATCATTGTAATTGAGAACATACTTTCATTAACAATTGATCCAGCATTTTAACAACATATATTTTTGTAAAATAAATTTTTCTCTAAAGAGGAGCAATATGAATCTCAATGAATAATTAAGTATTCATATGCGGTGCATATAAATAAAAAAGCAATGAATTCTGCACAAAGTTTTGCTTACATTTCAACTGTGGAGATAATAGAATTGTAATCCCCTTAACATGTTACTGGTCGCTCGCATACGTCACATTTACTGTTAATACTATTTAGACCGAATGGATTTCATCGGATTTTCTAGTCACCACTACTACTGAGAATGAACAATCAGTTCGAGAATATTGAATGTAAGCTAAACTTGTAGTTTTATGCCGGAGGCGATTTAAAGGGGAATTAAACACTGGGTGTTCAGGGTGAAAGCTGGCCACATGTCAATGTCGGGAGTTCGTTTCAAATTTGTAAAAAAAAAGAAGCCCCAATTTTCGTTCGCCATAATTTGCGTTTAAATTTTCAATTGCGCCAAGTCAACATTCAGCCGGAGCTCCCCAGAATTGACCCCTTTTTGGTTTAAATACTCCTTAATTAGTCCCCGGAGCTGCACCATCCTCAAAACCCATTTCCCCCATCCCGACGGAAATCGTCATTTTTTCCCACTCCCAAAATTAAACGGCTTCCGCGGCTGTTTTTATGACGTTTGGCTGAACTGTAAGAGAATACTTTATGACCTTGGATATCTCTCCTTTCCTTTTCACTCATCCTTTAAGACTTGCCTCTCGTACTGATTCTCTCTCTCTCTTCCGCTACTTCTCCACTTCTACTGTTCTTTGCTTCTATTTCTTTCTCCACCCCCTCCCCACTTCCTTCCTCAACGTTCAAAGAAGAATTCTACCCCCTTTCCAAAAAACGCTAACGAAAATCATTCTTTTCCTCCCTCTAATTTCCCTATCCACCCATTTTCTGCTTCTTTAACTCCGTTCCACTCCCAACCAATTCCGAAAAAAAAATTCTTTTTTAGTCGCGGCCTCCAAGCCTGAATTCCCCTTCACGACTCCTCTCCACAGATCTCTCACTTACGGTCGCTTTAATTCCGTATTATTTCGGAGAGGTTCCCCCCTCGTCTTCCCTCATTTTGTTCCTTTTTTACTTATCTCCCTTTTTCAACCATCTCTCTGCAGTAGTTTCCCTTTCTTTTTCCCTCGCAGACCATCACCCTCTTTAAAATAACCCAGTCCTATTCTCTCCTTTCAATTGTATATGTGCTAAACGCAAATCAATTTCACGTGGCTGAAATTTTGTAATATTCTTTTGCATTTCAGCATAATTGTCGAGGTATGTAGACGAGACTGTCTCACTTGGCAGACTCTGAACATTCCACTTTTGCTATAACTTCATATATCTTGAAATGTCTCGCTTGATTTTGGTTTCTTCATAGAGTGGTATCTCGTAGAATTCATGAATTATTACAATCAGTAATACTAAGTAGTAGTAGTATTCTATTCCATGTACCGTATGCATGCATGTACACCAACGTAGCATTCTGGTCTAGTTTCTGGTCTGGTCGTGCATAGCTCTCCTGTCTGCTTTTTGGCCAGGGTCTAGTAGTGTCCGTGGGAGTGGGTGGAGCTTGATCTTGACCCAGGACGAGTATTGCATGCCTGGCTTAGAATCACCCCGTGCCACACACCCTAAGAGGAGGCTTTCACGCTATTATGCAGACGCCATACAAAAAACTTAAACTGCAAAATCTATGTCTATGTACCCTTGAGCCTTGCTTTATACCACATCATTTGTGCAATATGGAGTGATTTGGAAATTGTTAATCTATATTTTTAGTATTTAGTGACCCGGTTCTAGGTTGGGGTATTTCTTTAATGGGTTATTTCCACTCTATATTTACCACCGCTAGGGTTCAAACCTCACAATGTAATAACCCCATGTAAAAACCATGTAGTATTAGGTACAAACACCACAAAATCACCAATAAGTCGGTATACGCTGAAAATATACCTGCTGCTATTAGCATTTCAGGACCTGGTTTAATATATTCAGCATAATGGGTATCTCTCTTCATTCCATGAAGATGTGAATCAACGTCCTGCCTCTTAACCAATACTCTAGCTTTCAAATGGCTGTCAGTATTCCGTCCGCCCAATGACCATGTAGGTATGTGATAGATGTTGAGTGCGCTATCATTTTAATGCATTTTAATACGATAAAATAGCATGATACTATGGTATTCCACTACAAGAGTAAGAATTAGTAGTACGATCGCCCAGTTGACGCCGACCATGGTAACTTTTTCTACCCGGGTAAAGCTACAAGGGTTATCTATTTACCAAAGCAATTCCATCATACGAATGCAATTCAATAACAAAGGTCATGAGATCAATCGTCATCATGTGACCATGAAGCGTGAATCGTCATCATGTGACCATGTAGCGTGAATACGATTATTTTCATGGGGAGTGATTTATCTATATTTTATGAGTTGATATTGCCGATTTCAGACAGGCGCTTAGGTTGTACCAAACTTTTGTGAGATACGGGTATCCTGAATATACAGCCAATGCTTTTGTTGATATTGGAGTATTTGTTAGGGGTCAAGGTGGTGTGGAGGGGTAGTAGCTTTAGTGCAGGGTTAACCTGACACTGGTCCCCACACACCACTAGGGGTTTAGCTGAGAGGTGGCCGACGAGCCACCTTGAGGATGCTATCTCAATACCGTCCGTGAAGCAGTGCTGAGTGAGAGACAACACTGCAGCGTGGTGATGAGCCACGTCCTGCACGAGGTGGCCCTACTCATACAGAACACGGTGGATCTAGACCGGGAAGTCGATAAACATCCCTGGTGGTGGACAACAGCAGCCACCAGTACTGGCATGGGGCCGAAGATGGTATGAGTCGGAAATCATCTGGCGGAGCTGAAGGGCAGCGGTACGGCAGATGAACAATGGGGGCAGATAGGGCTCCAAGTCATGGCAACGACAGCCTGTCTAGGAGAGGAAGACTCCGAAATCAAAGTACCCGGTCCTCCAGGTTGGGGGTTAAGCATAGGGTTAACAACCCTATCTTAGAAAAAAAAACCACGTTACGGATACAGAACTGGACTGGAATTAAGTAACAGACCAGGCGAACGAATGGACTGAGTATGGTGAAAGGAAACATATATCTAGCCACATGGAATGTACAAACTATGAGAAAACCAGGTGTATTAAGACAGTTGAAAAACGAACTAGTAAAATACAGAATAAAAATTGCAGCATTACAGGTAATGAGATGGTCAGGAAATGGAATAATGGAATCAGGAGATCACATCGTCTTATACAGTGGAGGAAACAATGGAAGGAATAGAACCGGTTTCATCATAGAAAATTGTATTAAACCTGCCATCTTAAAATTCAATCCTGTTAACGATCGAATTTTCTCCCTTCGAGTAAAAGCTAGGTTTTTCAACATAACACTATTTTCTATAAATGCACCTACAGACGACACTGAGGAGGATGTTAAAGATGAATTTTATAGTAAACTAGAGGAGGAATATGGAAAAATATCTAATTATGAAGTCAAAATAATTTGTGGGGACTTAAATTCCAAGATTCTCAAGGAGAAGCAATTCAGATAAACAATAGGAAAAGAAAGTCTTCATCTACAAAGCAACAATAATGGATGGCGTGTGATCAACTTTGCCACAAGACAGAACATGGTAGTTAGGAGTACTTCGCTGCAGAGAAAAGATATTAATAAAGCCACATGGTGCCCACCAGATGGCAAAACATGTAACCAGATTGACCACGTACTCATAGAGAGAAGACATGCAACGGAAATACTTGAAGTAAGCAGTTGCAGAGGTGCCGACTGGGACTCAGACCACTACTTAGTAAGAATAAAGTATAGGCAAAATATTGATGCAGCTAGAACAAAGAAGAGAACCATGAAGGAGAGATATGATGTTGAAAAATTAATCCAAGATGAAAATAAGAAAGAAGAGTACCAAATAAAAATAGCCACTAGTCTTCAGGAAAACAAGGAAGATTGGGAAGGAAGTGATCTAGAAGGAAAATGGAATATTATGAAAAAAGCGATAAGAACAACAGCTAAGGAAGTAGTTGGTAACATTCAAAGAAAAATAAGGGAAGAGTGGTATGACAACGATAGTGCGTTAGCAATTGAAGAACGAAACCTAACCAGAAATAAAATGCTTCAAAAAATAACAAGACAAACAGTCAATGACTACAGGCAAAAAAGGAGGATTGCATCTAGAGAATGCAGAAGGAAGAAAAGGATATTCGAGAAACAAAAAATCACAGAACTTGAAAATATGAGAGATAAAAGAGAATTAAGGAAATTTTATCAGAGAGTGAAAGAAACAAAAAAGGGTTTTGAGCCTAGCTCTGTTTTCTGCAAAGACTTAGATGGATATCTCATAGGAGACAAAAAGAACATATTAGCCAGATGGCGAGAACATTTTGAACAGCAGTTAAACAGTAATGAAAGCGATGTATTAACACAAGTGAATGTAAATGAAAAAGGAATTACGGACTTAGAAGAAGACTATGAGTAAAGTGAAATTACCCGGAGCTTAAGTATGGAGGAAGTCATAAAAGCAATTAAAAAACTGAAAAATAACAAGGCTCTAGGGGAGGATAGTATGACTGCTGAAATGGTCAAAAATGGCGGAACACCTGTAGAACAACATATGCATGAGATTATTAAAATTATACGGAAAGAAGAGAAAATGCCTGAAGACCGGAACATGGGAATCATACATCATGCCCACAAGAAAGGTGATAAATCTAAATGTGAGAACTACAGGCCAATAACACTAATTAGTATAGCATACAAGGTTTTTAGCAATATTCTAGCTTCAAGACTCGAACCGTTCATTGAACAAAAAGTTGGAGAGTATCAAAGTGGTTTTCGGAAGAATCGTACTACCACTGATCAGATTTTTACTATGAGAAAAATATACGAGAAGTGTTATGAACACAACATAGAAGTACATAGCCTATTTATAGAATACAAGCAGGCTTTTGATTCTGTCAAAAGAAGTGCACTATATGACGTCATGAAAGAATTTCACATCCCCTCTACATTAATAAACCTCATTAAAATGACACTAGACAATACTAAAAGCAAAGTTAAAGTGAATGGAGAACTATCATCTCAGTTTGAAGTCAAAAGAGGAGTCAAACAAGGAGATGAATAATCATCAATGTTATTGATGAAAATTCATCTTTGCTTTCTCATTCTCTTGGCTTTGGAGAAATCAATGAGGTAGCTCCCAATAAATCCTGGAGGAACAATAATTAACCGACAAACCCAATGTCTTGCCTATGATGATGACTTGGCTGTAGTCTAAAGAAACAAACACTCAATTGAAGAGATTTTTATTTATATTGAAGCCGCATCAGAAACACTGGGATTAAAAATTAATGAAGATAAAACTAAATACTTGAAAATGGAAAGAAATCAAGAAACAACTAGAGAACCAACAATAAAAATTAACAACAAACATTTTCAAAGAGTGGAAAGCTTCAGATATCTGAGATCCTTGCTAACAGCAAAAAATCAGATCTCCCTTGAAACTCAACACAGGTTACACATAATAATAATTGCTATTATTCACTGCAGCCTATTTTCAGGTCAAGAAATATTTCAAGAAACACAAAAATAATCATATACAAGACAGTGCTAAGACCTGTTGTCCTCTATGCCTCTGAAACATGAACACTAACAGTAACACAAGAAGAAATAATCAGAAGATGGGAAAGAAAGGTTTTCAGAAGAATATACGGTGCCGTGATAGATGCAGGAATATGCAGAACAAGAACTAATGCTGAAGTCTATGAACAATATGGTGAACCAGAAATCATATCAGTTATAAAGCAAGGAAGACTTCGTTGGGCTGGTCATGTACAACGAATGGAGGAAAGCAGGGCAGCCAAAAAGGTTTTCAATGGCACTCCAGGAGGGAGGAGAAGCAGAGGAAGACCACGAAAGCGGTGGCTAGATGACTTAGAGACCGCCTTGAGAAGACTGGGAGTCAGGAGATGGAGGCGTATTGCGGAAGATAGAGAAGAATGGGGGCAGATCATTCTGAAGGCCAGAGCCCTACATGGGCTATAGCGCCAATAATGATGATGATGAGTATTTGTTAAGTACTCGAGTTGCTCATTTACGAAGAACAAATTAGTTTTAATCCTAATAAATATCCAGAAAACAATCAATTTCGGCCACCCATGACAAGCTGGAAAAAAACTCTGGTCAAAGGGCATTGATCATTGGTCATCAAAGCATTGATCCTTATGTCCCAGCCGTACCTAAATCCCTCAACAGGAGTTAATGAGACACAAATGTGTTGCACACTAAAGTTAGTACATACTACTTGTCTGGTGATCGATAACAGGTGATAATGCGGGTAGAACTTACCAACGGCTAATACAATGGTAAAATATCGAGTAAAGTGCAAGAGTATTAGTGAGCCCACAGTAAGTTGATGAATGCGAAGTCAGACATGGTGACAAATGGACGTGTTTATACGTTTGAGCCAGAGGACTGCGTAAAAAACTGAAAAAATAATCTCAGATTTAAAATTGTAAAACTTGCATATTAAAACTTTATTTACATTTTCATTACACACATCATACTTTTGATCCGTTATCCTTCAAAACCAAGCGCGTGCATAATTCACTTGCGATAGCTGGATAACTTTCAATTAGGTTTCTTATAGGTATACATAGGTCTTTCTGTTGGTAAATAGGTACTGACCAAGGTAAAAGCATTTTTTGGTTCATTTTTCTCTTATGTTCATGAGCCTATGGTCCTTCTTAAAGATAATACAACGACTAACAGAGAATTAATCGGAAAAACCACTTCAGACTCTGGTATCTTGGCATCTTGAGAAAAAGAATCATATTTGGAAGCTAATGAAATCTAACGATGTTTGAGGAACCTGAATTGAAAACAGTTGAATTATGGATTAATGACACATTCAGTAGTAAAAAAAAGCTCACAGCACCATACGATCTACGATGGAAATCCAGAGTGATTGGGCAAACATTAAGGTAAATGTAGATATACCAGGATGACAAAAGAAAGAACGAGGTGAATGTATAAAGAATAACCAGCAATAACTAACATAACACAACTTAGACGGATGAAAAAAAATACTGAAGGCAGAGTTTTGTTTCGGGTTCTTAATCAAATAAATGAAGAGCTCAAATTAACCAAGGTTGCGATAAAATATGTCCTACTACCACTCAAATTTCACGCTATCAAACAATTACATTGCTTGGTGTATAAAAATGGCTGAATGATATAGTTTTGCTGTAAATTTGCAATACATTTTACTACATATGCATAACTCTAAGTTTATTGCTTACAATATTAAAATGAGCAAAAGCAGTGTATTTTTACCAATAAATAGGGAACTGACCTTTAAATTGTATTTATTTAACAGAATTATGAATTATGTACTTCAAACAAGTCGTCTACATTTTTTTTCAGTATTTAAGGAAAATTTATTCCTGAATTAGTTTTTCTCACAGCAATCATTCTAGATATCGTGAAGTTATAAGAGTGCTTATAATTTATTATGAATGATAAAATTATTTCACTTTATTTTGAAATCAAAGCAGAGTCTTTTTTACCTGAAATAATTACCTTGGATTTATAGCATGACTGCACCTTTTATGGCAACGTCATAAAAATGTAAGTTTGATCGCAAAAAAAAACATTTTAGGTATATTTGTCATAAGGATAAACGTGGAAAAAATATAATACATGAAAAAATTATATGGGTACATTGTTTTCTATAACACTTCAAGAACATAAAGGTCCAAGAGAAGGTTACAATGAAACTTTAACTTAATCATAGTAAAGTAATGAAGTAGTTTCTCATCAAGTTATCGAAATTTGAATGGTAAATGCGTATTTACAGAGATTACGAGTGAATAATGGTTGGCCGGGTTCAAAGAATGAGGTCTTCGTTTTTCTGTTTTTCAGGAAATATTTAAAAGGTGAGATTGACTTTTGAAGATAAACATCGTAGAATATAAGACCTTGAGTTTCCTATTAAAACTATCGACTTGGTGAAGACTTTAAATATTTATTCTCAATCGGCATTCCGCGGGCAGAAAAGTATTTCTTAATGTATCTCGTTTCCTTATGTAACAATCCACCTTCCAAAACAAAGATTCTTTCGCTAAACGTATATTAGCTCATCTGATGTTACCCGCTTGAAGAAATTCTTCAACATTTCACCCTGATGGAATACACGTTCTCTTATTTTCTCACTATTCATCACATTTTGTCATATTATTCTTTTCTTACTTTCCCAAATAATTCTTTAATCACTTTCCCTCTCCACTATATATAATGAAAATTCTCCATCAAATAACCCTTAGGCCTGGATAAATTATTATACTTGGAAGACTTGACTCTTTCCAGGAAAACACGAAGGTACATAAAATGTGAATAAATAACCCAGCATTCATCTTCGTCTTGCTTAGATCCTGCATAAGAAATTTATTTGATGTAAGCCTAAAGCCTATCCTGAAAGAAGGGATCAATTCACCCAAATACATACGCTCGAGGCAAGAGATGACTGTCAATGGTAGGAGAAACAAGCTATAATTCTTGGTATTGGACTTTAACCCGATTCTCGGAATGCAAGCCATCTTCTTTGTAAGATCATTTCTTTTCTTTCAGCATCAACTCTAAAATGATACCAATCCAGGTATTGCGAAAGCAATGCACTGATGTTTATTTTGCTCGTATGAGGAAATGTCTCAATATTTATATGAACATTAAAAAAATTAAATACAAAAAGCGAGTTGAATATCTAATTAAAGAAACCTTTTCGACAATTTTTCAAAAACGCATTTTATATAAAGGAGCATTTCTCTCTAGATATAAACCCATTGTGTGGGCACCCACGAAGAACAAATAATATCATATGAAGAGGCCGAGAAAACATATCATAAGACTAAATTTTATGATTTCAGCATGGCAGAGGGTACCTACCTCTACAATGGCAATGGCTAACTAGCCTCTTGTGCCACTGTGCGCCATGTTAGTGAAAATACTAGTTATGCTTCAACCAACTCAAAATTTTGCAAGGAATTTATCTTACTATGTGCACAGAGTGATCAGGGTTCAAATTACAGTCAGGCAAAATAAAAACTTCATGGTAAATGGCCATTCACTGGTGTTATGAACTGATATTTATGACAGGTATTTTAAATTTAAACTACTTAAAAATACCGGCCCTTAACCATTCCCATATGAGGAAATCTAAGCAAATATTCATACATCGAATTACTCACTAAACAAATATTAGCTGTATGTATTCAATACTGTTTTATCTGAAGCAAAGGATTTTATTCGTTAAGAACATTGTATGGGAAGGTTTTTATAGTATGCACCATTCACATAATTCAAGACTGGCTATTTTCAGGTCAGTGGACAATCCCAATGTTTCTAAATACAGTAGAAGCTATAAGAGATAAATATAAAGAAAGAGAAAAAGTAGGCCATCACTAAACATTTCCAAAAATAGTTTACTTCGCTACAAGTTAAAGATACGCCTTGTTTTATTCACTATTACCTCATGTCGTCCAAGTACCTCACTAAATGAGCGTTACATATTATCAGGTCATTGCACGGGAAAAAAGCCGAGTCAGTGGTGTCAGAAAAGTACTTTTCTCTCGGACGTTTTTTCACTTCGCTGCTTTTTAAGGGCAAATGACCACGAAATTCAAAGCAATGACGGAAATTACAGGACTCTTTAGCACTGCAAGTGCATACATTTTCGATAAAAAGATACTCACGAGAAAGGAAATGGGCTCACTGACTCAGCGTTTACTCTTAACGCAAAAAGGTTCTTACGTTTCGAAGCCCATGTTCAAATTATAAACGCGTCCTCATCGAGTCTATTTCCGAAACCATATCGATTTCACTATCCTTTAATTTGCAAGGGATTACGCATGCATGATTACGTGTCATGATTTTACTAATTTACATAAGGTATCAGATGAACAAAAAATGTTTAGCCGAAGCCAATGCTTTGTTGCCCACTGTATAAAATTAACTGTCCATAAGGTTTGCATGCAAGATATTGGATAAATAGAATCTAAATTCAATGATTAATTCATTTTCTCCCATCCTTGACTTTCATATAATTAGCAATCGAAATATGACTAAGTATCAGATTAGAATTATTATTCCAACAGTAGTTTCAATATTTTTCAATAATTTTATAAATATATGTGACATTCTAAGAAAATATACATATTTATTTGTTAAAACAATATTGTGAATGAAAAAATGAAGTTATCACATAAATTATATACGTGTAGGATTGAAGATATCCAAAATGTAAAAACAGAGCAATTAGGACGCTGACGAAACAATTAGGATTGAATAATACATACTTTCACCGAACAAAATATCTGAGCAGCATAAACAAACATAAAAGCGCAAAGATTATCACTTTTCGAATGTATTAGAAAAGGAGATCGTGAATAAGTGACCTATATTTGCTGATAACTCATGACACACAGAGAATTGCTGGTCCTAAGGAAAGGTTGTGCAAAAAGAGCAAAAGTATAACAGGAGACACACTGTTGCTCTTAGAAGTTATGAGTTATAGGCGTTAGTTAAATCACAGTCTATATATATAGACTGTGGTTAAATGCTCAAACCATTTCGCCAAAAAAATCGTGCAACGATTATAGCCGTTTGGAGAGTCAAGATTATTGTCGTTAGAGTTCAGATGATCGTTTAAGTCTCATAGTAAGGCATAAAAGCTGCAGTTTCTGGTGAATTTAGCAGAATGCAAAAAAATATTCACACCCAAGATGATGCACAAGAGGTTTGATTAAGTAAATACTATAGATAAGTGGTTTTGGAAAGCAATACTGTAGCCATAAATGGTAATATACGCAAAGTAAAACAGAATTGGCAACATAATCTGATGAATTTTCTCTTGAAACATTGAATAATGAGTTGAACAACACCGTTAACACTGTTACGTCTAAAAGGATACAGATCGTTTCTCATGCCGCAGGAGAGCATACGTTTACTATTGTATTGCGTCTAAGAGTCATTTGTAAAAAAAAACTTAAGGAGATAAATTCCTTGAATTACGCTCATTCAGGATTTCCTTAAAGGGGACATGACAAATTATCCTTCAGTCAGTTTTCAAGTTGGCTGCGACTTGTGCGGATGCAAGGAAGAAAATGGGGTGTTTTGGAGAGGTTCCAAATTGCCCAAAATGCCGTAAAAGAAAGCTAAAATGCCACCCAAGCTTAAGCTGGGAGGGCAGGAGCCAAGAAAACATTGAGTGATCACAGCGTGTTTGCGGTAATTCATATACATTATATACAGCGGGGCAATAAAGTTTGTGAAAATAAGCAGTTGGAGCTTGACCATTGCGAAGAAAATTATGTAATATTACAGCGATAAATATAATTTGAGAAAGATTCATACGCATTCAAGGAGAAAGGCATATGGCGAAAATAATTACACTTAACATTGGACGTGGGTTTTTATTAAGCATCACTTGTCAAAGTGATTGCTAAGGAGAATATAAGTAACTCAATTCTTTTGGGGCACAAATATGATTTATAGTAAAAATATCATTTTTGGTAATATATCCAACTGACTGATATTAATATCACAACACAAGTGTATAATATGGGTCAAATTGACAGTTAATGTACTGAAAATTTGTACTCATTATAAGGTTTAGGTACCTACGAAGGTTTTACATTTGAAAGTTTACCTGTCTAAGTGTGGGATTTAGTATACCAATACCTGATTGAGGATGAAGAATTAGGTGAAAGACATAAGTGATGATTTCTTGGGTTTCACACCGGGTAAGATTATTTAAATGGATCAACGTTTCGATGGTTGACATCGTCATCAGGATAATGTTATCCTGATGACGATGGCTGAGTCAACCATCGAAACGTTAATCCATTTAAACAATCTTACTCGGTGTGAAACCCGAGAAATCTTCATTTATATAATTCGCCGGGAAAACCTTAAATCCTTTATAGGTGAAAGACTATTCATATTATGCATATGGGAAGGTGCACGGGAGAAAAAAGAGCAATTATATATGGCATTGAGAAATATCAGGAAAATGTTGAAAATATAAATTAATATGATGAAAGGAATGGGTTATTTCAGGTGGAGCAAGGGGCGAAGAAAGTTTTTATCAACTTATTATCCGTAGAAAATAGAGAAAATGTAATTATGGAAAATCGGAAAAGGTGTATGATGCAATATCATTTTTATGTACTGAAATATTTATGAGAGACATTTTAAGCATTGAGACGAGAGACGAGAGCATAATCCCAAAACAATCGACAATCATTGAAGATACTGCAGGAAGGCAACAGATTTCACCTTGTAACCATTCAATCATGCACACTCAATAACACTGCTCGTAACTTACTGTAAAAATTATTTCATTTAGATGTGCCATAGAAAGAGCAATGTAGTTAGAGTAATGCTAAAGAATTAGTATTCAACTGAATGACATAAAAATATTTTCTCATTTAGAATGAGTACTATGTTAGAAAAAATTCAGAGCATTTATAACCTTGTTCATCACCAAGATGTTAACATCAAGAGTTGTTTTAATATAAAAATTCTTAAAACATATTGTCATAGTAATCTTACCTTTCACAAAACCCATTAAGTCAAGCATAGGATAATACATAGTATTTCTTAAATCACCATGGGCATTATTTCAGAGATATTTACTGGAGTAAAACATTGAATATAATGAATGAATATTTTGAAAATAAACACCCAAACAAATTCTAAACTAGCTGAGGTCGTGGTCTATGCCATTCATTAAAATTACTCAGATTCGTTTTCTTTTCCTAGGTATATTAATTTAATCGAACTTCAGTTTGACATCTCCGCGAATCATAAATTTTTTCAAATACCTAAGTATATTATATAACTATTCTTATAGATTTGTAATTAGATACCAGAAGAAATATTAGATGGTCAAAGCCAATAATCATTCTAGCCCTTTGACCAAATAGTAAATTATTCTGATGTTTCGCATGGTTTACATGTGCAACCGTTTTCAATAATATCCTGTCATTTCATCTTCTGCAAGCACAAGTGCTTATTCAATCGCATATTCTACAGGATAAAAAGTCACAAAAGGTGGAGCTGTTACGGTAGCACTTTCGCCGCACCGTTGTCTGCTCGGATAAAATCACAGTAAATTATTGAATAGACATTTTTAGTCAATCCCATTAAAATGAGAAGGAGGGAGAAAACGATATTTAATTCAATATAAATTTACCCTCTCCCCTATGATTCATATATTAGGATTAAAGAAGAGGTAAGGAATAAACATGTGAAGACGCGCGGTATTACGCTACACATAGCATGGTGAAAAGAGTTCACACTGTTCACTCTTCCATTTGATTGATCCAATTGTCATTAAGTATCGGATATATTGGACGAAGAGATTTCTTTTCACCTTACTAAAAAATGGGGGAAGAAATGTTCATTGGTGTGTTAATATAAGGTCAGTTTTTATATAAAACATTTATTTCCTGAACATTAAATTACGAAGAAGTAATCCAGTTAGTTGTTGTAAATACTCAATCATTTTTAGTTTATATGTAAACAGATGAATAATAAGCCATTCCTCAGCATTTAGCATAGTGCATAATTTCTATTCTTTATGGCCGACTGTGCATTATAAATGATGCTAATGAGTCGTAAAGTCACATTTAAGGTGTAAAACAAAATATCTCTAATTGTTAAAAGTTTGAGTAAACATCATAATAATTCGAACGAGGAAATACACATCCATTATAAACCTTTCCAATACACTCAAACATTTCTCTAAAAAGTTACAGAGAAAAGCCACCTATGAATGAATGGGTAACTGATATGAAAATTTATTTTTCGCATGCATGAATTTTTTACATAGTAAATTTTTCGTATGCAGCCTGATGAAGGCTGACATGGCATAAAAAATAAGCTATGCCAAGTGATGAGAAAAGGCCATAGAGAATCCGCCGGTGATGAATAAATTGGAAGGCAGCTAGAAAAACCATGTGGAATGGTTATAAGTTAAGTTGTAAGATAAGAGCATTAGACGTCATATGATATGTCATCAACGCCAAAAGTATGAGTAAGAGGAGAAACAAGATATTTAAGAAAAAGATATCTTGAAATACACACCATTAAATCAAAATAAAATTACAATGATCTCCTATTTAAACAAAATATGAGGTAAATATCATGAACGAAAGAAAACCTGCCATAACATATTATGAAGCTGTCCAAAGTAAATTACTCATAACACTGAACATTCATCGTAAATCCAAATTTCTACGGAAATTGTAAATAAATCATTGAATAAGAATTTTTATAAAATGTGAAATTTGGTAGGATCTACTGAAGCTATTGTCATTCAAAAGAGAATTCATTCCATTTTAGCAGGAAACATCCTCTCACGCAAATAAGTCCCCGCATTCCTTCAAAAAATGAATGATAACGGACGCGTTCCTCTGCATTATGGCTTTCCGATTTCCAAAAAACTCATCCTAACCTAATATTTATTCATCTAAACCTTTGAGAGGAATGTGCGACCGACGACACCATATCGGAACAACCCCTTGGTAATTGAATTCATGCGATCTCTCTTTCATATGTACGCCATATTCCTGGCTTTGTATTCCCACGAATACCAATCCCCCGAACACCACGGAAGTTTTCCCTGCACCTCCCGGGACTTCGATTGTCCGTTGCGGAGACCACTGACTACGATATCGGTGGCGTACATCCGGTGACACGGTGGGGGATTCGGGAGAGATACGCCGTTGGGTATTCGTTCAAACGCGACCTTCCGCAAAACAAGAGAATAAATGAAATAGTAAAGGATAAAATATATGAAACAAAAAAATATGCATTGGACGATCGAAGTAGGCGTATCGCTCTCACTCAATGTCCTCTTCACCTCTGACCTGATCGGAAAACATCACTAAACTGACCTGAAATGTCCCTCAGGGGAGTTGACGCGTTGCAGAGACTCTTTGGTACAAGATGATGCACGGAAACGACATCCGCGGGGTTCGAATGTATACGTTATCCCACATCTATCCCTACCTTCTTCTATTCCAACGTTTGTCCATGTTCTTCCTCGTTTTTTATTCAGTGAAACTGCAGCATTGGAGCAAAGGAATAACGTCCGCTTTTCCACCAGTGCCTGAGGCTATGCAATATTACGATGCATCGAATGCGATATGCATTAAAATCATATTGTGACAGTGAACCACCGGAAAATGCATTTTATTCTTTCACCAATATAATTTTGGGTGATATAATTCTGCTTCATATGCAATACAATGCAAGGTAATTTTCACTATAAAATACTAGTGGCAGTTAATACCTAAAACAGTGAATGCAATATCCGATACTTATGCGGCATGATGTGAGACTATGGTGATGCTTATCTTTGATGTAACTGCTAAGTTTTAAAGTGTCAAGTGAAAGACAAATTTAAAGTACATAATCAGGCGTGATGTTATCCCAACTGAATATGATATGTTTAGCAAGATAAGTAATTTATTAAGATAAATAATTTGTATTATGATTAAAGAACACATTAAAAGTTTTCCACTGATAAAATATTTATTGAGACTAGTTTCGATATCATAACATCATCTTCAAGTTGTTGATGGTGTAGTAACATCAAAATTAGTCCTCATAAATCTTTTATTAATGGAAAACTGCAAGTTCTTGATTTTTAAAATAGTTAATATAAATATTTTGTGAATGTTAAAATTATTTTAGTATTTAAGATTTAATTTAATCGAGCTGGATAGGTGTCACATAAGGAAAAATATAAATCCTATGAAATTGACTTATTATCGGAATACTTCAGATTTTTCGGTCACGATCATAAATTATCAAATTAACACGATAACATATATTATATAAAATTTTTATTTCTGGTATATCTGACGGATCTGGTCTTAATAGGGTTCAAACCCGTAGTTCTCAATTTACAACCCAGTGTGCCTTTTCCATGGTGAAATCTTACATCGGAAATTGAATTTGTACTCGGGCGTGAAGCTGTATGCCATATTATTTGTTATTTTCGCGATTAGATATCTTAGAGATAGCATTTACAATACATAAAATCATTCAGCGATTTTGGATGTATCAAAATTCATATTTTCATAAAGTTACTACTAAGTGCAACGTTGGCTCAAGAGATCAAATATATAGTTTCCTTAGCTGAAAAAATTTAGTAAAACTCCGTAAAATGCACAATTATAAATTTACCGATGCACTAAAATTCTTAATACTAATACTAAATTTGTCAAACCTGCACTAAGCTACACCAAAGGTTTTCATTCAAATTAGATGTCAGTAAAATTCTTTACTTTTTCGTAAATTCGTTATTGGAGAATATTTGACGTCATTTGTAAATTAAAACTTGGAATGTGTACTCAGTGTAAGAGTTACTCTTTGCGGCAGGCGATATAATTCGATACTAAGCTATACTTTCGAAGAAAACTTTGTATCGGACACTATATCGATGACAGAACACCGCTCCAGCGTCTCCTACACAAGATTACCAGCCGCAGGACAACATCGTGGTTCCCATCGCAGCACGAGAGGAGGGAGGAAAGGCATTGATAGAATGGCAAACTGCTCGCATGTGTGTTGTATTTAACGATTAGGAACTGCTGGCGGGCACAAATCGGATTGATTTACGGTCTGCCCCACCCCTTCTACTCCTGGTCCCTCCCCGCGAGAGACCAATGACGTGGGTGGATGAGTTAAAAGGGAGTGCCGATGTACGTATGCCCTGAGCCCCGGAATTTATAATTTTATTCATTTTTTTCTTTTAGCGTGGGCGAGGATGTGTGGCTGAGATACGAAAAAATGCATAAATACCTACATCAGCTTTGCATCCACCGAGAGAAATACAGAATGCCATCACGTGGTCAGAGAAAGATTTCATATCGGAGGAAAATATACGATATTTTTGAACGGGAAATATACGGAAATTGGATAGGTTTAGCTTAACTTCCTTTTACTGAACTATGTGTATGGTGTCAATAAGTCATCTTCTATAAAATTACAAAATGATTTTTTACACGTTTAATACGGTATAATGATGAATGCTAAGCAAGACAATATGTGTGAGGTGCTTTTGGCCACTACGGTTAAAGTTATTCTTTCATTTATTCTTTAGCGTCATAAAATTTATATATTTCTTTCGAAATGTCAAATATTTAACTTCTACACAATGTGACTATGCGAAATATTTCAGTCATCGAAATAAAACTGCCTTAATATAGTGTATTGATATAATCGATTGCGTGGGGGACGTGGAACGTGGCTGTAACAAACAATCTTGGAATGAAAGTTATAAACAACTTAGGGAGTTAAAATACACCGCTAAAATTATCAAGAAAATTTCAGCTTGCACTGATCAGTCAATTAAGTAAAAAAATTACTTTACACCAGTCAGCATAGATTTAAATGATTATCAATGAAAGGAATTTCCACTTAAATGAAAATTAATCTTAACAAAAAATTGACAAAGAGCGCTTGAAGTATATATCAAATGTTACGACGTATTTCAATTTAAACGTCACTTTATCATTGTTAATAATGGTGAGTCAGTGGTGGTTTAGTCAGATTTTTAAGGAGTTTTGAAATCTAAGAGCGCTAAAACCATTCATTCTGAAGTGAGAATTCATTGAAGTAATTATTATTGTAAAATATATTCCCCTCTGTTGTTTCCGTGGCAAATCATTAATGTATCTTGCCTTTACGAACCTCAACACCTACTATATGTAGTCAAAACAAAAATATTTAGTAAATGCTGCATAGCAATCTGCCATAGTTAACTTTTGTGGTGGAAATTGAAATATTTAATTTCCTGGAGTAATCAAATGTATATTCTATCCTTTATTTTTAGTGCTTTGGTTAGGTCATTGGAATTTTCTATCTATTTGAAATATATATGTAATTTCAAGAATATTTTAGTCTCCCTCAACAAATACGGATAGTGTGCATTAATATTTATAAACAGTGTGAAAATGGAAGTTATGTGGATCAGAATTAAACGAAGCAATATTATCACTAATTTGCATTACCTAAACTTGGTAATTATAGAAATAGAAATAATTCGTAGAAGATGGATCGTATTTCATCCTTTAACGGGATTCAGACCCAATCAGGCTCCACTAATCATGTGAGACGGCATGAAACATATAATCGACCAGCATGGATTTTCCAGATTTAATCCACATACTTGAAGCGATTGATCTTGTGCCTTGTTGATGGTCATTGAGAAGGCAAAGCGAATGGAAAAACTGTAGTAGGTTGACTACAACTATCAAATTAGTCACTGAACTTGAACTTTAAATGAATAGTCACGCCTGGTTGCCAAGGAAATTTCTATTGTTGAAAAGAAAGAAAAATTAATGAATTAAGAGATAAAAACTCAATACTATGTCAAAAACGAATCGTATAAGAAATTTGAATGCAAGAATTAAATAATGCATTCATTTATGTGTTCAATGATAAAAATTCAATTCAATATCTTGAGTGCAGGTATTTCAAAAAAGCAAATAAAAAACACCTGCACAGGATTCAATGTTTTTCATGTGGAGATATAAACGTTTACAATAATGGAGTAAAAGTAACTCCAAAAATGTCATTTTACTGAGAAAACCGGCGGGTATTCTAATGCTTCCATCTTTCAAAATTTCTAAGCAATCGGTGAGAAACTTCGGAGATTAAAAATTTTTTACAAACGAACATATACATTTTTATTCATATAGATTGCTAAAAATATATGCAAAATTGTCAAATGAGATTGCTATCAAAAGCCAGGGAAATTAAAGAATTGTTGGGTGTTTCGTTGAAACCTCTCTAATTAAAATTATCATAGTCAAACTATTACACCATGTGCACTACATGTGCACCATTCGTTGGACCAACAATATCAATTCTGTATTAAATTTTGTGCAACGTTCTGTCCTGTTCTGTTGATACTGTTGCAATGTTGTGTCACGGATACGGGTTTGTAAAGCTAAAAGATTTTGTACTATATACGCAAAGACACGGTCATTTACATAGTCCCAAAGGAAGAAGTTTAGTTTATTAATGTCTGGCGAATGTGGTGGTCACTTAATTGGCCCGCCGCGCCCAAGCCAAGGATCTTAAAATGTTACTGTGAGAGAATTTCGAAACTTTAGGCTCAGTTGTGATGGACCCACAAGATATTAGACTACCTGGGGGTACAGGATCTGCTCGCACATGTAAAGGTATTTGAATGCCAGTTAATGTCATCTTCTTGAAGAAAAATATGTCGATAAGCATGTTCTTCATCAGGCCGTGACAAACGTTTATTTTCGGGTTTCAAGGTAATGAGCACGGAAGACGTTAGGATTTTAGCCCAGATCCTTTTGATAGATAATCCCTTCCTGATAGATCGAATTCTCGTCTGAAATCTAAACGTATATAAGGAATTGAGAGTCCATGCAGTCCAGCATTTCAATAGTGATTGTGATTCGTCGTGGTTTTGCATTTGGGCCTAATTCTTGAACAATTTGAACCATGTTGGGGTACAAACAAAGCCGTTAATGAAGCGCTGCAATGTTGCTGTGGGCACATTGATTTCTCGGGATGCTTGGCGAATTGATTTGTTCAGGATTCTCGTAAATCCAGCTCGAATATCTACCACATACAGTACTCTTTTGACACACATCAACGAGAACCTCCGGATTGTATTTTGACATTTCCAGTTGACAGAAAATTCCCTTCATAATTTTCGCATCAAGTGCATCTCCTCCATACTCTCTCTGGTCATTTACTTTCATTGAAATCATTGATTTCGTCTCTACATGCCAGAAAATAGTTTGTGCACGTTGCTGCGGAGTCACTTTTTTTACTTTTGTGATTGTCTGCTTTATGCAACCGTTAACTTCAAACAAATTAAATTATAAATCTTTGAGTTTCTCGTTCATTAAATATCACTTTTATTTCATAATTTATTGTTAGCAATTAGATTAAATATGTGACGTTTGAACGGAACAACCTGTTTATCACATGAAGATTAGTAGCATTCACCTAAATTACATGTTCGCACATTTTGTTTGCTTAAAATTCTCGCTTTAACTTAACACTTCTTATTATTGATGAATAAAAACAATTAATATTTTATTTTATTATGGTTCACTCAACGTGTTGTAGAAAATGAGGTGTGATGGACTTAAAAATGTGAAAGTAGAACCATTTCTCACAGGAACAAAAAAATTTAAACTCTGTTGTTTTATTTTCCTTGTCTTCTGATACCTAGTCGGGTTAGACAGGTCAAGCTAATTCTAGTAGAAGGAATCTAGTCATGACATTTGTCGATCAACAGCATAAAATTTAATATCCCGCATTAATTGCTCTTTAAATATCCAGTTTCTTGCGGTATTTTTTGATCTGCCTACCATTAAAAATGGTAGACAGAAAAAAGGCCTGTGTCGTTATTACCTCAGTCATCGCTAGCTCTTAAAGCTACCCTGTTTCCAACTTGAACAATTAACCCTTAAAACCAGAATAAGAGCATATAATAACCCTTAAACAAAGTAAACAGCAAACCCTGGCACGGAATTGCCAAGATAAATGCACTGGGAGTAAAGGATTGAACACTGCAGCTTCCACTTAGATATTTATTTAACACGACCATGGTTTCGTAGCGGTGCTACATCATCAGGACTTGATGATGTAGCACCGCTACGAAACCATGGTCGTGTTAAATAAATATCTAAGTGGAAGCTGCAGTGTTCAATCCTTTACTCCCAGTATGATTGACTTCCACAAAGTATTGCCTGAAACTGTGTCGAAGATAAATGCATTTTTTCAATACATCCATTATCATAATTCTATGCCTAGTCTTGAAACCAGGTGAAAAAGGAGGATAGGAGGAGAATTTTCAGCTAGACATTCTCTTCAGTTTATTGCATGCATCTATTCCAATTTCTTCCTGAATGTCATGGCAATATTGTTACTTGCTTGTTTTCTTTTTTCTTTTGCAACTTTATCACTGTAAATTAATCTAATCAACCTGTTTTGTCATACTACTTGGAATAAGAGTTATATCTACCTTCTTCGCACCCTAAAATAAAATCCTTATTCATCTTTTCTTAAATTCCAATGCTCGTGTTCCTATTCTATGCCAAAATTTGTTATATTCCTCTTCATTATAAACATTCAGCTTCTGTCACTAATATCCCTGTCTTTTTTGAAGTCCAATATTTGCTTCCATAAAACTAAGGGCTTCAAAGGAAGGTTTTCTAAATCTATATCGTTTAATCTAAAG
Organism: Pyrrhosoma nymphula; assembly: GCA_963573305.1. Taxonomy (NCBI): domain Eukaryota; kingdom Metazoa; phylum Arthropoda; class Insecta; order Odonata; family Coenagrionidae; genus Pyrrhosoma; species Pyrrhosoma nymphula. The sequence goes on along the minus strand of OY754337.1, from coordinate 42,972,078 downwards.
ACCTAATTTAATATCTTGTTTTTCCTATACAGCTCTTATTTTAACGTTAGCAACAACATTCACTATGTTTAGTAATGAATCCTGATATCACATTGGTTTTAGTGCATTACTTTACTTTACAAACATTTTTCCGATTTTCGTTTGCAATATCAACTTTACCTAACCTCAAGGCTGGAAAAATGTTAAAATTTTATTTTGGTTCCTTTTGCGGGCTCTACCGGCAAACCTATTACAATGAGTTTTTCCAATGCCAATCATTTCATCAATCATCTATATTTTTACATCCAGGCAAAAACCTTGTCATATTTCGTTACATGGTTTAAGCTCAACTGTGGAAGTTGATATTCACAAATGAAAAAGTAACTTGGTTTCCTTCCACAGATTTATTTTCCTGGTACAGCATGTTTCAACACAGCGGTGTCATCATCAGGTACAAAGTTTTAAGCATTTCCAAGAGTTATATATACACCTAAGGGACTTATTAGAGGTGCTTATGAAAGGGACTTAACTCGTATATACACCTAAGGGGGTTTGAGGAGGGTATTTTTCCCCTCCTCAACACACCCACCCTACCTTCCACCAAGTCCTATAGGAGTATATATACCTTTTGGATATTGTTAAAACTTTGTACCTGATGATGACACCGCTGTGTCGAAACATGTACCAGGAAAATAAATCTGTGGAAGGAAACCAAGTTACTTTTTCATTTGTGTTGTCATCTTTCCTCAATTTCTGTCCAACTTGCTCTCCGTATTCCAAAATCCGAGTCCTCCATTCACTCCCTTTTCTTTGTTTCACCCCAAGTTCCGATATGAGTTTTGAACGGCTTTCCGGGATCAAGGGGATTGATTGACAAGGTGGAATTGTGATGCGAGACTGAGTTTTAGGAGGATATTTGCCGACACGGTTTTCCACGGTTTCCATTGGGATTGTGCAAACATATTGTCTCCCGCCTCGGCTTGACAATCCTTGTCCATGTATCCATTAAATCTGGTTGGGAAGTTTTAAACCCCTTCCTCTTCCACTGCACTCACCCCTCGTATCAATTACGTTGTTTAACAACCTTCGTAATCCTTCAGATGCCGCAACCCGCTCTCTCAGGGATCTTCAGTATATGCGTCGGCCTCTATTCAGTTCATGTTGGTTCACAGCAGTGACAGCGGGCGTGTGCGGTCGCCGAATGGGACAGGATTATTAATGCAGTGTGGAGACTTAAATTGTCACTTGGTTTTCTAGGACGTGGAGAATACACTGGTCTCCTAATAAGGTATTGAAATTAGTATGGAGGAAATGTGAAGGATCGTGAATTGTTGTGCTGGAAAATCTAACGATTCGGACTTGGGTGCTTCAGTGTAACACCAACTATGTTTTCTGCAAGCGAAATGCAATAGAAAGCCTAGCGAGGGTGCAAACACTTGAAAATCATTTTATTTTCGGTTAGCATTTTCTAAATCATCTCAAGCTATGCAAAATTATCATCCTATTTCTTCCTCATATATGGACAATTTCACCATTACAATCCCATGCCATCTCTTTAACTGGTATTTTGTGCCAGCTTGTGATATCTACAGAATATATAATATTAACCTTATTAGTATTTCCTCTTTGATCGTCTTTTTCTCAATTTATCTTATATTATCTATCTTTTTCCATATGAATAACTTAAATTAACGTAATATAATAAAGGTTTTTTTTAAAACGTTTTTACTTTTACCAAAGTTATATTTCAACCTCATTTTTCTTTATTCACTCCAAGTGGTCATATAGTTGAATTTCCTTTTTGATATTCTGTGAACAACTAATCCCTTGGTAACTATAAATGACTAGCTTGCCCATTTACTATCAGATGTCACGTAATCAATATTCCTTCATTGTAATCATTTTTTATAGTGAATTTATACCCGGAAATCCACATGGACAACAGCACATCTATCCCCTATCCTTCAGCCGTCATAACTTTACACAAAAAATATCTCTTTTAGTTTCTTGTCACACATAGGCTAACCTTGAGCTATGAATCCATGATCACTTACGGTGTACTTACTAAAGGATTGTTTATTTTAGTTTTCCAATGCCTCAGCTTAAGATTTTTCACACTACACAGTTTTCCCGCAGTACTCGAAGTACCGGTACTCGCAGTACCGGTATACGGCAAGCGTAAGTGTATTAAGTTGAGCTGTAACTGTTAACATTAGCATGATGTACTAAAGCGCATGGGGAAACTATGGAATCCTAGTTAAGCTGAGATTTAATTAGTAATATACTATCTCGTAAAAACGAATATTAAATTGAATTTTAATGAATAAATGACAAGCCAAAATTTTTGAAGCGTTTTATGTAACGGATTGAATTAACAGATGGGGCTAGTTTTATTTAGAAATATTTATTCGGCAATTTTTTTCTCAAAATATTAAGGCTTATATGAAAGTTAAATAAAATTAAATTTTCTTCCAAACGGTGTTCAAGATAACAATCTGAATAAGCCGGAAAACGTGTGAGATAATCTCAGCAGGAGAAGGCATTTATCCTGTCTTGTGACAAATATGTGAGTCGGAGCAAGGGGACACCAATGGACACGACACACCATGCTCTACGATTTCCATCCAAAAGCATACGGAAGACGCTCAGGAGAAAAAACATGCTCCGCGTAAGTCACGGAACAGTCTGCCGGAAGGATAAACAAGGCCAGAAGTCCCAGTTTTTACACTCAATGAATGCTTACAAAAAATGAAAGGCTGCTATATATTTCTTCCTTCTACCTCTCAGATATCTCCACCCCTCAAATGAGGAAAATGCCCCCTTTTCATTCCTTCAAGAGAGTGGTTGCGGGATAAAGGGGGGGGACGAGCTCGACCCTGTTCCCCGAGCGCGGGTATACGAGTGAACAGAAAAAATATCGTTTTTCCAAACGGGTAGCGGGTCCAGGAGATCAGACAGTTTCACTCAAGTCGCCCCCACTTTTTCGGATTCTTTGGAAACCCTAAGGAGCGTTGTGGAAGAGGGGACTGAAGTCAGGAAGTTGATTGGTCGGTCGGTCGGCTCAGAAGAAAAAGCAACCGGTATTTGTGTGTCAAAGTTTATGAGTATGTTTGAATGGAGACGAATAGGATTGGAGTATGGACTGGTACCAAAGTTTCAAAGAGACAGATCACTGTGGGTAGTAAGAGACAATTTCTGTTTATAACTGTGAGAATATCGATTCGATTTTAGAATATTTAAGATTACATCTTTTTTTAAGGAAATTGTGACTATTTTTAAGAAAGAAATTGAAAATAATTTACCATTTTATCGTTTGCGCCAACAACTTTTATTATTAAAATGGTTCATGAGAGATGCAGCATGATTAGAGCGGTATAAGCACCTAAACATGGCAACCTACTTTCCTACCTACCCACGAAGAAGATTGCAGAGGCCCGAATCTAGAATCTTTCGTTTCACGATGAGTTGTATTTGGCATTTATGCTATCGAAGATGTTCGTTGGTTAGATACGTAACTATTTTAAACAATAGCGGACTTAACAGATAGTCTTAATAGCATTCGTTATAATGAGAAATATATGTATTCGCCATGTTTATTCGCTCGCGTATTGAATATTTATTGAATTTCCTCGGCGTAAGTTTATATCCAAGTTGTGACACGACGGTTACTTCCACCATTCAGGTAGCTTCTTAACCCAACGAAGAGATGAAATTGTTATCTAACTATCCCCTGCAGCCACATGTTTAAGTACTAAAAGTACAAAACACGAGTCCGTTCGTGACCATTCCATTTTTAATGGCGTTCAAAACAGGAGTAAACTCGTAATCCATCTGCAATGTGCTAAGTTCTGATGTTAAGGAACCTTTACTGGAACCTTTACTGGCTCCTCTACACTTTTAGAAACTACAAATACTGTCCCCGTCAAGACACTTCATCAGCTACAATGGCCGTTACTTCGGTCAGAGTCTTCATCATATATCGTTAACAATTTTTGTTTCGGTCCGTTAATGGCTCTAGTTCTGGTAGATTCTTGAAGCAAACCATTCAGGCTGCGACAAAAAACTCAAATGTCGTACTGCAACTAATATCTGAAACTACTAAAAAGAATACTAAATACTATAGAATAATACTATCGGATACTACTACGGATAGAGAAAGACCCAATTCAGAATTGCAGATATGCTTGAATCTTGGATAATTTCCACCTTTTTCCTTCAAAGTAAAGTTAGCATGAGTATTATGAATCTATACCAAGTGATTAAAAACTACAATTTTGAGGAAATGGAAAACGATACTATTTTTCATCCGGCCCTTAAACGAATTCTTAATATTGCTCGTTGAGCAAAATATGGGAATAATATTGCCCATGGCATTAATGAGAAGGCAACCCTCCGGCTTGTTTGACTAACACCTAGTTTTCAGAGACGGACAATCCCTGGATATTATATTAGAAATTCTATATTAATTAACATCAAAATGCTTGTTTATTTGTACAATTGGAAAGGCATAATTTTTAGCAGCAGAAATTATTTAGACAAAAAATATGTTATAACATTAGCCAAAATTAAATCTTTATGACATCAATATCTACAAAGAATTTATTTTAATACTCTTTTTTTGAGGTTAAACAAAAATTGTCTCATTGGTGATGTTTTCCACAGTTATTTATTTATTAACAAATTAAAAAAGATAAACGTCTATTTTTGGTTACCTAAAACATCTAAATTAATGTTTTGCGTTGTCAGTAATGGTGGGAAGGATTTTTTTATAAATAACAAAAAGGCGAATTCATATTCAGAAGCATTATAATATTTACAAATGTCAAACAATATTGATGAAAATATTGAATGTAATACAATTTTAGTATAATACAGGAATATTAACACAATAACACCTTAAAAGCTGCTTACATCTCATATGCTTCATGCATGTGTATTCTCTGCGTGTATGGAGCAATAAATATCTATCTATCTACAGAATACCAATGACATGAAGAATATTGATAAATAAATCAAAGTGCGAGGTACGACAGTGTTTTTAATTTTTTAACCGAATCCTCAAGAAGCAAACACAACGAACATATTGAGAACTAACCGGGGCTAATGACGTCATTTAAAGGGCAAACATCCTTTTTTATGGCGTTAAGAAAGAATCACCACTCGCGTAACCAGGAGATCAATTGACCGTCGCGCCATGTGGGGGAGTGGAGAAAGGGGTGAGGAAGATGACCAGTGGATACGATGTCAGAAGACTCGGACGAGGGGGTCATATATCTTCCCCCACCCTCCTCTCCACGACGGCGTTCCTTTCATAAGGGGAGCGGGGTAAGGGAGAGGTGGTTCTGACTCAACAATGCCGACGTCGGTGACGTCACGAAACGAGGGCACTCACACCCTCACCACCCCCTTATCCTCGCCTCTTCCCCTTATGGCATAAATTATGCATGAGGTGGGAGAGGACATTGCACGGGACGGAAAACTCCATGCGTGGTAGTATAGAGAGAGAGGGTTGTCTCCTCCGTGTTAAGGGGATGGGTTGGATTCGAATGAGGGTGAAAATCGCTCGAGGAAGGAAGCCGAAATGTTGGGGAAGGGAAGTCTCACCGGACAAGGGGACCCGGATGGACTAAAGGAGGGGTCTTCAAGCCTCTTTTGAGTTGGAGCACGGACCACACTGTGTCCTGAAGGATGAGTGTTCTGCCGTCGCAACGACCTGACGATCCCTGTCCTGTCTTCCGGAATGAAAATGGGTAAAAATTTATTTCGTCGGGACAGAAAACCAGAGTCGGCGCTTTGAGAAGGCATGATTTCTTGGAATTTTAGGGAACATAAAAATTGCATTAATAACTACTAATTTCTCAGTCTCTGAGAATACTTATTTTATACGGTGATCATCTCAGCGCTGAAAATTGGACTGGGCTCACGATGCATCAATTAATAGCAAAATCCGATGAAAAGATCAAATTTTATTTCCAGTATTGAAAACTGAAATATTTTCCAAGGATATCTGTAACCGGTATTTTTTCAATCCGAATCTTGGATCCAATAAACAAACAAAAATGAACCGCTGGAGAAGCATAAATGTACTAAAACAGTCTTCGAAGGAACTGTGTGAATTAAAATTGATGAAGTGTACTCTTGAACTGCTGGATGTGGTTAACAAGGGCTCGCTTAGAATGTTTTCCAAACAATATAGTACACAGGTTTGTAATTTAGTACACATTTCAGAGATTTGCAAACAATAAGGCTCACTTTTCATTTAGGTAGCGTGGATCAGTATACGTCCAGGCAGTGCCACTCCACACTAGAATTAGCATCTTTTACATAAAGATTCAGAAGCATCAAATTGAAGTTCCGAGTTTGGTTCCGTGTATTCGGCACTGATTTCAGTGATGACTTGTGTAAAATCACTTATTAAAACCATGTCCCATGGCAACGGTTTCCCTAAGCTTCAGTTTTAATGTTATCGGGTAAAATATTTTTTGGCTCTGATATCCAATTTAGAAGTTGTACTATCGACAAAATCCAGGTCAAATAACAAACAGTCTGACGCACTTCAAATTAACTCTCACAACTGTCACACTAACCCAAAATAAAACTCACCTCATTGTTAAAATTAACCATAACCATCAGTTTAAATATATCTTAGTATGAAAACCAAGGTTGATACGTTCTCCAAGCGACTACGTTAACTTATCGCAGCAGACCGATAATCAAGTAACAATAAGATGCTATATGCAAAACCCTAACTCTCAGTTAAGGTCAAGTTAAGAGTCTTCTTCATCTTGTGGCATACGTTTACCAGACCTTAATCCATGCCTCAGGGCACCTGTGCTATGAAAAATGAACTAATGATTGTATCAACCCTGGGGTTGGATGACATTTCCGTGCTTGAAAACGATGAATAATACTGTTTCAAGATATGCAGTTATAATTAATGCTTTTGGAACTATATCAATTAACTATTAGAATGGACTGGCATTCATATCACATCGCTAGGTCTCATTTGAATTAACGTATGCTAATTCTATGTTTATAACTATGTATACATGTATTCTATGTATATATGTATATATTCCATGTATATAACGTACCTATGCTATAAAACACAAGCTGTTTTCATAGGAGGGTAATGGTAATATACTATAACAATAAGGTACAAATAAAATTTTGAATGGACAACTGAAATATATACTGCATATCTACTTTATCGGCTCTATATCGGAATAATTTTTCCATTGGAATTAAAATCCAGATCTGATAACGTAACGGAATGTAACCGAGCGATTTTTGGATAATATCAAACAATAGTTTTGTTTAGTGCAATAACAGTAATTATCAATGGCATAGGAGTTCTACTGATTAAAAATTGGTTTTGTTTTCCACAGTGCCTCTTCACTGCGTCTCATTTGCGTAAATTAATGCTATAATTTAACACTGACAGTCAATACAAACATTTATTATCGATGAATCAAGATTCCAATTTAAGTTAGTATGGACTATCGCAAAACACTTTATTTGCCATATGTGTCCACAGCAGTGGTTCCAATAAAGAAATCACTTTCTTTAACCCAAATAACTTCCTACCTCTCTTCCTGAAATAACAATATACACCCCACTTTTTCCGATGTTCTCTCAGAAGTAACTTTTATATAATGGCATTTTTAACTCTTTCTCCAGATTAACCTTTCCACACAAAGTTTTAGCTCAATTATTTCCTTCATTACCTTCCATGCTCCCCTACCAAGACTATATTTTTAAAAATTTCATTCTTATGAGTCCAACGCTTTTTGCGTTGTCTTAAATTTCAAAATCTTGTCACAATATAACCACATCTTTTTTTTTTAGATTATTCCGTGTTTTGGATCCTCTCAAGGATTAAACGCCACAATGGTAAGTTAAATTTTCATTTATTTACTACTTTGTGTAAGAGTAAACATGATTTAGTTCTTTGTTCATCCACATACTCTAATTCTCAATCATTTGCAATATTGTTGTTGCGCTACTGCAATGTCTCTTCCAAATTAATAACTTAACTGCCCTTTTGAACACTCGTTTCCGTCTCTCTATTGTGTTTACGAAACTACAAATTTTCGTTGAGTTGAACTACCTAATATTTTGTAAGTAAAACTCAAATCTTCTTCGAAATAGACTCTTCTCTTGCATCGATCATTCTCCCTGGGAATACATTAATCAAAGAAGCAGCTTTTTTGGAGATTGATTCTGACCGATGTTGTGAAAGAAATCGAAATTTGTCGAAAGTATCGATGAATAAAACATCCGTCATTTTTGTTGGCATGTATTTCATACCTTCAGGGAATTATATTATTTCAGAAGGATCTATTCAAACCATGTAAGCAATGGAGAGAATACAAACACATTTTCAGTGATTGAGTCCACGTTTTTACAACTTAATAAATTCTTGGCCTCACTAAATATTATGGTAAAGAAAAAAACATTGAATTAAAACTCAAGAGTGACAACCTTTTCCCAAGTTGCCTGACGCCAGCCGTTTCCTTTGAAAAACATTCCGAGTCACTTTGAACAATCCATCATTCCTTTAATAGGCGAAACAGCTCCCGGTGTCCTGAAGCGAGCTCAGGGTATAAGAATGGAAGAGAGTCTCCTGATTTAATAGTTACCCGCAATAAGGAATCACCCAGGGTTTCAAATAGAGAAGACGTCACATACGTCAACCTCTTCATTATACGCCCATAAACACAGTTTTTGGTTCATTACTCACTTCCTGCGAGTTTGTCCCCTCAACGGCATGATTTATTCCACCTGGGTCATGCTGCATGATTTACAGTCTATATATCCTGGTAGAGACTGCAGAAACTTCTCTCGCAGCATGTACAGTCATAAATAACATTAGAAATGATTAAGAGACAATTAATAATTTGCTGCTTTATAAGCTCAGCTGTAATTAACCACGAAAACTTACATGTTTTCACGCAAACTTTAAAAATATTCATAATAATTCTTTGCTTTTAAGGTGGAAATGATTGCACCCGAGTTAGCCAACCATAATTTTGATAATTTTTTTTTCTAGTTCATGCCAAAATATTCCACCATTACTTGCCATTTTATTTACAAATTATGACGATATACTGCAATTAAAATTTACAAATTACGACTTCACTGTAAGACTAAAATTCATTTTGAAAGAAATGAAGCCTATGATTATCAATATTATTATATTACATTTGTATTCTCTACTATCATTGGCAAATTTTTATTGCCAAAAATCAAACGTAAAATACTGTTCAGGCACTGCCTTATGGTTTCCCCTCGTCATCATACCGAATCTTAGAAGTAAGGAATTCAAAACAGTTATTGATAAATACACGGCGACTTTTTTCCGAAAGGTTAATTTAATTTTCAGAAGGTTACATACTTACTTTTTTATTTTTATCGACCAAATTTTCCGGCCTTACACGCATGAATGCTTCAACTTCGGCCAATTTATGGTAGCAAAACTCCACTTTGTGAAACAAAACAGCTTTGTCAATAATAAGACAATTAAGTCATAATACTGTAACTTTACCATTAGTAAAAAACAACGCGACTTATGAAATACGAGCAAAATTAGACCTAGCCAAGGAAATTATGCAAATATCCTGGCACTAATTAACCCTCCTTCCAAAGAAAATATAGGCACGCATCATGTAATTCTATTCTCCTCAGAAGTGATACATAGCTACAATTTCATTCTATATATGGAAGAGCTAGGAAGGATACTGATGTAAATGGCACTAATAGTAGGTACAAATATTACGCATGAAATCGCAAAAATCCCTGAACTGTACGGGATGCCCTATTATATCTTTAATTAGTATTCACTTTCAGCTTCACAATAAATGTATGATTAACTATTCGGCAATAATCAGTAATTCATAGCAATCAGAAGGGGGATATGGAGGTAGGAATATAGGTAGGAGGGTAGCTGATAAAATGAGTGAGATTTGCAAATGATCAAGCATATTTTAAGCAGACTGGCATGGGGTTACTGTCAATGGTGAATGCGGTAGAGGTGCAGTGCGAAAGGTATGGGATGATGATTAACCACAAGAAAACGAAATTGATGAGATTTTCTAGAAGTAAGAAGGCGGGGCTGAATATAAGGGTGGGAGGGCAAAAGATAAAGCACGTCGAGCAGTTTACGTATCTGAGTAGTCTTTTAGAGGAGAATGGTTTTTCGTTTAGTTGTAGGGACATTATATGCAGATTTGCCGTGGCTAAAGGAACATTTTTGAATAGAAGGGAATTGATGAGGGGGGTCTGAGAACAGACGTAAAGAAAAGACTGGTGAAAACTTAAATACGGAGTGGAATCTTGGTCATTGCGAAGAGAAGATGTACGTAGACTTGAGACGTTTGAGATGTGGGTTTGGAGAAGGATGGATAGGGTGTGCCGGGTGGCGAGGTAGACGAACGAGAAGGTATTGGAACTGATTGGAGAGGAGAGGAAGCTTGTGGCAGAGGTTCGGAGAAGGCAGAGAATATGGATGGAGAAGGTTTTGAGAGGAGAAGGAACGCTAATAAGGGTGATAGAGAGGAGAACACTGGGGAAGCGTGGAAGAGGAAGGAAGAGAATAGAAATTCTCGACGAAAGAAGAGGATGTAGAAGATATGAGGGATTTTAGAGTGATCTAATGGGGGGACATATTGCAGAAATTTGAATGCAGGATGGGGACTGTCTATGAACCTACCAATCAGCTGGTATAATACCTAAACGAATCAGTAATTATTATAAAGGGGGTATTTTCAGAATTAGGTAGATTTCGAAGAAAGACTACCTATTGTAGGACGAAGTCCCATCTTTAGAGGAGCGAGCAAAAGTTTACCTTAGAATGAAAAAGAATTCGAAGAGGGAAAACCTCAAGTTTTTATGTAGACGGCGTAATAGAGATATGTGGGAAACGATACGGAAAATAAACACAACAACGGAAACACCTGGATGGATAATGCAGAATTTAGGATTGCGGGGGAAGATACGGGAAAGAAAAAAAATTGAAGTGCTTAAGGGAAAGTGGACGGTTAACCTTATAATTTTGCCTCAACAAAATAATCTTGTGTACGCCAAAAAACCAAACCGTGCAAATGATTCACGGGGAAATGTACACGCTCTGGTAAACTTCGTTCGTATGACGTGACGCAAGAGCGAATTTCTACCCACGTACTTATGAATTCTCGAATCAAAAGTTGCCTCTTGCTGCCTTACGTCGTGTCCATTGTGCATGTTTCACATGAATATACTGAACCTTCACGTGATATCCCATCCCTAGCGTCCAAAAGAAATGTAAGCTGCTGTCCAATAAGGTTAGCTGCATCCGAAAATAGTGGAATAAGTGTGACAGGGTGGAGTCGCATGGAACTATCGTCAAGAGATTGGGTCGTATGGAAATGGCTTCTGTTACTTATCCTGCCATCTGGATCCGGCTTTCATATGTCTGTACGCATGTACGTGTATCTGCTACGATCACTTCGTATACACCTCTCCTCCTTATGCCATAATCCATGCTCATCTCTCTTAATACCTCGTGATTTCTCACCAGCCAGGTATACAATGAGGGTGTATACCGGTTTATTTTCTTACCTGAACTCACTTATTAAGACTGTTAATAATAAAAATATTCGGTTTTGACAGTCTGCCGGGATATATCACGTAAATAATTAAATGATTTAATCACTAGTGATTTTTTTTGCATAACCAAAGGGAATATATAACTTATGAAGGGAGAAATGGAAAGAAAATTTCAGTCAATATTGAAATATTCATTTTTGTTTTTTTATCGAGGTAAGTTATAATACTATTCTAAACATACCGAAATATGCTACAATGGCATGGGAAATATTTACATTTACATGTTGAAATACATTTGCGCATCACCTTCATTTAAAAAGACCTGTAATATGCCATGATACACTATTAGTGATTAGAAAAAAGAAGAATAGATTTAAGATAAATTTAGGAAGTGACCTGAAGAAATTGTTGGCTAAACTGTAACGGAGAAATTCTGAAAGCATACTGATGGCCTACTGAAGATCTTATGCATGAAAGATGGCAATGGTATACTGAGTGAGGGAGATAAGAAATTAATTAGTAGATGAAATGGGGAAAAGCTGAGACACGACATTCTAGAAGACAGAAAAACAAAATTTACGGCATGAAAGAGGAAACAGCATATTTTAAGGGAAAAATAAGAGAAATGGAATGTTAGCTCAGGCACAGGAAGAACTGTTCAAGGAAAAACATAGCATTAAACAATGAAACTAAGATATGACTTTCGTGAATACAACTTGTTGATAACTATTAGCATATAATTCTGGCTAACATCTAGCTGTACTGTGGGGTCCTTGATATCGAGCATTAATCGGTATGTACATTCAAATTAGATTAAATTATATGATGCTCGATGACACCAACCATTAGTACCTCCTTAAGCATTTCACCTTTTTTCCCATGCGTGGTTATGGTGGACACTACACCATCTTCCGAGTTAAACAGTTACGATAATGCATATACGTTAAGAGTGGCATGTATTTTAATATTATGTTATGGCAAGAGGCATTTTTGTAGTTTTATGTAAAGTAGTTTTCCTGTTCTTCACTCACAAATATCTAAAATAACTGGAAGCCTCAGGGATCACAGCAACTTAGAAAAGGATCATTGTCGATATAATTTCTAAAGCATACCAACCTAAATTCCTCTCTGGTGCTTTACCCCAGCGCCCCGTGGATGAGAAATTATAATATCCTTTGGGAAAAGGGGTTCTGTAAAGAGATGGTAAGAATTTGAAATAGTTTGTTCTTTTCTTTTTTTCTGGAGGACCTAGGAGTGAGAATAACCGACCTACTAGTGAGAACGGGTAGAATTATGTCTAACCGGGAGAGGAGAAAATGGTGCAGCTGTGGGAAAGGGTTGAGAGAGGTGGACGTGGCGGTGTGGCTACGAGAGCCCGTCGAGGGTTAACGTTTGCCCACGGACCGACGACCAATGGACTTTGATTTCACTTTGCGTCCTCGGGTCCTGTCTCTCGTCATTCCTATCCCATCGCCAGGACAATACTTTACAATACGAAATTTTACGCATAAATTCTTCTCTCTGCGACTACATCTCTCCAAATCTACATCTTCCCACACATAAGTCAATACGAGGGTATAAGTCACGATAACTCTGAATAGACATGGAACTAAATTGTGGTAGGTAGGTAGATTTGAATGAATTGTGAGCATTGGCATCCAGAAGCTAACATAAGGTGGCTGGAGCTGTAATCGTGAGTCACTTAGTGCAAGTTCAAGCAAGTTGAAAATAAGCCTTGAATGACATATCACTCAAGTGAGTTTGTTTGTGCGTTGGATCTTATCATGCATACAGTAATGGAAATGCTAAAAAGAGTCATATTTAAAAACATTTTCGTAACTAAATCATGCATCATAGTATTTTTCGAGGCGGAATTCAAAATTATAGAAGAAATTTTGTTGAGAAATGTTATTTTCGGATATTTGACTCAGCGTATCACTTTGATATTTGATATCAACAATAATATTAATAAGATAATTATTATCTTGCGTTCAGTAGAAAAACATAATATATGTAATCGAATTATTACAAAATATAATATCTCATGTTCTACTAGGCAACACTGAATAATAAGTAAAATAAAATTAAATAGAGTTTCTAACAATCAAATCGATATGACTCATTTTCTTAAACATTTTATCTATAATATCAGTAATGAAAACACCTAGGCTAAGATTAACGCTAACATGTGCATTTACAAAAATCGCTACAACCACCAGAAAGAATTATCTGATTATATTTTTATGTTATGTATCACCAAGATTAAAAATGAATCAATGTTATTTTAAATACAATGACACCGTATGTGTTAAAAAATTTAAATTTTGATGCATGTTATCTACATTATACTTAGTTTTACTGAATATAAGATGTAACTGTCCCTCAGGGTTCATGTCCAGGATTTTTTGTATCCTTAGTCAACCCCACCCATTCTACAAAAAATATCAATGTTGATTGAAAGAAAATTCTAGCAGTAGTAAAATAAGATAAACTCTCTCAGATTTCCTCTGCCATTCGTACTCTGCCTGAATGATGAATATTTGCCATTTACAGGGCAAAGACTGTAAATATAAGATGTATCCGCGTTTCCACACGTACATCTAAATTTGTATACTATTCTGGGAGGCATCACCTGGGCGGGTGACAGAAGGTTCCAGGAAACTAGTCGTGAAAAGAGAAAAGTGATAGATAAAAATTAATTGGAAGAGAGAAAGGACAAAAGTGTAATCAAACGCTGACGAAATGTTTCTATTTTTCTCATGGTCACAAATGGCACGTGCAATTAAGTGACTTTTTTTTCTAAGAGCTTGGTGGTGTGTTTCTATTGCATTGTAATTTTTCTATGCCTGTATTATTCTCTTTTGTTTTCGCTATAATAATATATGTAGATATAATTCGGGTTGAAAATAAGGTGGCTCAGTGTCATCCTGATGGCTCCTCAGTGTCATCCTGATGCTTGTGAGATTTGAACTCAACCTATTCCTCTTCATCACCCGAGAAACTCGTTCTATTTTTTTGGAAGCGCGCTGCTTCCATATTTACTCGTTTATTTATCCTTTTTGGTGTCCTGTTCAGCGTCTGAAAATGGTGAGTCATATTTGACATTGCCTCTCTGATGCCGCAAGCAATTGGATACCAGGAAAAAATATTTATTAATTAAAATAAAAAAAAACAAACAAAGTAAATCCTTCCGTTTCTTTACGAAAAGAACTAGGAGTGTGAATAATAATGACGCAAAGCCTAGGTTTAGAGGGACTAGAGACCTCGAGGCTACACGGTTTGATAAAGCTGCTTGAAAATTTCTAATCACGCAGGTTTCAATGCGACGAGGAGAATGTTACTTTAACCACGTACTTATTCTCTATAATTAACGGAAGTGATAAAATAAATTATATTTTTGTGTGTGTCGTCGGCGGTAGAATACTGAAAGCTCCTGCTCTGTTCCCCTGGGGAAGAAAGGGCAAATAGGGTGGGGGAGGGGAGTTTGAAAATGTATTTAAGGGGACAGAAAGGTGGGCTATTGGGTTATTTTTTCAGTTGGCTAGGTTTAGCCCGGGTTTTTCAAATGCCTTAGTTACCCAAATATGAGAGTACTCTCGAGTGTTTACGTTAAGATTGCTGGCGGATTCGGGAAGGGTTTCTACGATGACGAGTGATAAACAATCATAAAAGATTTAGCAGAGGGAGGCGGTATATTTGGGGTTGGGATCAAGGAAAGGTGGAGTTTAGATGGTGTGGTGCCATGAAGGTGGAGATAACTTATTTTAAATGAAATTATGATATAGTTTGGTTTAAATATTTTACCTACTGTACCAACTAATGTTAATTCGATCTTCTATATTCTAATTGTAGGGCTTTGGGATGAATGAACTAATATTTTGCTTTAAGTGTTATGAATTGAAAAATGACTGGACTGCGAAGGATGAATGACAAGTAATTACTCATTAATCCTTGTTCGAGGTTAGATAAGAAGAATTAATTCTTACCCTGATGAATTCTGCGTTACACTTTCGTAGCTGCAATTCCCTTGGGAGATCTCTGCATTAAAGTGTTAACCAGGATGAGAAATTATGTGGACATGGTAATTCAAATGAATGTTCGGTCGTAGGGAATTATCGTGAATGTTGGGTTTCAGAGTGAAATTTAATTTAATCACTTTCTATTGAAAACCACGAAGAAGAATGATTCCGCTTGCGAGAAAAGCAATTCCGAATACAAAAGCACGCCTTTCAGTCTGACAGCTTGCACTACTTTGGTTGTAATAGGAGAAAACGAAATCATCTTTGAGAAATTTTATCGCCTTCGGAAAGCCTATCTTACACAATGGTTGGCAAAGGGACTTTTTAAAGTTTTAATATCTTGGGGAAACTTTGGGATTTTTTGGATAATTTAAATCCCATTGTGTCAAAATTAATTTAATATTTGGTGCGACTCTTTGATCTTTTATACTCAGCGGTCTCTTGCGCTGTATTCTATTCATGAGGAATAGGCTATTCCTCTAGCTTTTGTTCTGTCATTTGTTAGTCTTCCATATTTTATTTCAAATAACAATTAATAATTTAATCTGAATGGTTACTTTAGTCAGAATTTATCACCAAAGTATCATAACTTTCCAAATGCCTTATTTTTACAATTATATTTAATAAACTCAATAAAAGCTTTTCATTACAAATTAAGGCTGTAAAGAAGTCACAGCTCTCGTTGTTGAATCCTGAAGCAGCACTTACACTAGTCTAAGCTGCCTTCATGAAGAAGTTCATATTGCGGAATAACCTTGGTGGTTCGATTACTAAGTAAGGTAATACGGTCTCGTGGAAGGTTTGCACGAATTTATGGAAATAATAATATCCATCTATTCAAGATCACTAGGTATCTTATCAGGCTTTTTAATTCTTTGTATGTATGTTCATTAAAATGATGGAAAAAGTTTTCCAGAAGTATCGGATTTTACTTAAGCTAACAAATTAAAATCTGGTTTTCCCGGTAGAGCCATTCAATTTGATATAATGGCGTGGCTTTCTCCATGAAGTTTTCTGATTGATAGTTTTTTTAAGGATGCCTAACGACCGTGTGGTAAACAAAATGAAATTATGTGGATATGATATTGTGGGCTCGAGCGTAGAAAGCTGTGATATCGCGCGTACCACAGGGGAGCGTGTTGGGGCCGGTTCCATTCCCCTAGCATGCATCAACGCAGTTAATTTCACACGGAAGGGCGTCGGGCGAAAACGCAGCCGAAACCCTGGCCGGTCACATGGAAAGATCCAGAGGCTTCGGGGAAATTATCCATTCACGTTTCATCACCAAACACACACACACTTTTACTCCTCCACTACCTTTCGCCGAGTTCCCGATAGTCGTATGATTCACGGCCTCTTTTTCAATTACCCGGCATAATGGATTTTCTCTCTCTCTCTCTCAGCCCTCTCCTGGACCCATCCCATACATTCCCTTCTCTTTTCCGGGGAAGGGAAAGGTGTGGGAACAAGGTGAGTCCGGGGGGAAGAGGAGAGGTACGGAGATGCACGACTCCGGCGCGGCGCCCGGAGCCACGCTATTATTACACAGAGGTGGGAGAGAGAGATATATAGATGGGGGGAAATGTATGTAGGTGGCGATGAGCACGTCTACGGGGAGAGTATTCCGAATAGCCGGTCCGGCATTTCATTTTCATTATAAATTCCCTCACTCTCTCACGTGCGAAGCTCCAGATTTATCCGCCGAACGAACTGTTCCGTCGACTTGGGTACACAATCAGAGAGGAGAATACGTTACGCGGAAGGGCTAGCGGATTTAGTATGCGAAGATGGGGCACTGCTGGTGGGTGTCAGCATTAGATGATCTGCTCTGAGGAGGAAAGTACACCCACAGCTCCGTCCTTCCCTGCGAGTCCCCTCAGGGGCATGATTATTTGGACTTCAGACATGTAAAAGAGAGGGCTGGAATTGTGGAAGAGAATGAGCAAAAAGTGAAACGTGCGTAGGCGAAATCTTTTTTTGTGTGTGGGAAGAAAAGAATTTTCCTTTGTTCGAAAAATACCACACATAAATTCTATGATAATAGGTAGGTTTATAAAAAGCATAAGACAATGGTTTAGAATTGTAAAAACAGGCCTCAAATGGCCTGAGATAAGGTATCATAACAGCTGACATTGAGGTTTTATAATTAGTTTTTTTCGATATAGAGTAAAGCTAATCATTTTATTTTTTGTCCAATGTTCTTTTTCAATCAATCAATTTAAAAATGTTATCATTTATTTAGTTGCAAAAAAACTATTTATGTTAATAAGTTTTAATAGCCTATTAAAACATAGCAAAGCATGTTGCTTGAAATTCACCTCCTGACTTATTTACCGGTTTTTAACTACTGCACTAATGTTAAAGAGTTTCATCAAACTACCTTTTTGGTAGTTTGATGGGTTTTGCAGACGTCCAAGGAATTTATTTTCTGTAGACATACAATAACCTGCAACCCGCCACAAAGGCTTATGACATGGGGCGTTAAGACATCAGCTTTTGAATAAGAAGGGTTTAACAATGAGAAAGTTGAGGGACAGGAGTGAAGGTCAAGTATATGGTAAAAGATTGACATAAAGCTTAGATGTTTGTTGTAGCCATAAGTAATGAGTGAGAAGAAGAAGTTTTGCACCTTCCATTTCGTCATCATCGTAGGAGGAAGCTCTTAATTGCAATAGACTTTCAGCTATAGAGCATTGCTTGTCGATAACGATAACTTTATATCCCTTATCTGCCTTGGTGATGATAATCTCAGCGTTATTAATTATTTTTTTAGGGAAACAGATTCGCGACGCGTGAGATTTCTCGGTGGATTCAAGTATTCAAGTATTGGTCGGATATTTTTGTGAGGATGCGAATAGATTTCTACAGGATGGTTTGAGGAAAATTGCTTTAGGTTCGATTTCCTTCACATCTTCCATTTCTGACTCCTGATAAGAACCAAGAACAATAAAAATTGATCAGCTTCGTTCACAAAAATGAACTTGTCAAGACCATTGATTCATTTTAGCAGCTGTCATCCTTATTATACCTAACCCTCCATCCCTTACTTCCTCTCGCACAGAATCAAAACTATACTGAAAGACATGTATCCTATCATAAAAAATAATAATACCACTTCTATCATCTTGCCCTCATGTCTCGAAGTTTTTTATAGGTGTCCTTCAAACCTGCGAAACATTTTTAAATTCACTAGGCACTCCCTTCAACCCACCCTCCACTAATTTTCTCACCCATCGAACGCCCTAGGTGTAAATGCTGCTCCCTTCTCCGGCCTCCTGCCTCTCTCTCCCCCAAAATATCTTCTCTATGGCCAACAGTATTACCAGTAACATTATCTACCACCATTCATCTAATTTCTGCCCTACCTTCAACGTGGGACAATGTACCACCAAGCACAATATTTGCGCTATGTGCCTCGACTCCGGGCCAAGAAAAATTTTTTTCAATGAGACTTAAGATGTGCTTTAACAGGTTTAAGAAAAAGAATAACTCGAAACAGTAAAATTAAAATATGCGAGTGTCTGGAATAAAAAACATTTAATCGCTTTGTCCAACCTTGCGAAGAAAATTGCATTAAGTGTTGTGTTTTTATAAAATCCGCTAGGATAATATAAATTAGCATTATATGGCTTCCACTTTACAGAAATAGCACTGGGAGTGATTGGAAATGAAGAAAAACAATTTAAAATGCAAATTGGATTGGAGAAAGCTAGAAAAACCCTCGGCAAAATACATGCTATTTTGATAGGTACCCTGACTCAAATGAGGAAATATCATTCTCCAAGGTCTGTTCGCTAACTTAGTCCTGTTCGTCGGTGCCTGAAATAACGGGATTGGAGTCTGAAGTGGATGCAGGATAGACAAAGGCTGGAAGGGGGATGATATTTCTCCCAAAAGGTCTGAAACTAGTTACCATCGTGGAGATGTCAGGAATCATTCAGTTCACTTCCCCACACTCCCTCCTCTATTGGAAAAGTGGAACTTAAGTTTGCATAGCTTTAGCGAGGGAAATGTAAAGAAAATATTTAGTGCGAGCCAAAAATAGAACTGATTACCTTTTTTGGTAGATAAATTGCATATTAAATCAAGTGAAATAGTCTATAAGAAATCCCTGATTTGATGAGACGGACTACGAATGACATTGTAAGCAACTTCATTATATAGATATAATTTCATGCATAAACCAGCATAATTATTTAATCAATAAGACTTTTAATAAACATTTTACAGGACTCATAAATGGAAATTCACTAAGAAATACTGGAACCATCACTACTGAAAACATTAAGTCTAATCAACCATCCAACTTAGATATAGGCTGGAGGTGCATGGGTCAACCAATGAGTCATTTTTTAATCCTACATCTTAAAAATTTTAAATTCCTAATTTAAAAATAAGACCTAAAATCATATGCTAAAAATCTGAAACACCACAGTTATCCAACCGGAAGTCCTGTTTGTCACGCAGTGTGCCAGTAAATAGAAGAGTGTTGACTGAAAAAGTGGAGTTCATATATTGAAGACTTCTCATAATTATTCTAGAACCAGTTCCAGTACTAAAAATGGGATATCAAAGACGACCAAGTTCAGAACATTCACTCCACATAGTGATAGTGAATAATTGAAGGGTAGCTTTCTACAGAAATCAGAAAAGAATTATCCCAGCAAACTGACGAACCACCTTGAACGAAATCGAGCATCACACAGACAGACAGACATATGAATTGATGAGAGCGCGTACAGAGAAATAAAACTGGAATGCGTGATTTGAAGACCTATTACATATTTTAATGGGAAGAAACGTGGATTCGTATAACGGAATGTTGATGAGTTGTTCTCGGGTTTCCCACCGGGTTAGGCTTTCCATGATTGCCACCATTTCCAGGCAATTATGGAAAGCCTAACCCGGTGGAAAACCCGAGAACAACTCATCAGCATCATTCGCCGGGAAAGCCTAAACTCATATGTATAAGGGAATATTTTCTTTACTCTTTCTAAACATTTTAGAGTGCCGAGGTGAAATATCCAAGATTCAACTACACATTATGTAAAGACTTTGTAAAATATTCTCTGGCTTATCACCGTATGATAATCTCTATATCGGCCAGCTCTATGAAAGAAGACGTTTTTAGGAAAAAGAAGGTTTTAAAAGAGTTCAAATATTAAAAAAAAATATTTTCAATAATAACTTATGCATAAAATACTCCTCAATCACGACAAATCATAATTTATGTATAATTTCGAAAGTTTAATTAATAATACAATATGGTAAATATAAATGAAAGTATGTAACATTAACCCGGGAACCACAACATCGGGTCGGATTCGATCCATGTCTTCATATTAACAACCATTACTCCCACTTTGATCTTTATATTCATGCGCGCTTCTCAGTACCTTTCCTCCTAAGTATCATCTCGGCGTGTCTGTCATCGATAAATTTATTTTTTCACCCAACATTCAACAAAAGGCTCACGAACGGGAAGTGAAATACGCCTGGATCTGATACGACCCTTGTGATTTACGTAACTTCCTATTAGTGCGGATTTTGCCGTTCAGATGGCGTCAATGAGAGTATTTTCGACTGAGGAAAAAATCAAGAGAGATCTTTGAAGATAACAGTGATGGTGAAGAGGTGGCTAATGAGAAAAAGACATAATTTTCCCTGACGACTTTGAGGGAGTTTTGGACGAAGATAGTGAAAAGAAAGAGAGTGTATAGAAAGAGTATGATGGGAGGAGTACTTCAGCGGAATAGGAAAGCGATAAATTGATAAGTAAAAATGGGACTGAAAGGTTTGCAAAACCCTTTCATACAAAAATTTCAGAACCCCCGGAAAGATAATTGTGTTACCTCTCCATTGACCAAAAGAAGCTGCAAAATGTGTAGTTTGAGAGAAAAATTATTTAGAACTAGCTGATCACTAATTCATTAGTGAAAATATTAGTTTTTTACACATGAGAAGAATGATAGAAATGTGCAGAAAATTTAAACAGATCAGAGATATTTTTCAAATCAATGTATTAGAAATCAAAGCAACCAACGTTTGGCTCTTTATGACGGATGTTGTTCTCCTTGTTCATAGTTGTGAGCATCATAAATTGACCAGACATGCGGGACCAAATGCATGAGGCAGTGTGCTGCAATGTATGCTCCCTCTGAAAATGTAGCATTTGACGAAGTCTTGCTTAGTTTCAGTGACATATATCTACTTAAAATGTATTCGCAAAAGAAGCCACATAAGTATTGATTAAAAATTGTAGGCATTTGTCACTTTAGAACTGTTACTAAAATACTATGGATAATTGGTTCTCTTCCATCGAACTCAGCGAGAGATTTGCGGGGAAGAAACTCACAATGGTTGGTACTATTTTCACTCATAAGGCGAGGTTCTCACTATACTCACAAGGCGAGCTTTTGATCGCCTTGCTTAAGTTGATGAAAACCCACCCAGAGGTAGTGTCCTGCATCCAACTCCTGTTACTCTGGAAAATACGCTTTGTTCTGAATTCAGACAAGCGATCAGTTTCCACAGAATTGATGACATATCACTGTGGCGTTTTTCAAGGCGACAGCTTGAGCCCATTACTGTTCTGTATTTCCCTCCTAGCCCTGTCCCTTATACTTTGATGATGTAGAGAATAAATGTGCGATGTTCCAGGTGACAGGAAGCAAAAGGTCATCCATTCGTTCAATATGAATGACCTTAATCTTTATGCTTCTAATGCAAAGGACCTTCGCACTGCCCTGAACACCGTACTGCAATTCAGTGAGGGTATACGGATTAATTTTGCATCCATCCACCTGGCGAGAGAAAGATTTTCGGAGATCAAGGAAGACGCGCAACTTATTGACGGGAGCTCAATTCGTCATCTCAAGTACGATGATAGCTATGAATATCTCAGCATCCCCCAGCGCCAAATACAGGAGGTTGCAGCAATGAAGGAAAGGGTCACCGCCAAAAACAGACCGACTCTCAGTAACTTCTGGAGTTCTGAGCTGTCTTGCAAGAACAAGGTTCTTGCCACGAACATGTTCGCGGTTCCTACTCTGCTGTATTCCATTGGATACATGAAGTGGAACGTCAACGAGTTGCAGAACCTCGATAGGGGAACGAAGAAGATGATGTCCATCTACAAAAGTCTTCATCCGAAATCTTCCGTCGCCAGATTGTATCTCCCTCGTAATGTAGGTGGTAGAGGACTATTGAGTCTGGAGTGTCTCCACAACAGAGTTGTCTTGGGTACAGCATGCCGAGTGCTAAAAAGCAGGGACCCCCTGCTCAATCTCGTAAGAGAGCACGTGAGTGCGGGAGTAGGGGCGTTTCCCTTCCAGGCGGAAAGAGGGCAGACCGGTCTCGACTTCGACCCGTCATCCGACGGAAGCGACAATTACACGACCGTCTTGTCATTGAAGGCAAACGTCCTTAAGCTCGAAATAAAAAAGCCGAATAGAAGGCTTTGCTCAAGGTGCATACCGATAAGCCCATGCATTGATGTTTCTGTGGAAACATCGAGAAGCATAGGTTATCGAAGGGACTGACGTTTGCCTTCCTACGCTCCGCCGCGGCCCTAGTCTGAAGTCCTAGACCGAGGGTTTTGACCTCGCTTTCCAGAATGGTGTAATAAACACACTCGTGTACCGCCGCATTATATTCAAGGCGGTGGTCGCGAACACGAGATGCAGGGCGTGCCGAGCCGAGCCGGAGACTTTGTGTCACCTTCTCTCCGGCCGTAGTCATTACGCCAAGCCAGCGTATATAGCTCGGCACAACGCGGCCCTGGAATTACTTCTTCTCCACCACCAGGCAGTCGGAGGCGACCAAGCCTGATATCGTTTTTTTCGACGACCTCGCACGCTCCATACCTGTGATACGCTGAAACTAACATGGATGCGAAGGAGATGGAAAACGGATGCAATATCAAGACCTGCTTTTCGAACTTCGACAAATATACCCCGGACTCTCTGTGAAACTGGTGGTCCTCATCATAGGTGTGTTCGGTGGAGTCAAGGGCTCGCTGCTAAATAACATCAAGTGCATTCCGTCCTGGTGGCACAGGCGGAATCACGAGTTGCACGTATGCAGAAGGCCGTCATCCTGGGGTCACTCCGTCCACTGCTTACGCATGGCCCGAGAGAAGCGTAGCCACTCATCCGATGGGTGTCGGACGTGGCTGCGATCACTGCTCGACCCCTCACAAGTCTTCGGCCATTATGACGGATATATATATATATATATATATAATAAAAACACTTCTAGGGATGCAAATTGCAGAAAGTAAAACAATGGAGGTAGCCATTAGGGATAGATGCAATAAAGGCAAAAAAGCAATAACACTATTAAATAGCTTATTGTGGGACAATACAATATCCATTGAAAACAAAAAGAGAATTTATAATACCATAGTAAAGAGCATAGTAACCTACAGCTGTGAAATATGGCCACTAACGGAGAAATCAGAAAAACTGTTACTGACGACTGAAATGGACTTCTGGCGAAGAGCAGCCGGTAAATCAAAAATAGAAAGAGTAAGGAATGAAAGAATTAGAGAAATAATGAATGTCAATGATACCATAATAGATGAGATAATAACGCAGCAGTTGAGGTGGTATGGACACGTAAAACGAATGGGAAATGAAAGACTCCCGAAACAAATGCTGCTGTGGAACCCGGAAGGTAGACGGAGGAGAGGCAGACCGAGAAAAAGTTGGATACAAGGGATAGAGAAAGAAATGAGAGAAAGAGGATTAGATGAAGAACTCTGGAATGATCGGGAGGCATGGAAATTGGGAATCGGAAGACGTAGAACGTCGTAAACCGATACATATATATATATATATATATATATATATATATATATATATATATATATATATATATATATATATATATACACATATATATATATATATATATATATAAAAACACTTGACAGGGGGTGGGGAAAGAAAAGTAAAAAGAGAGAGAGGACTTACTGGGACGTTTCGGGCATGTAGGCCCTTCTTCAGCTGTAGAAAATTGAGAAGTACCGCTCCAAGGTAGGGGAAGGGAAGCGGGGAAAGAAGGGAAGTGAGGGGAAGTTGTGGTATAGGGGAGGGGGGACGGGGATGGGCACTGGTGTCGCACCTATATGTCTAGGGGGGAGTGCAACAAAGTAGGGAGGGGTGTGGGTGAACTGGGATGAGTTGAGAATTGAACCTGGCTGTCTAAAAGACTGCAACAAAGTTGCTAAGTTGGGAGGGGGTGGGGGAGTGTAAGAGGGACGGGAAAGGTCACGTGGTGTCGCACCTGGATGTTTAGAGGGGGGGATGATGATGCAACAAAGTAGGGAATTGCGCCTGGCTGTTTAGAGGAGTGCAACAAAGTTGCTAAGTTGGGAGGGGGTGGGGGAGGAGAATAAAAGGCGTCGGAGGAGGAGGGAGAAAGTAAATGGACAAAAATTCAGTGCATAATGTTAAGACCGGGAGGGGAAAAGGCGCGACAAAACCAAATAATAGAAAGCTCAGTGTTCCTAAGTTGTGTGTTCGAAGCGTCGGCGGGGAGGGCGTGGAGGATGGTGAGACGGAAGCAAGAGTCGAATTTGAGGTTATGAGTGGAGGCGTGTTTTGGGACTGGGAAGTTGGGCGGGGCGGCTCGGTGTCCGTTTATTCTGATGGACAGGGGATTGCAGATCTCGCCGATGTAAAAGGAAGGGCAGACCTTACACTGCAGAAGGTATACCACGTTAAAGGTAGAGCAGCTGCCGTGGGAAGATATAGGAAATGGGGTGGGGTTGTTGGGACTGTGGAAAGAAGAGAGATTACATATTAAAGGGCAGGTTTTGCAACGAGGTCTATGGCAGGGAAAGGTACCGGGGATTTCAGGAGGGATCAAAGTGGGACGGGATTGGTGGGGGCGTAGAATATTGTTGAGGTTGGCCGGTCTTTTGTAAGTAATGGTAGGACATTTGGGGATTAAGTCGGAGGTGAGTGGGCTGTCGCTCAAAATGGGGAAAAGTGACTTGAGGATGAGGTTAACTTGGTGAAGCCCCGGAAGGAATGTAGTGCAAAGGTTCAAGGGAGGTTTGGTGGTGGATGATCTAGGGCGAGGAGTATAAGGGGTGGTGGAGGGTAGGATGCGGCGATCAAGGAGAGGGGAGGGGTAGCCGCGTTTAAGGAGAGCGGTTTTTAAGTTGCTAAGGTGGTGGTCGAGAGCAATTTGAGAGTTGCAGATACGGTGCGCGCGAATAGAAAGGGAGAAAGGAATGGAACGTTTGGTATGGTAAGGGTGGCAGCTGTCAAAATGAAGATATTGTTGACGGTTAGTGGGTTTGATATGTAGGGAGGTTAGGAATTTGTTATCACATAGAGAAATATCGGTATCTAGGAAGGTAATGTGGGTGCTGGAAGTGGTAAAGGTGAATGAGACAGAAAAAGAGGAATTGAGATCGGAAAGGAAGGTGGACAAGGTTTGAGGACCGTGCGTCCAGATGAGAAAAATGTCATCGATAAAACGAACCCAAAATAGGGGTTTGAGGGACCGGGAAGATAGAAAATTCTCCTCCAGCAGACCCATAAAAAGATTAGCGTACGAAGGAGCCATATATATAGGATTTATATATATATATATATATATATATATATATATATATATATATATATATATATAACTTCCAGGAGAATCACTCGGGTGATAAATATACAGTATGCCAAGAGGGTGGCCGATAAAAAATATAAACACGGAAAAAAGAACATTTACAGATAAAAACTTCCGATATTTCGGTGAAGACTAGCTCCACCTTTCTCAAGGTTTAACCTACTTTAAACCTTGAGAAAGGTGGAGCTAGTATTCACCGAAATATCGGAAGTTTTTATCTGTAAGTGTTCTTTTTTCCGTGTTTATAATTTTTATCGTCCACCCTCTTGGCATACTGTATATATATATATATATATATATATATATTGTGACGGTCTCGGCCCGTCCTGATCTTAATCGTCACCCCCTCTCCTTTCCCCTCCCCCCCTTCCTTCACTCCTCTCCTTTCCCTTCCCCCCCTTTAACCAACGCGATGTGGGAAGAATGCAAGGGTGAGTGAGCGTGCGTAAATGTGTGTGTGTTTCGCTGGTCAGCCAGGCGAGTGTATTTGACGCTCGCTGACTAAGTGTTTTCCCCCAACCCCAGTTCACGAGTGCATCGATACCCCCCTCTTCCACCTGGGGCATATAAAGCCGGGTGAAACCCAGGGAGGTTCTTCTTCTTCTTCTTCCTATGTTTCGGCTCGTGCGGCTGTTATGCTGCGATTACGAGTGCAAAGAAAGACAGTCGTGCGAAATAAGACTCGAGAGGACAACGCTAACAGTTGGCGCAGAGAGGACTACGAGACAAGCCGGACAATCATCTCCTGCATCCTGAAGTGGTCGCCAGGGAGGTTATAGAGGCAGCCAGGCCGCAGAGATTGCCGTTTCCGTGAATAAGGAACCGCACCCAAATAAGACGAGCCTGTGTCCCGCCCGAACCTCGGCGCCAAGGAGCGGAGTCATCCAGTGGTCATCCAGGTCACGTAACGTTATATCGCCCTGACCCTAGTGTGATACCACCCCTGTCCGAGTACTTTGTCTCAGTCCGCAGCAATACGCAACTGTTAGGCGGCTTGAGTACCGCAGTGACGCCTCAGTGATTTGCCTCCAATATCATTATTTATGTAATCAGCGTTAACAAGAAGCAATCAATCACCTGTGTTATAGGGACGGACTTTATTACCTCCCAAAGTTCAAAAGTGTGCCTAATTGCATAATTGAGATAAGTCCGCTTGACGGCACGAATATTGTTTTCTGTTCTGATATTTTGTTTCTAATATTTTGTCAGTTAAATTGTAAATTTCATGATCAATTCATCCTTTATTTGCTCATCACTAACCCTATCATCTCGCTCATCAGGGTAAATGATATGTAAATTGTTCGTGAGTTTTGAATATAGTTTAATTGATTGTTGAATGAATGATGTCCTTGGCATTCTTTGGTGTCCCTACAAAACCTGTTTCCCCACCCTCACCTGTCGTCGAGTCGTCACTCGCCTTATTCTAACTCATAGTCTCTTCACCACGAGATAAACTGCAAACGGGAATCCCCCACATTTTATATTATCAAGAAAAATCTTTGGTAAATCGTCCTCGGTGGCAGCTGGTCAAGAGGGTAGTTTATCGTTTATGTGTGGTTTCTGCGGTTTCATCCGGGTGACCGACAGTGAACCATTACAATATATATAAAACTTCTAGGAGAATCACTCTGGTGATAAATATACAATATGCCAAGAGGGTGGCCGATAAAAATATACAAACGGAAAAAAGAACACTCACAAATTAAAACTTGCGATATTTCGAAGGATAGTAGCGTCCATCTTTCTCTAGGTAGTCTAGAGGATGTCTGTTTGTCCGTCCCCTATGCGTTTCCATACGGCAGCACGGATTGCGACCAAAGTTGGTACATAGGTGCATCTCATGCGCCAGAACCCAGTAGTGCTACTTTCGATTGCGTCTGAAGCGTCCTTAGCGTCGTTTTCTCATTACCGAACCCTGCAAGTGCGCTCATCGCCACCTAGCACCCATCCCCGCGCTCTGCTTACTCTCCCACCTTCCATTAACAACCCCATTCAATCTGCCATGTCAGTATGTTTGTGTGCGCTGTGTGCGAGGTGAAGGCCGATTTGGCGACCTCCATTTCCGATACTGCCTTTTTTCGTAACTTCACCATTCACAGGTAAATCGCCCACGAGTTTGTGTGCGAGGTGAAGGCCGAATTGGCGGCTTCCATTTACGATACACTCCCACAGGAAAAACTGTCAACATAGTCCATAAAGAAGTGCTGTAAGCCGTCCCCCATCAGTTTCGCATTCCGGAAACAAAGAGTTTTCTGTTTATTTAGATGACCGTCACCTAACCTGCTTTGTTCCTTTGCCTACAAATCCTGCTATGTTACCATGAATTCCAAGTATCCCCCTTCTCCTTCCCGAGCAACGCCGGGGGGCCTGCTTGTAATAAGTAAAATAAATATTTAACAGTCTTGATCCTTATTATAGTAGGTACAAATTTTAAAGTCTCTCAGAAAATATAAGAGTAATTATTTCCGTTCCGCCATTATGTCCACATAGATACAATTCGGATAGTATTCTTGTATTTGCTCTCAACTTTCATTCTCTATGTTCATAATGCATCCAAACATTCAAACATATCGTTTGATTCCATTAACGCACTTCCTTCCCTAAATTTTTTCATCACTACCGTCACATTTAGTGCGAATATAAGGAAGCAACGTAACATCTTGTCTATACTTGCATTACATTTTGAGGCTTTTTCAATTTTTCGCAGAATTAATCAGTTAAAACGTTTTGCATAAAATTCTGAATAGCTGTTTTTTCATTTTCTTCTTAGGATTTTTTTTCGTCGTGGTTATTTATTTTTTAATCCCTCGCTCTCATTGCTCACTGTATCTTCATTTTCTTTATCCTTCCAATCTGCTAATAATCTCTTCTTGTAATCCGTGGCTTTTGTATTCTTTTCATATTTGCAGATCCTATTTGTTTATTCCCCAGCGTTAATCTTGTTATTTTCATTTCTTCTCATTTTCCTTCATTCTTCTTGGAGCATATATAAATTTTATTTTTTGCATACTCATTTAGACTTCCATTATCCAGAGATATATTTCCACAAAATATCCACTTTCTCATTTAATAAAAGTCAAACTAAATTTGCATTTCCACTAACTTAAGACATAATTCTCTTAGCATAGGAAAATTAGCATTTATTCACTATACATTCTGTTATAAAGAAATCAAATACGTAAACTTTTGTGTGTTTGCAATATTTATTTTCAATAAAAATAAAGAGAATAAGGGTTTCAATAGCTAGTTGATCACCTAATATTTTATTTCTGTATTAACAAACTTTGACGTCTCAATTGGTAGCTGAATTTATTTTAGAGTTTAATATTCAAAGCAAACTACATAATATTCATTGAAGTTCGAATCACAACCATCCCTAGCGACATATTCGAAGGTCAATAATGGCAAAAGTTTGACTTCAGAATCACGAAATCAATCATTACCACCAACCTGAAGGTGTCATGTGAGTGTTAACGCATGTCAGTCGACGTTGTGCATTTATTCTTAAGAACTTCTATGCACCGTACGTGCAGAAATATATTGGCAAATAAAGGGTCATTATTCTTTCCGGATTCAATGTTTCAGCTTTCATATGCGATGCGAATATGAAATTAAAATAGCTAATCATAGATTCTTCTCTGGGTTGGAAAATAGGTTGAGTTAAATAAAAAAAGATAGCCAATTAAGGGGAAATCGAATGTTGATTTGTGTTGTGGGATGGATATTTATCAGTAAGCGCGTGAAGATTTGTAGAATAATAGTACCATTAAACGGAAGATTGGGAAAAAGTTTAGGAGCTTGTGAGAAACCTAAGGACAGAAAGCAGATTAGAACATAAGATCATGGATATATCCTACGCGTTGTTATCCAACACCCTATCACTAGCACCCTTTGTGGCGTATACTTGTCAGCCAAAGTTTTTACAACTTACTTTACAAATGAGCGAACGATTATCTTAAAGCACAGGCGTAGTTTGAAGAACTTTCATCACGTTTTTCTTATTAATTTATAGGATAGCAGCGAACACCGTAAACGCATACATCTAAAGACCCATTACCACGTTTCAGGTGTTGTTGCCTTCAATTGTTATCTCAAAATTGAATACAATCAATTGCAATTTCAACTTCTTGGACAGGTTTTTGGGGTGTTGACATGGGTTTGATCGCTATTTTTTTCGTAGTTTACTATAGTAGCTAAGGAAAAAACGAAAAACTCCATTAACATCAACAAAGATGATGCTGTATGTAAACTCTTACCAACAAGCCTGGTTTCTGTGGGAAACTGCGAACCAATAAGTGAGCAGCAAACACGCAGTCACCTCGACTGAAAGGTGTATTGGAAGGAAATTTCGGAGGCACCTTCATCTTAAACTGGCTGAAGGACCCACTACTCTCATATGAGCACTAATTTTATATATGTTATATAAATCTCAAACTGATACGCTGAGACTTCATATTCGTTAGAAAAACGTCATCATTCTATTTGCTATCTACGGAAACATTTGTCAAAGTATCGAGTTGGATCTCAGTAAATATTTATGGGCCTAAAATGAATAACATGGTGATTATTGCATAATGAAAGAAATTTTTGTACTAAAATGAGCATTAATTTTTAAATATAAACATATCACAAGACAATTAGCAATTATTATATCATGAATAATACCTGTAGATATAACATTTTAAAAACTCAACGAACATTTGGAAACCTGCGCAGAATGGTTTACTTCCCAAAGTTAATATATTAAAAAGGAAACCGTGCCAATTTTTAAGAACTCTTAAAAACGTGCACAAATTTGTGTACAACTGATGGAAGGATAATGCTGAAATCCTATAGATGTTTAGAGGCTACACGCTAGGCTTAGAGTACAACGATAAGAAGAGTTTCAGTGTTCACGGAGAATATTATTTTATCCCCGCGTTATATGTCACTATAACTGATAAGAGAGCAAAATAAGATAATACACTTCATAGCAGATTATTATAACTATTCGTTCGTTCCTCGCATTAATAGTGATAATAACAGCGAGACGTTAAGGTTAGATACATCGTTTGTTCAATATATACCTCTTTCCTTCACCTCTTTTTCTCTGTTCTGTCCCATTTCCATGGTATCCTAACACCCCCTTAACGTACGCCTCAGTGGTAGCTCACAGGGTGGTGTGAAGATGTAGATGGATATGTTTTCGAAACTACCTGAGCCTTAGGCTCATCAGCTTTTGCTCTCCACACGTAAGCACCATACTCATAAAATAGGCAGCATATAATAATAAATGATACAAGCAAAAATAAAGTGAATAAAATATGAAGGTATGCAACATACTAAAACAATTAAAACATTCAATATATGTCTGTAAAAAATGTAAAACGTGTATGCAAATATATTTCAAACATATATGTAACGAGTAAAACACGTAAGGCACATAAAAATGAATGTTTTACAATCGAAGCCAACCGAGCCTTAAGCTCACAAAGTTTTACTCTCCACAAGTAAGTACCATGCTCATAAAATTGACATTATCCAAGAATAAATTATCAAGTAATAATAAATTAAATAAAAAATATAATAATTAATTCCTTTAAGCAAGTTAATTAATATTCAAGCTCTCTGTTTCAACATATTAATTTTATTTTTAGCATCAAGAATTTTTTTCTTGTGCAATATTAAAAAATACGTTTAAAGTAATAAAGCAATAAGAAGAATGAAAATAAAAAATAAAACTATTGATAATAAGAATACCATTTTGACGTATTATTTTATTGATAAAGATTATTTTGTTTAAACACCCCGGTATTTTTAACGCATTTTTCAAACATCATGCCATGGTACTTTGATTTCAAGGATTTGTGACCACTGGTTTATTTAAGAAAAAGGATTATGGCACATGCCGTAATCGGTGAAGTGAGGGAGGATGAATGTGATTTACATCATCAACCCAAAAATGTAATCTAATAATTAATTTAATTCAGTAATTTGCCTAAAAACAACTCTACAACCCGATCAAAAATTAGCCACCTGATATTATCATAACAGGCTTACATTCTCCATGCCACCACGGAAGATCCTGGAAATGTAGCATAACGTAAAGGCCGTTCATAGGACTAAAAAAGGTGCCAATTAGGATGATGATGAGTCAAAACATATTTCAATTTCTTATTCGGAAATTCTTTTAGAAATTATCCCCATTC
The DNA here is from genome assembly GCA_963573305.1 of Pyrrhosoma nymphula. NCBI lineage: Eukaryota > Metazoa > Arthropoda > Insecta > Odonata > Coenagrionidae > Pyrrhosoma > Pyrrhosoma nymphula. The sequence continues at coordinate 42,939,671 of OY754337.1, read as the reverse complement.
AAGGAGAGAAAACAGGGACTTGAACACATATACTGTTTAACAGCTGTGGCCACACTCCATTTTATAGTGCTCAGAGATCTACAACTGCTGGAACCGTCGTAGAATACTCAATGTTTGCATTAGATTTTGTTCATACGTTGATCCTTTTCGTATTGGTAATGCTTATTTTGCATATCATGAATTTTAACTAGTTTAAAACGGCTCTTTCTAGGCATGTATTAATATGGAATAGCGGTCCAGTTGTCATTCCCACTGCCGGGAGAATATTTTGAGCGTGGAGTCAAACGAGTTTTCTTCCCCTTAAGGGAGACATCTATTTTAGGAGAGCTTGTGGGAGGTTTTTATTAACAGAGATTTCTAAGAAAATTGGAATGTTATGTCCGTCTATTCATGTTAACGACCTCCTCCACGATTCAGTGGCTGGAAAGAGTTCGTTTGGTCTTAATCAGTGAATTCCTCACCTTAAAGAATGATTTTGTAAAACATATCCATTGGACTACATATCCTCTATGGTTTCTTGTGACATGTTTTCGTTGAAAAACATGCTAAATATGAATAAAATTAATTATACCAATAAAATGAATTGGTACTGGATTCTATGTGCGAAATGCAATGAAGTTGACGAATTTTAATGACAGCGCCATGTCACAAAGGTATATCAGAAGTAAAAACTGCAAATTATTTTCAGTTATATGAAAACAAAAGAGGATCAATATCTCATTTACATAATTCTTAATTCACGAAAAAATGCACATGGAGTTCCTTTTTCTGGAAGAAATTTTATATTACTATTACAAAAAAGGTATGTTACGTGACGGTGAGCATTTGAAATTTTCGGTGATTTCAAATATGATGTGTTGAATAAGTGGGGAAGGAAGTCCCTGGTGGAGTAAGTTGAGTAATCACTATTCAAGTGTAGTAAATATACAAAACAAAAGTCGTCAGTTGAAGTATTGCCTAAGCCACTCGCTAGCCATCTAGTGCCGACGGCAAGTTTTTTACGTATTTAACCTACCCGAAATGTATCATCTCCAAGACAACATCCATAATTTTCTATTCTCCTACTCGATAAGTTTGACACTAAATGAGAAACAGCTATCCTTTAAATGGAAAACACGTGGAGACAGAATGATTGGTTAGACGGTGGGAAAGTGCGTTGAAAATATCAGTACAACCACTCTCGGCTACTTATATTTCTCTTCGGTTTCCTTTTTGTGGTATCCATATCAAGCATTCAATGAAAAAAAATATTTTAATGAATGAAGGTCATTACTACTTCCTTAAATTTGACACATTTCCTCCCCACGTGTCTATGAAATGTATAATCAAAATTGATTTTTAAACCGTAGATATGTCAGGTAGCTAATAAGGGTTTGAATTTCGATAGTCTACCAAAATTAAAATATTAACCTAATACAGTAGTTATTTTTCAACTAAATGTTCTATAGTGCAATATAAAGTATTATAAGAGTATAATGACTGAAGACTGTAATTAATGAAGAGTGATGAGCTGTTGAACAGGGATTTGAAAGGTACCTAAAGTATTGGTCAAGAAATGATAGCAGAATTGGAATTGTTAGTTTGAAAAGTTGGAGATGGAATTATTTCAGAGCAGACCGGAGTAGTGGAAAGTAGTACTAAAGTAATTAATTCGATAATATACCGGTAAGGTGGTTTTTTACATAAGTAGAGTAAACTTCTATAGATTTTTGCAGGCGCAGTACCCAATCTCCTTGCACTATTTTTTCTTTATCTCAGGATACTTCCTACCTCTCTTCATTCCGTCCATAAAGATTTTCGTTCATCTACCACCCTTGTCCAGTATCCTCCTCAAGATCATGGCCTTCAGCATCCCTCCACCTCTCATTCCCTCTTCCAACTGATATAATACTTTGCCCTCTCCTAATCTCGTCCTAAAGTAATTGTACCTAACCCACTATGACAAGCACTTATTCGGTGGTTTTCCATTCCATACACCGAACTTTCTTCATGAAAGTAAAAAAACATAGGGATTATTTCTCTGCATGTGGGTTCTCTAGAATATGAACGCACCAAATTATAGAAAAAAATTAATATCTGTTCAATAATATAATAATGTAACTTACTAGCAAGAAATAGCACCTGCTCTGCCATTGTAAAACTATTCATAATGGTAACCCCGAAATAGGTTTTCCTCTGGGGTACCTATATTCCATTAATTTTTTAAAATTGCACTATATTTTTCTGTAAATTCTATATGAATGGAATAAAAGATATATTATATATATTTTCGGGATATATGTAGAAAATGACTTTTGGAATTACCGGATTATCACAGAGCAGTAATTTCGGGAATAAAGAGATGTTTTTACTTTCTTTCTCGGACGATTCTGGAGGTCAGTAAGTTCCTGCGATCCAGGTAAGTCATTGCCCCGCTAATTCTTTGCCTATCGTAAGTATATTAAGCCTATAATAAATATAATAAGTATAATACAGCCTATTGACAATTATGAGGATATCTGATTATTGTGGTGGCTAGAGTATTGGATTCCAATGCTGAAGGAGTTCATATCACGAGGTTGGTGGAGATTTTTCAGCGGTATATTAATTTCAATGTTTGGTGGAGAGCTGTACTGAGTACTTTTCAAGTGCTGTACTGAGTCGTCAAATGCTATGCTTAACTGAAGACTCTTTGACCAATTCTAGTTGCCTAGGCAAAACACCATGTTGCTTCCCATACTTCCTCCATTCCCAAGTGAATCCTTTCCCCACCAACCTATCCACCCCTTCTTTACGGTGTTAAGGAGTCCAAATGTCCGTTGATCCCCAACATGGCCTACTAACTAACCTATATGTTTGGATACCTATTTTGTGCGTAAGAAGCAACGAAATAATTGCAGATACTGGAATCTACTTATATTCAATGAGCATTGATCTAGACGATCTTTAGATCGAAAACTTTTAGAGATTGATCTACGGTCAGTGAAAGAATATAGCTATACATAGCAGTTTACCACGAAGGGAAATAGCAAATAAACCGTCCCTGAGTGCTAATAAATTCAACATTCAGTTAAAAATAATCGTGGGTTTATGCTTGTTGCATATAAAAATATCCTCAGACGAAGAGGAGACTTAAGGATTATTAGAGGATTTTAATAAGAGGATTTTTCGTCAGATATTAGCCTTCTTTGTTATTGACTAACCACTACCGGAAACAGAAGCATACACCTAACACGAGTCCATATAGGAGCTCAGAAAGCACACTGCTCCGTGCTAAGAATATCACGACAAATTTTTCATGACAACCAAGGTATTTTTCCCTCGAATCTTATCCGGGAGCACGAAGGAAGCGTCCTTCTCGAGGTGCCTCATCTTCCTCGTTCAATGGAGGCATTTTGGCCTTTGATCATCTTTGCGCACATCGCCTTGGGACAGTCGAGCGGGATATTCTTACCCAGACGGATGGTTTCCATGGTGTCGTTCCGCTCGGCTGAGGAAGAACAAGAATGGCTGCCGAGTAATGGCACATCATCGCGTGTATTTTTTCCATAAAATGTGCTCACCCAAAATCAACCCACGGCTCACTTCCTTATCTGACGTTATTTTTCTTGACTAAACTAAAGGCATGTTGTTTCCTAAAGGGACCGCTAGTTGATGAATGGAACAGAGCACCAAACCGGAAGGTATGCAGGAAAATGAGACGAGAAATTTTCTGGCTGTGATGATATAAAAATAAGAACTTCGTTAGCAGTAACGAATTTGACAGCCAGAAAATGAAGAACGAGATAAAAACCCGATAAAAGAATTTTGAAACCGAATGGGAATGAAAAATCAGGGGATATGTCATTCCCAGCTTTTATAAAGCATTTCATTGAATTAAAACACAAAGAAAATAATTTAATTCACATTAATAAAACACACTTATAACATGGAGAGGAAATAGTTATTGATCTGGTGTCTAATCGTGCCCAAATGCACAGATATGACACTTTGAGTCTAAGGAATCAAAACGAATGTTGTGAGACAAGAAAAAGGACATCATCTTCCGGTTAACTTACTTTCTGTTATCTGGTGTTATTTTTATTCTTTTGCAAAAGCAAAGGCTTATTATTTCGTAGCAACGCAAAAGGCAGATTCTGGTAACATATCACCGAACTCGAAACTTAGCCCAGTCCCTTGACTGTGTGAGATTTTACTTGCTGATTTGAGAAAATGCTGAGATTTTACTTGAATGAGAAGAGTAACTTTGTAATAACACAAAAATTAATTTCATAGGCAACCTAGGTTTCGTTGTAGTACGTTATCATCAGCGTCTAATGAACTTCCAAAGATTGACTGTGAAATACATTTATGTGGAATCACAAGATTACTCTTACAGTACACATTACACTGAAAATAAATTGGAAATGGAATGAAGTCACGCCGGACACAACGGATTTTGTCGAGATTTTATTTCATAGGATAAATTTGGATGGCTAGCGATGAAAAAACAACTTAAAAATAAATGGATTTGAAGTAAAAGCCTCAATAAGCTGTTGTCGTCAAGCTATTGTAGAAAATTAATTGAATTTTAGTTCATGTAATCAATATTAAAAATTAATTAGCAAATATTACCAATTTATTGATAGATATATTACATTAAATAAATCAATATTAAAAATATATTACAAATAAACATTCTGTAATAGAGGGAATACTCGGTGTGAAATAAAACTATTTATATTTTTATTCCAACCTTTCTGTAATTATGTAATATATTAAGGCTTTCTATGAGTAAAAGATAAATTTTTCAAACCTCTAGTTCTATATAACCTAGTGATCAAACCTTAATTGCAAGAATAAGAGTAAATTACTACACCTATCTGTCTCTTATATACATGCTGCTAGAACATATATTAAGCCCTAAAATAGGTATCAGATAAACTTAACTAACGCGCATCATCTTACGCATCAATTACTTTAATTAGGTGTCTTACTTCACATGTTTGACAAAACTAAAGTTTATATTTCCCATAATACAGATAGGATATCACGAACCGAAAGGTTTGCAGAAAATAATTACATATAGTGTCTTCCACGCTCATATTCAAAAATACTGAAATTCGTCAAAAGCAATGAGTGTCAATATATCAATGTCTTGATTCATTTGTATTCCGATCAAACTGTTTTGCATTGCAGTGTCATTAAACATTATAGTAGATATTAACTATTTCCCAGTCATCTTCTCAATTGAAAGAATAAAATATTTAAATAAATTTGCAAATTAAAAGCAGAAAAAATAAATTAAGCCACGAGGAAGTGGAAGAACTGACGTCATTGATTCATTTTGAAAGACATAAAGCTAACCATATTACATCTGTACTGGAAATAAAAATTTGCCTGTGAAACTTGGGCTTATGGAATTTGAGTTAATTTTAGCTTACAATATTTTATTAAAAATAAAATCACCAACGGCATTCAAATTTTAAAAAGCTGTAGAATTTTCATTATTACTATTAGATAGGATGTCACAGAAGTACCTAATAATAACTGTCTGCAAGCTTATGTTTACTACAGTCCTAACGAAGGGTAGTGTATTTAGTTAATTATACTACATAACAATTTTAATCCCTGAAAATAAATTTATCACTACAATTATGCTCAAACATTCAGTCCAAACTTATTGTAAGTTTCAATCAATTTGCAGGCATGGTTATAGGACAGAATCAATAAAAACTTTGTAAATTTTAAAATGGATTTCATTCAATACGACCGGTTTCATCGTATTAGCGACATCTTCAGATGTCGCTTATGCGATGAAACTGGTCGTACTTTTTTACAAAGTTTTAAGGTTTTACAAAGGTCGAAATTTACAAAGTTTTTATTGCTTCGGTCAATATGTAATTTACAAAGTAATACCTACCTGAGAATATCGAGTTCATGGTTATTGGAGATGACTATATCGCTGTAAGGAGAACATGGCAGTGATAATCGATCCAGCGTCCATGGGAGAGTGTATTTTCTCCCCTTAAGCAAGTAGAAGTTTAAAGATAGAAATGACAAGGATAATGTCCAAACCAAGCACTGTGATTACGTACAATGAATATCAACACTTCCAAGTATAGCATATTAAACTATAAACATTGTCGCTGGTGCGTTGGGCATAGGCGTGCGCAGGATTTTGCTATTGGGGGTGCCAACGATAAAAATCCCGCCTTTTGCCCTTGCTCATGACTGTAACCATAAGCCTTAACCCCAAGTGCTCGGAGGAAAGCCAGTTCCATAAAGAAACTCCCACAACTAAATTAGAAGGCCCAAAAATTATATTAATACAAAAAAGTATTACATTTCGACTTTAATTAACAATGCTAAGATAACACAATTCTTAAAAATTCTTAAATAAATTGCAATTAAATAAAGCTTTGATAATGTTTGTATAAAATATCTTATTTAACTTTTATCGTATAAAAGCAGAGTAACTATAGAGAAAAAATTTCAATTTAAAAAATACGAAACATTTTCGGAATCAGCTTTAATAGAACAATGTTTTTATATTCTAATGAACTCTGAATTTTATTAAATCTGTTTACAGCAAATAAACAACCTATAAATAAAATAATTTGTAAGATAAACAATTTAAAAATAAAATATATTGTTTTACTGATTATTTATGTGATAACTAAGTCAAAAGTCTTCACTTCAATTTTTCTTCTCACAATTTCTTGGCCTGCTTGGCCATGGGATCCCTCTATAGTTCCTCGAGCTCACCTTCGGTGGTAAGCTTTTTGTTTTGTGTTCCATGCAAATGTTGGTACCCCTCCAATTTTTTTGGGTGTGCCGTGGGTGGCACTGTGCGCACGCCTATGGCGTTGGGAAAGCTTGTCAGAGCTTAGAATTTCCTAAAGCCATTTAGTTTTCTTTGAAACTGATATAGGCCAAGGATTTGTCACTACACAAATGAAGTGATGATACAACTAAATAAATCTGATAGTTTATACTCACTCAAAATCAGTGGGGAGGGTTGTTATGCTTTGTCCCTCCTTATTGTTTAATCAACTCTTGGTTGAGTGAGAATAGGCGAATAAATAAATAATCATACCTACGCTGCTATATGACATTTCCCTAACATGATAAGGAAATATAAAATAAAATAACAGAAGCATGCAACCCAGTTCTGATATTAGGCAAAGAAAAGCGAAAGCATCTAATAAATATTGGTACCAAAAGCATCTTTACGATAGAAAAAATTAGAGCCAAGCGGCGGTATCCGATTTATCTCCTCCAGGACCATAAAAGAAACGTATGATCCCAGTCGACTCTTTATATGGTGGATTAAATTAATTATAAACTCGTCCTTCGGAACACTTTGCGAGATAACGACCGAGGGACATTGAATACATATGCCAATACGTATCGGAGGAGAAAGCAGGAAAATTGACTAAAAAAGACGAAACCTCGAACAAGGCAGGTTAAGAGCCAATCGATTGATACAGTATGAAAAAAACAGACAAAGAAGGAAGAGAAAGGCGGTCTATGGAGAGAAGAAGAGGTTGTTTCAGATAAATAATTTACTTCCAAGCAGAAAAGAATAAGAAACTGGTGAGCAGTGGAGAAAAAAGATTCCCTTCATTATCCTAGCGGAGACATGTTAAGGGGTAAGGAGGGATGGCAGGATTTGTGTGCTGGTGGAGAAGACTTGAGGGAATTTAGAAAAGGATAGTTTGGCTGTGTCGAGGACTTGACGGGGAGGGAATGGGGGGCCAAAGAGAAAACACTATTTTACGGCCCATTTGCGGAAGTCATTGCAAAAAGGCGAAAGGCCTTTACATCCACAAAGACCCGGACTCCTCATTCTTCCATTCCCTTGGCCTTCCCCTCCACCATTTGGAGCTCTCCACGTCCCACCCCTTTTACTCAATCCTTCCCAGAATCCAATACGCACTTTCACCCATACCCTTTAACCTTCCTTTCTCTCCATTCCATACCTCTCTCCACAGCGTGTTTTGCGGCCTGGGTAGCAATATCGACAGCTTTTTCAGACTTTAGGGACAGAGAGGGAGACGAAGAAGGATTGAGTGATTGGGAATGAGGGCAGTGATGGGAGCCTCGAAGAAGAAATCCTAAGTTTTTAAACGCTCGAAAACTTAGGAATTTCCATAAGTTACAGAGAAAATAATTGGGAGAAGTAATGGGGAAAAACCTTGTCTTTACTATTCACTGTATCGAAACAGCATTTACCTCTAGCAAAATTACCATTACTCAGAACGCATATACCACAAAATTAACTTTCCCCCGGTAAAAAAATAACTAAAACGCTAAGACTAAACAATAAACATTCTTCCGGTAAAAAAGTAATTTAAAAAAAATTAATTATGGAGCATATGATCACTTAAACACATATATGTGGAGATGGGTAAGTGAGAAGATCTCCACGTATATGGAATCAATTTATTAGAGCTTTTATGCAATGACCCTTACAATCTCAGTCCATGACATATTGTTAGTAACCTAAATATAAATAAATCAGCAAGGCCTCCTTGGTAACAATATAGAAGATGATGGCAACATTTACGGTCGCAATGTGGCAACCTTTGAGCAAACGCCGCGGAAAGCAGGAGAGGTCGGACCCGGTATCGACGAAAAATCGATAATTAAAAGACTGGTCGGTGACGAAAAGACGGCCTGCTTGGGATAAATGATCAGTCACCGTCGCTACTGATCGCTGCTCCTTTTCCTTATAGCGGCAAGGTGGATTACACTTCCTGGCTCTATCGTGAAACTTAGAATGGTACCAACACCATCTACCACCTCGAGAGGGTGACGGGATTCTCGATTTTGACCACCGATAATTGTGCAACCGGGAACGATGACCTTGTAAAACCGACAGCTCAGCCACTTGTCTTGACAAACCCTCGATGGATACTTACAGCTTATCATCCGTCGTTATGCTGTTGGCAGAAACGGCATGGACGGCCATATGAGGACTTGACTCCTCGATGATCTTGTCAGCGAGCTCCGACAGCTTGTCTAGGGGTAACTCCGTCTCGGCAGTCAGGATTCCTTGGACGTGCGTGGGCAATCGCCTCAGCCACAGTTGCCGGAAGAGGTTATCCGAAAGAGCGGTCGTTCCGGCGAGGGAGTGAAGATGCTGCAAGAATTGGGAAGTCTTGCGATCGCCGAGATCCTCGTCTGACAGCAACTGGCGAACGCGCTGCTCCTCTAAGGCTGACAGACGTTCTATAAGCTTCGATCATAGAGTAGATATTCTGAGACCGAGGATTCGTGGTTATGTCCTCAACCTCACAGGCCACGCGAGAATCTAAATGTGAGGCTATTTAATAAAACTTCGTTACCTCACTTATGATCTCCGACAGCACGGACTGAGATTCCGCCTGTGAAAACCAAAGACTCGGTTTCTAGGGCCAAAATGGTGGTAGTTTCACGGTGACGCGTAAACCACCAGGTGGGTTATACTCGGTGTCTGTGTAGCTGCGTCTTTAATTGGAATCATTGCATTGCAGTTTCTGATGGAGCTGGGCGTTTTCCTCTCGAAAGCGTTGAAGCTCGTCGTCGCGCGGCAAAACTATTTTCACCAAATGTTAACTATTAATCTCCTTGTCATGGTCACCAATGAGGAGATGGGTAAGTGAGAAGATCTTTGATCATTGATTGAGAGGCAATGCTTAGTCTCCTATTCCTCTGGACAGAAGGTGTGGGGCGCCACACCATGCACCAATGCACTGAGGAGATAAGGGGATAGAGTCTCGGAGGGGAAGGGAATAGTGTAGACATTACCTCAGTGGTGCAGAGCTACTGGGTGATACCGTTTAAGTGGCACAAACTGCGAGCGACCGTATCTTAGAGCAACAAAAATATATATAAAAACCAAGGAAATTTTGTGGCCAAAGAGATTTATATGTATGCTTTACTTGGATATAAGTATGACTTACTTACCGAGAACTTTGTGCGCCCTGAAAATGTATATTTGGATTCGAAGTATTTAGGGCTGTCTGGAAACGGATTATGACGACTAGTGGTAGCGAAACGTCAACACCTTAACTAAGACTCCATAACAATCATTTCTACAGATGGAGCGTTTTAACACTACCAATTGGAAATTTACTTTTAACACTCCCAAATATGAGAGCCACCCTCATGCACGGTATTGCTTAAGTTGGTATTCTATTGATCTTTAAAAGGGTTCGAATAATTTTTCTTCTCTTTAGGCCAGACAGCTCTTCCTAAACCACAGAGGTCTGCTATAACTGAGGAGGCATTTTTCGAGAGATATTTTAGGCCGTCGAAGAAAATGGTGTGGGAGGAGAAATAAGACATCTTCCGCCGAATAAAATAAAAAAATCAAAGCCGGAGAAAGATGGATCGACTTCGGATAATGGCCCATTTGGCTCACGGTGAAGGTGACGGAAGCTAGTGGACTCAGCTCATGTTGAAGGAACGTCAATGGATTTCGGCTCATTTTTATCATACTTTAAATCCCCCCCGGGAGGTGGAGGTGTGCGATGAGCATAGGTAATGAAAAGGATCAGAATCAACGTATTTTTTCACGTAAATGTACAGAACTTGGACTCTCCCATCTAGAACCTTGCCAAAAAACTAGAAGATATATATGTCTCCTAGTTTTTTCTATAGTTATATATATATAACATTTATTTTACAAAGATATTTCTAAGCATGAATCCCAGCTCAAAATCAAGGCATTTTTCGCTCTACTTTATATGATGACATTTTTTTACTTCCACCCCTATCCCTCTCATGTCTGCACTATAACTACGTTTACATAGCACACTGGGAAACTGCAGGGGCATGTGGCAGGGGGGGAGGGCTAGGAAAACAGCCATTAAAAAACGAGAGAATATGCAATAGGAAAAATGAAAGAAACAAAGTGAAGTTTACCCTAACAAAGACACAGTCTCGTAACAAAGTCACAGTTCGTGTCTATTAATGTAACAATAGTGCGTGAAAGTTTGGACATTTCGTACCCTGTATCTTCTCGGATTTCAAACTATCTTACTTTTTAGCTTCCATTAGCTATAGAGATATATTGCGGAGATATAATAATGTCTCCATGTCACCCTAAAACTAGATTGATCTGAATTTTTAAGTAGCATAATCGAAAGGTGTTACTAACAATAAGTCTCTCAGCGTAGCTCATTGTTGACTTAAATGTCTAAAATAGATTTTAACCTATTCTATAAGCTTTTAAACCCCCCTTACCGTATATGAACACTTAACTTAACAAGTCGTTACCCTTCAATAAGTCATCCAGCCACTTTTTCTTTCTAAGTTTTCAAATAAGCAAATGATCATCCTCACCGATTCTATTACTTTCTCAATTCCTTTCCTGGACAAGCATCTTACACTTTCCATCTCTCTGTTATCCATGTTTCAAAAAGTCCCGAGTCGACACTCAACAACCTGCCGTTGAAACCACATTTCTGAACCGTACAGTATTTAATTGCGGAGGTCACTAAGACAATTCATTCAATTCTGTGATTGGTTTACCCTTGGTTTTGGTTCAGCCTTGCTCAATTGATTGTTCCCTTTATATTAATTGATTCACTGTTATTCTGCTTAAAACCTGTTTTTTTATGAATCATCTCTAACTTCCTTCACTCAGGTCAACGAAAACATTTAGTGTAAGGAAAAAATTATTCACTAAATGTTATTATATCTATTTTAATCGTATTTATTTAATTTAAAAAAATCAATGAATATTATTACTTCTTAGAAGATTAACATTAATAAATGCTTCGGAACTTCATACAATTCCTTTCGGCAGTGTATATATATGGTACGAGCCTGAAAAATATTTTCCTATCACTATTTTAAAATTCACTCCTTCAAGTAATTAAAATTTTCCATTATTAAGTTTACTGCAAAATTCAAACAGAGACATATGATAATTTCTCCCCCATTCATTTTCTCTCAAATTCTCAACGGGAATTGTTAGGAGGAAAGTAATTCATTAAATATTATCCCCTTAATTTATCACGTTAATTTTTATGTTAAAGGAACTACGTTTATCCATTAAAATTCCCATGCTCATCTTACTAATAGCATTTTTCTTATCATTCGTCAACATTTTCAATTATTTTCCTTTTGATTACCAAAATGTAGGTACTTATCGTAACACACCGCACCATCTAAACGTGTTATTTATTTACATTGGTTACATGGGTATTTCCTCTCTCTCTCTAGCGATCCTTGAGCCATGTATAGAGGGTGTATTTTTACTATAGTATATGACTACCATATATATGAGTTAATCAAATATATTCCCGGCCTCAGATATCCTCTACGTCATTGAAAATATTAAGATAACATAATACAACACCATATTGTATCATTTTCCGAATAAAACTTTCAAGGCAATTTTTCCAAAAATACATTTATATTTTGTCTTCACTTCTATCTTATTTCCATAATCTTTCAGTTTTTTTTGTTACAGTTTCAGAATACCCACTAATGCACATAATTATTTTTCGTCATCGACATTTTTCGTCAATATCCTGAAATTATGCAATTTTAAATTTCCTGCAACTTAGTGAAAGGTTCTTTTCCGTTGAAACTTCTCTTCTAAAATCCTTGAAATGTTTCTTTATTGAATAAGGTATAAACACTAATTTTCTTTCTGATTTAATGACCAAAATCCTGGCACCAATGTGGCTTGAATATTTTGCGTTTTAACAACTTCCTTTACGAAACAGCGGATCCTTTTGTTTACAAAACTTGGAAGGGACTACCATGAATCAAGAACGTACTTCAGCGATATCCCTCGACAAAGACCCTTCCTCGCCAAATTTCCTCGCAGCTTAAACTTCTGAATTGGGCACTGTAAGCATTTATATCATCTTTCATGTATTCTACGTCCTCATGCAGATTCTTGATTAAGCCCATCAACTGTCAATCAACGTGATGAAGGTGATACTCCTCCAGCTGGTTTCAGATACTCAGAAGGGTATTGAAAATCTATTATTTCCTGTGCAACATATACTCTTGACATGGGAATGCCCACCAAAGCTTAGCAGTAATCTCTTTCCTCAGTAATTGGCACTTTCATGGGAGGCCGCTTTATCCCTGATAAAATAATTCACGGGCACGTTTACGACATAAATACCCCTTTAAAATCAGGCCGACAATTGAGGTCCCAGGGCGGAAACAGTAATGCAGCGTTACGGTTACTCATTCCACCTCTATCACTTTGCAACTGATGACCAAGTTGGAAAACTTGTATAAAGGGTCTCACTCTATCTGGTATAATACTATGACGCCATCATGACTACCAATTGGCGTTGGATAGGGGCGAAGATTGCGTGGGAAGATCGGATATTAGCGTTCTCATTCGATATGGGTGAAAACGTCCGCGTAGAAAAATTCGCGCCTTGAATGTGCTAGCGCGCTGATTTTGGTGTCAAACGTAAGAACACATCTTTATCTGTCTACTTAGGAAAATAATGTAAGTTAGCAATAACCTACTGAAGCAATAAACCTAAATGAGTTGTGACCTTGGCTGGGAGAGATGAAAACCTTAGGTGAAGACCCCTACCCTACTGACCTGTGGATCACACCGTTTCGTTACCATTTTCTACATCCTGCATTAATTTCCTACGTCATAATTTCGATTTCCGCAAAATGACGGGAAAATGTCAAAAGGTTTGATTTTTTCTTTCGCGATAACTTCAATTACTTTGAATTTGGTTTTGTATCCATTTATTTTTTATCATTATGGTATTCAAAGTACAATAATGAATTCAACCTAAAATATTTCGTATCCTGACTAAAAAATAATAATTATTTTTATTGAGATTATACCGTTGTATGAAAAATACTGGTACTACCTTGCTAGGAACTTTAAATAAAATGAGGAATGAGGTTCCGAAAGAGATAGCATGAAAGAAAACTTGTGTTCTGCAAAAGTATTCAAAAATTATGAAAATGACATTACCCTCACCATATATATACATCTACATACTACCCCGCAAGCCGCCTCAATAGGCGTGTGGCGGGGGGTGTTATGACACCAGCCGTTTACATATAAAAAGGAAACGCTCTAATGAAATTACGCCTAGCATTTCTTAAAGTCCCTTATTGTTCGGGGGAAAAACGAATTCCCATACCTATCCGTTCAGCAAAATATTCCTCTTAATTTATCGTTTCTGTCGGACATGGAAATATAGTGGGGTTCATATATGATGTTCTCCGTGTCACTCTTAAAGATATCTATTCTTAATTGCTCAAGTAATCTAAGCCTAGCGCGCTGCCTCCGAGTCTCTAGCGGCTCCCAGCCTAAATCGTTTTACATCTGTGTAACGCTGTCTGTACGCCCGTAGCTGTCTTTGACGAATCGCACAGCTTTCCTTTGTATTTTATTAAGTTCCCGAATTGAGTCTTTCTGCGCCGGATCCCATATGTTCTCTGCATATTCAAGGTGTGGCCGGACGAGTGCAAAATAGCACCTCTCTTTTAATTTTTCATCTGAAAATCTTCCCACAATACGCTTGACGAATCCTAGCTTCTTCAGAGCTCTGCCACAAATATTTCTTATATGTGTTCCCCACGATAGGCTCGAGGTTATCGTAACTCCCAGATACTTCACTTAATCTGTCGCCTTTATGTTAAAACCATCCACAGCATATACATGGGGGTAGTTGGACGACCTCCGCAAGAAATGTACCACCGTGCATTTGCTCAGATTAAGTTCGAGTCCCCACTCTTGGATCCACACATGAACGTTATTTATATCCGATGATGGAATTTCAAAGTCTGAGTGATCACTAATTTCGCGAAAGATGACAGCGTCGTCAGCAAATATACGTATTTTACTGCTAATTCGATAGCATAGGTCATTTATGTATATAATGAACAAAAGGGGGTCGATTACGCTTCCTTGTGGGACACCTGATGTCACTTTAACTACATCAGAGCTAATTCCGTCAAGAACTACGTTTTGCTTACGAACACTCAGAAAGTCGCGTATCCAGTTTACTACTGTTTCGTTCAGCCCCCATGACTGTAATTTATATAAAAGTTTGTTGTGAGGTACCGTGTCGAAAGCTTTCTTAAAATCTAGGAATAATGCGTCCACTTGTCTTTTCTATTCACCAGATTTGAGAACGTCATGAAGAAAGAGCGCGAGCTGTGCTTCACATGATCTACCTTTCCGAAAGCCGTGCTGACAGCCATGGAGGAAGTTACGACTGTCCAGGAACGTCATAATATTGCTAACGACGATATGTTCGAGTATCTTGCCTATAATCGACGTTAATGAAATTGGTAGATAGTTCCCAGGGTCGTGTCTGTTTCCCTTTTTGAATATCGGTGTAACGTTTGCAATTTTCCAGTCTATTGGTATCTTTCCTTCAGACAATAATAATTCTTGAATATTATGTCTAAGAACGGTGCGATCTGTGGCGCTAATTCCTCGAGGACACGCGCGGGTATTCCCTCCGGACCCGGAGATTTACTATTTTTTATCGACTGTAGCTGTTTAGTTATCCCATCGCATTGAATAGTGATTTCTTTCATTGGTTCCTCAGTGAATGAATTGTCAAAATTACATGAAGTATCGTCTGTAGTGTATACACTTTCGAAGTGGGAATTTAATGTCAATATTTTCGGTGACAAGTTTGCCATCTTTATCAAATAACGAATCTACGGTTGAAGATTTTCCCTGAAGCTCTCTTGCATATGACCAAAAAGATTTCGGATTTTCTTCGAGTAATTCACCGAGTCCTTTTTTCTTGAAATTACGCAATGCAGTAGGCATTGATTTCTTGGTTTTTGAATATCAGGGTAAAATAAAGAAGAAAGTGCTTATTCTATGCACTTTTCACTCAGATGTGGATGTTGCCAATAACCCGAAGAAAATACCGGAAACAGTCCAGAATAATAATGAGATAAATTATGGATAAGACGTTGTGGATAAGATGGCAAGGAAATATACTGTCCGGACAGCCACTAAGCGTTGGCCTGTTCATTCTTTTCATAATACTCTTAGCGACTAAGCAACATAATACTTACGACTTAGCAACTATGAATTCTTGGATTGTATCCAAAGATGTAACCTGTCATAAATTATCACGAAGGGAATTCATGCAGAAGGTAGCAGGTGAGTTTGCAGGATTATATATGATGTTCGGAGATTTCACCATTGATGGTAATGTACCAACCAACAAACAAACAGAGATGCAGCAAAAAAATGTTGCCAAATTAAGGAAGAATGCAAAAGAAATAGGATTAGAGGTATTTGAAATTCGTGAAAAAAAGGAAATGTACTTCTCATCATATGACTTGACGCACGTGTAAGAAATGTAAAACATTATTTTAGTGAATTTTTTAATATTTGTTATTCCTTTACTTTGTTACTTATCAATAATGTCAATTTTTGTAACAAATATGTTTACATCATAAATAGATCCCTCGAATGGGTGCCTAAGAATGCAATATACGTATTTTTTAACCATTATAATTATAAAATTCTTTTTTCCAGCAAAAGAAAACAAAAAAAAGAAATTTTCCTGAAACAGAGAATATTGGAAATCCCTGTCCTGTAAAATGTTGTTTTTCATCGTCAAAAAATAAAGAATGGCATAGAAGTATTTTGTAACAAATGTTTTACGTAAAACTGCCAAAAATAGCAACAAAATAGGAGGGTAGTCAAAAAGACTACCTTGGGCATTCTAAGTAGGTGAAAATTCCGAGAATTCTAGTGTTAAACCACAATAAATTACGTTTACTTCGGCATTGCTAGGAACATAAAAACGACTGCTGTAATAATAAATCTATGTGTGAAATTTATTTGTGAATATTAAGATGTAAATGTATATCAATTGCCTTGGGCGACTAAAGCAAGACTAAAGACCACTTTACAACTCAAGCTATTGAGTGACTTTTAGATAATACGTCTAATTGAATGGGAAGAATTAGTGCTGTTTCTGATCGGCTGTCACGCAAATTGAGGGGCTCTTGAACTACAGGTATATCGAAAAATTAGCTTAATTGAACGATTAGACATTTATCGTCTCGGACACGCTCCAAGATTGAGGGAAATCAATTAAATTCTCAAAGGGAATTTACCGATCAAGTTGGGAATTCAATAAATTTGGTATTCGAATTTCGCCACTAAAAAATAAAATGTCACTCGGGACTCAAAGCCACATAGTGACTCAGTGTTTTACCAAAGTGGTTAAAATCAAGTCAATCACAGTTATTTTCAGCATCCCTGCCGTTAAACAAAGATCTTATTAAAATGAATGGAGCCATAACAGTTTTACATGATACAGTTAAAATAAAAAGGATGTTATTTGGTCCGAGTACGTCCAGCTTTTGCTTTTGATTCCCTACCTTTTTCCCTAATCGTTTCTCCCGATTACATTTTTCCCGAACGGTTTTTCCGAATTCCCTTTTCCCGAATTACCTTTTTCCCGAACTAATTCTTCATCGAACGGCTTTTTTTCCGGATGCGTTGCTATGATACTACATTTTGTTTATTTTGATTGAAATGGCTGAGGCTCCGATAATTATTGACGAAACAAAGATGACATTCGAAGAATTTGTATATAAAAAATCGAAGGTAAAAGAAGGTAGCACGTATTGGGATTGCAAGAAACTTTGCTAGAAAGAATGTAGATGGTGCGCCCGTACGGTTATGTGGCTGGGGAACTGTTTATGGGAAAACCCGTCAAGGCGAAACCCAAAAAGAAGTATGGTGAACACCAGACTAGGCTCAGAAATATTGTCACCGAATACGAAGATTATAAAAGATAGAGAAAAACGTACTTGAGTTTCTCCGTGCTCTCGCGCACCATATTGTTTTAAAAATAAATTTGAATTTAAAAAAATATATATTATGTTGCATGGAAATTTAAATAAAAATTGTTTCGAAAAAGAGTGATTCGGGAAAAAAGTCTTCGGGAAACAGTAATTTGGGAAACAGTAAATCGGGAAAAAAGAAATTCGCGGAAAAGGTCATCGGGAAAAACGTTTCAGTAAAACGGTCGGGTAACTTCGTTTTTCGGTAAAATACGTTATTACAAGTCCCGATTTAATTAATTCCACGGCAACTTTATAATTAAACTTATGGAATGGGAGGAAAATGATAAAACTCAGCTGGTGACTGATTTTATATCAAATTTGGATAAAAAATGGTAGTGCAACAACGAGAGCCCCTCAAGCAACAAAATAGCCAATATTTACTAATCTTTAGCAATCCAATAGCTCACTTAAAATGTGACGAATTTTTCCTAATGACAACTGGTAGATAGATGCTGGTTGCATCAAAAGAACTTCTAAAGGACTGGATATTAATTAGACAGCTAAGAAAGGTCATTTCAAAGGTAACATAGTACTCCATACCTCTTGGAGAAGTTGTCAGTAATACATTTTCACCAACAATTTGCGTCACCAGTAATTAATCCTCACTTGCGGTCATTCCGATTTGTAAAAATGCCTTCTTTTTGAGATGATAAACCACTTCATTGACATTAAATATGTTTTATTAAGGCTTCATATACAAGCAATAAAATAAAAATATTTTTTATTTTATTGAAATATATTATGTAATATCAATAATTACAAACACCAATACATCACCAGAAGCAGTATGTCATCATCTGAAGTAAAATATGTTATTTTCGAAACGGCTGACGGTATGTAATATTCCTTATCATTTATTTAAATTTACAAATAAAACATTTTAATTTTATCCTATTTAGTCATTCATATACGATGAAATACATGCCACTCACATCTAGAAATTAACGGAATTTCTTTTAAAATAGAGAGAAAAATTAAATATGTTATTGACTAGTAGACCTGCTGCCTGATTTTCAGGCAGTCTCGGTATGGTTTGCTCTTGAAGTGAACTTGGTGTTATTTCTTTTTTTTGCAATACTCAAGTGGAAGCAGTGCGAAGTGGTTAAATGAGTGTATATGTTTCCAAAAAATTAAAATAAACATTTGAATAATTTTTCTTTAAAAACAGCAATTGCATTGTTTTAAGCATTCCCGTCGCATGCAAACTTGAGAGAGAAATAAGTTGGCGCGAACTTGAGGCGTGATCGCCGGCGGGGCCCGGCATGCGTCGCAATGCCCCTTTTTAAGTAGGCACACATATAAAAAGCAGACACATTTACATGTTCAAAATTAATGAAAGAAAATGATATTTTGTGTAATAAAATAAGGTTGAAAATTTTATTCGAGTGCTTTCGGATATACAATATGTTTGGTCCTACCGCCCTCTGCAAAAATAAATTACTTTTTCGGCTGTCCCACTCATGAGCATGGAACATATAATTGACCGTGTGATAAGCATGGATTTTCCATATTTAATCCATACAATTGAAGCGATTTACCTTGTGCATTGTTGATTGTCATTGAGAATGCAAGGCAAACGGGGAACTGTAGTCGTTTGAAATCAAATGACATGTCGGTGGGAATAATGGGAATACGTGGAATAAGCACATCTTCTCCTTTTGAATTGCTATTCAGAGTTGTTGCTTCGATGACGTTTGGTATCAGTGGTTTGACAGTGAGCCTGGTTCCATTGCACATTTGTGGTGCATTAATGTTGCGCAAAAGAATTATTGGTGTGCCGAATTTAAGTGATAATTAGTTGAGTGGTACACCAAAATGATCCAAAAAATTTAAAAACTTCAATAGAGTATTTGCACACTTTTGGGAAGTGACATCTAAAAAATCTATCGATACTTCAGGCACCAAATTTTCATTCTGACGCTCGGGAGGCTTTTCGTTAATTTTTTATTAGCTAATAAAATCTAATAAATTATTATTGCGCCGAAACACTGGTCCGCCATGTTTTGTAGACTTTGACGTCATCTCCCATAGTCGACCATTTGTTGATTTGAAGATTGTGTGACTGTGTAGTCTTAGCGTGCGGACGAAACTTTAGCTATTAATTAGCAAATATCGAAATAACTTCGAAAAGGCAAATACTATTTCACTCTCAACGCACAGCTAGGCTATTTCGCTTCTGCTAATATGGGAGATGACGTCACACTACGAAGAACCAATGGTTGGGCGTTTAGACCTAGGCAATTTCGATGCTAAAACAATGCATATTAAAAGCTCTTTATTAAATTAATTTGTTGGAATTATACCTTGGTATTTCGTACGTGGCATTTCGAAACCAAACACTACTCGCTGTAATAAATTTCATCAAAATACCTCACTTACGCAAATACTCTATTGGATAGTTAAAAATCTCGTCCGCATTTATGACGCTATCAATCGATTTGTAGGTGACAGACTATCCCGAAATTCGTTCGTGGATGGCATAGTTGATTGCCTTGACGTCGGTGTTTTCAGTTACCAAAAAAGCGCGTTCGCAAAGCCATCGGTGCTATTTGTAATTGGTGACAACTTGTGGAAAACCTTTCTAAAATGATTGTTCGATCGACGGAACAATAATATCAAAGTTCAATGGAATGGAAATATTTTTTGTGTCGGCATCCACTCTTACTTTTCCATTACCGATGTCTAACAGCTGTTTTGAAAATATGGTTAACACATTGCGCTGATTTACGCGCATATTGGTCGTTAACGTGAGTTTCCGTACATGTCTCCAAGGATGTATTACTGATCCGTCCTACTCGTGAGCATGCAACATATAATCGACCACGCGAAAAGTATGGATTTTACAGATTTAATCCACGCACTAGAAGCGATCGATCCTTGTTAATGTCATTGAGTAAGCTGTAGTCGTTTGACAACAACTATCAAATTAAACACTGAACATGGCCTTTAAAGGCTGCAGGAGTGAATGGCCATTCATAAAATCGCTATTAAATGATATTCAAGCCCGGTTGCCAAGGATATATCTATTGTTGAAAAGGAAGAAAATTGATGAATTTCGAGATAAAAACGCAGTACCTGGACAAAAGGAAGCGAATAAGAAAATTCAATGAAATAATAAAATACTACATTCTTTTATGCGTTCTATGATGCAAATCTCTATCCAATATCTCGAGTGCAAGTAATTTAAAGAAGCAAATGAAGATAAACCTACACCGAATTCAATGCTTTTCTTATGGGTGTCAATGTTAACAATATTGGGGTAAAAACAACCAACATATTTGCCACCTGCCAAACCTATTTACTACCAAATCATACAGACAGAGAATCCACATTTATTGCACCAAACCTCATTTCTCTAGCTCTTAACTTGAGAGAGATATAAACAAAATGGATACAGAATGACTGACTGACTGAAACGCTACAAAATTAATATATATAGATTAGCAGATCTGCTGCATGTTTTGCAGGCAGTCTCTGTCTAAGAAAGATAGACTTGCTCTGAAAAAGTGAACCCGGGAGTCCCGAAAAACTTAGCATAAATTTTTAATGGTTGGTCATCGTGGGCAGGCAGGGTTTCATCAAAGCTGGAGTTTCTAGGAAAACGGTAAGGCATTTTTTGCTCATTGCATTGTTTTCGGTGCCCTACTGGAAATTTTACTTCCCCTATACAGCAAGCACGGGAGCAATATTTAACATACATTAACATATACTGGTAAAGAATTATCCCCGAGGTCAGTATCTCGCACATTCATGTAGCATTCGTAACGGTATAAGTAAGTAATACTTCTAAACTTTCGAAGTGAAGTTTGTACCAGTATTGATATAGCGGCACACGCCAATGTATTGAAACGGTATTTATCCAAACACTTCAATGCATTGGAAACTGTTGAGGTTCATTTCACTTACGCTAGCTAATCGTCTATATTATGCAATAAAACCAAATCAAGGGAATGACAATATCAAAACATTATAAATTATATTACCGAATTAACTTATTTACGAAATACTAGCAGACATGCTGTCTGCTTTGCTCTGTCTGGTGTGCTCTTGAGGTAAACTTGGTGTTTTTTTTGCACTACTCAAGTGGAAGCAGTGGGAAACGTGACTAAATGAGTTTATATGTTTCTCAAAAATGAAAAAAACATTGAAAATAGTTTATGAAACATAAGTAAATATTTTGGATTAAAAAAAGTCAAACTATTCATTTTTCTGTGCAATGCTCACTGTAGTTGACTGAGGAGAGTACCATTTTTGAGATACAGCCACTCCAATGATTCGTTAGTCATAGCTTAAACGATGAGGGAAAAAAATCCGCCTTGTATCACATAGAGAGCCAAGGGATTTTTTGCACATTGCATTGTTTTTGGTGCCCCACTGGCAATTTTACTTTCCCAAAACAGCAAGAACGGGAGCTATATTTGACATACATTAACAAATACTAATTATCTCCAAGGTCAGTTTCTCGCACATTAATATAGCATTTGTAATGGAATAAGTAATACCTCTAAACTTTCAATATGAAGTTTGTACCAATACTGAGACAGCGGCACACGCAAATGTATCGAAACGTTTACAACATTTATCCAAACACTTTAAGGCATGGAAAACTCTTTGAGGTTTATTTCACTTACGTTAGCTAATCGTATATCTTATGTAATAAAACCAAATCAAGGGAATGGCAATATCAAAGCATTATAAATTATATTGACGTTTAGTTTACAGATATTTGACACGAACCTTTTTGTTTTGGAGTGGCATGTATTTAAACATTCACCCGCATAATTTATAAATATCTTCACTAATTGCCGATTTTTGCCTTCCTTCGCGTATGATCCTTCACCAAAATTAAAAAATAACCCACTTTCATTTGACAGAAATGGAAATAAAGTAGTACAGGTATCGTAGTGCAATCAACATTTACCTGAAAAGGATACATTAAAAACGCTTATACGCCCACACGGTTTGTAACTGATTGCAATTTAAGGAGAACCTGCTTAAAGGTGGTTTCACTCAACTTTAGAGAATTCAACGAAACTTGCTGGAAGCATTACTTATGTTGTCTTAAATCTACCTGATTTTTTTCAGAGTTATTTACCGCAGATTACTTAAGATATTTGATCGAGAAGTGGACAAAAAATTACATGGGTTCATATGGGAACACAAGGTATGAGTAGCTTAATTCATCAAAAAGAACCTTTTTCTAGTTAAGAATAAGAAAAACAAATATAATAAAAATAAAGTACAGTAAATGATTTCATACATTATTATATTGATGAATTAAATTATTTTTGTTTTTCTTATTCTCAACTAGGAAACGTTCTTTTCGATGAAGAATGCTAGTCGCACCTCGCGTTCCCATAAGAACCAATGTAATTTCATACCCATTTCCACATTAAATATCCTAAGAAATCTGCGGTAAATAATTTTGAAAAAATTCAGGTAGATTTAAGAAAACATAATTAATGCTTCCAGCAAGTTTCGTCGAATTCCCTTAAGTTGAGTGAAACCACCGAACGTCCTTAATGAATACTGTTTGTTTACTTCACCGTTGCTAACCTAAATAAATTCATCGTTCTTAAGCAGTTTATACGGATTATTAGTTTAATAGCCACGGTTTTTTTCATATTCCTTTGCACCACCAACTGCTAAAAATCCAAAACTACTACCAGAGAACCGTACAGTCAGAGAATCCACATTTGATGTACCAAACCACATTTCACTAGCTCAAGAATTGAGGGAGAAAAAACAAAATGGATACAGAATGACTGACTGACTGACTGACACGGTACAAAATTTATATATATAGATACTAAATTGTTAGGCATCCCACAAAAGTAAATTTCGTTAAAAAGATGTTCATTTTGTAACCACAAGCATGAAAATAAGTGCATTGATTGCAAAGGAAGTATGAATAAAATGAGCAATTAGATCGTTATAACTCTTTATATTTGATTTGATATGATACTCTCAAAAGATTTGCAATAAATGTTTACTAAATGAAAGGTAAATAATGTGCTGTGTTAGTAATCAATGAATGAGCTTCTTCTTCAAAAGTGATACTTCTTCAAAAACTCAATTTATTTAAAAACTTGTAAATAATTTTGAGAAAATTTGGAAAATCAATGGAATTTGCTTTTTTGGAATCATTTTTGCTTTTTTACAGAAAAGAGAATATTTTTTAGAGAAAGAATTGCATCGGAAATCTCGCAGATTTGACTAGGTATTTTAATAATTTTATTAAGATTAATCACTCACAGAGTTGAAACAAACTAATAAATATGATTAGTCCGAGGACAGATAAATTGATAACGCCTGTGAGGTGCAAAGCAACAACCTCATTGTAAAAATGTCATACAAATGAACCACGTTGTTAATTTACATACGTCCCACCGCACCAAGGTCAACATTTTGTCACATGCACATAAACATGTAATTTAAACATTGAGCAGGCTGAGTGATAAATTAGCGGGAGGTTTTGTGGAAAAAATAGAGAAAATTCAAAGAGAAGAAAAAGGGCACGAGTGAAAATTGGGGAATCAAAGGAAGGGCAGAAGGAGGAAAAACCAAGGATCAGAAAAGAAAAGGGAAAATATGAGTTAAATGTTAAGAGAGAAGAGGCAGTGGAGAATAAAAACCCCAAAAACAGCTCCTGGAAAAAGTTAAAATAAAAACACGAGGCTTCCAGAAACGGAACAAAAGAGAGCGGATCGATTTGAAACTGATTTCTGTAAAGGGTTTTTCGTTTCCTTTTTGCTTACATTTTTTTTTATTTTACGTTTCACCCGGACGTCGTCATGCGAAGCCGCCAGCTCTCACAGTCACGCCACCACTGGACGAGCCCGGAAACCTTTTTTTTTCACTCCATCCACCGCCGCAATAATATTGCCTCAAACCGTTCACATAAATCCTCTCTGGGGAAAAGAGGTTCACGCCCACTATTACCTGACGGTGAAAGCGAGATGAAGTGCGTGAGCATATCGTATGCTGTATAAAGCACCCTAAGTTTCTTCCCTCCACATTTAGCTTATACGCGTATATGCCCGAGGGCTAATGACAAAAAGCCTGACCTACCGATGATGATTGTATGATGAATTTTGGTCACAGTTAAAATAAATGAATCACTCCGTTAAATTTAAGAAATAACGCCTCGGGAAAGAAATCCGTCGAGTGTGTGCATTATAAAATTTAATGGAAATTATATGTGATCAATTAAACGCAGATTATGAATTTCCTCCGCTATCCTTCATAGCAGGCCATTGGGCTCTCGCAGCAATGTGACTTGATTACTAAACGGAAATTCAAGATTCAATAAAATTTTTTTCAGAAATTGAAGATTTTTATAAGCTAATTCGTAGGGGATTGTGAACCAAAAACAGAATTAGCACCATCAAATACTGTATATCCTAATCACAATCTTCATATCCCATTTTATTTGTTTCAAGTCTTCCATCCCTCTAAAAATATAACATTTCAAAGGCTTTTGCTACTTTGAAATGATTGTTACGATTACCTTCAAAGTTACCGTAAATATGTGTATAATTAAGGCTGTAAGAATACGAGTAACATGTTCATTCTGTAGGCCATGGAAACTTGTGGTATGATTAAATAGTATTGGGTTTTACACATAATTGCGTCTAAAAGCGATATTTCATGTACCTATTTTGTACTTATACCTAACCGAGATGACTTTCAACTTACTAGTTTAAATTTGAGTCCTTGACATTAAACAACTGAGTAGTTGAATAATGTCAAGGATCATTCAGGAACCTATGATTTGAAGAAATGAATTAATTGCATGCATGCATTGCGTTTATGAAATGTATGTATTGAGTGAATGCAATTCGTCCACGGTATAATAATAGACAAGGTAAAGAACGACTCATCTTTGGGAAAATCCCAGTTAAAAAGTCATGAGAAATATTCAAGAATCCGCGGAGTAAACATGTACGAAAATATCTATTTACACTAAACTGCCCATAATTGCTTTAAAATCGGCTCTTTTTTCTTTCCGTGACCTCACCCTTTGCATTTTTAAGCAGTCTCTTAGGCTGAAATGTAACCCGGTAGGTCCAATTTTTAACACTGCTTTTTAACATCGCCCTTTTTTTCCCTCAACTGACGTGATCACTGCCGATCAAAGGCGCTGCCTTGTAAGCTTCGTGACCCTTCTCTTCGGCGGAAGTGGGGGTGGGTTGTGGGGGGGGGAGGTGGGAGCTGGTAAGAGTGACGTCTTTTAAAGGGCGTGATAGGGGGGAGACCAGGTCGGGATGGATGGAATGGCAGGCAGGAGGATCTGGATGTTTTGAAGGCATCCAACTCTCATCTGCTTGTAAAATTAAATGACTGCCAGTCGTCAGCTTCGGGGAATGGCGAACTAATTAAGGAAGCACGGAGGGCCTCTATCGGGAGGAAATAGAACTAATGGGGGGTGGGGAGAGGGAGGGTAGGAATAGGTTTTGGATTAAGGAACGTGTTGTGAGGTGGGGAGGGAAAAAGGTTGTTACGGAAAAGACGTTTTCTCAGGGAATCCGTAATTAGCTTGCATCATCATCCCGTGTGTACTGATGAAATTTGCGTGCAACAGGGTTAATGATTGGAGTTTCTTTGACTTACTCCTGAAGTGGGTCACCCCCGCTATGAGAAATATATCATGAGGAAGGATTCGACAAAAATACATTATAAAACGATTTACTCATTGCCATAAATGAGATATGGAAGGGAGGAATAATTTTCTGTCAATAAACTACGCTCAAATGACCCTATTTTCTCGAAACTGTTCGGTAATGCATTTTCCCAGAAGGATTATTGGGTTTGATTACCGTCAGTTTAATATTCTGCGTTATTATTTTCAAATACACTCGCTTGTTTGTACTTAGTTTATTTATATGGAGGTGGTAAAGCTCACATGATGCAGACTGAAATGCAAGTTTTCGAAGGAATGACGTTTTATATTTACTAGGTGAAAATAATATGGTATTTGACCTATCGGTTGGCCGGTTTAATGGGTAATCTTCTTCTGAAATACCTACCCAATTTCATAGGTAGCTTATGATTCCAATGCCTAACGATTTTTCCGCCATCAGAAAACTTTTTAACTCCTCATACACACTGGTTCTCCTCATGCTGTCCCATACTTATTCTTCTCTTTGGGATCATTCCCACTCAACTTCATCTACCCCATAATGTTTAATGTACAACTCGCTGGTCCATTAGCCTTTTCCTGCTCCTTATTCAAATATTGACCATCTATTCCCTTTCACCCCTCGTCACTGGGTTACATAAAATATCACTCCTTCTCTAAGCTATACTTTTCAAGTATTTCGCACATATAATACTACTACATTTATTATATGACTGGCTGTGTCAAACCTAAGAAGAGCTTTTTTTCTCTCCGCTATATTGAAAAAAAGCCGTTTTACCTTCTTCACCGTACATGGTGCAGCGATCGAGCAGTTGTTCCTCTTACCAAAACACAACTATCCAACTCACTTTCTTCACCTGTCTTATCACCAACGGATGGGTTATTCAATCACCAACTTATCGTAATTTTAACTAGACCAGTGGTTCTCAACCTTCCTAATTGCCCTTTAACCAACCCTTTAATGCAGTTCCTTACATTGTGGTGATCCCCGGAAATATTGAAACCATCATGAGACCATCGGAAATGTGTTTTCCGATGCGACCCCTGTAAAAGGGTCGTTCGACCCTTGAAATGGATGCGACCCATTGGTTGAGAACAGCTGAACAAGACCAATCACCTACAGGTGGGTTGTTTAATCAACAAATTGCTGTAATTTTATGCAAACCAATCACCAATGGGCAGGGTTTAACCCTCTGGTAGCAGGATCCTCCAGGGACCCCACACTCGAAACATTTTTAATAAATGTCATAATATTTTTCTGGTTCATAAGTCTCCTGGTATGCTAACAACGTTTTTAGTCTTTTTTAGTGGCATAAATAGGATAAAAATTACGTTTATTTGGATTCTGTATCAATTAAAATCGGATGGGGTCCCAGAAGAACGCCACTTGGTAAACAACGTCCCAAACTGAATGTTTCCCGTTTTTCAAATGTGCGCGTGTTTTACTTATTCTGTTATAAAATTGTTAAAAGCCACTTATATTGTTTTCATAACTAATAATACAATTGTTATTATTATGTATTATTATTATTTATGCACTATCACCAAGCCTTTGATTTTGGCGATTATCATGATTAATATCTGATCGAGATTATTTTTAGCATGGGACTGTTATTGCTTGGCCTTCTATTAAGCGTATCCAACTTTACGAATGTTTTTAGTGTAATGTT
Organism: Pyrrhosoma nymphula; assembly: GCA_963573305.1. NCBI lineage: Eukaryota > Metazoa > Arthropoda > Insecta > Odonata > Coenagrionidae > Pyrrhosoma > Pyrrhosoma nymphula. The sequence continues at coordinate 42,911,567 of OY754337.1, read as the reverse complement.
ACAATTTACGTATCAAAATAGCTTCTTCGTAGCTTATTTTTAAACAAGGAAATTTTCTTCCAAACGGTTCGAGTTCTTCATTGGACATTCGTTATCTCGTGCACACACCTCTTTCCAAAAAAATAAAAGTACACATTTTCCCAGACATTTCATTACTTGGTTCTCTTAAATCTGGTACCACGTGAAGTACGAAATGCCAATTGAAACCTGCGCTATTTTTCTCATATCTAACAATCACGGAATTAAACATTAATCCAAACCTTCATGCTGCAATCCACCATATTTTGGTCTTCCTCCTAATGTAGAGCACTTGCTAACTCTCCACGTCTGATTCAACTCCCTTAGCACTTACTTGCGGCATAATTCAACGGCGTCCTCCATCTTCGTCATTAAAAAATCACAAAACGCTTCAATCAACGCACAAATTGCAATGCTATTCATCAATTCGACGCTTTTTCCAATTCCAGGGCTCATACACAGTTCATAGAAATAAGGAATTCTAATGTCTACCGTAGGGCATGAGATACCTCCTTTGATATAATGGTGTCGAATATTCTTCCCTTAAGAATACGTGGTGGGATATTTCATGGAACGGCAGTTTTGTTCTTTCGACATTCCAGTATGTTAAACGAATCCTCAATCAGGAAATCCTAACCCTCGCTATCATTAGTAGACAAACGGTGACAGTCGTAGAACGAGATTTGTGACTATTTCCGTAACTCTCAATTACGTAGGATTCCAGGCTTGCTTGCAAGATAAGAAACCTCAAAATTTAATTACTCTTTGGGTGTGGCTCCAATTTGTGGGTTGGAGATTTAGAGAAAAATAAATTGAGGTTAGAATTACCGTTTAAATTAACGACACCAAAGTTAGGATAACAAGCGGAATGATGTATATTGCTGATAATATTACTCGTAATTAATTTGACTCCCCAGAATTTCCCACTCGACTGAGAAATGGCTACCAGGGCAACAACTCAACTGCATAAGAGAGTAAGAAGGAGACATATTGGATCAATTTCAAATATTTTTTTCTTTTCTGAAACCCAGTAATGACGAGAAATTGGGCCGTCACCGTTGAATCAAAATTTAGTTTCAACAGAAGTACCCATTCCTATGAATAAAACTACTTCAGAAGTGCAACGCCATTGCGCTGGCATACGATGAAGAAGAAACGCTGCAGTGTATAATAAATTATCAACGTAAGGTATTAAAATAATTAGTTTACATTAAATGCATATTGATCCGATGATGATGCATGAGGGTTAAAAAGAATTTAACAGGTATCTATTTAAAACTTTGGATGCATGATAACAACTATAAATTAATGGCAATAGCAGGAATGCGAACACTATAAACAAATGGAAGAAAAAATAGAAGAATGAGACCATATGAAGGATCGCATAATTCAATATGACATTGGACACATAAATGGAGTCGTCCTCAATATATGCATGCATTATTTTGAGTATTTATCTGCGGTTTTCTCTTACGTATAGCCAAGAACATGCCGCCATGAATATCACATGCATCCGACACTTATCTCTTTATTTTTGCATAGCAAGATCAGTTGGATAGATGGACTAGGGATGGCCTAAGCAACATTGCAAGAAAAGTTTACCATTTTACCGAGCAAGCTAAAATTCGCAGTAATACCTTTGAACATGATAAAACATTAAATTAGGGCACTAGGTATACGTTACCTAGATTTCCATAATGGAGTCGACAAGTCACCTTAATGATTTCGAACAAATTTTCTCTCTGCTTACAAAGATATATTCATTTTTCATGCACATTATTTACAGGTAATAAAATCACAGTGTTCATGAAAAGTATGGAAGACGTCATAGAATATGGTTAAGATAACGACATAAAAAAGGAATGATTTTGACGTCGGTAGTTAATTTTTAATTTGTTGAGGTGGAAAAAGTCTTGGTTATTTTTAAACATAAAACATTTCTTTTGTATTTCACTTAAAACCATGCTTCCGTGTAACATTAGATCATTTCGTTTTTAAAATAAATATTTTTGCACAGTATTGCTTGTAACTAGCATGAAAGTTCTTAGAATAGTAAATGCATTGCAAAAATATTATAATACGGAATTTCAACCCACTCAGGATATTGGAACCTCATGAAACATAGTGATAGAACGTGGTTTTAGACAGTCAAAGAGTGAAATTTGAAACTTCTCCGTATTCATCAATGAAACTCCATGTTGTGACAGCAGGCCTTGAAAAGGCATTTGAACTCCTAGGCTATCCTGATACGTATATGCTTTTAGCTAGACTTCTATGATTTCACATCGATGGCAGATTCGGGACTTAAAGAGACGCGCTGCGCAGACTGATGGCCATTAATCATGAGCACAATTGCTGGGTCATGGTCTCCAAGAGGAGCGCCCCTGTCATGACGAGGAAGTTCAAGCTAAGCCATAAATAAAAGCGATGGTAGATACACTCTGATAAATAATGAGTCCGCTCAGGTGATAAATGGACTCGAGAGTGAAAATCTCGACGCCTAAATAAACAATGAAATACTGGGACAGTTTGCTTTAGTTCCCATCTGAATCCAACAATAATTTAATTGAATATTAAAAATAAGGGCAAATCGTTTTTCGCAGCATTATAAACACTAGTAATAACAACAACAGTGGTATTATTTATTTCACTTTAATTTCATGAAGGGATATTGTACCTACTGGCTAGATTTTATTTAACTCTTCATAAAGGATCATAGAGAACTCCCATGGAAACATGGATAGGCGTGGTTAAATAAAAACTATTCAATATTTGCAATATATCGCCATTTCAATAGTAGGATTGAGATTTAAAACATTCTCATTCGCAGAATGGCGTAAATGTATAATTCTCACCCTAAGGCCAATATTAGCAATTAAGGTAAAATCTAATGATTCCAAGAATGATGAAATTAATGTAATTATTAAAAATAACTCGGAATTATGTTTTCATATCATTACACAGCCGAGTGATTACAACATTCGCGTGAGAATATTTTTTTCTAGAATGGTTCAAAGTAAATCTTGTGACTGGATGAAAAAAAACTATCATTGATTGCGATAAAATAGTATCATTTCCATTACGGATGTGTTTTTTAAGAAGTTGATGGAGTGAAGATCTAAATGACGTTGATTTTGATGATGCATTGCGTCAAAGTGTGGAACTTATTCCTTCTATTAGCTCTAATGTAACCCGAAACCACATTTGAAACATGCAAACATCCTTCTTTGGAGTAGAAAATTAAGTTTAGGGCGTATGTAAGTTTTCTTTATCACTTGAAAGCCAGATCATTATTCATACCAGATTCAACACTAAGCAAAATAAATGTAAGTGGAACTAATGCCTTTTTCGATACTAAAAGATACCCAGGAAACTGATATGACTTCTTATGCTTCCTATTGAAAACGAATACCTATCTCTAAAAAAGCATGAGAATATGAATCGAAAAATTGATCGAGTTGATCAATTTTTTCGTAAAAATATAACTGATGTTTTTGCATTCCTTCAATTAACGCGGAAAAATCACCCGATTTACATTGAAATGGTATAATATAATAAATGGAATTGTTTTGATACTTTCACACTGCAAACATTTGTTCAGCATAACCACCCCAATAATTTTAATTTAGACTTTAACCTATATCACACTGAAACATATATCACGTTTTCCTTTCATTACTGAGAATAACCAATTTTAAACCACTAATTTTCTATAAAAACCTGGGTTGGAATAAGCAATAAAAGTCTTGGATAAAACAACATTGTCTATAATAAATATAATCAATATAATTCATCATGGCGGGAACTAAGCATGGTGAACGTGAAAGATAATTTCTCTCAACGGTCACAAATTCTAAGAGGAATAATTAATTCTCTTACCCCCCCCCTACAGAACCAACTTGCCTTCAAAATGGCACTCCTTTTGATTATTGAAACGGAGAGAAAAAGTCTTGCGAACTCGCCCATCGAAATTTAAAATCAACATTGATTCATGGATATGCTGCTCAAACTAATTTGATTTTAGGGAGGGGTCCGCAATTAAGTTTTAGGAGACTGCTCGTTTTGAAAGAGAGCGACCAAACTAATGTTTCTGGAAAATGACCGGAGTCAAAACTTATTTTAGAAAACAAATTGAGCGGAGATCGGAGAGCGGAGTCCCACATCGGGGGAGAAATAAAATGGAAATACAGCTGAAGTGGTCACCAAATTGAAATTTCCGCGCTATATGCATAAAAGGGGACGGCCTTAAAATACGCAAAACGCTTGTCCTCTTCGTATGAGCGATCCTTCCTATTTCTGGCATGAGTTGACCATCCAAATGGCATCGGAAATTGAAACCGATATCCTATGGTTGACACTTTGCCAGGGTATTTTTTTTCCTCTACCCCATTCTTCCACCCCCACATCCGATTGTCCCAGGTTCCGGTATCCACTATGGATACTACGAAAAGACCCATCTGGTCCGAAACGTGAAAATGCTACCAGGAGTCCGTGCATAGAATACGCCACGCTCATCGCGGTATCACACTGGAACTAACGAGAGAGGACAAACCGCTTCCACGGTCGTTGGTTTCACGGACGCATTTCTGAGCGTTACTATCGGATGAGGCTCGCTGCAAAATTATTACAGATACACACGGATGCGAAGAGAAGCATTCTTGGTATGTCGAACATTTCCTGTACATTGCCGGCGACGGAGGGAAATGAATTTTCGTGAAACGACGTCACATAGTAATTCCAACAAGATAGAATTTTCGATAAAGCGCAACACGGCATAGCGTAAATATGGTAGTGGACCGAATAACTCTCTTTCGCCTTCAATTCTATTCAAAGTTACGTAGAAATGTGCGGCGCGTGATACCAAACGGTCCACTGTATCCACTATTGGGATGGGAAACAGGTAGGTATATTTCAAGTGAAACAACATGCTGACCTCATGCATGAATCATAAGTGAATTTGAATTTTTGTGCGACAGTCTCATCTGAGCAGAAGATAATCCGGTTGTATAGCCAACATCCATAGCCAGAAAGGGTATCCGCTATTTTGTTATCGCCAGAAAAGAATGGATTTTAACTTATCTCCTTCTGAAAATTTAAAACAAAAATATCGGAAGATAATTTATTCAACATAGTACCGAAAATATGATGCTTTTAATTCATAGTAATTTTTTTCATTGTCAGTTTAAGCAATTTGTTTCTAAAGAGGGGCCTAAATGCGCATTCGATAACAAGCCAAGATTGATCCTAACGTAAAAATTTAAATAATACTATTTTTTGATTAGTGAAAAGAAGGAATTGTTATTTAAGTATTTCCATTAGTATACACGAATTGTCAATACAACAACCAAATTTTGATTAATAGATTAACCAATTGAATTTTCTTTGAGCGTTGCCAAACATATTTAAAGAATAGCTTATTCAGCTAGACTCAAAATTAATGTACGAAATTAATCACTGAGAGATTACTCTCAGTGGTTCAATTATGGAGGTAAGGATACCACTAAAGATAATGCACTATCAGTAAATATATGTCAACATTCATAGTTCCACCGATGCTAGGTGATCAATAGCACGTAAATCGTTAATTGGTAAGATAAGCATTAAAGAGAACCGGCAGTTTAACGGCCATACCTGGTGCAATTTTATGACGAGATAACTCGTTGGATATCAAGACCGGAAGGGTTTGGCTGTTCATAGCTTCATGGTGTCTTTGCCCGGAAAATAGCCTTTGAACGTGGGTAAATGACCGTAACGCCTAAGTTAAACCATTCATGTAGCGTAAAGCACGGCAAATGCGATAGGTGAAACGACAAATGCTGTTTAATGCTACTGAGTATGAGAAAACCTATGCGCTCATGATTCATGAGGCCATTGCTTGTAAATCGATTAACAGTAGCTTTACTGTGTACTTTCGGGAATAAAAATTTTATTCAATCTTCGCAGTGCACATAATAGAGTAGCAGAGTTACTCAAAGTGCAATGAAAAGCAACTTTAATTTATCAACAACAGATACAATTCCTCAACCCTCTTTCACGATTGCTGTGACCTCCAGGCACAAAGAAAAGCATTTGGTGAGCAATTACAACGAGATATACGTTAATGAGATCGGGTTGAGCTGAGGGAGGAGATTTGATAATCGGATGGTAGTCTATAGAGTGCATGCTTTGTTAATTGGAAGTGGTGAGTTGGGGGGTGCTTGTGGAGAAGACCATTGCGATATTCGATGCAGCCAATGCGATATCTCATTGCAATATTGATCTCCTGCGTTGTGCTATACATTGCATTACGATCAAATTCTAAATGTGATACAACATTAAATACATATACCGTGTAGTAGAATGTTTAATGCAGCATGGAATATGACGTATGGAATAATATTAAACATCCAAAGCAAAATGCTTTCGATACAATAAAATACGCACGATGTTATGTGATCTCAATGATATTCATTTGCGTAAGTACCAGTAGAAAAGAGGAGTTGGATTTTTTCACTCAGCCTACCACAGAAGGAAGCGATATGATAGGTTTGTTTGTGTGTCTTTCAAATTGAACTTGTGACTTTGTGGGCACTCCAAATATAACAGGCCAAAGTTGGCTTACAACATTCAACGATAATTATCCCAATAAAAATGCGATACAGGTACTGGAATCCTGTATAAATATATTTTTAATTATAATATAATTCCAATTAAATATGAAGAACCCAATACAACGATATGCAACCCGTCCTTGAAAATGCAAATGTTTCATATCGCCGTGATATTGAAATCTGAATATCACACAGCCCTACTGATGAAGGCTGGCCGGGGTGGAACAGACGGGGGAAAGCCTTGATTGAGAAGATACAGAGGGATACAGCATTGCTATTTTGGTAGGCCAAGCGTCAGTTAAACCACGCGGCCAAATCTGAGCGACGGAACGCTTACGGTGCAATTTGAGAGAGGGCCAGACTGACTGGCCGGTTACTGATTGCGTGCAATTAGGCTGGAAAATTATAGCCCACCCTGTCCGAGAGGGCTTCTGTTTCAAATCTCCTCTCACTATTCTGGCCATTCTCAGCCTCACCAAAATTTTATCCCACCACCCCACTTAACTGTGACCCTTCTGGACGAAATCTGTTGACTGGCAACTTCAACGCTAAGGTCAAAGATCCACTCACTCGTTTCAGTGCATTATTGACTTAAAGCGACCTGATATTTATTCCCACCCATTATAGTGATAATCAAGTGGAGTTGTCCATGAAGGACATAATGTTTGGCCTCAAATTTAAACCTCTAATGGCCAAACATTTTAAGCTTTTTTAGCCAAAATATGTTTTCCTTAAGGAAGAAGCAGAGCAGAATAAGCAGAATAAGCGTTTTGAAATAAATGTTAACATTCAATTTCAGCAGCTATAAATGCATTCAAAGCTCTCCATTAACTTACACAAAATCATAGTGATTTTTTTCACGCCCGGGTATGTAACAATAAAGGCGTTCGAGGTTGGAGTGTTTTTACACTGGGCATTTTAATTTTAATTAATATTAGCCACATGATTCTCAGAGAAAACCTACTTAATGAACATCTGTTTGAAATAACTGAAGGACTTGTAGAAACATATCCACAACTTATAACATAATGAGGGAAAGATAAACCATGCAACGAGGAATGATTCAATCCATATGGAACGATGGAGAACTACGTTACATCTGCATTCATATTTTGTCCTTTGTTCTTTATTTATATCCTTTAAAGGACTAAGAAAACTATATCATAATATACAAATATTCTTAAATATCATTGATAAATCAATGGCAATTTCACCAAGCTAACAATGAGAGTAAAACTATTTTAGACACGGAAGCAGTTAAAAAACTAAGACCTTTTAGATGAGTGCGGGAAAGAACAGCATAGCCCAATTGTGTAGTCAAAATGAAAAAGGATGTAAGTGCCAAAAAATAAAAAAATGACTTTTTCGGTGAAAAGCGAAGTACAAGACAGGCGTAATAAGATAGAAAAGGTAGTGTCAGAAAATTTTTCCCTAGTTTGTAGAGCAGTCGGAAGATGTCAGCACCGTGCTAGAGCCGTGCGGGGTTGAAGACTTGTTTTATTGAATACTGAAAATTTTAGTTTCTGGCACTTACAACCTTTTCCAATTTTACTACACAATTCATTTCCGTTGTCAACAGTGTATGTTTAATATCACTGCAATGTCTCAGGCTATTCGTAAGCAATTTTGAAAATAAGTTCTGGAGAACAACAAACGAAATACAACTTTAAGTCATATTGGCAAGTATTTAGCCGTGAATACAATAGTGCTAAAATGGGCCTTTTTTGCCCCGTTATTCCATGTACATTTTAAGGATTACAGACACTGCATGTATACTAAAAGAATTGATGAAAGAAGTGTTTAAAACAATTAATTTCGGCAATCAACTTGAAACGGCTTCGAATTGAGTTATAACAAGACATTTGTTATGTTTAGTCCCTTTTTTATCTTCCAATTTTTTGCTTCTAACTCACTTCAAAATCACAACTACTATCTTTTCATGTAATAATGGATTCTATAGAAACAAAGTTAACACTTTTAAAAGTATTTTGAACTTATTTAAAATGAGTACTCGTAATTCTGCTAGAAATACTCGGCAATTGGTAAATGAGCTCTAATGACTGCCGAAATATATGCCAAATAAGAAAGACCTAACATTATAAAGTTCGTATATCCTTCAATCTTCAACAAAGTCCAGAAGTAAAATTAAAATTTCCTGATGTTAGTCAAAACACTTAAGCTATGAAGCACTTACTTAGGCAAGGCAATTGTAATGGAAAATAAACCGATGGAAATAAAGTAAGTAAATTACAAATTCTTTTCAGATTTCTGTAAATATTGCATTTTATATTAAAATGAAACATGTTTCTCCCTATAAATCGTTGTAACGATTTGTTTTGACTACGAAATAAAAACGTAGCCCTAAGTCAATTATCTCATTCCAGGATTCAGCAGTACCTATGTAAAAAGAATTTAGTAATTACTTGAAATATGGATACGAGGCACCACTGGATTCCGTAGAGGATATGGGGAGAAAGTAAATTGATACTGATTTATATACTACAAAAACCACATGTCCAATAGAAAAATGCATGACCGCAGTTTTACAAAAATTTGACCGGCAAAAGGCATTCATATACGTCAAAACTACAATATCACGTATCATTTTTATCTTCAAGTTACAATTAAAAAAGTGGGTTACAATTAAAAATAAAATATCCTTCCGTTCAGCATGCTCCATTACAATCACCAAGCTACTATTCAATAATACGGAGTTTATTTTCCGGGTTAAATAATATGTAACTACGGGATATAAAACAAAGGAATATTTTCGCTTGTGATATGTATCATAAGAAAAATGGAGTTTTCCTTCAACTTTCTAATACCTATGAGTATTATTTTACCTGACCGCATATTACTATGACTATATACTGACATCCATATGCCCTCACTATTTCCTGCGATCCATTATTCTATGTTAGCCTGTCTGTGCGGCACCTTGTAATAAATATTACCACTTAAATAACATGCCAATGGAACCACTGTAACACTGACTTCTCTCCAAAATTCACTAAAATAATCTGCATTCTCAATGAATCGTGTGATCAACTTCCCCGAAGACCGAAGGATAAATAGATAGGCCACCAAAAACTGAACAGGAAACTAAAGGGCTTCAAGGATATTAAATAGTTTGCACGGTAATGGATAGAATAGAAAGCTGCAGTTAACCATTCTTAGGTTTGGATTACTTAAAATGCTTTCCAGTACAAAAAGAATCCTGAACCCACTTTATTCACTAAGAGAGTAATTCTAATATTTTTTTTCAATCTCTCTCTAAATGACTATATTTCACAGTCTTATATGGTATTGTGTTGTGACTCGCATTTTTCCTTTCATCAATTTACCATGTAAATGTATAGGTATGAGTGTCAACAAGACTGCAATAATAGGGAAATGTATATTTCAGCTGCACATAGAGGTTTCCGCACACCAGGATATCCGGTTGGTGCGGTGGCAGATGCACTGGTTTACCATATCTAGGGCTTGCATGGCTCAAGTCTCGGGTAATACGCGGTTAGTAAGCCGATATTATGCATAAATATCAAGCCCGCTTATCAAGCTTCATTTTGTAATAGACGAATTAGCATTGGCCAGGGAACACATCGAGCCTCACTTGATTATATGGTAATTGACATCTTCACGAGAGGCACATAAGGCACGAATATTACGCAAGAACCATATGATTTCAGCCTCTAGAAATAGCAAAATATACGCTTGTAAGAATACCGTTTACTCAAAATCACCCTTTTTATGAACATTTAACTACCGAGTTCTTTAGGCTACGAACGAACCCAAGAGAGTTTTGCGAAAGCACGACTATGCATCATTTTTATGAACGAATGAACATATAAAAGTGTCCCGGACGCGCATGGAGCCTTACTAGGTGGTAAATGAATGGATATCAAAACAAGAGGCTCTAAAATAAGCAAGAGTCAAATTTCCAATAATTGACACGAAATCAATTAAATGACATTTTATCGACATCGAAGATTTGAAAAAAATATGTGAAAGCAAGATGAATTGTTGCCTGAGGACGGCATTCACAAAAGGAAGCCAAAATGCTAAAGCCTCTTAAACATTGGGGAATATTTGCTGGGATAAATTATTCTTCTACACATTTTCCATTCCTATTTCAAGAGCTATTACTTGGTAGTGAAACGTTATTTCTTCATATCTTATGTCAGAGATAAAAAATATTTAGTTTGGGATTTAAAAGAATTGTTAATTTTAAAGAAGTACCCACTACCAAAATGTTTGCATGTTTTAAAAATTCACATGGCTATTTTTCATAGGAATAAAATTAAACTTCAGCATCTGTGAAATATTTGTATCAATATTCTGCAAAATATAATCACAATTTTTACCATCCTCTACTAAATTATATTCGAATTAGTCAAAAATCCTGTGAAACGCAAGATCCAAAAATATTTGAAGACACATTGGCGCGCATATTTTGTTGAACCTTTGACATAAAAAAAGTGTTTTTTACGTAGATAAAGCACGGGGTATATTGAAAAGGATAACATTCATCGCAGAAATCTGACGATGCCGATGACGGAGAAAGTCACGGGCTAAATATTATATCATTTTAGCTATCTTCCTTTCGTTCAATCTGTACTCTTAGATAATGAAAGATTTCTATTTCTATCTATAGATTTTAATGATAGAAACCTTTCATTTTCAAACATAAAACTCTTTGCTAACCCTGTTTAGCAACTGAAGACGAAGATCTATCTAAGTATAAATAAGTCAGCATGCATTACAACGTATGTCAGCTTTCTAGTAGCATCTCTTCTTGAATACAAGCAAGAATTGGCACTTTCAGGATTAAATTTAATTTAGTAAGCACCGAGTTAGCTGTTTCATTCCATGCCGAATGCTTTAGACCATATATTCTTTATTGAAGTTGAAGCACATTATTTTTATTTCCAGATTTAATGAATTCTTTCAGTTGCTCCTTGAAAAAGTTGTTTTTTTCAGTCAGTTGCTCCATGCACCTGCTTCAGTTCAGTTGTTCCATGAAATCCTCTTCTTTTAAAATTCCATTTAGTAAGCATCTTTTGCATCTAACTGATGTATGTGATACTTATTCTATGTTTTCACTTCTGTTATTTGCATTCTAATAGTTTCATGTTTTTCTATTGGAGATAAAATTTAGTGTTAAACTTCTCCAGAGCGTTGAGAAAATCCCTTTGATATTAATCGAGCATCATCGTTGTCAGTTTTTCCTTGCCATTCAGTTTGGCTTTGGAGACCCAATTCCACCTAAGAGCGCATTGCCTGATTGTCCGTAGGTGAACTGTCCTATTTTGAAATTAGAGAGGAAATACAGAAAATTCTACACCTTTTTCCGGCTTTATTCGTGCAATATAAGGTGTCTTGGCATTCCCAACTTGATTTCAAAAAGGGTTCCGGTTTACATTATGAACTTGGTTTTTTAAATATTAATATATGCTTGTTTATGCATCGTGTATAAAAGTTGAGACATTGTGTTAAGATAGAATTTGTGTCTAAAGGTTTTGAGGGCACAGACGCCATATTTTTTGAGAGAACAATTATCTCCCTAGTTACACACATTACAGTGCTAATATTATACTTGAATAATTGCTTGTGACGTTGCCACGTCCAATAAAATTGTGCATGAATTTCCCGTGTTAAGTGAACCAACATGAGTTACCATTAATGTACAGACTGTATGTGAAAGGGTTCTCCTTCGTACTTAAATTTGAATACTGCAAAAATACTTTTCCTAAGACTAGAGCGAAGGAAGGTTGCAAATTTATTGCTTATTTTTTCCAGACCATTTTGAACCCACTCAAGGGCATCATGGAACCCATTACGCCTTGTCATTGAACATTTTAGAATAATACACTGCCTGGCATATTATTTATGCTGCTGTTTTAAATTTTTAAGTTAATCATACGTCAATAAACTAATTTATGGAAAAATATAATTTCCTGTGGTTAGTTAATTCTTTGATATCCTTTCTTAGGGATGTTTCATTTTATTTTTCGATGGTTGTGCATATGCGCCTCTTCGTCCTTTTTTAGGTGTTCTCTGATTTCAGTAGATAGATGCTGTTCGAGAGTGAAAATTAGCGCGTATTTTGAGTGTCATGGTTTGATGTGGCTGATAGCAGATGATGAAAGAGCTAACGAAATGACTGGTAAAATAAAAATAGCTGTTGGCTGCGTAATGATGTCGCGGGCAGTAGAATATGAAGTAGGTTCCAAGAACTTCCAGTAAATTGCAATGCTGGCCAATGTCCCGTAGTTCCGTACATTGCAGTTCGTGGCGCTGAAACATTTTTTCTGATCCTTTGGCCTTTATTGATTTTCCCGACACAATCAAAGAATGGGATAGATTAGTCATAATTCTCTACGATCTAAATCTCGAATCAAGTCTAAAAGTATATCCTATATTAGTAGCACTTGCGATTAATAGATTTCCAATATAAAATCACATTTGTTATTTTTAAATATAGCCTTAATGCTTGAGGCAGTGATCCAACATATGTATAATAATCCAGTATCCAATTCAGGAACGTAAAGGACCTCCTTAAGAAGTGACTGTAGAATTTTGAGGTCAGGTCATTCAAACCAACCTTCATTATTTCCGGCTGCGTTAATTGTTAGCGAGGAACAGTATCCTGTTTCAAGGAAACAAATGACCTATCGTCGGTCATAGAAAATATATTTTTAATTCAAAAACATAGAGCCCAGAACCAACACTCTAGCTACCAGTTTCCCGAACATAGTGATTATAATTCAAAATAATAACTTAAACATCTGTATCATCATATTTTCTACGGAAAGTTAGAAGGAAAGTATCGAAAACTGTGAAAAATTACACAATGACTCACTAACAGAGGATATTAGTCATTATATCCCTCGCTAAGCATATGCAGCGCGGATTCTCAATTATCAAATTGATTACACTTTATGTTTTCCACACTGAAAGTGATTAACCGCTGCCCGTTTAAATGGTTATGCACGCGTCATATTCAAATCGTTTTGAATGCTTCTCAAAGTGTGGAATACAATGAACATATTTCTTCTGATAGTCTTATTCCACCAAGTAAATTCACTAAATCTCACCGTATCGCATGAAAGTAGGTGGGGTAGTTTTCGCCTCATTTCAACCAAACCCCGGTGTCTACCAATATGCTGAACGTAATGATGATCATAAAAAATTACTTTTTCATGAATGTTGCTAATATATGCTCTTTTTTACCTCAAAATAGTGAAATCCACGGGTACCATAACGTTTTTAGCTAAGAACGATTGCATCTCCTACGCCAATACCAATATGACCCAAAGCTCAAAAATATGTGTAAATATAATAATTTTGTGCACTTACAGTATGATTCTACATCTTAGCACGTCTATGACTATTGCTTAGGTTTCCTACCGATCTCAGATCAATATCACCGGCTCAGCTTGGCATGGTAAGTGGAACGAGCTGGACACATATGATTACTAGATTTAATCTCCCAATGGATGTCACCTGGATAATTTCATGGATAGGAGTCTAAATTTCTCTGCTTTTATTGAAATTTTGGATTAATAATTATTTATATTTACTTGTTTACGGCTCTCTTCTCGAATTCCAATCCACTGTATGAGCTCATTGTACAAATACCCAAGTCTATACAACGTAAACAAACCCCGATGATCCGACGGGCTTTGACTACTGAGATCGATGACTTATATCAATATTTTCCATTAAGATAAAACAAGCTTTATTAAACAGCTTTATAAAAATTCTGATATCGAATTAAGTTCAGCTTGATATGACATTGATAGTTAAACGTAGAGCATATTTCAATTTTGCCATATAAATTTGCTATCACCTGATTCTGAGAATAGGCATTTGGAATGCGTTGCTAAACCCTACACTGACGGAGAAAAATTAGGAAAAGGAAAATCAAAGGGAAGAAATGTAAAAGGAATACAGGGTACCGAGGAAAAGAGAGGAATTCTTTTCGAACAGCCACATAGCGTCGTTTAGATCATGCAAAGGTTCTTGGCACTACGCAAAGGACGATAATTGGACTTGGGCTTGTAAACATCAAAATCTTCAAAATCGGGGGAGGACTATTTTTTAGTGTGGAGGGTTAGTCAGAAAACCTTTCTTAATACTGTCAAGACAAGAATATCGAGAAGTGGGATGATTCACCACTACCTGTAGTCCCGTTTCGACTTATCTCGCAATCAGACCTAAAGATAGGGTCCCTGGCAAAGTGATGGCGATGGATGTATCACTTGATTTGCCTGTGGGTGCCTCGTGCCTTTTTCGCGAAGAAGTTTTGGTTCCTGACCTCTTTATTTCATTTGTTTACTCCCTCTATACCCATCCGTCCTTTCCCTTCTCCCCCTCCCCTCTTTTTTGCTCTGGCCAGCGCCAGGAGCTTTTGCGAGTGTTCCACGACCCCATCCCTCTGCACAACTACAGACACTCAGAGAGGTAGTATGCGTTGCGGTAGGAGGGCGAACAGTAGTCAAGGGGGTTGAAGTGGGAGGATGAGGAAAAATGGGAGAAGATGGCTCGTATTTGTTTTAACGTCCAAATTCTAATCCCAGCACCATTTTTTTCTCTGAAATACCCCGCCACCGACCTCAAATTTTCAAACCAACCCCTTTTCCTTCCCCCAAAGCTACACTTCTTTCTCTTTCTCGCTCCCCTCCCCTTCCAGCCATTTGGTCTCATTTAATCCTTGCTCCACCCATCTCTTTCGCGCGCCAATTTTTCATCAGTGGGGAAACTAGGGATTCACCCTCGTGCAAAAACCGCGTTTTTTTATTTTGGAAGTTGACATATTGTGTTGAAACCCACCGGGCCGTCGTATATTTTCTCTCTCTCTACTCCACTGTAATGGGATGAGGTAAGCTTTATTAAGTATACGTGTAATTTGTAAATTGTTATATGCCCCAGGATGGAAGTAGATGGTCGGGGATCTTTCCCTCCCTTAATTTTATTATTTTATTTTCCTCCTTCCCTTTCTTTTTCCGGGCCACCACGGAAATGAAGAGCGGGTCAGAATAATTTGTTTCCCACAATTTTAAAACGAGTTTCTCTCGGACATATTTCGTAGGCTCGCACCCTCATTTTCTTTTCGGATAATTTTCTACCCTGAAAGGTAAAAATACAACTTCCGGGTTGAGGGATGCTACAAAGTGATTTGAAACAATTTGCTAGCGATTAACGAATAAGGGTGAATACGCTATTGAAAACAATCACTGATAATGATATTATAGGCTAAACATTCCATAAAGACATGGCAATTCATATTTAATTAATTACTAAAACTTGAAATCCGATAATGCTTAACCTACTCCAATAAGTAGTAGTATGAACTATTAATTCCATTACGGCAATATACCGGTTAATGTAGGCAGGGCTGGACAATATTTGTAATGCATATATTTTAAATATGAATTTGAAATACTTTTAGGATTTTGTTTTAAAATACACCTCAAAAAAGATTTTGCATTTCAAATATTTATTTGTGGCATTTTTAATATTTTAAAATAATAAAATCACTTGGGCTCCTGTGTACAAAAATTATAGAGACCAAAATTCTACCTTGTGCCTTTTGCACCCAGTATTTCCCAGTCATACCTTTTTTAAATGATACTGTAATTGATTTACAGTATAACGTCCAATTACATAAGTTACAAATAATTTGACCCATAGCCGGCCGGCATAGCCTCCAATATATAGAACGTGTTAATAATCTGCTCTGGGGCAGGACTCTTAAGTAGTAACTCCTCTAACTACTCCGGTGTAAAGGAGTAACTCAGCGCTCCAGAATTAAAGCAAAACACTCCATCAAGGGCATCTTCGTTGTACTGTATTATGCCTGTTTCGTCAATGCAAATGTTTATAAAAGTCATGTGTTATACGGTACACCCCCCCCCCCCGAAGGTATCCTTGCCTTGACGTGGCGGTGGGTCTTGCGTGCTCTGACAACCTCTAGAGTTATGCCGGGGCCGTAGCGTAGCTGCTGGCAGGGTGCCGGTACTTGCTATAGCCACTGGTACTTGCCGGAAAGGTCTTCGTGAGGTGGGAGCCAGACAAGAAGGGATACCCTGGTCCTCCAGGTTGGGGGTTTGGCGTAGGGTTGACAACCCTATCCTGTAAAAGAATCTTTGTCCAGAAAGACCAACAGACAGCCTCGGAATTGGACGGAATCTAGAGCCCAGCTTTGCTCTAAGGACTTTATATTTGGTGCGTGGAATATAAAAACACTGTCTACACCAGAAAAAATGGATCTAGTCATTAATGAAGTCAACCATTACCAATTATATGCTGTAGGTCTCCAAGAGACATGATGGCCATTTAATGGCAAGCTGAATCCAAATAATAACAATCTTTACTACAGTGGCTGTGATAATGGCAACCGTTACGTGGGCGTAGTTTTTCCGTAAGGAAGGCAATTGTAGATTCTATCATAATTTGTGATCCAATAAACGAAAGGGTATGCTACATACGGTTAAAAGGAAGATTCCAAGCTGTATCAATACTATGCTTTTATGCTCCAACAGAAGATGATGATGATGAAACCAAAGATATTTTCTATGATAACTTAGACAGATTATGACATCATTACCTAATCATGACATGAAAATACTTGTGGGTGATGCAAAAGCAAAGTTTGGTAATGAATCAAGCTGAAAACAATACACAGGTGGAAACAGTTTGCATGATAATGCGAACGATAATAGTATGAGATTGATAGGTTTTTCCAGCTCGAGAAGTGTTAAAATCATGTCAACAAACTTCCCGCGCAAAAATATACAAAAAGTGACATGGGTATCTCCCAATGGTTATTTTAAACCAAATAGATCATTTTCTAATAGAAAAACGGTTCAAAAACTGTATTTCCGATGTTAAAAGCATGAGAGAGGCGGAATATGGAAGCGACCACTACTTGGTGAAAATCAGTGGGAGACAAAGACTGTGCAAAGAAAAGAGGGAACCAAACTATATGAAGCCAAGTTTAAAAATTAAAATCTTGGAAAATATTGCTGTAAATGTAATTTCAAAACTGAACTCTCAAATAGGTTTCAGGTTCTAGCAAGCAAAGAGACAGAGAATAACGAGGAAACAGTACAGGTACTATGGATCGAGATTAAAAATTCGGTTCAAGAAGTTGCTGAGAAGGTGGTTGAACAAAGAGAAAATCTAAGAAAACGACGCCGTGGTTCACAGAAAATTGCCAAGAATCAATTGATAAAAGGTGGAGATCCAAACAAGCACTCC
Organism: Pyrrhosoma nymphula; assembly: GCA_963573305.1. Lineage (NCBI taxonomy): Eukaryota > Metazoa > Arthropoda > Insecta > Odonata > Coenagrionidae > Pyrrhosoma > Pyrrhosoma nymphula. The sequence continues at coordinate 42,893,694 of OY754337.1, read as the reverse complement.
TTTCAGCTAACACTGCAGAAAGTAGAGAAAATTACAAGAGTTATAATAGATAAGTCAACAGCAGACTACGAGCCATTAAGAGAGCATATGTTAAAGACCAAATAAGAAAATCTGAAGAAGACAGAACACAGAATAATAGTAAGGAATTTTTCCACACGGTCAGATTTTTTAGACAGGGCTACATGGCAAAAACCTTTGGAGTTAAAGACAGCAGAGGTAGTATAACATACAATAGGAGAGAGGCATTGGATATCTGGAGGAAATATTTCGAAGAATTACTAAATGTAGAGGAGACAGGCAATGATGACAAAGAAATATAAGATGACAGTCCACAGCAGGTGCAACCAGCGATAGAAGACCCTTCTTTAGAAGAAGTAGAAGAAGCCTAAAAGTCTTTAAAAAGTAACAAGGCTCCAGGAGAGGATGGTCTATCAGCGGAGCTGCTGAAAGCAGGAGGGCAGGCTCTTCTAACAAAGGTACATAGCTTAATAAGGGTTATTTTGAGGAGGAAAATACCAGAGGACTGGAAAACGGCAGTTATTGTACCAATCCACAAAAAGGGAGATAAGTTAAATTGCAATAATTGCAGAGGGATTTCCCCACACACCACAGTTGGACACCACTGATATTTTTGAGACAGCCTTTTTCAGTTTTTAATTTAGGCAATCAGCCATAAGAAACGGGGAGGATTTTTAATATAATGGGATACTTTTTCTTTCGCACTAAAGCTTCATTCTTATTTTTCACAAGTCAGAGTTTGAACACGATTCAAAGAAATCCTAATTAGAAAGTTCTCGAATAAGTTCCAATGGATGTTTTGCCCTAGCATAATAATTCTAATTTTTATTTGAGTCAAGCGTGAATTATTTTTACTTGTAAGTATTTAGGTTTTCATTCTGATGGGAACGTACTTCAGTATTTTAAAATAATTTTATATTTATCTGGTATTCCAAATTTATCATGCGTTATTATTTCGTATTTAATGTTTCAAAAAGTTTTTTTTTAATATTTAGTAATTTCTATTTAAGATAAAAAGTTTTTTTGTATTATATACAGCCCTGGGTTTAGGTTTAAATGGAGGATATTCGAATTCATCTACATTTTGATAAGCTGAAACAACTATCTAACTTCTCAACTGCTTTTTCATCTTAATATACTAGCTAAAGCTAGCTTTCTTTATACTGTCCACGAACCCTATTCTCTTTTTCCTCTACCAAGATTACCCAATACCCTAAAGGGTACACAGAAACTATCGCCTTTCAATACCTCGTCCAACAAACTTCTCTGTCTCCCACTTATCTCCTTCAGACATTTTCTCTTCTCATCCACCTTAACAAGCAAGCACTTTCACGTTCGTCTTTATGTCTCCATCGCATTTTCTCCGTTCTCCACATCTAAAACATATGCATCCTATTTTTTTCTATCTTTCTTAGTAGGTATTTTTGGTGCTTAAGTTCTGGTATACTTAATAAAATGTCCTGTAGGACGTTGTATTGCCCTCCTCACTTAAGAAATTTCTATATTCTTATTCTCTTTCCAAAAAAAAACTTCATCAAGAGTTTGTCCTTGTCAAACTGCTCTATTTTCTCTAAATTAACTCGCCTAATATCCCCTAAACTTGAATATTTTTTCAAGAGTTTTGCAGTACTGAAATTTTAATGTTAAAACGCAAATGCGTAAGGAGTTCTACGAATCCTGAAGTCAAATTATGAGCAGAGCGAAAATCACGAATCATGAACAGAGCGGTCTCCGCTTAATGATGGAGACCAAGACAAATGGCCCCTTTTATTTTTATATTTTGGACGACAGAACGGAATGTTCCGGGTGGACTCCCTGTTAGCGTCTAATTAAGGAGCAAGGCCCGGAATAATTGACAGCAACACAAATCAACTTTTTAAAGGTCAAGAGACGCTCTTGGGCTCCGTTGTGTAACACGTTTGCGCACCCATTTTACTAAATACTGGATGGTCAACATAACAATTATAAAGGGAGAACGAAGAGAGGGCTACATTTAACTAAAATGCTTTAGAAGGCAGAGGGAAGTAGTTTACACTTAATAAGTTCTGATTTATTCATGATTTTCTAACCTTTCTTTCAATATCGCTCATTTCTTCGAAATATTTGATCAGTGATATAATAAAAAACTATGTGGCGTCATTTACTTCGATTTAATGGTCGATAAATCATCATATGTAAATTTGTACGGAGAAGGATTGAGTGAGGGACATTCATTATTGAAAAAATCTACTTGAATTACCTATTCCTCAATACTTTAGACGTGAATTATATCGGGATAAGATGTTTTACTATTGAAAAAAAACACTACAACATTTAAAACCCGGGAAATGACGTCACATAAAGGTGTTACTAACTTTAATACGACGTATTTCCTTGGGATATTTAAGCTGTTTTTCGTAATTTAACCAGAAATATCATTCAAATTTCCATTGCGGCCAACAATATACTAGCCAGATTTTATCTGTCATGTTAAAATGAGTACGTTAGAGAAGCAACAGGTACCGGGCGGTGACGCCAAGCAATGTTAAATTAGCGAGGAATCGTACATGAGTTGAAAAATCGCACGTAATCAGTCTTCAGTAGTGTTATGCATGCACTTTTCTGTCCACCTTATGTCGTCATATGCGACATCCATATGCTAGCCAGAAAAAAGTCAGGAATTTTGTTCCTCCACGACAGAAACCATATTTCTCAGGCATTTTTGCATAAACTAATTAAATCAATTGAAGGAATTTATGAATTCAATTTGGAATGAGAAGTAGATTAATTTCTATGAAGATGAAGATCCTTATCCTGAGCCAGGAATCAGCATATCAAGTCTTGTGAAGAAGAACTGTGGTAAATGGCAATGTGCTTTCTTAGATTGGAGTCTATATTTATCTCATAGTACATAAAGCTAATTCTGCCCGTTCCCTAGTATCTTCCTCTCTATCGCAGCGTTCAGCGTTCCTTCGTCTCTCACCACCTGTTCCAAACACCTATTCCGCCTTCTCTTCCTTTCCTCCTGCATTTTATTCCTTGATCAGCCAGCCAAACTTAGCATTTCCTTTTCTGTTGTCTTCCCTTCGTCCATTGCTCTCTATGTAATTACTTCGTCATCCACATCCCAAACTCTTACTATCGATTAAAGGTGAATTTTAAAAAGTAGGTAAAACATCTCAAATAGTTACAATTGCAGAATACGCAGTGGTTGGAACCATCAAAATAATTTATTTGCATATCACAGATACGCGGAAAGAGCTATTTTTTGCCATTAACTACATTTTTATCATGACTGGATGTCAGTGCTGGATTTTTACTGACTTTTACACGCAAAAACACTTTTATTATCTAAAATAGATATTAAGACAGTATTAGTTGACAAGCCCCATTGACACAATACATTCGTATGATCCGTATTTGAGTGGAACGTAGAAGATAATTATCCTTAATAATTAGTTTTGAAGTAGTGAGATTGTACAGTAATGGGAGTGAGAGTGAATTGTTATCAGTTTTAAAAATGGCAATTATTCAACTTATTTCCTTCTGCAGTCTCTTTTATCAGTTTCATGCTCCTATAGCATTTAGAATTAGGAACATGCATAGCCTTTTATTTCTCATATTTAAGTTGTGTATATGAAAAAAACCTTCCTGGAGTACTCAAAAATATAATGAACAGGTGTATGCATCAACCGTAGACAAATATTTGACATTGATAGGGAAAAAGTATTAAAAGCTAGGCTATCAAAATCGGGATATCCGTGCATGGACATCTATTTAACGTGAAGGATCAAATTATACTTATTTATTTTCTTCTGTAAAGAAAACTTAAATGATACTTAGATCGATTACGAAAATAAAACCCTTACTTCACAAGAAAATGTGTCATATTGCTGTTAGCGATAACATTTCGTGACATCATTCCCTGAGTTCCCATTGACGTTTTGTATCCAAGCTGGCAAGAATGCTTAGTTTTTAATAAGAAATATTTCAACAAAAAAAAACTCTATTTCAATAATATTCATATACTGTATATATAAGAATACGCATTTCAGATAAACACGTTTTTTTAATCCATGCTCCTCATAGGTGCCCAATAAAAATCATCAACTGGGCTCATGCCACTCTTCAGCTATCTCAGAGGATGCGCCCGTCGAATATAAAAACCGATTAATATAACGTTCAACAGCCAAAGAAACGGAACCCAATGCCTGACTATTTCAGAAATTGATATATATCATCAACGGAAATGATTGATATATGATGCTCATCCTTGACACTTCTCCCCGAAACTAACCCATTATGTTTCAGATAACAAGGCTTCTCTCCGTCACCAACTATTTCCTAATTTTAATTTTGGTAAGTTTCTTTTGAATTTCTGCAATTGAACTATTCTTTTTAGCAACAGTTTCACCGTGCTATTCTGCCGGCTTCGTCAGGCTTTCTAAATCAACAATGAAAAAGAAATAAACAAACTTAAGTGTTTAATATATGGCATGGCTAATTAATACTTGAGTTATTCAAAAGTCTTTTCCACGTGTAAGGAAGTTTGTAGCCATCTTCTCTGTTAAGGTTGTTAGGTCTTTTTTCTATTTCAATGGCTTCCCTGATAATCCCTGGATAGTAGCTAGATTTTAGATTGCTGTTGGCGGGGCCTTCGTCAGGAGCTCGGGCACTTAGACTTTTCTTGGTCCATTGTGCCAACCCCATGCCTGTCTGCCACTTGCAGACAGGCTACAAGAGCACCTCGGTAGAGGTATGGAGGATTGGCCTCCCCCTGCCTCACTCCAGTACCAGGCATAGAGGATGTCCTCCCTCCAACCAGCCTGGTCTGGGTCTCCCTCCGGCCTCACGGTATAGGTATGGAGGGAGTATCATCTCTCCATCCATGCCTGGTCGAGGTATGGAGGAGGGTCACCCATCCAACCACCGTCCGGGCCCAACGTTGCTTAACTTCGGTGTTCTGATGGGAACCTGGCTAGGATAGAAGCTAATTTCTTTACCTAAAAATTCCGTCCTTTTGATGTCAATACTGTGACCTTCAAAAAGTGTGAGCTCAGCCATGGCACGGGCACGGAACGGGCTATTCTTCCGAATAGCCTGTTCGTGTTCCTTCAGCCTGCATCCTATGGCCCTCTTTGTCTGGCCAACATATGATTTTCTGCCACTACAGAAAATTTCGTACATTCCTTCGAACATTGTGGGAGATAATGGATCTTTAGCCCCTCTAAGATTATCATAAACTTTGGAGGTGGTGTTAAATCTGGTAATGATGTTATGCTTCTTCATGATTTTAGCTATGCGATCTATTGTTCCCGCAATGTTAGGTAGCATAACATATCCGAAAGGCTTAAATGTATCTTTTTCCTTAGTCTTATCATTTCTAATACTTTCAATTAATTTATAGCTATAACCATTATCCTTCAGTGTCTCCGTTAAATGCTTTATTTCTTCAGAGATAAAATTAGCATCCGAAACTCTACGAGTGCTATGAAATAGGATCTTGATAACTGATGCCTTTTGCTGTGGGTGGTAGTGGGAACGTACATTGAGATATCGATAATTATGGGTCTTTTTACGATACACACTATGCCCAAGTTTTCCATCTTTTTTTCTCTCAACCAGAACATCTAGGAATGGTAGGCGTCCGTCTTTTTCAATTTCCATCGTTAATTGGATCGATGGATGCTGACTGTTGAGATGTATTAAGAACCTCTCGAGTATCTCCTTACCATGAGGCCATATTATGAATGTATCGTCAACGTATCTTAAACAAACTGTTGGTCGATGGCTAAAGGTGTTTCATGCTTTATTTTCAAAGTCTTCCATGTAAAGGTTGGTGATGAAAGGGGAAAGAGCAGATTCCATGTCTGCACCTTCCGTTTGGTCATGTATATCCCCGTTTCACATGAAGTATATATTTTTTAAACAAAATTCTGCCAATTTAGGGTAGTCGCTCTGGAGACCTTGTTTTTTCAGCTTCTTCAATAAATTGATGGGAGTCCTAGACATGCACTTTCGTGAAAAGTGAGATGACATCGAAACTCACGAGAATATCCGCTGAAATTAGTTTCATTTCTTGAATAATTTAAATTAAATTATCTGAATTCTTAACATAGGAAGAGGTTAAACCGACAAATCTTTGAATATCCTTTGCTTGATATTTTGCCAGTTTTTAGGTTGAAGATCCTATATAAATCACAATAGGCCGTAAAGGGATGTCAGGCTTGTGAATTTTCGGTAATCCATAAAGTCTCGGTGGCTTTGATGCTGATGGTATAAGGAATTACTTCTCTTAGTTCGGAACACTAGAAATTTTGATAAGATCTATTGTAGTTTTTTCTACCTTTGTTGTTGGTTTTTTTTATAATTTTTCGTATGTTGTTTCATCTAGCAGTTGTGTAATCTTAGTATCATAATCTTCTCTTGCCATTACCACTGTTCGAAGGGATATACGAAATTTTCTGTAGTTGCGGAAATCATATGTTGGCCAGACAAAGAGAGGCATAGGATGAACACTGAAGGAACACGAACGGGCTATTCGGAAGAAAGATTGGTACTACTCTGCTGTGGCTGAGCTCACACTTTTAGAAGGTCACAGTATTGACATCAAAAGTACGAAAGTTTTATGTAAAGAAATTAGCTACTATCCAGGGATCATCAGGGAAGCCATTGAAATAGAAAAAAGACCTAACAACCTAAACAGAGAAACTTCCTTATACGTGGAAAAGACTTCTGAAAAACTCAAACGGCGAAACCGCTGCTAAGAAGTATAGTTTAATTGCAGGAATCCAAAAGAAACTTACAAAAATTAAAATGAACTGCGAAAATCTACGAAAAAAAATATGTCCTAATTTTATTCATTTCAATAAGAAGGTCCCTTCACGCTCTTGTCTGCTCTAGCACAGCGCTACTGGAAGTCTTGAAATAAAAGTCATAACGTTTTCCTCTAAGCATCTGATTTTATTTATTCAGCGTATTAGGTACTCTTTATTATAGGTACTACCCAACAAACATCGTTTCATAGTTTACGTCCAATGCTGGTTCAGATCGTTCATTTGCATGGGGTCCCATGGAAACTAAGAAAGGTTTCCTATAAATATATAAATTTTGAAGTTAAAAATTTGGAAACTAGTTAAAAAATGGACAGGCGGCCTCATTTCATTAAGAATCCCACACTGTAATGACAAGGGAGACTAGGTGATGACTGAAGGATGAATTAATGTAAAAAGAGCACAGAAAATATAGGAAGAGATTAGATAGAGATTTATTTTCAAAGCTATTGAGGTCAACAAAATGGGCAGAAAAGGCTAAGGAATAAATTTTTAAGAAAGACGTAAGTTTCACATACAAGGCAGTAAAAACGCAGTAAAAAGCTTATATCTGTAGTTACGATATCATTTTGGGTTGGATTTTGGAGGCATTCATTGGGAAAACACTACTTCATTGAGTAGTATGTTTTAACTAAATGAGTTCTATAGGATGTGAATTTTTTCATTGAGCGCTAATATAAATGACATCAGGGATTAAGTGTAACCATGTAAAGAAATATATAGTTTCACACATTTGAAATGAGGACTTATGAGGAGAGACGTTGTATTACACTCATACCTCGGTATATAAGATTAAAAGTGGGAGCATCGGTCCGATAAAGCCAATTTCCCATAGGTACAGGCACTGAAGTCAGGTTACGTTGGTAGCAGATAATAACAAGACAAACAATACGAAAGATAAAGGCATAAATACAGTATCGTACATTTAATCAAGCGCATTATGCTATCTGACAAAATTAAAAAACCAGTACACTGCAGATATACAATGTATTTTAATAACTTCGGAATTTTTAAATGGAGGCGGCTGCTCCAGATTTTTTCTGATGCTTACGAACTCTGTAAAAGTAAGTTCCGTTGTACCAAGGTGTGAAACTAAGCAGCATAAGAAAAACGTATGTACGCACATTTAACAAACTGACAACCATTAATCTTTGCAAAGTGATCATTCCGATGAAAACGTCTTTCTGAGATAAATGCTTCGGCCGAAAATAAAATGTATTGGTTCAAGGATCTGATAGACAAGTTAATTACAGACCAATATGTAAGCTGAGTGTCAGTTGAAGAGGAGGCCTGGGTAATTCAAACTGGTTGTCTCGTCATGACCATCAGTATTGGCAAAATCAATGGCTCAGAATCATTCCTCCGTCCACTCGCCGGTCAAATTCGCCTTCTACATCATGGCCTGAAAGCAATATTGCAGCGAACCAGGATGCAATTTGCCGTCCTCCTCGCACCACTATCGTTAAGCCGGGTTCACATGTCGGAAAAAGGTCGCGGAAGACGGAAAAGCGGAAAGCCAATCACGAGGTGGCGGGCGGGTGAGGGGGCGGAGCCTCCGAAGAAAGGGGTGGAGGCGCGGAAGGCGGAACAGGCGGATTGAAATTATTAATATTTTCCGCTTTCCGCGAGCGGAACGTGACGTCATAAACAAAGAAACAGCGGTACCCGACATAGGTATTGTGGGAAGTGTTCAAAGACATTACATCGTGACACCGCGATACGCCGTGGCCACCATGACATCCAAGCAGAGCGTAATGAAATTTTAATTTCCTTAGTAGAATACCACCGATAAATTTGGGATCTAAGAGACGAAAAGTTCCATAATATCTTTTATTTAAAACAAACCTGGAAGTAGATAGGCTATGCCATCAGTGATTGAGATACAGGTAAAATAGATAGAGGTGTTGTAGGAGTTTAACATTTTCTAGATTAATATGTTTTGATGTCATTTTAATGCGTAACTCCTCTGTGTTGAAAAACCGCCATTTCGGGAGAGAGTTGCGGTGATCAATTACTTTTTTGGATTCCTATGCTTACGAATGTTGTCCAAGTGTCGAGGAGTATTTTTATTTCACTACTGTAAAATTTAAAGAAAAAACCGACTGCAATTGGTCAAACAATTTGTTGAAAGCACGTACTTATCAAGCATTTAAATATACTCGTTGAATAATATTACTCGTGAAATACTGCCTTTCCACTGTAGAGATCGAAAGTTAGAATTCCATCTCAGTAATAGATGACATGATTGCCCCCCATCAGCCAATCTTTACATGATGCTTCTAAATCACCGAGGTTTTGAGCACTTGAAAACTTCTGCTAAACAACCGTTATACATCTCCTTTATATTTTCCAGCAAGTACTTATACTAATCATTGCTAATAGCGAGAACACTGTATTGTACATTGTTCTTTGCTATTGATTCACAATTTCATTCCGCTTCTCTTATTTTTCACTTCATTTGTTTTCCTTCCGTCGTTCCGCGACTCTATGACGTCACAGTCCGCTCCCGAAAAGCTCCTTCTCCCTCAGCTCCTCCCTCAGCTCCTCCCTGCCAGCCTGTGATTTCCGCTTTTCCGTCTTCCGTTGCCTTTTCCGTCATGTGAACCCAGCTTTAACAGCCGTCGACTTCCTCGAGGTGAATACCTCCGGACGAGCATTGGAACCGATGATCTCGTGCTTCTCACGAAAGCCCCAGTGTAATCACGTCGTCCTTCAACGAGCATGGCCCAAGCAATGATCCGTCTCATCTTCCCTTTCCCCTCAACTCCTCTCCTATGCACTTGATTAATGTCATACGACACTTACGCCTCGCCAACATCATTTTTCGCTCTTTTATTTCGCATCCTGTTTTTCCACACGAAAAGTCAAGATTAATATACGCCACACTAAACTCACCGAAACCATACAATGGAGTAAAAACATTCGGATCGCTCGTCTCCGATATCGATTCATATGCGTATACGCTTAGTATTCAGTATTCTATGTGTGGCTTAACATTATCTAGCTTCTTAACATTATTTTGGACTAAATACTGATTTAAATCCAGCATTTATACATGTTTATATTTACTTTTAAATGTAAAGCTTGTTCCAAAGATAGTTCTATTCTAAAGTATAACATTCATTATACATTTTAAATATATTTCTGCTTCCATTCAAACACTCACGATAAGGAGAATAGGCATGGAAGTATGCACATTTAACTAAACTGAAAACCTTTTTTGCGAACAAGTTTTTGTGGACAATCAAGCAAAGTCTTCAAACGAGTAAAATTTGTTCATTTTTAAACACGAGGCGAATAATAAAAAAAAAATTGGAAACCATGCAGAAATATTAGGCTGCGGTTTATAAGTGAATAAACAAATTTTTACACCGAAATCAACTCTTTAGGAGACAAGAAAAACTAGAATGCTGCATGAAGTACAGCAATTTTTACAATGAGCTCTGCCGCCTGAAAAACAAGCTAACGAGCAGTTAGTAAAATGTTTTCCGCAGAAAAAGCAAGTCACATCCTACTGCTCCTGAGTACCTGCGGATAATCGATTGAAATTGACGGCCAATAATGCAAGCATGAAATAATAAGAGAAAAAAAAATCTCACAAAATACAATTTATATTTAATATCCGATGCATATTTTTGTATCTTATTGCACAAAACATGCCTTGAGGTACATTTAACGATCAATAAAATACCCTGAAAATTAATATAAAAAACCTTAATTATGTACGATAGAAAAATGCTCAGCCTGGTTTTAGTTTATTTGAACCTCCCTATGCGTACGGAGAAGGTTCGAAGTATGTATCTTCATATACCTCAGATTAAAATTGCTACCATTGCAGAAATTCAATGGAGACCGCATTAAGGACTCAACACACATTCATCACATACATATTCATATGGATTTTAGCTTTTTCTACTATTAGCAGGAGGCATTCATGAATAAAGTTGAAATTATCAAGTGATGAAGTAACTACAAAATAGAAATTCGCAACCGAATGAATTTTGAACATGGCCTGATAGAGTGAGCTATGCTTATACGTGTATACCTAGGCCTTGAAGTAGGTGTTGACAGGCGACTGAATTCGTGACGGGTAAACTGAATTTTCCGTTAGGGAACACTATGTTGGCGTAAAGCTCCACAGGATATAATATATACATTACCTTAATAACTAGATTTCCTGATTGTGAACCTCATACGCAGCTCATATGTAAATTAAATTACTTCTGAAAAAAATATGGCAGAAGTAAAGAATATCAATTTAAAAAATATTTTATCACACTATGATTTTACATGCCAATACCAGTCAAAAAGTATTAGCATTACAGTGATGACGGCCAATTATACCTCACTGCTTTTTTGATTATATTTTATTAATTAAATTCGAAATTTATCCATCCTCTCTCTCACAAGTAGAATACTGTAAACATAATATGTGTATATTACCTGCATGTGAAATCAGGGTACATTGAATTTCGTATTTAAAAGTAGATAGTCCCAAATTGTTCAGCATTTATATAAGAAAAACACCAATTTCCTATTACAACTAGGATATAATTCCTCATCATCATATATAATTAATGAATATGAAATGTATCGTATAGGAACTCTTATCGGGTTATACACCGGGTTAATTTTTCATACCATCCAACGGGTCGATGGGCGTCTCTCACTCACCATCATGAGGGATATGATAATTCTCATTATACGTATCCTGTCCTGTAAAAACATTTGACGGAATTATATTCCATATTGGGAGCTCAAATGCCTTTTGATCGGCCCATTGTGGCCCCTGCTGATTTTCCCTATGTTTTTTGATCGCCCTTAGAACGGGCTTCCATGTTGTGCTTAGTTGGAAGCCTGATTACCGGTTGAAGTTACCCCTGCTGAGACGGATCTCAATCGCCTTTTTGGTTAGGCGACCCCATTAGGTACCCTTTGGAGTGAAAAAGCAATGAGCACTATTCCTGTGATCCTATGCTTCATGTTGAAATTATACTCAGCAATTGCCGACTTCTCCAGTTACCCCAGCCAAGTACTTCGTATTATCATAAACCCTAACAGGGAATTTTTATAGCCCTTATGTATGTAATAAGACTTGGAGCGAGGAGGAGGCTTAAAGCCCATGGAAACATAGGATGAAATGAAACAACCCGTCACGCCGGTTTTAATTCGAGAATAGTTCACATTCAGCATTCACCGGGAAGGAAGTAGTTCTAACATAAGAATGGGTGTATTTTGTTTTATTTGCTCCCGCTCACCAGAATTGCTCGTTTTATGTTTCAAAGGTAATACCAAAACGTAAACAGTTGTCAAAAATGCTAATGGTCATTGGAGAAATTCAGCAAGAGAATGCACAGCACAGACAATTGCGCTAGGAAAATCTTATATGCAAGTTTTCCAAAATGCCTAAGTTGTTAAAAAATTTGAATTGCCTGGGATATGCCAATATTACAGTCAACCACACCAAATAAGAACAGGCGGCTTATTCCCACCAGCCCTAGGTAAGGGAGTGAATGCATTATATGTAAGTCATCTTCGGTAAATGAACTTTGTTTTGAATTTACATCCTACCTCACTGGTTCCAATCAAACAAGTGGTAAAACAAAGTTATAAAACAATATAAATTGAAAAATTTACTAGCCAAACTCTCAAAAACAGAAACACAAAAGTTTGATGCAAGTAGAGTCATCGGTATGCCTCAAAACCTCATTGCACCCCAGAAAAAAAAATAATGCTTTGATTTTTCCATCGATGTGCGCAGACATCCTTCCATTAGTCCTCAAGAGTGACTGGCAGCGGAAATGCCATGACTCAAGCTATGAGGGCGGCGAAAAAGGTTTGCGGCATTGGAAGATTGAACGAGGAGAATAACGAGTATTTAGACCTGTTTAATGGTGGTTTGTCACCATCTATTTCTATTTCAGCCATTAATTCAAATCTGCGTACTGCCCTGCGACATGTCTATAGGCGTGTGTCAGGAGCAACGACAGCAACGAAGATAGGGCAGGAAATTGAGAAAAGAAGGGGGCAGAGGACTGAGGTGAATTGTATGTTAACGGCATGCCTCAAGTGAACGTACGCTGTTTTTGTTAATACTCCTTATGGTGCGAAAGACAAAATTATTTTATCAATAAGCTCGTTAGTGTATATCTCTTATTTTGTCACTTCTATCAGTTCTAGAGATATTGCGTTGACTAAAAACAATACTGAATTCAATTAATATAGACACTCGTCTTCACTGAATTTGCCAAGATATTTAAGCTTTGTATGTAGCCTCTGAAGGCTCCCAACCTAGTTCTCACATAATATGTGTTACACCTTATGTTCAATCCTAGTAGTTTTAAACGAAGTGTACGGCTATCCTTTGTATTTTATTAACTTTTTGAATTAATTAATGGTGTTTGGGAATAAGAACGTCTAGTACCAATACATTGGACTAACGTCATTGTTATGTACTTTTACTACAGTCTGGCTTAGATATGCACTGTGGTTGTGAAATTGAATACACCGTGTCAAATCAAAACCCGTATTAACTTAACTTTCCAGTTGAACTGAATCCAGTTAGTCTGAACCTGTAAAATGGTGGCAAAACTTGGTTTAAGTTGTTCATGACAAAAGTGAAATGAATGAGGTAATTAGAAGCTAAGGAGCTTAGAGAAGATGGGAGCTAATTTAAGACAACGCAACCAACTAAACTAAATTTAACATGAGAAGACGGGAAAGTTTTTGAAGCACGTTTCACGACATTGTTTTCAGCCCACTACTGTTTAAGCTCGACTAAACTACTCTCATACTGTTCCCAACCCAACAGAAAATCCCTTCTGAGAAGTTGGACTAATTGTAAGAGACACAGGGAGCATTTTATTTCACGCGAATAGCTGATTGACTTATGAACTGAGCATTTTGAAATGATTACAAAAGTTTGTGACCTTTGGAATCCCGGTAGTGAAAAACACCTACTCCCAGGGAAGAGCCAGTTGGAAGAGAATGGACTTTCTAACTTAGAAGAGCATTCTGCGAGACTGTCATCAAGTAATTTTAATGTGATGACCATTTCAGGAATAGTTTGAACACTTCCTCTAAGCACTAAGGAACCAAGCTACGCATCAATAATAACATACCGAATAAATCGTCAGGAACTTATAAATTCCATCCAGAGTTCATAGAAAACCATTTGGCAACATGGTTTCAGCGTTGAAATTCTATTCATCCGGAAGGACTGCCTTATTAACTGTTTTGGAAAAGAAAAGCCAAAATTATTTCATTTAGGCCTTTCATGAAGTGAAAAAAGAGGGCGAGAAGGTTAAGGACTCAGGAGCCACTGAATGAGAAAGAGAAAGTGGAAACGCTAAAGGGAAACAATCCTGAGATTCCCAAAATAAGATAAAAAGAAGATTCCGTCGTTTTTAACACGAGCTATCAACACCCGATGATAACGTCTCATCCTTTTAACTCGGCCCATACGTAAGAGGTTCCTTTCCTGAAACATTATTTCCACGCCTCCCTCCAAATTATTCCTCGCCGCCTTCGTATTGTTATCCACACCCCTGTCCCCGATGGAACTTTACCCTTACGGTATCCACTCTCTCACACGTCCCCTCCCGGCCCGCTTGAAGATATCTCTCTGCCTTCTTACGATAACGTAATCTCCTCTTATGACCAAACCGCGTAATCCCCTTTTCCACACAAGCCTAAATTATCTGAATCCACATACTACCCTGAGGGCCGAAGCAAGGACGTGTGGTAGGGGATGTTGGGATACCTGCAGGCAGTGACGTAGCCAAGATTGGGCTTTGGAGAGGAGAGGTTCATGTTGACATGATGGGCGGGCGATGATTAATTTGGGAAAATTATGAGCAAATATATATTTACGTAATTGAGAGCGAAAATGTGAATGCAGTTTATCAACAGATGTTTTAAGAGTTTTCCTCTGAAAACTTGTGAAACTACACGAAATACAGTTTTTTGTTTTGTAAAAACTAGAAACATTTATCGAAAATGTTTTTCTAACTGAAGAAATAAATTCAGCATTTTTTTTTAATATAAAACAAATATTACATCTTTCATTAGTGCCACTTTTTCAAATAAGTTCAAATTGGGGGGGAGGATGCGTCCGGACCCCATGAAACCCCCACCAGCTACGTCACTGCCAGGAGGCTGGGGAATAGGGACAAGGAATAGTAAAATAGAAGTGGTGAAAAATAAATATATTCAAACGAATCTCATTGACTCGATCAATATTTCAAACGAATCTCATTGACTCGCTGAATATTTATTGAAGTGAGTTCTAGTGTAAAAAAATTAGCTAATTGAATAAGGAATTAGTACCGGTCAATAAACTCTTCTTTATCCTGTATTTTATTATAGAAGATGATGCCCGTATGGATATCTACTGGAATCATGGGGAGGGAGAAGAAACAAACTTAGCAATCACTAACTACACATCGAGAGATTGCGTTGAAACTAACACTACTGCCAATATATCGCGTTAAGTTTATTTTTTCGATTATTTAACGTGTGTTCAGTTCCTTGGGCATAGGATCCATTTAAAGCATAAAGGTTTCTAAGATAATCAAATGTAGAAATAAAACTTTATAGTATAGAAATCAGCTCAAAAAAGATGGGTAGGGGAGAGGTTACGGAGAATTTTTAATAGAGGTATAAACTTCTGACTAAATGCTAAATATACGGAAAATAATGTTTGGAAAGTAATTTTAAGCCATGACTTTACCAGTTCAAAAAAGATATTGAAGCTATAAATGAAATGACTAGTCAAAATAAAGAAATTACTTAAACCAGAATGCATAAATAAAAATTGAAATACTTCTCGTTATAATTATTAACATATGGTTACTTAGAAGTTATTTACTTGTGGAAAAACAAGGTTGTTACAACAATATATTAGAGAAACGGTAAATAGTGTAAATATTCTTTATATATAAAAAGTATTACACGTACTGTTATCCAATATTAAAACTTATAAAACTGTAGCATGGGGTATGGTGTCCCAAAAAAACCGAAAGTTTGAAAGTTGAGGGGGCATTTCCATTTTCCTATGCGAATGCATGAAAAAACATCCCATAAAAATTTTCAGCTCAATCGGACAATATTTGACCTTGCCGAAACGCATCCAAAGTTTGAATTTTTGAGTTTTCCAAATTTCATGCAATGTTGCCTACCCTGCAGGAGGCTCGAGTGTTAAAAAACAACCAATTTTAAGTTCAAACCATCTCCTCTAGCTCTATAGTCGTTGACAGCAACACTCGAATCAAAATGAGCTTCATAGCCACAACTCGGTGTGTTTACAAGTCCCGCTCGCCGTTGCGGCCGCCAGGCGCCAGTCGAGTGCATATTGCTGATATGGCCCCGCCGTGTCGCGTTGAGATTCGAGTTATGTGCTTTCGGAACATCGCTCTGTTTATGTTAAAAGTATCCCGGCTTAGTCTATCAGTCACTCGTGGAGTTTAGTGTTGTGCACTAACTGAGAACGTGAGGTATTGTCGTGTGTTCCGAGGTCGAGGAAGTTTCGACGGTGGCCAGAATGAGCGTGAAGTCGAAGGGTACGCCGGTTATGCGAAGTGCGACAAGTGTGTGGTTGGTGGGTAATGAGTCCAAACATTTGCCCGGCAATGGTAAACTCCCAACGCTGCGTGAAGTTCTCAAAGTTTTCTTTTACAACCTACACTGTTCTCCAGGATCGATGTCAGCGGCAGATGCAGCAAGGATTACAAACAAAGAGTTACCTGTTGTGTGGGGAAAGTCTAATATTCCTACGCAGGAGGTCCGAGCAGCCATTAAGAAGCTCCTGACAGCTTACGAGAACTACCGTGCCCTTGGAAAAGACAAAAATAAAACTAGTGAGAAGTCAATGTCCGCAAGAGAGGAATTCAGCAAAGTGCTCGACCGTCTGTTTGACATCGGCTGCAAAGACGCCCTTTCAAAAATTACTGTGGAGGAGGATAAGTTGTTTTACATATCTATGAAAACTGATCGAAAAGGATATATGGCGGGTATTGATATAAAGTGGTGTAAGCGTTTAGAAAACCGTAAGAGACTTCAAGAAGAGGATTTTTTAAGGAAAAAAGGCATGAGAAAGAAAAGGAAATATTGGATGAGAAAGTGGACCTCGTTCGACAGATGTCTGCGGAGAGCACGACAAGCTCGTCGGATTCGGAAGAAGGTAATTTTTTCCGGGTGCGGGAAGGGTGACCAATATGGCAAAAGAAAGGGAGAAATAACATTTTGTTACTTTTACAGAATTTGAAATGCGGACAAGGTCCGGAAAGCGCCGTAGAGTAAGTATAATGTCCGACAGCCTTGTGACTGCTTCCCTAGATCGGACTCAGACGTCCTCTGCCGCTGGGTCTATGATAGTCCAGGCTGTCGCCAATGCGACAGCATCTGCATTGGGTTTTAAAGGGGATGAAATCCATTTAGTATCTTCCAAATCTCATCTACATAGAATGAGAGTGAATAAAAGGACCGAGACAGTAAGGCTTATCAAGCAAGACTTTCACCCTCAAGTTCCTTTAGCAGTGCACTGGGATGGGAAATTACTTCCAAGCAATGAAGGTATTAATACTTTCTTTTTATGGCGGCAATTATTTAATTGTTACTTATACTTTCTCCTAAAAATTGTGATACTTAATATTTTGATTGTAGATAAAAACAAACTGGCCGATCGATTGCCTGTGCTGGTCACAGGGCAAGGTATAGAGCAGCTTCTAGGCGTTTCGGAGTTGGCGTCCGGGTCCGGGCTTAACACAGCCTATGCAGCCGCAGGTCTTATCAAGGATTGGAAACTAGACAGTCAGGTCATTGCCATGGTATTCGATACAACTAATCAAAATTCCGGCCGATGGAAAGGAGCTTGCACACTTCTTCAGCAGCAACTTGGCAAAGAACTCTTACACCTTGCATGCCGACACCACATTTTTGAACTGGTGATTGGTGCCGTGTTCCATTCCTTGATGGGAACAAGTAATAATCCTGTACTGCTGTTTACTGACACCTTGCGCAAAGAATGACCGAAATTAGACAAAGGTACTTGTCACTTTAAAGAATATATAATTTGTTAAATTTTTACTCGAGCTTTTTTACTCACATGCTTTTCCTGATTTTCGCAGACGCTTACCGTACAGCGGGTACGACAAGAGGCTGTTTGAAGGATATTTCAAATGTAGATGACATTATCAAATTTTGTATTCTTCAGCTGCAGGTTCGTAAATGGCAAATGCCAGGATGCTCATGGTGATTTAAAGTCCATCCTCAGGATAAGTATTTAAAATTATGCTCCATATTATTTCAGAACCACCATCCTCGAGACGACTACAAAGAACTTTTGGAGTTGTGTATAGTGTGGTTGGGTGGTGTGGTTCCCAAGAAAGAGAAGTATGTGGTTCGCCCCCCAGGCCCAACTGACAAATCACGGTGGATGAATAAGGAGCTCTACGCTTTTAAAACGTGGATGTTTGGCAAGCCCTTGCGTTTGTCGACACATGACAGTGACAATTTATTCAAATTGTGTTGCTTCATTGCAAGTGCATTTATGAAACATTGGTACACCTGTCCCGTGGCAGTGAGCGCTCCAAGAATGGATCTTGAACTACTTAAAGTCCTTGCTCGGAAGAAAGACCCTCACCACGCAGCAGCTTTGGCCAAGTTTTGTAACCATCTATGGTATCTTTCCGAAAACTTGATTTGTAAGGCCCTCTTCGATGAAATGGTTTCTGACGACGAGAAAAGAGACATTGCGGAAGCAATCAGAGACAATGAGGGGTCTGATGATGACGCACCTCGGGCTACTCTTCCGCCTAATCGACCTATTAGTGAGCTGACTCTCGCTGACTTCGCTTCGAAAAATTCTGTGAAGTTTTTCAAAAGTTTTGGTATTTCGCCGACATTTTTGTCGCGAGATCCGTGCACATGGAAAAGTGACGTAGACTATCAGAAGGGCCTATCTATAGTTCAACACCTTAAGGTTGTTAATGATACTGCAGAGAGAGGAGTTCAATTAATAAAAGATTTTCTAGTCAAGAAAAAATTGACAAATGATGAGGCTCAGAGGCAACATCTGTTGCTAGTTGTTAAGTGGCATAGGGAAATGTATGAAAAAAGTGGCAAAAAACTCTAGTTTTTCATATTGCTTGTTGTTCCCAGTGCTTTTGTATCCGCATTGTGACAGTATAATAATAAGAGAGCATTTTCTTTCAGAGGTTTCTAATTTTAAATCCCCCAAGACCCTTAGAGCTAGGCAACATTGCATGAAATTTGGAAAACTCAAAAATTCAAACTTTGAATGCGTTTCGGCAGGGTCAAATATTGTCCGATTGAGCTGAAAATTTTTATGGGATGTTTTTTCATGCATTTGCATAGGAAAATGGAAATGCCCCCTTAACTTTCAAACTTTCGGTTTTTTTGGGACACCCTAATCATGGGGGTACGTAATTAGAAAAATAAAGAAATGTAACCTGTGCACCAAATTCTGAATGCTTTTCTCAAAATAGCAAATGTTGGCTAGAATAGGGCTCACATATCGGTTACTTTTCCTTTAGTCTTTACATACTTCCACCTCCTGAGGAGCAAGTTTGTCAAATATTTAACGAATCCTTTAAGGAGCTTACCAGTCCGCAGTATCTAGAAAATAGAATTTCAGTGTCATATGTAAAAAAATGGATCCTGTTGAATGTAAACGGGAAGAAAAAAGTAGAGGAAAACTGAAATATAATTATAATTTATTTGCCACGAAAAAATTCCCACTTCCTCAGCTATAATTCGGTTCAATGTTAATATAAGCCTTAAGGGACTTAGACCTTAGTTCCTAATTCAAGCCTATGGTGTAATTGCCTAGTAGATTGGCAATTTAGTTGACGAATAGAAGTCCAAATTTCAAATTATAAGGAGAATGAGAGCGAATACGCAAGTCAAATGCAAGAATAAAAAGTTTTGTTCTTTTAGGTATTTTATACTTATAGTTCGCAGCCTGTGTATCATGGGCGTAAGTAATTTATTAAAGCAGAACAGGAAATCGTGTGGCTCTCCCTGCATCGAATCCTCAATTCATGTCTCATGGAAGAAATCGTTGAACACAAAATAGCCGACTAGGGCACCCTGGGTCCCAAGGGCCTTTCTTCTATGGTTAATTAATCCTTTTAGATCCTGTGAAGCATGTCACTAACCCGTGAAAAAAATATTAATTTTCTGCAAAATGTTCCACATATAAAGTAACTAATATTGATTCCGTGTAGACTTCCGTGGAGTCTTTGGCTTGGAGAGACTAGGTTTTCGGGTCTTCCTCCGCGTCTATTCTACTAGACAATATTTCGCCGGAGTTCCAGCTGGCTTCTTCAGGACCGCAGAAGTAGACCTGAAGAAGCTAGCTGGAATGACGGCAAAATATTATCCTATAGAATATAGATAGACGCGGAGGAAGACCTAAAAACCAAGTCTCTCCATAACTAATATTGAGTTTGTATGAACGCTAAAGTTTTAAAATTTAGTTCAATTTCATGAAAGACGCCCGTTGCATTCAAGCAAACACAATTTTATTCTCTCAGATAGAGAAGATGTGATATAAAATTACAATTTTTTCCTACATGTATGTCAGCCTTCCTCATATTAAACGTAACGTACAAGTCCTCATTTTCGAAAGAAATATCGCAAAAAAGTATGATTTTATTTTTCGTGTCAAAAACAGCGCATATCCTTATACAAATACCCCCTTAAACCCTTTGGCTTTCCCATTTTCCTTCGTATGATTCGTTTTCAAGGAGACCTTCCCCGCACAAGGTTTTTCTGCACACATCTTTCCCAGCACCGCAACCCTTTCCTCCCTCAGACCGATTACCGCACTAAACTCCCATAGCCTACAAGACGACGCTCCTAATTTTATAATCCCTTATGCGCGCGTGCCACCGGAAGATGGTATCTTAAAGAGTTTCCCCTCGTACGGTTTCCGCCTTCTCCTTATGACGCAAAATCCACGAGGCTTAAACGCGGGATTTTTGAGAAATCTCTGCGGTTTCCCGGAATCACGCCAGAACGGGCTTTTCGGCGTACCACAGCAAGAGGGTTGTTGGAAATGAATTGGTCGCATTCCTAATGGTTTTTGCATTACCATTCATGCATACATAACCATCAAACTCCTAGTAGAATGGCTCTCGAGAAGGCAGTGTCATAAAAGAATAATTAGTGGTTGTGGGCTTATAAAATGAGCATTTATTCTCTGAATTCTCCCACATGAGTCTATTCCATCATTTTTTTACTTTTATTTTATTCATGAAAGATCCAAGCGTCCCTTTTCCGTTTAAGAGATTCTTAATTACCATAGCTCGGCCGAGGTACTTCGATAACATTCATCCAAGGCTAGGATTTTGGGCATTATTTATATGTATGGCTATTTCACCTTTTGTTATTTGGACTCAAGAATAGATTAATTAGCACTCTTTTTTGGTCCACTAATTTAATCAGCACACTGTATCACAATAAGGATAATTATGCTTGCCAAAACCCTAAGCATTTGGCCCTGGTTTATCAAATATAAGTTCCTACTCTAGTTTATTAATTTACATAGCAATTCGCAATTTGCTAAGAAAAAATAAATAAGAAAATGTAAATATTGCAGAGGTTTTGATTATATTACATCATCTTTAGAACTGAAGATGGAGCAATAATGTGTCATTGTAGGCCATAACAAGCGTTTATATTAACAATCTTAATTATGCAACTCTTCATATTGTCGACTAAAATCTATGAAATATCCGGTGTGTCTCTTTATATTATATGGTTTGACAAGAAAAGCACATTTTTAAAAGTATTTTATCAATTACTTGGTGCATTGCATAGAGTTTTTGAGGGTATTCCAAGCATGAAATTATTTTTTCAGAAGTTATGAAACAAAAATGATCCAACCCAGGATATAATTTCAGAATGAAAAAAAATCTAACAGTATTTACTGAGTTCAAAATAGGTAACAAAAATCACTGAAATGTTGGAATCATAAGAACCTATTACAGAGAATGTTTTCCCTGGTACTTGAAGCATATGTATTAAAATTTGGTACTAGCGAATGGAACTGTACATTTAAATGATGAATTTAACATATTTGTCAACGCCAGTGACTTTTCCTTGATCTGTTTTGCCTTCATAGTAGCTTTGGAGTGACATTTTTCTTAGTTTACCCCCGCACATCTAAGAAGAAAATCTGATGGTGTCACAGAAAAATGTAGCATTTTCTTTTCGATTAATTTATTTAGAATAAAATTGACATCTTACAGATCGTGCAGAAGATGTGAAAGGTTCTAACTGGTTCCTTACAGTCAAGTCAAGAACGTACACGATATTCAAACGCAATTCCATCGGCAGTGGAGCCTTTTCCAATTGAGACCTCATGTGTGCCTTAACCAAAGATAATGCCAATTCTTTCAGTATTTATGAACGATTTAATTTCCCACAAT
This sequence comes from Pyrrhosoma nymphula, assembly GCA_963573305.1. Classification (NCBI taxonomy): domain Eukaryota; kingdom Metazoa; phylum Arthropoda; class Insecta; order Odonata; family Coenagrionidae; genus Pyrrhosoma; species Pyrrhosoma nymphula. The sequence continues at coordinate 42,871,409 of OY754337.1, read as the reverse complement.
TTAACTTATATAAAACGTACCCATCTAATCCGTCAGTTACCAAAATTGCATAAAAATATCGTTATGGCAACCTATATGTTTTCCATGCAGTTTTCATGCTGGGGCAAAGCTTATGAAATAAATTTACTCCACCTCATTTATCATTATAGTGCAAAACTACTTCAGGTTTCTTCGACATATCGTCTAATTCGCCTCTGCAATGCAAAAAAGAGAGCAAAAGGAAGTTATTATTTATCAGTAGAAAGAAAACCAGACATCTTTGAAACAAGAACTCAGATGACATATTATCGCGATTCGTTGTACACATATATGCTTTGGGGATTTCAGATTTATTTCTCCTAATAGAATCAACCATTATGAGTTTCTGCCCTGCCAAATCTGTCACCAGCTTCGATGGAAGAGAACCAATTATCCATAGTAACAATCCTGTTAGTGCCGTAAATCTTTTTGGTGAGTTCCATTACGTACAATATTAGGATAGACATAGAAGGACCTATGATCTGCATTCCTGTGTTCGGATAACACAGCTGAGAGAAACGGTTCTAAAAGGACACATTGTTACAATTTTCAATCCATACTTGTCTGGCATATTATGTAAATACTTTCTAAGTGGACATCTTCTACTGAAACTAAGCAAGGTTTCGTCAACTATCACATTTTCAGAGGGAGTATACATTGTAGAACACTGCCTCATGCATTTGGTCCCGCAGCTCTGGTCAGTTTCTAATTCTCTCAACTATGAACAAGGAGGATATCATCCGTCATCAAGAGCAAACCGATGGTTGCTTTGATTTCTAATACATTGGTCGGGAAAATATCTCTGAACTGTTTAAATTTTCTGAACATATCTTTCAACCTACTCACTTTTATTCAAAATTAATCTTTGCAGTAATTAATTATTAATTAGCACACTAATGTTTTTTCTTAAAGACTACACATATTACCGTCGAATTCTTCACTCAAAAGATCTCTTCTAACTTTTTCCTCAGTCGAAAATACTCTCATTGCCGCGATATAAACGGAAAATCCGATGGAATAGGAAGTTACGTAAATCACAACAAGGGTCGTATCCGACCCAGGCGTATTCCACTTCCCGTTCTTGAGCCTGTTGTTGAATGTTGGGTGAAAAAAAAATTAATCGATGTCAGACACGCCGAGATGAAACTTGTAAAGAAAGGTACTGAGAAGCGCGCATGCTTAGAAATATCGGCGTGGGTGTAATCGTTGTTAATATGACGACATGGGTCGGATTCGACCCGATGTTGTGGTTCACGGTTTAAGACACTTTTGAACGACACTTTTTCCAGCATTGAAATTTTAATTTTTAAACTTAACTCTGCATACTATATACGTTATAATAGTCTCGGGTGAACATTTTAAAACGTTCCAACTCTCTGTTCCAATTTCTTACTGACGCATGCGCAGAAGCGCTTATGAATATAATTCATAACGCAATATCGGCTCATTTTGAAAAATCGAAAGCGTCCATACTATACACTGCATTGATATTTAGATAGCTTCCCTGGTCCTGGGGCAAACTTGATCAGTACAGGGGGGTAATGCTGTAAGGGGTTAAGTCTGAAAAACGCCAATTGTCTCCCATGCCTCACCTAACATATTTGCAACTTTTTTGCAAAGAGAGTTATGGATTTTTTTTAAATTATCCCACTATGTAAACGTGCACCTTTTCTTAAACAGTTAATTTAAAATCTACTGAGAACTTCGAAAGAAATTATACGCCGATAAAGCAAAACGTTATCTCATTTTTATCGATGAACTATAATTTTCGGACCGGAATAAGTCATTTTTTGTAAAATAAACTTCCTAAGTTACTTAAGCAACAGTCAACATCGCCAAAGTTTCGAACGTCGATGACAGTTAAGGTTTATTGTTCGCGTTTAAATCACACAAACATTTGACTTTAGTGGCGTTAATTATCTCTTGAGGTTTAAGAAATGTTTGATAGTTTCTTTCTCACACTAGACGCACAATAGTGAAATTGTAGAATATTAACGATGGCAATACTCACTGTATGCAAATAATTTGTAAAAAAAGAAGAGAGCTTATCGGAGGCCGCCATGTTGTCAGAAATTACGTCTAAAGACTCGTTAAGGTCCTTAAAGCCGCAAGAAAGGCAATTGGCATTTTCCAACGTCCTAAAACAGATTAAGACTAACCCCAGGGATATCTTACCTAATATGAAATCAAAACATTTGCATCTGCAAATAATGTTTAGGTCATTTTAGCTCTGCCAACAGTGTTCTCAAGAAACGTTGAATTCACCCGTGATTGGTAGTTGGATACGAGACTCGAATGCAATTAAAGAACCTTAGGTACCTATCCCGGATTCTAGCACCGAAAATAGATTGCAATTGAGCCTTTTAAATGATAAAATGTTGAGTATGCTGAATTTGGTTTAATTTTCAATTCTGAAATATGACAAGCTAAAAACAGCCTCAACTTTTCATCATCACGAGGAGCCATGAAACCAAAGATTATTTTTCCGCCATTCACCACGTCTCTTTTTGAAGGCCCACTTTATTCCTTGAAAAGATTTCACTTATGCGTCTCCCCTCGATGTCTCCATGTATTCTTTACTTTGTCTTACTTGGTAATTCTTCCCCATTAAAGAACGTGAAATAGATTCCTGGTAATAGACATGAAAGAAAGGAGTGTTCTTCATTGTTTACGTCATATTGGAAAAAGAGACCAACGACCATGCAGAATTATGTTGGAAGAGTGGTAAGCGTGAGAGTAAGAGGTATAATGCAAAATTCTTGGATAACTATGGCGGATAATACTCTTAAGAGAAGGGATATTAGGAGTCTAAAGAACAAGAAGGCATGTAAAAAACAATGCTTGACCGTAACTGAAGTGAAGGATAGGGTATTATGGAGGAAATTATAAATCCTTACTTGCCTATCACCTGTAATTATTCTTTTTTGAGTATTCCTACTCGGAATAGGAACACGGATGAATTCTAGGTGTGGCTGAATACTGATGGATTCGGGAATTTTAGAAAGACAAAAAGTTTGAAAGGAGCGTTATATAAGGAAAAATTGAAGGAAAAGCCCCATAAGGATAATCAAGGGACATATCGATGAAATATGGAAATACAAAATCCAGGTGAAATGGGATATAAAACAAAATAGCAACAAAATCATGAAGGACTTTGCAGGGGAGAGGGTTTAATGCATATTTTATGTAATGCATTAAACCCTCTCCCCTGCAATGTAATATTTAATGCAATTCATTAATGTAAATAAAGTCTAATAGATTCATAGGCCATAGAGAAATATAGCTTTAAATATGGTTGTCTCATATCTGGAGCGTAGTTTGCACCTATGATAATTGATACAGTAAATCTGCTTGGTTACTTGTGGGAAAAAAACCTAGTCACGAGGCATATAGCCCATTCAATGCGGATGCCTTGAATTCAAGGCATCCCGTGCAAGCCAGAGGCGCGGATGCCTTGAATTCAAGGCATCGGTCCCTTACTTTTCTCGGTTTTCCCTAGTTCCCAAGCGTCGGCGCTGACACTTGTAACTTCCTTCAGCGTCTTAGGCTTGCTCTAGGCACACGTGGATGAGTTTCGTTCTTTGCTGGATGTGTTTTCGTTTTATATAAATAAAAGAAAAAAAACCATTCAGCGTGGGAATAAATGTCATGTCAACAGGTCAGCATTGAATGGGATAGGACTCAAAAGGAGAAAAAAGAAATTTCAACGAGCACTCCGAATTCCATAAAAAAAAACAAAAGGCAATTTTATCATTTAATCATGTTGATTCGACCAGAAAATATTACAATAAACCAAAGACTCTACAAAATGTAATTATTTATAATCAATGGCATATGTTATATCCTACTTATGAGGCTCTATGACTCATGAACTAGATTAATCAGTTTATAATTCCTAATGCTAAGAATAGCATAGATGAAGAGCACACAAGCAATACAATTTATCGTCTGGCATTAATAGAGACTGATAATTACTTTAAGGTGCCTGCGTATAATTTGAGGGACAAAACGCATGGATTGCAAAACATTTCCTGACCTCTGGAATAAAACCGTGAAGCATAATGAATATGTATGTGATATAGAGTACTCTGAACTTTTCAACTATATCTGTAGTTTTTGGAAATGAATTCGACAAAAAGGTTTTTAGGTTGAACTTAGGTGAAATGATTACAGCTTGACATATTTTAAGTCGTTTTTCGCATCAATTTTTAATCTTTTATGAAATAATAATCTTTGTTAATGATAAACTACATAGTTCAACAATAAACAATTGGAAATCGAATCCTAACATTTAAAATGTGTTTTTGTACTTATACTTCCCTTCACAGCCAAATGAAAATTCCTGAGATAGGATGATCTAGTCCCACATCGGCCAAATGCAATCGCATCGTATAACTTTACTGCGCTTTAAGGGGTCTCCCACGAAATTTAAAGAACTTTGGTTAGGTGCAAATCACATTAAACCTAAAGATTTCTACACGTGTCTTAACCTTTTAAGGACAAGCGTGCATTTAAATGTTCACTCCGAGGTGGGGTCCCACGGCCGTGCGCACAATATATTGAACGATGGATGTGGTATATAAATCCGTTGAAGTCCTACTGATTGTTCAAAATTAAATACGGCAGGCAGCGTCCGAAGTGCCACTTTTAATCCGTACGACAAAGGTTCAACACTTACTGCACTAAATGCAAGGAACTAGGATTTATCAAACGAATATAAGGAAAGTTATTCGATGAAAAAGTGAAAGAAAGATGAAATTTTGCTCAGGTTAGGCAACATCTCGAATAATCTGTGACTAATTTAGACCCGGTACGGGAAAAAAATTAATTTTGTAAGCTAGTAAAATACTACGTTATGAATTGCTATTATATGATTCGTTATAAACTGCATCGAGTGAAGAGAAAGTGTGCTGATGAAGAGACTACGTTGGGAGCCGCAAGAAACTCGGAAGCTACACGCTTGGCTTATATAACTTGAAAAATATCAGATCATGCGTGTTTTAAAACTAAACGAAAGATATCAATTTGACCCCACGCTTAAAACCCAGAACTGATAGAATCAAAATAATAACAGGGATACTCTGTCGAACTGATAGGTTCAAAAATCCCTAATTTCAACGTACGATTAGTAATTATAACCAAAACTGCGTGACACTTTCTTTAGACAAATCGTTTACACATTATTCTCCTCTGCCCTCTTTCTCATTTTTTTCCCGACAACATCCCCTTCCACGGATGGTTTCTTAATACACCCTGCCACACGCACCTCTGTGGTGTCTCTTAGAGCATTATAACAGTTGTAGTATGAAAATATGAAAATGGAAATGATTGTTACACACAGGAAAATTTTAATATGAGTTCGTATGACGTCGACGCTCAATGTTTACAAGAAATCTTAATGGAATCGTTTATTCAACTTTTGAAACGTCAAAAAAAGGGTCGGTGACGAGGTTTAATCTCATTCATATCGCAGCGGTTTTTATCAATGCATGATCGGATAAACAATGGCTAAGAGAAAAATATTGACTCAAATTTATAGAAACTTGTTGGCAGTGACTAGCGTGAAGTGTGACGTCGAGGGAGGTGTAAAGTCACCTGGAAGGAGCTTGCTAAGGAGTGGAGAGGAGAGGACAGCAAAAGTTTGGCAACGCTACCAATTAAATTGCAATTGCGTTGGGAGGGCGTCAGCGCTGCATTGCTAGGAGGGTCAGCAGCGCGTTTCAAAGCAATGAGTATCATAAAAACGAAGCTGATTCAACATACGCTGGCATTGTTCTTTACCTACCGGAGAAGTCCGCTTAGAATACGATAAGGAGAAAGAGATATACAATCCAGATATGAATAATAAAAGAAGAATTTTGAAGCTTCAAATGAAGGTTTGTAGCCTTGGCATTCGTAATGGTTGAATACAATTACTGCATTGATCCCACATATTGAGCCAGTTCGTAGACTGCTGCTCCGAGGAGGTTATTCTGCGTAACCGTCATTGTGTTTTACTTTCACTATACTTATACCTTGGTGCTAATTAAACTTAAGCACTTATGATAAACATTAGGGCATTCTACCAGCTTAGGTAGATCTAATTGGAAAAGTGTAATCATCCTCTAGATTAATACACAAAAGAGGGTGATGTTCGCCAAGAAAAACTATTTTACTTGACCGGTATTCGAACTCGGATTTCCCAATTGCCAGTCATCTCTTTGGTGCATATATTTGCGTCCGTGTGACTGCGTACCACATCATTTGTGCAATCACAAATATTGGAAAAATTTCCAGAAGTTCGTAGTTCTAAAGCGGTAATGTTGGGTTTATTCTCTGCAACTGTGCAATAGCATGCACGACACGTCTCCTGTGCTACAACGTAGACTGAGAAGGAGATCAACTTGTACATATAAACCCCCACTGAAACTCATCTTGAAGATGGTTTGGTGGTATACCAGGTTAACACATTTCACCAGAATATGTGAGATCCAGGTTTGAATCTGGGTTAAGTCAAATGATATATTTTCATGGCGTTGTTCACCATCCTTGATGTACTTACCTATATGCACCCGTGTGTGAGGCTACGTACCACATCATTTGTGCGATTTCAATGAAAGGAAAAAGCATCCTCTAAATTGCTACAATGAAAGAACCCTGTACTCTAACAATTTCTATCTTCGGTACGAAGTTTTCCGCGGGGTTTTATTATTATTGTAGCAGTTTTCGGGCGTTCCTCCACGTGATGTCTATTCGTGATGTTTACAACAGTTTCTCCAGCCACCCTTCTGGCGTCTTCAGGTCTGGAGAGGCGATGTTCATACAGGAGACCACCTGCCTAAACCTAAGGACAAACTCCCGCACGTGCTCTCTGAAGGTGTGTATCAACTGGAGTGCTCCTGCTGAAAGTCCTTCATTGGGCAGATGAAAAGAGCCATCAAATGCAGGATAAGAAAGCATGAAAGAGCGACGGAGAAGAAGCAATTTCAACTCTCCGCCGTCGCAGAACACGTATGATCAGAACCCGGACACAAGGTGGACTTCGGTAAACCTAGGGTTCTATCGAGAGAAATTTGCTACTACCCCAGAATCATCCGGGAGGCAATTGAAATCGCAAAAAATCCAGAAAACTTAAACCGGGAGGACTGATATAATCTCCAAAGTATCTGGAAGAGAATAGTTATAAAAGGAAACCAGCAACGAGCCAATCGAAGAAATTCCCGCCAAAGAGATCAAAGTATATAAGACGGACAAAACGGACATCGCCTCTTCAGACCTGAAGACGCCAACAGGATAGCTGGAGAAACTGTTGTCGAGCATAGACATCACGCGGAGGGACTTCATTTCTGTGGACGTCCTACCTCCTCCCATTCATCCATTAAGCTTATTCATTTCCTTACTATTCCTTGCTTAACTAGCACCCCACCCTGTATCATGGCCTTCAACATCCTATCATTTTTGCCATCATCTCATCTCTTCATCAACTCCTCATTTCCTCTTCCAGACACCTACTGCGCCTCCGCCAGACATTTCCAATCCTCAACAACTACACCAAGAACCTTTTTATTAGTCTTCATTCTTGTTCATCACAGTTCAGTTTAAATTTTCATCCAAATTTCAAACACTATCATCCTATTCTCGTCCTCTTCCCTCAGAGGTCGCGTTTATGCACCACGCAACGCTACAATCCATACTAAACTCTTCGCCAACCTTTTGTTTACATCCTTATTTAAAATTCGCGTCATCATTTTACTCCTACTACTGAACGCTTACGTCGTAATTGAAAGACTCCATCTCATGTCTCTACTACTCAGTCCATTTTCCTCCACCATTTTTATAAGTTATGAAATTTTTCTACTTGTTCCAGTTGGTGCTCATCTACTATGACAAGTATAGCATCATTTTATATCGTTCCCTTTCTATACCATAAACAAGAAAAATTCGTTACTTAAGAGAAGTAATTGATTTCAACCCTTGGACAAATAAATACTATCCTTACTTACAAACAAAAGCGTAATAGCTTACTCGAGAAAAGTGCTAAATATCATCTACGCTATTTTCCGGCTAATTTTTAACTTGATTGATTTCAAACCTGTTTTCTTACTATTTTCCACTCAAGAAATGCGCTACATATTATTTGAAGTAATTCTCTGCTAATTTTATGCTACATAGAATCCATAATGCATACTTTTTATTTGTATCAACTGAGTTGACCGTATTTGCCACTGATTTTCTTATTAGAAACAATGTGGAAGAAAGAACATGTTGTGTCTACTCTGAAATTACTTTGGCTATCGTGTTTCCCATGGTCACACCTTGAGGCATCATAATGTAAGTGATCAGGGATTCTGCAGTTTAACGAGAATGTTTGACGAGACGGAATGAATTCCAGAAGTATACACGATTAGGATTTAATGGTATAACCTTGTCAGGAGTAAATATAATATTTTTTATTGTACCCTAGTTTGGTGAATTATATGTGACTGGTTACCGTAACTCGGGGTTTCGTTTGTTCTTTACCACTTCATCATTCTCAAATAAATTCCTTCCATCTATTCCCAGGCCGTCCAGCATTTATTTTCCTTCGTGGGCACTAATCTCTTAAAATCTTAACTACCCTACTTACTTCTATTATTTTAAATTAGTCATTGCACATAATTCTTCAGCTCTCTGATCTTTAGCTTACGTAACTTTGGTGGTCTTTTGCACTATTTATTTTGTTTAAGTATATTACCTACTGTTTCTTATTTGATCATTTCTTGTTCTTTCATGTATTTTCCTGGGGTTCTTTACTTCCGGGTTGTATCGAGTAATCTGTATGTGCTTGTTGCTGGCATACAAGTTTTAATGCCTTTATATTGGTATAAACATTATTTTGATATGCTAAGGTTTTGTGATTCTAATGGCTTCTAGTCTTTTCTCTTTAAAGTCTATGTATTCCAGAGAAACTGTTAGTTACGCGTATTCCGTGTGGTATAACTTATTTAGTCGAAACTCATCAACAATAATGAATGAATTTTTCAATCGCCTAATTAAACAAAATCTAAGAGAATGCAAAATGTGAACAATCGGTCCTGTCACCTTGACAAGCATCATGTACAAAAATTGAGAGGCAACCGAAGCCTAGTTAAAACATGCGTTTGTGTTAACCTGGCTACGGACTTTCGGACGGAAATGTGGGGAAAAATATATAAATTCACGAAACTTTATGAGAAATATTCAACGACATAGTACACATGTAATGTCAATATCCACCAAAAGGTCAAGCTAACTCAAACGTTTGATTTTATGAAATTACAAGGTAGACCTAGCATAAAATCACAAGAAAATAAATTATCGTAAGATTTAGAAAAAAATTATTTTTGCTTTCCATCAAATTGTAAACCTTGTCATTTTCAGAGATGAGTATCGTCTATGTGTCATTTTAAGCTGGCAGGAGGAAAAACGAAGAGAAACATAGCGAGGGAAGAGAGGCTTCTCCACATTCAATGCAAAGTTAAGAGCCTTAAATGGTGAAGCCCCCGACTAGGTAAACGAACCATGGTATGCGAAGGGGAAGAATTTTTAGGAGGGAGGAAATGTTTGGGAACACGAAGTGAGGGTTCCAGGACAGGACAAGAGAATACGATGTCAAAAAATCGTGGATATCTATTCACCAGCCGAGAGTAAAAGCCTTTCTAGAAAATTTCCATGAGAAGGTAAAAAAATCCATGACGCGCGTCTCATGGTTTTAGCGTCACTGTAGGAGGAAAAAAAATAAATGGATGGGCTGAGGGTTGAAGGAAAGGGGAAGGAATTGGGCGGCGAAAAAAATAGTGGGTGGGATTTTCCGAAGCCTTTAAAGCGATCAATCACCCGAAAAAGGAATCAGTAAGTGGTTGCGGGTGCGAGACGATCCTGGCGGGTTGGGAGAGGGAAGGAATAAAGGATGGGGAAGGAGGAGGAGGGAAGAGAATTTAAAGGAAAATTGGAAATAAAAGGAGAAACGGCGAAACTGGAGGCAGGGAGGGAGGAAGAGAAGCAGTGATGGTAGAGCAGTCGTTGGAGGCGAGGAACAAGCTGAAAGGCATTCCCGGAGGCTCGTGGGAGAAAAACGGAGAGAATCCACAGGCTGTGCGATCCTCAAATTCGGATTCACCGACTTGACGAATCAATTCAACGCCAATGTATTATCCGTGCAATAATTTTGGTGATTGAATTGACGTCTTCTAGAATAAAAATCAGCATAAGGGGTACTAAACCCCTTAACATCACATTTCATTTACAATTTTTTTAAATTATTGATTAATCCTTCGTCAATAAAAGTTGAGTAAATTAGAGCGCTATTAATTCAACTCGGTCATCCAGGTGACCTTCGACAGAAAGTATTTAAATCTCGTAAACACGTGTGTGTTTACGAGATTTAAATTTTTAAAACAAAAGTGGTTGATTTGGCTTAAAATATTCTAACTAAATGTTGCCGTCGTGTTCTATCCTTGGATTACACATGGATTTCGTTAGGAAGTCAGTTGTGCTAGGATTGACGTAATGTAAATATTCCAGAGTACACTGAAGTGTGCTATTTCACAGTCTGCTTTTTCAGTGACTAAGAACGTTTACGTCACATCGTCATCATCAGGCACAAGCAGATAACGACTTGAACGCTTTGAAATGCGTAGTAGTTAAAATTCAAGTGAGCCAGTAAGGCGTGAGTCAGGAAGACGGCCGTGGTGCGTTTGTGTGCATATGTCAGCATTTGTGGCTGTGATTAGTGGCGAGAAAATAATTTAGGTACGGTATTCTATTCCAACGCACCTATTCCTATTATGGTTCCGCTCCAGTTCATGTATTTGGACCTGCATACGTAAATTAACCTCCCCTGTAATTAAACCTTCTGGCTTTTCATCCTTATTTTCTCAATCAGGCCTCGGAGCGGAGTTACGCCAACCGCAGTCAAGTATGATATAGTTACGGCAACAATTGCTACAAACAGCTCCGCGAATAGTGATGGGTAAAAGCTTACAGCAAATAAGTGTTTTTATTCTCATTGTCGCATGTCAAGTTTGTGAAGTGGAAGTTCATGGGTTAGAACCTCAATTCACTTTCAATGATTAATGAGATTATTTTTTCAGTTATGCGTTTGTTTGCAAAAAATATTTTGACATTTCATTATCTCATTTAGTTTTTGTTAATATATTTTTTAAGTCAATTTTATTAGTTCTCTGTTGCATAGTGTTATGTTTTAACTTAAAAAGAGCACTATAACTTGAGGAGACATTTAAGAGTAGGATGGTTGTGAGTCAGTAGTCTTAGGTTGGAGAGAATAAGAAATAAATTAAGACATTTGATGCCAGTGAATGATAGTACATAAAATCATTGCTGAACGACGTCACTGTGGTGAATTATAGTTGACTTTCAATGGTAACTCGATTCAAAAGTTATATTTTCAAGAAAAATATTTAACTAATTCATGCAGTTAGGGTATCTTACCTTCAGCGTGTTAGCACATTAGCAACATTTAACCGCATTTTGCATCAGACGTGAGTAGCATGAGTGGGGGATGAAACCCACAATGCAAGAATCTTATTATTGCTGTTTATAAGGAATGCAATTTTATTTAAATCTACATGTACGTAATACCCAGCGGGCCAGTTCGTGTAGGTGGCAGGAAGTGAGTTATATCCTATTATCACTACTCTATTTCCTAATTAATTAACTAAATAACCTTAGGAAATGAAACTGCGACAATAACTGCATTTGCAAATGCTTCATAATATTTTACAGGTAGTGAAATTTTACCAACAAGCACTACATTATAAGTATGCTATCAATATCATAGAAACTATTATCATTAATGTATATTTCAACAACATTAATGTACGAAGACATAAGTTATGCAATAAACATGCAATCCGTGCTCTTTACAATACTTACAAGATTAAAAAATGAATATTAGAGAGCATATCAACTAATTAGCTGAACTACTTATCGACAAACCTAATTTAAGACTCAAAGGCAGCTTTTATAGCCTTCTGACTTTCGCGGGAGAAATACATAATTGACCTGTTCGTTGCAATATATTTTCATAAATTTATTCTCATGATCTAATATACCATAATATATCAAGTTCCATCAAACGTAATCGACGTACTCGGAAAATAGATCGGATTGGAACTTAAACAAATGATAAAACTTTGATTGGTTTGAATAATGAGTGTAAACTTTGATTGATAGTTTGAAAGCGGTTCTCAATTCATTTTCTTTAGAAGGAGGATACTTCATAAGGATCTGGCATAAATACTGACAGCGTATTCCAAGTCGGGTGTAACTAGAGTAAAGTGGCAATTATCATAACGTTCATGTCACACTTTCCTAGTACTCTTTAAACAAATTCCCATTTACGATTACGATTTGTGTTTACTAGAATGGATAATACGAGTATTTTCTGCAAGTAGTTAATTTACCTCGATAAAAGTTCTTAGCATAGTATAGCGGCGGGTTAGTTATCCCTTCTAGCCATCAGTAGCGCTACCAAGGTAAACTTTAAGCCAGCGTTTGAAAATTAACCATTGGGACCCTAGTTGTGGAGTACTACACCGTGGCATAACTGCTCAGGAGCCTATATACTAGTATGTTCTCGGCCACGTAAACAGATGTAAGAAGTGAGTCAGCAAGTGGTTTCGGGCCAGAGAGATAATAGGGTGTTTATAGGGAGAATCAAAAGATAAGTTGGCAAAACAATAGTAAAACGAATTAATGAATTTCATTTTTAATAGGCTTGGATTTTCTCAAGAAGTTTAATATTTTCTTTAAAATGGTCAAATTTTTTAATTACTCAAACAATTGAATTGTATTTACTCGTAAACCGCAACATTTCCAATAATTTCAATTAATTTATACCAGTTATCATTTCAACCTTGTAATCAGTTAAAGCCTAACTATGCCGTATATGTTAAAAGGCTACACAATTCAGAGTATAATATTGAAAACATACCCTTTCACTTCGATATAAACAAAATTAAGTTCCAACAGATGGATTTGTCGGTCGAATATATCATTTTTTTATATTTAATTATTATTATCTCGTTCATCAAAGAGTAATCAATACACTTAATTATGCACCCTAAACAAAATATTTTTCATTTGATCACTGCCCACAACATCATATTGCTAGTACTAGCCTGCTTTCTGCAGAATTCCTGCCTTAATTTAATATTTACAAAATGTCCCCAGCTGCCGATCATAGTCGTTTGGCCATATTCGTTCCTCGTAATGACGACCACGACGACGACGAGGCTTTATCTCACTCGCTATTGGGACCAACGCAACGCCCGCCCAAGTGGGAAAAGTTTTTTCCTAGAATTTACAGTCTGCGATTCAACTCCATGTTCAAGGAAGTCGATAGTTGGGTCGGCTTCCGACTGTCAAACCCACCATTATATTTCACGTGATACCATGACGCATATTACCTTTCGTCAGTCATCCACCAACTAGGCATGGGTGCTCCTGGCAGAAGGAATAATTATTTTTCCTACCAGTAGATATATCTCTAGGGAACGCCCGAGTTCCTTCGCCAGTTAATTAGCTAACGCATGCCTGATATACCAAAACCCAACAAATTTACACTTAATTTAACATAATTTTTCCCGAAAGAAACGTTAATTTTTTTTGGCCTCTATATATTAATAATTTACCACCCTCCTAGTATATTTGGTGTCAATAAAATTAGAAGTATATCGAAATTATATATACCAGAATTTCAACGTGCTCCCTTAAATATCCAAATATTTTCTAATTGAGCGCAAAATTTGAATGTCGGGAATATAATTAATAATGTAATTGTCATGAATCGTAGATAGAAGAAAGTTGTTAAAAGAGTTGCAGCCGTGAAAGGAGCACGGAAAACGTAGGATAAAGCTTGGGAAGAGAATAAGTCCGAGAAGCTGGGCGTGATATAGCGACGGAGGAGAGGCATTGTTCGTGACTGGGTGGCTTTTTGGAAAAAGGCGACTCAGGAAATGAGACAACTCGGGTCCAGCGGGCCTTTCATTCTCCATCAAAAGTGTTGGAAAGGTCAGAGTTAGGGGATTGTAGACTTGAGAGGAAAAGTGGTTTACTGAGATATATTAAAGGCGCAGACTGTGCAATAGAGGTGGGAGCTAATAACATCTTTTCATTGCCAGCAGTTGACCCTAATCTCCGTCGTCATAGTTGTCGTAGTCAGCTTCTACCAACTGATAGGTATCTTACACGATCTTACAGGAATTAAGATACTAAAATTATAATAGAAAGCTTAAATTGTAGCAAATAACCGCTGCCGTAAATGTTTTCTCACTGTAATTGATGAATTAACACAGACTTGAACAATATCAGAATGAAGCTGCACATATTATCTTACTGTGAATTTCTTTAAAATAGGTAACTCTGTACATTTTAGACTAAACACGACCAATGATTTTTTTTGCATGCGGTTCAATGATATCCTTGCCAACGACTAACTCGACAACTTCAAAAGAAAACTTCAATTCAATGGGCCACATTTACAAACATTTGTATTAAAATATTGTGAGGTTAGTATTTTACGAATCGTATAATTGACTGAATTGTTAATATAATTCGTTATATGGTAGAAGCAGAATCATTTGATGGAAACATCCGTTGTTAAATCACACAATGTAATTTGATCAATATATCATGATTTTTATCAGAAAACTGATACCTTTATTGTATTTATGATATTTTTTTTCTATGTGCATTATCGTGAACCAGTATCTTCGTTTAAGCAATTCATTTATTTGATATTTAAGGCCATAATGATATACTTGTATTTGCTACACATAGGCATAAAAACTCTAGGAAACTCTTCATTTATTATTTCTTTTCAAACTTATTATGCGCTACATACGCTCACAACAAAAAATTTCGTTCAGGCCGAAATATTTTGTAATTTTTTTCATGAATCTTGTTTGCGGAATTACGAAAAATTACCATGGTGCATAGGCATGTGATTTTGAAATTGATACAAAACCACTATGAATGAAGAAGTACCAAAATACCACGGCCATCTAGTTTGTGATATTAAAAAAATATCAATTGGCGGACAATTAAGCATTAAAAGGAGTAAGTGATGAGAGAAATACTTTTAGAAGGTTGTTGCTTGGGGTACCATGCACAGTGACTCGCATACTTTACCGGCAAGTGGTAAATACTAACAGATGCAAGCACTGACGAAGAGATGGTCGGAGGCAGCATGCAACTAATGATCAGAGAGCCAGAAGTTTTCCCTATCAAATATCCACCAAGATCATTCATTAAAACTCTCCAAATGATCATTTGGATGTTAATCTGAAGATGAACCTATCAACGAGCACGAAACGTCATCACCACAAAGAGGAATTAGTATGTCCTAGACCCTAATTCTTTATAATTATCATTTTACAAGTTAAGGTTAAATATGGATAATTTCATTAAAATGCAATAAGAATTCATCAGAGTATACGAGTTTATAATCTGCTAGGATGGAATCAATTTGAGGATTAAGGGGTGATAGTTTGATGGAGAAAATGACCTCTTTAAAGAAACAAATGGCATTTAACAATTATAAAAACGCTGCGACTAGTGACTAAGAAATAAATCAGAGGAATTACTAGGAGAGGAATTCCTCTGAGAAGAGGAATTAATAGGAGTTTAGTTTAAGATAAAGCAGCAATAACACTGTGACCAACAAAACGAACATTGAAATATTTAGGATGATATAACGTTTGATTGCACACGGTGACGTAATTTGGATGACTAAAGAGCTTTTTGAAACAAGGAATACACTAAGGAGCAATGCGGCTATCTGAAAAAATGAATGAAAAAAAGAGCTGCAGCAAAATATTTTTGCAATCTATAATAACATTAAGTATTGATTACGAAGAAGAAGAAATTTTGATTGCTAAGTCCATGGAAAATCGTTTGGAAGTGGAAAACATATTGAATACTGAAACATTTAATACCTATTACACTAATTTCGGTCATCAATTTCTATTGTAATGTTCTTCAGGTTTTCTAAATTATTGTTCTATTGTAATGTTCTTCAGGTTCTACAGGAGAAATCCGCGCAGCTTCTAAAGTTCATAGGAGATGTAGGTTTTAGCATTTTTGCCCAATGGATCTTTAGTAACCGAAATTTGGAAAGGAAAACATTTTATATGGCAAATTCCACAGTTTCAAAATGCTATCCTCTTGACAAAACTTCTCAAATTAAAACCCCTATCACAGCCAGTAATTACGCTAACTCCACACTAAACACTGTATATTAGCAAAAAATAACAGATACGCGAGACAAATCTCATTTCTGCTGAGAATTTTGAGAACTGATGAAAAAATGTTGAAGATGAATTTCGGAGTTCGCAAAAATCCAAAACATACTTAATATTCTAATAGTTATCAAAAGAAAACATTAATTTCACCCAAAAAATTTAAAGTAGGGAGTGCATCTGTATTAGATGAACAAAGACAAAATAATCATAAATTTATACGAGGATTAAAAATAGTTAATAGAAAAACTCAATAATAATCCATAACCACTCAAACTTAGTAAAATTAATGCACATTTACCTTAAGTCCACCTCTTGTAGGGAATATACAGACACATTTCATACATTTTGATTTTTCGTCAGAGATTCCTCGCTGAATTCCTCGCGTGATAAGAAGTTGGACTTCACTCGACCACTTTTAGCTTGTTTTATCAATTAAAAAAAATTTGGCTATGAATTTTGCGCCTTTTTAAAAAGCCAAAATTAATTCTTTTATTCACACCTCAGGGATTTAAGTGTCAGACAAAAGGGAAATAAATCCGTAAATGTCATTGATTGCAAGGTGCATAATGAAAAATTAACTTATCGATAGGGCTAATGAATAATGTCACTGAACTGCAAGGTCACAGACCGCGTTCCTCTAGGACATTAGAGGAAGTATTTAATCGTCCGAATCTCGGGTATTGGAAAAAATAAATTATGATTTCCAATCGTTTTTACTTAAAAAGCAATACTTTCTTAAAAAGTCGTAGCTCCTGATTACTTTTTATTTGTTTTCCTGTCATTGATATAAAATCCTACCTGCTACTTAAATCAAGAATAGAAAAATAGTGTGTGCAATAGCTAAAATACAATATAACTGCTCTAAAACACATTTCTTGTGGGTATCTTCGATCTCATGAAAATAAAATAATTTGCTACGACATTTCCACTTCTACATCAAGAAAAGAAAAGTTTATACACAACAAAGAAAAACAAAGCACTAAATAGGGATCTGTAACACTATCCTGCCCCACTATCAATCCTTAATAAAATACCTATTCACTATAATCTAAATAAAAACTGCAGTCATACACGGATCTTGGAGCAAGCATCATCACTTTTTAGGCACAAGAGATCCACAAAAGATGCAACGCAGACTCTGGTGCTAATTTTAAAAATTGTGCGAATTTGGTAAAATATGAAATGTTAAAATAATTTTTATTATTATACTTCGCGTCTTTATCGATGGATTTCGATGAAAAACCTCAAAATAAGCTTCAAAATCACCGCCAAACGTATTATGAATGGATGATATGATGGATGATGAGGAGCATATACTCACAGGCTATGAAACTTACAACACAAAATGAGTGATAGGAGTGAAACATTATAGCATTTAAAACATTTTGCGAAGGAGGATGACAATAAAATATGTATGAAGAGCCTGGCGAGTGCTCAAAGAAGGGTAATTCCACAAAAAACAGAACTTCAAGGGAAAGAAGAAGAATAAAGTGAAAAATAAGCGCTCTTTTTCAAATAAAAGCTGAACGTATATCAGCCAATTAATGTCCAAGGACGAATATTCAACATTGCTACTAGATGGCAGTAAGTAAACTTCTCAGCGCCATCAGTCAGGGAAAGAAATCTTGAATGGGAAAATATCTTGATCAACATTTTTTCCTTAAGAATCACAGTCAGAGGTGCAACGGATCAAAGCAAACGGATAATGATAGGTACATTCATTAACGAATTTCAATACCAACGCTAAAATTGCATCACCTTGGTGCGTATATTGTGAAATTAATGTACGTGTTGGATAAGAGTTAATATATATATATTCGAAAATGTGCATTGTCATGTCTATAGTGATTGGTCACTAAATAAAATACCATATTTTAAGTAATAGTAAAGTTCATATAAATAACTGTATTTGAAAGTATTTCAATCCATTTAGTAGTTAGCTAATAGTTTTTTATCTTTGAAAGTGAAGACCCCAATCTCTGTAAAAACATTTTAAATTCGATTCATTTACCGTTCCCTGGAAATAAAAGTGTGTATCGGTGATTTTGCTTTCACTCTAAAACTTTTCACACTGAAAACTGCATCATTCAAATCAATGTCTCTCCTCAATAATAATAATAAGAAAGCCTACGGAAAGAGTTTGCAACAGGGATAAAATGTGATCATTGGAATTCAAAGAAAATGTCCAAATTAAATGCAAAAACAAACTGATACATTCAAAACTAATATAATGAGCGTCATTCTTTATTATGGCCAAATAAAAGGGAGTCTGACTCAAAACCGCAACACAATTGCTAACCTAACTCGAGAATAGACTACTTCTGTGCAAAGAGAAGGTACTCATTTAGCAAAACCAGCTGTCAGACATTGAAAGCTCGCGCTCAAGAAACGAAGAATGGATAACATGGGCAATGAATCACAAATATGATTTCACGCTTTCCCGGCGAATTGCAGTGATGAACTCTTCTCGGGCTCTACACCGGGTGAGTGATTTAAATGTTGCCGACGTTTCGGGTAGCGACTCGTTACCCGTCATCAAGGCAAATGTAATAATTTATGTAATAATAAATTTCATATAAATAACTGTATTTGAAAGTATTTCAATCCATTCAGTAGCTTAGCTAATTTGATAATTAGGTAATTACCCATTTGCCTTGAAGATGGGTAACGAGTTGCTACCCGAAACATCGGCAACATTTAAATCACTCACCCGGTGTAGAGCCCGAGAAGAGTTCATCACTGAATCACAAATATTTCGCAAGAAAAATCAAAAAATTACAAAATTAAGGCTAGACTCCATGTATTTCCAGCGCAATTGGATTTTAATATATTTATCGATTCATCCTCGACTCATCTTATATCTGAGTTTCACAAATACTTATTTATTTATCTCTCGTAATAAATGGAAAGACATTTCTTCTGCATTCGAATACAATTTTTCTGGAATATTTCCAGGAAAGAGGATTGTTTAAGAGCGTAACTGGTTGGAGTGAAAGAGGATTTTCATTGATGGGAGAGAAATTCGGCGAGGATTGATATTTGTCTTCATTTAGCATCCCTTCCTCTCCACCTAACAAATCCTTATCTCCTCTTCTTTTAATTCCTCACCAATCACTGCGTTTGTCGTTCCAAAAGTGTCGGATTTATTCCTGAAAACCATAATGATAGATGAGGATGCTTTTATATTTTTCATGACAAAAAAGAAAAATTCCATGAAGGGTTAAATATTGATGCATCATTTGCCAAGTGAAAGATTTTCCCTCGCTCGATCTCTAACTAGTGCAAAAAAATAAATTATTTCCACGACGTTCTGATTGCCTTAACCGCTGGTGCGTGACGGATTTCACAATTTGGCGAAATGCTGAAAAAACTCCAATTAGTCCAGCACAGAGGGGGGAAGGTATCGCTCCCGAAAGAGAAACGGACCCATTTAAAGTCCCTGGGGCTTTTTTTTTCTTTTGCCATGACTTTCCCGAAGTTTTCTTTCATTCAAGGGCCAAGATTGAAGAATAATAATGGTTATCTTTTATCATATTCTTGATTTAATTATTCCATTTCCACAAGTTAAACAGTATGCTAAAGTGGACGCTGAAACTCCTAAAAATTCACTTTGCTCATTAATTTTGACAAAAGTCTCAATTTCTGCGGATAAGTGCGCAACAATACTATGGCAAGATGTTTAAAGGACTTAACAATATACAGTCACAAGATTGCAATTATTCCTTTTAGAAAATGATATGGGTAGGAAGGAGTAATGCGGCTATCTGATAAATTAATGAAAAGAGGAGCTGCAGCAAAACAATTTTTGTTAACTATATAAACATATAAGTATTAATTACGAAGAAGAAGACATTTTTGCTGATAAGTCCATGGAAACTCGTTTGGGAGTAAAAATTATATTTTATACTGCAATATCTAATCTTCATTACACTTATTTTGGTCATCAATTTCTGTTGTAATGCCCTTCAAGTTTTCTAATAGAGGATGCTACAGGAGAAATCTGCGCAGCTTCTTAAGTTGATAGGGGATGTAGTTTTTAGCAAGTTGTTAAGAATGTTGTCTTAAGAGAAGTCTGCCAATTATTTGCTGTCGATTCACGTTAGGCCATATCATTTAAATGGCATCTGCGCTCATTTCCCCAAAAAACAATGACAAGAAGACAACGTGATAAAACAAATATTGCACAATTTTAAATTCCCTTTTTTTCCCATCATAAAAATCCATTCACTTATGTGCGAAATTTCACAGGGAAAAATCAGTCACCATGACCGGGACTCGAAACCGGCGCACTCGATATCACGCCTAGTGGTTTTGTAAGATAAACTACCGAACGTCCACACCCACACTAAAGTGAAATTTTGCATTTATTGGTTAAAATATGGGTTAAATAAAAATATGGTATTAATAACTGCAGTGTGGAGCTTACTAGGATATTTTATATTCCGTATAGCCTTAAAAGATCACTGACCTTCAACTCATAATAAAAATGTGATTCCATGTTTCTATGCTGTATAGGTATTGGATGAACATTACCTTTTTCCAAATCTCTCAGGAATTCTATCATTGCTCAAATGCTTACACGAAGCGAGGTAAGGATGCCCCCAGGGGCATTCTAAAGATTTTCTTCCCTTATTTTCCCGACGTGGCTCGTGGTCTTTGCGAAGGACACCCCTTGGTGAAGGGAATTTGGAAGACGCAGCCCTGGGAATACGGGGAATGGGAGAAAGGGAGTTTGTGCAGGGGAGGTGAGATAAATTGAGACCTGGGAAAAATCGTCGCAGGAGAATGACTGAAAGACGACTTCGCTACATTCGTGGAGTGTGATGCAAAGGAAAACAAGAGTCATGATTGTTGCACAGGGGAGGAAATGAATACCGTTAAAGCAGTGGCTCATTTGATTTAATTACCCCTTTATATCGTTCTTCAGAGAATCATTCCCCTTTTCCATTATAAATTAGAAAAATAATATTTCAATTCTGAAAATGAAAATAATATGCATGCTTAAAAATGTATTAAAAGCTGTACGCGTTCATTTACAATTATTTTATGTCGCAGGTTAAATTATAACGAGCTAAATATTAGCATACTTTACGTAATGCATAGAACATCCCAATTTCCTGTGGTCACAATTTCCCCCTACACCCCATCAAAATTCCCACCCACGGCAGAACACTTTCTTTAAGCAGATGATTAAAGTCAGCAAAATGCGACGCAATGTGAACAGGTAACCTTCCATCCAGTTCCTCCATACTCAAAGTGTGAGTCTATGCCTAAGGCCGAGGGTGTACGCTATTGAGTATCGTACGCATTGTAATGCATTGAGGTTCATATGAAATCTATTACGGCCGTAGTTAAAGATAAAAAAAATATAAATATATTGCATTTCCTTCAAAAAGGTAATCAAGCAGCATGCTTGTTGGAATCAATTGGGGTCCGAATTTTGTTTTGCACTCACATCATTGCAAAAAGAAGCTCATTTCAAATAAACCATTGGGATGGCCAGGGTAAAAGAAATAAGAAAAATTAAAATTAGAAATATTTTCATAATATTAATACAAAATGTCTCCCAAAAGGTTGCAAGTGTTGCGAAGTATATTGATATAGACGATATTGACATAAGTATCTAGAAGATTATTTTACGGGCAACGAGATGAGCATTAATATTTACCTCTTCCACAATTCTAAGGCAAAGCATAAATTCTAGAAAAATTAATGTTTCATTTATACATACAATTTTTACGATTTGGTGGCGGTTTATTCTTATCCTTCCAAATACGACGCTGCTCCTTACAAACAAAAACGTGTACTTGATTTTATTATGCAATTTATTTATGTATTGATGGTCACATAATCTTCTTTGCTTTGACTAAAAGAATACCAGAGCTACTTAAATTCTGAAACCTGCCTTTCCTTAGCGAAGCGTTTCCTGACCATACCGTTTTCAGCTAGACGGAAGTTGGAAATTGGTTAGTCCAGCTACATTTCCTGGTGTATCACACTACCTATTGATTCGCTGTTTTTTCGGAGAAGACCGATGAGCCCTGCTCGGGATTTGATTCTGATGATTCACACGCTTTCCATCCGCAAGCTTCTCCCTTGCCGTGGCGCAGAATTTTGAACATGGATAGGTCCCTGTGGTAGGTCGCTATTTGGGTAGGAGCAATACCTCAGCCCTAGTGCCATGCCCTGATGAAGAAAGAGGCCCTGCCTTCCAGCTCATGGCGTCAGAAAACCACTCTAATTAAATACGTTTGTTGGACGACGCCTCGAGTGATTAGCTACCAGGTTTTGCGACCGTGCCCACCTACTGTATTTCGTGGCTGGGTGCGAAACACAACGGCCTCACTTTCCCTTTCCTTTTCCATTCCAAACTCAATAGAATCCCCCAGGTAAACACTTCCGTAAATCTATCAGCCTGTCAGTTGTTCCAACGCCGAAAGTCGTCTCTGCGTCTCTAGTTACCTATTTCCATCTATAAATGACCTCTTGGCCGACTATAAGAATAAGGAATTCCTCAGACGTAGTCCACTCTTTCCTTGTTAAGAAAAACTCATTATTATTTTATACTGGAAATTATCCAAGAATAATCCTTCCCAGCAACAACAGCTCATCAAAAATATCCCATCACCTATGATAACAAATAAGAGAAAAAATAAAATAATGCCGGACTAATCGACCGGTGTGAAGAGCTAGTAATGATGTGGTGTTATTAAGCACAAGAGAAAACTCTACTCTACCTATTGAGGGTGGGAGTTTCATGTGATTGATCTATCGCAATTAAGATAACAACATCTAATACAAGTAACATAAACACGCAAAATGATTTAAGTGCATATGTTCTACGTTGGTGCCGTGGGGTACCGTCAGGTAGCAACAGGTAAAGGAATACAAGTGATCAAACGTATATTGCTGCGATCTAGACGCCGAAAGCAACTATGCTTTTTGTCATTTCTTACCTGAGTAAAGTGACACAGGTGACACTAGACGATGTTTGTTACTTGTATTACTCTCAGACCCTCAATTAATAAAAAAGATTGCATGGTATAATCCACACTTTAATGTATAACGTATATGGCTTATATGCCATCGTTAGTTTTTGCCCACTATTATTGACCGGCATGGAGAACAAAGGATAAAACCAAAATATTCCAAAAATCTATTTTAACAGTTTTAAGTGTTGGTTAAGTAATTAAACGTATACTTCATAGGTGCATTAGCCAAAATTAAAATCTACGTGTTCAACTTAATTAATAGATATTTATAAGGAGACCCTTCAAGAAATGAAGAGAAAATGATACTATTCACTTATTAATTATCAATTTATCGTTCAACCTACTCATTTCCGAGAACCTTTACTGCAGTGCCGAGGAAATAATACAGCGCAAACATGCTGTCTCTGCACTTGCGTGTCTACTTCATACCAAAAGTTTCGAATTGAAGATCAGCGTATTTTCTATCATCTTTTACTTTTTCCATTGTTTATTAAACCTTATTATATAAATATCAACTTTCCCGAAGTAAATATGAGCCGCAATAATTCTGGCATAAACTTCATGGTGAAAGTATGTAAAAAAAAATGGGAACTCGTGTGCGCCTAATAACGAAAAAAATGAGAGAATTTTATGAAACGACATAAATTCATGCCACTGGTCAAATTAAAGCGTATGATGGGACTTCAGGGTTTCCTAGAGACTGACGTTTATGCGAAGCCTTCCGTGACTAAAGGGGGGACACATGAAATTTATTTTTCCAGCCAAATCAAATTTAAAATGATTTACTGAGGTTTTGGCGCAAAGAAAAATACCGATGCACTCAACTTGAAAAAAAAAAAACCGTGCATACTATGAACAATACCTGATTAAATTAAAGTTAATTTTTAATGCGTAGTAGTTTTTCCTTTTACCAACTCTGTGAGAGAAAATGTCGGAATGAATTAATACGGCGATAAACAGAGAAGCAAGGATAAATATAATAGAATACAAAATTAAAATGACTAGAGCCTGAGTACCAGACTTAAAAATTATACCAAAGGTGTTCCAGCACTGTTAGAATTGAATAGCTATAAATCCATACCATGGTAAAATATTTAACAAAATATTCTACATTTCCTAAATAACTTGTGCATATGATTTATAATAATTTAATAATGATTTTGTAATTTTTTCCTAGCTAGTTCCAGAAAATATTGGAATGAATCCTCCATCACAGGCTAATAACAAGCGTGAATTCCTCATCAAGCAGACAACAAAGGAGCAGTCAACACATTTAAAACACACGTTCTCATAATCATCCCGGGATAACCCAATTACTGGGCGGAAGCCGCCCCGAATAACTCAGCACGTCTCCCATGCAGGCATCCCAGTTTCGTCTTGTTTATGGCTCTTTCCTTTCCTTAAACACCATCTCTGCCTCAGTATCTTCTTCCACGCCCTTCCTCTCCTTAGTTTTCCTCCAGCCCTTTAAAAACGTCTCATTCCTTCTTGAGGGGAAGCGGGTAAATTCACTGCCTTCATTAAATGAGGCGGAGGAAAATAAGAAAAGTCGACCCACGCTGCCTTCTCAAAGGGGGTAGATAACCGCCTAGAAGGCTGCACCACGTTGCCCCCACCGCCAGCAGCTTTTCTTCCTGTACACCCACTCCCTATTTCCCTCAGCAACGGCCTACCCGCAACTACATAAGACTCTACACAATACCCCAAAAGCCACCTCCGCACTGGTAAGCGTGACCATAGAATCTAGGGAGTAATGAACACGAAAAACTAAAATTACAAATGAGTAAAAAAGAATGTACACGCTGTAGCATACCGCTGTGTCTTTATTTATTTGGATACGGCAGAGAAATTCGGACGAGGAAGGCTGACTTTGTGGGAACAAATCAAAATTAATTAAATTAGAATAGGATTCCATAGTGCTTGATTCCATATTTATATATGAGCAGACGTGTGATACAAGTGTGAATTTAAATTATTAGAGAAATAGGTAAGGAAGTCGTTCAAATGTTGAGTAGGTAACAAAAACATGTAAAACACTAACTTAGGCCACGATTCGCATGCTTTTCGTAGGTAAGCGTACGTGATGCTCCTGATTCTAACCAAACTATATATTTTTAAAGTTAGAATTAGGATTAGAGTGTGTTGATTAAAAACCGTTTTTATTCAATCAGAACACGCTGTATAACAAATTATGAATAAGATTCTTTTTCTAAATACTTCAAGAATTTAAACTCGATTAAAAAAGAGATTCTCATATCTCAATGTGTACTATTCTCCTTCAGTCAATCAATCAACATTCGAAACTGAATCTGCGGCATATTGAATACCTATTCCTTTGGTAATACTAGTGGATTTGCAAGGAATTTTTCCGAAATGTTGGAAATATGGCATCTGTGGTATTATGCAACCTGATACTACACCAAGCTCTAACAATCAAGTGTGTAGTCAGTATATTTATAACGGCCACATAAACGATAACTCAAAAATGATTTTAAAAATAAAATTATGACCGCGTAAATAGGATTTCCATGGAATTATTGTCACCGACGGTACTTACTGTGTCACACTTGGTAAAAACATTTTCTTTTTCGTAACCTACAAATTGGTTTAGAATCTTATTTAATAATACAAGATAAATACATCCACCTCGATTATCACCGAGGAATACCTTGGATTAGCATACTGCCGAAAAAAGGCTTCCAAAATTAAGAATCTATCCATGTTCCTTCACCTTCTCTGGGCCATGATTATGCTTCCACTACTTATGGTTATGCTACTAAGACTTCCGAATTCTCTGAATTAGAAATCCGAAATAGAAAGCACTAAACAATGCCTTTGTTAATTGGAAATTCAAGTAGGAGTATCAGTTTGCGTATTTTTCCCGGAATACTGAAAGTTCGTTTTTCCATTCCCAATCCAGGAAACTCCTTTTCCTCCATCAACTTCCATACCATTTTTAATTTATCGGTAGGCGATGTCATGATATTTATATTAATTGACGTTAGTTACACCATTCAACCGCGTTCAGTAAATTGATCTGCTGTCTCAAGGCTCTTCTGATTCATAAGTTCTCTAACTGATTTATGCATATTTTAGGATTCATTTTTTTCAATTTACATTTCACAACAATAAAAAACATCTAGCTTAGTTATGCATAAATTTTAACAAAATTACAGGCTTAATACAATTAACTAAAAGTATGCGTTACAATTCACCTTTTGTTCAGGTACGCCATAGATTTTCCATGCACAATTTTGTTGTTATTTGGTTTCTAGCTCGTTTATATTAAGTAGGAGCCATCATTTTAGGAATGCCCGAAACTCTACCCAAATGAAAACATAATATATAGTCCATGATCTCATCTATCGATTTGTGTAAATATATAACATAGCCATCGCCCATTTAATAAAGATATATGCATTTGAAATAACGTAATTTCACGTTTAAATGTATTGTATGAGTGGCAAAACGATGGCCTCCGTTCACATTACATTTTCAATCTGAGCCCAAGCATTATCGTTAAAAACTAGTATAGCGTGCATGAAGGATCAATGTACAATCAATATATTTTTTCACCATAGGCTATTGAAAATTTTGCACTAGTATTAAAGTTTAAAAAGTATACCTACTTTTATACACTGAAAGCAACAAAGCTTTTCGGTCAGCTTGATTATCAGTCAGACTGAATCTTTTCATGTATGATTATCCTGCCTATTGAATATTTTTTCGGTGCGCCAACATCAGCTGCGGAGAAATTGAGCCTCAGCAACAAGTCAAACCTGGTATTGACTCAGCCAAATTCCGAAAGCCCTCACCGCAGGATTTTTTCAATAACCTTGTAATGGTCTGCGTATTTCATACCATTCGGCAGTCGCAAAATCTTTAAGCCTCTCTCTCTCTCTCCCTGTGTCTTTTTCTCTTCAAGAATCGATACCTTCAGAGATGGACCCCCAAATGCTCGGGGCATATTCAATTTGCGGGTCTAATACGAGGGAAACAGCATCTCCACTTCTCTTTTTTCCATCACATCTCAACTCCAGGCGGAGTAGGAAGTCGCAGGAAGAGAATGAAATAGGATGCGACCTCTTCCTTTGTATCCAAAATTACAAGCGAGCAGAGAAGGAAAGCGTGGCAAGTATCTGGTTTGCTGCTAAGGCTTTTTATTCGCTCTCAACATCATGGATTTTCGCTTCGTAAAAGCAAGTAACAAAAATCTTCGGCTCACTTACTCAGCAAGGGAAGCCATATGAAAAGGTCATGCCCAAAATGTCGTCACGTCGCGCACATAACAGTTTAGCTGGAATTAAAAGTAATGTAAGTGCGATTTGTGCCACTGGATTAAAAAAAAGGTACCATGCTCATTAAGATAAAGCTTTTACGACTTCAAACAACAGTGACCAATTATTTGCAATTATTTACCTCCTGTATACATCAACACAATACCCTCAGTGAGGTTTCAAGTGTATGTGGCAGGGGTAACTTTCCATCATCATGCGCTACACTACATTCTACAAAATGTTATGAATCTTTGACTGCTAATTCATTAGAAAAAACCTGAAAATGCCTCACAGGAGGTGTAATTTTATCTACAAACTTTGCAGCTTTTATAGAATTTTATATTTCAGGAAAGACGTGCATGTCACCACCGTGTGGCATAGTGCTGTGCCGCCGTTTGGTTAAGTGAAAGTGTGTTTCTTCAATATGAAAACCGTCAATTCCACTAAGTCAGGCATTATTAATCCACCAGTTTAAGTGTAATACATGTATTTTGCATATAAACAAATGAACAGAGATTCTAGAGTTAGACAAAAATTATAGAGGTGTGTGAGGCGCTGGGGTGTAGATAAGTTTATTCATTTAAATTCTCCCTCAAATGACTATACTAATTCATAGATGGTGATATAAAGAATAGCTAAAATAATTATACAATTATTGAGGTCAGTTTCCTTCATTGGCGGGAACACTGAAATTTTCAGTAGGGAAATAATTCCAATGCAGTTTTCTTAAGAATTAATTCTTTCTGCGACAGTAACATAAACACTCCATTAACCTCGTCCTCGATTATTTTAATCTTGGTTCCCCTCTACAACTCTTCAAGAATACTTTAAGACTCACAGTGGCACGATTCCATTAATGTCTCCTCATGAATACAGCACTGTTTTCAGTAATTTTCTTCCATTCATTCAAAATTTTGTTCGTTGGTTTGGTGAATGTAATAATTAAAAGAAAAATATTTAAAAAAAAATATATATATATGCGTTCAAAAAAGAAAAAATATAAGAAAAGTGAGGTATAAAAGATAATGAAAATAAGATAACAATTAAATTCAAATCAAATAAAACAAAACAATAAAAATAACAAATTATATAAAATAAAAACCTCTTAAATCCACTAAATAACCTTCTAAATTGCAAATCATCTCGTTTTTATTGAAAATTGTTCTTTGGTTTTATCGTTATTTTCAAAATAAAATGTATATTATTTATAAGCTTCCTCCTTTCACGCAAACAGCACTACTACACCTCAGTTATCCCCACGCACCTTCGTCACCACACCGGTTGTGGAGAGCACCGCTCTCCGGAACGGTTAAGAACCTCGCGCCTTCGGCGCGGCGATAAACACGAGCTGAATCCATTTAATTATATCATTCTACGTATTATTACACAGCGTCACTAATATTATAAAAGCCCAATCATATCAAAATATTCAAGAGTAAGTAACCACACTTCAAAAAGGGCGTAGTAAGGTTCATAGACATTCGTAAATTCATGAAAATTTACATGAACTACTCAGGATTTGTTATTATATATAAAATTCTCATATTCAGGCATAGATAGTGTATCCAAAATACTGAATAAAACAAAAAAATGATTGGGACCTAACGCCGACAGTTGACTTTTTGTGATTTAAAATGAACTTCAATAAAGTTCCATACTGTGTTCCATGTGCAAAGCAAAATTCCAAGCGTTAATGTCTTTACAATTACTGACTAATGGGAAAATAAGCGGGCTGAATAGGCACCATAAAGGTTTCTGTTCACCCATTACTTCAATATATCCTATTAGTTAGTTGCGAACAAAAAAGTCTTATTTATGTTCGTGATCAACAATGCCACGATGACGTCCAAAGAATTTGGTTCTCTGGACTTCATCGTGTTGTTATTTTGCTTGGCAATAATCAAGAACTTGGGCCATACACGAGTTCAGAGAACGTTTGCGTGAAAACCGTAAATATTGCAAAACGTATTCAGAGTCATTATCGTGGGAGTTCTAAGAAAGTGTTCAATATCTTAGTCATTAGTTATGGATTAAGAAAAAGAAATATTCTAATTTATATGATGCTGAAAAGCAAGAGAACACGAGTGCATATGGTAATGATTGGAGAGATCTGGTTAGGGGACAAGAGAGAGAGAAATGAGATGTGTTTTCATATAAATACTTTTTAAAATCCTAAAAAGCCCTGGGTAGTTAAAGGAATAGTCTTAATTACTCCTATTGAAAGTCGCGAAGGGTATTTTATTTCCAGAAAATGCTTGTAAATACTCTAAAAAAGCAAGAAATCTAATGTGAAATAATTGAGTGAGAAGCTAAAACGATTTCTTATTTTCCAGCGTGCCTAGGGCCTTTGGCAAAGTTTCAGATGCCTTCAAGCCAATCCATTCCCTTTCTAGTCCCACCAAACCCCGATGAACAAGTAAATTACCCTTCCTGTTTCGAGTCTTTAATCAATGATCAACACTTTGCGCGGCAAACCCTTACGTGCAATGCAAGTCCTAATATGCTCATTTATTTTTGGACTAAAAACCTTCCCGTTGAGTTAATCCTGCTTAATTATGATAACATGACTTGAGACTAAAGCACGTGAAGTGAAGTACTGTAGCCTAATTAAGTACAAAGATTGACACTATACTCGAAAGTTGATATCTAAAAATTACGGCAAAAGTCAAACGTTTTGCAGTTATCTATTGCATCAATATTTGTTTAAATATTTCCATGACTGAGTACATTAGTACTTACTGGAATATGTAGAAATGCCAAAAAGTTTAATTCTAGGACGCATGGATTTATCAAAGGTTGTTATCAGAGGGAATGATGAAGTTATATATTCATAATTTTTAGTAAAAAGTAATTAATAAATTGATTAAATAATGCGATTTATACAAGACAATATTATACACTCACAGTCTAGACGAGTAAAGAAGAGCCGCAGGATCCCAATCTCAAGGCAATTACCTGAAATAAATAATAATCTGATTAGAAAAAATAATATCACATGACCATCCGCGGAGTTCAACTTCGGAGTTTAATCCACATATTCCATTCTCTTGAAATTTGACCCACTTAGTGACATTAAATAAAAGCAGATGAATGTTGAATGAATATTGTCAGGAGATGGAATATAGTGAAGTTATCCTATACTATCATAATGTAAACCCATTTTGGAGTGGTCACCTGTGTCAGAAGCATAATATTTTTAATGATGTTATGTTGATCAACTAAGGAATTAAATAAACATTTTCCTATAATTCATCGATTTTTTGTACACTCTGCAGTAAATTAAGGTGATACATCACGGTAGAAGAATATATTGAACTCATTTAAAACATATAATTACCTTTGTTGGGTGCCTTACACTTTATTGTAATTTTGTAACATCAATGTATCGAAAAAACATTGTCACCGAATAATTGTTTGAGTCGACGCGACGCCGTATCTATGACCAAATATCATTCTCAAAAGGAAATACTTCTACATGGTGGAGCCTTAAATCCTTCTTAAACATTAGAATACAAGGTGATTACAAAGAATGCATCGGTTTCAAAGATCTGTACTCTTCAAACTGTACGAGCTACAGAGTTGCGTGACCTCTTCAAATGACCGGTTAAAATATCTTCTAGTTATTTTGGATAGCGATAGGAAGCGCTATTTGCCAAGATAAGAGCTTTTATACCTCAGTTATTGTTTTCACATGCTTAACGATGGCAACAGCTCATCAAAAGTCGTTCTGTGTGTTGCAGTACCCGAAAAGTGAGTATTTTACAATGGTGTAACGTGTTTTTTTGGCGTGAATATGACATTGATCCACCGCACAAATTGAACATACTACGCTCCTAACTGCTGCCTACTAACAGCGAGGAATTGAAAGCACAAATAACTTGTGACTGTGAAGACAGTAACTGCTGACATGCTTCATAGAGTGTGGGAGGAATTTGAATATCGACTTGACATTACTCTAGGAGGATATATTGAACATTTGTGGTGTTTTTTTCCTACAAAACTAGAACATGTACCGGTCATTTTAAGAGGTCGCGAAGCTTTGTAGCTCGTACCATTTGAAAACTTCAGGTCATTGACACCGACGAATTCTTTTGTAATCACCCTGTATAATTCGAGGAACTTCCCCTCCAATACAACGAGGACTGTTTACGTAGTATTATGATATGCATAATACAAAAAAAGAACGGAAAACTCGATGCACAACACCACTTACTCTTACATGAGAAAAACTTAGAAAAACAAGGAAGAGGAGGGAGCAGCAGATACGTAATAGAATACTCGCCGAACAGCAAAACTCAACTTTAACTTGCAAAATATTTACTTAATTTGGATAAAGCATAATAAGAGGATTGTGGTTGGCAGGTAGACCTCAAGTACAAAGGTAAGCAGCGAAATAAGCAACTTTACTCGAAAAATAAACCGTCTTAAACAAAAATGGGTGGCATCAATAGTATGTACGAGTCATCCTTAGGTTGGCTCAATCATTCTACAAACTCCAGGGAAGATGCTGGAGGCAGCTGGAGGCAGCCCTTCTTCACATGATGGAAACTTCGTGGGTACGGCTACAGTAATTTCACTGTAGGCTTAGTAAGGAATTTGGCTAATTGTAAGTGAATGTAATACTGCGAGGTGGAAAGCAATGGGAAACCGCCATGCCACCTAATGAAGTATTATCCAGAGAAGAAGGAGTTAAAGAAATAAGCGCAAACATATAATACTGCATGAATGTAAAGAATTATCGTGGCAATTTCTGGAGTCAGGAGTGCACGATGTAGGGAATTTAGGGTGTGTGTGATAATAGAACGTGACGCCTTGGGTCTAAAGTTTGGGTCTAAAATTTATTTGTGACGATGTATTCACAAAACAACTAGAAAGTGTTTTACTACTTTTGGGCTCATGATTTCTGCTAAGTTATACTGAAAAACAAAACAGAAATGCTTTCTAAAAGTGCGACTATAGCCCATTTTAATAAATCTGAATATCATGTTGATGAAAAAACTCTGATGTAAAAATTCCGTGAAAAACATATGCGTTGAACACAAAGATTTATTCAGAAATTGCCCATATTTCCGTAGGACCATTACCTTTTCTGAGGATTGATACGAAATATGCATGCAGAGAAGTAGTTTCGGTAGAATATAGAAGGCTTTGAGATATCAGGAGGAACTTTCCTGGCATTCCTTAGCAAGGAATCACTCTTATTGGAGGAGTTTTATAAAAGTAGAGAGCATCATCATGTTCCATTGACTTTTGTACAATGATTAAATCAATAATATATCCATAGGCGTTCCTATTCGTCCATGAGAGGATCTTCTCCACCATTTTCTGGCATTCCATAATTTCTCTACGCACACTATCTCCCTCGATATATCTCTCTTCTTTAGATCTCTTTCATGTAATCTATCCATCGTTTACGAGGTTATCTCCTAGGCCTTTCCCATTTTCTCTCACCTCTCCCTGAATAATAATAATAATTATTGCTCTAGGAGTTTCCCTCCCTTTGAGCAGAAAAACGAATACAGTACAATAATAATGTTTACAATACAATAATAAGATTACAAAAATGAACAGTAAATAAATCTTTTAAAAAAATATTACTCAAAATGAACTGTAAGCAAGCACACGAGTTCAGGGTGGCATTGAGAAATACAACAATTTTGCAATATGATATGATTTCTGAATGATGTAATCCTATACAATAATGCTTCCTAAATAATTGTTTAAAATAATCTAATTAACGTTGACCAAAAACATATGAGTTCATAAACATATTTCCATATATTTTCATCAAAGTCTAAAAAGATTACCAACTTATTCTATAAAATGCTTTAAAGGAAAATAAAGTTTTCTACATGAGGGGGCTTTAAAGCTGTTGAGAAAGGGAGAAGAAAAAGGCAGTGAAATACAACTTCAATGGGCAGCCATCAATTTTCAACCTTACAAAGCAGCCACTTGTCACGGAGGGATCATAATTAAAAACCGATGACCGTGAAATGGTTCCACCGGACAGTGGGACGTGGAAGTGGATCATGCACCACGTTGAGCACTTCTAGGAATGACTTAGGGGAACAAGTGATTTGACGTGCACAGTTGGCTTACGGAGACGTAGGTCGAGAAATATGAGCAGAGGGAAAGAGTTGAAGTATATGGGAGCAAGACGGTGAAACCCTCGAGGGTAATGAAAGGAAAAATGAAGAAAAATATAAAAAAAGAGGAACGAAGTTGAAAGGAAAGAATGAGGAGAGAGCGGTGAAGCTAGATGGAGGAAAAGAATGGAGAATTTTTCAGGAAAGGAGTAGGCTGGGAGCGAGGACGTAGGAGGGAAGATAAAGGGTTACAAGGGATGAGACATGCTCTCAATGGAAAAAGACAGATGGTTGGGACAACGAGCCAGGGTGCAGACATACGGGGTACTGATGGGGATGAATGCAGACAGATAGTCCAGAGAAGAGAGAGTCCAGGGAAACGTTGGGATAGTGGTCAATGAGGCAGAAAAGGGTTGTGCGTTATTCAAATATTCGTATCGAACCGAGACATATCGTAACAGTGAGACCGAGCGTGCGTGATTATTTGCGTTTAGCGTGAACGCTCGCGGTTTTGAAAGTTTATAACAGCTGTAATGAATGAGAAAAAAGTTGAACGTTATTTAGTTTACACCTGTTATTTAAAATTGCTTTTCTAGGTTCCACGGAGACAGTGTGTGTCAAAACAAATACTGAAATACAACTTTTGTTTGATTTGTTTTAAAAATCCTGATTTTTCTGATGACTGGCATTAGCTATTGAAAACCAAAATTAAGGTACAAAATATGAACTTATTCCACGAACATATTTTTAACGAACACTTTCTATAGCGATAGGAGCCGACTGAAGCGCTATTTCTACTTAGTATTATCGCATTTAGACTTCAACTCTCGCAGTTATTAGCCTATAACTCATAAAATAAGGGAGTAAAATGCATATATTTCATTCTAATTCCGATTCAAGGATGTTTTTGCTTCTAACTAACAGGAATTGGTTATAATGGGATTAATATTAGATAGAAAAATACCATTTTCTCTGTGCTCTTCTTTCCCATTCTCACATGTTTACACCATGTACTTTTCAGGTCGATTTGCGAGAAAAATAACATAGAAATGTAATATTTTGCTGCCAATATTAGACAGAGGACCCGTTTTTCTATGGATCCTTAAAATATGAATTAAATGTCACTCATATTTTTACACGGTGGAACCACTTTAAAGGTTGATTTATAAGAACGATGACTGAGAAAGGTTCACAACAATGGGCACTCTCGTTTCGGATATCAAGAAATTCTCGAAACATTTATGAAATGTTTTGCCTGCAGTAAATTGCTTCATGTATTCGAGAGTTTCATCCACGGTAAAAGCAAGGTATTAACGTATATTATAGAAAATATGAGATTTGGAAAGGGATATTGAAAAAGAAATCTCTCACGAAAAGACATAATACATTATGAATTCGAAAGATCATTTCTAAAATCTATTATCCGAGAACAATGCTGAACAAACGGTGAGGTTTGGGTCCCTTGGGAGACAAAGAGACACAGTTTACACACATACATATCAATTCCTCTTTTGTATCCCAAAAGATATGACACGTTTCTCATCGGATTATCTCTGCATCTAGTACGTACACTTGTACAGTCCAAGGAACCCCTAAGTGCTTGGCACGAGGTGATTCTACACGTAGCATTCATCCAAGGTCTAACTCAAACGTTGGATCGTTCAAAAGAGTATTTAAAGGCCAAGACCCATTCTAAGGGAGAGTTAGGGTACGACTTATGCTTACAATAAACACACCGAATAGGATACAATTGAAATTAATTGGGCATACAATCAATATTTAAATAAATTAGGTATCAACAAAGAATGAGAAATCCATAATACTAGGTATTATTTTCCTCAGAGAAAATATTTTTGATCTCTTCGTTCTACATTTTATGCTAATTTCTTTGTTACTTGTAGCCTTCGCTATCGAGTATAATGGAGTTATTAATGGATATTCTAAGTGTTCAGAGAAATAGACTGCTTAGAACTTCCGCCAGATGCATCGTATTATAGTAAGTCAATATCGAATAATGCACCTCCATCATGCCTTAACATTCAAATGATCACTTTTCACATCAGTCAAAATATTTAGTCTAAATCTTCAACACTGGTTTAGTCAACTAGTTAATCTGATAATTAGAACGATGTTTCTACATTCATCACGTGTTTCTTCAGTCAAACATGTCATTCTGTCACAACGCTGTA
This sequence comes from Pyrrhosoma nymphula, assembly GCA_963573305.1. Lineage (NCBI taxonomy): Eukaryota > Metazoa > Arthropoda > Insecta > Odonata > Coenagrionidae > Pyrrhosoma > Pyrrhosoma nymphula. The sequence continues at coordinate 42,835,585 of OY754337.1, read as the reverse complement.
AAACTCGAATACATGTAATATACATTTAAATAATCGGCATGTCACATTTAATCTTATTTATATTAACAATATACAACTTCATTATTTCTGGAGAGAAAATAAGTTAATTAAAATCTGCCAAAAACAAGGTACAAATTTTAACGACACATTCTGAAAAACAAAAGTTATAACAGTACTTGATGGAGAAAAGAGTGGGTAAATCGTCGAGAAAAACAAGCCGGAAAAAATTATGAGTAGTGTTGAAATAGAAGATTATGAAGTAATTAAGGTATTACATGAAACTGAAAATAGATTGGTAGGATGCAGCAAACAGATTTTTGGATTGATGACTTCTGTTGATGACCCCGTTATATCAGATGACGCAGTCAATGCTGACATAAAGTGGCAGAATAGTATCGAGTCCAATATCTCATGGATATCGCATTCGATGATTCGAAATATCTGTTCATCGCTCAAGCTGAAGGTAAGAAAGAACATGGTTGAGTGGACCAAGTAAAAAATCCGGAGCTATAGAAAGAGAGGGCAGAAGCATTGGTAAATAAATCAATTCCGGGCGAGTTTGATCCTATTTAGCCGCGCTTTCCAATAAATCCAATCTCTTTCGATTTTTTACTTCTATATTCCACCTGTCGAACTTGTCCTCCGAAATCGGAAATTCTACAATTTCCTTCGAGGACCGCATTATGGATTCTTGCATCCTATTCACTTTGGGACACGTAGGCATGTTATCGGATTAATTCGGCGATTTTAAGGGAATACTGATGCGCAGGCCGTTTGCTGCATAATAGAAAACATGCGAAATACTTCGGTGGTCGTACTAAAATCTTGAAGAGACGGGAAAAATGGAGGGAAATATAAGGCAACTTTGATAACATAATGAAAGGCAAGAGTAATACCGAACTGAATGAAGAAATATAACTAAGCAGTAAGTACGCAGTCATTGGCCACATGTTGGAAATTGGTCTCGGGAAGCTTAAAATAATATTTTCACTTCAGGCGTTGGTGAAAATCTCCTCCACATAGTTTGCATTGACTTCAATAGCAAGTGTTTTGTTTCAGGCCGCAGCAACACCTTAGAAACGAAGATAACATAAATAGTGAATAAAATGTGTTGAGACTGGAGGTTATGATTAGAAAAATGACCGATACATTTCCGAAGGTCAAGGAAGGTATTCCTGATACCCTCCAACAAGATGTATTCGATACCCTTTGCATGAGAAGAAATATCATGTGAGAAGAAATACACAGAGAAAAAAAAATCATAAAATATCGACTGGAAGAGCACTGAAGCGTGGGGAAGAACAAGCACTGAATCCAGTTGGCAGTCACATGGCATACTTCCTCAGGAGTGGATCACATGAGACGAATTGACAATGCCAAAATATTAGCTTACGATACCCATTATGTTTCTAAAATAATTCGTAAGGTGATTAAATAGCAAAAGAACCCAATAACTTCAATAATGAAGACCAAAAGATAAAAACGACTCTTCCTTGAGAAACGGATAGAACAAGGACAAAAACAAGCAAATATGCAAGAAACAAGCAAGAACAAATAACCAATCCTGAGGAGATAAAACGCGAAAACAATTCTGTCTAGCCGAAGAGACAGGAAGCCTCCCTAAGCTTCCAATGTACAGTCGCCGCATAAAGTCTGGCGACATCGACAAAAGCGCCGAACATGCAAAACTACGATTTTGTGTGGCTCCACTGATTCAAAAGTGAGGGGTTGGTTAGGGAAGGCAGAGAAGACGGGGGTGGGAAGGAGGTGAGAAAGTGGTCAGAGTAGTCGTGAATCGGAACCTCGTCTTGGGGGCTAGTGAATTAAGGGGATAACGTTGCCGATGTCGCCAGACTTTATGCGGCGACTGTACGTGTGCGCCATTGCCATCTTCGACACTTCTGACCTGAAGTTTGTGGCTGCAGTTCCTCCAAAACGTCAACATCACTTCAAAAACTCGGGGGTAATTTTTTTATAATCCTTCTCCACAACCTAAAGCCTACAACAGCCAAGCAGAATAATGACCTCTTAATTTCTAAACTTTCCACGATAAAAATAAATACAATTCAACGGTAATAAGGATGATCAAATCAATTCATTTGGCATATACTTTTAAAATATTTTAACTTTAAACCTTCTCAAAAAGAAGAGGGTGATCCCACAGTTTTGATGAGATATTTACATTGCCATTCAAGTCAGAATTAGAAGGGTGGTTGATATAAGCTTGAGTAAAACAACGTCCAGTGAGCTACCTTTTCCTTGTTGTGATTCTATCACTGTCCTTACTTTCCAATTGGTTAATTTTGAATTTATCATATGAAAAAATATGATAGAGGCACAAGGTAACTTGGAAGCGTTATATTGCAGAAAACGTTTCTCGTATTTCATGAGACTTTTGCGTATATCTAGTGTAAATTTTATGACACATGATTTCGAGGAATATCAGTCTGTTCTGCTTATCTCACTCTCAATGCTCGGGGGAAGGAAATATTAAGGAAGATAGAAATAATTTCGCTGCTAGAATGCAGAATTTGGCGCAGATTCATTTTAACTTCCAGCATTATACAAGTATTTTATTTTAAAATGTATAAAACATACCTCTTGAAATTGTTTATGTAACCATAGCATAAAATTATAGCTCCATAAATGGCATAGTAATAGTCATTCCTTGTTGAAGGAAATAGGATATTAAAAGGATAATTAAATTCTATCAGCAGTAAGAGTTTCATGTTAGCTAGTCGTCTCACATACGCTTAACTTTGAGCATGGTGTCACAAAAATAAAATAGCAATGCAAAATAAGTCTGTCACTTTATAATTGCGAGATGACCACTTACTTACAGACGAAAAGAAACAATACACTCTTTTCTTGTTACTTTAATATTATCTTTCACGATTATTTTGGCTTGAGTAAGAATACTCTCCTTTTCTCGAAGCGACATCCTATAAGGCTGTACTCCAAGATATTGAAGTCAGCACTGAATTTAATACAGAAATAAGCGTAAAAAAGTCGGAACCACATTCATAACTTACTATCAAATTCGATGCCTCGAGCACTGTTCACACGGTGATGGCTTAACTGCGTAGTCACACTATCAGGAAGTTTGCTGAACTAAATAAATCTGTATTCACTGCACGACATGATTCAGACCACCCTTACCAATCATTTTCTTCTGAAACTCTCCCAATACATCCATACCTGAGAGTTCTAATCAATTGATCAAAAATATTTTTAAACCAGTGGGAATAGGGATTATTTCATCTCATTGAGCTAAATGGTTAGCGAAGAAAACCGTCTCAAATACCGATGGAAATATCATTTTATTCGTTTCTCAACCAAGGAGCTTCCTTCACGGCATTGGTTCCTTTAATCCTCGGGGTAATTCCTTAGAAAAAGTTCCTACGCGATTGCATGGGCCAAATAAATCACAAATCCAACATTTTTGAATGCATTATTTATACTATACTAGGCTGTGGCAGTATGCTTTCTGTACCGTGCCATGCTGTAAATCGGAGAAACGCGTCGTACAATAAAAAAATTGTAAAAAACTACTAAGAATGTTCATAAATCATGAGTACGAATATATAGTATGTACGAGTACCAGTGCTATACTACTTTGAAGATGAATGAACTAAGTGTATTTAAAACATTAGTATGATGCTGAAAATGTATACATAATCTTTACTGACTCCAACTCAAAAAAGTAAGTTTCTTATCCATGTAAGCTCTATAAGCTCTAATGTATTATAATTTTTCACTTATTTTCTTATGCTTTCCGTGCATGTTAATCAAAGTATTTAATTAAAGGTTTTTTTCCAAAAACTACGAATTCACATTTATCCTTGGAGAGCGACAGTTCATTTTTCTTGGCTCAGTTCTTTATAATATACATACAATTCCCTGCTCTGGGCTAAACATTTTTCCTGCTGTTTCCTTTAAAAAGTATGGCGGTATCGTCTGCATAGGCGATGGAATCAAAGTATTAAGGGAAGTTTTCCCCTAAGAGTTGATTCATGATGAGATTACAGATCGTCGGTCCGCGTACGGGCAGCCTTTGGTTGCATTCTTGTCAATCCAGTAGGTTTTTGTTTCAAATATTATTTTTCAGAGGAAGCTACGTGGGATTTGTAGGAAACTGTAATCTAGGGACGAAGACATGCGTGGAAGAAAATATAAGAAATATTCATCATCCAAATTCCTTCGTGGAAGTTTCAACTCTCACTAGTAGATACAAGATCTTGTGAGCTCAATTTGCTTTTGTCTTTTACTATCAATTGGTATTTGTACTTCTTTGACTCCAGAACAATGTAAAATATTTATACAATATAAAAACCTTACGAAATAAATATATCTCTAATAGTTGAATCATAAAATTTTCTGTGCAGGTTGTGTATCGTAGCATGGTGACATATTAATTATGATCGTAATTTTCAAGCGAATAAGATGTAAACTTCATATTTTTAAAGGGACTGCAATAGTTCCTGGGCAGGAACATTTTTCATTTTTTTATCATTTTTTCTCTCCGATAGTATTCGATACAACATGCCAAACATTGAGAAGAATTCATGCATGTTACTTTATAATATTTAATATATTTTGTCAAGGCAATATATGAAATCCATTGTAATAGTGAACTGCATACTTTTCGAAATCGTTTTTAGGCATTTACAGATATCAAATGATGGTAATAATCCGTAGGCAGGACTAGGAGGCGAAATTATTCCACACTCCCCACACCTTTGAATGCAAATCCGCTTCCTTGCTCCATATTTACTCCATCACTAAATTGCGGAAGGAAATATCCTATATCCTGCTGTAGTACTATAGATGGCGAAAGTAATAATTTCAGTTAATTCCCATGCTTGGCCGATTCCGAGTAGTCACTGATAGCCATATGCGTAGTGATTCTTCACGTAGAGGAATTTGAGGGTTTCATTACCTACATCGCATCGCTTGGGTGGAATTATTAAAATTGCACCACTCACCACGTGATAATAGCTCTTCGGAAGTAATGATTCAGCACGCTGTTCTCTCTCTCCTCAGATTGGAGGGTGGATAAGTTATTCCCAAGCGCAATCGTACATGCGCCTACGCCAGGACTATTACACTAGCTCAATGAAATTGGTGTCCACAACGGCATAAAAAAATCAGTCCCACATTGCATCCACGAGGAATTACAGTTTTTTTTTCAAAATACGTTATTTCCCACGGGTTGGCGTGCATATTACCACTTCGTGCATATTCTGAGAGCACCCGGAAGAGCTTGGTTTCATTCACGCCGAATGCCCGCCACTGGCAAAATGAAGTCATGAAGCGTTTAAAACTTCACTTTCCAGGCTGAAAAAATTGCCATCAACAGTTCCTATCATCATAGTAGTTTTAAATACATATCTTTTGAAAACTTTTGTAGATTTATTTTTTTATACACCTGATAAATATAGCACCATCCATTTTTACCGTATTTTATAAAATTGAAGTTAGATGCATCTTAAAATTTGCCTTCGAGCGAGTTGGACCTCAAAAGTTTGAATTAATTTATCGTACACCTGATTATTTCAAGGTTAGGTTTAATGAACATTTCCATTCATCAATCATGGACATTGAAAAGTTTTTAAATAGGTTTTTATAATTGAATTTTAATCAAGATAATCATTACATTTTATGTGAACTTAATCGTCTTTTTCATCTTTCCTTAGAATATTGAGAAAGAAAGACTCTGTAAAAAATAATGTGAACTTTTATTTTTGATTAACACTAATTTTTTTTCCCATGGATTAAACATATGTCCTATTAATATAATATTCCTGATATATTTTCTTCTGTGTCACTATAAATCATGGAGGCACTTATTTTTTGAAAGACTGAAAATTAATACTTTCCTAATGGAAAGCTGATTGGTACGTTTTAAAATATGTTGTCTTTTCCGAAAAAAAAACATCCAATTAAATTTCCGAATTCTTCAGACCCTTGGGACACAAACTTTAGAAACTAATACAGTAGTCTTGATTTTAGGTAACACCTTCGGACCCAAAAATGGAGTGTAGTATCAAGATATTAGCGGATTTTGAAAAGTGTGTTGAGATTTCACAACATATGAGAACACAATGATGTTGAAACTAATTTCACTACAAAGAGATCATTATATATTATATTCCACTGTAGAAAACAAAACTTTTCATTGAGTTGGAGATATAATTATACTTTAAACCAAGATGTACAAAAGAATTTAAGAACATAATCATATCTTTTTGGCTGCTAAGGCCAAAGTATAGGTAAAGTATTTATACATGTGGCTAAATCAAATAATAATTAAACAATCATGCCTTTGGGAGAGTGTGAATTGTACAGAGAGATAAAATTTTAAAATAAGACAATTAAAACGTTATCCAAGATATTAATTAGAAAATTATACCACGCAATTAAAGTTAAATAATACTGCATAGAAAACTAATAAACTGGCGGAAAAAAATGAAAATTTAGAAGTTTCATTTACAAAACTGTCTTTTTAAAATATTGTGTTTTTTTTGCAATTTAAATTGTTCCATTTTTGAGTAGTTTACTTGTTCAATTTTTCTCACTTTCTCTTTAAAATCATCAACTTCATGAATTAATGAGAAATGATGCAGGATATTTAATGCTTGGAGGGTATCTTCTTTTTTGGGTTCAGGGATGACCTATTCACATTTATCTACTTCATTACCATTCAAAATTTCATGGCTACGGCCATATCCTTCATTTTTTTGTCCATGAGAACTTTTCAGGGTGTCATGATCCAGCCCTATGTACTCTAGACTTGAAGTCTGTGGTGCTACCAAACGATTAAAATAGTCAGAAAAATCACTGGCTATCAGCCCTGTGTTTGAGATACAGTGGCTTCCGTTTCAATGAGGATTATTCACTATTCACATAGTAAATTTCGTTCAAAGAGAAGGAAATGACAAATAAATCCAAACGACATTAAAAATGGTAAAATTTCGTATTCCACCCTTTCTCTACGAATTTAACGTTGTTCATACGTAGATTTTTCTACGGAGGCATAAGAATGTCACTCATAAACAGTGTAAATCTTTCCACGCATGAGAGCGAACAGCATGCCAACACTGCTCTGCGGCTAAGCGAGATGCATGCAAGCACAAAAAGTCCCAGGGGTAATTAAAAGATTAGGTTCCGATATGAATCGACCAGGCTCCCCTTATTTCGTGTGTGCATCAACCCAGTGTTGGCTACTCCTCCCCCACTGGTGGAAGCCACCTGCGTCCAAGCGAAGCTGGTCGGGGGTAGACAATAACAGATAAGGCGAAGGAGCAATCTTCTCAGGTTACTCCCTTCTATTTCTTGCTGAATGAGCAACGCCCAGATGAATTTCGTCGTTCCATGAGCGAGATGAGTATTTTGGGGAAAACCTGTTTAGGTGCGTCAATTATGTAAACCCATCTGAGGGATTGACCCTAAAAATGACAACTTCATCGTTTTCCCCCAACCCGCTAGTCGCCGGATACTTCCCAGGGGCCTGCGGGCGTGTACAATCTCCAACCTTTCGTCTCAGTGGTAGATGCCTTCACTGCGAATGTCCGTGGTCAAGCATTTGTTTACATACTCAGTGGATGTACTATAACAATATTTGTAGCATGCTGAGATAAATATAAGCACAGAATTACATTTGTGTTTTTTTCTGTGCACTATCAAATTTTACACGGACTCTGATATTAACATAATTGTCGCGAGTGTTCATTATACAAGAACTTTGTTAATAATAACAGTAAAGTTCCGTTTAAAATTAGTAAATGCAGAACGAAACATAAGGAGTGAACTTCAGGTCCTAAATAAAAAAAATAGGCCCAGAAGCAAATATTTGCGGCGGCAAATATTTTTAGTAAATGCTTTGAGCAAACGAATACTTGGCCGTGAGTGGGGATGATACTGAGAAGAGGGTCGTTATCACCTCTGCACAGTGATCTGCTACCCTGATTTGTGATCCAAGACAGACGAGGAGTATACCTGTGCGATACCTTTCCACGAGTGAGTTCCGTACGGAGGAATATAAGGATATGCTCACGGCACTCATGACAAGTGAAGCATTTTTCATTCTAAGTATCCGGCGCGAAAGTGTAAAAATAGCGCAGGTAGCATATACGAAAACACAAATTGTAATGATCATTTATAAAAAAATGTTCTGCCTTAAATTACACCGTGTTCGCTATCATTTTGATATTGCTTGGTTCTTCAACTCAATTTATTTAATTTTTGGCTAATCCAAACAGTGTATCAAATTCTGCTTAAAGCTCTAGATTGGGAAAGTACAGACAACGCAACCAAACAGACCTATCCAGTACATGGGGTAGATAGTGAGTAAATATGTTTCTACATGAAAAAAAATTATTGCCAAGCATTTATGCCGATTAAAGCGAGTTGGAGTCGTGTGATACTATCAATTGTTACGGTTTATATATTACTACAATGTCCTCTATCTTCCCAAAAGCCTCTGTTACTGGCATCGGTCGAGGACAAACGTTGACCGTACTTTATTCCGCTCAACAACGCACGCCAGTGTCACGACACGCGTGCTTGCAGGCCACCCCAAAGCGAGCTTCATCTTGTCACTCGGAACAGCTGACGGGATTCCTATCTCAAGGTCATTAAGCAGCTTCGCGTGAGCATTGAGGCGCTACTGTCTGAGCGTAAACAAGTAAAAACCTTGTACCAATAACTTTTCGTGCTGAAAGATGGGGAAGTAATACGATATATATATATATATACAATTAAAATGCCATGTATTGTATAATATATATATACTGATTTCACAGTGATACGGCATTAAATTGAAGATTTCCTTTAAATATGGGCAAGAATCTTCCCGAATTGGTTTCAGTTTCTTTTATTTCTGTCGTTTCATTTTGTAAAATCAAATGTATACCTTCACCGGGGACCAAAATAGCCTCATGTAAAATCGTTACATGGAATTTACGTAAAATCAAATAATGATTCCGTAAGATTACTATAGGAGTCGGCCGGGGCTTGTGTAAAATCAAATTTTACGTAAAATCGGGTTATTTAAAATCGAGATTCTACTGTAGCGACGGGTGTTAAATGCAAGATTTCTCTCTCATTTTTATGGTGGAAAATTCGATTTATCTCACATACAAACACCAAACTGCGCATCCATCTTAGAAAAAAATTTCACTCCTGCCAATCCTAACAAACTGAAATCATTCATTCGTTATTTCCCTCGGAAAGCTATCCAATTCCAAGAAAACTCCAGGCAGAAACAGAATCTTCAAACAATAATTAACCTATTTATCTTTCATTACGCAATCCCTCGTAACGCAGCTCAATATGCCCGGATTCCCGGACTGACAATGAGATGTCACTTCAGCTACGGGGAACAACCTTAAAGATTGCATTGAAAGACTCATGATTGGAGAGCAAATGCTATAAAAAATATCTTAGTTGACACTAATCCCAAGATTTAGTTTGCTCTTTGCTTTACGTCCATGATAACAAACGTATATGACAAAAATATTCACTTTTTAACTCCAAGAGGACAAAATATAATGCTACTTAGACGCATACACGTATATGAAATTCTGTGATAGTATATTTTTCAATGTTAGTGAATGAAATGCACATTAATAATACATTTTAGCTTACTTAACAACATAAAATAATGTTAAGCATACAATATCAATAGGTAGTAACTTCATAACTCGACAACTTAGGATTCAGAGAGTTCAGACTTATACGAACGGATACTGAGTATTCGTCTTCTCCTATAATCCTCGCCGTGCGACTTTCTGGGTATTAGAACTTCGTGGGAAGCCTCAGGTGGCCTAGGGAAAGGAACTCCCCCCACCTTCCCCTGAATGTATGAATTTCGAACGCCTTTGAGCTTAGTATAAGGAGAACTCTCTCCTTACCATATCAAACCTTTCTTCAAGTAGATAAGTGAGTTTGAGTAAGTTATCTGTCAGCGGCAAATTCTGCCGAATAAATTATTCCATCAGAGTGTTCCCTTTAAGGTAAAACGTAGTGTTTTATATATTATGGGATACTCAATAAATTAGCCACTTTTTCAATCATATAGTTGTCAAATATTTTTAGTAAAACTTGGAATCCTACAACTTTTCTTCTTTTATATTTTGTACATTTCATCATTTTCTCATAAGCATTGATGACAATTTGATCAAGACAATAAATCCTGCAACTAACATCAGATTTCACAGTACATTTTATGCTCACTTTGTGCATGACCAAACAACTAAAAATTGGCTCAAATAAAACTCAATACTTATAAACTTTTCTACATAAGGAAGGAAACATTTTTCCATTCTAATGTCCAAAATCATCCATTTTAAAGTCCAGTACTGATCTATTTCTGCGGCATAATAAGTAATAAAGTGTAGAATATTTGACTGAAAAGTAAAAATATAAAGTCAAAAGAAACAGTAATTTTAAAATTATTTTTGTAATGGATAATAATGTATGCTAATGAACCCATATAAAACACTGGCCAGCAAAGTTGGATACGCCTGTTCCTGCAATGTTGGGCTGGTCCAAAATTAAAATTAGTGTTGGTTCAATCTTGGTTGGTTGGTTGGTCTTCAGTGCTATCACCTATACAGCATGTCCTGGACTCGTGAGGTACATTCAATTTAAATTATCTCACCATTATGAAATATTGGTAATTTTATGTAATAATCGATATCATTCGCTTCTTCTCCCTCAGCCTTTCCCATTTTCACCGGGGGCTGTTATTTTAATAATACCCTTTTCTACTCTCTCACTCCATGCGATCGTCCCCTGTAAGACCTTTGCTACTAAAAAAATTAAATAGATAATCCATCAATCTAGTTTTAGGTCACTCATGCCTTTTTTTACTTCCTACATTCATATTCAATGTCCTTTAATCAATATTATCAGCAGGTTTCACGTAACATATTCTTGCCAGTTAAACCGAATTTCTTTGATAGTTAAATTAATGTAGCTATTTCTCTCAACCTATTATTCTCTATGTTATCCTCTACTGTTGTGCCACTATTACCACGATAAGACATTTGCCAGAATCCGATATCATTTTCTGCGGTCGCAATACCAAATTATTCGTTTCTATGGATATCCTACAAAATTAGTTAAATATGCACACAACTATAGGCCGTAAAATTATTATGGGAAGGGAAGAACGGAAGAAGATGGAGGAAAACAGGAAATAGTGGTGCATCTTAGTGTGAATTAAGCGAGCTATGTGTGTGGGCGGAGAAAAAGGCAGAAACAAAAATCAGCAGAAAGGTGAAGCAAATAAACATTTATGAAGTCGCAGTGTCTATGGGTGGCCAATGAGGGGAATTCAGATCTGGGAGCCTTTTTACATACATATGCATGTACCAAAATAATGGTGCCTGTTTATTGCACAGAACCGATCGTCACTTAATAATAATATCTTATCCCTTTCTTGACCCATGAGATAAACATTCGATACCTACTATTTCAAACATTTTGGATATACAGAAAAAGAGCGGCAAATTCTGTCGAATAGTGAGTGGTCAGAAAATAATTAAAAATAAGGAGGAAAAAAATCACATCAGCTTTGTGTGAATGTCTCCACGTTTAGTTGATTAATGGTAAATATTTTACTTGAACTTTATTAATTGAAAATGCTTTGCTTGTTTGTGTAAACATATGGTCTTACATGTATGATCGAGGAATACGAGGCATCAGTGGAATACAGAGTTATTTTCATTTCAATATTTCCAAGTGTTTAAAAATAGTTACTCACTTTTTTATCAACCGCTATGATATTTAATTTTACACGAATTAAAAAAACTCTCTTTAATAAACACATTAAATATTAAATTTGGCGCTGTATTTGAAATAAGCAATGAATTAGGTAAATATTTTATCTACATATTTTTTCTGGGCTTGAGCTAGCCTAAAATAAGACCGGATCCTCTCGGTAGCCGGGTGAACAACGTAGCAGCATGGCAACCCGAATGCCGTTAGTTCAAATTGAGCCTCTGGCGTACATTTTAATTCTGCCCTAAGAATAAGTCATTAGATACTTCAATCATTTGAGAGACAGCTCCACAGCCATCAGAAATCATCCTTATCAACGCCATCTGGTGAATAAATCGGTGCAACAGACTTTCTACTCGGCTATAAACGGGGAAATAATATTTTTGCTAAACACCGCAATAACGCCCATTAATGTTTGACGATAAAAGCGTAATTGATGCGTCACCACTGAGTCCCAACCACGCAACAAACAAGCGAGGAAAAAATGTAAAAGAGAGAGAGAGCAATAAACCAGGGATATAATGGGTTAGGAGCGAGGGTCGGCGCTAGGAGACTACGGTTCCAGAGGAGAAATCCGAGCCTGTCGACCACTTCCCACGCGTTTAATTCGCTCCGAAAGAGAGGGCGAGAGGGTAACAGGCGGTGGTGGTAACGATTTGTAACGGAGGCGGCAAGTAGGAGGGCCGTTAAAGGATGCTTATTGAACGAGAAGAGGGCGGAAGAAAAGGAAGGGCTCCTACAAGGAGTAGTTCCCCTTTGTCGATGGTTTGAACGGGAGACTAAAGGAGGGTTGGAATAAGAGGGAAAAAAGACCGCAGAGGAGGAAAAACAGAACAGGCGCTGTGGAATAAAGGGGACAATAGGAAAGCGAACCTTACTCACCAAACGAAAGAGCCAGAAATACGAAACAAAGGCCGACTCATATTGAAATAAAAATGTAACTGAAGAACACAATGAAAAATCGTGTCGCTGGGACGACATTAGTTGTAATAAAATTATAATATTATAATACGCTTTATTACGCATTTAAAATTAATTTTACTACACATTTTAATAAAAAAATACTTTTCAAAATGTGTACCCCAGAGGAAAGACCTCTTTTGGGGTAGTGATATTTAAAAAAAGATAATACGAAGGAGATGCACGGTACATACATTTTCGTGTAGTAACAATTCTGCCTGTATTACATGCATCTACTATATCATCTCTTGGGGCGTTCAGAATGAAAGGAAGTCCATACTAAGTCTTTTTGCAAGCACACTTCTATGGATAACACCAAGTCATGTAGTAATCTCCAGCATTATCCGTACTACTCTTCTGAGTGAAATCTCAAGGAACAAAGAAACCAAATAGATAAACTATAGCCATCTTCTGTCTTATAAGCTCCAAAAGCGTTATGCATGCCCTCATATCTTACTCACACTTAGCTGAACCAACCAAAGTTTCGTAATTCAGTTCCATTAGACCGTAGGAGGGTAAAAGAGAACGCATTTTAAAAAAACAGAACAAATTTGGCGAAATACAAAAAAAAAAGAAAATTGAATTACACTCGGCCAAATAAGAGCCAAGAAGACGTAACCAGAAGTTAAGCCTGAGGTAAATAGCTGCTTATATTAAACATGAGAAAATTAATTAAGAATGCTGGGCTGGCTTTATGTGAAAACGTGTGAAGATTTCTGGCATTATATTTACCGGAAACAGTGTGTTATCGAGGAAACACTATGTGAAATAATTCGTGTTGAGCTTAGTTTTCAATGAATAGGAACTATGGACCATTGGAAAAACAGATCAGAAAAGGTTATAATCATTCAAAACATGGTTTTGGTGGAGGATGCTGAACATGAGGGTTAAAATGAGAAATGAAGAAGTTTACAGAAAACTATAAGAAACGTTATAGAAAACTATACACAAATGAAGAATCATATAGAACTGGGGCATAATGGGTTTGTGAAGAATACAATGAAAGGAAACATAGAGAAAAAAGTATAAAGAGAAAGGTGCAAGGCTACAGACCAAAAGTATACAGACCGAATAAAGTGAAAATTGCAAAAGAAGAACTACCAGGGATTAGGGGTGATCTAATGGAATAAGAGGCTTGATATCTGCCAACATTTTAAATAAAGATACACAAATTAACCCAGAAGATGGAGAATTAGACGAACATCAAATTTTCAGTAAAGGTATGAATTGAATTGAGTCATGCGATGCTTTGTGGAAAAATCACATCCTGAAAGAAAACGTAAGCGATGCATTTTTTACAAAATTTATTAAAATTCTAAACCCTACCGGTTTCGACACATTCGTCTCATTCTCAAGGGTACTCTGACATTCTGACAGTGGCGAGCCCATATATATATTCACGAAGAGGGACTTGTTGGGATAGCTTAGAGGGGATGATGAAATAGGAAAAAGGAACGTGATGAAGGTAACAATGATAGAGGAATGCTTTTTAAAGGCGGGGCAGTTACATGATTAAATGGTGACAGATTAAACGGTACAATTTCATTTAACAATTTCGGTCCCAAAGCCTAAGATGATGATAAAATCCCGAAGTTATCCAAAAATCCAGCTTTGCACCTTTGTCATGAACATTTAAAATATCTACTCTAAAATCAGGACATTGATTAAAACCAGATAAATGAGATGCAAAAACTGACTTGTAAAATAAAAAATTAATTGTTTGCTTTTTGTAAATGTAAATTTGAAATTAAACTTTGCATAACGAAAAATTCTATTTATACTATTGGATATGGAGTTACTTATGAAATGCTCCTTCGTCCATTTTATAACGGAGGGAACAACTTGAGAAAGGCCTGAGAATAACGAGATAGTCAAACTTCTTTTTTTCCTCTCGAGTTATTTGTCAATGAGGGAAGACTCATAGCCGTTCCTGTTGGAAAGGAGTTTAATTGTGTTCCATTCTTTGTTAAAAGCTAGATTCGTCAGTGGAATGGAAGTCAAATGATTTCAAAACGAGTGAAAAGCTGAACATTTATGAGAATAATGGTGGTTAGAGTACTGGGGTATGATGTCATTGGAATATGTGCTTTTACGGTGGAAGAAGAAATGGCGATTGCCACAATTGAGGGAAATAGTTAATTCTACAAAAATTAAGTTACGTCAGTGTCAGTATCCAATGTATGGAACTTGGAATTAGTAACTTAAATTTTTCTGTGAACCTCCTGTTTTCTGCCTCAGTGAGCTGGATCAATTTTGTCTTCCTCAATTCCTTACATCAAGCTATTAGTTTTACAAGCTAAAGTTTTATTTTCAGTGTGTTGAGGCTACTAAAATTTTGGATGGGAATGGCTATCACAGCGTAGATTGAATAACAGGCTTTATCTCAGAAGTAAATTTGAGGTGAGCTACTTCTCCGAAGACGCAAAAAACTATGTTCAGAACTCCGTGCTATTACGGTTAGTTTGTTCAAATATATAAACTTATAGATATAAATGGCATAACGGATTTAAAATGCCAATTTTCCGCTTAAAATTTGGTTCTGAGTATTTTAATGCCTACGATATTATCAGATGGAACAATAAGGTTGGGTTTTTTACTTTTTAGTTTTATTTTTTATCAAATTTTAGTATCTAAAATTTTGTAAGAAAGTTATTTTATAGTTTTAGTGTACTCATAATTTTGAAATAAGTACATAATACCATGGCTGTAATTAATAATTAAGATAAGTAAACCGAAACATTATTTTGTTATAATTTTGGATGTAAGCTTTACTGAACTTTATCGATAATCCCCGTGATATATCAGTAGAGATTCTACCGAGCTTAAGTAAAATGATTATTTAGATAAAGCAATGCAAGAAAAATCTAGCAAATACGTTACTTAACAGTAGGTATAATTAGAAAAAATAGAGAATAGATATATGGGGTTTTGTTTCACGGCTGGCGCATGCTAAGTGAGTAATGACCTCCTACTGCACACCATTGAGGTGGCTTGTTGGGTATAACATAGATATAGAAGTGTTACGTCTGTCGGATGGGACGTTGAACCCACTGAACACCATAACGTCCTCTTACTAAAACTAAACAAATTGCCTCCACCCTTACTCAGTTTCCTTGTATACTACATCCTTTTCCAAACTTAAAAGTTATTCTTGGCACAAATTACATTCTCGGTTGGTCTCCTCGCCAATTGTTTGACCAAACTTACGAATAAGAAGTCAATTTCTTTAGATATTAAAGGGTTTCTAGTATAAAATTACTGAAATTCCATTGAATGTAAATTCTGACTTCATACGGAAAAACGTGCCCGCTCATTGATGTCAACAGTAATATTTTACCCAAACAAGCAATTATGTTCTACAAATGGATTTGAAATAACACGATGATAAATACAAGAATGAACGAAACAAAGGTGTATATCATATTTTTCTCTCGAATATGAATGTCATTTTCGCGCAAAATGTTTTGAGAATTGAATTTTCGCTGTGAATTGAATTCAACAAAAAAGCCAATCCATCTACTTTTTATCATAAAATATCCGCAGAAACGTAAGTTTTCCCATTCATATGAAATCGTATCTAAATTTTTTTACTTATGGCTCAATAAAGGTGTTATTTAAAAAAATACAAACGAAAAAAATTTAATTCAATATTTGTTTCGACTCACACAGTCGTCATGAAAACTTGAATCGTGAAACACAAACGAGAGATATAAGGCTTAATCTAATGATATTTTCTCACTGTAACCATGACAACCAAAAATGGCAGTTTTCACCATTTCCGCACCTTGTATTTTTTTCAAATTGACTTGTCTTTCAAATTTTCAATAAAAAAAATAAGCAGCAGTGAGCCGTCGAAGTCTAACGGCAAAAATAAATCTACAAAAATGAGTGTGGTAATGTCGGAAGGAAGGACTCTATTCAAGGTGCTAAAGTAGGCACATATTGCAACATATCAATTCCCTTAAGCGCAATGCGCTGATTTTAGTTGTTTAAAAATGTACTGAAAACTTATGGTAATAACCAAATATCTATAAACATTTTTAAATTATTTGTCTGACGCCGTAAACGAAAGTCACCATGAAAACCACCATTAACGGAGTTCTTTTTTTGTTTAGCGCACATATACTCTGCTTCGCAAAACATAGCAAGCCTAGTACGCAGGGTCTGGAACGAATGGAAAGCAAGATGTTGTCCTGCTAATAATTCAGGGCACTAATTTGAATAGATAGTTCTCAAATGTCTTGCATTTGTCAGTATGGCGAAAATTCTTAATATATGTTCATATGTTCCAAATTATGTTCTTACGTCTAAAGTTGGCCGTCCTTAAAAAGGGGAAGAAACCACAGGGGGAAAAATAGAGAACAAGAGTAATTAAATAGAATGAGATCGTTGAGAGGATGGTAAGCCTGACTGTACGAAGGGAATGACCGAAAAGTCGAACGAGACAAGAGAGAAAAGGGAGAGCCAAGGAAACAGCTTCTGTGTGAAGCAGAGGGAATGAGGGAAAGAGGATATATCCAGGAAGCAAGGGGGCAAGACAGGGTCCTCTTGCAATGGTTAGAGTGGTGACCGGTGAGGGTGGATGGAACCAAGTGATAGTAGAGAACCTCCCCCTCCCTCTTCCTCCCCCCTCCGTCCCCCTCCCCCCTCCGTCCCCCTTTGGGGTACCAGCGAGGTTGGGACGGAAGAAAGACAAATGGCCGAACGGGAGGCTGGCCCAGAAGTGAGAGGAGAGATAGATGGATGTGACAAGCGTAGGTCGCGCACGCTCGAGGAAAGAGTGGCGGGCGATGGGCGGGGGATTGCCGGAGGATGGCCGGGACACGGGCGGCCCTGTTGAGTGTGGAAGGGGCGTTGAAAGGATAAAATGAGTTCGGATGGGAAATAAATAAATAAATAATAGTAAATTCCGGCTGGCATTCAACACGAGAACTTGACTTACGAACGTATCGTTAGTAATGATCATGCTGGAATCACCCCAGTTCCCGGGGTTAGGGTAAGTGTGCTGGCTGGAGTACTGGTTTCCCATCTCGAAAGCCTTGATTTAAATCCTAGCAGTGGCAGATATTATTCGTTGGAATACCGGTTCCCACTTGGGTGTCTTGCGGAGGGCACTGCCAGTACAGTACTTCGTCCGTCGGATAAGTCGTTACACTACGGTCCCCCTGGTGATTTTCGTAAAGAGAAGGCTAATGCCGACGCCAAGTTTGAATCCACCCTTCATCATATACCTAAACTCACTTCCATTATTAGCCAATCCACCTGTCCTCCATGGCACAAGTTACTTCAGTTATAGGTCGTCTCCCCAAATAACCAACCAACCCTTCCGTCTAATAAAAATGGAATATTTTGCAGAAACTGTCGCGAGATAATATTTCACCTTGACCGATAGTCAAACCACGGACACTTGATTCCCCAGGTCTATATGTAGGCCAGTATACTACTCATGCTTCATATTCTCGTGGTAATATGAGGAGAATTCGAAGGAACAAATGTGACGCCCTTGCGGTCAATCAAGGACGGCTACCGCCATCGCCGGTGGGAAGTAACTGGTCACAAAAACAAAATTATGTATATGTATTTAGTTTACCACTGATAAGCAATTAATAATTAAGTAGATAGAATCATAAGCATCAGATTAAGTAAATATATTGCAGAACCGATAGGTTTTGAAATTTTGAGATATTTTCGAAGACAATTAGGGACCTTTATAGTTTCTACATATCTCTCTTCAAGTCTGTAACACCTTACCACACTTGAAATATCCCGCATGTTTTTTTTCTGCAGGCTCTAGTGTTCCAAGGTATCAATGCATAACATGAAGGATTGAAGGGCTATGTACATAAGAGACAGCTATTGTTTTTGTATGGTGAGTCTAACGTAGGGAAGACTTCATATATTGAGCGTTTGATCGGTGAGAGAAATTTGAAGTATGTTTACATGCCCGATGTTGGAAAGTTCGCTTATCAGGGATTGTATCCAGATTTTCACAAAATTATTCTTTTTGAGGAATTTGATTTAAAATACCATTGTACTGGAATGTTAAAGCGTTTGTTGGAGGGTAAACCATTCACGACCCCTGTAAAATGTGGATTGGGTTGAACTATTGATTTCAAGGGTATGATTATAATTATTTCCAATTTTGATACTATAGAGGATCCAGCACTAACGAATTCGTTTGAAGTATGTTCAGGCGGAGACTCCGTATTGGACGGAGGGGAAGGCTATTTTACCGAAAGAAGAAATTCATGAGATTTCGGAGATTCAGGAACAGGAAGTCGAACTTATTCAGATCTCAAATAATTCGGAGGAAGAGGAGACTTCGTTGTAACAAGCAGTGGATAATACCAAAAATGTTTCAGTTTTGAAACATATTAGCCACGGCTATGTCCAGGATAATTTCTATTTTTATATTGAAAATGACTCGCGGCAGACTGAATTGATGCATTTAGATTGGAGTCATTTGTTTGTGGGTCCAAGTCATATGTTGAAAGCTTTATGTGAACATTATTCTCATTTTCTTATTAAGAAAATTACTGTTTATCTTAAACATATATCTAGTAGTGTAGAAGAATTCGATTTTATAGGCAAAGATATAGAATGTAAGCAATATGCCAATGCTCTAGTGGGTGGTATTAAGATTCCTTTGGTCAAAGATGGTATTACTTGCTTCTTACTGAAAAGATAACCAAGGCGTGGTTTACTACATTTATTTCGAGATATTATACGGCTGTTGAATACGCCAATGGGAAGATTCCTCCTACAATTCCTGTGAGTGAATAAAAGGCTATTGATAATTCACGTTATGTAAGGAAATTAAATACGAAATTAGTGTTATATCCAGGTTGAAAGAAATATTTACAATGTTCTGATTATTGGTTAAAAGATGGAATGTATACTAAATTATTTGACATGATGAAATGTATTGCAAGATGGTATTGTAAGGAGTATACAAGTTTGTTATATTAGATGTTTTCCACCTGATGGTATTGATGCATTGAATCCCAGTAATTTTATAAAAGTTTCTGTACGTTATAAAGTAACGTTTGTAATGGATGTATCATTTTGTGGTCGTTCATTGGAAATGCATATATAGTTTCAGACTCTGTTGTCTCTGTTTTTCACTGCCGGGAAATCGGCCTCCCTTATACCTGGCGGAATAAGAAGATCAAGAGAGTTTTGCAGTGGCGCAAAGAGCAGGAAATCAAGAAAGGCAAGGTAATATACGTTTGGTGTACTTGCTCCGTCTGCCAGTTGATACTGTGCGCCAATTGTATTTTGTCTCAGGAATCACGCCGTCTGACCTGGTCAAATGTTATGAGCAGTCCAAATTGCAGTTAATTCGTCACCTGGAAGCGTTATCGGGTGGATCTCCTGTTACCACCTGGCCAGTGTACATTGTCGACAGTATCGTTTGCGGAAGAAATACTTTGAAAGAATTAAAGGATGTGTTACTTTTTTTTCTGTAGCAAAATTCCATAGTATAGTATGCTTTTTGACTTATTAATACTAATCAGTTGTTGTTTTTGAACCCGTTACCACATGTTATCATTCACTCCAACATATTATTCTCTTAATTTATGGTTCGGCCGTCTATAATTCTCCCCAGGTTTGGAAGGATAAGAACAGTAAGGAGAAAATCATGGAAATAGAGACCAGTTTTCTTGTTTTATCATCAAGAGTTAACTTCTTTTGACAATATCCTCCCCGAAAGAAAACTGCGTGATGAAACGTTGTCGTGAAATGGCGTCTAAAATCACCAATTACAATTTCACGCTAATTTCTTTGTACTATGGGAAATCATAGTAATAGTGACCTTTGAAAAAACCGATTGGTAATATTATTGCAGAGATAATCTTGGATAAGCTTGAGCCACGGGGCCTATGTAAGGAATCGATCAAAGCACGGGTTTGAGAAGGGCAGAAGCCATGGAGGTTTTCCTAACGGTCATTTATAAACAAGAAACGCATCAATCGTGATGGGAATTAAGGGTTAAGGGTCACTGGGGATAAATCCTCAGTGCCATATGGGACTATCCAATGAAACTGCGGACATGGTCAACAAATTTCGCCCATTGATTCTGGCGAAGCTTGGAATGGATATCGGCCCTGTTAAGAAATTTTTCAACTTCTCCAATCCCGTCGTATCTGTAAGAATCACAATTGATATTTCAGCTCATCCTAAAACAAATTTATTTTCAACGTCGTCTCATTGCTAGCGAGAGCAGATGGATAAATTTATAAAAGAAATGGATAAATTGCTCTTTAGCATGGAAAGCGGTTTTTTTCCACGTACGTACAATTTTTCGATTGTGATCCTTTTTTTCTCTACAAAGTCACTTTTACAAATATTCTGCTCGCAGTTTTTCTGTGAAATATATTAGGGCGCTGGGTTTAGTATATTAAAATATGGTTATTATGGTGACACATTCTTAACATCCCACCTGCGAGATCACCTCAAGACTGACAATTTCTTATCTTATATATACTACCATGTGTGTGTTTTTGATTGTCATGAGCCTTTCTCTGCGTTCATCTACCGCTAACCATACTAAAATATTCACAATTATTCTCCCTTTTATTATTTATCAGATTTTGACTAGTAAAAATAAAGCTTCTAGAACGAATTATACACTAATAAATTACAATTAGTAGATCCTGATTACTTTTGGGTCATTCAACATCTTCGTCCTAAGTATTGGCCAAAATTATTTTCCTAAATACCACTCTCTTGCCTGATTTCAGTTTTATTTCTCAGGTATACTTGTTTTCAGGAATCAATGAAACAAATAAAAAAGTTTTGTTTTAATCTTAAATATAATATTTATTTTTACATTCAAATAAAAGCAAACTATAACTCCCCGATTTTTAAGAAATGATTGATATTGAGTTACATAAATAATTAATGTAGTACCCGTTATCAAAGCAATACGATGGTAACCGAACGCACTCAAGCTTATGTGTTTACCAATATTTCTGCGCAAAACGTATGGACGAAATTTTTAGCGAGCTCTATTCAGAAGCGGAAAGGAAAACTTCATACTTCACCAAAGAAGCCATATACCTTTGCTAAAAAGGAGTACAAAGCCAAAAATCCCACCTTCTTGAGAATACTGCGGAAATTACCTCCATAGATAAAACGGCGGAAGACTTACGAGCTGTTTCGGCTAAAAACAAAGGAATAAATCATGAAGTTCCTTCTCCGATCTGTTATTCTTTCCAGAAACAAGAAATTGTGTGTATCGTACCGTTTCGTTAAAACACACGATATGTCCTCGAGGAAGCGGGGTGATTTACTGAACGATCAATAAAGAAGGTGCACTAACGCGAGGAAAAAAATCAGCCTGTTGATGGCAAAGAATAGCTGTGACCATTTATGAGCGCTATTTTATTTCCAAACTTGGCTTTATCACGGTCGCGAGCAATGTGAAATCCTGGTGGGGGTGAAAACAAAGCCTTTAGGAATAACTTATTTTTGTACTACAAGCAGTGCGGTGTATATATTTGAGTAGTTTAACACGTTGAACGCTGACTGACGACAATTGTCGTCCGCCGGGTGCTATCCGGTGACAGCGGACGACATTTGTCGCCCAAGCTCGCTTTGCCTTTTTAAAGGCCATTTAAATTTCAGTCACCGGCATAACTCGAAAAAAATGCCGCCGCGTGTTAAAACGCATTTTGTTTACATTATCCAAGCAATCTGGGTACATATTTTGAACGATTAAAAATTGAACTCTGTTTAGCAGTACATATTACAAAATTTGGAACTATTTCCTTGAGAAGGGAGAAATAAAAATAAGTAAAAGGTTTTTCAAAACGTCCGCATTAATTTAAGATCTCATTAGAGCATGAGGTCATGTTTATGATTAAAGAATATTCATATTTTTAGCTAATAATGTTCAATCTTTATTACATATCTTTTTTGTACATCAGCTATCAGTAGATGTAAATAATTTTCAAAAATATGCGTAGAATATTTATCAAAGACATATTAGCACTATTTCACGACTCTATTTTTGTCGGTGTGCGGTGATCAAATTGGGAGGGATGATTGATTAAGTTCGATTGGATTCTCAAGTCAAATCACCGTGGGCCAAAATAAGATTCTGAAGGGAAAATAAACCATGAAATTCCAATCATGAAGTTATTTGAAGAGGTAACGTTAAAATCACATCAACTGAAATAAAACTGAATGTAAAACATTTAGCTATAAATCTCCAGACTCAAGTACCCAATTGAAAATATGGGAGAATCAAGGGTATTACATTGTTTGTTCATGGGAGCGATTAGGAAAGATTCTGTCTGAAAACCCTTTAAGAAAGAAGGGGTGATATAAAAAATAAAGTCGAGACACCCTGTCCAAGCTACAGAATGTGTGGAAAGGTAGACAGCTAAAAGGTAGACAGAATGTGTGGAAATAAGCCATCAATGAACGTTAAATTAAAGTACAAATTCTACCATAAACCTCCACTAAACACAAATGAAAAGACTAATCTACTTAAATAGACGGTGGCTGTTGTTATTAGAAAAGTGATGGAGATGGGGAAAAATTGTTCTGAAAATTTTGCTCTTAAATCTAGGGTCTTTTTTATTTTCACATGGTTATGAAACTGAGTTATAAAACTATGCATGATTATTTACGCGAAGCTTAAAAGAAAACTTAAAATACAAAGGATGGTATGGCAGAGTTTCCAGTATCCGACACCCGATACTAATGTTCCGTGATTATTCAAGGGTTTCCGGATTACCCCCGCGTTCTTTCAACCTTGTGGACAACAGTTTCGTCCTAAGTGATTTATTTGGCCACTATACATATGACAGCAATATTATCAGCAATATTCATACAAACACAATATCCAAAACAAACTGCTTTAAATACCTAGGGGAATTGATAGCAAACAACACAAAAGAAAAGATAGCAATAGAAACTCGAATACACAAAATGGAAAGGGCATTTTGTATGACAAAAAACATATATAATAAAAAAACCTTATCTTGGAACACTAAACTAAGACACTACTAAACAGTGGTTAGACCTGAAACGCTTTATGCAGCAGAAACACTTAAACTAACAAGAATGGGGGATCACGAAAAATTAGAAAAGGTTGAAAGAAGAATTTTGAGGAACATATTGGGACCTAAAAGTAACAGTAATGCAGAATACAAACTAAGACCAAACAGAGAGCTATATCTAAAAGTTGAAAAATTAGTCGATGTAATGAGAAAAAAACGAATGCAGTTTTATGGTCACATATTTCGAATGAGTAACTACAGACTAACCAAGAAGATCTTCAACCTACTAAACAGCTACAAATCCAAACCTACTTGGTTCATTGAAACTCAAAAAGATATGGAAAACTTGGGAATAAAGATTGACACAATAGATGACCGAACTCTTTTTAGAGAAGTAATTCACACAGCAAAATTTCCGGAAAGAATAAAATAGAGGGATGGAAGAAAATGGACGCAAGAACAAAAGGAAAGGCACTCTCAAAGGATGAAGGATATATGGACAGAAAGAAAATTGAATCAAAAAAGGCATATCCAGAAGTGATTTATCGCACCCTCAAATGGGTTATTCAATAGAAGAAGAAGGCAGCAATATTATGGGCTTTGGCTAGTCTGGGACACTCTGATTAGCTGTAGAGTCCGTTGGTCTTTTATTTTTAGCATTATTTTGAAAGCGGAGGAATAGGAGTATCCATCTTCCCTGTAAATGATTTCAAGAGTCTTAGTGATTTCCAACACCAACTGTTTCAGCCGACGGAAGTAGTTATTTTCCCTGGCGATAGTCTTGCGTTCCTCAAAGTTGATAATATGCTCGGGTGCTGACCAGGCATGACAAGCGACAGTGAAATGGCGAAATTACTTCGACCTTTGACGTTCCTTTAATCTACAATTGAGAACTCTCAAATTATGGTCTATATACTATTTTCCGCAGCTAAACTTCACTTCGTACACTTCTCAGTGAACCGGAGACCCTCGAGTCATCACATAATCATCGCGGAAGCCTTCATAGCAACTGAGGTTCCGTATAATCTGAGGTAAAATCGTCATGTTGAGGCAGTACCATTCCAGTCAAACCCATGCAAACAGTTTTACAAAAAAATTAACCCGTATCATTCCAGTTAAGCCCATGTAAACTGATGTCAGCATTTTGCAATAAGTTTAGCAAAAAAATAATCCTACTAAAAAATAGTTCCCAAGATCAATTCTCACGTATTATCAATTTTGTTTTTCCGAGGTGGCCTCGGTGCATTTCACTTTGGGTTATTGAGATTTTAGCTGTGTAAAACAATACAATGAGTTTACCAAGAGTTTAATAGTGTCTGAATGTTTTAGATATGGATGTCCAAAAGGGACTGAAGCTTCGACGAAATATATAATTGTAATAATTTCTATAAATCTAACAGCCGACGCCAATTACTAGATATGTATTATATGAACGAACACACACAACCATACCCTGGGAGGAGTAAACATCCTACCCAGGCGGGATTCGAACCCACGACCTTCGGCTTGGCAGACGAGGACTTTACGCCACTGCCTCCGAGGCTAGTGATTAGGAAAAATATAGCTATCAGGGAATCCACCATTTTAACCTATAAATGTTGCTAACGGAACTTTTATAGAAATATATTTTTTTAGTAAGTGAAAATAACTTCACCAATTATGATGAATTTCTTAATTGGTGTACAACACGAATAATCAACTCTTTCAATCTAACCATAAATCAGGAGCATAGCGCTGTGGCTATGGGATCTGATAACTTCTCTCTCGAAATATGTTTCTTCTCTAAAAAGCTTATAGCTATAAAACTCCGCAATGGTTCTGTTAAATAACTTTTTAGGAATACATAAATAACGATTTAAACATACCAGTCACTACGCTTTAGCGTTACGTGCTTCAATGACGTAATTTTAAGTGATAATATTTTACCTAATGTAAGGAGTTGGAATACTCCATTGTTAAACGAATTATCAGTAAACCGATTACACTGCAGTGCAGTACACTTATTAGCATGTAGGCTTGGGCAAAAAATATCGATATATCAAAAATTCGATATATTTTTTAAAATCTATCGATAATTATCGTCGATATTTTTCATGTCGATATTTCAAAAATTGATTATTTTTTCCGAGTATCAAATTCGATATATTTCTTTAGCATGTCACCGTTGTAAAGTTGTTTCTCCAGCTGCGGTGTCTAGTGCTATAACAAAAATGAGTGATTATATTCGCTTAGAACATAGGCGAATGGGGCAACGTTCTCCAGAAGTACGATCTGCACAAACAGAACGAGAAAACGCTGATAGAAGTTCAATTTGGTCCAGACATGAACACCTATTATCTCTTAGCACTACTACGCAAGAGGTTCCTAGCTCTGGCTCTGTCCCTAATGACCTAAGCAGTATCTGGACCAACCACTACTGGAGAGGAAATCAGATCCAATAAAGTTTTGAGTGAGCTCCCGACACTTCACACTGGTTGTTTCGGAAATAGCGCTGAAGTACTTAATATGCCAAGCCTCATCTGTTCCATCCGAAAGACTGGCTTCTGCAGTTAACTTGGTGGTACCGGACAACAGGAGTAGATTAACGGGGGAACATGTATAACAGAGAGTTCTTCTGATGTCAATATCAGACAAATACTGGTTTGATTGATTAAAATTGATTGTAAAAATAAAAAAAATTTTAATTACTTCTACATGTCCATAATTTTACAAATTTTACTTCAACATTTTTTATATATTTTGGTGAAACTTTAAGGAACTACTTGTTTTGGCAAAATTATCGATATATCAAAATATCGATTATTTTGGCTCGATAACTATCGATACATGTTTTAAATATTGAAACGATATCTATCGATATATTTTTTTTTACTTGCCCATCCCAATTAGCATGATATTTATAAGTAATCAAAAATACAATTGTGGAGTAATACTATTTGTTGAATAGTAATAATCTATTGTAAAACGTATTATCAGTACACCAGTTACAGTGTATTGCAGTCCGCTGATTAGCATGTTATTTACCAAATGAATTTTCAAAGCATAAACAGATTACTCTCAATATATTTTTAAAATGAGTTTACTTCCTCAATATGGATTGAGTTACTGTTTAGTTATAATTATTTTTACACACAGTGGAAAGTAAAGGAAAATAATAAATAAATTATGAATTTTTTCGAGGCATAGATTAATTTAACAAATTGCAACTTAAAACTACCATTATTCAAAACATTTATTTGCCAAAAATACCCGCATACTAAAGCTCGGTTTCCTCTTCATTAATAACTTAGTTATAGTATATATAGAGTATATAGTTCAGTTCTGCCATCTATGCAGCATACGAACACACCACTGTTGAAAAATTGTTTTAAGGAGCTGTTTATTTAGTATATGAAAAAAGCCTTCGTCCGCAAATAACTAATGTCATCTAGTGAGCTTAACTTTGAACGGAGGAGGCAAATGGTTAAGTGAAGCGAGCCAGAGGGAAAAGCAGTAAAGTAAGAAAAAGAGAGGAAATTGAAAGGAGTAGGAGAGGTTTCTGGGGCTGGTGGGGGGGTCGTGAGAGGGGGGCTTTCTTGGTGACATGGGAGGGGTTGAGAAGAAAGGCAGTAAGAGCACTTTCCCAGTCCCTCTAGGAACCAAAGAGGCGGGATGAGAGAAAAAGGGAGAGGGACAAAAAGGCTTGGGAGAAAGAAAATAAGGCAACATTTTGAAAAATTGCGGTCGAGGCACGAGAGCCATTCTTCCTCCCCTTCGATTCTCAGACTTGAGCGATGGAAGTGAGGGAAGGGTTAGCGCACCCCTTATTCAGGCCAGTATTCTCCATCGCAGTTTTCTTCGATGAGACATTTGTTCCCCTCCGCGCCTGACCCAGTCCCTTCTGCACCCTTCCATATCCCAGACTCACCACGTCCGACTGTCCCCTTACCCTCATCACTACATCCCTTCTCCACCCTCCCTCTTTTTTCTGTTCTGCTTCTGAAGATTGACCTCAGTGTGGCAGCTAGGCCACTAGCTTCCCATTCAGGTAGACCGGGTTTAAATTTTTGAAGCATAGGAGATATTTCATAGGCCAATTGCCAAATGGTTTTCTTGTGAAAGGCCTGGTTTTATAATGAATTATTTTATGTTTCCCTGGCGAATAATTCATGTAAAACCTTCTCGGGAATTCGACTGGGTTATATTCTCCATTTCAGCCAATGTTTCGTAGCAATATTCCTTCGTTTTCAGTACTGTAATTGAAGATGATGGAAAGGTCTTCCAATGAAACGTCGGCGGAAATGGAGAACCTAACCCGTTAAAAAGCTGGATAAGAAATTACATCGGGTTATGTCTGATCAACGTTAACCACAAGATAACGAAGTCTTTTTTTTAAACTTCCGGCAGGGGCGCATTTTTCAGTCACACGAGCGGGCGCGTTGTGTACGCAGTACACGAAGACGCTAATAAATAATAAATTAGGTGTTTTGTTATATTATGGTTAATTTGTCATTGGTTACCTATATTATTTATTTAATTACATAACTGTTCATATTTCGCGAGCTAATTTTTTATTATAACATATTTTTATAGCTGTACAGCTTGCCGAAGAAACGGCGTCTTGTAGGCACTTCCGGTAAGTGACAAAGACTCGTTAATGTTTTTTTGCTAACGTATTTACCACATGCAATATAACAGTAGAGGTGTTATTTATGCATAAATAACATCTTCCTCTTTTCGTAAAATTCTCGGGAGAAGTAGTTTCTATTTGAGAGTGGTAGCGATTCAGGTATGCTTCAAATCGGACGGCGGAGTCAAAACAGTTGATTTTGACACTAAATGCCCATTTTTGAGACCCACGGCAAGATCGTTTCAGTATATTCTTCGTCGTCGATGTTCTTTATCATACCATATTTATTGAATAGACAGAATCTGAGTTAATGCCAGTTTTTTTCAAGAAAACAAAATATCATGCAGTGTTCCACGTGCTACGCACAATTTATAAACTGTGTTTACTGCACCTTAAGTTTCATTGTAATGTGTTATTATTTTTGTCTGTTATAAGCTGCATTAATGTCATGTGATGACTTGACATGTCACTTGTCGTGGAACCCGCTGACAAGTCCTTGAGGCTTAGCAGGGCCTAAAGTGTTTTGTAAATGGCATTAATATGTATTAAATGTAAGATACGCAATAAAAAAAATTTAAGTCATGCGCTTTAGGCATTCGAATGGTTGCTTTGAGTCTTGGTACATATAATACGAGGGTCACGTTTCTTTAGAATCCAAGCAATGAAATATTTCGCTTTCGGATTTCAAAATTAGTTTCACTAATTGTAAATTTGTAAATTGAATTAATGCATAACTGCATTATTTTTATGCAAGATAAAGTGACTCATTCTCTGATATAAATGCAAGGAATACAGATAAATTTATGTACTTACGAAAATATTGTTTTCATGATCACAGTCGGTCTCTACAACACACGCAATATTTTGCTTCAGGAAAAAATTACTGTCATATAAAAATATTGATAGTTAATCAGTAACTTAAATTTATCAATCGACAATTTTTGTTAACAATAAACAAAGTCCATATCTTATAGAATAACAAAAAATATACGAACAGACCTCGATTGTTCATTGATTCAACGGGCCTCGCAGCGCACAACGTACGGACTAATTGTAAATTTGTAAATTGAATTAATGCATAACTGCATTATTTTTATGCAAGATAAAGTGACTCATTCTCTGATATAAATGCAAGGAATACAGATAAATTTATGTACTTACGAAAATATTGTTTTCATGATCACAGTCGGTCTCTACAACACACGCAATATTTTGCTTCAGGAAAAAATTACTGTCATATAAAAATATTGATAGTTAATCAGTAACTTAAATTTATCAATTGACAATTATTGTTAACAATAAACAAAGTCCATATCTTATAGAATAAAAAAAAATATACGAACAGACCTCGATTGTTCATTGATTCAACGGGCCTCGCAGCGCACAACGTACGGACTTCACGACGCGTTTCGCTTTCTTTTTCCCTAAAAACTGCTTCTAAGAAAATAATTTCTGCACACTACGAAAGGTATTTGTACAAATGAGGAATAGCAAAGGGTCGCAAGTTGGTCCCATTACGGTAAAATGGATTTAACCGCCGAAAACCGAGCGCCGTGTAGTCAGTACACGTTCGCGCCCGCCGGAAGGTTAAACTTGAAAAGGAAAACTTTGTTATATTCCACCAATTTAAGTAAGTGTAATGTCGATTAAACCAACAGTGCAGTATACACTCTGACGGATGGGACGTTAAACCTTGGTCATCTTGGCGCCATTTGTTAAGTGTAGGCTAATTTCCAATTGCCCAATTATTTCCAATTAATATTTCTTATTCCCAAAGGAAGCATAAGCAGTCTTTAGGGTGGTTTTCACCCCCAATCACGTATTCAAATGCCATTATTCTGTTCCCACCTCTATATATGCTAATGTACAATGAAGATATCCTTATATATATTTTAATATAAAAAATACCTTTGAAAAAGCTATTTCAGCCTTTGCTCCAATCCCTACCCTGTTATTGACTCATCAATACATGTATAAAAAATTGGCCTACCATATGTTTCATTGAAGTAACGATGAAAGTAACAAAATAAAACCATAAAAATGCTTAAAAAAGAAAGTAAAAAAACTTCCTTAGGACGGATTTGAGCACAGTACCTCGCCACTGACAATTAACCTCGCTACCCACTGGGCTATGTCCTCCACGTAATACCACGAGATTTCATAGGGTTTACATCGGGGACAAGGGACATGATTTTTTACATTTTTTAAATACTTTTTTCTTAAAACATTACGGGAAGTGCTTCGTTTCGATTGGGCATATTGAATTAATAATCATGAATTACCGAACCAGAAAATTTGAACTCAATTGGCCAACCGATGGTTAGTAAATAATGAATCGTTAAAGAGGTTACGATTTATCATTTATGAAGATTGAAACGAGTATAAACCTTAAAAAGGTTTTATTTAGAAACTTCATTAAGGCAAATAAATGAGGCCTAATGAAGCACATGTATGAGATCTCACTTCGATTTAATAATGTCTTACACCAAACAAACTGAACAACGATCTGGTTCTCCATTTGAGTTTCATTCCCAGCTACAGGATTTACACATTTTGTTGGGTTACGTTAAATATTTTCAAAATAATATACGAGATACTGCATTGGAAACTAAAATCCCAACCCTTCATCAGAAAATATTAATTCCGAGAATAGAAATGAATACAGCAATCTGCATTACAAAAAGTATTCCAATAAGAAATACCAAAACGTAAGTTATAATACCAATCAGCAGGAAGTATGGTAACCACTCGGTGATTAAGCATTATATATCTTCCTCTTACAAGACTGCCACAGCAAAAAAAAACCAAATCAATTAAACTTAAGCATTAATATAATATCACTCACCTGGAATAAATTATCCAATCCGAATCAAACACAGGGTTGCTACCAAAGGAAGTAAGAGATGGATGCATGAAACGAACAAACAACCAAATCGAACTAAGGGAATTCACTATAATTCTGTGTCTTCACGTTACGTTCCACATAAAGGATTCACACGATTAATTCAAAAACACAAGAGACTATTTTAAATGAAGCATAGAATAAACACCAAAGTAATAGATAGGGAAACATATAACGCCCATGGAATTAAATAATATCACATCACTCGTTCACTATTATTCACGTCACTCACTAAATTCACCACACAATTGCAAATTACGCAATTTCAGTGAGAACACTTAATCGACCAAAATATGACAACCCTGATACTTTATGATGGTGCATTTTCTCGTCCAATGACCAGAAATAACTCGTGTCTATATCAGCTCTAAGTTACAGCTGACTTTCTACAGGCGATTCACGCCAGATGAGAAGTTGAAGACAGGAAGTTGGCCCCAGCTGTCAAATCAATCGAAAGGTTTGCATAACTTGCAGGATACTAAAAATATTTTAATTGCTCTTTCCTTTGTAAATTAATAGTATAGGCTCTTATGGATAACCGTTCCCGTGTAAATATCCTTAGAACAGTAGGTTCGATTTTGCAAATAGCAGCTGGAAAATGTTTATACTGCTATGCAGTATACCAAATGAAAATCAAAGTCCTCCAACACGTAAATTTTACTTCTTTTCTATGTAATTTACTCTTATTTAGCGCGGTGTTGGAAATGGCTGCTTACGTGGCCTTTGAGCAGACGGAGTTATTTTGACAACAACGTCTCCTTAAGGCTCATTGTGTCAACTAAAAGCGAAACGCTCTATACAGCCATAATGAATTTTGCCGCTTATTAAAATGCTTTCAATAGATCTACATCTACTTCCTTCCGTTCCAGCCTCTTAGCATTCACTTCGCGTGACACTAAAATTCTATATTAAAATATTATAAAATGACTCAGTATTAAATAAGAAAAATTGAATCAAGAGATGTTTAAGATTATTTACTCAGCTTAAACCAAGGGCGAAACCGAAAGTTAGTCTTGCAGAAAATGAACTAACCTGTGTTCTTAAGACGATTTCAACGTTGATTTGATTGAGGTCAACTTTTACGCTGTCGTACTCCGAGTGGAGAACCATTGAGTCCGGGGAAGTATTTGGCAGGTCAAGCCAACAGGCAACCATTAATTTTGTATGATACTAACAATGACTATCTTGCTCAAAAATATATGAATTATTTGAACGCAGAAGCAATTTTTCCACGCTTTGTTTATGTACTGATTTGTTTTCATTAAATACCGGCTGTGAACACTCTTTATATACTGTGAATATTTTCCTCTCTAGCTAAAGATATTTGCATGGTACAACGGAACAATCTTATATTTAAAAATGACTGAGTTTGGGATGAAAACAGCGATATTTCCCTTTTTAATACATATGATTTACCCATAAGTGAGTGCAGATATTAATTACTGACAGATTCAAAATTTTGATGACATGCTTGTTCGAAGCATTTTTACCTACTCAGCGCACGCGATCTGGGAATGCGCAGTTCCTGTCAGATTCGTGATTTGATCTAATCTTGATCATTTCCTCATATCAAATGTAGAGCACGGAAATTATTTATCTTAGAGCAGGTAAAACGTTGCTGTCGATGGCATTTTGATGGAATGGAGGTTATCCTGTTGCCGATAAGGAAGACCTCAATAAATCTCCCATTATTCATTCTCTATCGCTTATTAATCATGTATCCATCTACATAGCGCAAGGGTTGCTGGCTGTGAATTTTAAAGAAATATATTCCCCGAGAATTTCAAAGTTCTGAATTTAGAGGTACAAGGTGTACTGCTAACTATTTGCACGATAACACGCTTGTGGGAGAATTTCTGTCGGGCTTGTTAGTCTTAAGAGGGAAAAAATTATTGAATGCATGGATATCGAACGGGGTTAGAATAACTTTGATAATGGACTCTCTTGATACCCTTGCTCAAGAAACCCATTCCGGCACCATATTTTTCAATGTCTTTTCCGTCAAGTTAACAAAATAAGATATTTAATACCATTGCGGCAATATAAAAAAAGAAAAGTGGTTCAAGAGAAATCTGCGTAACCTCTAGAGGAGGTACGGAAAGCAATTTTAAGCATTTTTTTGTCCTGTTAATGTGGGGTCGAAACTCCTTAGTTACCGAGCTATGGAAACGCAAACATTTTGCCAGAAGCATTCTGCACTTCCCATAAAACGCCAAAAAGCAGTTGCATATCCCAATCGTAACGACAGAAACTGGTCTTAGTTGTATTAAAAGTTTTAAATGTCTTTTCTGGCCGTTTGAAAAAATTTTTATTCCTCCGAAAATTATTTTATTCTGAGGAATACTAAAACATTTTTAGAAAAAACATACTGTAAATTTTTATTTATTTCTAAATATGATAAATTTATTTTCATATCTTCATTTATAGCGAACGTTTGATAAGCCCATTGACTGACGGTTCTCACCTATGCATGGAACTGGTATTCATTTACTAAAATAGACTATTATTTTTATAGATCTAACCTAGCCTACTTGTTCTTACATGTATCGAAAAGCATAATCAGCCACTGAAACCCAAATGGAATCATTTTTGTGAACTAAATGAAGTAAACAACCAAGCTGCAACAAAGATTTCAAGTGGAGTTTGTCTAATGGATTAACTTCCGATCACAGGCATATAGATTATTTGTTTAAAAACTGATTCTAATAAATCCTTATAATCTTACTTAATAAATTGCATGAAAAATCCTTAGATATTCTCTAGATGTTATAAAAGACTAATGCTAGATGCATTAAATTAGACTGTTTTAAAATTTTTTCCTGAATTTAACGTCCAAAATACATTAAAATATAAAAGAGACAGGTATCACATGCCTTTATTTAAAAAAAATGTTAAGGAAAGGGAAAAAGTTGCTAAGAAGTCACATATCGTAAGTATGGAATTGATTTTCTATCCCTCAATGTATTTTTTTGTAGAAATGTTGCGTTGCTCTTCTAAGGCCAATACCTTATCTTCCATTTGAGTTGCCACATTCAGTATCTGAAGTAGAAATACATACCATGTTTTTAACATATGTCCGCTACCAAATGTCCAACCGCATCCAAATGCAAAGGCAACTCTCTTAATGAATTAGACTGAAAGAACTCTGAGATAATTGCTAATCACAACCGAGACCGATCAAATACCCAATCAATTGTTTATTTAGTTGTTTGACTACGGAGAAAGAACGATGGGGGTAGCATACTAACGTTCACAGTACATCTGCTTTCCTGTAGCTAATGCCACATGCCCTATGAATATAAAAATGGGAAGAAAACATTTTCTGATGGAAAATATTCATAAAATAATGTAATTAATACCTGCAAGCTGTATTCAAAATCTAACGTTAAGTCAGAGCCGATATTGAAATTTACTTTCAATAGAGGTTTCTCTAGTGACCAAAATTGAGAATCGTATCTGTATTTACACCGTCTCTTTGGAACTGAGCTACGTCCGTAAATGTATCGGTAAAAATAGGGATTACCATTCAGCTATTTGCATAACCCCAGCTTCCTCGCGAGAACCCTCCATCGAAAATGTTAGGGCCACTGTACATGAAACGGATACATTTTTTACTCTAGCAATGTTTTCCATGCTTTTGACTGAGGAACCCTAAGGCATACTTATCATCATTACTCACCCTAGTTTTACGCTAAGACTAAAATATAGTGATTTCCTCTTGCTCATTCACCACCAGTGGTCGTCAATCGCTATCATTCATCAAGATAAATAGCATTACTTGTGTCTAGGTATCGGATACATCGAACATTTTAACGTCGCAGACGTCTATAATTATTCATCATGGTGCAAGCAATAAAAATTTATCCATGGGTAAATTCAAATGATGAAATTCGCCATGAATAAAATCATTTAATATAATATTTAATATGGGGGCCTATTACCTCAGTGGCGGTGGGGTAACGTCCTCGACTGCTAACCCAAAGGTCGCGGGTTCGAGTCCACCTGAGGGGGATTTTTCACCTCCCAGGGCATGGTTGTGTGTGCCGGTACATCATGTGTTAATTGTTTATACCCCGATATAAAGGCCAATAACAGCTGTTTTCGGTGGTTCTTGAAAATAAATAAATAAATATAAAATCGAACCAGAATTATTAAGTTGACTCTCAGGTGCGTCAAACAGTTACACCACCAAGCCATCTAAGTTCGAGGCGAATTTCAGCGAATATTTTTACATTGTGGATATTTTCGCCTCCAGTTCACATTTTAGCAGAGAAGAAGACATTATTTACAAGTCACTGTCACGGAAATACCCAGCACGTCAGTACCATTAAATAATTTGAACTGAAAAATATTAAATCTGAGAAATCCAATATCAATTCACACTCATACGAGTGACTGCGTACCTCATCATTTGTGTACTCCGCAGTGATTTGGGAAAAATTCTGGATAGTGATGAATAAAAACTTCTTCCATTGTAATATTAGTGCCAACTAAGGCTTACAATGAATAATAAAACCATTATCTATGAATGAGATTGGAGAGTAACATCATGATGGGACAAAAGCGACTGAAGGAAGGAGAGGGGAACAGTAGTTGGTAATAAAAGCGTTCCCGTAAGCTAGATTGGGAGAAATAATTGAGCAACAATTTTTCAGCCCAGAATACATTTGATTACAATGGATAGCACGACTAATTAGGTCCATTTGATAAAAGAAGGTTAAGAAAAAAAAAAGATCCAGCGAATACAAAAGAAAGACTGCTTTAGTCGTAGGTGGAAAAACAATGTAGAATACAAAGCGACATAGAAACGTTCAGAATCCGGAACAGCAGTCCCAGAATCGCTGAACTGAACTAATTAGGTGACATCAAGAGTCGCGTTGATTTATTTTGGACATCCGAGTTAATTCGTCCAACCGGACCGTCATCATACAGAAATAAAACAGGAGAAGCTTAAAAGAGATACAATTGACGATGTGATAGATTCAGGGAGCTACTCCCACACCGCGCGCTTTGCGGCATTTCAAAAAACAGCAAATATATATTTTAAGTTTTTGTAATATAGTGCGTGCAAGATAATCGCGTAGTTGAGCATTCTAGCGTGCGACAGTAAGGTAATACTGCCTTTCATAGACATATTGACGGTTCAGAATTGACATGGTCTTGACGCATTCTGGATTGGGTAGTGGCAGAGGCAATGATCAATTATAAGATGAATTCAATTTATTTTCATGTATTTCAATGCAAATCTGTTTAAAAAAATATTATATGTTTTAATTATAAGAAACTCAATTGCATAGACCAGAATGAGCTTATGAAAACGTAAATGAAAGTTAGCAGAGACAATAAAAATCCCAGTTCAACCATTAACTGCTGTACATCAAAACATTTAAGTCGCATCATCATGGCGGCAATAATACTCAAAATTTCTTATGAAAACACTAATCAATATTTAAAATACAGACTGGTTTATGAAATAACTGAAAAGTATGCTACACTTAAACGATCGTATAATATATACAAAGACAAAAATCATGGATCCTTCGGTCATGTAATTCACTTGCCCTGACGGCATTGAAAGTTTAATTATCAGAAGCATTTCTCACGGTCAACTATACTATTTTCTTGGATAGAGTGAACGAACTTCTAACCTATGATTTTCTTTTTCGTGAACCATGTTTCCAAGGGAATCATTAATTATTTCACGAGGAGTTGGAAACAGAGATTAAAATACAACGTATATTACACGCAGTTTTATCTCATATCACCATGTAGCAGTAGGCGATAATTAGAAAAACTTAAGCGTTGAATTTAAGTCAAGAACTAGGAGTTAATAGTACTACTCACTGACCACTGACTGACCACTCACTGACTCACTGACCCTCTCTTTACTCTCGCAAAGAGACAAACTCGCCCTACCCATTCTGACACCAAGCAGCCCCCGGAAAATTATAGTTGAAGGGACTAATAGTGGGAATAATTACTTAGGTTAATGAAGGATAGATAAAATTGAGTAAAAGTTATTATGGCTGTTAAATAGAAGCATTTTGAAGGAAATAACAGGTTTATATGGAAGAAGAATTGAAAATAGAAGAGTGGGGAGGCTCAGAAATCAATCTGTGTACTGATGACTGCGAAGTATGTTGGCATATTTCTTTTTTCTATATTAGTAAAACTATGCTCCAGTAATTGTGGGTGAGTTGTATAATTATCAAAATCTATATAGGTTTCACTCGCAACATTACTGGATATACTCATCATGATAAAATACAGATTCTACACTATTCATTTTTCCGGAAAGGAATTTTCCTTCCCTACCCTATCATTTTATTCCAGTAAACACATTATTTTTCCTATCATATTACCTTTTCCATACTTGTTCCCACATTGCCAGCAGGCAATGTTCATTATTTATCATGTTTGCTGTTATTATTATATCGTTACACATTTCTATTTTATACCGTCATATTTTAAATGCATGACCATTATTCTATAAGCAAACCGTTTCAATGATCTTTGCAAACAATACACATATCTTTCTTCTCTTTTTACGAGTTTATATCATGAATACAGATATACATATATATTGCAAAAGTAGGTATTTATTTTCGTTGATTAGGAAATATTTTAAAAGATACCCAGAGATAAGTCCTACCATGGGGAATAACAAATCACCAACAGTTTATTATTTGAAAGGCTGACATTACGTCCCCATCGCCAACGGTGTATCATATTTTGATTAGTGATAATCACCTTTGAAGAGAACAAAAATTCCCTTTTGAATTTTATATGGTAATAAGAAAAAAAATAAAATTGTGGCATATGATGAAAATAATTATCAAAATGTGACATTCGCTTTGCATAAATAAAGTGACTTATTATGGAAAGAGATACATGCGGATAAAAATAATCTGACTCAGATCTTGCAGTACTGATGCCATATAGTTCATTAAATCTAATTAATTAGTACTTTGGGCGTAAGTTCAAACTTTATGACTATATTGTAAATGCCAAAAAATAAAAATTCCTCGTGCTGAAAGAATGCAACACTTACGTACCAAATGTTTTTATTTTAAAACAGATAACACTAAATTTGGAAATAAGGAGCGTAAACTAAAATTGAATTCAAGAATCAAAAGCACTACCCTTAATGTCAACCAATACTTAAAATTCCTCATTCCGTATAATGAGTGCAATAAATATTAAAACGCAACAAAAACCTCAGCACAGATTACAGTGCTGTTTTTATGGAAGTGAAAGTGGGCTTTAGTAGGTCCCAGTGGCGTTTTGGTCTTTCAAATATAGCCTTTTAATCTTTCTCGGGTCTATGAAATAACAGTACCCAATTTCGTTTGAATCCATCAAAGGTAGAAGAAGTCTATATCGTTCAAACAGGCAGAATCTCAACTTCTTAGCTGCACGTACAGTATCTTTCTGCTTGGAATGCACCGACAAGTGTCGTGATAAAAATCGTAATCGCGTAAATCGATGTTTACAATTAAATACCAATGATGCAAATCAAGAAATTTGTATCATATCGTTAGCCGTAGCAGGTTGAATGTAAAGGATTTAGAGCCTACATGGAGTCCTTTTATGAATCTGCAAGATTTTGAATTGTAAAAATGTATGTCTACAGAAATACTTAGTAATATAAAAGAAACCGCTTTCATTTTAGGGCAGCTGCTTGGTAGTTGAATATTCTATCTTTAGCTACATTCCACTAGTGAAACACGTCTTTCAACTTGCGCAACTACTACATACTGATCTACCGTTCAATAGGCGTTTTCCTCAAAAGGGAATGCCATTAATCGGATTCTGCGGTCTTAAAACCAAGCGTCAAAGGAATAAAACACTGTTTGAGGGACGCCGTACGGAAAACCTTCCTTTCGGCTTCCTTAAGTATATCTCAGGCCACTCAAGTGGTAAAGAAGGAGGAAGTAAAATTCCTCACGAAGGGCCTTTGGATTCCCAGAGGTGGAGTATGCTAGTAGTCGCAACGGAGTACCTACCGGTGCCTCCTGTGCATTTTTAACGAGGGGACTGGACCGCGAGGCAATGTCTGATCATTCTCAGCGGCTTGCTCTAAAGTACCTGATGCAGTGGCGTAGGGTTTGACCCAAAACTGGCAACAAAAAAATTGGCCAAGCACCGTTGGAAGTAGAGTATGGCATTGAAGATCAAAAACGCGGGTGCCCAGACATTAATGATATGAACACGGTGTTTTAAGGAACGGAAGGAAATTAGTGCATCCTCCAAAGATGGTCTACTACCTACTTAATGAGTGATATGCAGCCAACGGCTGATGAATGAGACGGAGCTTGCCAAATAAAAGAATACTTACTTCCTTTCTTCAGTCGTTTCTAAGACTATATGGTAGGGGGATATTGTTAAAATAGCACGAAAAGAGTCAGTTATCGTTTATTAAATACTAGCATAAATACTCATTGACTCCCAATGGGAAAGATAAATGTAAGAAATAATATAGTATCTCTCTTCATATGGAAAAGAATCTGAATTATCTTTTCTAATTTTTGTTTTTTTACACTAAATGGCAAAAGCCCGTTTTGTCATTCAAGATATTTTACTAATATTTTCTGATATTACTGATAGTATTTTGAAATAGTAAAAAAATAAAATTATTCCAGTTTCTCGAGGAGGTGTATCTCCATAAACGTCGAGCATATTTTACCTGAAGTGAGTTTGAGTAATATTTTTTTCCAGTTCCAATGGAGACCACACTCGAATTTTAATAGAAATAAAGTAGCGGTTAGAAGAAATATGTCAGTACATATATCTTATTATTGCGCCTGCTACTCCTGCGGGACTTCTGAAACAAGTAGAAAGTCGTGTATATCAGCGTCCTACTGCAATCGTTGTTATTGCAAATTCGTTTTTCCGCGAAGAGGACATTGCCTTAACCTTATCAGAGCTTTGAGAAGTATTACTCTTTCTTTTCCTAGGCATATTAGTTGTACACTGAAAATTTTAGTAATAAAATTATTTTGTGAGAAAAAATCTTCATCCAATCTTCCAATGTTACCTAAAGAGAACTTTAAAAAATCTCAGGTCCTAAATGTAGGTCACTTCTACTAACAGCAACAATCTTCCGTGCAAAAATATGTTTACATATTAAAAATATGCCCTTTTCTTCATTACTTCCAAATAGGACTTTAATATGTTTCAGAAATGACCGGAATCTTGAAATGGTGAATATTTTCAAATAATGGTGATATATATCAATGGTGATATTAGCAATGCCCGTGCATAATTTCAGTTTAGTTAATTAATAGGTTTTTGCGTGATTGAGTTCCATGCACGCACATACAGATACAATCATATTTTTATAAATTGATATAAAAATGGTGGTGTACATCCCTGCTAAGAATTTTCTAAAGAGAGCGCAAACATTATAATTCATGACTGCCAGCACACCGTTTATAAGTATTCCTCTTTCGCTCGA
Organism: Pyrrhosoma nymphula; assembly: GCA_963573305.1. Lineage (NCBI taxonomy): Eukaryota > Metazoa > Arthropoda > Insecta > Odonata > Coenagrionidae > Pyrrhosoma > Pyrrhosoma nymphula. Next base: position 42,794,858 of record OY754337.1, on the reverse strand, counting down.
TGTAAAAATAAATGCTGTTTAGAAAACTGTTTGACTAAATCACGAACTTCAATTTATACTCATTTGATGTATTTAGTTGCAAACTTCCAAAAAGCCAAGTTAAAGGGACACACCATTAATAAAATGCTCTTATTCCTAAAAATAAACCTTCATTTTTTTACTAATTTTCAGCTCTTTGACTACGGACACGATCGGATGTAACCGTAATGAGCTGTAAATACAGAATAACCGCACAAGACAATTCATTCTGGTTTGTAATAGCAATTTCGAGAATCTCGTAAGGAAACAACTGACTACTCAAGATAAAAAAGGCCAAAAGGGACTTCTCTATTATTCAGATAACTTAAAGTTGCTATCCTTACTGAGTCGTCAATACTGGTATGTCACGCCAATATTGAATAGATGTTGGAAACAGCCCAAGAGTAAGCTGTATGTTATTTACATCGACACCATAAATGAACTTTCGTATATACTCAGCATATTTTTTATTTTCTTTTATTAATTTTCTTTTATTTAAGCAAGTAATTGAAATAATGTAGATACAACTTTCTGTTTTTAGACCACTCTTATGCGAAGGAAAGATTATAATTTTTGGATTATACTTGTCCTTCAAATTAGTAAAATAAAAGTCTAAATCTGCAAATAGAGGATTAGCACGGCAATATACCCTGCGAAAATGTAATGCACTAATTAGCTACGTACATGCGCTATGGAGGGAAATAGTAAATAAAATCATTATTCACGCCAGCAGCTGCTCAAACCTCACGCACATAAAGAAAATTCCAGAGAAACACTTCTTTATTCGCTCATTAATCGTGAAAATCTCACTTCGGAAATGCTAAGTTACTCAAAAATGTTTTTTTCAAACAAGGTTAGCTACTGAAAAGTATGATGATGAAATCAAAGTAGATTCTATTGGATCTAGTTTGATTGAGAGCAACCAAATATTTCCAAGAGAAGATATGGAGTTTTTTTTAATATACTAACGTTTGCATCAGATGCAAAGGAGCGAGGTTAGACGTTTGAAAAGTTTAAATTCTGGGTCATGAACTACAGGTCATCACGTTAAATCACTTCTTTTGCAAAACAACGAAAAATATTTTTTTTAATCTCTAAACTATTTTTCACATTGATAAATCTACCCTGGAATGACTATTATCTTGTTAGCTCACTGGATGGTCGAAAATGAATAACTAGGCTGCAAAAGAGCAGGCTGGCAAATTTTATTCTGAACGGGAACTCACCGCCGCAGTAATAATTTCACCCACCGTGATTTCCGAAACTTACTTTTTCCGTCCAACGAATCGTATGCTAGCTTCCCCGCTAAAGAGAAGGAGGGGTCTTTGTGCAAAGAGAACTCTAAGGGATCGCCTGAAATATAATTCATTGCTTCCTCGAACGATTAAATTCATCTACATATTCATTCATTCTGCGCAACGGAAAGGGAAAGGGCAGAGAGGAAGAGGGAATATACTGAGACCCTCTTTCTTTCTCTCTCCTTTGCTATGTGAAAGTTTCTCACATGGAGCGGAATTTCAAAAACTGATCTTTTCATCATTTTGTTTTATAATATTACCACATTTTCATCGCTCGGAGCGAGAAATCCTCAACCACACCTGCGTGCTATTTTCATGTACGATACACCCTTCCATCCACTATAGGCATTTGATTTAGGCAAACCTACATTGTCATAGTGGAGATTATTTCAATTATACTGTTAATTAGTGTGTATTTAAGGAGATTTCAAATGAAATACGGAGTACACCTATAATTTTACCCATACCGGATGGACGCAGTACCAATACAGCACGAAGGGAATTAATTGAAGTTCAGTTATATTAGTCATGAGAGCATGTATAGTGATTAAAAGATAACAGTGCTATGTCACGAGCCACCGAATGGCTAGCGTTATTACAACAGCAGTCCTGGTTAGGAAAGGGATGATTACTGACATGTGATTGGGTACAGTTAATGCCGGAGCACACCTGTCTTCCCGCCTTTGTCCGATTCCGCCCTTCAAAAAATATATGACTAACTGAACTGCAGGTTATACTGAATACTCTCGCACACTACGCCAATCCACCACCATGCACTCCACCACAAATTCTCGGTCGAGAATATATGATAGATGTGGACGGTCGATCCGGGGTGGACCGCGCTTGGACGGTGAAGTATGTGCCCTGGCTTCCGTCTCCACCCAAAACTCATAGCTCACGGAGCCTTGCGAATGCACAAAAAAACCTCAGGTTGTCAATCGGAATGGCTTTTGAATCACACATGATTTCGCATTTATACTTAATGGTATACACTGTAGAGATGTGTGAAACAAGATATGGACACAGTGGTACCAAAAAAACTGCACAGGTAGGTTAAAATGTAGTACGGGGTACAGACTTCAGGTCTCACTACGTGGCTCAAGACTGGTCTGGGTCTGGCATCCATCAAAAGCACTGGCTGAGAGCAAAAGTCCACAGTAGTCTGATGTGGGCGGACGAAAGCGGGTGGTGTTGTGTGCGCACCCTTCCGACCACACGGGAGAAAATGGATGGAAGCCGACGGATGTTGGGGGACAAGTTTGCGCCTGCTCTTTATGCCTTAATCTGCTTTTCTGCAGTCATCAGAGCTACGAGGGATGAGGTTATATTAACAACTATCTTTTCAGCCGTGTGTCTCTTTTATTTTGTCACTACCATCAGTTCTAGATTGCAGTCCTGAATTTTGGAATCAATTAATGACTGTCCCCCGCCCACCTTGAATTCGTTATTTTACACGGTTTTGCAGCTATTTTTGTCAACTATAATATCTTCTACTCTATATTAACCTTAAGTTAACGTTTACGGTAATATCCAAGTCTCCAGCGACTCCCAACCTACCCTTCACCTAGTTTCGTCAAACTTTCTGCTTGCTCGTGGAATATTTTTCAAAACTATTTTATATGCATTACCGCACCACCTTTTTTGCCACAACTTCCCCTCTTTGGACATGTTTTTCTTTGGTGGACTATTTACCCTCCGGACTTAGGAAAGGCGCGCATGTCGAGATCCGCCACGGCTACATAACGCCAACGACGCTTTCGACTCCAAAATTCATGGGCTACTCCTTGCCAACGACTAATTCTTGCCAGCGACTAATGTCAGAGAATTCTGACAGCAACCTTCGGCTGTATCCAGGCCATTTCTCGCTCATAGAGTAGTCGGCGCAGGAGAAAACTAATAAACCCGGGACATCTGACCGTAGTACAGCGGCATTTTCTTCATATTCCGTAAGCGGAGTCACTAATCAGTTCCTGAAGCTCCGATTGAAGAATTTTATTGGATCAATGTATCCATCCACTGTTTTCTCCCCTCCGAGGCAACCAATCACCTATATCCTATGCCTCACCCACTCCATTTCAACCTTGCCAAAAATACACCCTCCGAAAGATGTATCACCAAATCCTCGCTCTCTGTTTCGGTTGGCGAAGAGTACACATTAACACTCCAGTTATTTAGTCAATTCTAACTAAGAAAGCCTCACAGCTCGCACTTGTAGAAATTTGTGCTTGCCTGCGGGGTGGAAGTTACTAAACGGTAAATATATATTACCACCGAAAACAGCACATATTAGCCTTTACATCGGGGTATTTTAACAATTAACAACGGACAAGCACGTCCTGGGAGCCATGTCCTGGGAAGTGAAAAATCCTCCCCAGGCGGGATTAGAACCCGCGACCTTTGGGTTAGCAGGCGAGGACGTTACCCCGCCGCCACCGTGGCCGACAAAATAATACCAGATATTATCAACATTCATGACTAATGTAAATACTAAGTACTTTTCTAAGAAAGTTTATTTTTACTACTCTTTTCTTAGGTTTATGGTTCCACAATTTTGTTTTACGATTTTCTCCATTACAGGGCAAAAACCTGTGTTTACAGGAAACCTTACACCGATCAATTCGTATCAAGCTATTCGGTTCACAGTTTTCCCACAAACATGCTGCTTTTAATTCTATGATTTATTGCCTCCTACACATTTCCATTAGACTCACAAATTTCAAATATAAACTATTGACTATTACGTCTATATATTCGCTAATGGTTACAACCCAAATATATATCTCACAAAATTCTTCAGAAAAACAATAATCCTTGGTCTTAAAACAAATTTCCTCGCACAGAGAGAAATACCAAAAATTTCAGGTAGTACTCTCATTCCTAGGTAATATTTCTTGGATAATTTCAAACCGTTTACTAAGATCCCTTAAATCAGCATTTTACCCTCCCCCTAACCCTTTTTCAAATTTTGGTCTACGGCAAAGACTGACAGGATAGACTCCTAAACCCTGGTATTTACAGAATGAAATGAGGTAGCTGCAATAAGGTATACATCGGCCAGAAAGTTAGACATTTTATTACACGTATCAAAGGACACTTTATAGGTTACAGACACATGGACTTCATCTAACCTTTTCCTAAACACCTAATTTGTAGGCATCACACAAGCGATTCTATACACGAAATTTAGCACGTTCTTCTCAAAAGCCGGAAAATGTACGAACTTCAACACATAAAAATTATCAGAAAATCCCATAATCTTTGTAACTAATTATTATGTACGCATCTCTTTCTGCTACCATCCGTTAAAATTAACCCTTACCACCTCACCAGTCTGTGATCTACGTATTTTTCTGTTAACTTTCTGTACCTGACAATACCGAAAATCGGTGAAACGCGTTGTAATAGTAAAAACTAGCATTTACATTAATCATGAATACTAAAACAATAAACTTCCGCAGAGTGAAACTTGCCTCTGTTATATGTATTCTGATTTTATTATTTGTTCATCGATTTTATTTGCTTTCACGCTGATTTCCTCAATTGTCTCACCTGAGCAATGGGAATAATTTATTTGTTGACTGGCGTTATCGGAGAGAAATTATTTTTCCGCTCCCCTTAACTTTCAATTCAGTGGTTTTCTCTTATATTTGTTGGAGCCTGCTACTTGAATAGTTTGGCTCCGTGTCCCAATCACTTGCCTCCTATTCATGATATAACAAAAATGAGGTAACATACGAGTATATAGTACTGTTTCGCCCGAGGCCATTCGCTCTGGATTCGCTAGGTTGTTCTCATTTCTATTTATGATCTTTGAAGTTTTACGTGCAGTGTACTTCACACCGTGCCTCTTTAAAACAGTTATTGCCACAACTGTGGATAAAAAGTGATAACCATTCGCTTTGTTATTCTCCAATGCCTTCATAAACGATGATGCACCTCATCATTCAGGTTCCATTGTGTATCAATGTGTAGGCAATGACATCTCTGACATTGTGTATCTCTGTAAATATACACCTGCGAAGATTCATATTTTGCAATGATGCTCCCCTTTTAATCTTCTTCAAATTTATATTGTAAAGAAATACATTTATAAATACAACTTAATTGATAATAAAAGCGTTTAATTCGTTTGGTTTATTAAAAACCTTAATGTGAAGCGCAGCATTATATGACCCAGAACCAGTGACAAAGCGGGCAAAGGAACTTTAGCACAGACCGGAGGCACTTTGATATGTGAATATGGAAAAGAATAAAAAGACAAAGCTTGGTATAGAGCTGCATAAATAAGGTTTTTTATACATGACAGTGGAGGATAGATATACTAGAGGAGAAATAAAGAGGGAGAAAAACATAATGGTTTGTGGTCCCGGTCACAAATCAGGGGTATCTTGTCCTTAAATCAGGTGTAGAAACCTGCTGATACGTCCTACGAGTACGTGTCAGTGAGAAGATGGTTAGGTAAGCGTGGGAGACCAAATATAGACGTGAGAGCTTTCGTTATATGGTGCTAGACGATTAGCTGAATATTAAGTTGACGGATTATATGTTTAATAATGAAGTATGCAAAAGAGGAAAAAAGCATCCAACAGAAAGACCAAGAGATAATAACATATACCTATTAAAGAGAAAAGTACATTAGAGAATACCCAGGAGTAAGAAGATAAGTGTTAGATAGGGAAGAATGGAGGACTACAGCCAACCGATCTTAGATCATCCGTTGATTTCATTACCGTTTCATGACAAATTTAATGAAAAAACTTTGTGAAAATATTCAGTGTGGTCAAGGAATGTACTGGTAATATATATACAATGTGACATACCGCTCATGAAAGGTGCGTGCGGGCAAGGGTTTATTTAGTGATTTGTAATTTAATGAGTGATTTAGTGAGCGGGCTAGGGAAACAGTTTCTTGCCTGAGGGGGTATGTCGACTCGCACATGTATTTTAAAATTGGTGCCAGGTGTGTTTCGTGTTTCTTTTGTTTTTTTTTGTTTTGTGTGGCCGTCGCAAAACTCTAACGAGGTGAAGTGTGTGAGGTGAAAAAGGCAGTCGTGATTGAAACCCTGGAAGAGGAGGTCTCATAAAAGTGAGAAGCCGTGGAACGGCGTTGTTGAGGAGGAGTGAGACCTGAGAAGGCTGAACGATCCCCAAACCCAAGGGGCAGCGTGTTGCATGAAGATGGCTATTCCACCGCGCTGACGCTTCCCAACGGCAGAAATATATTCCTGCAGACCAACGGTGAGAGAAGAAGCCTGGTCTACGAATCGGAAACCAACACGTTCTCAACCCGCAAGTGGAGGAGACAACTTGGTCCTTCAAGTCTTCGAGCCACTCCGATTCGACATAAATATTGCCATCACGAAACACCTCCCTCACGTGTCTGAAACCCTGGCAGGAGCACCCCCTAATCACTTTCTAACTACCACCCACCCAATGCAAATTAAATCCAGTGTTAATGGGTTTATAAAAAAGGCCACCCATCAAAGTTACTCCGTCAGCAGCCACGAAGGAACATTTGATCCAAATGGAAAGAGTTCTTTTTTCATGTATTATTTATGTTCCGCCCCTAGAAAATTTAATCAAATCTGAAAGGGGAAAGGAATTTGTCATTCACTACAAAGGAAACTTTCATATCATTTTCACAGGGTGTGTGCAATTGTCATAATCATTTATCAATTAGTAATAAGTTTAATTATATTTTTCTAAAGCATTGATTAAATATATGTTACACCTATTACCTATTTTGTTCATATTTAACTATTTGGTAAGAACTTATATTTTGTTGTCTTTCAATGCAAGTGATTAATAAATGTTCATATCGTTCAATAAGTGCGAGTTGTTTAACTCCCTCAGCGCGATGAACGTCGTTTGTCCTAGTCTTAACCCGTTCATTGTAAATCGTTGGAGGGGATAGTGTCCCGGCTGAGACCCCACATCTGAGTATCTAGCTCCATTCAGTTCCGCCGATCTGAGGAGACGACCGCGGTTTTTGCGTGGCACCCTCATTGCTCCTCCGCGGGGTAAGTTTGTTTTCTCTTCCCGAATACCATTCATTTATTCGCCGTGGGAACAGGGCGGGAGGAATCAAAGAGGGTTTTGTACGACCGTAGTCATATTTGTGTATATATCTTATACATAAAAAAGAATGTTTGTCTGTTCGTGTTTTATGCACTCCAATACCATTTATCCGATTGCGATGAAAATTTGGTGAATTGTTGCGTGCGTGCCCATAAAGGTTTCTGAATTATAAAAATGGCAGCTTTTGGGGTTGTTTTTACCCCAATATTGTTAATATTTACTCCCATAAGAAAAAAATTGGATTTGATGCAGGTTTTTATTTAATTGCTTTTTTTAATTACTTGCACTCAAGATATTGGATGGAAATTTGTATCATAGAACGAATGAAATAATGCAGTATTTAATTCTTTCATTCAATATTCCTATACACTTCGTTTTTTCAAAGTATTGCGTTTTTGTCACAAAATTCATAAATGTTTCTTTCTTTACAACAATACAAAATTTCCTTGGTAACCAGACGTGAATGTCCATTAAATAATGATCTCATGTATGGCTATTCACTCCTGCAGCATTTAAAGGCAAGGATTAGTGACTAATTTGATAGTTGTAGCCAATCGAATATAGTTCCTCGTTCGCCTTGCCTTCTCAATGACCATCCGCTTAAAATGTGTTGAATAATTTGGAAAGTCCATGCTTTTCACATGGTCAATTATATGCTACATGCTTACGTGTGGGCCAGACCAGTTATACCAAGTTCAACACCAGCCGATGATGAACTCTACGCTTGCCTCAAAGCGTAGAGTTCATCTTTGGAGACGTGCAGATACGTTAACCACAAATATGCGCGTAAATCTACAGCGCAGTGTATCAACCATAGTTTCAAAACAGCTATCAGAAGCAAAACAGCAAAAAACATCGTATAAGTTAACAATGTTTAATCTAATATCTATAAACGAGCAAATATTGTTTGTTTGCTTGAATGCGTTCTTGAAAACTACTCCTAAGATCTATTTTAAAATTTTTATGCACCGGTTTTTGGACAAAATAAATCCGTTGGGCACGATTAAAATTTCGTAAAACGTCAACTTTCCAAAAAATTAAATTGATAATTTAAAAGATATTTTCGGCTCGATTAAGCTACCGCCATTGTTGGAAATGGTTCATTTCAGATGTAAAAATTGCCTGTGGGAATAATAATACCGTAATGATGTAAATATCAGGATTTTAGATCAAATATAAATGTAAAATACTACAAAGTGGTATAAAATATGAAGAGGTACGATAAAAAACATCATATGAAAAATATCGTTGTTCTATTTTCGTAGCGACCAGGAGTTTGTTTACAGTAACAGATGATGACATATTCAATTTAATTATAATTTGTAATATTCTACACTTTTTATGATGAATGATGAATAAAAAGATGTTGACAAATAATATATTCTGCCATATTGTAAGTAGTACGTCTACACTTTGAAATTACATCCAGTCTTAATGTAATTCTTTCTTACGTTGGACGATTTATAGTGTTCTATAATTTTTATAGATCTAATAGCGAAAATACCCGTTTATTCTCATCGGGAGAGAAAAAAGTTGAAAATAATGTAATAATGCTGTTTATACAAAAGGAAAATGATTTGAAAAAAACCTAAGGAAATCGCTTTTAAAGCTATATCAAAAAGTTAAATAGTCGAAAATCGAATTCCGGTATGCTGATAATGTAAAGATGATGGTTTTTAATTAAACCAAAAGGTTGTGTAAAGCGGAAGGTATTCGTTGAAATATAACGGGTGTGAACAAAATATTACAACTTATTTCATAAGAAAACCACAAAGCCTGAAGAATAACTGTCAGCGTGGTTATTTGAGGAGATGTAACATATGTTGAATGCAGTGTTCGTTGTTGTTGTTCGTAGCAGAGGCATTATTACCATTACTGTTCGCAGCACGTACATATTCTTGCACGTTTTAATCCTGTATGTGTATCGTTTGCTGCTTAAGTTTTCTCTCATACACATGCATTTATATTTAAATACACATATATTTATATTTAAACCGCTGGTGTCCTAACACCCCCCGCCACACGCTTATTGAGGCGGCTTGCGGGTTAGTATGTAGATGTAGATGCAGTGCCCCTCTGAGAGCTACTTGGAGAATAGACATTGAAGAGTAGTATACTTGTTATACATATGCATTTATCGATTACCCCACAAAGCAATCTATCATAGGGCCCTTGGGTTCTGGGCCCGTCTTATACAGATTTTTTTTCTACGTGTTATGATGGGCCTGTAGGAAAACGTGATATTAAAATGTTAGAGGCATAAATATCCTTTGAAAATCAAATCTCTGTGTGACAATGAAATATGGTGTTGATATTTCAGAGAAAAATGTGAGATTTTTCAGCTAAACAAATAGGTATCAGAGACGAGCGAAGCCTAAAACATTCAACAGAATGAAACCTTATTTATTCAGCTAGTCAATAGAAAAAAATTCCAGCTCTCTATCTTGAGATAAAGTACTTTTAAAAAGCAAAAAATGAAACCACTGCACCGAACCCAAGGCTTAGCATGGACCACCAGGGGGGGCCTTTGGGGTCCTCAAGGGCTTTTCATCATAGCCTATGTTACAACCAAACCTATATTTTCTATCTACATGACAAGTTTCAGCTCAATCGGTCCAGTAATCTTTGAGTGATGGAGCAATAGACAGACAGACAGGCACCATAACATTTTTATATATGTATAGATGAATTACCACTGCGATTCTCGGGATCACACTTCCTTTATAACTCATCGTATAAGAGGAGAATCGATTGTAAAAATGAAAAAAAATTCATTCTTTTAGGGTATCCGATAAAATAATTTTTAACTCCCTTTCTTGAGAATTTTTTATAAGCAAAAAACTTTAACCATTGCACAAAACCCAATGCTTTGAATTCCTCATCATGTTAACTGAGCAAATTTAATTTCAAATGCGTTAAAGACCAAATCTGGCTGTCAAGGGAATATGCTATTTTTGATTTCTGTGAAAAAGAAAACCACTGCATAAAGCCTATTGCTTAGCATTCCTAATCAGCTTAACTAAGCAAAATCAATTTTTAATGCGTGAAAGACCAAAATCTGGTTGTCAAGTAAGTATGATATTATTGATTTCTGAGAAAAATGTGCGTTTCTGTAGGTTAAAACGCGAATATTAGAAAAATACGCATAGGAAAAGATAATTGATTGAAAGAATTATAAACTTCATTTTTTAGCCATTGGAAAAAAATCCCAACCCTTTATCTTGAGCAGAGGTAATTTTAAAAAGCAAAAAATGAAACCACTGCACAAAACCCAATACGTAGGGTAAACTACCAAAGGGCCCCTTTTTGGGTCCTTTTGGGGCCCTGAGATATTTTTAAATAGTGTAAAAACCTTCTCCTTCAAAAAATACCTATATATGCCAATTTTCATGGCGATCGGTGAAACGGTGTCGAGGTGCATTGATCTCGGACAGACAGACAGATATACAAACATCCATTTTTATACATTTAGGATACCAATTTGTTGTTAAAAGTGTCAACACAAGTTTATTAAAGTGAAACCATTTTTATCAACTGCATTCAGAATAGTTGTCAAATGTAAGTTTTCGACAACTACTTAAAGCTTTGACTTTTCATTTTCCGTTGACTTTTTACTTATTAGATTTTCCGATTTACATATTTATTGACAGAATCAATACAAACATTGTAAATTTCACAGTGGATTTCATTAAATAACATTGAAAGTATTTAATAAAATTCATTGTGAATTTTACAAAGTTTGTATTGATTCTGTTAAATATCAATTTTCACAAAGTTACGCCTGAGAATATCAAATTCATTACATATTTATTATTTATCTTGTCGTGTGTTTTTAAAATTATAAAATGATAAAGAAGTAGAGAGTTATATAGAATTATTTGTGCAATATTTATAAATGTAAATGTGAGTTTACATCGCACCAGCTAAATTTCTTTTTATGAAAAACTTCCGTTATTGGCGAAACTGACAATCATACTAAGGGGTAGAGCAAAGAAAGCGCATTTGTTAATTGCAAGAAATGTACCCGTGAGACAAGTAGTATTTGAGCAAAGTTGAGGATTTTTGACCAATTTTGAGGATTTTTGACCAATTTTGAGGATTTTTCCCATGATTGGGCCATATTTGTGCTTTTCTTAAAATTGTTGAAAATCATAGAACTATTAATTATAACGAAGCAGACACATTTGTACAGGGTAGATGTATTACTCTACCTGAGGGTTGCTGGTGATTATTTGGTAATGAAATTAAAAATGTCATTTTGTACAGCGTTTGGAGGTATCTGCCAGGTAAATATCGTATATCAAATATTGAACAAACGCCAGAAGTTTTAGTTGATATTGGTCGGAGTGGTTCAACGTTAGAAGTTTATTTTAAATATAATCGGCCTCTTAATCGTCTCAAGAAAATAATTAAAATGCACGGACTTTAATTATTTCTGCTACTGGCACAAGGAAAAACAATTTATATGGATTGGAAAATCCAGCGAATGGGTTAAAAGACGAAGAAGTATACGCGTAATTGGCAGAAGTCATAGTGTCAGTTTACTTGCACAACCTGACCGTTATCATTTACGATTACTTTTGTATCATGTAAGCGACGCTACAAATTTATACGACGTTCTTACCTTTAATGGCATTAATGCAATGCATACACGCAAATATGCCTGGCCAGAGGGTTTGATTTTGATGACCAGAATGGATTGAAGGTTTACGAGTTTCGGCATTATTAAAGTTTCTAGAGTAATGAGAACACTTTTACATTAATACGTATTTTTGGGTGCCCTGAAAACCCGAAAAACGTCGGAAATGTTTAAAAAAACGTAGCTGAAGGTTTTATCCGAGAAGCTTGGTAAAATAACGGTTTAGTCGAGGAAGCTTCTTAACGAGCTTATCGAATAATTGCGTACAAACTTAATACTGAAGCGACTGAAAGTAGGAACTTTCATTACTGGATAAAAACTTTTGGTATGGACGGGATTGATAATAATGGACAACTTGACAATGAAGTATTAAGTGATAATGTAACTGCATCTCTTGCACATCGCATGTACCAGTCCATTAAGGTGGGCAAATTGATATCGATGAATCAATTTTTGGAGTTCTTAATAAAGAAAATCATGAACCAAAATGTTTTTTTGTGGATGAAACTGGTGGTACAGGAACAACTTTTGTACACCAAACTTTGTTCTACATTATAAGAAGGTGACATTAAAAAGTCAAGTGAATGGCTTTTACTGGAATTTTAGATAGTAATCTACCTGAGGTTCGTACTGCACACAAGACGTTTGAACTTGTGGTTCTTTTGACACCAGAGTATATTAGCAAAATCAAGCCTAAATATACTAAATATAAGAATCTTGCTCACGTAGACATTTTTCTAATGGATGAATCACCTATGCTTACTTCATACTGACTTCATAATATGGATCAACTACTTCAAGCTTTATGTAATCCGAATTTGCCATTTGGTGGAAAGATTGTGGTTCTTGGTGGAGATTTTCGTCAGCGTCTACTTGTTCAACCAAGAGCTAAAAGAAGTGACATTAGTGTTTTATTGATTTAAAAAAGTCCATTATGGTAATATTTTTAAACTTTTCTCTAACAGAACATAGGCGTTGTGATCTAGAGGAAGCAAATCTCTCTCTAAATATTTTCTACAAGTTGGAAATGGAGAATTGCCACAAAATAGTTTAAAAGATGTTAATCCTGAAGAACATTCTAATAGTAACTTAATTTCTGAAGACTATGGAAAATTACTCATTAGTGATAGGTATGAAGATATTAAAGAAATACCTGTATTGGCCCCTTTGAATAATGATGCTAGAAAAATAAATTCTGAAATCATTGAACAACTTCCAGTGAAAGTAAAATTTAAGGAAGTTGTTATTCAGTTAAAAATCAACCCCAAGGTGAAATTCAGTGTACTCCATAATTCCTCAACTCAATTGACATTGCAGACTTACCACCTCATGAACTTAAACAAAAAAACCCATAGTTATGCTTTTAAGAAATTAAATGTCTCATAAGGGTTATGCAATGGTACAAGACTTAAAGTTACCGAATTATACAGTAATATAATTAAATAAAAAATTGTTACAGGCTATTGTACTGAAAAAGAAGAACACATTCCAAGAATAACACTAGGCTCGAGTAAAATCCAACTTGGTAGTGCAATGCAAAGACATAAGTTTCCAGTAAGGCCGGCATTTACGATAACAAAAAACAAATCGCAGGGTCAACATTTTATAATGCTGGTCTTGATTTGCGGACGTTTATTTTTATGCATGGAATTTCATACGTAGCATTCTCAAGAGTTGGATGAGTATGTGTATGGCTGGCAGTTTTAAAGTACTACTACTAAAATAAAATCCTTGCTACACAAGGAACTTTGTATGGAAGGTGGTTCCGCATAATAGTAATACACATTTGAATAATCAAAACTTTCCATCAAATAGAAATAATAAATAACTAGATAAAGAAGATATCGTATTCAGTAATCTGGAAGATTTTAATCCTACTTTGCAATTATAATTAAATGCACTTTTGGTTCCATGTATTTTTGTTTTTAATATTTATTCTATTTGCTATCAGTATTTTTGTTGTTCGTTTATATACCATGTGTGACTTCACAAAATATCTCAAAATTATTTAGTTAACTTTTAAATTTAATATTTTGTGTTATTATTTTTTTTAAATATTTGATTGGTAAACATATTATAACACAATTAAAATTACAAAGAAAATCTTCCTAAACGTTTTAGCTGAAGGAAGCTCATGTCGAGCAAAGCTCAAGCCGATCGAACCGAAGTGAAGCTCGGTCTTCCGGTACTAGTAAACAAAGCGTTGGAGCAATTGTTGTAGAAACCAAAATGTTGTAGATGCGAGGTAAATGTCGATTGGTATTGATTATTGTCGACACTGATGTTAGTATTTTAAATTCGTATGCATAGCAAGATTAACATTTGCTAAGCATAGTGAGTGTGATGTCCTTATTAATAGACTTAACAGTAAACATGAGTGAATTTAAAATGTCACATTGATAGAATTATTTCAATCATATGTGTCTATAAATTTTATTTTTTCCCGCAGAATCTCAACGTGCACCCTCTCCTTATGATAATGATAATGATGATTTTTATGGAATATTTTGCATTGAGATAATACGAAATTACCTATTTCACTCATTTGGAACGATAAATGATGTAGGCACGAAACACTTGGCCTGAAAAGGTTCATACCAACATGCTGTCTGTGTGTGCGTCCGTGCGTGATTTCCTGCACCGTACACCATTCAACTCTCTCCAACATCGTCACTTCCTCTCTCCCTGCCTTTCCTGAACGCGTGCCGTTAAGTACACGTCCGCACGTGTCTCTTTTTGGTGGTGGATACGTTCAATGGCAGACCGCACGCAAAGGAACGAGGATAGGAGTCATTAATAATGGGCAAATCAAGCGCTTCCCCTTACCCCGACGTCCGGAGCTGAAGATACATGTGGAACACGGTTGAGCCGCATTGCTAAAGAGGATGCCCCGCAGTTGTCGCATTGCTCTACGAGCGTTGTGGAGGCAGAAAGACAAGAGTTGGACGAGGTATGTTGTTCCGGAAGGCAGTAGACAGCAGGTCAACCTGAGACTGCCATGGGAGCCAGCTACTCAATCCTTCTCGAGTGTCAAAGGAATGAAAAGTTCTGTTGCACTATTTCAGCGATCGATTGGCCAAGTATCACCTTGGTAGTAGTTGCAGGTGAAGTTAAGTACAAATTTATAACGTGATCAACTGCCGTGAGGTCACACAGTGCCCATAGCCAGAGGAGGAGGCGGCGTGGTGTGACGTGAACACCTATGGAGATCGAATGTCGCTTATTAGTTCCGATTAATCGTAGTTGCACTTTATTACTGATTGCTGTTAAATTGTCTGCGCAAATATCGACAATTCTGCACCCACGTCACATAACACTTCTAGGTGTTGAGTAGGTATCTCCCTATAAACGTTTATACATAGCGTACCAGGGTATCCAATTCCATGGTTAATAGCGAAATATATAACTGGGCTCCCTTATAGCTCACTATTCCTATATTACCTACGTAAAATACACGAACTTTAATAGCTGTGGTGCGAACGAGAGGTAGCGATAATTCCAACAGAATAGGTAGGTTAGTTGAATGTCAATTTGACAAGGAATTACTTATAATAAAACGTTTTAAACCACCTATTAATTATTCATATTAACCCAGTAGTTATTAATTGAAACCTGTGCATTTAAAAGTTTATTTCTTACTTTGGAGTGCAAAAATGTGTGAAAATTAAATACACGATTGATTAAACGATGTAAACGTTTATTTAATGCTATTCACACTCTCATTCAAACTATTTTTCATAATTTATTTTCCTCATACTTGACATCATACTTTTACGAATAACTGAACATTATTTAATAATTTATTTGAGTGAGTATACGCTAATAGAACATTTTCATTGTATTTTTTCACACATTTTAATCCTGGCTTAGTAATTTACTTAAAAAAATGACGGAGGAAATGCTTTCCTTCTGTATATTTTCAAACAATGCTATTGGATATTTGGATAAATCCACCAATATTTGACCATGATATTCACACAGTTAACTATCATTCTATCATAGGGTCATCGCAATTCACAAGTAAGAACAAGTTTATTACGATACAAACTACCCCGAAATCGCATTGCGGCTTATTTCTATCATTGCCGGAGATTCTCATGAATTATAGAAATAAATTATCGTTACATCCACGCATAAACACGGATTCTCTCTATGTTTTTGATGCTGTACATAGGTTGTGTTTTTGTATTTTACTCATGTTAATGTTGCTTTTGCTATAGGTTTTACGCTTATTACACTTAATTTGTTAATGTTACCTTCATACTGACGTGTAAAAGTTTAAATCAATCGGTTATAAAGAACCTCATTGAAATAGTACCAAGTGATTTCATTTCACCACGCAAAGCACGAAGTAAAGCTGCACAAAGAATTTCCTGCTTCCATCTTAAGATAAAGATGACTCAAAGACGATTGAAATTGAACATTTTTGCTGCCCACCACGGGGTATTTGGAGAAGACAGAAGGTTATTGGGAGTATTTGCTTCTAGATACAGGACTTCAACGCTTGAGAAATCGGAAATTTTGGCGGAACTTCTGAAAGGAAGGTAGTCGATTAAGAGAATAGATTGTGAAATGGTGGATAGCTACAGAGGAGAAGAAGAAAATTGTTCAATTTTTCCTCTAGTTAGAATGCATCAGTTGGCGTGTTGGTGGAGAAGGGGGGAAGCTTATGATGTAGTGGAACTGGGCCGGTTCGGAATGCGCCAACAAAAGGCACCCGGCACTGAGAAGAGTTGCGAAAACAAATACGACCCAGCAGTTCTCATTCGGAGGTCGTGGAATATAAAGAGAAATATTTTGAGGAGAGAGGGTAAACTGGATTACTTTAGGCTCTTGGGGAGGGAATGCTTGAAAACGAGGAACACAATGGTAAAGCAGGGGAGAGGGAGTTGGTTAGGCAGACAGGAAGGACTCGTCGGTTGCCGTGGTAACCAGAGGGAGGCGGTTTTCGGCGAATCAAGTGTTTCCTCGAAAAAAAGAGAAGAACGAACAGACGGGCCGAGATATTTCAACGAAGCACATCTGCATAATTTCGAAGCGTGTTGTGCACCATTGTTCCGTTTTGAGTGAGTGTTTGGACGCGCGTGAACTGTTATATTCTGAAATGAGGAGACTCCTTTTTTGGTTAAAAACGTGGGGGAAGTAGTAGAATATATGTATTTTTGTGTTAGTTTTTTTGTTTTTTAGTTGAAATCTCAGGCTTGCATTGGAGGCTGCTTCAAAGCAAAAAGAGAGGCCGCCTGCCTCTCTCTCCATGGCTCGATATCCGAAACGTTTTCGCTGAGCGGTGCTTTCGCGCGAGAGCGAGAGGAAAAAAATAAACAAGAAGAAAGTCGGTGTTGCTGCAAAGGCTAAAATAACAACATCCTCAGTTCTCCAGTGTTTTTTTTCAACGTGTTGCAACCGAATTGAAGGTCGCGATTTAAATAAAATACGTCAGAGTAATTCATGCGTGCACTTTCGTGAAGCAGGTGGCGGAATACCACTGCAGCGGGAGTTATCATCCATTCCACGCGTGAAACATTTTTGTTACTCTAATGAATAGACGAGTTCATCATCCAAGGTGTTCAGCGCAATTAACTGCTCGAATCCCGTCGTAGCTCCCGCAACACGCATGGCTAGTTGCATAAAAAATTACCTAGTGAATCAATGATTATGTGATCCATTACTTTAATAAACTCATTAAAAATTTTGGTCAGTAGGAACTAACGCTTTTATAGCTTATCTCCAGATAGCTGTTACTACAGTAATTTTTGCCATTCTATTACAGCTGGCTAAGATCTATGTATATTGCGGATTTTGCATGCTACAAGTCGTCGGCATTAATAAATAAACCTGTTGATCATCACACAATAGCTCTTTTACTATGTAATTATACCGTTAAACTTTTTTATTACAAATCCACCAACTCAGCTACCTTTAGAGTCCTCTGCATATCCACAGCTAAACAACAAAGTAGTTGAGTATTCCCATGTAGAGAACACTGATGGCGCTCTCATTAATTACCACCATATTTCGGGTCTAATAGGCAGTTAGATTATGTGTGGAAAGAAATCGATTTTCCCGTATCGCATATGGAAGGAATTCCCCGAGTTTTTTTTTTATTTTATAGCACTACTAGATACACATGTCCCTTCTCAACATCCGGCTATTAGTTATGCTGGACAGGTGGGTATTCATCATATACAAAAATGTAGTGGTACCATTATATTTTTTATAATCTATGATACAAAAAAATCTCTTCTTTCCTTAGTCCAGATGCATATATAGTGTAATTCTACGCGGTGTATCAGATTGATACTTGGCAAAAACCATCGTATGTTTTTGATTCTCAGTGTTTGATCTTTGCATGCTCATTATTGCAAACTCACTTATTGGAAACATCCTAAGTCTTACCACACAAGATTTTTCTAAGAATCACATTTTCAGAGTCACATGGAACATGGCAAAATTGGTGTTCATATTTAATTCCAGCAGCAGATAAGCGTTTAGTAAGTATAAATCACAGCGAAATGTTAATGGTTAAAATTTGTAAATTGCCGCGGAATTTTGAAAAGTAACTTTAGAGATTTTATTAATTGCATTATTTTTGAAAGCTCAACAAATGTCTAGTTTTCAATTAGCGTTATTTAATACATTCTAATGTATATTCCATTACATGCCAAAGTGTTCAAAAAGAGTTGATAATACGTCAAATTTCTTTGCATAATATTTATAAGAATAAATATTTAACACAATTTTAAACGGCATTTTTATCTTATTTTACCGCAAATACGAAGAAAATTTGAGAAAAACTAAATAAATAGAATTTTGATTCTGATTTGGAAAACTGTTGGTGACATTAATTGCCAAAACTGTCAATCAAATGGTCTCCCACCATAACTTCTTCATTTTAAAGTCGAATTTGTTAACCTTTTCTAAAGAAAAAATATTCATAATACGAATAGAAACATATTAAAACCAATAAGACAAAGCACTTGAAGGGTTAACCTATCTTTAATCCGGAAAAATCATTAAAAAATATTTGCCATAATAACATTTGCCCGCCTCAAAAATGAGTTTTCTAGATTCCCGACCACCATGTTAACGTCTAGGCTCTTCCATTTTCAGTTCACTTTACACTTAATATTTATTTGAAAATATTGTTTCTTTTAATAATTTTACTCGCATCCATAAAATTCTCACTAATGTACTTCATTGCATGTGCGGCGTCTGGTCATAGCTTCCGAATAAAGTCGTTTATTCAACCAAGTCCCTCACTGTGTGTATGGAATTTTACCCACACTACCACACACTCAAGTTTCATCAAATTCGTCTCTCCACATTCATATTTCACCTCTCGCTGTGGCTATGATGCAGGAGAAAAAAGGTTGGGTCAGCACAGGCAAAAAAATATCAACAAACAGAAGGGACCGCTCCTTATCTTGCGGTCACTGTACCCTTAGGTCAGCATTATGATCCTCTGACAGACATAATGGCAAGGAATTTGTGAAGGGTGAACTTCTCTTTTTTAAATTTATTTGTCTTCGTGAGCTTTGCTTACTTCCTCATTCACAATAAAAAAAATCTTGAAATCATAAATGTAGGTAGGGGAGAGTAAGGTTGTTAATGGGGGAAGTCCAAAAGAAAATAACTAAATGAAATACACGCGGTAATAAATAATTGAATCTGCAGAATGGGAAAGGATGTGGGTTTTTCGTGTTTTATGCTTTCCTTTGGTGGGGAAACATTATGTGGCTTGCGACCACTGCGCGACAGCATTCTGGGTTCAAATATTTCCCTTGGAGAAGAAGCGGTCCACGTCTTTGATACATTTCTTTCCCAACGTGAAAGTGAAAGTGACTTTCGTTTCACATGCCACCGTACAGTGTGTATTTTGTTCGTAAGTGTTCACGATATCCTAATTTTAATGACGACGAAAACTTTTAAAATAGAAAGATCCAGCCGTGACCTCAGCGTATTTTAGTTACTGTGATTCAAAAAGATTTTTGCCACAAATTCTCCAGGTACAACACGTGGCAATTCAGTTAACGTTGCGGGTGACGCTTAACGTAAAGAAAGATTTTCATTTTCACAATACTCGTTTTGTTAAAATCGAGTTGGTGCTTAAGAAAGGATATCAAGTCTAAGGCCCGATTCCTTTAATCCAAAAGGGCTCAGTTCCTACTGGAGGTTTTTGAGTCATAAGAATTCTGTATTAAGACGTCATCAATGTTGCATGCTGTCAGCGTGAGCAGGAATTTTAAACAAATTAAACTACTGGTTGGAATTTAGTTTTTTTTGTCTCAGCCGAGGAGAAGCCTCCTTAATCTACACTTAGCACGAGTATACATCTCGAATTTATATGGAATTGGACTAACGGCGTGGATTATCTTCTCGCTAAAAAAGTCGTTGGCCGGGATTCGAGGCTCGAAATGTCCGGCCGACGCCCTCTGAAGCAGAGATAGCACCGTTTGAAAACGACCTGAGAATCATAGGTTCATAGTGACTTGAAAGTAAGTAATTGAGTTGATGTGGACTATAGTACTGACTTCAAATCCGGAGCTCCCAGGTTTGAATCCCGGTGGTGAGTCAGTTTTTACTATGCAATCCCCATCGCTGCAGTAGTTCCGTTGGCATATTTTGTTTAACTCAAAGAAAAATAAAATCCTACCACGCATAATAATCTCTTCTTCATGGCACTTATAAAAAGGAAAGTTAAATGATTTATTGTTCTTTGATTCTAAAGAAAGATGCTGAGGAAAACGCCATCCAGCGACGAATGAATGGCAAAATCAAAAGAAAATCTAATACACTAGCACTCACTTGAAAACCCTCAGAAAATACTAAATCATAGGCTATTTTATGAAAACAGAAGCGCACTAAATAATTCTGCATTAAATATTATATGAAAAATTATAGTATCACTTGTCTTAGAGACGATAAAGCATCTGTAGTCTATCAATTTCAATCAGCACTCATTTTGTTATGCCATTCAATACGTGCGAAGTTTCACGCTTCGGGGATATATACTCTCCTCAAAAAACCTCTCCAAACAAGTTTAAGAACTCCTGAATTTAAAAAAAAAATCAGTATGTGTAGGATTGAAGGATGCGTTTAAGGTGTTTACCAGAATTTGAAAAAAAAATTAATCACAATGAGCGGCATACCCACCAGGATATCCACAGAACTTGCTTTTCTAACAAATCTAAGCATTTAGATTCAGTTTCATATGGAAATAAGTATTTGGTACTAATGCTCATTATCAATGCTTAAAATATAAGTCGAATGAATATAAACTGTGCATTTAGGTTGGGAATTTTCCCTGTGATACCATTCAAGGTGACCATACAGACATGTCGATTCAATATATCTTCTAGAACTGGTAAGGGAAGAGTGACGAAGAGAATCGGAATGTAGGTACCTTAAATAATCCTTCAACATCCAAAAGGGTGAATAGTTTACCTAAAAACATAATGGCTGCTGAATACATTTACATTATTTCAAGGAACAGGTTTTAACTTGTCCAAAATTTATTCAACTCCCTGTCCTACAATGTCCAATGAAAATAATGAAAAAATGGATGAAATAGGTTTCCTCATGAATGGGATGAGTAAAGTTGGAAAACATTGACGGGTTGTGTGATCGATGATACAGGTGACGCGAACGGGGACAACGAAGTGTTAGGCAGCTTGGATAGAATGAAAATTGATCGATCAGTTTAGATAGAATCCAGGAGGGCAGCGAATGTATATCAAGGAGACATCATAAACTTCCTATTCATAGATTTATCTATCAGCAATGGAAAAATTTCTGCAAATATATTTAAATGCCTAAGTAACTGCCGAAAGGACTTTCCAGGAGAACTGTTGCTCCAACCAACAGAATTGAATGATCAAAACGTTTACCACACCCAATAGTCAACAGATGGCTATCATTGGGGTAAAGTTATGATTTTGAATGAAAATCTGTCCCAAGATCCAAATTAGATACAAAATATTTTCTCCCATGGAACAATATCAAGAGAATTATACTCCTTGGAACGAGGAATATCTCCAGGAACCCATAACTGAGATCTGTCAGAGAAAACCTGCCATGTTCATTTTTTGTTATTTAAAAATTAAAATATTGTTATTGTTTTCCCGTGCGAGTCTTGTCATATCAAATATTCTTTTATAATTTATTCTTCAAATTTAAAAAAAAAACAAAAAAGTGTAGATTTTAAATTCAATGTCATATATTTTTAGAGGTTTAAAGCTTTTTTTGGATAGCACTTAACGTACAAAAATTTGTAAACCACCGGAAATTTGTTTAAAACTATCATAGATAACAAAAGGAAAAATTTGAATGTGTTTCGATTAATGCAATGACACATTTACCTAACACAATTAAATGTTCGCGACGAATTTTGTCAAAATTATTAACATTTACGGCTATTATGTTCACCAATTTTCTATAGCTCCTGTTATTATGGCCTATGAGTAGTAAGTATACGTTTTGTATCTAAATATAGGTTAAAACACAAACGTTCAATATGCATGACATTATGTTCACAGCAAAATATGGATTTTTAATTCGAAAATTAGATTTTTTCTTACAAACGAATGGTTATATTTTGGCATGTTTGGCATTAATACAAAACTAATTTTAGTTAAAAAAGAATTCATTTTCGCAATTGGTTTCCACTACACATGAAATTGCTACACCTTAAAAACGCCAACTTCACACCTGATGACGCTTGTCGCAACAAGAGAGCATTGCTGAGCCAAATATGCTTCCAACGCAGCAAAACTCGAGTACCTCATCCGTAGTGACAAATAGAAGCGAAAGCCTACACTCCAGATATCCTAAACGATTCTTTATTCACTGAGATTATACGACGAGAAGGCTCTCTGCCGTATCTTTTGTCGAGATTGATTACTTATCCAACAATTGCCAAAATCTATTGCAGCAACGTCATTAGAAATTAATTATTGTATACCCTACCCCTGTACAGCGTACATTCGAATGCAGGCACGTAGAAAGAGTAAAAATCGGGAATTATAATGCGTAATTTAATGCATGTACTATCGAAATATCAACCAAGAAATATCAAGAATGCCATCACGTCATATATAGGTAAAGTCAAGGCTGCATCCTCTAGGATTGTCCGTTGTCTTCTATTGAACAGTACTCCGGCCAATTCCGTGAACATTACCCTCACCCGAAGCTGTGGCATTTGATACCTGACCAATCTTCTTGGTGTACACAGTCAGTTCCTTTTTCTGAGACTGCAGTTTCTCAACAGTGAAGCCAGGTACCATGTAGAGAATTCTCGTTGTATCATTACAGAAAAGTAGTCGATAATTTTTTCCATTCATGTATTTTTCCAAAATCAGGTAATGTACTTCTCCACTTGGTCTTGAACTCGCAACCCTCAACTAGACTCCAACCCACCTTACTAAAGCAGTTACCAATTGACCTGGAGAGGACCGATCTATTGATCCTTCAGAAATCCACATCACACGTCCGCTAAAACAGCCTGGAATATTTATATACATAGTTAATTGCTTATTTTAATCAACATTAAGATGCAGTTTAATTTAAATCCCAAAACATATACAAAACTTTAAAGAAGGTAAACTTCGTAGAAAACATGTTTTTAGGTTAAAAAACTAAAACATGAAAAACTATTTTGAAATGGCGTTGGTCGTATTTACATATTCAACCTTCATTAAATTTCCCTGCAAGGATTATTCGTGTATGCTAAATTCATAGACAATATGGTATCCTTTTTCACGTGGATTTAATCTCAGATGCCACAAATTCGTGACGCGTGCATCAATTATTTTGTAAAAGCACACATTGCGAGCTGGAGAGTGCATTTGTTCGAATCCAAGGCTAGGCAGGTCATGTTTTTAGCTGTGAATTTCACACATTCTTGAATCACCTCGGTAGGTGACTCCCGCACAAGTTA
The DNA here is from genome assembly GCA_963573305.1 of Pyrrhosoma nymphula. Lineage (NCBI taxonomy): Eukaryota > Metazoa > Arthropoda > Insecta > Odonata > Coenagrionidae > Pyrrhosoma > Pyrrhosoma nymphula. Next base: position 42,770,890 of record OY754337.1, on the reverse strand, counting down.
CCGGCAAGGCTAGCCCAGCTGCATAGCTGACTAGGATTTCCGAGAGCTCAGGATCACGAAGCCAATTCCGAAGCCTATCACACTCGTAATCAGAGGCATTCGCATCAGGAGTCTTCACGGGATCAACATGCGCTTTTCATGGCGTAGGTGAGTGAATAGCTGATTCCCCCCCGAAAGCTTAAATCATTTAGTTCACCGGATTTTCTTTTCCGACGGGGCGGTCTCGCAAACAGAGTCTCGCGCGGCCGAAAGGTGGCCTCCGTTAGCCATGACCTCATTAACGGCTACGAAGCTTTTCCAGCAGTCGTCAGTGGAGTATCCGTCTCTGTACTCTTTATACACGTTTTTAACCCTTTACCTTACCAGCAGTGACTTTGAAAAGACGATGAGCTCTCAATTCTCCTTATAAATAGACCTAAGTGACGGACGAGAGAGGAGGAGACTTATTTTCTTTGACGGAAAATTTCTTTTAGAGATCAAGACCATTTTTATATAGCCTCTAATGCATAATTTATGAGTAACATATAAAAACATAGAAGTCATTACATTAAATCAGAACACCATCATTAAATTCATATATACCATCTTAATTATTTTATTTAACGTATTTTTTCATAGGAATATACATAATATTTCCGTACACACATATGAGTGGTAACTATTAATTGCCAACTTAGGAATTGCGCAATCATTTGCATGTGAGTACAAGATAAATAGTTGCGTTAATCGTAACTATCAAAACATTGTTTTGCAGTTCATCGAAATGTTCCCATCGTTGACCAAAAATCCCACTATTCATTCATACAACCCAGGTGGTATCTTCTCACGTTTTAGTTCCCTGGCGTTTTTTTCAATCCTTTGGTTCGCCTTCAGAACACCGTCGTAAAGCGTTTCGGAGCGTCTTGGTAACTCCCTCGTAACAGCTGTGAAGGCGCTTCGATGGTGAAGTTGTGAACGCTAAAGATGTTTTAGGAAGCGCCTTACAAGGCATCCATAGCGTTGCACAACGCTCCTGAAGGCACCGCGCTGCCCTTGAACGGATGCCTAGAGCGCTGTCGCAATGCCTTTGAGCGCCGTGCACGGTTCCCTGCTCTCTCAAAATAATAAAATGATAACTTACAGTTAATTATCATGAGTGTACTTATACGTGATACCATACTATCCTACTAATATAATAAATGTGAAAGTTAGTATGCTTGGATGATTGCTCCTCAATCACAAAAGATACTACCGGACCGATTGAGCTGAAATTTGGCATGTAGATAGAAAGTATATCTGTGGTTAATATAGGATATTATAAAAAGCCCTATTGGTCCCCTAAAGCCCCCTATAGCCCCCAATGGTGGTCTATGCTAATCATTGGGTTCGGTGCAATGGTTTGATTTTTTGCTTTTTAAAAGTACTTTCATTCAAGATAGAGGGCTGGGATTTTTTATTTTATTTATTTTATTTATTTATTTTATAACCACCGAAAAAAGCACGTATTGGCCTTTACATCGGGGTATTTTAACAACCAACAATGGACAAGCTCTAACAACCATGCCCTGGGAAGTGAAAAATCCTCCCCAGGCGGGATTCGAACCCGCGACCTTTGGGTTAGCAGGCGAGGACGTTACCCCGCCGCCACCGAGGCCAACAAATTTGATGGTTAATAATAGAAATTTCTAATTATTTCAAACGATTTTCTTTTACGCTCTGTAAGTGTATAAAAATCATGTTTTTTTGCTGAAAATCTCACATTTTCTCTGAAATCAACAATAGCATATTCCCTTGACAACCAGAGATTTGATTTTCAAAGGATATTTACGCCTATAGCATGTTTAATATCAAGTTTTTCTACAGGCCCATAATAGCATGTAGAACTAAATCTGTATGAGAAGGGTCCAAAATCCCAAGGGCCCCATGATAGATTGCTTCGGGGGGTAATCAATAAATTAAATCCATATTCACAACAAGTATACTCTTCAATGTCTATTCTATGTCGCCATATGTCCCCTCCTTGGACTTAAAAAAATATCCATCAAAATGCCTAATAGAAAAAAGAGTAACCTTTCGAAAAAATCTTTTAAAGCTAGAGGAATCTTTATTCAAGGACTCATTTTCTCTGCGATAAAATGAGTCCTTGCAAGAAAAACGACAATGATTATACTTGGATACTCGAAGACATGCCCACCAACGATCTCATAAGCATATCCCCGAGGTGTTTCTGAAGTTACGCTGAAAAACGCACAAATGTCATCCTAACCCAACCTACGGACGGATAACTAGCTATAAATCTGGTACAAATATAGACATGATTGATTGCTTCAGGGGGTTATCGATAAATTCAATGCATATTTTCAACAAATCCCTATACTCTTAAATGTCTATTCTCAAAGTAGCTCTCTTAGGGGCACTGCATGCATGTGAGTGAGTGCACTTACGTAGTAAACGATACACATAAAGAAATCAAACGTGCAAGAATATTTACGTGCAGTGAATAGTAATAGTAATAATGTCTTTGTTGCTACAACAAACATGGCGTTGTTTATTATCTTTTAATACTCAAATGTATTGCACGTAGTGGGACCATCTGCCTCTCATTACGAATGCGAGCTATTTTTTAGACCAATTTCCACATAATTAACGTTACGAGTTATTTAAATATGCTTAAAAGTGTTAAAGTGCAGTTAACGTACATTCATTCAATCATCGAGTTGGCTATTCAAGAATCCAACTCGCCGCTGCATTCGCCTCCTTGGACTTATACATATATCCATCAACATGCCTGATAGAAAAAAGAGTAAACTTTCCAAAATATCTTCTAAAGCAAATTGAATGTCTTCCTTGCGAGTAAATAAGTCCTTGCATAAAAAACGACCAAGGTTAGACTTGGATGCTCAAAGACATGCCCACTAGCGAGCTAATGAGCATCTCCCCGTGGTGTATTTCAGATGCCGCTATGATCCGCACAAATTCAATCTTAACCAAACCTACTGACGGTTAACCAGCTATAAATCAGGTTCAAATATATGACCATTTGTTTCGAAAATTCAATCTGTTATAAGCTGGCGGAAATTATAATGACGTCACTAGATGCTTCTTTCCCGAAAGAAGAACGGACGTTCTGCTCAATGAACGACATCAGTGCATGAAGATTGGGAATTGCACTAAGACTATTCACCTTAGATTTTTAATTTAGCAACCAATGATTATGATTTATAAAATAATGATTATGACTACCCTTTATGCCGAAGGCGCAGTCTGGGCAATGAAGGATTCATAGGACAATTAAACCTGGCTGCTGCTGCTGTTAATGCTCCTTTTTACGTTGTCAACCGCTGGATTATACTCTACTCTCCAATACTGATTAAGATACTCAACGCATATATCATCGTTGAATTGCGCAACTCAATTAAGTCATTGAATACACATACATTTATGTGCACAAGAGAAGCGATCAAGCTGTTAGTCACTCAGAAGACGGCTCAAGAGAACCGGAGGGACGAGGTGACCATCTATCAACCTGGGTGCTATTTAAGTAGTGGTAAACCTGCGTGGCCCATTTTAGGGTTTCCCGTGCATTAAAGAGGACCAACAGTCACTCATCTTTCCGTGCACCTGGAAAATGAACGAATTACAACGATCACAACATACAAGATAGGATACGAACTCCTCAAATGACCACGCTGACAGTATTCTTTAGGCTTTTTGGTTTTCAATTCAATTCAATTAAGTTCTATGTTTTTCACACCCGTTGAATTTCAACGGGTACGTTCAGCTAGTAATTTTAAAAGTTATCCTACCTATTTTCGACCTAACGAAATTGTACGACTCTACGCGCATATTCTCACACCCGAAATCGAAATTCCGGTGCCTAGAAAGTCTTATATATCCGTCCACTTCCGTGCGTTAATTTGCCTTCGAGAACTAATTATTTAATGGCTATTCCGTAAGAGTTTGAGAAAATATCATCACCTCGCGATAACAGTTATTTGGTATTAATTGATTGAAACCTATATCGCCACATAGTATGATTATAAATGCAATATTACTAAGAGTAAACAAAATGTTTTCAATTCCCTTTCCAATTCCAAGATGTTTTGGACCAAAGACATTACATGTAAGCGCTCTGATAACTGTCTTTTGCTAGGTTTAAGTCAGATTTGTGAACTAAGTCCAAATGAGAGACAGTTTCTTGAGATAAATGGCCATCCTTCAACCATCAAGTTGTCTTTTTTATCACCGCATGCTATTCAAGGGTATACGAATAACAACTTCTCAGTATTCTAAGAGAAAGAGAAATGATGATTCCATTGTGTACTCTAATTTTGGTTAAAGAGTGCTGGTATTAGCTATTTGTTTGTCTGCAGCCTAAAGATGAAATTGCTGGTTGAAAATATTGTGCTCTCAGATAATGTCGTTCTTTCAACTGAAGATAATATCATTTAAAACATTCAAAACGTAGAAAATATCGAGGGCTTAGAAATTATGCAGCCTGAAGTCATATGCGGGCAGTGTATTTTGATGGACACAACAACAGGCATGTTTGTGTAAATTACCTCAACGATGCGATGGTGACTGGAAAGTTACCGTTTGTATTAATTATGGTGAAAGTCTTCCGATTACTTGAATAAAAACAGTACCAAACGGATGTCTCCTCTGGTTGAAAAGAATTCTCTTGGACCGACAAAGTTGTTGAATTTAGACAAGGGTTTCCTTATTATCCCGCCGTATGAGTGAAACAAGAAATATACGCTTTAGCGCCTATCTCCGCACTGTGGCGCTTTGCATTGCCCCTCTTAGAGAGTGTGTAACAACGCCTTCGAACATTGTGACAACGCCCTCTAAGGAAACCCAAAAATACTTCTATGGCGCTTCGCTCTCTTCGTGAGGGCGATCCGAGGCGTCTTTGAACTGAAGCACAACACCTCCAAAAGTGTAGTCCAAAGGCGCTGCAATAGCGCTCCGGTACGCCTCTGCGCAGGGTGTTTACAAGGTGCTTCGGGGGTGCTAGGGAGTGCCGTACGCTGGACAGCGTAACGGAGCACCTTGTCAGCGCAACGGCGCGCCGTGAGAACGCCTACATCTACCAAATACCCTGCAAGCCACCTCAGGGGTGTGGCATGGGGTGAGTAATCACCAACATGCATTACACTATACCCTAGAGTTAGTGTAACTACGACTAATTATGCATTAGCATAAATCGCTAATGCTTGTCACGAGGAGAAGCCTCACAAGCATTCACCACTACACTACAAATGTCATCACAATGGAGAGGGACCGTCAGTATACATGCATTCTACAACTACACAGATGGACAGGGACTCAAGAGAAACGCCTTATGAGCACCCTAGAAACGCATTTTGAGCACCTTCAAATGCCTTTTGAACACCTTGAAAAGCGTTGAGGGAATCGTCAGTGACGACAAAAATGAAATAGGAAGGCTACAAAAATAAATTAGACGCTTATCAAAACGGTAAGTGTAAGCTGAACGGAAAGGTATTGGCAATTTCAATGGAGAAAAAGTACTAATTACAAAGTTTGGTATGAGTATGTCAAATGCCATTCAACCTTTCTGGAATGTTCGCGGGGATTGGTTAAATTTTTTTACTTCACATTTTAACCATAGCGAATATTTTCAAAACTTACACCGTGTTGTACATTGCGTGGAAGACGTAGGCCATGTAGTAGGAGAGATAACCATATTAGTCTTGCCAATGAGCTGACCTAGAACAGCTTCCCCATGAATGGACAATAAATCTTAACTATGAAGGTAAATTATAATAACAGATGCACGATGAAGAGGTTGAATAAATGTATTCGATGAGTAGCCAAATGTTTTTGTGCACCTTTGAGTTGACGCAATTGCGAGTAATTAGGGTATAGCCAAATACAATTGTAAAACTTGATATCGCGAGTCAAAACATGAGCAAGAGCCTCGCTGTGAGTTGCAATTGAAGCACGATTTTCACCCAGAGAACTGGTAAGAAAGATAAAATATTAACCTTATAAAATTTAATAAATTATTAAAACAGTGTCAAGGATTAAAAAGATAATTATTACCCAATCACTGACGGTATTTTAAATAAAGTGACATGACATGGATAATATCAAATTAAAAATTGAGTAGAATTCATCAAACTGACAAATAACTTTTACTCTGCTGGTATACAAAGAAAACTACGCCTCTAAAAATAAAAATCTTTCAGGTTTATTTTAGCAGTTTTTTTTTCTGGCCCACTTTTTTGTAAATCATTGTTTCTCTTCTGCACGCCATTCACGGTGAAAAATAAAACAGGGAATGACCCACCAATAATAAGTTCACATTTTTTGTGTGCATTGCGTTTAACTGATTGTAAACAGAGAGCATAGAGAAAATATAGAGCATAAATACATGAAAATCGATTATGCAGAATACTATCATTTATTTATGCTCATTAAGTGTCTATGAAAGAAAAACGAAATTAAACCACCGATTGAAAATCATAATTTTTGCTGTTTGGTTGATGGAGTGGATAGTAACCGCTATCATTATTTCACGTATTTCGTGTTCTACTAGAGCCACTAGATTTAGCTACTAGAGCCACAACGCTTTTGTTTGAACTATAAAGCTTCTGACTAACAAATGACCTACTGACTGGAAAAGATTAAGAAAAATATTTATTGTTCAGGACAAAAAATCCAAAAGAACAAAGATAATAATAAAACACTTTGCAGGCACAATCCTTTAAAAGTACAAAAGGACAAACTTTTCATAATTTCAAACTTTTCAAAAGGTACACGTTTCAAAAGGTACAAATAAAAAGGTACACGTTTCTGAAGTAACTGAACAGAAAGCGTGCGAAATGTAATGCCATTTACCTTAATGTATTCCACCCAGGTGCAGAATTCCTAAAATAATTAAAATTAAGTCATTACGCAAACAATATTTTAGCAATGAAAGTGACAGTCCAAAAAAAGCCAAAATTCGTACGCATCACTAATACGTTCATATGTAAAAAAATGGAGTACGGTTATCTAGGCGGGGATGGTAGAGTTATGAAGCCTTCAATAGATATAACACGGATCTGGGTATAGTCACAAGTGCATTTATGTAACTGCCTCTTTGTGTCACCATTTCATTAGTTTGAGTTAGCCTATCTATTCCTTATTTCATTAAATTGCCATCAACTCTTCATGTCATCAGTCAGAGATCTAGCATAGTCATAAGGTCAATAAAAAAGAAAGTATCAATTATTTTAGATCCCTATGACATTAGCACTCTTTTATTTACGAATGGACCCTTAGCCCTCTTTGCATTATCGGCTGCACTCATCACTGGCTCATCCAAGATTAACAGTAATCAATATGTACACATAATTTCCCTTGAGTGCACATTTCATACATATTTTATCAATTTTAAGCCAATTATTCACCAATGACATCACATTCTAACATAATACGGGAAAGGTTTCTCAGAAAATAACTACATTAAAAATATGAGTTTCAATGTAAAATTTCCATTATTTTCATTTTTACTAATAAGCCTCCCAAAAGTTTGATATGTGAAAAAGATGGAAGAATCTTTAAATGCCATTGACAAATGTTTATTCACTTTTGAATAAATCTATGTATGGTGCATTGGAATTTCACTTCTGTGTTGGAATACGATAAAGGGTACTTTATTTAAGATGAACTCCTTGGTTAGTGTTCAAAACATTTATTAATACATTCCGCCAGACACTCCGAATACAGCTATTTATTTTATTTTTGGGAGGGAATTGGGAGTTTTTCTTTGTTGCACCATTTAGAACTGAATTTAAACTCTTCATACTTCAACTTTATTTCCTCGCTACATTATTTCCCAAAACATGTGTACCTAAAATGTCCTTTCTCTTTCAACTTCAATCTTTTAAATGATTAAGCTAAGTGCATAAGTTAACATCCACTTGGGGTATACAAATTTCTAATGGCACTATATTACATTTTATAGGTTCTCTGAATAATGGTACAGGATGATTATAGCTTTAAATGAGGAATTAGAAAAAACGCAGTGGCTTATTAATATACTACATTTTTCCTTTAGAATAAAATAAGATAAAAAATACTCCTCGTCAACAATCACAGTGCAGGTGTCATCTCGGCCAACTCACAAATATGCGAGTATACGCCAGGGGCCTCGGGGTTGACGCTTGCAGAGTGTTTTGCAGGAAATTTCCACCAGGCGGCTCTGTCCCTCTGTGCACGTGATATAACTCCCGCGGCGCCACACCTTGGCCCTGAGGAACCCCTCGACTAGCAATTTATCAGCGGGGACACGTTTGTGGAAGGCCGCCAAGGATCCTTTCTTGAAAACCATCACCCAAACCTTATTCGCCATCGTGCTTCCAGTCATTTTTCGGAACCTGAGAAGCATGTGTGGTATTCCTCAAGGCACACTCTAACATCCCCGCCTTATCTCGCTGGTAACACTCGCATTCCTTTTCTCTCATCTTCTTACAGTATGATATATTTCTATATTCTGGGACAACTCTACAGAAAATGTTTTCCATCAATGGTTCTGCTTCGAGGTTTAAGATACTGGAGCCTTCAGATATTTCACGCTTTCATGGTGTTTTCAGACGCAGAAAAACAAGCATGGGGGCCAGGCGAGATTTTGAGCTTAAGCTAATGCATCAACTGCGTGGACCAGAATTTGAAATGGTGGGATACGTGATTTGGGGTTGTTGAAAGGACTACCTATGTAACCCGTTCAAGGGATCAGATGCAATGACGCAATATGGCAATAAAGTGTTTCGCTTAAGGCGTGTGATTACAAATTAATGCAACCATTTAAAATTTTCAAAAGATAGCTGTGATCGTATGAAAAAAGTTATTTAAAAGTTTAAATCAGAGAAGAAAAAGTTTATTCAGAGCATTTTTAACCCCAGTTAAAACACAGGCACAAAAGTGAAGGAAAAAGAAAAAAATACCCAAGAATCTGTATTCCTTGAAAGCAGTCAATTAAATTTCACTAATGAAAATCAGAATATATTGAAGAAAATGGATTGAATCTTAAAATAGCCACATGTAGATGCAGTTGGATGATGTACTTTGCCATACTGTTTATATTTTCAGGTAGGTAAAGCGACGAAGAATGAACCAAATGTAATGAGATCTGGTAGAAAAGGTCTGCTCTGAAAAGCGCTCTGAAAATTTTTATTCATCATCGTATAGTAATGATAAAGTGCACTGCACTACTTTTGACCGAAATAGCATTATAGCTCATCATTTTACCGAACACCGAATGATTCAAGTGAAATATTTCCCACATATATTTTTCGCATCTTATTATTCACGAACAGTTATTTATTCTAATTTTTATTGGATTGTTTTTAAATATAGTATTTTCAAATAACCAAAAATTAAATGACTCGTATGCGTCATTTGTCCTTCTAACCCGCAAGTCTGGAAGGAGGCTTCTTTGTGAACACGTTATCATGATATCTGTCACCCAACATCACACACAACAACACACAAATAACAAAATCTTCACTTTCATTGAACCCCTTCTCCGAGTATTTGATTTGATTTCCTTACAGGACAGTCAATTGACCTGAAATAAACTGTAACGCTTTTCAATCTGACATCCCATGGATTCTGCTTTCGTTATCCGTAAATCATGTCAAATGTCTGCATGCCGCTCTTAATTTCTCTTATTAAACTTTTAATTATATGTTAAAAACACTTACCTTGATAAATAAGGTAATGCTCAAAATAAATTACATTAACTTGTTAAAATTACTTATTGAAATTGTTAAAATTAATGAACTAAAATTAGCTTTTATACAATATTCGTTAACAACACAGGCTTTATTTTCTCTTCCCTATACTGAGTATACTTTTCTCGTATACACTATTCAACATTGCATTTTATAATATATATTAATCTCTCATCCATCCAATATGCCAGCTATGTAAAATCAAATCCAATAAAACCATCTCCTCTAAAATCATTTATTCAATGGCGTTTCACTAAAATTCCTTATGATCTGTTCAGTTTAACTATAAAAATATCCTCAAATCTTACTTGTCGTTTTCATTTCATGCATGAAAGGACCAAGATAAAATAATTTGTAGAAATAATAACATGCCTATTATTATATTACGATAATTAACTTAAAAAAATGCAAAATCTTCTAACTATCCAAAACGAATAAGTGACTTCAATGTAATGGCAATTTTTTTCCATAACTAATTTATAAAAAAACTAGCGGAAGTTACCCGTTAGAATTCAACGGGTGCGAAAAAATTTGAACATATTTTTTAAGAAAGCCACATAGTCTGAAGAATAATGTATGCGTCGTCGTCTGAAGATTTCGTAACCTTTCTTGTAGAGTAGGGTACAATCCAGCGGTTGAAAACGTCATAAGGAGCATTTGAAGCAGCTCCCTTGTTTATTTGTCCTATGAATCATCCATCACACGAACTGCGCCTTCGGCAAAAAGAGTAGCCATAATCATTGATTTCGGTTGCTAAATACAAACCTATGATGATTCTTAGTGCACTTGCCGATTTTCATGCACGGAGGTCGTTCACTGAGCATAATTTCCGTTCTTCTTTCGGGAAAGAAGCATGTAGTGACGCCATTTTAATTTACCCATCTTCAAACTGATTGAAATTTTAAAGCATATGAGTCTATATTTGAACCAGATTTATAGCTAGTTGCCCGTCTGTAGGTTGGGTTAGGATGACATTTGTGCGTTTCTTAGCGTAACTTCAGAAATACCTCGGAGATATGCTCATGAGATCGCTGTTGGGCATGTCTTTGAGCATTCAAGTCTAACCATTGTCGTTTTTCTAGGAAGGACTCATTTTCTCGCTAAGAAGACATTCCTCTTGCTTTAGAAGATTTTTCCGAAAGGTTACTCTTTTTTCTATCAGGGAAGTTGATGGATATATTTTTAAGTTTAAGGATGGAAAACATAGCGGCGACATGGAATAGACATTGAAGAGTATACTTGTTGCAAATATGAATGGAAATTATTGATTACCCCCCGAAGCAATCTATCATGGGGCCCTTGGGATTTTGGACCCTTCTCATACAGATTTTATTTCTACGTGCTATCATGAGCCTGTATGAAAACTTGATATTAAACATGCTAGAGGCGTGAATATCATTTGAAAATCAAATTTCTGGTTGTCAAGGAAATGTGCTATTGTTGATTTCAGAGAAATTGTGAGGTTTTTCAGCAAATAAACATGATTTTCAGACAATTACGAAGCATAAAAGAAAATCGAATGAAAGAATTAAAATTTTCATTAATTCAGCCATCCAATAAATAACTCTCAGCCCTCTATCTTGAGTAAAAGTACTTTTTAAAAGCATCCAACGCTTAGCACGGGCCACCAGGGGGGGGGGGGGCTTTGGAAGCCATGAGGGGTTTTTTAATATAATTTATTTAATTTATTTTCTCTCTACATGCCAAATTTTAACTCCATAGGTTCAGTGGTTTTTGCGTTATTGAGCAACAGACAGACAAACACCATTACATTTTTATATATATTAGTAAGGATGAAAACTACTCCCACATGAAATGTGATTTTTTTATGTTATCATCTGATATACATGCTGCCTCTTCAAGTAAATGGTTATTAAAATTAACGATTTATTTATTTATACGTGACAAAATGTTAAAATATTGTTGTGTAACGGCCATTGCAACATCTTATTACTAAACGTTCTTTCTTATTCACCATGTAGTTTTGTCATTATTCTTGACCACACGCTATTACCTTGTGAATATTTTCTGTGTTCATAGTTCTATTATTTGTTGTTAGCTCCTAAAAAGGAGTTTAATTAGGTAGCTTTTTTCGGTGCCTAAAATATATACATGCTCGCAACAAAACATCGAAACGCGTTCCGTACGTGAGTCCTGAAAAAAATACTAAAAAAATATCAGTCGTATAAAAGAGAACTGAGGCTATATTGCGTAAGATTCTACCTCAAAAATTAGCGTTTCATTCTATACTTATGTCAACTATGGCGTTAGGTGCAACTGAAGGAATGGAAAAATGAATATAATATATTATTATTCTGTGAATACATTTACCTCTAACGAATGATAAGGAAATATGATCCCGGTATGTGATATATGATTAATGATCAAGGATAAATCTGAGTGAGATAAAGAGTCATACACAGGATTGCTTGTAAAAGGCTTCAATAAGGCTCTCCCACAGAGGCAAGATGAATAATATAGCACCGCGCCGCGATACAGAGTCGCGATATAAAAGTTTTAATTGTGTTCATTGCTTACGTTTACACGTAGGATATTAACACCCCAAGCGTTATTTTTGCAGCAATTAGTTCGCGGCAAATCAACATTTTGAGATTAAAGCCATGGGCAATCTTTTTTTAGTGATAAGTGTTTATTTTATCTGAGCAAGAGAAACGGCTAGAAAAACGACGATATCAAATCAATCAACGTACTTTATTGAAATTGAATGGGAAGAATAATTAATACTCGTATGTAATCACATCTAAAGTTATTGTTGCATTACGACAGTAAAATAAAAATGGTCGGAGCTTGAAAGGATAACCATAGCAACCTCCATGGTTGCAGTCCCTAAAAATATTCCATGGGTTAGGCTATGACGTTTCATAAGTGTGTTCTATAAATTCATTTTGGAAGAAATGCAAGTTAGGGTAAGTATGTGTTTTCATTGAAAATGCGTTGCGGGCGGAATGCCGCGGATCGTCTTAATGGATGGTATAAAACAGAGGTCATCATCCTAGATATAATTAGCACACGCAGGGAAAAACAGAGCGCAACATTTTTTCCATGACTGATATTTTTTTTTTAATTATTAGATTTGGGAACATTAATTTTGCTCCACCAAATTCGGATTGAATTCTGTAAAGAAAATTTAGATCCATTTCCAACCAAGGCCATCTCATGGACTATTTTTAAGTCACAGCGCTTTACAGAATACGTAGTAGCAGCGCCGAATAGGAGTAACACTTCATTAAGAGAATTTAAAATTAAGGTAAAAAGAGTCCATCATACTTTTTTTTAAATCGTATTAAAACGGTAAAAACCATGAAATTTCACTTCCCATTTTCCTTTGCAATAGAGAATTTTCAACAAATCCAATCTCTTAAATAGTTCCCTTACTTAATTATTTAACTTAGATAAGGAAATTTTCATTTTTAGCAAAATATCGGGTGCCGGTACTTAGAAAATAACACCGAGTATACCAGGATATCAACTTTAAAAAAGATACCGGTATATATCGGTATATCGACAAAAATATACCGGAATATAACCGGTACACCGATATATAACGCACATCCATAATATATACAACCTTAGTGCTCTATGTGCTGGACAAATAATTGTTGTTGAACATTATTTATACTTCATATTGTTAATTAACAGCAGTCATGATGAAAGCTATTCCATTGAGATAATTTTTAACAGAAGAGTAAATATATATAAAAATATTTTAATGCAGTACATGACTCAGCACAGATAGTAATCATGAAAGGTAGAGAATTATTTCAATTTCATACAGCTGGTTTTTAGTGTGAATATACAGTGGAGAGTATAATTATTATATTCAAGGCTGGTATATTTCTTGTAAACTGAATATGTATACGGTATAAACAATGGAGCCAGGACATATGATATGTTTTCTACAGGTTTTTGCTGGAATGTTGCCACGATTTATACATACATTTCCCATATACATCCACCTGCAACAGTATACACAGTTTATACGGATAATTTGTATATATTTGGCATACCCCGTAGAACTTGTGCTGTCTGGGGATATCCCTAAATGTCCTTCTGTGGGAACGGAAGATCGGTTTTTACTTCATAATGTAAGTGTAAACACAATGGTATTAATTGAATCCATGGAGAATATCCTCCAACTAAATGAGCATCTACATAATTTACTATTTCAATTCCCTCCGTAAGTTTCTCATGCCTGCCCAATACCCAACATGCTTCCTAAATCTTCACGGAACACATAAATGTCATGGTGTACGCGTTGATTTAACAACTTAACTAGCTGTACGCCAAAATATCTGGAAAGTAATTACTAAGGCTTCAATGGGTAAAAACTGGTTAAAAAATGCGCAAACCCTAAAACCCTTTCCCTCTCTCTCCCTACTCCGAGACTATCTGTCCCTTTAAAGCCGCACTATTTGATAAAAATAGGGATTCCGAGAGATGGATGGCCGGATAAAGAGATAAATTGCTCTGACATGAGGTGAAGTTACAAGACCACCGTGTTTTTCTTTGCGCTCTAACTTTTATAGCAGGCCAGGAACTCATGAGAGTTATTGATATCGTGAGTGTTGACTTTCTGGCTTTCTGAATGAATATCTGGCGTCTAGTTTTTGGTGTAAAATCATCCGTTTATTCCAGCATCAAAAGAAATAAAAATAAAAAATCGTGTAAACATTTGTAATATGGTAGGAAATCGTATCCAGGTCACAAATAATGTTATTTATCGAGAAAAGGTGGCGCAATTGATTTAAAGCACCTAGGTATAGTAAAATATTTCCTCTGATATACAGGTTTACCATCCTTAGGTCCAATATTTACGTTTCTACTCTTGGGTTTCCATAATAGAACGGGTAAAAACTGTTTTGAATTACACTGCAATTACATGAGGCTACGTAAATAGTATAACCATCATTTTCAGCGTATCATGGTACGTTACGGCCACGTTGTGTGTAACGTAAAGTAAAGTTTTGTGGCTTTTAAACGTTATTTCAAGGAACCTTAACTGGTAAATGTATCTTAAAATGTCGATTATAATTTTAATAATGACTTTTGTTCGTGCAATGTAGTAAAGGAATGTAAAATAATAATAGTCTAGGTTTATTTGAGAATACTAATATATTGTTACCAGATCTTTTGCCAGGCAAGCCTGTGCATTGGTACATTAGTTGAACTTGAATACAAATACGTGAAGAAAAACCTCTCGAGTCCTTGGCCAGATCTACATACTGGCCGTATTGAATATCCAGATTTCAAACATCCTAATGATTTGCTAACACATTAGATAAAACAAACAATAGGTTGCCAAAGAAAGGCTCTACTAGTTCTTAAGCATCTACATCTGCATACTACCTTGCGAGCCACCGCAGAGGCGTAGGGCAGGTGGTGTTCAGACACCAGGTATGGCAGGGCAGGCAAAAGGAGGGGGAGTGGACGGCAGTGAAATGAGTGTTAACGATATGTCTTAACGACGTAAGGATCACTCTCTTTTAGTTATAACCACCAATGGTGCGACAGAACAAGGAAATACTTGTACCTTTGTACTTGTCACCTCGGCATTGCATCATTATTATTCACTTATATCAGTTTTTGAGTTATAGCGCAGAGTAAAAAAATATTCTCATATTGTAATAAAAATCGCTAACCTTGGCAAAACATGAGGAATATTGAAAGAAATAAAAATTGTAAAAGTGGTATCTGGTAACGAGTGACAATGAAGGTCGCAACTTACGCTTGCGTCCTCGACTAGATGTAATACCCTTTAAGTCCTTTGAATGCCCTGCTCTACTTCGAAACGAACGACGTGGACTGCGAAAAATTAGTAGAGCGACCGACATTAAAAAAAGACGAAAGTGTTGGAATTTCTTGGCGTGCGAGGGAAATATTCGCTCCAAGTTGGTGGAAATTGGTCGAGAGGGGACTTGAGAAGAGGAAAGACTTTGGTGGATGGGGGAAGAAAGGAGGGCAAAACAGGGGACCCTGGATTGTTTGAGATCCCAATCCTTTTTTTGGGTAAAGTAGGGATATACGATTCTGCGATTCATGGGCTACGATATCCGGATCGTTTTGTCTATGCGATGCCAAACATGACAATGCAGTGTGATATATTAAATGCCATGTGATACAAAATGTATACATTATTATATGCCATTTAATGAGATGCATGAGACTTGATATGGTTTATGCGATTACATGAGATTTGATACGCAATATTATACGCGATATGATGCAATTCATTAAGGCCTATTGTTACATATCTACATAAAACATCAAGCCACCGCAGTGGTCTGTGGCACTGGTCTTTTGCCTGTATCATTCTACAAGTTATCGGCTATGGTTGCGGTTGGCGTCGGCCGACCCGAGAGCTTTTCATATTTTTCTTTCAGTTTATTTACCCGAGAACATTCCCAATATTCACTTAACTTATAGCGGCCTCTTAGATACTGCACTGTAAATTTTTCATGAGCGTTTTTCCACCAAAAAATCTAAATATACGAGGATTCTTTAATATTTGGCTCAATCTTACACATTGAGATATTGGTATTAACTTCCCTTACCTCCAGTTTAAATCAACCCGAAATACTTCAATAACGTCTTTATTTCTCAGGCGCATAGTATTTAGGACTTGATAGACTTTTCTACAATGAACTGGTGTTTTTCAAAACACAAATATGAATGACCAGCCTGGTGCAAAACACACTCAGGTGCAACTAGAACCAGCATCTAGGATAGTAAGGTAGACCTCTTCCCTGCCTCCACCGAGGCTGAGATAAGAAGTGTAGTGCAGAGCTAAGAATAGGTTAGATGTGGTACCATGCGAAACGTTTCATGTTTTGGCGATTTACCATCTATATCGCGATACGATATTGAGATGCAAACATCGTACAGCCATATGGAAAAGTGGGAGGGAGTTTCAACGGTAGGAGGCCGAAACCTTTCATTACCCTGAGGGTCACCCTCCAGCAGGGAGGGTGCATTCCTTCTCAACCATCTCATAAAAGGTGTGATGGGAGTGGGTTTCACTCCCACTTTCCCCACTATCGACAGAGGCAGAATATTGGACAAGGGGCTGTTAAAGCACTATGGAAGCCGATTTTGGCCACTTTTTGACCCATCCCTTTCTTTCATAAGCTGCTAAATTCTCCAATTAATGTGCATAGATTGAATCACACTTGACGAATTTGTTTTCAAAATTTTGTACGACCAACGTTTAGGCAAATCTACGTCGTTATCAAAGTACGTTGTAGGTATTGAAAACTTCAATAAGCTTTGTACATTTTGCAATGGTTTATAAGAAAAACCGTTGAGCACTTTCAATACTTAAGTGCCACTAGCAAAAGGTAAGTACAATTCATTCATTTGGTGGAAGGTTTTGGAAGTAGCCATAAGGATGACTAAGGTAAGGAAGATTAAAGATAATACATATGTTTGAATTTTTACTATACTTAGATTTACAAAGTTTATTAAATTTCACAAAAAAACTCTAAATTCCAAAAAGTTCCCTCATGAGCTCTAGATAATAACTCTCGTTAACCATGATAGTGGCAATATTTGTCGAAACATTGATTGTAAATAAAAGTGTGACATACACAATGCACAAATTCATTAATCGATTTGTAACAGTTCCATGAAGTCACGCCTTAAAACCTTTTTTATAAATTGAATGTTTCATAAAGCATATATTCATTTCAAGTACTTAATGAGGATCATAGAAACAAAAAAAAGGAAAAATAAGTCTCTTTCAGTTGAATTTGGCTGTGTATCAAAGAAAAAATAATTGCAGGTCCCCGATATGCAGCTGAAACCTCACCGCGCTGTTTTCAGCGCTACAGAATGTATGTATAACTGAAGAGGTATTATATAGGGACCATATCAGCAAACCAATGTACATACATTTAATTTAATTCCTGCCCTATCTTTCCTAACGTGAGGAAATATGAGTAGTGCCAACTTCACATCCTAGAAACAAATTTAATGAAAATATAAATACCCCGAACCTTAACTACCCAACGATTGCTAAGTCTATCTAGCCAAAACGTGGAAAATTGTTGGAAGAAGAAAATTCATGAATAAGGAACCAAGATGAATATGAATGACTAGGAATGATGGACCATTGTCGATTTTACGTTCCGTATTTTTATAAGTGAAACACTTAGGTTTAAATTTAAGTAAAACAGCTTTTAATTACATAATTGAAAATAGAACACCAGATTGAGTTTGTTGACAGCTGATACTTTCTTTAGACACTTTTTTTTCAAAATAATGTTCAATAATGCAATGACAGAGAGAAATGCAACATTTTCCTTCAAATTACCTCAAGAAGCACAGACAAACTAGATTCGGGACATTATTATTTGTATCCAGCTATCTCTGTGCGTTTTGTCTGTCCAGCTCGTTATTATATTTATTGGTAATGCGATGTAGTAACTGGTTACGGGAGAATGTTTCAGTAACAATGAATAAAAGAAAAGCAAATAATGTGAAACCGAGTGTAGACTCTTTGGTCGTTATAAATAGACGAAATGAAACAAAATGCGAGAGAACAGGATGTTTTTGGTAAAAACCAAATCAATGTACTTCACGTCCCTCAAAAGGAAATTCGGAATAAATGAACACAACACGGATTGCACAACATCCGGCATGAGAGATAAAGCAAAACCTAAAAACACATTACTCTCACAAATGAATTTTTCATAAAAAATACATTAATCTCAGATGCATAAAAATATGAAATGAGATATATTTGAAGCATATAAAGAATTAGTCCGAAATTGCCGGTCAGATGTTCACCCAGTTTCACCACCAAGATCAGTGGTATCATTAGCTAACACAAATATGATTTTCGATATAAAAATTGGAATAACGGTAATTTCCAACAATTATCTTCATGGAGTAATTCCACATACGATTATTTAGTCTTGTAACCACGCGCTACATACTAAACACCAAATAGGTTTGCTCTTTGCCAATAATATATTTTACTTTTGCAGTTCTTGTAACTTCAAATCAATACGGTGATCATATATTCGAATTTCCCGAAAATGTTATGTTGGGAAGTACATTGTAATTGCACATATGTGAGGTGAAAACACTAAATAATATTAAACTCTTGAATCTCTCTTAAGTTAGAGAAAAAACGACAGTAAAATAACGGGGATAGACCATGAATTAAATGAGTACAGTACCTATTTCTCCCTACCTACATTTAATGTGCAATCACAACATAAGCTGTAAACGTAAAGTCCCAGCGTGCACGTCCATGTTTTGCGGTTTGAATGTAAATATGGATATTGAGATATAGTTTGACTCTTGGGGGAAACATGTATTTTTTGGATGAATGGTCCATGATATCAATAGAACAACCGGTTATTGAAATATGAGTTTGCAATATGCAATCAGGGATATCCAAAAATCGAAAACTCTACTTTTTTGCCATTAATTAATTAACACAAAACGTTGAAGAATATTCTGTGCACAGAAAATAAGAAGCGATAGTAATCACTAGTGAATCGGGAGTTAGGCGTGACGAGAAACTATTTTAGTCCGTCATTCAATTCACATAACGAGTACCTTGATATATATTTTATAAAAGATTGCTTGCAGTAAAATGGCTTAGCAGGATTTCTAAACCAAATTGATGTTACCATACTAACGAGCTACCTAGCGGCATTTATCTGAAATCTGCGACTTACAACACCGTAAGAGATATCCAGCAGACAAATTTGTTTTCTTACATTTATCTACGCAGGCGTCATCTAATCATAATGTTCATGTCTAAAAAGGGATAGTGATAAAAAAATGTGAAACGGGAATAGAATGAAGGGGTTTCCTAATATTTCGCAATTTCTCCAAAGCATTACAAAAAACAGCATTATTTTATACTTTAAAGGACTTTGATATCGGATATGAGTGTTATTTTTAACACCTATTAACAAAATCAGTTGTCAAACTCATACTAACTGTAATTACATATTGACAATATAAGAGTTAACCAGATAAATCTTGTCAACTAATAAGCAAATATATCAAATGATAATATAGTGAATAAATATATAATACATCAATTCTCAGGAAACGTTTTGAGACATGAAATCAAAATGTGGTAGTACTTCCGAGAGAACTATGCATTAAGCAAGCATCATCAGCAATTATCAATTTGTAGCGTGGTTTTCAACAGGTTTTACTCCACACTTTTCCAGAATAAACATAAAATTACATCATAAGTCTTTAAAGCACTACTCAATGACAATTTCAATCAAGCATGGAATTTTTATCACACGTATCCAGATGTGATTCAGGGACAATACTAAACATTAGGCAAATAGGAAGCATTGGAATGCAATAAAAAATATTATATATATTTTAGATGAAAAATTCACCTATTTATTTTAGTAGACCTTAGATGCCATTTTGATTTTTGCCGGCCTCGGTGGCGGCGAGGTAACGTACTCACCTGCCCGAAGGTCGTGAGTTAGAGTCCCGCCTGGGGAGGATTTTTCACCTCCCAGGGCAAGGTTGTCTGTGCTTGTCCATTATTGTTAAGTTACAATGCCTGATGTAAAATGCCCTTGAGGCTGTTTTCGGGATTTTGATAAATAAATAAATAAATGATGGCGTATACCTATCATTTCATGATGTAATAAGTGAGAAATATAACCTTCAGAGATGTGCAGAAAGCAAGCACTACAATTGACTCACTTCGTCTAGCCTTCTTCTTAAGTCATCAAGCCAAGGTTTGGTTGGCGGCAGTTCTCCATTCGTTTCGGTCTTGTGCCATTCTTTTCAATTGCGTAAAAGTGGAGCAGCCTAACTCCTTCATTAATTGTCCCATAAATTCCAACCTAAGCCTGCCCCGGCAGTTGTTTCCCTCCACAGTGCCTTCTAAGATGATGGGCAGAAAGGTTTTGTGCGATAGTCGGTGCCCGATCCAGATATTTCTTCTCTTTTTAAGTCGTTTCAGCAGACAAGAAGAGACCCCCACACGTCTGAGAACCTCCTCGTTACTGATTTTGTCCACCCAGGGAATCTTGAAGATCGAAGGCGTTTTCTTAGGTTAAGGCCAATGTTTCTGGATGTTAGGAATTTCCCGTTTTGATAAAGCATTTTTTGCCTGGTGAACTCTACTTACTATGTCACTTTTGCTCCTTGCATCGGCTGTTATTTTGCTTCCCAGGTAGGTAAACTCCTCTACATTCTCTATTCAACTGTCCCTTAAATACACCTTAGCTTGTCCCTCACGCTTGCATTTCTAGAAAGCTCGTCTAGTAAGCAAAGCGTATGAGGTTCATGTATACCAAATTCAATATTGATAATTTAATATCAAAATCGCATCACCGTATTCCAACAAAATTACCAACTGTACATGTCATTATTGTATGCATTCCAAGTTAAGACAGTCGAATTTTAATTATTACTTTAAACACTTATCGTTTTCTACTGACCGTATTTGGTATGCGGGATGCAAGAGCTAAACAAAAATAACTATGGGGCTTTTACTTTAAGTGTAGTTAACTGCTGATAGGGTTACGCAAACATTTATAAATTGATAGCCTTTGAGTCAAGTGCTCAATTAATTGCAGATCAGAACAAAAAAGTGTATTTAACCAAACAAAAATGACGATGAACCGTGCGATTTAGGCTGGCGAAACGTTCGGTGGCTGCCGGTAGATAGCGCTCTTGATGGTCTAAAGAGTCAAGGCTAAATGCTTTCTGTATATCTATCGCGTTTATAAAAATATGTATTTTAAACTAAAGCTTTTTATTACATAGTAATTAAAAACTTCTCATTGTCCATGTTTGTTTCCTTTACTGGAAATCAACGCAACTCAACTGTCGAGGAAGCTTTAAAATATAAATGCCTTGTATTTTTTGTTCATATCAACTCAGTTCGTTATCTTTTTCGAAGTGCACTGCACAGTTTGCAGGGGCCGAGATAAATGGAAAAGGAAGTGCGCTGTTGTATTGCAAAGCAAACAGCCACTAGAGCAAATGGAAAGCACCAATATTCAACAGACCAAAGGGTGAATATTTCGTTTTGCATCACCTCTTTTTTTATATATAATGTACACTATGTGCATACATATTTAATTGATAACAGTAATAATAATTAGTCTCACATTCTTGTCTATGAAACCCACTGCCGGAAAACACTAGTATAAGAAGGGCGGGTGTGAGAAAGCTGCGGAAACCTACACTTCGATAAGATTAATTTTGCTACATCAAGAGAAAACAAAGAAAATCTTAGAAATTACCTTTAATCAGTTGTGTATTGGGGATTTAAAAAAATCGTTTAGTATTATTTAAGTCGCGCATCACATTGCCATCTTACTGACCCTCATTGCGCCTCATGCAAGACCTATCGTTAACCATTGCACCGAGATCCACAATTGGATTCGCGGGACGGCTCCGACCACCGCAACACGATATCGCGTGAACATCCCACATCGCTGTCAATACGCCGTAACAACGCTGAACCCTTGGGGAGGGAGGGTAAGAGCGAGAGGTTTAAGGGGTCACGGAGGGTAGGAAAGCCCCATTAGAAGGATCCGGAGAGCAGTAATCAAATGTTGATGGCATTCCTGAAAGCAAGGAGAGCATCCCCCAACTCAACCAATTCTGCGGATGCCAGAGGGAAGATTGGGAAGCGGGCGAACAGGCAACTACCAACCTGCAGACTACACAATCCTGCCGAGTGACGGCGGTGGATAGCCGTGTTGGGTTGGAAGGTCGGAACCCTCATTCCCTAACCCATAACCCTAGCCACCCCTCTCCCTTCTTCCCTTCGTATCCCTTCAGCAAGGCCCCAGAAGGACAACCCAGGGGAAGAGTAGGGATCATCACACACTTCTCTCTCTCTCTGTGAACGCGGCCGGGTTGGGAAGGTATGTAGGTTATTCTGGTGAGCGGCGTCAAGCGTTGGTAATTAAGCCGGGGAACCGTGGAATTTCGAGGCTCTTGAAAATGAGGCTCAAAACACAGAAGGGAGGGGGAAAAGTGTACATAAAGTGGAAGTAGCATAAAGGATCCTCGTCCTTGCCCCGCATGGTGGTTAACTATTAATCATTAAATCGTAATTGTAAAAATTGGTCGCGGAAACCTGATATACTACATTCAAACGCTGGTCGTACGTTTGAATGGGTGGGCCATCAAACGAGCTCCTATGGCCTTGAATACATATCACGTTACATCACCCGCTACAAATTGCAATTAAGGACCGCACGCTTTCATGCGCTATCCATATCGAACTGATGACTGACAGCAATGAAAGCTTTCAAACATTTAACTTCGAGGACAAGCAAGTGGAAAGGGCAGAGCCTGGCTGTAAAGCATTTATGGATAAGGATAATTGAATAGGGCATTAAATTGTTGAGTTTCCCTACGCTCACCATAATGCGTATTAATAACTTCATGCAATCTCACACCGATTTTGCTATCATCTATTGCAACGTCTACAATCACGAAAGTAATATGAGAATGACACTGCGGATTTTGACATCGATAGTAATAAAATTTCCAATAAATGTTTTCATGCTATTTATTCGCAATTTACAGAACAATAATTATATTTTGTTGCGTAAAGGTTATCGTTTCATAACAATTGCTTCCCAATTAGACATATACTCGGAATTAATTAAAAATACACATGGAATATTACAATTAATTAACAATATTTTAAAATAAATGATTAACATATGTTAAGTATAGAGATGTGTAGATAGATCAATAATGAGAATTGTAACCAAAGGGATGGTGTGAAATATGTCATATTTTTAAGTTTACTTAAGTCGAACTTTATGATAGCAGGCCAACTAATAATGAAACAGTTATTTTAGCAATACAAACCGGGAATCAAAGAAAATGTTTTCACCACATACAAATATAACTTAGTCAATGTATTCAACTTTGTTGAGCTATTTCAATAATCAAAATAAGCATTAAGTAATCTAAATAAAACACGGGAGGCATTAAAAATTGCAAGGCTTAACTATTCTTTAGCACAGAAGTGCAATAAAAAATATTCATTAGCACTTTATCTTTCTTCTATCTACTTCATATTACAATAAAAAGTATCGTGTTCATAAATTATATAATAAAAATTTAAAGAAAATGTAGTACAACTCGTTCACTTTAAAGTTTTGTGAATTTCTATTATTAAAGCAATTTTGTGCATGAAACGTGAAACGACTATATCATAAAATCTTATTTCGACCACTTAAAAAGCATTTTCTTCGCTATGAGAAATAATATTTTGAGAAACGTGCAACAAATATTCCAATACCATTCCACTTGGATGCTCAAACTCCGGGAAACTCGAGAAGAAAAAGCTTTTGCGCACATCTCACAAACTATATATTAAGGGGATAACTTCGGAAAGTTTCTTGGCAAACAAATACCACCATTGGTTTGGCATACAATAGGTGCGGTATATGATTTACGATATATCCCATGAAAGTAGAGTTTCCTAACCCACTCAAGCCATTCCAGTCAAAACGTTTTGGGGGTTGGGGGAAGAATAAATATTTATGCCGTGGCCAGATTGCTTTAGCATCAATTCGAAAACAACATGGATAGGGTATACATTTTTTCCACGGTCATTCCTTCTTCGTCTTTCAGCCATTTCCACAACATTCACCCTCCCATATCTTGTTCCTCCTGGATTTTATTTACCAAACCTTTCCTTGATTCGGAGGTAAGAACCACATCCCCTATAGGAAGTCGTCTCCCCGACGAAACTCACCCCCTGCCCTCAATTTGCTATCAATCTTCTTCTAAAAACGTTCCTTCGCAGGGCCTTTCAACTCACCCATCCACACCTCTAATACCGATCTTTACAACACCCTGACGCTCCTGGTGCGAAATCCGACGGGGCCAAGTCGATACTAACGACCGGATCAGATTCTATTTGGTGCAAAGACGATATCCGGTTCATCGAAAAGAAAAAAAATATTTAAAAAATCTTTAAGAAAAACACGGAAGGAGATGAAGGGGACTATTGTAAGAATAAAACGGAGGGAAAAACGTTGTGAATAGGCGGGGAACTTCTAGGAGGAGGTCTAGGAGAGGTTAATGGTGGAAAGGGCAGCAATAGTAGCCATTACTTAAAGAGCATGAGCGGCTGGCTCTAACGGATTTCAAAGCATAAGAGGGTAATTTATCAAAGGCCCTGTAAACCTGGCTAGTTTGTTGTGTAATATGAGGCACTCCCTGCCGCCTCTCTCTCGCTCAGTACTCCTCTAAGTGATGTGGAGCAATGGAGGCCGCTCACTCGCACGCATTGCCGTGATTCTTTAAAAAAAAAACATTTTTCCGTATAGTGTAAGGAAGAAAGGGTGTGGAGGAATTCAAAAAATAAGGAGTACTACTACTGCAACCCGGTACAAAATTTGGATCAAAGGACTCACTACAGAAAATTGCTCGCAATTTACTAAACGAAATTGCGAAGGAAATTAGAGGGCCTATGTGAAAGAGGCAAATTACCGACATTTATATAAAATAGTATGGTCTTGGGAGGCATAAGGAGCTCTTAGGGTTAACCAATACCAATAAGAAAGAATGTATGCTACTACTTGCAAAATATTATCATTATTTTTTTATAAACCATTCTCAATATCCTGAGTGAGCCTAGTAATATATTACTCAACATAATTATTTCATAATGATGACAATTAATAAATCCTTTTATATGCTTCCATCAAGAGATTCCGGAGATGATAAAAGTGTAAGAAACATAAATTTACGAGGTTCAAGGAGAGGAAAATGTTAATATATTGATTACTTTTCGTTCATAAATTGTGCAAAGTAATCTTACATTATTAAGATGTAACTTGATGAGAGCACAACATGACCCTGTCATAAATCAAAGGATATATGGCAAGGAAATCAAAGCTCGATAAACATTTTTTTAACTATATCATACTCATTAAAATTTTAAAATTGCCTTTAAAATAATATTCTACCTCAAAATTAATGTTTCTTCGTAAAATCAAGTTATAATCAATAACGACCCCGTTGAAAACAATGTAATTCACCTTATACAGTAAGTTGTATGTATATAAGTAATAATTTAAAAGGCAGGAACTGCTATGAATCCAGTAATTATCCGAAATTACGACAAAAAACTTTATGGAATATATTGGTCTTTGTAGAGTTTATCTAATGTTCCCTGATTATAAAAGAATCTGCTGATTCAAAGATGTGCCCCATATCATAAACGAAACCTGTTTAACGCATATAGGTATTTCTCTGGTATAGCATGAGACATGTTATTCATAATATTCCCATTAATTTTCAGACCGTTCCAGGGATATTAGGGCCTTAAGAAAATATTCCATGTCTCAGGAATGGGGGCATAACAAGCGAAGCAAAAAATGTTAACTTTAAAGCATGTCTACTGCTATTTGCTAGCATGCTGGAAAAAAATGAGCTTGACTCAGAGAAACGAAAAATACCGTGGGCGCTGAAGTTAAATGGATAGATTACCAAGGAAGTGCACGCTGGTGATGCCCTGATACCTAAGTTGCCATGTTGAATTTTATGACCTGCACTTTTATGTGACCTTGTGTCATCATGGGACGGTAAAAGATGAAAATAAGTCGACTTCCTCCCAATCTCCTTTTCATGCCCAGCGTTACTGAAGCCTAGTTCATCGAGAATATTTTTCTAGCGTCCTTATCGCAATTTCCATTCTAATGCTTAGCTCGAGCCTTTTTCACGAAGGAAGAATACTTCAAAGTAATGTTCATCTGTCACATCTTGTTGTAAAAAATCATCATCTAATAATTCTGAATATTTTTTATTAGTCACCCAATAATTCTCACATTTTTTATCAGATATGAAAATGTCTAAGGAAACCTTTTCTCGGTAGAAAGAGATCTCACGGGAGGACTGTAGTGTGTTGAGCTAAACATAATATGTTTTGTCTGATGTGTTTAATTGAATGCTTATACTTCTAGTATTTACAAATTATCATGAACATGCACTCAGATTACTATAAAATTTCAATCAATAATCGTATTTAAATCCATGAATCACGTAATTTAACGTGTGGGCATAAAGAAAACACCAAAAATATGTACTCATCGCGGCCGATCAAGTAATCAAATGGAAATATTTGTTATCCAAAGAAGTTATTAGAGAGAAATACAAAGACGTGGATAGCGATATTTTAAAAAAATTAAGTATATTTAAAACATCCCCCAGTGAAAAAAATGTATAAAAAATGTATACATTGCACTTGTGCACAAAATGTACACAATTTGTATGCATTGTATACTAAATACACACATTATACACATTGTATAAACATTGTACACATTGTGTGCACAAATTTGTACGAAGTATACATTGTTTAAAATTGTATACATTGTATACAAATGTATACATTGTGTACATATTTAGTAGTAGGCATTTTATTTGAGCAAAGTACTGCCCTACTAAATATTTCGCCGGTATATGTATCGTTTCGAAGAGTAAAGAACAGAATGAAACTGAATTGCATGTATTAGCATGAAAAGACCAGTTAAGCCATTACACTCAGAACGTAGCTTCCCGAAAACACCACCACAAATCCGCCAAATTCCATAAGGTGACAGAAATTAAATATAAAAAAACCACATACTTATCTGAATCACTGAATCAAGCCACCCTTTGCAATTTACTCTTAGGTAAAGAATTACGGACGCACTGCCGGAAACTACACAATTTTTTCATATCCCAATTTTGTTAAATGTTTTCTTCACACTCCATTGGCACAATCACTTTTTGCAGCGTACAATAGGTACTCCCTGAGGAAACCCATCGTTGCGTAGGTGCAATGAAAATCAGGATTTATAAACCATCACTATCGTTACAATTTCCTGGCGAAGTGCCTGAAAATACAAGTTGTTAAAAAGTTTAAATTGAACATGACATTGCGAACTTTGCTATCTTAAGTTCCAACGAGTATGTTAAATCCTTACCTCGTTCTTTCATTTGGAGAATATCTATATATTAACATGAATGTCAACCTCAACAATCAGCTTATTTTTCCACCTAATATCACGTTTTATAAACTCGATTAGATAAATCAAAACACGTACCGGTAACACTGCACATTTTACCTCTGAATGTAAGACGCCATCTTCAAAACAAATTAATCGCTCGCACGAAAAATCGATATCAGTGGTCTAAGGCAAGACCGCGAATTATGAAACCAAAACGTGTTACCGAAAGTCATGGAAAATAATAACAAAGAGGTTTCCATATTAACATTGAACTATTTTCTTAAAATCCATTACAATTTATGATTTCACGTAAAATATAATGCAAGTTCAACGCTTTCGGTCATTTGAAATTTAAGCCATGATTCCTTTTAAATGTATATTTAAGGTGGGCATTTGGCGATTGTCCTGCGTGTGTTGTGGGTCTACACCATTCGCTAATAGAATCAACTGCTGGCGGTGGTAGAATTATTCTATAGACACTACTTTCAGCTGGTAATAGTAATACCAATGCATTCCTGTTTTCAGTTTCTTACTGCAGGATTAAGCTGATCATCCATCATATTGAATGAATAGAACCTGCTTTTACCATATGTACATGGTTAATTTCACAGTATGGGAATCAACCTGGTAGCAGGGGCTGTGTATATAAGCACTGCTATGGAATTATTGCAGTAGGGCTAAAGTATGCCAACTGGTAGGCATTCAATACTAACTGTTTTCAGATATGTAACACAGCATAGCATGCGATGTTAGTTAACATGACCATGTTTAACGTAGATTTGAAAGAAAGTAAAATAATTACATATCATGTGTCACATATATATATAGCTGGTGTTAATAAATAAATAAATAAATAAATATATATATATATATATATATATGTGTGTGTGTGTGTGTGTGTGACACATGATATGTAATTATTTCACTATATATTTCACTATTTTAACTATACCCGAGTGATTCTCCAAGAAGTTTTATATATATACTCGTATATATATAGAAACTTCTTGGAGAATCACTCGGGTGATAAATATATAATATGCCAAGAGGGTGGCCGATAAAAATATAGAAACAAACAAAGGACACTCACAAATTGGAACTTCCGATAATTGTATACATTTTGCATACAATGTGTACATATGTGTAAAATTGTGCACATAATGTATACAAAATTTATGCATTGCATACAAGGCATACAGTGTATACATTTATACAGAATCTATACATTGTATACAAATGTATACAAAAAATAACAAGCACTGTATAGATCCTGTATAGAAATTGTATACATTTTTTATAGGGGTCATTACCGTTTCCATGCAACTTTTATAGGATTATCTTCAAGAGGGTTGGAAACGCAAAAGTGTTTAAGGTTTAATTATTTAAATACATTTAATGAGGGAGTGCCTAGTAGCTGATATTGTAAAAAAACATATGACCGTAAAACATCATTGAGGAAGCGTTTGTCAAAACAATACAATATTTCAATTAATTCTAGAAAAAAGTAATTATTCAATTTCTATTAAAAATCAAAACTTTATAATTTACCACGTGAAATATTTAGCAAATATTGAAAAAGAAATTGCTATGCATTATCGCATGATAAATGATAAAAAAGCTAGTTTTTCCTCTTATGATGAAAATTAAGTAAAATTGCCATAAAAATAAGAATTCTGTTCAATCCTTAAATTAAAACTTTGGTTAATTAGGTGTCCTTTGTTGTCTCTCTGATAATACTGCTATGCAAATTCAAAAAGAAAAAACATTATTTTAATGCAAAAGTAAATGTACACCGAGTAATATTCTCAAATAGAATATCATATTTAAAATTTTCAACAAAGATCGTCCCCCTTGTATGGAAAAAGATTGATAATAGCATTCAAAATCATATTCACACAAGGAGATTGAGATGTAGAAGGGATCAGATATATGAATTGAACGAGAGATGATAGCTGAGATTGAATAAAGAAATAAGATGGGTGGATGTGAGGTGGAAATAATCCAAACTTATCTATGGTAAAGTCTGTTATGATCTGAATCAAATAGAGAAAAAGAGGTATTTGCGCCTGATTATGGAAATTGTACACCTTTAGTTCTAACAATACAGGAATTATCTTAGACATTTTGCATAAAAAGTTTTCGTATTTTGCTTTATATGACGTTTGAAGTTTTGGTACAGTCATAAAATGTGATAGGGATTGAAACGCACTAAAATTTATCATTTATAGCCTTCATGTCAGTATATATAGATGGAGAAGTGGTTGGAGTCGACGTCCCACATACCGAAGGTCCCAGGATCGATTCTTAGTGGTGGAGGTTTAATTTATATATTATATTTATCAGAATATCGCCATAGAAGGTTACACTTCTCCCGTGTGGTCTTAACCACACCAATTCTTTATCACTGGGATATCGTTGATGGAGTTGATTATCTTGAGGACTATATTATTGAATCAACATATCAGGCACGTAAGTTATCCATCCGAGCGTTATACACACACCAAAATCTTGAACCGTTCATTATTGCGCCATGTCACTCCTTAGCTACGTGAACAAAGTTATCTCGAGTGGTTCAAACACAGACCCCAGGTGGTGAAAAACTACCTCGACGGTATTTGAACCTTTAACTTCAAGTTAGATGTTGAGTAATTTGCCTTTATAATATCAAGGCCTGCGAAACGATGTTGCGATCGATATTTATGGAGACAGTATGAAAATATCGAATTGAATTAAAGAACCGATTTTGCGTCTTGGTCAAGCCGTAAAAGAAGGCAATGGTCAAACCAGAAAATAGCTTCCAAACTTGGGATTTGTTTCTTTGTTTACTGAGGTCAACAGGTTTCGAATGTTTGGTATCCCACTTATTTAATATTTCATAAAAAACAGTAAACATTCTGACGGCCAATATTCCTTTCACAAAAGCCAAACATCCCGAATGTATTTTTATCCCCCGTAAACAAAAGAAATGAGTAAGATACGGTACACCAAGGGATTTCTGGCTAAAATTAGGACGTGATACTGGTACAGAACTGGCATTTTTCCCATGTGGCGATGGGGGGAAACGCACATTGAAAAATGAATATAAATGGAAATGAAACGGATAACCCCTCTGAATCTGGACTCGTTACCTTTGATAACGGACTGACTGTTGGGGGCCTGCGGGGACACCGAAAGGAGTTTGTTACCAAGGGGGAACGTGGGGGTCAGATCGTGCTCAAACAAAACTCAAGGGGTAAAAATTCCCTCCCTCAGGGAGGAGAGATCAGGGATGGAGTACGGGGAGTTATACAGTATACCAGCATGTGCACACAGAACGTGTTGGGCGGTCGGTACGGCGCCGTGCATTGTGATGGGCACGCATTCCCTCAGGCGTCTCAGCCACGCGTGACGCGAGAACTGTTTAGGTCGCGTCACGCGCGTGCGGTGGTCACAGCGTCACGGTGGTGGATGACACATCGACCGGCTCCTGTGCAAATTCCAGATAACACCACGGTTATTCTGGGTTAAAATTTGTAATTCTCAATCCATAAGATTTAAATAAAAATATAAGAAGTTTTAGGAAACTTCTCCCCAAATATGTCGTACAAAAAGCTACATCCTATGGAAATATGAATTAATTCCGCAGAAACTCGATGAAGCTCTTTTTCCAATAGCAGTAGAAAAAAAATAGATCACACTGGAATATTGACATAAAGAATTGACATAAGATAAATGGTTTTAATGCATGGAAAAATGTAGTAATCTCCACAATATCTAAAACCTCAGAACATACCATAATTTTGCTGGATTTGCGCAGTAGAGTGACTAATATGTTTTAAGATATGAACTGTAGCTGACATTTAACCCAAGTGCCATTGAAGAGGAACAAAATTTGAAGAATGATACATACGTAGAAGTTAACTATTCATAAATTTTCAACGCTCAATCAATCTTCTCCATCATTGTCTAGTTTCTCAAAACGATGAAGATGTGTACAGATAGTCAATAGACAATTACCTTGCGTATGAAATTGTTCAAATGAGGATATCATTTGATGAAAGAATCTGTGGGGGAATTCGACCTCTGGGGGCCTGTCCGCGGTGTTCAGGAGGTTTCCATACGCAAACCACCTCCCTCAGAGGGCGGGCTCCACCCGCTCCTCAAAGCATCGAAAGAAGTCTAGAATCCAAGGGGATGATAAATATTCAAAAGGACTGATTTCCGGGCAGTTAAGCCTTGAACAAGTGTTCGTTAAGTTTATTTTGCCCTCGGATGATTCTTGTCTTGCTTGTCTACAGGTTTCTAAGGGGGCCGAACCACCAGAACATGACAGAAACACCGATACCCTGGGCATGTGAAAAACCAACCCAGGCGGGACTCAAACCCACTACCATCAAATAAGCAGACGAGGACTATATCCCGCCGCTACTGGGGCCGGCAAGTTATTTGTACGTACACGGACTACCCTTCGTAATTAAAAAAAACTTTCTTCAAACGCGTGATATTCATTTCTTGATAATTGGGAGCATAAATAAAAACGCAAAGGATTTAATATTGAGAGCTAAAAGCGTTACTTTCAATGGTGCAGAAACCCAGTTGAAAAAGGAAAAGGGTAGATTTAGATCACATAAGATTAAAAAACGGACAAAGGACAAGGGTAGACTTGTATCGCGTAAGCTTAACAACAGATTATGATAAATAGAAATGAAAACTTAGAGCATCATGTGTTTAGCGTGGAAAGGATGGAAAAAAATATCTGTGGAATAAAAGCATGATTAAGAAAAAAATAGTAGGCTTAGCGAAAATTAGGAGGCAACGGAAGACCGGAATTTCCGGAATGGAGGAAGGTTGAAATAAAAAGTATTTAGACATTGTAAAAGAAGATGCAGAGAAAGAAAAGATAAATAATGAGATGGGGAAGAGCATAAGGTAATATTTTGGCAGAAGATCAATTCATGCTCCCTTCCTCATGTTGTAGATTACATGGACTAGAAATATCTGCAAATAGTTTGCTTGTAGTAAAGCTTTCAACATGGTATCTTTTTCCCTCCACGAGTAGTTCTAAAAAACAGCTTAAAGCATCGGCATTAATTAAAACCGAAATTACTACTGTCGTTGAATCGATTACACATAAGTTTCATCTCTCTCTCACACACACGCGCTTACACACGCACCACGCGTACGAATGCGCAAACGCACGCACACACACGTGGGACTTTACGATTGCTGCAACAAAATCGATATTGCATGGCGACATACATTTTATTTTACAAAAGACACAAGACATTGCATATGCCATGGAATCACGTAACGCATCAAGTTACGTATCGCATCGCACTTATGAATTTGGGGAGAGATCATGATAATATATTTAAAGACGGAAATGACGATAGGTACCGATGTATATTGATGGATAAATGATTCAAACTTTTGTTGCGTTCCATATTTAGTTGACGGTATTGGCTCATATTGAGATTCATATCCTGTCTTCCTAAGGACGAAGGTGCGGTGTTGCCGATGGCATCAGGAAAACTACTATAGTGCTCTGCAGTACACTATGCTAACTGCACATCTGCGAGTCTTTCAATATGTAAATATTATTCCGTCAAGGAACTTACTTGAATTTCGGATGATGTTGGAAATGGTTGTCTTCGAAGCCTAGAGGTAGGCACTTGGGGCGTAGATTTGGCAACAGCGTTCTCCATAATGCCCATTCTGTCAACTATATATGGAACACTCAAAAGCGGTTGATTGAAGAAGATTGATTTTCGGTCTATACCTACTTTATGAATGAACATCTAACTTATATTATCGCTCGTGTCAGTACTATGGATGTGGCATGGAGTGAACTGTTGTCGCATGTATCAAATTATATCGCATTGCATTGTCTCATCGTCTATTTTTTCAAGTTTCTATTCTTAATGGCCTATTAAAGGTGAATTTTCACGAAATCAATACAAGGTGAGGCCGTTTTTTATTGTATTTGGGTGTTATTTAGCCTTTCAAATTGTAGCTAAAATCATTATGTTTAAGTTCCTTGAAAAATACAACAGAACCAATATATCGTACGAGCAAAATGTGCATCTTTTATTGTCATTTGGTAAAAATTACCCTTTTCGTTCTATATTTATTGGAAATTATAATTTTATGAAGCAAAAAATAAATGTTTAAAGATTTGAATATGATTATCATCTACTATTTAATAAAGACCAATATTATATTGAAATAATGTTATTAAGTTATTAAAAAAAAACATATCGGGGAATTATAAAATTTTGATAGTAAATTTATTGCAATTTTGCACTATCCTGATCTGTGAGCAGGGGTAGTCGTTTATCCTAGATCTGCCCACCCCTTCATTCTGCGAAAACGATAGGGAAGGCTCGCAGAACAGAGATAGCCGGAGTAGGAGG
Source organism: Pyrrhosoma nymphula (assembly GCA_963573305.1). Taxonomy (NCBI): domain Eukaryota; kingdom Metazoa; phylum Arthropoda; class Insecta; order Odonata; family Coenagrionidae; genus Pyrrhosoma; species Pyrrhosoma nymphula. The sequence goes on along the minus strand of OY754337.1, from coordinate 42,736,780 downwards.
GGAATATAGGAGTCATAGGGGAGGAGGATATTTGGTCGGATGCGGAGGCGGCCAACCGGTTCGGGGGCTTTGTGAGCCCGTCCTTCCGTGGGGTGATTGGAGGGGGGTGCAAGGGTGATGGACGAAAGAGCGAGGGCTTACAGTGGAGCTATGCCGTGCGGTGTGTTGTGTACGAACTGGGGGAGCTGGCTGGGGAGAAGGGGAATGGTTTCCGAGTTACGCGGGAGGGATGGACGCACTGTGGTGACGGGATCTCTTGGGCAGGCAGGGTATGTATTCCGTGCGGGGAAGGATAAGGGAGGGAGGTCGGGTGGTTGTATGGGTTTGTTGAGGGGGAGGGGAAAGGAGGGGGGAAAGGAGAGGGAGGGGGCAAGGGGCAGTCCGAGAGGGGTTTTTGAAGGTGACCGGTGATTGATTACGCCTCCGGAAGAGGCCTCCACTGCCTCTCTGCCCCCCCCCCCCCCCTCCTCCACTCTAGCTCCCATACTACTAGGGCGTTCAGGCCTTCCAGCGTTCACCTTCTCACAGCTCTCTCCGTGGAGGGTCAGCGAATGATGAGGAATATAAGAAGAGAGAATTTGGTGGTAGGCAAGAAAACTCGTCGGAATGTCGAAACTGTAGATGAAAAAAACTGATTATATCAGCCTTCACCTCATGGAAATTATGGATATCCATGTTGAAAAAAAACCAGCTTAGTTATTTTCACACACTTTATTCCGCTGGCACGACGCACCTTTCACCACACTGTTGCATACTCATTTGCCCACATGAGCATGCCACAGTGTGGTGAAACGCGCGTCGTGCCAGCGGAAGAAGGTTTTGTGGAAATAACAAAGGTGGTATTCTCAACATGCATGTAGATGGAAACACTAGGCTTAAAGGATAGTCATTGTGTTAGTCAAAACAAACAGTGAACTCAAAATTTTGTTTGAGTTTTAAAACAATACTGATTTGACCGAAGACATACCTTTTAGGAAAACAAAGTTAAGGTTAAAAATCATTAAGAATGTTGATTGTTTGATGAACATCTATGAAATGATGAACATTTCAATGAACTATACTCCCAGGCAGAAATACCAAATATAGTTCAGCTGATATTTATTCAACGCATTTTCACCTCTATTATTGCAGTAACTTGCTAGCAGCTCAAAAAATATGATCAAGAGTCTACTCTTTACTGCCATTCAATTTTCATCAATTTTTTTTCTTTTTCAGCTGTAAACAGGTTTTTGCGAAAGTATAGTTTCATTGGACGGAAAAAACCTCTTCTAGAATATTTTCCACCATTTTTTAAATTTACACTATTTAAATTTAACATAACGTTCCGGGTACCCACATCCAAATCTTTAATATTAGGATATATGCAAAGGGAATTGATTTTTTGAGAACTGTTTGCGGGAAAAATTATAATGATTAGAAATGAATGGGTCATGTAAAAAAGACAGTTTGGGTGCTCTTGTAATGGTCATACATGAGAGGGGTGCGCATCGCTGGTTCAACCATGCTGATTGAATGGACAAACGTTGAATAACGAAACTCATATATGATAGTAGACCACTGATCTTATGCGTGAATGTGGTGCAAGATACTCTGAAGTGTAGGAATAATAAAAGAAGTTTGCACAATAGGTGTGTGTATATAAAGCTAAGCATGAATGTAATAGAAGCGAAGGAGGTGTGCAAGGATAGGGGATTATGGAGAAAATTACTACTAGAGAGCCAACCACACTAACATCACTAATAAAGTTACTTTAATTTTCTTAGCCGGAAAGTGAATGTCATGATGGACATGTATGTTTGTAAAACCATGTAAATGAACTAAAATTAATAATAATAATTGCGAATTGTTCAGGGTGAAATTAAGGCTGTGAATTAGGGTGGATCGAAAAACCGTTTTTTTTTCGGAATTGCTCCGCAGCTAAAGCTTATCGTTTGTGGTGGGTGGTCCTTATAACCCATACAAAAATCCAACTTGATCGGATTTTATCTTCAGGCTGCGCTTTTTAGCAAAAGTTTTAAATTTTAATGAAAAATATCAAAATTTTTCAAATTTTCCCGATAGTTTATAGATGTTCCCGGAGTGATTTTATAGCAATAATTACATATATTGCTTGTATGTTGCTTAATATTAGCGATTGAGTGTGTGTTAATCATGCAAAATGGTTTCTTAGTTCGCCAAAATTCGTGAAAAAAGGCCAAATATGCAGAAATATTACGGATGTGGGGTAGGCAATAACCCGCTGTAATAACTCGACTTCACCGAATTAAATTTACCAAGATCGATAAGATAATGGGGAAAGAAGTAAACTGCAGCTCTTAGTTCATTGACTAACCGGCTATCCACCACTCACCAAGAGGAGTTAGATCCAAATACATTTCAGATGTCAGAACGTGCGTTGCTTATATCCTGCATCGGTAGGACTCTTTCTCCGTCACCCTAGTGCTCCCATCGCCCGTGCGTGGCAAAGCAAAGGAAAAGAATGATGGATGTAGATAGGGAATTTATTTTTCAAAAGAAGAACTCAGGAACAAGTAGTAAGACCAGGGTCAATCTGAGATCGTTTTCGCGTGTATTTGAGAGGCGTGGTGAGTAAGACAAAACAGCTGAACCTTTGGCGTTTAGTCTTTTGAGTGATATATGAGACCGAAACAGTACCTGAAAAGGAAATGTTTAACGTTATTATAGACAGAAACAATATCAGGTGACAGCGCATATGAACGCGACAGACATTACAAGAACAACATTGTCCCAAGAATAAGAAAATTTTGTCTTTGTACTTCGATGGGAGGAAAAATTCTACTTTGATGAATGAAACATGTGAAGAGACTGGAAAAACGTACCAAAGGACTTGTCAAGAAGAGCACATTTCTCTCATCAATGAACCTGGTTTATTCTACCTTACCCATGTTACGCCCAAAACAGCCGACGCAGAAGGAGCAACTGCCGCTATTTGGAACTTTCTCTGCGAAGAAGGCATAGATTTGACGGAATTGTCGAGCATAGGATCCGACGAAGATAAGGAGAACACAAGAAAGCACACCGGCAACATCAGGCGGTTAGATAAATATATCCAGCGTCCTCTCAAATGGATTGTGTGTCAATTGCATTCTAATGAACTGCCAAGAAGACACATTTTTGATAAAATTGACGGAATGACATCCGGCCGGAAGGGGTTTCATGGCGATGTAGGAAAGTGCTTATCTACCTGCATAGACCGACCCATCGCCCAGTTCAAAAAAATTAAAGCTTTTCTTTCTTAAGTTGACGTTGAGTAAAGTTGTTCTCAGTAAAGACCAGGTTTACCCTTACAAAATATTCTAGGCTACAAACTGTGGAGTGTGCCCAAATGATCTTGCGAAGTTTCTTCATGGGCCCATTCACCACCGTCGATGGCTGACTCTGGCAAGGTGCATTCTTTGACAGTATGTAGCAACGTCAAATCCATTAACTGCTCTTAAGACAATGACAGAATTTGTCGTTAAGGTTTACGCTCCATGTGGTTTCACATCAAATGCAATGAAACTATCAAGGACGCGTCAAAAACCTGTGGCTAACATTGCAAAAAATGGGGTACTTGCCAAACGATTTAAAGACTATTCTCTATGGAATTCTTCAAATCATGCTTTCTGGGGGCAATCAGAAAACATACTTGGTGTTTTAGCAGACAATCACACAAATGTGCGTCAAAACGCGGCGAAGAAGATCCGGGAAGCAAGATAAAGCCAAAGCCAATCAAACATCACCATTAGAAAATTTTCACCCTCAGTGATTAACTTTAATGCCAAAGATTACACAGATTTAGTGCACTGGGGAAAAGAATAAATAATATGACCTCCAGTAGCACACTTGCTTGCCAATTAAGACTTAGAAGAGATCGCAGCAGAAAGGGAGGATTCTCTAGGGAAACTGCGGACTTCGTTTGACCGGCCGTGCCTTAGCCAGGCTGTGGAACGGTGCATCAAGGATCTAACTGCAGCATCAATTACTGTATGTGGTTATGAAATTCGAGATGGCTAAATTATAGCTCAATTGGAGGACAGGAAAATATTACCAAAGTTTGTTACCAAAGAGAATTTGAAAACCTAAATACGTCTAAATTAGTCTACACGGGTGGGTAGGCGGGGGGCACTCGATGACAGCCACCTCCTCTTGGTGAGTGCTGGATAGTCAATTAGTCGATAAACTAAGAGCTGCAGTTTACTTCCTTTCCTATTACCTTATCTTTCTTGGAAAATAAAAATCGGTGGGGTCGAGTTATTATAGCGGGTTATTGCCTACCCAACGTCCGTAACATTTCTGTATAATTGGCGTCTTTGACGAATTTTGACGAACTAAGAAACCATTTTGCCTGATTAACACAAACTCAAACGCTAATATTAAGCAACATGCAAGCAATATTTGTAATTATTTGCCATAAAATCACTCCGTGAACATCTATGAACTATCAGGAAAAATTGAAAGATTTTGATATTTTTCATGAAAATTTAAAATTTTGACTAAAAAGCGCAGCCTGAAGATAAAATCCAATCAAGTTGGAATTTTTAATGGGTTATAAGGACCACCCATCACAAACGTTAAGCACTAGTTGCGGACCAATTCTGAAAAAAAACGGTTTTTCGATCCACCCTACTGTGCAACCCTCTCTTCCATTTAAACCTCACACGTTAACACCCATGCCCTGAGTGGATGAAAACCCACCCAGGCGGGACTCGAAACCGCGACCTTAGGATCGGCAGGCGAGGACTTTACCTTGCCGCCACTGAGGCCTGCAATGGAAAATAAATTAACGAAAAATAGCATGCAAATTTATAATTTTTATTTCCTGAATTCTATTACTGTGTTCCATCGTGATTTGCTCCTTTGTACACAACGTTTCACCTCTCATCCAGGAGGCATATTCAGGTCTAAATACCCTCTTTGAAAAATGTAATAATGTATGAAGTAGCGGGTATATTAAGGAGTATTTTGATCGGCTGTTTTTGTTTGATTTTGAATCAGAGCGTTCTGATAGGGCATTTCAAAATTCTGCGTAATTGCTCTCCTCCACGTTATGTGAGGACTTAAGCGTCTTACCCGCTGAATTTTCTTTGGCTTTTCATTTTCAGGGCTTCTCATATGAGTCTGGGAAATTTATTGATTTTCTCATGCCTGCTTTTCAATGCTGACGAAGTCAAATTTTTGTCCTGGTTATAAACAGACATGTTTAGCATTAGTGAGGAGGCTGAAGTGTTTCTTTTTCGCTCTCTAGGTCTCTGGTACCTTCTGGCTCTGTGCTTTATGACCCGTCCTGTTTTTAAAATAGAACATTGTGTAAACCGTTATAGGAATGAAGATAATTAGCAAATGGTGCGGAAACCAGAAGAATACATATAATATTGTGGTTCATATCATACAAAGAACCATTTTCCCTATGAGTTGCCAGAATTACCATCTTAAATAAGTTGGAATCCGAAGTCGTACCGAGTAACTCTTCAATGGTTTATAGATGAATAGGACGAAGACAATCGGGGTTTGACAGGCCTATGACTTTTTTTAATTATTTTTGAGAAGAAAGCGCCTCAAAAGGGTAGAATGGGGTCGCCAACAAGAAACACGCATGCAGTAGAAAGGCGTAAAGGAAAGAGTAAATAGGGCTGGAGAGGATTCTGAGGCCTCTACAAAGAGGATTTAAATGTGGTACTCGGTCTAGATGGTAAACAAGATTTCCTCCCCAGTAGGTATGTAGGCGCTTCCTTTATAACCAAAATAAAATTAGTGTGACTCTTAATACTTACTCGTTAAATCTTCTGCATGTAAATATGTAGGTTAACTTTGCTTGTAAGGGCAGATCCTTTTCGCCAGAAAAACAAACGTGAAAAAATGTGGAAGGTTACAGCATGAGAAAAACAATCTACTCTCTCTACCTTTTATTTTTCCAACTGAAATTTTCAAGATATTTATCATACATATTCAATAGAGCTTTGGCAGGTCTAATTTACTGTAAACTGTGACTGTTAACTGAGATATTAAATCAAATTAAACGTAATTTCAATGAATGAAAAATTTATAACGCCAGAAAAATTTACCAAATTTATAGAATATTCTAAATAAAAGGGATTTCCATATTTGGTAACGTCACATGCAGGCAGTATTACGTCTACCATTGTTCACAATATTAACCACAGAGCTCATGGTTATTGCACACACCAGAAATAGACACTTTTACTTGTATATTGGCAATGAGTTCAAGTGAACGGTGGTATGAGAAAGGCATAGTCTAATCATATCACTAATAAATTACAAAAAAGAGGGTGAAAGATTGAACGTGGACGGATATTGAGGAGTGGAATCAAACTCATTGTGAATAGATTCTTTAGTAATGAGTTCATGCGTATGTGAAATATTCAGAAGTCAATGGTTGAAGTCAATAGGTGAAATATCAAAATATAACCTAACATCACGGTGCGCCTTTTTTAGCTCAACGTCAAAATATTTTGTAAAAAGATCTTTATAGCTACGTCGGATTTTCAAATAATTACAATTATCAAATCTGCTATTCTAATTCGATATATACATTCAATAGCAAGAAACAACAAATGGCAGAGGGCCATATTCTACGTTAGATATTATCCTTCAAATTGAAAATCGCTAAAAAGGGAAATGAAATATATTCCCTGATTTAGTAGTCGCCTGCATTCCTTTACCCCTCACCTTTACCTCCCATCTGAGTATGATGTGTATACGCACCATAATTGAACTTTTGGGATAGTTTTACATGTATTCACGCCATGACGATTTTGTCCTCTTATTGCTGATTTTTCCAATTATTTAAGCCAACGTTATACCGACATATTTTCTAGGAAATGGCAATTGAAATAAATGTTTTATTTAAAATAATGGTTTTCAAATATGGGAGTCTATTTCCTCCAAAATAAATTCAATGACTATTCTCATCGGTCTCAGTTTATGTACAAAACATGGTTGTAAATGTTTACTTTGAAAGCAATACAATATGAGTGATTAAATTAAATTTCCAGACGAATTGGGTGTTCTTCTGACTAAATTCATTCTTATTAAAGTACTTCACCATGAACAACATTATTCGCCAGAGCCGGTATATGAACCATTGTACTACTGAATTGGGCTGGATCCTCTGAAAAAATAATACACTTATGTTTGCTGTTCCATACTTAATTTTGAAGGAGCGCTTAATTATGAAAAGTATGTCCTTACAATGCTCCATGAATGGAATTTAACGAAGTTTATTTGTGTTGGCTCTATATCCCATATGGATTAAGCCTCTTTCGAACACGTGGGTGTTCACCTTTGGCTCATTCAAAGCTGTTTAGCTTCAACTGCATCGTCTAGAGAGATCATATATGCCAATCTGCAAAAGCAGACGTACTAACTGTAAGTCTTTAGAACTACACAAGCCCTTCTCTGTGCTGTGGTCATTAATGGACAAGAATAGAGTATAGCCACTTTCCAATTATTTAAGATCACTGCTCACTGAGTAGCAGTATGCTTTGTCGCATTCCAGTCATTTGGACCCTGCACACTAGGCAGTGTACTTCAAAACAGATCAATATAATTTTCTGAGTGATGTGTTTGAGAAAAATAGAGCTACGATATTGTACCCGCGATTGCTGTTCAAGGTAGTATTAGCGGTTTTGAGATGACTCAGTTCCACTAATTTTGGAAATAAAATAATATCAAATTGACTTAACAAAAATCTAGTTTATCTTTTTTAATTACCTTAAACGGTTTGTGATGCGGTATTAATTAATATTTTATGCATTTGATTGCGATATTATTTATTAAAAAGGAGTATTGTCATCATTCATTCGAGTAGTTTCCTAATCTCTGGAAAACCAAACATTTCCGAGAATTAATGAAAATGATAAGGCTCATATTTATTGCTCGCAAAATTAGCACGTTAACAGGCAATTACTGCATTCATCACGCCTAAAAACTTGCGGATGTGATTTCTCAGATATTTCATTTGCTGCTCTTCAATATTTATTTTAAAAGTAATTTAAGAAACAACTGAGGCTTGGCGATATTAAATATTTATCTTTGGCACTCTAGTCGTTGACATCCTCTGCTCTCGTGCTACTGTTACTTGCCTTCGACATAATCTTGTTTTGTCTGAATTTTGATTTGGGTATTTTCTTGAAATATCCATAGACATCGTTGTTATTGTATATAATTAGTTTGTTTCTCCCTTGAGTAGATAAATACAATGAAGGTAAGAGACTTGCATTAATGACATTTCTCCCCATTGTACCTCTTTTAACATTCAACGTAGGGATTCACTGTAGTATAGTGTATGTTTTCTGTGTATGATAATTACATTTTTGTAGAGATTTTTACAAATCCATGAACAATTTACTAAAGTATCACTTAATATTAATTTATGTTGGAATCATAAGGTTAATATTTGTGGAAAGTAAAATTTATGTGCCGGTCATGATGATTTTCCATGTGACCAATTTAATAATAATCCAAATTAGCACGCCCGTGTTTTGGCTAAGGAGCTTTTAAAACGTTACAGCGAAGGTGTCACAGATAAATTTGGAAATCTAATATTTTTGATGCTTTGTCATAGCTAGTTTTTAATTAATAAAGTAAGCCAATACGCTAATACATACATTTGGTGTATTGATATTTTTCTCTTTAATAATCGCTGCTCAAATTGACATAACCAACGTTTCGCCAGTTTTATTGACATCTTCAGGGCTAAAATATTTCAAAATATATAAGAAGTAAACTATACCAGGATTTAAACACGAAAATGCACTAATTATTTATTTTAATTGTTTATTAGTGCATTATCATGCTTAAATCCTAGTTTAGTTTATTTTTTATATAGTTTGAAATGTCAATAAAAATGACGAAACCTTGTTAACGTCAACGTGAGCTGTAATTAATAAAAAAAAGACCAATAGCACAAAAATTATATTCTACTATAATATTGTGGTCGATAAAAGAGAAAAAGTTTTTAGCTAACACTAACGTTAACGTTCATTCTCAGGAAAGGCGTCAAACATGAACAATTTTAATTTTTAATTGGTTTGTGTTGAAATGTTTTTTTTAAGCATTAAGTTGAAAAGAATTAATTATTAACCTCTTCATTCACCTGTCCGGTTTTCTTATTACGCAGAATTATGAATACTCTCCTGAAGATACATAGTGTGGATCAAGATTAAAATTGTTTATAAGCTAAAGAGTGTAAGAATCCAAATCAAGGTGAGAATATTTAGTCTCAGAATTGTTATTTCCCCATTTACTTAACTCATGAGCTAGTCATTGGTGGGTTTAAGAGTATTGACGAGTGGTAGCTCGACCTTTCGGTCGGTTTATCGTCTCTTCAGCACTGTAGGCTCCTTGGGCGTCATTAGGGGTACTCTACCGATTAAAATTGGTTTAAAGTGAAGTGAGTAAATATACTCGAGGTACATTGTATTACTCGCATTCGCATTAAAATTCTCGTTATCTTTCTAAAAATCTTGCATGGTATTTTGTGTATGTAGGTAATTTTCTTACATAGGTATTTTGCTAAATTACGCTTCCCCGAGAAGACAGTGATACACAACAATGAATTTAGATGAACTGATGCACGTGTCAGATCATCATATACACCAGCGTAGCCTGTCTTCAATTACTCACACTTCTTTATCGCCAAGTCGGTTTGATTTTTTGATCGTCTTAACCCGTTGATATCGATAGATTAACATGTATATTCATACTACCTTGTTTTATCGTAACTCTTGTTTTACCGTCGCCCGTAATCGCACCATGCATATAAGGAGTGTGCATTCAAAATGGATTAGGATAATATTATTCGGCGTATGTTGGCGTACGATGAAATAAGTTCATTGCTTTAGGTAATATGTAATTAGTGAAATCATTGCCAAGGTGAGAAAAGAAAACTGTTATTAAAAAAATATTTTTAGGTTCGAAGGAGCAAGTAAATTAACTTAACAACATCGGGAAATCGTGACTTATTTGAGTTAGTAGAAATCGGAAATGTAATATCGAAAGGCATGGAATGGAATGAAATACCGCAGCAGGACATGCAGGAATGCTGGACTACGTAACGATTTCTTGAAATTTCAAAACAGTTTAGGGAAGTAACGAATTGAAGCTTTTCTGACTTAATCACAGGATTATAGATGAATGAGCATCACGTTTATGGAAGAATATGTGTATTCATAACAAATTGCTAATACCATCAGCTATACTAAACAGCATGTACCATCTTCAGCTCACCAATAGTGTCTCACGGGTTGAATTCATCAGCACATATATCCTTGAAGCTTTCATCCTTTTCTGATTAAATCTTTGGCACATGCTTAGGTTTCCCATCTTTCTAACGCGAAGGAAAATTTCCTGAAGACGTCTGGCTTTCGAGCCTAGGATAAAACTCTAGTTTTGTTACGCAGAGCAGAAACGATTTATTATACTGGGGAAGCTCATGGTATCACCAAGACGGGAAGCAATGTTTTTCAAATTCTTTTTTTAACCCACAACCACTACGCAATTCGTAACCATGCTACAGCCAGGATACTGGCGTTTAAAGTGATCTTCAGCAGAACACTGTGGCACCTTTTTAAAATATATGACTAAATCTGAAGGCAGATATAACCTATTCGCTGAATCACCCTTCTATCCTTTAAAACTGCCATTCATATGGTTATGAAGGCCATCCCATTTTAAAATCATAACATTTTACATTAGAAATTTCCATGGAAAATACTTCGCTTTAATTCATTGAATATTTACCTAATCAATATCTGCGAGAGTGTCCTGAAAGTCCTATTTTCAACTGCGTTTTTAAACACTATTAATGTAATATGGTGTTCTTTGTCAATGCAACAAGCTTATAATGGGAACAAGGTAAGTATTACTAATATTGAAAGTATTGAAACACCTGTTATAATATTTGTATACCATTCAAGCTAAGTATGCAAAACATTATTTCACACATACTACTATAAAAACACGGTAATTTCCATAGATTTATTTCTATGTGTGGTGAAATGCGTCCTGACATGGAAATAAATGTGTTGAGATTACTAGGTGTTTTTTATTCATTATTAATATTGACACCAGGTCCAGCCTGAAACAGTTAAATTTAATTATATTCAACTACCAGGAGACTGGCAGAACACATGGCTGACGATATTCTGTCCGAAAATGGTGATAAGGTTTATATTATTACATTAGTAATTACAATAAAGAATTGTTTAGCAGGAATAACAGAGTATTTGGAAAAATAAATTTTCATTTCACCATTAATAGTGTTTATGTTAGAAAAAAATTCCTCACTATCGTTTTTACTTCTAACTCTCTCCTTTTTTTCATTTCCACGTCACTCTGATTCACAATCTCTATATTTGTTCCCCATATTAGTACACATAGCCAGCGCTTCATATGTGGAAGAATTCATATCTACTCATATCAAGCATGATATATGAACCTCTAGTATATTTCACAGTTTCAATTTTCATAAAATATTACTTTAGTGGTTTGAGTTATTCATTATTAGATACTTCCAAAGTCATAAAAAATAATAACATGACTGGGAGTTAATTGATCTTCAATTAAAATCTCAGGGAAGGTAAAAATTTCAAATGAAATTATCTATCAAATAGAAAATTGTTCCATGTGGAAACCCTCTGACCAGATGGCTGGAAAATTGCTATTGGTATGGTAGGGGGATTTCAATAATGTTTATAGGAATAAAATTAAATAATATTAATATTCATGTCGAGTAGAATTTCTTGTGGAATAGCCTACTTTTTGCATCTTGATCAATTCCATCGACCCGTTTGCGGAACTCACTGTGTTTGACTAAGCTGAGCTATCTTTTACTTTGAAAGAGGACCTCGGAATAGAGTCTGAAGAAATGAAATACGAAAATCGGAAAAAATGCAAAGAGATACAAAGGGAAAATCGCAATCGAAATAAGCCAACGTCAAAACAGAATATTAATGAGTTTAAGGTTAGAGCGTACTTTATGAAATAAATAGTACCGAGGGGAAAAACCCTTGCAGGACAAGAACCTTATAATGAAGTCATGTGCCTCGTATTCTAAAATGATTTATGTAGTTTCAGGAGATTCAACAGGTAAATAAAACATATAAGGCATTTATAACGATACATGTAATCCCTAAAAACTGAAACACGTCATTGAAACATTGAAAGGTGAAACTTAGAAAGTATATATCAAAATATAAAAATAGATCATATATTTTCCCATCATTTCGCATAGATAAGGTGCTATTCAAAGAGGTTGCATGGCAATAAAAAACTTATGTAGAAAAAATACAAATGCATGGAGAGCCCGCGAGCATTGATCCGGGAATACCTTCAGAAAATGGGTTAGTCGAAACCCCTACAATATTGAAAAGAAAACCTTTAGAGAGTTACAGAACTTGCCAGATGATTTTTTATTTGGTCTTTCCGAAACATAGCACCATATGTGATGATCTCAATGACAGCGATTCTTTCAATATTTAACTAAGTACGAAAATTATCTCCATGTTAAATGATTGGAGTTTATGTTTATGCTTATTGGTCGGTAAATTTCATAAATGATATGGGTACGTCTCTAATAAAATGATATCCCCTTAGATTTTATTCCAATACAATGGTTTCCCTTCCTTTAATATACCATGCATTCATTACGTATCCGGAAACGAAAATGGAAACGTAACTCAGGTAAAGCTGAATTAAACCTTAGTCCAGAATTAAGAATAAGTATAGTTATATATATAAATATAAGTATAGTTATATATATATATAAGAATAAGTATAGCTGATACGTGAATGCATTCTCCTTGTATAAAGCAGTGAAATTACTTGTGACTATAGTAGATTTCAAAAAAGTAATAGGATAAATGTAAAAATAACTAGATCAAAAACTCATCCTTTCGTTTGCAGCAAAATTATACACCAATTCTTCTTGCATGCGAATTGAGTTAAGTAAAAAAATCACTGTGGATAATTTTTAATTAAGCCGAATCAAATGTACAATAAAATAATGTCCTTCTACAAATATGCTTTTCCCATACTTAGATTGTTCTTTTTACCTAAACATTATTCAGTCAATTTGTTCGCCAAAATTTCCAACGCTTCAAGAGATAACAAAGGAAAGATATGGCGTTCATTTGTAAATATGAGTGAGTCAACAACGTAATGCAATACGTCTGACTGGGGGCCAAAAGGCAACTTCAAAAGAATTTAACTAAAACAAAAGTAACAAAAAATACGACAAAATTTTCTTTGATAATTTCGTGGATGAGTGTTCTGGCTAGTCGTTTAAAAGCTCCATCGACCGGACAACACATATTGCGCGGAAAAAATGCAGTTTAGATGTCATTCCACTACATGTGGGCCGTTGCTAATTCAGCACTTTTCAACGTATTTTATGTATTTTAAACGCAAAAATCCCGAGATTACTGTCGGCTGAGTTCCACTTCTCGGCTGTTTGCCGACTAAAACTTGGAATGCTTGCATCAGAATTTATAGTTGCTTTTTCCAATTTCTGATTATCTTCTCTAATCGCTTTTCCAGATAGCACGAGGCAGGTATTATATGTTTAGAATTTACCCTGAGAAACTAGACGCTTAAATTGGCTTGAATAAACAAAACGTAAGCTGATACTTCCTACAAAAAAGGCAATTGGTTAGTAATAAGATAAAATTCCATGAATCGATACGTAAATGGTAATAATAATTCTGATAAAATAATCAAATCTAACTAAGCCTCAATGTATGAAATCACTTTTCCTATGTTTACGAAAATTACGTCTGATTTTGATTAATATCACTAAAGTCAGCCTCTGTAGTTACTTTAACACTAACTAAATCTTCGATCGCTCCAATTACTCGAAACCTGAAACATCACATTCAAGGCTGGTTAGTCTCCTCCCACATCCTTTAGGGCGTCCTAGTTATTTATTTGTATTTGCGTTACCCATGATAACCCGTTTAATTATAAAAAAATATAGTAACTACTACAAAAACTATGGTAATAAGACTACACCACCCTGCTATCACTGACTGAACTCTAAAATAATTACCCTACAAATATTTTACTTCGAAACCAATTTACCCACACGCCATGCCTGCTACGCCTACTTTTGTGTAATGGTTTATCGTAACAAGCGTACACTAAGAACCACTCCGGTGCCTAATTCTTTTAATTGGCACTTTTACTTAACTTTTTCTCATGGTTTTTTTCTTAATTTTTCCCACCTTCTGAAAATTTTCTGTGAAAAACTAGGTACACATGCAACACTCATGCATTTCTGATTAAATTTCTGATCTAAACACGCAATTAAATGAGTGTTAAATATGCAGAATTAATCGTAGTTTCCATCACTTGTATACGAACACCGATAACCATTGCTCGCCCTGTTTTACATACGTTGTTTTGCAAACGAATTATTTATGACTCTTTGTAACCTATTGCTTTATTTCACAGAAAGAATTAGTAACAGTTTTGGATACCGAAATAAAATCACATAAACTTAGCTATCAGCTCGGGCATGGGGATTTTTGGCCTTTACGAGCTAGTAAATTTTATTTGATGTATTTCGATGCTAATAAACGTTATGATGGAATATGTTTTCCTTTGGTTCATTAATAAGGATGAATATCACCAATGCACCATGACCTTTAGTTTTCTGATGATCTTATGACTTCTGGACAAACCTGAGTCGAGGGCAACCATGATCAATATGCTTAGATGGATGGAAATGGGCGAGGAAGTGGAAATGAGGCCGTGTCATGAAATCACTTATGGACTTAACGCCTGGGCGCCGCACCGTTCCGATTCTGTCGACATGGGGTCAACAAAGGCATCCATGCGGCAACCCACCTGATCGCCCAACCCGCGTCCCGAACCCTTGCATGAAGGTCCATGGACTAAATGTTCAGTTCGGGGCCGTCACCTGCTCCCGACATTGATGACAGAGTAAATGGCGGGTCTCTCAAACGTAGGCTTCCGAAAACCACACCTCTGGAACGGACATTGGGACTATTATCGCCTCTTGAGCGTAAGTAGACCAATCACCATGGAGAGACAGCCTCCAAGCGTGCAGAGAAGAAGACCAGTTATAATAAATAAGATATAGCGGCCATTGCTTGAAAATTTTAATTTTGATCAGCCTATGGTTATTATCTGGTTCCATGGGCAAATTATAAATGTATTTGCGTTGCATTAAACTAACATAAATATCCCCATTAGTTACCAGTATGTCTATTTTTTCAAAAAAATTTATGCATAAGTCAAGGAATGAGTTAATTTTGTTATAAAATCTATAAGACAAAGAAACACAGGTAAAATATTTGCAATTTTATTTACCACCGACCATGGATATCACCGACTGACCTTATCACAAGAACGCGCGATATGCCTCCTTTGGCACATTTCAGTTTTCTAAAATGTGTTGAGAGATTGCTTTTGTTCTTAGAACCTTTTGCATCCGTGACATTTCATTATTTATGATGTTGTTTCAGCTCAATTTGTTTCACTTAATTCTGTGCATGCGTTCCTCTTAAAGCCGTTTATGAGGGGAACTCATTTTTCTCTTCCGTGGAGTATATGACCTGAAAATTTAAGAGCTTCATTTTCGATCACTGCTCTTTCTTTTAATGACTGCATTTCTTTTAATAGCTCATTTACACAAAGGTGAAGTTTGCTGAGATAGAGTCACTAAGAATAAAAGTATCGTTCCGTTATTTTATTACAACCTATCACAATGCAGAGAGTTGTTGTGGGCTATAAAATAAGTTCTAATAAATAAAATATTATTATAATAAATTAGCAGAAGTTCATCAAACGCGTTTTGAATTGAACGATTAGCCTACTAGCCTCAAAGGCGCATCAAATTGGCAACACAAATTGAGAGGCTAATTCCTTTTCCTGCGCCATGTGTAGTTTCATCCCGAGACTAAAAATTATATCATATAGGAGGAATGGTCCCTAGGTTGTTACAAAGGTAGCCGTCACTACTCTTGAACTCTTCTCCCTAGATTCATTTATGTATTGATGAATCAGCAGTGATACCACGTGGCCTTGAGTCTCCAACAATTGAATCTCATAAACAAACAAATAAATAACAAAACAAAACAAAAAAACATCTGAACTAACTCATATAATCATTGTAATTGGAACAGTACACTGGTTTCAGCGCCATGAAGCAAAAATTCACGTCTTCCCCTTCCATCCACCCCTCCCTAACTTAGTGGTATCTTCCGAGTAGAACATGATTGGAGGAAAGCGGAACGAAAAGCGGACCTTTCGAAGATATTCATGACTGCCGCAAATACGGCGATGAAGTAAGTATGAATTGCCACGAGAAAATGAGTTTCCCGAGAATCGAACCATGCACATTTGGCTTTACGGGCAAATGCGCAGACGAACATGTTTCCTAATTATGTAGAAATTTTAGGAGTATACAACGGAACTGGATGTTAGATGTCATGTGTGGAAATGGTAGAGGTGTGTAAATGTGACAAATTTTACGAACGTTTGCATCAGCCTTCACTCTCAAAGATAAATAATCAATATATAAAATGTAAACTGATAATAGTCACTAGCACCCTCCGCACTATCCTGTTTCCCACTTTAGGTAGTGACTGAAATTTTTCATTTTCCTTCATCTTCATCGAAATATTTTTTCTTTCCTTTTTTTTAGGTCTCTCTCTCCCACTACCTTCTTTGTCTTTCTATTGCTAATAGCTCAAATAAAGGTAGATGTTATCATTTAATTATCTACTAATTGATAGGTAACATTTTTTACAACAAATCTTACCATTAAATTTCGATTCTGGGGTCATATTTGGACTTTCTCACACACTACGCACCTTCGACATCTTACATTATTACCCAATATTGTCCTATTAATTTGCCTCTATAACAAAGATTTTCATCTCATTCGCTCTCCAATCAAAGTTATGCCTTCTCCAAATACCCCGCCAGTATTCTAAATAGGTATCCTTACATACCAAATTATCCTTTCCCTTTCGGGAATGTATATAGATACCCTCCCGTTTGCCTGAATAACAAGCTTATTTTATTTATTTCTCTGCATTTCCACATCCTTCATATTAAACCTCAAGTGATGATATTGTTCCGAATATAGAGTACGGAGTGAGGCAGTGGCCGTAAATGAATTTTAATGTTAAAGGCTAATTAATCATTGCTATGCCAATAATCCCTAAAATAAAATGAGCCTTTAGAGTGGGAAAACTCCATCGAGGAAAAATCATTCACCTTGGCCGTTACTTGAACAAAGATCCCTAGAAAAAAGAAGGTTAACTTGCCAAAGCATTCGTCTCGATATCATTGGTTCTGGGTTGTACTTTCAGACAAGTCGAATGATTTTTCCTCTGCGGAATTTTCACTCTGATGTGGATTCGTGGGGGGTCTCTATTGATAGTACCGTCGCTAGTCTCGGTATATACAACATTTAACAACCTTAAGACCAATGTTAACAATGATATGTTTCATGTACGAAATGTCGAGGACTCACTTATTATTTAAAATGCTTTTTCGCTTCAAATACGTTTTGATCATTTTCCAGGTAACCTCTCATGTTTTCAATTAATTTGAGAAATTTAAATTAAAACAAATAATGGTATATTTCAAGACATTAGAGTGGTATGTTGAAATAATGATTAATATAAGCGAACAAACCTGGACAATATATAAAGAGATCACTTATAAAGTCATATAGTGCCATTAATAAACATGTTTTTTTTATTTGAAGATTCGATAACTATCCATTCAATTGCACAAAATATCCACTGTATCAGTGTAATATTATAATGCTTATCTTTTGCCATACAGATGAAATAAAAAACATACATTTTTTAAAGGTGGGAGTGCCATTTTCAAGTTTCGTATTGGAGGAAATTATTATTATTATTATTATATTGACAATGTTACAAGTGGACAATTGGCCCGGTGGTAACATAGATAAACAAGGTACGAACAATATACATCATCGCCCTGGTTAACAATACCTTACAATTAAATGATAAAAACATCCTTTTTCGACCTATTCTTAAATATATTTACATTTTTTGGGAAGGGTTCGAGAACCCTTGCTGGTAGATCGTTCCAGTCAAGTATTGTTCTATTTAGGTATGAAAACTTCTTAACATTAGTCCTTTGTGATCGGCACTTTATCTTAAATTGGTGATCATTCTTTCCAACAAAGTTTGGCTTTAATATTTCCTTCCCTAGGTCGTCCCATGCTCTTTCCCCGGTAACTATTCTGTACATCCCACATAGCCTGCTCCTTTTCCTCCTTTGCTTTAAGCTATCCCATCCTAGTTCGTGGATCATTTTCTCAACACTTTCCGTTTTCTTATATCTTCCTAACACATACCTGGCTGCTTTTCTTTGCACTTTCTCCAATTTAATATCCTGACCTTTTTTGTGTGGATCCCATACAAGAGAAGCGTACTCTAAGATAGGGCGAACCAGTGTTTTATAGGCCATATTCTTTGTAATCTTACGGCTGCCTTTGAGGTTTCTCATTACCCAATGCAGCGTTTTGAACGCCTTTTTGGTCATGCAATTCACATTTAATTCCCAGTCTAAATTATTGGTCAAATGAACACCTAAATACTTACAGCTATCGGATTTCGGAATTGCATTGCCAGAGAATTCGTATATTCTATTTGTGGAAATAATTTTATTGCTAAAGTTAACATACTTGCATTTTGGTACATTTATATCCATCCCATTTAACGATACCCAACTCATCAAATTGTTAACATCGTCCTGAAGGGCTTCATGGTCGCTCAGATTACCTATTCTTCGATAAATGATGCAGTCGTCTGCAAAAAGTCTTATGCTAGAGTTTATCATTCCTGGAAGGTCGTTTAGGTAAATTAAGAACAATAAAGGTCCAAGGACGCTGCCTTGAGGGACACCCGATGCTACCTTGGCTAGTTCAGAGCATTCTTCACCCACTTTAACCCTCTGGGTTCTATCTTTGAGAAAATCTTTAATCCACAATATAACTCTTCCATCTACATGCAAAGGTAATTTCTTCATTTTTTCCATAAGCCGTTTATGATCCACTTTGTCGAATGCTTTAGAAAGGTCGACAATAATCGCATCTAATTCTACTCCCACATCCATGGAGTCAGCAATTTCTTGGCAAAACCCTAGCAACTGAGTTTCAGTTGAGTGACCCTTTCTAAATCCATGCTGTCGATTTGACAACCAGTTTTCGCTCTCCCATAAATCCCGAAGGTAATTAGCCACTATCTTTTCTAACAACTTACAGACTACGGAGGTCAAACTAACCGGTCTGTAATTTTCAACAAGGACTTTATCACCCCCTTTAAATATTGGAATTACTCGGGCTTTCTTCCAGTCACCAGGTAAGGCGCTATTATTCATGGTGACATTGAATAAATGGTAAATATATTTCGAAACAGCTAGACCACCCAGTTTTAGCAAATCAATGGAAATACCATCGGGACCAACTGACTTATTTCTACGCATTTTTCTTATGCTGTTGCAAATTTCGGAGAGTGAGGTTTGGATTGGTCTGGAAATAACTAACCCGTTTCCTTTCTCATATCTTGTACACTGTATTACATTTTCTATTGAGACTGTTTTATTTCCCTTCCCCGAAAAAACGCTTGCGTACCAACTGTTGAAAGCATTGGCCTTCTCTTTATCATCTGTAATTAGGGTACCATCCAGATTTTTTACGACTTCTATTGCTACCTTGTTACCTTTCATCCTCCTCATGTATTTAAAAAACCGGTTGCCGTTATCATTCATGATTGCGTTCTGTAAGAAATTATCCTTGGCTATTTTCTTTTCCCTATTTAATGTACGGATTAATGTTTTATAATGTTTTAATGAATCCAAGCTATCATTTCGTTTTCTGTGGCTAATTCTTACTTTTCTTTTCAGAGATCTGATATTTTTAGTTTAAAATTCGGGATCCGCATTCGACTTGATAGATCTATTTGGGACAAAGAGGTTTAAACCTTCTTCCAATATATTTTTAAATCCCTCCCAGATTTCTTCTACATTTTTCCCTCCACTAACCCACTTGGGGTACTTGTCTCTCAAGAACGTTTGAAACCCGTTACGGTCCCCTCGGTTATATTGCCATATTTTCATTTTTCTTTCAGCATGTTCACCCTTAGCGCCTTCCCAGTTGAGATAAGCGCACACAGCTGAATGGTCGCTAATTCCCGGAAAGACATCAACGCTCCGAACCCAATTGTCTGGTCTTAATAATATAACGTCGAGGGTGTTCATCCCCCGCGTGGGTTTTCACACTATCTGCACAAAGCCCTCTTCCTTTATGAGACGGTCAACTATTTCCTGAGCCCTCCCACCCCCTACTGCGGCCTCCTCGCTAGACCACTGAATACCCGGAAGGTTTAAATCCCCTGCAATCAGTGTGTGTCCCGCGGGATTTTCCGCACACACATCTGCTAAGATTTCAACGGTGCCCAATCCCTCGTTGGGACTTCTGTACGCCGCTATTACTTTTAAACATCTGCCATCTTTCCGACTTCTTACTTGAACACACATCATCTCACAATCGTTTCTTACCCAATCCAGAGAACTTATGACTGTGTTAAGTACGCAGATAAATATACCTCCTCCTCTTCCATGCCTATCCCTTCTGTAAACCGTGAAATTTTGCGGAAAAATTTCGCTAGACATAATTTGATCACCAAGCCAAGATTCTGTACCGATCACAATATCAGGATTACATGCGTCAATCAGCGTCACAAATTCCCTAACTTTATTTTTAATGCTACGACAATTTACCAGCAAAACTCTTAAACCCTTACCTTTATCTTTTCCAAGCTTGGCCACTTCCAGAAATCCACCTCCTTCATGTCCATCGAGCTGGTGAGTTTCATCTCCTTCCGCCCGAAAGGTTTCTGTACTCATGTCCTCGTCTAAGGTTTCTTCAACCGACAAGGTACCACCACTCGATACCCTAACTAGTTTCCCTTCTCGTTGGAGAACACCTTTATTACATCACTTATCAGCTCACTGAACTTTTTGCTACCTCTCCTATTTAGATGGAGACCATCCTGTCCTATGTCCGTGTCTTTTATCCAACAGTTCGGGTCAACGAAGTAGAGTCCTTTCTTTTGGCAGACCCAATCCAGACACTCATTTAAGTACCTAATTTTTCCCCATTGAACATCCCTTCTGTTTATCACTCCACTCACAATAATCTTTGCAAATTCGAATTTTTCCTTAGCAGTGGTGCACAGGTCCCAAAATAAACCCATAATATAGTCAACTGATTTAGATTTTAAGTCATTGGTTCCGATATGTAAAAATACCACCTTTTCATTTCTCTCTCCACTTAAGCGATCAATACGCAGGCCTAATTGTTCAATCCTCATCCCAGGGAAGCACTCGACCAAGGCACCACTTTTTCTACTTTCTTCTCCTGCATAGCGGATCATGGAATCTCCCATAATCCTTACGTGACGATCAAAGGCTTTGGGGACATCGTTGTTAGCAATGGAAGAAGTTTTATAAAGATCATCCCCATTTGCGTTTGTGTGGAACATAGACCTTGAATATTCAAGGTCTATGGTGTGGAAGGTCTTTTTCGCATCAGCGCCACTAACTTCGTTACTTCCTTTTAACTGCTCTGTCTCTTCCACTCTCTTGTTCGCGTTTGCTGCTTCCTGAGTCCCGACGAGGGTTTCCACACTGAGCTCCTCCTCCGCTCTCCCCTGACCCCCGTGAAGGGCTGCTACCTGGCCCTCCATACTCTCCGCCATAGCCATTTCCTTCCAGGAATCAGGCCGCCCTGCGCCGTTGTTTATCCTTCCTTCCTGTATTTTCCGCTCAGAAGTACCTCCAAATCCCCTGGATTTTATCCATATCCTCGTGGGTTGGATACTTTGTCGTCGCTGGACGTTAGGGCAAGGAGCATTTTCTCCTTTGTCGATTGGAGGTTCATTTGGTAGACAGTTAGCACAAGACTTAAAAGATGCGAGTCGCTGTTTTAGATCCCCGATTTCTGCCCTTAATTGGTTGATCACAAGTGAAGCCTTCGATAGCTCTTCTTTCAGATTTTCGATCTGAAATTCATCTGTAACGGGTGAGACAAACCGTAAGTCGTTGAAATGAAGCACTACTGAGAATACATATTCCCTATCTTGTATTCGTAAAATGAACTTCACTATCGTTTGTGAAATGGGTAGTATTCTGTCTACTCAAGAACACGAGGGACGCTCTTTATTCACTTCACGAAAAGAGTGGATCAGAGACTTCGAATGCCTCGAGTGTTTATATGTTTAATGACTCAAAGAGTTTTCCCCGCGGGAATGTTACTCGGATCCAACATCCGTTTAAAATGATCAAAGGCTCGCCCAAGCCAAAGGGTACCTATCTAACGGGTACCACGAGGGTAGAATCATGCAATCCTGACCCCTGTCATCTATGTGAAGCACAATTGCCGTTAAGGGACTGGTCTGAAGCCGTAGGGAGCACCAGAAAAGTAAGGAGTGTCAATGCTATCAAAGTTCTCAAACATTCGAGTTCTGTTAACCCCACAATCCAACCTGAAGAGATAACCACAGTGCATAGCAAGTGGCCAGAAGCGAATCGTTCATCCTGTCCGTGGGGAAG
This sequence comes from Pyrrhosoma nymphula, assembly GCA_963573305.1. NCBI lineage: Eukaryota > Metazoa > Arthropoda > Insecta > Odonata > Coenagrionidae > Pyrrhosoma > Pyrrhosoma nymphula. The sequence continues at coordinate 42,714,133 of OY754337.1, read as the reverse complement.
CTTTTCAAATAGTCACCGAGCCACAAAAAAAAACACCGAATATTTTCTTCTCCCACTTTTTTGGCCAACAGATACTAGTGCAGGAAACTCAAAATGGGACTTTTCTGCACACTTTAAAGATTAATTAGGTCACATATATCCAGGATAAGATTAACTTATTTCAAGTTCCGACGATAAATTGAGACCATTATGAGTATGGCGAAAATAATTTAAATGTGCATAATACATAATAAAGCAGAAAATTGGTCGCTACTAGAAAATAGTGTGCACATGGTGCTTTTGCCGTTGCTGCTGAGAGACTGCTACATTAAATATTAATTTTTTTACGTTTAACACGAAGGACGGGATGGGTCGTTTTGACTCATAACACGTGTTCAAAATCAAATTTAATTACTTAATTGTGATTAGATTGTTTTTAAATGTAGTGAATTTGTGCATTTTCACTCATATTTTACTAATATGGAATTAAAATTTCGTAATGGCTGTTGCTTAATTTTTTAATTGATGTTTTACCTAGAATGATGGCTAGGGGTCATTTTGACCCATTTGTTTTTTCTGAGTCATGTATTCTCACCATTTTCTTTTCCTATAGAGCACTGATATTTATTTACATCAACTAAAATATATCAGTGCACATTTGGATCAGTACTTGAAGCATTTATATTTCATTTGAATGCCATTCGTTGATAATGGAGCTCTCCTGGTTGCAGCTTACCAAAATTACTGAAGACTTTACTTTCAAACCGTCTTTGAATTTGTTTTACGAATTTAATGCTAGAGGCAAAGGATTGATAATATGTCACTTTAATTCTGACGTTGTATAAGTACATTATTATCGTATTTATTATTAAACTATATAGCGTAAAATATGACAGATAGATGATAGGAATGTGATTAGCATTGCTTCCATTCCCAGAAAGAGAGGTTACAGCGGTCAATGGTGTACCAATGGAAAAGTACAGTCCTGACCATCGCTCGTCAATTGTTTTGACCTCTACCTAGAGATACACACATTCGCCCAGACCTTTTTTGTCGCCAAAGTATCCAGATGCGCCGTGCTCAATTTGTAAAATCATTTCCGAATCCCAATTCTTTAGCTTTAGGGAAATCACTCCGTGGGATACAAAAGAGTGGAGGAAGAAGTTTTGCTCTTATGACAGCAGAAAAGCCTATTGCTTTGTCCTTCCTATGATTAGTGGGTACATTTTCCGACGCCGAGAAACTCGCTAAACCTTCTTTGTGCTTTCTTTCTGTCTTCGGTTCCTTTTATCGCAAGTGGCTGTGTACTAGATCCCTACGATAGTGGATGGCGGCGGTCGTCATTGACGTACTATTACTTTCCCGGGTTTTCCCGGAAAGGAATGCGGCTACAAGGTGGGTAAAATAGCAAATAAAAAATAGCAAGATAGAAGTGACGAATAGAAAAATAAGTAGAAAGAAGTATAATCAGAGACTGGTTGAAGAAGTGGTGGGGATGCCAATTGGAACGAATCACTTATTTTTCCGGAAAACGCACCCTACTACCGCAAAGGGTCAGAAAAGAAAACAATGTCAAATTGTCACAAAAAATTGAAAATATATGTACTCAGTGCAATTAAAGTGTATGCGGAAACTGCGCTGAATAAATAGCCACACATGTATGTTGTGCAGAAAAGTGATCTTATATATTTTCCAAATATATGCACATGTCTGTTTATGGATGTGATTTTTATGAATATGTTTTATTTGAAAAATGTTTTGAAAAATTATTATTTACCAAATAAAAAAATAATTATCTAAATATGCACAATATTCAGTCTTTATTTTCAAACTGTTATGCTTGAAAATGACCTAATACGAGCACTTCTGAAGAGGATCAACTGAAATAATTTTAATTATAAACCATTAATTCGTAAAAAAATTGATATTGTTAATTATGTGTAGATGAGGCCTTAATGTTATTTTTTTAAATAAATGAAGTACCGGGAGAAAAAAGCGGCTGTTTGATGCTAAAAAAAACGTTATGGGTCAAAATGACCCCTGTCCGTCCTTCTGGGTAGTGCAAACCTCCGTCCTCCTAGTGTTAATTTCCTATGTAAAAATAAGACTCCAAGAAATGGAAATAACTGAAATATTTTTCTAATATAATGGTTTAGACACTTTGTAGCCACGAAATAAGGCGTGCACTGAATGCATTTGTCAAATTGAAAGAACAGGTGGGGTGGAAAGCAATCAATATTGTAGGAAAGAATTTTTATGGATGCAAATCAGAGGAAGCAGCACACACAGCTGGAGGTCATATTAAAAGGCAAAGATATTTTACAGAGAGCAATGGGAAGAAAAATGTCTATTAAGCTTGGGAAAGGGTGCTGAAGAATATTTCGATGAGAACAATAGGATTTTTTAAACTACATGATGAGTGAGCAAAAAAAGAAGAAATACATATATTTTGTTGTTTTAAAATCGATAGAAATATGAAAGCAACTTGGGAATATGACTTAAGACGGAGCCTTGAGAAGACAACTACTCCTGACCAATGAAATACTACTACTCAGCTCTCATCACCTAACGCATGTTGACCTCAAATCCTAGTCTAAAAGTTTCCCAATCGATTTTTCTCCAAGCAACTGACGAATATTTGTGCTAAATGGAGAAGAGGTGAAAAATCCATATTAATTAATTAAACCCATTTCCCAGTGTTTTAATTGGAAATGCCTTTGACCAAACGCGAGAAGCATTGAGGTCCATCCTATTCATTGGTTATTTCATAAATTGGAATAAGGGATAAAGTTATTAAAATAAAGAAAAATTTTTGATTATTTTTTATCGGGTTTGGCTTACCATTATTAAAGTGCTTTTTGCAGTTAATTTTCGCGCACAAATCATTTGCAGTTAGTAAATCCCGATTTTTCAATTAAGTACTGGCAGAAGAAATCGATTAAATTGACGTTAAAAATTAAGAATTAATAGAGGCCAATAAAAAAATATAACAGTGGATTAGTTGATCTCTTCCACTTTGAGAATTTTTTTTGCGCGAGCAATTACAGAGTTCCAGTTGAAGAACAGACAGGAAAAGCTGGAAAAAAATAACTCGATGAACGCCGTGAGCGGAAAATAAAATGAAAAAAAAAAACCTTCGCTCTTTTTTATTTCCATAATTAGATATATAACCTCATAATGTGGCAAGTGCACCAACGCTCCAAAAACGGGCTGATACATTCATGTGCATAGAAAGTACTACTTCAAATAAATGTAAGGGAAGATCAGGAGCTAAATATTAACATCCTTATTTCCGAACCACTGGCGGCAAAAGCAGTTTCTAATCGAAGAACCTGAAGGGAGTCCACAATTTTAAATCCCACCTGACGGACGGAGTAGGTCCCATACATGAAAAATTTCTCCATCTATCAATAATGAAGGAATCGTAATTCCGCAGAGCACATTCCTCTACTTGCCAGATTACATTCGGATGGATATATGTCCTAATGTCGGGGTAGTAGCATTCCACACCCCCCGATCTATAAGTCATATATTATCCGGTAATAAATAAGCAGGGCGAAAAGAAAATAATGCAACTTTGACAATGCGACAAGGAGCACATGCATAAATTTAGCATGATAGAGAACACAGTACATACGATTCCAAAACACCCTCACGAAGGATATCAAGCAAGCTTCAATTGCAACTTATGGAAAGGTAAAGTTTATATTTGCGATGTAGTTGATGTAATGACAAGGGAAAGTGGGAAACTGAAATAAAATGATGGGTTGTATTATGAAAGTGAATGTAGTGAGGGAAATAGAGAATGAGAATGAACATATCAGGAAGCAGAGTACTTCTAAGAACGCAAAAATGAGCAAATAAATTTTAAAATAGTAAAGTGTTTTTCACCTTATGAAATCCATATAAAAGAGGAGAAATGGGTAAAAACATCAGGTTAAATGAATTCAAACAATTTTTAGCCATAAAAGTATTGCATTATCATGTTAACGCTTTTAACCTTTTTCATATTACTCCATTGTAAGCTCAAGAAATAACTGCTGGGCTTCCGCTCACTACATGGACTCTTGGAAAACCTGTGGAGACTTCACTAAGATCAAATACCGGATGATAACAATAGTTTTCGTTTTTTTTCTGTTGACCCAACGGGGAATTGATATATGTATTGAAAATTGAGTTGGACAATCATTTCACAGAACACAGCGTAGTAGAAGCGTGAAAACGTACATGAGTAAAAAATATAGGATATGATTAAAAGTTATTCTATTGTAAGTTTTGAGTATACTGAGGCTTGGATTCTATGGTTATTTACTATGAAAAATAATATATAAGGATACAATGTATACGGATATAAGCTCAAAAATTGCAATGATAAACTATACTATTAACAATTTGACAATTAAACATCTAATTCATTTTTTTATTTTATCTATTCGTTGATGCAAATAACCTACAAACCTCTTCTCCTATCACAACCAAACCAACCTTCACCCCTGTTTATACTATCACATGCTCGATATTGGATACCTTTAATACATTATTCAATAGACATTTATTATGATCACGTTAATTTTATATTTTTGATTTTCATCGCAGTCAGGAATTGACTGCAAGGTAGAGGGTATATTCTAAAGTCAGCAACCCTACCTAAATGAGTGTCATTTGCTATGGTTCGCAAAGGAAAATGAGAGCAGATTTCAATTTATAGCATAATATCAAAAATTATTCTATTTTACTATTTTTGGACCTGCAACGATCGAGATAGTAAATAGAAAATGTCCACAGAATTGATTACCCTCTTCAACTGCTCAAAAGCTTAATCCTCGTTCCGACGAGGACTTTAAAAAATAGTGCTAGCTAGATTCCAAATGGATCTCAGGGCCATTAAATACTTGCATGCCCGTACATTGTGAGCCTCATTATATGTTGAAATCAATTTTCTCCACATTGCATTCGTAAACAATCATGGTCCCAATCAGAACGAACAAACATTAGTGACGATTCAAACTATTTACCCACATTACCCGAAAATTTATCCTTCGTTTATTCACCTATGCATAAATTAAACATTGTTGGAATGGGGAATAATTATGAGCTCTCATTTGTATTCGCATGGTAATCAGTTTTCTGATACAAGTCTCAATATCACAACCACAGGATGGCGGGAAAATGAAATCATTAGGTAATTACTTTTAGCCAACGTTTCATGTGTCTACTACTTAACATTGGTCACCAGAAAGTAAATGTATGAACAATGGTAATGAATAATTGGAAAAAACAATATATAAAATGAACTGAGGTTCTATATCATTATGACTGATGAATATGAAAGATAATATTTATTTAGTGAATGCTCTATATTTTCAGTAAAAAATCTATCCCCTCTACTGACAGTGAGAGAAAGGTTTATGTCACGATGAGGTTCACACTTTGGGGCGTTGTCCTAGCAGGATGCATCCGCTTATGTTTTGCTCATTTGAATATTTTTGAAAATAAAACATTCAGACAATAGGTAAAGCACCCTTTAATATCAAAATGAATATATATTGGAGATAATTAAATGGAGGCAATAACGTTTCCAGCCATTCTGTTGTTATTTGTAGTAGCGTGGCAATAAAATTGGTATCAGAATGAAATAAGAAACTGATTCAACACCACCGTGGAGCCACTTGCATGACTAGCTAATCAACGCAGAAATACTATCTTCTCAAAAATCTTCATAAGTAAACTTTTAGAAATAACCTTCTAAGTTTGTTTCAAAATCCACATATTTGTAAATATTATCTTCGATGATGTATATTGGAATTAAAAATGAATTAACGGCATCTATTTTGTACCTACTCTAAGATATAAACCATTATTTTACGTTCCGATATATACCTTCTGAAGTTTTTCCAGCACTATCATGACACTAACTCACTTAGTCTCACTTAATCGTCGTCACAAGCGCAAGACGAAGGCAAAATAATTTTACTATAACTTTTTCAGCATTTATCGTTAATAAACGCTGCTTTATCTTCCCATTTTCTCCAATAAACTGTTCATAGCATATTCATCAAACCCTAACAAACCAAGGGTAAAATAATAAGCAACAAACAATGAAATAAATTCACAATAAAATTAATGATGACGACCCGACATTTTTATTTTACTACCAGCAAAAACAAAAGTTTTTAATATCTTTACTTAGCCTATTAGTCATCTTCATCGCGTAAGAACTGCAATCAATGTGTAGAGCACATCAAGAAATAATTGAAATGTGCATTTACCCCAGTAATACCCGAAAGATAATACTCGAACCCTGCAAACGAATATGGAAGCGCGGAACGATTGCTATATCAAACTGAAACTTCTTAGGACTTCAAACATATTACTCCATCTTTTACAAATATTTAGCCAAATCCTGAAGAGAAGCCGCTTGCCAATAATAAAGATTAGCAATTGTAAATTTGAATATAAACCCACTTGGTGGATTAATACAAAAGAATGATGCTTTTGTAACATTTAAAAATCTCCTAGTTTTTGATCAGCGAAAACTTGGTCTTCGCCAGCAAGAAAATTATATTTTTCAGTAAATATCATATATTTTAAAACTCCCAGAGGCGATAAACCTACTTCGGCTAGACTTCCTTACCACCATGAGGATAGCAGTTCAGGAAGTTGAAGAAACGTTAATCTATTGGATCCAAATATGAAACACTAACTCAAATGGAAAATTTGGAAATATTCTATAATTTATTTATTTTTTAATCCTGATATCAATCACCACTGAAAATTTACTAGGCAGATATTTCAAAATAAAATCGGCCAAGTGTGCAAAAGTGCAAAAAAATAGCACAGGGAAAACGAAAAAAGGTTAAATGATTTGCACTAAGTACATCGAAAGATTCCGCTCCAGCAACTATTTTGGATATGAATGAAAACATTAATATTTGAACATAGGAACCATGCTTTTCAAATACTCCCAATGCCAATAAGCCTTCTTCGTCGAGATTTGACATTCGGTGAGACTTACCGTCGGACGGTCGGTCATGGAGCCACTAACCCTGATGCATAACCGAGAGACCATCTATTCAACAAATCATGTATATTTATATTAATATTCAAATATTATTATAATAATCGAGCAAAAAATAACGTAGGGAAAGCAAAAAAAAATACATAATCTTCCCTACAACGAACAATGACAGACTCCGCATCAGCGGCGAAAAGAAGTTTGGACGACGATGACCTTTCCCGGGTGGAATTGAGAACGCGTCCCCCTTAACGCCTGCGGAAAGACAAAATGGATGGAATGTATTTAGAAACGATGGAGGTTGAGAGAGCGATGGCTTGATGGTATGGACGGGGTCAAAAGGGGAGGAGAAAGGCTGACACGCTCAAGTCGGGACCTCGGGAGTTTTTAATTTCACCCTCCAACCTTCGCTTTAACTTGCGAAGAATTCGGGAAGGACGGAGGACTAATGGAAAAGGTGGAAAGATGGGGAAAAATGTGAGCGAGGAATGAAGGGCGCTACATGACGAGGAAAGAGAGAGAAATTCGAAGAGAAAGATCCTTGAAGGACGGAGAAGAGAAAGGAAGAGAAAGTATGGGAAAGGAGGAGAAAAAATGCGAGGGCAAACCTCTAAGATTAGTGTAGAGGGAAAAAGTCGTGAGGGTAATGGTAGATAAGAATCCGATAATATGTGGATTATTAATTGTAAGTGAACACCAAAAGGAAGGATCATTGTATCTACTCACATTTCAGTGAAGCTCTGTGAATTTTGAATTGTTGTTTACGTTTAGGTATTAATTATAACTCTTCATTTATAGTTATATTATATAGAATTTTATGTTTCTCCTTCGGTGAATGACTAAGAACTACCATTGTAAACCAAATCAACAATCGTTGAGAGAAACAAAATAGTAAACAACCATCGTCAATTATATTGAAATATGGCCTTTTGAAGTGTGTAAGAAATTCCTATTTTTAGCATGAATAAACTCAACGATACTAGGGAGATGTGGTGGAGCAGCATCTTAAATCGATAAAACTACAGGTTTTACAGCCCACTTGTTAAAATTACTACAACACGTTTCAACGCTTAGGCCGTAAACCTGAGGTACAAACTGAGTGAAAAGTCAACTCATTATGTGTAAGCCATTTTCACTCCTATAAAGCCAATTTTTCCCCTTTCAACCCCATTTCACCCTCCCCCATCCATAGGTTATGTGTATAAAGGTTTGCTGTTATCATTTCACTCAGTTTAGTAGGTACCTTAAAGTGACACGTAGGCGCTGAAACAATCAAAGTAGTAGGCAGGCTAAGATTATTAAAAATTTTGAATGAATTACAATAATATACTTTATACATGTAACACAAAATGAAAGGATGTAAATAAACTATATTGTTAAGTTACTAATTCACATATATAATAGCTAAGGTAGTTCTGAGTGAGATTTTTCTGATCATAATAGAGAAAAATTCTAACTATTTTTTAGTTCATGCAGCTCCAAGGAGCGTTATTTATGCATTGTAATACATGGACGCTCCACCTTTGAGTCATACGACTGAAAACCTCAGTGATTATCTAGGTATAGAAGACTCATTTGTTAGAAGTGCCTGCTGAAATTCCTTACAACCGAAGATATTGTGAAATGTCTTATGGTGAGTATTGGATTTTTCAATAGCTGACAATGTACACAAACTACACATTGAAAAACGACTGATACGAATCATGTGCCAAATCTTCCTCGCTTTCAAATAGTCTCTCTGGAACAAATAATCGTACCATATCCAGTGGAAACTGGCTTGTAATATAACCAAATATTTTGAGAAGTTTTGTATTTTTTAAACAACGGTATTATATTTTAAACAACGGTTAGTGGCTCATATTTTTGTGTCATTACAGAGATAAGATTCCCTCCCTCACTATGACGCCAGGTTCACTGAATTTTATGTGACGTTATGTCATGCTCAAGCTATCTTAGACAAAAAGATTTTAAAGACTATTGTGAAAACATATCTTTGCTTAGGTATTTAGGTCTTCCCCTAAAACGCGATCTACGTCTCCTTTGATTTCTAGCCTGCAGCACGTAATTCCTAAGGTCAGTAAGGCATCCTACACTCTATGAGGAGTCGAAGCCAACATAGCGTGGTGGAACCTTACCTCCCGTGAAGAGGTATGCCTACCGGTGTGAATCAGGTGCATATGCGTCTATCCTCATGAGTGTATCATGGTGACCTTTTTTGCACTTACTGAACCTCTAGACGGACTCCCAAGAGGACATTAGGCCGGAGGTATTAATAAAAGAGCCATTTAGTCGAGAGGGGGTAGTAAAAAGTAATACGAAGAAGGAAAAATAAAATGAATGTATAGGAAGTTTACACTCAACGATTTTCGTTTGCACAGTTCGGTAAACATCAGCGCACTTCAGCGTAGGCCTGTGCGATTAACGAAAAAAATCGATATCGATCAATTATAATAATAATTGGAAATTTGGTCGATTCAACGGTCGGGAATTAAAGAAATGACAATTAATTGAGGTCATTCAATTAATTGACTAAGGCCAATTATTTGACATCGAAATGGGTGTTCATTAATTGTCATTGCTCAATTAATTGACATACACCAATTAATTTCAACCAATAAATACAACATTTGAAGACAGGACTCAATTGGATTGTGATTTTCAAAGGCTTTTCTTTTAAAATGAGAAGAATGAAATAATGAATTTGAAAACCAACAAAATGATTCAATCAGTTAGCTTTTATTAATTAATTAAAGGAATAGATCGCTGTTTGAAGACAGGCAGATGATATCCTCAGCGTGTTCATTCGACAGACACTGGCGTTTGTCGATGACAGTGTTCCCGCCGAGACTGAACAACGTCTCGGACGCTAGTTGCCGGGATATATAGCTAGATATCTTCTTGCTAACTTCTGGAGGGAGGGGTAGGTGGTGGCTCTTTCCCGCCACCACGGCGACCTCCATCCTCACGTTTGGAGCGAGCAGCAAGCATCAACAAGTTCAAACTTAAAATTTACAATCCATAGCGAATCAATAATCGTAAATTAATCGATTTACGAACAATAATTATGAATCTAATAACAATTGAAAACTGAACAACTATTGACAATTGAAAAAAATTGACAATTGAGTCAATTACCGCAATCGATATCGATGTGCTGAAATAATCGATCAATTGTAAAAATAATTGAATAAACGAATCAATTAATCGAATAATCGCACAGGCCTACTTCAGTGCACACGACCGACGATGATGGAACGATGTGCAAGGACGAGACGTACGGTAGCCTGCCGCTAGGTAGCATTCTTTTTGGCACAAAATAGTAAAGGCCAAATAACTGGTGTATACCTATCGTACTCATCCAAAAACTCTTTAAAAAGTTTTCGTTTTTGTTAACGGCGTTTCAAGAAAAACATTACCTTATCCATGTTTGACTCATTGCCTAAAAATGTAGAAAAAAAAGTGGATGCAATTATCGAATTTTTTCATTACTTTAAGGTGTGTTTACACTGGCAAGTTAGCTGTGCATGTTTCTTGTAGCAAGCAAATTTTTCCGTAAATTACGATAGTAAATGGCCCTGAAAGTCCGCTTGCAGGGCTTTTAAAATTTCCACAAATCGCTTATTGAAGCGTATTGTTGCTTACGTAAATACAAACAATCTGTTTCTAAACAAGCTGTAAAACATTTTAGTAAAGGTATAATTCCCAACAACCTCTCGTAGAAGAAACTTTAGGAAGTGACGTGTCATAGTGAACCCACCCTTGAGAAGATCAACTTTACTCCCGGTCTATTTTTCTGCCCACTGCGCAGGGTCTAGTTCTAATGGAAAGCAAGTGCGCCGTTTTGTTGTCAAGTAAGCAGCGTACTAGAGCAATCAGAAAGCTTTATATGTTAACGGAAATTCTTTGTGCTCTGTTCTGTTTTCCGTAGCAATTTATTAAGTGCTTGAAAATAAAATGTAACATACTTTTCTTTTTGGTAGGGTATTTATGTAAATTTTTCGCTTTTTGCAACTCTAGATATGTGATACACATTTTTGTAGGAATGACAGTGGGGATGATGAGGTTAAAATTTCAAAATGCACATAAAACCATCTGCATTTATAAATTTTGAATTTGATCATTTCCTCCGGTCAGTTAATTCGGGGCGCGACCAACGACTGAGGTCAGAAGCATCAGTTTGCATTAGTGGGTATGTTGTTAAGGAATTAAGTATTCGGGGGACGAGGGAAGAATGGAAAGAAGCATTGCATTGGCATTAACCTGCTCTCCGCGAGAGACGCCAAAGGGTTTCAAGTTATACGCCCCATCCGAAGGACCGAGCACAGGTATAATCTACAACAACATGTACTGACTACCGTGCAAGCCAATTTCAGGGTGTGTAGCACGGGGAAGTCTACAACCATCATAAAATACTCGTCCCAGTTCATTGTCAAAACCCAAACGTGAAAAATGGAGTTATTAAAGTTTAATTTAAGAAATCCATGTTCCAGGGATACCTATCCAATTGTCAAATTTTGTATGCGTCCGCCTTGGGAGTCTATTTGTGAATAACTATTCGATGATTGTTCTACTTGTGATATCGCCACAGCAGACGTCCCGCATTTGCACGGTGAACTTTTGATCAGGAAATTTTGTTATCCTCCGTTAAATATATAAGTTTCCCGAATTGGCTGAGTTATATCATCATTTTACTCGACGCCTCGAGACCAACGTAACTGTAATACACGCACCCTTGCTCTCTAGGAACATACCATTAAACCAGAACCATGAATCACCATAACACTGAACGACCAATCCAGAAACTAGGAGTTTGCTATGTTAGTGAGCATACTATCATGCAGTTACTGGTAATGATACTGCTACTCATCAGTAATGCGCCATTCTACTTTGACATATGTGGTGGTACATTTAACTACATAAATACGAGATTACAACACGCAAACCATGCTGCAACAAACCAGAATGGTCTGTGTCCAACTTCGTGGTTTTTTTACCAACACAGTAACATTATAAGACCCGTTTTTAAACAGACAAATCTTACAATATTATAAAAATCAAAGAGAACATATCAATTATATTGATAAATATACACTTAATAAAATATATTTATGGAAAATTAGAGAAAATAAACATCATCCATTATTGTGCATAAATTCCTCCATTCCCTGAAATGGGAACACTGTAAAATAATTATTATACGTGAAAACCAACAGACACCATAAAATATCAATATTATGAGGTGATTTTCAAGTGTGGTGTAGTGTTAGAGGCATGTTGTCAATAAAAAGTATAAAATATATTGTACGGAGCGAGAGTGGTAATTTCATAGAAATATTCTATCGCAGCTATTATTGTCCAAGTATATTCCCCGAAATAACTAGACTTCAAAAGTATCACCTTTTCAATCCACTCATTAATATGGTGTAATACTACTATAATTCATGGATACCATGAGACAGAAAAGAAAAAAATCATTCGAGAAATTTCAAGTTGAGTGAAGAGCTAGCAGTGTCTAATTGTTATCAAACACAGGTACTAAGAACTCTACCCAGTGGAAGTGAGAATTTCATTCAAATGTTCAATCGCAACTATTATGGTCCCTTATTGTCCGCGAGGAAATTATATTTTAACCTATTGGTTCTGCAATTAATTTCATCTGTGTTATAGCTATGACCGTTTCTACAACAATACGTTGGCTATAGCAAAATAGACTGACCTTACACAGAAAAATATTCTGTTTCGAACTTATAAACTCATAATTTATCTCGAATACAGTTAGAGATTTCAATCCTAATTACTAAAATTTCCAGTCATATTGGTAAGTTTATCGTAACGGCATCATATCTTACACTTCTTCACCGGTATCATATAAGTTCACAATTTGTAGCGATTAAATAATGATCGATTCCCTGAAAAAAACCTTCACCATAAATGGGAATAAAACCCGGTCCCTCGGGATGAGAAGTCAGTACTCTAGCCACTGCTTTAATAAATGTTCTCAATTTCAATGCTGTTCCCTTTCCACTTTTTTGTGTCGGGTCGATGTAATCACTGGTGACTTCGCACGGCACATCGGCCAAGCCAAGCGCGTGGGTGTCACACTCGAGTGTCCTGGGAAATTGCGGCACGCGGATCGCATGATATGTGGTGGATCGAATATGCTTCATGGATGGGCTGTGAACAGATGAACGGGAAGGGCTGGTTGAGACTCGTTCATGAAACGGGCGGAGCAAGAAGATGGGGAGAGAGGGGTAGAAGCTTGAAAGAGAGCATATAGATGTGTTGATGGGAAAGAAACATTCCATTTTACACCTGACCTGCATTAGAGAAACTTGGATTTATCAAGCATATAGGAGAAAGGATCTCCCATGAAATGGTGCAAGAGAGATGCTACTTAACTTTACGTATGTTTTCGGTTTCGCATGTTTAGCCCAAACCAAATATACCCTTTTCAAACGATGCATTCGTTACTTGGGGCCAAAAAGTCAGTTCTAACATCAACACTTTCCGAAAGCAGGTATTTCTGGCTATTTACTATTGGAAATATGATAAGGGATCTATTTTAGAGATTGTTTGCTAACAATATCCTTTGTTTTGTACTTATGCGTATTATATTCATATTCCTATGTTTTTTACGTATGTGTATTATTTTTATGTTACAATGAACTCCTCTTTCCAACTGGAGACATTTCGTTATAATAAGATCATGTGCTAGTATTACTATAATATTTTGAAGGTGACCCCACCAACAGGCAAATGCCTTAGGGACCACTTAAAGCTCCAGTCTGTAATTAGTTTATACTATGTACAACTTTAAGGGGAAATAGATATATAAATAATATATTACGCCTGGATCACTCGGGACCCAGCACAGGAAGATGTAGTAATCCGTGAGGTAAATAAAATACAAAGCAAAGCCGCACGCATCGTTAAAAACCGCTACGATCATATAGCAGGTGTCACATAGCTGATGGTAGGATTTGGTTGGGAACCATTAGAAACACGTAAGCTAAGCCCAAGGCATAGATTACTTGAAGAACTTCGATCGCATGCGATTTATTTAGTACGATAAGGAGAATATTATTTTAATAAATTCTTATAAGGTTTTGACACTCGGTTAATGTCTCCACTATAGCCATCATGGACACATTCATCCGGTGGGAACCCCGAGATGATTTTACCAGAGCCATTTATCGGGAAAGTATTTCAGTATTACTTTGACCATGCGCTATATTTCTAGAACTGATAGCGGTGACAAAATATGAAAGATACCTTGCCGAACTGGAAAGTGTAAATATTTCTTCTTTTCTCACACCATTAACTGATCATAACAAAATGTAGCGTGACACTAACTTAAGACACATTGCAAACACTCAACCACCTCTATCCTCTACACCTCCTTTTCCCTATCAATGGCTGGCATTCAATGGCTGGCATCCTTGTACTCCCCGCCACACGCCAGTGCGGTGGCTCGCGGGGCAGTATGTAGATGACCCTTGACATACCCATTACGCCATAGCCTTGAGGGGTAGACAGTGAAACAACTGCCATGTTTAGGAAACTGGCTATCTTTTAATGATTCCCTCCATAAGGCCTATTGTCCTTGCATACCTCACAAACTACCCTTTCATACTCATTTAGTATATTTTCTTCTATAATACTCATGCCATTTTTCATACACGCTATAATGGTCTTGATGCTCAGAACTATGGAACTGAGTTCATTTACTTCTAAACCTGATCATTGTACATTTAAAGGTCTCAGGGATACGTTTCTCAAGGTATCATTCAGTTAGTCCGTGAGTACTAGCCTACTACTAGGGCTTCATCTGGATCACATACATCTACAAAAAAAAACATGCTCTTTGTCAACTATTGGTGTATACAACAGAGGAAAACACGGTTCATTTAGAAGAGTTCAATTGGTGACTCTCTTAGGAGAAACTCTATACATATACACTCAAACTTTCTTTACTTCAGGGTTTCTCAGGGGTATTTTAGGAGTGTTATGGGGGTAAAGTGACGATAGTGGTTTTCATTATAGCATTTTAATTCAGGTGTTTTCACTGCAAAATATTGCCTTGAACATAATGCAATAGAGTCAAAGCCATGGCTCACCCATTACCAATAAAAATATCGTGTATAAATAAAAAGTATTGCTTGAAATTACAAAATTTTCCATGTTCTTAAAAAAAACTAAAATTCCACAATGTGCTACCTGAAACTATAAATGGTATAATGATAAAATATCTGGATTTTTGGTCAATTAAAATAATTACAGCGTATCTGGCTACGTTTCGTCAACTTTTATTGACATCATAAGGACTAAAACATAAACAGTACCAAGCAAGAAGTATTGACTTGGTGCTGTTCATGTTTTTAGCCCTTATGATGTCAATAAAAGTTGACGAAACGTAGGCAGATACGCTGTAATTCTTTTAATTTACCAAAACTCCAGAAATTTATAACTATTCATTAAGTGGTCCAGATCCATAAGAATTTTAAATAGTATATTTAGAGAGACTTTTGAACCATTTCTCAACAAAATGTTCAACAATGTTCCATAGATTTTGTAAAATATTCAAATTTTAATGCGTTTTACTTTATTGTGTGGCATTCCACGCAGTTTATTGAATGTACAGATAAAATCGATTCTTAAATATGCAAAAAATAATTTTAATTTGAGGAATAAATATTATTTCTTCATCATCTCTTTTCTGTATTGAAAGCAAGATTACTATTTCTCTCTTTGCCCCTTTACCTTTTATACTTGTTCGTAAGTTCGAAGTTATTTTGGCTTACCTATAATTCCATTTCCCACCGGTAACTTAACACGTGATACTTCTACTGTTATTTCTTCGCCCAATTTATTAATTTGATCATTCCATTAAATCGCTCTTTTTAATGTCCAATCGCTTTAATGTTATCTCCTTTACAAACTTTTCTTATGTTTTCTTTTCGTTATCTGTCACATAATGATTTTCTCGTGATTTCCCATAGTAATTTCATCTACTAAGTGTCCCGTAGCCTTCTTGTTCTTGGACCGGTTTGGTCAAGTTTCCAACATATAAGTCCTCATAATTATTATTCAGTAATATGTATATCGGAAAGAGATATTAATATTCTGAGCAACGGGGTAAGGTGAGAATCGATGAAAAAGTTTAAGGGCGAATCCTTTGCATTTGTGTCGTCATGTTTCAATGACTGATCTCCAGACAACCTAAACGGCAGAGCCAAAATCTATGGGGGGGGGGGTGCTGTTTGTGGGGGAGGGGTTGGAGGAAGGAGGGGGGAGACCTTTGCGGGACATGGGAGGGGAGATCGCAGGAGTGAGAGAGAGACCGACACGGGCGCCACCGCGGACAACGGCGGCGGTTGCACTCAGTACCGTCGGAGACGTCGAGCGCGTCGGATCGGCAAGGGACGTCGCTGCTGAAAAAGCAAGGGGCACGCAAGGTTCGAGATTTCTCGTTTCCGGCAGTGCCGCTTGCGGCGCCGCGGCTGCTACCACCGTCACGGGCCGGTGGTGATACAGAAGAGAACTGGAGGGATTTAATTCCCTCCATTGCATCGCCTCAGCAGCGACCCTGGACCGAGACAATAACAAATACCCGTCAACGTTTCGTACCCAACTATCCCCAGTTCTGAAGCACAAGCTGTTCTGTTTTGGAGTACATCTGTATTCTTCAGCTGAGATGTCAGGAACGGACAATACAGGATACATTACATCGGTGCATAGTCGAGTCTTGTTCCTCTTAGAATTGACCTTGTGTTATCTTTTTTTATTTCCTGAACCCTGTCTCCCAACAGCAATTTGATATCCTTTTCCAAGAAATATTTCTCCAGTTGCCAGGATCGTCAACTTTAGTGTGAATGGTGTTGTCAGGGTTTGGAGAAAAACATCATCGCACTGTTTGGAGTGCATTTAAAATGTTATTCCGCCACGGGCGGCGGAACAAACACCACCAAGTGTCGCTACATTATACTAGGTTGGCCACATGAGAGACGCATAAAGGTAAACCTTGTCAAAATACTGTGCACTATAATCAAGAACCTACGCAGAACAGAAGTGAAATTTCCGATTCTAATTTTTCATCGTATGACCAGTGTCGGAGCAAAGACTATTATCAGGAAAAGTGTTTATGCAGCACAACACTTCATCGGAATACGTGAATTGTGTGTCCGTTTTCTAGAATAAGTGGTAACACGAAGATTTTTCCGAGAACGTAAGAAAACAAGGTTACTCGGTAGTTTGAAATTGCTGTCATTAAAATTTGTCGCATCTGTGGAAATTTAATGTTCCCCCCATACATCAGTCTGTAAACAGCGAGTAAGGAATATTTACAAATGTACGCAATATTTTGGAAGAGGAATCATACATCATCCATTTCGTCTTTAGCTATTCCGTATAAATAGTCAAAGATTTTAATCTTTTGAGGGTTAACGTATCAGGAATTTGTAAGAAATAGTCATTTTCTCTCTTTTGATGTTCCTGGAATAAAAAAGTTGGGCTCCTTATTAGAGTAAATTCTGTGTTGTGTCCAGTATGAATATGTCTTTTTAGGAGTTTTCGTGTGAGCATTGGAACTTACGAGATCCAAATTTCTTCATTCCATTACACGTAATAATAGAAAGGGGCAAGGAAATTTCATATGCCACGCCCTATTAGCACTGTTTCCTGGAAAAAATAAATACATCTTGTTAGCCATCTCGTTGTGAAAGAAATGTGAGTGGATCATTAAAAAAAAGCACTAAAAGCATCCACCTAGTCTGAATATTGTGGTGTTTCATAATATTAATCTTCGGCGTGTTTTCGCCCCGTGGTACTATTTTGTTTGGCAGTAATTCTGTGCGCCAATGGGAGTTTTTCTCAGTGTCTACTCACAGGTTTAACGTGTATCCTTCCCAGAAGAACCCAACACAAGAATACTTATCACGCCTAAATTTCTTGTCTCTGCTATTCCCTGTGAATCCGCCCGTCAGAACTTGGGTGCAACACGTAGTACACAAAACGGTATAGTTATCAAGAGTGGACATGTCCTGATATTCCCCCATTACAATATTTCCCCCAATCAAGAGAAAACTTCCATCTCATATCCTCACAAGACGTAGATCATCAAGGTTAAATTCTAACGTCCCTAATATCTTGCCGCAATACCACACTTTCTGTCGCTGCGTGAGTTCGCCAGTGAAAAAGCAGTAATCTATGATAGGGATTATGCTACTTAATCCAGAGTGAAATGGATAACATTCCGGTGGTTCTGTTTTTGCATCAGTGACACCACAAAAAAGATCTACCTAACAGCTTCGGAAAGGAAACTTCAGCAAAAGGAAACTTCGCAGCGCGTGTTTTCGTCGGAAGCACCTCAGTCTTGATAAATTCTCTGGTACCAGGCCATCCCTATTTGGCGGCCATGCACTAATTCGAGAGAAAGTAGTCACTCTACTCCCAGAAACAGGGGGCACAGTTGTCATAAAGTGAACGCTATTGTAGCACCTTGGCTTCGAATGTGCATCAGTGTGGCATACCATAAAGCTCCAAAAATCAGGAGTAAACTTTCAGTGCATTGTTCTTCCCTACTCCCTTCCCCAATAGGGAATTTGTGTGCCATCCTACGATATCCGATACGGCAACCCTTGGCTCCCACCCTCAAGAGTCCCTTTACACCCATAGCCCATCAGTGTGACGGGTCAATGATATCTCCAGATGTAGAGATTACTTTAAATCACATATCCTTACTGAGATACCCAATCCAGGAAATATCATCCCCTATCAAGTTCCTACAACCCTCTCACACCTTGCACAACTCTGTGAATACAACAAGGAGGAAGCAGGCTCAGTAGGCCCAACTCAAGAAGGTTTATTCATTGCAGTGTCCATGTCCTAATATCCCCGTGACACTGATCGAGAAATGTGGTGTGACCTCCCTTAAAAGTTCTCCCACAAATCTGAAAGAAACTTTTAGTGACAGTTTTTCACGGGCGCGCACTTGCGGGTGGCCATTGGTGTTTTAAACGCCCGGTCACTATCGTCCCAGGCCAGCGCTCAATTCTTGTTAGTGTACCGAGTGCGAGATGTCCTCGCGTGTGATGCCGGTCGACGAGGCGGGATAAGCCGCGTGCCTCGCTCGAAACCTAACGGTGGACCCCTTCCTTTGAGTGTGCTGTGACGGGAAGGGGGGGGGGGGGAGATTGCTACTGTGTTGTGGAACGAGGGCTTCCCTTTGTGTTTTTCCTCGGCAGAAGCGGGAATCTGACGGGGTCCCAGCCGAGAAAACGAAGTCATTCTGTACGACGTGAGGAAATTGAAATTTGGACGAAGGAGGACACATCACGAATCTACGATGGGATTTTCAAGAGTTCTATTCTTCATTCCCATTTTCCTCCTCGAATACGGTAAGTCACATATTCTGTTTTCAACACCGCAATTAAGTACCTACACATGCTTGAAAGGAAAGCAAGTTTCTAAGTGGTTAAAATGTACGAAATATTTTTTCCCGTCCATAAAGAAGTTTTAAATGTGAAAAAGTGAGTTATTTTTTAAATTGGCAGTGTGCGTTTGAAAAGCATACAGTAACATGTTGAGCAGTAGCAGTAATGTAGGAAAATTAAATTCTTTTAGAACATAAAACAAAAACTTAAAAAGATCCTGAAGGTCTATTATTAACGAATTAAATATTCTCTTAAAATAACATTTAACTTCCTTTGATACTTGGCTTATAGGTTTGCGAAGATGCAAATATTGAAGTCACAAAAGGCCAAAACAAGTTTTAGGATGTTCCTTTCAGACAGCTGAAAATTACAATAACCCGTTTTATATGGCACTAAAATTATCGTTTGTAGGGATTGATTTTATTGATAGAGAAACTTCCGTTAGAAATTGAACAAGGATGATAAAATCACAATGAGAAATCAAATACGAAACTTCACGCTAACAGTGATTCATTTTTTGCAAGATTTGCAAGAAAGGTTGCGTGATTTGTTTTCTAGGGTAAAACTCTCTAAAAATAAAGCTTAAAAGTTTAGAAAGGAAAGAAGTGAATATTTCCACGAACGATTTATCTCAAATGTAAAAACCTAATCCATCATTTCTTTCTGCAAGGAATTTATCTCTTATGAAGATTTCAGAAGAATATTTTACGAATGATTTCAGGGTGAATGGTGGATACATTTATTATTGGGAGTGCTCCCGTCAAATTGTAAGAGAACCGCCACGACCTGAGCGAAAACAATTTTTTCATAAGGGAACGCAAAGCATCTCCGAATCACGTGAAGCTGCGAAAGAAGGAGCCAAGAAAGAGTTTTAATCCCTACCCTCTCCGTATTTCCACTTCAAAACCTCCACTTTTCAAAGCCATTATGCTACCATAAATACAACAAACACTTTACATAGTGGGAACAAATATTTTCTCATCAAATAGTCGTTATTTCGGAAAATGAAGCGTTTTATGGAATAAAACGCTTTTAGGCAGAAAATCTAAAATCCGAATGTGATGATTTTCGAAGAAGCTTATCAGAATCTTTCGAAGAAGCATATCTAAAGATAGCACATCCAAATGTGCCATTTAAAAATATCAAATAAACATGATGGTAGTGATTGTTAATCCTAAATTCGCTTAAAAGGCATAAAATAAAGACAAATAGCGGAATAAATGAAGTATATTCGCTTTGGCGTTGTCTTCAGTTAATCTTATTTAGGTTTCTTCCATCATTTACCTTCAAGTTCATATTTACATTTTAAAACAAAGCGCAGCATTGATTGCTTACTTCTATAAAAGCAATTGAGTTTTTCCATACTCGTGCCATGATCTTCCTTTTTATTTGATTTAAAATTGGTTATCACCATCCTTCTTCAAAAGTATTTTTTCCAACGAAAAGTGAAAATGTACCCATCAATCTTTTATGCAATCTTTAATCAAGAGGAGATTAAGTTTCAGTTTAATTTTTTTGTTTCAAATATTACCTTTGGCATGAATCAGCCTAGGCCAAAGTTTTCAGCCTAGGTTACATTTCTTTATTTTATATTCATTATCTCTATGTGGAGTATAATCGTGTGAACATTAAATTCTCCTCACAACTACTGTGTTTAAAAAAAAAACAAACATTCAAAACTTCTTGCATTTTTCGGTCATTCAGCGGTCGGTATTATATCGGTCATTTCTCCAAACGAGCGAAATTACTGCAAGTAGAAACAACCAAACGGTGTTTGACCAAAAATAGTTATTTTCTCCACATGATCATTACGAATATGTACGATAGAACATTAACACTGTCCATTTCACCTTATACTCGTTTCAGAACGAAAGAAAGCCATAATTCCGGTACTACACCGATGACAAAAGATACTCCTCCGCCATTTTGCATATGCCTAAAATATCATTATATATTTTCAGGTTTAAGATTAGTTTCACTGTCTTCCATGCATAGAAAATTATGATGTCAGAGTTATTGCATTCCGTGACTTTTCCTCTATCAATCCTGATGTATTACCCGATTCATGGCGTGAATGTAGACTTGCGACATGATCTAACGCGGGTGGTGAAATCGTAGATGAATGAAAGTTCGACCGAATAAGGCCTCTCACTGTACAGCTCTCACAATTGAGCGCGCCCAACTGGGTAAGTGGATGAGATATTGTATTAGAGCCCGGAGCAATGCTTTCAAATTCCAATTTCGATGCAATATTCATTGAATTTTGTGTTTTTTCCTGGCCCACTTGTAAACACACTTCCGAGATATAAAAGGACAGATCAACAAGCGTATAAAACAGAAAAAAAAACAATACCCGTGAATAAACAATGTGAATTTAGCAAGTGGTACTGCAGGAACAAGAAAAATAATTATAAAAACTTAAATTTAATAAATAAAAAAGCGAGGGCAGCTAGAAGGCGGTGTATTGAATGATAATTTGTCATGGACTGTAAGCCAAGAAGTGTATGCCTAGACTATTTGGGTTGTTTAAATTTTTTGTCTCCCATTGTAACCATAAACGGCCTATATAAATATAAGCTGGAAAATCAAAGCGTCTAAAGAACGTAATCAAAGCCACACAATGGAAAGCTAGTGAAAAAAGGAATTTATTATAAATATGATTTTCCATTGGCATAAAGGGAAAAGTTAAAAACAATACTTCCAACGTTTTCAATATGCATTTTATAAGTTGTTGATACTAAACCGCAGCTTATTTGTAGTGAAATTGCTCCTCTAAGACCATGTGAAATTACGAAGAAGCAGAGCAAAACACGGGTTAATATTACATAAGAAAGAAGCAATGTTGAATGACTCAACAATATAGAGGCTATCGCACCATTTCTTATAGTCATCGAAGAAGAAGCAAGTTGAACCTTTAATGAGTTAAGTGATGTGTATATTTACAATATACAATTTGGTATGGTGACTCATAACATATAATTGGTTACAAAATAAGCTATCGCTACTTTATGAATCCTAATGTGTATTTAGGCAGGTAACCAGATATAACGGTGATAAACAAAGTGTTTACATTTCCTAACTCGTGCGTACGCCTTGGTTACAACATAGTGATTTATGAGAAAACAGTAACAATGCAAAGCCAAAGTAGGATGAATATTAACGCTAAGGCCTCTATATTGTGTCCATTGCATGATATGCTAAAAAATGGATTACACGGGTATTCTCGCTAGCTACTAGGTGTCCTTGTGACTTTTTTTTTTAGAACCAAACATGAGTAATAATATTGCCCCGAGCTTACATTATTGAAATGTAAAGACGGTCTACAAAAATGAATAAAATGATTACCAGTGAAGGAAATAAGAAGCATTTGATGAAGAGAATGGTTTTCCGGGTTTCCATCCACGTTTATCCATTTTTTATGGACAATATTTCGCAAGCGTTCCTGCTAGCTTCCTCAGGTCCGTTGAATACGGTGCTGTCAAAATTTATGTCATGCGTTGGCTCATTCCACTGATGTTCCATGACCGCCGACTGGCGGAGTTCTCCGTTTTTCACGGCCCTCTTATGCTCTTGGAGCCGGCATTTTAGTGCTCTTTAGGTCTGGCCGATGTAGGAGTTACCGCAGCTACACTTGATTTGGTATATTCCTCCAAATATGTCTTCCGGGAGGTTGTCCTTGGAGTTGAGGAGGATGTCTGCCGTTTTCCTGACGCACTTTAACCTCGTCATGACGTTGTATTTGAGAGGAGCTCTTGCGATTTTTTCTGTGGTTCCGACGACGTACGGCAGGATAGCATATGCCTTTGGTTTTAACTTCAGAGCTCTCCTCGGCGGTCCTTTCAAGGACCAACCGTTTCCTCTGGTCGTAATTTTTCATTTCTTTAGGACTGTTTCTCGACGGAAGCCATTCATCTGAAAGGTTTTCAGGAGATGCTGTTTTTCTTTAGCTATGGAAGCAGCGTCAGATAGCGAGCATGCTCGGTTGAACAGGGTCTTTATAACTGCGTTATTCTGTTGAGGACGATGATGGGTGTCTGCGGTGAGTATGGGTCTTTTTCCGGAAAACGGAATGTTCTAAAGACTCATCTTTTATTATTTCTATTTCCTATTAGGCTATTTCCCTAGAATCATAGGAGTCAATAGAGATATGTAGGAGAACTCATCAAAATTTCAACCGAGAGGACGGCTACACCCTCGCTACCGCTTGGAAACGGCTCTTCAATAGTACCGACCAATCACGACACACCTCCACCAGAAGGAACGAAAACGGTATAACATAAAAAGGACGGACCAAACCCTGAAATCCAACGGACCTGAGGAAGCTAGCTGGAAGGCTGGCGAAATATTTTCCATCAACAATGGATAAATGTGGATGGAAACCCGGAAAACCATTCTCTTCATCAAAAGAAACTCCGCGGAATCCTTCACGAAAACCTAAGGAGCTTTTTTTCGCATTCCATATGCTACCAGAAGCTAATGACCTTCAAACTGACCGATATTTTCATAACTTTCGTGACCACAGCCATAATTCAGCCATTCGTTCACAATTTCCACTATTCGCGAATACTTACCCAAGTATTTTCTCTAATAACGTCAAGATCTTCGGCAATTCAGTTAGAGGCAGGTAATTGGCGTCTGCTTCAAAGCCATAATAATGTACCATAATGGGTGAAAATATGTATTGTTTCATAATGATTGCGTTCTGATATCTGAATGCCCTGGAAATCGATTGAGAAAAATATCACGGAGGTCCGAGCGGTCCTGGAAAATTACCATACACATGATTGATGGGAAAATTGCAAGGGAATAGAGAAGTTAAAAAGAAACCACAGAGGAATTTGTGATCGAATTAAGTTCATAAGAGGTTTGGAGATATCTAGCCACGCTTTTCCCATGCTTATATTACTGCTATGCATTAGCTATTCCACATGAAATCTTAAAATATGAAATGATCAATACTTGATGAACCAAGGACTTATTTTTCTAAAATGACTGACATGCTGTGTCAAAATTCTTCTCAGAAATACTCGTAAAAACATTATTGGGTAGCTCTTTCTAGTCTTCAGGTGTCACCCCACTATTTCGTTCTCAATCATTTCTGAGTCTAACCCTCCAACATACACTATGCAATTCTCTAAACTATGTACTATCCAAACATACTAATGTTTCTTATCTCTGAAATTTTCGTATGATTAGAAGTAAACTACTATTTTAGTGCTATTTATTCTCTACATTTTTATTGAAACTTGAATCAATTAAGTCAACTAAGCTAAATCATATTTTAATGAAATAGTAAAACAAATGATTAAAATAAAAGAAAATGTAGCAATTAATATAAAAATATATTTGATAAAGACAGAAATTTGCAACAAATTAACCGGTTAAAGTTAATCCGTAGATATCTTGATCGTAGACATCTTGATCATGAGAAGCTTAACATGATTAATTAGTTTATCAATGGGTTTGGGTCCTTCATAGGAATGTTGCTAGGGAGGAGATACATGAATAAACAATATTCTGGAATAACTATCTTCCCATTCTCTCTATTTGACATTCTTCTTGCTAATTGTAATTGCTTGCAAGACAATAAGTTTGCTGAAATTTCAAGACATTCAAAACCGAATAACTTTCACCTGATTACATTATATAATTGGTAAAAAGGTAATTCTAGCAATTGATTCACTAAGCATACAAATTTATGCCTTACATAACTTCGGCGATGGAACAGTGAGCCTAATTAAAATTTCAATGAAAGATAAAAGCAGCAATTGTAATTTATTTAACTAATATTTGTAGAACGAGCATGTAGTTGTTGTAACACCTACTTTTGAGATTACAATCCAAATATTTAAAAACATTCACCTATACACGGCCATGAACTTTTCACTAACCTTAAACGTTTTTACTCATTAAATATCTTACTCCTTGTCTTCAATGTGCACCACTTACTTCATCACTTCAGCTGACTAACCTTCCGTGCTAAAGCCATGAAGGCAAAATTAAAATCAGATAAGGCGACGTATTCCATAATTTGCTCCACAGGATAAGACTCGAGGGAGTCTGAGGTTTATCAGTTCTCAGCCGAGATTTCACAAAGGTAACATGGATTAGTGAAGAAAATGGAATTAAGAGTGGAAGGTCAATTTCTACGTAGAGCAGGAAAAAACATCGAAATCGGAGTTATCTTTAAAGCAATTGAATAGAAAAATATGATCCAAAACCGCAAAAAGTAGCCATCAATGAGCTTAGTTGATTCATCTACTCCATTCAGTAATGTTTTCGGTGGCCAGTAGGCATGTCATTTGGGGTGACGAATACAGGCCATGCCATCGCGCTTTGGAGGATAGGCTAGTAAATAAGTAAATGGAGGAAGGGAAGAAAGCAAGTGGGAATGTGGGAGGGAGAGAAACACAATGTCAGCATTGGATTATACACTTCACTCCACTAGACCATAGACTTCAAGGGGTCTACATTGTTGGTACATTCGACGAATGGGGCACTAGACGTTTTCTTCTCATAGTACTCAAGTATGAATCTAGAAGATCTAGAGATAAAAATAATTTTCTCTGCTGGGATAAAAATAAGTTTCTCGGGATGGGATACCAGTAATCTAGCCTTTACATTCACCCTCTATTCCATTTACCTACAACCTATGATGCTGTTGCTTAGGGAAGCAACAGCGTAGAGACGAAATTATTCGCACCTACATTTAATTTATCTGTGGAAATATATATGTAGGTACTTAATTTATTTGATGACCATGACTTGTACAAATTTATGCTACGAAAAAAATAATCCATTTGATATGGAATTTAACGTGTTGTCAGAAAAATCACTGTTGATAATATTTTCGTAATTGTTACCTAATACTTTGAAAGACCTAGTAAGTTCCATATCACACAATAAATTCATTCAATCCCAAAAAATGACGCCCGACGCAATTTAGGCCATTGCTTGCTCGGATGAAAAATTAACGAGGACCCAGCCGTGTATGTTTTATGCTCGCTGGACAAAGCAGGCAAAGCGTTACAGAAGAGTTATTTTCTGTCACCCCATATAACGGAATTCAGAACACGGAAATTATCCGCATATTCATTTGAAACATTAAAGCAAACCGTTGGTGAAAGGGAGATTCAATAACTGTGATTAATATTCCAAAGAGTTTATCCGTTTTAAGCCGGTTGCGGTGAGCCGGGTATTATGCCTCTTCTCTCCAATTATCGCCGCAGGGGCGCTCTCTGCACCCACATCCCTGTACCCTGCAGGCCAACGCACCCTCGCATTGTCACGCAAACATACCCTGCCTAAGGGTCGCCCGGAGTTCTCCCTCCCGTAGTACCCCGACAACCGGCCCCGTTTGCCCAGACTCAACTCTCGGGTCGCTATCACCTGCGCAAGACCAGCCCGCGCGGGTCGACCCCCGTACTGAAAAGCCATCCCTGTCCCCACCCAATTACCTTGTCGCTTGTAACCTTCGATCACGGCGCAAGCTTTCCACATTACCACCCACCAGACGTAAGTTAGGCGGTCACGAAGATGGATCAGTTGCAGTTCGAACAGCGCCCCCGGCTGCTTGCCGTCTGGCGGCCGGCGATTTCTGTGTCTACTCCCGCGCTAGAATCCCAGAAGCCACGATTATACGCTCAGCCATCGCAAAGACGTGTGTCGCGACAATATAATCCTAAGGAAGTGCGAATTGTTTTCATACATCAGGACAGATGTATGTTTCAATGGAGTCAAACGTACGTACTTTGACTCCATGACGGGCAAACGGGCGGGACGGGTAGTGTCATCCTCCTACTCGCTGAGACGTGGAAGCGACATCTGATGGTTGTTTATCTTGTAAAACAGCTGGTAATGATGTGAGTGGTAGCCTCGTCTTTTTGGAATTCCATCTCAAAATTTTGAGAACCTAAATTGAGAACTTGGCGACTTTACTGTTATTTTTGGCTAACTGCAAAGTTTCCTACCCTGTAAGAATGTGGTACTCAACCTGAGTTACGATCGCCCTTAATGTACGTATGCCGTAAGTTACGTATGCCTTTAGTAGTTTATGGGGATGCTATAAAACGTGAATAATGACTTAACTGAGGAAAGCATGACCACATTCTCGCTGCAAGTGACCCAAATGAATGTGAGAGCAAGAGGTACGCCAAGATGAAATGGGTTACTGAGAGGTATGAAAACAGGTTGGAATACGTTGCTGCGACTCTGATATTTATCACTTCCATTTGTAAAGTCTTTGGATAGATACAATATATATACAAATATAAACATACTTTTAAAACACAGGCACACGAAAATTAAAAGGACACACAGAATAATTTGCGGGACGTTTCGACGGGCAAGCCGCCACCGTCAGCGACATGAGACTAACTGACAAGAGTTAGTTATGGAAATTCTTAGACTTATCAAACGAAATAAGAAATATATTGAGAAATAATATAAAAGTTAAGTTTAGATAAAACATAATTTTATTTATTTCAATTAAAATACAAAATAAATTATTTTTAACTTTTTAATGGTAAAATCATTGATGATTCCATAAAAGTATAATTTGTATATGATTTACCACATGATAGAAAATATGAGATGATTCCTTAACCACTATTCTTTTATAAAATGCAATTGTTAACTCTCGGTTTATCTGACAGTCATGCTATTTTCACTAGAAAAAAAGGGATTAATAAATATTATTAATGCCAAAAATTCCGCCATAAATGACGTTCCACACTGAAAATTTCAGGCTTCCACAACCATAGCTACAGTTGGTAGCATGTATTTTGCGTGAGATCTCTATACTTTCCTGTAAATTATGAAAAAGAAACGTCAAATACAGCTCTACAACTGTCGGACGGTACGTCGATCTCCCTTATTACTTAATTAAATATTAGAATACTGCGAATATTTGGTATCACTACACCTTTTTTCCGGCCACAATTTAGGTAATCCTGTGCACAAAATAAAAACCGAACATATCTCTCTATGGCCTACCAAAATAACTAAACAGTTGAATAAGCGAAGAAGACAAATATGTCAGTGGTGACTACTAAAATGATGAGAGTAGCTTCAAATGACAGCAAAATCATGCGGCTCAATAACTGCGAGTATTTATATTTCGGTTTCTCCACGTCTTGCCTCAAGAATCAGCTGTGTTTATTTACTCTATACGAAAACCTCCCGTCATCCCATCATTACTAGGGAGGTCACAAACATTTGTTGGTCTTAGAATAGCCAGAACCCGGGTGGAACCTGCCAGTCGGCGATTTCGCTGTCCCCAGTCCCCACCTGAACCTCAATCCAAGGACTACTGTACGCTCAGCCGTCAAAACTTCGCAATTGCGGGCTCCTAAGATTTTGAGAGAAACTGCTGGAGCTGCTAAAAGGATGTATGGCAGGGGGCGTTAGTGCACCAGACGTGAACATATGAGGGATTTGGGGAACAGGAATCGGTAGAGGGAATGTTTGAAAGTTCAAACGTCGTGATTACGAAGAGTATTAGGGTCGTCGTATTTTTTTTCCAGCAGTAATCATTATTACATAGGAAGACGGAAATTATGTACCTCTCTAGAAGGGGTTTTGTAGCTTTTCAATTTCAAATCATAAAATCCTCCCATTTGTTAATTGATAGGGTGTGGATAACACGGGTGGATATAATGAATAATTATCGGTAGTAGTATACATAAGAGCATGGTTCAGACATTCTAGACGTTTTACAGTTATATTCATTCAGGTTGAAAAAAACGACATTTACGAATGTTACATAAAAACACCCAATTCGATTGAGTATCTCCATTACTTATTTGATTCTGTCCGTTCAAGAAGCACTAAAAAATAGTGATGTAGGTTATAGGTGATAAAAATGGACAAATCAATGGGAAAATAATTTATGAAAGGTTTAGTTGGACTATGACGTTAATTTTAATATGATATGCAACTGAAAATTAATCGAAATTTAGTAACTAATGTTGCCATCACGCGTTTTATCATAGATCGAAATTATCTTAAGCATTGTTTCTCTTTACCAATGAGAATATGCCGCCACGTGATAGTTGTGACACCCCTCGGATTGTGACCCACTTTCTGACGCAATGAGAAAAATATCGAGAATTGCATAGTGAGTAGACATGACCTAGGCATTAGGGTGAACCTAGAACATGTTCTTGACACCCTAAGCTAAGAGTTATTCTAGTTATTCAACAAACATTTTTAAATGTAATTTATGGTATTCTATTGAATAAATATTTTTCATTCATTTTTTTATTCATTTTAAATTTAATTTTAAAATACCATGAAAGAGTTTTCTATATACATGAAAGATCAGCAAAATGACTCATCATGCCAAGACACACATAAAACAGCTTTTTTTTCTCATTTCTAATACTCTTTAGATATACCCGCTTGGATTTGGTAGATTTTTTCCAGGGTATACCCAGTCTAAAACAGTTATGTACCTCACATTTTTAAGCACCAACGCTCTTTTTTCCAAGCCGAACAGATTATTTGAGCTTCTTTTACTAGTATTCCACTTTCCCCTCGCATACATCAACTTTTGCTGAAATCTAAAAAGCTTCGACGTGTATAGGTCATTTTGGATTTACTCTATACCGCTTTATAACAAAAGAAACTGCACTCGGACGAATTGAGGATTCATTTCTCCAAATTCGAGCGAAGACGAACGATGCTGAAATTCGGTAATCGAACGAGAAGCGGTATCCATCAGCGCAAGACGTTTCCCGTACATATTTCGAGCAGATTAGGGAAGGAATGGCTTAGGTGACAGCAGATGTGGAATCTTCGGGATATTACTTTTCTTTACATGCGAAAGTACTGGCAGCCGCCACAAGCTTATTCCCTGCCCTTGAACCCCGCAAAAGTTGTATTTATGTTTCCTAATATCATGAGCTCCCCCCAAGATCAGTCTCGCCTTAGATGTTTGTCTTTCAACAGTATCGAAGCACTTCCAGCGTCCACGTTGTGGCATCGGACTGCGTGTTTGGCCCTTATATTTCGTGGTTCCCTTCTGAAATGATTGGCCTATGATTTAAAAGAGGTGTAGAAATATTTTATTTGAATACTATTACTTTGAAATTCATCCATAAAAATAGTATGCTTATTTAAAAAAATAAAAGTTTATGAAAAAACTTAAGATTCTATAAAAATATTATTGTAAAAATATTTTATGCATTATTTAACGATGCTAATATTTCTTGATTCTTTAGCTGCCATGAAGGTTTTTCCAAGTTCATTATCTCTTCATGTTCTGCACCAAAGCTTTCATATAATATGCGTTTCAAAATGGTGTTTCCAGTTAGATGTAGCAGATAGTTTTGCGTACTCCTCTTCGTCGTTTGAACATTTTCTTTTATCTGTAATTTAGCGGAATATAAATTTTTCTGTATTTTTACTTACTGATGACAGTGAATTACAAATATTTGATGATATTTTCCAATAAATCGGGTGATTGCTATAGCCGTCTCGATTATTATTTGCTTCATTATGAAATAATATTTCAGTAAAAATTAGAATGAATGTATTCTATTTAAATCCACCATTTTAAAGAATATTGTCTACATACAATGATATGTTATGACAAATAAGTACATGCCTGAAAGATTCGAGCATTTGGCTTCCAAGAGTTAACACCCAACATTCGCAGAGTGAAGGAAAGTAGGAGCCCTACTTTGTTTGCAGGAAAACAATCATATTTTTAAACTTAGATTTAATCACAATTGACAACTGTCTATATATCCCACGCATATCCTTCACAACGATATTGACGTGAGCGCTAAGTTCACCATGGATGTTGTAACAAATTAGGAGTTACAAATGCATTTCTTCAAGTGAAATTAATTCCTCTCATTTTTAGAGAATGGCGTGCGCTTAATCCGAACGTACGTGTTTTTTATAAGAAATTGAATTACATCCGTTAATAGCATATTTCTGACTAAAGAAACGTTGAATTCATGAAAATGTTTTTATTAATACATTTTTTAATGTTGCAGAATGCTAACTAAATCCCACATCCAAAACAACAATTTTACTGAAATAATTTTAAGGTACCTCCTATGGCAAGTGATATCAATTAAGTATTATAATTCCAGGGTTAACACTGAAAATGTTACTTTTTATTTCGTGGATTGTGACATACTGCGACGTACTTCGGAATTCAGCTAATCACGTAATATGTCTAAAACAGCTATGTGTTTTCACAACACCAAGTTTCAATGCCAAACCTAGGATTTTCGTTTAGAATCGATTACATAGCAAGATATTTAACAGCACATTTAGGCAATTCAGACCGGGGGATGACGCAGTAAGATAGAAAGGAAAGGTATCAATTAATGGTGTCTTCATTGACAAACCTGACCCAAAAGGGGGACAATAGTGATTCTACGAATGCTTTCATAATCTCCCCACCTCATTTCTTTTTATACACATCATTTATTGCTTTTATTTACAATTACTTTTAGTACCTGTGCCAATAAAGACATTTGCCGACTACATGCTACGCATGAAGACCGATAACTTATTAAATGGAATTAAATTGGATGAATGTGAAAATCTTAACCAATTTATATTCGTCGATCAAAGTTGACATGAACAAAAAGCTAGAAATTACTAATTGATAAATAGTAATAAACTCACTCTTTACACGGAGAATGCTCATTGCCCAAGAGGTTTCACCGTCTACAAACAGCTTCTTACCTGAAAAATAGGAAATCACCCATGCATTACCAAATTTAAAGAAACTAATGCACAAGAAATCGAATATTACGTGTTGCATCCAACTTAGATCTTAGTTAGATTTTCCAAATAACAATTGACTTAATATCGGTAAAAAAACCGCACCATTCTTAACCTTGCTGATATACGAAGCAGATTCGGCACTTTCACTGCCTCCTTAAAGCCAAAATATCACTCCACCAGCATAATATTGTGCCTTAGTGTAAATTTAGGTAGAAATAAAATAATATAACTTTTAAAAACTAAAGAATAGTTAAACCCTTTTAAGAATATTGTGTTCATTGGTTGAGAAAAAGATTATCTCAGAATTAATCCTGGTGATAATGGTAACAGAAAACACTGCGTACCAGCACATATTTACAGCGATGATGAAAAGGAATGCAATGAATTTTAATGCACCCAACAAAACCTAAAAGCAATAAACGTAGATATATTTTTCTAGGAATTCAATGCAATGAGTTTATTAGACATTTTTCATTAATGCTGAAGACGTAACTACCAAAATAGTATAAGTTAATCAAACAAGACTTGAACATGTTCACTTATTTTTTGCAAAATATCATTTATCTACCAATTATGTGAAGCAGTTTTGGATAATTTTGATGCATAGCTTTAATTAACTTAAATAATTACTATTTTTCTTTAAATACAAAACAAATAAAGAAAAAAAAATACAAGGGCATATAATGAACAAAACTGAGGTTTAATTCACGTACCGACTGCAAAATATTCCTGGTTATCATCGGTGTTATCTGGCAGTTCCAACGTCTGTATGTAAATAACACTTAAGTAGTGAATTTCAGTGTGTTGGGTAATTACTCCTACTTCTTTGAATGGTGTTTCCACACTGAGTGCAGATATAACTATAACGTTTCCCTTTCAATACATAGGGTTCCTTGATGACGTAAATAACACGAGTCCGCGTAGCAGTGACTTTTGTCTGTTAGTCACACGAATTAATTCCATAACATGGGAAGCACTTGGCAATTGAAGTGATTTATGTCAAAGAGGATATTAATCCATAAGACTCAACGCCATTTGCACATTTATTCATGTGGATAATTTACCATTTCATTGCTAGACGCTTTGACTTCAAAGTCTTCCGATTATATCACTGTCATTGATTGTAGTTTTTCATTTTAATACAGGATATTCAAAGATTAGTAAGATTTATCCTCCTAAAAAAACTTATTGGCAAGAAATTGGGAGTGGTAAATCTTATGAGATGAATTAGCATGCTAAATTCACATGATCCTGGCAACATTTTTGAAAAGTATTGGTATGTATATTCGCATTTGTCCAAAAATATATTTACTTTGGCGAGCGGTCTAAAAAAATAAAAAAAGAGCAAAATGTGTGCATGAGCCGAATAAATACGCTTGAGCGTTTTTTATTAAATATCATTTTAGTAAACTGACCGAAGCTTCCACCTCATGTTCCTGTTCAAATAGTTGACTTGGCTGACTGGATGTGGTAATAAATTCAGATCAAATTCTCTAAGCAGTAGTCGACATACGTTGCTGAATAAAGAGCATGTAGAAGAAAAAGTGGACACTTTTGTACAAAGGAGTTAGAAAAAATAAGTCCCTTGCTGTAGGAATTAATTTTTCTCAGTTAGGAATAACCATCTAAGCATCGTCGCACGTGTTTAACTTACTCATGCATTCTTCTTTGAAACATGTTAGAAAATTGATAGAGAATGAGTATTAATACAAAATGATCAATGTAAAAGTTATAAATATTAAATGTTTTATGGAGAATTGGTAATTTAAAAAATTACTTTTCTTCACTCGCCAAAGCTTTAAAAATTTATTGTTTTATCTTCAGGGCTAACAACAGTAACATTTAATGTAAGTATTTACAATTGTTTTTAAAAATACAAATGAATGAAAAAAAATAAAAAAAGAGTGGTCAATAACAACTATCATCAAAAGTTATAAAGAATTATAAAATGTTTTTTTTATCATCGCTACTCTTTTTTTCTTAGTGCGATATTCCACAGAGGAAAAATCATTCACCTTGAACGGGGTTCAAACCCGGATACCTCAATTTCGCACTGAGTGCTTTAACCAGTTAGTTCAAAGCTACTGCGCTAAACTAGTGAAAGAATTTAACCGGTACCTTAAATAGTTAAAGCACTCGGCGCGAAATAGAGGGATCCGGGTTCGATTCCCGGTCAAGGCGAATTATTTTTCCTCTGTAGAATATCGCACTCTGTGCACTTTCGGGTGACTCCGTCAAGGTAACTACTGTGGCTAGTTCCGGTATCATCAAAATTACCTTTTTTTTCTTAAACATATCTGAATCGAGTTTACGAGTATGCTCGGAAAATCCTATTGGGACATGTATCGAAGTGATCCAACGTAGATTCTAGTTTCTATATTCCAAGTTTTAACCAATTCATAAACATTTAATGTTCTATAAACAAATAAATAGTGAACATACCACCCAAAAACCATCTTAAGATATAGAGTAGGTCACATGTAACCCATGCTCAATTTAGTGAGAGGAATTCAAAACGTTGGGCATCTGTTCTTCACAAAAAATGCCGTAGTGTACGAATTTTGACAATGTAAGCACTCATAAAACCCTTATTAGTACATGAAAAAAGCGTGAATATATTTTCGTCCATCTGGAAATTATTCTTCTTCTTTTGCGTACTTAGTTCTTCAAAGTCCTATAAACAGATTTGTTTTCCATTCTGAGTTCGATGAGCAATATCAACCTTTATTTGGAGGACGAATAATCCTTCTTTCTTGCATCAACCTACTTTCTGAGCATTAAAGGGATATAGTCCCCTGGAAACAGATCTCTCCACTTATTCTCATAAAACGTGCATAGAAAAATTAAGCGCATGAGTGCAAGCCTCATTACCTCATCAAATACCTCATTCATTATGCATAATTCGTTATAATCGTCTTAAAGACCTCTGCCTTCGTAGACGACGACGTCAAAAGGTTTTTCAAATGCCCCATCGACCTACTTCATTGGCTCTCGTCGAAGAGTTGAAAATCACAAAAAATAGACGCTGCTTGCAAAATCCCCGTAACCTTTTGGCCTGTTTTTTATCCTTGCCGTGATTCCGAGGAATATTGATGGTACCACAGATGGCGCAGCCGCCTTGAAGCCAAGATTACTTGATTAATTGACTTTTGGAGAAGTACAAGCGGGCTGAGGCACTCTCATTCACGATCTCTCACAGCTCCAAAGCTAGAATAAATTAAGAAATTCTATAGATCTTTTCGGTGAAATATCATCTGGAAACAGCAATCCTTACTGAATATTTTTAAGCATTCAGTCGCGAAAAAAAATCATCGTTTACCGGAAAGCAGAATGAAGCGTACAGTACAAAAAGAGAAGTACCAGGAAAAAATAACCGTGCTGAATCTGAGTGATGTTATTGAAAGGTCATTTCTCACAGTTTATAGTTGCCAATAATAATTTTCGGGCAACCTTAGTGGAAAAGGTATAATGATTTATTAGCGGAAAATCATATTTTGGGCTGTGGCCACAATGAAGCATATAAAAACTGCTTATGATGTGGTAAATTATTGAGAAGTCAGCCCTCGAGGTGAATATTTACCAATAAAAGCTATTGGTAATAAAAGGTTTTAAATCTTGCCAAGGTTTATTGAGAATTTGAAAAAAAACACAAAAAAAGAAATACGAAAAGACTCCAACAAGAGACCCTGCAATGAGATAGTTTTCATCAATGACATATCAACCATTTTTTGTTGATATTCCAAGAGACCGGAAGAATTATTTTCCAAATCTGCTCATTACTGATATTCTGAATGCTTTCACTACGGTTTATTTTTCAGATGATGAATATAAATTCATTGTTTTAATGCAAGAAATTATTGAAAGGATAACAGCCCTCTATTCATGAAACGACCACTACACACTTTTAAACAAATCGTTGATCGGTTGGGAGGACCCAAGCCATAATTCAATACCGACAATGCAAAATACGACATACAATCAATACAAAACTGCAAGTACCCATTTATTCAGCAAAATTTTCATTCCTCACTAACACGTGGAACTGAGGAAAGTTAAGCCCCTGTGGCCTTAAAGAGACTCGAGGGACATTTGGTACAGAGGAAAAGGGAAATGAAACATCTCTTGCCGCGAGGTACATAAACAGAGAAAACGAGCCAATTTCATGACAGAACGCGCAGTGAAATTGAGAGAAGGGTCTTAGGGATCCTTTGGAAACGAACTCTTAAGGATGAAGGGAGAGGATTGAAGGGCAAACGAGCAAGCAAAGAAAAGGAATATAGGGATCTAAGGAAAGGAATTTCCAATTCGCCAGTTTTGTAACATAAGCTGTTGCGGTTGCCTTCATTTCGCCATTGCCTCCTGCGTAAAACATAGATATTTATTAGCAATCAGTATTCCTCCCAAGCAGGATACCCTCTTGTGGATGTGATGTGATATATGAAAAATATTAATACCACCTCGTTTGACTTCTTTAAATGCCAAATTTAGGTTGATTTTAAAATATAGCTCTTTCATTGATATCATGCCATATGTAATTGGAAGAATGTATTTCTCTCTCTATCAACATTTGTCAAAAAATACTTGTAGAGACTTACACCAGCGATTTTAGGCATTTAATTTCACTTTTCAATTTGTCAATGTCTTCAAGAAATATAAAACTGTTAAGTGCAAAAAGTATAATAGTAATAATAACAACTTGGATGCATGGTGACGGAGTTCTGAAATCAAGGCAAAGGATTCCCCGTTGCCTAAATTAGAAGTGTGAAGGAAGCTCCTAAGCAGCTAAGTAACCGGATAATAGGCATTATCTATGTGAAGGTGCAACATGCAGATATTTACTGTATTTACTAATAAGTTAAGGTGTTCACTAACTAAATAAGTCAAATCAAAAACAGCAAAGTGGCGTGCATTTATCAGCGCATTGTCAAATTAAATCTCATAAAAGCGTTTTGCATATTTACTTATTAGTTTTTATTTCAGTTTGTTTCATTACTTCACATTATTTCTCATTTTAACAATGACTGTATTTTAATAAAAATCGAGCCGATCCTAGTTCCAGCTCTGTCAGGAAGTAATGTAATTACGTGACAAAGGCGGCAGAAGGCTTGGCGGAAGCTCGTGGTTTATTAAAATACAATCAGTGTTACGGAATGTAGGAAGTCAAATTATCACTGATTTAAATTATTTGCAAGAACTTAC
Source organism: Pyrrhosoma nymphula (assembly GCA_963573305.1). Lineage (NCBI taxonomy): Eukaryota > Metazoa > Arthropoda > Insecta > Odonata > Coenagrionidae > Pyrrhosoma > Pyrrhosoma nymphula. The sequence goes on along the minus strand of OY754337.1, from coordinate 42,676,759 downwards.
GATTCCATTGATAAAAAATAACTCTAATAAACTCTTTTAATACGTATTAAGGAAGATATAAGAAAGGCTGAACGGGGAGAGCAGGCGGATTATACGGCTGTAGTATTCCGCAGTCCTACTCCCTTCCACATCCTCCACTGTTCGCAGCCCTTGTCTCTCGTGACAACTTCCAAACCTTCCTTCTCCGTTTTTTTACTCTCCTCTACATCCTCAAAAACCCTAACTCTTCCCACCTCACTTCCCACCCACCCTCAGAACCCCGTAAACCCTTCCCATCCCGTCTCACCCTGACTTCTGCTTTCTGTCGCCGGGACCGCTCCCAAACTTTTCGCGACACCTTGTAAAATTCCCCCAACCACCTTGTCACACCGCGGAGCAAAAGAACTTTTCCGGATGGTTCCGCTCCTAATTTCGCCTCGAGTGCACTTTTGCACGGGATCCTGTCACCGTGCGAGTGTTTTAGCGGTGAGGAAGATGTTTTCAAACTTTATGAAATACGAAATTCGAGGCAAAGCGTTAAAACTTTTAACAAGAGTCACCCGTTGAGTAGACACGTGAGGAAGTGAAACTGATGGTAGACAAAAATCTTTCACCTAGGATGGGAGCCAGACAGTTCACACCGAGTGCATTTTTACTAAGGATTTAGCCATCTTGCAAGTATGTTCGTGGTTTTAAAAGTCAAGGGGTTACCGTTGTGAAACAATATTTGTCTCCAGAGCATCGTAACTTAAAAGCACATTACTGGACGAGGAGATACGCCACTAAATGACATCCATAGGAAAAATATCACTCAACTGGTTGCCATTCCCGATTTGAACCTATTATTGTAAGGAAATAGCTTACTCAACCGTTCTTTTACACTGAAACTTACAGATAAGTCTTAGAGGCTTTACAAATTTCAGATAAAATCAAATAAAAGAGATGCCTCAGATATAAACCGAATCCTGAAATTACTTTAACATTAAGGATAGTTGGGTGCGATGTGTGATGAGAAATGAACTGTTTTGGGAGTGAAGGAAAGGTGGAAAAAACACTTTCAGCATAAGCCTTCTCTTTATAAAAACCCAATAGGTCGCAGTGGCCGCACATGCCGTTTGTAGAATGGATTATTCTGTACACGAAATTAAAATAGAATGGAGATTATACATGGACATCAGGAAACCTTGAGATGGGTGGTTAGTCCTCTACTAGTAGTAGAGGACTACTCTAGTAGTAGCTATACTATATCTTTTCAAACTAAATCCTCTTTTTCCGTCTCTTTTTAATTGAACTTTTCAAAAATCCTGGGAGTGAATTTTCAATATAAATTAACCCTCCAAATAACAGCAACATTCGGAAATTATTTAGAAATATCAAACTGTAGATTACAGCTTTATATATGTTTATCGCTGAAAATATTATCGCTTTTATAACAACAAAAGACAAATCTTTATTGGTTGTAAAGAATTTGTGAATGCTGTATCCATGAACCGATGTTTCGGACTGCGGCACTAGAGGGGTTAATGTAACAAATCTAAATGTAAAACCCATTTCATTCATCTTGTCCCTTTTGTACTCTTTTCTTTATCTAATTCTCCTCTCATCTATTGCTTTGTCTTTTTGGTTCTCTCTTGTGAATTTTATTTATACAATCTATATAATTGTTTGTTATTCTATTTAAATTATTGGTTTTTTTATCTATCTTCCTACAGTGGTTATTTATTAGGTATATATTTCAGAGTAATTTGATTTTGCATACTTATTTATTTATCTAATGTGATTGGCCTTTAGATACTTTTAGACGTGAATAAGTAAGCTTTGAAAAGTATGTTAGGGTTCGAATTTCATAGATAAATCTCCATCACCAGGGAAATAATAATCCTTTGGGATGTAAGTCATGTGCTCAGGTCGTACCACATTAATTCTATACTTTTCTTTGTTTTGATAACGCTGAAATCTTGACGTGTATCCACGAACCAACGCAACGCTTTCCCAAATTTCAACCCTCTCGCACAAAATGAAATGGCTTCCCAGGAGTGGATTCTGTGGAAGAGGAACAGATGAAGGAAAAGAGAAGGGAAATAGGTGGAGTAAAGGTTGAGAGAGAGGGAGAGAATGGAAGAAAATCTGAGAGACAAAAGGAGAAGCAGACGTGAGGAGAGATGAAGGAGTGTTGGGGAGGAGCTGAGGACGCGTGAGGAGCGGCTCACGAGGAAAGAGGATAGAGAAGAGAGGAAAGCGAGCCGCGAAAATAGAGTTAGCGCGCAGCACGGTGGATGGAGATTTACGACGGGGATGGATTCGGAATGAGGGCGGGAGGCTGTGGGCTGGGGTGTGTCGGAGGTTTAAGGGAAGAAGGTCGTGCGTACAGAATGGTAGGGAAAGAACGTGGTCCAGAGTAGATCTTAGATAATGGAGGGGGAAAGCACTATTGCATTGCGACACATCGCTAGAGTTTGTAATTTTCACCGGTTACTTAGTAATTAAGTCAATTGAAAATATCCTCATAAAAACAAAGTTTTTATTGAATTCCCATTATTTTCATATGCATTACCTACGTCAACTTTTAATGTCTCATATTTTCAGTGCATTTTATTATATTTTTTTCATTGTTTTATGGCATCTTTGCCATTAAATATTGTATAATTACATTGCCGATAAATTTAATTTGTGAAATGAAATAATTCTATCTTCACTGATATATCAAACTATTCAGACATTCGACAACCATTAGGAACATTAGAATTCGATATGACATTTATTTAAACTGTTGAACATTCAGTAGCGATAATCACAGTTGTTGGCACACCATGGTCCATTCCCCACAACGTCCAATGGCTAAGTGATCGCCGTCATTAATGAATAATTAGCGAGTAAAATATTGAAAAAAAAACGTTTAGAGGGTAATGAGATGATGAAAACAAAATTTCTAAAGATTTAAGTGAAAACGACAATGAAAGAAAAAATAAAAATTATCCCCAGCAGGGAATCGAACACCACACCTTCCACTCCACAGACCACTACCTCACCGCAGGGCTACCGGTTGATAGCAAAGATAGGCGTTAAAAGCTATTTCATTTTCATGCAAATGCGTTTTATTGCAATTAAGTCAGTGTGTATTTATGTGTGTGTTTGTGTGGGTTTGTTAAAATTAATGTTGGTCGCAAGGAGTCTATGGACCAAATTTCAGATCGATTGGATGAGGGGAAATGGGTTTGTACGTACAAAAACAAGCAGACAGACAGTGTGAGCTAATATAAAGGGAGTAAAAATGGGTAATGTGTTAAAGATATGATTTTCAGATTTTGTTTCAGTAAGGATTATTTGATACGGTTACTACATGCCAAGAGTGACGCGTGCTAGAAATTTCTATTATTCCAGCAGCTGAGGTATGCTGTATATCTTACTACATTAGATGGCATGCACTATTTTGTAGGACATATAAGGAAGATCCAGCAAATTTTCAGAATTGGTATATCAACACTGAAATACTAAACCATAGCTTGCTCGATATTCCACAGAGGAAAAATCATTCGCCATGGTCGGGATTTGAAACCGGATCCCTCAATTTTACTCCGAGTGTTTTAACCAGTTAAGCTATCGAGGCGTCCTCCTCTCCTGTGGATAGCTTGCGCATTTGATAATGAGGCTTGGACGATGAAATAACATAACTCCATGTGCGAGAAAACATCGAGCCTGAAATATAGCACAGCCCTTATAAAAGGTATAATGGTAAGAGGTAAGATGGTATATGAGAAGAAACGTGACTTGTAAATAACTCGGATAAGCAGAGTATGAAGCCGGAAAAATATCTTCATTCCACACGCACAGAAACCAGCGCGCAAAAAGTTTGTCTCTTCGTAATTCGGCAAAATATTAGGAAAAGACGAAGACGTTCTCACTCGTGGAGATAAGGATCTCGGGTCAGGATCACGCATCCAAAAAAGAATGGTTGAGGAGGCTCATCCGAATACAAGACCTCACAAGATGTAATCAGTAATGTAATAAAACGGTATTATATCAATATATTGAGTTTCTAAGGTTTTGATGTAAATGGGCAACTTTAACTTAGTTAATAAAACGCCAATAATTAGTGGAAAATGTAATTTTGTCAAAACCATTACCGAAGAACCATCACGTTTACAGAAAGTTTCTATCGCCAACTGATCAAATGGAAATATGCAAAATTTTAAGGCTGGAACAAACTTTAACTAAGCGTCGTATAATGCAACTGCCTGGATTCTATGGAGGATATGAGTAGATTTGTGGCTTTTGAGATGTGGGCGTGAAAGGGGAACGGGTAATGTGCGGTGGACGGTAAGTGAGACATACAAGGGTAAGCCGGGTAAGAGTGCTTGGTAAGCCGGTTGGGAATAGAAAATCTCTGGAGGGGATAAGGCGGAGGCAGAATAGGAGGTAATAAAGAGCGAAGGGATACCAAAGGTGGTGAAGACATTGGGCAAGCAGGCAAGTGGATTAAAGATGGTAAATTGACATTAATAGCTTAATGGACATAATTATAAGGGATAGGGCGTGTACTGATATGAAGAACAAAATCGTTTTTTAATATTACCGCACCTGTACGATTTTAGAGAATTTCACTATGCCATTACAGCATAACTGGAATATTACAATAAAGCATATGGCACGAAGCATTTCTTGGCTCAGAAACTACAACAAAGCGGAATGATGATTAGCGTAGCCTTGGGATCTAGACGTTAAAAACGAATAAAAGTATAAGCTGGGTAGGGATAAAAACGATGAGGAAATGTTCGATCGGAAAGAAAAACTAAAACAGATATAAATAGAATACAGAAAATATTGGCCGGTGGACATTACTTAGTGGGTAGGTTGGTTACATGTATGCTGAAGATCCTGATGGAGATAATAATTTTGAGTAAGTGTAGGATTTGCAAGAGACGGATTCTCATGAGAATTCGTCTGGGAAGGTCCGAGGGATACAAAATATATTTGGAGATGAGTTTGTTATATTAAATTGCTTAGTGCTGGTAATGTTTTAATAAGAAAAATCCACCAAGATATCGGAATTTATACGTACCACTGTCCAATGACCTACTATATATTTAGAACTAATGAATATTATATCATTATTTTATGTTGAGAATTTAGGACGTATAAGGAACATATTAGTAGATGCGTATAGAATAGGCAATAAAAAGCGTTGAGATACTGAAAACCATTATAAATGGGAGGAATTTGGAAAAGTGGGTGAAAGAAACAAAGTAAGTTTGCTTGGAATAGATGAGTTTGCTTGAAGAGAGAAAGGACATTAACTGAGTTGAAAATGTAAATAGAAATTTTGTTTCATGCTTGTTCCAATGATGGTAAATATTATCTATTAGTAATAGTGGGTGACATTATCTCCATACAGACGTATTTAAATCGTTAGACAGCATTGTAATAGTAAAAATAATGAAAATTTCGATAGCATATTTTGAATGCAATTTAATCGAGAACGAGAAAAAGGGAGGTAGATAACGTGGCTCAAAATTGTGCTGGGAGGAAAAATATATGGAGGAGGTACTGAAAGGATAAACATGGCTTTTTGTCAGGTGAGCAATGTATGAAGCCGGATAAGTTCTTCGTTCCTCATGCACAGATATAGGCGCTCAAAATAAGTAGGTCCTATTTGGTTTCGGCGTAATTTTCGTAAAATTTGAAGCAGTTCTTACACGTAAAGTGGTATTAATACGGCATAAAAGTAACAGACGAGAAGTAAACTCTCCTCCCCCAAAGTACAACACGTAACTTGTAGGAATTCAAATAAAACTAGCTAATTAAAACCAAAATGGTTTGATTTATAGAATCAAAAAAGTAGCAGTGAGTTAGTTGATTAAACGCCATACTAAGACGGGGAATTTTTGAAAAAAAAGAACCATCCTTGAATTTACCTTTCTTTCTTTATGCTTATTTTGCTAAATTCTTGTTAAATTGAAGAAGTTTTATCCCAGTTTTATAACCTAAGATTAGCATTAACAGTCAGATTAGCCTTAACATTAACTTGAGTTTTTATGAAATTTTCGACATCGTATATCACATTGTTGCACATTACTGGAAACTACGTGATTGTAACTGTAAATAAACAGGTATGCAAGGAAAAGGGAACATGGAGAAGTTATGTCACAGTAAGCTTTATAGGCCAATCACCGAGTATTTCACTTTTTTATGGTATCTACTCTGAAAGGGAACGGCGTGTGGTGTATTCATATAATATATTATGTATGTATGCACGTAAATTAGGCTATACTGCATGTTAATTGCCTTGAGCCTCATCGATGGGAAAGAACACTTCAATCGGTTTCCAGAATAATAAGAATATATAGAATATTTGACCCTAGATAATTAAACCGGGCTTTAATGCTACACAACTATTACGGTAAATAGATGATCTAATTTTATTCAGCAAGAGAACGTAAGAGAAATAGCATGTGGTCCAGGTTGCTGCTATGAGAAGATAAGAGAGAAAGTCGGTTGATCTAGGAGAAGAAACTTGGCATAAAAAGAACTCGGATCAGCAGACTATGAAGGCGGTAAAGTTTCTTGAATTTCCCACGCGCAGCTTTGGGCGTGAAAAAAAGTTGAGCCTTTCTTGTTTCGACGAAATTTTGGGCGTGGGCCGGGAAAAGGGATGAAATAGTTCCTACGATGGGAGTGAAATTATTACGGCTGAGGATAACGGATGTGAAATAAACCAGCTCCTCATTTAGCAAGAGAATCTGAGTAGTTTGAATAAAGAATAGGGTAAGTTGCTTGAATTCCTAAAGATTTTCAACTACAGATTAACTGCGAGCTGGCTGTTACTGTTACCGTAGACCATGTTAAAGTGGAATGTGTTGAAAAATCATCGTTTATGATTCACTATTTCCTCATGTGAGCTAGTTTCACCGGTTTCATTATTTAAGTGAGATATGTATCATTAATGACTTTATGACAGTAAATTTGATAGTATGATATAGAATTGCTTCTTTGATATTTTTCATATAATGAATTGATATAGAATGCTTCAAACTCGTTCGTTCACGTAACTGGGCATGACACCATATTATTAATGTACCATTACACGATAATGGACAATGAATATAAATATCACGATTGTAGATGGTACTAAAAAATTAGAAAATGAACACAGAAATTTATTTTGAGATCAATATTTTTAGTTTTTACCTCAAAGAATGATTTACGGAAATGAAAATGACGCAAAAAACGACTAAAGGAAATTACAAATAACGGAAACACACACTTCTCTGAAAGCATAGGGAGAAGTACATCACCATGCTGTAGCAAACAATTATAAAGAGTTAAGGAAAGAGTAAATTGATAAAAGTAAAAATATAGAGAAAATATGAGTAGAATTTTTTACAAAGTTTCCTCCCATGGGAAATATGAGTCGAATATTAAACAATAAGTAATCTGGGTATAAAAACGTTCTCATGGTGACCATTGATAATTTGCAGAGTAATAAGTTTCAAAACTTTAAACAATAATAGCAGACACAGCATTTTGACTTTGAAACAAAACAAACAATTGATTAGACTCTTAAGCTTTACAATTTCAATTTCTTAGGTTCCACTATGAATAGGAAGCTGAAACGAACGTGAAGGATATGAAAACCATAAGTTTAATAGCGTCAGCCAGCACAGTTTAAATAGACACTGTGATTTCGCAAATTCATGATGAGGATGTAATTAAGACAAAAAACCATATTGATTTCGCAAAAGCAACGTACCTATCTGATATTATTAAAATGGAAATTCTTTTCTGCTTCGTTTGGCTTTTCTCCTGCTAGACACCACTGTAGCGAACATTTTATAGCCGTTGCCTACCAAAACATGATAGGTCTCCAACGAAGAACTTTCACCAACCGCTGAACTCACTTTATATGCGATCAACCTGACAAGAAAGGTCAAACTAACCATCAAGAACAAGGCTCGGTCAATCATCCTAGTGGATAATTAACGCAAATAGTGCAATTGTGGTCGCAGTCACCGTATTTTATTTTATCCTGCTTGGGCGGCTAAGGTAATGCCTCCCACTTGTAGACAGGTATACCTACATATAAGCACTTGGACGTGCATGAGGATCGCCCTTCCAAAATTTGAGCTGACCCGAACAATGATTATCGGCTGGACGACGGGTGGCGACTCTGATATATTCGTTACTCATAGAATGAATCGTAGCCAACGCAGAACAACAAATGGCGAGTCCTAGGGGAGGCGGCACCCTCGCTTGGAGGACCCACGAATCCACTGACCCCAAACATTATTAACTTTGGTGACTAATCGAATACCGGTATTTCCATCGTGAAAGTTTCCCTCAAACGGTTCAACCCAGAATATTGCGGGGAATATGGACAAAACATTAAATGGTATTTTTAGATCCTTATTGATAACTTTTTCCTGTCTAAATGTGCCGTTTGGGCTCAAAAACATGAAACCATACCTTATTGGTGGAAAATGCACATTTAAGCCTGTTTCTGAACATGGGCCGCAAAGGTTTAAGCTGTAAGAGGCGGCCGACATATTCCTTCCTTCATTCCTTTCCCACCTAACCGACACGCTCAGCACCTTACTTCCGACCCCCCCCCCCCTTTCCCCTCACCACCCAGTCCCGTCGGCCGTCGGCAGAGCTTGCATGCCGGATGCCCATGTAAGGTGAATTGCACCTTGGACCTTATCATGCGGGGCATGCGAGCCAATGGCAGCGGGAGAATACGCCGACGGGAGAGAGACGCCGCCACGGGCAGTCGGTCGGCGTATGTATAGCGATGAGTATCTAATAAAAGTGTAAGTGCTCCCGACTTGTGTCTTCTTCCTTTCCCGCGCGACCCCATCCTCCTGCAGCGGACAACGAGAGTGCCATCGGCGACTTACAATTTGGTGTCAGAAGTGGGATATGTCCATCTAGCTGTGGCAGACCGGAGGACGGAATATCGTCGCGGGAAAAGGAGGTAAGACCATAATGGCGGGGCGAGTTAGTGTTGGCGGGAAAGAGGTTGAGTTGCAGCAGGTGATAGAGGACGTCCATGAGAGGTTACGTGAGTTAGCCTGCGAGAATCAAGCCCTTAAGTCCCGGTTGGTGGAACGCGATAGCGCCCCTAATTCGAGTGCTGGCCCCGACAGTAGGAAGTTTTCGTTATTGTCGTCCGTGGAAGTGTTTTCGGGGGGGCCCTCTGAGAATGTGTTTGCGTTTTTCGAGTGTATAGAGGAAATCGCGGAAATTAGTGGGTGGGTAAATGCAGACAGATTACGAGTGGCTAAATTGCGTGTGTCTGGCAGTGCAGCGGAATTCGTCCGCTCGAAGCAGGAGTGTCGTGAGGCCGCCAACTATGAAGACTTTAAACGAGTGCTAACTGAGAGGTATAAGAGGAAGCACGAGGCTCGGTTCTATCGGGAGCTTGTCTCTCAGATGAAACGGGGGCCCACGGAGGACATAGAGGCTTTCGCGGATCGCATAAGGTGTGCTAACGCGCAAACTTACGAGAAGAACGGGTCCGAGGAGTATTTCGAGGCCACCTTATTCGAAGCCGAGCAGAGGGCGTTGGACGCGTTCCTGAATGGACTCTCCGGTGAGGTGGAACGCCGATGCCGCCATGATGCGCCGAAGACACTCGACGAGGCTGTGAGAAGCGCCTTGCGTGCTGAAGCGATAGAAGCGAAGGTGGCATCGCGGGCGCCGCCAACGGCCCCGAAGATTTTCCGCGCGCCAAACGAGAGGAGGTGTTTCAACTGTGACCAACCTGGGCATTTCTCTCGACAATGTAAACTGCCGCGAAAGGAACAGTGTTACGCTTGTGGCCAGGGGGGGCACATTGCTCGTCAATGTCCCCGTCGTGGAAGACCTGCGCCTGATTTAAACGGCAACGGCACCGGCGCGGCCGCAGACGCCGGGTGCCGTTGGTGACTATTCCCGTGACGGGCTGTGATGCGGTGGAGGGGGATCTGAGAGTAAAGGGAGTTATAGAGGGACGCGAGTGTAGACTTCTGATCGACACAGGAGCGCAAGTATCTCTGATATCAAGTGAGATAAGTGGTTGTTATGGGCTCTCGAGGCCGGGGTGCCACCTGAGAGGAATCACGGGAAGGACGCTTTGGACACACGGGCAAAAGGTGGTGTCCTTACGCTTGGGTGATCATGTCTATCCAATGCAAGTTCAAGTTGTTGACAAGTTAGATGGAGTGGATGCTATCGTGGGATTAGACTTTTTGGAACGATATCGAGGTGTGTTGGATGTGGGAAATAGGATTTTGCACTTGGGGGGGCGGGAGATTCGGTTAGTAGGTCGCCGAAAGGAAGAATATTGTGCCCCAAGTCTAAGTTTTCCTGCGGATCAGAAATCAGACGATAAAATGCGGAAGGAGATAAATGTCGGTGGGAGTAAAGAATATCCTGTGTGCCTCGGAAAAGAAATTAGGGTACCGCCGAGTTCTGGGAGAATTTTGAGAATAACGATGGATGCGTGCGTTGGTACCGGGACATATTTAGTGGAGCCCGCATTAGAGACTGTAGAAAACTGCTATGTCGCAAGAGGGTTGTGCACCGTCGATACTAAGCAGTCAGTTACACTGCAAGTCACCAATTTTGGCCGTGATGAAGTAGTGCTACGAAAAGGAACCAGACTAGGAGTGGCTACAAAGCTGGAGCTCAGCGAAACAGGGGCTGACAAGATGCACGGGAAGGTGGTGAGGACGATAGCGTCGGCCGACAGCGGGGGGATGTTTCGCGAGAAGTTGGCGCACCTGGGTGTAAGTGAGAGAGAGGTCCTCCTGCCATTATTAGAAGAATTCGAGGATCTGTTTACCGAGAAGAATCAACTACCTGTCACCAATCTGACGTCCCACCGAATCAGCACGGGCGACGCCCCCCCTGTCTACAGAAGGCCTTATCGGGTGCCCCATCATTTGAAGCCCGTGGTGGAGACGTTCGTCAGCGAGCAGCTCGAAGCGGGTATTATTGTCCCTAGTGAGAGCCCTTGGGCATCCCCAATTGTGGTTGTACCGAAGAAATCGACTGACGGAAAACCGGCGTACCGGTTTTGTGTGGATTTTCGGGCTTTGAATGCGGTAACTGTCCCCGATGTGTATCCCATTCCGAACGTCGTCGAGTCATTGGACTATTTGGGCAATTCCCGATTCTTTTCAACGCTGGATTTGACGAGTGGCTACCATCAAATACCGATGCATAAGGATGACCAAGAAAAGACTGCTTTCAATGTCGACAGCGGACATTACCACTACACTCGAATGCCGTTCGGGTTACGGAACGCCCCCGCCACCTTCCAACGCCTGATGGATAGCCTTTTGAGAAATTTGAAGCCGGTACAATGCCTCGTCTATTTGGACGACGTAATCATCTTTAGTGCGACGATAGAGGAGCATGCCGTACGGTTGCGTAACGTACTTGACAGATTGAGAAATGCTGGCCTAACCCTGAAGTTTGATAAATGTAAGTTTGCAGAGGAGAAGGTCAACTATTTAGGTCATGTCATTTCAAAGTGTGGAGTTCAACCGGACCCCGGAAAGATATCCGCTGTGCAGGAATTTCCCACCCCCACCAACGTGAAGGAACTTCAATCTTTTCTAGGACTCGCTAATTATTATAGGAGATTCGTTGTGGGTTACGCAGAGATAGCGAGGCCGTTGACGAAGTTATTAAGGAAAGGTGCAGTGTTCAATTGGGATGGAGAATGTGTAGGGTCCTTTGAGAAATTAAAAGAAGCCCTGACTAATAGCCCTGTGTTGTCCTATCCAGATTTTGACAAACCCTTTATTATTTCGACCGATGCGTCCAACTTCGCAATAGGGGCAGTACTTTCTCAGGAGATCAACGGGGAAGAACACCCAATTGCATACGCATCAAGACAGTTGAATTCCGCTGAAATAAATTATTCAGTAACTGAAAAGGAACTGTGCAGTGTCGTGTTTGCTGTGGCGCAATACCGGTGCTACGTATATGGGCGGAAATTCAAAATAGTAAGTGATCATGCGGCCCTCAAGTGGCTATTTAGCCTACGTGACCCGAGCAGCCGGCTGATGCGATGGACACTTAAACTTTCTGAATATGATTACGAGGTAGTGCATAAGCCGGGGGCATTGCATAAGAATGCAGATGGACTTAGCCGAAAGGTGAGACGAATGAAATGCACACCGAGTGTCGACATAGAGAGTGCGCAAGAGAATGACGTCGAATGCGCGGAATGGGTGGGTAAGGCAGGGTTCGAGGTCGTGGACGGGATCCTTTTTAAAGTTGGCCCGCGAGGAAGAGTGATAGTTGTCCCTAAGAGTGTGAGGAATGACGTTTTGAGACAATGTCATGACTACGCCCTCGCGGGACACCTGGGGGTCAGGTCAACGAAAGCTCGCGTGGCAGCACGGTATTGGTGGCCGCACTTGGGAAGAGATTGCGAGTCTTATGTGAGGAACTGTGTGTCGTGTAACAGGAGAAGCCCGTATGGGAAAAGTAAGGCCCCGTTACAAGCTCTTCCGGCCACCGACAGACCCTTCGATTTTATTGCTCTCGATGTAGTCGGCCCATTGGCTCGGACCGAGAAGGGAAACAAGTTCATTCTCTCAATTTTGGATCATTTTTCTAGGTATCTGGTGATGGTTCCTTTGCCAAATCAAACAGCAGAGGTGGTTTCCGTGGCCCTGGTTAAAGAATGGATCCTGAAATTCGGTGTCCCTGGTAAGGTTCTGACCGATCAAGGTAGCAATTTCATGTCGGACTTATTTAGGGGTGTGTGTAAACTGCTAGGAGTGACGAAATTGCGTACCTCCCCTTACAGACCCGAATGCAATGGACGAATAGAGAGAGTGCATCGAACGATTGCGCAGGTATTATCCCATTATGTGAACGCGAAAAACGACGATTGGGATGAATGGTTAAACTATGCCGTAACGGCATACAATACAAGTGTCCACTCTTCCACGGCCTTCAGCCCTCACGAAACAATATTTGGCTACGAGATGAGTTCACCGTTTGAGTGTGTAAAGAGACCTCTGAGAGAGGTGTGCCACACTCAAGTGGCCCAGTTGCGGGATAGACTGCGAGTGATGTGGCGAAAGTGCGCGAGGAACAATGAGCGGGCGCGAAAACAGCAATTTAAGGGGGCGGGATCAAAGGGACAGGATAGATCGTATTCGGTGGGAGATTTAGTCTATTTAAGCGACGCCTGTGTGAAGGCAGGCGTGGGAAAGAAATTCCACCGACCGTGGAAGGGACCGTATCGCGTCTTAAAGGTGCTCCCTCCCGTAAATTTAATGCTGCAACTCCCTCATAGGACGCTAATTGTGCATACAAATAGAGTAAAGCCCCATCCCCGCCATCTTGGTCTTCCTTCCCCCGCAGTTGCAGGGCCCGCCAGTGAGAGAAGGAGGGGGAGACCCAGGAAGCAGCCGACGCCGGCCACTGCAGAGGGGGCAGAAGGAGATTCCCATTTCTGGGGAAGTCCTCAGCATTCCGGAGGGAACGAGAGAGCGGGGAGTGAGGCTGCAACACCGTTATCGGAGGAGACAGACAGCTCGGCGCCGACATTTCCCCCGTCAAGCGGTCGGCGTTCACTCCGAGAGGCGGCCATCGAGGAGGAGGAGGAGGCGGAGGGGGGTGAAGGGGAGGCGGCGGAGGGTGAGTGGGAGGACGTTGAGGAGAGCGGAGGGGGGGTGGGTGAGGAGGAGATAAAGAACGAAGGACCAGAGTGGAAGCCGCGAGGCGGGCCCGCCTCGCTTCCGCCACCCCTCCCCCAGCGGTCCCCCTACCCCCTTCGCTCGAGAGCACGTTCGCCTCATCCCTCGCCTCCTTCCCCGCCTGGACCACCGCCCCCTCCCGACCCCCCTCGCTACTTCCTCCGCGAGAGAAAATCGCCCCGGGAGACAGAGGAGCAGAAATGATGTGTCAAATTTTGGTGTTGTGTGTATTGTGTGTATTGGTGGAAACGGTGGGTGGACAGGATGTGGTGCCAATAGGCAGTGGAGTGGTGTTTGAGAGGACGCAAGACGTGGTAATTACTGATAAAACATGGGCGTTAGTTATCAATTTTGATTTGGGGGAGGTTCGAAAGGAGTATATTAAATTAGTTGACGGGTTTTCGGAATTGAGGAAAAAAGCAGAATCGAATCGTGGCGTAACAATGGACAGGGGGACTAAAATGTGTATCCGGGAAGAAATGCACCTGGCAACGCCATTTTTCCGCAAGGTCGAACGAGGGTGGGTATTTACTGCCCCTTCTCCACTCTCCGCCACGTTTTTGTGCCATGATGGAATAGGAGAAGCCAGGCCGAGGCTGTTGAGATTGGAGGGAAGTGGTTTACTGGCTAACGTTAGCCATTGCGACATAACAGGTGATAACTTTAAAATGATAGCGGCCTGGCAGGGGAGGTCGGAAGTGTCACAAACTCTTATGGAGTTTGTATCCCCTCAAGTTGAGATGTTTGGAAAAGAAAAAGAAATAGTGGGAAACATGGACATGAGCAGCTTGAGCTTGCTAAAAAGGGAAATTGACGCGGAAGTTGCGAAGGGGCCATTGAGGATTGGTTTGGGCGATTTGATCGAGAGGGTGCGAGAAAATTCATCCCCGGGAAATACCTATCATATTTCGATCCCTGTTGGCCTAGGAGCACTGTTAATTGTAATTTTAGGATTGACATATTGGAAGCTTGCTTGGACTAAGGGAAGGTGCCATAGGTTGGACAATAAATCCACTCGCACGAGGACCATCGATGCTCGGAACGTACGTGTAGTAATTGATCAGGGGAAAGATGATGGGGTAGGCGAGAGCATGGATAGGGATACTTAGTAGATAAGGCGAGGAGTGGGTTGGGGTACTCCGAGGCAAGAGAGTTTTGCGTTGCGTAGAAGTAATGGGTAGCTTCTTTTATTTTTTGTTTTAGCAGAGTAGTAGTAATAATCAATTGAATCCCTTATGATCGAGCTAGGGTAACCACCGATCGCGTTAGTAAAGAATGTAATAGGTTGTTTTCATAGTGTTTGTGTTATTTTCATTTTTTTTACATGATTTTAATAATGTGTCTGATAGTTTAATATGGTTTAGGACTAAAATGGTGAGATCATGCATGTTCGAAGTTTTCTCGATGCATCTGGACGGGTGTATTTTGACAGTGATGACAAAAGAGGACGAAATGTCGTGTTGATCCAATTCTTTTTCTGTGTGTGCTTGGGTTGCATTTTTTTTGTGTCTAAGAACTCATAAGTTTGATTTGTTTGTGTTTAAAATTTCCATGAATGTAAATTTTAAAATTTTTTTGGGGGGGAGTGGATGTAAGAGGCGGCCGACATATTCCTTCCTTCATTCCTTTCCCACCTAACCGACACGCTCAGCACCTTACTTCCGACCCCCCCCCCCCCTTTCCCCTCACCACCCAGTCCCGTCGGCCGTCGGCAGAGCTTGCATGCCGGATGCCCATGTAAGGTGAATTGCACCTTGGACCTTATCATGCGGGGCATGCGAGCCAATGGCAGCGGGAGAATACGCCGACGGGAGAGAGACGCCGCCACGGGCAGTCGGTCGGCGTATGTATAGCGATGAGTATCTAATAAAAGTGTAAGTGCTCCCGACTTGTGTCTTCTTCCTTTCCCGCGCGACCCCATCCTCCTGCAGCGGACAACGAGAGTGCCATCGGCGACTTACAAAGCTAAGATATCGAAACTTATGAACTTAAAAATTACTATGTTTAATGCTTGAATATAAGATAGCCTTAACTAGCCGGTGGTTATTTTCATTTACATACAGATTTTGATATAGTATTGAGCAGCCATTTTGTAATCAACACATCCTGGGCAAAGAGTGGAGATATTTCAACCAATTAATGAATCAACAGAGGCTAAAAAAATCTTCGGAATCAATATTCCTTTGCACGTTATCTTCAGTTATCGCATATTATACCTAATTGTTCACCTACCCAGAATATTTACCATACATTTTGTAAGAGACAGGTGGCGGAGGATTGTTTTTAACTGCGTGTCTTCATTTTCAATCAAACTATAGAGACTAAAAATCAATCGCAAATAGTACGACATTTATTCAAGACTGCAACAGCATTCAATGGAATGAGGTAAAAATTGGTAAAATAAAATTCCACGGTGGAGAGAGCCCGTATTAGAAATTGAAGATGAACACTGTATAAAATGGGCTACTTGCTTAAGGTGGGTCTATACTTCCAAGCCAACTCAAGTTAACGGTCGCCGCCTGTGGTTGCCTATTGGGGGGGGTAGAAGCCCAACGGGGAAACTGTGAAGATAGCACAGACAAAAATGGAGTGGGGAATGATTATCCTTGGGTGGGGATGGAAAAGGTCTACTCCATTGTCAATGCAGGCTTGATGGCTTAACATTGCTATAGCCTTAATAGGAAAACAGAATCAATATATGCTATTTTTTTGCGTATATGAAAGATGATTTTTTGATTTAAGTGAGCTGAAAATCCTCATTTCGGAATCTAGCCTTTGCAACATGCCCCAGAATATTACTAAAACATTTCGTTAAAACCAAAGTTTTGCTATTTTTATAAAAAACACAACCACTTAATGATAAAGTTACTCCAGTTTAATCAACGAATGACTCTTCATCTACATAAGAAAATAAATTACAAATCTCCAGCTGTCCCGGAAAAGCCGTTACTGGGTTAGAGGGAAACGTCTGAAACAAAGTTTCTTAGCCCCGGTATAGAGCCACCTTAAGGGGTAAGCTTCTTAAGGCTTTCTTCCTTTCTTAGGTTCTGAAAAGTTTAATCGCATAAGCAGTGGACAGTTAAGGCCCACCACTTTGGATAGTCAATTACAATGACAGTACAATATTTCACATTTACGCACATGCGTATGGTATCTTTCCCGATCATTCATTCTCGTCATATTTTAAACACATCTTTGAACAAATATATTCGTGTGACGTGAATTCGAAAAATGTGATTTCTATCTGTAAGATAGTTTTTCAATTGGTGATAACACGTCTGCCTGATTTCATCGATGGGCACGATTACTGTAATAGCGTTACTTAAGCATTGGCATCGAAAGTAGTTGCTTGGAAACATCGCAGATCTTGAAACTCCATTGCAATCAAATGCAATGGAATTCGAAGCATTGTGTCATTCACCTATGATTGTATTTCAATAGTAACAGACATTTAATCCTTATTTGATTCAGAAAGGGTCCCTCAACGTGCACATTCCCCGACATTGAGGTATAAGTAGCATAGCCATCTGTCGAAAACTCTACCGCACTTCACAAATTTTCCAAAGAGAGCCAAAAAAAAGGGCCGTTTTATTTACATTATCATAAAGATAGACATGGTGATGTGAGAACTGGCTTGCCATACCAAGCCATGGGTGTCAATGTCGGCTCTGGTGGAGGTAGTGCAGAGGATTCACGATCCCTATTTGAGACTTGGAATGTTAAGTACAGGAAAGAGAATATGAAACGGGACTTGTTTTTCACGAAGTAGATTAAGTCAACAACGGGTAAATTACCACCCATTCTACACGCCAGAACTGATTTTTCCCATATCAACCTATCTATCCGTAATTACTTCATCTGAGTACATGTATAAGAGTAGGCTAAATGGAATGTGTATGATGTCCCTATGAATTGTAAACTGTGACGTTAAACAGTAGAGTAAAGGTCAGGAATGAGTGGGTGATGAAAGATTGTGGAATGGAAGTTCCAATAATGAATGTAAACGAAATTAGTGTGCTTCCTTTAATTAACCTTGGGAAGAGAACAGATGAGAATAGAATCCCAAGCATATTTATGATCGAGTAGTGAATTAGAGGAAATGGATAAACCGAGAGAGTGTTGGGTGTATGTGGTGGAAGATGCTCTTAAGAGAAGGGGTATTACGAGTCTTAAAAATATTAAGGGCGTGCATGAAGCAGCATGAATACACACATCAATTAAGCTGAATCGAAAGAAATACGCTAGAATAAGACATTATTGTGAATATTATTAAAACAGAGTCCTATACAGGCCTATTACCTAGAACTAAGCTTTTTCAAATGTGCTTACCCAAAATATCGTCATGATAGCTATGTGTGAAAGAGCAAATGAACTTCGTTTCCCAAAACTTTCCAAGTTTCTATCAAGAACCTACTTCATCAGTTCCCTAGGTGCTGAACCAAGACCTATACGGAAGCTATTTGTGCCGAAAAAATGCGAACCAAAGCACTTTTAAAAGAGGTCGTTCAAATTTATCAAAAATCATTCTCCAGGATTAATTTTTTTATTCGAGTTCACATTTCATTCTCAATTCCAAATCTGATGCAAATAGCACGCAATTATAGCTATTAGGCTACTTCCGTGTACAAAAATCGTGAGCAACAAGCCGACGTGATTTTTCTTAATTTGATACGGATGAATATATACACGCTGAAATCGTTTTACCCAAGACATGTCATTACGAGGATTGTACAAATGAGATAACACGGAAGCACAAAATTTACTCCTGCTCGCCAGCGGTGTCAGACCAGTTGGAAGACTACAAACAGAAAGAGAATTAGGAGGAGAATAAACCAGAAAAGAATCCCTTGCTTGAAGGAGGGTAATGGCTGAGAAGCTGGGCCAATTATCCTTAGAATTGTGTCGCATGAGCTTTTTATATTTTTTTTCTTACGGCCTTTCCACTTCCCACTTCTCAGTCCCTTACCGTGGGCCCCTATCTTCCCCATACCCCCTCAACATCGCTCCCCTCTTCCTGAACCCGGAAGGCATCACGTGACACTGATTGGGTGGTTGATGGGTCTAGGGGCATCCGTAATTGGTTTGGCCGGGAGGGGGCGGGGAAGGAGGTAAGGTACGGGGCGGAAGGCTGGCTCAGAGAGAAAGGATTCTTCCGTTTCTTCCTTCAAACCCAAGCTCTCAGAAAAGAGAGGTTGGGAAATAGGGGATGTGCGATGCTCAAATCACGGTATTGCAATGAGAGCATTTGGTAGATTGGGGCATTCGATACATTATTAAGTGCTGTGCATGTTTATTTCAACGTACAACATATATATTAATGACATAATTTAGTAGGACAAGATTGAGACCATAATTTCAGGTTTCGTAATGTCTAGTTACACATTAGCGAAAGAGTCAGGGAAACTTTCAGTCACTTTTGGGAAACGTTCGCATCAATCTAAGTTGAAAACGACACTGTGGTCTACGCCAAACTTTCCTGCTGCCTTGACATTAATTATCTG
This sequence comes from Pyrrhosoma nymphula, assembly GCA_963573305.1. Lineage (NCBI taxonomy): Eukaryota > Metazoa > Arthropoda > Insecta > Odonata > Coenagrionidae > Pyrrhosoma > Pyrrhosoma nymphula. Next base: position 42,657,579 of record OY754337.1, on the reverse strand, counting down.
AAATTGGAAAAATCATTTGCATTTGACCTCAACCCAATGTATCGTAAAAGTTGGTGGTTCCTATGCATGAATGGCTAACAGTTAATTTGGGCCAAATCAAACAAAGGGGATTTATAGGAAATGGATTTTAAAAATCCGTTTATTCTTCACGTAAATTAGCTTTACTCCACGCTATCGAGAATAACCAACGTGAACAGGAAAATGTTAGAACTTTTGACTTGGTTCTTTCTTGCTATAAAAATACGACTCGAAACATCCTATACAATTTTTCGTTAATAACTGGAAGAAGTGGACTTGGTCCACATTAATATTGGGCACCACACCTTCCCAATATCTCATATCGATTCCAACAAACTGAAGTATAACATAGCCCTACACAAGGAGAGAAGGGTTATGTGTTCCACGAGCGGGAGAAAGCGAGAGAAAACTGAGACGAAAACAGAATAAGGAAGAGGAAAGTTAAGGCTTTAGGGGAAGAGGTTGGTAGGAGGAGAGTGGGTTGTAAGAGGAGGCCATAATGGACGAGAAGAGCAGAGTAAGCATCTACGGGGGTAGAATCAAGACAAAGGAGAAAAGGAAAAGAAAAAATGAAGGAAGTGCAGGAAAGTTGCGGGCAGGTGAGACGAGGGGGGCCACCGCAAGAAACAAGTTTCTCCCCCGTGACGAGGGTGCGGAGAGGAACTCGGCATGCGGAAGCAGGTAAACGTTACACGCTTAAGTGGATGAGGAGAGTAAGTTTTGGCAGGTGATGTAAACAGTTGATGAAGACCACTCCGGACCCGAGGGCGTTCGTTGGTTATTAGGGTAGGTGACCGACAAGTGGGGAGAAATTACGTAACTCGGTTGATGGGCATCGAGAAATTTGGCGTCCTAAGTTGCCGCATTTACACCGCAACCAATGACTGGCTACTCCCGCCGAAGTCAGTGGGACGGGATGAAATGTAGCATTGGTAGGTGGTCGAGTGATATAGCTTCCAATGTTGCCTAATTCACTCCGCAAATATTAACCGGCTCCTCTAGACAAAGTCGATGGTTTGAAATATGTGGCGTCGTTGGCAGGCATAGTAATAGTTTCCCTTTTACTATGGTTCTTATTGTTAGATATTTGTATTGTCTAAAAGTGTGACATATCCATCTGCATATTTTATTCCTGATAGTAGCATCATATGGTTTCCTTCTCTCCTAGTACTCTGTACACCTCCTCGATTCGGATCTTAACCGCCAGTTTCATCTTCAGCATCCGCCGGGAGTACCATGGGTTGATACCCTGTTTTCTCATCTGTTTCTACTTTTGAGTGGCATATGCGTCTAATTGTAAATAATATAATGCACCACTCCATAAGTGTTTTTAGGTACTGCCTATTTTTTGGTAATGCTATTTCTTTTGAACACAACTCAAGTTAATCATTTCGATAACTTCAGAGGGATTTCCCGAAAGTGCTACGAAGTGGCTCTCAAAAAATTCGAGTCACCCAGTAGAACTGGAGCTTCTTCAGTCATTAGGCGACCGCGGAAGTATACGTTAAGTTCTGGGAAATACTACGTTTGATCGTTTCCTCTTAGGTGATTTTTTCCTTCCTAAGGAACTGGAACACCCACTCATATAGGATGACCCTCGTCACTCTTCCGGCTCGAGTTTCCCATTCCCGAGTCCTAGGAAAAAAAAGCAAGTCCAGGGGCCGGAGACGAGGTGACCGCACGGCACCTGCGTGTTTGCGATCTCCCCGGCTCTTCAACCGCCCACTTCCACCTAATAGACTCGACTTGAGAAAGTTCTATTCCGATGACCAAACGCGGCGACGTCGTGACCTGAATAGCAATTTCCTAGATGAGGGAGATCCTTAGGGTCCACGATGACTAGGCCACGTCATTCGGAGTACTTAGAAGTGTTAAATTACTGCTCTGTAAGACCCTCCATTTCTGCTTCCCTGAACCTTTTCTCATTTACAGTCATCCAAATAATGACTGCGTATATTAAGTGTCTATCCAAAGCCACGGAGAACAAGTATCTCGGCGCCACATATACATTCACAAAATACCGTGAAAGCCACATCAAGGGGTGTGAGTGGCACGGGGTGATTCCATACCAGGAACGCAATACTCAACCATGCTCAAGGCTGAAATTTGCCCTCTCCCTGGGTTACTTCGTGCGTACCAATGCTCTCAGGAGAACAGTTTACAGCCTAACCAGAAAATATGAGAGTGCCTACAACACAATGTCATGCAGTACCAGGGCCAATATACTACTGCTGACTAGTGCTATATTATAGACGTTTTCATGCTTCGATGGAAATTCTGCAGTTTAATGATTATTTATAACTCGTAGGCATATAAAAAATAAACTAACAACTCGTGTAGATATGGAAAGAAATACAAAGACAGGGCATCAAAACCAGGGCTTACCTATCGTCTTAAATAGCACTATTCTCTGGCACCATAGCACCATAATTTCAGAGGCCGCCCCACAAAAGTCGGACGCCATTTTCCATCCACGCCGCCTAAGTACAAACACTGCGTGCACTACTACACGTCTAAATCATACTTTTCGACCATTTTGGAATGAGTGGGCATTCCAGGAGCAATTACCAACTTTTTATACAATTTCCAGTGAGTATTCAAGCTCTAGGTGTCATTGAAACCCGTAAGCCAATTCACTAGGACGATGTTGAAGACAGCTTAGTCATCCGATCAATTTCATGAACTCTTAATTCCCACATCCATGTAGAGGGGCCAATTTTATGTAGTTGAAAAAATATAGCAAGCTGCCGCATTGCATACTATTGCTATAAAAGACACAGATGACGGCATTATTTATGTCAAGTGACGCAACATTTCCGTAAATTTTCAAAGCCAAGAAAAACGTTCTTTTCATTTTTTCCCCAAAGATAAAGAAAATTTTGAAAAAATACTCCTTTTCTTGCCAGAAGGACTAATAATCTTACTTCTTGAGTAATAGTAGTTATAATAAAAGAGCTCCAAAATTTGGTGTACATACTATAATAGATTATAGCACAGCAAAAATCTTTCATTATGATGAAATTGCATCAATTAAGCAATCATGAATGATCATTTCAAGTGAAAACCATTTATTGATAACCGATTAATTTACGGTAACCAACTAAATGTATGTTGAGTTACAGATATAAACCACTTAATGCTTTTATTATTAATAAGTAATTTTTTTGATCACGTTCAAGTCCCTCATTCTTTTATTTTAATGTAATGCAGTTTGTAATGTAAGATGGTTTGTGAGGTGGCTGTAGCTTTGAACTCTACGCATAGAAGGTGGCGGGTGATTTCATAGTCCATCTGACAAAAAGTTATGTTGGAGAGAAATTTTGAGAAATGGTGATTCTTTAAGGCAGATTCAAATTTTCATCCCTTTATCTCCTGCTTTCCCAAAGAATGATCATGCATTAGGAGAAATCCTCCAAGAGAGACACTCATCGTGTGTAATTGTATCTCGAAAAATATTTCGATCGATTTTATTCCAACTCTCATAGGTAGACTTTTGATATGAATATTGAATTATTATGAGTTACTAGGGTTTTAAGGATATATTTTCCTACGCTCAAAAGCTTGCATCTATTTTTCGAAAATTTCGACTATTCATTCAATGATTTTTTGTGAGTCTACTCCGTAAAGTTGTACTGATGTAAATATTTAACCAGTTTAATAAAAGACTGCAAAAATAATAAAAACAATATGAAGTAAACCTCTTTTAATTCTTTATCAAAATAAATTAAAACAAATCAACTCTTTACATGATCTAATATATTGACAACTTAAGCTTTAAGAGGTAAATTCAGGAAGACAATAATTTGGCATCTAAGAGCCAGGGGCACAATGTCTGGTTACGGCCGTAGCTTTAGTTAGAGCCACTGTTTTACATAAGAAAAGACACGTGGGACCGTAACTCTAGCCGTAACTACGGCCGTAATCAAGGCGGTAATTAGACATTCTTCAACCACCCATAAGTCATTAACTGCTACGGCTATATCGTACCTTCAAGCATGTTTTTTTTCTGAAAAAACCAGAGTACTCTTAATTTCTGATTTGGAATTCATATACGATAGTTTGGGCGGCAGGGCCGTCGATTTTCCCACATTGCTAACGAGGCTGGCTTATGTTTAGAGGATTATTTTTCATCGTAAGCTCTTCTTGCTCTCCTTGATGTGGTTTCTACCGCCATTCCTTCCATATTGAATAGTTAACGTTTTGTTCTATCTCACCTGGATCACTTTATCCTTGCTTGCAAACCTCTCCTTCTTCACTGTTTGCAAAATTCCCGAAATATATACCTCATGTGAATCGCCTTCACCTGTCATATACCCTTAACATATACCTCTATTTATCTATGTAAAGATTCTTATTTTCGTCCCCATACCCACCAATTTAATTTTAACTACGTTTATGTAAAACCCTGCAAGCTCCCTCAACTGTGCTTGGCTGGGCTTTTGGTTTCAATAACATGCTCAATGTTGTATTCAACAGTAACTAGGACATAAAAATGCTAATAAAATGACCGTTGTGCATAAGCAAAAAATTGAAATTACCTTTATGTGTACAAACCGAAAATAGGATGTGAGATTTCACCGACATGCATTACATTTTATTCATGCAACCAAAGCAACGAGTGTTAGATTATTTGGCAACTACATCAATGTATAGAAATGCAAGGGTTACCATGCTATAATTTATGCGTATTTTCAGGAAGGCGTTCCTTCCCTCAAATTTGAGAAGACCTATAAGTCTATAGTATATAAAGTAGAATTATTGGTTTTAAAAAGTCACCAAAAAAATGTAGGTAATCACATTATCATAATTTTCTCTCCTTCATAGAAATTAGAAGAAAGATAAGGGAGTGCTATCTTTCCTTTAAAAAAGCTCATAAATGATGACTTGAGACAGTAAATGAATACATTACGTTACTTAAATCTCACAGAAGAATGAGGTGTATTATGTGATTGGAGATAAAAGGTAATACTAATACCTGTTTGATTACGGCAAAGACAGTGAAGTGATGAACCAAAAATAGTTCAGCAAAGAAGGCACGTAACTGTTTATGGATTATAGCACACCTTTTCTCATATCCTGACCAGAAATGACAAGTTTTTGTTTTATTCTATCCAAGAACACTAGTCATCCCTTATCAACGTTATAATCTAATTAATGGAAGAATGCGAAATATGAGCCATCTCATTTGAATAAAGGAAAGCTAAAAACCTTACTCAAGAAAGAAAAATGTACGGGCCATTGGAACTGTCTATCTATTGTGTAAGTATCTAAAGACGGTAATGTTTATAGCAGTAAAGGCATTAGCAGGAGTTAGGTACTGTCCGAGAAAGAAACCTTAACCTGGAAGAAGTATTCGTGGCCGTTAAATGACATAATAAGATCTTTAGACATAATAGTTATGCTTTACATGGGCTAAGAGCATGGTCTTTAAGAAATCAGGACAAGCACAGGTGGATTAGAAACCTTTAAAAAGAGAGTGCTAAGGTACTACTGCAAAATGATCTTTTTAGAAAGGAAGACCGACCAAGAAATATTAGATCTTGTTAGAGAGAGTGGTAGTGGTATTTAAAATTTAGGTCAATGCGTGGAAATATGAGGGAGTATTGCAACAGAAAGTGTAGTGTGCAGCATTTACTTCTGGAAATGCAATATTACTCATTAACCGAAGACATAATTCCATTATGAGAAAATATTTTTTCAGAATAAATGATATCCCAATGATCTTTGAGCAGAGAAAATCGAGACTTTTTTGGTGGTACTGTGCAAATGAAATAACAGAGGAAAACTAAATGAGGATTCTCCTAGCCACATTCGTCAATAGAGTTATTAGGAGAGGGTTTCTCATTAGGCAACATAAAATGCATTATTTTTTAAAAATCATTGTTGAACTAAAAGTGTTGGTTATGTTTTAGCAGTGATTAATAAATATACGCTACCAACATTTGTGAGAAGTAAATAAATGCAGTAAAAAATGAAGTTCTATGAGAAAAATAAAAAAATAACGAAGCAGGAAAGGCTCCATTCATGAATTGAAACTCAATTAAACCAAACACAACTTCCTTTTAAAATACACAAAATGAATGATATCGTCAAAATATTACCGAGGAGTTTATAACTAGACCTCATAAATTATTATGCAGGAGCTATTATCATCTTTATTATGACTAGGTCATTAAGACTTATGCGATAAAACGGTAATATTTCTGCAGGCCTTCTCATCATTGGCCTCAATCCTCCAGCTCAGAAAGCTTTATGAAACAATTTATAGTATACAAAACATTTTGGACCGGCTAAGTCATGGGGGTGCTAAAATAATAATCTCGAGATTAAAAAAGCTAAGTATTTATAACACTACTTGATGGTATTAAATGGCCGCTAGATTTACTGTTGAAAATGATCCTGGTCCCCAATACGATAACATCCACGCTCCAAATTCTACAGAATACATTTCTCCTATAACAGACAGCCCTAGTCTTATGTATCATATACTCCTTTGGTACTGGGTGACTAATGGAGGGCAAATGAAGACAAGGAACGTTTAATGGTAGATGTGGGCCAGACGAACGTCTGAGCGTCTCGTTGTCTCAAAATGTTTGCGGAAACGACATTCTTTCTAGAGAGAAAGTTCTGGAAACGGTCCCAAAGAGGAAAAAAAGAGTATATATATTTACATCCTCTTTCGCGAGAGAAGGAAGAAAAAAGCATGTTTTTCAGAACATCCTCACTTTTACTCGTTGCGGAAGAAATCCGAACTTTTTCTCCTCGAGGCGGACGGGCAATCTTATTCTTTCTTTCGCCATTCCATTCACGCTCACTGTCTTATGAGAAGAGACGTCTTCACGCCCCCTTTTCCCCGAACCTAGGGTTGGATCTGCATAAATTCGACGCCACACACGTTGGCGCGCAAGGGAGTTTGCCCCGCACGTCAAGAACTTCCCTGAGTTTCTTATGCGAGGATAAGTGGCTTTCCGGGAAAGTCAAAACTTTTGGTGACGAGGAGGGCGAGCGGGTGCATGTAACCTGAAGGAAGGGATAAGCCTCTGACATTGGCATTATCCAGGCCCTTTTAAAGGACAAAAAAAACCGCTAAATGTACGAAAGGTGCCCAAAACGTCCTTCCATTGGTATGAATTCCACTGTTCTTACTCGAGGACAGTTATATCAAGTGATTAGAGTATCTTCAGCGGGTCTTTAATGCTGTGAAACTTTGAGAGATCTTTAACCTTAAGCTTGAGCATGTGGGAAAAAATCTTCAATGATTTCGACAAATACTTGCATCATAGGTTTATTGTAAGCTTACAATAAATTAATGACAAGTTTTATTGACATTTCCAGATGCTTTAACACATAATAACTTAATTTATAATAATTTTGAAAGTTTTCGAAAATGTGCGACAAACAATATTTAAATGTAGCTATGTTTCGCTCTATTTGGAATACTCTAGAAGTAATGAAAATTAATTATAATGTTTTGTCTTCAATGCCCTAACTATTATGAAACAGAAGCATTATTGTAGAATTTTTTGGGCGTAGTTAACCATTCTTCTTTTCTCGACTTTTGGCCGTTTATGGACCAATTTAAATAATCCAATTCATTCATATTTTATTTTTATTTCCCGCATCTTTTCTTACTCTCTAGCAATCTTGTTCCTTTCGCTTTGCTTTCTCTTCCCTTCAACCATCCAGGTGTTATTTCCGTCCTTCCTATCCTTCTTCCAAAAACCCTTAAAGTAATGTATTAATCTTCTTAATTTTGTTTTACCCTGTATAATGCCTTCTGTGATTCCCATATAATCCATTTCTTTCTTTATCTCTTGGGCTTACTGGTTTCCATTCTTACTCTCAGCAACTCGTTAAACATTTGCATTAAAACATGATTGAAATTTCACTCATTAATTTTTTGGCCAGTTTTTGTCCAAACTATCTTATTCGTACGGCCATATATGAATGATACACATTGTTTAAATGAATATTAACATTGTCGACTTTTTTCATTCAATACATTAAAATGAAGGCCAAAATAAATTCTGTTTATAATTTTAATAAAAATAATGGAGTATTAAATGCTTCATAAGTTCACTCTTAGAAAGTAAGATAGATCAATAGCTTCAATTGTACCTCTTATAATTCTACCACCGTAATCTCATAAATTTAAATAAAATGTCTCAGTAAAGTAATGCAGTGTTTTACCAATTGCATTCTGATATAATTTTCAATTAAGGTGCATACGAACGGCCGTTTTTTATGCATGTTTATGAGAGAGCAAGTGGAAAGCTCCTCCGGAATTTCTCAAAGTTCACATTTAGCAGTTCAAAATGGGGATGCTTTTTGGGTTGATTTTGCGTGCCTTGTTAGGAAGTGGGGACCACGTAAATCACCTTGAATATGATTTCTGAATTCAATCAATACTACACATTTATTTTAAACTGATCACTACCACCTTAACAGTATTAAAAGTACTTCCCCTTGGCTATTCTCAGTTATGTTTTTGACTCAATACAATTACTCTGATGATCGAGTTTTAGTCACCATTCTGTAACCACCTAACTAGTGTTCACAGCAGGTGAATGACCATTCAAACAAGGATTTATTATCTATATTCACGCTTATATCCAGATAGTTTACGCTTACTCAAATGCTCTACTTTAAAGTATCTTCAAAATCTATTAGGATATTTTTAAGGATAACCACGAAGTATCAGACACTCAACCACTCATCGTAGCAGTTAATTGAAACATCACCGAAAAATGAATGAACGCTCATTTTGACATTGCTCGATTGATCTAACAATAGATGCAGTCAGCAAAGAGATTTAATTCAATATACGGAAATCAGTTAATGCATTAATTGCGATCGAAATATGAAGACACTTAATAGAAACTCACCACTTTTTAAAAATTCAACGATATCATTGCATCTTATAACCAAGAATTTATGCTGAAAAACGTAGAAGAAGACACATAAAATCAACACTTTAAACTCAGTATCGAAAATACGTTTGGCTATCGGTTTGAGAGTAATATGGCGAAGATATGGAAATGAACGACGTAAGTGAAACAACCTTGCAGGGGGCATTGTGCAGATGGAGAGAATACAGAGAGTAAAATACGCCACTTGGTCTATAAAGCGACAAACACGGCGAGGGAAAAATGCACCACTCAACGATCCAAAAGGGGAAATAGCTTGCACTTTTCACTGAAAGAAATAAAAAATAGAATACGAACGGTGGATTGCTTGATAATCAACCTTAGGAAATTTATCCTTACATTTGGAAATCAGCGAGAAGGCATTCGACGGGGAAGCCTGTAATATTCGTGTATCTTTCTTTATTTTTTTCTGTTTGCACATAGCCAGTGAAAGACTGTACCAATACAAATATGTCAACCACATGAGCAATACTACCGTACCTATTCATATCAAATACTCCTTTAAATTGTACTAATAACCATGATATAAATACGATTTCTAACGCTACTGTAGTGCATGGAAGGCTGGAATAAAACTATATCAATAAATAAGGAAATGTTAGAAAAATATTTTATTAAATATTACTTCAAAGTTTTGAAATTTTTAAGTAATATTTTGGATAAAATGCATGCATAAATATAATGTTTTCAATGTTTAATTGCACAAGCAATGACCATACCTGGTATTCATATATTTAAAACGTTATGAAGCTCTCTTTCGAGCATGTATGTGGCAAATGAATACCTGAATAAAAGGTCAGCCCACAAGACTGTGAAAATACCTAACGCGTACGATATTGCGAAAGATAACAAGATTTGGATTTGAAATAGGTAGTTACTTTCTATTTTCAAGTAATTTGTAGCACAGAATTGGTTGGAACTAGTCTTCGAAACAAATTTTACTGTATTAAACAAACATCACAACATCAAGGCATGACTTTACGCGGAACGAAGTTAAAATGAAAAAGTCCTATTAAATGATGATATTGTTTAATTTAAGGACGGGATGGATAAAGATTTGCCTTCCTTCCCGTGGCAGTATGAATTTTCTTGACATTAACACTTTGAAATTTAAAAGAAGTTAATCGTGATACTCCCAATATTTTCCATGCATACCTCAAAACGCAAAATTGATGAACGTTGAAACATATACAACAGGACGGAGAAAGGGAATGAATATAGACGAGGCAACGAGGATATTAAACCAGGTTTATCTGACGTAATTTTCCGCGAAATCACAGATAACGTGCTTTTGCCCCCTACAAATGCAACCCCTTCTGTTTCCTCCTCCCGAGTTTCTAACCGAATTTGGGGAAAGAACTGAGGAAGCATATTGGTTTCCAACCTCTTGGGAGGAAATAAAAAGTGTTGGATTAAAAAGGGTTCGGACAGCTGAAACGAGGAAGAATGGTAACTTTGCGAACGGATAGGATGCCGAGGAAGCCAAGGGGAAAGATTGAGAGAGAACGGCCGTAGAGATAGGGTGATATGGATGAGGGATGGTAAATATGATAGTCCGAAGATGTCATCCTTTTTCTTTCAAACTAAAGCTAATTTTCTGATATTGTGCAAATTATCATATTTTTATCAAGTTTATCATGAAAAGCAATAAACTAGCATGCTAATAGACTTGTGAAAACGTCAATGAACCACTAGACCAAGAGCAATTCTAGCATTTCTACCTACACGGGACTCAATCCCGCGATCTTAGACTTGGCAGGTGGTGACTCTACCCCAACGCCACCGACCTCACCACCGTTATGCATATATATAAAAATAAATATGGATCATTTTGGGTAACTGTAACTCAATGGGTGGTGCCTCAAAGTATGTGCTACAACTACTGCTCAATTATTTTTCTCCAGTCTTATTTAAAGAAGCAAATAAGAATTCAAAACTATCAACTTAGGGAAATGAGTTATTTTTCGAGTTTTCATTTTTTCTTCTATTAAGATGGCAACCCAATATTGGCTTAGAATTACTGATAGAATTTCTTGAAATTATCAAGGATTCATAACAATTTTAATCCCATCCTGTTCGTTCATACGTTGTTTTTTCATGTAAGAGTGCATTTAAGTAGCACTGCTAGCCATTTACTCGTTTCCAAGGAAACAGGTACATGCTGTGGCAGGGACACAAACACTGTCGTCATTTATCGAGTAGCATAATTCAGCTGTGTCATTATCCGAAACGTGTGAACCACAAATCGAAAAATTTATTTTGAAACGAAAATGACAGGTATTAAATATCTATATAAGTTAGAAACATCGGTGTTTAATGCATAAAAGAATTATCATTGGCAGGAATTAACTCAATAATTCCTGTCCATTAATTCAATTAATTTATCAAACTCCTTCCCCCCTGTCCTTTACTGCCTCTACTTCCCCAACTTTTGTGTATATATAGTGACCATTGAATGCTGTACCCGATGATGCTGCACTGTGGCGAGACCCGGGTCATACAACAAATGTTTTATGTGGAACTGCAGTACCTTCCTTCCTAACATCATGATGGAAAAATTCCTCCGAGTGACGCCTGAAACAGTTACCTTTAAAACCTTGGCGATTAAAGTTTTGGAAAAGGATGCGATACAACCTATGAGAAGAAGATAGAAGAAGGATATATGCTTAGGATATGAACATCTGTATATACTCAATTGACTTGACAGCAACTTTCGCCTCGGATGAGTGAGCGATAAAGAGATTGGACAGCTTCGGAAATAGAATTCAGCTCGGTGGTCGACGAAGGTAATCAATTCCAATGTTCCGCGAAGAGAAGGATAGCAAGGAGCTTCTGAAAAGCGGGAGATGTGGACTAGAAGTACCCCCTTCATTCAGCATCCCCATGCATCGGCGAGGCAACCCCTGAGCGGAAAAGTTTCAAGTAGAAGGTGATTGGAAAGAAACCAATCTACGGGTTGATGAAGGGTGAGAGTTAAGGGGAGCGGTATCTTTTGCGGTTGGGACCTTTGCGAGTTTAAGGGTTCTCTATAGAACGGCCGCCAGTTGGAGAGTTAACGATCGAGAGGAGAGAACCCGTTAGGGAAAGGGCTGAGGTAGGGTTTAAGTGAAGAGAAGGGACGTGTGGTGGTGGTTGAAATGCTGAAACAGGACGATGGTAAATAGGTTAGATGGAGAGGATCCCTGATTGAGTTGGAAGGGAAATGATTACTCCTTCGGACACGTTAAGGGGAGTGAGTGGGGAGATGGAGTACTGAATAAACTCGTTTGTCAACGGATGAATATCGGTTGATACCCCTTGTTTAACTGCCCTCTTCGATTGAGTACTCTCGCAAAGGGAATTAGCCGAATATTTTTCTGAGGTACCATTAGAAGAGTGGATTTCGGGGGTAATTAAGAGGTAATTTGGACCAATTATTCCAACATCTCTATGATATTTTAAGGTACCTATAAAATCCGAAGAATCTTAGGAAATTGAGTGGAATGAATAGATAGTCAAGAAATAACACGTGCAATTTTCCACAAAAATATAATTTACTTCCAACGCGGGTTTCAATGTTGATATATCACCTACACCTGAATGATGCACTTGACAATAAAGTATCAACATTGAAACCCGGGTCGAAAGTAAATTCAATTTTTGCGAAACATTTCACGTGTTTTTCTTCATTTATTAGGATAATATTGAGGGCAAATTATCATATTATCTTCGGTTAAAAATCTAATTTTAAACTTAGACATTCTAATCCGTAAAATTCAAAGAGGAAAATCATTTTACTGGAATGGGAATCGATCCAAAACTCCTGGTCACGCAGAGTACTCATAAATTCATTGTACAAGTTTTTGGGTTTTTTAAAGTACTAGAACACTCCGCTCACTATCGGGGAGTCTAGTTTGATTCCGGGTCGAGGTGAATGATTTTTTCAAATTGAATTTTTACACATTTGAGAAATAATTAGTTAGTTACGCCGTAGATATAGCTGTACCGAGAGTTCCACATTTCCTTGAGTCAACTTCTGATATTAACCGCATGCTAGATGGTGAAAAATTCCTTACTCACCAAAAATATTGAGTCGGTTTATTTTGGCAGAGTGGAGACGAAAATTTTAAAAGAATTAATATAATTACAATAGTAGGTTTTTGGGAATGCAGCGCTCAATGAAGTTACTTTGAAGTTTCATGCACCATTGAACTGTGCTGCTGAATGCATGAAGACTTGTAGTTTTTTCTCCCTAAATAGCATTTTCACAATAATAAATAAGTAATAGTGGATGTAAAAATAATTGTCATTAAGGCTTTTTCTTAGTTTCTCAACAACCGAAATTCCTTCAATAAAATGAGCGCCTTATTTTTTTACTACACTGGATTTAAAATGCCATAATATTAACAAGTATCTAATATCAATACTTATAAACTCTACAAAGCAGAGCCACATATCTAAGAGTATTAAATTACTTCGAAAACCATTATAGATCGGTCGTAAAACATAGCTCCACAATTTTCAGAGTTTCATATAATCACGCCGCGTTGCCTATTTGTCCCATAATATTTCCAAAAGCGACTTTGTGCTTAAATCAATGTCAATATGTTCCTCTACAGTGCTGAAAAATAAAGGTTTAACGCCTGTCAAAAAATGTGTGCAAGCAGGAAATTTGGAAAAACATGTTTTCCAGAAATGAACATTTTATTTTATAACTTAAGCAAATTCTTTATCTTCTGATCCAAAAGGAAAATGAAAGAGGTCTTTTTTACTTGTGGCCTACATCTCCAAATGCAAGCTACTAAATAAAAAAGTGTAATTGAGAGAGCTTGTATATGCTGGGTTTCATTAAAAAATTAGACCCCAAATAATTAACTTTATCAATATGCTATGGGTGTATGTGTATAACAAGGCGAGAATAAAAAAAACAATAAGGGAATGTAACAAGGGTGGAGACATCCATCGAGGGTTCCCCGTGAGAACATAATGTCTCATCGAAGAAGGTCAGAACACTCAAAAATGATGAAAAGTAATGTCCAATCAAAGTGTGTGGAAGGTTTTTTTTTTGGTGTTAGAGGGCTTTGAGGGTTTATGGCACCCCGTATCTTGTCTAGCCTTGCGAACCAACCAATAGCGTATGATTGCCAATCAAAGAGGTCTGGGGAGAGGTGTAATTGATATTGATGGTCAGCCATCCAATGCGGAGGGCATCATGATCAAAAAAAAGATAACCTGCTATTTTTTTCATCCCCCGTGAAATGCTCAAAAGAGCAACATGCTTTAAAAAAGACAAAGTGACAGAATTTAGCATCAACCTACCAAACTACGGACCCGTTCCCATCTGATTGCTTCATTTATTTATATGTTGTTTTTTTGTAACGGCACCAATCATCGCATGCCCGGAGTCTTTTAATGCGTTCATCGGTAAAGTTTGGGTGACGTGGTGTTTGATACCGAATGTTGCCAATGGGTCCATTAACTTTATCTGAGATGGTATAGCTACCAATTAAAATGCTTTTCTTGACACACAGAGTATTCTCACTTAAAAAACCTTTGCATTACATCATGAAAACAAGAAAGACTACGGTAATATTTTTTAGCAGCATATGATTGCATTTTCTTCTCTTCGTCAGTGATTTTGGCGTAAACATTAAGTATTCAGGATTAGAAATCATGCGCAATGGCTGCATTTTACCCTTTCCTTAAATTTGGATGTCAGCTAAATTATAAAACAGAATATTGTAAAAAAAAAACAATTTTATAATATATTTCATTAAACAAAGGAGCAATGAATAAAATATATTTTAATTAATATTATTAATACATTTAACTGTAAAACCGTTACAGTTGGTATCTATAGTATTTTAATCCACAATGTTAAAATAGAAGCAATTATCTACCCACATGAATTTTATGAAAATAGCCATATTTTACTAAATATCCACAAACAACTAAATCATTGAAAAATGCACATGCATATAAGTTAATTCGACTTGCATGAGATTCGCCAATAAGATTTAAGAAGACATTGGATTCCAGGGTAATATCATGCAGAAGGTAGGCTGCTCTTCTTTCAGATGGAATTGGTCATAATATTTAAGGTAGTTGTGTCTTAAGTGAAGATCATAATTTCGAATCGTATTTATGATTTAACTCTGGTATGGCTACCCATGATAGTTTATACCGTACTACATACCGACCCTCTCTGGGTTGAAATTTGACTGTACAACCTTCAGTGTCCTCTTTATACGCATGGCAACACTGAATGCGGAAGTCTTCTAAGACTTAAGTTTATGCTCGAATTCCACCTTACGCTCCAATTACCTCCCACCAGAGACGCGGAAGTTAATCACAGAAGTTAGGCGTCTTCTTTAATGACAACTGCCTTACAAGAAAAGGTATTTGAACGGAGAGTTCAAACGCTAAATGAAATGACTCATTCCATCACCTCCGTTTCATTCAGGACTCCTCCTTCAACGCCTCAAAGACCTTCCGAGCACTTTAATGGATTCTTCCATCATGGAAATTCTTGTTTTCTAGCTGCTCTCACAGACCATTATAGCTTCCTCTTAGATTGAGTTTTAAATATAGGTACTCGATTAGGCCAATCAAGGTTTTTAACTAGATGAAAGCCGAGAGAAATTATTGTATGTGCTTAAAAAGATAAATGTCTTTCAAGATTTTTCAGCAAACACTGTGTGGAACTTAATGTGACGTTACATGGAATTAAAGATAATTATTGTCGACAGGGACCAAACCAAAAGCCCCGCAACAGTAGAGCAAAAACTCGATTACTCTGTGCTCCTATAATAGCTTAATAATAGTGCCACGGAAGTCTATTACCAATTACGTCCCTAATAGCCAAACGCCTCGCCGCAAAAATGGTGGTTGGAGAACCAAAACGAAGCCTAGAATAGGTCCTTATAGCCATCTTTATCGATGGTAATTATGTCACTTATGGTATAAAATCACCAAGCGCTCGTTTTCCCTAAAAGAAGAAGAATACTTGAGCAGTTTTTCTCTATTAGACTTAAACCGCTTATCAAAGTATGAGGCGTTCAATCATAAAGTTTTAAATTAGAGTCTTTACTGCGAGTGCTGCCGGAAACACTCGGAGATGTTGCAAGAGACCTAGTCCATCTACATCGTTTTATGCCGTCGGCATCGTTAAAACACATTGGTTTGAACAGCCGCAGGCCTTGGTTCTTGTGTATTAGGGAATATAACCATGATGGAAGAATTAGAGCCCAAAAGAAGAATTTGAGGAGAATGATAAGCATATTTAGGACACATAAAGGAACGAGAGAAAGAGAAAAATGTTGTAGAATAAGCACAAACCATTCAATTAGGATTATAAATAAAAAGGAGACTGAGGAGATGTTGACCCACACGCTACATTTTTGTCTTACTCTATGACAGAAGAGATCGAGTAAGCTCAGAGGTTCCCACATACTACTTCGCAAGATTGCTAAGATTCTACGATGCCCATAATTTTTATTGTAAAAACTCATTGCATGACGCATATATATATGTTAATTTTCGTACCATAGCCCATTACCAAGTACGTCTTGGTTGAAAAAAATCTATTTTAACAAAGTTTTCGATTTATTTTTTTTTAATATAATACGTGTCAATTTCATTCACAAACTTTTTCTCCACTGCACTTAATTATAATCGTAATTAATTTGAAATCATGTGGTTTAAGGTTAGAACAAATTACATTGTTTAACTATAGCAATTACCACAGTGCTATTATTACTAACATTACCACTACTTTCAGGAGCAATCACCATTTTATTTGCAGATCAAAATAACAATAAATCATTTTTTAATCTAGGTGAATGAATTCCATTCTCTATCAATATTCATCCAGAGCTTTTGGTTATACTGAATTTAATTTTTTCCAGTATTTGGTATCATACTCTCTCTAATATATAACATAATAAACATATAACTTATCAGCTATACATTATCGCTCAACAAGAGGTAAAAAGGAAACAATTGGAGTCCTAAGAATAATTTTTGCCAAAATTGCCATTGGTATTATATTATTTGTGGTATCAGCTCATCAAGTGCTCAATTTTGGATCAGATTTATATACGCTGCCATGTTTCACTTCAGCTATATTATTAGTTACGGTACCAACTGTAATTTTCTCTAAGTGCCTGGGCTCCTGTCGAAGCCCCCCCCCCTACACAAAATCTATGTATACCAACTGTTATTAAAATCTTCAGTCGACTAACCACCTTACATAGGTCTCAATTCAATTATAGACCATCTCCAATGTGTCAACTAGGATTCGTATTGATATTTATAGTAGGAGGATGAACTGGTGTTGCTTTAGCAAATAATTCAATCAATATTGCTTCCATACACAATATACATTACGTTGTAGCCAATTTTTATTATGTATTTTCAATAGTAGCTATTTTGGCTATTATAGGAGGACTTATTTCTTGATTGTTAACTTTAAGCACCAAGTGGTGAAAAGAGGGTTTTTAAAATCGTTTTTAGAAATCATAAATAGCAATGGAAACCATATCAGGCTAAAACGGTCAATTCAGGCTTAGTAGGTAAAAGTTATATAATGATGATTTTAAATCTTTAACACTAGAACCCCGGCATCTTAGGCCATACCTACAACCCCGGAACCGGTCATTTTGGCGGGTACAATGTTTTCCTCTATTTTCGAAGATATTTTGTTTTTTCTTCTTATATGTCTTGATTTAAATAAAAAAATACAATTTTAATGTTCAGCAATGGAGTTTAGGTAATTATTTTAGATTTAAAATTGGTTACCTAACGTTTACGTATTAATACTTGGAATTTTACATATTATATTAGCGATGATGAGTACATTTGGAGTTAGTTAGCGTTTTCAAAAATGGTAGGTGATGGCTATTTAGTAAGCTAATGGAATGTTTTATCAATGCTCTATTTTAACACTCCTAGTTAAAAAAACGTCAATTATTGTAAATTATACTCATTGATTTTTATTCCTCATGTCGATAATAATATAATGCATATGATGGTGGGCACTTCGCAGACTTAAGTAATACTAAAATGTATTTACTACTAGAAAAAATGAAACACTTCAATTATTTAAATTCATGGGTACAGCAACGAGTCCAATAATGTTTCAGATATGTATTATGATATTTGCATAGCATCTGCTTCAACGCACACCTTACAGAAAAGGATCTTTTTTTCTATCCCTGTGCATGATCCACACACCCACTTTTGGCAGGTGTTGCAAACATTGTAGGTTTTGTTTTCTCTACAATATCCAATCTGGCATATACGCCTCTTCTTTCCGGATATTTTCTGGCTATCATTAACAACCTTATGTGATCTAAATGCTGTAGTGGCTACCCTCAAATTGTCTGCTAGCTGCAGGATTAAGTTTCGCCCACTCATTTTTTCCCCTGTGACTTCTCAAAACACTATCAATGGATTGATTACCACTAAATCAAGGATATTGTACAACACGCGAATTGGCTATCTTCCCTTTCCACTACGTAAGGAATATTTTCTGCACGTTTGGTCTGATACATCAACAGCGTGTTTTGTTGTGTTGTAAAATGAAACGGATTCTGGTAACTTTTTCTGACTATCCCTGTCAGACAATTAATATGTCTGGGTGCATGCTGCTTAGTATGAGCACATTCTTCTTTACTGTTCCTTAGTAAACAGTGATAGTTGCATTAATTGTATTAAAACCCGTTGTTTCGTACAATGGTGCACGCATCTCTTTGAACACTATACGTACTTCCCTCCTGTCTCGATTCATAGTTCAAACGAGAGAGTTATTAAAACTCGTCAATTTCCTAGCAAGCTTTTGTGATGTAAAGAAATTATCGGAAGTATAATTGCATCCATTGTGGAGATATCGCTCACTCAACTTCATTACTACGTATTCTGGAAGTGATTCATCTTGAGGTCGGCTTTCATCTTTACCCAGATAAGGAAATCCTAGGCAGAGGCACTTGGATTTCACATCTACTAACAGCCAAAACGTTATTCCAAATCCATCCGGCTTGTTAGTCTTGTACCGCAGGAACGGGCAACGACACATTGTTGGGTACAGCTGCACGTCGGCAGTGAGGAAAGCTCCCGGCACATAACACAAGTAACAGTTTTCTTTGAATTTATTTCACGTGTGCAATGCGAGCACAAATTTGTCTTTTTGGAGGCGCTGTGATCGGGATTAATTTTCGTCCTAATGAGTAAAATACATTTGCTCTGTTAACCGGTTCTTGCTCATCGTTTCCCCAAACGCGCTTGGACCCTACCTCTTGGACCACATCTCCGCGATCTCCAGAGAACTTGCACCGAGGATTCGGCGTATGTACAGGAGAGCAAATAATGCGTTCAACTCATCAAGTGAAATAAACCACGTGCAACTACCGAGCTGCCTTCGAGCCTCTGTTTTCGTACAGCGCTGAATATGACATACCATTGACTCATCCATGAGAAGCCTCCTAGAGCTCATCACATTGTTTCCTTTTACATGCCGTTTGGCATGACGTGTTGGGCCCGGCTTCTCATGGGGGACGTTTTGCTTAGCTCGACGACCTGGATCATGTACTTCAACGTCTATCACGTCAATAGCAGGACGCTCATTCAGTCATCCACGTTGCACAGGTATTCAACGTAGAAGCTGCGAAATGGATCTGGTGACAGGTGAGGTCTGCCGTATACCAGAAGCCCGCAACTGCAACACAATGGCTCCTCCCCGTCGAGAGGTAAGTTCTGAAGCTCCTAATTGTTGGCATTCTTCGAGTTTATTATTTTATTGGCAAGTGTTACAAAATTTGAAGAGCAAATAAGCCAAAAATTAAATGTCTTTTCACAGGACTGGAGTATATTAACACTTGGAAGTTAAATTACTACAATTCACAGGCCCACAGATGGCAATATTGAGTAGGAATAAGTACCGGTCATAATAACCGGTCCCAGGGTTGAAGGTAGTAAGGGGTTTTTCTTGTAAATGATAGCTTAGAGCCTTAAGTAAGGGGTTAAGGCTTAAGGCTCTAAGATATCCCGCTAAAAAAAATAAAAGTCACAAAATTTCAGCATACTACATTGTTTACGATGGCAACTGCAGCGATATGATTTTCAAAACCGGTCGAAATGACAGGTTCCAGGGTTCTAGTGTTAATGATGCAGGCTGAGACATTGAAACTTTTTAACGCCTATTTTAAACTACATGGCTTGGGTTTCTTTCGTTTATATTTCCTCGTAAAAACGAAATGAACGTGACATGCAATCTATGCATCCCTCACAATTACAATCGACCACTCAACTAAACGGACCTGCTCAGTCAAGCCAAAATTATAAATTCAAAATTCCACTCTCTTCATTATTAGCGGAAAAAAGGAGTCCATCACAACGCTGATGGTGGGAAATTACATGTAAATTCACCTTACAGACTTTAATCTCTTAATGCCAGAATCTAAATGTAAATAAAATTTTTAGTTAATTTCCTGGTGAATAATGATTGCGAAACTCATTCGTTTAGCCGTAGGTATAATTTGTTATATGCATTCGTAGGTCATTGTTTGAGAATAATTCCTTTGAAAATATTCCGATATGCACACGCATGGCTCTTGAAGGGGGCTATATCTTGGCTTTAAAACCATTTACAAACTTTCACCTATAGTGTTTACTGTGATACATATAGTATTTACTGTGGTTGGTGAACATTTATTCTTATTCCCGAGATTGTTATTCTAACCTTTTTCCTCTGGAGACAAATAAATATAATTTACCATGAATAATCTTTTGAAAGGAAATTTTCATAAAGTGTTTCCATTTTATTTTTAAAAAATGGCGAAACTACCAGTTTTCGGGGGAGAACAATTCGGAGGAGGAAAAACTAACTGGGAGGAAATTGCGAGGGTTAAAGTCCGGAACGTGGATGTTCCACATCACCACTCAGAGCAAAAACTAGTCCTCTTTTTACGCAAGTAATCAGAAGCCATCGCTGTTTTCATATTGTGACCATAGCAAGCAGCATACTTTGAACCTGCATTCCTCTTTGTACGCGTGATACGAAGAGGAATGGAGAGCGAGGATGTCGCTGTTATAGCTCGTCGTCGTTCACTCAATTTTTTTACTGCTACCTACACGGTTTCCCATGGCACTTCTACCTCCCCACTCGGTGACGATCGTTACATTTAGGGCAGATTGGAAGGAAAGAGCCAACGTTAAACTTCATACTTTGGATGCAGCACTTAAACCTTGTTGAATTACAGCTTAACGCTGTCGTTTTGGTGAGCGCCATCATCATCGCTGGTCGCTCAATCCTAAGATTGGTTGACTGCAATCGTTCATATGCCCCTAATTAATTTTCTTGCTCTATGTCGTTCTCCTCTTATCATTGTGTCTTTGTATGTACCCAATCCCTCCGGATCTTCTTTTCTTTATTGTGTTCCATATGGTCCTCTTCTACTTTTCTGTGCACTTCTTCATTTCTTAATTTATCCGTCTAATTGATCTTCAGCATTCTCCTCCAACACCAGGTTTTGAATACTTTTCGAATATTTTCTCTTATCTTTTCCGATAGTCCATGATTCTGATCCTAAGAGTGCCACTCTCCACACGAGGTTTTTCAAATACCAATTCTTAGTTTGCACTAATATCTTAGTCAGTAGGTACTTGCCATGCCTTTCCATCATGAACGCTTTCATTGCTTGGGCGATTCAGCTCTTGACGTCCTTGTACGTCTTCCGTACCATGTGATAGTAATTAATAGGTAGGTGAAGGAATTCACTTGCTCTAGTTTCTTTCCTTGTGTGATTTTTTTCTTAGAGTGAATTCTACATTCAGCCTCTCTCTTCCACATACCTACTAGGATTTTGTTTTCTTCTTACTTATTTTCATGCTCTATGGATTCATGTATTCAGTGATCTTTCGCACAATGACCATGATTATTTCCCACTATGATTGCGATGTCATCTGCGAAGCAGAACATGGCATCGAATGTTGTGTATTGCTGGAAAATTCATCTCCAGGCATCCTGCAGACGTCTTTATGTCAAATGCTGCAATGCGTGCTTTTTGCTCCGTCGTAGGTAGTGGTGTCTGAGCCGTTAAACTTCCTTGAACGATTTATAGCGTCTTTGACCTCGATGCCCCCATTATCGCTCCTAAAACGTCAGATCTGAATACATTAGTAGTATGCCTGGAGAAACTATAGCCTACAATGGACACCACGTGGAGAAATTACTTAAAGTAGTTACACATCACACCACACGCCACTGAAACCCTCATATAAGTGTCGCCTTTTTCAAACTTTTAAAAGTAGAAGCATATCTGGTCATGAAATGCAATTAATAGTACTTGCTTATAATTTAAGGGGCTCGGATTGTATGCAAAAAATATAAATTCCGCTGAAATATTTCGTACCTCAAAAGAGAGCTATAAGAACGTATAACGATGGTTTTCTCAGAACATTTTGACGTGAAACTTCATATATATGCAACAAGCATTTCAAATGTTGGGCGCTTGATACATATCCAATCTAAGGCTTACTCAGACGTGAATAAGAGAACTGTAGGGAAGACCGGGGCTTGTTGGCATAGATTTTGGTTTCTGTTTTTTATATTTTTTTGTGCAATACCTGGAGAGATTCAGGTGAATGCGGCCGATAGCTTAGCTTTTAGACTACAAAATCATGTAGGACCCTTTAGTTAAATCCGTGTTTAGTTAAACCCAAAAATGCTTTTCCTAAAAGAATGCAACTATTCCAACTAACCTCGGGTGCGGGGTTAGTTGGCATACCCCTAGGGTTCAATTGGCATAATGTGATATGGATAGTGATACTTATGGATAGGGAAACGATCATATCAGTGCTGACAGTGAATTAGTCTCCCTTCTGAGGGGTAATTAATGTAGAGGAGACAAAGGGTATGTTGGATGATTTCTTGGTCGTAACTCATCCGGAAATTCATCCGATAAAACTAAGCATTCGATCACGGAACCCAATAATAATCAAAAGTCCCGAGCCTCTATCTGAGCCAACTTATGTACAGACACACACACATATGTGCACATGAATATGTATAACCAGGGGCCTCACACATAAATTAATACTCCCCTCAACTTTGAAATGAATGTGCGGTCCCAGCATTGTGACTGCCATAAACAAGCTAAGGAAATTAGAGTTTTTTTCCAGGGTGGTGAAAAAAATGAAAGAGTTCCTCATTTTTTCCAAACAGGACCTCTTTTTGCATTCGGACGCCGAAAATCCTTTCGAGAAAAAAAAATCTTCGTCGCGGTCCTATCAGGAAACAAAAGCATGATTTATAGACGAGGCTCATTGCAATGAATACATATCCATTAATTACTGAAAGGGGGAAGTAGGTGGATTGTAAAAGTGGCGGGGAGGGTTGACGAGGTTGGCGAGTGGAGTGGGTACTTCCACGGAGACGGGGAAAGGACAACTGATTGAGGGGAGGGGAAGAGTTATCCCGATTACAGCAGGAGGGAGTGAAAGGATAACAATTTTTTGCCGACAGCAACACAGAGCTTGGATGCCATTGTGGACGAGAGGATTTAAAATGACAGATGGGCTTCTGCGGAGAGTGAAGATACAGCCAATAGCGTACGTGGCATTGTAGTAACGTGGAGAGGCTTCCTAAGAATGGTGGGTGTAGTGGTGAAGGTTGCTTCGCTTATTAACAGAGGGAGGTCGTGAGAGCTGGCATGAAAATGTGGTGAGTGGGAGGAGGGGAGGAGGACAGCTAAATGTGGAGGGTAGTAGGACAATTTAAGGGGGAAAGGAGAGGGATATAAATTCGTAAAAAAAACGAGCAGCGCTTTGCGGGAGGAGAACTCTCCGTATACCCTTATACTGAGGGGATTGGGGTGACGCTAAGGACTGCGAGGGGAGGTTAGCTGATCGTTATGGGAAATCTCATTATTATTGAATGAAGAAAATGATGGGCAATCATTTATCTATCCGGGTGCCTAATGACACGTTCCAATTGAAGGTTTTTGTTTCTCACACGCCACGATCGTTCGTCCATTCGCAGGGGAAACTACCCGATTTCCTGCCAGTGAGCAACTAGTCTTTCCGATTCGGAGGCAAATTATTTTATCTTTATAGGGTCTAAATCATTTTGTCGTTAAAAATTACACGTGATTAAAATTTTTCTCTCATGGAAACCAACTCACGGGGCTACAGCCATCTGGAACTTTGTACAGAGCACTTATGTACCTATATTTCTCTTCAACAATGGCAATTGTTGGAGAAATTGTAGGAACCAAAACATATGCACTATTTCGATCCATAAAGAATGACACTTGTAAGTAACTGACGTGCTTGAACTAGAGCTCTCAAGAATCTGATTGAAGTGTTAGCAAAACATTGTTGTAGTGGGGTAAAAGGATATTTTCAGAGGAATACTCCCTTGCCGACAAACTTGCTTCGAACGCTGGAGTAAGGTAGTTTCTGCGTTTGACAACTAGGGATGATTAGGTTAAAGACCTTAATTTATAACTTTAAAATATACAATCTGTTGATCACATCAACTTCATCCCACGATATGGCTATTTATCTCATTATTTAAAATAATATATTTATTTTCATCGGTTTTTTCGATGAGTTTTAATAATTTCAGGCGTATTTAGATCCAGATTTGTTTGTGTCGTAAACAATATCACGAAATGCGCTCCAGGAACTTACCCACCCTATTAAATTCAATGCAGCTAAAATTGAATAGTTATTTAACATGTGTTGTCCTCTAACCTCTCTCTTTGCCAATCCCAGTCACAAAATGCTTCCACTCTTTGACGACAAGCTTACAAGAATAAAACAAAGTTACGGTAACACCATATCTGTCACAATGTACGAATACGAACTGTAACAAATAGTCCAATGCAAGATATTATCATATATTTTCACCCCTGCTTTTTTAGATTATAAATAGCCAATATTTCTGCTTTATTTATTACGCACCGCTTTGAAGGTAGTGCTGTATGTTATAACGTGTATTTTACTAAGCATTGGGCTAGAGGCTACCTCACTAAATGGGGCTTATCGGAAACTTACTGTTTTTGCAAAGCTTGCTTATGTATTCTAACTGCATTCTATGCGGTCACATCCGCATAACTCTTTGGGTGATAAATTATTACTGAGGAGTAAATAACTTTCAGATAAAAATGAAAATTTTGTTTTAACCAATATTGTGGTAATGATCGGAATAAAATATTCACTACCTATTTCGGAGAGGAATATTTTAATAGCTAATTTATATTGACGGAGAAAACGCATGTGGCAACAACAAATGAAAAATAAGTATGCATGGAATAATTTTGTATAAATTGAGTAATCGTATTCAACCTATGAATTTCATGTTATGTGATTTTGTACTTCGACGCTCATTATTTCAGTAGGATTAAAAATAAAGCGTCCAATTGAGTTTGACTTACAATTAGTTAAGTACCTACAGTACTTGAATATTCAACTGGGCTCTTTACAAAACTACAATTTAAATGTAGATCTATACATCACATTACCCTTATAGTCAAGTAATATATCCCCTCAAGTCTTAAGGCCCAATAGGAATATTTTATAGTCTACTGGATAGCTTGTGAAAGGATCTTCTTCTACCTCATGTCTGGTTTTATCTTGTCTACAGATTACGTGATTACATTCTCTGAGCGTTGATATGATACGCTAAAGATAGTTGCAGTTCATGTTCTTTCCATTCATTTGAAAAATGACGGCGTGGGTATAAAGAAGAGAGAAAATAAAAATAATTTTTGAGCTGTATGACCTGGGGTGTTGCCTGGAAATATTTCGAGAATGAATACAGAGCGTGGTTTTTGCATTAATCACCACACATGCTCT
Source organism: Pyrrhosoma nymphula (assembly GCA_963573305.1). Lineage (NCBI taxonomy): Eukaryota > Metazoa > Arthropoda > Insecta > Odonata > Coenagrionidae > Pyrrhosoma > Pyrrhosoma nymphula. The sequence continues at coordinate 42,631,798 of OY754337.1, read as the reverse complement.
AGGTATTTTTAAGCTGCGTTTCATTGCATACTATTAAGCCTAAAATAAATTATGTCGAGTTCTCCAAAACAATTCTATCCCTTAAGGGTTTATATCTTACAAACTTGCTAAGGCCGCAACATTACCTCAATATGCTAACATTGAATTTGTGTTAGGACTCAGGTGTTATAGATAGATTTCATGAAATTGACAGAACTTTCAGGTGTACTGGATCACTGTAAATACTATCGCTTTTTCCAAAAAAAAACGTTTTCTTCGCGGAAACTAGCGCGGAGTATTAGTTAAACATGCAGTCAAATTGTAAATGGATCAATCTTTATACTGGGGATCAATTAGTACAGCTAACACTAAATGTTTTCTGTTGTAACGATGGAAAAGTAAAGTTCTCACACGCAGTAGATGGTTTCAGGACTGGAAAGATTAGTTTCCTAAAATCCAATCAATACCAATGAATGGGTTGTAACTATGTACTTTTTCATATATTTACAACCCTAGGTGTATAGAGCCTACGGTTCTAGCTATATTTGGCAAATGGGATAATCAATTTATAATCCTTAGCTTTCCCTAAGTTTATTCTCACGACTCCCACATATTAAATGGTTAGCGTTTCGTCAGTCATTAACTGTTGAGGCGGGCGTACCATAAGTCAACTTCCTCAAGTTGTCATACCATTTCAATTTTTCGTTTAAAGTCATTAAAATTGGAAAAAGTCGGTAAATAAAGAGTGTGGAATAGATTCCATGGCTATGGACACACTCGAAATGATCGTTCTTCTTTGGTTTGGCCATGACGAAAGAGTTCATGAGAGTCAAATGGCGAAGTAGATATATGATAGTGGAGTGTTTGGTGTAAGAGAAAGGGGTAAACCTACAAAGTCACGGGTGAAGATACTCTAAAGAGTAGGAATGCTAGGATTCTTAAGAACCTGAGAACGTTTATGACTTAATGTATGTGTAGCTGAGGAAAAAGACGTGTGCAAGGATACAGCAGGGTGGAGGAAATCATTGAAGCCGAGTGAGCTTTACAGGCCTATCAACCAGAATTGAACTTTGTTTAGTGTGCTTACCTTGGAAGGAAAAGGGGAATGAATGTGTACATATAAATTTATTTATTTTTATTGAGGAAAATCATTTTCTAATTTTTCCACCAAATAAAAAACAATGCACATGATATAAAGGCCGTAATTGATATTACTAATAGTGCTTTGAAAACTCTAATTCACTAATAGGTAGGTAAACAATTTAAGTTTAAGAACGAACATCCTCCGCCAAATCGATGAACTCATTCCGTCATTTCCCCCGGAAACGGTTTCCGCGACTGTCACGTAGCCAGGGACGTACATTTTTAACCTCCGAATTAACATCGACAAATTAGCTTTTTGATTTGAGAGTCCGGTTGAAATCATTTCAAATATTTGGATTTGAAACCGATAATTGTGGACTGAGGGATGGTGTAACGATAAAACACATTTCATTAAATGGAAATGAACCAATTCCGTTGGTGATTTTTTTAGTCAAAAAGAGAATATGCAAAAATTGTAACCCAAGCACCCAGTCAGGCAACAGCGGATGGAAATAACAGCAGGCTGGTGTGGCCACTAAAAGCAGCAAGTCCCCTTCCCCCTTTTAAGGAGCTGATTCACTGAAAATCATTTAAATTGCACTCACGAAAAAAATATCCATCAAAAGAGGTGAGAGTATTATTAAACACGTGTCACCGAGAGCGGTTCCCGGTGCTGTCATGGCATCACTATCACCACTCCGTTGACGATAATTAATGCTTGGAATTACCGCGCAGCAGAATATTTCTCTGAAATATGCACGTTCACTTTCACAATTGACAAATATCTGGAGGAATTAATGAGCTTGTGAGCATATTTATGGACGGAGGACATCTAAAATCAAATCAATTACGTTTACGTGGCTTGAATACACACGTTCACAGGGTAAAATTTTCATGCTCTGCACGTGAAGATTGGGCTCGACTCAATGTATACTCATACTTTGCGATTAATGGCAGTGACGGATAACTGCATTAATTATGCTTTAAGCCGGTTAATGATTATTCCATCTCTTCTGCTCCTCGGGCAATAGATGTTCAAAGCAAATACATGCTTGTATATTTATCAGGAGGCTTAAATTGGGATAATATCATGAGCAAACAAGTTCCATTTTTGATGAAGCTTAAACGAATCCTACCCTCAAACATGCAGCCACCTTTCCCTGGATTATCCATCTCTGTCTGCATAATAAGGTACATACTTGAGTAGAAAGATACGATAAGAGAAAGAAAACTTTTTCCTACCACCAATTTAGTATTGTTTAGCACGAGAGAATCCCGTAAGAGCTGCCACGGATGTCCAAAACTTTTGTTTCAGGATCTCCTTCCCAAGATTTAATTCATGCAATGTTAGAAAGAACAGGACGTAATCTAAAAGCAGTCATGAAAGGCGTATGTTTATTTCCATAGATTGCTTATCATTCCCAAGTGATGACTAAGCTGAGGACATTTAGGCACTAAAAATGGAGAAATAGGCAGCCTAAATAGGCACTAAAAATTTCAAAATAGGCACTTAAAATAGGCGCTTAAAATATTTTTTAATCGAAGATATGAAAACAAAAATTAAAAAAACCGATAAATCGACGAAAATTCAATTATTAACTTTGGCTCCAAAGAGTTGGTCGATACCAGTAACAGCTGTCACTATTCTAGAAGCACCTCTAGGGGAATAACGGATTCATTAAGATGAAATTTGAAGGATCCAAGAAATGAATACATCACTCACAATTATAAAAACTCGAACTCACACAATACAGAACAGCCACACGGCCACGACTTAACCCAAATCTCTAGTATAGTCTCCTTAACTAAGTATCAAAAAAATCATACGAGCTTCGGTTTGGGAACCTAGGATAAGCTGCCTAACCTTTGGCTTTGGAACCAGACCGATACCCACACAAGGATTTGGAACCTTGTCGAAGAAACCAAATTGCAGGCTTGTGGCTGGTATTGCACGGCAATTGAGCGTGATCCCTACGGCTGTGGGGTTACTGAGGGGTTATTTTTTAATCTCAATTAAGTGAGAAAACGTCATAAAATGGGGAAAATTACGTCATTTTTCGTAGTTAAAGTCTGCCACCCAGGCGGCGTGACCATCTTCGGCTCTCAAGTGGTGAACTGCCGGTATATTTATTTGATTCTTCCACTCGTTCGACTTTTGATCCGTATCTTTCGACTCTTGATACATTTGATTTGGCTCCGCATTTCATTAGTTCCATCTCACCTGTCGTTAGGAACGTGAAATGGAGCCACCATCGGACATTGGCCGATCGTGAGCCGATCATTAAGAGAGCGAAACGGATCTCCCGCCTTCCCGCAAAGAGTCATTAAAAAGGTGAGATTACAAAATAACCCCCCTGTAAACCCCCCTTTACTTAGTGTAAATTCAAATCGTTTTAAGTGCTAAAGCCTGTAGAATAGTATGGCTGGCCCTAGTTCCTCTGTAGCGAGCCTCAAGAGCAAGGTGAAGAGCGACCTCCTCGAGGCACGTGTCGCCGAACTGGAGAGGTTAGTTACGGAGATACTCACCCGGGTTACGGGTTGTGGGAGGGTTTCGGGCCCCGGTGGTTGTAGCGTTTCTTCCAGGACCTTGCACAGCACCAAGGTGGTGTCCCGGGCATGCTCGGGTGCGAAAGCAAGTGCGGCGGCCTTGGGGAAGACGGTGCAATCTTCGGGTCTGGGGATGACTCACAGCCTGAGGCCCGAGTGGGTGGTTGTGCCCCAAGGGCGGGGGGCGGTGGCTCGACCGAGACGGGGAGTGGGGGATGCGGAGGCTAATCCCATCCCCGTTCGCAACAGCTTCGCGGTTTTGTCGGAGGACAATTCTGGGGGGCCAGTTAGCGAGGTCGTGAACGAACCCCCCGTTACAAGGGACTCAACTTCGAACGGCAGCCGGGCTGGGAGGGCAGGAATAGTATTGTTAGGGAGTTCGAACGTCCGGCGGATTTTCCCCCAGTTGGAGAAGAGGGCAAGGAGAGACGGAGCGGACCAACGGGTCACCTCCTGGTGTACACCAGGGGGAATCGTACCCAATTCTACGGCGGTGGTAAAAGCGGCGGTGAAGTACACGGGCTGCTCTAGACTGCGGGTGGTGGCCCATGTTGGCACCAATGATGCTTCCGAGCGTAGAGCCGATGAGATCTTGGATTCCTTTAGGGATCTAAACTCGGGGGTGGAACGCGTTCGGAGGGGCACTGGTGTCGATCTGCGACTATCCATCTGCAGCATTCTTCCACGGACTGACTGCGGCCCTCGAGTTTGGGATAGGATTGCCTGGATCAACAAGAGGCTGTGGAAATTCTGTGCGAGCATTGGGGCAGAGTTCGTGGATCTTCGGCCGGTGCTTAGATCATGCCGGGCTCCCCTCAACTCGTCTGGGGTGCATTATTCCAAAGAGGCGTTCGAACGGGTGGCTCGTAGGATTTTTGAGCACTGTAGATATTTTTTAGACTAGAGAATAGGTCATATAGTGGGATTTTTAAATATTTAACCAAACGCAGCCTCCGAGGAAATCCGCATTGCGAAAATTTTCACACCCAAGTAAACTTAGGAGCGCTAAAGCCGGTAAATAGTGGCAATTTTCCCAAAACTCGTACTCCAGTGAAAGAAATTATATCAAATGTAATAAGCACTTCCAGTGAAATTCGCCCACCTAATACCCATAAGCCTGGAAAAGAACCAACCGACACTCAATCGACAAAATATGACATTAACTTTATAGTAGTTAATTGCCGTAGCGTTAAAAACAAGCGCGCTGAAATCGAGCATATATTTCAGGACGCAGACGTGGTCATAGGAACGGAGAGCTGGCTTACTGAGGATTTAAGCGACAGCGAAGTTTTTCCTCCAGTATATACAATCTACAGATGCGATCGAAGCGATAGGGCAGGTGGCGGAGTTTTTCTAGCAGTTAAATCACATTTACATAGCACCACCCACGAAATAACTGACAATGAAATAGAAAGCGTGTGGTGTACAATTAAACAACGAAACAAAAGGAGTATACATGTTTGCTCCTTCTATAGACCTACAAACTCCAAAATTGATGTTATTTACCAATTAGATAATCAAATATCCGCATTTACTGTGAGAGATATTAAAAGTGTAATAATTATTGGGGGAGATTTTAATCAGCCATCTATAAATTGGGATTCTTACACTCTAAAACCGAATTCTAGGAATAGGGAAATCAGCGAGATCTTACTCAACACACTTGCTAATCACTCACTTTCCCAAGTAGTTGACAAGCCTACGAGAGGAAATAAAATTTTAGACCTTTTTGCAGTAAGCCATCCTAAGTTGATAAAACAGCTCGATATTATTGACGGCATAAGTGATCACAGAGTAATTTTTGCAACCTTAAAAATTGAAGTAGAGTCAGCTGTAAAACCGAAACGCAATATTTATTTATTTGATAAATGCAACTTCATCAAATTTGGCGAGATGCTTAATGATTCGTACACGGATTTCGTAGCTAAAACTGAGGATAAAAGCACTGATGAATCATGGAAATATTTCTTAAAAATCCTACGACGGGGAATCAAAGAATATATTCCGCAAAAATTGAAATGCGACAGTAAAGAACCTCGCTGGTATAACAACGATGTTAGGAGGGACCTTAAGAGACAGAGAAAATTGTACAACTTGGTTAAAAAGTTCACTACGGGAGGTGACAAATCGAAGGAACTTGAAGCAAAAGAAAGTTACGCTGCGCAACGCTCAAAAACTAAGAAATCAATGCGTTCTGCATTGCTAAATTTCAAGAAAAAAGTACTTGGTGAATTACTCGAAGAAAATCCGAAATCTTTTTGGTCATATGCGAGAGAGCTTTAGGGAATATCTTCAACCGTAGATTCGTTATTTGATAAAGATGGCAAACTTGTCACCGAAAATATTGACAAAGCTAACACGTTAAATTCCCACTTCAAAAGTGTATTCACCACAGACGATACTGCATGTAATTTTGAAATACAATTCACTGAGGAACCGATGAAAGAAATCACTATTCAACGTGATGGGATAACTAAACAGCTGCAGTCGATAAAAATAGTAAATCTCCGGGTCCAGAGGGAATACCCGCTCGTGTCCTCAAGGAGTTGGCGCCACAGATCGCACCGTTCTTAGACATAATATTCAAGAAGTCATTGTCTGAAGGAAAGATACCATTAGACTGGAAAATTGCAAACGTTACACCGATATTCAAAAAGGGAAACAGACACGACCCAGGGAACTATCGACCAATTTCATTAACGTCGATTATAGGCAAGATACTCGAACATATCGTCGTTAGCAATATAATGACGTTCCTGGACAGTCGTAACGTCCTCCATGGCTGTCAGCACGGCTTCCGGAAAGGTAGGTCATGTGAAACACAACTCGCGCTCTTTCTTCATGACGTTCTCAAATCTGGTGAATCGAAAAGACAAGTTGACGCATTATTTCTAGATTTTAAGAAAGCTTTCGACACGGTACCTCATAACAAACTTTTATACAAATTACAGTCATGCGGCCTAAACGAAACAGTAGTAAACTGGATACGCGACTTTCTGAGTGATCGTAAGCAAAAGGTAGTTCTTGACGGAATTAGCTCTGATGTCGTTAAAGTGACATCAGGTGTCCCGCAAGGAAGCGTGATCGGACCCCTTTTGTTCATTATATACATAAATGATCTATGCTCTCGAATTAGCAGTAAAATACGTTTATTTGCCGACGACGCTGTCATCTATCGTGAAATTAGTGATCACTCTGACTTTGAAACCTTATCATCGGATTTAAACAACGTTCATGAGTGGAGCCAAGAGTGGGGACTCGAACTTAATCTAAGCAAATGCACGGCGGTACAATTCTTGCGGAGGTCGTCCAACTACTCCCATGTATATGCTGTGGATGGTGTTAACATAAAGGCGACAGATGAAGTGAAGTATCTCGGAGTTACGATAACTTCGGACCTATCGTGGGGAGCACATATAAGAAATATTTGTGGCAGAGCTCTGAAGAAGCTAGGATTCGTCAAGCGTATTGTGGGAAGATTCTCGGATGAAAAAGTAAAAGAGAGGTGCTATTTCGCACTCGTCCGGCCACACCTTGAATATGCAGCGAGCATATGGGATCCGGTGCAGAAAGACTTAGTCCGGGAACTTAATAAAATACAAAGGAAAGCTGCGCGATTCGTCAAAAACAGCTACGGGCGTACTGACAGCGTTACACAGATATTAAACGAATTAGGCTGGGAGCCGCTAGAGACTCGGAGGCTACGCGCTAGGCTTAGATTGCTTGATCAATTGAGAATAGATATCTTTCAGAGCGACATTAGAGCGTTTCCTTTTTATCTTTGAACGGCTGGTGTCCTAACACCCCCCGCCACACGCCTATTGAGGCGGCTTGCGGGGTAATATGTAGCTGTAGATAAAAGCGACAAGAGCGCACCTGAGGACCCGAAGAAATGTTAGAATGAAACAGGAGTTGATGGGAAGGATATATCACATCCACTACAAAGTGCAGCAGAGTGGAAAAAAAATGGCGAAATTAGAGGTGACTGCGGAATTTGTTCTAATGAAGTTAAAAATTAAACCTTTTGGGCAGCCCAAAGCTACAACGACGACATCATAATTATTTGAAATTCTCACACAAGCTTGACAAAATTTTGGAGTTTTGACTAAGGGGTGTGGCGGGCAAATCTGTCGTCCCCATTCCCTTTTAATCTCCTGCTTTATTGGATAACCTTGAAATTTTGTATCTAATACTCAGTTTATGGCAAAAGAGACATTTATATAAGATTGAAAATACTATTTTACATGTTTCACTATTCCTCTCAGTTTCCACACCATATTTTCATTTTGCGAAACTCATTTTGTGAATATGTAGCGTAAAAAGATGGGACTTTGTATTCTATATGAAATAGATGTCATAATTTTCGATATGTAGCCGTATAAGTACGTATTGAATGAAATTGAAGTCATTTTACTCTGGAGCCACCTTAGAGGGGATTTTTTCTAGAAAAAAAAGTGGAAATTTCATTACCCACAGTCTTTTTTGACCATTTCGTAAATATAACGCTTCCGATCACCACGGTTACACAAATGGTTACTTTCTGAAAGAACCCAAAATTATTTTTTTGAGATAGCAGTTTCAATCACGCCGAGGAGAAAAAATCGATCGAATTTCCTCCGGATAAAGGATCAAAACGATCATGCGAACACCGTCACACTCATTTAAAAGCACGAAATACTGACGGAGATTGAATGTCACGCGATTTGAGTCTATCGCCCATTTTTTCCGCCGGTTCCGCTAGATAAGATTAAACAAGAAAATGTTCCTATCATGGTCTCACATAATAATACCGTCATTGGGAGTTCTGGGACATGCTTCACTTATCTGTGATTTCCCATAATGAGGACGTATTTTGGCTTAAACTCTCTCTATTTCCCAAACAGATTATAATCTTAATCCGATCGTGCCATGTTATGCTTGGATAGCACATAATAGATCTCATATTACCTTTCTGACGCTCCTTGTGCAAAGGAATCAGTGAAAATAAAAAGATCCTTTATGCTAAAAAGAAATGTATTAAAAATAAATTAAAACAAAGACAGATCTTTTGCTTTAAAGCTGACTCATTTCATCAATTTATTTCGTTTTATTGTGACTCTTTATTTCAAAAACCTTCTGTGGAGTCGTGAGGTCATCCTGACTCCACTTTGCAATATCGTATCACCACAATATTGCTTTGAATTTATTATTTCAGTTATCTCAATACACTCTCTGCAGACCATGAGGATGCTCACTTAGGTTGAGATAAATTGATAAATCCTTTCATATCCATATACATCCTCCATAGACTTTAGAATAATTCACTAGTCGACAAGGCCATTTGATGTCTTCGTTACACAAATCCCAGAAGTAAGTTTACAACATTCTTATCATTTGCACTCAATTGGCTCAATGCAGTCCCGTTTCTTAATTGATTAAAACATATTAATGGGTATCTAATAAATTCTAAATCATGTTTCACGCAGAGTGCTCTAACCAGTTACGCTCCGCGTCCAAGCGTCCGCTCTCACTGTGAATTTAATGGTGGCTTTACAGGGAACTGGGTTCGAAACCCAATAGAGGTGAATTGTTTTTTTTTACTGTGAATTTCACACAATTGTGTGACCATTGGCAGGTGACTCCGTTAAAGTTACTGCGTGGCCATTTCCACTGTTATTTGAAGTTTTAGATAGTTAATAACGCTGGAATTTGAGTCCCGAACCATCATTTGTGTGCCAATGTTTTTGAAATTTCAATGATGTATCAATTTAATCAATATTTTTAAGGAGAAGAAAGGTAAAGTAAAAAATAAAAAGTGTAAATTGAGTCATTAGATAAGAAATTCAGGAAGGCGTACGGAATGAATTACTTGAAACAAAGGGATTACGAAAAGTCATGGTTACTCAGAATTCTCAGAGGAAGAGAGGTAGGACGTGTGTAGGCTTGAATAAAGAAAGTGTATATGTAGATAAATATCTGCGCGTACATGCATCTGAAGTATTTTTACTCTTACTTATTTAAACCTGTCTTAACCAGTATATAACCCTCAGTGTAATAATGACACAAACGCTTGGATGTTATCGTTTCCTATTTCGCAAATATTATTCTATTACATGAAACTTACCCACCGAGCGAAAATGACCTCAGTTGTCGGTCGTGCTTTTACGTATATGCTTTTTACCACATTGGCGTTAGTTAAAATAATGGGTTAATTTTGCAAAGTTTATCACTGCCATAGTATATTCATTTACGTTTTACAAGTATTTTTCTAGTAATTTTTATAATAAGTATTCAAGTAATCCAAATAATCTTCTGATTAATCTCCGATTGAATGTCTTCGTCAAATATCCTCGGGCAAATTCAAGCAACAAAGCTTTGGAGAGTTGAAGATATAGGTCACCACCAGCTATCGATCACCCAAGTCCGAGAGTGATAGGCTGCGTTTTATTAGGCCAAGGAATGACATATTAGAAAATAATGAGTGAATCCAAGGTAATTTCCCTTTTTTCTAGTAAAACATTTCCTTCGGCGGAGTATTTTCTATGCCTAAAAAGAAAGATTTCAATTTGTTGTCAAAAAATTGAGTTTACGCAAAAATATTCTTAGATGCCCTGATTTCATTTTTTATTTTTACATACACAAAAGTATGTTCTCCAAAGGAGGATTAACACTGGAAAGTTTATTGCGTAACTTATTTACAGCATGCGACTATTGACGTCAATTCCTCATGTACCAGACGGCTCTGTATATCCGCTTGCAGAAAGTTCAAAGTTAAAGTTATGAGTCGCTTGCAGAAGCGTATTGTTGTTAATTTAAGTAGCAACCAATCTGTCTCACTTAACATCTGAATACTATTCGATATATAAAGTTAGCTGCGAGCTCTGAAGAAGAAACTAGAGAAAATAATTTTCCAATGTCAACCCAACCCTAAGCACATGGTGGCTCAAAGGCCTAATATTTATTTATATATTTAGTTAATTAATTTATCACATACAGCATTTCTACCAATTTAAAGTGACGCAGTAACAAAAATTAAATAAAAACAAAAATAATCAATGAAAATCATTGGTATAAGGTGAAAATAATAAAAAATACAAATAAAATGTAGGTGGAAAGGGAGGTAAATGATGTATTCATAGGAAAATGTAACATGGCGAGATTGATAAATGAGTCTGAAGAGAGAAAAAATGATAAATGTTATTGGACAAAGAATTCAGTTAGGAGGAGAGGCGGTAGTGAAGTGAGCGCTTGACAAGGGATAGTCTGGGGATAGGCATATGGAGTAAGGAATGCGTACGTGTGGATCGACAAGGAACTCTGAAGTAAATGGAGGAAAGTAAGTCAAGACAATCAATATGTGTGCTTAGAATATTGTAGATAAATTTTAAATCGGTTTTAATTCATTGATGGGAGAGATCAGAGATTGACAGAGAAGATAGGATCGAACAAGTAGGCATGTTGCGGAAGTCAGCAACCCTATGTTTTACAATTCTGGCGAAGAAACTAGTGATACTGTTAAGAGAGGCGGGTAATCCAGTGTTTGGAAGGACAAATGCTGTAAAGTATGATTTCAGAGCTTGTGGATCAGTTATTTCCTTGTAGCGGTAAAGGAGACCTAATAGGGACATGGCTTTGCTCTTGATTGAATTAATGTGGCCCGAGAAGTTCAATTTACAATCTGTGGAGACGCCTAAATCCTTTACAGCCAACACATGCTCCCAATTTATTAGTTTTTTCGCCCTCAGATCATCATCCACATTGTAAAATTGGTAAGTAGGAAAAACATTCCTCTCGCAAAAAGCGCTCTCAAGTTTCCGCTAAGCTATAAACTCTCAAACGATATGCACCATGAAATACGCAATTCTTTTTTACAAAGTGTTATCAACACCGAGATTAAAGAGTTTTCTTTGCGCCATTTGTGACCAGAAAGCTCCCATAGTTTTTTTCCCGCAACTTCCCATCAGACATTTCAAAGCACGGGGACAATACTTTCATGCCATGACTCATCCCTCATATGGAACTCCTGGTGTCATGATTTCGCAAAAATGACATACTATCTTGAGGAATTATATTCAGTTAAAGGACACCTGCAATTAACCTTTTCTTAAGCTAAAGACACAGAATTTTATTCGGTACTCGGACTGGTAGGAGCGACAGCACTTATCACCTCAACTTCCGACGAAGCATAAATATGACACATCAAAATTCCCTTCTTACACAACCGAAAATATTCAATTACATTGATACCTGCCTTTTAATTTGTTTACTTTTTTGTTACAATTCCATTCAATCAGATATAAAAATAAATATAAAATAATAACTTTTACATACTTAATTTACCTCTTTTAATCAATAAATCATATTTTCCTCGGGAAAGGAAAAGAATTGATCAATTTTACTTCATTTAGGATTTATACATTTCCTAAGTGAAGCGAAAGATATATGTTGGGATAGGGCATCATGTAGGAAGTGATTGAAATTGATCTAAGCCCAATAGGGAAAACTAATTTCTTGAACTACCTACCCCGAAGGGGAATGGCGTTATGGTATGTATGCATGTATTTATTTGTTTCTTAAGAGCTTTGAGTTATTTTTTCTAAATTGTTTATTTTTTGTTGTATCTACTAATATTGTGTAAGGATAGTAGCTGTTATAACCGAAATAACTATAACAATATTTCACTCTAAATATATAAGAAAATAAATTTTAAAAATATATAAATCCACTCACAGTAAATAAATTATCAAAGGACTGAAGAAGCAAATGTATAATTGAAAATATTGGCGATGAGGTAATAACGTCCATTATATCCATAACGTCCATTATTTCATTTTTCACTCTTTTACTTTAGCATATATTGGCTTCGTCAATTTAAAATCATTATCAAGGTAGTATTAGGGATCCATCAAGTAGGAGCACAAAGGGAGCTATGTATGTACTATGTGACATGAAATACAGAATAACCTGGCCTTATTTAAAGACCAGCATGAGTTTTATTTAATTTAAGCATCACGAATTTTCACTTGGTGAAGCACACGAGTTTCCGAATACTATTTTATGCAAATTTTAACCCAAGCTTTTATCTTAGCCGCTCGTCAAATTTTGGCCCGCGTGTTCACCTGTGAAGCTATGTTACCGTCCTGATTGGGTTTTCGCCGTTGCATAGAGAGCGCTCAAAAGCGATGAGGAGCGTGACGCTACACTTCCCTGAATGAAGTCCTCAAACGCCAATCTCCTCGCTGCTCGCGAGAATACCCATCCATCGGTGTGACCTTTTGGTAGGGCTTTCAACGCCGAAGGCTCTCGAATCAAGCTGCTGCACAACCATAAGATGAACTCTTCATGGGGAAGTTGGGAGGGATGGTGATGGGGGAATAGTTTCTGGGGACAACTTGCAAACTAGTTGATAACGCATGCGCGTCAGTCCGGAACGGTTTGACGATGTACTTTCACTCGAAACTTCCATATGCTTCCCCCACTCTCCCCCCACCCCCCTCCCCCCGAAGTGGTTCTCAATATGCTGATCGTATTAACTGCAAACTTCTCACCATTTATTGCCCTGATACAGTATAAGTAACTTCATTTAATCGATTGAATCTGCGTTTTTGAGTAAAAGTAGGTAATACACTGTTGGTTAATATTTGATGAATTGGTTGCTTAAACGACGAAGTTTTATTTTTACGCCTCCTGCTCTCGCTTTCGCCTCAAATGTTTTCGTTTGCTTTCAAATTTATTTTAAAAAAATTCAAAAACACTTATACACTAACCAGATAAAAAAATAATACCTTTATAAGTCTTGGAAAACGTAATTATTTCATTAAATTGTTTATCTTCTCAAGTTAATTCTCAATAAATCGTTTAAATTCTTCAGGAGTACTAAAAATATCTCATACGGATTATTATCTTTATTTCGGGACGTCTTTTGCGGTGATGAAAGAGTCGCGGTCTTTAAAATGAGGAAGGATTTTATCCTTTGAAAAAATGGAGGACTACGTTTGGGTGAAAGTAATTTAGTTCCAATAAGAATAACTATAGTAACACATATTCACAATGACTGATTTTACCATAAAAAAGCAGGTTTGGGCATTTCACTTATGTCATAGAGTTGAGCGAATTTGTATTGGGGGAAAAACTGATTAAAATTACCACTGTGGATACTAAAAAGCAAATACATTTTAACTCGGTTTTCCCTAGTAATTTTTGACGTATTGCTGATTGTTTTGCAACCAGATAGATGCAATGACAATGCGTTAAAAATGTATAAAAAGGCTAAAATGGGAATTATCTAATATCCTGCACATTACTAGAATGTAGTTAGAATCCATGCGATGTGCTTAATGTTTCTAATGCACATTTGTCGGTGCATAAATGGAAAGCTTCTCTGAATTACTATGCATTCGCCAACAATCTTAGAGTTCTGCTAGTTTTTTTTGCTTTTCTTTAACAGGCTTTTAAATACATATTCAAGTTAATATGTTGATTTCTGAAGAATAAAATCTTTTCTACAACTTTATTTATCCATGCCACCCGATTTCCCCAACTAATAACACAAGCCTAGTTTTTATTAGTTTTTTATGATTGATTATTATGTATTTTTTAGCGCTTAATCCTAAAATGACCATTTTTTCTATCACGTCAGAATTTTTCGCAAATCGCAAATTTAAAAATTCGAAAAAATGCGAAAAACTGCGAAAATATGAGACTTCAAAATGTACTTTAAACGTTTTTTCTTATAATAATTAATTTATTTTTAGGCTTATTCATACATTCTTATGGCTAAAAAGTTGTGGGGTTTGAAGAGGAAGGCAGGGGGAGCTCATTGATCCCTTGATTTCTGATGGTAAGTCCTATAAATGAGTTTAATTTTCTATTTTATTGCATTTTTCATTTCTTTATTGTATAATTTTTTAAGGGTTACTTTGGGCCCTAGAAAACCTTCCACTATTTCCCAGTGAATCTGCAAAATATTTTGGGTCGAAGTTGACGAGACGGTGTGAGAGTTGGCTCTCCATTGCTCAGTGAATGCGTGGAGTCGACAGCTGTTTCATGTCATGGTTTCAATTTGAAGAATAAAATAAAAATCATCTATCCTAATATGCCATCCGCTTTACACCCTATTCCTCATGGTGCAGACATACAGTGCCAATTCTACAAAAGATTTTAGCTGAAATGGATGATTTCACAAGTTTTTCAAATGAAGATAACACCGAGGAGTACGAAACTGGAGATATCTGTGCACCACAGCTTTTTTCACAGTCTGAGCTGAATGATTTGGTTTCAGAGATACATCTGACCAAAGAAAATTCAGAATGGCTGGTTTGAAGGTTAAAGAGAGGATCCTGCTAGAAGCTGGCACTTCATGTTCCTGGTTCAGGTACAGAGAAAATAATTACCTTTCATCGTCTTCTGCACTGATGTACGTGGACCTTTGACACAATTTAACATTCCGTGCAAAAATTCCGATTTGAGACTGTTCATAGATTCTTCCAAAATCAGCCACATAGTTGTACTTCTTAATAATGGGAATACGTATGCGTCAATGCCCATCGGATATACTGTTCATTTAAAAGAGTGTTACGAACACTTGGAATTCGTTTTCGATAAAATGAAATACGACGGTCATAATCATCAGTGGATTACGTGTGGCGATATCAAAATAATATTGATGCTCCTAGGACAGCAAGGAAAGTGCACAAAGTTTCCTTGTTTTTTGTGTGAATGGGATAACAGATACAGATTGGATAAAGAGCTACATTAGAACCATGATAAAAAGAGCTACATTAGAACCAGGAACCAAACATGTGGTCCGAAAAGTTCTCATATGTCCAAATAAAGTTCTCTTTCCACCTCTACATATCAAGTTAGGCTTGACAAAACAGTTTGTCAAAGCCTTACCAAAAGAAGGTAAATGTTTTAAATACATCAGTGATAAATTTCCAGCCTTATCAACCGAAAAGTTCTCATATGTCCAAATAAAGTTCTCTTTCCACCTCTGCATATCAAGTTAGGCTTGACAAAACAGTTTGTCAAAGCCTTACCAAAAGAAGGTAAATGTTTTAAATACATCAGTGATAAATTTCCAGCCTTATCAACTGCCAAACTAAAATAGGGCGACTTTACTGGTCAGGACATCATAAAACTTCTCAATGATGGTAATTTTGATAAACAAATGGAAGTTGCAGATAAATAAGCCTTAAGAGAAGTAGCAACCAGGTATCTGGACAATAAGAAGGATCCGAACTTCATATTAATCGTCAAAAAGATGATGCAGAAATACAAAGATTAAGACTGATCTTTGAGCTTGAAGTTTCACTTCCTTAATTCACATTTGGACTATTTTCCTGAAAATCTGGGAGCCGTTATCGGAGAGATTGGCTATAGATTTCATCAGGACATCAAAGAAATGGAAAGGAAGTATCCAGGAAAATGGACTACTACGATGATGGCTTACTATCGCGGGATGTTGCACGGAGATGAACCCCGTACAGAATATAAAAGGACATGCGCGAAGCAGAGCATGAGCGGTCCACATAAACTTTGACACATGGAATACAATTATAAGTATTTTACATTATTCGTCATCAAGGTTGGGTGAAGAGGGTGAGTGGTTTCCAAAGGCACAACGAACCTCATTAAAGTTAATTGAATAAGTAAGAATAAATTAATATAAAAATGCACTAAAATAGAAATTTAGGCTAATTTTGTGGCAATTTTATCAGAAAGTAAGGGGTCAATGGGCCTCCCCTCCTCTTCAGACCCCTTAACTAATTATCTAGGTATATGAATGTATAAATAAGCAAAAAAATGAATATGTAACTGCAAAAAAAAACCTTTTTGAAGTGTCATATTTCCGATAATTTTCCACTTTTTACGAATTTTTAAAATTGAGATTTGTGGAAAATTCTGACGTGATGGAAAAAAATGGTCATTTTCGGATTCAGCGCTAAAAAATACATAGGAATCAATCGCCAAAAGTTAATAAACATGTCACAACCAAAATTTTTCAGGCTCGTGTAATATTTAAGGGTTTAACTTTGTAGCTACACGTAAATTTTTTATGACTGTGGAATATATTTTCATCTCAAAGTTAAGAGTTATATCAAGGGGTCTACACGGAACTTCAATCTTAAAAAGAAAAAAATTTCATCATTAAATAATCTAAGATTTTCCCGGTGAATCTGTAATAGAAATTGTTCACGGGTGTACCAATAGGTAAAATGCATCATGTCTGCCTATTACCGGGTGAAATACTTGTGAACAAATTATATAACTTCATCATTGCTTCGATTCCTCTTAAGTTTAAGCTGTCAAATATTTTTTGAGAACTCAGAGAAACACCCGGCTTTTTCCCAAATATTCCAGTACTCTCTTTTTCTCGTTTTTCCAACATTACAAGTTTTCCAACGTAGATGGCCTGCCTGTATATAATATAACTTTCCGAGCAGTGTTAGGGCTCTTTTGCCTCTCAGCAGCGGGCAGGTTGAAAGCTTAGTTTAATTACAAGCTCATTTTCTCAAAGCATTTATGTTGCATTAACACTTACGCAACTGATTCATTGTCTTTACATCTACAACGAAAGGTGAGCATGTGTTAAAGCCTGAAAAGGTAATTTTTTCCTGTATTAATAATACACAATATGTTTTCTTTATCGAAGGATCTTAATAAGAGAAAATATCCGGACAAAATTTGAAGCCGAATGAACAGGAAAGTAGGTCGACTGTAGATTTGGTAGATCCAAATGTAAGTGAACGAAGCAAGTATAATCAAATTAATGTAAATTTTCAATAAAATATAATGAAAACCCACAAATTCTGAAAAAAACAGAACTGTGGGATATACAAGGGGCTTAGGGATAATTCATAAATTAAATTTTTATTAGTTACCCCTGGTATGTTGCAATATTCACTCATGTATCAAAATTAAAAACTCTGTCATCCACATAGGCTTCATTAAAAGAACATATGTATAGGAATAACCATCGTGGATCCAAGTAACATCCCAATGTAAATTAAATCCGTACATTACAGGATCAATCATACTCACATTACAGGATCATTCATACTCACAAAAAATATTTCAAAGCTCTACGTAATTCATAAAAATCTATACGGGAAATGACCTGATGAACAATAACACCAAAAAGAGACAAGTGTATTTTTTATGACTTTCAAAGCATTTCATCGTAGATGAAATAAAAAATCTGGCCTACTGAAAAAGTAATTTAGCAAAGGGAATATCAGGACGTAAAATGTTTTCAAATGGTCAAAATGTGACTTCATAATCCACTACGTATCCAGCTGTGATAACGTTTGCTGGAATAGTTTTATGAGGCTAATATGATGACGCAAACGTTTCAGAACCCGAGAGATGATGAAAAATAGATTTTCCGTTATCGCTTGCAGGTGCTAAAATATCTGCGACGACTAAATTTCCCTTGGATATAGGCCAAGAAGGGTAAAAGCAATAAAAAGATGATAGGGACATGTGAGGATATGATTTGGACTGGGAAGAATACCAAGGTGGCAGAAATGAAATGGTGATAAGAAAGATTATCTCTAAATGTGCAGAAATGCAAATTATCACCCGTGAAATTCGATAGGAAAAACGAAACCTTTGACTTCAGAAATAAGGATTAGAGAAGCTGCAGCTAAGTAATGTGTAAAAATTACACTCTCAACAGTTGCTCAAATAGCCGGTCCCAAAAATGTCTTTTCACAATTCCAACAAACAAAGATTTTGAATTCACGTAGAACCTTATCATTTTTTAACCCTCGCCACCTGTTACTAAAAAAATTACATCCTACCTACTTGGGGTCTTTTTTGACCCCATCGTGAATATTATTTTTTTTAAGAAATAATAATTTTCCAATTACTTATATTCATGCGTTTTTTAATTAAATACATTTCACATAAATTAACAGAAAAATACCACAGCATAATATACGTTGCTTAATTAACAAAAAAATTATTACAATTTATCAGATGGCCTTCGAGAATAAAACTGTGTGAGATTAGAGAGTAATATTTTTAGAGACTTGAATGATGAGGAATACATTTACCCAACTATGTATTTAAGTACGTAATGTAATTATCGTAATACAATATTACATAAAATATTTAAACATTTGCAACATAATGCCAAAACTTTTCTCAGAGGAACACAAATATTGCAATTCACTAACACAAATTTTAAAAGAATTGACTTCTGCTGGGAATAATTATTTCCAAACTAATCGCAGTAAAAATAGAATCTTTTACAAAATTCATAACTCAAAATAATTTTGCTAAATTTTAATCTGAAACTTCATCTCCACAATCATTATTGTAGCATTGCATACAGACGCTTATTTGTTGAACATAATCACCGCACACGCATCTTTTGCAAACATTGCAATGAAACTCTTACGAGGGTAAATGGAACATCTACGACGCTTATTCTTGGACTATTTCTCTGTCATTTACCGGCAGAATACTGCCAATCCCAGCATGTTTGATCGCAGTCCGAATTCTATTTTTGGCATCCTGTTTTTCCTACTCCATGGTGAATTTCAGGTGTTATCAATTCTTTTGCTAATTCTAAAAGGAATTGGTGCTTAGAATTTTTTCCGCGGAAAGAGGGGTATTTTCTCAAATACAATTGGTATGCATTTATGCCTCCAGATATCAAAAAGACGGCCAATGGCCATCTTCTAGTCTCTTTTTTTACAGAACACTGTAGGGCCAATTTATCTAAAGTATCCACACCGAATTTCGTAGAGTTGTCGTAGAGTAGCCGTCGGAGGAGTGACTAAAAGTGACAATTCTCACTATATTAGCCGAGCTTGTATCAGAGGCCGAATACTACAGAGTCAAAATACGAGTGGAGAGAACACTTGACTGTGTATTGCTGATTACAAAGAAAAAACACTGTTGATGACGAATCAGCTCTGCGTAGATAACAGTTAGATTACAAGTTGCAGAGCAATGAAGGCTTATACAATCGTCGGAGGAGCAACCACAAGTTACTAACTTTCTCTGTATCAGCTAAGCTCAATTTCAGTGGAAGAATATTACGAAGTCAATATTCGCGCGGAGAAAACACTGACGGTTGCTGATTACAAAGAAAACACACTATTGATGATGAACCAGCTATGCGCAGAAAATAGTTGGATTAGAAGCTGTAGAGCAAGTTCAAAACACGGAATGCTAGCAATCACTTTGTAGAATTCAGCTGCTTTTATGTAATGGTTTGAGGTGAATGTGATTGATTGCTAATGCGTTAGTCTCCAAGTTCACCCATTTTGAAATAGCTGATATGTAATAGATTTTTCATTTGATTAGCTAAGCCTCTATTTGTTTCACAAAGTTAAATATAGTTTTTTTATACGACGGTGTATATTACCGGAATATGCAACTCGGTACCTTATACGAGGGAAACACTTCCAGAGAATCCATATCTTTACGAAATTCTTCTCTTCTAATAATTTTGAAATTCAGTATATTACTCATTTTATGATAAAATATGCTAATATTTTTTCTTACATGACGAAGTCATGACAAAAGCTATTTTTTATTCAATAATTATATATTAGTATGATTTCTAAAATAAGATGAAAATTCATCTCCCAGTATTGAAGTACGTTCGGGGAGATTTTAGTTCCACATACCCTACCTGGGGTCAAAACTGACCCCAAGTAACAAATTATTTTTTTTAAGGTTGACTGCGGCTAATGTTTTAAAAATGAAAAATGGAGTCGATGAAGAAGGGTTTCATCGGAGAATTCCTAAAATGTGATGCATATAACTGTAAACATTAATAAGGTATTCAACTTTTTCTATGAGCTGGGGTCAAAAAAGACCCCAGGTAGGTAGGGAGGGTTAAACAATTTTTTGAGGAGATAAAATATACCATTCTTTAATCTGGCGAGAGAGCGACAGTAATTTAGGACCGTGGGAAGCAGCAATAAGAAGTACTAAGTCTACTGAGTAGTTCACATTGCTTTCATCAGGTTCTCCGCAAAAATAAACTGGGGAAAAAATAACAATAAATCAAGAAACTTGTTTTGGTACGTAGAAAGGCTTGCTGGATGCTTTCAGTGTGAATTGTAGAGAATAATTTTTAGCAGAATACAAGGAGCATAATAAAATGAATAGAAGAGTAAGAAACTCTGTGGTTTACTGGAAACGATATGGACATTGAAGAAATCAGGAAACGATTAGTACAAAAATCAGGTAATGCTGTGTAAAACGGATAATGGAATCAAATAATTAATTATTACTTCTTTTTTTCTGCCAAAAAAGTAGCTCGCATTATTCTCTCAAGTTTCAAATAAAACACAATAATTTAAAATAAGTTATTTAATATGTCATCAGGGAATCCATTGACAATATTCCTCACATTTATTCACCTGAATCAGCTCAAAAGTTAGAGCGCAGTGTCTTAACAATAAAACTTTCCCTGTCATCCTAAAACTCGCTTAATCTGAGTATCAATTTCAAGTATTTTACGGGTCATTTTTCCGCAAGGTTAGCGAATCACCTAGCGAGTCTCAACAGAAAATCCCAAACTAGTGTTTCCATCGGCTGTGTAATACAAACAATTTTATCACTTGTAACAGTGTTCAAGGAAATGAGAGGAATTTCTTGACATTATATTTATTTTGCAAATGAAATCATTGCCTCCATAAATAAACGCTGAGGACTTCAAATCTATTTCGTATACCTTTCAAAACTTCTAGTTTTCACCTAGGTTCTAGAGAATCTAGTCGTTGACCTAATATTTACTACATAATATTTCTTGAATAAAATCATATTTACCCATAAAAAGAAAGGGAATCTACCTTTTGAAATAAAAATATCTTCTCCTTCGAATAACAGATCACCGTTCATGAGACAATATCTCACGGAAATATTTAAGAGGACTAAGAAACTGAGATGCCAGTGAAGTGGAGGGCACTGTCCGGAAGCATTGGCAGGTGTGATCGATTATGAGACCTCCCGCCCGGCCTCTCAAACTGATGAATTCCAAAGCTTGCGCGTTTGAAAAAAAGTGACAGGATGAACCGACTGGTCGAAGGCCGCACTGGGAGATGGCGGCTAGAACTACCATCGTTCCATAAATTCCGCCTGATGTATGACCTGCATCCAATTTTTTTCTCAAATTTTTATCTTTACTGGATAGTGAAGACAGGAGGAGGCAAGTAAACTGTGACTCACAAAGAAGGAAGATAGGAGTGACGGAAAATGAAAAATGATGGCCCCTGTGGTGAAAGTGAGCATGCGAAGATAGTGATAAAAGAAAGGGAGGGATTGGATAAGCTAGAAAGGGGATGTAGTCTTATGAGAGAGTGGAGTACAAAGAAGAATACAGCACGGTTAAGAAAGGGCAAGATATGAAACAAAAGGAAAAGAGTGAGATGTGAAATAGAATAAGAAAGGACTGAGGTGGTATTTGTACAAATCTTCGAGACTTTTAAACACACGCACTCGTGATGTAATCCATTGAATCGAAAAAAATACGAAAGGAAAACACGTAAGCTCACAGGACGCAGGCTTTTGAAAATATGAAAATGTAAGTTCCGTGTGATATTGGTGTCCGAAATCATTCCCGGCGTTCTAAAAGTGAAACATTGTTGTTTAGGCTTCTGGAAAATTACATCATGATACATATTATATCTAATTATTCATAGGCATAGGATACCAAAGACAAGATAACATTGGCATATTGCTCATTAGCCAACCGAGGAAGGTGCATGACATTCACCTCGATTATCATTGTTATCCAACTACTATGAAACCTTACGCTACCTAAAAATTACTGAAACCACATCATTGCGTTTAAGTTACGCCAGCACGTTTTTGCATCACTTCCCATTACCGAGTGCTACTCCGTTGAATAGGATCTAATATTCGACCAGGCTTGGTATGTTTTTCTTCTACATATATTTAGTTTCTAAAAACCTCTTCTTTTTTACCACGAAAAATGTAATTAGGGTATTTACTACGGAGTATTAGTCAATATTTAAGAAAGTAGCTCAAGGGGATGCCAACGTTTTGTCAAATTTATTGTCCATCTCAGGGCTAAAAATATTTAAATGAGAAAAGACTGAGATATTATAATTAACAAATGTTGATCAATATTAATAATTAACAGTGGTCAAACTGATTACCTATTCACTTATTCGGAATGCATGAAATAACTGTCATTTATTTACAAAGCTGGATCCATCAGCAAAAAATTAGCATATTAACGGAACTTATTATTTATAAATCATTTGTATCAATGGAAAAAATATATTTTAGCCATATTTGTTTTGGAATAAAGAAATATATTATTATGCATGTATGAAAAATGATTCTGCAGAAAATAAAAAGAGAAAAAATATTTTTTAACCAAAAATCAAGTTGGAATTTTACCTCACGACCCGTACCAAGGGAATGTGCATAGACCAATTTTGCTTGTCAAACAAATAGTAGGTATCGAAAAAGGTTTGCCACTTAGCACCAAATTTTTCGTATCATATATGACTAGCTATATTATAAGACTAGTGACAAGAGTTATTACTAGAGACGGCTCCATTTTCTGGAGTATGATGGTGAAAACATTTTTATATTTTTACTAGCTTAAACCGTTGAGTTGAAAGCTTTAATGGTCTAAAAACGCTTTTTTTCTGCCATAGTTCCAATCGCACTTGGAGGAAAAAATTAGGAGAGGAGATTATCAAAAACATTTTGATTATTCCTTGCTCATTTTCTCCAAAGTTATGATAAAAAATTACGTGATACACATCAATTGACTATGGGTAATGCGCAAAGGAAATTTAGGGAACTATACCAGAATTAACATATTTTTGCGATTCACAGAAATTGGGGAGAGGAAGCTCTAAAATGCCTAGAAAATACCCAATGAGATAGGAGTGAGCGAAGAGTAGTCTCAAGTAATTATCAGTCAAGGTAATTAACCGCTTCGTGCTTCTGTGTGCTGTGTTGCCAAAAATCATCCTCTTGCTTCCGCTCCCCTCTCTCTGGGCATTATCTTTGGCAACCGCTGCTCGAATACCCCTCCACCGTCAGGACCTCCCCACCCCAACCAGCGGAGATGCTCGGATTATCACGAATGCACACATGTAAGCCGTAAATATATATGTATTTGAATTCTTGTATAAAGGGTCTCAAATATGAGAAAAATAAAGTAAGAAGCAGCCCATAATTTACGTAAGCTCACAGGACGCAGGCTTTTGAAAATATGAAAATGTAAGTTCCGTGTGATATTGGTGTCCGAAATCATTCCCGGCGTTCTAAAAGTGAAACATTGTTGTTTAGGCTTCTGGAAAATTACATCATGATACATATTATATCTAATTATTCATAGGCATAGGATACCAAAGACAAGATAACATTGGCATATTGCTCATTAGCCAACCGAGGAAGGTGCATGACATTCACCTCGATTATCATTGTTATCCAACTACTATGAAACCTTACGCTACCTAAAAATTACTGAAACCACATCATTGCGTTTAAGTTACGCCAGCACGTTTTTGCATCACTTCCCATTACCGAGTGCTACTCCGTTGAATAGGATCTAATATTCGACCAGGCTTGGTATGTTTTTCTTCTACATATATTTAGTTTCTAAAAACCTCTTCTTTTTTACCACGAAAAATGTAATTAGGGTATTTACTACGGAGTATTAGTCAATATTTAAGAAAGTAGCTCAAGGGGATGCCAACGTTTTGTCAAATTTATTGTCCATCTCAGGGCTAAAAATATTTAAATGAGAAAAGACTGAGATATTATAATTAACAAATGTTGATCAATATTAATAATTAACAGTGGTCAAACTGATTACCTATTCACTTATTCGGAATGCATGAAATAACTGTCATTTATTTACAAAGCTGGATCCATCAGCAAAAAATTAGCATATTAACGGAACTTATTATTTATAAATCATTTGTATCAATGGAAAAAATATATTTTAGCCATATTTGTTTTGGAATAAAGAAATATATTATTATGCATGTATGAAAAATGATTCTGCAGAAAATAAAAAGAGAAAAAATATTTTTTAACCAAAAATCAAGTTGGAATTTTACCTCACGACCCGTACCAAGGGAATGTGCATAGACCAATTTTGCTTGTCAAACAAATAGTAGGTATCGAAAAAGGTTTGCCACTTAGCACCAAATTTTTCGTATCATATATGACTAGCTATATTATAAGACTAGTGACAAGAGTTATTACTAGAGACGGCTCCATTTTCTGGAGTATGATGGTGAAAACATTTTTATATTTTTACTAGCTTAAACCGTTGAGTTGAAAGCTTTAATGGTCTAAAAACGCTTTTTTTCTGCCATAGTTCCAATCGCACTTGGAGGAAAAAATTAGGAGAGGAGATTATCAAAAACATTTTGATTATTCCTTGCTCATTTTCTCCAAAGTTATGATAAAAAATTACGTGATACACATCAATTGACTATGGGTAATGCGCAAAGGAAATTTAGGGAACTATACCAGAATTAACATATTTTTGCGATTCACAGAAATTGGGGAGAGGAAGCTCTAAAATGCCTAGAAAATACCCAATGAGATAGGAGTGAGCGAAGAGTAGTCTCAAGTAATTATCAGTCAAGGTAATTAACCGCTTCGTGCTTCTGTGTGCTGTGTTGCCAAAAATCATCCTCTTGCTTCCGCTCCCCTCTCTCTGGGCATTATCTTTGGCAACCGCTGCTCGAATACCCCTCCACCGTCAGGACCTCCCCACCCCAACCAGCGGAGATGCTCGGATTATCACGAATGCACACATGTAAGCCGTAAATATATATGTATTTGAATTCTTGTATAAAGGGTCTCAAATATGAGAAAAATAAAGTAAGAAGCAGCCCATAATTTACGTCAGGACCTGGAACAAAGGGGACCTGTCTGGACCAATTTCACTTATCAACGCCTCTATCTCAAACTCCACCTTTCATGTCAATATCTTTAACTGTGAATGATATCTGTGATCATCGAAAATTTCTTCCCCGATGATTGATATACTCATTTCCCGTGTTATCAGCTACGCACGTACAAAACTGAATTCAATGGAATTCTTGTATCCGCACTCATTTATTGAATAAAAAAGCAACAATATTTATAAAGTCATTGTTAATGGAATAACTTTAATTTTAAAGGAAACTGAAACAATTATTGACGCGTTTACTTCAAATGCTCATTCGTATTAAAACAAGTAAACATTGTTCTTATGACGGAAGGTTGAAAATTACATCGCTCGCCGTAGGTGGCTGCAGACGGATACGCACAACACTACCCTCAGGGAGTCAGTCTCTAGTAATGAAAGCCCTATTTGCCATATGATAATAATGATAGATGGATTACGCGCTTGTCAGAATAAATTTAAAAAAATTATGCATGCAATATTGCATGCACATTCACCTGCAGTGACGGTCTTTTAGAAAAACACTGGTATTTTCATATGTGCCATCTGCTGTTGGGAATGCATGGAGGAGTAAGGGGATAGTGAATGTATGCAGTCCAAACTACTTATTTTACTCAAATATTCGCAGAAAAAATATCTATTACGTAACTTCTTCGGTAATCTCTCGAAAATACTATAAATGTTCATTTAAAATTATCACCCAAAGAAACGCACATTGCTCGTGCTAAGTATAAAATGCATTGAAATTAAAAAAAAAGAAAGTTACAAAGTAAGTTACTAGTTTTATTAGTTGATGAGACTAATAAAAATTCCCAGTCGAGATATAAAAATACAAAGTTCACTTGAGCCAAAAACGAAATATGGATGATGGTTTTGTCCATCAGGATTTGCTTAAAACATTGTTCCATAATTACTCATTTATTTAATGAGAAGCAATAAAGCTCAGGTCTCCACTACCCACTCCATAGTTATAAACACCAAATGAGTATCTTTAGAACATACAGAAATAATAATATACCTTGGAAAACCATGGATAATTAATTAATGAATGCCTCTGCTGACCCTCCATAAAGATAGAGGGAACTGTGCTTCGACAATCTCATCCTCAAGCCTCATGTCAAAATGAAATGGAAAAATGAAACCAACCCAAATATTTGCTCAAAATGAAAAATCATTCACGCGCTGGAGCTTTATTCCAGCAACTCAATTGTTAGGTGACCCACATTGGGAAGAAAAAAAACAGGCCTCCTGCTGGCATAAATGAAACGTTGAAATTGACAGCCATAGTTACGTCACAAAACATAATTGGCTATTCTAAAACTCTGAGTGTAAATATTATCTTAAAGAGTAACAGTAAAAAGTGCAAACCTAATATATAATTGAACTCATAATCAATACGAGTATAAATACACGATATAGTTATGTAGAAATAGCTTTCAATATATTTATACATTTATGGGTGAAAAGTTGCAAGTAGCTTTGTGACACAAAATAGATGATAGCAAAGTATAAACGGCCGTTCTCGAATGGAATAGAGTGTTCGATTGATGATAAACACATTTTCACGATTAAAAACTTCATAGGCCACCATTTTCCATTTCATCACCCAAGGCCATAAATCGAGTTCGAATAAAAAATGGATCTGAAAATCTGGCACGACACTAATTTTTCACCATAAAAAGAAGAAAATATCCAAAACAAGTGAAAAATGAATGCGAGTAACGAAAACAAAGTTCGATGTCACCAAGAAAACTGTGATGACTTCCGTAGGAAGGGGAGCTGGTTTAATAGAGCCACTGCCTCGGGAGAATCCACTCATCCATGAATTAATTCAATTTACTTTCAATTA
Source organism: Pyrrhosoma nymphula (assembly GCA_963573305.1). Lineage (NCBI taxonomy): Eukaryota > Metazoa > Arthropoda > Insecta > Odonata > Coenagrionidae > Pyrrhosoma > Pyrrhosoma nymphula. Next base: position 42,604,442 of record OY754337.1, on the reverse strand, counting down.
TTTCGAGTTCCACTCCGCACTTGGAACAATTCAATCGAATGCGGCGACAGTTTTATCTGTGGGAATTTTTTTGCTCAATCCCGGGCAAACCAAATAGGCCCTTTTCGCTTGATACAGTCGGTCTGCTTTTTAGGAATGTATGAAGACGGTGAAATCGAATGTGATACAATTGTGCTCAGATTGTTTTGCGAAATGCGGGAAAAAATATTTGCAATGGATCGGAGATAAAGTGAAAGGATACATTTCAATTCTCCATGAATGTTAGGCACACATCATTCCACCCAGTTATTTGGGTTGTTAAGCAATATATTGAACGTAATCATGGCAAGTGCAGATAACCCTAGTATTCAATAGGTATTACCATACGGTTTATAATTGGTGGTGAACGATCATGCGATTGCGGCACGCCTGAAATATATTCAATGAAAAACAATCACTTAAATCATAAATTTAATTATCAATTATTACTAGTACGAAATGATTCACTACATTTTTAATTGCCATTCAAGGTAATATAGAATCGACATAGCGAAATGAAACTGGATATTATATTAATTCTCGTCATATCTGCGATGTAATTCAGTCATTACAGGGAGGTATTATAAGAATGAAAAACAAAAGCTTCCCTTTTTTATTTCTAACTTGCTTTTACTTATATAGCTAAAGGTGAAGATAACGAAGGATAAGACAACAGTGATATAATGAGGGTATAAATACTTATTTGTTAATTAAAAATACAAACAGAATATTATTTCTTACTGGAATTTCTCCCAGGAGTTCAAAATCAGATAAACTAACCACAAACCTTGGTTTACTTAGCCATGTGCTTAAGTCGAGTAAATATATTATACAGCACGTATTTACCCATAGTTCGATTACCGATTAGATACAAGGGATATTCCTTCCATTTTTTCTATATGTCCCTCCATTTTGCTTCCGATTCTCATAGGGCATCTAAAAATGTTGCAGCTACGATGAACTGAATACATGCTCTATATAATAAATTTTGAATTGAAAGTCTATTCCATCTGGATATGTTAGCTCGCTTCTGAAGAGATCCCACCACTTCCTCATAATATTATATCACCTATTGTTACTATTATTGTGAATCACGGTAACTAATAACTGCGAATCAATGTTAGAGTACCTACATTAAAGCTAAAAGTTTTAAATAACCTACGTGGACAGTAATGACAAATACTAAGTAAAATTCGACAACGGTAATATAAGCGAAAATAGTTAAATCCAAGTATCCACGTCCCATTTATAGGGTAGAAAAAAAATAAAGAAACATTTTTTAATTCAAAGCATTCTTTAGTGGTTGCACTTCACACATATTTCATTGAATAAAGTGGATTGTGGTTTGAAATCTGTTCCTCGCTCTCAAGCAAATAAGGATATTTTTTTAAAGAAAATGGGAAAAAACTATTCCTTTTTCTTAATTCAAGCTCTATATGACATTTCTGTGGGAGTTTGTAAAGAAGCAGTCTCTGCTGGAAAATCTCCAGCAATGCTTTTAATTCCAAATGTAGCTACTTATGAGGAAAAGCATGGCTAAGTATTACTAGGAAAGGACTTAAATAGATTGCATTACAAGGAAAAACTTAGATCCTGGTTTTTAAAAGCAGGAGAATAAGAAAAGACTTATTTATACACCATACAATAATATATATTTACTTCAACGAGCAGACCAGTTGAAAAGTGCATGCAGGAAAATCTTAATTAAACTTTCTTTCCTATATCTACCTATGCAAACTAAATATAATGAAATCAGACATTATCCTTTAATATAGAGCCGTTCCATTTATTTGAGATGTGATATGTCCATATATTAAAATGATAGCACAATCTTTCAACCAACATACGCTTAACTCAAAATGGGAATGTTTATGGCACCCGATGTATTCTTAGAAAAACAAAATGAAGAGATATAAGTACTGTCTTTGCTTAAGAAGTTCTTAGGTTGTAGGGCATTTAGATTAGTCGTTGGTAATCAGTGTTAGCATTCACCCTGAACTCAAAGAGATGTAGTGGTGATGTACGATAATTCCACGCTTTTGTAACATCATGATATAATGATCTGTGTTCACGCATTCATTTACTAAGCATTTTTGATAAAGCTTATGTTAAAATGAAGTGTGTTCATAAATTTTCCTAATAAACATATAACATTCTTGCGTGGAAAATTAGTCTCCCATCACCACAAATCAGTCGAATTTTGTGTCGATTTTAACCTTAAGTCTGCTCTTATGAATTGCATTGAAGTCATTGCTTTGTTTAGCGCACGCTTCTATTCAATATAATACATTTGAGTCATTAAGTTACATCCAATATTTTTTCCATTGAATTTATTCGTAAAATATAATTCAACTTTCAATTAAAAAAACACAGACATAAGTGCTAAGATTTCCATACACATTGCAAGTAACGCTCAAGTATTAAATCCCTGTAGCACAAGTATGTTCTCTTGGTCAAGTATTTCCCAATGTAATAGATTCTATAGAAAGATTCAATTATTAACATTAACGAATCATATTTGCATTTTCTAGTGGCCAGTAACTCGCTCAGTTTAGGTGGTGACAAAATATAAAGTAGAATTGAGAATATATTACGAACTTGATACATTTTGGCTAAAAAGTTAAGTACATTTATACGAAAAAAGATATGATAATAGATTTATTATATACAATACCATTAATATATTTATATATACTTTATATAATAATGAAAGAGGCATAAATAATTTCCTTTCCCCAGCCACATATGCTTCTCCTGAAGAGAAAGTTATAAAATAAACCTTTATCCACTTTTGTAAGGAAAATTGCATTCAATTACAACTAATATGAGAATCTTATTTGTAGGAAAGTATATTTTCAAAGATGGCCACTCCGTTTTGAAGGTCATATGCATTCAGATATATGCAATAATACTGTAAAAACTTGAAAGTTGGATACTTTTCAACTTCCTCCGTTAGATTTTCTACAACGCAGTGCAATCCTTATTTTTTACTTCAAGAATTTTTATTAAAACTACATTTTATTGTATTGCATAACTATAATAGAGTTTGTTGTAATAGATTTATAATAGAGCTGCAACCATTTCATCATTTGAGCATCAGTAATACCCAGTTTATTCAAACACCTTTTTTTTGCTAAAAATATTACCGAATCCGGGTCCCTAAATCAGCATATATACGCATAAACATATTATTTCACTATGTCAGGTCTATCCTTGAGGATCAAAATCATAATAAACGAAAACAATGACTTATTTTTACTCACTATGAATTTTAATTTTTGAATAAAACAATGGCTTCAGCCATTCATTGACATTATTTATGGCCATCAATTAATGACCTATGTACACTAAACTACATTATGGCAAGGAATTTCTGATACCATAGTTGGTATTAACATTCAGTATGCTAATCTATTTTTTTTGCTTATAAATTATATGATCAAGTGGTTACCCAAAATAAAATTATTATATTTTTAAACAAGAAAGAGCTGTTAGTGCGAATAATACTACCCTGCTGCAAGTTGTTGTTGCCCAGCACTTCACTGGAAGATCAAAAAACGTAGGAGAGTAGGATGCCCTGGACGTGAGAAACTGATATAAGGAGAGAGAAGATGAGGACAGAAGAATCCAGCCCTGAGTATGAGAAAGGCAGGAGATGGAGAGAAGACGGATGATATGGGAGACCCAGAAGTACGCCGGTGTAAAGATTAGCGAGGGCGGGCTTGTTGCTGGGGGTAGGTAACGGGCGCGGTGGCTGACTGAGCCTAAGAAGACGCCGGGAAAGCCTTCTGTGTTTCTCGCTCGGGTGGAGATCGTCTTGCTTACTCCCTGCGGCTTTTCAGGCTCGTGTCTTCATCCAGGCTCTCCCTCAACCCTCTTGTCCACTTCTAGCTGTCTTCCTTTGGAACGTCTTCTTTGACTCCACCTTCACCTCCCATCTCACTGTCAAAAAAATTTACCTCATATTCTCCAAGTCTTCTTTATCCCAAATCCATGCATCCAAGTTTGTGTATTTTCATTATTATTTCTTTGGATGAACAACATACATTTTCAATGTAAAAAAATAAACGGTGACTTATAAACTTATGACTCATGTTTCAATTTTTTAACCGGTAGGTTTCGACGCTCAATTGTCCCCAAAAACATAAGTTACTTAAAGTCTATTTCTCTATAAATGGAATAAGTTATGCACACCTTGATGAGGCCATGATTTATAATTTGTTTTTATGTTGTTAGTGACATTTTGACTGTGAATGATACTTAAAACGTAGTTTACCTATGAATTTTGCAGTAAACAGTAGACAAATCCGCTTTTTCTCTATGAATTGTAACATCTTCTAAACATGCTTTCCTAATATTTGAAATTACTAGTGCTCAGCCGCGTTTAGATACCAATGCACTTATTACTATGATTTTTTCATCTCTATGCCTACTGCAGCTGTTTATATCTGTTATTTATAAGTACTTACGTCGTCAATCAAGTCTATTTTACCGGTGTTTTAAAATATGTGGTCCTGGAGTACAAATAAATATTTTCCATTATTCATGACTCTCCCTAATACATCCTAACACATTCCCCTGTGGTAGATTATTAAGTATGTAGATGTGAGGTTATAGTTGTTAAAAAATTTGGTAGCATTTGATTGCCTAAATCGTGGCGTCACACAGTGGTATAAAAATACCTCGTTTTCCCAATTTTTTTATTTTTTACGACTATGGTTTCGGTAAAACGTAGGTGTGCCCAGTTATCAAGTTGTTTCCTCACATGATAGGACATAAAAAATTTGGAAAACGAGGGGAGGTTGGCTGAAGTGGGAAATATAAAATAAAAATAACCAAGTATTCTTCTTCTTCATCTTCCTTCTCCTATATTAGACCAGTTACCTCTTCTTCTTAACTAATGCCTTCTATCGCTATCCATCATATTTACATGATCGTCTCATTCATTTTGTGTTTTGCTCACCCATTCAACAATATTTTCGGTCCGACTTGTTCTTTTTATATCGCCGTTTCTTTCATCGTATAACAAGGTCTTTCCTGAGATTTTACGGAGCACTCTCATCTTTGTTGTTTCCATTAGCCGTTTTGTATTAGAGGTTTCTTGTATTGTTTTGGCTTTGGTTTTATGCGATGATAGGTCAGATTTTTCTGATTTTTGTATATTTCCTAATATGTTTTGTTTTTCCAGATAGTGTCATTCAGGCCGCCAGATACCTTGTATTAAGCATACATGTCGCTTAATTGACATGTCGCTTGTCCAGTTCAAGACTGGTCTAACTCAAAATAAAGCGATTTTAAGTTTTTTGCATGAATTATCTTCAAATTGCCTCTACTAACTGTGTGCAAGACCGTTTCTTAAAAAAACTTAGTGGATCACCCCTAGATGGAGCGCAAGTAAGTGGGCTATCTTGGATTTGTGGAGGGGGGGCCGTGCAAGAGTGAATCATTTCAGTTTTGATCCTTGCCACACATGGAGACAGCGGAATTATACTGTGCAATAGTGGGTTATTATGTGATAAACCAACAGTAAGTAACTTTTTCATATCAATCTTTAGTACAAAACTGAACTATCATGATAATGGCTCTATTTTTAATGGTAAATTAACTTATTTCCCTGTAGATTATTCTCTTCAAGAAAGAGCCAACTTACGATAGCCCTCTTTAGCTCTGAAATTTCCAGTAATTATTGGATGTAACCTGAGATAGCCCTCTTTTACACTGAAATTTTTGGTAATATTGTTCTTGGTAAGTGATCTATTATGGAGATATCTTTCTCTTCGTGTAGCGCGTAAAAAAAACGTGTATGCAAGATCTTCTTTTTGGCCACTCTCAATATCAGTGCTCGAGCTCTCAACACTGCGATAAGTAAAGAAAAATCCAACATTGGTGGTATTGTTGAATCAGACCAAAGAGAAAAACACCATAAGCAACCCACTCTTCCACCTGAGATGAAGGAAGGTGTACGAAATCACATCAACTCCATACCTCGGCTCGAAAGCCACTACTGCCGATCGAATAGTAAAAAGGAGTACATTGAAGGAGGAAAGTCTATTGCAGATCTGCATCGTGATTATGTCGAGATCCAGAAAGAGGCTTGCCAGCCATTCGTTAAGTATTCAATGTACGCATTCATATTTAACACCGAGTTCAACATTGCTTTCCACCGCCCTAAAAAAGATCAATGTAATTTTTGTTTGGGCTACCTGAACGACTCTGAATCTGAAAAAGCACAGCTCGAAGATAATTACCGACAGCATTTAAGAGAAAAGGAGATGGCTCGATCAGAAAAGGATGCAGATAAAGGATTAGATAAAATTGTGACCGTTTTTGATCTACAAGCTTCCCTGCCTTGCCCTCAAGGAGAATCATCAGCCTTTTGTTACGTGTCCAAATTAAACGTGTATAACTTCACTATGTACGAACTAAAGTCCAAGAAGACGTATTGTTACATGTGGCATGAAGGCCAAGCAAAACGGGGTGCCAACGAAATTGGCAGTTGCATCTGGTTGTACCTCGAAAACCTGAACAGAACTGTCGATACCCCAGTTGATGTCATTTTTTACAGTGATAACTGCGGAGGTCAGCAAAAAATCCGGTTTATTTTTGCCCTGTTCATGTTTGCCACATGGGAGCTTAAAAATATCAGATCTATAGCCCACAAATTCTTAGTAACCGGACACACTCAAAACGAGGGCGACAACGTTCACTCTGTCATAGAACGGGCTATAAAGAAATATAGAAAAGCGTCACCCATCTACGTCCCAGAAAATTATATCTCTATCATTTCACAAGCAAAGAAGACACCTCCAGCATACGCTGTCAAGCAAATAGATTTCTCCGGAATCATCGATTTGAAAAAGCTGACAGCTGACTTGACAATAAAGGACGCTTTATTCAATGAAGACGGTGTTAAGGTAACAATCGCCGATATCTGTGTGATTGAGACCCACAAAGATGAGCCTGGATTTTTACGATATAAAACATCATTCTCTCAGCAAGATTTAAAATCTATCAACATAGCGAACCAGAACAAGAAACGTCGAAGCAGTTCATCTGCATCTTGCAGTTTCAGTTTCACTCCAACCGTAACACTCTCCAAGGCCTATACAAGAAAGTCGAGCATCACTAATAAGAAAAAAGAAGCATTACTTTCTCTTTTCTAGAAAAAAGCCAAAGGTGTGGCTGTCATGCCTCAGAGTTACAAAGAGTTTTACGAAAATTTATAAAAGATGCAAACTAATCTATTTCCTGGTTTTCCCACAAGCTTTGTAATTTCATACTGTTATTATTATTTTCATTTTTTTCCTAAGTAATTGTATTGTTGAGTTCCTACAATAGGAAACTAATTCGCTCAGTATTTTTTTTTCTCTTTTTTGTAGTATCAAGGTATATAAGTTTTACATGCACTTATTGTACAAAAGTCATATTTTGTAATAAGCTGTGATTATCTTAAAATAATGAAAATGCTTATTTTATCTACAATTTGTGATAAGAGTGCCTACCTAGTCTGAAGAAAGACGTAGTTACCATTGAGAATAAGAACTAATGATTTTTTTCACTAAAAATGTCTCACTACTCTCAAGGATTTTTGAATTCATGCAGAAATGTAATATGTTTTACACTTTTGTTCTTATTTTTGTACTTGTTTTATAAAAAATAAAGAGTTTTTGAATGAATAATAACTGGAGTTATCTTTAAACCTGAAATATTTCGGTGCAAGATAGGATCATCTTGGAGTTTTGCTCATATTACTTTGGCATTTCCCCCCCCTGTTTTTTTGGGCAATTCTCCTCTTTGGACAGTTTCTCCTCTGCGGACTGTTTATCCTCCGGACTTAGCCGAAGGACTTTCGCGTCGCATGTCGTTTTGTGTCTCCTGTAACAGTTGTTCTTGAGCTATCACATGATAAAGAAAAAATATGCCATGTCTCTCAGTTAAAAATTTATCAACGTGACTCTGTGAATTCTCACTAGCTCAATATGGTGTGACTATTGCATTTTTCAAATTAACTCAATGAAATACTATGATTCTATTTAAACACACTGTTATTTGTTGCCTTTTAATTGATCAATATGTACTATTCTATTAATATATTATTATACTAATACTTAATAATGTGAACACAGTGATCACCATACTTATAATGTTGTCTTCTTCTCAAAGTGTGCAAATTGTGAAATCTGTTGGAGGACGAATGGTCTGATTGGAATGGGATGTGGGGAGAACAGCCAGGAACATTCCCGAGGTGACTCGCTTCCAGATAAGTTGCGGAGGGTCAATGGCTGTTAAGATTCATGTGTGTGACATTGACAGTGATTATACCATTGTCCTCCCAGGGTGATTAGTGCTTTTTTGTGGTGATTAACTGTGTAATTGCAAACATTATCATTTTCTGTCTCTACCTGGCTATCTAATTTCTGTAGTCAGGTTATGTATGTTGAATATTGGGTTGTTAGGTCATGTATCTGGCGTAGGGGGTGCGATCCCATCGCCCGGCAATTATAATGGTTGTCGCAAACAGCACCCAGCTCTAGTATCATGCTTAGCTGGTCTGGGGTTCCAACCCCCAACAAATTTTGAATTGAATTATCTATGACGGTGGCCACTAAATTATTTTTTCTATTAATTAGTTTTTTCTAACACGTTTGACTTAACCTGGCCCGAGAACTGATTGAATCTCTCATCTTACCCAAATTAATTTTCCATTTTTTGCTGTTTTTTCATGGAAAACAATTTCTTACATATGGGTAGTGACATTGGAGAGATATCAATCTAATTTGTCATTAAAATGACTCCAATCTTCTCCTGAGTCATTTCTATCAACCCAAATTCCTTCATTGAGTTATCAATGCTTAACAGTACAACCCAATTGGTTGTGCGAAAACATTTAATTAGTTTTAAGGTCCATGAAATTGATTGACCTCTCATTCTGAGTCGTTCTATCAACCCAACTTCTTCAATGACTGTGTTTATGCTTAACAGTGCAACCCAAGTGGTTGCATAAAACCATGTAATTAGTTTTTAAGGTTCATGAATATGGGGGATCCACTCACAAATTTTGTATAATCATTAATATTAGTAATACTAGGGTGAACTTGGAATACAGAATTATTGTTATACTTGAATTATCATTAATATTATTAATACTAGGGTGAACTTGGAATACAGAAAGATATTGTTATACTTAAATGATCATTGATATTATTAATACTAGGGTGAACTTTGAATATAAAATAATATTGGTATATATGTATGATTATTATAATTATCTAAAGTATATTTAACTGGTGTCACACAATTGCATACTATTACTTTCAATGAATACAAGTCTACTTTCATTGAACAATTGTATAATCCTGCCTTCAAGAATATTTGCTTTGTTTTATGCAATATTCTCTTTCTAGTTAATTCATTACACCTGACGAGTCAGATGTTTCGTCTATTGGGTGTTGGTTTTTTGTTACTTAGATTTATTTCTCATTTGTTGGATGTTGCCAGCTGGACATCCAAATTATTTATGATAATTGATATCAAAGATGCTATCATATCATTCTACTGATCCATGTTTGTGACAGTCAGAATATACTTTAATCATTTGTTTTAAGGCTGTGTGAACCAGTGTCATACTGAAAGCTTGTATGAATCTGAAATGTTACTAAACTGGGTTATTAACTTCAACATGTTTATTAGTGATTATCCTTCTACACTGAATGATCAGCTGTTCCACCTTTGTGGTCCAGAAAGGAGAGGAGGTTCTTGTCTGTGGGTGTGTGTGCTCAGTATCTTGGCAATATTGTTCAGTAAATTGCCTCTTAAGCCATAAACTGGCATTGTGAATTCAGTGAAAGTGTCCCTCTAGCAAGAAAAAAGGTGTCATTGATTCAATCATCATTCCTCATCCGGGAGTCAATTCTGTGCCTGATTTCCCCCAGTGGATGTGGCATTTTCCCCCCTGTTTTCTTGGGCAATTCTCCTCTTTGGACAGTTTCTCCTCTGCGGACTGTTTATCCTCCGGACTTAGCGCGCGCTAACGACATGTGCGCCAACGACGGCCAAAATGCCTACGACTACAAAATGCAGCGACTACTGCCAGCGACTTCTGCCACGACTACTGCCACACCTTTCGCCGCACCATTCGCCGCGCCATTCCCTCACCAGGTCCTGCACCGTTTTTATAGCCAGTAAAGTGAGGAAGGATACCAAAAATGCGGTCATCCTGACCAAGGCACAAAGGCTGTGATCCTGTATTCTGCGGCCGACGCCAGAAAACAGTTCCTGGCGCTCCAATTAAAAACTGCCACCCTATCTATCACCCATCCCATTATTTCCTCCCCTCCAAGGCTACCAATCGCCAACCTCCTGACCTTACCCATTCCACCTTCGTCCTTGTCGACAGACCCCCTCCTCAGCTGACTCATGTCTAAGCTCGCCCTCTATTGCTTCCGAGACGCCGACCGGGTAACACCGTTGTGTGAGCCTGCTGACTAAGTCACTTTTGTACTTAAGAGAGAAGCTCAACCTCTCGTACTTGTTAAACTTAAACTATTTTCCGACTGAAAACTTTCATTACGGTCGCCTGGCACTCGACCTATGGGTAAATTCTTGTAATTGGTTTGGTTCTATTTTGTGATTTGTAAAATATATTGATAAGTTAAGTTTATGATTGATAATACTTGTGTTTCGTTCGTTTTCCTCATTTTTCTCACCCGAGCTTGGAAAGAGTTTGTGTTTTCAAGAGTGTTATCGGCGAGAAAATCTGCTCCTTCTCCCGATAGCGCTACATTACTCATAAAAAATTATAATGGTATAGAGAGGGGGAAAAACCTCTGTAAATCTATAGAGGAGTTCTTTTATTGTGATGATTCGTGCAAAATTTCAAAACTCGGATAATGCAACCATCGGATATCAATTGAAGAGAAAAGCATAAACTTTAATCGGCTCTCCTGAGAAATCACTTTTTTTTAAATAAACCAGTCTTGTTCTGGAACAGCGATGTTATCGTACTTCATTTCAGATATCCCGATGGCTGGACATATTGATCCTTAAATACTTTTACGTCCTTACTTGTTCAATAACGTTGCCATTCACTTAGAGTTTTCAACTGAGTGGGTATTTGGATGTAGTAAAAAATTTGTTTTAACATCCTCCAAACAAAAACAAAAAACAACTATTTTTTACTAATAAATTTGAACGCTGAACATTGCCCCCGAGAGATTCATCGGACTTCCTCTAAACTTGTCGGTCTAAAATTATGGCAGAATCAATGGGGAGATGACAGCACATGGTGGGAAACGCTACCTGCATGAATACATTTTACTTTAGAAGGAACTAAATTTGACAGCAGTGAACGACAGAACTAAGCAGGATCAAAATAGTCTAATATTGTAAGCAACCGATCAGAAAAACCAATCTACAAAATTGAGTCAATAGTCATAGTGAGCTAGGAAATTGACGTGAATAACTAAGTCATTTGGAATTGACAGCGAAGGTTGGTGACCTTGTGGAATCGGATTACCAAACGTGATTGATTATTTACACCAAGATAATGAGTGGATATTCGAGGATGACGATTACGCATTGAAGCCGATTTTACCGATTATAAATTGATGTGAAAATTATGCAATGGGGTCAGTTATCATGAAATGATTAATGTTCGCATATTTGAAGGCCATCCGATCAATTTCTCGAATATGGAGACTACCTTACTCTCCCGCGTGGAGCATAGGCAATGAACTCTCCCACTAAAAAGAATATTAACGCAACCACAACCTTGTTTTGCTACCTCCATATAATTTTTCGTAAATCAACCTTCCTTTTCGTTAACCATGTCCTTGTCCAGTTCTATTCTTCCCCCGCTTCGTAGGCCGACGCCAACTTCCCAGTTCCTTTCCCGCTTCTTTAGCCTTCGAGTGGGAGACTGAATGTAACGCAGAAAAGGCAGGGGAAAACTGCGTGGAGTTGGTAGAGGAGAAATCCACTGACGTCTGCTCCCTAAAGTGCTAAAGGGAGTTGGTTAAAATGCAGAATTTCGCCGTCGAGGACGTGAATAGAAGTAGGGAGACAGGAGAGGTTGGAGGGAGAGGTTAGCGAAGGGGAGAGACGGACCTGGGCTGTGTTGTTGCTTCGTCCTAAATCTCTCGGTAAATACCGCTGCGTGTCGCCCTCCCACCCCCAGGCCCACGGCGCATGAATAAATTAAGCAAGTAAAATCCGTTTGATGTTTCACTTTCCCTGTGCGATCCATTCATCCCCCCTTCCCCTGATCCCCATTCAGTCTCTTTCTCCAAACTCCCATTTTATCCTTTTACCTTTTCCTACCCACTCAAAACGCCAACCTATCTATTCCAGGCTTACTTACAGTTCTCCAGTCGATTCCTTTTCCAAGAGTGAGGCCATTTTTACTCTTCGTCCCCACGAACTTATGTGGCCCTCTGCTATCGTTCATTCGATTAAACTGAAAATGTATTGCAAACGTCTTCACGCAAAGGTACTATTTTTTTACATAGAAAAGGTACACTACAAATAATGCACACACAATTTGAAGGCCATGGGTGATATTTCCGACCTAGACGATATTATCATATTCAACATTAATTCAATTATGTAATAAAAGTAAATATGAAGTTTTGGATGCTTACGATTGCATTGATCAGTATTTCTAATACCATCAGTATTAACAGATACAACAAATATGAATTAAATTCTAGGTTTTCGTTGTTCTATTTTATCATTCTTGGAATTACCATTTCATGAGTAATGCAAACAAAGCGTCACCATGATGGTTTTTACAAACATGGTATTATGTTAAAAAGTGCCATCAAATTCGTATATTTTGTCATTTGAAATTTCTACGCGTCATTTTCCCGATCTTTGTTTCCGTAACGTAAGTAGGTTCCAATTTGGAAAATGTTTTCGTAAATTCTTCTTCAAGTTGCGAGGATTCTCGCAAAATGCAAATAAAAGTTTGGGGTTTTGCGAATGAATTGTAAACTAGTAACTAATCTTGAGTTAGCTACATGAAAATGAGGAACGCATCAACGTGAAACAAGTTACGTATTTTGGCATTTAGGCTAATATGAGACCAACTATGCCTTTTGTCTGTCAATACCACAACAACATCTGTTACAAGACACAGTGAATATTGTGGAAAAGGCCCTTGATTTCTTCAGAAGTAATTCTTGAATATTGTATCATATTCAACGCTATACGGTGAAATACTTACTTTTAAAGTAAATAAATTTTCAAAAACAAGGCTATACTTAAAGTAAGAAATCTCGTTATCAATGATCATTGGTTCTTTTAAACAGCAAATTGTTTCGACAAAGGTAAGCAATCTAACGTCCTTTTAAGAAATGGATGGCAAAAATAGCGATAAAAGTAAAATAGGTCATATAATCAGGGATGGGATATAGGATGAGTGAGAACCTTTGTGAAGTTTTTTGTAGTCATGTGCTACCTCCTTTTAATGGCTTGTAAGGCTATAAAGAACCCATGAAGGGTAAAAGCCGTCTTTTATGAGGAAAAATGCCCATTCATGACGCCACGAATATGCAGTGGAAATCGTAAAGGGTACTGTGAATGAATAAGTCAGGGCTGTCAAAATTATTGCCAAGCAGGTTGATGTGGTCACTTTTACATGAACAAGAGCATACTTATGAATAATAGATTACTTCTACTTTTAATAAATTAGAGCTAAGCGCATGAAAAAAAGGAAACGTGCCTATTCTAGCAGAATGAATAGTCAGAGAAGTGAAGTAAACGACTTCTCAAACTCAACAAACGACTTTCTACTACAAATACGTCCATAACTACAAATAAACCTATTAATTAACTTAATACACCTAGTGCGATGAATGTTTTTTAATCGGATTTTAATTTATGGTTAAACAATTTAATGAAGAAATCACACCTTCCTACCAAATTAATTTCTAGGATGCTGTTAAACCACGTTTTGCAAGTCCACGAATCACTCATTTATCCATTGGCCATTTATATGGCCATTGCACCATTCTTTTTATTATTTGGCCCAGAAGTCTTTTCTGAGCTCGAATTCAGCCCCCTGATGAACATTCACAAACAACATACATACCCTAATGAATTAATCCTACTTAAAATCCTCTGTACATGATTACTCATAAAAATTATTACAGTTGTTTTCGAGATTAATATTACATAGATACGTAATAGATAAAATTATTAGATAGTTACATGTGTAAAGGTGTGATATCACACTGTCTTCTTACGAGGAAGTATCCTTGATCATTATCGTTTCGTTAGATCATTACATCTATTCCCGTAAATCCTCTTCAGATCAGATGTTCCTATGGTACCGATGGTAAAGGTAAAGATAAGGTAAAAAACGTACCTATAGTGTACCTGCTTGTGAGGCTGACAAGCATTAGCGATTTTATGCTAATGCATCTATAGCCGCAGTATCGTCAACTTTAACCTTTAAGCGGGCAAGCTTAAAATTGTGCATATCCGGTTAAGTGGGGTCAAATTTGACTAAATGTCTTTATAAATATTTATACGTGACTCGTCGGAAAATTACTTAACGTGATAATTTTTATTAATTAAGTTTATTAAGTTGTATACTGCTGCGGAAATCAATATTTTATACCAAATTCGTACTACAACCTCTCATGATATTTAAGGTGAATTTCCAATGGAGATACATTATGAGTAATTTATATGTATTAAATATAGCATATTCAGCTTCGTTGATTCAAATTTCAGGTTTTAAATGGAGTTATGTGCCATCATCTTTACATATATGGCAAATTATAATTATATCACAATGGTTACCTATGAAATGAAAACACATCCGTGATGAACGTTTTTGTCATTCTGTGTGTTACACATATTACATTGTCCTTCCTTGTTTTGTCTCATGTTATCCTTATTATCACCAGCAATCCTTTTATTTATGACTCCGCACATATTCATGGCTCTTCGTACCGAGAAATAGAAATTCTGTGCGGCTTCTGCTATTTGCTTCATATAAGAAATAGTACAAAATCATTATGCTTCATAGTTATGTTGGAATATGCTAAGCTTTTTCATGAAGCTATGTCAAGCCAGTACCTAAAAAATCACAGAGATCATCTTTGTGTCCTGTGACCACATGAGTATTCAAGGATTAAATGGCCAAAGGGTGTCATAATCCTATTTGGTTGCATTCTTAATGGAAATTATGAATGGTTTCCTTACACTTGAGAAATCAATTTCTGTATCATTATACTCACTTGATAACAAAAGCACAACTCTTCATTTTTGGGGGTGTACCCAACAAGCATCAATATATTCGAAAATACACTTTGTCCAGTGGGGTTCATCCTCTCTCATATATGAATCAATTTTCCCAATTTTGAAATGACGCAATTAATTACTCTGCGTGAATAATCAAACTTGGAACTATTTTGTGTAAGTAAAATTCTCCGAAAATTAAAATGCCCTTAAATTAGTAATCCGTTTTGGATAATGAAAAAACTTTGTTGTACCTGGTGGCTTTGGACTTTTGTTATTAAAATTGTAATCATTTCCACCGTATGTGCAAAATATGTATAAATACCCGCGTATTTGATGTATTCTGCATTACCTTAATTGCATTCCTGTTTTGCAAAAAAATACATCTCACATTCAACGTTGAGTGACTTAGGTATCAATCATCATTTCATTATTACAATTTCACAAGCAAATCAAATTTTCCTTGAATGCCGTTCCGACGTTGATTCCATGCTATTCTGACATCATCGAAGGATGTTTGATATAAGAGATATGGAAGACCATCCAATGACTTCTTCGTAGCTTTTTCATTTTAGCGTGCTATATCCGGTGTCTTAAGAAGCACACCATAAATTCAACTCTTGTATATAGAAATAAATTGTTTTACGGTGAATACTTTTCTACCCCTTCAGCATATAAGACTGGTTGTGTCAGGTGAAACTTAGTGGAACTTGCTTAACATAATGAAATGAAAGCTTTAAGTTTTTCATTTAAAGCTTTCATTTCATATGGACTCATGAGGACATACTTAGTTAAATCTTTCATTTAACTACCTAAAGCATATGTTGAATACTAGTAAAATAACCTTTTTAAGTATGAAAAACTCAAAAATAGTATCCTAAGTCAAAAAAGGTCATAAAATACAAATTCTAGACATTATGTGCTGATAAATAAGAGATGAGAATAAAGCTGAAATTGCAACCCTATTCGGATCTCTTGCAAATTGATGCAATGTTTTTAACCTTACATCCTCTACCTCAGGTATTCTCAACCACTGGGGAATACTCCATTGCGGGTATTTTAGTCCGGTTTTAGAAGGAATTTGGGACCTTTATTCACCAAAATGACATATCTGGTTGTTAATAAGAACTTAGTTAAAGCGTGTATTGTTTTAACTTAATCATTGATGCCCAATTAATTATATTGGATTCCTCAGATATAAATCCATTCAAAATCGTGCACATTATTTGCATTTTCGGAACAAAACTATTATATTGTTCCCTGTAAGAATACACACTGTATGTCTAAAAGAAATACCCCAATGTTAATAACGTATGATTATTATAATTTATATGGCAAAAGGTTGGCTAAATATATTTTACCAAATACCTATAATTGTATGCCAAATCAATTGCGTGGTTTAAAAGGAATGGCAGAAATTAAGAAAAATGTAAAAGAATGGTTAATTAACGAATTTAAAAATTTGTAAACCCTTATAATTGGGCACTATATTTATATTTATTTATGAACCTGTTATACAAATGTAATTAAGTTATTTTTTATATTTATTATTTTTATGTTATTTTTCTACTGTGTGAACTGTGTAATAAGATGCGGCTTGTATGAAATAATTGGAACCTTCTGACAATCCATGTGGCTTTGAAGGACCTGTCTTAAAATGCAATAAAGGCAATTATTTCAAAAAAAAATAGTGTATAATTTGTATTGAGATAGGGGAATGATATTCTGAACTATGGTAACAAATATTTGTTGAATAAAAAGGTTAAGATTCACTGTCCTAGCAATAATCTGATGTCTCACAATAGATGAGAGAGACATAGTAAACTCAACGAACGTGATATTTCATACTTTACATCTAAACCTGACTGACTTTAAAAACGTGTTACATGAGGTAATATGGGTTAAAAGCAATATGATAACGTACCGCTTACGTAACTTATATATAAACCCGGGATTAATTACTAGTATGTGCATTTCCGGGTTTGATTGGCAGTGGGGCAAGGTCCTCCAATGCCAACCAGAAGGTGTTGGGTTAAATCTCTGCGGGATGGTTTTTCACTATCCAGGGCTGGGATGGTTCTGGGTCACCTATTAAAATCATTTAACTATTTAAAACGGAAATCCGGACTAGAAAAAGCTGGATTTTAGCGCTGTCACCTGAGAAGCCATGAGTCCCTGTGCATATAAAAGCGTATCAGGCTTAAATTTGTGGAAATACTTTATGTCCATTTTAAATAAAACAAAGTTGGTAAATTTCCACACAGTATATTATCATCCACAAAATACAACACCGACCAAGGTTTCGGTACGTAATTCCATTATCAAGGTCCCTTGATAATGGCATTACTTGCCGAAACCTTGGTCGGTGTTGTATTTTGTGGTTGATAATATACTGTGTGGAAATTTACCTACTTTGTTTTATTTAAAATGGACATGAGTCCCTGTGCCAACTCTAAATTTCACCCACCCCTATTACCATGGGTGCATCTTCAGCCAGTTTTATCACATCTCACTCACCAAGCCTACCCTCCTCGAGTCAAGTCTACATATATCAATCCCTTTACCTTCACGGGCTTCGCTAATCCGTCCTACGTACACACTCGAATAGGGTAGGCGCTGCTATCTCCTGCGAGCTTGGTATGCTTCTATCCCCAACGCTAAAGGGGAGCCGTGGGAGAAATTTAATCTTTCTTAATTTTTAAATGCTGACTGAAAACGATTGTACATCACAGTATAGGTATAGCGAAACTTATATAGTGGCACTCACCAGCGAAGAATCAGAGATCACTGAGGGTAAATAAAGGGTTGATGAGCGGACAAGGGTACCGTAGGACTCCCGTAGTGACATCTGGAGGAAGACTCAGCCACTTTATTCCACACCACTTGTATGCTATCCTCTCAATTGCATCATATTCTTAGCAAGCAAATGCCACCAAGTTACGCAACACCTATACTATAATATTTTATGATTTTCCGTAAAATATGGAAAGTAATTAATGAACCCATTAGCAATGCTTGACCAAGCAGTTTTTCGAACAGATCAAAATATTTTTGGCCGCCCCTAGCAAAGTCTTTATTGGCCGATTGTGAGTTCTGAAGCAACGAGTCTATTTGAATGATGCTCTGAGGTTTCAGAACGATCCGCTGAAGATTGTTGCCTTTCCCGCCATGAACTCAATTTTTAGCCTACAAGTTTTCTCCAAGCCGTGTTACGAGGTAAGGTGTTCATTTAGATAATTTACATGAAACTTTTTTTGGGTGAATGCAATTTAAACTGTATTTTTTGGGTTTCAACGGGTTTTATATAATAATGCTAATAAAGGGAAAAGTCATTGAGTAGGTTTCAATTAACATTATGTGAAAGTTAGGTATGAGTGTCAGTTTCTTTGACGATAGATTGAAGTAGGTCATTGTGGTTAGTAGTACATTCTGGAAGTGAGCATCCTTTCCCGACTTTATTAATTTTTGTCCCCTTTATACGTTCATTAATAAGTCTTAGACCGGCTGTCCCTACAACAGGCCGTATGTGTCTTTTGCTAACGCTTTGACTTAGTATATTCTGAGGATTTTGACTGGCCGTATTTCCCGGAGTAACGTAACTAAATATTACAATAACATTTGCGTTTTTTTGTGTCGTAAAAATAAAAATTAATGCATGAGCAAAGATTTGACCGGACCGAACTTTTATTTTTACGACATATTACAAAACAAACCCAAATTTTAATATAATATTTAGGTAAGTTACTCAGGGAAATAAGACCAGTCAAAATCTACAGAATATACTAAGTCACAGCCGGATTTATTTATAAATCGGAATACCACACGATTTGTGGAGTGTTAAAAATGAACAGAGGTCTAAATTATCCCTTGGTGGTCAGAGGTGTAGGGGAGAACTTTTGCGGTTCTTGTTTAAATTTGCTGGCTCCCACTGCCTCTACCCCACGTCTCAACTAATCCATTCCAGCGTCTCCCAGTTTTCTATAGCTCCAATTACTCTGTGCCACGAATTGGCACCCTCTGTCAGATGATTTTGATCAAGAACATGGCATGCGCGACGTGAAATCTCTTATTTCACGTGATTCTCGTCCCTCAGCTCTCAAAAGCCCGTATATTCGCCATTCCTCCTAATCTAGCGATCTTCTTCATGATTTTAGAACACTTAGATCACCAAGGATATCAGTAATGAAATCAGTGCCGAGAACTCGTAAGCAAATTTGAAACTCAAATCAAATTTAAATGTAAATTGACGCTGTCAGGGCTCTTGCAGAATTACGTAACTTAAATGAACTGTGGCCTTTCTTTATCGTAAACCATGTCCACTAGTCCTCGAACACATTTTTTTCGATAATGTTCCCGCAGTTCCTCAGAACAATATTTATATAGACACCAGCTCCACCACCAATATTTTCTCAAAATACTTAAATCATCTAATTTCCTGGGATTTTTCACATAATCCAAGAATCACATCAAAAATAAATATCGCACTTAAATATGTTTTTAGTTCTGATATTCAAATGTATTTTTTCTTTGGACACGCACTTTTTACAAGTTACGATTTCATGAAATCATACACATTCAACCATGTTTTGATTCTAGTAAAGACTACTATGTGCTTGCCTTGGTGGTGGAGATAGTTTTTTCTAATGTATCAGCAGCATAATAATGGAAATCCTACTGAATAAAGAATGAAAGTATAATTGATACAAAACTCTAGCTCCAAATGAAACCTCCAATATTTCCTCAGTGTATTTGATCGACATACATCTATCAAACATTTTGACAAATTTCCAACTGATACTTTCACCTTTATTGAAAAGTATTATTTTGCATCTCTATCCAAAGGTAAGGGAAACACAGCCTTCTGATGTGATGAGCACACTGATATAATCCTTGAGGAAAAATGTACGTTCTTAATTCCTTAGCTTTTAAAAAGATATCATTGGAAATAAATAAGGAAAATTAAGGACATATATATATATATATATATATATATATATATATATATATATATATATATATATATATAAAACTTCCAGGAAAATCACTCGGGTGATAAATATACAGTATGCCAAGAGGGTGGCCGATAAAAAATATACACACGGAAAAAAGAACACTTACACATAAAAATTTTCGATATTTCGGTGAAGTCTAGCTCCACCTTTCTCAAGGTTTAAGGTAGGAATGAAGAAAAGGAGAGAGATTGAGGTATGGGAGGGGAAAGAGGGGGAGACGAAGGTGTAAGAGGGGAAGGAGGGGAAAGAGGGAGAGAGGAAGGTGTAGGAGGGGAAGGAGGGGAAAGACGAAGAGCGGGGAGAGGGCGTGGAGGAAGCAGGGAGAGATGAGATGAGGGGGAGGGAGAAACTAGTGTGATTTATTGAGTCCGGGGGGCGAGAAAGCCTGGTGGATTAAAATACAAGAAGATTCAAGATCTTTGAGTTGAAGGGGAGAGGAAGAAGGGGGAAGGGAAGCAAGTAGACCGACTTTAAAAGTGTTATTGAAAGTGGAGTTGTGGGAGGAGACGTGAATGGCGACAGGGAGAGAAACAGAGAGGGAGGGGCAATCGTTACAAGACGAGCGGTGCCCATTCATTCTAATATTGAGAGGAGTGGTGGATAAGCCAATATAGAAAGAAGGGCAGTATTGGCAGAGGAGGATGTAGACAATGTTAGGCGTGGTGCAGGAGGGTGAGAGGACAGAAGGGAGGGGAAAAGCGAGGAACTTGTCCGGCAAGGGCTGGGTGATGAGGATGGGGCAAGTTTTACATCGCGGGCGGTTGCAAGGGGTGGGAAGGGATTTGGTGGGTTTGAGTGATTTGGACAGGGGTTTGGTAATATTGAAAATGGCGGATAGATTGGGGGGGCGTCTGAAGCTGAGAGAGGGACATTGGGGGAATATTTTAGAAGTGGTTAGGTTGTCCGACAGGATAGGGTAGAGGTTTTTAATAATACGCCTAATAGAGTCCACACCTGGGAAGTAGGTGGTACAGAGGGAGATATTGTTTTGGGAAATGCTATTAGTAGGAGGCAGTTTGGGGGAGTGTGGTTTTTTGAGGATTTTTTTATTGAGAAGTTGCTCTGGATAGCCTCTGCGAAGAAGAGATTGATGGAGGTTAGTAAGGAATTTATCAAGGGAGTCAGGGTTGTTGCAAATTCGGTGGCCACGAATAGAAAGGGAGTAGGGGAGGGAACGTTTAGTATGGGAGGGGTGGCAGCTGTTATAATGGAGGTATTGTTGTTGGTTGGTGGGCTTGATATGCACGGAAGTGCTAAATTTGCGGTCAGAGAGGGAGACGTTTACGTCCAGAAAGACGACGTTAGAGGCAGAGATGTTAGAAGTAAAGGAGAGGGGAGAGGAGGCGTTGAGGGAGGAAATAAAAGAGTTGAGAGAATGAATACCATGTGGCCATAAAAGGAAGATGTCGTCAATGTAACGAAGCCAGAGAAGAGGTTTTAGTGAGCATGAAGATAGAAAAGATTGTTCAAAAAGTCCAAGGAAAAGGTTGGCGTAGGAAGGACTGAAGCGACTACCCATAGCGCATCCTTTAATTTGAAGAAAGAATTTGTTATTGAAAGAGAAAGCGTTGTGGGTTAGGATGAAATTGGAAAGATCAAGAAGGAACTCAGAGCTGGGAATATGAGGAGCAGGGCGTTTAGTGATGAAATGGCGGATGGCAGAAAGTCCTTCAGAATGAGGAATGTTGGTATATAGGGAAGTGACATCAATAGTGGCCATTAAGATATCACAGTTAGAGGGGAGTGGAGTAGAATGGAGGCGTTCAAGAAAATGATAAGTGTCTTTGATAAAGGAGGGCAGGGAGTGGACAATGGGTTGTAGGTAGTAGTCAACAAATGCGGACATGCGTTCGGTGGGTGAGTTATAAGAGGAGACAATGGGGCGGCCAGGGTTGTCAGGTTTGTGGATTTTGGGTAGAATATAGAAGTTTGGGGTGCGTGGGTGTGACGGAGAAAGAAGGGTGATATCTTGTTTAGACAGGCCTTCATCAGGGCCTTTGATTTGAAGGAAGGAGATTATTTCATCCAAAAATTCAGGATTAGGGTCATGGGACAAAGGCTGATATGAGGAAGTGTCAGAAAGTTGTCGGTTGGCTTCATCGAGGTAGTCAGAAGAGTTGAGGATGACTACTGTGGAGCCTTTGTCAGAAGGAGTGATGGCAATATCTGGATTTAGAGTAAGTTTTCTGAGGGCCGAGATTTCAGAAGGAGATAGATTGGGTTTTGGTTTAAGGGAGTTGAAAAAAGATGGCTCAGAGAGTTTTGATAGGAGAAGGTTGGTGAAGATTTCAAGGGGGTGATTGGAAAGAAGTGGTTTTGGTTCATGTGAAGAAGGAGGTTTGAATTTGGAGAGAGCGGTGTGGGGGGGGGAGGTGGGAGACGGAGGAGTGGGACGCGTTTCCCAGAAAAATTTCCATTTCAGTCGTCGGCAGAAAAGAAGGGCGTCAGAGAGGATTTTAACAGGGTTTATTTTAGGGGTAGGTGAAAAACTAAGGCCTTTGGAAAGAAGAGATAATTGTTCAGGGGAAAGAGAAGTAGAAGAGAGGTTAACAACCGCTTTTTCTACTACCGCTAGTCCAGCCGACGACTGAGCTGGGAGGGTGGGGGCAGCGGAAGGAGATTCGCTTCTAGGAAGGACGCGCTTTGGGAAATCCACTGACGTAGGAGGAGGCGGGGTAGCCAGGTTGAAGCACGTAGCAAGGTCAGGTTTGGACAAGTACAATGGAGGTGGGGGAGGGGGGGATGTCGCCATGTACACGGGAAGAGAGAGGCCTCGGCAGAAAAAGACGCCCTCTCCCCGCTCTTCGTCTTTCCCCTCCTTCCCCTCCTACACCTTCCTCTCTCCCTCTTTCCCCTCCTTCCCCTCTTACACCTTCGTCTCCCCCTCTTTCCCCTCCCATACCTCAATCTCTCTCCTTTTCTTCATTCCTACCTTAAACCTTGAGAAAGGTGGAGCTAGACTTCACCGAAATATCGAAAATTTTTATGTGTAAGTGTTCTTTTTTCCGTGTGTATATTTTTTATCGGCCACCCTCTTGGCATACTGTATATATATATATATATATATATATATATAAATACAAAACTGGTGTAAAATGTGCCCTGAGGGAAGAGGGAAATTGTTGGATGGTAATTAAAATGAGCCAAGGAAGAAGGGTGAAGGAATTTAATACCAGAAGCAATAGGCTGGTGATACCTGAATGGTGAAGTAGGGAAAGGGATGAAAGGATAAATTCCTATTAAGGAAAAAAAATAGTTAGAGTAAAAAACAATAAGTAATTTAAAATGAAGTTTTTTTCGCTGAGCGAAAGGAATGCAGCATCAGGAAAAATGCAAAGTATGCTCACAAGGGATTTGAATAATTTGTGATGATGAGATAGCGGAAATACCGACCTTTAACCGATGAACTATCTGAGATGAAGAAAATTAAATATAAATTGCTTTTATTATTATTTAGTCAGCAACGGCATTCTTTAAAATCCGTGAATATTGTTTTTTGTCATATATAATTTAAGATAACTCGTATATGAATAAACGAATTTCCAGACCTAACTTTTAAATAATGAACATAGCGCAAAATAATTTTTATTCATTAAAATAAGAAGTAAGCCACTGTTTACTAAGAATAATAAGGGTATAAACAAGTCACAGATTTGATAGCCTTAGAAGAAATAATTAAAGAAATATATTCAAATGATACGTTCTTCCTGATATTTACACTTTAAGAAATATATCGCCATCATCGTATTGCTTGATTGAGTTCTTTACGACTACCGTCGCATCTTGCTTCCCGATTTCCATTTGTCTCTATCGATCCAGCCTACTTCTTGCAGTCTTCGCGCTATCATTGTTTCAGTGACTCCTATCCAGGTTCTCGCTGGTCGTCCTCGTATTTTTTTCCCTGGAGAGTCCACTTCCAAATACGTTCAGGCCATCTTGTGTCTTCCGTTCTTTCTAGGTGACCATACCACTTTTACTGGTTTCTCTCGAGTTTCTGGTATTAATTAAAGTTGTCTATTAACATTAGTTCTCGTATTCTTTCGTTGCGTACATGGCCTAACCTGGATATATAACTGATTCTCCTCCAAAAGCAAAATTTGAGCCAGTACTCGTTCTTCCTGTCGTGTATTTACTTGCCACGTTTATGATTCATATTATGTTATTCTTTCCACGATTGAATGACACATTATTTGTTCAGTTTCCATTGTGGTATTTTCATTCCAAAGAACAGATTTAACACTTTCAATGCGGATGAAATTTTCACAACTATTGCATATTACGGAGGGGTAATTTCCAATTTAAATTACTAATGTTTAAATGAAATACTAAAAAAAACACCTTCGGACATATTGTTTGCATTTAAACAACAAAATACAACTATGACATACAATCATGTCATCTGTTACCAGCTTTTAAAAAACGTACGCAACCCGCAACACGCTTTCTTATTCTTGACGCACAGGTAAGGTTATGTTACATATATTTAATTCTTTTGGCATTAAATAAAGTATTTTCATATTAAAAATTCAACTTAAACCTGATATACCAAAGTATTATAGGCCAAGGATTATTTTCATCCGAAATAAAACTGCAATTTTGGAAACATTTAGTCTAATCTTTTTTATTATTTTTATTCGAACAATGGTAATGATAGCGAAGAGTTTATATATTATATTAAGTAAAAAGGAAGATATTCTATTCTATAAATGCTTGGTATTTTCGCTTTATTTAATGTAAAAGCTTATACGAAGTATAGAATAATTAAATTATTGAAATAGAAAGCAGTGTTGTTCAGCAGCACTCTCATACAAACTTATAAATTAATTTGCCATTTATTTTCTTCGGCGCACATTCCTCCACAAAATCGAAATGCATATTACCACAATCAAGCACAACAGTACTACCTAATATGCCAGCAAGTTAATTAATTAAAATTTAATAAAATCTGTTATATTATATGATAAAAATATAGTGTAGTAAAACTATTATAAATTAAAATTTAATAAATAATTGCTATAAACACCGTAATGCGTCATTGAACTATTTCAATTACTAAACATATCGATACAATATTCTAAAGAAACATCGATACTGTTTCTTATAAACACCCAAAAGTTAATTTATTCCCCCTCTTGCAAAGATAGAAATTGAAAAATAAAAATAAATGTTAGTGACCGCTTATTTTTACTTACTTGAGTGGATTTATTTAGTAAACCATTTCGATACTTTCGTTACCAACGGGGTTAATCGAGGCTAATCTGGTTACCCCAAAAACATTTTCTCCAAATGATATATTAAATATTGAAATAACAAAATTTTTTTTCTACGTGATAATGTTCTAAAATTATCCAAGAACAATTAATATGATGTATAACATCCACCCCAAAATAATTAGAGGTTGTGCGATTAAAAATGCTACTTGGGATAATCTCGGTACCCCCCTTGTAGTGGTAATCTTGTTACCCCCCTGAGGGTTAAAGAACCTTATTGAAAAAATGAATACTAGGGAATTAACAATTCACCTTGCCTTTTTGGACCTGCCTAAGGCGTTTGATACAGTTATACAATGAAAGCTATGGACCTAACAGAAAAATACGTTGCGAAGAATATACATAAGAGCCCTTAAGGCATTAAGACGGACGTAGCATGATTTACGTGAGTAATAAGTATCCTCAGCGTTTCCGGTAGCAAACGGGCTACACCAGGCGACACATATCTCCGCTAATAATCAAAATATACTAAAAAGGTTCTTAATAAATATTTTTCTTTGCAAACGGCTGGCTTTTTTTTCCTTTCATGGCTGTACTCTGCGGAGTACGCTGTGCTATTCCGTCCGAACAGGACGCGTTTCCAGGAGTGAGAGAGTTGAAAGACATCTTTACAGTTATAAGTAATGGGAAGTATCGCAATATATATTGACCTACGAATCAAATGGAACAGGAAACATTTTTTCATTGGCAACAATTTCTTTTTTTTGTTCAATTTTATGCCATAATTCTCACATCAAATGCTCGTAAATGGCTGATTTTTGCGTCTGTTAAACTATAGTTATATTCATGTTATTCAAGTCTCTCTTATGTTCTAGTTTACACTGGCCAGCAGGATTTCCTCACATACCTCCCACCGAAGCTCTATGGTATATTGAACAATCTTTCTGACAGGAAGGATCATTATTTAAATTTCGTAAGAGGAAATATTTCTTTGACATTTCGTACGGTGCCGAAAAGGGTAGCCGTGTTTTTCTTTTACAGGATAATGGCGTTTTTTTGTCAGATTTTTAAACAAATGGTATTAACAAAAATGACAAACGAAAGAAGTTATCGTTGCGTATACCATTTTCAACACGATTATCATTTTTATCTTTAATCTAACTTATACCACGATAAGAGGGAACAAGCATTTGTGTAATTACAGGAAGGTGTTTTGGTTCAAAACTGAACTTCCGCGTCACGGAGTGGAGGGTATTTACGGGTAACGAAAAAAATAAAAATTTGGTTCAGCGGAAACATTTCTTGCGTACGTCCATTGTATCATCCTCTAAAGAGCCTTTTGCTACTCATTTTCCCAGAAATTGAATGTAATTAAAATTTCCGTCGCCGTCAACTTCCTGAAAGTTACAAATGGTCACACGGCGAGGAACCACCGAGTAGGGAGACCTTTTCTTAGTATTCCCCACTAATAAAAAGAAATGAACCCGAGAGAAAACCAACAACCTTTCTGCTAAGGAACATCACGGATGCGAAATTAGAAAATACAGAGTCAAGATAATAATACAAATGGTATTAGCTTGGGGAAGGAATCAAGGAGAAAACTTCACCATTAGAATGAAACCTGGTTGAAAATCCGGGAAGATACTAAGTTGGTTTCGGAAAAAGTAGGAATTAAAAGATAGGTGACTCTGCACTTTCGATGTTTGGAGCTTTTACCATATACGGAAAGATTTACATGACACTTTGTGTTCATTTTCGGTGATATCACTATTGATAAAATTTAAAAAATAGTTATTGATTATTTTGAGCGATATAGGGTCTCAAGAATAAAAACACGTGCATAATGTAATTTATTGAGTAATTGAAGCGAAAGAGTTATGCAAGAAATGGAGGGAACAAATAAAAAAGAGCCAGTTTCTTTGTTCTTGCAGCAAAAATCAATGTCAAAGTTCTATTTATCCGCCCTGCCACAAAGGGAATTCCATTATGGACACGCATGCATTAGAAGGAACTATGGGGTTTGCAGAAAGGAAAATTGAGGAAAAAACAAGCAGCTAACCATTTCTTGGATTAATGACTGCTGATAATAAACCTGCACCTGTCTTAGCGTAGCGCACATAAATTGAGTGACTTAATACGAAATTTTTAGACGTGGCAGTCATCGTTTACCGGAAGTATATCACATGCAAGGGAAAGAAACGAAGGAGTACATATGAACACACTCATCGACTTATATGGTCTTACATGCATTCTTACCGCTCTCTGATATTATTCTTTATTTCTTGAAATTGTTTTATGTAAAGTGCATGCAAAAAAAATCACCACGATTATTTTTTTTAATTAATGTGACTTAGTATAGAGATTTTCCTTAAATGATAAATAATTAAATTGCATACAACATACATTGTACAACAAAAATACTGACGCGTGAATGATGGTTACGTTGACTAAGCGGTAAATATAGAAAAGGTTTAAACACAAATGAGTTATTCTTTTCTTCGTTGCAACATTGGGAAATTCTACCGCCTTTTGTTATGTTGTATGCGATGTTTCACCTCTCATCCAGGAAGCGTCTTTAGATCGAAATATTATCTATGAGTTTTGGATGCTGTTAGCTATTCCTATTAAGGCTGCTGAAGGATTATTAACGACGTACCACTAATGTTTCATAAGGTAATAGAGATGGGGATTCTAATAATTTTTAAAAATATAAACATGGGTTCTATACTTCTTAGTTACCAAACGTCTTGTCAAAAGCATTTTGCAGTTATCATGAAAACACAAAAATTAGTGGCGCGCACCTCAGGCTTTAAAGTAAAACTTGCCTAGGTTGAATATTTCTCTCTTTATTTCTCATGGATTTCATCGTTAGAAACTTATGCTAATTGCTTCCAATTTGCAAGACGGTTTCCGGAATTAGCAAATATTCTCTTTTTTTGATAATTAAAAATTATGTTTTTGCTAAAAAATGCAAAAACTCACCGCCTGATTTATTTACGGTTCTTTGTTAACCGGCCTGTATATAGGATAACTTATAACTAAGGATAATTCTCGTTGGTTGCCGTAGTTATACTCCTTCTCCAAGTGCCCTGATTGATCTTTTATTTTTACGTTATATTTCACAGAACAGCATGAAAAAGCCAGAACATTTCAAAATATTATGGTGAATGATCAAAAGAACAAAAAATTGAGATCACAAAATGACAGGCTGGTTTTAGATCGCCTACATTGATCTTCTTCTTCTTTCAGAAGCATTTTTTCTACCACCTTTTAAAACCATCCCCGTGAAAATTCCGTTCCCTCATCTACACTTATCTACAGACGACACTTCAATGGAGATAATGATATCATTTAAAACGGGCTTTCCCCTCTACTCTCCACACCGTGCGACAAAGGAGAGATATCCGTTTTCAAAATCGGTCGCCATGACAACGCTGAGAGAGGGAGACCATGGTGAGGATAAGAGGATGTAAGAGGGAGAAAAGGAGAAGAGGGAAGTAGGGAGGAGCATGAAGATGAAAAGAGAGACCTTAAGAAAAAGAGAGATAGAGAGAAAGTGACAAACTGAAACACTGGACGGAAAACGGTAGCAAGAGGTCGTCTTATCTAGCAGGCACTACACAGCCTCACGGGAACATTATCCCACCCCCTTTCTTCCTCCCCCCCTACCCCCCAAGGGAGGATGAAGGAGAGGTTAATGTGGGTAGTTACGCCTTCGCGAACTTTCTAATCACTCATAAAATTTACCCCATAAATTACCCCGGCGGGAAGATATTAGTATTTAGAACATTTATGCCAAGCATGAAATTCAACATTTTCGTCCTAAGGCACGCTTTTCGAATGATAAATTTACATCTCGGAATGCGCTAACTTATCTATATTGCTGTACTAGAAATTCTATCAAACATGCAACTATGCTCAATAAATACTCACTAGACATTGCTACACATAAATCACTTCGAAGAGATAATTTATTTTTACATACGCACTCTTCATTCCATTTCCTATCTGTGCAAATATCTAAGTTGCTGTGAAGCCTGTTTTATTAGCCTTCTCCAAAATTCCCTATCCTTGCATACCTCCTACGCTTGTGTTATACTCATGCCATGCTTCATGTACGAATTTCTATTTATTAGAGGCCTATATTCCTCCTCTTTATAAACCTTTTCACTACGTTCACCTATGAATTCCGTGGTCTTTCTTGTCCACTCACACCATTCAATCGGCTCAAGTATATCAGATTACTTAATCAATAAAGTTTCTCTTTTCATGCATCAAATGTATGTCCGTTTCCCAGATGCAGATCTCACGTCCATCCTCCGATATAATCTAGGCATATTGACAGGAAAATATTTGCTGATATGGTATCCTCCAACAAGCTGATGACCGAAGTATAACACTTATTATTAATTCTGATAAAGCAACCAAACATTATAAACACATTATTGGTTTAATAATGGAAATACCTAAATAAACATATGTCCCGGGATTAACACGAATCCTCGGCTGATCGGCTCTTGTATAATCGAAACTCTACTGTGTCATTGATTTTGGACAAAATCATTGGAGGCAGAAGCAATACACAACAAAGCTAAAGGATCTAACTTATCGCAGGATGGAAAAGTCTGCTTGTGAGGTAATGTTAGATGTTACCACACGATTGAGGGACACATAGTGCTAATAATAAAAAAAATCAATTGAAGGAATAATAAGTAGATACATAAGCACAAACTCCTTGAGGAAGCGGTGAAGGTTCAATTATGATTAATTTTGCTCCCTCTACTTCCGAATGTGGATTATATGACTTCTGTCCCTTTCCCCCTTCCTCTCTCACCTCACCCGTCCGAATAATTCACAGTGAATCCTGCTACCGAGGACAAAGTGTTGGATATAGTAGTTCCTTTGGGGCAAGTTCAGCCAGACTCGCAAGCTTTGGAGAAAACAGGTAGTCGTAAAAACGGTGTCATCCACCGTTAGTGAGAATGTGGGAATTATAAAAGTCAGTACCCTTTTCCTATTTGCTAAGTGGTATGTAGAGAAAAAATTGCCTCCTGTTGTAATTTAATAGATGTTTTCACCATAGTTGTTGCGGCGTTATTTTTTAAGGTGTTCTGAGAACTGGGTCATTTTTTTTCTCAATTACGTTGAGTCATACGCTAGAAACAAGCTAGAAGTGGACAGTACAAATGATAGCTCTCAAGTGCAATAATCCCGGAAAGGAAAAAAAACATTCACCTTGACTGGGAATCGAGTGCTATTGCCAACAAATCCTCAAATGCTGGCCTACCGTGAATTCTTGATGCTTATAAAGCAACATGACGTTCAAGAATACAAGACTCAAAATTCGGGAAGCAGTCAAAGAGTGAACTTGGTGTCACAGTCGACGGAGCCAAACTTCGGGTAGGTAAAATCCATTGAAGGTCATGTGGTATTCCCTCGTTTGAAGTATTTTAAATTCATCTAGTTTCGTTTGAGAAATATTATTTAAGAAGTTATGAAAGTGGCGTGAAGGGATACACCAAGAAAGTCGTTGGTTAATATAGTGGAGAAATCTCTATAGGTAAGGAATATTACGATTGGGAAAACGAAAGCGTGCATGAAGAATTAAATTAATGCTATAAAAACGAAGGAGATATGCAAGGATAGGGCAGAATGGACTAAGTTATTAAAAGAGAGGTTAAACCAAACCGTAATGACTATTTTTTTGTATTTTTCTTACCCTGATAGGGAAAAGCGTGATGGGTTTGAATTCACATAGCTTTCACAAGAGGAAGTAAAGCAGGAAAATTAAGGCTTCAGTTTAGAACTTTGCATTCCTAGAACTTTTTAAGATCCTTAACCACGTTACAAGATACATATCAATTTAAACAAGAGGCTATGCAGCATCATTCAAAACTTAGAGTTAGGAGTTTACAATTCAAGAAATTTTTAACGCATACGATAAAAAAGAGACGATGATGAGCGACAAGGAAAAGTTATCTACCCACCATTTCCCTGTTTTAGTATCTCGAGGCTCAAAATTCCTAAAAATCCTTGGAAGAGCGAACTCAACAGGATTCCCTTTTTCGCCCCTTTTCCCAGTCTAACGATCCATAACGAACTCTCTCCCAGTGCCGAGCACTTGAGATCTTCTTCCGTCCCTTACACCCTGGAAACTCTCATTCCTTCCAACGAAAAGGCCAAATAGCCGCATCGCTTCGTCATTAATTTCGCAACCGGCAATTATTTACAGCTCTGTTATGTGCCGTTTTTTGAGAATGTGGAACAATAGCTTTTCGTTCATCGTGGTAATTAAAACGCTGCGTCCAAACTCAGGGAGAAGCCACAAAACACTCTCACCGGCTTCATTTAACTAAAATTATATCCCGTGGATATCCGTTTCAATATCACAGAACCGGAATTCAAAAAGTTCTAAAGCAGAGTTCGGAAAATTACGCCTGGCGGGCCAAGCCCGACCCACTGTCTCTTTTTGTACTGCCCGCGAGCTAAGAATTAAGAGCTAGGTTTAATAATTTTACTTTCGTTTATTTTTTAAATACGAGCTTTAAAAGCTGACCACCCAATTTTAAAGCTACGATAAGTCATATGCCACTCCTGAAACTTCTCGTTCGCACACTATAGGCGGTCTGTTTTGATACTCCTGAAGTTGCAGTTACAACTTGGCTGAGTTTATAGTACCGTGTATATCGCTATTATTTTCGTACTGTTGTGTCCTTAATCTGAAGTAGTTCCATCCTTAAGTTCATCAACTGTCGGGTGTTGTAGTCTGTGAAGTCTGTTATAATTCTTCACTTGCTTTTCCCTTGAACTCAAAAAGGTTTCCATGAGAGAACTCATTGGTCATTCGATCCAAAGAAGCCCAGTAGTCCAATGGGAGGATACTGTTTGGTTCCAAGTGTAATTGAATAAGATTTGTGGAGCAGCGGTGGAGTTCTTAGCGCGTATTTTGGATTCGTTCCTGCAGGAGGAGGGCGCTGGCTCTGCGGCAAATTCTTTCTGTGGAAAAGTACAAGTCAGAATAAAAGAGAACGAGAGAGTACTGAAGAAGAAAGTTTCCAAACTCTTGGCCATCGCCGAACCTGCTTGGTTGGAACCTAGCCACAACGTTGGCTAACAAAACACTAGGGCGATTGCTAATGTAACCAGATACTTCCCATATGTGATTTACGGCGCCGTTAATGAAGGCCTGTTGTAACAGCAATAGGGCGGATGGATATTTACTGGCCACGACAGGGTAAAGGATGTTCCACCTCATGATCAATGGAAACGCAGAACCGAATTGAGTATGTTTTTTGGCAACCTTATGTAAATAATATCCAGTAATGATAAGCTTCACACTAGAGACTCCTGTAACGTAGCAGAAACTGTCGTAATCATTTGAAGCTGTAACAGACGTAAGCATTTGAACCTGAAAAAATGGGAACCAATCTCATCAATGTGTAGTTTGCGTACTATCTCCAAAATTAAAAATATAAATGCGTTAATCATCGCAGTACATTTTACAGATTCGAGGAAGAACCTTCACTTCATGGATGGATTTTACGGTTAGCGGACGTCTTTCCTCTATCCGTGGTGCAAACAAGGTCATAGCCGTGCAATACTAACGTTACATACCGAGTGTAGTTCTGTCTTTCTTAATGAGTGCTTTATAGTTTGCTTTTGTGTAAAAATGAGTTTGTGTGGTATGTGCTGAAAAACAATTCGCAACGCAGTGTTTATTTCTTTTGTCGAGTGCAAGAAGCATTTTCATGGTAACTCCTTGGCCACTCATTTAAGCAGAGAAGAAATATTGCTGGCACTGAGGCCAGCAAACAAGCATGGAGGTGCAGTGCCTATCAAGAATCTCGAAGACGCATCCTAAACTCGCACCAAGGAGCAGATTCAAAGTAAGAATTACAGAAGGGGGAAGACCCCTCAAAGACATATACAGTTTAATAAAGGAAGTTAGAAATGAGTTGAAAACAACGGAAAAGAACCTTGTTAAGTCAATCAAGAAATTATACGAAAGAATTGACGAAAATTGACTTGCGAAAATCATTCAGGCTTAAAATAAAAGAGCGGATGAGTGCCATGAACAAATAGGTTCGTTACAGAGTGAGAATTGCATGTTAAAGAAGCAGTACTCAAGAGGTCATATATCGTTCTGATGACTTATAACAACGTTGTCTACAAAATAGCGAGGAAATACATTGTGTTCCCATTCATCTAAATGAAAACCTTCCATCACTGGTATGTACAATTGGTGGGGAATTGGGAGTATATATAAGTGAGAGGTGCATTACAACTGTTATCACCAACGAGGTCCTTTGCCAAGGACGCTGAAAAGTAATCAATGCTGCATGCGAGGTAGGGAAAAAAAAACTATGTTTATATATGGATTTGAGGGGGAAAATATTTATGAGAAAAGCAGAAAAGTAAAAGAACCTGTATTTGTTTTAATATGTATGGATGAGTGAAGTAAGCTGAAATCATACTTCAACTAAATTCTGTTTGAAATGAATTCAAATTCACGACTTGTTAATAAATCAAAATATTCGCAGTTTACGTATCAACTTTGACCTCTTTCTACATCATTTGAATACTGCCCCCCAAATACTTCATATTATTGTACTTTCAAAAACTTGGGAAAATGATGTTGAGATAGCGTTTTATAAAATAAACGGCATAAATGTGTATGCTAAATATAATAATGTACATCGAGCTGGAGGGATTATAGTCTATGTGAATTCTGAACTTCAATGTGATATTATGGTGAGATAACTCTTTAGAATGACCTGAAAAGTTTGAAACCGGTCGAATAGTAATAAAGCGTGCTTGGAATACAACAAAAATTATTTTTGAAAACATCATGTCTTCATTCCATGAAGTGAACTCACGAGCCATTGATTTGATTACAGATCATTCCATGACGACATTGTCCTCATGTACTCGAAGCCTCTCTCTTTTTAGTTGCGGCAAATTTTCTAGAGTAAATAAAAGAAGGATGTCAGAAGTAATTACACATTTGTGTGCACCAGTTTATCAAAAGGAGTAGATTGCTTAAGATTTTCTTCCTTTTAATATTCGTAGCATTCAGAGTATTATACATATTATCATTGAATATCACAAATTGCATAGACAGTCTAGCACGGTTATTTATCTATTCATCGCTTAAAAATATCTTCTGTGAAAAGATAGAGGCTACTGCGTTTAACCTATTACGTTTGCGCTAGTTTGATATGAATAGCATTACCGCACGTGTTAGCACAGTAAACATCACCTGAACACGCACCTGTTCATTATCAAGGGGTGATAGTTGCACGTAATTACTAATTCAGCAGGTTCCTCATTTTGATTTGCATAGATGCCCACAAGAGTGTACAGCAACACTCCCTATTTTCATATAGTCAAATATAACATAATATCAAATGGAGGGCTAAATTCAAGGTTTGGCACAATGTACATGCCCGGAAGAATCCTGTAAGGTTCATTGGTGTACAAAAATATGGCTATAAAAGAAATCGCTAGATTCACAAAATAATGAGAACAATGGTAACGATGTTAGGTGTAAGATAGTGAAGATGCATCTCTATGTCATGAATTGAGGATACACAGGTTTGCAGAACATACTAAGGGATTTAAGAAACCCAAATCCATCTACCGCACAAATGCTCAGGAGCTACTAGGACTTGAAATCGCAAATTAGTTTATTCTTTCAAGGAACGCTAGGGCCTTAGAATGATCTCGGATTGAAAGCTCCAGGGGGTGCATGTTTTAATAGTTCGAGATAACTCCGATCACGCAACTGAGGAGTCACGTGATACAATAACGAACGGTTCCCTACATGTATATTTTTGTGTTTGACCTGTCTGATGGAAAACTGAGTTTTAGAGGTTGTTTTTTTGCATTTCTTATTGGATATTCTACTCTATAAATTATATCCCGAGGAGAAAAACACCATCGGGAATCCACTGCAACATTTTGACTTGCGGTTATAATACACTTAAATTTAAAACACTTTGGTGATGTTATCTCGTGTCCTTAGGAGCGTGATCAGAATTAACTTGAGTAGTTAAAACACGACTCATCTGCTCATACAAAGGCCATTGGTCTTCACAGGTAAAAACTCAACAAGGTTGATTGCAAAATAGACCAAAAGTTCTTTAAATGTTTTAGAAACAGAGACCACCGCATTGTACCTCGTTGTATACATAGATTGCACATTAACATTAATATCTGACTTTTGTACCATCTCCTCTGCAAATAAGTTTTAAAGTACTAGAAATGAAACCTTATCCTGTCACATTCCCGACCTATTACTACGTTCTTGGATTCTTCATATGCCACCCTTACGTTGTCTAACTTATCTAATCTGATGGCTTCAAAATTTTATTTTATTTCAATATATTACACTCCCAGGATCAAATTGAATACCGTGATTTTATAAATGGACATTTAACTAAAAACTCTAAGGGCAATTCAAGCACATGTTCGTTATGAGAGCTATTTTAACCTTTTGACGTCTATTTTTTCGATGACGAAGAAATGACGAGAGAAAAATTTCTCTGGTACAGGAACCAATAGGATAACATGTCAATTAATTTGTGCTACCAATTACCGAAGTATATTGCTCCCCATTTTGAGACTACTTATTGCCTATCATCGTGAATTTGACGATGAAATTTGAATCAACCGATCATCAAATTTCTCTGAATTTGACGATCGGTTGCATTTCATTTTTACTACTGTTTTAACGACGTCAATTGCAGTTGACGCTGGGCAGTTACGGCATCGTTCTCTGTATCTATAGCAGCGCCCCCCACTCCCTCTCATTTCCCTTGAGTGATGTGTAATGGATCCACGAGGGATTCAAAGCCCTTGTCGATCCTACCCTACGACTTCCTTTCCCTCAGCAGTCGGGATCCTTTTCCCCAGACCTTTTAAGGGAGAAGTCCTTTCCTCGACCCTCTCCTCTACAGCCGTCTTCCCCTTAATCCTCCCCACACCCTCACCAATATATATTAATCACTTTCCCGCCTTCCTCGCCGGTTCCCTGATACCTCTCCCCTTCTGGGTCTCCCTCGACCCACAGCCTTCCCATCTTATTCCACATTCCCTTTAATTAACCTCCACTCTTCCCCAAAGCGTCCCCATTTCCATCTTTTCCCCTCTCGACTCGGTCCTTGTATATACTTTTCTGGTGTCCCTTACCATTTACGTCATTTTCGCTTCCTACACTCCCACTGTATTGCAGTAAGTTCCACTCTTAGTCTATATCTTAAAAATTACCAAATATTTTTAATTTCTCTCATAGGACCTTGATAATAATAACTTGTTGTGACTTGAGTGGAGACTCTTACTTGACCGCAGCGGTGTATTTATTATAAAAGAAATCACATTAAGTTACATCTATAGAGTGTAAGTGGTAAATACTAGGGAGTCAGATGAAGTTATGATCCTGGGAATCACCGTAAGTTACGAAACATCGTGGGGAAACACAATAGACACATAAGTGACACTGAGTTAGAGAAAATAGGACTTATTAATCGAATAGCAGGAAGGTTCTACGATGATAAAGTGAAAGATAGATGCCTCTTTGTTGTGAAAAGACAACATCTCAAACACGCCGCGAGCATTTGTGATCTTGTAATGATATTTTTACATCACGAATCATATAAAATGCCATGGATATCCGGGAATCACCGTAATTTCAGATTTTCTTGGGGGATGGCTTTTGAAACAATAGTGAAGCAATTAAAACTAGGTCAGGTGCGGAAATACGGATTTAAATAACGCTTTCATTCGAGTTACATTTATTATTTAATTGCGCATCGCAATGAAAGAGAACAAGTGATATTTATTCTCCGGTATGAATGGATAAAAAGAAGCGCAGTTTTCCCAGAATATGAATTATTTTGGAGAAAACGCCTTTCTCTGAATCCATCCATAATGTTTAAACTAACACATTTGAATTTTCTGAATATGGACACTTCAAAACTTTAACAGGTACTTAAATAATTTTTATTATTATTGTAGTACTTTCTAAGGACTACGACTGCGAGCATTGCCTTTTTAGAACGCTTTGCGTTTAGGATAACGATGACGTTAGCGCAAAAGAAGGAACCATGATTTACCTGCTGAGGTTATCATATTTTTCAGGGGAGTAATTTTTGATTCGCAATGCTAAATATTGTTCATGTGAGAATTTTATAAACCTAGTATTTTCCTCAACCATATGCCTTTTGCAATTTGAGTAGATGGGGCAGAACAAATATTTACAGATCATGAAACTCCCGAATAAGAAATGTTCAAGGTGTTCGGTTTAGTGCTGAGGTTGAAGTACTGGATTTTCATTCCACTAATTAGTACACGGAGATATATTTCGATGCTATGTAAACTTTAGTAGTCTACTGCCCTTTACAATGGCAAGAAAGTCGAAATTGTTATCATCATGATCACTCAATTTTAGTTACCTTTTACGTTAATCAACATATAATATAAATAATGTCGGAGAAGATAGCAGCAAAACTTTATAAAGAAAGAGGGTTGAAACATAACAAACGAAGAAAATCGATGAATGATTAGGAAAAAACAAGGTGTAACCATTTATGTGGCAACTGAAGTCGATTTCGTGGAAAAATAAATAAGAAGATAACGGCAGAGAAATGAAAACTTTCGATGTACAGAAAAGTCTGCTAAGAGAAACACAGGAGGAAATTAAAAATAGGGAATTATTGTAGTATTTATTTCCCGATGTGTATTTAAGAATATCAATTAAAATTCATTTCTGTCATGGCTACGAAAATGGTTAATAGTTTGCGGCGGATTTTTTGCATTTAATTTTCAAATTTGAAATATATACCTAATAACAATCTAGCATACCACTTCCTGACATCAAGTATTTCTATTGCTTCTTCCGCTCATCCCCGTAAAAATACTATATTCCTTTTAATCACCGTATTCAAGATCCTAATTCCTCATTCCATGAACTAGTTTCCTGAGACCTCTCCTCTCCATAACTCATCTTCATATTCCATATTTACTTGTATTCCTCGTCACTTCCTTACCCAGAGCTTATATATTACTCAAAGCTACTCTCCTCCTCTATCAATTAATATCCTATGTAAGAAACCGTAATCAGACGTTTTTTTCTTAGAATTTTATATTAATTTCTAATCCTGGTTATCACCACTTGCATTCTTATAAGAGGCTATTCTTCCAAAACATTTTCACACATTGTCAAAATAAAACAATGTGCGCCGGTTTTCAATTTTAGTTTAGGGGGTGGCATTTAAGGACTTCCTAAACTTAATTAACCATTATCGGCCTCTCAGTCTTCCAGATAACCTAACACAAGCCAGGATAAGACAAAGTAAGCTAATGCAGTTGTAAGTAACAATAGCAAATTAATGTTCAGATATTGCGCACGGGCTGCTCTTTTGCTTTATCTCAAAGCTAGTAGGCAGGTCTATCATGCAGGGCACTTCTCGCTCTTCCAAGAAGAGTTTTATCCACTTACATGGGTAAAAGCAGTGCCGTACTCCATTTCCACATCAGGGGTACTCTTTTGTGGTAAATTCGTTTTAAGTCGGCGCTCAGAGTGACTTTTCATTTTACGGCGTCTTCGACGCACTCATTTTGCGTTATGAATACGCAGTGAGTACATTTATAGAATCAGAAAGGGGAAATAAGCCAGAAGCGTCCTCATTTTACTAATTAGTTCGGTAAGAGCACTGCTCATCATCATGTTTAAATATAAATTATTTTATTTTTCTAATAAAAAGAATTTGTAAAGAAATATTACAATGTTTTAGATCCACCCTAAACACACCCTTGAGTTGCCTTGTAGGGTATGTTGTAGATGTAGATGGCACTCAGAGTATATTATTTAGTCTTGAATAATGAGGATTAGATTTTCCCAACTACATATTTAAGTACACAGTTTAATTAGCTGAATACAATATACCAAAAAATATTTAAACATTTGTAACATAATACCAAGCTTTTTTTTAAGAACACTAGTATTGCAATTCACCAACACAAAATTTAAGGAATAGACTTCTGTTGAGTATAATTATTTCTAAACATGTATTAAAAAAAGAACATTTAAAAAAATTTCATGACTCAAAAGAATTGTGCCAAACTGTAACCTGAATCTTCATCTCCACGATCATTACTTTATTGTTGCCAATCCGATTCATTGTTGAACATGATGCCGCACACGTATCTGTTGCAAACATTACAATGAATATTGGAGTTTTTTCACTCTTACGAGGAAAAATGGCACATCTACTACGCTTATTCTTGAACACAATTTCTTTATCATTTACTGGCAGAATACTGCCTATCCCAGTATTTTTGATCGCAGTCCGAGATCATTTTGTCTGGCATACGGTTTTTCCTACTTGACGATGAAATTCAGGTGTTATCAATTCCTTTGATAATTTTAAAAGGAGCCACCGCCTAGAATTTTTTCAACCGAAAGAGAGGTATTTTCTCAAATAAATTTGGTACCTACTGCATTTATACCTGCATATTAGCATTTGGAATTTATACTTGCAAGATCTACCATATCAAAAAAAATATAAATATTTAAAAGAATACTGTCAGACCATTTGATCTACAGTATCTACACCAAATTTTGTAAAGTTCTAGTAAAGAATCACTTCCGAATTCAGATGAAAAAAATACAAATTTATTATGTTGAGTAGACAATTAAACCACTGATTTTCCTTTGCTGAGGACGTATGAGGTCAAAACAATGTTATTAAAAAATGCAAAATTTGAGGAATTAATTTCCCGTTTTTTAATGGGAGCATTGTTGGTGGTAATTCCCTGTTATTATTTTTCTTAGTACCTACGAGTGTAAGGAATAATTTTAATAAATCTTATACTAGATCAAATCTTGTAAAAGAAATTATCCTTGGTGATGTTTTTACCAGTCCCGGTGATTCACCCAATCCATTGCTACCCGCTTCCCTTGCTGTTTTTCACGTATTTATCCACGTTTACCGGGGTAGATTTGCAAATTATAATGTGCATATTTTCTCAAACCACAGCCATCCAAATTTTAATGTCATTTTTCCTGATTTCGAGGGAACATATAATTAAAAAGCACACCTTCCTCTAAAAGTACATCAGTGTTCTTTAACAGTGATGTTGGGACCTGGAATGAATGAACTTTTACACGCACAAGAAAATAAGTTCATTATTTCCGACACAGCTTCTGCCTTCTTTTTTGTTTTCCTTTTGCGTGCACCCGAGTTTCTTTACCATCAAATCTATAACAGCTCAGAATATTTTCAAAGCGACTTCTTGACATAGCTGCTTTAAAAATCGAAAATCCAAATTCATCCGACCAAAATTCATTCAAATGTTTTTCTCGACCTTTTTGAACACCGTACGTGATACACAGACCAAGAAAACCTAAAACTTTTATGGAATCGAGGCTCTTCTATTTTTATAAGCTTTTTCTATCCTTAATTTGATTTTCCCGTTAATTTATGTACTGACAAATGTTTTATACCATTACATAAGAAACAAAGCATTAAAAACACTCAGCTTTTTCCACGCACTGAACATGTATTGAACTTTGACTTGTTTCTCATGACCTTCCTCCATAGCATTTGGAGTGGCTCTCTCCGTACCAACTGCTATCTTCCTCTCTTTCCTCTTAATGTTCCTCCTCGTTCCTTACACAATAACTCCCTTCTTGACATTCCCGAATTCAGACTCTCAATATCCCAGCGCTCCCTATTCCATCGTATCCCAATAACTTTCAACTCCCTAGCCTCGCAATTACCCTCTATTGACCTCTTTTACACCCTCCATTTCAAATCAGTACTCAGAAAACATATTGCAGTGTTGACTCCCTCTATCCCATCTCCTTGTCCTTAAATCCCAATATCAAGCTGTCTTTCCTAGGTATTTATTTGTTATTTTTTTACATTTTTATGGTATTTTTTGTTAAAATTTCTATATATTTGTTTGTTTGTCGACCAATTTAATAAGCCTTTGTGCCATTTTTGGGGACTTTTCAAATAATAAATAACCTGGAAAACCTGCGTTGAAACCTACCTAATGTTCCTGGATAATATTTTTCCACTCGTCTTAGGTTCCGTAGTATCTCATTTTATTTTTCCATCTTTACCGAGAATCGTCTTCTTTGACACATACGCCTTGGATTTCCTCATGAAACTCATCCTCCTCCTGGTCTTCTATTTCCGCCTCTATCCTGTCTTCCTCTGCTTCAATTCCATCACTCTCATTTTGAACAAACTCCTGTCAAGGGCATAAAAATGGTGCTAAAGTAGTATTATTTACCTTACAAAAGTAGTACTTACCGGTTCTCTAATAATTCCAGTGATGGAGGTACTCTTGAGCAAGGATAGCTATGACTTCTGCAGTCATCGGAGGAGAGACCGCGAGTGATGATTCTCACTGTATAAGCTAAGATTGTATCAGAGGCCGGATACTACATAGTCAAAATACGAGTGGAGAAATAATTTACAGTGTATTGCAGATTACAAAGAAAACACACTGTTGATTACGAATCAGCTCTGAGAAGATAACAGTTAGATTAGAAGTTGCAGAGCAATGATGGCTTCTACAATCGTTGGAGGAGTGACCACAAGTTAGGTACTAATTCTCTCTATTTCAGCTGAGCTCATTTCAGAGGACGAGTATTACGAATTCAAAATGCGTGCGGAGAAAACATTAACGGGGTGCTGCTGATCACAAGGAAAACACACTGTTGACGTCGAATCAGCTCTGCGCAGATAATAGTTGGATAAGAAGCTGTAGAGCAATTTGAAAACATAGTATGATAGCAATCACTTTGTAGTATTCAGCTGTTCTTATGTGATCGGGGGAGGTGAATGTGATCGACTGCTTATGCGTTAGTCTCCAAGTTCACCCAATTGGAAACTGCTAATATGTTATAGATTTTGCACTTGAATAGCTAAGCCTCTATTTGCTGCACTAAGTTAAAATATGTACCTAGAGTTTTTTGATATGATGGTGTATATTACCGGAATATCTAACTCTGTATCACATACGTGGGAAATACATCCAGAGAATACATAGCTCTACGATCTTATTCTCTTCTAATAATTTTTACACTCAGTATATTATTTAGTTTATGATAAAAATGCTAATATGTTTTCCTTATATTGCAGAGTCATTACAAAAGCAATTTTTTATTAAAATATTTCTAAAAGAAGAAGAAAATTCATTTTCCTAGCATTGAAGTACCTTCGGGGAGATTTTAGTTCCACATACCCTACCTGGGGTCAAAATTGACCCCAAGCAAGAAAAAAGTTTTAAATGGCTTATTGCAGCAAATGTTTTTAAAATGAAAAATGAAGTCATTGCAAAAGTGTTTTATCGGAGAATTCCTAAAATATGTTGCATAAAACTGTAAAACTTAATAAGTTATTCAACATTTTCTATGAGATGGGTCAAAAAAACCCCAGGTAAGTAGAAAGAGTTAATTGGATTGTTTGGTGACAGATATTTTAAATGCATAAATGTTTGAATTATGGACATATTTTCCAGCATAAGGACATATTTTACTGCATATTTCAGATAATGGATGCAGTCGTTTGAGAGTAACTAACTAGAAATATCGCAAGAAGTTTTGAAAAGTTTACAGAGTTCCCCTGAATAATAAAGACCTCCGCAAAAATTTAAGTTACTAACTGGACGATCATGATATGATAGAGGAAAGCGCGCAGCACTTCGACCAGAGGATGTGTGCTTCGGGAGAGTGAAGCGGGCCGTGGCGAAGGGTATGCGAGTTCTACTAATTCAAACCTTTCACCGAAATGCCTACATTTCGTTTGCCAGGTTCACTTCACTCCTAGGAACATACTAACTGCGCACTAATGGACTCAAATGGCCATCGAGACATGTGAGAAAACGAAGAAATAGGCATAGGAACATGTGTTTCCGTGCAATTTCTCAGCCTTAAAAATTAGCGACGAGTCCATCAAATTTGCCACCACATCCGTAATGGGAAGTAAAAACAACGGGCGATGTCACTGTAGCGATGAAGCAGAGAAGTAGCAAGGTATATTCTGGAGATAAAATGGATAGAAATGGAGTCATCTGAAATAATAAAA
Organism: Pyrrhosoma nymphula; assembly: GCA_963573305.1. Classification (NCBI taxonomy): domain Eukaryota; kingdom Metazoa; phylum Arthropoda; class Insecta; order Odonata; family Coenagrionidae; genus Pyrrhosoma; species Pyrrhosoma nymphula. The sequence continues at coordinate 42,560,855 of OY754337.1, read as the reverse complement.
TGCTCTGTGTGCACCCACGAGGGTGGGTAACTAATCGACAAACATTACTCTGTAATTATCAATAGACGCTTTTAAGGTAGGATGAAAAGTGTAACAGTAGGGTGGCACGTTTGTTCGAAATTGAGAAAAGTAATGTTTTTCACAAATAAAAATTACGTGAAATTTGAATTCATGTGTTACAAATTCTATTACTGCTAGTTATCTGGAGCTCAAGCCCAAATGACCCTTAGTAGGTACTTCGAAACTAAATATTCGTGTTTTCAAGCGGGTACATGTAAAATTCAATGGTAATGCCAAAATTTCGTCGCTTTTTTCATATCAGTTTGCGTTTTTGAGATATGTCCACATGTATTTCGAGCCTTCTAATTACAAGGCATCGGGTGGTCTCGAACATTAGTGTTTTAACCTCCTTGAGTAATTTGAAAGCTTTTAATAAAGTTGAAGTTGCAATGGTTGTATACAGTTATATTGCGGTAACCATCAAGATTTTATTTGGCCTCAAGAGAATTCAAGTGTTAAAATCAATATTACGTCGAAACATGAGCTGAAAATTAACAATTTCAATAGTGTGAGGTGATATCCAGCCAACAGTGTTGAAGCTACTGAAAATTCTACTCTACCCTGGAGATAAATTAATTTCGTTTAATTCACTGCATATCTGGGAATGTCAAATATATCGCCAGCATCGCAATGCTACCAATATTAACTACCATTTTTCATGCGACTCTTCGCAGCGTTATACTCTCCATTTGATTATAGGCAAGACTAACATATTCACTACATAACTATTGGATTCTCACATAAGTTTCACAGCAACTGGTTCAGTATGGACAGAATATCGTCTTGTCATCAATATTAACCTCATAGCATTGCCTAGCTGTTATTGAGATCCCACTGATCACATGGCACTGAGGAGAAAAGGTTTCATTACTAGAACTTATCCGGATTCCCGTTTATGCAGCGACGGGAGTACATGTTGTTGCTCATATTCAACCAATCTTATAAGGACAATCTTATGTAAAATTATCAGTAAGTGTCATTAATTCAATCCAGTATTATTTAGCATTGACAGCAAACCTTTTTCAAAACAGTTAGAAAATCAGAACTTTTTCCGTTAAAGATGACACTTGCAAGTCCGCCTACCCGCCTCTCTACCAATCCTTGGATTTATGTCTGTTAAACCTTCTACTTATAAACTTCAGGCAAGAAACTAGATGACCGCATTAACCAACTTAAATGGCATATGAAATGGACCATGTTATGCACAAAGTTCTGCAAATAAAAGGTTACGCTTCACATTGCACCCAAGAAACAAAATAGATGCCACAAATAGGACCTTTACCATGGAAGTCCTGGCCCCAAGGTTTGGAAGTCAGTGTTTCGGTTACCTCACCTATTTGATCCCCGAATGAACTCACAAATTTCTACAGGGCCATTAATTATAGTTTTATAATTTGCACCGAATGAGTGCACGAGTGCATACCAAGATATTGCATAAATAGTGTGCTTGAATAATTCTCTATTTGGTTATTCGACATTACTTTAGGCATAAATGGAATAAAATCCAGTTTCTCTAAACTATATTAGTATGCAGATATCAGATTGATTTTGTTATTGTAGTATTACATAGAAACCCAATTATTATGCAAATAGAATAGGTATGCTAAACATTTCATGGTTTCAGGCTCAACTATGTGGAAGATGAATTTCAATAATGAAAAAGTAAGTCGGTTTTCTTCCACAGATTTATTTTCCAACATGTACAACATGTTTCGACACAGCGGTGATATCATCAGGTACCTGTACCTGATGATAACAACTCTGTGTCAAAACATATTGTACCAGGAAAATAAATCTGTGGAAGAAAACCAAGTTACTATTTAATCTGTGTATGTAAAACATGTCTAAAATGTTGAACTCATCCAAAGGATCTCTGGTCAATTACCAGATGTACATATGATATCATCAAAAACTGAAATATCTCTTCGTCCTCCTGAAACTAGAAGCATGCTCACGAGAAGTAACCCATCCAACATCTATTTACCAGCACGCAGAACCACAGTGTTTCAAAAATACTTCGTCGTCAGGTCCACTATTATATGGAATGCAATGCCTAGTGAGTTAAAAAAAAGTGACCATTTGCGATATTTTAAGAAAATATACTACAATTTCCTGTTCAACCAGTAATTAATGTAAATACGGTAAAAATGGCAAAATATCTGTTTTTATTATGTCTAAATGCTTAGATGATTGTAATATTTTGTACAAAATTATATTCTTGTGTGTTACATTGTGTACGATCTTCATATACGTCTGAAATTTATTTCTATGCTGTTTTTAAGGGTGTTGTACCCAAATCATTGAAATAAACTTATTCTATGATCGCCATTTCTCTGTGACTTTCGATGAAAATGAGGAAGCGAACGGATGTGTCACTAAGGTCCCTTACTCATTACCGTGTCTCCTTATAGCCTTATCGACGTAACCTTCCCCTCCCTCATCATACTTTTTGACCGAATAATATATGCACACTTCTAAACCAAAATTCTACGTTGATAGTGGTGACGAATTGCTAAAACCATGGTCGGTAATAAATAATCGTGTAGGAAATACTGAGCTATGGTTTTTACTTGAATAACGACTCTGTCAAATAATGTTTGGCTTGAATCGTCGTGAAACTACCATTTATCTCAGAAAATCAGTTCATTTTACGTTAAAGATGTGGCTTACAAGACAGTTTCTACTTCCTTCTTGACGAGCATCCAAGTTTACATTGCCACACCTACTACTTCTATATTCCATTATTCCATGCCCCTCTGCTGTCTCTAGCCTTTAGATATCTCTCCCAGAGCGACAGAGGAGCCCCGGAGCCCTCCGGGAGCGCCTCTACCTCTGTCCCTTTTCCATCCCCCAGGAAAAAAGAAATGTCCCAGCCCAACTTCTCCTTGTGTGTGCCGCTAACCTTTTCTTTGATCCACTCCTTCCCTTATTTAATTCTTATTTATTCCCTCCCTTTCTGCTCCCCTCAGAACTTCATGCTTCGCCTAGTCTCAGTCGCTTCCTTTTTCCTTACTCAGCGCTTCTCCACCCACTAATTTCCTCCTCGTCACGAGCACACACCACGTCAACGTCGGTCTCCATCTCCCGTTCCTTGCTCGACGTGCACCCTATAAACTCCACCAGCGAGCGTCACGCCGTGCCCACCTCATTGACTCTCCAGCCCATCACGCTTTTCCGCCTGTCTGTCATAAAATGCAGATTCTGATTTAACTTTGTGGAATAGAAAACAACAGAGACGGCATCTATATTGCAATGCTATGGGCACAGAACCTCTACGTGCAATTGAGTAATTTATCAATAATTACATTAAAAGACAAAATTCGGCACAAAATATTGCAGTACCTAATTGTAGGACCTATACGAAAAACACAGGAAATTTTCCATTTTCGGGTCACTATTTACAAGAATAGTAGGTGGGATAAAAATTATTATGGATACCTACTCTGAAATGATGGCAAAATACCATAGTTTTTTCATTCAAAATTCATTGCATTCCATATAAAGGTAGACCTGACAACGAAGAATTCTTGATACGTAGTGCTTATGTCTGCAGGTAAATAAAAGTTGATTGATTAATTTAAGTTAACATGATTCTAATTTAAGGTTGATAAGGATAAAACCTTGCGCAGGTGACTGCCATAGTGTTCGCTGACAAGGTAATTGCCATTTTTAGGACCTTGAAAACGGCAAGAGGTTGCCCTTACGACCTGAAACTGAGCAATTTCTGGAACTTTATGATCGTGTTCAAACAATAAAGCCGTACTCTAATATATAAGTAAAGCATAAGTAATGTAAATCATGATTTCTCTCATGTCATAATTTGGTTAATTTCATTAAACATAATTGTATTCCATTTCAACGAATTCCCTCTCTTGATCTTGCACCCCAAATATCCACCAGGCCTCCATTCAAGAAATCTTATTTAAAAAATCTGCCATACTTCACCTATTTAAATGCCATTTACTGCCAGCAGCTACTGGGCGGCAATACATGATGGGTTCTAGTACTTAATTGCAATATTGGTGTTCTATTGCATTATTCCAGAAATCGATATTGTAAATTGAATGAGAAGCATGATTTTTTGTGCAGCACCAATGAACTACGAAGGTATTCATGCCTGCCATAAATACTGCGATGAAATAAGGGAGAAATATCCACAGGAAAAATCGCCTTGGTCTGGGAATCGAACCACAGACCTCCGACTTGCCGGGCCAATGTGCAGAATATTATGTTACCCAGGCTTTCTAATTTCAGTGGCAATTTAAGAGGATACAAGGGGACTGGATGTTGATTGTTTCTCCGTTATTTCATCACCGTATTTGCGGTAGGCATGAATTGCGGTCGGCGTATTACTTCATTCATGGCCTAGCACTGCGTAAGTGCTGGTATAGGGTGCAACCACATGGGTTGTGACTTGTCATTGAAGTCTGTTGCTCGCTTTCGTTGCTATTTTTGATGGACCGCTTGGGATTCACAATTAGTCCCCTTGTATCCTCCTAAATTTCCACTGTAATTAGGAAGCCTGGATAACCTAGTGATCTGCACAAGCAAGCCAGTGGTCCGTGGATTGATTCCGGTCCAGGCCGATATTTTCCTATGGCAATTTCGCCGTTGTGACATTGAAATGTATTTATTATGAAGATGGTCGAATTATCATGATTAACGCATGACATGGTTTCAATGGAGTCGAAGAAATGACTTATTCCTGCCTTTTTTTCGGCGTGCGACGTGCGACACGCCGCACCGGTCTGGACACGTTTCCATGGATGCCGCACTATCAGGGACGTTAACTTCTTGAGCGGGATTGGGCAGACAATGTTACTGATCAAGAAAAATTGAAGTTTGCTAAGCCTCCTCAAATATGAGCTTGTAGCCAAATTGGCGCTTGTATGGGTAGTACTAGCTCATGTGTGGAATTGGATTCGGTTTTTTCCCTGCCCGCACATTGACTTGATTCAGGCGATTCTCCACCAGGGAGTCAGAGGGCGAAAGGGCAAAAGACGCCGGGAAAAGGACGAGAGCAGCCGGGGGTAAATGAGGACCCGCTTGGGTGTCGTTCGCGAAAATTGTCGGAACGAAAAACACGCTCACGACGATTTCTTCGGCAGTGATATGCGAGAAAGAAATAATGATAAGGTCCCACCAGGGCATAATTTGACGCCATAGTGGATTCTCAGAGGGTGTTAATCCAGTGCTGTTCGTTTTCATTGATGCTATGATTTTGTTTTCTACTTAAAAGGTCAAATATTATTTTTTTAGTGTTTTTGGTGGAGTCCAGAAATGGGCTACGCTATCACTGCACTCGTTGCTGGCCTGAATTACAGTTTTTATTTATAACTTATTCTAGCCTCTGATACTCAGAAATAGTGCAATTGAGACGCGTTGAGTATAAACACTGGGTTATCGACTATGTATGAAAAGAAACTACATCGCTTTGGAACGCATATTTGTTAGACTTATAACCACAAATAGTCGAGATAATATAACGCAATTCGTTAGCCATTGAAAACACACAGAGTCACGGCTTTTTTCATTTTCACGAATGATGCATTTATTTCTCGGATGAGGTCAGCACTTATTTTCGTGTGGTCTTCATGCAGCAATGAGATGAGCACATGTATTAGAATACATGTCACCTAAACTCAAGTCTTTCCTCCCAAATATTCTTCCAACGCTTTCATAATCCAAACTACTCTTGCTGGAAAGGGCTGGTTAATAATAGGATAAACCCCAAATAAAATATGATGTACTAGAGTTAATTGGAGTCGACTCGATATTCTTGACTTGAATTACCTGGAAGCAGACTTATGACAATAGAGAGCGTTCATCTTGATAAAATCTGGGTTTTGGTTCTCACCAAGAGAAGGTTAAATTAGTGTTTTGCAATATGTTTCAATATTGCCATGTTGTTATATTATTTGTTTATCTTCTCCTTGTTTATGCTTATGCGTATGTTGTTACTTATATCACTATAAAATGGCATCATAATGTATGTGGTCTACTTTTAAATAAATAAATAAAATAAAATATTATATAACCACTACTAAGAAAATAAAGTTCTTCAGAAATCGAAATGTTATTGAAAGTAAGACGAAAATATTTTTTTCAAAATCACCTTGGTGGAATTAGGCAAAAGCTCTATCGTTACTGTTCATATGATCAATGGCTTTGCCATTTTGGTTTATATTTATAACTCGTGAACAAAGCCGTCATGAACAGTTTGGAAGCGGAGAAACTATTTATGCAGGAAGCTGCGGCCTAGATTGCCTGGGGCTTGAATCATTATACTTGAGTTTCTGCTAAGCCAAAGAAATTCAGCCAATCTATTGCGTCATATTCTTCCTCTGCAAATAACAGGATGAACTACAAGTAAAAGTGTAGGAAATAAAATAGACTGCATGTAAGTTCCAAATTTAATGTATCGCTGACTCTATATTCCAGGAAAATAAACATTTTGCAATATTGTTCAATACATGAAGTAAGCAACAGTAAAATATTTTAATTGGAATTCTTGTTGAGGAGAATACCGATTTAAGATTTTAAATGGTTTAATTACACAATATACCTAAATGATAATTATGCTATTCAGAATGTGATCTATGAATTACTTACAAATATGCCTTCCGTATTAGAGTAGTAATATTTAACTAATATTTTGGAATTTATCCTCCCTGTTATTTTTTGTCTCTAAATCTCCTCTCATTTATGCATTAATGGAAATAGTAGAGTAGTCCATTGAAATATGAAAGGGAAAACTCCACTCCAAACGAAATTCGTATTCGCCCTTTGCACGGAAACAACTTTACTTTCCTCTCCTGCGGACTCCCATCTGCTCCATCCCACCTCACTCTCTTCTTCACATCCCCGAAGCTCCTTCCGTCCAACGTAATTGCTCCCACTCTCTCTCTCTCTCTCCAGCAGGAGCCTTCGCAAGCCTGTTCACTAATTCAAAAGCGAGTCTACGCTACAGGACCTCAAAAAGTCGCTCCATTAAAAACGAGATCGTCCAAATTTCAAGAAGGAATAGGTCTTCTGTGCGGGACTCGTCCCCGTCCAGGAAAAAGGGCTCTTTATAATTCTATTTCTCTCCGTATATCACGCTCTGTTAAGTCCAACTCTTGCTTCACGCTGTCCAGTTTTGGTGAAAAGAGTAAAATAAATGCTCCAAATAAATTGCTCGTTTAATTCACACCATATATGATATTACCAATCAATCTGTTTGCACTTGGAACACTAGAATCATCTTAGTTTTCCGTTCCAAAAAATTGAAAACAAACCATCCTGAACCTGCAGGATAAAATGCAACATGATAATTCCTCATCTATGTGAGTATGAAACGAAACGGTGTAGTATGATATTTAGGAAAGGAAAGGAACATGGGTTACTCATAGAGAAAAAGGAATAAACGATAATTATCTCACACAATAAACCACTTCCTTATTAAATACCAATTCGGATGTATGTACCTTCTATCAAATATAGAAATCAATGGGGTAAAGCGACTCTTTCAACCCGCTACAAGCATTTGGGACCTTGAACAGTATGATTTGACTCACCAAGTAAATGAAATACTAATGAAATGAAAGGAATCAAATTGTTAATGGTTAAAACGTTTCTTTCAATTAATGAAGGCCCGCTAACTTCAATTAGTTAAACCGAAGTAGGTACTGAAAACATGGCTGAAATTCGGTTCACTGGAATCTGAGTCTACTGAGGCGTAATAGATTTTTTTTCTCATTCTAAGCAAGCTATAGATGATCAATTAGAAAAAACACAATCCGTTCCACTTAGTCGATTCCGAGTGAATCAATTTCATCTATAATTATGTATGCATTTATTTTATCACAAATTATTTAAACATTAATCATTTTTCTTTGTATCGTGTGACCAACGGGTTTTGGATATTAATGGGTATTATTTATGGTAGATCGGTACCAATGAATCACATTATCAATGAATCAAACCTAATGAAAATCGGCTTGAAAGGAACATAGGGATCATGAAATATTGTTTGACTTAAACAGTATTAACAGAAACAGTTAATTTTGGACGACTTTAATCCAAGAGGCGTTAATAATTTTTAGGAACTTAATTAACAAAAGCAACCTTCAGTTGTTTTATATTAGGTAGGATGGACGAGAAATAAAACAAAGATATCGAGACAAATAAAAGAATAAAGGCTAAGAAAGCTAATAAGCCCACAAAAGAAAACACCCCAATCTCCATGCCCATAAGACTATGAGTTTTTGCCTTCCATCAACTTAGGCAATCATTAGTATGATCTTTTTGCGGATAAAATAACGTACTAACAGGATTACTGACACGATGCCAGAGCAAATAGCTAGAGACTGTATTTCTACCTCGTTCCCTGGAATCAGGACGTTTTACTTGTCAATAAAAAATGCCATTCCTTTCTCTAATTTCCCAAAACGTGTTCATGTTAGTGAAACTTAAACTTAGCGATGAATTTATCGGGTAGACTGACGGATAAGTCTTTAAGTCCCCGTTGGCAGTCTTTATTTCAAGGATTCTCACGGTAAAACAAATTAGGCTACGAAGTCTCTATCCGTCAACTTATTTCCTCCGACAGTATCTATGAGGAATTTATAAAAAAATACGAATTAAGATTTTGTTATCTGAGAAAATATGATATGCAGAGGAGAAAAACAGGTGAATAGCAGAATACAAAATGTTAAAATAGAGAAAGATAAAAAAGAAATCTATTCAATTAATATGAGAACCTATATTTTCCCATGTCCAATTGGCTGAGTTACCTTACCTACAGCGCTTTACATTACGTTAGCAAATGTATACTAGTTTATCACAGCTAATGTTAGAAAAATACACCACCACCCTTATTAGTATCAGAAATTACCAAGAAAGAATAAAGCTCTTTATCCCATTGTGTATCACGGTGACTGTTGACGATAGTGTCAGTTCAATTTCTAGTTGACTTCAGTCACGAAATTTCTCCGAGGTCAATGATACATCGCAGAAGATTCTATAAAATAGGAACAATATGCGATTCCTTTGCGATCTGAGTGGCTATGAGAGGGATGAGGCTGAGGAATTGAGGTAGGGGGCGGGTTCAGAGAGAAATGGAAGAAGAAAATCCATTTGCTCCTCGTGGAAACCAATCCTCACTGTTTCAGCCCATCCCAACTCTGGGCATTACTCCCGCCCCTTCCCATCAGCCATCGCTCCTCTCCTGCTCAGCTCTACGGCAGCGTCGCTTCTTCCTTTGGCCCAATCAATTTCAACCGAAAAGACCCGTTGCGAGCACCTCAAACCATTCCTCCATCGCTCTACTTTTTTGTACCAACTCTCTGCCCTTGCTTTCACCCCCTCGACCTCCCCTGATGCTCTCTCCCAGAGTGCTTCCTCCCGCGGAAAAGGCGGGGCGCTCGCTTCATTTGTTTCCTCGCTCCATCGCATTTCCCCCCTCACCGCCATCCCCCTCACACTCCTGGTCCCCTTATCAGCAGCCAATCCAGCCATTTTATTATTTACGTACTTGTACATAAATACACTCCTCAATTCCAGATCTTGTTTCCTTGACCTAATTGTATTGATTAATTATTTATATTTTTTCGGGAGAATTTATCTTGATTGAATGAACGATATATTTAAGGTTGACACAAATTACAAGGTTTGAAAACTAAGGATGTTCAACCTGCAGAAAAAATGTTACCTTTCTTTACCTATTGAGTAGGTATGAAAACAGAGGGAGTTATGATAGAGTAAGGCAATGATTTTAAAAAGCGTATTTAGAGAAACAAATGAATGAACTATCATTATCTAACAGTGTAAATCACGATATTCTTAAATACTAAGTACACAGTTGGTACATATATTCTGTCAGCGAAATAAGTCAAGGGGTAAAGATTATCTTTCTTTTGGTGTAGTACCATTACTACATGGTTGCACCAACTGCATCCAAGTGACAACCAAGAACTCAATACATAATTGAGAAATATTAGGGTTTTTAGAGAAACAAATGAATGAATTAACATTATCTAACAGTTTAAATTAATATATTTTTAAATAACAATTACACAGTGGATACTAAGTACACAGTTGGTACATATATTTTGTAAGCTAAATAAATCAAGGGGTAAAGCTAATATTTCCTTGGGTGTAGTACCATTACTACTGGGTTGCACCAACTCCATCCAAGTGAGATCCATGTACTGAATGCATAATTGAGAAATATTAGACTAAAACTTCGTTTTATGTGGTCGGAAAACATCGATAAAAAAGGGCGCTCTCTCATATTTTATGTTAAAAGAAGCATAATTGCTAAGGGAAAGTGTCATTGAAATTATTTACAAGGGATGAATACTTAATATTTGGTACAATATTTCAGCAAAATTATATGCTGACTACATTTGCCTAATTTCTGTGAGGCGTGTGCTTATTATTTTTGTATATTTACTTTTATATTATGTGTGAATTTGTAATAGAAAATACTCTATGGTATGCCATAGCAAGCTAAGGTAAGCTAAAAGACAGCAAGTACTCTCTTCAGTATATATATATATATATATATATATATATTTATATATATAATGAAATATTTACCAAAGAACACATGTACCCATCACGCCGTTCTATTTAGGGGTAGAGACAATCATTAGAGAATCTCGAGAAAACTGGCTCCATTTCATTAGTTTACTCCATACTGCCCTCTCCTAAAAAAATTGTGTCCAACACTTCAATGCTTTTATATCCAATCTCTTGCACCTGCTACTCCTAATATTACTATTCTTATGAATATTTTTTACCACTTTCAGCCATGTAAAGATCTACCCCGTCCTCTTATTTTATTCCAATCCTCTAAAATAAATCGGTATTTTGTTGAGATTGGTGGAAACGACAATGTTACATCCCTTGCCTAATGGCAAGTTCACACCAACGTATAATTTTCTCCGTATATTTAAATATGGAACCGAACAACGAAAATGGTTTCTCAGAAGGTATGAAAGAAATATCCTGTGGAAGTTAAACGGGAGTAAAACATGCACTATTATAGTTCTGAAAATATATGATAGGTCCATTATGTTAGATATGTTCTTATAAATGGCCTTTCTCATTTCATAAGGCCAGCTGAGTGATATATTCACGACTATATCACAGCACTTTCAAGCCCTGCCCATGCCGGGAAACCTTATCCTCGAACCTCTAAATTAGCTTCTAATGAAACTGTATCAGGTGTTTTATATTCAATTGGATGACTTTGAAAGAATGTACTAGACGATGAACAGTGAAATGGCTCTACTGTCTGAGTGTATGCAACCGACTCCTATGAGAAAGAAGCCAGCGGGAATGTGTGACAAAATGGTGATGAACCGGCCAGTTAACAATGTTTGAGGGTTTGAGTGCCACTGAGGCATGGATGCGGTGTTCATCCTTGGACTGTGGTATAGGGCCCAACATTGCACTATGGCATCAGCATATGGAGAAAAAAAAGTAAAGCAGACTGCTGCACGAGAGAGAGTGATTTCACTTAGCCAGAGTTCTAGCGCCGAACTCAGGACCATTTTACAACTGTTCCTATATTATTCATATTATACGTTTTGGTCACTATATGATATAAACCACATAATATGTGATCAAATTTGATTTTTGATACAAAATAATTTTCTTGAAGTTATCAACAATATTATTAGTGTGAGAATAGTTACACTAAAACCAACTCGAGCAAAAGAAACTTACTAATAACGTAGTAGGTACTTCAAAAAATATCAGACACATTGAAATGCAATGTTTAACTTGGGTTATACTCAAGAGGACACAATTTTTAACAAATCCTTTCAATTTGAACTAATTCTTAATTCTGTACTTGACATGAACATTAGTGCTTAATAAATTCATATTTAAGTGTGCAGGCATAATTATGCATGAATAACTACAAGAAGTTTATTAAAATAAATTAAAAATAATATTTATGTACTCCATGTAAAAATAATATTGGCAATTATTACATGGGAGTTTGATGTTAAAATTAATGCTTTATGATACTACAAGGCGCAAGTGCAATGCGAAATTGATCCATAAATTACATATATATTGTACACTACTAATATGTGGACGTAATATTAATATCTCAATTATAAAGGGTTATATCCCTACGATCCCTTTATAGAAAAAATATATTTATGTGTGTAGAGAGTATACATATTTCACCCATCACCCACTTTTCTAGTCTCGTACTTTAACCGAGAAAAGCCCCGCCCTCTCAACATCTCTTGCTCTCCTTTCCACTCCTGACCACTTTCCCGCCCTCCCCCCCGCGCCGTTTCCCGACAACCCAACGCCTCCCACCCCCCCTTCCCTCAAACTCTATCCCCCTGCCACTCCCCGGCCCGACCAGCAGCAAGTTCCTTTCATCCATCCACACAAACCTCATTCCGCGCTTCCACAGTCTGATTCCCTTTCTGGAGAATCCTTTTCTTCTCCGGAGAGAGAAGGAGAACTACTTATTTATTTTCTCGAGGCAGGGAGATGGCGGCTGATGGCTGCTTCCATCAATAAAAGCTTTCTGGGGCGGTCGAAGTGGGGGATTTTTCTCCAGGCCCGTCGGAGTTCGCACGGGGTTCAGCTGTCGGGTTTCCGATGAGCGCTTTGTTAGGTGCACGCATAACAGAAAGGGGATGGACTGCTCTCAACCACCGCTGCCGTCCAGAAAACCTACAACCGTCCCGTTCCCCTCCATTACAAGGGAGCCGTTACTGTTTTTCTTACTTAATCAATTGATTAATGCAATGCTCACGATGTGGGGCGAAGGCCAGTTTTTTTGTTCGAGTAGCTTTTCAGCCCATCGACTCCTCCACTCACCGATTCCAAAATAAATATAGTGCGTGAAAGGATCGGACGACCCAATCAACCTAGTTCTGTCAGCGTCAGCGAAGGGGGCATGGAAACATCATTGGAACAACGCTCGTTTTGGGTGAAAAATACTTAATATTAAATCACCGCCATCGGTTGCGGTGGGGAAAAGTCCTCGCCTGTCAGTCCTAAGGTCGCGGGTTCGAGCCCGCCTGGGTGGGTTTTCCTCAACTCAGGCATGATTGGTAACGTGGTTGACGTGTGATGGTTTAATGGATGAGAGGGCTTCACACACCTAATTTCGTTATAACAAAGTTGCAATTATTATTATTTTTAAAATCAAATTGATTCACTTGGTACCCCGACTAAAACTCAGGCGTAAAATTTTCAGGGTACCCATTCCGACATTATAGACAATGAAATTTTATCTTACGATAAACCTTAAAATTTTGTTTTTGTGGGTTATTATTGGGATATAAGCAGCACTTTGAGTTGATCCTTACATTTGCGAGGCACGAGTAAGGATCCGAAATGACCTAAGGGGCATTATTAGGAGTGGGAAAACATTTCCGCACAGTATTTTTGGCAACTTAGATTTGCTAGCTAGTTTTGGTTCAAATCCGAAATCTTCCGTCATCATTTCTTGATTGAATTAGTGAAACTGAATTTGCACACAAATTGTACATGTCAAGTAAAAAAATACAAAACAGGCGATGACTTAATTGAATATTCTAGTTAGGAGCTTATAGGAGAAGGAAATACAAGCAGCCCTCAATGTCAGGGTGTCACGTGAAACCTAGGGCTTCGACCGGACTTTTTTCTCGATACATTTATAATTAAAACGTGGTTTAAAAAGAGAAGGAAAAATTTTTTTGTTAAATTGTCTTACATTTAATCAACTCTTTCGTGCTGTGATGGAAAAATACATACAACGCGTGAACATTGGGTCCAAAAACCCAATCAGACCACTTTCACCATGAAACAAAGAATAATAATTGGAAGTGTAAGACATGAGTTCAAATATTAGTTTTATTTGTTGTGAAAATAATATTTTCAACAGCAGTTCGGCCGATTTCGGAGAAGAACACCAATATGAATTAATTTGAATTGTTTGTTTTATCTGGAGTGATGATTTTCGAGACACGAAAACTGAAAATTCAGGTCCGGAGATTTCATGAGGAGGGGGAAAAATACTTCTTTTAGGAGGAAGGATTACGACACTTCTGTCAAAAAAACACGTGGTTCTCGAAGTGTGACACGAAATGCTTCACGTCCATCCTTTTCTGCTTGTCCATGAACACTAGAGTTTGTCAGAGAGGTTGCAAAAATATTAAACAGGTACCTACTACTATTAGCTTTTGCGTGTTCACATTTTGTAGCCGAGATTTTGGCTTTGATTTGATGGAGACATAAGCGAATGAGATAATTAATCATTCAACATATATCTCACACTAGCGTAACTATCCTTCATTGATGTAATACATGTTTTCGAAGATCTAAGCTTTCAAATTCCATTATGTGCGTATTTAAATTCTGTAAATGTTGTAGCAATAGGAAATAGCATATCAATACAGTAATAAATATGTGTTACAAAAATCTACAAAAGAGTAGCAACTCGGCAACAATGATTGGCATATTTTTTATTTCTTGACTCAATTTATGATAAATTTGGTATGGTAAAAAATATTTTATGTTGTCAGTACGTAACCATTCTATAAAATATTCTACGAGTTTTTGGAATAGGTATAAAGCGTATATGCGTTAACTTTTGCGTTTTTACTTCAAACCTTCATCAAAGTATTTTTTTCTACCTGGGTTATATTTGTAGGTAAGACCGATTATTTTTACTAAATGAAAGATATTTCTCTCGGAGAAGAATATAATGATAAACGTAGATAAAGTAAGCACTTGTTAAGTTTATCCATAATTTTGGATCTAGAATGAAGACGTGTCATGTAAATGAGCAAGGGAAAAACCAAGTAAAACAAAGTTTTTAAAAATCTTGATACTGTCAGTGAGCTAGTTCCTTATCTGTTTGCCTTAAGACAGAAACGATACAAATGGATATGGTTTTACAAAGGCGAGAGACGAAAGGGAGTATTTGAGGGCTAAAAGGAGGCATGGTAGGAGGTTTGAACGAGTTGAAAGGGACAAAAAGATGATTAATACCGTTATGAGAGGACACGAAGTATCTACACAAGCTTAGAGTAGAAGGATAAGCATGTCACTCAGGGTAAAAGAAGATCGGTAATACGTTGAGTTACATCATTATGTATGGAAGTAAGGGTGCCTTTTAAGATGAAGCTTTTCATTACCAAAACCTACTCTTAGGGTGGTTAGAAAAATACAAATGAAACAATTCTTGCCTCGGCTTCATCATCAACGAGGAATAGGATATGGTATTCAGGTTTCTGGTTCTGTGATTAAATTATTAAATATTATGCGATAGTTTCGCCGTGCTATGAAGCCTGCAGCATAGCACGGCGAAACTGTCGCATAATATTTAGTAATTTAATCGCAGAACCAGAAACCTGAATACCATAAACATGAGCTGCAAAAATCTTCAAAAAAAGAGAAATAGGATAATTCTCAGATCAATTATCGGATCTAAAAAGACCATAGGACGATATCTGTTTACAGTGAGAGATTTAAGATACTTATTAAAAAGGCCTTAATCAACTTAATTGCTTGACATTGAGGTCATGACCCTGACAGAGCCCAGGGATGAGAAGTCTTTGAAATGTGGCTCTACATACGCATTTAAAGGATATCATGATGAAGAATACCTTCACAGAATAGGTTATAAACCTAAACTCATGTTGACGGCTAAAAAGCGCAAAGGACTATATCTTGGACGTATAACAAGACACGAGAATAAATTCGGACTTCTTCAGTTATGTCTGCAGTGGATGGCTGAAGGAAGACAATACCATGGTCAAAGAAGAATATTCTAATTTTTTGCATCAAGCAAAGCAGACATCAGCGCGTTGATAGCTAAAGTCCAGATCGGAAAATTCAGAAAGAGAATGATTCATTGTTGAAACATTTGGCGCAATAGGTAACTTTGAACTAGAGTGCATACATCCGTCCCATAGTCATCAAGCCATTCTCTATCGCGGTTGGAAAAGTCGCAAAATTTAATAATTACTGTTAGGCCTATAAAACTGGTTGACACAAAATATTTTGCTACATAATGGCCTATCAATGCATACTTTTTCGCTTCCCTCACACTCATGTATTGCGACATACACGCACTCCTATTATTTCTCCTCTATATATGTTTCATTAAAAAAAAACTCCTCTACGAAGAATAAAAATAATGCCGGGTAATGTTTCTAAGACCCAGATGGAGTTTAGCTTATCGACATTTTTAAGCACAAGCGTCTCTCTGAAGAGAATCAGACCATGGGGAATTGGCACTTCATCCTGTCGCCGTCATTTCCCGACTCAAAGCGTTTACGAATTTGCGAAATACCTCCGCGAAATCGGCACACGGGGGCGTGTTCGCCGAAAAACTTTTCGATCTCCCAGCGCTGATAACAAGTCCGGGGAGTTCAAGGATTTTTCCGCCTCCGTGAAGCTAACGCGATCGGGCTTCAAGGGTGCAAGCAATGGGGAGGGTTGGGCGTGGAGAGGAAGAATGGGGGAAATGGCAGGGGGTGAATGGGAGGGGAAGAAGTCGAGGGTAAACTGCGTTGGAACGGGAGAGAGAGAAGGGCCTGGAGGAGTATTTTTTCCCGGCCGACAAAGTTGCCGCCCAAGGGAATTGCTTCCCCACGCACACACTCAAGCTTCAAATTTCGGGCAGGGTAGAACGGGATCCGAATCTCGATATCTATACTTAATTCAGATTCCCAAAAGCGCGATACATTATGTATTGCATCGGCTCGGGTCTCATTGCAATTGGAAAATTCTGAGGATGCTGGGACTGATCGCGGCTTTAAGTTTTACGGGGTAATCCGCAAGTGCAAATAATTACGAAATCTATACAGAGGAAATCAAACGCCTACACTGGGACTCGAACCTGCATCCGTCACTCTCGCGCCGATTCCTTTAGTCAGTCAAGATACTGAGGCGTCCTATACTTAAATCCTTAGGGAAGAACTCTCCGATACCTTATCTAGCTGAAGTAGTCGCCGTGATTTTGAGGGATCCGTGTTCAAGTTCTGGTGAATCTGAATGCTTTTTCCTCTGAGGAATCTTTTCACTTATTACCGTTGTCAGCTACGGTGGCGTTGAATCACAGTACTTATGCCGCCTATACCGTGGTCAAGGGTTTGAGACCCACCTGCATGGAATATTCATCATTCTCATCCCCAGCGTATTTGTGAGGTGAAATTGAATTAAATGTAAGATGGAACAATGCAAATCATTGATCAAATTATGACTCAATATTTTTAGGCCTGGCCTGCTCACGTAACTCATTGATGCAGGGCACCAACGTTATATTCCTCAACCATTTTTTGTATTATCGTGAGGTAGTATGAGTACTTGCTTTCCGCACTGAGGGACCGCGTTTTAAGCTCGTAAGCTTTTATGAAATCCCATTACTTACCTGGGTGATGTATGGAGAGCATTGAATTACTCCATCGGTGTAATGGAATTTTAACTTTTGTCCACACGGTGTCTTTCGTAAAGAACAGGCAAATGCCAATTCTGGAATTTAGCATCTATTCTATGCTACCTAATCCTGCCCTTACCAATCTGTCAATTGTCCGCAATGATGCAAATGGACATAGTTGTCGGTCGCCGCCCCAAATGTCCAACCCAACCCAATGAAACAAAATCTCATTTCGCCAAATATGCTGTAGCTTATCTTCCACAGATATTCCCTCTCCAACCAACGCCACACATGTCTTGAATAGTAAGACGCGGGATACAAAATCTTCATAATGTTTCATTATATAAACTCAAAATCGCACGCTCTTCTTTTATCTCTACGCGCTGATAACTAACTCATAGATTGGAAAAATTATTTTTCACTAGGTATCTTAAAAAAATTTCCTAGATTTACTATAGCAAAAAAAAACATCCTTCCGCAAGTAATTATAAACCTTTCTTTCTTTCTTGCCGACGTTTTTCCCGGTAGATATTTGTATTTTTGCACCTCATATTTCATGTAAAATATCATGGGTAATAAATTGATATCAATAATGTATGTAGACGACTTATTAAATTTCACGTACTGCATGATATCACCTACGGCATAAAGGAAAATGAACGAGGATTTGCTTGGTATGGCGGGTGAGAGCAGGGGACTTTCGGGTGAGATATGGAGGCTGAGTAGGAAGTTGGGAGAGGTAATTAGGGATGAAAGTGCGTTGAATGCCGAGGTACATAGAAGGATGTTAGGTATCCAAGGATAGACTGTATTAAGAGGGTGCAGATTAGTAAAATGTACGCTCAGATGAAGACATAAATCATATAAGGACATAGGAGCTTGCACCAGCAAAAATATTAGAGCATTTTCTTTTCTTTTCAATTTGAAACTACTACAACTGGTATATTATCCAAATAATAATATCATGGTACCACGTAGCAGAATTAAACAAAATATTGCGTTTGGCATGTAATGAATAATTTTCACTGGTAATTAAAATTTTAAATCTGTTAGATTTCTTTATTTCTTGTTTGCTCGTACTAGTACTGAAAAAATAAAAATGCAAATACAGGTCAAATGGCAGAAAGGAATCTAAATGAAGATATATTAAATTCTGGATTTCAATCAAATAAGTAGGTACAAGTTGTCTTGGCAAAAAGAACCCATGCAGTGGAATTTTGAAGGCAACTTCTACGTATTTTCAAGGAATCTATAATTTCATAGTAAGATGCAAATTTGGTATACAACGATCAGCTTCCTATTGAACTGCAATGTCTTAAAATTTCGAAAATGTGTATCTGAAATAAATGTAAAATCACAACCAACTGCAAACGTGCTGGTTTTGAATTGTTTAAGCTAATCGCTTTTGCTTATTTTTTTCGAATTTGGGCATAAGCCAGACACTCTATTCCTTAATATTTAAAATAATGTTAGCTTAAACATGTAAAATTACAACTGTAGTACAACCACATTTCAAAATAATTTTGAAAGCCTTAATTTAAGAAATTATTCATTTACCAATTAAAAAGAATGATTAATCTTTACCTCTAAGGTAACTGTGAATTTTAGTTTTTATGCATTCCTAAATATCCATCATACTCGGAGCTCCAAATAATCACATGCATTTGCATTAACAAAATCTCTGAATTTATGCAGTCTCTAAGAATCTCGAATAGCATTGACGCATTGCCTCTTGGGTCCGTCCCAATTGAATTCGTCGCCGATTTAAAATCAAATCTCTACGATGAATTTTTTTCTGTGACTTTAAGGTGGCGGAATGCACTGAAGCTGTAGACCATGATGTAGACTGTCCATATCTCAAGTATTCTTTTAATGCTCTTTCCACTGAGACATTGCTCCTTGCGTACTTGAATCGAAATGCAATATATCTCGATCTCTCCGAACCAATGCATCACGGAATTATAAACACATGATTCCTCCCCTGCAATGAAACGCAATACCCGTTTTGACTTGGGCACTGCACCAGAAGTTCTCAGTAATCCCTTTAACCACCAAATCCAATACAGAGAGCGTCTCCTCCGATATGAACGGCGTGGGAGGATAGGGTGTGTTCTGAAGGGATGCTGCGCCCGACGTCTAACAAAGCAGGATCGCGAGGCGCTCTCCCGTTATGGCGCGCCGATAATTAAAGCAAGGCGACGTCGCCGGGCACTGCGGACGGGCGGAAGGGTTTACGGGCAGCCAGGGGCAGGGGGTGTAGGGGAAAGACAAACGGGTGGAGGGTGGGCCTGATTGTGAAGGGAGAGAGAGAGGGAATGAGACGGGACTGATCTTTCAGTGGTGAAGCTGAGTGTGAGTCAATGATCGAGGGGATTAATGAACACGACGAAATGACGTGAATGACAGTGCAATAATGAAATACATCGAGTGAGATTGATTTCGATTTACAGACTGCCATAAATGTATGGCAAAATATCGAATGCGATACACTCCAAGCAACAGAGAGAATGGGAAAGCCCGATTGCGATATACTGAGTACAGAAAAAGGAATGCGATAAATCAATTGCGATTGATCGATCGCGATAGATCGATTGAGGTATACTGACTACCATAGATAGAATGCGAGAGATTGACTGGGAGGGAATATGTATGAAAGATTGATTGTAAACCTTTAGAAATGACAGATCAAATATGATATAGCAAATGCGGCAGATCGAATGCGACACTTCGATCGCAATGGGTTGATTGCAAAATGCACCTTGTCACGCAATGTAGAATTCATGGCTACCGTATTCCATTGCAAAGTGATCATATCAATGTTCTTTACACATTAAATTTCGAGTTCATTTAAAATACCTGCCAAATGCAGGAAGGTGAAGAGGCAAATACATGATTTTGAATGCATACAAAACTTCGTATCAATATTTGTAGTAAATTGAAAGAAAAAGAATCTCGGGGAATATGTGATTGAAGCGAGACGAGCTTACGTATTAGTACTTTGGTTTAACGTGCTTGAACGGCTACGGTCATTTTCCATTTACTGTCTGCCACTTGCAGACAGAGGTAACAGCACTCGGACGAGTTTCAGGATTACACATTTGAGAGGAGCCCTCCGATGCTTAACTTCGGGGAGTGTTCGGAAACCGGTGTTTCCATTGTGGCAGGCCGTTGCCCGAGTTGGGTTTAATCTCTTAGATATCGTTACTAACTATCCTTACTAACATTCCACTATTAAATTAATGGCATATGAAATCAAAATTATGTTAATTATTATATAATTCACTCTCAACCTTTTTCTGCGCACAGCCATACACCATGCGTAGAAATTAGAAATTTCAACATCACGTTTCTCTTTTTATCACCAAATGATCCACCAATGCTTTCCGCAACTCACCCGCTTTCTAATGTCTGCTTAGTTCCACCGTACCCGAATTTCGCCGGACTTGCATTCCAATCAACAAACCTTCTACACCGGTAAACGAATTTCCGGGTAAGCTCAACCCTAGTGAGATGATCTACTATGATATACGTTTACGAGCGTTTCTATTACTAGCATTACGTGAGTGGTGGGTTTCCATGATTTCCATGAATGTTAGTAATAGAACCGAGGCATTAATGGCGAGAATCGAACAACGTGACCAGGGATAGTTGAAACATAAATGGAAATCAATGAACTAGAGAACGAGTGAGGACGAGTAAATAAAGGGAAATGGGAGCTGTGATCTGTATCTACGAAATTTTAAAAGCAAAGCTATGATTGCAATTCAAGTTACGCTATACATTGACAAAGTTGGACCCACGGCATTATAAGTTCTAAATAGTGTTTAACATCCATGGCTGTATCATTCAAATCCAACTACTTACAATGCCATTAACTCAATGTGATATTCATCGTTTTAAAATTATATCCACTCCGTAATGTCAGATAATATGGCAATGCAAGAATGTTTACGGCAAATTCATAATAATTTACTAACCACTCTTGTATTAAACCTCCCAGGATTGATTTGGATCAATCCCCGCCGTTATTAAATCTCATCAAATAGAAACCTACATGCTGACATACACGGCGACGCATATATGAAAATGTATTAAAATATACATGAAGTCATTCATATAACAATGGGCTTCACGGTAAAGGAGGTTTGCTGGGAGAAAAAGTAAAACTCTAATAAAGGGTATCTAAAGCAAACCGAGTTGTTGGAAATTTTCTAACATGTCATTTGAGACTTAAAGTAATATGGCACTGAAAAGGCTGTGCTATGTTTTAAGTTCATAAAAATAACATTAAGTGGATGATTATAACTACGTTATTCAAGTAAAAGAGAAGAATTTGCTAAGAATGAACGTGGAATAAACGTGGAATTGTTAAACATAAAAGTGTGAAGGAAGGGGAAAATTATTGGATCATTGTGATAACCCTCGTTTTAAACCCTCAGCTAAGGAAAATATGAATATGAGTAAACGTAGCCTTTGAAGGATGAAGTAAGGTTACTTTGACTCGGTTACTAGTGAGGTTTAGGTCCCGAAGACGGTTATTGCAGAATTAAATGATTAGGACGTCTTTTAACTAGCGACGGAGAGATAAATAGCAACGGAAGTTTGCAGGGAGAGGAATGAGGTAACATTGGAACCGAAAATATGTAAATACAAGAAAAAGCACATGGCAATTGCATAGATAACAAAATAACTATGAATTTCAAAGTGAATTAACTATATTATTAACCAAGCTAATAATACTAAGCAATAGCCCAATACTTCGAAAATATTTTTTCAATGCATAACATGTTTCATCCAAGAGAAAGGCCAAGGATATAAATACATGCATAATACATAGACTAAATAAAGATAAAAGTACATAAGAAGAACTACCAGGGAATAAAGGATTAAATATGGAAGGATGGATGGCTGCGGACAACCAAAATTAGGATTGAACGTCCAATTAATGAACATGTTTGTATTAATTTTTCTTTAAATCACAGTCACAAAAGCACCCATATCAGGATATCGTCTTTATCGAGCAAAGAAATTTAATGAGGAAAGTTGATTTAAATTTCGGTAGTCTTGGAGCAAATCACGTTTATCCCAGAAAAATTCAATATCATCCATTTCAAAAGCAATATAATCTCTCACAGGCAATTGCGAAATCAATTCTCGAATCTCGCTGCAAATTGCCGTATCACGCGTTTCCCAGCAACAATAAGGAAGCGGGGAAGTTGGACGTAGCAAGTGAAGAGATAAAAGATTCAAAGGGTTTATCCCTCTCTCATAAGTTTCGCAGCGTCAAAATACGTGGGCGTCTATGAGCTTTGCAAACTCGCATGTGCCGAAGAAAGTCATCTAAGGCTACGGTATCCCAAGGTGAAGGAAAACTGGGACCAAGGACGGCTTCCATACCTAACCTTGATTTCCTCCTCTCCACAAAGTGTGGTAAATGGAAGAAAAATACACTTGGAGGCTCTGTGTGGGGGTTAACCGAACTGCGAAGCCCTTTTGGGAAACAGTGACCGACGCAAGAAAGCAAAAAGGGGCAAAAAAAGATTTTTTTCGTAAAATAACATAAACGCGATTGAATGATCGGTGGGTGAAATATGAATTGTGTAGTGGAAATTGCAATTATCGTGGGACGGTTTTTTGTTTACTGAAACACCGTGCCCGTTTAACTTCAGTGGGAGGAAAAATTTATATTAGGGCGTTGGATTAAAAGAATCCTCCTGAAATGACGTGAATTATTTATGAACTATACAGCAATCACTAATTAATCATCATCAGAAATTATTATTTAAGCAATACAGCAACTATTAATCACGCATGCAGAGGTGCTGAAAAATATCCCAAATAAACAATTATTTTAATTCTGTTGAGTTGTCATTTTACGCCTACAGTTAGGTTTCTATGTAATTTAACAAAATAATCAATTGTTGGAGCAGGGAAAATATTTCCCATTGAGCCATAAACACAATTTTTGTGAAAAGTGACGTAAATACAGAATTGAATGCAAGATAAAAAGTTTTTAAAGTATCAGGCGAAAGTTTGTGGAAAATTGTCACGGATTGCATTGTAACAGAAAACACTTTGTAAATATTTCCACGCCAATTTTTATTCTACCGACCTAGGTTTCGGCAAATATTGCCATTATCAACGTAACTACTACTTCACCTTGATAATGGCAATGTTTGCCGAAACCTAGGTCGGTAGAATAAAATTTGGTGTGGAAATATTTACAGAGTGTTTTCTGTTACAATGCAAGATAAAAAGTCATTGTTAAATTCGCAATTAAAATCCCAAGTCTTTATCATGATTGCTAATAACTTAAACGAGCAAATCGAGCAAAAAGAAAGCTCCACACCAAATACGATGCTTTTCTTATGGAAATAAAAAGGGGCCACATGAGGAGATAGGCGTCTCTTGGGTCTTTCTAAGGTAGCTTATAAATGCTTCTATTGCCAAGGAATATGCGCCTTATATTGTGAGAATCCGTCAATGGCTTTGGGAGATTATAGCGTTCAAACAAACAGAATTTCAATTATATGGATATAGACTAGATTATTCGATAGTATTTGGTAATAACAAGCATAAACATTTAATAACCTATTTTAATTTCACACGGCAAAAAATATTATGTTATAATTGAGTCATTATCAGGTCATTTCTCACTCCTGCGGTTCCAAAAACGTTTTTCAGCTGGGGTCGAGCGCACGCAGAAAAGTCAACTTGTTTTGAATGTCCACTTATAATACTAAAGGATTGCTTCTATAACTTCTAGTTTATTTCACAAATACATACAGAAATTCTCTCTAATTTGCTATGGTCCAGCAAAGGAATTAATTTTGCTAGGGCACGTAATACAATTTTAATGATAAATTACGAAAAAACTTGCACTTGCAAAAAAAATATTTGATACACATTAAAAACAGCAAATTATTTTTGAAAATGACGTTTATCTGATTGCCACTAAAAAGAATTTGCGTAAAAATTGGTATCACATATATTTGTGGCACACAAAGTGGAGAGTGTGAGTTCAAGGATGATGAAGTAAGCGGGAATCAACGGGCATGCAAACCACCTTTCATCAGGACCACCTAGGGGACTGCTTGCTCCCTTTATCACAACCCTTAGGTTATTTCTCCCTAATTGGAGCTAACATGTTGTGCAACACCATCACTCTGAAGTTACACTCTCTAAAAATAAGTGCATTTAATGACGGAGGCAATAGAACATGCTGGTTCACGCTCGTCAAGGGCTGCCGAGGAAAGGAAGTCACCATCGCTCGATGGAGAATTGGGTGCCGCTCCATAGATCATTCTCACGTCTTTATCGAAGAAAGAAAATCACACGCAATAAGAGATACTCGACTCTCCTCTTTGTACCAAGCTCATCTTAATGGAGCGGAACGGATACCAAGGGTGAAACCTTTGTTCTCCATGATGCGTGCGCTCGCGTCATCGTTATTTTTCAATTGCACTCATGAGAGTTAAAACGCCATCTTTATTTTTTTAATTTTTTCAGTGCTTTAAATCAATAGTGGTAACTTACGAAGTAATCTCTTAGGAAAAAAAACTGTGAGCAATTCCCTTTTAAAACAGTTTGCGTTTCGGATAAAGATAACGACAAAGAGGTAACGTAATATCATATATTTCGCGAAAGTATGAAGATAACTCATAGTGCCACCAAGTTTCGCTACACCTATTCATAATTTTTTCCGAGTGTTCTGTATTGAAACATATATTATATTGGTGAGGGTTACTCTTCTATCACATACGTGAAGTCCGCTCTACGATCGAATCAGATTTTTGATGAACATTAATGGGTATCGAAGAACCGTTTCCGCAAATGTCCTGGGAGAGAGACACAAAAGATTGTCAAACAATATACATTGGTAGTAATTTTGAATAAAATGGTTATACTTTGCTTTTTCCTCATTAAATTTAATTCTCACGACCACGGTTAACCTCAAAGAAGGTCAACGTCATGGTCGTGAAAATTAATATTTAATGTGGAAAAAGCAAATTATAACTACTTTATTCAAAATAAATAGGAGGTTCCGTAAAGTCACGCGGGAAACTACCAACTGTAATTGGATTTATAATATTAAAACATATAACCATACTATAAAATGCTTACTTATACCCTATGTTCCTTGCATAGGGTTTGGGCACAGTAGATCGAATTATTTTCCAAACCTTTTTTTAAATTATTATTAAAACTTTCCTGATGAATTCAGGTATATCATTAAGAAAAGTGATATAATTGGCTATTATACTGCCTATTTCTTAATTTCGCATTAAAATTAGGCTTATTTAGCATATAAGAGTTAGTACTTGTCCAATTGGCATATGTTAATCCAAGTATCAAGAAAAGGGTTGAAAAATACCATCTTGACTAAAATAGTTTAAAGCGAACCTAATCCTCATTTTACTACAAGTTGTCAGCCACGTTTTAGCTAAACTTTATAGGAACGATGGTTTTTATTTCACGTTATTTTAAATTGTTTGACTAAGATATTTAAAAACAAAAAAATGTTTAGTTCAATAAATTGGGTTTTTAAAAACTGCAAATTTTATTGCTTTATTTCTAATTTATTCAATGTGTAATGATTATTTTATAAATATAATGTAATCATAGATATTTGATCCGTGGTGTAAAATTACAGTAACAGGAATGCTTCCCCATTTCCGGGTTTCCACCGCGTAGGTTGCTTTTTCAGACAAGAGTTTCGCCCGTATTCCATCGGGCGTCTTCAGATCAAGGAACTGAAACTGTTGTCTGAAAAAGTAACCTACATGATGGAAACCCGGAAATGGAGAAGCATTCATCTCAAATCCGCAGAAACCAACGATGGAATATTACCGTAACACGCTCATCCGATTTCATATTTCACTAGTTTCAACTATTTTCAAAGCATTGGATGGTAGTACAAAAGGTTTTCAGTGATATTATTTGTCATTGGGTATAGAAAAATTACCTCTACGCCCAAAATTATTCAACTGGCAACTACTATATTATGCTTCATTGTCGGAAGAGAACTGCAAACATTACCAATCAGGGCCCCTAATTCATCAGAGAACAGGAACAAATCGGTTAGAGTACAATGTACTTCCTAAAAGTCAAAGAGCTAAGTGAGGAGAAGAGGATACAGGTATTTCATTTTTTTAAATAACGGAACGACCAATTAGAGTGAGGAACTGTGGAATAGAGCCAGGCAGCTCTCAATTAACGATATCCTCCACGCCAAGACTAATTAAAGAAATCCATCACTGATGGATACATTACGGCACAGAGGATGAAATTCTTAATTATATTGGGGTGATGGGAGTAGAAAGATATTTAACTATTCATCTTGTATCTGTCTAGGACTCTGATACGAAGATTTTCTAAGAAACTAATTGGTATAGAAAAATATTTACGGCAAAGCATATTTTCGTTTCCTATATCAGTTTTTTTTACAGTTCTCTTTTACGCACTCATTATAGTAAAAAAGGTACATTACTTATGAATTCTACATGCTATCAGAATATATTCATTGAATTTTATTTTCCTATAGCTAGCTCTAGCCTCCTCTTACTCTTTTATCATACATTGGTTATAGAGTGCGTATATCGGTTAAATATTAAATTTTAAACAATACTTTCTTCATAGTGGTGTTTGGAAAGGTATAGTATCGTTCGCGACAGTTGAGAATAATTCAAAATGAATAGTGGTTGTATTGCTTAAAAATAAATGAGCATCTGCGGAGATGTCAGCAGGTATAATCAGTTCGTAACATTCTTTAGAGCAGAAATATAAATGTTTTTCTCTCAGAATGCTTTTATAAACTAATAAGAATATGATTTTAACAAACTTACATTCTTCACAATCGATGATTTAAATTCTTAAACTTATGGTGTGGAGATTCTTTTTCAGATGAAGGTAACTACCTTATCTTAGGTTATAGAAAACCTGCTGTATAATAATTTTACGCCGAAGCGTTTTTCGTGATGTCTCAATTAAATACATTAAAACTTAGAAGTTGAATGCCCATAATGCATCAAAGTACTCTCGAGCGCTTTAGGTCCCAACATTTTTTTTCAGACAAACAGGAAAGTAAACCGGGGCACGACCAAGCTGTAATTCGACACACAGAACTACCGTCTAACCGCCGAACAGCACTCCTAGGGCTTTTAATGAAAACATATATGACGTGGGCGCGTGGTTTTAAGTCTCAAGAATCCTCTAAGAGCGACTGCTTGAAGTTTGATGCATCGCGGTGGCCCTGGAAATTCTGGTCCTTTGCTGAGAGGGATTCGCTTACACCAAAGCAATCTACAGCGGTAAAGCCTTGCGAAGAGTGAGCGTGGTATACTCTGATACCAATACTCTCATGGTGCGACGTGGAAAACTGGGGAACTCAGGCGTGTTGAAAGTAGAAGACTGTTTGTTTACCTGAACTATTCCTTTCTTCTTCGTGTTTGCTTTGACCACGAGGATTACCGAAGTCCATCATTCCGTATTACGTCGCTCCTAGCATTACTTCATGTGATGCAACCATCGGGAAAACTCAAAAGTGTGCTCAGCGAATAGCGTGTTGATCACGCGGACAAGATGACTGAGATCGGAGTAAAGAAAACATTAGATGCATGAGTGAGCTAGGACAGCTCTAGTGATTGCATCACTCCCAAAGATAGCTACCAATTCATCACTGTAACCGCTTTTCTCTTACAGTCCCCGCTTGTCCCAAGAATGTGCGACTTGCCAAATGCCATTTGACGAACGAATTACACCCAAAAATGTGAAGTATATGTCGTCAAAAAAACTATCAACTATATATCCTGAAGATTCTTAATGCCAACATTTCCTCCACAGTTGAAGGCTAATGTGAAACGATAGCTGAGATAAACCGGATATTTTCAACCATATTATTATTATGTTGTAATTAGTGCAACAGATTTGGTAATTTTATTGGCGTGCAGATCTGCAATAACCATCTGGTTATTTAGCAATGATTCGAAATGCTTTTCGAACTGATAACTTCACCTTTATTATGACGGTACAAAATTTCATTAGTTTCAAAGTATGCTTAGTAATTAAGAGTATATTGATAGCTGCGGAAAAAAAATTTAATTCGTAAAATGTAACTGTCTACATATATCAACGAATGTCACCGGTACTTCAAAAAGCAAATAATATTACATTAAATACGGCTTGAACAATTTGAAAGGAAGTAACGTTTGGAATTAAATCACTCACTAAGATTGTTTTTACTCTTAAATATCGGAGTCAAAGATATTTTATCGCTCTAAGTTGGGCACGGATGACTGCGGTCAATTTGATTTTTTATAACTTTAAACTCGTGAACTTCCTTTAGTTAATCAGCTAAAAATAATAACAAACAACTCGTAGTAATACTATAAGACGGTAACTCGGCATGCCAAAGAAACAATATGTGAACAGTTCACTTCACTATCAGGTCTCTCAAATTATTCATATCCCTTTTATACCCTCATTACCCGACCCGATTATTTGAAACGTAGACATTAGCATAGTATGAGCATGAAAAAGTCACCAATGTTTGTGCGAGTGCTTAGGTCATAGTAGAATTGCGGGATACACAGTAAGAGCATCGCCCTTGATCCTTTGTAGGAAGGCTAAAATAGAACTCTATTTTTATTTGAAGAGCAGTCTGTCCCTTCATAGAATATGGTCTGACGTTTCCTGACATTTCCGTAGAGTAGTAGTAAAGGTCTACCGAAAGCCATACTATATCGATCTTGAAGTGTAGGATAATCACCATAGGGCCAAATTATTCTTTATCTTACGCTCTGCCATCAAGTATATTTGTAGACTTTTAGCAGTTGGCAATAAAGCTACCGTCGTCGGAATGGCTGTTTTAAAGGAGTACATTACACAGTTAAGAGACACAGTACAGTGTAGCCTTTGCCATTGAAACCGGCCTTACGTATATGTCCAATGTGGTCGTAATATATACCTACTATGAAACAACTGTTTATTACATAAAATCAACAAAATTGAAAATGGTTAATGGAACAACAACATGGAGCGCATGCCTTGAGGATAGCAATAAAATATTTTAGCTCTATAGGAAAAGATAAATTCCAAATTAAGTATTTTTCCTAAATCTAAGACTATTTCATTCCCCATCGGGCTTTTAAATCAGCATCGATATCTCATAAACTTAAGATTTACGATGTTAAGCATTTTTATCTCTTAAATGACAGATCAGGTGTTTAAAGAGAAGAGAAAAAATAATACTTAATAATTTCAATACTGATTACTGCAACATTCTCTAAACTCAGAAATAACCTATTGAAAACATACAAAACTCGAAACGTTGGCTTTTTAGTAATATCGAGTCGCCCATCGAAACTTTGGCTATGGAAATCCTCAACCGGTTTCAGACCCGAGAAGACATTGCTCATACCATCTAAAGGGAAAGTCTAAGGTCTTTCAACATACCTGGCAGTTTCAGTACTAGGATGGAAAATTCTCGGCTTTCGAGTTCAGTTTATATACTAGATAACTATTTTCAAATAAGTATTTTTTAAATATTTTCCAATTTATTTCTATATTATGACTGCTTCTATTTAGAATGGGGAAGAACAAAAGAGTGATTTTGTAAGGGGTACGTTTGTATTCAGACTCCTGTCCTTTTTCGTTGTGTCTGGTTCCCTTAGACGTCTGAATCTCGAGAGAAATACGAATGAGGGATGTTGGAAAAAGGTATAGAATGTTTTTTATTCGGAGGGGGATGGAGGCAGAGAGGAGGTGTTATGAGAAAGATAGGGAGTGCCCTATTTTCGGATTCCAACCCCGACACCTTTTTGCACCCTCCTCCGCCCACCTCCATCTTCTCTCCCTCCTCCCGTGACCAGAGTTCTAATTTTCCAAGAGACTGACCTCCTTTGTCGCCCGCGCAAGGACCGGGCCAGATCCAGGAACACATCGCGGGCAAGAACGGCGGAAGAGATCCGATAGTTGTTCGGAGAGAGCAGGCGGGAGAGGAAATAATGAAAGGAGCCCGTGGGAAAGGGACCTTGCGCTTCTACTTCTACACGTCTCCATTTTGCCTTTTTATTCTTTTCCCTTTTTTAAGGTCGGGCGAGCTAAAGGAGAGGACAAGCGGACATGATATGACCGCAGGAAAGGGACGGAATTGAAATGTTTCACGCCACGTAAAAGGAAAGTTCATTTGTGATGTCCATAAAAGAAGTAGGACTTATACGGTTCGTCGATAAACATCTCTTCGTCGCGCTTAGCTCACAATCAAAACCAGGAAAATTAGAAAATTATTTTTACATTATATTTTAACATTATAGAAATGAGAAGAAATTCTTGATGAGCTATCGGTAGCATCAAAGCAGATTATGAATTGAAGCTCCGTAGTAGCATGATAGCAAAAAATATATCTATATTGAAATTAGAAAGTAACTCTTAAGTTTATGTACCGTAGAGAAAAATCGAGTGTACGAAACGATATACGATAAAATAGAAGTGCTCACGGAATGTTTATTTAACCCTTAAGTAGGCGCGTGGTGTCTTTAAAGACCCAAAGTGTATGGCAAACGCAATATTTTATTCCAGAAGGCGCATTGTTTTCAGCACCTTCCTAGAACATGTAAATGTAGCTGATAAATAAAAAATCACGATTTGGTAATGGATAAATTTCACGTAAAAATGTTTTGCAGCGCTCGGGTCTTTTTAGACCCCACGCACCTACTTATGTGACAGATTCAGTTACCAGGGACGCCAGGTTCTGCGCTCATCTAGCTTGTTCTCTACCCTCCCTACATATCTGACTAAAGCTCTGGTCACGAGGGCATTTTTCAACCAGCGAGAGGGTTAATACTTTGTGATAATGTAAGAGATTTGAAGTTATGAAGACATGCAACAATGTTGAGGCAATGGTTGAGCTACGTTTTGCTCAATTAAAACCTATGAGTGTTAGAAGCACACCGTGCGCTCTTTCTCATGTTGAACAATGTAGTATTTACGAAGCGATGTTGACGATTAGGAAACTAAATAGGAGAATTGTAGCAATTGCGTTACATTGAGTGAACCCCTCTCCCACCCCCTCGTTTCAAACCGTAGGTTTTTTGGCGACCACTTCCTCCCTATAAACTGTTAACGTAGTAATGCACCCGCTCACAAGTAGCCTTTCATCCTCTTCTCCTTCACTGACACTGTAAAGTTAACACTGGTCCCTTAACTCTGAATCGTCATTTTTCTCGCTGAGAGAACGCTGCCTCGAAGGTAGATAATTTACTGAGTGAACAAGCAATCTTTGAATCTACTTGAAGTAACCAAGAAATAAATATGGAATACGCTTAATTCACTTCTTATACACAGGGAATGTGTATGAAGCATTTGGTCATTTATACTCCTATTATTAGAGTCTTCTTGTTTTCATAATATTTGTTTATTTGTTGTAAGACTCATGCCAACATCAAATTAGACCTCATATTCGAGAGTTAGTTGAGCGTCTATTTTTTGGACGAGATGACTGAACGAGAGGAAGGAGTAAGAAACAGTATTCTAAGCCTTCTTCGGGATGTATCCTCTGAGGACGAAGGTGGTTCATCTGCTTCAGAGGAAGAAGATCATCAAAGTGATCCGGAACATGACACGGAGACAGAGAAAAGTGGTGTATTCGATGACGACGGCGACTCTTCCCTAGGGTCATCCTCATCAGACTTTATCGGAAAAGACAAGGTGACGCGTTGGGAAAGGTTTCCACCTTCACGCAGAGTTAGGATCCCAAAAATGAACATTTTGTCCAGTTCGTCAGGGCCGTTACTACAGGCAAAAAGTGAAAAACACCCCATTGAATCTTATAGGCTATTTTTAGATGATATGACTGTTCGTATTGCTAATACATGTACAAATATTTACATTTCTCGCATCACTCTTTAGAAGAGATCGAGACGCAAAATTGACTGATGAAGAGGAGATGAAGTCTTTCTTTGGTCTTCTTTTTTTGTCAGGTTCTATTCGTTCAGGACATCGAAATGTCCGTGATATATGGGATAGAAACGGGTTTGGAATCGAAATATTTTTTACAAGAATGAGTTTGAAAAGGTTTTCATTCCTCTTGCACTGCATTCACTTCGCCGACGTAACCAACAGACCCCAAAGACGCGAACTAGTCAAATTCACTGCTTTCCGAGATGTATTCGAAATTTTTACCACTAACTGTTAAAAATATTACAATGTAGGCGCAACAACTGATGAGCAATTGGTACCTTTTCGAGGTAAATGCCCCTTTTGTTATTTCATTCCAAGAATACCGGCAAAATACGGGATTAAAGTGTTCACTTTGACTGACGCTAGAACGATGTACACGAAAAATATGGAAGTTTATCTTGGAACCCAGCCAGAAGGACCTTTCCGCCTGTCCAATCGGACATGCGATATTGTGATGCGTTTAGCGAAAATAATAGCAGGCACTGGGCGAAACATCACAGCTGACAATTGGTTCAGTAGTAGTAAAAGAGTAAAGAGTAGAGTTTCTATAGAATAGGAAAACATACTTAGGCATTCTGTGCAAAAAAATTGAAATTCCACCGGAATTATCTAATTCTAAGCATAGAGCTGTGGGAACTAGCATTTTTGCCTTGGAAGAAACACATGACGCTCCTATATTACGTTCCGAAGAAAAACCGAAATGTCATTATGGCTTCGTCTATGGCTGCAATTGATGTATAATATGAATAAAATTAAATTGATGATATGATATGAAATTACTTATGGAAATATTTAGTTAAGTATTTTTATACTTATGGTGGGTGATATCAAAGATTTGGTATTTTTTTCAAATAACTTTTGCAAATGAATTAAAGTGAACTATTTTCTTTCTTTTTCAGGTATGTCTGCTAAGAAAACCATTATTCACAATATAACAGTGCCGAATTTAAGGTATTTATCAAACTATAATTAATAAGCCCTATTCTATCCATAAATTAAATGCAACAATGAATATTGTTAGTGGGCTAGTAACACTATGCAGCTCTGTCATAAAGAAATATAACGATATATTTTTTTAGTCTTTTGAAATTTGATTTATGACTTAATTTTAATTTTTTGAAAAATAAAATTATTTACGCGCAAAACGTTCAAATGTATACCAATGATTTGCCAATATAATTTGTAGTTAGTTTGATTACATTTCAGATTCGCATTAATTGTTGAAAAACATATTATGAATAATTGATTTTAATAACTTACCTAAATGAAATTGATTTTATGGTGGAAAACGTTTACACTTCAATGAATACCATTTTAAATATTACATTCGCGACTCGAGTTTCGACGCTTTAGCATCATCACCTGATAATGGCGCTAAAACATCAAATCCCGAGTTATTAGTGACAGTTACTAAGCGGTATTGTAAAATGTTTCCATCATAAACCCATTCTACGTTTTTTATAATTTATCTAGTTAGCTACTTTTTATCCAATTTTTTCGGAAATACAAAAAAATATTGATGAAAATTGTTGACACACACGAGTTGTGTTGCAGGGGAATTAGCTAACGTAATTAATTCGAGTCCATGTCATTGTGTAACATCTTCAAAATCTAAGTATAATTCAATCATTAGTTTTATCTTGCAAATATCATGCGAAAACTATATTGAATGTTTCTGAGGAGTCAGGCTGATTATAGAACGTAGTAGAGTCTGAACGTTGTGCAAACGATCTTTCAGAGTGGCATGAATGCAACTTAATATAAGACAAATAAAAAACAAATCCGTTTTCAGCCGAAAGTAAATGTACTGGGTACTATATTCTATGGGTTAGAGACCATTAACTCTAAACTTCAATTATTAGGCATGCTTTCCATTCACCCTATACTCCCTTAGAAAATGGAATTGCTCACAGAAACGAAGAATATGTATTAGAAAGACGAAGTGATGATTTTAAGCTTTTTGAAACTTTAAATATACATGCATAAATAGCCTCTAAAACAACTTTCATTTCGAGATTCTGTTTTATTGCTAGTGTGGACCGAAATTCATTTATTTCATAATTACACTCGCAACATTTTTTCAGTATTCAAACATCAATATTGATTGAAATTCTTGACATTCACTACATTTTTCTAAAAAATCATCTAATACGATTTATGAACGGAAATATAGAACGCTTCTGATATACATATTTAATTGTGAACTAAAATAAAAATTCTGCTTCAGAAATAAAGTTATTAATCCTGAAATCCAATGTGAAAGCAAAAGAGGATTTGGTCATATATCACAGGTAACTGAAACTTCAGAAAATGTTACTTTCCACTTAAATAAACTGCAAAATATTATCGTCCGTCGAAGTATCCGTTTACATAACGAAATTTTCACTAAATTTGTAAACGAGCGGTATTCATAATCGAAAGAACCCTGGACTTAAACATATTTTAACTAAACTGTAAACAATTATAAAGAGTTTTAGTTTAACAATTAATACTAATGGTCAAAACATAAAAAAGTGAAGCCAAAAACGGTCAAGTATACTGTAGTTAGATATTTTCAAACGTTGTAACAAGGGATAATCTTATATTTTACGCCACAAGGGATGTGTATAATGGTACCTTATTAGCATATTTAATTCTTTCTTAAGTGGGAATGAGGCCTTCCTTAAAACTTTATGAGGGCATTTTACAGGCCGCAAGCTTATATACCTTGCTTCTACTCGCCTGGTCATGAAATCGAAATCAGGAGAGGGATGAAATTTGAATAATAAAAGGGTATCTCGAAAACGATCGCTAATTTATCCCTTTATAATTCATGAAATGAAGGTAATTAAAACCGTAAAATACGTATAAATTCCGGAAAGAGTCGTATCTTACTGGAGAATGGGTGATGGAGCATTGAAAAGGAAGGAAGGAAACAAATATTGATATTTACTTCCCTGCCTCGACGATAGCATTTTGTCATGCCTTCGACGAGCATGGCTGGCACGCAAAAACAGACGAATAAAAACTAAAAACTTTCGTGAGGGATGCTTACCGCTCAATCTCCAAAACAAGGCATGGTGGCTATGCTTTCGTAATTATCTCCAAAGGTTTGAAAGTAGAGGAAATTCTAAGCAATATCAGATGAGTGAAAAACAGAAAAAAATATCATAAAAAGGAAAATTTGTCTGCCCCGGTGGCGACGGGGTAACGTCCTCGCCTGACAGTCCATGTCGAGTCCCGCCTGGGTTGATTTTTTTCTCCACTCAGGACATGGGTGTTATGTATAGGGATTAATGTAAGAGCGCTGCATAGCCCTAATTTCGCTCTAAAAATAAAGGCAATAAAATTTTATGAGTTGCATGGATCGCTGTAAGTTGCCTTTGGGTTCAAGAAACAGCTTCCGGTGAATAAAGGCTTTCTCTATGTAAGGAAACACTTCATAGAAGCTGAAACCCAAAACAGCTGTCCTAAACAGATTAATTCAGTTTTTATGAAAAAAGAATTATTGCATTCTATAAATTTATGATATTTAAACTGTAATAATCTAACCAAAATCCGTTTTTTGTGAAACACGTTAATGTTTTAATTCTAAAATCGATAAATGGTATCATATGTATTTTTTAACCCTTGATGTAAAAGTACAAATTCGGTTGAGCAGGGTTAGTGATGAATCTGGCAATGTGTATAATATTTTCATCTTGTTCAACTGGCGTACACTTGTCTCAAAGTTGCAGCCTTTTTTGAATCCTGAAATATCCAAATTAACACAAGAAGCGCCATATTTTTCCCATACCTAAAAGCGCCGTCAGTGGTCATTTTGACCAGTAGGTGTTTTCTCTCGTATTGGTGATGTGCACGAATAATTTCATGCATATATTCGATTTTGAAGTGAGATAATTTTATTTTTAACTCAAAAATACATAATTTTTAAGTGATGAATAAGATTTATAAATAATTTAGTTTTTCAACCTTAACCTTTCAACCTTCGTTTACTGTTTTAGCATTAATTAAACCATTTGACAATAATTTAGCTTTTTAATACAGCATTGATGAATCTAAACCTATTGAGGCAAAAAGTTAGCGGCGCACTTAATTGCCAGTAAGTATGTAAAGTTAAGAGGTAAACTTTCATTGAACAGTTGACTAATAAAGAATCAACAGCATGCCATTAAAGTGAGTGGAATAATTTATGTGAAAAGAAATTTCGTTTTCCATTAGAATTCATTTGGAACAACATACTGGTCACGAAGATTTTCGATTACGAGGACGAATCTGAGAATTTCCGGGGGGCATCTGAGTCTAATTAGGTGTCAAATTAAAAAAAAACTTAATTTTAGTCTCTTCTCAGGGCGCAGAGCGAAGTAAGGACGTAAATTGAAAATAATTCGAGGGAGAATGAAAATACTGCGAGGCACCGAAATGGGAATTAGCGGACAGGTTTTTTTGTAAACGCATAATTGTCATTGTTTTATTTTAGCCATCAAAGTTATTCGTGCATTAACTACTTTATCCACAAATTTGGTTCATTGATTTTTAGAGAGGTTAAGTAAGTCTAATGGACTGCTTAAAATACAATATTGATTATCACAAAAAAAATAGTTTTGGTAATTAGAAATTAAAATTTTATCAATAATTTCAGCTTTCACATTGAAAGTGATACTCATTATGCAAATTCATTTGTGTGACCTGGCAAATATTCATGTTACGACTTAGTTCCTGTGAGTTACTGCTTCTCTTGGAAGTAATGCTTATGAAAAACATTTACTTGTAAGGCACGCTATAATTTTTTGTTCTCCTTTGCACTTGATGCAAGTAAAGAGATGCAAAATTCCTAGCATAATTTCAAGTAAATAAACACATTCAATAAAATACCTAAGATATCGAATATCAAACATAAAAAATTCTCATGAGGCCCACCTGCCAATTGAAATATTAGTCCCGCTTCATTGGTGATATTAATTTGACTGGCAAAGTGAGAGCAGTCAGGTTCATTACATGAGATACATAACAGTAACTTTCCGTACAAGACAAACATTTTACTGCCATTACCATGGAAAAGATTCACTAAATCATTAAGAAGTAAAAATGTATTCCAAATGCAATGGATTTTTGAGAGTGTGTGCAACAAGATTTGAGAAACCAGATAAAAAATAACTTATACTCGAAATCTTGATAAAATATCTATTTTTAGCGTGTTTCCCTTTGCATACTTGGGAGTTCATCCTCGCCCTTCCAGTTGATCTGTGCAGCAAAGAAGCAAGAGTACATTAAGATGGACTGGAAACATTGTTTCCCCTCGTAATTATTTTTAACAATCCGGATGGGTGTCCCATTAAGTCTCATCCATCCATATAAAAGTGCACACAGGCTATTGTAATCACAATGCATTGTGGGAAAAAAATAAACTATGTGTATTTCAGTGCTGCGGAGACCATGACTCCGAGAGAGGGCTTTTAGACTTCATCCCAGGGTTCCACTTGAGGAGGTAAAGAAACGAGAGGTGACCTAGGGAGAATACTTTTAATATGCTGAATACACTGTGAGAGATGGGGGAAGGGAGTTGACAGTAGGTAAGGAAGGGAGAGCAAGGGACGCCTCATTTTGCAGCAGGATCTTAGAAAGGGAGGTTGGTAAATGTATGTGGTTTTCTTTTGGGATGTCAGTGAAATGAAGGAAGCTGGAATGTACGAGGAGGAGGCAGCAGAGCATGAACTCTTTCACCCTCTGAGCCCGTTGCATGACTCCTTGTTGAAGTGATGGATAAATTGGATTCTGGGGACAGAGGAAACAAAAGAATTTTTGACGAGCGCAAGGCGATGATAATTAAGAGAAGGGCAGAGAGACGGTGTGGGTTCAGCTTTCGGCAAGAGATGGCGTTGATGCGGAGTTGGCGAGAGATTAGAGCCAAAAGTGGAAGTATGAGAAGGGCAGAGGGTGCAGGAACTAGGGGCTACAAACATTTATAATGATGGATTGGGACCAGTTGATTTTAGCAGTCAGAGCCAGTAAAAACCCACCTAACGCTGCACAAAGGATAAGAAAACATGTAATTTCAAATAATCTTTTAAAACGCCTAGTGTGTGTGAGTACTGTAGGTTTCGTTACTCGTCGTTACTCCTCGGATTCGTTATCCATTGCACAATGGTAAGGCGTGAAGGAGAAATAATTTTGATCTCACACCTGCTTCTTTGGTACTGTCTTCTAAAAGAAATTTAAGTATCACTACAGGAATAATATTTAATATAAGTTTACCTAATAAAATAGCTTGTCAACATACCATAATGATCATTCACCATTGCTATTAGATGCTTACTCCCGCAACAAATCCGGTGTATTTTGCGCATCACAAAATCTACTTCAATGTGCCAAATTGAAACTGAATGTACA
Organism: Pyrrhosoma nymphula; assembly: GCA_963573305.1. Lineage (NCBI taxonomy): Eukaryota > Metazoa > Arthropoda > Insecta > Odonata > Coenagrionidae > Pyrrhosoma > Pyrrhosoma nymphula. The sequence continues at coordinate 42,522,079 of OY754337.1, read as the reverse complement.
TAGATGCAATAACTGCATTGAATAATACGCAACAATAACCTCTTCATACCAACCTTAATTATGAATTTTAACTTGAATTTCTCAGTTAACAACTCATTTTTGATACGCTCATACCTCACTGAACAAACCATTCATCCGGTTGAAGGTGGTTAATGGATGATAATGCCTATCTCAAGTTTCTTATATTATCTGCTTTACTATATCCTTTCCTTGACAAATTTGACCGTTGCCTTGTATGGAGAGAAATATGGGGGCGATGCAAAATATGCATATACCTGAACTAGTATATCTGTTGTGAGAAATATCAAGTGTACTTATGCATGAACATTCCGACGATTTCTTGTTTATAAAATACGTCAAAAACTAATCCATCGTTAAAAATGAATTTCTACGAAAGAATAGCCAAAATCACTATTGGAAATCCTATCAGACCTCTGCTTCAAAGCCCAATGCTACACATTGTAACGCTGAATAGTGAACAAATTGTTGCAACAAAATTTAGAAACACAGTCAATTGTTTGATATCATCCTAAACAGTTAACGTATCGCTTGAAATATGTTTTCTCACGCTGTTTTCAAACCCCAGGAAGTAGAGGGTTTCCCAACATTCTTACATTAGTCACCCTCTAAAACATCACAAACACATATTGATACCAAAGTACTTTCTTAGCTGTTGGCTGTTTAATACCTCTCAATGCCCAACTTTATAGGAAAAACTCGTGTATTTTGAAATCAACTTCTCAGCGAAATGCAACCATATATTTCTAAAAATAGCGGAACAACGTAAATGGCACATTGTTATATGGAAAAGGATGTTATAAATATTATAAATTTTTCCAAATAATTATTTAACGTCTCAACCTTCCTCTCTCACACACAATCTTTGCAAACAAATAGTAATTTTTGTACGCAAAAGTTGCGACTTTTTTCCCTTCTCTTCCAATTTTACCCAGCTCTCTCCCCACTGTCTCCCTCATCGGCATTGCGGTGCCTTCGTAGAGTAAAAGTACGGACATTGGATATTCACTAGGTATCTAAAAATAAATTGGGAACTAAATAAATTGCCACTTTACCTGGGCATGGCATTAAAAAGGCATATTGCAATTGAAACCCTTGATAGCTTAAGCAATTCCACACTAAACCCTGAACTTATGAGCGTGAACATTCGCTCAATGGTGCTATGTTAAATGAGAGCCATTGATTTGCACTCATTTCCCAACACTTTTTGATGCATTTAAATTTAAAAACTCTCTTCCTTCTTCTTCTAGTTTAAACTTTCTCATTCTTTCCCTTAACATCACTCCCATATATAAGGAAATAATTGACGGGATTTTATACCAACAATGAAATTATAACATTGAGGTGGTTCCATAGTAAAATGAATTAAATGTACTTTTATTCATATTCTGTCTACTAAAAAAAAACTTGTCCTATATCTGATATGAAAAACAAAATAATACCTTTCCGAGGTATTTTATTCTATAATTGAACTTGAAATTACATTGTGTTCAATGGGGGAGTATGAAAAACCCGGGAAAATATAGTAACTTTCCATAAAATATAAATGCCATTTTCGTGGAAAACTATTTATATGAAGGAAATAATCCAGAGAAATCGAATACGAATAAAATATAGGTATCTTACCTCCTTATTATTTTAGTTATTAGGGAATTACTACCGTCATTGAAATCAAAATGGCTCCTATGGCTAGAAAAAAGTGCTCATTTAAAATACATTCGTGGAATAATCTACATTTTTTCTTACTTTTCTTTTGGTTTTCTGTGGATAACGCAAATTTTTTGGACAAAATATAAAATATTTGGAATTTAGTATTTGTTTTGACTCACACATTCACGGCGGAACCTCCTTAATAACGGTTAATACAGAAATATTTAATACATTATGTATACTATTGATAGTTGCAGCGACTGCTTTGTCTAGAATATTAAGAAAGTACGTAATTATGCAACTTAAGAATTACTTAAAATTACATTATATGAATTCATATATTATTTGATTGAGCTAGATGAGTGCGGTGTACAAACCCGATGGCTACAAAATTTTAGGCATTTGCAATGTAGAATTACTTCATTCATTCCTTGTAACCCATGCTGCCGTATTTAATTTTCTTTGGAAAAGCCGGAAGCATGAATATACATATGGATCTAAATCTTCGGCACTACTGTACGGGCAAAGGTGTTGTCAAGCTTTGCGCAAAAGATAGATCGCGCTGCAGTCGGCTTGGTTCCGCTTCTGTGCGTCAAAATTGCCAGTTTAACTGGGAGGCCAATTCCGGTATCTTTATTTCCGGTATTTCCATTTGAATCACGGCCTTTCCTTCGGCATGGGTTATTTGTGAGTATCAAAAATGGCCGGTGTTAATAGACAGGCCAATTCCGGTACCTTTATTTTCAATATCTCCATTTGAATCACGGCCATTCCTTATTGGAACCACCTTTTCCGGAGTGGTGGCGCTTTAATCTGCTAGGTCCTGATTTTTCGGTGCATGCGAAATGTCCACTAGGGGTAAGTTTAGCATCCATGTATATATTCATGGCCGGAAGTAAAGTTTAAGCAGAAGTCTACTTAATCGAGTAGTTGAGTTAAGTTAAAGTTTCACTCGAGGCGTTATCCGTAGAAATCTACGTACATCTGCATATCCACCATGAAATTTAGTTTTTAAAAATTTATATCGTAAAACACACTGGCAGAGAGCATCGCTATTTTGCAAATCGGTGGTGAGGTGCAGCAATGGACGATGTGGCTGTATCGTTAATTTTGAATACTCCTCCTAATAGGGAAAGAGCAGATTAAGGGGTGGGCTGAGAACAAATGAGGGAGTCCAAGGGAGGGAGAGGTCATGGGGTCCCCGTTTGGTTCCCTGCTCGGGAGGAAAACAGAAGAGCTAGTAGTGGTGTAGGGGGTCGGGGGACCGCGGCTGAAATAAATGAGGAAAAGCGCGAGCAGGCAGAGACGAAGGAATGTGAATACCTTCGCAGGAAACGTGCCCTGAATGGATGGATGGAATGGGACACCCTTTTATTTTCCTTCACGGGTGACGAGAGAGGAAAAAAATAAAATAAAGACGCGGTGTGAATTAAAAAAAGAGAAACTCACACTAACGCAGACACTCACGGGAGAAAAATTCGACGAATATATATTTCGGACGAAGACACGGTCGTGCTCGCCATATACAACATCCCACGTGCCCCGAAAATAAATTAAAAAAAAAGTGCCACGGGATCAGTCACACTGCACGCCACCTGCCTCCTTTCTCCGTGAACCGATACCCCCTGCGTTGAAAGCACACCTCTTTGCCTCTACCACTTTCCATCCGTTGCAGCAATATTCACGAGAACGTACCGTCCATCTCCTTCCCAAACACATGTGATTCCACTGCGACGCTGTAGTCCTCACACGGTCCAAATCGCGAAATGAATCCCTTTCTTGTTGAGTTGCTTAGTCTCCCGAACAGAAGGTTGGAGCGATAGGCTGGGGATGGTGTTGCGGAATGTAAATCAGTATGGAGTGCAAAAGCAATGCATTTGGGCCGTTCATAAGCGGGGAGTTCGTTTTTTCCACTGCTTGCAGTAGGTGTGGTATCCACAAAACCCTGCAAGGCTTTGTTTTAACCTAACTAGGAAGTATAAATGAGTTCCAATCAAGAACTGAGTACTTAAAACCCGTATTTGTAATGCGCCGGAGTGTTATATCTTGGACAGATTACAGTGGAAAAGTAATATTTTGAGACAAGCTTAGGTAAGTGAAAATATCAAGCGCTTTCAATTTTCTCTAGTTCATTGCTCACTTATAAACAAAACAGAGTACTTGGTTTTCATTCGTATTAGACTTTGAGCAATAAGCAGAGAACTTAAAGCAGATCGTTAGCAGAGTATATAAAGCTAAATTATATGAAAACTTCGATAATCGCATCCGTCACTGTTATTTTTGCGTTGACATCCAGTTAAGGTGTAGTAAATGAATGATATCAAGTTTTTAATTACTTTTAAGTAAAAAACTTACGTTTTCAAACGCGTATTTGAACGAATTCGATACATTTGACCTACAAATTCCACCCTGACCGTTTTCATTCTATAAAATTCTACCTACCGCCAGGTAAATAAACTTTTTGCCAGCACACATAGTTCCTTATTCATATCTGATCACACAACTTTCACACATTAAATTTAAGGCTCTCATTATGTCCGTCACAACATCATATGAGTTCATTTATCGTATGACCAATTGATTTGAAAGACTTTCTTTTGGTCGTTTTTTAGGGAGGCTGCCAACAGCAGAGATCACTTCCGCCATAAAGCGGATAGGAAGGGTAGGAGGATTGGAAAATGGGAGGAATGGTTGAGATAAACCTAAAGTTGACATTAGCTTATTCATAACTACAAACAACCCTTCCAAACTTGGCTCTAGTACAGGGTCGTCTATCAGCCGAATATTCTATCAGTTTCTCATGAATTGAGGCACTGCATAACATTCCTCACCGCTGAAATTTACATTTGCAGGCCAACATTCACATTCCCCATTCAAACCTTTACCCGCTTTCCCGTATTCCTCCCCGAAATTCCTCCCCTTATTCGCTTGCCTCAATATTCACACTTTTCAGGATGTAGTTCCTTCTCAATTAGGCCTCCATCAAGCTTTGCGCTAACACATTTCAATATCCGCTACTTACAAAAATAAAAACAGACGGCAAAGAAAATTAATCGCACTCAATATCAGTAAATATCTCGATAATATCAAATGACCTGTCATGTAAATGCGACGTTCCATTGTTATTCCTGCAGGTGATATTATGGCCAGGTTCAAACAACTGTGGATCCGGCCCCGCAGTAATTTTAACCGACTTACAAGTGATCACCCAAACGTTAGAAATTCACAGTGAAAAAATCAATTGTCCGGACTGGGAACTTAAGATCACTTCTCTAACTCTCCAGAAAGACCACAGGTTTGGTTTTGGTGTTTCATGATCCCGATAAGTCAATGTACTGAATATTAAAACAATAAAATACCTAAAACCTCGCCTCACCGCCTCATTAATAACAATGTCTCTTATTTATACATTCCTTATTGAGATTGCATTACCCATTATTTTATATTCGTAGAAAAACTCAATCATAAAGTCTGTTTGAAACTTATTCACTTAAACTGGGGGTCAAGCACATACTTTTTGATCGGAAGTGATATTGGTATTGATTGCTGTACTGAATAACTCTTTATTTTCCCCCAAACGGAGGAGAGGAAATCATTATAAAATCTATTTGCGATCCGCTACGCGTCTCTTCACTCAATCAAAATCCCAAAACCATCAAAAAACCAAGCATCTACAACAAATAAATAGCAACTTGAAATACATTAACGGCCATGAATTTTGAATAAAAAGTTTAAACTTCGTTTTTTCAACGTTAAATATTTATTTTAAAGACCATGGTTTCTACGGTTACCAGGTAAAAGTACAAATTGAAGGACACTTATATACTGGATACTCAAGGGTTAACGTTATGACGTTTAGCGGTCGAAGCCATGGTCGTAAGAAAAGAATGTGGAAAAAACAAATTTTAACCATTTTATACTAATTTGATTGCAAGTTCCACAAAGTTTCCACGGAAACCACCAACTTTCTGCCATGAATTTACGATGCGTTGCGTTAAAGTTAAAAAAAAAGATTATGGATAGGTGTAGATGCTCGAATCTGACTAGAATAAAAAGGAAAAGAATGTAAAATTAACAAACAGTAGGGAGGAAAAGATAAAGGAAAAAAATTGTGATGGAATATTGATTGCATGGGAATGGCGTTGCCGAGGAACAGTTGGATATGGAAATTTACTGCGGTGTTTTGACGACCACGTGGGTGGATGGTTAGAAACGCTTCGCTTCATGGCAAATGGCGAAGCGGGTGTGGGCAGAGGGGGGGAGGTATCGGGTGCGAGGATGTGCGTTCTACTATCGATCGTCTTAAAAAGGGGAAGCCATACACGTAGAAGGAATGTTTGAGATCTCGTTTCCAGAACTTGCGTACAGGTCAGGATTAATTCTTCCAAAAGCTGTTGGGCTCTGATGAGGTAGGTCGTCCGAAAAACAAACAGAGGCATTTCTCGTACAGAGAAGAGTGTTGGAAATCACTTGCTAATGGTGATGGAAATGAAAGGACCTACATGCAGGGAACGAAGTTGACATAAAAATATTTCAAATGGGAAAGGAGCACAACCAAAAATTGGTTCAAAACCAAAAACAACTACAGATTTTATCATTTTACGACTAGGTTTCGTCAAATATTCAAAACCATCAGGTATCAACATAGCCAACCTTATGATGTCAACTATTCAACCAAACCGTTTGGAGATATAAACTGTAGAGGCTACCTTCATTTTTTTTCTTGGAGTTACACCATGTGGAAACCGTTTTATTTTATTGATGCTAAGCGCATCAGGCGACAAATTGGACCGTGTTATAAATAAATTGAGAAGTTTAGGCTGGCATATCATCTAGTGGTGCTTAGAGGGTCATAGAGGTTAAATTAGTTATGATTTCACCAGAAATAAGGGTGCCACGATATTCATATTCAAAAAAATCCAGAACTCTTTTTTTCTCTCTAAACCCACGCCCCCACCTGAATTCCTCGAAATCGACCGACTACAAGCTCAGCTGATTCCCTCATCGTTCATTGGGGGCAATTTCCTCGTCGAACAATGGCCTCCCAACCTCCACCCCCATTTCTGTCTCGTCCGCACCACAGTCCCTTTCAAACCCCCCTCCCTCTTAAACACCTCACCTCACTCCACACCCTCTTAAACATCCACCCCAATTCCCCTCATCTGTCCCTTCTCTATCGCTCACTAGACGATTAAAGCCAACATGCGCACATGCACATGAATAAACATGCCCTATTTCGTCACGCTCTTCGGTATTTCGTGTCTCCTTTCAGCTCACATCGATCGCGCATTTGTTGAGACGGCGTTGAGGCCCCAACCACCATCCGCTGCTGTGAGATCATGTCCATCACGTCTCCTGTCCCACGCCAACCTGGCGATTTCTATCGTTTTTCTTACTTTGTGTCTCGGGAATTCACAGGACTTTGAAAGAATGGGAGACACGGAATTCACCTACAATATTCATTTCATTTTACTTGGTGAACTATTTATTGAATGTGATCTCCCTTATCTAGTAAATAAAAAAGATAACTTTAAGCTCTTAAGGATTACGGAGTTGCTACATCTTTAAATTTTTAACGCTAACTAAGAATTTAATTGGGTAAAGCAGCTTTAAAATATTAATCGGCAATTTACTTTTTCTGTGAAACAAGATTTTATTGGTATTTTATCCATGAAATATTTTGACACTTACTTTTTAGAGGGTCAATTACAAGCCGGACGATACCTGTCGTTTACTTTCCTTCTAAAGAATCGACAGTGCAGTAGTGAAAGATTGAATTCTCCGAATATTTGATTCTACCGGGTGAATTACTGAATGTGATCACTCTCATCTCCCAAGATAAAAAACATATTTATATATTATTAACAAGTTCAGATTTGATTCAGCTCTAACTTCTAAGTTAAATTTCAATAAGAATTACTCAGAGTAAATGAAAATTTTAAATCTTTATCATTTAGATTTAGAGTTTCAAAAATATCACTTGACTCAACGAATTTTAAACGCTTTTTACTCTTCCATACTTGCTCTATCATTGGCAGGACAAAAAGTGTGTATTATATATTCGTTGATAAGGCAAATTTGGCAAAATTCCACGTTAAAAAGGTACGTTTAAAGTAATCATGCTCAAATAATGAATATTTAGGTTTAGTGCTTTCCCGGCGTATTAACTTGGTGAAGCTTTCTCGGGTTTCCAAACGGGTGATGGTCTCCATGTAGGCCGAAGTTTCGATGACTGAGTCAGACATCGAAACGTCGGCCAACATGGAGACCATCACCCGGTTGGAAACCGGAGAAAACTTCACCAAATGAATATTTATTTAAAAATAGTAACAACGATATCCAAATGAATACATCCTGAAAAATAGAATGATCGAGTCAAATCTAAACGATTGAGTGAAAGCAATAGCAAATTTGTTTTTGAAATTTTATGTTAAAAACTAGGAAAATCATTGATGCATTAAAACTTAACTTAAAAATAAACGAAAGTTAAACCTTATAATTCATGGCAGCTTTAATTCTTAAACTCATGGCAGCTTTAATCCGCCGGATTGAGTTCTTTATTATCGTCCATATTTGGATAGAAGAATTTTGCATCCCCTATTCATAGCTATTGTTGTATATAGTCATTAGTGTGTCATCGATAGTTCTGATTAGAACTGGATAAGTCTCCCTGCAAAACGTTGCGCAGTGGGGCCAAAATCCTTTAGGATGGCAAACACTAGAAATGTCATTAAAATTCGCCTAAAAACGGTACGGTTTATAGCGTGGTTGAAACCGAATATGTTATCAAAAATTTAAAACGCCTGATGCAATACGACAATTTCCATTACAGCCCTGGATTTTTTATACATGCATTTAATTATGCAACGAGCATTACATACGAAATGTAAGGATCACTTTATGGATTAGTCGGGTTACGGGGCATAAGGTGAGCTGTTTCTTTTATCTTCACTGGTATAGGTCTAAAAAAGTTAGTTACATTCTTATGAATCACTACCCTGGATTACCCCACTATATAATTTTTATTAGTAAATTCATGTTATTTTAAAACATTGAATATATTGTTTCACTAAATTGATCATTAATTCTTTTCTTAAATTAACATAGTACGTTTCATCTGACCTTGTCACTGTAAGCAAAGTGAGCTGCATATCTGTCACTCACGCAAAGAATTATGCGCGAAAGTTATTATTACCAAACTGTTTCATGCATTTTTGTAGCTTACATCACTCTCAATAGTACACCATGGAAAATACCTAAAATAGAAACTTCATATTTGTGAAATTATTGCGTTTTGTACGTGGTCAGTTCCACTGTATGACGGGCAGAAGGAATTATTTAACTCAGGTGAGAACTCAGAAGAACGTTTTCCTTGAAATCGACATTTCCATAATTCTAAATTATACATTGGTAGAGTTTTCAGACTTTTTTCATATCAATGTAACGACAATAGTATGTATCTTCATTTTAAAAACATAAATAAATGCAGGGATGGATTGAAAAATAATATAAAAATATTTTATTTGATATTCCGAATGTTATGTCTGATATTATAACTTTTGCAGCCCTGATGTAGCATATGTTATGGTCAAAATAATGAAAACTTGGCTATGAGATGAGTTTTTATTTACCAAATCCTCTACTGCTATTATCATGGTTTCTAATAGTGTGATCAACAGAATATCTGAAAAGTAATCACCAAAATCGCAACCTCTCAAATTTCCGTCACCCGGAAAAATATGAAGCACACAGCACGGGAAACCTTGGCGGGGTCTGGACAAAAAACAGAGTTGACTCAGATGTAGGGGCGACGTTTCCTTTCCAGCTCTCTCAAGGGTCACCCTTATAATGTGTGGTGAACCCTGAAGGCGGAGCCACCTCGGCGGAAATCCACGACAAGGGAGAAAAAAAATTGACGGACATGGCGAAAAACGAAAAGAAAAAATCCGAGGCAATATGTTTATTCTGGTGCACATTTTTCAAATCAAGAGTTTCTTAAACTTTATCCTCGGGGAAGAAATAGGGGAGAAAAGGAAAAGGAATGCTTTTAAGACCCGTCCATTTTTTGCTCTCTCCAGGGTATTTCCAATACTAAATATATTCCCCTCTTGAGGGTTCTGTTTTTCTTAAAAGCCTTATTAGGAACAAGCATAGAAATAATTTTTTTACTATATCATATATAGGCCTTCAAGGAAGTTTGAAGTATGGGGTATAAATGTTGGTAAAACATTGTCTGTAACAATTCACTTGCAGTTTAAGCTAGAACACGTGGTAATATTCAGTATGTTTAATAAATTTACCTCACTTATGCTTAACCAATATTTACTTACATCTATTCTTTCAACTCCTCTTTCAACTCAAGGCCACAACTTTGAACGATATCCAATAAACATTGAAAAGGCTTTTTAAACACCGCTTTAAAGACTATTATCCGTGATGTCATAGACTTTATTCATAGATACGGCAAAAAATGTAAATTTAAAAGCTACATTCTACTTAGTTAATTTATAAAATGAACTATGTCTAAGCCAAAAAAGGCCAATTTTCAGGATCCACACCACCACTGAAAATTTCCAATGTCCTGAAATCCATCCGCGATTAGTTTGAAAAAGAAGGATTTGATATAAATTTTCCTTCTAGGCAATTGCTTATTCTTGATTAAGCAGTTCCTGAACTTTATGGAAAATACTTTTGTAAGGTACACCACTGAAATGTGATTACCAATAGTGTGTTCCACCAAAAATCACATCAACGTTTAGGTTTAGAATTTAAACGCATTTGTCCACAAATCATGATCAACTAACGGTTGAACTAAAACAAAGTTAAAAAAGTAAATAGAGAATTATATTTAACTAGCAGCTTAAATTGTACGTTGATGCAAGCACGAGCAATAAAATAAAATTACGGGCGTAAAGAGCAAAAATTCGGTTTAAATCCCTAATTACCCTATATTGGCCAAAACTAACATTGGATTATTTGGAGTAAAAAAATTAAATAATCAGATAAAATTCTGAATTTTGGAAAATAACGTTTGTATCATCCCTAAGCTTAACAAAGTCTTTAAATATATTAAAAGCAAAAAGGTTTCCATAGGAACTCTTAGGCTTCCGCGGAGTCATTCCGATGGTAGTGAAGGGTTTTCGGGCTTTCATCCGCGTGGTTCAACTGCCGTTGACGACAGTTTCAATAGCATTGCAGCTTTGCTTTTCCCAGGGGTAGTACCGATTCCGAAGGGGATATTATTGTTTGAGTTGCGCTACCATAGCTTCTGTATTTACTGTCAAGTAAAGTATTTTAAATGCGTTTAAGCTGGTTAATACATTTATTTGTAAACGTTATCCGTGTGCTTTGAATTTAAAGCACAGTGCAACCATTTCATGGCTGAAAGTTATCGTTAAGGAGAGGTATATTCAGAGAGACGACATCGGTAACGTAAAAGTTGAAGAAGATAAGGTGGGTATTCTGGAGGGATTAAGTAACCAACCCATCGTGCTACCAAAGGTCCGATACGAATAAAAACCTAGAAAGTGTAACGGAGTAAGTTACAACTGTAATAAGAATTGCACGACAGGGTGTTTTTCCCGTCAAAGGTACGAGGCGAGAGGTTGTAGAACATAATGATATGAAATAACAACAAAAGTGGTCGTATATGCCCACTTAATTTTTAACACTACATCTAGTTTCAACGCATTAACGCGTCATCCAAGAAATGGGTTAAACTTCCTTTTGTGGGGAAGGACACACATACAGCAGCAAAGTGTTTCCAGAACGACGTCTACAGATCTTTTTTTTTATACCTCTACCACTTTAAGAAGCATATTGAGCAAAACCGTCGATGGGGTTTATCGCACAATCAAGATCCGGTGTATATGAAATAGCTTGTGAAAGTTGTGACTCAGTGTATGTGGGGCAGACGGGGAAGAATTTCAGGACACGGGCTAGAGAACACGAAAGTTGCTTTCACAACAATGAAAAAATCCTATTTAGCCAAACACCTACTAGAAGAAAACCACAAGTGCAGTTTCAACCGATGCATCCTGTATTTTGAACGGAAGGGACGACAGTTAGATGCCCTCGAGCAGTGTGAAATCATAAAGAGGAGGAAGAGGGTACTAATTCTAAGGAATGACATTAAATTTCAAATCCATTCCCCGATACTGTCCCTCTTGCCCTAAAACCATCCCGCCCCCTCCTTCCCTTACCCTCATTCCCCTTCTTCTCATTTGCTCACCCATATATATTGACTCCCATCACCCGGAACCAGTAACAGTACCTGAAGATGACGCATCAATGCGTTGAAACTAGCTGCAGAGTTAAACATTAAAGTCAACATATACGACAAATTTTGTTATTATTTCATTTTTCCCGTCATTTTGACGGGTTACTTGCCAATTTTTAATAACAATAATATGTAAAATGGATTTAGTAATTCGTGTATAAAGTAAGAAACTTCTTGGCCTGCTCTCTTTCACTCACCATGGGTTATTTTATTATCCAGTGTTTTTACCTTTCCTCTGTTTATGGTCCTCGCTTTGCTCCACGTGGAACCAAATTCCAGCCCCCTTGTATCGCTCTCACTCTATCCTTATGCAGTTTCCCCGCCTCCCCAGAGAACTCCCTTTCCTTCCCCCCTTCAGCCCCCTCCCTTGCTACACGCTTCCCACTTCATCACCCTGATCTTTACGAGCGCGAATATTTTTCAACGTTCCCCCCGTGGCACGAATATACTTCTTTCCTCGCTCTCTCACGCCTTCCCCAACTTCACTCTCTCCTCATCAACCAGAACTCCACTCTATCAAAGTTTACGCCCCACACCCTCGGCCCTTCCTTCTACCCCGAGAAAAGAGTCAAAAGAAACCTCTCCCTTCCTTCCCATGTTATCAGTACCCAGGTCTTTGATGCATTATTTTTCTTAAGCCCAAAACAAATGAAGATCTTTTTGGTCTTACTCTCACCATTGAATATATCTCTCGTGCTAGCTTCTCTAGAAATATACATCCACATAGCCTACAAGCCGCCTTTAAGGTGTAAAGCACGTTGTGAGTTTTCAACAGCATGCATTGCATTTCCTTTATATATATAAAATAAAGTAGAAGTTTGTGAATATTTTTTAATCTTCTAATCCTTTTTTTGTCCTATTTTTCAATGGTACATGCATCTGAACCATAGATTGCAACGCTCCACAAGAATGTTGTCTCATTTTCTTTGAAAACAGTACATAAGTAAAAAAAGTGAGTTTTTGAAAGAAAAATTTAAAAAACTTAAAATAACGATAAGGGAGAAACGTTTCACATAGACACACCAATCTACGTTCTCTTGTAATAAAACAATGAGATTTTACGTATTTTTCTGCTGCATATAAGTGTTGCATTCTTAAGTTTAATACTAATACAAAGTTAAGCTCCCTCGGTACATCAGCGTATTTCACTAACCAGATGATTAGAATATTGGAAAAATATTCCTCGGCAATGAAAAATTAAGACCACAACAGAAGCACCAAAGATATATTTGAATTGGTAATATAAGAGAGGGAGTGTGAGATAGAAAAAAAAACAAAATATAATGTCACAGAAGGTCAGCCATATTTTGTTGCACCCTTTTACCTATAGAACGAGGCTTCCACACCCTCACTTAAAGAACGGATAAATGTATCGAGAATTAGACTGCTGGGAAGATGCAGAAGACTTGAATCCAATGTTGATACCTACGTATTTTTAAGACTTGCCATTTCACATGTGACTTCTTCTATTGAGATTAAATCAACACTAGAAAATATGTTAGGATAGAATAGAATACTAGTTCGGATATGTTCAAGGGGCTTCTATTTACCATGGTGCATTTATGAACCTGGAAGATCTAAGAAAATAATTAAGATTTAACGAAGACTATTGTTAACCAAAGTATGCAAAGAGCAACACAAAGATGAACTATTTTGGCCCATTTTTACCATGTTGGGTTAATGTTAACCACCAAGTGGAATTGTATTTTTGGTAACTTGGTGTAAACTGAGAGTTCAAGGTTGGTCAACTTCATCAAACTGACTGGTAGCTGACGTGAGCGTAGGCAATGCGAGAATGTATTAACTTCGGTTATGAAGAGGGATTAAATAAATATATTTTGATATTTACTTTACTTAACGAGAATATATAAATTTTTTCAGAGATTATAAAACCGGGGCTTTATCTCATGCAAATTGCTTAGGCAAAAATGCTCTGGGCCATGCGCCCTATATCACTTTCTGGAAGAAATTCTGCCTCTTTTGAGGGCACAAGAACTTGAGCTTCCACCTCCTTACTACTCCCAAAGGACCCACTCGTTAGTTTTTTATTTTTCATCCAGCTCTCCACAACGCCCAAGCTTTGCGTCCTACTAGAGTCACCTCAACACCAATTCGATTAAATCACAATAGAGACGGGTATTTTCAAATATTGCTGCGTAGTGTAGTGTTTTTTCAATGGTCTACATTTCATGACAGGGCAAGTCCAGGATGTTTATGTGTGGTAAACTAAAACCTATTTTTCAGCCGTTTCTTTACTGTCATGCTAAGAGTCTTATTGTTTGTCAAGTAGGTACATCAAAATATAGAATAGTTGAAGGAGTTGATACCATAAGAGTATAAATCAGATTTTCATCCAAAGTGTTGAAGTTAGCGTGTATCGGAATACATCAGCGCTATTCAGAGCACACTAACGGATAAGCCTGTGGCGACAGGGACCGCTCTAGCAATATAGGCGCCCTAGGCGAAATATGAAAAAGGCGCCCCTGAAAAAATTTCGCTCGTATTTATCGATTATATCCCTTTTAATATCACAATAGGTTAAATTGCACAAAAAACAATCTTTTTTCCCAAAAATATCAATAAACATATATTTCAATTATTTTGTATTAATATAATTATATTTTTGATACATTTTATTTCTACCCACCGAAGAATAGGCGCTGGCCTATTTTACGTATTTCAACATCATTCAAAGGACGGGAACTGCAAACGGGGATCGCACATTTTTACAATAACTCGAACTGGCAGATGAATTTCATAGAAGTTTACATAATTGAATAAAAATATCCTAACATGAATAATTAAACATTAATGAATCCTCATAAACAACCTAGTTGTAAAATAAAAAGCACTTACGTTGCTTCCACGTTGATCCATCCCCACGAGCAGGCGCGCTGTTTACTTCGTTCACAACGGGCGACCTTCTCTGTCACTAACTCGATTCACAATGAGCTGGGACTGAATATTTCGCTGACACCGACATACATTGGAAGGAAAAAGCCTGATAGAGAAATACAATGTTGGTTCGAAAAGGTTACATTGTTTTTCGCAGAGTTATCGACCGTAAATTGAAAACCGTTTACTTTGTAAACGGGCGCGCACGCCGGAAGGTTAAGCACCTAACAAGCCCTTTACTTTATGAAATAGGGTTAGATATGTTATCGAGTTTTAGGTAATAAGGTTGTCGGACTATAGGGTTTACTATTTCCCTCCCCCTTCTTTTTTTCTTTTTTCTCAATTTTTTTTCTCGATTTTTTCCCTTTTTTCTCTTCACTTGTCATTTCGGCGCCCCTCAAATCGCGGCGCCCCATCACTTCGCCTTGTTCGCCTATATGGTAGAGCGGGCCCTGTGTGGCGAGGTTACTCTGATATAAAATTGACAAATAGAACGTTTGGTAGTAGTCAGGCATTCTTATCATACTTTACAATGTTTTCCAGACTATTTGTTAAAATGGGAAAGATTTTTATCATAAATCTTTCTTAAACTATTTACCCACGTTTGATGCCTAGATAATGAAAATCAACACAAACAGCGACGGGAGTGATAAACAAAGGTCTTTTATTGTCTTTTGTACGACAAATCTGCTCTCAGTCGGTTTTGAGTTGCGCTACCTAGTGCGCTGGACCTGAAACGAATGGAAAGCAATTGCACTGTTGGGTTGAAAAATGAGCAGTGCACTAGTGTAAATGAAATACGCCCAATAAAATATGCATGGGAAGGTTTTTCGTTCATATAACGCAAATATTGCCAGTGTCATACAAATCCATTCCACACACCCTTGAGGTGGCTCCTGTGTTAAAACGCAGTAACGGTTATCTACCAAAAGTACAGCTGTTTCCAGAAATATGAGGGCTATATTTAGGGTCCACTAAAAATTATGAGTCTAAACATTAATAAAGTAGTGATGAAATATATTAAAGAATATGAAAACTAAGTGATATAGTTTTACCGTTTACGTAGAATAGATTAGAAAATATTAACAAAGCAGATAACCAACTAGCTAACGTATAATTAGAAACCAAATGGCAGGTGGTTCGTAGATTGCCCTAGCAGAGTAAAAAATCACAAAATCAAAAAATGTGCAAAAAACTTTTTTTTTCCCGTAATACAAAAATGGCCGGCATCTTAATACACTACATCACACATCATTGAGATGGCTCGGTGATTGTGGTGTCTTTGGCCTTGTAGTGCACCATAGGAGAACGAAATGTATATAATCGCGTATGGGATTGGTTTAAAGTCCGTACAATGCAATAGCGCATTTGAGAGTTATAAATGCAGTCAATAGGTAAACACGTTCCATGGCCACTGGAAAAGCAAATCACGTGAACAAATAATCAAATATGTTTGTTCACACCATATGATCGTAAAAACATCGTTTACCTTTTTAATTCTACTAACTACTGTGCGAGCCACCCGATACGTGAATAGCAGGGGGTATTAAGGACACAAACCACGTCATGGTGTTCAGGAGAATCTAAGAGGTATGTGAAAAGATGGTGTGTATTTCGGGAGTATTCTCAGTGGATCTGTTAGTATTTTGGCCACTTATTGTGCATGAGAATAAAATATTTTTGTACTAAACTGTTCGGCAAAATATCTCTCTTATTTTATTTTTCTTGTCGGAACTAGATGTGTATTTTGGCGCTAAATTATATTTTCTGTGTTACATTAAAGTATATCCGTTCTGAATTTCTCAAGCAATCTAAGCCTAGCGTGTAACCTCCGAATGTCCCACTCGTGATTCCCCTGAAAGAAAAGAAACACTCTTTGTTCGCTCATTGCAATTTTAACTAAGCACTTCTTTTATTTATTTTCGAATTAAATCTATGTGCCCAGGGTCTAAAATTGCTTTACATTTTTTTCCCAAAATGCTTAACTGCACTTGTCTTGGATGAATCTTGGATGGATTGTAAAGGCGACACATATATGTAATGTAATGTTTATAATTACCGTGTGGTAAAAATCTTTCCTATTTAAGCTAGCAGTAAGCACAATTT
Organism: Pyrrhosoma nymphula; assembly: GCA_963573305.1. NCBI lineage: Eukaryota > Metazoa > Arthropoda > Insecta > Odonata > Coenagrionidae > Pyrrhosoma > Pyrrhosoma nymphula. Next base: position 42,505,131 of record OY754337.1, on the reverse strand, counting down.
GGTACACAATTGCTTAAGTTATTCGGCTGTAATTATTGTGTACTTATCGAATTCACCTACAGGCAGATGTAGTTGAGTTAGATCACCCAACGGCAGTAGTGCCATTCCCTGCGAGGGCACAATCTCTTGTGCCTTCAATTCCTTATTACTCCCCAAAGGTCGACTTATATTCTTTCTTTCTCACCTCGTCCTCGGAACACTACGACACTTTTCCATTTCCCCTCCCCTTACCCTCGTGCCCTTACAGAGTCTCTCTCTTATCTTCACAGAGTTCTCGGGAATAAAATTCTCAGAACAATGTCCCAAGCGTCGAGTCGTCCGATGTGGGTGACGAAGATCTCCGGTGTTCGCCCGATTTACGGCCTCCGATCCCATCCAGTTCACCTGGAGTTACCTCGAAACGCAATTGCACTCACCATTGTTCTGCTTCCCATACCATGCTCAACCCCCGTAAATTTTCCATTTGATTCGGCTGAGCCAAGGGTAGCGAAGGGGTATTATTTATTATTTTTTTACATTCTATTTTCTCAATCCCGTTAACCTTTCTCGTTCGCAAATTTCACTCTATTTTCGGGAGCGGAAATAAGGCTACGACGCGGATTGAAAGAGCTCATCCTGCCTCCCACGAACCAATCGGAAGTCGCAACGCGAATTTCGCATGGAGACAACCAAGAAACGAAACCGAATGTTTGAGCGGAAGTGCGACTTCTTATAAAATATCCTTATAGTTAAAACGGTGGTTAGCACTATAAATAGAAACTAGTAAAAATATATGGAATACTATTAGTTACTATAGAAGTTACAGCCTTTAATATGATGTAATTCAGGGCTTCGAATATTAGTTTTGACGTTTCAATTTACTTTTAAGTATCTAGTTGTTTATCAATAGTCTTCTTTAATTATAGGTGATATGACACACCGTTCTATATTTAACGTATACATCTGCTTTATTAAAATATGTTTAATGCCGGCGATTACTAACGAAATATTTAAAATGTACGCAAATTTACAATTTTATCTTTTAGATATTAAAGTACAGTTAATCCTTTTTCGGCTACAATATTTCAATTCATTCACGATTTCTTAGTATTAATTGAAAAGGTAAAAATACGGAGTAGTCAATTTTTATCCTAAACTACAGTCTTTCATTTCATAAAATAAATTGTTTTGCAGTGTTACATTATAGAAACAGGTATACAGTTAATAGACAAATGTTGACATCTTTGGATAAATGAAATCATAAAATGTGCATTATTGATTACTCAGGAAAATAGGGAAAATGATGATATAGTCTCTCACAAAAGATTAGATACCTTTGCGGAGATAATTTTCTTTTTCTTAGTGGTCATTTTAAAGGAAACATTATGAACACGCAAAATATTACTAAGGTAGCAGATGCATGGAATGCACAATAATGGGAAACACTATTGGCATTATATACAAATTAACATTAAATTTTACCCATTGCCAAATATAATACCATGTATGTATGAATGGTATTTCATATGATGTGTATTTCATATATTCGTTGTTCATGCGTTTTCATTGTGGTTTTCCAGTCATAATTAATATTTATAAATAAATCCAAAAGTTGCAATAGGTATATAACTGTTGTTAATAAATTAAATGAAGCCTTGTACATGTCGAGTTTTTGAACTGGCAGCTGTCGGGTTAATAACTCAATCTATTTAATTAATTTATTTAGTAATGCATTTCGTCATAATTATTTATTAACAGATTTTGCCTTTTTAATTTATTAGTTTATCTTGACATATTTAGTCAGTTAATAGTCATAGATTGATTCCCTATTGATGTGTTTATAACGAAAACATGCATTCCTTATAGACGAGACCTATTGGAGTTTGATGGTTGTGAGCCAATAATACTGGGTAGGAGAGAATAATAAAGGAATCAAGACTAATTATGACAATATTTGTAGGCAGAGATGGATACGAACAATTATGTGCTGCACGACGTCAACCTCAAAAACTAAACTTAGAAAATTTAAGTTAAGTGGTAGCTATGCTGTCAGAATGCCTAGGTTGCTAAGCTGACAGAGTAGCAATGATAAAATACTCACAGTAACCGTTCTCTAGGTTCTGCTACACTTTGATAAAACATATAACATAACATATTTGGTGAATGAAATAAGCATATAAGCGCAACAGTCATGCATTGCTCATTTCCAATGGTGGTGACAGTATAGTTAGTTTATTTATCTAATAATTTGAACCTCAAAACCTGATGAATATCATTTATCACAACAGTACCTTTTGTATTTATCGTGATTGTACTAAAAGATTCTCTTGACATAACTGATGCGTACTATCACACGTGACTTTATAAAGGTAACCTATTCAATGAAATTTAAAAACATACATATTTTTTTAACGTAATTTCTCAAAAATTACGAAAAAATAGTGTCAATTTCACTATCTTTCTTAATTTAATTTGTTAATGAGGAGTATTATATATACTATTTGTAACATAAACATTAGTATGTAGTATATATGCAATATACACTATATGTAATAATAGTAATAGATTGATTCCCTATTATTCTATTTACTAGACTACACGCATTTGTATATAGAATATAGAAAATATATAGTGTCTTCATAAAATATATGCCTTCTTTATAAAGCATACTACCATAAACTATAATTTACTGTATGCCTTAATGCATGAGGAATATATAGTATTATATAACAAAAATAATGAATGAAAAATGAAACCTATAGCTTCAGTACCTTATAATGAATTAGAAATGCGAATAGAGAAATATATTTTACTCTTTCGGCCAGGTGCTAATTTTGCGCGTAAAATTACTTTCTTCATCTTGAACAATTATTTTCATCCATTTTACACTGCAGTTTTTTATTTTGCACCGTTTCTATACATGAAAACACTGCAATGCTCATACTATAACCTAGCTATGCTTAAATAATTATTTTCCACACATTAATCATGGTAGGTGGAAGGAAGGCAGACCCTGCACTCTAAATAGAGAGAGTAAAACATTGGGCAATTTTTACAAGATATGTCACAAATCTAATGGCATAGTCCACGTAGTAACATTGTTCATCGTGAAACTGAATAAGAAGGAGGGCACAAAGATGAGGTATGGTGTAACGTGCAGCCGAAAATTGTTGATAGTTTAAATATTATAAATCTAATTAGTGGTTATTATTTCAAGGTTATATTTAAAAATGACACTATTTACACTTGACAAGTAAGTCTACAGCTTTCAGTCTAAAAATGTTTTTGAGCAAGAATACCCACAGATGACCAAAGATAAGAATATAAGTAAAATTTATTTTTATGGGCCGTAAGGTAATTATTTTATAAATATTAATATATTAAAAAATAAATAAATTTTATAAATGCTTCAAAACAATTGAAAATTCAATGCTTATATACTATGAGAACTTTCATTCAGAATCTCTTCAAGCAAGGGATTGGACAAAACAAATAGCGTTTATCGTGTAGAATATGTGTTAATTCCTTTTCTGCAATTATTGAGATCAGCAAAATACTTATACGCACTGAAAACCTTATATTATATCCACATATTTAATAAGCATTTACGCATTTTCTTGGGCACTAGTCCAATACATGAGGCACAGTATATTCTGTTTTCGTTCCCCATTTAAGCGTAGTACGCTGATTGTAGGTTAAAACTAGACCGATTAACCAAAGCGTAAGCTCTCCAGTGAGCTCAAAACACATTTTACCTTTGTTAAAAATAGCCCATTTATGTCGAGCTAATTCTTTTTTTATTCACAAAAGATAAATTCTTATCCTCATCCTTTACCGCCGCAGTGTCTATTTTTTTGAACTTATTTCCATGGATGGAACGCATTGAAACTTCTTTGGTTATAAACTTGAATGTATGCTGACTAGCTCCATGAATGTAACGTTCTCTTTAAAATAGGGAATGAATATCCACGGATGTTTGATAGTAAGTTGAAGCTAACATCAGAATTACGACTCCTCGGAGTTTGAGGAACAGAATTATATGAATGATTTGCATAAAAAGTAATTAAAAAGAAAAGTAATTGAATATTTTCTTGAAAAATGTAATAAAGTCTAATAAAGCATTAAAACATGAAAGTATACATTTAAAGGTTTAATTGAAAAAAATATCACAATAACGATAAATTAAGATTATGCACAAGGAACTGGGAATTTAAAAAATGAAAAAGAGTAAATATTATTTTTTGTGATGGACAGCCGATGGCCCAACTAATATCTGTAAAATACCTTCATGACCTTCGGAGTGAGTTTATATTGTTTATCAGACGTAAAGTGAAGTAGAAGCTACTTGCGATAGTGATTTATTCAAAGACAAATCCGAAAATTTAGGCAATACACTTTGCCATTAAACAAATTAAGATATTTTTCCCGAGAAAAAGGACACATTTCAGCCTCTTTCCAGCCTGTAATGGTTTTTATAGTATATGAATAGTTTTCATAAGAACGGAGTGCAATACTACCATTCCCAACGTGGAACAGTTTTTCTGACATAACGAATTTTGATTGACGAGTAAAATTGGTAATAATAATTTTTTAGTCTTATTCGTTTTTCTTTGATATGACGTAACATGCATTGGTCCTCTTTTCAACACAGGAGTATTTAGAAATAAATTGTTGATGCAAATTCCGAGAGAGTTTTAGCACAAATTGGAACGACGAATTTGCCATACACCATCTTCATCTGGATAACGACCTTCTTTAACATTTCTACCCTTTCTACTAGTTTCATTATCACTAAGGTAGATATTTTCCGTCCCAGACAGTTGTCATTTCACGCCCAGAGTACCATAATAAGGCCCCAGATATACTCCAAGATGTACAAAATAACTTTTAACTCAGGAAATAGTTGCAGAAATATTCATAAAGCCCAGGAATTGGTAATAAGATTAACACTTATTGACCTAAGCGTAAATTTCGAGATTTATATAGACTACAACCGCAACATAGTTTGGAGAATGTTCTTACACCAATAAATATGGCGACTGACCTTAAAGCAGAACTTGCGGCAACTTATCTCACGCAGAGTCTTCTTCTAACCTTATTTTAACGGAAACGGTACCGATGGACATCATTTAGCATGTTTTTGAAATATAACTCCGAATAAGGGATGGGAAGAGCTTAATTTAGATTTGATATATAGTTTCTGACTCTTCTCAAAGGAACAAAATCACTCTCCATTCCCTTGACAGCAAGTGACGCAGTCCCGGTTCTTTAGCAGTAGCTCCCGTTCGGTCCGCATGTCCTTGAGAGGTAAGTGGGTAAATTCCCACGCCTGTTTCTCCTTGCCACTCGAAGCACATCCGAAATGGAGCCTCCATTCTCCTTTATCACGTATCTTCTCCTTTATCACGTATCGTCTTCCAACACTCTTCTCCCACCTTCCCCGCTTCTTTTTAAAGCCCTTCTCGGTTTCACCCTTCTCCGGATTCGTCATATGCTCCGCAAGAGCTGCCAGATGCTAAGATTTCAACATCGCATAGCGAAATACGTTTTGAATCGTAAAACACGTGACATGGATTCAAATTGCATCGGATGCATCACAATACATCGCGTTGTATCGATTTCAATTGAGCTTCGTTGCTTAACTTCGCGCATAGCATTACATCTCAAAACATACCACTGCGTCACACATTGGATATATCGTATCACAGTGCACAACACCATAAATAGCATTTTATTGTACATTCAACAGTAAAAGTGACGATGGGAATCTGTGACTGTGCCACGACTCGGACGGAGTACGAAACTTAAGACAGATCCTGAAACTCGGACATAGCACGGAACTCGGACAGAGCTTGAGACCTACACCGAGTTCAAAACTTGGAACAGCTCTTGAGTCAGAGAGAGCTCGGAACTCGCCCTTAGAATGTAATAAATTTACGAGAAAATGTTTTGTATGTTATCAGCAACATTTGAGAGGATACGCGGTAATTAGTATGGTAATTAGTGGCAGAGTGTTCTATGCAGAGTGTGCAGAGGGTTCTATGGTAATTAGTGGCAGAGTGGGAGACGTGACATGATAATTCTGGATCGTAGTCTGCTACCCGTTCTTCGCAGGTTTGTACAATGCACATCATCGCACACCTTCACCCCTCTAGCCTCAACCTCTTCCTACTATCTTTCTATCTATTTCCTAATGAATTGCCATTGCATGAAGGTATTCACGTTAGCATAACGTGGCTCGAGCTCGGTACGAGTCGCTGCGCAGGGAGAAACTCCCACATTTACCTTTGCTGTTGACTGTACATATACCATTAAATTGCATACATCGCATTGTATTTCACAATTTGGGATGGTATTGCATATAACATGGTTTTCTTCAAAAATATATATTTAATTGCATTATTTTGCATGCTGAATTTCACAGTTTCATATATACTTATATCCAATCACATTACTTGAAATTGCATTCAGGGGTGGGCCAAATTGGAGACCGAGAAGAGGCGGAAAATGAACGATAAATTGCGAAAACATAGCTTTTTTTTACATATTCATAATTGATATTTCATAACTCTCTAAGAAATTAATATTTATTAATTGTTCATTAAAAACCTTCTTATGAGCTTCCGGGGAGATAGAAGTAATTAAAAAGTTATAAAATTGGTTTAAAACTAGAACCGCGGACTTTTTCGTATACCGTTAACGGTGGTGGGGGTCATTTTGACCCCCGCTTATTTTTTCAATTGTTTTCACTCTTTTGCAAGTTTTTTTGATTCCTCTACTTAGCTATTGTTAGATTTAGGCTTATGGGCTGCCATTGCCTTATTCGGCTATACAGGGTTAGGTAGGCAATCCGCATCACTCAAAAGTACTGAGCTTTTTACTCTTTTTCTTATATGATTTTTCTTTTATGAATTAATTACAGTTATAGTCTTTCTTTGGTGAAAATGAGAGTATTCACTAAGAAATATGTTATTTTATTAGTGAAGAATGAATGTAACACTAATGTACAGAAATGTGACTAAGGATAAAAGTTACTAGAAAAACCTACATTTCAATCAAATTTTGGTAAGGGTAAGTAAAACAATAATAATTTTTCCGAACAAAATGTGAAAATAATTTTTCCCCTGGCATACAGGAAGGGCAGTTCACCTTAGTTTCACTTGTAGTGCCACACACAAACTTCCTGCAGCCTGCACGCACACACAACATATACACAACTATAGAAACTTATTACAACTATATAAAAATTCATATTATACACAACTAGATAAAAATCCATGCATTCATGGCAGCCAAGTCTAGAATATTATATAATACGTGCATTGACCAACGTCAAGTGCATTCTTTAACAGAGTACAGTCGGGCAATTTGGTCAACAGCATCCACCCCAGCCTTAGTATGTTTGTAGTAATCTATAGTTTCAGGTATTTTTTTCAATATTTGACCAAGCAACACTTAGATGCATGGTACACAATAACACTACGTTCTTTCCTACTTTACCCTGATAGACAGAGCGGCATAATCAATTTTCAGAAGGACCTTTGAGTAGCGCTCATAGATTGAGACCTGCACTGCTTGTGGTACTTCACGTCCCATACGGCTCCTTGTCCCAACTAAACTAGTTTGCTTAGCTTTCAGATTCTTTGCCAAATGCAAGGAAGTAAAAAAATTATCTGTAGTTCCGTCCCTTTCCAAAGAATGGATCACTCAACGTCATTACCATGTGCTCGCCTAGATTTACATCGGGAGGTCTGTCCTCAATTTTACCCAGGTATGGAATAGCATGGCGCATATACTTACTCTTTGGGTTCATAAGTATCCGGAACTTACTGACAGGTTTATTGGGTTTATTTGGCATATACTGTGTAAAAGGGCACCTGTACAGAGATGGGAATAACTGTTCATCTGCGGTCAAATTGGGCCCTGGTTTGTACAGATTCTTGCTGTTTTCGATGTAATGGTTCCACACATCAGCAACCAGGGATAACTTATTGGTTTGAAGACGCACTGCTCTCTAACCTCTGATATCAAACCTAAGGAACCGCATTATTTCGTGGAAACGATCCCGAGACATGACCGTTGCAAAGAAAGGTGGCCCCAGTTTGTGGACAAAAGACTGTCATTTTCTCAATCTTTACGTAAAAAAGGTGGCATATTGGATCTGCAGTGAGTCGCTCTTTTCCTTCAGCTGAGCTATTACTGACTGCGAAGAGGAAGCAACACTACGCCGCCACTCGGCAGTAGTGAGATATTCCCTGCAAGTCTGAACAAGTCTGCCAAACAGTTTTCCAGACCTACCGGTACACATCCTCTTCCTGCTGCGCATCCATCGCCCTTCCCCGATGTGACCGACGCTTATTGTCTCTTCGTACGTTAATCGGAGTTGGAAGTATGCACAAATTCCACTGTGGAATAGCAAATTTCCATAAGGGGTCAAAATGACCCCTTCCGCCGGAAACGGTATATCATCGCACAGAAATACAGACGCCTAACGAGGATAAAACTTCGTTTAAGAGGACGAAGTCCAATTTCATGAAAATTCAAAAAAATCCAACCCTTTTTTTTGAAAAACAAGTGTGAAAAATATTAAGTGAAAATGTAAAGGCGTCTTTTTTGACCCCTGCCGCGGTTCTAGTGTTAAAATATTGCCACCCCTGATTACATTCGTGGTAATCATTTCACATTTTATCTACATAAAATGCTACGCGAAGTCCGTAGGATTTATACTATCAAGAAACACCTCCGGCAAATCTTAAATCGCAGTGAATGTATCGCAAAATCGAACACCAACTTTTCCTCTCGCATTCTCTCTCCTCACCACTCAACCATTCTCTCCTTGCATCCAACCCAACGCTTCTCTCTCCTCTCCGTCCAAACTCCTTTTGTCACCCCGTTTCCATTAGCCCTTATCGCATCAACACTCGCTCGCCCACTCTTAAGGTTCTGCATAAAAGTCCGCCTCTTTAGCATTTCACTCTCGTCTTACACCTACAAGACAGGGGAAAAAGAGAGAGAGAGATGAGAGATGGAGAGAACAGGGGAACAGTCTTTCGACGATAAGAAGGAGAAACAGGGCAAAGAAAATGACAGGGACGTACAGGGAGAAAAATAAAGCTAAGGAGAGAAGGAGGAAAGGAGAGGAGAATCGAGACATAGGGTTGGCAAAGAGAAAAGCGTGAGATTAAGAAGGGATGATTAGGCCAATATAGTGAACTTAGAATCTTATTGTGCGCAAAAATTACTATAATGTAACATTTTCTAACGACAGGATCGTAAATAAAAATAAGAACTAAGAAGATGATACAATTTTCCACAGATAAAGTTTTAATCGACCCGGGTTTCGATGCACTGCATCATCAATACCTGATGATGATGCAGTGCATCGAAACCCGGGTCGTTTAAAACTTTATCTGTGGAAAAAATGCATCATCTTAGTTCTTATTATGTTCATATTCCACATCATCTCGCCTGATTCCGGCCTTTTCGTACGATAAAAATGTATGCTAGTGCATAAAATAAATTGGTTATTATACCATTATTTTGCATTCTACTCTCGTTCTACGCCTCCAAGAGACGGGAAGAGAGCAGGTGAAGAGTTTTTTAGGGCTTCAAATGGAATAATGAGTAAGGGAAACGAAAAAGACCGAGGGGGAATGGAGGAATATATAAAGCAATGCATGCTACAGAGTAAATCTGGGAATCAGAGGAAGTTCAAGATAAAAGATGACATGAGTGAAAATCATGAGATAAAAGAAGAAATCTTAAACCGGTATAATGGGAAAAAGATTCGTATCGTTGGCAAACATTATTCAGATGTAACATTTTCTGAGCCAACGATCGTTGTTTTCTTGCAAGCTCAGATGATGAATTCGGTATACATTACTACTGGAGGCGAATTTAAGATCAAGAGTATTCGACACGAAAGTGCTTTCACCCATCTTCTAGCCCGCCTGCATATATTCTGTTTTAATGCCACGCTAAAATCAATTATCTACCGACGTTGAAATTATTACGATGCTGGTAACTTTCATAAAAAAATTAATATTGAAATTTCAAATTTTTATGGTGATTTAAATGGAGTGTATTGCATTTACATCATATTATAACGTACTTTTTTCAGTTTTTCAATAAATCTATAATATATTGTCTGCAATACCGATATTGTTCATTGCCACACAAAACTCGAAGCTTTTACAAGAATTTGCTGCTTGCAGAATAGGATGTTGATGTATAATGTTGCAAGTTATGGCCCACTTTCGAGTTTATTCACGGTTGGATAGTAATCTGAAAACGGTTCACTTGCCACTCTGTGAGACAGATGAAATAATTTAATCTAGCCATTTGTTTTTACCGTTAAGAAATAGCCTTTTTAAAAAATGAAATACTTTAAATATTTAATAATCAAAACTAATGAACACATTAGGCAATTTTTTTAAATGAAAATATTTTGATGCCCTTTTCATTGCATTACAGCATCTTGACTTCAATATCTGCAAAATTGGGCTAATAACTAAATAACTAAAATGATAACGTGGCTCCATTTGATTGTCATTCCAATATACTCGGTTTTCAGTGTCAATGAAATATAATATAGGTAGAAAAACACTATTTCTCTACCCTAGGTTTTACAAATGCTCACGTTTTACATTTTCTAATTCAAAGTTCAATTTGAGGATAGATATTGTGTCAAGGTATTATTTGTTGTTGATCAAATAAAAGGTATGATTTTAATTAAAGAGAAATTATGGGAACACTACGAAGTTTTTATATTATTACCTTGGAAATACCGTAACGAGAAATGATCCATGTGAACCTCTGTTCTAGCAGGATTGAAGCGGACATTTTGTAACTTACGCTCAATTAGGACGACTCGAAAGGGAAGCCAAAGAGGACGACCGAGCAAAGTTTTCCCACCCGACATGAAACGAGATGAAATATGCGATTGGAATCTTTGAAGAGAGCCCCGCGAGCCATGTACTCGCGTCCTGGGAGAACTTCATTTTGAAATACCACCGCCGACGCCGCCGCGGGCGCTGAGCTCTAGAGAGGCGAATTGCGTTGCACTGATCTTTCCCTCTTCCCCGAGAGAGCAGGGTAATCGTTGGGACGCTGGGAATGTAAACTTGATAAATGGTGGGGCGTGGGGAGTTATACAACGGTGGAGAAAATGGCCGTGACTTTTGGTGGAAAGGAGAAGAAAAATAAAACGGCCATGAGATGTCGCTGAGAGGGATAGTGCGAAGGATATTTGACGCCGCGGGAGGGAGAGAGAAACAGCACAGGAGGAGGGGTTTAAGGGGATGGATGGTCAGGGGAGGTTTGAGAATGGGAATGTGGCATTTTGAATTCTAACGGGTGAAGAAGACCTTCACTTCCAATCTGTGCTGAGGTATATTGCATCATCCATTGTCTGTGATGTGAGATGTTCATTCCCAGTTGCACGGCATTCAAATTGATTTAATTATGCTACGGCTAAATTGAATTGTTTGTTTACGTAATTTGTGGAATTTACGATTAAATGTAAATATAACCAAGGTTTTGATGCCTTTTCTTCTGCTAGCCCTAACTTTGACTGCAAAAAGTGAAAGTATTTTGTTATATGGGAAGGAGGATCACCAGTAAAGCAAGAAAGGCATTGTGAGGACAATAAACCAATAAAATAAAGCTTCTATCGGAAAAGAAGCCTACTGACCGCTAGTAACACAGGTCTGGATTTAGAAGGCACTTCATAAAAATATGTATTTATAGTATTCTGTGAATAGTATTAGTCAGGCAGAATAGGTATTAAACCCGGACAATAACAACTTAAGAGCAACAGAGATTGGAAGTAATGGAGACGTGGTGTTACCGGAGGAATAATGATGATGAAATGGACATAAAAAATATCTAACGAAGAAGACCTTAGAACATATTCTTATTTCTTTGATTACCCCGCAAATGTACTGCGTCCAATGTCACTTGACCTGCAGCAGTTATTGTACAGGCTGGCCTGCAATTTAAGAATTTGATTCTTCATTAATTTATCCTTCATTAATTAATCCTGCAATTTAAGAATTTGATTCTTCTTCTTGAAGATTCTTCATCTGATGGAATGCCTTCTTTGCTTCGGCTATCCTGCTAACCTAATATCTTTCTTGCTTCTTCCATTGCTAATGCCCCTGCTTTCCAGAGAGAAAAATTGCTTAAGATTCAATATGCATGTTTGACAGTGATTCCATCTTTTTGGTTTCTTCCATAATCCATAACCTTGGTTTTTAGAGCAAATATTCAAGATATATATACTTTTGCCCATAAAATTAATCTTATTCGTCAGATTTTCTTTCTTTGTTGATATGATTTCCATACAATCAGGAAAACCTTGAATGCTTTTTTCTTTCCATACAATCGCATTTCCGTTTATATTTTTTCCTTTTTTCTATAATAGCTTTTTCTTAATAAATATCGAAGTCCATGAGTGACGAAACAAATCCCTGTCATACGTCTTGATCTATTTCTGCTTCCTCCGTATTATGAATCAGCTCTTCCTCATAAAGCCTGATTACTAATGTCCTGTCATTGATAAATATTCCTTTGATCTTCAGTGTGGACATTATTGCGTAATATTTACATTGTTCAGTATATTTTTTGTTGCATATTTTCACAGTTTAAACATCATTCATATTTATTCATCAATCTCATCATTTTTTCTTATCGGTCAGAAAAATTACGCAATGAATGGCTTATTTAAAAATTTATATTCAAATCACTTTGTCGCGTAGCCCAGGCGCCCGAGCTATTATCAAAAGAGCGATGTTCAAATTACCATATCGCAGAAACCAATTTACAGAACGATTTTGACAACAAAATACTCCGGGTTTTACAGAGTGGAGAGGAAACTCGTCTGGGCCATCGAAGAGAAACGAAAATTGCCGGATGGAAAAAAGAATATCGTGGAACGATGAGGAGGTAGTGAAAGTAGCAGTACAAGAATAAAAGAGCTTGAGGCGGCGTTTGATGACGCATGTGATCGCCACGCATTTGCGATCCTCTCATCTGTTTGGTTTCATTCCTCAAACAAACCCCTTCACCAACCCAGAAGCACATATTTTTTTCCCTGCACCACTTCCACCAACACCACCTACCCTCTCCCTCAATCCCACCCTGAGTCTTCTCCTCGCCTTTTCGCGGCGTTTCCTGCTCCGACGCCCACCGACGTCGGAAAGATAAAGGCGGCGAGATGCCGGAGAATGATGGGGTAACGTTAGGGTTAGATGTGGCACGAGAAGACGGGCAGGGTGGGAAGAAATGTTGTGATGGAGGGAATAAAGGGGGGAGCTTTAGGGGCGATTCCTTTAAACATTTTCTCCTTCTCCTCTCCCTCACTTCTCCGGCCTGGGTGGGAAGAGCGGTAAGCGCTCTGGTTCCAAGAGGAAGAATAGTCTTCTCTCTCGGCTGATAGATGGCAATCATTTCTCACAGGCGCCTTACAAGAAGGCGGGCAAAAGATTGATATTGTTTAGTTGCAGTATTACTATCTTTGTGTGCACTTAATAAGCAATGGCTCCATTAATGCAAAGAAAAGCCTCTCCTGATTACTTGACTCCAACACAATCCGTATTGCTTAAGGGGAATTAAACTCATCAGAGTAACTACAGATAAAAAAAAATCGTCTTTCAAACGAGAATCTCGGCAATATTTCAACGCAAGGAGAACCAAACAGAAATTATAGACCACTCGATTATTAAGTATGAGCATGTCATGTGCAGAAAATACACTAAAATAATATCATGCAAAAATATATTAATTATATTTAAAAAAAATTAAATAGCTTCAAATTATCAGAGTGTATTGACTAAAAGAAGTGTAGATATATGTGATAAGTTTACGTTCACTTAACATATCGTATCGAAATATCACACAGCCAATAGGAGAAATATTTAATAAACTCGGAGTTTCTTTGCTGGGTTGAATGCACAGTATCCGGTCATACAAATGAAAATATGCTCACCCATTAAATAATAAATTTAGATAATGAATAAGGCTAGTACAGCAATTTTACATAAAATATTATAAAACCCAGTGTTCCGAATTACCTAATGACCGCTGCTCACATAACCAGACATAATGTGCCCGTATTTTTCTCCTTATCCATCATACCTTGTATACATATCTATTTTGTACTCTTATTTATACAATAATCTGTAAATATTTATGCCGTTAGAAATAAATTTGATAGCATACTATTTAAACTACAGCACTATTGAAATATTAAGCCATCTCACAGCCCTCTACGAAATGAAGTAACTTGCTTCCTAGTTTTCTCTTTCCCATGTTCATTTAATCAATGTTTCTTTTCCTTCATGATTCATCGGATGTAGGATTGTACGCCATTTTTTTAAAAATACCATGATTTCCTTTATTTAATTATATTTATATGTGTCAAATATTTCAAGCACTAACTGGCTACTCATACCGGGAAAAAGACAAAATATGATGGAAACTCTAGGGAGAAAATAAGGATCCAAGAGGTATAAACCAAAGGGGGTGCCTATTACCAAAACACATTGATAAATACAGCATCCAATGGTATTGTTTTTCGATCAGTTTCAATGATTCTTTAATCACGAGATTACATATTGTCCGCGTGCAGTAAATAATAATTGGAAAGTGAAGAATGATAGTGTAGAATGCGATAATTCTAGGAAACATGTGATAGTGATAATGTGATAGTTTGCTACGCATTCAATAATAACGAGTCATACCATTATATCATGTGCCTCCATTTTTTAGCAAAATGCGCTTTAGCATATTGAGGGCTCACTCGGATGCGATAATTATTTTAAATTTCCGACTGCACATCATATAAAAAGGTAGAGAATATGATATAATACATGCCATTGAGTGTAGAAAACGAAATAACCTCAACGAATCCGACCCAATTTACCTAGGAATAACTAATACCAAGGAATGTTTTACCTTCTTTAAAGTGATAGGAATATCATCCTAAAACTTACCCTATTGATTATGGATGTTTTTTCAGCGAAAGGATGCATTATCAGCGAGATCTCACCTGAAAATAATAATATGAATGACTATTAAACATCATAATGATTGATATACAAGTAAAAAATACAATAATGCATTTACTGCAACCTTTGATATAAAACAAAGAAAACAGTTACAGAAGCACGGCGTTTGAAAAATTCATAACAAATATATAATGCAGCAGAAATACAAATCTATGAAGTTGCTATGCGAAGCCAAAATGATTCCTGAACAGCCCAGCATATCTAATATATGATAAGCCCTCTTATAATTTAACTTGTGCCCGTTTTTTTCTCAAAATGAGTAAACATTGTTTGCGAGAAAGGAGGAAGTTTATAAATAATATGTGTTTAAATTGAGACACAATCTAATAGTAATCACCGATGTGTGTACATATGTATGTCAGTAAGTTTGACACAAAAAATACACGTGAAGCTGAATCTTCATTGGGCTGCAGACCTTTTATTACTTGCAAAATTAAATTACAAATAATGATTTTCAGTTATTGGAAAAATCACCAATAGAAACAAAATAAAATAAGGACTCTTATTTTTCAATCAAATTTTGTTATCCGTTTTAAATGTTTGCTAAAACATAATGATTTGTGGGTTATTGATTCATCGTCGCCATAGCGACCATTGTTTAAGTCGAGATTCCGTGTGTATCCATTAACTCAAGGAATCATTTCACTAAATAGGATATGAATTGTTTATTACAATCAATTGAAATGGTAATATTCTTCCCGTTTATATTCAACGGGCACCTTCACTAATTACCAGTAAAAGGCAAGTAGAAAAATCCAAATAAAATGGGAGGTGGGTGGGAAATATTATCAAAAACCATGAAACGCTAAAGAAAACTTGACTGTAAAATATCAAAAGCATTAATTTAGCTATCTAATATACATAAATATTCTAACATGCTAACAACTTCTGAATGAAGAAAGAACCAACGCAACGCAGGGAACTTTGTAAAATATTTATCAAAAGTTTGACATTATATTTCCTGTAAAAAATGCTTTTACGTGGTATCAAAATAGGAGTGAGTCTTTTTTTTACGTTGAAGAAGGATGTGGAATGAGGAAGTAAAAAGTAAATATACCACAAATGCTGCCATGAGAATCTCAAAAAGGTTTTGACACAAAACAATAATTACTATCTAGATCCTTCTACAAATAATCTTTTATGAGGAGGAAAAGTTGAAAGAGTTACCTGACCCCGTAACCTTTTCCAGTGAAGAAATTGACATGCTAAGTCATGAACATGACGTACGTTATCCGCACTCACCTGGTTTGAGGACCTCGTCTCTTAAGATTAGAACTTTATTGGATTGGGTTTACGTTTCCATTGTTACTAAGGAACAGACGCCCTTTCACACTTTCAATCTTTGTGGATTACTACTTTTTATGGCCTTGCACAAATTCGCGAGAGATTTTTTTCATGCATTTCTCACAAAAGCAGCTTAAAAATAGCTAAGCGGGTTTCCGAGTCACGAGTGCATAGATATTTCCTCAAATACTCAATGTTTAAAGTAGAAAGACCTGCCAAAAACACGAGTGAGCTTTCAGAAATAATGAATAAATTAAATACAAACTCATACATTTAAGCAATAATAAATAAATATTTCATGTAGAGGTGGATGAAATCCGAGGAGAAATGGCATTTTTTTAACTTTTTGAGAGCATGCTTATGAAAAAAAACTAAAAAAACCTGCACTCATTAATACGCTAGTGGTGAGAATTAGGAATTTTTCACTAAAGGAATCATATTAATCGACCCAATTTCGATAAAACTAACAAAAAGTCTGAATCTATTAATAGAAATAGTCAGTAAAGCTAGCATCTATCTTGTACTATTAGAATTTTGAGATTTATTTTATTACTACGGCTTAGTTTACTTTTCCACTCGTGATTTTATTGAATACTTTATCATTGTTTCTGTACTCCACTTAAAAGAAAACTTCTTATAATAAATTATACTTAGAATATTTACTTTCAAAACCACTCGCCATCTTTCTCCACGATTAACCAAATTTATCTGTACAAATTACAAAAGAACCGTTTTCTGAATTAATCATTACGCATTTTAAATATCAATAGCAATTCATTTAATTCACAAGCTTGAAAATATTACGAAAAAAAATATTATATTTTAGTCGAGAATATACCGTTATAACTTATTCCAGAATTAAATTCTTGCGAATTTGAGTTGAGTTTTTTCAGCTGAGTTGAAAAATCGTACAATTTTCCACAGTATTAAGTGCTTAAATTTACCCAAATTTACATAAAAATGCTTTTAATGTTAAGATGGAATATTATTTTTATCAGGTGTCATCCTAAGCGGCTGGTCATTTATTAAATTCTAAAAAAATAAACCTCTCAGATCAACACTCTAATTTTAATACCACGTATTTTTTGGAATTAAAGCAGTGGCAATCAAGAGATATTAAATAAGGAAGAAATAAAAAATCTGAATTCATCATTTTCATTTGATTTTTTTTTACATTTTTATATTCAACCAAGTGATTGTAAGGTTTTTGGACAATCCTTATCCTAGATCCCAATCTCTGAAATATTGTTTCATCTGTCTGTCTTAACTCTACAGTGGTGGCGTGAACTTTTGGGACATGATTGGTGACATCGGTCATCTGAACCGATATGGACTCTTAAGTGTTTTAGTAAGGCAAAATGAGAATTTACTTGAATTATTTTTAAATAAAGAAATTTAATTGATAATTTTAAATATTCATTTCACATTTTTATCTACAAAAAATGTATATTAATCTACTTTTATTCCTTTGAATTTAAACAGGAATATATGTAGGTACATTAGGACTTTTTTTCTTTATTTCAGCCTAAAAGCCGTTACGAGGTATTTATATAGAAAAACAGGTTTCATTTCCATTACATGTCAGAAATGATTGAGAAATTCACTCAGTCAATATTAGAGAATTTTTCAAAAATTTCAAATTCAGGAATATTAAGCCATCCTCATATTAAGCATAATATATTTTACAAGAGTATCGCATTTTACGATTCTTTTTACTGAAATTGTTTACAGGGATCAAACTGCCCTTCAGTAGGATTAGGAGGTAATTCTGATGACCTAATGTTCATCAGTTCGTTTATTTGCAAACGAGTGAGTCGTGGGATGTTATCCATAAATGCACGATTTTATTTTTATTTGGGAAAATGCAATGCCTTCAACAAATTTATGACTTAGTGTTTTTTTTTATAGTGCAAATTATTTGAGCATTTAAAATCGTGCAAAAAATTAAAAAAAGCATTGAGCAATAAAACACTACCATTTTCCAACGCCTTGTTGGTCTGGCACAGTTGCATTTAGCGGCCAACCCATCCACTATATCTACTCCAACTTTTTTGACATTGTAGGTCAAAATCATATCAGGTTTTTTTATTTATTTTATCTACTTGGTATGCTTTAAATAAAGAGAGCATTTGGTACCTTTCTTGGAATGAACGAAACTAAAGTGCAATTTTTCCTAGACCGAAACTAGTTCACTTTACGTCCATTTCTTGAACAAAATTTTGAGTTAAATCGTCCTTATTTTTTTGATGGTACCAACTAAAGTTAGCAGATATTTATTAAGCAGTCTCTCAAGAAGTTCAATACTAGTGAACCAATTATCCATGGTAAAATTACGGTTTACGTAATAAATTGGTTCACATATACGTTCATCCACGGAAAGTGCGCTAGTGTCCATTGAATACGGCCCTTCGGGTTGTTTTCCAACGTAAACTTCCAGGTTGGACGTGTAATGAATTTTAGCATCGCAAAGGGCATTTATTTCTATTCCATATTTGGCAATTTTTTTAGGTAAATATTGACAAAACCCATAGCGACTTATAAATGCCTCCAACTTTTCGTCTATCGTAACCTCGGCACATAGCTGAATTTTTTATGCAGTTTTCAACAAACATTTCAAATATATCTTGCACGGTGGCAAGCTTATACATTTTACATCTTTTATCTCTGGTTTCTTTGTCATCAAACATTAGATGACGTAGCAGAAATCGAAAACGCTAAGTTACAGGAAAAGACGAAATATTTCAATTGAATTGCCTTTGGTACTAAAGAGGTCTTCGACATTTTGATGATTACATTTATTGGTAACACAAAGCAGTAGCATTTCAAGGAGTGCTTCAATTTCCTGGAAATTGGTAGGTCTAGTGCTATGCCCGAATTTTTGAAAACTCTTTTTCAATGACCTTATTAGTACAATGGGTATTTACGTGAAGATAATAAGCAATGTCAAATAAATATGAATGATCCAAAATACATAATATACCTCCTAATGTCATAATACACGGGGTTTTTCGTTGACAGCAGCGTCGTTTCACAAGCAGGTCTGATAACCGCGTACACACAGAGATGACTGACTCATGGTAGAAGGATTCCTTGGTCTTATATAAGGTAACTATCAAGAATTGAAATATTAATCCACCGCACGATAAAAGCGGCAGCATTTTAATTTTTTTCACATAATATATCAATGCTATACCTTCGATCTATGATACGAGGTGTCATTTATATTTGATTAAAATTCGTTTTGGTAAACGATATGAGAATAGATTCAGGTAAAAATAATCGTGATAGTTAAAAGCAATATTGTATCCAAGGCGAATTTTGATGTATTCTGTAATAAACACAATATGGCGTCCAGAAGAGAAAGGGAAACGTCTATTACCTTATTCGCCGAAAGAGATTTGTCCATCATCCATTTGTTAATTTGTCCATCACTCAGAGAAGGATGGGGAAAAAATGTTCAAACACAATTTTCTCTCTCCCTGAAGAGCACTACATTGTTCCATTAGTTTGTAAATTTTCATTCAATAATGTGAAAATAATTGCCTCTCACTTTCACAAGCAATGTGTTGCCCCCAGCTCTTAAGACAAATCAAAGAGTAAAGTAAAAAGAGATGACAACAAAATATTTAAAAATGTAAAAGATAACGACTTTACAACGTTATGCTAAGCATCACATAATTTTAACGAGTATCAAATGTAGAATTAAGATATGATAAATAGCCCCCAGTTTCAAAAACCTCTCTTTTTGCAAAAGATTTATTTATTTTACTTATTTATTACCTTATGGACCATAGCCAAGTTCTAAAAAATGTTTTAAAGAACAGTATTGGTAGAGTAAAGTATCAGAGGCGTTGATAATTTAGAGAAAACTTGGTAAAGAAGTTTCCTAGATAATTGGAGTGGGATAAGATCCCTATAGTACGTGCCAAGTTTTCAGTTTACCACAATATTTATGAATAACAATGATGATGGTTCTACAGAACTATACCTGTACCTCACTCCTACCTCTCCGCTCTATTAAAAACTACATAAAAGTTTTATTTTAATACATGATTTTGCTAGTTACTAGATTTAAATGTGTTTTTATAGATAGACGCTCTCCCATTCAACTAATGACAAATGAGCAGTATCATGAAAATGCCAACGCTGTTCATCAAACACCCTATGCTAATACATTGGCCGGATAACACTCTATTAGCCTATAGTAAAAGGAAACTTTTAACGCAGTAGTATTCCACTCATCGAGGCACTAAACCTCATTACAAGTCTCCGCTGAACCGTCGCTGCCTAAGGTAGGCAACACAAGTACATGTGTGCGTACCATGTGCATACTCTATAGGATACAATCCGTTAAAATGCATCCGATTTGACCGACGCCAATCCCAATAGAACTTACGAAAACCCGAAATAGTATACGTACATTCTGTTGAGCGTCCAAATATTGAGTAAGATCCTTGATGAGTTTTTGCAGATAGTTCTCATAATACAAACTGGAAAGTATGATTATTTTTTAATTACAGAATAAAACCTATATAAATTTTATTATCACTTGCTAATAAGCATTTAACCTCGCGGACTGTGGCGCTAAGTGCAAGCTCTGGATTGCTTCGTTAAAATGTATCGGCGGTCTATGACACAGTCAAGACCTCAATAATTCACAGGGAAAAGCACTCGGTACGATATCGAGGTATCCAGGTGCGACTCCCGCTCAAGGAATTTTGCACTTATAGCCCATTTTTTTGATTGATTACGATGTGACAATATTAATTCTCAAATGTTCAGACAAGTACCAATCTATACTGGGACTGTTATACAAAGCTATCAGGGCAAATGAATTGCCACTGCGATTGACTAAAAACTGATGTTGCGCTCAAATAATTTGTTTTTAATTTCTAAAACAAAATATTCATCAACAGCAATCATAAATCAAAATGTTCCGTTGATTTCGCTTTCCAAACCACTCTATTCATCCAACCGCTTTATTCATACTTGTGTCTTCCTTTAATTATATCTCTCATAATTTTCTTCATGTAGCTTATGTTTGGTCTTCCTCGGCAATTCTTGAAATTTTGCCTTCCAGTTCTATAAACTATGCTCTTTCACCTTTGAAAACATAAAGTGATACTCCACGTTCAATACATTTGACATAATACTTTTCGGATTTCACCATTTTCGGAAATTCAGACTTATAAGAAATTATAATTTAATCAATATCCCGTTCAACTTTTTGAGAAAATAATCTGAACCATCTGAATGGAGGTTCTTTTGAGTTATTGATTAAAGAGCCGATAACTTTGAAATGGCTCTCTTCAAGGTCTGTGTTCGGTCAAAAAGAGGCTGATGAGAGATTTATTATGGAAACCAGTGTTGTACGGCGCAGAAACGCGGACTCGGAGAAAATTTTTCGTGAACATGATACAAACGTTCGAGATGTGGGTATGTAGGAGATTGGAGAAAGTGCGGAGAACGTAATAATAGGAAAACAAGGAAGTGCATGGTTGAAAAAGAAAGGAAACATCTTGAGAAGATTTGGAAAAGGAAGAGCTGGTGGTTACAAGAGGTAATGAGGAAAAGCGAATCTGAAGACCATGATAGAGGGGAGACTGTTGGGTAAGCGGGGAAGGAAGTAAATGGGATTTACGTACGGTATGAGGTCAGTTAAAACGCATGCTGAGATCGAAAAGAAGTTTTTCAGGTTTATTGGGCATTGCAAATGTAGAAAAGGTATGATAGTTGTACTCATTTTCATTTAAAACTACCTTAACCGGTAGATTTACCGCAGTAATCAAGTGACAAGCAAATGTGCATTAATGTGCAGCTAATGGCATATTCCACAGCTGCGCATGATCAAATATTTGACATGAATGTTCTACGATTGATATTGCGAGTTCAAATTGTTCAAAAGAATTGGCTAATTTGAATAAAGAAACCTGATGATAAGCCAAGAGGGATTTATCGGGGCTGCAGGGGCATACTAATCACCAGAAAGGACTCGGAAAGCAAAATAGGCACAAGTGCAGTTTTTGGCATAAGATAGAAAATAACTAACTGTTGAGTACGTACTTATGACCACATCGGGCTCTTTCAACCGCTATGGAACAAACACAAAATGCTAATGATGTAATAATCTAAATGCAAAGAAGTTAAGATAAATAATTGTCTACTTGTGCCATGTACACTAGATTAGGCACTTGATGTTAAAACTGTTCCCAGTAAACATTGTTTAAACTTCATCCTGCACAAATAGGGTGAATTGGGGTTTTGTTCCCCAAATTAATTAGTATCCATTATTCCCTTTTATGGATATTCTTTGTGAAACGATAATTTCTTATACATAGAATTCCTTCACTGCCCTATGGACGGCTCTTACATCTCATGCAGAAAATAGGTACCACCGAAACGATTCTTTAATCTACCGTAGGTAACTGTAATCAGGGGACGTAACTCGTTCCATTCATGTCTGAGAGTCGTACCTGCCCAGACTTCTTTGTGGTGATGAAACTCGTACCTGTACAGTACAGTCCCAAACCGTGCCTTGGGATATGCCTATCCCACTTTTCTCACTCTTTGGAAGAGATCGGAGAAAATAAGCATTGAAAGTAGAAAGGGGCTATAGGACGTGGGAGTTTTTGCGAGGAATAAAAAGAAAAACCAAGGCGATGCTGTAGGCGTGGATGATGATGAGGGAAAAGTTATGCAAATCTCGTTCCTTCGTTCCTCTTGCCGCTCAAAAGCGTGTGAGAGAGGAAACCTTCGTCCCGTGGAAGACCACGGAGTGGGGGGACGTGTAGTTTGCGCGGCCGAAGGCAATCGCCTCTTTTTTCGCTCCGAAAAACATGCAAATTTGCCGGGTGCGGCCCCTATAAAGGTTCTGAGATTCCTGAATTTGAAATACCCATAGGCCTAAGCACAGATTGGTGTCACAAGGACTCTCTTTCTTCAAATTTCTCAGTGGGCCTGATAACCCCGCATGCCTAAATAGTGTGAATTTCAAAATCCTCCGAAAAAAAAGAGATGTAAATGTCTCATTAGCTCAGCTTCTGTAGAATAGTACCGAAACACTCTTTGAAATGATGATTTAGAATGACTTTTATTAATAAAATGTTTACCTTAACTGCAATGTAATACAATTCTAAGAGACTAGTACAAGTTAAATTAACATTTAAAGACCTCAACGTATGCTACAGTGAAAATAAACCTTTCCATAATATCATATAGTCTTCCATCAAGTAACTGTAATATTAAACTTTGATTTAACTTCTAAACCCAAAACTTTCAAGCAATCCTTGCAACTTTATGCTGAACTATGGATACTGAAGATAAAGATTGAAGCCTTGGATAGGCATAATTACACGTAATTCCATTTGCTATGGTAAGTTCCCTTGTTAGTCGGTCTCATGACCAAAGGTCGCCACGCCGCCGATCACTATCTACCGATAGATTCCGCTTGATATTCGTTGAATCAATCGTATCAAACAAACTCCATTCTATGTATATGATTATTCACGTGTTTTAATGCTTGGAGGGTTGCTCTTTGGGTTGGGGTGTTTGTTTACCTCTGATCTAAAAAAAATATTTACATTTACAAGCGAATTTTCATAACTTAAATCATGTCACAAGGATTCTGTTATTATTATTATTAGATATATAACACAGTTACAAGTTGACCCTCTGGCCAGGTGGTAACTTAAAATACATATAATGGTATTACATAATACATATAAAGGTATTAAATAATACATATTTAAAAAAAAACAATGCAAATGCATGTCATGGATTAGAATCTTTTTGTGAAGCACCTGACATTATTTTTCTGAAATGGATTTGAAACAATTGCACCTAAGCTATTCTTCTAAGCCACTCTAAGTGTCCACCCCTCTGTTCAAGAGGGAGAATTTCCCCCAGTTAGTTCTCTATTTTGGGGGCTCGGTTTTAAATGCATTGTCCTTCCTAAAGAAGTAAGACGGATATGATAGCCTCTCTGTGATATCCACCCAGGCAGTTTCCCCAACATGTATATCCCCAGTTATGCAAGATGATTTCTTCTAAATATTAGATGAAATCATACTGAAGTGCGAGGGAACGCTACAATCATTAAAAGTAAATATGCAAAGTATGCACTATAGCAAAGCATTGTTATTCAGAAATAATTCAAAGAATGCTTCATAATACTGTTTAACTCTAATTATAAATTCAATAAAACATGTAATTTTCAATGAATATGCTTGAATTTGGACCTGGATCCTTCAAAGACATTCATCACATAAGATGACAACTGGAAAGCATTAGTAATA
Source organism: Pyrrhosoma nymphula (assembly GCA_963573305.1). Taxonomy (NCBI): domain Eukaryota; kingdom Metazoa; phylum Arthropoda; class Insecta; order Odonata; family Coenagrionidae; genus Pyrrhosoma; species Pyrrhosoma nymphula. Next base: position 42,480,506 of record OY754337.1, on the reverse strand, counting down.
AATTCGTGATATATATATGTCGTCATATAGATATACTTAGGCGTCGGGGACGCGCTAATTTTTCATCTAAAATGTCTCAAGTTTGAAGTTGCTCTACAAGACCAAGGTAATTATAGAGGAAGTTTTCAGTTCTCTACTAATTACAGAGGAAGCTTTTCAGCACTTAACATTAACTATAGGTCCTTTTATATAACCTATACATTACAATAATTACAAATTAATGAGAATAAATTAATAAAATTTAAAAAAATAAATACATACGCAATAAAGTTACCTCCTAATATAAAAATATAGATTTAATCATACGTAGAAAGTGTAAAAGTAATATTGTACTCTCTATTTAATATGAGCTTGAGTAATGATTGTTTGGAGGGAAGTCAGTTAGAAACTTCTGAAGGTTACACAATTCGAGGAAGTATTACATTTTCATTACTTGACATTTGCCGGCGTTTAGAAAATGTTCGCCAACCTCTGTTTTAGAGAGATGGAGTCCGGGATTCCAATAAAATTGAAAAGGGCTACGTTTGACGTCATACTGTCCGAGTGCTTTTATGGTCTCTCCCACGACCTTTGAAAACAATACTACCAGAAAACCTTTACGAGCTCGCAGGTAGGTGTGCATAATTTAGTTATAAATCGCGGGAAGGGTTATTCGGATTTAAAGGGGAGGTCACATAATTCTCCTCACGGGGCAATTTAATGAGCATCAATCATTGAAAACCACGCCGTTTAACCTTGGTGGAAACGAGCAGCAATTTCCCACTTTACATTCGGTTGCAGTGAAGTTCAACAACACTTAAATACGGGACTCGTCGTTTTGAACGGCACCAGTTTTTGTACACTGTCAAGAGGTAATTTAGAGTGATGTAAAAGAGCGCCAATGAACGTCAGGGACTCGAAAGCTGTAAAAGGGATAAAAAAATGTAAGCAAACCGTTAGAGGAGGTGAATGAAAGAGGTGGTTGGAAAACTGAATGTGAAGGATGCATGATTGATTTGACGGAGAGAGAAAGAGGGCATGACAGAGTGTATGAAATTCTTAAAGGGGCCAAAACAATGCAACCTTTTGATATAGGCCAACTGTTTTGAAAAAAATCACTAATATTTTTTCAAATACAGAATGTTAAATAAAATACTTAGTCAAACAAGAAACGTAGTCATGCATACCACTGAACATATTATTTCTCTCTAGTATCAGCCTATTAACTCTATGACCCATCACAATTTAACTATCCACAACTTTTTTGTGAAACCTTGCAGTTCGTTGAACAAATATTCCTCATTTTGCTAACAAAGAAATTATGTAAACTTTAAATAGCTTTAAAATGACACATAAAAATGTATTATTGTGTGTATGTAAGAAAATGTTATAAGTTATCGTCCTACATCGTAATTATACATGTGAAACTGATAAACGATTCTTTGGCTATTAAATAAATTATTATGTAAATTAAAAACAATAAACTATACTATATAAATTCGAGGTATTGTAAAATAAAGCTAAATATAATTTCCAAATAAAGCTAAAGAAAATTGTTGGTGTAACAATGGGCTATAAGATCCACAGTGAACACAAAATACTTTCAGTGCGTACATAGTGCCAATGCTGCTCACCTCCCCTCCAGGTGAATTAGCTCAAATTAGTCCTACTAGTGAACTTCTACGGAACTTGAAGCAATGGTTATTCTCCAAAAAAGCATAAGGTCTATTAGAAAAAGGAATTTTTTGCATTGATTATACGTTAAATAAACCTTAAAATGAGTGTGAATTATTCATGATTTTTCATTAGAAAAACGCCTGCATCTGCCTGTTTCTGAAGTATCTGCCTGCTTCCTAACTGAATCTCCCAAGAGACGAATATGGCGATATATGCATGAATTTGTATTATCCATGAATTTATATTAGAAAAATGAAAATATTTATAGGCTTCTGAACTGAATCTCCCAATAAATGATATTTTTGATACATACTATGAAGGAAAATTGTATCAGCAAGTAAATACACGAGTTTCTGCCTTATTTTAACTGTATAAAAGATACCAACCTCTATGTACGGTTTTACTCCGGGGTGCCGGTTAATCACAAATGCGTACCAGTATGTATTATATTAATATGTGCTTGAACAATAATAAGGGTAGAATAAAATTATAATTGATGATAGCAAAATTAAATTCGAGGGTAGGTATCATCAAAAAACTTGTCAGATCAATAAAAGTGCGTCACTTGAACACCGTTGATCATCCTTCGTTTTCATATACAGAGTGAGCTATATCGTTTCTTCGTAAGAAAATGGACGAAACAAGCGCGTCAATAGTGCGCCAAATAATTTTGCTCATTGATATGTTTTCTCAACAAGGTCAATGCGATTGTGTCATGATGTTTCAGGGATTTTAGGAAGGAAGTTAGATATTATATGAGATCGTGGTCAATCGAGATTTAAGTAGAAAAAAATACCACCATATTAAAACATCAAAGTGTAACTGTTTTTAATGTACCATAAAGTTAGAACTAAATAGTCAGATTAATTTTTTGTCTTCCTGAATCTTCTCTCTCTTTCTCTCTTCCTCTTCACATATACTTCTCGTTTTATTTAAGTGAATCACCAAAATACACCCAAAATGTTTTAGTACTCCGTTCTTCACATTTTTACCTGGTTTATTTTAAGATTGAATCCAGCAAGTTAGCTTGAAGTATAGTAGTAAATAAGGTATTCAAGTTATTATTATTAGGGAAATTGACTGGTACTTTAAAGAGATGGGAATAAAAATCCTTCAATTTTTCACACTCAAGCCACCTCGCATGTAAATCTGAGCCTGGTCCCCTTTTACGATTTCTTTCTTCATTTCAGCAGACCTCCCAAATCTCTTCATCCCGTCCATAAAGCCTGTTCTCATTCTTCCCCTGCCCCTCTTACCCAAATACATCCCCTCTATCACGGCCTTTAGCATTCCTTCACCCCTAATTACCTGTTCTACACGCCTATCCAGCATCCTCCATATAACCCCCCGAAGGTTACTCCCTTCCACCACTATATAAATAATTTCCTTGTTTGTCTTCCTCTCTGTCCACTGCACATTGCCCAGTCTTTTCTACACCCATATCTTAATAGCTTTCAGTCTATTTTCATCCACCTTTTTCAGAATCCAGGTTTCTTCGTCATGCTACACTGCATTTCATTTTACTCACTCTGTAAAAATTTTTATTACATTCTTACACAGGAGAGAAAATAAGATGTCAAAATTCATGAAATTTATATTTCCATGAAAATTTTCTAAAAACTCCCAATCACCAAATGTTTCACTTGATTTAGAGGCTTTTTGAATCATAGGTATTCCTATCCCTCTCCTCCAGCCTTCACGCTTGCCAGACTAACCCCTACTGTTTCTCTCTCGTCGATATTAAATCAGTTCACATTACATCCCGGGGACATTGAACTCTGATAAGCATTTTAATGCTATAAATAATTACTTGACTATTTTAATTTCTAAAAAAGATATATCTACTATTGTTCCTCAAGACCAATTGAAGTTATTCAATCAATGCTACATTTGATTACGAAATCCTGTCATTGATTTTATAATAGCTAAATCACTTTTTTTCTAAACAAAATATTTTTTCCTACTTTGTGAGAATCTAATCACTTAGGTTTTTTAAGGCTCATCTCCAAACATAACCTTCTACAGTTTTTCTCTATCGTGCTCATCATTGACTGAAAGTTTTTTTCCGGCTGAGTAACAAATTCCTGATTATTTGTATCTATAGATGATAAAATAGCTATACAAACAAGGAGTTGTTAGAAATTATTGCAAGAGACATGGAAAGGTTTTAAGCTACCCCACCACGGAGTGGTTTCACCACAGTTTCCGTCATAACTATTTATGTTCGCATATTAAGTCACTTTTAAAATCGCCGTATCTTTTCCCAATTTATGACGCTTAAATTTACCATTCAAGGTAGATAAATGTGGAAACATCTGAAGAAAAAGAAAAACGTTATAAAACCACTTTATTGACATTTACCATGGAAAAACCATAATTGCTAATACTAAGATCGGCAAGGAAGAGTGGTAACTGGAGGAAACCCACCACAAAACCACATGAGAAGCGCAAGGAAATGCAAGAAAGCCCGAGGTTGGAAGGACAAGGAAGGAGAGAGAGAGAGGGAGGAGAAGAGTAATGAGAGACCGTGAGAGAAAACAAGAGACCCCCAAAGGAGAACAATAGCCTACCCATCAGCCCTTGCGGGATGGACGGGGATTCGAGCGATTCCAGACAGGAAGCTGCAGGAAGAGGAGACCCTGGACCTACCTACACCCCTTCAGGGTATAAAAGAGGAGGGGAGGGTAGATGGAAGGGCGAAGGCAGTGAAAAAAAACTGCCACCCGCTTACCCCTACAGAAAAACCTCCATTCCCCTCCACAAGGACAGCGGTAGACCACAACTCTTCCGGATAGTGAGGTCTGGGAGGAGAGGAGCTACGTCGGAACGACCCTGAGGCGAGGAGACACCCCCGGACCACATGCCGACACATCACATACCCTCCCACAACGTCACACTATACTTCTCCGCCAACAATCCTCCCCTCTGCCGCCAGCATTGGAGTCCCTCCCACCCCCTCCAAGGATTCTCCTCAACCGAGGCCAGGCCATTCCTCAAGAGGGAACTGAATTTACTGCTCCCCGGCGTGGGGAACCCAGGGACCAAAAAGTGCCCACCCTTTCCCCCGCCGTGCACCAATTTCCCTCCCCTCTTTGCCTTCCCTTCTCACTCCTCCAACTCCAACGGAAAGCACACCTTTGTACTCAAGGTTTCTCCCCTTTCCCCTCTCCTCCACCCGTTAAAGTCCCAGGCAACCGTCCTGAAGGAGAGACTTGGACTTTTGCCTGGTTGCGAATACGTAGTTGGAATGTGTAAGGTAAAGGTAAAGAGACTCTGAGAACGCACGCAACTCAGACACCTTCCTGGCGATGGTGCAGAAGCGTGACTTCGTGATTCACAATATGTGGAATATTTCTCGTTTGGAACACGTTGAATAATATTCGCTAATTGTAGATGATGTGTTGAAATGTGTCGTATTTTTTCATTTAGATTATTTTAAGTGAAAAATTTGTTAGTCCCTGCTAATGCACATGGAGATATTCCAAAAAGTCTCTCCTAAAACCATAAATATTGCTGACAAGATGATAGAATTATGCTTAATATACTGAATATAAAGTTTGGTGACAACCTTTCTCAGCGAAAGGAGCGTACTCCAGGGCTATTGAATAATAATATTACTAATAGAAAATATAAAAAATTGCTCGATATTCTGCATCATTTGTATCGTAATATTATAATTTTAGAACAACTGCACTTCCAGTTTCGGTAATGCTTTAGAATTTTCGGTAACCTCGGTTATAAAAAATATAAATTATAAATTCGGTTATAAATAATAATACTTTCGGTAACCTGGACCAAGTTACGTCCTTACATGCTCACACACTGACATGCATAATGATTTCGGGACATCCATTTCGGGATACCATCTACAAGCCTCTCACCATTCTCTCTATATGTCCCAACTGGCCCTGAGACTTGATTAACTGAACATGTTTTTCATTCAATTATGTTCTCTATATCGTCGTTGTACCTTATACTCCAGTTTCCTTGGTCGTACTCCGGACCATATATCCTATGAAGGATCCATCTCTTGAAGGTGCTGAGCATCCTCTCGTCACCATAGTCATGGTCAAGACTTCAGAGCCATGCGTCACCACCTGCACCGGACGTACTTAGCCTAAGATTCAGGTTTTTACTAATCAGCCTAGTCCTGATTAGTTTTAAATTAGCGTAGTAGACCTTGTTTCCGGTCTCGACTAGATCCTGGATGCTTCTCCCGTGGTTATTGTCGCATCTCAAGAAAGTGCCAAAGTAATTGAAGCTGTTCACGTCTTCTGCATCATTGGTTGTTAGGTCCCGGGGTTCTCTTCAGTCCTTCGTCACTGACATCACCATGTACTTGGTCTTACTTAAATTATAATTTAGGCCAATTGTGGCAGAATCTCTATTCAAAAGTGTATATTTTTTTTAGGTCCGTCAGTCTCCTTACTGCAACCGCAATATCTTCTGCGTAACGCATACCTGACTTGATTTCTCGAGGTATGTTCCCTTTAGGTCTATGACTTGGATTACCTTGTAAAGAGACAGGTTAATGAGTTCCGCCGGAAGCCCATTGCCTTGCATAATCAACCAATCCAATCCATATTGGTGTGCTTTAGCTCTCCACTCTACTCTCATTTCAGCTTACCGTTTCATTATTTCATAATTCTTCATTTTGAAATCCTAAATAATCCGACTGATGTATTCCAATCTTGGTAATCCTACTCAATTTATCTCATTCTATTATCCTTCCAGTATTGTTTGTAACAGGCTGTTGCATATTTTCACAGTTCTCATTTATCTTCTTCTCTCTCCAATTCTTTGAAGGAATTCTTCGTTCGTGATTATTTACTTCCATTAAACTTATCATTCTTTTATTTTTTCATATCTCCATTACATAAAATCTCTTTTACTCAGCAGCTGCTGTTGATGCACATTAGCGCAAATGGCATTAGAAGCAATTGGGCAGAGAAAATTTAACAAATATCGATCAATGAAATAAGTATTTAAGTGAGAATCAGAGGATTTATATCATAGATTAAATATTTTTATTTTTAATTCATATAATTATAGCAGTGAACAAAGTCCTCCACGAATAAAATCTTAATAATATTATTTTTCTAACTTCATGAAACTAAACTGAGTAACTCATGAATCACCAATATTTTCAAGTTAATATTATTTCGGATTGGCTTCATAAATGATACGTCTACTGCCCTGAATTCTAATTTAAATATGATTACGGGAGGAACTGCAAGAGTTTTTAGTTTGCCCAATTATAGAATAATAAACATAGAATGAATGTTCCAGATAGAAGAATAGGAAAACTAGGTAAAATAGAGAATATTTAACTAAAGAGACCAGGTAGGGCGACTATCCGATAACGCGGATATTTAGTTATCATAAAAGGTTTGCTGCTAAGGCAGGGAAGAGTTAAATATTGAATTTCATTATTCTCCACTCATTTGGAAAAGTGCAACGTGATTCTCTCCGTCGATTTGAACTTCATCATTTTTCGATGACACCTCGTCTGAATTGGTTCCAATCTCTTTCACTTTTCAGCTACAAATTACCCAGGTTTCATGTCCTAAGTGGGTTTAAACTAGCTAAGTCCAGCTTTACTTGCAGCAAATGACTTTTGACGTAAACTGGACTTGTAAAAGACTCAGCAATTCCTCTTGTGGAACTTTTTGAAATGATTTGGTTAGTCGCTGGCAAAAGCATGTTGTTGCCAAAGTTAACAGCTACTAATTTATCTTTGCACTAGATTGTGAAAAAGATTTCATCAGCGTAAAATTTCCCGCAAACTCTTGTAGAAGAATCTTTCGGAAGATAATTGACAGCATAAACCCACCCTTAGAAGAATTCTTCCGAATTTTCGGGTTTCCACCGTATAGGTTGCTTTTTAGGACAACAGTTTCTCAATAACAGAGCATGGAGGGAAACAGAAGGCCTATATAAACGCGGTCGAAATGATGCCCCGGTACTTCGACCTGAAGACGGACGTTGGAATACTGGTGAAACTGTTGTCCTAAAAAACAACCTACACGGTGGAAACCCGAAAATTCAGAAGAATTGATCTGAACGACGCAGAAACCTACGATGGAATACCACCCTTTGAATGTCATGCTCTTAATATATGCATATCAATGCATGTGAATAGCTTGAATCCTAACACTCAATGCGACTAGCTGTTGAGCAAAATCGCAGGGTAATACATGCTTTTATGTGTAAATATTACTCAGTCATCCTTTCCCGGAGGCATTTTGCCTTGACATATCTCCATTTCCCACCTAGCAACCTTTCCCCATCTAACATTACCTCCAGTCTCCATTTATCTTTCATCTACTTCCTTGGACAACTGCGTCCTGCCGTCTCCTCCCTATCTTTGCATTCCACATAAACGCTTCACAAACCCTTTCCCTCCTTTGCATCCCCATCTTAAGTCCTCGCTTGTTTTTGCGGTCTCAGCCTTCTGGGTTACAACTACGGCGGTCGCCCCGGGAGGCGTCTTGCGGGGGTGGCGGACTGCTGTATGGCTTCCAGGTTGAGTCCCTGTCTTCGTTCGCGGTTGACTAAACCACGCTTGGCGAAAGGGCCAAATAGGGAAGGGTCCGCGCGGTGAGGTGAGAACATAGAGTGTACTCACCGAACCCCAGAGAGATTCACCCCACGGGGCTTAATCCCTTGGCTGGCGCTGTTCAACGCTTTAGAGACCATCGAATAACTTCCGTCTCGATATGTGCTCAGTTCTCCGGATCATCAAATTGCGAGAATGTCTCCTGTGGTATATTTCCTAGCTTATATTCCAGTGAATTCAAACATTGAATACTATTTGCATATCATTTATATCCTCATGAATGCACGCAGTTATTCCTAGTGCGTCCTAGTGAACCCAAACTATGGATTTTACCTCCATGAAAAATATATATCAACATAACAGACGTTCTTAAAAATTATGGACTTTTTAGCTTTCGATAGATTAGCGCTGTTTTTGATAGATCTTATATATATTAATTACGCTACTAAAAAAAATTCCAGTGAAACAGTAAAAGTGGATGTATTTTTACTGTTTTGAGAGTAAGTAAAACACTAGTTGTAACCTGTAATAATAAAATCAATGTTTGGGGAATATAACTCTATATTGATACATGGACAGTAAAAAATTAAATTTATAGAGGATAAGGACATGACTAAAAACTTGAACACCAATGGAAATGAAAAACTAAAAAGAAACCTGAATGAAAACTTATCTATTATTTACTCACGTGTTCTTTCACAGAAAAGCTCTTGCATTTATTGCATAAATTGACAGCCAAAAGAGTCTAAATAAATAGAAGCAACATAAAGCAGGAGAATGTAGCAATGAGATTCTATACTTCGTAATTACCTTCTGAAATTCCGTAACACTTTGTGAAAATAGAAAAAACATGGAATGAATTAGCTAAATATTTATATATAAATTACAAAATGACATTGAAACTAACTTGTGCAATTAAATTAAAAACATTTAGAGAATCGGAACAGCTGTTTCTTCTTAAAAAAAGAAAAATCGTTCCTGCAATGAATAATTTAATGTGAAAGAAACTGTACATCTACATTTCCGAACTAATACGGAAATCTCTCCAAAACGTAGAATTATATATATGTACATATATATTAATATGGCTCCCTGCTGTTACTCGAATCGAAAGCATTTGATTTTGCCAGAAGAAATAAGAACTTCATTTTGACTTCGAAATAAAAACGAGAAGACCATTATAAATCTTAATTGGCTGTGTTTCTGGAAAAAATAAGGAAATGAAAGCATTCTAGGACAAAATTCCGGAGTCTCTCTCTATCTTCAGTCCACTAAATACGACAAAATCACTTTCTTTTTCAGCTAATGCAATTCATTTCTTTCCCTAACTTGTCGTTTTCATTCCGTCGTAATTCATTGGAGACAAATTGTTCGACGGATAACCCTCCAGGGGCAACTTGGGACTGTTTTTTCTGATATCTCCTGAGGCCGATATTCTGGTTGCCATGGGCGGAACTTTTCCCAATGTTCCATGGTAGACAGCTAAATTGTAATTAAGAGCGCCCTCAATTATAAGGGAATTCGAGAAGCCAATATCTCTCTAATTCTCTTCAAATAGGTTTGTTTCCTGCATTCATATAAGTTATAATGCGAAGGCCTACAAATGCAGCATTGAAGGCATTTAACGAATTACGAAAGCTTTAAGTGTCATTTTGTATATTTTCTTGAATAACACGAAGATATCTTTGTACTTTGAAAATTGAACGTTTGGTTTATAAGGACTAATTTCGCGTTCGTAGTTTCCGGATATTTAAGGGTGGCTTAAGGCAAAAATAAGTGTAAGCAGACACAAAGACAATATCCAGCCTTGAAAAATTATGAGTTTTATCTAGCAGAAATAATTACGATAAATTAAATGACAAATTATTCATAAATTTTCAACTTGGTAACATTAAATATTCTTTTGGTGCCATTAAATATTTATTGATCAGTTAGGTCAACTGTCGTAAAACATTCCTTCATTTTGTTCAAAATGTAATGGTCATATTCAATGGTTTATACAGCCAAAATTAAACGGAAGCTAATGCTTAAGAGGAAAATTCAATATAATATTTCATCAAAACTTATTTTAACTTTGTTGTAAAGGATTTGTAAGAAAACTTATTTTAACTTTGTTGTAAAGGATTTTTAAGAATATTAAATGAGGTGAACGTTATGGTAATTCACGAAAGACGATATGAAAACCTGATTACCGATATGCCACTGAATTAAATTTAGTTTCCTTTCCAAAATATGGCTTCACACCTGAGACACTTAGCTTTTAGCCGCTTGGTGAAGTCTAACAGTGGGCTTAAATATTGATTTGCCACCAAACTTCATGTTCTTGAATCACTTACCAAAACGTTAGTCAAATATTTACATGAGAACGACTGAGGATTCGTTCGAACTATGACTCCACTTCTATGTAAAATGTGCCTTAGTTTGTAATGCACTTCTTCATATAAGGATAAACATCGAAAATTAAACATAAGGACAACGAACGATGATTACAATAAAAATCCAGAGTGGAAAAATTTTGTAAGGACTCGGTTGCGTGCTGCTAGATACCCGAAGGGTACACCCAAGTATCTCAGGAAGTTGTAAAAAAATCCCAATTGCATGGGTTTTAAGAGTAAATGATGAAGAGTTTAGGTGACCATATTTATTATCTGCTAAACCGGGGTTAACTATTGCTTCTCCTGGATCAAACTTCAAAGGCCATTTTCAATGCATGTAAACCTAACCAAGTGAAGCTTTGGAAACCTCACTCTTGGGGCCCAGTATTTTTAAGCCCCCAATACTGTGACTCAAATTAGATGAAAAGATATATATTAAATATACAAATGAATATTGCCAATAATTTCAAAAGTCAATAGAAGAATGAAATAAATCATTAACTTAGAAAAAGAGTATTTCATTTCAATGTAATAGATAAATACTTTTAGTTCCTCTTTTGAAGAAAACTTTCTTATATTGGAAGTGACTATTGAATTACCGGTATGAGTTAGAATTTTTCTTTAGAGTTTAGAGACACTGTGAAAAAACACGTACGTATGGTGAATTAATGGTAATGTTTCACATCTACTTTTTTTAAATCGATAAAGCGATAAGAACAAGAGAGAAGCAATGTTGAACTTTTAGGGTTAACATAATCTAATTGACTACTCTTAACTTCCCTCACATAGTTTCAGGCCACAACAAGAGCAGATCAATATACTAATTCCGCTTAACTCACCTAACTAATAATCACATTTCTACTAAAATAAATATTTCTGTATCCCATATGTTATGGTCGGGGCCCGGGAATATGCTGCAACACACCTATTTGTTGTGATGTATTTCGCGGTTACGAGTGAATGTATACGTATATTTTGAACTAGACCAAAATATTATAAATGAAAAATATTCAATCAAAATAAATTAAACAGGAATTTTTTCACCCAGAAAATGAGATAGTAATTTTTAAGAATAAGTAATAGGGAAAGCATTATGCGTATGTAAGTTACATCAGGAGGTAAACCCAAGATCATTAACCCAAGTGGTAGTAGAATATGAGTGCTATTACCTGAAATAAATTAAACAAGATCAAAATCGATGGCTCTGATTAGTAACCTAGCCATTTCCGTAAAGAATAGAAAAAATGCATTAACATTTTGCATAACGAAATATAAAATTCCGAAATCTTTGAGTTTTACTGATTCTTGTCCACTATAACCAAAGTTCTGCTCTTTTCTTCTCCTCGATGCAAGCCATATATCACTTTTTGCTGTCTCCAACTCAATTCAAAGCTCTACTCCCTCACTCCTCCTATCTTACAAGACAAAAACATCAGGGGTAGTGGAAAGCCCTTAGCATTAGCTGAAGATTCCTGCATTCCTTTGCCTTTATCCATGATCCCAGATAGGGTGAAACGCGAAGGGCTATATCGTAAACATTCCGTCAGAGCCTCAAGTCACAGCATCACAGGTTATCCTTCCAACTTCGATCGCGAATTCCCCGTGTAACATCCTACTGCAAGTCTCGAGGGATTCGAAGAGAAGGCATCGAACGATGGATCGTTTTCCCGAAAATCCCATGGATGGGAACAAGAGATTCCTTCCGAATTCAACTCGACCCAAACCCTGTAGGAAGTACTGGCGTTGAAGGTTTTTCTGTCGATAAAAGGAAAACACGCTCTTGCTATAACCGTATGAATCAGAAAAAAAATCATATGTGATTTACGTTTAACATTTTGACAGGCATTCAAAAAAAATATTCATTATGTAGGAATAGCAATATTGAAAAGCTAATTTACAAACAAATAGTGATTTAAATATGTTTAATTAACACAGAAAAATCGTATGAACTGGGAATATATATATTATTCATATTTTTCACTCTAAATTTTACATCTCCGAGCGAAATATATAAAAAATGTTTCACTTTTTTCATTCCAATAATTATTATTTATGAAATCTAGACTTCAACATATTCATTCTACGTCACCCATCTCACGATCTATGTACACATAAATAATTTATAAATTTATGCATAATTAACGTCACATATTTATCTATAAATAATTAAATAAAATTATTTTCTCATCACCGAGTAAATAATTAACCCAAATAAAGAGCTCAGCCCCATAACAAGAACTGTACTAGAATATATTTTTACATTTTATTTGTCTTTTTGTATACTGACACAATATTCCACTTGTATTATCCGTGAGGTGATTAAACATGATGAAATAAAGCCTTATTAGATAGGTATAATGAGACAATTTTTCGAGTTACCTTTGAACATCCATTTCAGGGATTACATGCTCAATTTCTTAGGTGGGCGGCATTAGCCATCGACGTTTCACGGAGCCCCATCATCAGAGTGTGACGCGGGAAAGAAATATTGTCGCGGCGTGTTAAGGGGACGTACCGTAACATCGCCGATATCCCATCCGTTTTTGCGCAATAACGTGGTCTCACTCCCTTACCCAAGAGCCCCGCCCATCATGCGGTAATAGAGCGACTAGCAAGGCAAGCATCGTCGGAAGGAGATGGAAAGAGGGACATATAAGAAGACTGGCGGAAGAGATGGCCTGAACGGAGAAGAGTAAGTGCCTGAAGACGACTGGCTGGGATGACACTTCATAAAAGCCAGGGACTAGCAAGGGGTTCGCAGACGGTGGGCAAGAAATACAGTGATGAATAATTAACTCTCTAAAAAAAAGTTATTCACTGATCGTAAAGCTATAAGTTGGCCCAAATGAGGAACTCAGAGAATATAACTCTGACAAATAATTTAATAATAGATTTTTTCATTAGTTAGGAAAAGACCTATTATTTTAAATTCTATATTTAATTTTACTAAATTAATCTTAAAAGATTTTACCAACTGCCTATTGTTGCATACAGTTACAAAATAGCCATACGTTTTACCAAATTGCAATAATTTAGGCTAAGGACATCCATGCACTGGCAATTACATATTATGGTGGTCTTGTTAACATCTCATCTAATGAAATGTATATCTTTCCTAACACAACTTCATTCTTAGGCTTGGATTTTCTCAACATTCTAGCGTATTGTCTTTATCTATCTGCTGATCTGGCAATATTTCTGTTTCATGTTGAGTTAAATTGCCATCTTTCTACATATTTCAATTTGCTTCATTTTGGTATCTCTTCTACCTTCCGTTATATCTTCTTCGATATATCTGCAAAAGTTTCTCCTCAGGTACATTTAGGGGGCACGCCTCGTGACCTAATTTCGGTTCACGAAATTTTTCAATTCCTTGCATAAAAAATGCACCCGATCTCAAAAAGTAGGAAATATTCAGATGCATTTCAGTCTTTTTTAGTTTGTGAAGATTTAACTGTCAGCCATAAGATAATAAGAGTAAAAATTTGTGTTTTGGAAAGAGATTTATACGAGAGCATACCCTATGAGCTGTGCTGCAGTTTTTGATAAAAATACGTAAATGCGATGAAAAGTTTGGAATTTTAACATTTCCTATAAGCGGTAACTTTCACAGAGAGTGACTTTAGTGCATCATTCAACATGAAACAACAAATGCTGCAAGTTGAATACCTATTAAATATCGTCCACGACAGAATAACAGATCCACTTTTTGCACAGAAATACCTTTTAAACGCCAGAATATTTTGTATAGGTTCCAGAAATAAACTTACATACAGCCTACACAGGTTCCAGAAAATATTGAAAGCAGTTATTTACTTTTTTGATAACGATTATTTGTAGGGTCTTATGAACTTTTTTTATTAAGACAAAAATACTTTAAACAAACAAAAAAACATTTACTCATGAACAGTTATTAAATTTTTTTTACAACATAATTGGTCAAATTGAAATATATAACGGCCCTAGTTAAGAAAAAATACCGTACCGTACCCGTACGTCCAATTCTATGGCCATATATCTTTGATGCCCCTTCCTGCATTTCGCAGAGTTAGGGTTAAGAACTAGTGTTTGCATGTTAATTAACACGTCACTGGTCTTGTCCCTCGGTGGAGTCAATAATTTTCTATTGCATTAAAGTAGTACTGAACTAGAAGCACCTTTTTATAAAATGCTGGGCAAAGAATGAATAAATTATATCTCACAAGGTTCAGTCATTTATCTCTCCATAAGAGCGTAATACTTTTGATAGTACTAATGACGCGGAGAATGAAATGCGATGATTGCAGGGTGTGCAGGAGGGCAATAGAGAATAAGAGAGAGGAATGTGTGCGGTACAATTTAAAGCACGGGAGACTTAGTCCCAGGAGGTTCAACAGCCACGACAACGCGCCCGCATTCACTCCACCGATGAAAAGCACGATTCGATCGGAGGAATAACTGCCGGAGTCTTGATAATCTCTAGGGAGCTGTGAGGAAAATGTTTCATCTAGATATTTTCTATTCATTCTCTCATAGGAATATTGGCAAACATTAGATTGCAAACTGTAGACGCACATTATACAGAATAAATAAACTAGTGTTTGTATATATATATATATAAATTCATACAATCATAGGAAATGGAAAGGGATAGGAATACATAAAAGGACAAACACAGGGTTTGATGGGGAAGATGAAAATGTGTCGAATCCAGACAGATATATATACAGTTTCTTAGGAAAAGATGCGCGTAGCACAATATAATAATACACCAGTGTCACTAGCTGTGACGCACTAAATAAAATAAAACACTAAGAAAGAACACTCACACGAGAAAAGATTTTTCCGGAGCTTTCGAAGCCAAAGGCTTCTTTCTCAACGAGAAGATGTCGACTGACTGGGTCAGAATGCCGCAGGAACAAGGGAACGGGAACGGGAGGGGGAGAATGGGTGATGGGGGAGGGGGTTAGCAGGATACATTAAGTCCAGGGGCGCTGCATGCGTTTAGGCGCCAAATGCACGCTAATTCAAGCATGTGGAGGTTGAGGGCGGAGTCTGAGGGGGGGAGGGAAGCAATAATGGACACCTTGAAACAAGAATTGAAGACCGCGTCGTGGGACAAAGAATGCGTGGCCACTGGGAGGGAAGCATGGGGGGATGACGGGCAGCAGGACGCACGATGATTATTCATTCTGAGGTTAAGGGGGGTGGTACATTGGCCTACATAGAAAGCTGGGCAGAAGTTGCACTGTAAAAGGTAAATTATGTTGGTGGACGTACAGGTGGTGGAGGGAAATATCGGGAGGGATTTAAGTTTGGGGAGAAAAGAGGCTGGGGGTGGAGAAAAAATCATGCAGGTCTTGCATCTGGGACGATTGCAAGGCGAAGGTGGAGTGGCGGTGACTCGCAGCGATTTTTGAAGTGGGCGGGTGGCTTTAAAAATGGTGCTAAAATTTGGTGGCCTTTTGTATGTGATCCGTGGAATATTAGGAAAAATCTGTGAGGTGGATTTGTGGTTAGAAAGAATGGGGTACAGGTCCTTTAGGATATCCTGCAATGCATGAGCGCCTGGGAAGTAGGTAGTGAGAAGAGAAGGGGAGCAATGTTTTTCTGAGCGGGGTTTATTCGGAACATAAGGTTTTTTTCTGATTTTATTTCTTAGAAGTTTTTCGGGGTATCCGCGGCGAAGAAGAGAAGTGTGTAATTTCGAAAGGAACTTCTGAAGATCATCAGGGTTATTGCAGATCCTGTGTCCTCGGACGGAAAGGGAATAAGGGATGGAGCGTTTGGTGTGAGGTGGGTGGCAGCTGTTGTAGTGGAGGTATTGCTGTTTGTTTGTGGCTTTGATGTGAACAGAGGAACAGAGGTTTTAAATTTGTTGTTGGAAAGGTGTATGTCAACGTCTATATATATATATATATATATATATATATATATATATATATATATATATATATATATATATATATATATCGACTTGTAATCCCATAGATGGATAAATATGCTAAGTTAACGCCGCAGATGCAGAAGTGACGCCTAATCTACGAGTACTAGCTGCAATTTTGCAAAACACCGTTCCTACTGGTGATATCGGCCATTTAAAAAAAATGATTGACGCATGAAACCATTGTCAGAAAATTAGTTTATTTTTGTTACAATATTTACTCATTTACGATAATTATATACCCTTAGAATGATTATTGGTGATTTTCTACTCTCAATATTTGGAAATAAGAAGGGATAGAAAAGAGTTTTTTCTTCTTCATGACTTTATTATTAATTGTGAATATTATTTTTGCCTCAATAATATCAATTTTTATGCCTGTACTATTTTTTTTGACAAACATTTTGAGATGAAAAACGAATGTCAGTGACGAGTATGCAAATAACTCAACTTTAAATGGAATTAGTGCAACGTACGATAAAGACTGAAGGGTACTTAACTTGTTTGTTATATGTTAAAACAACAATTTGAAGGTCGGTAGTGAGCTTATTGATTGCCATATGCTAATGTGCATATGGCACCTTAACGGATCTGTAAGTTATTGCAAGACGTTTTTATTTGCTTTTTAAATTGAATGCTCAAATTTAGAAAATCCTGTATACATAAAATACGAATTGAAACTAATGGCCAATTTTCAAGGCGATTGATACAATTTGGCCATTTTCCATTTCACCAATCTCTCACACATTGTTTGGCCATCGCGTCAACCACCGGATTTTCGCAAAAGACGAGGCTTTTTATTTTATTGGTTATAAGAAGAGGAACGGGAGAAATCCGAAACGGGAGGGATGTGAAGCGAGAGAGGCATCGTCCTTCTCCTTGTAGACACTCTCTTTCGGTTAAATTTATATTCCAGCCGAAAGAATTTATTGCGACTGGAAGCTGCGATGTCACGGAGCTTGTTTACGGTTTTTTCGCAAAAGAAAATATTGCTCTGAAAAGATTTATTGCCGTGATGCTAGAGTCTCGGGTCATTCGCTCTGACACTGGAACTAAGCCACGCTCTCGATATTTATCCACTCCCCGTTCTTCTGCTTGCCCTCCGGCGTCATGTGACCTTCCTGATGTTTATTTACTTGAAAACTAAATATAATGAGGGTATTTAGTGCAAAGAAGCGTAGTTTTGCGCAAACAAACAAGAGCGAATCGTAGCTGTCAAACACCGAGAGTGTGCGAAAACCGATTGGACACGAAAGTTAAAAATTAGCAATGTTGGCAGTAAAGTTTTTTTTTTCATTTGCGGTGGATGCAGGGAAGCAGTTGATCGTTCATTGACGAAAACGAAAACTCTTCCACGGTATGTTTTCCAAAAGATTACTTTGATACTGATAGCATAGTGTAGAGAACGGGAATGGGAGCAGGAATGGAAAATGATACTATTAATGGCCATCACTCGAGGCATGTTCATCAGATCTATCTATACTCTTTGCATTAGATGTTTAACTTTTTGGCGAAAAATGAATTCAAAACCAAGGCATAAATGTGTTTCATATTTCGAATTACAAGCAAATCATAGCGGCCCTTCCAAAATAAGCTGCCAGTTGAATGTAAATGGCCCTGAACACATACTTCCTCGAGAAAACACGTTTTTGAGATTTGTACGCTTGCCACTGATTATTAATTTAAATACAGACTTTTTTAATAACTAGAAAAGGAAACATCTCAAACATATGTGTCTATCAATGAAATAAGTGAAAAATTACAAAAATTATGAATATTTACATATTTTATGGAAAGTGAAATCCTATATTGGTAATTTGCCACATTTTACACTACTTGTAAAATTTCAGCTGCTCATGCCATTTTTCATTACATGTATCAAGACAATACATTTGTAAACGTATCCATGCACTAAAAATATTATTTTTTAATAATTACATAAACGCATAAAGATTAAAATGTCATATTGTAAATGTGGTCAAAACGCCATTATGAGGTCATCATTTTCTTCAAACGTGGGTACCTACTTGCTTGGCGTCTATCAGAGTCAAAAACATTTAGCAATGCATAGTTTTACTGTTTTTTTTTAGAAACCTCACCCCATAGCATAAAAAAACTTAAAGTAACTCTGGAATAAGGAATGTAATATATGCAGGAGGCTTTGACCTCTAATATGACTTCAAAAATCCTGCGCGATTCGTCAAAAACATCTACGGGCGTACAGACAGCGTTACACAGATGTTAAACGAATTAGGCTGGGAGCCGCTAGAGACTCGGAGGCTGCGCGCTAGGCTTAGATTGCTTGAGCTATTGAGAATAGATATCTTTAAGAGTGACACGGAAAATATCATATTAGAACCCCACTATATTTCCAGGTCCGACAGAAACGATAAATTAAGAGAGATATTTCGCCGAACGGATAGGTATGGGAATTCGTTTTTCCCTCAAACAATAAGGGACTTTAATAAATGTTAGGCGTAATTTCATTAGAGCGTTTCCTTTTTATATGCAAACGGCTGGTGTCCTAACACCCCCCGACTTACGCCTATTGAGGCGGCTTGCGGAGTAGTATGTACATATAGATGAAAAAAACGAAATCAATATTAAAAATGGAAAATGAATGAATTTCCTGGCACCCACCAGTCACTCCACGTGTGTTGATGGGCTATATACATTAATTTTTAATATGTTCTCAGATGATACCGTAAAGTGGCGAAAGTCATCGTACAATAAAAATATTGTAGAAAAGTACTAAGCTATCTTAATCATGAGTACTGATAATAGTAACTTCTACGAAGTGAAGCCTGCAAGAGGCAAGTATATACTTTCAAGGACTACTTCTTCCTCATTAATAAGCTTTCCTATATTATTTCATGTCTAGTATCTTAAGTTGAGGAGGAATGGCGTATTAACTACATTGCATTAATAAAACCTCTTTGTAGGAGGTTTCATTTTATTCTCAACTTTCTTTTGGAGTATAACATTTCATGCATAATCATTAAAAAGGACTGATTATTATTATGTATATAAAATGTATTTCGGAAATGGCCCCTAATGGCTTTGATAGGACACCATATCATGATGGTTTTAAGTGTATTAAATTCATTTATCCAGGCCGTATCTTCAGAAAAACTTATTAAGGAACCAAGCATAGGCCCAAAAACGATTTCCAGGAAATATTACGGACATATTAGACACTGGGGATATTTAGAGGTAGAAATGTTATGTAACTACTTCAAGACACAATAAATACATTCATCCGTCTTCTTTTCTGCCCATCGCTCTTCCTTCATAACCCTCGAGAAATATTCTTTAATCCATATATTTAATACACATCAAAGGGAAAAATCAGCTGATCCTTGATGCGTAAGCATTAGCATCATGTCTCCATAGATAAATAAAAGTTATAAACGCTAACGAACGAATTTTTTAAATTTGAGATGGAATTGGTCCACACTTGAAAATATTGTGTTTTATTATTTGTATACATTGTAAAGGATCGCAAACAACCACACTCGTAAAATTGAGATAGAATTCGACATAAATTGGAATGTGTGAGTATTAAGACGTGTAACCCGCAGAGAATGTTCAAGTACAAATTTTGTAAGGTAGGAAGTTCGTGTATTAATTAGTCACCAATTATCATATTCCATCTTAATTAAACTTCATCAGCAGTCTACCTCTAATGATACTGTAAAGTAAGGAATAAATAATGATCAGCAATTCAACGCGAAGAAAGGTTTTCTTCTAACCAATTCTCGGAAATCAAATGCAACATTTTTGGACGATATAAACTAAAATCACTGAGGATTTCTGCAAAGTTAATGTACGTCGTGAAATGCATTTCCAAAATTGACTACCATGAGAGAGAACATTAGAGTATTAGTTCCATAGAAGGCACTTAAAGAGGGGGACCCACTAAAAGCAACGTATTAGTCAACTTTTCATCCAATACCGACGAATGATAATACGCTCTTAGCCTACTTTAGTTCCTACTAGTTCTGCAGCCGCGATGAGGACAGGGTGCAAAGCTGCTACGAAAGGAGGTTTTGGGATACCCAAGGACGTTCGAGACATTGTGCAACTATTCCTGGACCCAATTGAGACGAGGCCATAAATAAGGAATGGAGACAAGTCCTCTTCGCCCAAAACCAGTTGATAGCCTCCCGAAGGAGAGCCTCCGAGTAAGGGTAAAAAAATTGTAAAAAAAGCACTCCCTCACCCACTTCTCTATATATGCCCCTAAAATTTAGGGCAAGTTGGCCATTGGTAGTAAGACGGTCATTTTCGGTCCATATAAATGGTTTCTCTCCCGTTAGTAAGAGGAGACCTCCGTGTGCCGAAGCCATACATTTATCGGGAAACGGGTAAAAGGGAGGATCGTAATGGAAGTGAGGGAATTTTGGAGCGATGATAAAATAAGAAGGATAAAAAAGAGATTTGGAAAAAGAATTCTCACCACAATAATTTTCCTCCGATAGGCAAATCCTTGAAAATGGGAGGCTACGTTCGAGACGCTAAGCGAATTACGGCAAGCAAGAAGGAATCTCTGCGCCAAGTTTGCATCGATAAAGACAATGCACGATGGTTTCACTTAAGTTTACGCGGCTTTAAGCAATACCAGGGAAATAAATGGTCCATCGTTTCATTTTACGGACCGTGCCACAGAAGGTCGTATCTAACAGTTAAAGCTGTGGAGTGTTGAATGGAAATGATCGTTTGAGGTATCCATTTTGATGGAAAAAAGTAACAAATTAGCCAATTTGTTTTAGCATTTTTTAGGAATACCACTAAGCTTATACATCAATACGAAAGGGTAATTATCATAGAATGAAAATTAGTACTTTATTATTGTTTAACAAAGAGAGATATGAACAAAAACGTCTTCGACTAGTCCATGAAATGTTCCTTCATGGTTCTTGTTCATTATGATTTTTGCAGTGAATTGAAAAAGTACATCAAAATGTCACGGAGGTTATCATTGGCAATAATGTACGTAGCTATTTACAAAAAAAGTCAACATTTCTAGAGGACTTTATTCTATTTTTTCGAAAATGGGGAAATATGGCTAGGATTTGATATCGGGGACACAATAGAGTGTTAAGTTTGCTGATGCATTAGTGTGATGTGTTTTAAAGTACATTTAAAAGCATTCTGTTATTAAAATTAACAAATATATTCCAAACATTATAAAATATTTAACCTAAGAAGGGCATATGTTTAATAACATTTTGTCACGTTAGTTTTCCCATATATCAGAGGCGCAACGAATCATAATTTACATTTTATTGCTTTCAATGGTAAATTCCTATAATCGTTGCAAGAAAAATAAGACAAAGAATAATAACCTTTAAAAACTTATACGCTGGAAATAAATTTAAGTGTAGCAGAAATTATAGCACGTACTGTATAATCATTGCGGGACTTTAAAAAAATCAAATTGGATCCTAAAAATTTACATGCCATTCACTACGTATTTTCAAGTTACGGATGAAGATATATAGTGAGGCAACCATTACTAAATATTCTCATAGTAACAGTAATCTGAATGTAGGAAAGTAATACAATGATTTGTCAAAAATAAAAGATATATCGCTCTAGATAAATCTCTTTCAAGATATCAAAAAAAAGTTTTGTCTGCGTTAAATTACTTTCCAAAATCGTTCGGCGCGGAATTCTTTTTGTGCTCGCACACGTGCTGAACGTATAAAATTCCTGGGATTTACACATTTCCTCGTCCAAACAGCTGGTCTTTTTAATTTGAAAGATTCATCCCACGTCAGCGCTATATGTAAATACTCGGAGGATTCCACAAACCACATTTCACTCTCACAATATAAATTCACTTCTAAATCTCAATGAAGATGAAATGGGTGGAAAAGGTCAACAAGGAGGTCCCTCGCGGAGTTGGATAGAATAAACGTTCCGCGATATTCTTCAAAGATATTTCCTATATCTGGACACATTATTTGTCATCTCTCTTTCCAAAGGTCTTCCGCGACAGCATAGGTAAAGCTGCAGATTCAGGAAAATATTGTTGGCGTCTTGACTCTTGAAGGTGAAGACTGTTTAATTGGGGAAAATGATCCTACAAATCTGTTTATCACCCATGATTGCTCAATTTGTTTTATTTTATTAAGAACTAACGAATGTTTGGTCATCATTTACGTTCACATATTTTGAAAAATATATAATTATGGTACTGCAACAACAAAGTTCTAAGCATATAAATAAAACAAATCCATTTCAGAAGTCAGACTGCTCATTCCCCTTACTTTGGATTGATTCATGCCGATTAAACCAATGAGTATACATGAATTTATGGATCCAGTTTTGTTTATAACATCTCTCAACCAATATATTAATTTCTTATTAATGGTTTTTATTGTCATATAACATTGTATTCCTCTTATTTCCATAATGTCTGCCCTTAATACACAATGTTTAATGTCATATATCTTATTTTGGCCAAAAAGGAAACTTGGTTCTGCCCCCTACTGCTAGCGTTAGGATACCACATCCACATAAAGATTTTGAAAACTGCATAAACTTAAACTGTACTTGCATTTACATTTGATATTACCAAAAGGTATGCGTAACCTTTATTTAGGTTTATTCATCGACATTAGTTGAAGTAAATGGCCAATAATGTAGAAATATGTGTTTTATATTCCAGAATTTTAGCATGGTGTTTTGGCAAACATATATTTTTGTGCACAATCTGATTTAAAATTGTAACTGAAACTGTGAAAACTTGTTTAATGCTTTAAGCTAATTTAAAACTAATACTTGACGG
The DNA here is from genome assembly GCA_963573305.1 of Pyrrhosoma nymphula. Lineage (NCBI taxonomy): Eukaryota > Metazoa > Arthropoda > Insecta > Odonata > Coenagrionidae > Pyrrhosoma > Pyrrhosoma nymphula. The sequence continues at coordinate 42,457,197 of OY754337.1, read as the reverse complement.
ATTTTCTTATGGAATTCAGCTGTGTGATCAACAACACAAGATAATTTGGATTATTCGGAAAAGTTAATAAACCTGCAATGAAAATCCTCTCCTTCAACGAACTTCCGGGCAAAATCGTCTGCTTTTCTGCACGCTCATGACATGTGAACATAATCACCCGTCATCGCAAATCAATGTCTCATCTATTAAGGTTGAATATGGAACGAAAGAGTGAACGCGAGGATAGTTTGGATGCGAGAGAATTCAGTAGCGAATACGCCCCCTTTTTTCCGTTAGAAAGGAGTGCCATTCTCATTCAATTATTCCACTTTCTCGGATTTACCGATGGCCGAGCCAGGAGAGCGCTTTGGTCGAGGACACAGTTGAAAAAGGGGGTCGAGGATGCAACACTCACTTCATCTGAACCTTTTTTGAATAACAAATGATGGCTAGCGAGCGGATGGGAAATTAAGAAAAGGTAGGCAGGAGGGAGCAAGGTTAGAGAGTTTGGGTTGGGCTGTGCGATTCTCGAGCCTCAGTACCACAGTGCGATATGAATTCTGCATCGCATAAAAATAGATAGTCGGTAAACAACATTGCAACTTGTTTCATTCAGTAGCATATATCGACTTATAAATGCATACTTGTGTCGCAACAACGTAAAATACCAACATGCAGACAACGAATACATTTAGCGTAGGAGGACTCATTGTTACATATGTAAATATTTCTTGTACCTGCAAGTGTACTTATTTATTTATTATTATATTATTCCACAGATCAAAGTTAGAAGTAAGAGTTGTGATTAAATAAGTAATATAAGACATAACAAAATTGGAACACGTAACTCATATACAATACATGACGAAATTAATTAAACCATGAGAAAGAGATAAAACAAGGACTGAATTATGCGTCATAAGTTAAAATAAAAGTTAAACATGAATATATATTATATATAAATGTGTATAAATCATAAACCGCAGCCTCAGAAAAAGTTAACGAACCGGGATGGAGAACCGGAGCATGCGGAACAGAAATCACATCAATATTGTACTGTGTACTAAAAATCCAAGCAATTAAAACCAAGAAAAGAAATGAACTCAACATATTTCTGTTGAATTTTTTCCATTAAATGAATATGTACTCAATAACATGGTAAAGAAAAAAATCCGTAATCAATAACTGGCCTTACTAATTCATGATAAACTATCTTTAAGCACTTAATATTAGCATAACTCTTTTTGAATTTCCAAAGTTATTACAACATACTTATTTAATTATGGAGAATTGGTCATGAAAGAAATTTCCCTTTTCTTCTCTTGCCAACGTTTCGAAACTTTATTGTTTCATCTTCAGGGCTAACAAAAGTAACATATAATATAAGTATTAACCTTCTTTTTACATACAATTTTTGAAAACATATGTATATACAGCAATACCTTGAGGTGGAGCACTTTTTTATATAGCTATATTGGCATTTGTTATGGTAACAGCAGTTTAAAAAATTGTTTAGTAACTAAAACATGGTGATTAACAAACAATACATTGAATCCTAAAAAAAATTTGGTTAACAAATAAATATCTATGAAATGTAGTTGGACCCATAGCTTACCATAACAAATGTCAATATAGGTAGGCACATAAAAAAACTGTCCGAATTGGTAATCTAAGTTCTCCACTTCAAGGTATTGCTATGTTTATATATATATTTTTCAATAATTTGTGTAAAAAACAATTGTTAAATATTACATGCTACTGTTGTTGCCCTGAAGATGAAAAAATAAAGTTTCGAAACGTTGGCAAGAGAGAAAAAAGTGACATTTTTATCATGAAAAATTAACCATAAAATATTATAATATAAAATAGCGGTCAATATACCACTCTCATCAAAACAAAATATATTTTTTCCAATCCTATAGCAAAATTTGAGGCAGACTCTTTGTTCAATTTTTTCCAAGGTAAAAATTCGCCAGAAATATAAAAATACGCGTAATCTTTTCGATAAGTAACAATCAAGTTAGCAAACAATATGAAAAAAACGTCAGCATACGTCAGGGACAGGTTTATCTACATAAGCAACAAAAATAGTGGCAGTATCCGCGTATTTTTTATCTAATATCGTACATTAATAATAAAATTTGAACAAATTTATAAAATCCTCAAAAAGCCTGTGGAATTCGTAAATACTCGAAAACGTAAATACTCGATGCTTACCGATACTTGAAATTACCATATTCATTTCACTTCATTGATTTATTTCTTTGTTAACTTTGGAAACATTCTTCTGGAAAAACTAGAAATATTGTGTAAGAAAAACCATGTTCTGCAAGTAGCGATGCACATCAAGACATCTCTTCACTTGTCACTTCCATTGAATTCAACTTCCATGTGTAAATCTACATCTAAGGTGCCTTGCAATACATCACTGCTACCGATCAATCGATTTCGCAATGCGATAATTCTGGCAAATCGATACATCACAAATAAGCAAAGCCCAAAGTTTGCAAAGTCATGTGGAGAGCCACCTTTGCGTTGCTATGAAAATATCACTCCCCCAGGATAATTAATATCGCAATGCGATATATCCAGCTCATGGATATTGAACTCACTTCCTACCACAGTCCCAAATAGAGGAAGTTAACGTTAGAAATTTATCACTTTTACCCATTAATCCATATATTGCAATACAATATTTACGACGCATCCACATATACATCACAACATAGCATAGTCCAGCGTTGGGGAATAAACTTTTATGTTATTCAGGTTTCTGGTTCTGCGATACAATTATTTTATCTAAACTTTTATGTGTTAAGCCTCCTTTAAGTTGGCATGCAATACATCATTTTGCTTGGATGATCAATATCGCAGTTAAATATTTCCGAAACATCGGTATCTACATCACAACATCGCACTATTCCAAGTTCGGGTAGTCAATAAGTCTCCATGCGATATATTGCTTCACCCGTCTGATTAATATCGCAGAACGCTATCTCCAGCATATCGATGCATATCACAAAATCTCACAGTCCCAATTTCGGGACGCTTCCGGGAGAGTGGGACGAGGTCGTGATAGAGGATAAAGAGGAAATCCCACATGCATAGAGTGCTTGGAGGGGAGGCCAAGTGTATTACCATTTTCCAGGGACAGATTGGAAGCGGAACAAAATTTGGAAAAAAAATATGTAAGCAAAAGTGACCTGGATGTTTGAAAAAAATTAAAGTCTATGACTCTTAGGCTGTTCCCTTTCTGCCTTTCTCCAGTGCAAACACCCAGACCGACTGAGCTGCCTCCTTCCGAGTAGCTTCATTTACTCCATGTACGCAGCCATCCAACATTTTAGCCCCCTGAGGAGGTAAACTACTCCACTTACAGACGTGCTAACTTTGTCTACATGTTCGGCCTCTTTTCCTACTTCTGCAAACCTGTGCCTTGAACACCTCCGGCGAAATTGACAGAGGGCGTCACTCGGATGGACGAAAAACGTACACAGACGTCAGATTTATTTCACGGGACGAGTCTGTGACTCTCTCTTTGGTTACCCAGCTTATTTATCCAATGCATTGTAAATGTGATCAAAAAGGTGAAAAGTTAACGAGAAATGAAGGCCATGAATATGTAAATACGCCGGTCAATTGTTTGAATTCATTCCATCCAACGAGGACTCGGAAGTTATCAGAGTCAACAAAAGAAACAAGAAATGTAATTTAATATAAAATACCAAGGTAATTCAATTCTAATAGGTTTAGGAAACAATAAGTAACATTACCTAAAGTAATGTATGCATTTATGATTGGAAAAATACAATTTAGCAATCTGTGAGCTAAAATCATTACGTGAAATTTATTAAACTTAGAAAAAAGCGGCAGTTGGTAGGTATGAGTGTATTTGACCATTACTTTAAAGTGATGCTGGTTTATGTATCAATGTATCAATATCAAAATACTTGTGCTACTTTTTTAAAATAAGTAAATACTTCTGCTCCCAAAGGATTTAAACCGCCTCACTTTAAGACAATCTCACTCAGCCTACATGTCCGACCTCCTTTCCAACTTTTGCAAACCCCATGCCTCGAGGATATTCGGCTAAATTGACGGAGGATATCGCTTGGTTGAAAAAATATGCATAGCCATCCGATCCGATTTATTCCACGGAATGAATCTGTGACTCACTTCCCGGTTACTCAACTAATTTTTCCAATGCATTATAAATATAGCCAAAGGGTTGCAATATTACCAAGAAATGGACGTTCATGAGTATACACATACGTTCATTTTATGAGCCTAAAACCTGTGGAATCGTTGGATTGATGCCGGAAAAGATACCTCTCGATATACCTCCAGATATAGTTAGTTATAATTCATTAAATTCACAGCATTTATTGTCATATTACCGTTTCCTACCTACGTATTGCAACATTTCTACATGAAAAATTATATCAGATATTAAAATGGCCTTCATGACACCCCTAAAACCTATACGCGTGAATGACGTCACGTATTTATTTTCAAGTTCCTTCTAAAGCTGAATCTGATGACCATCTGCTGGAATAATCATCCGTCAAAACAATTGTTACCAACATTTGAAATTCATTTATACGTACTTTAATATGTCCCTTTCCCGGATGGAGAAGAAAAAGGGAGCCAGCTGATGTCCTTTATGTATTCTCTTAGTCCGAACTCACTTCAGACATATACTACGTCAGTCCATACTTTACTTTCCGATTTGTCCCGATCCTTTTAACACGGCTCTTTTATTTACAGAATTAAATATGACATTTCTTTTCCCTACCTACTCATTGGAAAATTTCCGCATTAAAAAAATATATTAATTATTAAAATGGCACTCTTGACACCCTAAATACCTATACGCGTGAATGGCGTTACTTCTTCTAGTAGTTTTCACGCTAGCTGCTGCAGTAATCATCTGTAAAAAAATGTAAGCGACATTATAATGCAATTCTACGTATTTAATGTGTCGCCTTCTCGGATGGTGAATACAATGGGAGCCAGTTGATGTCCTTGCTGCATTCCCTTAGCCCGGATCTCTTCCAGATATATATACGTCATTCCCCACCCTACTTCCCCATTGGCCTGGTTGGTACTGGCTACGTCCACTACGGAGATGCCGACGACGTGGAGTGAAATTGCGCATTTTAATGGCTTTAGGGAAGGTTTGAAAGAATAAATCGGCTCAGTGTTCTCTACACGGATCGCATGTGGAAAGTTTTTGTTCAGCGGAATAAAATAACAGGAGAATAGCAAGCGAAATAGTAGGGGAGAAAGAAAGAGGGAAGGAATGTCTAATGCGAGCTTCTTTGGAGGCAGGGTAATTGTCCCAATCTACGAGAAAAGAGTGACGCGAAATGAACCCATGATAGGCACTTCTTTGAGAATGGGTTGAAAAGTCTCATTTAGCGTATCGGCACGAGTTAAAAAAATTTGATCCTTTGGAAATGAACGTCCGTCGAGTTGAAAAATCTTAGTTAACCTCATTTAGAGTTTTCCCCCTCACAGCTTTTGGATATATCTCTTTTCCAATCCGACGTGGACTGATTTAATTTTGAAAAATGAGATCGGTTCGTTAAATTAGCGCAAATGACATGAAAAAGGGATGCTAAGTAGGCCCAAAATTAAACTAATTATGGCGAGAATTTATCTAAATCAAATTCTAATTTAGTATGTCCATAATCATTTCCGAAGAAGAAATTTAAACTGCCAACCGAAGGTTTATAGAATGACTGATATTTAATATAATTTAGAATCAGCAGCAAGTTGTCAATCAATCAAATTAAAAATACCATAAAAAGTCAAATTACCGTCACTAGTGATTTCTAATTATCCAAACTCTCTCTGAAAAACACCATCAATAATTTATTAAAAATAATTGTAATCCATGACTAGTTTTTAATATTAATTTATACATACAGATAACCTTTCAAATCCACTCCAAGCTACATTAAAGTAATGAAAATGAGGTGTTAGCTATTGCATTACATTGTGCCTTACTTTTAACCTATGTGCTCAAAATATAAATGACCTTTGTCATTAAACTATATCAATTTAAATACTCATGACGCTCTCATAGTATTATCCTATAATTCAGCTCTTTCCGAAAATGTTCCTGTTATACTTGTCTTACCGATGTTATTATTGAACAATATCATTTACCGCAGCGGCTAAAATATCCATCTCGATCATTCTGCTGTGCTAAAGGTTAAGTATTTTTTTATTTATTAAATTTAATCATGGTTCAATAATAACAGTTGATAAGATCAAAATGCCTTTAAACTGAAATTCGCTTTAAACCAGCGTCTTTGGTTGACATTTACATTAGAGAGGTAAAAGCGCAAAATAGAAGGTAAAAATTGATATTCTGACAATGAAACATGGAAATCGGATATTGGAAACTGATAATATTTGCAGAGGAAAAGCAGTGTCGTATTAATTGGATCACTCATTAACGTTAAAAACACAAATTACGTTCAAAGAGCAAGAACTGGTTAAATCGCTTAAATATACATGTCCACAGTGAATATTAAAATCGCTTTTGATGCTGCAGTTTTGGAAAAAAGCATAATGCATATTTATGATTTGCATTTATTTTAATGATACTCTTATTAGATCTGTTTAATTTCTAGTAAAAATCACGGAAATTTTTATGGCTCCAGCAGAGAATAAAGGTTAAAAAGTGTGAAAGATACAGGTACAAGTTTGCAAGTTCCTGTACATCCGTTAAAATACCTCCATCACCTAGGTATGTACCAGTCGAGTGCGCCATAATCTCCAAATCCCTGCAAGAGATTAGGGGAAGGTACATCGAAGGAGAGATTTTTTTTAGCGATTGCTCCATAATCCTTATCCCAACAAACTGCATGAAAGTGGATCAATTTCACGGACCTACCCGCGAAAACTTTTCCCGGGGTCGAAAGAGATTGGCGAAGGGCGGAGGGAAGAAAGGATAAGGGGGGTTATATAGGGTGAAAACAACCCCTTGGCATCAACACTTAACTTTCTGCGCATTGTTGAGTGCCGGATTGAGACCCCCAATCCCTTCCCTTTCCTCCATCCTCCTAGTAACTCTCCCCTCAAGAAATCCATTCGAACCCATAACAGAAACATTGGGAACGCCCTTCACATCACGTGCAGTTGTTGACGGAGGAAACTTTTCTGATTCCGGAGAAACCTCGGTGCCGTGAAGGAAGCGAGGAAGATAGGAAGGAGGGCTCTTTCTCTTTCGGAAGTGGAGGAGGAAGAAGATGGAAGTATGAAAGAAGTCCTTTCCCACTTATTCCAACCTCCCTCCTTGCAATTTCTTCAGGAAAAAAGAAAGACGGCAGAGTTTCTAAACCATCCTTTCTCTGGTCTCGAGTCTACACCCAATTCACAAGGAACTGGATCCCACATCTCTGACTAAAAAAAGCCCCTTACCGCATGTTCCCTAGCATACCGGGCTTGTGTATTATCACCTCTACACTATATATAAAACGACCTTCACTCGGCTCGAGCGCCACTAGTGTTGCAACGCTTGTTTCCAATCATCAGGGTTCAGATTCAAAAATCAATAGCGACGAATATTTTTGGATTTCATTTGAACAGAGTTTTAAGCACAAGGTGTACAATACTAAATATCGTGGTTTTATTTTTTTCGCAATTCGCAGTTTTAAGTAAGTTTCATCCCGACCCGTCGGTAGCTTTAAGTGGTGAATAGTGATAGACAATGGCTTTTTCAAGAAAAAGAATTAATAAAAATTAATTGGCAATGTAAATATTGACGAATTTCACAAGTTTTAAGCCCAATGAAAATAAATTATTTATCTGAAGTTATATGAAGGAAAATGCAATGCAATTTATGAGGAATTGCATTACGATGAAAGTATAATTTGGTTTCCTTATTTGCTGCACATTTCCCTTGCTGGAACATTGTGTCAACAATGAAATCATGCGTTACTATAAACAAATCGTATTTCAATGATTTCTATTAATATCTATAAATGAAAATACCTATTATTCTTGCTTATACATCATAAAATTTAGTTAAATATGAAAGGAGAGCAAGAAATTTGCCTTGCATACCCCTTCTATGCATATATTTCGCCTAATATCGCTCACCCCTTGGAAGCGATTTCAAAATTTGCACCCCAGGAAGTGGCAAGAAATATAGTGGATGAGCTCCACAGTTCTTACGTATAAAATATCATGCGGAGGAAACAATTTGGACTCTCTTTATGAACTTTGTGATAGTACTCTTTCAATCAAATGGGACATTAAACTTTTGATCCATTGGCGGCTAGGGTTAAGAGCCGACTAACGCCTACGCCAAGTATTTATATAATTTTCATCCTCTATTTTTACATAACTGTCCTTGCCTAGATACTAATGAACTCTCTCTCTCTCTAAATGGTACAAATCACATCAGTTTTAGGTCCTCTCCCAAAACAGATCCATGGACTTCACCAAGGCTTAACTTTGCCTGCATGGTTTTTAATGAGACTTTCTTCTTCAATACAAAATGCGCCTACACATTAACTTAAACTTAACTAAACATAGAGTCGAGCATCATGGTTTTATCTATCTCTGAGCATGTGCGAATGAGGTGTGTGAAAACTTGTTTCCCATTAATTCCATTCCAATTTTGAAACCATAGCCCTTATTCTGAGATCATGTTCATTCGTTTATAAGTGCTTACCTATCACGGTATTCCCTATCAGGGTAGAAAGTCAATGAACTTAGTTACTGCTTTCAGAACTTTGGATCCAGGCTCTCTTGTAATAGGTAATTACCGGCGAAATGCCTTATCCTTGTATACCTATTTCGCCTCGCACACACCAATGCATTGATTCATACTCTCTAGTTCTTAAAACTCCTAATGTTCCTTCTCACATGAGTATCTTCCACCACATTCACCCTTGACTTTCTAGGTCTACGCCTTCCTTTCACTGCCATATATTTGTCTCGTTATCCGTCCATTTCCTCAATCTGGCCAAACCATCGAAGATCATGTCATCAAAACTATATCGCTTGAAGTGAACATTCACTTCCGCGTTTTAAAGAGCTACTTCACGAACTTAATCAGTGCTGCACGTAACGTGTTCTCCGTTGAGCATTCATCAATTTCATTTCTTTCTTCTTTAACCAACGTTCACAGTGCAGCCTGGGAGGCCGCATTGGATCAAGCTTCAGTGGTAAGTGGACAATATTATCTACATTGAAGTGAATGATAGATCTTCGTAGTATTTGGAGCAAGATATAACGTATCATAAGTGTAGCTGTATGAATTTTATGTTCGTACCCGAGAAGAATTCATAAGTTTTATGAATTCTTTTCGGGTTCAGCACTCGGTTAGACTCTCCATACTGGCCAACGTTTTGATTCCCGACTGGCACATTGTCTTCAGGGATTTATAAATCAAGCATCGAAACGGCGGCCAGTATGGAATGTCTAACCCGGTAGGGAACCCGAAAATATTCATAGATCTAGTACGCCGTAGGATACCAGATCATACAGCTCGAAGTATTAGCCTTTTTTCAATAATTAAATATGTTTTTGAAAATATACACCTCGTTAACCATAGAAAATTGTATAACTGTGCGTTACAGTGAGCATTTAACACAGAAAAGAGAACGTGATTTTCGTGAAGGCGATTTATGCACACTGAGTGATATAAATTCCAAGTTTAAGTCTCAAATATATTTATTTAGTAAATAACTGATAGATTCATCCATTAAAATATATATGATTCAGAAATACTACAGTTCATGGTTCTTATTAACGCTAAATTTTTAAAATAAAATGTGTTTATGGTCTGTTTTATGACTAGAGAAATATTTTGCTCAAAATGTATTAACTAGTAAGCATGTAATTACGTTTCATTTTACTTTTTAATTTCTATTCATTTCTCAAATAGAGTAAAAATAGATTCCCGATTAATACCGCGGTCTCGGGGTAACTATGCTATTCTTAATCCGTATTTCCTTGCACAATATGTGATTAAAGATTAAACAGCCTTAAGAAAAATCGCTAACATAAAATTTGCATTTGTCCTTAAACCTTTACTATTCCCAATTCCTTCCCCTTTTATGTAAAGTCTTCCAACACCCCGTACTACACGTTTCTACAGCGGCCTGTAGGGTAGTCCATAAGTGTAAATTCATTCTGAGCCATGTCAGCAAATGGCACTGATTCTATCGTCAATCGTTATACACTGAACGCCACCATCTGTTTTTCGTCACGTCAGGAATTTTCAATGGTTAATCTGCCCTTTACCTTCTCCTTCCTTCCACTTGCATTCGCCCTATAGTTTCACCGCTCCTCGGTAGATAAACAGTGAAAAAGAAAAGCAAAAGAAATAAACCAGAAAAGTCCCGAAGTCCCTTGGAGGAGACAGGAGAGAGATGAAGTTGGCGTGCTTGCCAAATGCGACGGGGCCATCAAGCGTCTCTTTCCGCCTTCCGCCGGCAGAACGGCCTCGCTACATTCATGAGGGAAGCCTCCTCCCTCGAATGGCTCCATCTGACAAGTGACGGTCGAAGTAAGATGGAGTAGATTAGCCTGATGTTACCCGGCCGCTTTGGGGAGCCGACATCACGTGATTCAGCGTAAATCGTTCCTTGTCTTCCCAGGAGCCAATCTTATTTCCTTTAAGGCTATGTCGCACGATACAAATTCCTGAACTAAAATTCGTGCGGGATTGCGTCCGATTCCATTTAGACATCCGTTTTCTTGCACCGTTCTTTTTAACCTTGGAGCTTAATCAATAGGGTGAGAGCATGCTATGGGATGATTTTTGCCTGAGCAATGGGAAATGCTGTAATTCTTCACCAAAATAAATACATACTACCCTAAGACTTGTCACATGGGTCTGTGGCCGACGGTTTTTAAGTTACTAGCCATGTGAATGGATGGAGTAAGGAAATAAAGGAGGAATGAGGAAAGAATAAAGGTTATTACATGTTCACGCGGTAAGTGTGTGATACAAGAGTCAATTTCTATTTCGATATCAGTAATCGATCAGTAATGGCGCATGGTAATAGCAAACCCACGTACGTATCAGTACAGTGGTACATTCTTCTCATTTTGTCGCTTTTATCAGTTATATAGGTATAGTTTGGGGTCATTTAATATCCTCTGTGTCGTGCTGAAGCTCACCTCATCTGCATTTCTAATGAAATTAATCTAATCCCAGCGTGTAGACTCCGAGTCTACAATTATTCCCAACTTAGTTCACTCTAACTGGGTTCACTCTATATTGCATCGTAGCAGTTTTTAAGGAAGCATTTATTTTCTTTTCTATTTCATTTCCTCCATGAACAAAATATTTTTTGCAGGGTCCCAGGTGCTCTTAGCGTATTTGAGATATGGTCTATAAAGAGTATAGTAGTGTCTCTCTTTCACCTTCTCATCAGAGAACCTTCGTATTAGTTTCTTGATTAATCTTTTAGTATCTTTAATGCTGTGACACTAATGTTCCACATGGTTTAGCTACGCGAGGACTGAAGTAACAGTGAATTAGGAGAAAAATTAATTAAAATAAGGACGCGAAAGATAAAATAAAACATTTTTTACACCACTAACAACATAAAAAGGTATGGTTAAACACTTGCAGTGCTCCGGTCTTTACAGTTTTATCACCAATCCACCAATCATGAATTTAAAGTACAATTTTTATTCACTATAAATGGTGGGAGTGTATGTGAATAGAAGTTTACAAAGTCATATCACAGAAAAGTTATTTTTTTGTAACATTTTTCTGATCCAACACAATGCCCATTTTGTGTGCGTAAGGCGAGTATTATTGAATACTGTATTATTGAATTCCACAATGTTAACCACGCACTAGCACCTTCTTTGAACACCGTCTTTGAGTTCCCATTAATTAACCAACAACTTACGATAAGACAGAGATGCGATAGTAATATAAGAGTGGTCACGAATTATTCACAAATGTACAAACTCATTTCAGAATGGCCATAATAATACTCCTTATTTCTGTCTAATAATAATATAATAATCTATAACAGACTGACGATAAACTTCTCAACCAAATCCACTTTGTAAGAAATTACTTTGGCTCCACAAACAAAAATCACTCCTTTAAACTGCTTCAACTAGCATTTCCCGAGTGTGCAAGACTCCTGATTGGAGAGAGATTCACAGGCTCCTGGTCTCGTTAAGGTTGTTTGTGTCTCTTCTCTCTTGAGGTAGTGGCCCTCACTTCTTCGTCCACTTCTTGGACACTGAAAATGCCATACACAGACACCTTCCTCCCATTTCACATCCATATGTGTCTTATATCTACCCAACCTCCGCAATTCTCAATGGGCCGAGCAGAAGGGACCAATCAGAACTCAAGTCAAACACACATACACATACAAAACTACTTCAAACTCCAAAGTTTTCCCATCTTATTTCGCTGGGCGTAAATCTTTTTCCTCTCTCATCAAATGAAATTATTTAGTTTCATCTTCCGATCATATGCGTTTGTACATATAATGTAATATACGTACCGTAATAACCATTATAACAAATCTAAACGATCCCAAAAACTAAATATTTCGTAGGTAAACATCACATGATCCCTGAAAAGTTACCGACTATATACCGATCAACAGAGTAGTTTTTATTACGTTACCAGACAATCTCTACATCCGCAATACATAATAAGAAGCAAATACAGAGCGGGAATATTTCTGAGCCCCAGTGATAATCATGAACGTTTATGATACTTACGGCCTAATTCATCGCATGAAAATAATGCACATGATCATTCAAGCAAAATCAGAACATGTTCTATTTTGATCGCATGATATTGACAAATGTCCCATAATACAAACGCACCACATCCGTTATGCATTTTCTTATCTTTTAAACCCCAAAATGTCCACGGAATTACAACCATTTTGTAATACAGCAGTACTCAGATGAGCTAAGTTTCACGCAATTATTTCATCAAAGATCTGAAAATTATCGAATGTTACAGAATTGGAAACATTAAGAAGATTTTATCTCTCTACCTGAACATTTTCGGACAATGTAAAATAAAAAAAACATTCCAAATATTGGTACAGCTTCATTGGTAAAAAGGTTTGGTGAATTGATACGCACTGTCATTAGACGTACCACTACGCATACTTCCCGAGCAGAAAATTGACGTTATCAGTTCCCCATGTAGAACAGAAGCTCTTCAAGTAAACATTTGGTTTAAATTACGATTCAATGCTCAATTATATCATATGAAATATTATCCACCGTTTACAACGTGTAAGAAACTGCACATCGTTATTTATCAAGTATAATAAAGAGGTTAACGAGATGTCATGTAGAATATTTTCATTGCCAACCAAGCTGTCAATTCACTAGCCTGAATATGGCAATGCCAAAGGTTTGATTCTGCGTCAGACATGGATATTCCGTAATTATTGAACAGTTCTTCGGGTTGACTGTGCGTCATAACCTTGGTAGTTGTATCACCTAATACCCATATCAATCACAAATTACTCATCCCAAAGGAATATTCAAAATGAATTCCCAAAAGTACAAAAGTACAAGGAATGTTCCTAGGAGGCTGAATAAATTGCCTGCATCAAGCGAAGTGCATTTCAATTTTAATGAATGACTCATAATATTCATCATTACAGTTTTATGTTTAGCCAGATTTAAAAACATATTTTTATGTCTTTTAGGAAGATTTGGGATACTGGTGCATCGATAGCACAGCCCATAAAAATAACCTACTATTTATGTGATTTTACTTTTAAAGTATAGATCCACTACGTATATGCATGGTTTCACATATTTAGAAAATTTAGCGATGAAATTACATGATTGAAATACTAATAAGTTACTTTAATGCTTAAATTGACTGAGAATTTTTCCCACAATAATTCTATTCATGCATTTTTCTGTGCGTAAAATGCCTGATACATATTGACCCAATACTCTAAATTTATTTTAAATAATTTCTAACCCATTAAATTATTTTTTTTGCTAGACAAATTTACCATTATTATTTGCTGGTTCTGTTGATAATAACAATAACATGTTTTCCTGACGTAAAGGAGAATGGCGATTTAATTATTACTCCACAACCACGGGTAAGTCTCCTGTCTGTCCGTGACCTAATAATAAAACTCAGTTCACGTGTGTGATCCGAGGTTGGAAAATAAATACACCCCAGCGAGGACGGACGCCGAAGGCCCATCACCCTGAGAAAAAGGGTGCTTGAAATGCCCGCAAGCAAGCCATTCCATGAAAGACTAGACGGCTTGCTTGGTGTGCTCTTGAGCGTTTAAAAACGGATAAAACAGCGTGGAGCAAGGCTCCTTTGCTTCCAACAGCCGTGCTTAAAAAAAGAGTGATTCGCTCTGAGAGAAAGTTGAAGGGGCGCACGGAATTTTAACTTCAACACTTAACATCAGTCACAAACAGCGCTGCATGTTCTCAAGAGGGGAAATAAAAACAATAGATTTTACCAAGGTTGCGCATTTTTGACCTTGGTAAACATCGCAAGAAAAGCGACTAACGAAGAAGGTAAAAGGATTATCTTAAAGTTTGCCACGAATAATACACACATAAGGTTCTACGCAAAATATTCTCTTTTCAAAAGTTTCAGGGACATAAATTATTATTTAATATTAATTTTTGCATATTTTTCTACATTCGCGTTCATTTTTTGCTCTGAGAAAAAATAACATTTAAATTTTCAGCTGCGGAGAGTAAAATAGGATAAACTAAATGATTAATTAAATATTGCGACCTGATAGTGGTCACCTTGAAAAAGTGAAGATTTGAAGAAAGCCTAAAACCTAAGATTTGGCAAAAGCGCTCGTCATTTCTGTAGTAGGAAGTTCAATAGGAATAGACAATTTAATTAAATACAATAGGCATTACTTGCAGGAACCACTGAAAGAAAAAAAAGCAGGTGACTTTGTTAAAAGACAGTCACGCATGTGCACCTAAGGATGCCATAGCAAGTGAGAGCAGTTTTAATGAACTAGTTTTGCCGAACTCATCTTATCCTTGAGTCTCAATTATCCAGGAGATAATTACCACTGAAAACCATTCCAGCCACCCTTGCGGAGTATGGCACGGGGTGATTCCACACCAGGCATGCAACTCTCGTCCCAGTTCAAATATCGAAGTAATTAACTATCGCAGTATGGAAACCATAGTCCAAGTCGAGCAATGATGGACAAAAAAAACAATGAATGCTATTTATATCAATTTATTAATCGACAGAGAAAGACCTACGGAAACCTGAAGTATGGAAGATAAGCTTATATACGTAACAAAAAACATAAATATCGTGGTAAATAAAATACAATACACATAGGTGTATTAATGACGATATCAAAAAGCAAATCTCCACCGAAGTGGCTGGTCAACGTAACCTTGAAGAAAAACACTCACTCAACCCCGTTTGAGTCTGCATATGTCATATAAATTAACTGATAAATTTCTGATTTGTCTCAACTTCACCAGGTGACAGTTTTTATTTAACGCGATCGGATTTACTTCCTTAAATAATTATTATAATGTATATCCTAATCATGATTTCTAAGCACACGCCTTATATTCATCATAACAATGCTCACTAAGACATATGTATTAGTAATCTAGCTACTCTTTCAATTTAGCTCCAGATACAAAAATTATACACACTCACATCCTAGGGTAAACTCTATCCCTTCATTCCATTTATAAAACCTCAACGAAAACCAAACCACTTCACCTATACCTACTTAGTTCCAACGTCATACAGAATCTGGTTGTGTAACTAATCAAAGTAATTTAGGATTGTAAAAATAATATACGTGTAGCATACGAAGGTTATTTTCCAATTCAGAGATATTTTTAAACTGTTTCTTTTCAAATGATTTCATATTTCAGGAGAAAAAAGAAAATCAGTCCCTCACAGAGGAAACCCTTTTAACATTTTCGTACTCCGACCGTCAACGGAGAAATGGGTTCCTGTCTTGGACACGAAAGAATGATGATGTGCAGAGAAGACGAGACTTGAAATTATGAGCGGGCTTTGATCTTTCACGCACAAGACTGTAAAAACACAATGCGATCCAGTGAAGGGTGGAACAATGAGGGCAAAAGGTTCAGGACTGAGAATTAAGGGCCGGTCTCCTGGCAGACGGGTAAATCTGAAGTTGATGAATGAAAAGATTTCAAACGGCTTATTTGTCCCTGTCGCAAGCAACGGGGAAATTCTCCTTGTCAATTTTTTTCAAGTAAATATAAATTAACAAAATTGATTGTCCATTATTAATATTATGTGTTTGTAGTCAAAATAATACACCGTATTGGGAATTTAATTTTCACTGAGGAAAACCTTGGTTGTTGTCTATTAACTGCATGCAGATGAGTAACTATGGCTGTATCATATGATTTATTAATTTATATCAGCTTGGCAAACACATTTTCTTTCAAAATAATCACATTCGGAGATTTCAGATGCCAGGGGTAAATATACCGTTAGGCATTCCTTTTAACGCTTAACATCACAAATGGAAATTTACCTCAGACGAAGCTCATATGTAATTAAAGTTCAAAACTCAGGCTATGGCAGAATAAAAACTCACTGTTTAAATAATAGTGAGATAATAGAATATAAAAAACATGTACCACCAAAACTGGAACAGTCATACTGTGGTTGTGGCGTAAAATATGTTCAAAAATCTTAATATTTTCGGATATATGAATTGATTCTAAATTTTCCGTTAGAAATATCAACGTACATTGAGACCAATATTCATTAAAATCATTTTTTTAGGTAAAACTGTGCATCTGGTTATAGCGTGAAACTTTATAGGAAACCGATTGAAAATAATAAAAGGGAAAATAGTTTTTAGTAATAGTACCAGAAAGGGGAGCGAGACACAGTCAGTGGGCTCTGGGAAAGAACAACTACGTGGAAGGAGTTGGCATAGAAAAGGGAAGGCTTTGGAGAAGGGCTGTAGTGCAACATTGGAAAGAGATTATGGCGAGACTTTACAGCCAATACTTTAAGACTCGATTATGCAACTTTGAATAGTTAGGCAATAACCAAAAACAAATACATTAAATAGCCTGCGAATTCATAGAAAAATGCGTATTTTTTTAGTGTGGCATGCATATAAGATGGTCGAAAAGTTATTGATCATCGACGGGATTGAACCCTATGGCTAGTGATAACGAATCCCTCTCTAGGTCCGGGCGAATATATGGCATAGTACTTTCCAATCTGTGTTACGCGCACTCGTACAGGCACGCCCACTGGACTTCTACATTACGTTACACCGGACTTCTACACACGTTTACTTCTACATCGGAACCAGTAAGGCACTTCAAGGGTGCCTGGTAGGGGTGAATTTTCACAAACATGCACAAAACCACACGCCAAATAATATCATAGAATCAGTATGGCAAGACAGTTCTCTAGCTCTAGGTAGGCCGAGTATGACACCTTCCTTCGCCCGACCCCTGCTCTCGGCACGCCTGCGCCGAGTAGCACCGCGAGGCGACGATGAAGGTCACTCTGCGAGGGTTAACGGCTGGGACGGGCCGAGGGCTTTGGGGCGGAGACGGAAGTAGGTTTATGTCGACGTGTAAAAAGGTCAGGGGCGACCGAGGGAGGAGCAGGGTGGAGTGAGGAAGCGTGGAGAGGAAATAGTGTGCGGGTGTGGAATATACGAGGCGATCCTCGGAAGGCGATGCGTTGATGGGCACGTAAGCAGGGACCAGGAGGAAGGCTAGGCGGAGGAGCGCCAGCTACAAGGGATATCCACAGTATATATACCTTTTTTTTCTCCCCCCCTTCTCACTCGCAAACTCCATTGAGGTCCAACACTTTTCTCTCCACCGCACTAAGACCTCCACGGCCCAGACGTTTTTTTCACCACCTTCTTGTTTTTTTATGAGGATCCCAGCAGGTGGCGCACTTTGCGTAGGCAGTGGTGGTTCGGAGGGGTAAATAGAGACGAGAGTTTTCCGGGAGGGGGAATTGTGGGGGGGGGAGGAAAGAAAGCGAGGCTTGGGCACTTTCAAAAGGCTTAAGGCCTCGGGGGTTAAGGGACACGGCTTGGGCGGAAGGGGGGGGGAGGGGAGAAAACTGGCAAGGGAAGGTTTAAAGGGTGGAAGAGAAAGAGAGTGAGTAAGGGACTTGGTGGAACGTACGAGCATTTATCCGGGTCGCAGGTCACGTGCTGTGTGCGCTTACGTATCCCAAAACCTTCTTGTGTGGTGGGAAGTAGGGCTTGTACGATACCAGTGCCACCGATGCCGATATTGTGCTTACCACTATTCCAATAGGCCATACGAATATTGATTATACTGAGATGATACCCTATTTTTTCTCCTTTATTTTCTTTATATTCCATAAATAATATTAAAAATTATGTATCTTCACCATGGAAATAAAGAGGAAGAGGAAATCAGTGAAAAATGTTTGATTATGAGGAAAATGTTCCCACTCTGTGTGCTGGGTAAACATCATAAAAAAATACGTAATTCAAGAAAAAGAAATTTATTTATTTCTTTTAAAGTTTTTTTAATTTTATGTTTTTTATTACATTGAATTGCTATTTGAATTCCACGTCTTTTTCCATATAAAAAAGTTCTTAGTTGCCAGGAAGTGGGTGAAAATGAGATTGTTGTATCCACAAACGTTTCGTTGTAGTTGAATTAAAGCTTTTAAAAAGCTATTGAGCACAGCCATGAGCAGATAGGTAGTCCGAGCTCAAGCATAATAGGGCCATAGAAATTCATAGAAATAGGGACAAAACCTATTGAAATTATAATAAGTCATTTACCACTTAGGTAATTTTTTCCTACTTCACAAAAGTATAAAAGACGAAAAATCGATTGAGATTTCAATTTATTTTAAATTAAGCCTGCAGGAATTGATTTTTTAATTCAGTAATCGTCAGATGAACTTTAGACTACCCGAATGACAATGTATTTTGGAATGATGTTTTTTTTACTTTAATGTTGAATAGTTTCAATGATTTTCATTTGATGTTTTTTTCTTATTAATAAACAGTTTGTTGCAACCAGTTATTAAAAGGCAAGTAATAATTAACATAAATTTTATTTAAAGTCAGCCGTGTGAAAAAATATATAAGATGAATAGTGGGGGATGAGACACCCAGATCTAATGGCAATGCGTAGGTTGAATTTTTTTAAGGAAAAATTAAGTATACCATTTAATTAAGTATACATTATACCACGTATAGCACCTTTTGGAACAATCATGACAATTTAACATCACATAAAGCATGAAAAAATGGCAATTTTTCCGTGAACTATAAGGGACAATAATTTCTGCGATAGATAATGTCCATTGTTAGTTTTTTCCAGGATATGGTTGGTTTATCTCTCGAATCACCTAATACTTTGACTAATTATACATTACTTCCATTTTCGCCTAAACACTCACTTCCATTTTCTTTTTACTGTTTCATCATGAAAAGTAAAATTCCTATTCCTCTTCTTCCTCTACCTCTCTACTCTCGTGCTACCGTCCATGACAATCTCAAGTAGCTATTCCACCCCTTATAGCAGCTTATTGCATAACAATACACCTATATTGCCAAATTCATCAACTTTTATTTCAATGAATTAATCTCTTGCTAATCAGTAATTTTGAATAACTCTGAGTCAACCTTCCAATTACCTTTATTGCTACCAAGACTTATATTGCTATCCTAATTGTTTTTTTTCACCCGCGCTGAGCGTTTGGGGAAACGGTGCGAGATAAGGCCTAGACAATTGCATGGGGTAAAAGTGGATGTACCTAGATGATATATATCATAGATGGTTCATGACTTGAATATCATTATGTAGGTCTTTTCGCATATATTTAAATAACATTATATAAAAAATTACAACCTAGCATTTTCTCTCAAAAATAAATACGAATACTGAAACGGTTACAATGCTTTCCCCTAATATTGGCATTTGAACTTTTATTTATAAGTGGTGCAGTAGTGTAAAAATTGGCTAGGAAAGCCTATATTTATTTTGCTCTAAAGCAAGTGGTGTTAGACGTTATTAATTTAAACAAGTAATTTACCTCTGTTCTAAGTTTTAGCTGCCCCACTAAACAAATTCCTTCCAATTGTTATTGAGAAAATATGGAAATCAATGAAGATGTTCGTGATTTTACATGAACGGTTCCTTTTCTGAATAATTGTAACAATAATGGAACGTTCATATTATGTACAAGTGTAATCAGTAGACTATAAAGAACATTGAGCGTTCAATAGAAACTTTCCCAGGATGTCTTAGTTCTCTCGCTCAAAGGAGTGTAAAATTAGCAATAGTGATAACTATTAATATACTTTAATTTCTCATTAAATGATAGTTTTACATTAATGAATAATTTCACATGATATTATTAATGGATAATTAATGGATACAAAATAATTAATGAATTAATGGATAACTTTACATTAATTAACACAATATTGACAGTTGTAAATAAAGTGTCTAATTTTATAAAATAAAAATAAATTTAAGTAATCCCTGGATAACTTCTTAAGGGATTTCTACAGAATATTCTAAAGTATTAAAAAGTAATTACTACTTGCAATGCTGGAGAATGTCCAAACGATATTTTTATACGTGTGCAGAACTTTTTCGCAGGGTGCGTCTGCGTTATTGACAGAGTACCTTTTGATGAAGCTTTGACATCTTTGGTGCTATTTTCAAATGGAAGCATTTTGCAAGACACTCGCTATGAATTGACATAAAATTGAGATATCACCACTTAAGCTTACCACGAGATTCGGCTGACGGGAAGTTCCTTGCCCGTTTCTGGCCACTTGTCGAGGGGGATACATCACAAATATGTTATGTGTAACCGGTGACCATCTGGCACGAACATTTAGACAAATCTAACTGAGTGCTAAAGTACTAAAATGTTATATCCCAACTAAAACCCATTTTATCAGTATGAACCTCCAAGGCTGTCCCTAATATACTTCAATTCTGACTCAAATCTATAAATAAAGATCAATCAATATTTTTAGTTTTTCCTCTATTGTGTAGGGACCCTGTAGTGTAGGGACACTGTAGAGTGCCCTGAAAAAATGAGCACAAAATAAAAATTATATTTTTAAATTTTCCAAAATTGTGAGACGCATAGATAGTTAAATGAACAGGGAAAATTTATACAGCTAATTCCAACAATTGTATCGAGAAAAATGTCCAATTTTAATCCTCCGTCGCCGATTTTTCCGAAAAAATATCGGATACTGCTTATTATCAGCTGTATCAAAATTGGTCGATATTTACGGAGATACTGGGTAGTATAAGAAAAAGGAAAAAAGAGAAAACGAGGGTGGATAGGGTTTACGGAAGGACCACGGGAGTGAGGATGAGGTAGGGTTAAGGGTTTGGGGGAGGGGAAGGAGATTAAGAACGAGAGGGAAGCTGCGGAGTTTTTGGAGGGGAAGCGGCAGCCAGCTCGGAATGTAAAGCAATTTAGTCGAAGGCTACAATTTACATTAGAGGGAGCGTGCCCTGATTCCGGATGCGCCCAAGGGCACTTCTCCCCAGCAGCGTAGAGAGCCAAGGAGGAAGGATAGAGTGAGATACAAAAAAAAGCTGGAAGGGACAAGGCAGCTTTCCCTTTCAAGGGAGCACTTATCCTCGGCTGAGCCCGCAATAAACTCCCATGCCCGACATCGGAGTCATTCATGACGGAGAAATAGGGTGTATGGAATCGCTGATTTTTTGGCACAATGAGTAAAAAAAAGGAGCATTCGTTTGTGCGGAGAGAGTTTATGGCACCTAGCGGAAATCGCGATTCATGTCCTTGGGATTCGTCACGCTTAAACTAAAAGAGCCGTAAATAAGTATTGGCCATATACTCTGAACTTATTTATTAACCATACACAAATATAGTTCTTACGACAGTTTCCGTATACGGATGTCTAAATAAGGATATTTGCGTCCAATGAAGTTTTTTAACATTGGGTCATACAAAAGCACTCCCAAGCGAGTGTTCTTCCTTCATTTTTAGCTTAATTTTCCAGCAATATTTTATATGAAACATTAATCTTGCTTCCTCTATTATAAAATTTGATGTCTATTTAGCATATAAATGTAGTGTTAAATAATAGCAATGCTTTAAGGGGTAAGGCTTGTGTGGTATTCGTTCAGATATTACTGGAATTTGATAACCAGAGAAAACAGTATAACCATCTACAACTGTGAAATAAAGAATTTTCAGAAATCAATCAAGCCAGTAGTTGATATAACTAGAAAATATATAGTATTTATACAAACACCACAACTGATATTAGATATAGCCAAAGATAAATAATTTGGCTTGATCAAAAATGGCGAACAAATGAAGTTGATATCCTTTCAAATGCCAATAGTGCAATAACATACCGTTTATGAAGGAAAAGGACTGGCAATTTTCCACAAGAATATAGTTTTAATCGACCGGTTTCGGTGTGTGTTCGGTATAGACCTGATGATGGTGTTGTACACCGAAACCGGTCGATTAAAACTATATTCTTGTGGAAAATTGCCAGTCCTTTTCCTTCATGATGTTATTCCACAAAATCAAGCCTGAAACAAGAACTTTTATACATACCGTTAACATATTTTTAACCATGCAATGGGCAGAAATTTCTAATTTTTTTCTACATGGATCTTATCCCCACACTATGATCCGTAAAAGTTGAGAAGTTGCATCTTGGATATATAAAACACTTCTGCCCAAGTTCAGGACCATTGCTGAATCGATGAAATTGATTCAATGAGGAGATAAACGTTTTATAGCTCCCAATTAAATAAATCATTAATCACAACGTTGGTATCAATGTAGTTACATCATCACATTGAGCGGTTCCATGTTTATACCCAGGCGGTGATTTAAGTTTGATTTACTTGTGGACAATTTTTACAGTCTTATCATGCTCAAATTCCAGAATTATATATTGTCTTAATATTTCTATATGTGATACAAACTACGCCCTAGTTAGCAAGTTATTTGAGATTTAACAAAATTCTCGCATCGTAAATAGTGACATTTAACGACAACTTGTAGATTAACGTTGTGAAACTAGAATTGGCAACCTTTTGAAATGCAAGCCGTGAGCACTAAATAAATAAATTACTCATTTTTGTCTTTAATATGTGTATTCATAAACCGTTAAAGTTGTGCTACTGTAATAGTCTACGTAACTGTACGAAGTTTAAAACGTAAGGAGGTCGAAGTAAGAGCCACATATTAAGTGCCTTTTCCCTTAACTCCGTTATTGCAGCAGGAAAAGCAACAGCTGATTTAGCACGTCATGATGACATTAAAATAGCAGCCAAAATCACTTGCGTTAGTGGTTTTCATCATTAATGAAAACTTCAGTCATCGTAGTGAAAACGATATTATAGTCAACCACCAGATATGCCAAAGTTTGGATGGAAATAGCTGGGTTTTCATATCCGTCCCTAAGGGAATCAGTCAAAACTTATGGTGATCATTTCAACTAATACATTTGATAACGCACAGTGAATGTTTAGGGTAAACGTGTAATATGAAAATTTTCCGTTACTTACTCACTTTGAAACTCTTGTAGTTAAGGCTTACCAGTAACAAAACTATAGGAATAGGCTCATAAAAAACTATGATAGATATAAGAACGTAAAAGTTTATCACCATTTCTCTCGTTCAATTTCTTGGGTCCACCTAATATTCTTTTAATGGAACTTTGAAATTTATAACGACGCAGGTGCATTTATCGTGCTTGCCTAAGCGAAAACATTATCGAGAAGTTAAGGATCCAAATTTGAAAATTCGTGAGGAACCCCTCCACAACCTGCATTGAAATTGCTGATCGAGGAAGAAAATTTTCCTTAGGGCGCAGTTTTCCACGCAGCGCGTGCAATTTAGGATGGCATTTCGTTCCAGAAAATAGCCACTTCAACCGGAGCCGTGGCCACAATTACAGATCCCAAGAGCCGAGATAGGGCCCATTTTAGTAATTTAAGAAGATCGGTGGAATGGATAAGGGCGAGGATGCAAAATAAGGAACGTGCATGGCGATATGCGGAGAGGCTCTTTGCTCGAGGGCCATCAGACACGCGAGGTAATACCAATCGCGAACTCTCCATGGGGTCTCGTACTCTGCACCCCGGAAAATGACCATATTGCG
This sequence comes from Pyrrhosoma nymphula, assembly GCA_963573305.1. Lineage (NCBI taxonomy): Eukaryota > Metazoa > Arthropoda > Insecta > Odonata > Coenagrionidae > Pyrrhosoma > Pyrrhosoma nymphula. The sequence goes on along the minus strand of OY754337.1, from coordinate 42,433,063 downwards.
CTGTGCATTTCGCCCACGAAGGTTTTGTTTCCTAGAGGACGGTTCCAGAAACAATTTTGGGTACGCAGGCGTTTTTCCACATAAAAGAAGAGCCACGAATATTGCGATGATGGCCCTGCTTTTTATTCCTTTGACAAATTTTTGAACAGAATTTCCTCGTAGGCACACCTTCCACTTTTTTTTTCGTAGGACCACCATTTTGGACGAGAAATAACCGTGCAAGAAATCGAGTTAGTGATTCAATAGGCACTTAAAAGGCGAAGGTTCCCGGCAAAAATTATTTGGCCTGGTACAGGCTATTTAATGAATTAGTTCTTTGTTTATTTTCACACCGTTTTCTTTTCGACCATGGTGTCGACAATCAATCTCCTTAGTTCCTGACATTGGTGACTCCAAGTGTGGGGACTGCCCCCCCCTCCCACTAGGGGCAATTGCCCCTAGTGGGAGGGGGGGGCAGTCCCCCCCCCCAATAACCCGGTGCATTTTATTTATTTTTTTATAGCCCTAAAAGCTAAAATTATTTTATGCTGAAAAGTACGATGGTAGGCATATGTCTTAAGATAAATAAGAGTATTTTTCCACTTTACACATAGTTTGTTACGATTTCCCGGGACGAAACGACCGGATTCCCCTATTTCTGGGAAGTGTTCCATACCTCCAGAGCCAGTGGTACCCCCCGAACCCCCTTCCCCAGTTGCCCCCCTCGACCCTCTGGTATGGAGCCGCCCCTGGTTCCTGATGCATTAATTACGAAATAAAGAAATTCTAAATGATTTAAAAATAACAGCTTTTGCCAAAAATGGTTTTAAATAAAACTTGGTAAAAAAAATTTAGCACGACTTTGTTATACGAGGAAAATTTATAGCATTCAAAATAAAATAATTAAAATTAATTTTTTGGCAAAGTGAATCAATAGGCAGTAAAAATATCTGGTTGCTACCACATCCTCGAAGAACACATTTATCGGTTGGCTCACTCGCGTTTTCAAGGCAATGTATTGACTGTATAAGACTGCATTGCCAATCGTGGGATTCTTTACTTTGGTTACCAGTATTATATAAATTATTATTTATTTCGTGACTGCCTTTGAAGTTTTGATCAAATAAAAACTTCTAATCCTCCGCAAACTATATCGTTAACTAAGAGTTTAATAAAAAATATTTGATAATAATCAATGAATAAAACCTTTTCCTAAATAAATAATTTCCAATAATGCTTCCAAATGAACGGTTCGTAACTCCCAGCTACCGCAACATACTCGGTTTATGTGACGTTACACTCGATAAATGATTTGTTTTAAACCTGTGCTCAGTTAGTCGAAACTATTAAGGAAGCATGAAATAGAGAACGCTTGAAGGCGGGCAATCAACAGTGACTAAGGTTTTGTACTAACATATCATCTATGAACGTTGAAAGGTAATCTTTTGTGATTTGCACTAAACTGCAAAGAAAGAAGTGTGAATTTAACATTACACAAGAAAAATGATGCCGCTTTAAATACAGGGAACAGAGAAATGAACAGTTTTAAAATATTTTTTAAAAACCACATGTTACATTGCCTTATCCCTGCAATACATAAGGTTAAGATAGATCATGTGAAACTGTCCAATAACTGCAATACACTGGTCTTTAAGTAACCACAGTAATCATATTTGTCAAATTCATGAAAGAATTCATGTGCTCACGTATATATAGCTTCAATCTATTCATTTTTATAAAAATCAATGCACGTATATATGTTCCAGAAAAACGTCCAAACGGCCAAAGCGATTACCATGAAATTTGGTACCCATACACATGAGAGCACTGGAATAAAGATAGGCTGGGTTAGATAGGTCCCTTGGGCCCCTGTGTGAACCCTTTGGGCCTTTACTTCCATACGAAAAGCATAAGTATCTGTTGGAGAGGTTTCTTTGCTTGCCTTTCAAATTCTTATACTCATGCTTTAAATTTGAAATGTTAATTATCAGTTAACTGAAAGACCAAGAAACATTCTTCCATTCGATTTTCGTATGCACTGATTATTTTCCTAAAAGTTTTTGTTTTAGCTCCAAAACATTAAATGTTCCCCCTACTTCAACAACATAATTTATTTACTTGGATACGGCAAACGTATGCCAAAGCATTTACGTCTCACGTTAAATCGTCAATATTACAGAATTTCAATGAGGTTTTAGGTGGGATTTTCCTTAATCAACCTCACTGAATTATTGTGTGAAAAAGTCCGAACAACGCTGAGCTTTCAGTTAACAAAAAAAAACATGAATTAATGATACTATTAACTATATAGGGCTATAATAATGCTTCAAGCATGTGTTTGTTTACAACATCCCATGGAAAAAGTTAATTGAAAGATATAGTTGAGGTAGTTTGGCGTTGGTTTCAGTTGGTTCAGTTCAGTTTGGCAGAATTTCAGAATTTGTCAGAATTTCATGTACAAAATAATAAGTGCATTAAAATTTATGAGCAATCTTTGTATTTTGCATAAATTCTTTTAATTAACATGTTTTTACTGTTCGCTATCGACGGGTAAATCACCCTATCATTCAGTCAATTAAGTTAAGTTAATACCTCTCTGCTGATCATTTCAATTAAAAGCAGATCCTAACCATTTTCATGCTATTTCAAAGTCATTAATAGCTATTAAGTATTTACCTTGAGTCACCCTCCTCTGCAAAAATGAATTTTACACTAAAAATGGAGACATGGAAGAATCCATGCCTAATCTGAAGATCACCACTTAGCGTGAAATAACCCTAAATGAGATCCCTGGAAGAGATGAACCTCTAGGCGATTAAACATTTAATCCGTCTTCGTGCTGGGTGGTTAAAAGCCGTTAGTCTTTTGCACGTGAAACAGCATGTGCGAAGGTGATATAAATAAAAGAAAGACGCTCTCTTCCACCTGTGGTTTATTTATTTTTTAATGCGTAGAATTGTTAGGCAGATATTTCGAAAGGAAATGATCACAGGAGGAGGTGCTCGTGATTGCAAAAAAGCCCCCTTGGCCTACTTCTTTATCTCTACGATCAAAATTGTCTCAACTGCTCTCACCCCTTTTTGGTCGAATTTTTTATTTTTTGCAAACCGGCATCTTAAGTTAACGGGGGTGAGATGATGCGGGGTTAGACAGAACAAAAAAAGGCCGTTGAAAATGTTTTTTCTATACAAAAATGATCTTACATGTGAGAGAAACGAGGGCATTTAACGATGAAAATAATAAAATATATTCATTAAGCTGCCCCATTTAATTTATCTCAGGTTTAAACGCCCTCCATTTTACTTCACATCATATTTTTCCAATTAAAAGTGTAAAACTGTTGGTCACGTCTGACCGGGAGTACATGCAGTGGTGAGTTCCTTCTCAAGGCAAACTGTGCATCTGCCCTTGGCCCTAGCCTCAAAGGGGACCCCGGCTGAGAAACGAAATAGTGCACACTGAGGAAAGAGAATGTAATGTAAAATTTCCCATACAAAATAATTGATGATGTAAAAAACTTTATAAAAATTAAAATGTAAGTTTGTTTTTTCATTGCCAAAAATGAGGCTCTGATTCTGTTAAACATCAAGGGACCCCAAGTCTCCAAATCCAGGATAAAAATTAAATTCGAAGATTCATCCGACTAAGCTTTCCTCACATTTCCATTCACTCCATCCCGTTTATGTATATTTTTTTATTTTGATGCTCAAAGAGATTTAAGCCGAGGAAAAGAAACGTAATACACTCCCATGTATGAATGCGCATTCGGGTCAGGGGCAAGGGACAGGCGAGAAATTGTTTTTTGAAGACCGGGTCATTTGCTGCACACACGTTGACGAAAAAATAAATTATCACCAGAGATGTATAAAAAAATTGAGTTATCCCCTCCGAACGCCTGAGGAAGAAACGGAAGTCGGAAAGAGGTGACGCTGAGAGAAAAAAATGGTACCTGCCGTGGCAATATCCAGGCGTTATAAAAAAAAAGTTTGCATGCATACAAAACTCAGAGCGTGGATGAAGTTTGTTCGGAGATGAAGTTGTCTGAGATACACATATGAGATGGATGAGAGAGGAGAGAAGGATAGAGTCACATCATTTCAAGTTTTCCTCGAGGATTCCAGAAACTTATTTCAATGGATGCACTGCTTCGAGGCAGGATATGGATTTCGCACAACCTTAAAAAATGATCTTGCCCGTAATATGGGAAGAAACCTAATGAAAATCAAACAAAAAAGTCATATTGTAGTCCAGTATTTCAATGTGGAGAGGTAGTGAAATACGTTTCAAAAGATACTTTACATTAAGTGGAATGAGGTGCTCAGAGTATGGCAGAAAGGAAATAAACATTATTTATAAAACGCTTTAGATACATGATAAGAGTCTATACTGAATGGCTCATTAAGAGAATATCATTATAATATTTTCTCTTTATCAATTGAATCTTTCCTCGACAATCTCATAATTTTTTTTATAGGATGCAATACGCCGAGGTAGGATATGAATTTCACAAGAGCTTTTGAAATGATCTTGTCAATAAAGCGTTGAGAATAAATAAACTCAGGCAAAGAAGTCGTATATTAGTGGAGTATTTCAACGGAGGTTTGTAATGAAGTTCGTTGAAAATCATATTTTCGATATAAGCGGCTTTATGTGCTCTCATTTATAGTGTAGGATGATTATGATGTATGTCTTTAATGCTTACATGACACAACTTGAATCCCCGGGTGAATAACAGTATGATATTTGCTTAATAAAAAGCTTGGTGAAGTGAATCTATCATGAATGAAAACAAGATGACTCTTTGCTGAACTTTAAATGACTATGAGTGACTATTGATAGTCGGTATAAGTTTGAACTAAAAGTAAAAGATTAGGCTGCATTGAGGTGAAAAGTTATTATTTTTTCACTCATTTTTTAAATAATTATGAAATAGTAAAAAAAACTAAATGATAAGGCTCTAACAGATATCATTTGGTGCAAATGATAATTTCTGTCATTGGAGTACTGAGTACTTTTACGCGCATGAAAAGATTTAGAAAGCAATGTAAATCGTGCCCATTCTTCAATAATAAACATCATGTTCAATTCCTTATTTTTAGAGATAGATCTGACCACATGGACTGCAAATTCTAATTAGTGATGCAAAGGTATTATTTTTAAGAGCAAAAACCAAGCATAGATACGGGTTGAAAAAATATCTGAACGGGTGTAGCGGCAAATATTTGGCAAAGGTCATGAGGAAATCATTTCTGGGTTATTTGCATGGGTCGACCAAATTACCGCTGGGAAAAATGAGGCCTGCTAGGGGCAAAAAAAGGACTGGGGTAAACTGGTACTAGGATATGCTTAGTATTCGTAATTTAGGCACCCTGGCCTTACATGTTTGGCACGCGGATATGCTTAACCCCTCTAATTCCCGGAACGTAGTTCAACCTCGAGAATAAAAATCCTGTTCCTTCCCTAGAACAGTTGGCGTAAGTACCGAAAAAACTCAGCGAAGAAATTAGCGTGTTATCCCACCATGGTGTTGCAGTAGCTCACTCGCTCATTAGCCTGCAGGAATTCCCCGCCAAGGAATAATAATTAAGGAAAAGCAGCGAAGCGGACGTGTTTCTTTTTTACTTGGCTATCTCACGAGGAGGTGAAAAGGGGCGATTTAAGCAACAAAACCGCGCAGGTCTCTTGTTTGAGTGAGGCAGAGCGTTCCTCCGACTAGCCAATCAAGGAGTAGTTATGTGCATTCCGGCGCTGCATGGCAAAGCCATAAACAGGAGCATTTCGCTCCAGTAAGCTTGAAGTCGTTCTATTGGTTGTACGCCCTCATTACGATAGCATTAGTTGGAGAATGAATGGAGTTGGAGAATATATATAAGCTTTTTTACACGCTGTGAAAAGAGAAAATATACACTAGATCAATCATCATTTGGGTGATAAAGAGAAATAGTGATTAAGATTTACAGAACAAATAAATTATTTTTTAGCAGAGAATCTATCCTATACAATATCCTACACTACGGATGTTTCATGCAAATTTAGATCATAACTTGTATGAACAAAGTACCGTAATATGCAAGTGTTAAAGTACAATTATTTTGATTTTCTTTATAGGACTCACAAAAACTTGTAATACGTATAAGGAATAAAAACCACCATCTACAATAAATCATAGAACGCAAAGGAAAAACGGAATGCACTAAAAAGAGCACAATTTTGAGATTTACGCAGGTACATTTTTACAAAACAATCATAATATTAATAAAATAATACAATCTGATGAATAATAAATGGAAATACATTTAATTGCTAAATACCAAATTGTATGTACAATGTGCTTGCAGGGCTATTTCTTTAGAGTACTATCTGATTAAGAAGGTCAAGTTTGCACTTTAACAAACTTTAAGTATAATTTAATACTGAAACATTAATTTCATAAACCGCCGATATAAGAGAAGCATAAAAATATCAAGGAAGGATATTTAGGTTTTAATTATCAAACATGTTTATGGGAGTATATGGAATTATATAGACGTGTTTATTTTTCTCGGGTTATCAAATCTACTCAAATGGAAGACTGGCCTAATATAAAGCTCTTAGTTTTCGACCAACTTAGTCCAACAGAAAGGACCTTTAAAGTATTGCTCGGAGCCAAAACTATGGTAATTTATTTTAAATTTAAAATTTGTCGAAATCAACCGTATTTGCTCTCCTTCAAGGGTAGGGTAAAGCTTTTCCACCAAGCTACAAATGTGTATATGAAGTATAAATAAATTCAATAGGAACTCAGAAACTTTCATGCGTATGTCGAATGCCCATATTTTGGGAAGAAATGACCATGAATGAGATGGTAGTTGGAGTAAGAGGTAACTTAAACGCCAAGAATTGAGAAAAAATGTATCATAAAAAGAGGTATTTTGCTGCCTTATTGGGATGAACATCTTGATTCAATGGATAGAGCGAGGGGTTTGTCATGATGGGGACTTAACGTTAGTAAAATATGCCCAAGATACGATGATGGGGCAGTTACTCAACATGGGGAGTACCTTATCCTTTGCGAGATGGGAGATATATTTAAGGGATTCATGCGATCCCATCCGAAAGTAATAACTCCAGTCATAGTAACGAACCAACACGGAACTCTACCGCGAAGATATCATAACTGCGTTGACGCATCCAAGTCGACGAAAACGTCCGGCCACTAACTGGAGGTCTTAACGCGACAAAACTAACGTCGACCAATGAAGTACTTCCGGAGACGAACGTGCAGACCTCATCAGATATTTTCATTTTTTTATTGATCCCGTCGGAAACGATCATAGCCACAATACGTACTACCACCTCAATCTCACTCCACAATTTATACAAGCATTTATTTCTTTTGATACCCCATTCTTGTTCAAATTTTCACACTAAGTCGTTTGTATTATATGTTCATGGGAAAGGATTTATCATTCCGCACGGTTTTTATGGGGTCAAGCCTACAAACTCACGTTTATATTGCTTCGCCGCAAATTGTCGGTCCATTGCTCTCGTTCACCATGACGACTACGCCGAATACTCTATTTCCTGGGACTCATCCTCTCTCCTCTTTGGATGTGGTTTTGAGGAATAATGCGATCAAAATTTATGGGGCCATTAAAAGTGACACTTGTTGAATAAATGGATGTTTTGAAGGAAATTCTAACCCCCACGTTATTGAGCCATGATATTGACCCAAATTCCGCGTGACTTGTGTATTTTTATGGCATTATGAACAGGTCAATCTGACGGGTACTGCGGAAATGCCCTATTATATAGGAAAATTTCTTTTAAATACTTCACATAACTCAACTTGCACACGAAAGCACTCATTTGAAAAATTTATCAAGTCCAAGGTCACCATGAATATGTATAAGCTATAATTATAAAAACCGGATTTGATAGTATTAATGAAACCAGGTTTATCTACCGGTTAAGGTATATTTAAATGAAATTGATGTAAAAATAAATAAAAAAGGTTATTAAATGTGCAGGATCATTACGGTTTCTTTCTTCAACTCAGCGTGCGGCTATTATAATCACCCCATTTCTTCCCTAAAAGCCGCTTGCCTAACATCCTCCCCTCTATCACAGCCATAAGTAACCCGTTGCACCTTATTAACTCATCTAACCGCGTACTTTTCCTTCTTCTAATGTATTAAAAAAATATCCTTACCAAACTAAATATAACAAGCACTTCCTTGATTATCTTCATGTTATCCCTTTCATCTTTTACATCGTCTTCCGCACCCACATATCGAACGCATGTCTGTGTAATAATAAAAATATGTAAGTTTGCTTATTTTTGACCTAATAATGGAAGTAAAATTCAATCGGCGAAAGTAAACTTAAACTCAAAAAGTGTAAGCTACTGGTTAATATGAATTATTTAATAAGTGAATTGATTTAAGAGGAATTTAATCAAGTGCTGTCACAATGAGGTTAACATTTTTGGTTCTCAGTAAGTGTCAGTTTTAGGCAAGGATAAAAAGACACTCAAGCATAACAGAACATAACGAAACTTAAAAACAAAATTCCAAAGATTCGATAGTAATATTAAATTCTAAAGGTAAAATATTGCCAAGGTTGAATTCCCATCTGCACGTTTGTGAGTCGTGATATGAATGCAAATTCTGACTGACTTGTATATTTACGTAGTGTCTACTGTTAAACAACGGCTCCTGACAGATATTACTTAAAAACCTAAACCATAAGTTAAAATATGAATTTCTTCATTTCACGTAAGTTTTCCGTTTGGAAGTCATAATTTATTTTTGGAAATAAGACAATACGAGTCTTTTGCATTGGGCTTATCTTAATAAAATTATAAATTGCATTTATCATTTTATATTATCAGGAAACGAAAGAGAAATTCTATTACGGAAGCACTTTATGTTAATTTTTATTTAAGTGCATTAATATAATAAAAAAACACCAGTACTTGCCAGTAGGCATTATTACCAATGAAATGATGGGAGATAAAGTGACACGCCATGTAAATACCGCTAAGTCCGCAAATTAATGACTGAATTATGAAAGTAAGCGCCAAATAATACAAAAGTAATTGTAAATCTTTTACGTTTCACCGGCAGGCTAAGATGACTCATAACAAGAGAAGCGATTTCGAGGGGGATAAATGTGTATCACGTTTTAACTTTCCATAGTTTCCTGTGATTTTGAATTTTATAAATGAACTATGGGTTTTTTTAACATTTCTGCACAATTCCTTCCTTTTTTCCATGGTGCAGAATGTCAAGCACTATTCACGATATAAATTATTTAATAATTACTTTATTCCGCAATTGAAAATAATGGGAACGTTTAATAATCGATTTTAGCTTGTGTAGTTCAATCAGCTTTATTGAATTTCACAGAAAAAAAATTATTAAAAAAGTAAATATTTAAAATATTGTATAATATACACAGCATTTAAAAAAATATAAGTCCCTATTCCCTCTAAATCCCTTAGAATTATTTAATGGGAAGATATTCCCCCTTGGGGATATTGGCATAGATCCCTAGTTATGTGATTGGTAACAGAGGTTTGGGAAAGGTAACAGGTAAGAATAAAATGTATCATTCGATATGATGCCAAAAGTGGACCCTGAATATAAAAACATACATAATTTATATCAGTCGTGAAACATGGTGGCGGCGAAACTAGCGCTTCATTAAGGTGCAGAATTTGCCCGTAAGAGGTCGTCAATGAAGCGTGGGAGAGAGAACAACACTTGGTTGGCAACGCTGCCTATACTTCTATATTTACCTGGTGTGTTATCCCCCCCCGGTAAATGTCACGCCTGTCGCCATAATGCTCATGATCCGAACAAAGAAGGATCAAAATACACTGATATTGTTCTCAACCTATTACAGAAATCCTAGGATTAGGAGCCATAGAGAGATAGAACGTAGTCTATGATTTTGTGTGATCTTATAAATCCAGTAAGACAAACACGGAGACTATATTACCTTCCCCTTGTGGAGACAGTTCAAAGTAAATGGATTATTTCACTGAAAAGGGCTGCCTGCGAAACCGCCACAATATTTTGTTACCACTATAAAATATGCGTTCCTTGTTTCAATATGATAAAGAAGTCTACATTACCCCATAATAAGTTAATGTGTAAATAATATGCATAAAATACTCAGTGAATAAGATTTACTGTTAGATGCCCATAAGTATTTTTCTCTGGTGGAGCTCATCACCGAGCTTCGTATTTACGATTTTGCGAGTCAGGGTTGTAGTTGCTTGTTTCGGTAAACAGGGAAAGAGGTTTGCATTTTAATGTTTTGGCTTAACCTCCTTCCAAGTCCCGCATTATTCTGCCGGAGGCGGAAACGGTAGCTTTCTTCATTATCAAACGTACGAAGCATTTCTAGCAATCCTCCTCAAGAGCGAAGTGAACTGGAGATTCGAATACTTTATTAGGCCCGCCAAAAGAAAGCTTGGTCTAGCGTTCCTAATCTTATGATAATGTAGTCAAACAGCTGGAAAATTAAGACTACCGTAAGGAATTTATGGAGGAATTGTGTAGTTCCCTAGATTCCATGGAAGGATTGCATGAAGAGTTCGCTTTGTGAGATTAAGATATGCCTACTCCCCGGCGGTTTTCTGCGATTTCGGGTCATTGAGGTTATAGTACTATGAATGCAGGATATGATTGTGACTTTGTGAAAAAAAGTTCTTTGATAAATTTTCCTACACGAGGTTACCCTTAGAAAAATGGCAATAAATCTGAAAATCTTAGGAATTTAATAAGGCTTAAATGACTAGAAACAGAATGCTTATGCTACATTATATTATTTACAAGAATTAGTTAAGGATTAATTTAAGGCCAATAACACTCCTTATTATTCCATACATTAAAAAAACAAAATACGAAATGTTTGTGAGTATTGTGCCTTATAATATTTTTACTGCTTTTTTCTGAATTTTATTATTCCGTCAAATAAAACAAAATAGATTTAAATAAATTTAATTATTCCATTCATTGCTCAAAAGAAATTCATTCAACAGTTAGCGTTTAATTTTTTAATAGTTTTCTTACTCCATTTGAAGCTTTTCCTTCATCATAAAAGGATAACAGAATGTATGATTTATGGTTGTATATGAGAGTGTATGGTTTATATATCTCTACTGCAGCCAGAGGGCCCAGGATCAAAAATCGGCAATGGTAGAGATCTTTGAGAGGAAAATAAATCTGTACGTAGATGCCATGTTGACAGCACATGGTAGGTCCATTGGGACATTCAATTTGGAGTAGGTTATAGGAACACCAGGTTTCTCTCTACTTTTTCTCCATTCTCCATGCACTCATTCCCTCACCAAACCTACCCACGCAACTTTAGTGGCCCAAATGACTCCGTTTTTGTAACTTTTTGTCAGTCGTCACACCTAATTACCAAGCAAAACCATGCTATCCCGTTATGCAACTAATAAACTACACTTTTAATACGAATTTTGATGAAAAAATTTCAGGATCAATTATTTCTCTATTTGTTCATTTCTGTAACATGTTATTCGACATTATCACCTTCAAATACTAATATTTCCTACCCATTCACTGAACGCAATTGAGCTTTAAATGCATGAAACAAGTAGAAACGCATTGTTTGTCGTCTTATAGAGCTTCTCACACAAGTTTGTTTTATCCTCTCGATTGCCTCTAATCTTCATCCCTTAGTCAGGTGACTACTGGAGGTGAGGAAGGAGTTGTTCCCATTTTGTGTGCGTAACTCGTTAATAACAATGGATTAATAGCACTTCTGTGGAACAAAACACATTCACCACGGTGTAGCAGCATTCAGGTATTTTTCGTTGGCACTTACATGCTACCGTCTCAAAACTTCGTGGTAGTAAAAAAAATACATTGGTTGACCTTATAGGAAGAATAAAAAACTCTTTTGGTACCTAAGAAACTAACTTGAAATTTTTAAATCTTGTAAAATATCCTTGAAAATAGCATAGATATAATCATTTGCTAGCTGTCCAGAAAGAGAGTCATCCGTGACATTATCCTGGACAGCATTAAAACTTTTAAACCGTTCATAATGTTGAGAATTTCTGAAATATTCATACCCGTATGAACTTTGTAACAACGACTCCACCAACTTCAAGAGAAGCTTAACACTATGTGATTCTCTTCAATCCAACTCATGATACAATCATAGTGTTTGAAAAACCACATTTATAAAATGATCAGATATCACTTGCAAAGGAGTTGAAATAACGAAGAGGAGGTTACTCGTTTTCTTCAAAACAGTGCCACCAACTGCACGACAACTCGACGACTGGTTGCGGCGAAATTTAATAATTCCTTGAGCTATTTGATAAGACTTCACAAATTGCTTCCTCAATATTCCAACGTAATTAAGTCTCATTTACTTCGTATGGGAAAGATTTGCAGAGCTAGATGATACCGTGGAAGACACTCAGACGCAGAACACTGAGAAGAACGCTACTGTGACACTTCTGCGTTCCGACGTCGGATTCATTTCGCTGATGGCATTTTCGTCTTCGCTGACGTAATAATATACCGGCGCTCTCTCACGGAATAACATCATTTTGCTCCGCCTGGCGCAAACGCGTCACTGCAGGTGATAGAAAAAAGTGCAGGATTGGGTGAGAAGATTGGGTTTAAGAAGGGAAGAAGAAGGCCATGACTGCTAAGCAAGCTAAAGGTAGGAAAATGCAAGCTCAAGTGAACAAAGATAAGCTCTGGGAATAAATTAAGACATTCTGAGAAGATGAACAAGGAGAAATCAGAACAAGAATGACTAGAAGATAGTCTTTATTGAGAAAAAAGATAACTAAAATGATCGGACAGACAGGCTAAAAGATAATACTTGGAAATTAAGGACAATAATTTGCGCAATCAGATCTGCATCGGCATAGTACCTTGTAAGCCCACCACCTTAGGGTGTGAGGCAGTTTATAACATAATGCGCACACCATATCCTATAACGTTTAACTAAAAATACAAGTATTGTTTCATTAGCAAAAACTTAAAAATATGTGCCATAGAGATAGGTTATGACCAATATGCACTAACCTCTATGCTTAAAACGGGATAGGAACAATCAGTAGTTATGTATTTTGCACCAATGCAGATGCACAAGAGTATAAATCATTTACAGATGTAATATGAGACATGCTGTTTGTACTACTACGCAAACTAAGGCAAAAGCATTACAGAGAAACTCAATTAATTACCCACACCCCCAATCAACAAACCTATTTATAGTGTTAATGGCAGATAGTACATGTCTTTGAGGTAAATAATTGTATTTTATAACTTTTTTCTGTGATATTTATCCGAACCTTTGGCTGAGTAGTAATTTTAGCATCCTATGACATGTACAGTACTTTCAAGATTCAAAATAAAATTTAACCAATGGTCTTAGAGTGATTGCAATATTACTTGTTGTAGTAGTCATTAAACGCTAATGGGAGTATCGCATCAACCTTTGATGTATATTCCCAATTTTCTCTCTCATTTTAAGTCGATATAAACCTACTTCTTAAGGACACCAATTTATACTAGCGTTTTCCAAGTAAATTCGAGCTAGGGAGAATTAGCTCAGGTCGCTACCACATAGTTGTAAACAAAATGTGCCACAATTTTCTAGTATCGTATAAACAAGATGAATCAAGGAATCATACAGATTTGGTTTGCAGTTTTCACATCATCAAATTGAGATGCTTATGCAAATGTTTTGTGCTTTTGTAAACCTTATTTTTACTTATTCCTTTTGTAAATAACATATATCGTAAAAGCTTACAGTGTTGACATTAGGACGAAAGTTGGAAAACCTTTTTTCCTTAAGGGGACGATGACTGAAAAGTTGCGCCCATTTTGCGCAATTTGTTGCTTCTAAATCTCCGACATTTACGTGAAGATGCGTATTAGCAGACATTCAATCAGCATATGATTTCGGATGTGAGTGAATTTTGCATAAATAATTCCGTGTAACTCTTATTTAGGCACATGGGGGTCTGACAGACGCTCTCGCATTTATCATTGCTTATAATTTTTCAACTGTTCAACAAAAGGTTTTGATATCTTCAATAAGCTTGGTATTCGCCTGAAACAAACAATTTTTTTAATGTAAATATTTTTTCAATTTTAGTTAAATTGTTTAGGGCTAGGGTCATTTCAAAGTCACAGTACCCTCGCGTGCCTTCTAACGTTGAACATTCTGTCCATGGTGTCTATATGCTATTATTCCCTGATTATTATAAATGTGCACCAAATTAAAAAAAAGACTCATTGAATATATCTAGAAGCTATTTTTTATTAAGTAAGAAAAAAAATATTCAATATGTTTTAGCAGTCAAGTTGTTAGAACTCCACGATAGTATACGAAATAATGAGGACATTTACGGTAATAATTACTATTAAGGTACAATTAATCGAAATTGTATAAATTATACTAATGTATGAAAATGAAATGTGGTTAGAATTCGTGTGGTTGTGGTTAATCGGGTGAATTAAATTCCGAAAATGTATTTATTTTTTATCCTTCTTAAATTATTTTAAATTTTGGGGTTTACCAGATCCACTTGGGTCTAATTGCCTGACGAAATGTGAGCGCATCTACTTAGGGTCCACGTTGAAGTTCACGTCTCAAAGGGTCCACCCTATGTCCATACAAGTAATTTATTTGAAGGTACATATTCTTTTAGTATTTTCTATTGCCTATAATTGACGAAACTAAGGCTAAAGTGAGTTTCATTTCCGAAAGGTTTTTTATAGTAGTAAAGTAATACGTTGTCTTCATTAATTGGAATTGATCAACAATCCTCGTGACTCCAAATAAAAACTCTATAGTATGAAAAAATACTATTTTACGAATTGAGCAACGTTCTTGCTTAATTACCGCGTTAAATTGATAATTATTCTCTTATTCTGCGGTTAAATAACCAGGTCTTAAGATGGAGATACTCAGCCCACAAATGAGAAATACATTTTTGTTTAAAATATGGATTGAGGTCAAATTTTGTCTGGGCCTGGGTTTAAATTTCAGTACAGGTTGATGATTTTTTAGGGGAATGGATAGTTTTCGAAAAACAGTGCGTATGAATTAATTCCTTCTAGTTCCGACATGTGCGGAGCCAATTTCTGGGGGTTTCCAGCTCAAAGAGATCTCCCCACCTACGCGCGATGGCCTACCGAGGAAATGCTCTGTATAGATATCTTCCTTGCTTTACACGATTACAGAAATTATACAAAACTTTCGTAATTGAAAATCCCTGGATTCAAAGATAAACGGTGCAGCTAGGAATAAATCTAAATTTTATTTTCGATTTTGAACTCACTTCCCTTAGCGGAAAAAATTCCAGGAAAAATGTTGCTTTTCGGGAATTGAAAGTGATCTAGTTTTTCCAACGTTGAGGTTAGAACCAAGTAAATGCGGCAACAATTATTTCCCAGTACCTTTATTCAAACATTGAATGGGAAAAGTAGAATTCTTCATCCTTTAGTATACCACCATGGTAATGTAAAAGTCAATGGCCTGAGAAGCCAATAGCGGTGTAAAAGCCAACGGCCCTTTGTATTTCTTTGGTATAAGTGTCTCATTTCAATGGATTACATAGCAATAGTTACCATCGTGTAAGTCCCATGATGCGTTGAACTTAAGAAATGAACCCTTTGTGAAATTGATGCAGTTCTAGGTTTTTCCATCACATATCGACTTAAATGTTATTTCATTCAATTTCTGGTCATTAATAGGAAAACGTGTCCTTGTTTGTTACGGACAAAACAATCCTGACTTCCCACGCAATGCTATGCATGTGTAACTTAAAGATACGAGATGGAAGTGCGAAAGCGAGTACAGCTAGGGAAAACATTTTCATATCTTAAATAAATTCCATTTTCGCAAAAATAAATTGGTATGAAAGACTTGCTCTCGTAGGGAACTGAAAGGTGACAAATTCCAGGAGCCATTCTATTCAATATGTATTATTTGAAAATCGCAATAATCGAAAAAAATGCAGTAATCGTGGTCAAACTATGTTAATTAAATAGAAATGGCGCTGCAGATTTTTCTTATTTCTGAGAAAGAATTCATCAAACATGCATTCGCACACCAATTTTCTGATTCAGTAATTTTATTCTGTTTTCTCATAGCTTAGGTAAGCCATCAATAAAAGCAACATTAAAAAATAGAAAACAAGTGGTGGATTTTGTATTTTCTCTGTCTCACACAGCCACTGTGATAACTAATGAAATTCATGTGGAGCAATAATATACTTTAATTATGCAATTGAGATGAGTAAGCAATACATACTCGCCACACACATTCAGCAATGCCATCTTAGAGCACAGAAGCTAGAACCTTACTGTCACAAACGATAACCGATCTCATCAAATGTCTACCGGTCATCCATTCATCATTCATCCAATCATCATCCATTTTATAAAATGAAGACGCAGCATATCCCGAAACATAATGCAAGGATCGAGAACTGAGGATGCGACCACGAGGTGGTATTTCAACGGTGAGCGAAAAGAACGCTAAGACATGTGCGTCTGCAAAAACGAGACGGAGGTGGTTGACGTTTAACTCAAGTGAGTATCGGTTCGGAGACGAGGTGATGGAAGAGAAGTGTGGAACTCTGAAAAGGAGGGATGCGAAGGGAAAGTGGGTGACAGGTCGCATGCATCAAAGCGAGAACGTGGCAGAGGAAACGTGGGTTGAGGTTATGAGAGAAAGTGAGGAAGGAAGTGAACAGGGGAGAGGATGGAACCCTGTGGAAACCCTGACGCATGGATCGAACGAACGCGAGGCTGCTGAAATGAGGGGAATATGAAGGCGAGAAAATTGTTAGTTCTGCGGAAATTCGGTGAGTGGCAGCTGAAGGCTATTGAGGAAGAGTGGAAAAGTGTCAGGGAGGACACACATCATGTAGACGGCAATGGAGAAGAACATTTGCAACGATCTCTCGTTGTTACCATTGATACTAAATGCATCGCAGACGTTTATTAGTAATTTATTCATAAGGTGGAGAATAAGGAAAGAATGGCCAAAGTATCTATTCCTTCAAGCTTTACTGTGCATTGTACAGTGTCGCTATTATATTTTCCCCACACATTGCGTAAATGGTTATTTAGGGTTCAATGTTTCTTAATTTCATCGCATCCAGGTATTCTTGCGCTACATTTGCAACAACATTGTCAATCGCAAATGTTTTTCAGATTTGTAATTCCTCAGCCAGATACCCTTGTGAGGTTTTATCTCTTTTTCAGTACTATGTTCTACCATAGCTTCACCACTAAGGATTTCTCAAGGATCAACGCTACTTGCAATCACTTCTTCCGAGAACAAATAGGTTATCTACTCACGATTTAACCCTGATTCACTACGCCTGGTCCACATTAAATTCCCGACGAGGTACTTCAGTATCAAAAATATAATAATTGAGCCAGACGATATGACAACAACTATCCTTGGCTCTAAACAGAAATATGCAAATCAAAGTAAATGTTTTAGTCAACTTAAATCTTTAGTTTTCCAATCCATGAAAAAATAACCTAATAAAAACAGTTTTTATTATACTCCTTTTATTTTCTTATGTATTACGTCACGTTTTAATGTCTCATATTTTCAGTTCATTTTATTATTTTTCATCGTTTCATGGTATATTTGCCATTAAATATTGTATTATCACATTGCTAATAAATTTAATTTGTGAAAGGTTCTCATTCGATCTTCACTGATACGTCAAATTATTCAGAAATTTGGCAACCATTAGAAACATTAGTGATTCGATATGACATTTATATTCATTTTTGAACATTCAATAGAGATAATCACAGTTGTTGTTTCACCACGGTCCATCTCCCACAACGTCGAAGGCCTATGTGCTAGCTTTGATCGCCGTCATTAATGAATAATTAGCGAGTAAAATATTGCAAAAAACGCTTAGAGTGTAATGCGATGATAAAAACCAAATTTCTAAAGATGAAAGTGAAAACAGCTGTGAAAAAAAGAAGAAACATAATTTCCCCAGCAGGAAATCAAACACATCACCTTCCGCTCCACAGTCCACTACCTTACCGGTTGCTTGCAATGATAGGCAGATAATGGGTTAAAAATGCTATTTCATTTTCGTAAAAATAAATTTTAATATTATTAAGTCAGTGTGTATTTATGTGTGTGTCGGTTTTTCAAAATTTATCTTTGGTCACAAGGAGTCCATGGTCCAAATTTCAGATCGATTGGATGAGGGGAAATGGGTTAGTGCGTACACAGGAAAGCAAACAAGCAGACAGCCAGCGTGAGCTAATATAAAGGGAGTTAAATGCATTTGACTTGACCAAGATTCAAACTCCCAGTTGCCGTTTCAATTAAAATGATATATTCATGGCGGATTTCACTGTCTTTGGTTAAGTTTTAAGTTTTTCGAAGCATCATGAATAAAGTATTCAAGCTGCGATTCTATCTGCATTCATTGTGATGAAAAATGAGGCTCAGCACACTCAAAGAAGATGAAATTTCAAGGACCGTATTTTTAATCTCATTTTAAACACATACTTGTTATGAAAGCGATAAACGACTACACGGTAGGCAGTGATAGCTGAGCGGATCCGAACCAACCATCTACGTCCGAAACACAGGGACCGTTGATACTCAAGAATAAACTGCTGTCTTACACTGTGATAATTTTGAATGATGCATATGGTAAACAAAGATGATAATGTAATTTCTTCTCACATATAACTATTCACAGCAAGATGATTCCATATCTTTAGGTATATCGGACGCCTCGAAGAAGAAGTATGTAGTCTCTAATATCCCGTTTTATATCATAAGATGAAATAAATACGATATCAAACAAATCTATGATAAGCAATGACAGCAGAAAGAAATCACATCAAATCAAATATATGTATTATGGCTTAGGAGTGCATATAAAGCAAGCAGTAAACACATCTACGGAAGGCAGTGAACAGACGCGTTGAAGTGATTATGAAGGAGGGAGCGGATAAATAATTTGGTCATAATTAGCAAAAATAAACAAATAAATGGGATTAAAATGCAATTTACATGAAGATCTATTTTTTCACTATGAGATTAAAAAGATTTGACCTCGGAATTGTATAGTTTTAATTACTTATGCGAGTTAAACAACAACGCTGCATTGACCCGGCGAATCGCCGGCTTATTAATTTACGACCAAGACCGGCCGACCGGCGAATCGCCGTCTCTTTAAGCCAATGGGTTAACCAACAGTCTGAGGCATTATGCGTAAGTTGAACACTGGTCAACTCCGTAAACGAAAAGATTATGCCTTTTAAGTAAGTACCCTCGTCTTCTCGGTAAACGCATGCTACTACCCCATAGGGTTAGGAAGGAATACATTGTAAAATTTGTAAAAATTGCACAGAGAAAACTGCCAATATATGTCCTCAAAGCAATATAAGTGTTTGTGGAAACTGTGCTAAATAAATAACTATATGTGTAAGTTGTGCAAAATATTTATCTTACGTCTTTCCAAATATGTACACATGTATATAGCTGTGTATGTGATTTATATTCATATGTTTTATTTGAAAAATGTTATGAAAAATTATTATTTAACAAATAAAACGATATTTATCAAAATATGCACAATATTCAGCCAGGTGTCTTTATTTTAAAACTGTTATGCTTGAGATTAGCCGAATATGAGCACTACTGAAGAGGATCAACAGAAATAATTTTAATTATAAACAATTATTTGGGAAAAATAATTTTACTGCTATTAATGTGTAGATAAGGACTTCTCAATTCCATTCGTGAAGAAAATGAAGTACCGGGAGAAAAAAGCAGCTATTTGATTCTGAAAAACGTTATGGGTCAAAATGACCCCTGCCCGTCCCTTTATATAGTGCGATACTCCCGTTCTCCAAGTGTTAATGAATGAAAGTAATTTGAACTCATAAGCACGCATGTTGGCTATCTAGATGAACATCAATAGTGAGAATCTCTTAACTCTCCCTGTCGATGGTCACTTGGTTGACCGTAATGCAAGCATGGAAGTCAAACATCCTTTGCTTTCATTGAAAATTGCTTCAGATATTGCTTCAGATTCGGAGAGGGGAATAAGATTCAGAAAAAGGCAGGAGGTTTGTAGTCGGCCGGCAGGAAAGTTGGGATGGTAAAAATATTAGTCAGCACCTTCCCATCCCTTAATCTAACCATACCATTGGTTCATGAGGGTTAAAGAACTTGACCCTTTTTCATTTTCTTTTGTACGACTGCGCGTTACAGACTATATTCACATGCGTGCGTACACTAGCTGTAAATCTAAGAACCTTTTAACGAGTAAATTTTAGAATGTAGCTAACTAATTAAATTTACTGGAAATGGCTGCCGCAGTGTCCAAAAAGTGGCGTAAATTTGTCAAATGTTTCCTCCATAAGACCCTGAGAAATCTTTAGCTGAGGGAGAAGAGTTACCACTTAATTGACAGTACGGGCTCTTATGAGGAGTCGTTTCCTATGCAAATCATCATAATAGTGTATGCGGATAGTAGCCAATAGTAGTGGAAAACTCAGCATTAATCTATGCGTTAGACAAACTGCAGATATAGGAATCTTCCAATGTTTGTATGTAACAACTATCCTTAGCCTGTGGGCGGTTAATTCTTGTGGTGGGTTTACAATGCCAAGTCACACTAGTAAGTTTCTTCTGCAATAGCTTGCGAAGGAATTTTCCCAGACGAAATATTTTCATGAGTAAGGGCCGAGCCATATACGCCTGTGCGCGCTGCAAACGATATGCTTCTGCCAGTGACTTGCCGAAACTTTTAAGAATTCTGCAAGTGGACTTACAGAGCCGGTTACATCATTTACGTCCTGAGTTGTTTGCTGCTTGTGACTTGCGAAAAAATAATTGTCAGCGTAAAATCTTAATGTAGTTTCTTTTAACTAAGCGCAGAGCTGAAAATAGTGGTCGACGTTGCGAAAAGATGAGCTTTAGTAAATTATATTTGACAACAGCGTTCTTACTAAGGCACACACTTAACAAACGTTCTAAAATATACTATTAAATTATTTTAGCTGTTTATTCTTTCGTACGTGGCCCAGAGGTGAGCAAGCGTAGCGTAAGTTTGGCAACAGCGTTCTCGATGCTGTAGACTAAACGTGGAACTCTCAATTGAGTTACAAAATTGTTTAAGTCTACCGGACGTAGGATAAACCGAAAAGCACGCTTTGGACTGCTCTTGTTTCTTTTAAGACCACAAAAATGCACAGGGGAGGAGGTAGCTTAAGTGACTATATCACTCGGCGCGATATCGAGGGATCCGTGTTTGCACCACGGTCGAGGAGAATGGTTTTTTTCTTTATGGAGTTTTGCAATTATGTGCACTTTTGGGTGTTTCCGTATAAGTAAAACCGGACCCAATATTCTCAATATTCGATTTATAGAAGACTTCAGGAGGAGAAAGAAGAATGAGGAATCTTTAGGTGTGGGAGAAGCGTTTGGAAGGAGGGGAAGATAATAGGAATGTGGCCTTCGGCAGGAGGGGTTAGAAAAGCGGAGCAATAGGGGAGTGGGTCTGTCGGGGGAAAGCGAGGGAAATGGGTGGGGGGCAAGGAACCAAAAGTCGCCGAGTTAATGGAAAAAGAGAAGGGGCCTTTCCTCTCGTTGAGGGAAGAAGATGTTCCATCCCTGACAAGTAGACCCGGGAGGAGAGAGTGTGTGAGAGGAGAAGGCAGGCCAAGTGGAGGGGAGAAAGGTGAAAAAATAAGACATGGAAGGAGGAATGGAGGAAAGAGAGAGTAACGTGAGAGGAAGACAAAGAGTGTAGAGAATAAAGGAATGCGGAAGAATGAGGCATCAGGGGAACAAATGGAAGGGAAAGAGGGAAAGAATAAAAATTACACTCGATACGAATCTCTTCTTCTGTCGGAGATATATACTTTAGGTAAAGAAAGAGTATTATCGATCCGGTGAGGACATCATGAGCTGACTGATAGCCCCTGGACCTTTTAATCGCGTACTTCACCATTGAAAAGGCAGTATAAGTTTTAACAACCCGGAGAAAACCTTTGAAGAAAGGAAAGGACAACAAATGGTTTCGCTCGTATTTTAGTTTTTGTTTCAAATTTTTGTTTTGTTCATAAATGTTTAGTAAAATTTTTCCTTAAAAATCATGAATTTCAAGTAATTTAAGGATATAAAAATCATATATATGATCTTTATATACAGTATAATAATTTTTCAATTTTTAAAAGGATGTCAACAATTTGATAAAAAGACAAATGATTTATGCGTCTCCTGTAAATTGTGTTTTTGAAGAGAGAATATTCACAGAGTAAAGTTATTAAATGGCTAAAAAAAATGTGTGTGATTGCATCAGTCAACTTTGTCAAGAGTCAAAACGTCAAGTATTGCTTTTATGTTGTAAGCATTTTAAATCTTTAATAGAAAATCTGAAATGCTTTAAATGTTCACGTATTTATCTGATAATTCTATGCCACGATGTAAAAAAGAGATTGCTTGGTACGAAAATTATTTTTATGTAAGCGTGAGGTTGAAAATGGAGGGAAAAGGAAAATAAATATGGAAAGCTATATGGTGAATAGGTGGAGAAGACATTGATAGAACGAAGTATTGTGGATTAATCCACAATACTTCGATAGGTTAGGATAGGTGAGTTGAGGAATGAATTATAGAGATTTGCAAATAAATGTGAAATGCACAAACTAAATGCAAATGAACAAAGATATGGCAAGCAGTCACACACATGCGTGTTAAGTAATACACAAAAGGAAGAAATTCAAATGAGATCAAATGATATTTTTATAGCAAATTTCAATCCCTCGGTGAGTTGCATTTTAGGATAAATCAATATAGAACGGGAAAAAAACGGAGTTATTAGCAGAAAAACAAATGAAAGGAGGAGGAAAAGTGCTAAGAAATGATAAAATTAGGAAGAGCAAATTGAATTAAAGACGGGTAGGTAATAATATGTCTTCATAATGAGGGGCGAGATTAAAACTGAGTCTCCTTTACAACCTAACCACTAGTCTCACTTAAGAAAAAAACAATAACCAATTTTGAAATTACAATATTCATTGGATGAATGGAAATAATGTCCACGTTAAAACGTTATCAAAAGAAAAAATAGAGACGTAAGTTTAAAATTTCTTCCAGGAAGCATTTAAAATTACTAAAAGGCAAAGTTTTAATACATTCGATGGCATTAATGCGCCAACATGTTAATGTTAACCTAACATGGACACATATTCCTTAAGCCTCTACTGCCCACTTTCATAAATATTTCAACTACTTTTCAATCGTTTATTTATCATATTCAAACGTTATAATTACCAAATGAACCATTTTCTCCAGTTGCTGGATCCAAAAAAATAGTGGAAATGTTTAGCTGGTAATTTAAGGGCCACAGTATACAAAATAAAATCTAATGTAAAAAATGGTTTGGGGGTGTAACTTTGTGGAAGTTCATACTATGAAAGTTAACGAAGTTACGACACAGATTCTCCACTTGTTTTTTAACTCAATCTGTTAATCTTATGATGTTACTCAGAAACGGAACCATGACCGTGGAAAAAATATGCGTCCATGTAGAAAAAAGCGGCGTGAAAACTTCGTCATACTTTGTTTAAAGGACTAATTTAATGAAAATATTTATGTATATATTGGCAAAACATTTTGAAAATTGAGGGTTAATTGAAATAGAATAATGTTTTAACTCTAATCTTCACCTCAATTACACGAAGTAGGGAAAAAATAAATAGGA
This sequence comes from Pyrrhosoma nymphula, assembly GCA_963573305.1. NCBI lineage: Eukaryota > Metazoa > Arthropoda > Insecta > Odonata > Coenagrionidae > Pyrrhosoma > Pyrrhosoma nymphula. Next base: position 42,409,311 of record OY754337.1, on the reverse strand, counting down.
AGGAGTGGGAAGAGAATAGGAAAAAGAGGAAGCGATAATATAGGCTTGAGGGTAACGCTTGAGGGTAACGCTTGAGGGTAAATGAAATTGAAGGCCTGAGCGCAGGAAGGGATGAAAGAATGGAGCAACGGGAGACGGCATGAAAACGGGTAAGATTCAAATAAGAAGGAGAGATAGAAAGGAATGGAACATCGGCAATGATGAGAACCAAAGAGGGAAAGAAGAAACCAAAATGGTGAGGTGGAAGATTGGCCAGTGCTCTTGCTCAAGGAATCAACCGGAAGGAGGGAGAAGGGGAGACGGTGTGGGTGCATAATATCGAAGGCGCAGGCTATCTGCTCTTTCACCCGACCCCGAGAAAGTCATGAAGCATGCAAGCGATTTCATTTGAGAGAGAAAGAGAGAAAAAAGTATGGGGCCTCTTTCCCCGGAATTCGATTCATTTATAGTTTAAATAAAGCGATAGGAATGTAGGGCTAACGCGACTTGGTTGTGCGAATTGGCAAAAATGCTCTCGAGCCCGTGGACCAAATTGACTCAATAATTCAAAATCCGAAATAGGATCCGGCCGATTATTTTTTTTACGATTCGGATTCGCTTCTGCCTTCACCTCCGGATGAAACGTTTTTGATCCCAAAAAGAAGGGAGGATAATGTATTTAACTAGATAAAAATTGTTGCTACACTTCATACCATCATTTACGCAGTGAATATAAGTAAACTAAACATATTAGCAAGCTGCTACCTGTTTCAAAGAAAAAAATTCTTTTATTTTTATTGTATGGAGGGGTAGGATGAAGACGATTGCTGAATACAAAATGAATATGGTGTGTAGACCCGGGAAAATGGAAATGTAGGAAAACCTCTAAAAGTACGCCAAATGAGAGTAAATACCTATTTTATTTTCGCATAAAAATCAATATGATGATAGACGTAATGAAATACTCTTAATTACTGGTTATATGCTTTGATTTTCAATAACGCGACTATTACCATAAATTATTACAGTGGTCGTTAGTCTAGAAAAATAATTTCAATTTAAGTGTTTAAATGTAGGAAAAATGTGATGAAGATGAGACCTCGTGGTGAAAAGAAAAACTCGATCAATTACGCATTATATAGTTGCTTATTAACCACTATAAAAAAAATCAATTCATTAATACATTTTCATACATTTTCAGCAGCAACTACTCAAAATTACATACAAAAAGACTGCAATTTGGCTTTATAGTATCAACCTGCGCGTCTAAGCATACAGCTCAAACATCTGCATCTTGTTTCAAAATATTTCTGACTATAATTATACATCCTTTTCCTGATGCCATTCTCAATTCGTAATCAATGATTTCTACTCAACAATGTCTTGTGATTTTTCTAGTCATGGCGTTTTTCATAGTTACCATTTCCAAAAGGTTTTAAGTATTTGGGTTTTAATTTGAGTATTTCATGATCCATTATAACGCCGTTCAGAAAAAGCGTGTACTAAACGCAAGGAAGATTTCTTTGAGGCATTGAAACCGTACTTATCTGAATCCAATGCCAAAAACATTACCGATTTATTGTTGCAATTCAAAAAAGCAAAGCCGTGAATGTTGTTTCGCTGAGTAACCAAGCTGCTTTGTTTGCATGAAAAACTGTTTGTTAACCGTACACCTATTTTATCCCTCAATGAAGAAGCACTGTTTTTAGTTTTGAAACTCGCAATAACAGTCCCGGTTGAGAGAATTTCCAAAATGAGAAATAAATTGAACACATTCCCACATTTCTTATTCCAGCATAAACACGGCAGCACTCACTAAGTAAACAAGAAAGACTGCGAATATTTCATATGAGCAAACGATCAAATACATCAAGTGAAAAATCCAGGCAGCAAATCCAACAAATGGTATCCTTTCCTCTTCCTTCCTTCCTAAGCGCTATGGTAAAACTAAAAACTTTCTTTCTACAAACCGTTTCAAGACAATATGATCTGTGTTTGTTTCCAGGAGGTGCTCATTAATTACATAAATTGGCAAAGATCTATGAATAAGGGCTGTGTAATCAATGTGTATCAATTATGCAAGAATATGTATTATGTATAAGAATATGTATTATAATTATGTAAGAATATTTATTAGCTTATAACCAAATTAATATTACAAAAATGTCGACGTCGATGACAAACTTAACTATGTATAAGAGACAAATTCCACGTTAGCCTGCATTTGGTGGCAAACTGAAAGAAGAAAAGAGCGAAGAAAGATTTGAGAAAAAACCATGAAATGTATTATATTTACGTAAGAAAGCAATGAGGGAAGAAGTTCAATTCAAGAAAGAAATGTTAAAAAGAAAAAAGGAGTAATAAATATGGTAGGAAAATCATTATTCAAAACTACAAAGTCCTCTATCAAGTTTAGTTTTCTGGGGAAGATCATAATCTTAGCAAAAAAGAACAATAGCTTCCAAAAAAATATTCCGTTAAGCTTCAATATCTCTATAATTAATGGATTGTGATGAACTATGAACTTCTTAAGAATAATGTCAATGGAGGAATGCGATACTTTGTGGAATTTAGTTGCACTGAACATGTTAAATGAAAGACTTTGTATTATATTTTTGACTTATATATGTATATATATCTTAGACTTATATTGTGGAATAGTACAAAGACTTTCAATTAACATGTTCAGTTCTTAAGGATGATAAACATTGATTTTTGTTAAACTTGCTTCACCTAATCTGTCAAAGATAAAAATTGAATTTGCTCTTATGGTGCAACAGTGACAGTTTTGTAATAGATTATCCAGAGGAACAATGCGTGACATAAAAATGGCAAATAACTGAAGACTTAAAAATTTCTCATTTAGGAATGCATAAAACACAATTGTAGGAGTACATAAACGGATGAAGGAGACACTTACCAAGTGAGAAAGAAGTTAAAATAAAATGCCTGAAAGATTGAGCCTCGGAAAATGGTCGACTGTATATTCAGGACTACAGTGTATGAAAATTTTGCCCTAATAATTGTGCCTTATTCATAAAATTGTGAAACATGAGCAGCCTCGGAATGTTGCAGGAAGCCACGATATGACCTAGGATCGGATCCTAAGTTCAAGTCCTTTGGGATATTCAAAGACCTTCGGAACTTGTGGTGTAGTAACTTCAATGGAGTCTGCCGCCGATGGTCACACATTTGTGTGAAATTCACAGTGAAAAAATAAGCCTCTTGAATTGTAATTCTAACTCAGACTCCTCGATGTCACACTCGGTGCTATGAAGACGGTCTGGGTTTGAATCACAGTGCAGGCGTATGGTTTTTTTAACTGTGAATTTAAAATTAGTGCCCTTTGAGATTTCAATATTATTATTCATAATTCTACAATTTCACATTTTCCATTACTATGACAATTTCCATGCTACTAATAAAAAGTGGAATTAAGGCAGGTAGGTAGAATTATCGAACTAGTGAGATTTTAGAAATTAAGAGGTGTTGACGAGGCAGAGCATATCTATCAGCGACCTATAATCAGACATGGTACACAAAGTCAAAAAAGCAAGAGACACCCACATAAATTTAAGAGAAGTGCATTGAAGTTAACGAAAAAATTATAAGCAGAGCCACATGTGTTCTTCTCCCTTGACATCCAAAACAAAAAAAGGAAACCCCGTGAAAGAACTGGAGGACGTGGAGGCGGATATTAAACGATGATTGAAGGGGAGAGGGAGAGGAGAAATGGCGATTTTTTTTAATTAAAAAGGACGAGAGATCGAGCATCTCGGCTCCGGAATAAATCTAGGAGACATGAGGCTCTGGGTGAGAGAGAAGGGAAAAAAATTCGCATAGAATTTGAAAGGGGGCGGTCGGAAGGACGGGTCCATGGAAATTACATGCACGAGAAGGGAGGAAAAGAACTGGAGATAGAGGTGAGGGTGAGAAAGAAGGGAAGAGAAGACAGACGCTGAGAGAAAAAATTTGGAAGGTGGTAGGAAATAGATGTGAGATGCCGGGTTTCAGGTGCTGGGTGGAAATTTTTGGGAAGAAAAAACGGTGTCACGGTAGTTAATATATACTCTATTACAACTATCGAAATAGCGATATGCACCATTGAAAAATAATGTATTTATATTAAGTACTCTTCAATAAACAGGACAAAAACTAAAAAAAAAAATTTCTTCTTAAAAATGACGAACCCTTTTGGGCATTGAAACACTATGTCATCGTGAACCCATCAGATGACGTCACGGAACGGTATAGCTGCCAGAAAAGCAACTTATCTAATCGTGAATCGGTTTTTTTTCGTAATTCGAAGATTTAATTTTATTTGAGGGATAAAACGAGCTAGTTTGATAGGATACTTCCTGTTGAAATATACGTAAAGCTGAAAATCAACACCGTGCGGTGACATCAAGCCATCGAGATGTCGTTTTGGACCACGTAACTTGGTAATTTTTGAGTTCTTTTGAAAGGAAATTAGTAATACCTTTTCTTAACATATTCAAGGATGGATTGTATTTTTTTTAAATCTTGCTAAATTTATCTTTGTATACACTACTATAAATTGTGACGCATAGTTGGTGCATCCTTCTCATGGCATAAATCCTTAAACAAAACAGGCGGGTAGAACAGCGTCAATTGCCACGTGTCCGCACGAGTTCTCCTGGTAGTTAAATCCTGACTTTCCAGGCCCTCATAATATTGCATCTGGGAACCCTACCGGGGTCACATTTCTCCCTTTTATCTGAGAATTATAAATTTCATTGAGAAAAGTACAAGTCACCTTCAAGTTCACGATTTTACATTATAATTAAAATGACTAGAAGCAGATGTGCTTCGGCAGTAACGCCAATATTCAAAGAAATATCCGTCCATAATAAATATTGAAAGAAATGTATAGACACACAAGACATATTGAAGTAATGGAGTACTTATTACTAGAGTAAATTACAAGAGTGATTATTAGTGTGAAGAAGTAGGCATTGCAATAATGACATTGCTAGTGGGAGTAAACTCTGGAAAGATTCAGTTGAAGTAATGGAAAAGCAGAGTTACACGGGCAATTATGACCATCCTGTAGGCCACAGTGAACATGCTTTGCTAAGTATTCATTTTTAAACTGTATAACGAAAGAGTGAAACAGTTTACTAAGGAGCCCTTTCGAGCACTGTCCCAAAGGCAAATTTGTTTTTGTTAAAGCTGCAAAATTTTACCTGTGATAACATTTATTGAAATTCACTTTGTGTATTTCTTATGATTATTGTGATCTTTTATATTTTTTAAATTTTTCATTATACTCTCAGAGCTATCTCCAGATGATATATTGTAAATAGAGGCAGGTTTGTACGTAATTGTTTCCTGTAGAATGTAAATAATTTTTTATATCAATCAGATGTAAACATACTCAAAAGGCAGGAGGGGGGGGGGGTTCATGGAGTTCAAGTATAAGTAGGGGAGGGGTAGGGAGATATTTTGTAACTGCAGTGTACCTGCCATTTTTTCAGATTTTAGCTGTACAAGTAATCTCTGAAAAAATTAAATAATCACAGATTATTATGTTTGAAAATTACCAACATATTAAATGCAAAAGTTGTTCAAAGTAAAGAGTAAATAAAGAGAACTATAAGTTACAAAATAAAAAAACCTTCTCCATTACGGACTTCTTTAAAACAAATTAAAAATTTTGGAGGGGGTGTCTGGACCCCATGAACCTCCTTAGCGTATCGCCCACTTGTAATGCACTGAAGAAATAAATAATTAAATGGTGACGTGATTCAAATCACAGGAATGAGTGGCATAAAACAACAGCGCATCCATAGCAGCACTTGCTCCTGTGAGATCAATAGAGGTGGGAGGAATTCCGGAAGAACAGGGAAGATGAGCTAAGGCAGAGATCTTCGTAAAAAAATGGGATGGAGCTGTTGGGAGGAGGTTTTTGTGAGCCCGAAGTGGTTCCCTACAAAAGCGAGGTAAAAGGCAAGAGGTGTCGAGCGGATGAGGAACGAAAAAAATCCTCGCGGAAGCTGTTTAGGAGGGGTTTGGGGATGGGCGCTCAAGATGGATAGAAGGAGGCATCGGTGGGAATTGTAGAAGGGAAAGAACGGAGAGAGTCTGTGATATAAAAAAAAGAACTGGAGCGACAGAACGTTTTAATCTTGAGGAATGGAAAAAGTCTCATTTCTGGCGTCGCCGCTTTGGGACCAAGATGCGAAAAGGAATTTCTGATTTAAATTTTTCTACATAATTCGATGCAATTCAACATTGTACATCATCCCTTGATCTAAATCCAACTTTTAGTAGCTCTCTTTATGCACCGATAAGCGTTAAAATGCACATGACAGAAATACAAGAATAGTGACAACATCTTCACGACCAGGGGACGTCGCCAGTACGAACAACAGCTGAATAGTAAAGAAGGAACTGGTGCTTTACTGGTGAATGAGCTGTAGGTAGATTTCTTGGGTTTCCATTATTTCCAACATTCCCAGGTCTGCTACGTTCCTTGTCATCATGTTTTATAACCCTCATGCCATGAATATTCCCGCTATATATAGGTACTGACAGTCTGATTTCAGGTTATGTGATTGGGTGTCATTTTGGCTCATATATTGCCTCATCAACCGACTGCTTCTCAAAACCGGCTTCCAGATTTTTATTGCAAAGTAACCCGTGCCCCGCTTTAAAATTTGTATTTACAATTGTGTAAGGAATATCTATTTATTCTTTTTACAGCTTGTTTCAATAATTGGGAATTCGGAAGAGTAAGTACATGGATTATGGAATCTCCATCTGACAAAATCATAGCGGCAGTAATTATTATTGGAAGCAATTCACGCCTGAGGTAATTTGTGCTATTATGAATAAATAAGTAGGTTTGCGAATAAAGTTAGTAAGTTATGTGATTCCATTAAAATACCTCGTCTGTGACGGAATATAAACCCAGGCCTGAGAGATGAAAAATCAGTACTCATGACACTTCATCATAACTGCATTTCCCCAGAATTCAGTCGAATAGAGAAATGGCATCTGTAATGGCTGACCGGTGACGTCAAAATTTAATGCAATAAGATTATTCAGTTTTTAACATAGTGTCGGCGTTAGTTTGATGAAAAACAAGCCCAAATCTAGTGCATGGGAGGATTAAATTTATCCCTTGAGCACTGCTTTGGGACGTCCTTAGAGAAATCCTGAAGAGGGTTTTAAAATACAGGAAAATTCGAGGAAATACAAAGAACGAGGGAGAATTATTGAGAAGAGAGAAACGCATAAATTCTGAAATTCTTCCGTAAGTATGAAATTTTAGGAACAGAAATGGTGATTTGTAAATATTTGTAAATTTAAAAGATGAATTAAGGTTTAATTTGACATATTTATAACCTTCACAAAAAATCAAAATTCACGCAGATTTAGATATTATTTTCATAACGAAGGTAGAGAAACGTATTGCACGATGAATGAGAAGTATATAACTAAAGTGATACAACATGCAATTTTCAAATAAAGTGCATTATAAAACAAGAAACAAATTCAAATAAGCCTCAAGTGCCAATAGGTGTTCTTCCCATATGTAAGTTTAACCCATAAATATCCACCGATTAATATTTAGCAGCTTAGGTTTTTTCTGCTATAAAATTCGCTCCATAATTGATGTCTTTTGTCAGTAGTAAGGAAAAGTTGCTTGCAATTTCGTGTCTCATCGTATATTATCTCAATTTATCTTTCTGTTGAACAAAGTTGGTAGATTTAGTTTTTATCCCCACACCGCTAGTTATCTAACTTCATCTCCCACGCTTCAGCAATGAGCAGGATTTTCGCGGGTAGATTATCAGCCGGCGAGATATTTGGCTTGGGATACCGTCACATTTGTCACGGACTTATACTTTTTGCTAATTTACACTAAATTCCACCAGCCCGCATCAACGGGTCTTAACTCCATTGTTAACTGCGCAGGCGCAAGAGATTGTCCCCATGAATAAGCCGACACCGACCCACTTGCTCCTCTCAAGTCTAGGGGACGCAAAATGTAAATCTGCATACCTCACGGCCATAACCCATATCCACAGCCTCCATAGGTCGCTATATGACGGCATCTTGTATTTACGACGCCGCCATATGTCTCCGATAGCTGCCTAGCGTCGCTTGAATGTAAGGAAAGATTGGAGGCTGGCTTGAGCCGATCGAGATGCAAGAAAAGCGATGGATTTATCGGAATTATAAAAAAGGAAACTTTTGAATGTTCTCAGGAACACTAAAAAAACTGCACGCTAGACAAATTATGCTGCAAGAAATGCATTGAAATTTGAATAATGTACGCAGTTTTTGAGAGATAAATTCATGCCGAGAAATAAAGTAGGCCATGGCCGGCAAAGCAATGGTCTTGAGCATTATTCACACATGACATTGATGCATCCCTTGCCGTAAATAGGGGTACAACCCAAAGTATATGGAGAAACGTAAGTTTTGATTCAATATCTCTTCTTTGTTGAATTTTACTGACTTTTTCCAGACATATACCATATATTTTTTTGCTGAATTCCAATTTAAGATAGTGACGGAGAAGGCACTACTCACTCAAAAGGCATACTGTCCAAGGTAATCGATATGGCAAAAAAGATAAATAGATTGACTACATCATCACCGTGGGCGAGTCAACTATGTCCAATGATATTGGAATGCTACCATGAAAACAGTAATAATATCAACACTCAAGATAATAAATTGCTGTTATTAACAATGGAAAAATCACGTTAATGCATTGCCCAACTTAAAGTTACAATAGTAAAATAATAAATTAGCCTTGATTAAACTATGTTTAAACTACCTGTGCTTAAGTTTTTTTAGATAACTATTGAATTGCACACATACTTGAAAGACCACACCTATCAAATATTCCAAACCTACCACCAAAATATCGCGTTATATGTTAATGAAATCACTTCCAGTTGCCTTTATTTCGTGCATTTTTCAGTTGCCCTACCGTCTTCATGTGGGGCTCGCAAGGCATTTTTGGAATGGAGTGAGGTAAATTAGGAATGAGGAGTCAAAACATTTTAATTCAAAGCAGTAAAATTCAATCATACTAAAGATATGGTCTCAAAGTATTTTAGTCAACTATAGGTTTCACATGAACTAATAAAATTATTTCTTTTTTCGCAGGTAAGTGCCATACCCAAACGCCCTTGAAGTCAACGATATCTAAAGGTAATGTATACAAAATCAGTGTCCACATCATAGTCTAAATTTTGAGCAGAAAAATACAATTTTACACCAAGTGAATATTCCGCGAATGAAAATTAGGAACGATATTTTCATATTTATTTATATTTTAAATTAGCATCGTTTGATGGATATACAGAGAGAGGTTCGGTGTTTGTAAAATCAATTAAAAGTGGGTTTTATATTCACTCTAAGTTACAAAAATATTCAACCTCTATAGAATTAGCATTTATGGATATTAAAAGCCCTTTCAAAATCTGCTTATGCATTGTACTACATAAATCCTTTCATTTCGTCATGATTAATTACTAGTGGATTTCCGTTGCAAATGCATCTGCTAATGTGGAAATTATTCAGAATTGATTGGTTTTTGTTCATCTAAATGAAAAATGTCAAATTATTTACATAAAATGTACTTACAGAGGACTAAGATATTTAAACCAGCCAAGGTATTCCGTTATTTTTCTTTGTGATAGCAATTGATTATCCTATTCATTTATCATAGTAAGCCATTAGATCAATCGGACTACTCGAACATAAGTACTTGAAATTCAATCCATGGGATTGTGCAGTTGTTTTAATGTCTACTGATAAAGAGAATATGATACCTAGGTGAAGAAAATCCAATTAATTAGTTTTGCAGACTCCAGAAAAATTAGGCATTACTGATTTAATAAGATATGGCTTGAAACTCCGCTAATTCGAACAAATATTATCAAAAATCTTCCTTTTTTAAGTACCTACTTAGGTGTGATATAAATAGAAATGCGAAAAATGAAATGGATATGGCTTTAAATATAGAACAGGGCAAGAGGGTATAAGGAAACGTAATTCCACTTTTAGAAGACACTCAATAACAAATTAAATAAAAGCGAGTTTAAAGCAAACACGCCTGGAAAATTTTGGTATGGTTCTCAAAGTTGATAAAAAGCCATCAGGTCTCCGATTCCTTTAACTCATCCATTTCTCTTATTCCTCGCATACCTATATCACCCACCTCCGCACTCCTACGCCAGGTTCCCCCAAAAGCATTTCTCTCCTCCATATCGCAGACGTCTTTTCATCTCCTTTATCCCTTAAACCTCCCTCTTCATTTCAATAATACTTCTCCACGAAATACCAGTATCCCCGCCCATTTCCTCAACCACCCATCATCCCGGGACTTCGAATATGCTCACAAGATCCCCATCTCCAATCATTTCCCTTTCCCTCGTCGGTCATCTCCCAATAAAAGCCCCGGCCCCGGTCGGCCCTGGTGGCGACGGGGTAAAGTCCTCGCCTGCTAAACTGAGGGTCGCGGGTTCGAGTCCCGCCTGAGTGGATTTTTCACCATTCAGGACATGGATATTTGTGTACGTCCATTGTTACATGTACTTCCATTGTTACACCCGATGAAATAGGCCGATCGTGCTGTTTTCGGGGATGTGGAAATAATAAAATAAAATAAAGAAGGTCTCTTTCCATTCCCGAAGTCGACCGGAACCGCACCTTGGACACCAGTACATGAAGATAAAAAGTTCACGGAAGAGGGAAGATAGATCACTATTTACCGCCTTCCATACCGATCTTTCCATTTTGACGGTTAAAAACCGTGATGATACATAACTATATGATAAATATAAATAAAACCAAATTATGGCTCACACAGGGATATAATACAATTAGGTCACCGTCGGATATCTCAGGAAACCTTGAGCAGGTGGTAGGAGGTTGCTGTAGTAATAGTACTACATCCATGCCTACAAAACATCTTGCAGGCCACCAGGGAGGCGTGTGTCAGCAGTTGTTTCAGCAATCAGCGATGGGAAGGGGGAGAATTGGGAAAAGGAGGGGGAATTGAATTATGTGTAAACGATGTGTCTTAAGGTTGTGCCTATTAACAATATAGAAGTTAGTTAATTATATTAAATAGCAAAGAAAATCGTTGATAATATTAATTTATAAACAATTTATATAAATATAGTATTAATATAAAAATTAGTAATTTACACTAATTAATTTAGTTTAATATTTATCACAGATTACGTACATTGCGTCCATTTTACGTTTTTTCGACAAAAACACGAAACCATTCTCTGGATTGTGATAAACTGTAAAGGGGTTAGAAACAGTTACCTTCGCATTAACAGGCGAGGTCGCTACCCCTCCTCCGCCGCATAGGTGGGCCCCAGTCCTAAACCGATGTCCCTATCTGGGTAGTAAACTCGCTAAATTTGGAAAATAATAAAAGATTTAATAAGGAGAGTAGTCAAAAAAGAAAGCACTGTCAGGCAAAGTCCTTTCACAGGTTGCAAAACGAGCTTGGATGTAAGGAAGCTCTTCACTAAAGCATGTTATCACATTCTCTAAAGATTAGTTCATGACAGCGGAGAAGAGGGACGATTTGAGGCTATGGAAATTTGATAATAAAAAGAATGATGACTATCTAACGGCTGGAAAGAATCACTGATGAATTAGTTCCTTGAGGACCCAAGGAGAAAAAATGCTCATTGAAAGCTCCGCTATGAAATAGATAAAAAATTATAAATAAGAGGAAGTGTCATGACTGATCATGGAACTAACATGGTTGGAAAATTGTAAATTGCGTCTAAATAATAAATCATGAAGGAATTAAGAGATTAAGTGGGAGGAGAATTGAATAGAGAGCTGCAGAAAACTAATTCTCGTATTAATGACTAATGATGATGAATCATCAGGTATATATATATTTTTTCCGATAAATTTCCCTAATGAACGTCTCATAATACTTTGCTGGATATTAGTCATTAACAGTACCATTTTATTTATAACTTTGACAGTGGTTAATAACGAAATTATTTTCAGTGAGAAATCTGCACTAACTTTTTCAGTCTTCATTTTTTTTTCATTCAGCGCCTTGAAAAAATGCAACAATATTTAATTATGTCATTAACAGCATCTCTCAGTGCTTAAGATGATTTTCCGAAAACAAGGCTACATCTGAAGATTACCTTGTAACGCCAAAAAAATAGACATTGCGTACGAAAAAACTATGAGTGTAATAAAAAGTTTTATTTATGTGCATGTCTTAATGTGACACAACCATTTGAATATCCATCACTATTGCCACCGTCGCTTAGGCTCATATCTTCTCAAACAAATACCAATATAAATCCAAGGCTTTGGTATGAGATATCCGAAACTGCTTCTCAGCTATAATAAAGACCAAGAGCTTATCTAGAAGTGGAAAGATAATGCACTCCTTTTTTTGACCACGTTGCCACCTGAGGTATTTATTTTCCGGCCGCTGTCACTAAATTACACCGGAGTATCTGATTCCGTACTAAGGTAATGAATATAAACTAGTGTCCTTTATCATCGGTTCATATTTCTTGACACATTTTCTATATCGCTCCTTTAGTAGCGAATATTGAGCTCAGCATGTAATGCATTATATTCACGGACGTCTTTTCTGGAAGGCAAACTATTTCCCTCAGAAAATTTTGGAAGTAAACAACTTTCTTCACCTCTGACTTGGCTTATGAGCGGTGGAAAGAATGGCTTAGATTACCAGTCACTCCGCTGTAAAAAAGAAAATAAAAACGATATATTTGCCATTATTTTGCTTTGTTACAACCAAGAACTAGTGGTCTTTATTTTATCGTGATACCATAGGCTCAAAATGAGATTCAAAAGTGCATCCAGTAGTAAGTACACTGGCCACTAAAGAAACAGAGGAAGACCTAAACAATTTAAGCACCAGTGGCACTCTCCATTTAGAACTCCAGTAACTTTTACACATGCATTGGCAAGTCATTATCTCTTCTGATCTTCACTGATAAGAGGTCAAAGGGTAAATCAAGGGCAAACTTAACTCACTTCATTTTCAGTGTTTCATCCCAAAGGCTGGTTTTGATAAATGTAAGGAGAGCTCACCGGAAAACCTAGTCATTCACTTATGAGACGTAATCAATTGTCTGTCATCGGAGAGCTTATACATAAACATGCAATACCATGGCGAATAAAATTTGCTGATATATATACCTATATATATATTTTTTTTTTTTTTTAACTACACGCCATATTTATCTAAATGGAAGCTATCCTTATAAGCATTTTTTTACTTGCTCAACACTCATAATATTTCCTAATACGGCGTGAATTTTTTTCATAATAAATTCGGATAACAACAGTTTCCTCACTGAGTAATTTGCTTTATTTGATCGGTCAAAATATTAAATACAGTCTTCAACTGGTACATAAGTTCATTAGGATTTGGCAAAGGTCACTGACCCAACGTCGTGGAAAATTATCACAACGGGAATAGTTTATTGGAAGATGATTCAAGTGGATCAAGCATGAGTTCTTCTCGCATTTTCATTGAAATGTGATGGTTTAAGTGAATCCAACATAACAGGTTAGTGTAACTCACGTGGTAGTTTTTTCAATAACATTTGAAACTGTTATGAGAAAAAAGTTCTTAGTTTACATCTCTGAAATCAGGTTGTAAGCATAGAAAAACGTGTTTTTGATCGTTCTTCATAATATTTCCGTGAATTATAAGTGGCCCCATAGTTGTTATTTGGCATAACATTTATTGAATGAAGTAAAATTTAATTGGATAATTACTTTTACAATAAAAAGCTTGGTATTACGAGCTCTCATAAGGCTTAAAAAACTAAGGAAATAAGTTATATCTCTAATACGTTTTAAATTTTAATGAATTGCGCATATGTAACAATACAAATAATATTCCATTCACAACCAATATTTATTTCACTCACCGCTCTGAAATACAGCAAATATAGTTAGAAAGTGGACATCTGATTTATTACCTGAGCACGTGGAATTTTAAAGGGTTTTTGGAACTCGAAGAAATTAGAACCAAACCGCGAGGGCTTTTATTTCGTTCTGAATCTGGGTGTCTGGCCGACCTTCCACTCCCCTGGGCACGGAAGTTTAGTCATTAAAAGTGCTCCATCAGCCAGATCCTCTTGGCGTTGTCTTGCATGCAATCGGTTCCCAACTTGGGAGGTGGGGGGGGTCTAATTCCCCGGTCAATTGAAGTTCTCAAACGGTTTTAAAGCATAGCCCCAGGAACGAACGATTTAGCCCGTTTCTCTCACCCACCCACCCCCCTCTTTACTACGAAACACTTCCCGCACGTATAACCACCAAAACCTGGACGCCTCCAAGCGGATCCAAGTGGAAGTTTCTGAAACAGTATTGGCTTTGTAGGCAATCGAGCTAAAATGTGAGATAAGGGGTACTTGGCAGTATAAATAGCGCCTGAGAGGAAATGATAGAATGCCAAGGTGCTAAGTGAAAATCGGCTGGTGCAATGAAACCTACTAGACAACTAGAACAGTTGTGGTAAAGGTGTTATACTGTGGGTGCATTCGATAATCCCCTGGATTGAAACTTTGAACGCCTGCGGTGATTTCATGTTTCCGCGCTCGAATAAGTATTTTTTTCCGAATCCTGTAAAAAATGTCACTCATTTATAAAAAGCTCAACCAGGTTTAATGTGGATTCTACGTTACAAATCCGCTGAATCCCTCCCAATAGCTTGAAACTTGGCAACCATAATTTTTAAGGTATTATATCTCGGCAAATTACTTATCCTCCTTTCTTATGAAATTTACCTTGCATACTCTTGTTTTGCTGGTATTTTTATAAAGTATTTTCGTCTTAATTTAACCGTATGATGCAGCTTTATTCCTCATCGTAGAACTTAAATGGAATATTAAAATAAATAATTTATTAATAAAATGCATACTATACAGATTTTATTCTAAGATGTAATGGTATGGTACTCATGCAAGAGCAATTGGGTTATTCTGATTTATTTAGAATATTATATTTAACATACATTATTTCTGAAAGGTTACAAGATTTTTACTATTCAAATGTTAAAAGGACTTTTATATTGCAAAATATTAAAAAAAACACAATAAAAGCAGATGCAACGTAATTGTTAATGCCAATATTAAGTATTATCTGAAGTATCCTATCTCCACACATGATATTATGCTAGCAATTACTTTTGATGGCTTACTTATTACCCTTTTTCATATGATGAATAGCAAATGTTTCCACCAAAAAGTATAAACATTACATTTTAATTTTAATCCTGAAATTCTTTGATTAAGTTGTCAGCAGGAAACACTTCTCTACTGCATTGAAACCAAAGGGTTAGGTCAACTTGAAATTCACTGTGAATGAGTTAATTTTATAATAAGCGGTTAGTGCTATAAATTACATTTTTTCATACAGGATTCTTAAGACAAGTTTACGACGATTATTAATTCAATAATATATA
The DNA here is from genome assembly GCA_963573305.1 of Pyrrhosoma nymphula. NCBI lineage: Eukaryota > Metazoa > Arthropoda > Insecta > Odonata > Coenagrionidae > Pyrrhosoma > Pyrrhosoma nymphula. Next base: position 42,393,842 of record OY754337.1, on the reverse strand, counting down.
CGTTGCCCACCACAATACTCTTCATTATGTGGTTTAAGTAATATAAACGCGAAAATAATTCGTAAATTAAATACTTCCACAGTTCTGCAAATTTTGCGATATGTTTCATCGGTAATTTCAGCCCTAAGCTTTACTACCAGCTGGTCACATAATTTTACATCTGCCATTCAAAACGGTTCTCCGTGGAAAAAAAAAAAGGCATGCCAACTCTATAGTATCTACCAAATCAATGGCACAGTAAAATTTAGACAAGCATGATTTCATTCGCGCGCAACGCAGTGGTCTTAAAATGATATTGAACATGAAAAAGGAGTGTTGTGGAAACAATAACAGGGATTTCAATGCATTTGCAATGCAATGCAAAGAACCCGAGTTCTGCTTACAGTGCTTTGGAAATAAGGCAAAAAGACTGCGCAAGCATTCTGGAATGATGCAAGTGAACTATTCACATTTTCCTCTCATGCGAAGGAGCGAACTACTGCTGAGTCTAGTCCCTCGGCACGTAGCAGCGGCAACTCGTACTCCATCCCCGGAAAAAGAAAAATCAAATAAAGGGTTTTCAATTCTTTGTAAGAGGAGAGAAACAAAACTGTGCCGCAATCAACGCTGCGTCCCACCGTCAGGACTTTTGCGAGAATTACGACTTCCACAGGCGAGTCCGTGCACCTTCCGGCTCGGTTACGAATTCTGAGGAAGTTTATGTGCTCAGGGTTTACGTTTAAACCTCACTACATCGGTCTTTAATCTTCTTTTCCGCCACTTAAAGGGAGAGGGACGGAGGTGGTCTTTTAAGACACGCGATGAATCTTAGTCAATTTCGACGAGCTCATAGCGGTTTCTGCGGAGATGCCGAAAAGCTTCAAAAAGCGTGAGTGTAACTGACAGTACCCACAGTTGTTATAAAGATGATTTTAATGGCCTTTTGGCTTAAAACTAGAACCACCGAGGGATGAATTCTCATGTAATTACTTTTTTTACTCGGGGTCTATGCCCACTAGCCTCCAATGGCGGCCCAATTCCCTGACTGACCTCGCTTCTTTCGCTCCACCACAGCACATGCCAAGACAAATAAAATACTCTAATTATACTTTGAAGTACTTTATTTAATTTACTTTCTTCAAAGCAACACTGTTGTTAAATATTTTTAGCACTGATAACACATTACTCAACAATGGCATGAGTTTTGAGGAATGTTGTCATACTTTGAAAATTTTCTCGTAATTTTCAATTGAACTAAATGTGATGATAAATGTGACAGTGGCCATTTAATTTCTTATTACACTTCTTTCTAGTCAATTGGTCCTTTATTTATTATTTCATTTCCAAGAGAAACAATACCTTCTAGCGATAAAAATGAACATTACATGCATCTATTATGAAGGTTGCTGAGCACGGTCTGTGGTTGAACTCAAAATTGTATGGGTTCCAAAAGAAGCTCATTATTGCAATCTGATTACGTTTGATGATCTGGGAAGTTGGAAAGTTTTTTAACTCGTGGTTTTGAAAAAAATCGGAGAAAGACATTTCTCGATAGCATTGCAAGGAAACCATGCTTAGGTCTATATTTATAAATTATCTAAGATATATGGATGTTTTTTTGTCCATATTTTATTGAATCCTAAAGAAATTTTAGTAATTTCATGGGAAACGTGTAATAATTCAACAAAATTTCTTCACCCTCTCTTTATATGTTAATTTTCTTAACTGATTTATCCTATTAATTCCGTCGGATTGATTTTGACCCCTTTAATAACATCATACACATGTTTAGATAGAATGTAACATGAATTGATGCATCGATTACACAAAACAAATGAAATGACTCTTATAGTCCATGCTTTTTTTCTATTAGTATTGTCTTTCCCTTCGCCTTTAGGTATCAAATATATACTAGAATATGTACTTGATCAGATATAATGTTATCGTTGACTAAAATTTATTATATGACTATTACAGGTTATTTATAACGATGATTAGAGCTATAAATTTACACAATGTACTATATATATAAAGTATTTTTTCTAAATGTAACTGATTTTAACCGAGTCACGTCGTTACACCATGTTGAATTACGTTGAGATTTGTTGAGCTAAACGTGACCCCTTGACGGTAGTTCTACAGTAAAAAGAAAGCCAAACATATTCATGCGAAACAAACCAGCTGCTGTTTGAAGAAAACAATGGAATAACACATTTACGACTGAAACATCCTCCGTTCTTTGTCATCAATAGCTTTCTTGAAATCTAAAATATATAGTAATAAGTTAGCAATAAACATGTTCACTAAATTCAATTGACTTAACTCTCCAATCAAACAATGATGAAAAAATAAATATTCGAAAGATGCATTATGGAAGTTCATTTTACGCCAAAAGGTTCTTTCTGTTGAATTTATTAATAAGCAATAAAACGTTATTCTTGAATGAAACTTGATGAAAATAGCCGATTTAGAAGGTATTTTGCCCATTGAACGAGTAAAAAGGTGTGATATTTGGCTTAGAACATCTATAAAACACATTTTTTATATTCAAATGAAATTTTAAAAATATCACTCGATAAATACAAAACCTAATACCCAACCCAAATGCTTACCGCGTGTAAAGAAAATATTTAAAACTTGAGTACTCCATTTCATCGGATAAAACAATAACTCCTAGACCTTGACCCAAAACCTCTTGAAATACACTGCAGAAAATAGCGTTAAAGAATTACTTTAAATGATATTCAACTTTTATTCATTTCTACTGTGATTTACTTCCGTGGTAGCCTTTGGGCGTTGCAGTTACCGCTCATACTTTAAACAAAATGAGTTAAAATTTAATTAAAAGGTATAAACGTAGAAAATGCATTCCCGTATTCATGTTCAAGTGTTTTCTGTTTTTACGAAAAGCTCAGAAAATTTGAATGTTATAGATATCACAGGAATTGAATTATTTTCTCATGAACTGGCAGTTTAATTTTTTGTAGGCACGTAAGAAATTCGTTTTTAAGTGAATGACAACCTTCAATGTCGAATCACATCCTAAGCCACGTCTCGTCTGTAACACAAAAAACAGAATATTCATGTCGAGAGATAAAATTTTGTTTTTTTGGGTTCACTGGTGAGCGAGTAATCCACTGGATTAAGAGATTTGTATAAGCGCTAAGACTAGAACCGATGAAATCTATGCATGCAAGAAAAATAGCCACTCTATCAATTCCTACATGAGATTTTTTTTAAATTCTACTTTACTGCCTCAACCATATCTCATTCACCCGCAAACGATACTCATACTCTCTCCCAAGAGACCACACGTTTAACTGTCACAAATCACCAAGACGAATATGAAGATCATTGCTTTGTTCCTAGATTCTCGTGACTGACGCTTTTAAAATGATAAAGGCCTCTTCTACAGATGAATATTTCTCATTGTTGCGTTTCCTTGTCGTTCAAATATTTGCAAAGGAAAAATATAGCTCCTTGTACTAAAAAACTTTTTCCGGCTCTATTCATATTTAGCTTAATTCTTATCACAAGTCACATTACTTTCCATTTATTGTGATAAAGCTAGTTCAAAATCTCTTTAAATGTTTTTGTTATGACGTGTGTGTGTATGTATGTATATGTATATAAAGGAAAGGAAAAAAACATAAAAGTATAAGCTAGCAACAAGGCGTTGAGGTTGAGGAAGGATAGAAAAGTAAATCAGTGGACACTCACTGGAAGAGGATCCATGACGAAACCAGTGTCCACTGCTTAGGGTAGCTTTCGGGCAAAGGACCCTTCTTCAGCTGGAGGAGATCACATATAATTATATATATATATATATATATATACGAGTTCGTGGAAAATCACACACGCGATAATGTAAATAGACTATGCCACAGGTGGGGCGGAATTAAATATAAACACATAAAAAAAGAACACTCACAATATTAGTTGATATTTCGGTTGCTAGAACCTTTCTCAAAGGAAGACGGATACAGAATGATGGACAGGCAGGGAACAGAAGGTAGGGTGAGATGGGAGGAGAGAGGGGTAGGAAGGGAGAAGAGGGGAGGGGCGGGAGGGGGTCAGAGGAAGAGGGAGGGGCAAGGAGGGGAAGAGGCGGGAGGGGTTCAGAGGAGGAGAAAGGGATGTGGAAAGGAGAAAAGGGGAGGGGCGGGAGGGGATTAAAGGAGGGGAAAGGGGAGAAGGGGCGGGAGAGGTCAGTGAGAGCGATTTAATCCGGGCGGATTGTGTGCGGAATAAAGCCAGATGCAGGCACCTTCTAGCGTACGCAATTGAAGGGGAGAGGCAGAGGGAGGGAGGGAAGCCAATACGCCTACACGGAAGCATTTATCAAAAATGAGATTGTGGGAGGAAGCATGGATCGGGACGGGGAAGGAGGCATTGGGCGAGGACGGCTTGCAGCTGGCTCGGTGGCCGGTTATTCTAACGCTGAGGGCGTTGGTGGTGAGACCAATGTAATATGAATCACACAGGTTGCACAGGAGGATGTAAACCACATTGTGGGAAGTGCATGATCGAGAGGGGACGGAAGGAAGAGGGTGGGAGAGGAATTTAGCGGGGAGGGGGTCGGTGATAAGGATAGGGCACGTTTTGCATCTCGCGCGATGGCAGGGGTTGGGTGGGGTTTTAGAGCTAGTATAGGGTTTAGTCAACGGTTTGGTGGTTTTTAAGATGCTGGAGAGGTTAGGGGGACGCCTGAAGGTGAGAGATGGACATATGGGGAAAGTGTTTTTGGTAGTGAGATTGTCGGAAAGGAGTGGGAAAAGGTTTTTAATGATTTTTTTGAGGGCATGGACGCCTGGGAAGTAGGTGGTACAGAGGGAGAGGTTGTAATTATTCTTATTTTGGGTTGGTTTAGGAGGAAAGGGTTTTTTGAGAATTCGTTTATTGAGAAGAGTCTCAGGATATCCTCGTCGGAGAAGGGATTGGTGTAAAGAGGAAAGGAATTTATCAAGGGAATCGGGGTTATTACATATGCGAAAGCCTCGTGTGGAAAGAGAGTAGGGGAGGGATCTTTTAGTATGGGAGGGATGGCAGCTGTTATAATGAAGATATTGCTGCTTATTGGTGGGTTTGATGTGGACTGAGGTATTGAATTGGTGGTTGGAGAGAGTGATATCTACATCAAGGAAGGTGACATGGGAAGAAGAGAAATGAGAGGTGAAGGAGACAGAAGAGAAATCGTTGAGAGCGGAAATAAATGAGTTAAAAGAATCGACGTCATGGGGCCAGAGAAGGAAAATGTCGTCGATGTATCGGAGCCAGAGTAAGGGTTTCAGGGGTTGTGAGGATAGGAAGGACTCTTCGACACGGCCGAGGAAAAGGTTGGCATAGGAAGGGCTGAATCTACTGCCCATGGCGCAGCCTTTGGTTTGAAGGTAGAAACGGTCATTAAAGGAGAAGGAGTTATGAGTCAAGATGAAGTGGGACAGGTCAATAAGGAAATCGGAGCTAGGGTTATGAGGAGTAGGGCGAGTATCAAGAAAATGCTTAACGGCGGATAAGCCTTCGGCGTGGGGGATGGAGGTATATAGGGAGGTGACATCAATGGTGGCCATGATGATGTCGGAATCATTAGGGAGGGGGGTGGAGAGGAGGCGATCAAGGAAATGATAGGTATCTTTGATGTAGGAAGGCAGGGAATGGACTAAAGGCTGAAGGTAATGGTCGACGAAAGCGGAGATGCGTTCAGTAGGGGAGTGGCAAGAGGAAACTATTGGCCGGCCAGGGTTGTTGGGCTTGTGTATCTTCGGAAGGATATAGAAGTGGGGAGTGCGGGGATGAGCGGGAGAAAGTAGAGAAATATCATTGCTATTGAGACCTTCCTTGGGACCTTTGTCTTTAAGGAAAGAGATGATCTCCTCGTGGAATTTTGGGTTTGGATCGTGAGAGACGGGAGCGTAGGAAGAGGGGTCCGAGAGTTGTCTGAGGGCTTCGTTGATGTAGTCTGAAGAGTTCAGTACTACCACAGTGGAGCCTTTGTCCGACGAGGATATCCTGAGACTCTTCTCAATAAACGAATTCTCAAAAAACCCTTTCCTCCTAAACCAACCCAAAATAAGAATAATTACAACCTCTCCCTCTGTACCACCTACTTCCCAGGCGTCCATGCCCTCAAAAAAATCATTAAAAACCTTTTCCCACTCCTTTCCGACAATCTCACTACCAAAAACACTTTCCCCATATGTCCATCTCTCACCTTCAGGCGTCCCCCTAACCTCTCCAGCATCTTAAAAACCACCAAACCGTTGACTAAACCCTATACTAGCTCTAAAACCCCACCCAACCCCTGCCATCGCGCGAGATGCAAAACGTGCCCTATCCTTATCACCGACCCCCTCCCCGCTAAATTCCTCTCCCACCCTCTTCCTTCCGTCCCCTCTCGATCATGCACTTCCCACAATGTGGTTTACATCCTCCTGTGCAACCTGTGTGATTCATATTACATTGGTCTCACCACCAACGCCCTCAGCGTTAGAATAACCGGCCACCGAGCCAGCTGCAAGCCGTCCTCGCCCAATGCCTCCTTCCCCGTCCCGATCCATGCTTCCTCCCACAATCTCATTTTTGATAAATGCTTCCGTGTAGGCGTATTGGCTTCCCTCCCTCCCTCTGCCTCTCCCCTTCAATTGCGTACGCTAGAAGGTGCCTGCATCTGGCTTTATTCCGCACACAATCCGCCCGGATTAAATCGCTCTCACTGACCTCTCCCGCCCCTTCTCCCCTTTCCCCTCCTTTAATCCCCTCCCGCCCCTCCCCTTTTCTCCTTTCCACATCCCTTTCTCCTCCTCTGAACCCCTCCCGCCTCTTCCCCTCCTTGCCCCTCCCTCTTCCTCTGACCCCCTCCCGCCCCTCCCCTCTTCTCCCTTCCTACCCCTCTCTCCTCCCATCTCACCCTACCTTCTGTTCCCTGCCTGTCCATCATTCTGTATCCGTCTTCCTTTGAGAAAGGTTCTAGCAACCGAAATATCAACTAATATTGTGAGTGTTCTTTTTTTATGTGTTTATATTTAATTCCGCCCCACCTGTGGCATAGTCTATTTACATTATCGCGTGTGTGATTTTCCACGAACTCGTTTATTGTTGCGCTATGCAACCATCTCTCTGTGTGTTCTTCTGTCCATGAGCGGCCTCTTCAGTTCCAGCGTGCTGCTTCTCCAGTTGCTGAGCCGTAAGCTGTAGTAATCTTTCTCACTGTCCTATCACTCCTTTCACCACTGTTCCACTCCTTTAAAATTTTCCTCTTTTCCACTCCCTCCCTTGCTCTCTCCCTCTACCCATTAACCCTCTTATCTTTAACATGCCCCCTCCTAATCCCACCAAAATCTGGCTTATCAATTTAAAAAAATATTCATTTAAATTAGCTCAATACACTTGCCATGTAGAATTTTTGTCCTCCTGTCTTTCCCTTGGCATAATTCCGAACGGCTTAATCATCAAAATTCCTACTTCAGGCATGCCTCCTTCTATTCACCCGTTTTTTCATGCCCACTCGTATCAAATCTCGTATAATCTATGTCTTTTAGTTCTCGCCCAATACAAATCTCTTGTGTCCCAATACCATTCCAACATTCAATCCCTCATCCATATTATCAGCCTATACAATTCGGAATTACTGTCCACAATCCAGAAACTTCTTACCTCTTCCTTACGCTCCCTTAATTTAAGACGCCAAAAAGCTTTCAAAAAACTGTCCTCCTTGTGTACTTCCTTCCTTCATCATGGACTCTCCTTGCCGCTAAACATTGCGGCCCCAACCCCACCGAACCCGCCATTATATTCCTCAAAGCCCGACCTAGCAGGCATTTTTCAACTCGCCCGTCCACCCCCTCCCACCTCCCGGTTTTTCCCACAACGCGTACCCTCTTCCAAAGACCCTCAAACCCCCCCCACTCACCCCGCCGAGGACGCCGACGATCCTACAAAACAAGAAGTCATAAACCTCTCTTCTTCTTCCCTTACCCCTTCCGAAATCTCTGTTTTGAGCAAAGGTCTTTCGTTTTCGCCGACACCTAAGGTTAATCCTGTCAAACTTCTCACAGACACCCTCAATTTTTGCCGAAAATTAAAATGGAAATTCTTTTGGGAATCCCAGCGCTCCCAACTGCCACTTCCCGATGCTTCTTCTCAAAATTCTGTACATCCTGCCCTAACCATTTTCAAACCGCCCTCTTCACATGAACCCAAACCGTTACTTTCCAATCATCCCCTAGAAGTTTTCACGAACCTCCTTCTCTCCAAAATTGCTGATCCTTCCTTCCTCACTTCCTTAAAGCCCGCACCCAACCTATCCTCGTCGGAAATCAAAGCCTTAAAAGACCTTTCTCACAATCCCAACATAGTCATCACACCTTCTGACAAAGGCTCCACTGTGGTAGTACTGAACTCTTCAGACTACATCAACGAAGCCCTCAGACAACTCTCGGACCCCTCTTCCTACGCTCCCGTCTCTCACGATCCAAACCCAAAATTCCACGAGGAGATCATCTCTTTCCTTAAAGACAAAGGTCCCAAGGAAGGTCTCAATAGCAATGATATTTCTCTACTTTCTCCCGCTCATCCCCGCACTCCCCACTTCTATATCCTTCCGAAGATACACAAGCCCAACAACCCTGGCCGGCCAATAGTTTCCTCTTGCCACTCCCCTACTGAACGCATCTCCGCTTTCGTCGACCATTACCTTCAGCCTTTAGTCCATTCCCTGCCTTCCTACATCAAAGATACCTATCATTTCCTTGATCGCCTCCTCTCCACCCCCCTCCCTAATGATTCCGACATCATCATGGCCACCATTGATGTCACCTCCCTATATACCTCCATCCCCCACGCCGAAGGCTTATCCGCCGTTAAGCATTTTCTTGATACTCGCCCTACTCCTCATAACCCTAGCTCCGATTTCCTTATTGACCTGTCCCACTTCATCTTGACTCATAACTCCTTCTCCTTTAATGACCGTTTCTACCTTCAAACCAAAGGCTGCGCCATGGGCAGTAGATTCAGCCCTTCCTATGCCAACCTTTTCCTCGGCCGTGTCGAAGAGTCCTTCCTATCCTCACAACCCCTGAAACCCTTACTCTGGCTCCGATACATCGACGACATTTTCCTTCTCTGGCCCCATGACGTCGATTCTTTTAACTCATTTATTTCCGCTCTCAACGATTTCTCTTCTGTCTCCTTCACCTCTCATTTCTCTTCTTCCCATGTCACCTTCCTTGATGTAGATATCACTCTCTCCAACCACCAATTCAATACCTCAGTCCACATCAAACCCACCAATAAGCAGCAATATCTTCATTATAACAGCTGCCATCCCTCCCATACTAAAAGATCCCTCCCCTACTCTCTTTCCACACGAGGCTTTCGCATATGTAATAACCCCGATTCCCTTGATAAATTCCTTTCCTCTTTACACCAATCCCTTCTCCGACGAGGATATCCTGAGACTCTTCTCAATAAACGAATTCTCAAAAAACCCTTTCCTCCTAAACCAACCCAAAATAAGAATAATTACAACCTCTCCCTCTGTACCACCTACTTCCCAGGCGTCCATGCCCTCAAAAAAATCATTAAAAACCTTTTCCCACTCCTTTCCGACAATCTCACTACCAAAAACACTTTCCCCATATGTCCATCTCTCACCTTCAGGCGTCCCCCTAACCTCTCCAGCATCTTAAAAACCACCAAACCGTTGACTAAACCCTATACTAGCTCTAAAACCCCACCCAACCCCTGCCATCGCGCGAGATGCAAAACGTGCCCTATCCTTATCACCGACCCCCTCCCCGCTAAATTCCTCTCCCACCCTCTTCCTTCCGTCCCCTCTCGATCATGCACTTCCCACAATGTGGTTTACATCCTCCTGTGCAACCTGTGTGATTCATATTACATTGGTCTCACCACCAACGCCCTCAGCGTTAGAATAACCGGCCACCGAGCCAGCTGCAAGCCGTCCTCGCCCAATGCCTCCTTCCCCGTCCCGATCCATGCTTCCTCCCACAATCTCATTTTTGATAAATGCTTCCGTGTAGGCGTATTGGCTTCCCTCCCTCCCTCTGCCTCTCCCCTTCAATTGCGTACGCTAGAAGGTGCCTGCATCTGGCTTTATTCCGCACACAATCCGCCCGGATTAAATCGCTCTCACTGACCTCTCCCGCCCCTTCTCCCCTTTCCCCTCCTTTAATCCCCTCCCGCCCCTCCCCTTTTCTCCTTTCCACATCCCTTTCTCCTCCTCTGAACCCCTCCCGCCTCTTCCCCTCCTTGCCCCTCCCTCTTCCTCTGACCCCCTCCCGCCCCTCCCCTCTTCTCCCTTCCTACCCCTCTCTCCTCCCATCTCACCCTACCTTCTGTTCCCTGCCTGTCTATCATTCTGTATCCGTCTTCCTTTGAGAAAGGTTCTAGCAACCGAAATATCAACTAATATTGTGAGTGTTCTTTTTTTATGTGTTTATATTTAATTCCGCCCCACCTGTGGCATAGTCTATTTATATATATATATATATATATATATATATATATATATATATATATATATATATATATATATATATATATATATATATATATATATAATGTCTTGGTAGAAAATCGCTCTCGGCGACGATGCACATGCATAAATAAAACAGTGATACACTAAACAAACACAGAAACACGCAAAAAGGACACTCACAAAAGAAAACTTGTACGTTTCGGCGTCAGGACGCCATCGTCAGCGGTAGAGGAAGGACTCATCATTCCTCTACCGCTGACGATGGCGTCCTGACGCCGAAACGTACAAGTTTTCTTTTGTGAGTGTCCTTTTTGCGTGTTTCTGTGTTTGTTTAGTGTATCACTGTTTTATTTATGCATATATATATATATATATATATATATATATAAGCTGGAGGAGATTCACTACTGAAGAAGCTGAAGAAGTGTCCTTAGCCCGAAAGCTACCCCTAAGCAGTGGACACCGGTGTCGTCATGGATCATCTGCCAGTGAGTGTCCACTGATTTACTTTCCCAACCTTCCCCAGCCTCAACGCCTTGTTGCTAGCTTATACTTTTTTATTTATTTCCTTTCCTTTTATATATATATATATATATACATATATATATATATATATATATATATATATATATATATACACACACACAGACACACAACGAAAGGTTCGCCAATAGGCCACAACAATAAAAAAATACACTTAACAGGGGGTGGAGAAAGAAAAGTAAAAAGAGAGAAGACCTACAGGGAACGTTTTGGGCATGTAAGACCTTCCTAGAGAAATATATATCTATATATATATATATATATTGTGTATTGTATATCTATATATATATATATATTGTGTATTGTATATATATATATTTAAATATTTATATATCGAGCCGTGTTTTTTAGCAGTTAAGCTACCAAAGCGTCCTTCTTCCCCGTGGATTTTTGAGAGCCTCAAAATAATCTAAAATACTCGGTGTAGTATCGAGGGATCCGGGTTCGAGTCCCAGTCTAAGGGAATGGTTTTTTCCTCTTTGGAACCTTCGCATTCATGTTCACCTGCGGGTGATACCGCTAAATTAATACCATGGCTGCTTCTAGGTATGCTCAAATTCGTCAAAAAAGTAATTTTGTTGGCAAAGACATCGCCAATCCACACCTTGAATGCTCGGAGACGTTGCACTCGGCATGAAAGGCTTAATACTTCGTCAATATTCACGGAGCACCGCAAGTAGAAGTACGTATGTGGGAAGGAGAAGCAAAAAAATCAAATCTCTCGTGCCGTACAGCAGCCATAGAGAGCTGTTTCCCCGCGCAACTAACACACCCAGATCCCGGAGAGAAACTCAGGGAAAGGACCAAAACCGCCGTGCAACTTCCTATCTGACTTCCCTAGCATTCGCTCTCAATAATGCTCCCATGGGAAAACGAAACGTTCAACCGAACGGCAAAAAGAGAAGTCGGCGGCGAGAAGGCAGGTCGTGGAAGGCCTTTCGGTACAAGACGGGAAGAATATCGAAGAAAGTCTCCGGGTCAAAAACTCTGGAGCAGAAGGAAAGGAAATTTCTCCTCTCGAGTGGAGAAAAAAGATGGCGAGAAGTGGGGTCGGGGGAAATGTGGGGATTTTGAAGACCAACCGCTCCACCTGCCCCCTGGAGGACGAGCGAGGAGGCGAGAAAAAAGTGAAGGGGAGCGAGTGGACGGCGCCAAATGGAGACCCCAAACAATAATGGATACCGGGAGGAAATTTGAATTGTAAAATATACAAGCCTTTTTGGCGTTTAGGCGAAAGGGAAGGAATGGAACCTAAAAAAATGTTTTTTTTTAGTCTAGGTGAACGGAGTTGGACCAAATAAGTGAGGAACAGACGATAAGGTGACTGAAACTGGCCGAAGTGCGAGTGGTGTGTTTACTCTACGGATAATATCGACATTCACATAATACTCTGCGAAAGCGTATGGCAGAAGGTGCAGGGATAATTAAACGATTGTTTCTCACCTTGGCACGGACGTTTTCGATGCACGAACTTCATCTTTCCAGTGCATATTTTACTGAGATTGTCGATAAATGATTGTTTTATTTTGACTTTGGATGAAATTTCCGTTGGACCCTAGGGAAGCTGAAATTATTGGTACATTGTGCCAACAATCTCCAAGATCATTTACCACTAAAGACCTCTGGCAGGATCTAAGCCCAGATTATCCACAATGGGTTAAATCTGATATCCTTGGAGTCAGAATGGTAGTACTCATGTACTGATTACGAGTCCTTACGATTCCTAGGCATTTGCGTATTCGGTGTATCCCCAATGCCCATCTTCCTCTCTCCCATCCACGTCTCTTTTCGTTTTCTTCTTTTACTTCTTTCTTCTTTTATTTTTTAAATCCTTGAAGTTTTGTATCACCTTCTACATGTAGTTTCACCCTCTGTTATGTCATCTGCTATCCCTATTTTGCAATTGTCTTTCTTTAACCCTTGAACCCCTTAGTTTTCACTTTTTCTCTTAGAATATTCACTGCAATTTAATAATTAAAAACAATAAAAACCCACATTTAAAAGTCAACTGTTGCCCATCCCCATCATGTGGCCGAAGAATCCAAGTCTTCCCTTCTTAATCGTATCTGATATGTTTTCGCCTTCAGCGGTCTTGAAGAGGACTTCATGCTTCCAGGGTCTTCCTGGGTCTTTCTCTGTTTTCAGTGGTCTTAGGGTTTTTCTAAGAATGTATCCTTCCTTCTTCTTTAACTCTTATTTCTCATAATCGCATATACAAAATGGATTCGGCGGCGTAGACATATTCTAACTTCTTGGCTAAAGGGTTGAATTAGATTTTTAATGGAGACTTGGATATCTATTATTTATTGCCAACAGTAATTAAGTAAGTGATCAGTAGCTAGCATCAAATCTGCCATAGAATAAACATATGCATTTACAGGATTACTTATAGAGTAAAGGAATGGTGAATTGACGCTGGCTTTACCCTTCCCTCAATCAAAGGTTACAATGATTCCTCATTGTAGCCTAGTGTCCTATCCGGAAGGAAGAACACTCCTCTTAGCCCCATAACACATTGTAAGTAGTAAGCGGCCTAATTTGCTGCATCTATGTTATATTATGTAACGACTAGCTATAACCCCTCAGAAGTAGCGTCCTCCTCTGCAAAATCGGTGTGTGTTAACTTCCTGTGTTGCAGCGTTTGATGGTCAAAAAGGAATTTTTTTAAATCTATCAGTAAAAGTTTAAATATTAAATTAAAAGTTTTCCTCCATAATTAGTCTTCTATCTATGCATTTAATTGAAAATCAAAGCAAATACATTTATTTCGAATTCACCAAATAAATGCATAGAAAATTTCTTCAATTTATTTTTCAATGTGTTTTAATAGCAGCAGGGCAACCAAGATAAATATCAATCACATATATATGTATTTATTTAGGTATATAATTATAAAACCATAGGCACAAACCACTCATATTAGATATAACCTAATAATAATTGATAAATAAGAATCTTTATTGGGATCTATGAACGTATAATATGTATAGTAAAAATACTAACATGAAATCTCCTTTAATGATATTTAATTCTCGATCGAAGCGCCCAAAGTAGCCTTACAGACTCACTGTCAGACCTTGTTAATTGTACAATATGATTTTGGCTCGCGTGCGCCATGTTCTTAGACATTTCCTAGAGCAAAAAGTGCAAAATAATACAATTGTGTGCTCATTGACTATTGAAGAAATCTACGTCTGGAAGTGATGCAGAAGGACATTGCTTTAATTCCTAATTAAAATGTGCCAATAAAAGCAATGACCATTGGGCGAGAAGAGAGGGAAAATTCCGATTAAAGGACAATATTTGAAAATCTTCAATCCCGAAAATGTTTATAAGTGACCAAAAACATTTTAAAACTCACGTGAGGATAATATATTTAAAAAATCCAAAAATATTTCGGCAGTTTATACAAAAAAACTATTCCAACCCCTATCGTATTTCTTTTCATTGAGATTGCATTGCAGCCCTCCATATTTTTACTAGAATCAAGAACATCAAAATGTAACATGATTCTCACGTTGGGACTAACTCCCAAAGGTACCTGCCTACTTTAAAAGCCATTTTTTCTCACTGTTTCCCGATACATTCTATCAATTGAACAGGATGGATTTGGGTAAGAACAAGGTAGAGAACTCAACGGATTATTGAAGCCAATTTCAATTTCGGCATCTGTTAAAGTAGATGTAGTTTGTCCATAGTAAGAATCGGAAGTCCACTGAAGAGTTTCGGTAGTTTATGGAAATCAATGGCAAGAAAGAAAGGCAGCAAAGGCCTAACGAAGAAAATCAGTACTGTAGTAATTTTTTCAATACTGGCTGCTTTCTCTTCTTCGATTTTGGATCATTACTCAAAAATGTCCTGGAAGATGAGACTCACAGAAGCATGTGAAGGGGAATAGAGATATCCTTGTAAGTCAAGCAATCTGTAGATAGCTTCTTTGTAGCCTTTCACTCAACCTACCATGTTTTAATTCAATGCGTTGGGATAAGATCATTCAAACCGTAATTGACGGAGTCCCAGTGCTTTTAAACATATATGGAAAATTAAATAGTTACATTGGATTTACCTTCCAAAAGTACGATAAACCTGCACTTGAAGTCAGGCAAATTGAATTAACTGATATTTAATAGTAACATTTCTGAGTTAAAGCAACCCTAACTATCTCTAAATCATAATACTAACCAATTGCTTCTTGGTACTATAATACTCTGATCTCTTTAACTCTTGTACGGCCCGGAAGCTATGTTACATGCCCCGTTTAATCTGGAAAAATTTCCACCCATTGCGAAAGCACAAATTTTGTAGTAAGTAGCTACACGAACAGGTAACAAGACACACGAAAGAACTTCGTCATGAAGAAATCATATGACTCGAAGGGGATTTGAACATGATTCTATGAGGCACAAAAAAACATATGAAGGGTACTTGGGATTTGTTTGTGAGTCAAGCAATCCTTAGATAACTTCAATGTAGCCCTTCAGTTTACCTTAACTAAATGTGTAAAAGGCTAACAAATCTGACCGACAATTGGGTGATCCGGGTTTAAATCCTGGTCAAGTCAAATGATTCTTTCATGGCGAATTTCACCCACTTCGATGATTATCATTTCATTTGACTTACACATTAATCCCCCGGTATTTCTCTGGAAATATATCCTCATGACTGTCATTGAGATTCCGGGATCATAGAATATAAATCCGGTGCTCTACTCATTGTTCCGAGACATTCTCCTGTAACTTCTCTTTTCTTTATTCATTAATTAAATATCAGTGATTAGGTGAGGCAACTGACGGCTTAGGTTATTTGGGCCTTAGGGATTGAGTAGATGGGCATATAAGGGAGGGTGTTCACTGAAAATGGTATTAAGTGCGAGCGAAACTCAATTTTGGCTTAGCTAATCCAAAAAAGGCCATGGGGTTCAGAGTTTTTTACCTCGAACGAAAAACGCAGCATCACACTTGAAAGGCTCTGAACATGGCACTCAAGTTACAATCGAAATTATGCCGAAAAATCTCCACCTATGCTGGCATTCGAAGAAGGCCTAATTTTCCAAGCCGAGACCAGTATTCTAGCTTCAACACGATCCCTATTCCATGGTTTTGCTCGGATATGCCATGAAGGAAAGACTAAGAATCAGGCATTAAATTGTGGGAAATGGTATGAAAAATTTGATATAAGAATCCTAATTTAGGTGATGGAAACTCGGGGGTAGGAATAAGAAAAATTGTACGGAACGAGAATACATAAATAAAAAAGTAGCTTTACAGGCCTACCTCCCATTTATTTTTCATTCCATTCGTAGTGACCTCCCACCAGACATCATACCCCTTGTGTTCCGCCCACCAACCGTCGGACATCCAACGCCGCAACTGAAAGTTCCGACCGTAAATGACTTGGGTCGGTCACAGGATTATCCCGACAAAATTCACGAGTTGGAATTCATCCCTAAGGGATGGGGGGCAGGAGGGTGGGTACTTGGCGGTTGAGGGTGGAAAGGAACTGAAGAAAGAACGAGGTGGGCCGACATAGGATTGAGAGTAGTGGGAGGGGAGATATAGAAGAAAAAATAACGTGAAACAAAGGAATATTCCATTCCCCGGCAGAGCGCATGAATACATCGCCCACCCAGCTTTGCGAAAAATTCCGCGACTTTCCGTAATCGCCGGTGACAGGGCATGTTTGGGGTTGAAAGTCGCTGTCGTGTGATAATTTTAATCTAAAACCCTTGCCGTCAAAAAGAAAATTAATACGTAGGTAATGGAGCAGTAGGCGTATACAATTAACGGATAAAATACGTTACACAGTTTCGCCCTGAGATTAAATACTTCTGATGATATATCAGTGTGGTCTTCTTAACCCTTTAAAGACCGAACTAACTTACCAACTGTTTTTTATTATTTTTTTTGCATATTCTATTTATTTTACAGCTAATTAAGAGATGTTATGAAATAAAACACGAACAAAAATTTTTAAATGTGTTTTCAAGCATGTTCCCAAATGGGAACATTGGACACTCCAGTGAATAAAATTTCAAGGTTTTACTTTTTTTTTTAGCATGTATATTTTTCGAATATATCATAAATGTGGTAAAAAATACATGTAATTATGACATTATTCTCATTATACAGTGTATAAATTGCATTTATGGATTACTCATGATACATTGAAAAACAGTGAAGATGCATTTTTTTTCACATTCGGCGCATTGGAGGCGAGTGTTTTTTTTCCAGACTACGCATCTTCCCTGTGAAGATTTATTTAGAATATGCCCCCCTGTTTTTCTTCGTTTCACTGAAGAGTGCATCTTAGGTCCAGGATGAGAGATTATTTTTGGGCGTAGTCGCATGAGACTTGTCGCTACGTCACGGAGAATCTCCAAGTGCGTTTTCGACCCTTTTCCATGGATTTCCCTATGTAAAAGCCATGCACTGAGGACACTCATATTCAAAGCATTTGAAAACAGATTCCATCACCATTTCTTGCTTCGGAGTTTTGGCCTGTAGCTACTCAGAAGTTTGTCCAATACATCAACTCCCCCCATTCCCAAATTATATTTTTTTTATCAATTGCGGTTGTGTAATTTCTATCCTTTCCCCTTCCTTCCTAGAAAATCTCTTTACAGAACCCAATGGCTCATTAGTGTAGCAGTTGGACCCTAATGTAACCACTGAATTAGCATTCCATCAACAGAAAAATACCACTCCATCACATAGAAAATCAAAATCCCCTCGGTGAGATTTTGCCATCACTTTTGATGGTTTTAGCGGGCATTTGGCTATCCTTCCTTCCCGAATTGTACCTGTTGCCTTTATGCTTTTCTCTGCCAGTTCTACTAGCAGTGAGTGGGATGAAAAGAAATTATCGAAGTATAACTCAATTTGCTTAGGGTGCTCTACAACAGCCAAAAGATAGCATACTACCCTACTTCCCAGCGGTCCAGTAGATCTTTTTTCTTTCCCTGCATATATTTGCATCGCATAGGGATATCTTGATTATGAACATAGCATCCAGATTTTGTACCCAAAACAAATTGGTTTTCCTTTGATAAACATTTTGCTCGAGTGATGGCCGTAGTATGGAACCATAGATTGGTCAAGGCTTAGTTCCTTATGGAAGATTCCAAATTGCACGACGTTTTGTCCCAACTCTCTATACAAAGGAAAAATTTTTCCTAATTTGTCACCCTTTTGCAACATGTTGTTATCGGACAAGTGAAAGTATCTTTTTATGTCTTTGAAACGATTTCTGGGCATCACTGATGGAATAATTGGAATCGACATATCCTCTGCAGAACACCAATACAAATTTTCTTGGGGGACCGTGTGGTATCAACTAAACAAAAGTATTCCGAAGAACTGACCAATCTCTTCCCACGTAACATCAAGAGATGAGCCTTTTTGTTGAGCATAAAGAGAGGACATGTATGCAACATGACTCAAGTACTGCTGGGGGAAATACTTGAAGAAGAGTTCAATTGGCTCCAAGGCAACCAGTTTCTCCAGATGATTATCTAATCCCAGCATTGGTTCTGACGGAATTTCATTTTCAAATTTATTCAGCTTCTTCCAAATATTGCCTGTGAATGATACAATCATTCAATTACTTCATGGCTGATGAATATATAAATTGAAAAAAATGAAAACTTTTGAAGTCTTAAAAGATGCTGAATTGTAATTTTAAAAAGAACATAACCCCGCAGCGAAGCAATAGAAAAATATATTTTACTGACCTTTTCCCATAGTACTGCTTTTCTGTTTTACTCCTTTCCTTCTACGTAGACTGTCTTTCTCTTTCTCTCCATCATCATCTCTGTTTGGCAGAGTGAGGCTGATTTTCCCACATGTGTCAGCCGGAATTATTTCCCCTAGATCATTTTCATTGACATCTTCTTCATCCGTCAAACGGTGGTCTTCTTCAGGAGGAAGCTGGCACAACTCGTATTCTGACAGTTCATCGTCACATAGAACGTCTAAATATTCGACTACTTCTTCCAAGGTAAGAAACTCCTTTGAGCTCATTTTATCAGCAGTGTCTAAAAAAAGTATGTTCTTCAAAGATAGCGATCACAAAACCGACTCTCAGAATGACTCAACAGAGGAGCACACACTGGAAGTCACAACCTGAAGGAACAAGACACATCGAAGAACTAACCTCAATCAAGCATTTAGAAGAAGACTTGTTACAACTCACTAGGGTTGACCGGGTCTATTTCATACCACAATGTCCAACAAGGAACTACAATGTATTTATATAGCTGCAAGCAGTCTGAGGTGGTGAATTCAGATATAATTAGGCCAAAGAAGCGACAATGTTTCAAAACTCCTTTGTATGAGACGAAAAAAATAAAACCACAAGAGTTTGGGGATATCTCATCGGAGGCAAAAAACAGCAACGGACTTAGATATGCCGACAGTCCAATGTTCCCAAATGGGAACACACGTCAAAATTTTGTTATTGCTTGAAAAATAAATACAAACTTGACCAAAACACTAAGTTTAACAATGTAATGCATATTGATCTTATGAATAAATGAGTATTTGTTACTTGAGAGCGAGTGTAGAGAAAAATATTGGATAAACCGCATACTCACTACAGAGGTGATGAAAATAACTAATTTTAAAAATGTATAATTAACGACAAATGTATGAACAAGTCATGCGATTCACTTTAAAAAATACTTCCATCCTTTATTTACATAACAAAAACTATAAAAGTAATCACAGATACGAAATATAATTTTCATGAATTTTTATAAATCTGTTCCCAAATGGGAACATTGGACTGTAAACGGTTAAAAAGTGGATAAATAAAAACAAGATTAATGGAGCATCGAGAGGTTAGATAATGTGCAACCTAGCCGCAAGAAAAACACTAAAATATGTCGCTAAAATAAAAAAGGTTATCGGAGAGTGAAATTTTGCGCATCGATCCAAGATCCCTAAAGAGTACTAATGCCTCGTTGGACAAACAAGCATGAATGGAGGATGCTGATATTTAATCATTTATACTCTGTGATTCATACCTACGTTTTTCTCACAGCTACTAAACTTCTCCTATGACATCACTGCAGTAATATTTGAATAGCTAATACAAAGTCACAAGCTTTTTCAACTTTCAAAAGTGGAGTGAATGACCGAGAGCTATATTAAGTTTTTACCGCTACATCACCTAAAATTACGGTCATCTCATTAAACCTCCATTTCAAATTAAGGCAAGTAAAATAGTGCATTGAAAGCCTGATTAACTGTATATGTATTGGCATGAAACCAAGAACAAACCGTAGAATTAAATGTAAAAAATAATTTATGAGGAAAAATTAAATGCAAATAGGAAACAAAGTATAGGTTTGAGACAAGATTGGCATAGAGCATTAATATTGGATTCAAGGAATTGAAACGTGAACATGGGTGGTAATTGTCTGAAAGGGCCTCGTGATGAAATACCCGCTAAACACTACCCTCTAAGTAATGTTGGCCGTATATGTCAGTTCAGACATCCAAGAAGTGACTTATTTCACTTAGGGTTAGAGGTAGGTTATGATGAAAGTCAGAGAATGTCCAACAGACTCTTACACGTACCGTGCCCTATCTACCTCTAGTATATATTTTTTCACCTCAGTATAAGTCCTAACTTTCTTCATCCCGTCCATAAAACCTATTCTCTTTCTTCCCCTTCCCCGGTTGCCCAGCATCCTTTCTTCTATCACGACCTTCAGCAAACCATCGCCCCTCATTACCCCTTCCATCAGCCTACCCTGCCTTCTCCTAATGTTATCTATAAGTTTCCTCTCCTCGCCCACCATTTCAAGTACTTCCTCATTTGTCTTCCTTTCCGTTCAACGCACCTTCTCCATACTCCTCCACACCCACATCTCGAAAGCCTTCAGCCTTTTTTCGACTTCCTTTCTCTAGGTTCACGTTTCTGCCTCATACAACGCCACACTCCATATCAAGCTCTTCACCAGCCTCTTTTTTACATCCTCACTTAAGGTCCCCGTTATCAGCTCCCTTCTATTATTGAACGCTTCCTTCGCTAGAACTATTTTCCTCCTAATGTATTTGCAACAATGTTCTGTTGCTTCTAGCGTACTACCCAAGCAATTAAATTGTTCTACTTGCTCCAGTTTGTGTCCTCCTACTCTTATGAGCAGCCTCACTTTCTTTGTCCTAGAGAATCTCTTTCCCTAAAGTGTTGGTGCAATACATATATTTATTAAATATGTTTTGAACATATGACGGAGGATTTTCTTCCCAAAAGCCTCATAATAACTCCCAATTTCAAGAATCGTGTTTATTAGCAATAACTTCAAATAATAACTTATATTTTGCAACATATGAATATAAATCAGAGCTTCTGGAGACTTTTTTATATTTGCAACGTTTTAAGTGACTTTTATTTGAAAAATAGAGGACTATTTTCGCACTCTTATAATAACCTAAAGACTGCTTGACCTAAATTTTACAGTTATGCAAAAAACGTTTGAATATCAAATGTGATTTTTGAATCATAAATTGTTATAGAAATATAAAATTCCATAAAAAAACACTTTTTTTAGACGAACCATGGTTTCAGGCCTTCATTTCATAATCATGGATGGTCGTTTTATGGGAGCATAGTTTGAATCTAGGTGTTGAAGGCACGGTCGTAAATTAGTGTGGAATTTTGCAACTGTTTCTTATCCTACGGTTATGAGCATTCCCCAAAGTATTTCCGGAAATTCACCTATTTTTCACCTTTGACATTGGACTTTAACCTGCTAAATGCTTTTCGATTGAGAAATTGTCGATTGCTCAATCGCTCAATTGCTTTTTATCTCATTTGATATGTTACCAAGAAGAGTTTTCCTAATGTAACAAAATAGCCAAGCATTGTTACACTTCAAATCAGCATGCATCCTTGGTCCCTAAAATCCATTCACGTGCTAGTTCACTTCTATAATCTTACAAACTCTCTGCTTACTCACAAACGTTCTGCATAATATACTGTTATATACAGATATATATTTCGCCATCATTCATCCATTTTGGACTAACCTGTACTTTTTATAATGTTTAATTTTATAAATATATTTAACCATTTACTTTTGTTCAATTACCTATGCACAAACTCCGTGATTAGTATTGCACCGTAAAACTTATTACTTCTTGCGGTGACATTTTTGGCGGTGTAGCTTAATACTTTTTTGATTATTGTAAATTATTGGACGATACTTAATTCATTTATTTCTAATAGGTTTTTATTTGGTAGTGGCTTTTTATTATACGTAATAACTTAGCAGTAGCTTTTAGGTTGTAGCTTTATACTTTTCTTCATAATAAGTATTTACCTATTGTTTTGATATCAATGTACTATCGCACATACATTATTGCGCTTACACTTAATGACACGTAGGTATGTGGGAAATCCTATCGCATATTGGCAGTACAGTCTGCAAATATTGGTTAGCATAAGATGTATGTGTATTAGATGTATTAGCATAAGTTAGCATAAGTTTTTTAATATAAGGAGAGTGATCTGATATCTGATGCGTATTTTTGCATTATTTCTGTCGAAATGATTGGGTTTTAATCAGTCTGCTGAAAGCTAGGTAGAAAAAAGCACGGATTTCAAAATATTTCCGAATTGATTAAAAATTCCATAATAATACGTGGTAATTGTTACTAAATCAGCTTCCAGCATACAGATTAGACATTTACTGGACAGCATAGCCATTAACGCCTATTCATGCCCTGGATATTTAATCCATGATTAATATTTCACATTTCTATTCTAAATATATATTTATTCTACAATCGTCAATAACGTTCCTTCTTTATATTTTAAACAATTTGAAATTTAAAACTCTCTTTTAAAGATTACACATTAAAATAGAAATATGAGAAAAAATCTGATTTTCAAAAACTTGCACGTTGATGGTCAATAGGTCAATAGGTCAATAAAATACACAATATACCGTTTAGTAAACTACTCCCAAACTGTGGATAATATTGCAAAAATTCACACTCAATGGTTTCAGGCTTAACTTTGTTGAGATATTTAGTATCCATACTAAATTATATACTCTGTATTTTATACTGAGGAAAAAATACGAAGCATATACATAATTTGGTATGGATATTACAGAAGTTTTTACATTCCAAATATTAACTTCAATAAGTTATCGTCGATTTGCACGAAATAAATAATTTCCATCGTAAAGCCTACTTTATCTTAAATGTGCTTGCAGAAACCTTCAAGGAGGAAAAAACACAAATTTCAAAAAGCATAGTACTTATTGGGGAGAGCGGGATTGAGTAACATTACGTGGGACAACAACCGGAAACGCCGCCGGCACACAAACCGCCACGCACACAGAGAGGCGGAGAATAGAACGAGATGAGAATCCACTCGTCGCAGCAGCGGACGGATCTCATGCACGAAATGAGACCACTGAGGCTGGATGGCTATGAGTGGAGAGGGAGGATGAGGCGGCCTAGAGAATAGTGAGGAGTGGGGGAGTGCAGTAAGGTTACGGGAAAAGGACTGGGTAGGAGATGGAAGGATATTGAAAGCAGCCTTTCCCTTATGAGAGTGGGCCCTTCTGACGGGGGAGAACATTGGAACCTCCCAAATCCAAATAAGAGAGGTGGAGGGAGGAGAGGGAGGGAGGAGAGAGAGGGGGGAGAAAGTGGAGGGAGAGGCGTTATCATCTAGCCAAGGCGTGGAAATTCCGGACAAGGATCCCTACCTCCAAAGAGAGCATTGTGGGAAGGGTGATGAGGGAAGCTGGCGTGGGAGTTGGATTCAAGCAGGTTTTTGCGATATCCCGAAGAGCCGACTGCGATATTCTATAATGAATCGCGATATATCGAATGACGGTACCGTACGATATAACTAATAGTGGTAAGGTTCAATACATTATATATCGCAGTCTCGTGAAATATATCGAAATGCAATATCGTGCGATGTAGCTAACGGTGTATACACTTCGATATACGGTATTTATAATGTATTTCATTGCAGCGCATCGTTACTTCACACGATATATCAATGTGGGGACTACAATATGTGATATTAGTTAAATTGACTGTAGAATTCGATATGATGCATCGCCTGTCACGAGGGTAGGGAAGAGGGAGGTTTAAAGGAGGCCAGTATGATATGTAGCATTATGGAGTGTGATTTGAAGTAAGACACGGTACCAAGTGATATATATAACTAAATGGAATGTGATATGGGATATTCAAGAGATATTTCAATATGCATTGAAGGAAAATATACGATGTTAGTTGCATCGACTGCAATGTGCAATACGAGTGTGACAACAGTGCGATATCCACGAGACTCGTATCTCTAATAAAATTTAGGTATCAATTCAGGCCGTTGCGACGTGATTTGAAGCATGCAAAAACGGTGAGACTGCCTGTAGCGCAGCCTGAGTGGACCAAATTATAATTCGTTGTCTCGGGCGTGACTTCATGGAATCGACTTAACATAGTGAAAAGTAAATAAAACTTTGTAATTCCACATAAATATTTAATGTACGACCTAGGTTTCGACGTGGCACGTCATCATCTGGCCACCAGATGATGACGTGCTACGTCGAAACCTAGGTCGTACATTAAATATTTATGTGGAATTACTAAGTTTTCTTTACGTTTCATTAGAACCAAATGATGGTCTAACCAGAAGATACCTTGAATAATTATTACTTCATGCAATTTTTACCAATGACACCAATACCATTTATAAAGAAAACAATTTCATTAAATAATTAAAAACGAGACTCGTTAGAGTTGTAGCATGGACGGATGATGAAGTGGCGCCGATAGTAACATATGGTGGGAGAAAATATTTTAAAGACAGCATGCGATTGGAAATGACTGTAAGGAGAATAGAATTGTACTGCGCGATATGAATGAAATATTTGATGCGTGTATGATTTGAGAAGAGAGGTTTTGGTAAAAAATGTAACACGAAGTAAAATACCGCGTGTAATAAAATATGTTGGAGTAGTCACTTGATGGCTACCATATTCAATGCTCGCAGTTTAATTCATTCCGGGCATTCAAGCATTTACGTTGATCAATCAAGCAATCAAAATACATACAGTTGAAAAAATACAATGATACTCTGATGAATAGATACACCTACTCCAGCCTGGAGGCCAATCCGGCTTAGGCGTTTGAGAAGTCTACTCGACTCACAGACCAAATTAAATCACGTTTCATACTTAACAGCTAAAAATAACGGCTAGATTAACACGAATTGAGGCCGTACAAGGTTATTTCAGCATTGTTTGTCTTTCATATTTAGCCATCAACAAAGAAATATACCTATTTACTATGCAGCTCGAAAAATATTTTCCCTAAATAAGACCCAAAATCAAAATATGCATATGCAAGCGTGGTCTAAACCTTAATATAAAACTTTCAAACTTTAATAACTACGCAAAAGTTGTTGGAGGAGCTGTAGCTGGAGGACCAGAGTAGATAAAAATTAAATAGGAATTGGAGAAGGCTCTCTGGCAGGACTGGAGAAGAGGACTAAGTCGGGGAATTCTGGGACCTGCGGTCGTGTCGGTCATTAGAAATGCCATCGGTGTGACGTAGGGAGGAAATGCTAAGGGAAAATTGAGGCTGGAGAGCGGAGTAAAGGGAGATGGGCAACGAAGGACCAGAGAAGAAGGTAGAGGATGTGTAGATAGAGTTAAAAGGGGAACGAAAGGGTTAGGATAGCACGAGGAGAGAGAGAGATATGTATGTACTCGTGGAAATGGGAACACATTCATGTCAGACCCCCTTGTGTTCGTCCCGAAGTCTCACCCATGTTTTCATTAGGTCCCTTCGGTCTATAATTCCTACCCAACCTCCCCGTAAGCCATATTTCTGCTCTCTCACACCCAAAGCCAACCCTTTTTCGTTGGAAAACTTATAATATCCTGTTAAAATTTTTAACAAACATACAAAAAATGTTTTGCTCTCTCCGAATGGCATCATTAGCAAAAGAAAAATATGATGTTTTATTTATTTTTTAATGTATAATTTGGGATGCAACTTGATACGATACATTTTTTTATACGTAATTTTTTTTTCGTTCTTATAGGTTTTTCTGGAAGGACACCGAACCGTAATAATAAGGTTGATTATGAATTTCTCCGAACGAAACCGTATATTTGCCATCCCATGAAATCATGGAAGTACCCCATGGCAGTTAATTACACGTCAAATCACTGCTCGAAGTGAGAGCCTGGGAAAGAGAGAATGTCGACTTATTTTAAGACGGTCGGACATGTCAAATTGAAAATACGGGTGGTTGTAAAAAGGAGATTGAAATCATGAAGAATTCCTTGCCAAAAAGTAAATCTCTATATCAACATTAGCCACCAAATGGAGGTATGGCAGGTGGTAGTAGTCTACTAGCCATGGAAAAAGAAGAAAAAGGCGAAATTAAGTGGAGAGGAAGACATAAACCGGGTATTCTTTTTAGGAAGAATCTGCGTGGAGATAATGAGGCATGAGGTTTGAAACATTTTCTGTTTGATGGACATAGGGTGGCAACTCCTTCACTGCGGATTCATGGCAGCACACAAATTTTATCCAGCATTGTTTGAAGTTGCCATTAAAATTCAAATTTCTATGAGGAGTTGTTTGCAATATTGAAAATAAGCAACGATGAGTATTCGTGATGACATGGAAAGAATGGTACATCAAAATATAACCTACGGAAAAAATGCTTACATGCTAAATGCATCTCTTTGATATGTATTGGCGATCATTTTCCAACATTTTCAAGACAGCTGCAAGATTATATTGAACTAGCGGAAGGTACCCGTTGAAATTCAACGGGTATGTGAAACATTGATTTTATTTTATATGAAAACCTCAATGCCCGAATAAAAACTGTCAGCGTGGTCATTTGAGAAGTTCGTAACCTATCTTGTATTTTGTGTTCGATGTAGTAGAGACGATGACCATTTCCCAGAAGATTTTTTCGAAAGATTACTCTTTTCTTTATCACACATTTTGATGGATATATTTTTAAGTACAAGGAGGGGAAACACAACGGCGAGTGAAACTCTTGAATAGACAACTCGATGATTGATTGAATGTAATTTTACTGCACTTTAAAACTTTTAAACATATATAAATAACTCGTATCATTTATGATGCGAGAATTGGTCTAAAACACAGTTCGCAATCGTAATGAGAGGCAGACGGTTCCACTACGTGTAAAATATCCAAGTATTAAACGATAATAAACAACGCTGTGTTTGTTGTAACAACATAGGTATTATTACCATTACTATTCACTGCACGCAACTATTCTAGTACGTAACTATTCTTGCACGTTTAATTCATTTATTTGTATTGTTTACTACGTAAGTGTTTTCTCATATAAATGCAGTGCCCCTATGAGATTTACTATGAGAATAGACATTGAAGAGTATACTTGTTGTAAATATTCATTGAATATATCGACTGCCACCCGGAGAAATCTATCATGAGACCATGAGGACTCTGGACCCTTCTTTTACAGATTTTCTTTCCACGAGCTATCATGGGCCAACAGGAAAACTTAAATGCCAGAGGCGTGAATATCCCTTGAATATCATATCTCTGGTTGTCAAGGAAATATGCTATTGTTGATTTCAGAGAAAAATTTGAGATTTTTCAGAAAAAAACATGATTTTCAAACAATTACTAAGCATAAAAGAAAATCGATAGAAATAATTTGAAATTTAATTTATTCAGCTATCCGATAAAAAATATCCCAGCCCTCAATCATGAGTAAATGTAATTTTAAAAAGCAAAAAATGAAACCACTGCACCGAACCCAATGCTTAGCATGGACCCCCAGGGACAACCAAGGGGGTCTTTGGGGTCCCTGTGGGCTTTGAAATATAGCATATATTATACCCAGATACATTTTCTCTCTACATGCCAAATTTCAGCTCAATCAGTTCAGTAGTGTTTGCGTGATTGAGCAACAGGCAGACAGACACAATTCAAATTTTATATATTAGTATGATGATGACAAAATGGTTTCGTTTTCATGGATCCGTGTGTAAGGGGTTGCGACCTCATGTACATCTATCGACGTATTTCATTAAATCACTTAAGTCTGTCCGTATGTCTGTCTTTCAGTCTATCAGTCAGGAGTTGCAGTATTGTTAGTTCTTGGTTTTAAAAATGTCAAAGAGTCCTTTTATGATTAAATAACATACAAAATAAAATACTCTAGGTCTGTTCTTCTTCTACGTGCACTGTGTATACCAGCCGTCGCGATTAATAAATGCATACGATGTTGCCCCCAGTACTGTAAATAAGTATGCTTTTTCATTAAATGGTGAGATAATTCTAGTCAATCACAATAAATAAAGCAAATTTGTACATTGTAAAATGATAACCACAAATTTATGCTAGGAATTACAATTGCATATTAATTTAAAGCATCCTCTCTAACGTTTACCTCTTCTACATGTTTTACAAATTCTTGGGCGACACACTTCACCTCATTGGAGAAAAACGAGGTTGTCACAAAGTCATAACCGATAGCTATTATGTAAACAAAGAGAAATACGCGAGATCTGTAGTAGACCTTTACCTCATTTAAATAAGTGATAAGGCTAAATGGTATTTCCAATGAATGAGAGTTTAGCACAACCCTATCAAGATCTTATGAAATTTAATATCGCTTACTGTGCGAGCTGCTTAAAGTAAAATAAGAAGAAGAAGAAACTTTCGATTACACTCGGTAGAAAAAGCAGAGCCAATATTAGGAAAAAAATTTCAAGAATGCTCAAATACATCGTTCATTGAAGCGTGTCTTGGCTCAAATAACCACGGAATGCACACGCGCACGACATCATTTCAAGTAAGTGCCTACTTTTTTCCACGGTGGGACTCCATCAGAGACTAAGCGCGTTATAGGTGTCCATCCACTGGTCTCTTCATCACAATCATTTCCGTGAGACGTGCATTGATGCACTCCTTTACTCGCCAATCCATCAGGACTGCAGAAAGGCTTTCCTAACTTCGCCCTTTTTCTGCAGGGAAGTGTCGTGAAAGAATTGTCCAAAAGCATAATACAATGAACCTTGGAATGAAATGCAAGCCTCAGGATGGAAAATGGATGGCCAGAAACTTCTTAATGAGCAAATGGTTTTAGATTTAACAATATTTAACGAAGCGGAAGGATTGTAATAGCCGCTTCCGCCAAACATGGTGACGATAAACGCTGCTTGCTAGACTTGCGTGCACGGTGAGCTCTTTTATGGGTAAAGGTTGAAAGCATGATTGCATAGGGGAAGAAGTAAATCTTCAAATATGGTAAGATATCACCTGAGCTAAACTACAGGACATAATTACCGCTCGAAAGCGATTGTGAGACTCGGGAACGGTGCGGTGCAAGATGGTCCTTCAAATTTGTTGTGCCTTTTATGGGAAAATATGTTCTATGCTTCCGATAACATATCACAAATAATACAAACATATTTTTGACATTCAGCCTTAGTATTGGGTCCGGAATTTCTTTGTTCTCTTCCTAATGACATTTTAATTGCAAAATGTGTTACTATATTCAGCGAATGTGTAAGAGATTTTCGTCACTTTTTATCGCAAAATATGTTTTTACTTCTGATATGGTTCCATCTTACTATATATTTAAATATATTCATAGTCAGCCTTACACTTGAATCTGGAAACTATTATTCGACCTTTGCATCTGTAAAACATGATATTCAATCCGGAAAAAGTGTAAGAGCTTCGTAATTGAAATAAAAATATGAAATATTTATTTTAGGAAGTTGTTTTAGGCTATAATTAGTAATAGTTGGTTTATATAAATATATATATAAATATAAATAGTTGGTTTTAATGCATTTTAATGATGCTAAAAAGTATTTTAACTATGTTAAAAATTTTGTTCTTCGTTGATTTACACATAATTTTCGTGGTTCTACTCGTTTAATTGAACATCCCATGTATCTCAATTCCAGTGCATTTAGCTTACTCTAATGCTAATTATTGCATAACCATGTTCCAATTAAAGTCGGGATATATTTTGTGTATTATAATTAGCATTGAGTGTAGGTACATATATATTTTAGGAATAAAATGTAGTGTAGGTATCAGGAATAAAAAGTAAATTATTCCATTTTCTTTCTAGAACATAAGCGAAAGTAAATATCATCCCAGTGCATTCTTTCTCAGAGTTTGCAAGAGAGGAAAGTACATGGAGAGCCATTGGGGAAGGTGGGAGGGGAGTGTCACCTTAAAGCCACTAGGACAGTCGATGGACACCGTATCGCAATTCCTACTAAGCACATTCCTCTTCGGCCGCTTCCTGAAACCGCCGTCTTACCTCAAAGGGCCCACCTAGCCTCCCAAAGCCCCACACAACTTCTTAATCTCCGCATAAGTTCTCTCTTTTTTCCCCACCAGACTTCCGAAATCCTCCCTCCCTTTTCCGGCTCCAAACCTTCTTCCTCAGTCAACCTTCCTTGTCTTTTTTCAGTCCCAGGATTTTTTTCCGCATAATGTCCCCTCAAGTCCCTTACGGAGGACCAACCTTCCCCCTCTTCACCCTGTCGCTCCCGAAAACTCATACCCCCCGACTACTACTTCCAATCCTCAGTTTTTTTCTTCCTCGCCCTGGACCACGGATGATTACTTACCCTAAGGGACGCGGAGGAAGAAGAGCAGGGGTGGTTGGGAGATGGAAGAATATGCGGGGGGAGGGTTTGAAAAATCTTGATGGTGGGAGGTGGGTGGAGGGTGAGTATTTGAGGTGGCTCCAGCGCTGCCAACTGCTCACTCCATAAAAAGGAATACGCATCCGATTTTATGTGATACTTAGTCCATCGCATATGTTCTCTGTACGCTAAAAGCACATGCCATTTTCAGACGACGCGAATTTCAAGGTGACACGGATGTGACACAAGTCATGATTCCACCGAAAGTTTTACATTTATATGGTTTAAAACCGGGGCCCTCGGGGTGGAAAGCTATTACTATAGCATAAACAATACCCCAATCCCTTCTTTCCATATTTCAATGTTAATAACTTTTTTACAGCTAAACGCTTCTTTTATGTCTGCTAAATTGCACAAATTAGACCTCTGTAAGTCCTCATAATATGTTTAAATCATTAAATATAGAAAGAGGAAATATATTTTATAACCCTACGTAAAATAAACTGTACGGATTAATAATGACAGCATGAAATACATTTATAAACTTTTCTGTTGAGAGTTGGATTCACATTCTCTTGGGGAAAAAACTCTCCTTTTCAAATGCAATTGTTAAAAACCGCTCAAGAACATTATCATTGCAGCAAAATAACTGAGTATGTAATACAGCTAACGAAAGGACTACATTTAAAATGGCTAGAAACTCCGAGGCTGCATGTTAGGCTTAAAAAAGTAAATAAATGTTTCTAATTATGCGAGATTCAGGTTGATAAAATCGGTGTACATTTCAACGCTGTGCTATACTTCTAAAAATCTGACTGAAACGAAAAAATAGGAGATATATTTTGCCAAACTGATATGTACGAAAACTACTTCTTCACATGCACAACAGTTGACTTCCGAAACACAAAGGGAGACACCAATACATAGTGAACATAAATCTCACTTATTTCCTTTCCTTTTTCCAATTATTTATCCTTTCTCCTCCCTTTCACGGCTGGTTTCATTAAACCTCTACCATACCCCACCTGATTTGGGACATAAGGTAGCATGTGGATTAATATATATACTTCACAAATATGGGAAATTTTAGATGAGAAAATATTTGGAATGTCTGGAATACGAACTCACATAACCTGAAATGGCACCGTGTATTTTATTCAAATAGCTACCTAAACATTCTTCTACAATGTTAATTTGAAATAGAATTGAAAGGAAATAGACAATCTTGGGAGGTGTCGTGCATACAATGCCATGCGTGCAAATTTCTTGACCGTCGCCGGGGTGGAGGTCTAATTGAAATATCTTTGAATAATATGTTTGAATTCAAAGAAAGCAAAATTTTGCTGCCGTCAACCACTAATACTAATAGTGCGTCAAAAAGCTAATTCTTTACGTTAAAGATACATAAGAAAAAAGAGAGAAGACGATTTTTTTTGCAAAGCAAGAGATTTGATGATTTCATTGGTCACTTCACATGTTCACGTTGTCAAGTACATATCGAACCCCCTTTACCCCCAGAGATTATCCGTTGGATTGATAAAAGAGAGAAAATATCAAACATTCGCTTTCAAACGTATGGATTAAAAATTCTTGATCTCCATATTAGCTAAAGGACGGTGGTCAGCAAAAGATAGGGTCCTCACGGAAAATAAGTATTTACTTACGACTAAAACCATTTGGCATCAAGAGAACTTGCATCTGAGCTGCACCCAGTCAGCCGTCAAGGCAGTAGAGAAGTGGAACGATATAAAATTTTGGGAGCTAACTTTCTGTCAGCGGCCGCGAAACATTATCTCAAGGTCCGTTTTTATGACGTTCTGAAGGAGATTTAGTGATTAAAAGGAGATTTTAACGTTTCAATGCCAATGATACCCTAGCAGCAAAATTTTATCTGATCACACTATTGCGCCTCACAGATTTAAAATTGAACATTTCATTCTGTCGGCTCACCGAATTTATTTTTTCCACTCCATTATAATGATCATATTCTAGGTTATGAGGGCTCTGAACAATTTTACTCCTGTGTAATACGTGCATGCGTAAGTTCCGTGCTTGTAAGCATAAGCATTATCGGGCAAGCAAACTTTGAAAATGGAAGCTCTTTCGGTCTAAGTTTCACAACCCAAATGTGATTAAATTTTCTAAGTGAAGGCTTAGACTAACCGGCACATACGTATTAGTTGAATTTTAAAGGATATGCAATTGAATTATATAGACAATGCGCATGGATTTATATTTTTAACCTTGCGGTTTGCTGTCTCTTACATTAAAAAAAATCGCTGAGATGGCCACACAATGGAGTTTTTAAAGCAATCAATTTGATGTATGGTTAATAACTACATGAAAGTAATGTCCTAGACAAATATTCATTTTCACTGATCGGCGGGTTAAAACTAGTAAGCGATTAATATTATTCCTGTGGGCTTATGTTAACAGTTACATACTAAATAAATACAACTATGAATCTTCATCAAGAGGAAAACAAATAAATAAGAGAATTTCTCTCCGGAAACTGCACTCCGAAGTGTCTTTCAAGTAAATATTTCCGATTTTTTTCTGTACGAGAATGCTTGAAAGTCACATCATCTGAACTCCACTTACATCATCTTCCTTAAAATATCCAAGTGGCAGTTAAACAAAGTTCAGGGGCTGAAGAAAGCACTAAGGTCGGGCCCTTGAAGTTTCCTATGAACTTCTCATCAGTCATAAACACAGGCGAGGCAATTCGCAGAAGGCCAGGAAATGTCAGCAGGAATACGGCCACGAAAATGACATTGCTATTCTTACGCAAGACGCGCAAATGAATATCTAATGGAAATTCTGCTAGAGAAAGTTGTGGGTGTGAATTTTAAGCCTGCGTTGGCTCCGCGTGCCACCACAAGTGTGGCAGGAGGTGATAAGAATTTCTGATTGGTGAAAATTATTATTATAAATAGTTACACTTACAAGTTATGTTTGAATCTACATTTAAGTTATACACCGTCACCCAAACCATCGGTGGGTAGAAGGGAGTATTTTTTAAGTTTTGTTGCTGCCATTTATTCTTTAACTACATCACCTGTGGGAGCTCAACATTATTATGCTTTGCATGCAGGAATCCTTATGAAATCACATACAATTTGCACTTTTCCATAGGTTTTTAATGATAAAACGTATTTTAACTCACAGTCTAGTTGAAAAAAGCTATTCTTTGTGATTTAAATATTAGGAGCATAATTTTTTAAACTAGACGAACAAAAAGGGAAAATTTAGCTAACAATGCTAACTCAGGCGAGGTGTGACGTCCCTTAGAGGGTCAACATGTTTTCCAAATCTTGGATGAGAATTTTCACACGGTTGGTAGTGCTGGTAGCATCAGGAAGACTCAACGTTCTCTAAAAAAATAATATTTCTCCCACTTTCCTACCAATAGTTAAAGCGCTTCCGCGTCTTTCCCCTCGAGGATCTCTGAAATCTCTCTTGTGCGTCCGTTCTCTCCCTGGACCAACCATTCCTCCCCTCCCCCCCTGCCATCTTTTTCTCAATTCCTCCCCCTGAGGTGTGTCCCTCGCGGCGCTACAATCTGTGACGCGGAAGGAGGTCACCATTCCCTCATACCTCCAGGCAAAAATCCTTCCTGCCTCCTCACTGCCAGCTTTTTTTTTCTATTTATCCTCCTCCTACCTTTTCCATCTTCATTCCTCACCCTTTTATGCTCTCCTTCCATCTTCTTTAGAGAAAGCGAGAGGAAAAAAGGAAGAAAAATATGATATAAGTGATGTAAAATGGAATGCTGAAATGAAGAAGTCTCTCTTTCTCTCTCTCTGAATGCACATCTATGTTACAGGAGCCACACATCACTTAAACTTGAGTTTGTTTTGTGTGTGCTTTCCAGAAAAAAATGAAGAATATTATTCATTATTTATGGACCGGTAAAGTTGGAGCCGGAAATAGGAATGCTTCTTTTCGCACACTGCTTTATCTTCAGCTACTCACAGTCTCCAAAAAACCCCTTTACGTCTTCAAAAAGGTCTTTCATTCTCCTCTTTCTCTCCTTTATGCCTTACATTTTGCCTTCCACAACATATTTCATCACCGTTTGTTGATCACTCCCGTCATGCGTTACTGACTATTTTGCACTCCTGTACCTAACTTTTTACAGTAATAATAATAATAATGATGGCATTATTAGATCGATATTAAGACTATCAAGTCCTCTCTTAAGGCCGTTTTACACGGCGAATGATCTTGCGAATGATCATTCGAATGATCATGCGCATGACGTTAATGCCTCGTGCACATAGCTCCTTGTACGGGCAACCACAGCCATGCTCTGGGAGTTGATATTCCTACCCAGGCGACATTCAAACCCGCGACCCTTGGGTTGACTGGCAAGGACACAACCCCGCCGCCATCGCGGCCGGCTACA
The DNA here is from genome assembly GCA_963573305.1 of Pyrrhosoma nymphula. Lineage (NCBI taxonomy): Eukaryota > Metazoa > Arthropoda > Insecta > Odonata > Coenagrionidae > Pyrrhosoma > Pyrrhosoma nymphula. The sequence goes on along the minus strand of OY754337.1, from coordinate 42,358,739 downwards.
ATAACAATACGGACACGGTGCCTAGCCAACCAACTGGAGGGTGTGTGGCAGAGGGTGAATCCGTGCCAGGCATGCAATGAATGCATTAACCATCAATCGCGCTGTCACATTGCTATTAGCTATTTTATAAAATGTATTATTATGTTAAGTAACCTACAAGAATGTGACTAGGAGGAGGAATGGTGAACACGTTTTCTTTAAAATGGGCGCATTTTACAAATGACGATATCGCGAGTGCACATGTTATAGAAAATGTGTTCGCACTTCAGATTTGCATTTAGCCTATTGGCTGTCATTCTGATTGTTATTAATCACATGCATCAATAATCAAGGCGTGTGGAAAAATTAGTTTTAGCTTCACATTCAAAATTAATAAAATCGGGCAACGGCCTACCCCGATGGAAATAACGGTTCCCGATCAGTCACCGAAGTTAAGCATCGTTGGGCTCGGCTTGTGCTTGGAGGGGCGATCCTCCAATTCGTCTGATTGCTGTTGCCCCTGTCTACCGGTGGCAGACAGTATGTACGATATGACCTTAGCCGTCGAAGCACGTTAAACAAAATACTACTATTACTATCAATAAAATCAACCGAAGGATGAATGGACTTCTTTGGTTTCTCACCATAAACATTTGAAATGGGTTAGATGCAGTCATTTCCTGAGTAATCACAGTGACTTTCTTAAGAATTCACAACTTTAAAATTTGACCCCATTTATACCACTGGCACAACCGGCTACATCCGCCCGCTTCGCCGTGAGATGTCCATCCACACCATGGAAGCACGCGCCGACCTGGTCAAGCTGGCTCGGGTACCCTAATACTCCGTGGCGTTGGCATATCGGCAATCAACATTTACGCAAATCGGGTAAACTACACGTGGTTAATCATCTTCGCTTCACACTGAGATGCCTTCGCAAGCGTGGTCCCAAATGTGTACTCTGCCCCCCCCCACCAGATTACGCTCAATGAACTGCTAATGCGGTTACTGAAGCGCCACCTGTAAACACCATGGACACCAATGTTTGCATGATCTCCTGTGGAAGGCGTCCTCTTGTCAAATGAATTGATAGGTATTCGTGGTCATTGAAGATACGTATCATGTAACTATATAGCTTGCTTGAATGTGCGGTTGACGATCATATTAATTTGCGGTAACTTGAGGGATTTTAAAAGACAAACATAATGAGAACATTCTTCGACGTTACTTTTTCTCTAGGAGGCAAAGTGATAATACTAATACTTTGGCTTTATTGGGGCAAGATTGAGACTAATCTGACGTTTAACTCCTTGTAAATGTACTATTGAAATACATAAAAAAGAAAACGTTTTGTTAAAAATAACCAAAACATTTTCTTAGTTCCGAAGAATAGTTACGCCCTCACAATATAAGGAAAAAATTAATACAAGAGAATATTACCAGAAGTATAAACAAGATACGTAAATATGTGTAGGAAATACATAAGTGTAATTAGACTCGCATCCTTTTCGTTAAACCCCAATGCAAGAAAACGTTCACACAAGAGGGGTGGTGTGCATTACCTGCGAAAATATATTGAAAGATATTGTAACGTTTTGCTGCATTATAAACAATCAAACAGGAAATAATGAATTCTAATTACTATTTAAAAATGAAAGTACACATCCTTAGGATTGCTCTATGGTTTCACGATAGATTAAAAAGAGTTTTGATTAATCACAACGTATCCATAAACGTATTATATCAAAGGAATGGTCAGTTAATAGCTTGTAACACAAATGTAGAAGTAAAGAAGCACCATATCAAATCTAGAAAATAGGGCACGATACCGCTTTCAACAATACTACACAAGGTATACAAGTATGCGAATAATTGATCTCGTTTTTCGCCACATTTACCTGAAAAACAAATCACTTGTTTTTATTCTGCAACTCACATTCTTCTCCTGGCATTCGTCTACGCTAAAATTTAACTGATTAAGTTCTCTCAAGGGGAAGATCAGAATCAAAAGACGTCATCAGTGAACCTGATACCAATATATCCAGCTCTACCTACCTAGTCGTTTGTATGACACTAATAATAATTCCCATGAACCATGCTAGTGATAATCTCAAATTTCTATGGCTGATAAAATTTTCGGTCTTCGGACAAAACATTATGAAATTTTTTACTGCCAACGTTTTACCAGTACTGCATTATTTACACTTGTACATTCGCACTAAACAAATGTACCTGTTTTTCTATGTCATTCTCATATGTTGCCTCATTGTGAACGAGGAAAATATACTATCAATTTAGAAACCAGTTCAGGTTGTACGACATCATATTCATTCATCACTTACTTGTTCGCAACCAACCATTTCATAATTCTAGTAGAGATACATCTCAAAATTTTCTCTATCTATCTAATTTATTCTACTCTCAGGATAATACTGGATGAGGAGGAAATGAGGTAGTAAAAATGGTGACTAACGTTAGCATATTTACCTCTGGAACATCTGCATGTTAAGCATTAAATTCACCTATTCTTCTTGCCTGGAGCACCCAGACGACACCCAACGACGCAAATCACATAAAAAATATCGTAATCCGCGCACGGGTTCTTTCCGTACTATTATCGCCACGGCAATATATTTGCGGATGCCCGCGGCGGGAGCCGCGAAAGGAATGCGTAAAATTACCGGGAAGCTGTCCTTACTTTGCATAAAGACTACCAGGGCTTTATCGCCTTCCATCCCCCACTCATTCACCCACCCACGACCCTGATGACCTACGGGCATTTCCTCAGCAGGCTGGCGGCGGGTGACCCGTACCACATGCGTTCGTCAACACAGGCTTCCCTTCCCGACAATTATGAAGGTAACATCGCCTGTTCCCGGATTCCTGGTAGGGGACCGCCCTGTCATCCTCCCTATGACCCTATTTCGGTCTCATGCCCGCCCAAATTACTACCTTTCATCCGAACTGGATAGAGGTTCCACTCATTGCTTAAGGTTTTGTTCGGAGAGCTGAAAGTACGCCGGTCGTTAACGTCCGAAATGTGAAATAATCGTAGGTGCTCTTTCGTTTTATTTTCTTGTAGGCCAGTTAACATGAATAAATAAGGGTTCAAGACTAGTTTTTGTACCACAAATGTCCAGGAACTATGACAGGATATTTGCATGTAGGTATGAGTTTCTTACTGATTTTGTAGATGCATAATGTAATAGAGTAAAAATACAACCCTGCATGTATGGAGAATATATCTTCAGGAACTGTTAAGGTGGAATTAAGTGCTGATAAGTCAATTTAAAATTGCCGAACATAACATAAGAAACTCACGAAGTATTAATGGGTGAACACTCTTGGTGAAATATACTTTTCAACTAAAAACTTGGGAAAAACAAGTCTTTTAAAATATTTAGAAAACTCCGTGCAAGTTCTGTCATACAGTTTTAAATACCCCCAAAGATTAAGGAGCTAGAGACTATGAAAGGAAAATAATGCACGTCAGTGTGAATTATTGACATTGATAAAATAAATACTTTCTCTGAAACTTAATATTGAAAATTTGAGTAGAAACATTGTTTTCATTGCGTGAATGGTCATAGAAAGGGCGTTCTTGTATTTATTTAGAGATTAGAGATAAAGTGAGATAAGTTATGACAATAAGGATAATGATAGGCAATTTAGTAAAGTAATAAAGGGATTTATTAAGAAGTAATTAATTAAGGTGAGATGCAAGGGTAAATTACTACAAGTGCACAAGGAGGGATTGATGTAAGGAGGGAATAATTGAGATGAACCGATTATGGAACGACTAGTAGTTGAATTTCCGGAAGGAATCTCTCCAGGGAATAAACCTATTGATTGATTAATCTTCTATGTAGTGCCTCTTCAACCACCGGAAGGGTTAGTGGCAGCGGATGTTTGCTAACTAGAGAAAGGCAGAGGGCAGGAAACGTATAATGCTATTATTGAGTTTAGAACTGATGGCATTATAGTGAATAATAGCTCCTAGTACTAAGTATAGAAAACGAACTATTGAAGATGATTATTTGACTTACGATCTCCGTGCTTCGAATACAACGTCTAATGAACCAAGTATTCAGTTTTTGGGATTATAGTGACTCAAGAGTAAATGAATATGTTCATTAGCCTTGGTAATAATTATAGTGTAGCATTATTCTATACTCAGATGTCTAAGTAGTTGTGGTACCTGAATGTCTTTTCTAAACGTTTTCACAATTTCACCACCTTTCTTTGGATATTCATAGACTCACGCATCAGTTTGTGTGATCTGCGCACAAAATGGTGTAACTCACGAAGAGGAAAACTCGCTATGCCTTAGTGTTATACCGTTACTTTATATTGGTGTTGAATACTAGTGCTGGTTAATTTTTTTACAAAGTTTTGTAATACCTACCATTTTGCTCACAAGTACACGACGTTCCCTCTCAATATTCCCAGTAATACACATTTTTCACTATTTATTTTCCACATAAACAAACCATGATCCCCTTTTAATTTTATCTAAAATGTACTTCTAAATCTTTCTGGTTAACTTAAACTCTTTCATTATTACCATTTTTTCCTAAAATATCTTTCCTTTGCGGAGTTTTATCCGTAACTCTTTCCTATATCCAGGTTAATCACGTGATTGTGTCATAAATTACATATTCCATGTCTCAAATTCGGCTTATTTTTAGATTGTTCAGGATCTTACATTATGTTAGATTTTTGCCTAGTGACCTCCTTAATCATTGAAAGACGTTCAGCTGAATTAAAGCGTTCTAGTTTTTTTAATAGTAAATATTTTTCACCAGTGTTTCTTTTTCTTTTTTCCATTAAAAGTGAGTGGTACCTATCTCTCCAAACTATTCATCAACCTCATTAGTGTTCCTCTAACCCCACAAATAAAAAACCTTCCGAAATATGTACGTGTCACTCTACCCTCATTCAGGTCCCAGTCTCAGTCCTCTCAAAAATATGCCCGTGAATCGACGGAAGCTCATTACAAGTTACCCGTGTGTGATAGGTAAAAGAAATGCAATACTATATCTCATTCTGAGTACCTATACCCTAGCATTTGCAATCCGCTACAGCGCTATTTGGTCCTCAAATGCATATTTGTAAAATAATAAACCTTGCATCATTTATAGCTCCTTCGATATAAATGATTTGAAGAAAATGTCGAATGAACTTCGTAAGGACCTCCTAGAGAATCGAAGATTCCATGCAAGGCTAGGGCACCATAGGTTTACAATTGAGTGAGTTATAAATTCCATTTAAGAATCCTGTTTTTTGTTCCAAATTTTAGTGACTTATGTAATGAATAGTTAAAACAAAATATCAGAAGTATTTTCGATAAAAATATTCCAGTATTAATTGTAATTATACCGACGGGTATAAATACATTCTATACTGGGGTAATATATTTAGCATTACCTAACTGTGGCACTACTAACAAAATTATCCCAACAACTTGTACAAATTTTCACGGATTATTTCCTTTTTCCAACAGCTGTTGTCCTAAGAATATAAGAAGCAGAGTGCATGTGTTATTGCAGAGAATTAATGAAGGTATATTGTATTATAACACTATGGAACAACAATGTGAAAGTCTTACGAAAAGCTGGGTAGAAGGGGTGCATCATGAAAATGTTCTGGAGTAGATATCAAATATTCATTGGTTGCAGAACAGCCTCCCAGGACCAATGAGGGGAGGAACAGGGGAATTGAAGAATTTTCTAGGAAGACCAAAGTTGGATTGCATCATGCTAACTATGAAGTATTTCAAAATGACTAATTTCAATGGACGTTAGTGGTGAGATATTGTTGAGTATGGAGTTTTGCGCCAAACCATTTTTCGGATTTTCCTCCCATTTAAATGGTTCTGCTGCCACATGCCTCTGCGGTGAATCACTGGGTAGTATTTAGATGTATAAAAATGCTACAACATTCTAATAGCCCCTTTACGTTTCGATTCACCTTTCTTCATCTCTTTACATGACTACCGTCCTAACAACCCCCAACGCACGCCTGGTGGGTATGCAGATGTAGAAGTAGAAAATAGGCTTTACTCTACACCAGTTCACCTAACAATCTCAGTGCACAAACATATATGCGCACACGTACACATGAACCCACACGAACCCGTCAATGGCCTCATATCTCAACTGCATTTTAACTCCCTCATGTACTCAGCCCGTGGTGTCACTCACAGCCGCCCACCAGCTACACGACATGCGCTCTCTTCTTCCTACACGTCGCCCACCACCTCCGGCGGGGCCAACGCGTTCCTTCCGAGTCCTCACGCAGTAATTATGGGCGTCCCCTATGGCAGATGAATCCTTCATAATTATCACAGGTGGCCCCTATCCGCCACCTCTCCTTCCCAAGTCGACCCTCCCCCTGCCTCCGCTCCTTTTCAATTTTCCCTTTTCTTCATTCCTGTACCTCATACCTTTCCTCGAACTCCTCTCTCCCCAGCTTCCACCTCCCCATTCCTCTCGTGACGTTATCTCCGGCCTACGCCTGGGATGTGATGATGATGACGACGTCCCACCGACGCTCCTGTTCGTACATCTCTAATTGTGAAGGCACTGGTGTTTTACGAGGCGCGCGGAAAAATGTGCGGGGAAAAATACATAAAATGATGTTCTCTTCCCATCCATCCCCGTAACACAAAAGTTTCGGGGTGACTTTTTCATCCTGGCTCCCGACTTGAAAAATGTTTATTAACTTGCATTAAGCTTCAATTAAACTCTCACCTGCTCTTTTCCTCGCGCGTAGCACGTACCACGAATCTCACCAATGGAGGGGTTGTGGAGCAGTGATATTTTTGTATAAATAATTACGCCGAAAACGAATGAGCACGTAATTTTACTTGTTCTCCGAAAGGTTCTGATGCTTTGCCTGTTCACTCAATCATTCAAATATATGCATGCCAAAGTACGAGCAGATACCCATTTTCCAAACAAAAATGAAGCGAATGCATTTGAAAATCGGTAGCGGCGGGGTAAAGAGCACTGTTAGCAAACGTTCGCGAGGACATGGGTTCAAATCCTACCTGGGTGTTTCATAACTGTCCCAAATATTGTTTTTTTATTGCATGACTTTTTGCTTGCAATTAGGATATATTAAATTATTTGCAATCAGATTTGTACCTGTGAGCATTCAATTATTATTATTTCAGTCTTCTGAAACAAATAACTGAAATAATTTAGCCTCTCAAAAGACAAATTTGAACCAATGTCAAGCTTAAATACCGAAATATAATTTTACAATGAAAGATATAAAGTAATTAACACTGGTTTCTACCTACATTTTTGACTTGTAAAATAATTTATGGCTTACAGAGAATTTCTTTCTATCATTACCTTCAGGCATAAAAGGTTTGTAAAAATATGACAAGTTCTTTTATTTCATGGTGACATTTTTCCCAGCTGCCTTCAAAAAAGAACTTAAAAGGTTTGGTTATGTCTTTTTTAAGAAACTCAACTCCCTTTTTCGGCCGACATTTCGCCTTTTTATTAAGGCTTCTTCAGGGCCACAGTACAATGCAAGGAATATAGTTAATAATGGTTATAATACTACAAAGATACGTCGGCCGAAAAAGGAAGTTGTGTTTCTGAAAAAAGACATGACCAAACCACCATAAATTAACCAATGTATTACATCATACCATAAATTTAAATCCACATCTCATAAACCCATCTTTGTTGATATAGTTGCATGCGTCACATATCTCACACATTTTTGGATAATACTCCGGATATATATTAGAACACGTGACTAGAAACGTGATAATATCAGTAGGTATTTGTATGGTAGGTATCAGTCATACACGTGTAAATCAGGAGAATAGTAGTATTCCAATAAAAAAAAAACTCATCAAGTATCAAAAATTCACCATGGATTATGTTTGACGATACGACATTGGTGTCATTTGGATTTTATAGGAGAATTATAGTAAAATATGGTGTAAAAAGCCACAAATATTTGCATGCATTGTGATGAAAAGTTTATACAGTGGTTAAAAGACCTGCTTGTCACACATTTCATGAATTGAGGGTATAATTATTTGAAACGTATAACTGTCTGTATAACGTAAACGTATAACGTAACTATCATATACATTTGAAATAATGACGTTTAAATAATAGAGCTGGATGAAAGGCACTTCTGAGGGAGATAATTTGAAGATTTATGTCTCCAATGCAATGTAATATCACATAACATTTGCTAGAAATCATTATATTTGACCATTTTCCCGTACTTTATAAAGGAAACGTTGTTCATTAACTTGCACCAAGCCGTGATTCATCTGATGAAGCCCTGAAGCACCTCATTTTTCAGCGAACGTTGTGTATCATAAATCTCACTCAGGGGACGATGAAATTGTAGTGAAAATTAACAAAAAAAATATTCTGATATCCAATGAGCAAGTAATTTTAGTATGGTGACAAAAATAGGCATACTCTTAAATCAGACTAAGGTAGTAATTCAAGGGAAAAATAACTTAGATTACCACCTATTGATACCTATTCATCCCCTTCTCTCTGATGAAGTACGTATTATGCTCCTCACAGTAAAAGGATACTAAGACACGTCATAATCATTATGAACTACGAATATACAAATATAAAACATGCCTATATAATATAAATATGGATACCTACTGTTGATGTATAATGAAGTATAGGTAAACGTATTCAACAAAGTATACCTGTATTTTTGGCACCAATGTTAGATTAAGCTCAATAGTTCATCTAGGATATTTTGTGTATAAAGTAGAAAAGAACTGTTACTAAACGTAAAACCTTATCTCGTAGCACGAAAGAAGGATTACAACCATAAGATACTATTGTAAGATGAACGGAGGAAATTTTTATCTCACATTTCTTGCACCCATCTGGTCATCCACTCAAGTAATGCAGCTTTCATTAGTGGTTTAAGCTCTTAAATTAAAATTTGGTAGCCAACAAACATGATATTTACACGCAAATATGCAAATCAATGAATTATTATATCGTATACGATGATTACTTGAGGACCTGGATATGAAACTTTCACCTAATTAGAGAGGCCCATAAAATACTCTCTCATAAACTAGTTGCTCTAGTGTACGAGAACACGGATGGCATTCAATAAATTTTCATTAACGAGTGGCGACAGTGAAAAGCTAACTAAAAGTTTTGAATCTGCGAAATGTTTCAACTCCAAGGAGAGATACCATTTCGTCTCTCGAGGAAAACTGCCGGCGATATAAGTAATGGCTATTGGTGATTTACTGCGTTTACCAAAAGGGGGCCCCGGATTAGAATTATGTCAAGTTCTTTACAATTTACATGTTGCTCTCAAGTGGCCCCATATTTTACAACAAAATTACATCCTTGCTAAATAATCATGAGTTTAAATGCTTTTACCCGTGTGTAATCCAATTTCACCCAAAAGGTATCTTTGAAAAGTATATTTTTTAAGTTTTAGTAATTTTACTGTTTTATTGGACGAGAACTGAGGTCATAAAGAATTTCTGTTCACATGTTCTTTTGGGAGAGTTCCTGTTCTAATTTTCTTGGAGGTAATATTGGAGTCAATCTTTGCGGCAGAGCGTGTGAGACAAATATTTTGCGGATAAACAGCCTCTAATGACAATATTGACGTATGCATTACGAAGCAAAATTGTGTCCCAAATCCTCAAAAGGTTTCCTGAATAATCAGTTCATCACATATTCAAGAAATATCCATGATATTTAAATCATATTTCAAGTAAATTTTCAACGACTCCTATAACAGTTCGTAGTTGAATTTAGGTTTGATGAATTGCGTATAATTTGACCTAATTATTATTGCTAGAACATTTGAGAGTCGAAAAATTCCTTTTTTTTATTAATTGGTATTCCTGGAAATTCACAGAAATCTGGAGTCATAGCCCCCTGCTAGTCACTATAAACCAGTGTTACGAATTTTATTAGTTTTTTCAGCCTTATCTCATAGGTAACTGCGTGGAATAAATACCTTTTTAGCTACAAAGGATATAATGAAAAATTTAAGTTTATTTAGCCTAGTGAGTAGGCTGAAAGTGCAGTGATTACATTGCATAGATCACGTGTAGGGTGAGATATTTTATTATTATTAGGAGTAATCTACCAGAAATGGTGGGTGTAATTATATGAAGGATTCTCTAAATTATCCTTTGCAGATGAAAAACTTTATCACTCTGAATGATTTATTTCTTCGGCAAATGATTTCATGATTCTCACATCGGCCAATGATATTTTGTACGATTTACTCTAGTAATTTTCTTCATCCGGTTTTTCCAAATCTAAGGAATTCTGGGATCGCTGGTGCCCCACTTACACCCTCCGATCCTTTTCCTCACCCAAGCAAATCTCTTGGATTCCGTCGGTAATGACCACTGGCCGTGTAAAAGGACGGCAGGGCCCGTGGGAAAGCATGGTGGTGGGCGTTTCCGGGTGAATAATGGCGCCTGGTCTACTCCTCTTGATGGAACAGAGCTCAGTGGGGAGAGTAGAGAAAGACGGAGGAGGTCTAAGAAGCGCATGAAAAACAGTAACCGCAAAATTATATTGGTCTGGTCTTGATCTAGGTACAGCAAAAGAAATAAACGGATACAAAATGGTCCTATGAACTCTCAAAAGACAGTTTCCAATTGCAATGATACAAAGAGTTGCGAAAAATCAAAGGAACCTGAGAGTGATGCTTGTTGTATATTTAGCTTGAAAGCACTGGATACTACACCAATCCTGAATTGAAAACTCAGTGATATTTTTTTGTCCCTCTTTTCCTGATTTATTTTTAGATTGAAATTTAAATAACCTGAATATGTCATACAATATTTTTTTACGACATTTATCTTGTCATCAGATGATAGCCGCTGCTATTTCATATTGGATAATAGATGAATTTTATTCCATGGCCGACGTTTTGATAACTTTTTATTGCTTCTCCTGTGCACTATATTTACCACGAGTTAGCAATTCACAATTCATAACACGCAAAAGCTAAAAAAAAGGTAGATACCACAGTTCACATAATAATTTGTATCATTATTTATCTTGTAGTTTATTTTACAAGTATCACGTGTAGGTGTTTCTAATATAAGTTGTTTACTGCAAATTAAAGTTTCGGTGATGCTTTCAAATTTCGTCAAGTAGCCAGAAGTTTGTACAAATAACAGCTCAAATCGATAAAAACACCTATTTCAACTCTACACTCGACACTAGGGTACACCCTGCGTTTTATCTAGATATTCTCTAAATTACCCACCACTCGTATTATTGGTTAGCTGAGAATTCGTGAGGAACCTTGGGAAATCTAGTTGAATTAGTGGACATATTCCAAAGAAGTATAATTTTTTAGCAGAACAAGTATTGCACCTCTTCACACTAAAAGTTTTTCCTAGGGGTTCACGTAACTTAGCATATCAATGAGGAAAAGGTTTCGTAGAATTGGAGTAATTATTTGGGGATATATTAACACCCGTATGTAAGCTCCTTTGTTGTAAAAAGAAGCACATATACATGACACGAGTAAATTATACTCCAAAGAAACGAACTTAAAAACTATTTTAAGTGAACTGTAGAGTCTACGATTTGTAACTTTTGTTCGCTGTGAATTATGAATTTCTAATTAATTGGAAATACATATGTACTTATAAGAGTTGTGAGGAGGCAAAATAAATTATGGTAAACGTCGGATATGGAGTAAAATATATTCTTCATATAATAAAAAATAGGTACATGACCTATCATCTTCTGACAAGAGAAATGTAAATTCAAACTTTGCCGAGAATAATTATCTTGTAACACCGTGGCACATGTAAATTGACATGTTTATATATATTTTATTCATTTATTATTTTTTTTGCCTTGGATGCAATTTAAGTATGAGGCCTATATTAGGAACCAGGACTGGAATGGGTTCATATTAATTGTAAGATGGATCAATTCAGAATCTAATTTAACTACACGGCTAAAGTTCAAGCCCTCTCATTCTACAGAGAATGTGAACATGATGCAAGTATGACGTTTAGTTGGAGCCACGCGTGCTCAAGGCCTTGGTGGTATTTAGAGCGAATGTGCTAATTTCCAATCATTATATTGCGAGACACTGGTGTGATAGCTCATGATAGCTCACCAATTTGAGTGCCGAAAGAATGGTGTCGTTTATATCTGTGATATTGGGACAAAACTGACTTAGTATTTGTGGCTGGATTGTATTTTTTAAGCATCTAAATTTTAAGTGGGTAACATTTTATATACTTTTGCCATTTTTCACATGAAATAAACGTAATTTTTTTCAAAGAAACCAATATTCAAGGCTCTGGATAATTTCAATAATTTAGCAGAATATGAGATAAATTATTAGAATTAGGGAGGAAAAGTGTTAATGATCAGTGCTACAGACGCAGGGTGAGGAGGTGACCCACCATGCGTCAGAAAAGAGAGGAAATAGAGCGGTAGTCTCGTTAGAGAACTGAATAGTGCGGGCTTTGCCTCGATGGTGCATTGGTTCTTAGTGGCATCCTGAGCGGTGCCTCGAACTGCGTGGAAACTACTTGAAAAGCGCAAGGATATTCGTTGAAACTGACTGAAATTTCGGTCCTAAAAGAATTTCCTTGCCTTTTTAAATAGGTAGGGCGTTTATACCGCCCAAAACCCGAACCGAAATTTGATTACAATCCTAGTGTATAATTCTAAAATTTGATTATCCTAAGTGGTTTCAATCCACATCATCTCGGATAACCGAGACTTCACTGTGGCAATGCTTACAAAAAATTGATAGGACTCAATAGCTATAAAACACGTTCCAAACATATATAGTATTTGAAGTAGCTCAAACTGTTTCCGTTAGTTGATAGTTTTACTAATATTATTGTGATATTAGATGTAATCCACAGGTTAAATTAGGTTGCGATGAAAGAAGAAACTACTATATTGTCCTTAAATAAGACGGCAATAGCCTGGCAGCACTATTTCATTCTTCATCTCAGCATACTTTCTCCTCCTTTTCATCACATCCATAAAACCGATTTTCTTTCTCCTCCTGCCCTCTATAGGTACCTCTTATAATCCCTTCTATCACAGCATTCAGTAACTCTTTGACCATCTTTAATTGCTCCAATCACCTCCTCCTTAATCTCATCCAACAGTTTCTCTTCTCATTCAGCAATTGCCATGCCAAGCACTTCCACATTCACCTTCCAGTCTATCCACTGAATATTTGCTATGTGGAGTTTAGTAAATTTAAACTCATATACATATGAAATGTAGAGCTCTAGAAGTTCATCATTAACTGGATCAAGAACTTATGAAAACATTCCACAGAAAGTAAGAAGAGAGGCAGCTTCATCACCTTTATAACCCAGGTATCCGTACTAATATAATGCTGAAATAAACCTCCAGCGCGCCTTGGATAAATTGAGCTTTCGTGTACACGCAGGAGGAAGAATCCTGCCATTAACACCTTTAAGGACGCGTCGTTAAACCCTTCCGGCTACAAAGTTCAGTAGAGTGAGTTATGGTTCATAAAACTGCGATGTGATTAGGATAGCTACAAATCAACGCCTCCAAGTGCCAATTTTGACTCATAAAAAAATAATAAGTCACAAAATAATATAGTGCTAGATGTCAGGCACTTGGTGATCTACCCTTGAAGACACGTCAATTTTTACAATGACGCGTCATACCTTATGATATTTCGAGGGGTAAAGGGACGAAAAATTACGAGAACTTTGAGCGAAAGAAAGGCTGGACTCGGTGAACTTCTGAAACTCAGTGAAAATTCCTCGAACCGAAGGAGCCGTCATTATTTGGGAGCGTCATTATTACGTCATTATTTAGGAACATTAACGTTAGAGCAAAATTTCTCACCCAGTAGGAAATTCCCTGCGAGTGCAATTTAGGAGAATTTAAGAGGGAATTGAAACTACTCTTCAGGAAAATTATGACGGTTTGTAGATTACGGAAAAGCTGTAAAAGTGCAATTTAAAAGTGCAAAAAAGTGCTGTTTCAAAACTTTTACTCTGCAATTTGTTACATTATATCAAATGCCACACATTTAAAACAATTGTTAAACATACATCTTATATTCATTTGTGGAATTGAATTATTATTTAACGGCTTATATTAGGAAGAGGGATAATATTCTGAACCATGATGAAAGGGGTAAGTCGATTAAGAAAGTTTGAGTACCAATACATAAGAGACTTTACTGTATTCAAAAGTTAAATTATTAATGATGCAAGAAGACGTCAAAATAAATGGGGTCGTTAGTAGCAGAATTCAGTTCAGGATTTTACAGTGTTTTTGAATCTTCACGGACGTTTATGGATTTTTGAAAGTGTCGCCTGATTACATCAATTTGGCCAGAAGTAAAAATATCCTAGTACAGTCCAAGAGATACTCAAGGCATAATTTTTAGTCGACATCTTCTTATAAACTGCTACATCGTTATCATCTTATTTTAATTTCAAGTCAACTCCACAAGAATTGGGACTTCAGACCCAAAGGTAATGCATTAGGATAGGAGTGTACGTTTAGGAGGAAAGATATAATCCAGCCATCACCATAAGTCACCTTGATTAACCCTCAGACTACCAAGGGGGGTAACGAGATAACCCCAAGTAACATGTTTAATCGCATTACCTCTAATTGTTTTGGAGGGATGTTATGCTTCACAGTACTGGTTCTTGAATTATATTTAAACATTTTTACGTACAAAAATGTTTGTTATTTTAATACTTTATACATAATTTTTAGGAAATGTTTTTGGGGTAACCAGATTACACCCGTTGGTAACGAAAGTATCAAAACAGTTTACTAAAGAAATCCACTCAAGTATGTAAAAATAAGCGGTCAGTAAAGTTTATTACTATTCATAAATTTGTATTTATTCAAGAGGGGGAATAAAATAAACTTTTGATTGTTTATAGGAAACTTTATAGATGTTTCTTAGGAATATTTTATCAATTTTCTTAGTAATTGAAAAATTCAATGACGCAATATGGAGTTTATTTAGAAGATAAAATGACATCCGAATATAATTATGTGCGGAAAACATTTTACTGGCCATTACGACTCTTTCTATAGTTAATTTATATCGCTGCCCAAAATGCATATATTAATTGGATGGAATAAAACCCCGTCTGGCAAAATAGAGACCACATGTGGCGAACATTATTTCTGCTCGAATTAGTCCTTCAACTTGCATACCTCATATTCTATGGGAACGGTAGGAATCAAGAGTGAAGCCACAGTGATTGAAGAGGATAGAATATCCGAAATGAACAATATGTAGAGGTGTTGTATGACAAATAAACAAGATTGATGTGTTTCTAGTGCAAAAAACCAATGTGCAAACTACATCGTATTGAAGATGTGATTGCAAAATGCAATATTTGTGAATAAATAATGTATCCTTCCGTATTTTTAAACAAGCATTAATGAAGAGGTAGAAATTTAAAATGTATTGTTTACATGGTTTTTAGTAATTCATCCTTGCGTAGGTATGTGCTTTATTTTTAGAATAGCAATAATGAAGAGGTAAAAAATTTAATCTATATTGTTTTTTATATAATTTAAACAACATTTTTTTTTACTGAAAACAAATAATAAACATCAATAGTAGATGTAATAAGGATAATATAAACATAAAATTAAGGGTCTTATGCTTATGGTATAATTTTAATGAAATAAAATAAATGGGGTAACCAAGTACCCCCTTGGTAGTGAAAAGGTGTAAAATACCTTGGTAGTCTGAGGGATAATGAAAGACGGCTAGAAACACGGTTTTCAGAGGCAATTTGCACCACTGTGGTTAGGGACTATGTAGACTGGTGAGGGAAAGACAGTAAGAGTCAGCCCCACCAAATTCATTGCGCGTTCATTGTTTTTTGGTTACATTTTTTGAAGCCGTTCAATAGGTGACAATAGTGAGGTTTCTCATGGAGTTTGTTAACGTTTTGTCACTATCGGCACTTCGTTTACGCATGGTAGGATGGTGGCTTGTGAGGATTTTCAATTGTTCGTATAGAAAAAGAATTATTACTCGACTAAAAATGGCTAAGAGATCTTACTTCGTTCCTATTCCTGGATCCTCCATTTGGGATCCTGGATTTTCCTGGATGCTACAAAGGGTATTCCGTAGCCGTGAGAAAGAACAAAATTTTATTTGTGAAGAACAAACAGCTTGTTTAAGGCTAATGTAAGTACTCCGTTTTATTCTTCATGTTACCGTATAGTAAGGGTATTCTGTGATTATATTGATATCAGATTTATCATTCCGAAGTTGAGAGTCTGCTATCCTTAAATCCTAGTATCCCTGGTAAGATTAATGGAGATGGGCTACATGGACGGAGTTACTAGTGTCTAAGGTCAGTTCTCTAACGTCCCATCCGAAGGACAGACTATAGTACTTTATGACTCCTCAGAGCACCCAAATAGTGATTGGATCAGCTTTTTTAACATTTCCACCTCCACCAGGACTTGAACCCAGGCCCAATTAAGGGTATTGTAGCAGGGATATTTGCAGCAAAACTGTGTTTGGGGACTGGGTTAGTAAGGTGGCTACAATACATTCTTCTCATCCCGAAGACCCAGGATTGAATCAAGGAGTCGGAGTTTTTTACCCGGAAACGCAATACCAACGTGTATAGCATGTGTAAAGCTCTTCATGTGCCCCCAGATAAAAAGTCAGATCAGTTTATTTGAAACTGTTATGCCGTAAAACGGGTACGTGCGTGCCAACTTCAGGTTTAAAAAAAAATATTTTGTTTGCTTCAGTAATATTTTTGCAAAATTCTCCGTGTTCATCACCATTCACCATTTTAAAATTTAAATATACTGTTGATTGTATTGTCTTCTCAGAGATGAAAGGTCTTACATTAATATTTACACTGTTGTTCAATTACTGGCCACTATTGACCCGGTGAAATATTAGATTAACTGAAAATATCAAATAACCAAAAACATTCCCAGCACTTTATGTTGCTATGACGATGGTTTTCCGTATGGCCACAGTGTACGAACGCCATTCATCTTTTTGACCGGTTTCGAGTCGACCGGTATAAGACTAAAACTGATCGCGCGATAAGAATATATATCGATCGAGATATAGACATAGATGAGCTCATTTTAATTGACCTGAAATATCAAATGGACCTGGTTGAAGTCCAGTTGCACCGGTTGATGGTGAAATCTGCTAAGAACAAAATCTGTAACAAAAATGCTAAGGAACATTGTACTACTGTTTCTTAAAATGTATTAACATCTAAGAGGTGTATGAAGTTTAAACCTGAAGATAAACTTGTCATTTATTGTAAAAGTAATATTGCATCAGCCTCTTCAAGTGCTTCTGTTGGTATCTTTGGTGATGTACAATTCTATGTTAAAGGTTAATAAACGTTCATTGTAATTCAAATTTGGTTTTTTCTTTTCATTGCGCTCAGCGCCATCTTGATTTTTTCCCACCAAAAGACTTTTTCAACTCAGACGGTGACTCGATGTGATGGTGGTACCAGCTGACATGTATAAAATAAATAAAACAAGCTATCATATATGAAACATGATTTTTATATAAAAATTTCGCACCCGGGTACCCAGATAATGAACAACGTTGTAAACTATGGTAGTTAAAATTAGGTGAAATTTAAATGCGTCGAGTTCGCAAATCAAAGGTTAAATTCATCTTAAAAATCGTATTATGAGCCATAGGAAGCTAGAAAGTTGAAGTGATTGACAGAATGAGTGTTTTCATGTTGGCAAAAAAAGTCTCTTATCACCCATGGAAAAACTTATCAGGAATTATTGAGGTGTTTTTGGAAATACGATGTCGATCTCCATTCTTGAACGCTCCAAAATCCTATGAATCTGCAAAACCTAGAAACAAGACCACTCTTTCCGATCCGTTTCCTCATGTAATCTTCCCCTGCCTTTTTGCACTCAACCCCCTTCTGCCCCCCACCCCTTCCCCTCATCCACCTCGACCACACCAAGTCACAGCGGAGATCTGGCGAGCGATGGGAGAAATGGCTGGCTTCTGGAATATGGCACGGATGAATAAGTAAAATCGGGACGCCCAGGAGAGATGTCGGAGCAACCCGTATTCAGTGGGAGATGGAGAGATGGAGCGAAAGTAGAAAAGTAGTGGAAAAGCCGTGGGAAAGGGAAAAAGAGAGAGATGGGAGTCGAAATGGATTGAGTTGTCTCACACGAAGTACGAGGAAGAGACATCAATTTTTCCCGCCAAAAAAAAGAAACATTTTTCCGGATGGTTTCCTGAAGTGCCGTCGAATCTATTTATGACAGAATAAAGAAATAAAAAACTCGCATTTATACTACACCAATTTTTTTACAAGCCTGAAAATTTAATGACCGTGGCATGAGCTATGAACCTCAACGGCGCTTTTTGACTCAAATGAGCTGATGCATGCACAATGCGCGCGATAAAAATGTGACGTATCTCGAATGGTGGAATAAAGGAAGCGGGAAGGAGAAACAGACAGCTTGTCCAATTTCAAACGAGTCGATGTGTATA
This sequence comes from Pyrrhosoma nymphula, assembly GCA_963573305.1. Lineage (NCBI taxonomy): Eukaryota > Metazoa > Arthropoda > Insecta > Odonata > Coenagrionidae > Pyrrhosoma > Pyrrhosoma nymphula. Next base: position 42,340,217 of record OY754337.1, on the reverse strand, counting down.
CATATATATACGTAAACTATGCCTGTTCGGGACTTGAATAATGCATGTGATCGATTGTGCCGAAAGACTTAACGAATGGATGCGAGGAAATGCCTCGGCGTTTCATCTCTTGTTTCATTTAAAGGAATTGAGCTGAATCTTTTACTCAACAGTGATATGTCATTTGGAAATATGCCGAAGTTCCGGAGATCTTCAAAGAAGACCCGCTTGGCTCGAATAAACTAAGATAACTCCCACAAGGAATTCGAGAGTTGCGAGCGCCTACCAAGAGCATAAATTTTACTTATTCATTGTTCAGTATTTTATTAAAACAAAAACCCCGAGACTTATGTTTCTAGTGACCAAAGAGGCTGAGAAATTGAATAATTGCCGACTTAGAATTCTTCAAGACATCACCGCCTTAAATTATTTGTGTATTCAAGTTAAAATAAAAATAGTCCTGGCTATTACGGTAAACAAGGCCACCCTCATAAAATTACAATATGAAGGGAAAATAGGAAAATTAAATTATTTTCAGTAGATTTCATGATCACTCTTGCATCGTTAGATAATGGTTAAGGTGCAATTTTCAATAAAAATTCAGTAATAAAATATAAAATGATTTCATGAAGCATCCTTCATTTTAACATTTTAATGCAGGTAGAATGTAAATGATGTCATCTGAACCCTTGAAATGCGAATAAAATCCTGCAGTGTCCCATTAATTTAAGTTTTATTGTTCTCTCTAATGACTTTCAACCTGAATAAATCCATCACCTGCGTCTACGGGCATCGTATTACTCAAGCTAAATTGGAGAAAAAAACACATTCTTTGTGCAGAAGCGGGAAAAAATCAGAGGGAACACGAAAAACCTAAACGCTAAATGAGATTTTTTTAATGCCCCAGCACAATCATGCACCCAGTGGTGATTCACGGCATAATGGAAACAATTTTAGAAACATTTTTAAGCCCAGACCACGTTTGGAATTCTAGATCATGCTCCATGCTCACGCCATTCACAGGATCGTAAAAGCCTCTTTTTTATTGGGTTCTTTTACGGTACAAATCATGGGTAGGGGAGCACGTGTACTTGTTCCATTCTTTTCCTTTTGACTCCGCTCACACACCCGTGGTGACGACCAAATAAGAGAAATTACCTTTGAAATTACTTCATCCAATGGGTTTGGTAGTGAGGATGTGAGGCAAAGTACATCGTTGGAAAAGGAATAATTTACGAAGAGAAGCGACGAGAAGAGTAAAACATTTGTGAAGACCCAAAAATGATTGCTTGTATATAAATTCAATCAAAATTCAATTCCATTTCGTAGTAAGCGTCACTAAAAAAAGCTCAAGTCTTGGTGTAAGACCGAGAAAACTGATTTAAATTTTAATAATTTCCTCTAAATTCCCGTCCTTTAAAACCTGTTTTTTTCCCTCATTCATGCACTAATCCATATTCTTCATCCGCCCTTCTTTTCTTAAGAGAATTACATTTCGTAATTGGCCCATCCACCACATTCATTCTTAACTTTCTCGGCCAACCCTTCCTCTTACATCATTTACTTTACTACCACTTCTTAAATCTCCTATGCTAGTCAACTTTTATCCATCAATTCAAAGAGGCAAACAAAAACTCACATCCCTCATTTATGTCCAATACTGGTGCATCCAACACATTCTTTCATAGCCCACTCATTCCTGGCTTTTATCAACCAATTTTTACCGAGTAAGCTTCTCTGTAACCTCATTCCTCGTGTAATTAGACTGCTCTTATGCTTATTATTCTGATATTCCCAAGTTCTGTTGTCATTAAATAGCCTTAGAAGTTTTAGATACTGAGATTTTTGCTTCCCTCGACAGACATTCATTCCTTGATATTCATGATTTCTTTGTCTCCACTTTTTTCCATGATAGTATCTGTCTTATATTTTTCCAGCAAATTATCTAGTATTCTTACAATGCACATTAATCAATTGAAAATACATTAGACACGAACAAATATCTATATATATAAGGTAGGTTACTGCCCTGTTGTAAAAAATCCTTTTTTTTTTGTTTTGAAGAATAAATTACTGAATTAATTATATATACTTCACATACTATCACTGCTTTGCAAGATAATTGTTTTCCAAGCCAATGAAAAGTATGAGTATTGAAATTATCTATTCTTGAAATAGTACGAAAAATAGGTTAGGAAAGACTTCGTGGTCGGATAAATCACAGATAGGCCTGTGCGAGGACCTAACATTTATTTGGTAGAACACCGCTTGTGGTTGCTCTTTTCCACTCATCTGATTTATATTGAGACATGGGAATTCGGATCACGAAAATGCCACTCTATTTCCCCTCTGATCTGTATTGGTAACAGTGAGCGAAATCATAGCGTACTGTTTCTTCTGAGGAGGGATTGGTGCGACCATTCCATGTCAACCCGAGCTTCTCACATTTTGTGCTCAAGATGGGCTTCCTCTGCGGGAGGGTATTATTGCTCGCTATTCTCCTGCAGCGCGTTCCAGGAGTCATCTATTCCCTTTCTCCATACACCTCTACTTTCTGCTTCTTCTGCTCGTCGGAAGTGAAACGTGTGGACTCCAGAGCGTGACTTGAACTGGGAATGGTGGCTACCTACACTGACTTTGCCCCCATGATAACCACCAAGATGACGTGTGGCAGAGGATGTAAGTAGTCCAACCATTTGTCGTTAGAAGTTACTTTTTTAAATAAAAGACGTGGTATATTCGTATATCATGGTAATCGTCATCAATTACGTTAACCTAATTAAGCCCAAATGGTACATTCCCATCTTAATGTTCAAATTCCCCTGCCATGTATATGTTTAGTTCCTCGGGAAATTCAATGGTGGTTTATTTATTTATAACAAGTCACTATCCACTTTTGCACTTCTTCGTACTTTATATTTGTAGAAAATCAATTAAAATACAACATATAGTGTTTCATAGTGTAACTAAAATAAGTAGAATAAAGCATAAGTAAACTTTAAAAAGTATGTTCGACAACGTAAATATTATTCTTCTGTAGATAACGCATGAGAATTATGTTTATATCCTCTACCATATTTGATACCCAAATGGCACATTGGCACACACACACAATGGCAGGCATACTGATTTTCTGTAAAATGACTTAATAGACCGAAAAACGGTCTACAAATCTGTAATAACAGAGTCATCCTCAACTACGTAGGTGTCTTTAAAAAAATCACTCGAAACATGTCAGTGGTACTAATATGGTAAGAGGTCAGTATGGAATTATGAAGGATGAGTTATGAAATATAATTGATTTGCCGGAGCGGGGAAAGATTGTCATGGCGAAAAATATTTTAGCCACCAAACACACTTTTATTTGAGTGAGTTTTTGCAATTCAAATGGGTTGGTTTGCTGCTGTGGCTAGGGTACTGGCCTCCGATTTCGAGGGCCCAGGCTCGCGTTCTGGCAGTGATGGATATTTTTCTTAGGATAACCACGATCCCTGCTTAAGGGATGGGCAGAGAACATACACTTGAACAAGTGCAGCATTCCTTCGGTAGAATGGAATGTTAAAGTTTCGACTCCTTGGTATTTCTTAGTAGGATTAGGCTAATGCCATTGCCTCGTCACTCTCCATCCCTCATGCAGTCACCCCCTTATCTTCCTCGTGACGTCAATGGTGCAAATTAACTCATTTGCCGGCTTCTTCTTAAGATAGTAAACCAACCAAAATTGAAAAACACACAGGGAATTAGAGGTAATATTTTTTCCTTAAAGAGATTAATAGCGCCTTTATATATTTTTTTTCTCTTTACACTAAAATAATCGACCTCCCAATTGTAATGAGATTAAGCCAAAAGGACTGACTCATATTCCCTGTTACAAAATGTGCCACATCAGCTGAGGCGCACCAAATAAAACGCAAATTTAAACAAAATACAAAATGGATACTCATTTTTGAAAATGGAAGTTATTATCTCACATTTGACAGGCTTAGCAGAAATCTGAAAACAGATAATTTAGTTTTTGAATGCCATTGATAAAGTGCTCCAACAATCCGGGAATCATGTGGAATAGAACATAAATACCTGATACAGGAGAGACCACAAAAGCATTTATTTGCCACAAAGAAAAAGAGTAAGGCCCTGTGGAATTATTCATCCACAACGGAAGTTGTATGACGTGGGGTGGAAAACGTACTACCGACATCTAGCAAAGAATATTTCAAGCAATGGAAGCATTCATCATGGGAAGGAATTAAAAATATTCAGAGAACGCCATCTTGAGAAGAAAAAGCAGTGGATGACGACATTCAAGCGGAATACGTTACTTTTAAGGGGCGGGGAGTGTAAATGGAAGTTTTCCACAAAAACTAAGTTGAATTTGACTTTTTATAGTTGCAATGTTGCTGAAAAAACGGGCTGAACCTTCAGGGAAAAATATATATCATTCTTCTTCTGCTGAACGGCCTAACTCATACAACTTAGTTTCTTTCTCAATTCTTTTACCAGCTACTTAACAACAGTTTTACTCCATTACTCAAGTAAGTGAATTTGGTTTTGTCTCATTAATTTTTCTTATAAGAATCTAGTTTATCATCTTGGAAGTTTTGAAAACGTTCAAATCAGTTTTTCTCAGATAAGTCCTAAATCCGAGTGGAATTCCTGCACATGCTAATAATAGTCTTACTCATACAAAGTAATGTCTTTCTCAATTCGTTTACCAGCCACTCTTCTTTTGCACACCAATTATTTTTTCTTTCCCCCTTTATGGGTACTTATCTCTCCGTGCCATCTTGCAGCTCGTTGGCTTTCGCAGTCATCAATTCTTTTCACTACATCGTTCACTTCACATCGCCAGCTGGTAGGAAATGAAACGGGTGCAATCGTGAGCGTGACTTGAACCGTGAACGGATGCCCGTTAGGCGCGTGATCCTCGTGCCCCACTGGCCACAAGGCCTTCTCGGTTCGCCCCAGTCTTTTTCTTCAACCTCTGTACCTTCGAAGGTTATCGATGCGGGGGAGGCGACCATTTCAATCCCCGGCCACTGCAAGCTTTTATCGACTGGAAGCAAGTCCTTGTGCACACACTTGATTTGATGGATCTTGACGAAGGGGGAGAGACGTCACGAACTTGTGAGAATGCAACGTTTTCACCTCGATACATTTTTTTTTTTCATTTTTATATGCGAGTGCTAAAGCGAAGATGCGAGGTTACCTACATCTGTGCTCCTTCTCTTTGGACGACTCTATCGTACGAGATGTAGCCTAGAGAACATCAAAAAGTCGATATGTGTATTTAAATGACAAAAATAATCTCATTTCAGTTTCGAAGAGTAATTAAATCTTAGAATGTTTATTTAGCCATAATATATTACTCCTATACCAATTTTGATAGATTGCGTATATTTAGCTAATATATGTTTGCTACTGTTTCATAAATGTTCAGGGTGTTTTAATGTTTTTTTTCATTAGTTAAATTTATTATATGATTAAAATAAAGGGAGTCCAAATAATATGAAGGAATGACTAATGTAGAGTGACGTGCACCTTCCGGCTGGCCTAAAGTTTAATCCAAGTAGAGATACGGGTTTGCGTCAATTATGCACATATATGTTCCTCATTCTAAAATAAATTTAAAAGAATTAAATTTATTCTTATTTTTCATTTTAGGGATATCGGGAAATATTTCGGAAAGAGCGATATTTTTCATTTTAAATGGTTAAAAGAGGATTTGAATTGAAATAGCATTAAGACGAACACAAAAAATAAATGCTCATATATGTAAATTTGCGTTTTCAGGGTGTATTATGTGAAATCTTTTCATGTTAGGAATGATAAAAATTATGCGAATTTCACAAAAGATAATTTATTCTATATGTCATTCACACTTACCACAATAGGAAAAAAAATTATCCAAATGGCTTTGGTAATACAAGCAACACACACCAATCGATAGATTGATATTTCGCTAACCATATCATAAATTTTGTGCAATTTCTGGAGATTACATCAAGTATTGTGAAGTCTTGTAAGTCAAAACGATAGTAAATCTTCCCGGTAATGAATAGCTGCTCTTACGAACAAAATCCCCCACGACGGCTAACTCTCGGTTACATATCCGCCTCGATAGAACGTTGGTTACATTCGAAGGAGAGAACGCAGTAACGGGGTCAAAATTATATCATAGCTTCCGCATTCTTAATGACACCGTTTCCTTCTGAAGGTCCAAAAGCCTGTCGCAATTAATTTTCGCAGTGGAAATGTCATTAATTGAGGTAGCGTAATGACCCGCTTCATAAGACTTAATCGATGGAGCGTGTTTAATTAAACTGTAATGCTTCTAGCGCTCGCGAGAAACATATAAGCTGGGCAATGATTCACCGTCATGCAAATTGAACCCGTAATCGCTTTTATGGTGTTCTAAAGGCCACACCCACTGGCGTTCTAAATCGCTTTCTAACTGTGAAGCACCATGGTTAGCAGCGTTTACCAAGTCCACAATAACTCCTGAGGAAAGTTCGATTGATGCATTAAGCAGCAACTATTTCCTATTCCCGAGAATGGACAAAGAGCTGATGTTGAGATGAGTTTTATACGTTGCAAATAAATAATATTGTGCGAACTAACTCTCTAATACTCAAAATCTAAACAAATAACCGCTGAGATAAACGAATTCTACTATGGTGTTTCTAATAGCTTCTAAGAATTGGAAGATTTAATAGATTATTTTTTGCATTGATTTACACTAAGCTTAAAAGAAGCAAATTGGCTTTGTCTTCAAAATTAATGAATAATAATAAAATGATCCCAGATGCATATAAAATGAACCAGTGTTTTCCTTTATTAGGTTCATATATTTTCATACGATGCTATTAAAGAAGCACTTATCATAAATAAGTCTATGAAGTAACCAGCTAGTAAATAAAATGACTAATTTACAAAAAAGTTATATCCACGAGGGTGCACCAGCTGGAGGTGTGATTTATTTCATTTATACAAGAAGAAAAATATTTATTATATTCTATACAATGATAATGTCATGAACACTATCCAGAGAACAATTGCGTACGATGCGTATGGAGTACCGTTTAATCGAAAATATCTGATGTGGTGTAATCTACGCGCCTTCGGCGCGGTCAGAACTGTGTGTATGGGTGTGCGGAAATGACTGTGAATAAAATAATTTGGCAAGACCAGGATTCGATTTGCCAAGTCAACGCCTCGGAATTATATCAACTAAGCTACTTCTCCGAAAACTTAGTCTGTAGAACTTTGCATGAGGCAATGGGTGTTCATTCAATGCAAATAAATTTTCTCACCTTGGACTTCGCAAATGTTTGTTAATTACTCCTTCTGTTAACTGCTTTGAGTCACTCAAATAAACCCAAAAATTTCAACTATAATTCCGCAACGAAGAAAATTAAATTGATGGAATACGCATAACATTTCTAGTTCAATTTAGTGGGTGGAACTTGCAATAAAAAATAAAACTATTCTTTCTTTCGACCTTACAGAGTTTAGCTGCAACGGTGGTGAACAAAGGGTTTCGGAAATTTAAGACATATCCAAAACGAGGGAACATACATATATATCCCTCAAGACTTGAGCCACGCGCGCCTGGCAACTCCCTCAATGACTTGGTGAGTGACAACACAGTAGGCTCCATAGGCGACATGCAAGGTCAGAAACGATGGAAAGTCAGCAGGGCCGGGTAAATTGGGAAGGGGTTCGGCCCGGGATGTATGGAGAGAGGATGTGGCAGGGTCAGAAAGGGCTAACTGAGATGGAGTACAACGGGGACAGATGAGGCGGGTTCCGGAGAAATATGAGATGGTTGGGAAATGGAGTAGATCGGAAGTTGTGGAACAGGGATAAGAGGTATGTTGGTCTGGTTAGGTCTGTTTAACGATTTAACAGTTAGGGAACCATATTCTTGGATAATAAAACGGTGAAAAGTTATTCATGGAAATATCTTCAAAGAAAATCATAATTGCGACATATCCTCTATAGTGGTTTTGATTTTCCATCCACGCGATGTTATCAGCAAGATGTCAGAGTCCTTTAATTAAAGAAAATAGTTGCGAAAAAACTGATAAAATCAGAGAACATAGGACACTTAACTTAAGTTTATATGCTTATTGCCACTTATCACATGTGCTTACTCAATGAACTAATCTTTTCCCCAGTTTGAAAGCTCTCTCTCCCAAATTCTTTTTTAATCTCTCTGAATTCTTATTAATATTATCCGTTATGTTTTACTTCCAAGTATGCTATTCTTAGGCGTTAATAATTTAAGTTAAAGTACTCGATTCTACTATAAAATTACACGTTCAATTAAGTCACCATTTTAAGATAATTTATATTAAAAAAATTTATCTGTGAGAATTACGTTCAGAAATGGGTGTTACCAGCTATAGTAACTGTCAGCGGACACAAAAAATTCTTGGTGACACTCATATATATATGAAAAAACTAGTAAAATCCTGGTAAATGTTTTTCAAGAAAAATACTCAAATAATCAAAATAATCAAAATTCAATCGCTGGTTACAGAACTGTGCTAAGTAAAAGCAAGTAGTACCAGCAAGTAGAAATTGCACTAGACTAATTAGATCATTTGAGCATTGGCAAGTGAAAGATTATTTTGGAATATTTGGAGCGTGACAAAAATTTTATGTTCGTGTAAGCCTAGTCTTCAACTTTTTAACACTTTTAACCCTATTAAATTTTTCTGAAGGCTTTCCACGTGGCACCGAATTAGAGATGGAGATTGAATTACAGCAACCCCAGCAAACCAGGAACTAAAACCTGAACTATAGGTATGGAAACTAACCCCTCGACCTATAACACTCAAATTGATGTTATATTTAGTGAATTTGATTTATGGGATTGTAGAATGATGAAAATAAAAATATACGACGAGTCCTTCGAAAATTACTTGAAGTACTACTAATCAAAACTATTCGAAGTTATTCCAATACATTTTAATTATTTTAAGTACTAGATTGAGATTAACGAAGTACAGTACACCTGTTATGCCATATTTAGAAGTGATCTCTTCCTAATGGATTTGGTTTTAGCACATGCCATAGCATAGTAAGGGGTATATCCGAGATTTTTTTACTGATTTTGGCGTGAACTTGATTTTGGTGCAAGTCAGAAATGTTACAGTGTATTAATACTGTCATTTGCAGGAGTTCTCACTATCCTATGATCTTGATTTTGGCTCATGCCATATTATAGTTATGGAATACATTCCTAAGAAATTCTTGTCTCAGGGAGACAGAGATCAAAGAAAGAGATAAACTCTGCATATTCGAATGCGCATTTTTTAAATAACATCCAATACGTGGTGGAGTAAACGTTTATATTATTACTGGTAATACACACCATAGTTTTATCTTTCTAAAACAAAAGTAAATAGAAGCTCTTTTAATCACACCTAATGGGATTTTTCAGACTCATCTTAGTTCATCGAGTACGCAACATCCACATGCCTTTAACGTACCTAGACATCTATTTTTATGATTTTGATTAAACTATGAGAGACACTCGCCAAAATAGTATTAATCATCTTAGAATCTACTCCAGTTGATTCCCTACCTGATTCAAATGTTGTTTCAATTTTGCTTGATTTTTAATGAGAAATGGTTTTATTCTGAAATGTGATAATCTGTTATTTTCCAATCTTACGTAATTTTCTCAACGGACATGGACGATTTGTTGATTCATTGACGGAAGAATGGAGTGTATCTTCTAAAATATTGCCAGATTACCTCTATTTTAATAGGAAAGTAAACGTATCTGATGATTATTGAAACAAAAGGAGTAATAAGAATATAGGTTCTCGTATGAGGCATAAAACCCAGGAGTACCTATCTAGTAGTTTGAATTCGTTTGAATTAACACCACTAGATGAAAACTGCACGCATTCATCTATTCCTGGGGTATACCGCTCCAATTAGAAGGACTCTTGACGAAATAAGAAGGCTTCCTCTGGATTCCGCAAGCCGAAGTTGCCCACCACGCAGTCCATCCTAATTCCCGCCCACTTCGAAAACCATGGCAAGCAGAGGATAACTAACCTTAAAACACTTTAGGATGTAGGTCACGGTCAGAGAGGTGACACTTCCACTGGAGGAAGACGTACAACGAGACCGTTCCGTTAAACAAGCTTGAGTCGAAATAGTTGAAGAATGGTCACCATTTAACCTAGTTCCGTAGAGCTCTCGAGAAATTTGAAGGACGCAACTTCAGGTGACTTGCCTCAACGACCGCTCTTGCGACGGGAAAAGGACACAAATGCAATTTCAGCTTCGTTCCCATTTTAAAACTAGCTTACATCTTCTTAAAGTACCCTCCTATGTTCTACGCACGAAATTTACAAGTTGTACCCTAGCTGCTTAGAAAAAAATAGTATAAAATTTTAACTTTAAAAAACTGATGCACTACTTCCACAAAAGAGAAATATATTTACCTGATTTTGTTCACGATTTGAGTCATTAATATTGGTACCGACCTGCAATCCAAAGCGTCAGTACATCTTGCACAAAGAGCTAAGAGAATGCACACAACCTGTACGTAAAACACCATTTATACCAGGCATAGCTACTTATACAACCAATCTGTATCATCTGAATGGAAAAGTTTGAATTCATATTCTAAGGTGCAATGGCTGAATAGAGTAAAGTTGGAGAAAATATCACTTGCTGATGAAAAAATAAATATTTGTTTCGGGTAGTAAATGTTAACTAGAGAACAATATGCTTTAAAACATTAATATTGTATATACTTAGGACATTCCGTATGAACGTAACCATGGATCAATTAGCTGGGCTCCCAAATTATCATCGAACATAATTCTTTAATCATACGTCAATCATTCTGGCAGCATGGTTAATTTAATGCACTTTTTTGTATGTTTTTCCATGCAAAGTTTTGTTGATAGATTAGTTATTACTCGATTAATCATAATTTTTAACTAGTTATTTTAATATATATCATTTAATAATAATTGTGTATGTATTTATGATACACCAAAGGGTTAGAAATCACAATGAATTCCTCAAAAATAGTGGAATTTGATAGATAAACCGCAAGAATGAATGAATCCCATTCTGTTACTCTTTATATGTTGGGAAGGACGAAGGTTATTTATGCGTTTATTATCGTGCGGGCCCTTGATCCGCCTTAATTATCATCACGCACTTGATACAACATGAGTTATAACTTATATGTTCCGTAACAGAATCAAAGTTGTGAATGACCAAAGTTAATTCACGCAACATAAAAAATATAGAGGTAAATTTTCCTCTAAGCACTTATGCTTGCTGCTGAGGCAACTAACTCTCGTGGGCTGTGGCAAGTTATAGTTGACCCCATCCACTTCCGGAATAACCTCTGAGTGAAGTGCACCTGCCGGCTGGCCTAAAGTTTAATCCAAGCCAGAGACACGGGTCTGCGTCAATTACGGTGACGCCGCACCTGCTACGAGGGAACTGTTTTGCGGACAGGTTGAAGATACATTGGACAATTGTAACATCTGAGAAACAAAAGCAATTACCAATTTTCCGTACTCACTGAATTTCAGGTCCCATATAGAGGTTTAGCAGCAAATTATGAGGTTATTATTAGACTCCTTACCTGAAAAAAAGAATGTTATGATTACTAAAGAAAGGTTGCTATATGCCTTTTAAATTACATTCACAGGGATTTAATTAAAAAATATCGTAACAGAGGCTAAATTGAGCCGATCGACGAAAGGGAAACAGGAATATTATTTTTTAAATCGTGCTTTATGGGTGGTAAATCATGAGCTAATACACACTAACAAATAGGCTATTTAATCATTGACATTTTCGTTACTTCTTAGCCTTTGTTTATCAAGGTTTACCTACCTTGATAGGAAGGAGAAATTCAATGAAGAATATTATACGAAAATATGTCTAAATTATTAAACCATGCTTGACAACAAAATCTATTCATTATTTAAATAACCATCACACACATAAAATGCAGAATTAACGAAATAATTAATGATTTACTCATAACAAAACTACTCGAAATCAGAACATCATTTGGGCTTTCCTGAGGGAAATATAAAGGTTTATATGCATGTCAAAAGTTCAAAATCGTCAGCAACCGTCTTCTTCAAGTCAATACTGTAATAAAAAGTAGACATAAATTGATAAATAGTCTCTCAATGCAAAGTATTCTTTCCTAGTGGAGAAAGATAATCGAAAAAAATAGTAAGAGATGAAATGTAATAATTATTTAATTCTTTTTTTCATTATTATTTATAATTTTAAGAATAACGTATGAGTACCTCAGTGGATAGAGAGAGAGATATATTTTTGAAATCTCATCGTTACACAAATTATATGCGTATCACCCCAACGGCTGCTACTCGTTAAAATGTTTTGTGACCTTTTGAAATGTATGCAGGACCAGCATGTCTACGTAACTGTTTGAGATACACTTCATGTAGAGAGAAATGTTTCATCTTCATGCTTCATGGCACCTTGGAAAATCACAAACATGCCCAAATATAAATTTGGTCTGAAATTAATACTATAAAACACAGTGATACCTCGAGTACGAGTTTAGTTCGTTCCGTAACCTTGCTCGTGTGTCAATTTGCTCGTATCTAAAAGCAATTTTCCCCATTGAAATTAATTGAAATGCCATGGATTCATTCCAGCCCCCAAAATACCACCCAGCTGTTCTTGTTTTTGAATAAGAAAAATGTATTTATGAATGACAAATAGTGTATAAAAACATAATAAAAGAGAATGCAAAGAAATAAACTGGTTTTATAAAGTGAATCTGTATTTTGGTCACTTAAATGCAACTTACACACTGCATAAATGTTACTGTATGCTTAATTATAGTCACCGCTTTTTTCTTCACAGGTCCTTGCCTTTTTCGCCGGATTCAGAATAAACCTTTCCGAGGAGGTTTATTTCTTCCTTCCTTTCAGAATGTTGCGGAAATGAGTTAAGCAAGTGTCATTAAATAGCTCCGATGCACGACTAGTTGCAACTTTTTCGGGGTGATTCTTTTCCACAAACTGTGAAACTCTCTCCCACATTCCCAAGATCTCCTTCATTTCACTTGTGGAGATAACCTCCTCCACCTCTGGCTCCTCCTCGAAACCAATTTCTTGCAGAACCTCCGTATGCTGCTGCGACTGTAACTCTTGTAACTCCTCGGTCGTCAGTTCCTTAAATTGCTCCTCGACGAGCTCGTTCACGTCTCTCTCATCCACCACCAGGCCCATGGATTTTTCCAGAGACACAATCTCCTCCTCCACTTGCACTTTGGGTTCGAATTCTTCGAAGGTCCTTTCGGCTATAGCCTCAGGCCACAGCTTCTTCCATGAAGAGGTAAAGGTCCTCGTTGTAACACCTAGCCAAGCCTGATCAATAATTCTGAGGCATATCACGATGTTAAAGTGGTCCTTCCAGTACTCTCGAAGGGTGAGGTTTGTGTTCTCTGTCATCTGAAAGCAGCGCCGGAACAGGTGCTTAGTGTACAGCTTTTAAAAATTAGAAATAACCTGCTGATCCATGGGCTGCAGGATAGGAGTGGTGTTGGGTGGTAGGTAGAGAACCTCAATCTTCGTGGTTCGATGGGTGAGCAGGAGCATTGTTGAGGATTTTCCACTGCACAAAGAACTAACATGACATCGGGTTTGCCGTCCACATAAATTGCAGTTGCTCTTTTAAAATCTTATGTGACTTAAAGGCTCTTGGGTTTTCCGAATGGTATACGAGCAGAGGCTTGATCTTGCAGTCACCACTCGCATTGGCGCACAGTGCGAGAGTTAGTCTATCCTTCATGGGTTTGTGGCCTGGCATCATCTTCTCCTCTGCCGTTATGTAAGTCCTATTCGGCATCTTCTTCCAGAAAAGCTCTGTCTCATCACAGTTGAAGACTTGCTGGGGGATGAATCCTTTGGATTCTATTAGTTCAGTAAAAGTTTGGAGATAATCCTCAGCTGCCTTCACATCCGAACTTGCTGCCTCATCATGCCTGACAACGGAGTGAATGCTGGTCCTTTTCCTAAAGTTGTCAAACCAGCCTCGACAGGCTTTAAACGAGTCTCCCGATGCCTCGTCCGTGGAAGTGCGCGGGGTCTGATTCAGCAAATCACCGTAAATTGCTCGTGCCTTCTCGCATATGATGCCCTGTGTTAAGGTATTGCCTTTAAGCTGCTTCTCCGTCACCCAAACCATCAGCAGTTTCTCCATCTTTTCATGGAGCTCTCTTAGAGCCTCTCTTCCGGAGCTTAAAATTATTGTAACGCCCTTAGTTGGCGTCATACCCTTTATCAACTCCTTCTGTTTACGCACAGTACATATCGTTGAAGTACTACGCCCGTACTGCCTCGCCAACTCAGCTACTCGCACACCTTGCTCATTTTTTCTATGATTTCACGCTTTAATTCAATAGACATCACCTTCCTCACCTTTCCACTCACTTTCTTCGGACCCATGGCTATAAAAAAAAATATGATAAAGTATGCAAATGCACAAAAAGCACAAATCCCTAGAAAAAATTATCAAAGATGCTTCGACTGTAGGGTAAACAAACACACTGGGGGTGGGGGGGGGGTGCGTGGGATAATGATGCGAGACGCACGAGGCGCAGTAAACTGGTGAGTCGTGTGCAGCCGGCCGTTCCTCGTATCTCAAAATTTGCTCGTATTTCAAAGCAAAACTTCGCTCGCTCGACGGCTCGTATCTCAAATATCTCGAATGTTAGGGCACTCATACCTCGAGGTACCACTGTATAACTATATTGATTTATATTACTAAAGCGATGTATTGATTTTTGCGAAAAGCTATTTCTAATTTCATTAATCGTTGAATTCACGATTGATTACATGGGATTTAAATTTGTCATGATTGCGTAAGCAATGGGGAGAATACATATTTTATGATTGGTTAAAGTGGAAGAAGTAGCAATATTTAATAACTCATACTGCAATAATAGATATACTGTACAGAAATGCTTCATACACAGTAGAAATCCAAATTAATTATTGTATTTATTCCCTCGGAACACCTAGATTGAAACGAGTGACATAAAAAGGTACTGCTATTTATTTTTAACCATCGAAGGAATGTTCATTATTATTATGAAAAATAAAGCGGAGTGGAAAAATACAGCAGTAAAATACGCGATGGAAATAAATCTTGAAATGTAGATATCAAGTAATTACTTGTTCAGAGGCTTACACTGAGAATGATGCGGAATCATATTCAATAGCTTTTGCTACCATTCACTAAACTTTCAGGTACACACGGGGAAAAATATTAATTTTAGAATAAATAACACAACCCACGTTATTTTTAGAGATGGGAGCTGTAGGTATACAAGCGAAGCAGTGAAAAATATGCAAGCATTCATTCTGGAGAGAGAAGATAAAAATGACCAACCACCCATATGGACGGATATGCTTTCACTGGTGGCAGGCTTATTGAAAAAATAACCGGGAAGGAATGCAGATATACTGCCGTATCGTATTCCTACAACCCTACCTCTTTCGATTACACCTCTATTTTTTTACCTTATGAGAATGAATGTGTTTGTCACAGCTTTTCATATCCCATTCATTTCCTAATGCTAGAGCAAAACGCCAGTGAACTCCCATTGAAAACTTCTCTTTTAATGCTTTACCTGGCCACTATAAGTCTCTGTATCATGGAGAGTGGGCTCTGCAGAGAGCCTAATCTTTCAATCAGGACCATGGGCGTGGTACTTACGTCATGCCTACCGTTTACCATGTTCCCCGAATTTTGGTACGTTCGAGAACCGAGACAGGGATATCGTCATCATTATCATTCATTCCCAGCATTAGTTGACTGCAGCCCTCAATTTTCCCCTGTCACATACTAACTGTGATGTTTGGAAGCTTAAATTAATCCCAGATAAATGTAGTGTGATGTCTATTTCCCTGAAGAAGGTCACCCATCAATTTAATTATACAGATTTAAACACTCTCTCAAACGTGTCTCAACATCTAAGGACCTAGGTATTCTCACAGACAATAAAATAAATTTTTCCCCACACATACAATCCATCAAGTCTAAAGCAATGTCCCTCTTAGGCCTCCTCTATCGTTTCACCGAAATCAATGACCCCCGAGTACTTCGACCTTTCTTTTCTTCTATAATTCTTCCAATTCTTACCTATTCCTGTCCTAATCTGGTCTATCTCTCCTAAAACTAATCTCTCCTCCCTGGACCGTGTCTGCAATTTCTTTGCTAAAATAGTTAAATATAGATTACCACATTTTCGTAATACATCAACCGATGCTATTCTCTCCTCCCTCTCCATCCCTAATCTCACCACCCATAGACTCACAGCAGACTTAAAACTATGTATAATATTCTAAGTTCCACTATCAACTGTCCTGAATTTCTCTCCTTTATCAATTTCAAAGTTCCATCCCGCCCAACCGGTTCTTATCTTTTACTCCATTTATTCCCTCGGAACACCTAGATTGAAACGAGTCACATAAAAAGGTACTGCTATTTATTTTTAACCAGCGAAGGAATGCTCATTATTTTTATGAAAAATAAAGCGGAGTGGAAAAATACAGCTATAAAATACGAGATGGAAATAAATCTTAAAATGTAGATATCAAGTAATTACTTGTTCACAGGCTTACACTGAGAATGATGTATGCCTATTCCTAGACTTACGTTTACTAACGTTCTCTTTTCTTCCGCCTCTCCTCTATAATGAACTCCCCCCCTCCACACATTGATCCCGTTGCACTTCCAATTAAATCCTTTATAAGCCGGTCTCTTTCGTATATGTCAACGCACTAGTTGTTTCCGTATGTTTTCGTTTTTTTTTCTTTTTCTTTTAATTTCATCATTGTTTCTTCTAATTAAATTTGCTTGTATATGTCCTCAAAAATATGTATTGTTACTTGGCCATTATAAAATGATACCCTGCTGTATGTGGCTATCTTTCTTTAAAATTAGAAATAAAAATAACTCCAATTGTAGCTCTTCAGTTTCATAGTATTTTTTAGTTGGCTGTGTACTTGTATTTGCCCCTCGGTCTTCCCTTGTGTTATGATCCCTAAAAATTTCGTTGTGTCTCAAATTGTGGCAATTCCATCTGAACCTTTCGTACATGATAGTTCTCTTTCTGGTTTTCTCTTCATCTCCACACTTTCTCGTTTCTGATTATTTCAGTCCTTTTGATCTTCAACATCCGCCCCCAGCACCAAATTTCGAAAGCCTTTATCCTCTTCTGCTCCCGCTTTCCAATGGTATATGTCTCGTAATTCCAGCTAGTTACTGGTATTAGAGCTGTGAACCCTTTATCGATATTCCAGAAATAGTGCTTCAAATTCAAATGTATCGTCAAGTTACTCGGTAAAGAGTAATTTTCAATTCGCGAAATGTTTTGTAATCCAGAAGAGTTTAGTAAAACTTTCCGGAAAATCCATGGCCAAAAAAAAATATTTGCAATGTTTTGTGACGCTACCAGGTAGTGTTGCGTCTTTATAATTTGTTTATAATACCATAACGACGGTGCAGAAACTTGAGCACACAAGCAAACGGGACTTAACGGGACTTTCTCAAGACTTTTGGGCAATGACTTCAAGTAAAGTAGTGTATGACTGTAGGCTTTTCCGGCGAATGATGTTAATGAAGACTATCGGGTTTCACAATGAGTCAGGTCCTCCACAACCTTGGACGTTTTGACGAACGACTCATCTATCTTCTTCAAGGGACCAAGAATCCAATGTAGAATATTGTAGATTGGATTCTTGGGTCCCTGAAGACGATAGGCGTGTCGGTCGTCGAAACGTTGGAAGTTATGGAGAACCTGACCCGGTGTAAAACCTGAGATCTCTTAATTTACAAAGTGAACTGTGTTTGGATAATGCTAAACTCTAAAATTGCCTGTTAATGGTCCATGTCTCGTAATTCCAGCAAATTATTGATAGGCTGTAAAACCTATATCGATGTTCAACAAATAACGGTTAAATTCAAATGTACCGTCTCGTTACTCGGTGAAGGGTGGTTTCCAAATACAGAAGAATATAATAAAACTTTCTGAGAAGTCTATGTCGAACAAAACCATTCACCATGTTTTGTGACACTACTAGGCAGTGTTGTGTCTTCATATTTTTCTTATAATACCGTAACGACGGCGTTGCAAACACTTGAACACACTCAAAAGGCAACTAATTTCAAAAAACATTTTGGCCATGTCTTCATGTGGAGTTGTTGTTCCATCAGTATTCTGTTTTATGGCATTAGCTTTTGACTGCAAAAATATTAAAAATTAAATTCTCTGGTATATTGTGCATCACCTCTATTCTCTAAATCACCTTTTTATTGAACGGGCATGAGTTCTGAGTATAACTCTTATATTTTCTATAACATTACTAATAACTATTACACAGCAACAAATAATAACTAATCACAATTACTTACACCAACAACAATTCATTCGCAGCACAGTCGTAGTGATGTTGGAGCAACTATGGAACTTAACCATGGTGTATGGTAATGCAAATTGGCTTTCACTAAAGGCTGAGGCAACATGAAGCATGAGGAGTCTTAAATTCCTGCCTGGAGGTTTACCAAAACGCCATGACTCTTGCAACGCAGTAAGAGATATTCTACAGTCATTTCGTCTCTGATATCCAGTATAAAACGTGTAGATACAAAATACGACATAGTTTAGTTGTTATTCTAGTCAAGTTTTATATATTTTCTCAGCATAGATATGCCAAAGAAGCTATCTCCTACTATGCATGTACTCCAGTGTGAAACCCACTTTTCATTATTTATGACACTCTAATTATTAACCATATCATGTCCAGGTTCCATTGTCTATACTGGCGTTATTGACAGGAGGTCACTTAAGAGTCAGTAATGTATGGAGGTAATAGGTGACCTATGGCCATATACTACGTTTTCATAAAGCTAAGAATAAATAAATAAACACATCAGCTTTCACAACTTTCGATGATGGCAGTACTATGCGGAAACACTGATCCTATTAGCCATGTCTAGCATATAATACAATACCATATCTTTATTTCATCATACTGTACATCTCAAGAAGGATCGCTATGGCTCTTAGTCATTACTGATGGCACTGAGCTATCCGATTACATTCCTTCCCACCCCAAAACACCGATGGTGCCTTCAATGTCTAACCTGCTTTTTTATACCCCTGCACCCTTTCCACACGTTGTTTCTTTGCTTTCCCATAATTTAATATTAACGGACTTTTATAATTTACACTTGATTTTAAACTCTTCCAGAATTCAAACATCTGATAGGATTTTTGTTAAAAATGCATTACCATTTATACATTTCGGGCAACGCCGCATCCAGTATAGTGCTTTGCCACTCCATGAGGACCACCATATCACCTGGATGCTTCCTTCACACTATACGCAACAAATATTCACTAACATCAACACGCCTCAAACCTTAACGCAATGAAAAAGATATATTATTATGGAAACATATATTGAAACTTTGAATGAAAATAGTTTCGTTTTTGCCAGACTTCCGGTAGGCGAGAAAAACATGCACCACTAATTAGGCAACAAAATATCTTTTTGCAAATATAATGAAAGATTTTAATCTCTAATAACACAAACTCTTCATTCTAGGTTTACAGAAAATATTCTGCATAGTAAAAGAGAAGTTGAGCTTTTCGATAGCTCAAATTTTACTATTGTAAGACTAGCAGAGGCAAAATGATGGGCACTTTTTCTGCTCCCACCGCAAAATTAGAAACAAAAACACGTAAAAAAAATATATGCTATGGCAAACTTTCCAGAAATCGGAAAAGGCATTTTCATTTTAGAAGTGTTCAAATCCGAGTACACGAAAGAAAAAAATTCGATGTTACTAGTTGCTACTCCCCAATCCACGCCTTAACCAAATAAGGCGCAGACATGAGCCTACGCATTCTCTCCACAACCTCTTCAGCTCTCTCGCTAATCAGAGCAGTTTCCGTTTCAAACCCACGCCCTTTCGCAGGATAACTCACCCCTTACCTGCACGACCTACGTCCCAAATCCCTTCGTCCCCTCCAATCTCATATAAACTCCCTCCAATGTGGTCGCAAGGTGCCACACCTCCTGACATGCCAGGCTAAAATCCGTCTTTCCGGCATACATTTTCAATAATACCCAAGTAGACAGCACTACGAGCTTTGAATGAAGCAAGAGTCCATTAAAAATTAACGAAAAAATAACTATTTACGTAATTAAATTTCGGGGAAGAACTTTTCAAGATAAAGTGAAATAATGGAAGATCCATGAAATTGACTCTTGTACTTTTAAACAGAATATGTCTTCGCTATAATAGTTCAAGTGATTCCGTAGGAGTTTTTAGCAAAAATGTATCAAAATGTCACATTTTTTAATCACACATAAATTTTCTCCACTCATATCAGCAATATTTCGGGCTAACCTTAATGGAGATAACATTTAGACGGGTGACGAAAGTTCGGTTCCTCACGAGTTTTGTTTGCGGTTTTAAGAGTACATGTTACAGTTATAAAAACAGGAATTCAAAAGAAAAAAATGCTGATGTATGACTTTAGGCTTTCCCGGCGAATGTATATTTTACGTTGAAATAAATGTAAAAATGATGCTTTTTCGACCATGTGCGGAAAAACTTTGCCTATGTGTTTCAGTTGTGGAATCATGTTGTTCAATAGAGATACCTAAGGTTATAAAGCTGGAAACTAGTTAATGGAATTCCTAAGACAGGCTTTTTATTCCCCATTTTCCCCAGCATGCATTCGATATTCAAAACATAAAAGCCAATATTAATGTATCACCGATATCCAATAATTCAGCATTATTTTGGAAAATGCATGTGATCTACAAAGGAAAGACTATTCAATTAATCTCTTGGAAATATTTTCATCGAATACAGATATTTTCTGTAGCGTTTCAGCAGCATGAGCCCTCAACATATTTACTTCGATCAATTTTACAAAAACTTACAATCCCACAATGAGATGCAATGGAGCAATTGCAATAAAATTGCTCCATTTCATCCCATTAATTTCCCATTATTCTTCCAGTATTTTTTTTTAATATTAGGCTCCATATCAAATATTTTTTTGCAATTTCAGTGAAATTTGACGAAGTTAAAGACGGTTTAAGTGAAAATTTTTAAGTCTTAATAAATAATCTTAAATAAATTTGCACCTTTTCTGAAATATTCTTAGATATCAGTATATTTTGCCCAATCCATAAATTTTCTGAATTATTTTTCATAACATTTTGCACTATTACCCTTCGCTTTAAAAGGCTGTGGTTATTTAACTCAACCTCGTAAAGACAAGTTTCAAACAAAAATTGCTCACATAGTAGAACATACGATTGTTTCGGTAAAAGGCAGCTGCGATGCTTCCAAAACTTAAGGAACGGATATTTATAGTTTGAATGGAATTCTATGATATATTAGAACCATGGGCTATCTCAGTAATACGAATATTCTGGATGATCTTCGAGATTTTACTATCAAATAAAGGCGCAGCAGAAAGCTCTCCAAAAGATTCCATTGCAAATTAAATTTTTCCCTAATTTTCGCAGTATTAATTGTTTTTTCCTCAAATAATACCATAAAAGAGATATCTCTTAAAGCAAGGGTACATATTCTGTCAGTAAATTCATCAAATCTGAAAGAGGTAGAGTATTATGGAAATGGATCCAAATGTGGAGATAACTTCATTATTGGAGAGTGCCCGAATAATAAATTTTCAAAAGAAAGAACAACTTGGTGACATAAAATTCCTTCTGAGAAAGTTTTGTCATTTTAAGTTACATTTGTGTAAATAATGATAAGAACCTAAACAGTGAAGGTAGTTGTGAAATTACTTACTTTTTTATGCAATTCTTGAAAGTAAATTGGTAAGGATGATGTTTTCCATAATGATACGATTATCAATTCTGCCTTATGATCAAATATCTGTTTTACCCAAGTTTGCACGGGCTGCTGCACGTTATTTGTGCAGTAATGCTTTATTCTTTATTTAGCTAAGACAATGAAAAATTCGGAAGCACATTCATTTCCGTATAAATGGGAACAAATAATGCAAAGAGTTCCTTTAGAAGCTTAGTACATATGAAAAATCAACGAAAGAATAATCAGTAGCGTTTACAGAATAAAATTACTACAGTATGTTTTTTTATATAAGAGTTTAACTCGCAACAGAAAATTTTGAACCTAATAACGTTTCAGAACAACTTTATATCTCTAGGCTGAGTTTTTATGCAAAACAAAATTTCTGAAAATTATCTAGATGCCTATAATTATGAGACATTTTCTATGCTCTTTTGATACTTCTGTCATACTTGTGTGCATGAGGTTGATGGGTTTAATTGTAGGCAAGGCTATCGTCATTCGTCCTCACAAATCATTGTAAGTATAAAGATAATAATTATAATAATTAGAATTATGTAGTATATAATCAGTAGAGCTATCAGTAAATGTTGTTAATCATGTACCATGTTAAATCAACGTTAGAACTCATCTCATCCCTTGATGATAAGCCTTATGTATCGTTTCGGAAATAAGAATGCTTGAAGTGTACCTTTGGCCGACATTTTTCAATTTTGATCATTGATATGAATTACACTTGAGAGGCTAGCATAGCTGGCTGGTGCGTTTATACTTGTTTTTTATAAGTGTATTTTACGAATTCTCTGAGCATATGGATCAGAGAAGATTATTCTCGTCTCGAATTCTATGCCGTTAAATGAAGTGCCTTTTCCAATGAAAATGCTCTCGGCGACAGTCATATGTCTGAGAACCGTTGTGGCTCTTCTCCAGTCATTTCGAGGAATAGAATACGTAAGCAAATGGCTGGAAAATTTAATTCTCTGAAAGTGTGAATGCTGCACTACAACTTCAATAATTATCTCAGATGACCCATTTCCCATGAAATTCCTGAAAAAATGATTGAAATAGTTGCCAAATGGTGATATCATGACTGTTTTTATATATATGCTGCTTTACACCTACTTGATGGAAACAATACCAATGTGTGAGAGAAGGAGCATATAAATAACAAATTCAACCAAGAGCATTACAGAAGGTACTCATTTTATGCAATTCCAGCTACTGGCCCGTTCTCACTTACGGTTCACGCTCCAGCGAACATTTTGTTGTAAGTTTCATTTGTATCACATTTTTACTCGCTACTCGTTTTGCATAATACGCTGCAGCTATACGCAAACAGACGTGAAGGAATCTACATTATGGATAGCTGTATCGTTAGGTCTGTATGTCTCATGTATAATCGTTTATAAATAATTAGGAAAATGTTTATCGATACATGCATCGTGATAACATAGTTTATACATTAGAATGTAACATCTCGAGACACTCAAATAATTATTGTGCAGTCCTAAGTGCTATTTATACATCTACATTTGGCTGATTATTTTTAAAAGATAATCGAAGTGTCATGTTATGTTGTCTTATAATGAAATATATTATGAGAGGTTTCTCAAAGTACCATTTTATAATAACTAGACGATGTTGTTACCAGAAAAGTTATTTTTAAGTATCTCTTCTTCTTGTCCAACTTATTAAATTGTCTGTTAGAATTTATGTGCGGATGAAGTTATTTCGCATTATGTTATGATATAGGTTAAACAGCATGGACTTTTTCAACAGTTTCACCAAAACACTAAATGGCTCTATTTTATTTACTACAATGGTCTCTCCTTAGATTTACACCAAAGACAGTACCATATCATTTGTGAAATTGCAATGATTGGAAAATTGGCTCTCCCTAGGTTAATCTCTCTTAGTATCACTCATCTTCGTAATATTACGGGTTGATGTTCTGGGTGATGATTTTGTGTTCATTGCGAAATATTCATGTCTAATTATTTTTCAATAGGTGTACTACCCCTCTATTATGCTACGAACTTGACATATTAGAAGGTATTTTCTTCTTTCAATGAACTACTGCCAATTGACTGGCTACAGCGAGATCGCTTATGTCATAGAATGATATTGTAGTTAAAAACTTGGAAGCTGAGGAAAGCAGATGAGAAAAGAATATAAGCCTTGAAGAAGTTGTATTGATGGGTGGAGCACGTGTGATACACAGAGAGGTAAAAATATGGAGAAGGGCTAGGTATTGTGGGTGAGGATAGGAGGCTCATTAATCAAATTAGGAGGTAGAGTGAGTGGATGAAGCAGGTAATGCATGGCAATGGGATTAGCCGGGTAGAATGAGAGAGAACGCTGTCGAGTAAAAGAGGAATTAGCTCCTGATTATGAAGGAGAAAAAGAATAGAATATTTTCAAACTACGCGAAGGAGGATAAGAAATATACCAAGCTGAAGAAGCCTATTTCATTAAAAATATAATGCACCTTCGCGTGTGAGAAATAGACGAGCATAGCTATAGCATGACTATAGCACTTCTGTATACGTCCATAACCACCCTATTTGGCAAGCAATACAGTAAGATATCAACCTTGTACAAGCTCATAAATGTTTTTAAATTCACCGATCGAATTCAATGTCTATAGAATTATTTCCATGTTAATATTAAATGCGTCAAATATACCTTTAAATTGGCTTAGTAGATGTTGTTGATTAGAATTGAAACAGAAATTTATTGGTGAATTTTAAAAATACCAACAACTTTTATAAAGTTATTTATATTCATAATACTTAAATTTTCATAATTTGTTAGTGGTGCGACGATGGAAATATTTTCGAGGGAAAGAGCTCAGCTGCTGCAAGCGAAAATATTTCTTCAGACACTCGCCAGAAGGAATGTAAAGGCTTTTCAAAATTAGGATACGCTACCCCTTTCTTATGGAAGCGTTTTTGGGATATGGCGAATGTTTTGATCGCATTAGCGGGAGGCACATCAAAGGTGAGTCGCGCACTGCCAGTGTAGGAAATCAGGTAAAAGCTCCCGGAGTCAGCCGCCCCCATTGCTGCTTCCTCCTGCTCACGAGCTGAATTCGAAGGGATGTTGAAGAGAGGATGGAGGAATGAAAGTCCATTACGACTGGCAGGAGAAAATTCGTTTACGCAAGGGTCTCTTCGCGGAAGCACATGACGGACCCGGAGAAACACACAGGAAATATCAAAATGAAAGGGGCAGGAATAAAGGGAGAGTGAATTGGTGAGAAAATATAGAATGCGGAGAGTTAATAGAGAGAAAATTGGAAAGGTAAAAGAAGAAATGCTAAAAAACCAATAAAGGTGAAAATACCAAAGTTTCCTACTTAGTAACGCCTAAACGCCTGTGCAGATAGAGACTTTTCAGACACCGGGAAAAGCTTCAAAAGCTGCCGGCAATAGATGTCATATGTACGCTAAAAATGTAGATTACAATTGTACGGACAACGTTTGCCCTCAACCGATATTGACAATCGAGGAAATTGGAGAATATTATGTAACATTACATCGTTGTGTTGTATAAACATAAAAATTGATGGCATAAAATAGCCCGCACTTGCTTTAATAGTCGGAATAAACTTTTTCTCGTAGAAATGTTTACTCACTATTTTCCTCATTTCCTGGATAGATCTGGTTTGGTTGCCTTTCGTTTACTTCCACGAATTAGAGGATTAATGTACACCTGCATCCTATGCCACCTGGTGGCATTAAAAGTAATCTCGAGCAATTGTCAAGAAATAGTTTGTGTGCTGTGTTTGCTGCCATATCGGGATCAGTGATGGATATAGATAGATGATAATGTATCTAGAAGAATGCAGAAAACTAAATATAGTTTTGAAAGAGTACTTAGTCTTTCAAGCATCAAGTCAAATAAAAAAGAGACTTAATTTCAACTGTTTTAATACTGTTTCCCAGCTTTGTGTGTACAAAGAGGTAACATCTCTCGATGGCGATGATATTTCCATCGAATTTTAACCTATGTGACATTGTAATGCCAGCCATTGATCATATAACGTAAGCTGTCAAGTAAAATAGTTCTCATGTTATTAAACCTTGAAACATCTGGGAAATTATCATATCAAGAAATTCCTGGAAAATCCATGGGACATTGGTGTAAATTATGAAAAATATAGTAAACTTCTTGGCATATTTTAGGAGCTCACCACTAGTCATTTTGATGTGGAAGATGTCACAATTCTTCTCTGGAATTCTAATAACTTCGAATGTACTTCAATACTTTGGCAACAGCAATTTTTCTGCAAACTCTTAGCTGCTAAGTTATGCACCTTATTTATACGGTTAGCTTTTAGGCAACACAAAAATGCATGTAGGGCGTGACAGTGGGAAATGTGATACAAATAAGGAGTATCTTATTTATGTAAAAGAGAGAAGAGCATGTACTTAAAATAATGAAAACATGCGGTTAGCGTACTTCCACCTTCGTTTAAAGAATAACGACTTTTAAATAGTCTTCTATAGTAAATTTATACATTTGCCTGGAAAACGACAAATAGGTATTACTCATCAAGCATTGCAATTAAACTAAGTCGTAATTCTTGATACTTGTAATGTATAACAACCTAGACCAACATATGGCTAGTAATTTTCAGACGTTCTGAATTATTATTGAAACTAAGAATCTTCCCTTATAAAAATGTAAACCACGGGGAGTTACTATTATTATTATTAAACATTATCTATTAATCAAACACACCACCCTTTGCGTTTGCCTTTTTCCGATATTCATGGTGAAAGCGTTTTTTCGAAATTAAACTTCTTTACATGGAGTTCCACATTTAGAAGGAACGTACTTGGCCCAGCCTGAAATATATTCAAACCCCATATATTAATAATGCACTTCCGGCCCTTGAATGTTAAGTACTTTTTTTGGTAATGAGGGTAAAATAATATAATGCTCATGCGACGCCTATTAAAATTGGCGGCGTATAAAATCAGTGGTGGAAAAGTAAATATATTGTTCCCTATAGTTCAGTATTGCCTCATTATTTTAAGTAGTAGTAATTGGATTTTTACGAACTCCACTAGCTCTGGCCACACTGGCCTAGTCACAATGGCCATTCTCTTTGGAAAACCGCAGCACTGACAGATACTTTCCCTGAGCTATCAACTTCTGATGCAGATGGATAGAATGTAACCCAATGCAATATTTCCTCCTGCTCATTACTGTTTAAGCGTATTAAAATGTTTTGCATGTAGGATAAATGGTAACAGCAAGATGAAGTTGACATGGTTAAATCAAATCCGTTTGTTATAAAATGCAACAAATTCGGTGGTACTGATTTCTTAATTCCTATGAGGATTGTATGCACCATTACCTTTTCAGGTTTTAATACAACACCTCGATTATGAATTACTAAAGAAATGATACACAATCATTCAATGAATTAATACATTTCCTTTAAAACATATTATTTAACTATTTATTAGGCATAAATTTGCTAATAAGAGTGAACAGGGTGGGGTTATGGCAAACATGAAGTTTATGAGGCAAACATTTATTTAACCACAGTTTAGGGAAATCTCAATGTATATCGTCATATCAGCAACTGAAAAAAGGTCGTTTTCCCTCAAATCCAGGTATTATTTCAACTTAACCCAGACAGTGTAATTTAATGGGTTTCTAACAAAACGTAATAGGAACCCTGAAGTGTCACAAGGAGTATTAAAGATACCATTAAATTTCTAACGGCGGTGATTCAGGTGAAAGACTAGCACCACTCAATTATAAAGAACCAATTTCACTAGTGAAACGGTAATTAACGCAAAAGTATGGGAGGATCTTGTTCTTTCCATGAAAATGTTTTTACACCAACGCATATTTCAAGCAATGTCTTTGAATAGGTATCAATCGAAAAGAAGCAAAGAGGCTTCATCGATCCAAAAACAGAGTGCCATTTATATATTCAGAGAAAGGCTTCAAAACCTTAATTGTAATAAATAAATCAAAGTTTAAAGATTAATTATCTTCCCAAAATCACTGATTAAAAACAAACTATGAGGATATCTCTGGAAAAGGAGAAGAAACTGGCATTTTAACCCATTAACGCCCATACTTTTTTAAATAAACTTTTTATTGAAAATTTGTTAATTATTTGTTTAGAAGGGTATTTAGAAGCAATATGGATGATTTTTAGAAAAATATCTCTTAACGGTTGCAAATGGTGGACTGTCCTAAAAATAGGACGCTGGGACTATAAGGTAACATTTCACAAATTAGAAAAATTATATATAAGAACGAATTTGAATGAAAAATATTATTATTACGTTTGTTTTTACATTTGTATGCAATAACAACTACAAAAACATATTGAAAATGAGAAAAAAGAAACATGAATTTATCATTTCTTGGTGTGATAAGTTGTGAAACAGTTCTTGCACAAAGTTACTTCACATTTTTTTACAAAAGGTGAGAGGTTTTGCATTGCAGTTTTCTCCCTGGCATCTCCTTTGTTTGTCTCGTCTTGATACAAGGTGATCTTTTCCATCGTATCTAATGTCTGGGATGGATGTTGAAGAGGATGTGTTGGCTGCTCTCCCTTGCTTTGAAGTGTTTCTTTTCAAATAAGCAATGGCGACATTTCTTCTGAATTCAAGGAGGTCCATGGTAGAATGAGAAACCCTATTGTACACAATCCAGGCATTTACAATTGCCATGTCAAGCATTCTTGTGAATAAACACCAATACCACTTTTTACCACGAATGGACACATCGTACTTTCCCACTAACCAATCATGGTGGTCTACTCCACCCATGTACTTGTTGTATGATTTGATGGCATTCGGTTGTGGAACAGACAACTTCTGCCTTGACGTCCTGCTCCAACGTGATGCATGACTCAGAGGATGAACAGTGTCAAAATTTGTCCCAATAGCGACACAGTTGTTGTCGTTCCACTTCATGAACAGAACTTCTCCTTCTGAATCAAACGCAGAATCAAAAGTGCCCCTGGGCTCCTTAGACAATTCCTTGGAATCTTTCAAAGGGCATTTGCACAGGCGGTTCTGCCTCAGTGTACCAGAAGCTCTAAAACCAACATCTCTCAAATGAATAAGCAAATCTCTGCTGGTAAAGAGATTGTCGAAAAACACCCAGTGACTTGCCGGCTCTTGGACAGGGTCCAACATATTTAGAACAACGCGGGACCCTAATGCCAAATCATGTCTCTCATTCTGAGCTACTTCCTTACCACAGTATAAGTCGAAGTGGAAACAAAAGCCACTTGATCCACACAGTGCCCAAAATTTGTATCCAAAACGGATCGGCTTCCCTCTGATAAACTGCTTCAATCCGTGGTGACCATAATATTTGGCTATCATTTCATCGACTGCAAGGTGTTTGTCAAATATGCCCCATCTTCTGAAATTCTTATTCAGAGCGACTATTAGAGGGCGCACTTTGAACCCTCTATCGTCTTTATTCTCTTGAACCTTGCTGTTGTCATTGAAGTGCAGCATGCTTTTTAGTTTGAGGTACTTGTTTCTTGGCATTGCATTTCTTACAATATTGATTCCTAAATCACTATCTTCACTCCAATAGTGCCTTTCACTGGGCACTTTGTGATATCCGGACAGCAAAAGTATTCCAAAAAATGTTTTGAGTTCATCGATCGACAAAATGAAATTTGTTTCATTTTTTACTTCTGTGGCATACTTTACAGACTCAGAATTTATCATGCTCATTATCGCGTCATCAAAGAGCATCTCAAATATTTCAAGAGGAGAATTTTCTCCCAGCTCACCTTGCATAGTCTCTGCCATAGATTCTGTGACGTACCTTCTTCTGGCAATTTTGTGTAGGTCGGGACGACTTTTCTCCAAATTGGTTCGCATTTTGTCAGCGAACGTTTCTTCCCCACACCTCGTGATCTTTTCGCTTGTGGATACTCCTCGTCATCTTCCGCAGAAGTTGTGATCTGGCTTTCATTCCGCGGTACTATCTGCAGCAATAGTTCACCAGGAACGTCTGCAACCTCAACTTGGTTCACTTGGTCTTCTTCAAAAATGTCTTCATCACTGACAACCTCATTCTCCGGTGGCAAGACAACTACACTCACATCTGCTGAATTGTCAATATCCTCTTCAAAAAGTATTTGTTCTATTTCACTGATAGTAACACCTTTCCGAAACATGACTCCGAATAACAGCAAAAATACGTAGCAGAAAAGTCGAACTTTCTACTAGCACAAGGCAGTACTACAAATGAATCCCTAAGAGACTAAATGTCTGTTTTATTCGAAACGCCATCTGCCTTTTCTTCCACGAAAACACAGTCATATTCGCCCACCCCCTCTACGTCTACGTCATACTCATACTGGTAACACCTGCCTACCACCCCCTCCCTCCTCCGCTTCTCTGCCTGGGTATATATATATATCTGTATGTTGACAAAACTTTGTATAATTTGACCAAACCTTGTATGTTTTGACCAAACTTTGTACCTGATGCCGAAAAATTATCCCGGGCAAAACCAACCCTTTCAGTCACCTGACCACGCCAAACACCCTAGAGGTGGCTCGCAGGGTAATATGTAGATGTAGATGTAGATGATAAGGTTCTGAGAAACGAGGCATGAGTCATCACACAACGGAAAACACGGCGGTCTACTAACGGGGCCAGTGACGAAGGAAACTGATGCCTTTATGTCCCAGCGTCCTATAAATAGGACGGTACATTTCTCAGAGGTGCCACGAAAATACTAAAGAAAATACGACGCTCCCACCTACGAATATACACCCTGTGATGCATAATAAATATAATCTGATCAATATTTCACATTTGAAATATATGTTCATTGCACAAAATACAAAAATTAGGCTGAGTAACGGACATGAAAAAATTCTTCAAAATCATATCGGCCTAGACCTCTTAAAAAGTTGCGTAAAATAAAAATATAAATAAAACACTCATAAATAAAGATTCTTCTTTCATAAATAATAATTTCAAAAGAATTATATGCCATTAGAAAAATGCAAAAAAATAAAAAGTAAGTGTCCTAATTATAGGACGCTGGGCGCTAATGGGTTAATATCCAGATGCGGGTGCTTTCAAGTGAAGAAACTATCCTTTACGAATATGGACCACAAAGATTTGAATATTTTGATGCTGGTTAATTATTTAGTCGGTACGAAAATACACGCCATCTTAAAGCCATGCTAATATGCTATCCTATCGATAATGTCAACTTTCCAAATGCTTGATGTTGTACACAAAACACAGCACCTAGGTTATTTTCAAGTTAGCGAAAAGGTTAATCTTGTTTAACAGTATTCACACATTAATAGAGCCATGTAGTAGATGAAAACTTCTCCATATAAACCTCTAGAAGAAAATTTTTGTTTTGGAAAAATCATGCTTCGTCATGCCAAATACTCGAGATTGAGCGGAAGTCACTTACTATGGGGCAAATGAATGGGCAAATATACAACGTAAAATTTATTCACCTGGATTGGGATACAAAACTAACATGCCTCGATTAGCACCCGGTGCTTTTACTAATTGTTCCATTTACCTCAGAATTCTGAGGTAAATTTAGTGAAACGAGTACATACTAGATTGAAACATTAGTAGTATCGAATTTCGTGCGCGTGGCGCCACGGTCCCCATGGTTAACGTCAGTATGTGAATCACTACATACCCTTTGAGTTGACTATCTTAACTGTGACTTTGATCTCCGTATTTAGCATCAGACTTCCGAATATATATTGTGAGAGCTATCCAAGAGAAGATGTATAAGTATCAATTTTCATACCAAGAAATCATTCAACCAGAAACCGAGTTTTAGTGAATAAATATTTAAAAGCTTTGAATGCGGTATAAATTATTACAGTAGACAGTCTCAGGAGTAACAAGGCATATCGAAATCTTTCATAGCATGAATGAAAGGTGAATTTATAACTCTGACATTGCCATTTTGTACTTTCATTTCTATGACCATAGATTCGTCGCAAATAAACGTATTGGTTCCTTTAAAGTTTCCTATTTGCATAATGGTTTTAATGCAAATCAGCATCATCACCTGGTGATTCTGATTAATAGCAAAATCATAGCCGTGAACAATAAATTACAATCAGGATATTACGGTGCTGTAAAACCGTCTGTTGTTCCTACCATGAACTATTAGAAAAATGCCTCTTTATTGAAATTCAATAACTGAGGAAGATAAGCTATGTATCGGTGCTGTTACTTTAGGGGTAATTATATCTGATCAAATGACGAAAAAAGTTGAACATGATACATTTAACAGCAGTTTAACGTAACAATTAGGTCCAGGAATGCTTAATTTTAAGCGATCAATATTCACCCCATTAGTTAATTTTTTATGAGCTCCCATCAAATAGACAGGGATAAACAGAACAATAGCTGCACGCATAAAAATCTACTCGGGATATGAACCATACACAACTCCACTGAAAATACACCGATGCAAATATGTATTAGCAAAACTAACGAACAATATCTAATAAGTTTAACTCTCACTCACTCAAGTTAAGCTCACTAATCTGGGGGATTACCAATTAATTTCGTCCTCTTTTAAGAAGATGAACAGAATCCAAAAGCCAGAGAAGTCGTTGAGTAATTAAAACGCATTTTATCAAACGCGACAATGGATTGTTTCTATGGTCCAGCCGGACAAAACCGCACGGTAAACAGCATTACGGCGTCGCTGACTCAAAACGACCACATACTCACTGTAACTGGGACTCCAACGCTTGCTCATTACGCAGTGTGTTATCATGCGCATTTAGTCGCCTGAATTTCTACCCCCGTTTACCGCGGTCACAGACCCAAAACCCAAAAGTGTGAGGGGTGAAACAGTCATGCTGGACAGCGGAACTAAACGGAAATAAATAAATGAAGGGGGAGTAACTAAAACCGACACCGAGTTCATCACAGTTTCTCACCGCTTCATAGGGAAACCATATTGGTTGGACGAGAGCAATGACATCTGTTGGGTGAATAGTAATAGTACGCAGTAGTACGTAGTACGAACGCAAAAAGAATGATTGAAAATTCTCTTAGGGCTTTAATTGTTTTTTTTATTTAACAAAGTGTCAGTCATTGGAATTGAATATTAGAGCATGCGAAAAACAAGTACTGTAACTAAGTCGTGGTTAAGAGCAAATCGTGGTCTACTTGCAAAATATTAGATTTCATAGCTAATTCTAAAGCTTTATAATATTTTTAGTCGAAATGGAAAATCTGTGACTTTGAATTGATATAAGACAGTTACTTTATCCGTGATATTATAGATTTTTACGGAAAACTGCCTTATTAATCGTTAACTAATAGTTCATTCATAATCATGATCATTAATTATATATAGCTGCGATAGGTAGCTGATATCAGTTACCTATCACAGCTGTCATAAGCAGCATAAACGTAGCTTTAGACCCGCTCGAATTGTGGGAAAAATGTGGCTGCATTTTTATCTAACAAATTATAATGCAGTCATTGGTGAAATGATTACTCAGACTCACATAAGGATGTCAAATTGAAAAAAAATAATTGCACATCAGCGACATTCTAAGCTGAATCAACCATTTTTCTGTATGTGTTATAAGCATGTGATGCATTGGCCTAACAAAAAATCACTTTTCAAATATTAACAAAAGGCCTGATTAAATTTCCATCGCAAAACTCAATGATATTCTTAAAGTTACTCGTCAGGATTTTGATGTTTCCGATTATTTCCTTACCTCGCCCAGAATGGAAACTATTTTTGATAATAGAAGTATGAACTTAAATTTTTATGAGTCATTTTTTATTCTTTTAATATGTATATTATTAAGTCATAATTTAACGCACGATTCTATCAGGATTCCTGAACTATTTATTCTTACTGTATATCCTCTTGCAATTGTCTTCTGTCGTGTACAATTGAGACTTTAGTAAGTGTACTCCGGAACGAGAGCAAGGTTTCGATAAAAACCGAGAACCAATACGCAAATTTAAGCAGTTATGTTTTCATAAACGTTTCACCCTACATCTCCCCTTCCTCTCCGGGTACCCTATGCTTGAATATGAATGGAATGCGAAACTCAACAACCGGTGTACACGGATATCCCTTCCTTCCACGGAAGAAAACCTGAAAGATTGCGTCCTCAATGCTTTGCACTGCAATGGCCCCACCATCTCTGCCTGCAGTTTGGCCATTCGTTAATATTCACGGCCCATCAAAGCACCACTGAGATGGGCCTTGTGCGAAGGATCGGCAGAAAAGTTCGCATTCTCCTCTTCGCGTGCACTTGAATGTAAATCATGCAGGGCGCGCTAAGCTTACGGTATTGGAAAGTTGGTACCTTCTATGCAAGGAGTTGGCTGCGTATTAGCCAATGGGGAGCAATTTGGGAGTGAGGAGTGGATGCGACTATGGGTAG
Organism: Pyrrhosoma nymphula; assembly: GCA_963573305.1. Taxonomy (NCBI): domain Eukaryota; kingdom Metazoa; phylum Arthropoda; class Insecta; order Odonata; family Coenagrionidae; genus Pyrrhosoma; species Pyrrhosoma nymphula. The sequence continues at coordinate 42,305,899 of OY754337.1, read as the reverse complement.
TGGACTTCGATTCGTGCGAGTATCGAACGTTCTTTGCTCAAAAAACCCAAGGCCATGGTTTTTTTCAAGCACACTCGTAATTTTTTTCCCATTTTCAAAACTATTCAGGGCAAGATGGGGCTAGGGCAAGGGCAATTCAGGGCAAGATATTCTGACTATGGGGTAATTCTGATCACAATTGTAAAAAATATGGCAAAATCACTATGCTCACTATTAACGCTCAGATCCCATCGTTTGACGCGCTCAAGTTTATGGCGCAGACCTACGTTAGATAGAAGGGATATAGAAATGAATGGAGTCAACAGACAGGCAGGAGGGGAAGGGAGTGAGGCAACGGGAGACAGTGAGGCAGAGGAACCAAACTACTTCGCGAAAATGAAACAAGGTTTTTACGCGGAATGATGATAAACTAAGTTTGCTAAAAACATTCATCATTATGGTTTCGCCAGGTCCAAATCTGGTGATCTCACTCTGAGGCGAGTCAAAACAAGGTGGCAAGTATTGGTGAGTTATACCATTTCTCAATGCGCCAGTGTTATCAGCAGTTAAAAAGAGTTTTACTGACTAACCCTCTACATTAGACTACCAGCCTCCCCCGTTTTACTATATTTCGAAAGCTCCATTGTCCATATCCCAATATTGTCAACCATGTAGCTTCAAGAACATTTTACAATGATACTTAAGATGGATTGGTGGATAATCATCAGATGATTTCATAATTTTTATGATATGTAGTAAGTAACCATATAAAATTTATGTACGAACTTTCGACAAATATTCCGTCGACCATTATTCTGAGTTTGTATAGCTAATAATCGATAGAAATGAGCTGTTTAAGTTATAAAGCTAAATATATTGACTCCATTTTTATTTTCTGGTAGTCTGGAGCTTGTCTTGGTGGTCACACTTAAAGATGTAACAGCTTGTGGTATAACTATATGCCGTTACGTAAAGATGTAGATAGCAATGGCTGAAAAGTCGTAGGTTCAAACTTACTGCACATACTCTGCAACACATCATCCTCGTAATGGTAGCGAAAACAAGGATAAACAGGCAGAAAAATGGAAACATATCAAGGATGTAGTACATTTAACAGATCATGAGGAGCATAAATATGAAAATAAAGTAGTAATTAATAAGTTTGCTGAGAGAATATTAGAGAGTGTCAGTAAACCAATTGTTGGGTGATGATGATAATACGAAAAGTGCCGCTGAATCCGTTCCTTCAGTATGCTTAACTAACACAATCCTCCTTCGTTAAACTCGGAGAAATGGCTGAAATTCGTCAATCTCTCTTCTAAATGGTAAAAAGTTCCATACCAATGAGAATCACGTAGCAGCGATCAATTACAAAACTTATTGTGTTCCCCCTCAGGATTTCAAGCCTAGATATAAAGGAGGCCTTATGCCTCCCCAATAAATAAGTTTGACTGGAATAAAATCATACCATGCTTCAATATAAATCTCCAATCTCTACGAGTTTCTTTCCAATTCCAGTTGTCAAGGAGTTGTTTGTGACATTTCTTAGTTTATCCTGATATGAGCATTTTAAGAAATATTTTATACTAAAAGTTATATTTTCAAGGCTATTATTTATTAGCACCATTGTAGCTTTGACCAATTTGCGCCTGTCACTGTCAACTCCTCATAAGTATTCTTTCATTTTTCTTACCGGATGTCAATACCATAAATTGCTTCTCTTTTTATTTCAGTTTTCATTAGTTTATCCATAACGAATTTATCAGATTCTTGGGTTTCGAATAAACTGCGGAACTTATGAGAATATCCATGACACTCTGTTGGATTAGAACGCTTCATAATTTGACTTCAGCTTTATTATTTTACTAATAGATTTAGTATTTATCACTGCTGAATTATCAGCTTAGGTATTTAACGAAATATATTAACAATAATATTTCCGGATTCATCATTTAATTAGTACCTACATTTCTCTTACGTACGAAATAAGAAGTTCAACATCGAATAGAGCTCTAAAGCTGTTAACCAATCCGAAAATATTTTACAAATTTTAAAACACTTTTAACATAAGGTCTCTTCAATTAATACAACGTGGAAAAAACACTTAAATGGCAGACACCACGCATCGAAAATTTGGCGCATGGGAATAATGAAATGCTTAATTGGGAACTGAAAATATTCAATGAACGAATAAGCCCTGGATAAATTGTTTTTATTGATTATTAGAGGGAAATTATTATTTTTTTTCCATTTTTCCGAGGTCCAAGAATTTTGAATATCAATAAACCTATATTGGTTCGTCATCAGTTTTTCCAGTAGCCAAAAACAGCAAAGGCTGCGTGACACCTATGCCAGAGACAGGATATTCAGTGACATGGATAAGCTCTTTAATAGTAGGTATACTTTGTAGGATACGAATACGTTGTCTTATATTTAGCCTATTCTCACTATCTTAGGAAAAAGCGTGTTGAAGATGCTTGCTATATTTTGTAATGTAAAACTGTTTACTAAGGGTAGGAAATGTCAAAATATCACTATCATATTATTATAGGGTTATTTGGCCTATCCGATCTCCACCGTTTCAATTATTCTTTAAACTTTGTTGGCCCGTAAAAATAATTAATTAATAAGAATAACTAGTGATATGTTGGCACTGCATTGTAGTATTTGCTTGCAATTAATGAAAGTACGTAAGTCTTCTTCTTTGAAAATATATTTAGAACTCTACGTAGTCATTAAAACATATTGCTTGTAAAAGTTTTGGCACAAAAACCTGCACAATCACACACTAATTCTCAGCCCTTCATGGTGTGAAAAGAAAGAAGAGTAAATGGTAGATGTTGGATGAATGATGATGCAAGCGAGATACCAACTTTTCGGAAAGACTTAAAACTTTGTTAATTATTCAACCATGCATGATAACACCTTGAATTTTGGGACACCTTGGAAGATGCATAAATATGAAACCATAAGAATAAAGTTAAAACACGGAAACAGTCACAACTGGAATAACAATGTACGCCTCGGTGACTAACATACTAATATATAAAAATGTTATGGTTTCTGTGTTTGTCTGTTACTTAATCGTGCAAGAAACCCTGAATTGAATGAGCTGAAATTATGTATGAAAATAGCTAACACCTGGTTCAAATATATGTCTATTACCATTTTGAAATTTTTCATCATTTAATGATTACGTTTATTATTGAGACACTTAAAAGTCCTCTTTTGAAATCTTGGGGAGAAGGACATATGTTGGCAACTTAAATACTTATTTTAGCACGGATGACTGCTGTAGTTAGTAGATGTGACTTAAACGTAAAACGTGAAACCTTTCCTTGGGAAATATAGGATGAATTGAAATTATTACTCACAAAATTATTTTAGTATTAATTTCTTCGCCTTTTTCATTGTATTGTATTGGTCAATTTAAAAGTCACTATTTCACCACCAACAATTATGCACATTAGTGACTTTTAAATTGACCAATACTCAAAGAAGAATAGGTATTATTTATAAGTGGTAAATATATACATTATTACGATAATTATTTATATTTGGAGCACATAACGAATATGCCTAAGAGCAGAAAGAATAATATTTCTCAAAATCTGGCAAAATTGCTTTCTTTGCGGAAAAACGAATCTGAAGAACTACGAGAACAGCGACCACAGTTGAATACCGTGAGACACGATTTTCAACGTGCTTCAGAAGCCCTTGAGGAGCGTCAGGCGTAAGATAAAAATGTGTACTTACGTGAAGCTTATTACGGTTTCGTTACATCAATTGATAATTCGAACGTGGTATCAATTGGTATCGGAAAAAATCTTGCTCAACTCGAATAAGGAAAAAATGATAGAAGTTTATGATGATCGTCCCCACACCCCCCTCGCGAAATTAAAATATTTTTTATGTATTACTGTTTTAAATATAAACCGTATCAGCAAAATATATTTATGCCTTGCATCATCATGCAACAAAATGAGCAATTTTCACATCATAAAAATATTAAGATGAGAAATGAGAAGTCATACTCTTTCGTATGAATAAAACTTATGTCTTACTTTTATATCTCCCATTAAGAAAAAACTGGCATTTCTGATTGTAAATAATAAACCATTATCCACTGTAACCAATTGAGTGTAAGTAAGTAAGTAATGACTTATATCTTTTCGCCCATATTCTAGTAATCGAATTGAGATTATTTAGGTTGATAGGCCTTACATCCATAGTTATTTTTGATTAAAAATGTTATGTGACTCTCAGTACACATTCTCACCATTAAAGTAGGGCGATTTTGTGAAGTAATGCTTCGAATACTGATTTACCTCTCGGAATGCCCTCATCTGCGTAAACTTTCCACCCCACTCCGTAGCATCCAGAAACTTCTCCACCCCACTGCCATACTCCCCTACCTCTCATCCATTTTAAACATACCCCTTCTCTCCGGATGGCGAAGTCCGGAAACACCGCCCGCAACGGCCACCAAGACAACTCCCCCACTCCACGTCACTATCCGTTCCCAAACCCCTTCGCCAGCACGGGCGTTAATATTCATTTGTTTGTGCGCTGTCGCCTTTTAATTTGCGGGCGGTAACAACGAGATCATTGTCGGAACCCATTACGAAAACCGCTCTCGTAGCTGTGGTCCCCCCTTTTCGTCGTTCGACTGTTATTTCTCGTCCGCCAGTGTAACTTCGCTACCCCACACGCCACCATTGCCTGGGACGTACAGACGTACATTGAAGGGAGGGCCGTGAACAATTTTTTTGTAAAAAAAACTCGTATTGACGCGTACAGCGTCGTTCGTATGGGCACGTTCTACGGTCAGCCAATTCAAAAGAAAATAAATCCAGGGCGAGAGTACAGTGGGGTGTTGCAATCACACCTCCGTTGCCGCCGCCCCCCGTTGGTACGGATATTCATTGAAATAACGGGAGTATACGGAGTGTAGCTGCCGCTTTTAAAATGTCGGGACCTCGATTGCTTTTATTTTCTCTTTCTCTGTCGCTTAAAGCGAAAAACCACCCCTTCCATTTCGACCCCAATTTGTTTGGACCACCAATTCTCCTGTCCGCGTCGAGGTGATATTCGTGTTGACAATTTTTTTTATTATTCACGCATATATTTCACAACTCGACACCGTTCCATAAAAAAAGAAGGGTCTCGATACATACACAAAAGAGCTCATCATTATACGTCGCAAACATTTACATACTCACGGGTCTTAATTCCGTATCTTTATCGTGCGTAAGATTGCATTTTCACTCAGAAAACTGGATTATTTTGTTTGCGATATTTTCAAAGCAGTTTATGCAAATGTGGACATGTGTCGTTCTCGTAAAAGCATATAAAACTCACAAAGGTCCATTGTGCTCAGATGATAACTGAATATATTTGTAAAATCAAACGTGTTTTTTAAATTTTACGACGAGCTGAATATTGGAAAAAATTCTCCTCATGAGAGAGTTAGTCGATTTTAGCAATATTTTCCAGTTTTATCATCAACCACCTTCCAATAATTTTATATGTCTATTTAGACTATTCTTAAGACTCCTAATATTTTTTCCCTTTATATTCAACCGTACTTACAGATAATTTGTAAGGCTATCCTTTCCTCTGACACCATTCACACACACACTCTACTATTGATTAGTTATTCGTCTTTAAGCCATTCTCTTAACATGGCCTAGTCGACAGAGGATATCTCTTTCATTAATGTCCATTTTTAGAGCATTTACTCATATTATTTCATGAACCACTTATTCATAACTGACATTCATATTTTTTTGCAAGAACTTCTCAGTTACCCCATTCTGACTATGCTGACATTCGATGCCTAATTATGGTTTCTTCAATTGTTCATATCATATAATGGCTTATGCGCTAAAGAAAACTGATAACCAAGAGTATTAAAATATTTTACGACACAGTAGTTGGCTTAAGGAGGGTGAAAGTTGATTAAAAATTTCCTTAGAGTGGTGAAATATTCCTCAAATGTCATTTTCTCTATCAACGTATTCCAATTTGAATAAAAGTGATCGTTTTAGCTTGTAATATACATAAAAATGTTAATGAATTCCATTTCTTATATTTTTAACTCTATGAGTACCTCTGCCACTTAAGACACTATCCATAGGTGAAATAAATATTATTTCTTTTTTTACTGGACACTTTGGAATAAATATTGCCAGAATGAAAGCAATAAACAATATGTTCATCCAAGACTTTATTATTCCAAATATGATACTGAAAATACATATATAGTGAAGTCTTGAATACAAGAATTATAAATATGAACTTGTTTCAATATACCCTCTTAAGCAATAACAAAAAACCGTCAACCAACTATTCATTTCTCCCAAAGAAGCTGAAGGAGTTATTTCAGCCAAGTTAATGCACTGCGCAATGGTTCTAAAATAATTGTATCCTGTCGCCGACCGAGTCTTCCTACATCTCTTAAAGTTGTACTCTTTTAACACAACCCACAAAATGTATACAGAAATTTAAAATTGTACCAGATAATAACGACAACATTTCGAATGAAATTCCTTAGTTTTATTAATATTTATAGTAGTTTTGTTATTATTTGAGATGCATGACTATTGGATTGACTTGAGCCTTGCACCTGAAATGACAGTTACTGGACTCAATTCCAAGAGCATCCCGATGGATTACAATTAAAATGTCCTCAAAAATAAGGGCATCATACCGCAAAGTTCGTAAAATGAATATAAGGTCACCAAACATAGGTGTCAGTACATTTATTATGAGAATATGAATACAAAAACTTACTGAGACTATGGATAAAGATGGGTTATAAAATGTTGGATCGGATACAAAGCCTTAAACGCGACCGAATCCCTCAGATATCTTATAAGTTAATGAAATAATAAAGATTCTACAGGGTAAACTCCTTGTTTTTTCCATTACAGAAAACATACTGAATTCAATATGCAAATATATACCTACCACATGAAATACAGATTCATAAACAGTGAAATTTCAGCTAAAATATGAAATCAATTAAAATATTCCGCAAGGTACTCAGTAACTTTTTTCAATGGTAATATCCCGTGCTGAATTATATTTGATCTAATTTAGTAACTTTTATTAACATGCGCAAATGAACCCCTTTTTGAATGAATTAACGCAATAATTTTTAATACAAACAGTAATCAATATTCATCAAAAATTATTATTATTTAAGCATAGTTAAATCATTACTGGGCCGAATTACAAAAGAGTAGTATTCATTTGCATCCTCTAATGGAAAACAAATATCTCTAAAATACTCTAAAAAGGAATTTTGAAGTTGGAAATGCAAATTGGAAATTTACGAATATAGGATCCAAAAAAATTGCATCTGATAGTGAAGAAATATGAAGATACGTGCCTGTCCTAGTTATAGGAAATAGGTGGAAGATAAATGCTATTTTTCCACTAAATTAATGCAGACTTCGTTTACTAGCACCAAAGCTATTGACCCTCCTCAAAGTTTGTAACATCAATAATAGTAAATATAGCAAACTTAACTTTTTTCATATGATTGATAGAAATAATGGGGTTCAACACTATGTGAAATGCAGCTGAAGGAAGGATACAGCAGAATTTAAACCAGCGTTACCACAAATGGTCTCCCTAGAGAAAAAAATAATATATATTTAATCCCAACATGATTAGCTAAAATACTTCAATACCATATAGCATTATAGCAGTAAAATGTTTTTCATGTATTTTATGTAGGAAAAAACTTAGAGCCTCTGAATCTAAGACTACAGTAAGATAGAACTTATCCTTCCAGGCAAGATATACTGAAGAATGTATGAGCACTCTTAGTAAAAAATCTTATTAATCATATATGAACATCAAGATTATTGACATGATGTACTAATATTTTTTATCTCTTTTAAATTTCACGCCTCCATAATATATTATGGACACACACTATTTTTCGCAATCCAATGCTTATAAAAATGCCCAATACTAAAAAAAACTATTTGTATTGAGAACAACTGAAGTTTTTTTGCTTTTAAGTTGCAACATTAGTAAATTCATCAAATTTATCTTGATAGTCCAATTTGCACGTCAAGTGCAATGTAGTTGAGTGATTATAAGTTGATTCTCAACCCACCACTTTCACAAAACGACCAAAGATTTTGGCCTTCCCCTGCCATAGCTTCATAATTCATTCAATTTAGCTTAGCTACATGATATCAATGAATACATATGGTAAAAAATACTTCAGAGTAAGTAACCCATAGACGTGTTGATAGTTTTCTTATCAATTGATTAACTGGGTTGCCTTGGAGTATACATAAATTAAACATTCCTTGTTACGCTTGGTTTCTACTTTTTTGTTTTTCTATTTTGAATAATCATGAAGTAATGACTTTTGCATAATATGCATTGAATTGAGAGAGTCATTAGATATATATTCACAGAATTTATATCTAATGAATGGTAAAAGGAGAAAAGCAGGCACATTGAACTACTCTATTGCTGCAAGTGGTCGCATATAGAACGAATTAAAATATTGCAACCGCATTCTACATAATGACGGCCATCGATCAATCTTTGACACTGTGACCACAACGAACGCAGAAATTACGTCACGCCGAAACCAATTCTGCATTGGTAGGCAAATAAATTTCGATGCGGATGCGATATAAACCTCTGGTGCACAATCTTGGTTGATGTATATAATATCCACTCACTTCCCTCCACCATCCAATAAAAAATGGACGTAGTTCAAGATAAAACTCATTAGCCATTCTTTCGTAGGACGGAATAACATTTTAATCAAATAAAAATTATCACATTTACAATCCTGATGTGAAGTATCTCATGCCTTCGTCAGTTCACCATAACTTATACACTATTTTAACTTAATACTGTACTAAAATTAGTACATTTGGGATAGATGAAAAGGTAACGCATTCCTTTACAGTTTGAATTGTTAGACTATGAACAAGTGTTGAAGAAATACATCCCAATTTGTAAGTAACCTAATAAATTCGTAATAAATAAATATCACTTAGAAGGCAATATACTTAAGGAGAAAATCTTCAGAGGAAATATTGTACGTTACAGTGAACAGGGGAGAGTGAAATTAACAGGATACGGTAGCTAATGGGTTAGTATATTAAATAAAAATTGAATTTGAATTGAAACTTCGGATTAAAATTGTATTCATCTTTTTTTATACTATACTTCTAATTTAAGTATCATTACAAATTAAAAAAAAAACAAAATCTTGACACTTGCAGTGTCGTTCACAATTTTTACTTATTTCTCAGAAAGTGAATGTATCTCAATTGAAAGAAAACATTACAAACCATTTAAAAATTCCTTAACTTTCTAACTATGTGACCAGCAGAAAAACATTAAAATCTGTGCCCACGAGTAAGGAAACATGGTTTGTGCCATTATTTTCCAAACAAATATTTTGGATAAATGAGATACCGTTCAGTGCCGCTAAAGTTTTACATTAAGGCACCTAAATAAAAAAACAATAAATAAATAGAATTGTTACAAAAATAGGTAAGATCCCTTGAGAATCCAAAATTATAGTGAACGAAAAGAGGTGTACGTAGATGGTATCTGGAAATATAATTACTTTATTTCCATACGAAATATTTAGTGATACGAAATTCATTCAATTGGAAAATGGCCGTAATTAGTCAATTTCCGCCCAACTTTTCTTCAAAATAAAATTATTATTGATACCTTTTTTTATATGTATCATTCTGAGAGATATAATACTCGGAATAATTGCCATTATTGAATAAATTTCTAGGAAAACGGGAGGTAAAATTGAGTTAAAAGGCTACAAGAATCACACACTATTCTGCTTGAGAAAAAGTGACGCCGGTTCTGACGAGCCGGTGAGGTTATTCCAAGATTTTCCATTTTAATTGTCGTTCACTGCATTTTATGTGGAGAGTGCGTGACTTGTAAGAAGGAATTCTGACTGACTTATGTTGGTGAGTAATTGGAGGTAAGGAGGAAGATAGATAATGAAGCGGGAGGAACAAGATATACTGAGTCAGCGTCGGCTTACAAGCAATTTGAGTCAGTAGTCCCATGGGTTGTAAAGGAAAAGCATGTCAAAGAGATGATTGCATACCAGCAAGAAAGCAGCTTATTCAATTGCGCAGTGTGCTGAACAGAGTACTTTCACTTGTAACATCGTAAAGGGGACCAGAGTGGCTCATTAAGGAATAATGCAATATTCTTGAAAGGCAAAATATAAATCGGTTCCTATATTCTTCTATAAAACTACCGAATACATTTTTAATATTCAGATTGCTGTTTTCATGCCTTAGCATTAAGAAAACAAAGAGTTTTCAATGCATGTTTATTTATTTTTCCTGAAATAGTATTACTTTTATATATACTACGTTAAAACATTTTACATATCTTGGCTGTTTTAACGATTATAACAACTTAGTTATATATTTGGTCTCCAAGTTCCATTTGATTTAAATTGAACATGTATCGTCCTTATGTGCGTTTCATGCTAGATTTTTCCATGCATGAAAATGGTTCCAAACCCAGAAATGTAACTCAACGGAAGGAATGTGCCAAAAACGGTTTATAAAGTGAGGTAAAATAGCATCAGTTAAGCAATATTGCATCCATTATTTTAATTGTTCTTTATTTATCTCTACTCTTTGAATTTACAGAAAAGATGAAAATGAAAATCGTTTCCATTAAAATATAGAACAAGTATTAACCATTGAAGCTGTATTTAAACAAAATCAAACAATCTTCATCCACTCAACCATTGAATTTAACCATGAAAACAGCAATTTCCGACTGTTGCGCGCTAATGGCGAGTTACAATGTGCATACACAATTGAAGAGTTCCACTAGTAAGTTAAAAAAATTAACCTAATCGATAGCTACAAAAAAACAATCCAACTCTGTCACTATTTTCTTTTCCCACATCCGATTAAAAATTGAAGTTGATTTAGTAAAAAGATCAAAGCAAGGAAAAATGAGCGCCAAGCCGTATATATCTATTAATAGTGTTACACAACATGTATCCATAGATATTCATCAGTCACATAATTATTTTTTCAACAGTAACGGTAACGAAAAGAACGGTTATTCCATTAATTACTTCTGCATTGCCAAGAAAGGTTTTATAAAAAAATATAAGTAAGGCAAGTGAAATGGCTGAATTCATTTGAGCTATATCCATCGTTAAAGATGAATGGCGATGAATTCACTGATTCGTAGGGTTTGGCGTTCAGGGAAGAGAGAAAAAAACGAGAGAAAGGAAAGCGTGAAAAGCCAATTAAGACCGAGCAAAGTAAAACTTTTGACAAGATTGAAGGCCACGGAATTGAACGGCCCATCTCATGAAAAGAAAATTCTAAAGATTTTATTTTTGATGAAATGGAACTGTACGTGGTATTCGAAAGAAAGCATGGAATTCCGCAGGAAAGAATAACTATTGCTTTTCGAGAACCTATGAGCGTAGAAAACACACCGATTGTAATAAACACTTACTGTTTTCACTCAATAAGTAGTGACCTAACATAAATAGGTTGAGATCTCTCGAGATATAAATGAGTGTCTTACAGATTGGTACACGTGGAGATTGTCAGTAATACAGTTGATAATTAATAATCTTCGTTGTTTTTGTCACTGATGTCAACATATGTCTAATTATTTTCATGATAATTCACAGTTTGGTACATGCTCATAGACATTCATTGCTTAGATTGCTTTAATATATTTACCCCTATGGCTACTGAGCTTATGAAGGCCAAGCTGAGCATAACGTGCTCCTGACCCCATTCAATTTAAGTACAAATCGGTCCTAGGGGTAATAAAAGTATTGCCCTTGCCAGTTCAGCTAAATATTTTGGAATGCTGAAATCTTGAAGATGCCAGCTATATCGGTGGTGAAACTGTTGGCACACTTAAACAACCACGAAAACTCTCGTGAATACAGCCTACTTACTTTGCATAATTCCTTTAGCTAATCAATTAATTCATAGTGCATATAAGAGCGTAAAATTATTTATGAAAATTAAAGTGGTTAAATTACTGCAAGAACCTACAGAACTGTAAAATGATATTAAATATCATTTTACATCTGTGAGGGTTTGATATTACGATAATGAAACTAAGTATACTAAACAGCTTGATAAAATATCTCGGGAATGGCACGCATCAGCCTAAACCTAGACCAATAATTTAAAAAACGTTTTAAATATACGCTAATAATATTTATTATTTATTATATTAAAAATTTAATATACGCTAGTAATCTACTGTGAAATAGACCTGAAAGATATTTTTGCTAAAACATAATTAGTAAGAAACACGAAGAAACCTGAGCAGCGAAGAGCATTTAACGCATTAGTGTTCTCCACTGCAAATTAGAGACTGTAGCCGTAGCAGCCGGCTGAGAGCCACCCAACTCACCGCAGAGCATAATGTTCAAAATAAAACGCCAAACACTTCAAGTGATCTCCGGTATCCCTGAATCGAAATAAAAGGAAAAATAAAACACATATTCGGAAGCCAAAAGGCCGCATTGTTCCGAGCCGGGAGTAATTTTGATTGCATCAGGGAGCGAGCAAGAAACTGTTTGAGAGGTGGACGAAGAAAAGATCCTTTAGAGAACGAAGTGGTGAATAAGTGAAAGGTGAAGGAACTCTGTAAGGGTATATGCGACAGAGCCTTAAATGGAAGCAGGTGAATGATACGGGGATATTTGAAGAGGGTAGAGGGTTTGAGATGGGCTCGCTGTAGGTGGATAAAGATCGTGTTTTGGATGGAGAATTTAGCGGCAGCTAGCTAATGGCTGTTGGAACTCTAACAAGAAAAAGGTTTGGCTGAGTTCGCATCCCTATGAGAGGTTATAACCAAACGCTAGTTTATATTTCACGACACGCGTTAGAAGAAACTCTGGTATCAGCTACAAAAAGAAGAGAAGGAAATCTTAAATGACCATGAATGTTATAAATTCAAGTTTGCAAGAAATTTCGACAATCAAACCAACTATTATTGGATTTATCAAAATAAATATCGTGGGACTGGGTACGATTGAAAAGCTAGGTATCAATAATTATAATAGGTTAAGTATATATTTTCACACGACTTCATATGTTTTTGGCCTAGAGACGTACTCCTGCAAAACTGAGCCTACAAACTGAATACACCGCATCAGCGAGGGTAACAAGATTTTTTTTCGTTTGAGGATGATACAAGAGAACCTATAGTACGCGATCAACGAATTCATACGTTATACTTAAATATAGCAGACTCTAAAAGAAGTGGTGTGTCATGGATGAGTTTTATCTTTACTCGTATCAAATCCTCGTAAATTTCTTTAAATACGAAAATAAATCATCATTGTTGAAAGACAAGAGAGGGAAGATGAAATTTCTCACGCACGAGGTTGCAAAATATACCTGTAATATACCTTTGTTCGTGTTACCTAACCTATGGGCCTGAAGTACGTCGTAAAAATAGTAATGCGTGAGGTACGGACCCAGGTGGACATATTGAAGTAATATTTTGCTAAAAGAATTTTCTAGTCAATGAGCATCGAATTAGGGGGCGGCACAAATAGTTTGAGCACTTTTCACTCTTAGAGACCACCTCAACCACCATGCACTGACAAACATGCCAAACACTATGCCAAAAGGTCACCAGTGAACGTGCCAGGACCTCAGCTACACGTTATCCTCTCACTCGTCACCCCTTGCACTTCCACAACGCCAACGCACCCCCTGCCCTAACAGGCTTTCCACTCTATCTCCCCGAAAAATGCCTTTCCAAAGCCATAACACTCCGATTTCCCGACGGCGATGGCTCCTGCGCCCTCCCTCCAACGCTCTTCCATATACATAGCCAGTTGCTCCTTCGCCCGAATGGATGGTCGTGGTCCTCGAACCAAATTGAATGATGGGTAGGCAAACAGGTCTCCTCGTGGCAAAGGCCAGGGGACGACTTGTTCAATATCCCGGAAAGGGATGTTCAGGGGGGTATGGTAGGGGGTGGAAAGGTGACAGAGATACGGTTCAAGGAACTGGAGTAGAGAGAAATTATACCACCCATACATATCCACCCTACACTCTATAATCTTTACCTACTGACGACAACGTTCCATGAGGAACAGCAGTATATATTTTTGCATTTCTTTGTACACTCCTATCATGGTTTTCTTAACGTAGGAAATATCAGAATTGAAGTTTTCCATATCTTTAAAATGGTATCTTTACCTGATATCAACACGCGTGTGCGTTAAAATAGTGTGGAATGAGCTACCCCCTTCCAAAGTTAGGAAATTTAATGCATGAAAATATTTCCTGTTTTCCGAAGACACCCAAGTGTTATAAAATAATGAACGCTTTCCATTTACTTTAGTACGCCGCAAATATTGCAACAGAAACGAGTAGTTACTTTTCATTCTTTTCAAACACTGATGGTACCCATAAAAACGGATCGGGAGCATTAATGGTGTGCCCTTGAGTTCGCTAGAGAAGAAATCGAAATAGCATCCGTTGTTGACATTGTACACATAGTAAGTTCGTTTCCTATACTCAAAAATGCGTCAAACATGAATAACTTAACATTCTGCACTGATACGTGGCTTACACTTTTTTGCAAGTGATTTGAACAAAACTTGTTGAATATTTATTGAATATTTGGTTCTGAATATTGTATAGCAGCCAAATGCTACATATTGGCCGGTTACCAAATTTTGCCAGCGCACATCGTTTTACTAAACGTAGTTCATGTGCGTAAATTTCACTCTTGAATTTTGATATTCGCTATATATAATGGGCATATCTCCAAAATAAAACTATGAAGCATTGCAAAGAGTTTCATTCAGAATAAATGCATTAATGTCATGTAGTGCTGTAGTATCTTGTGCATTGACTGTTAGCATCACTCACTCAGTGATTCACCCCTAAGGTTGGTTTTATAGGTGAGAGTAGAGCTCACACCGCACTATGCCACGGCGCATAAAATTCACAAATGCAGTGTGGGGGGCCATTTACGTCCTGTCAGTCAGATATACGCTACACGAGGATTTTTAGAGGGGGTCCAGAGAAGCTACACCCAGATTTGAACCATGAGACCCTCCGGTTGGTATCCCAGCGCTCTACCCACAAGGCAACCATGACCCCCGTGGACTATTAACATATACAGCATTATGACGAAATAACCAGTGAGAATTACTTTCATTACGACTTGCCTCATATACTTACAATCTTCTATCTATAATCTTTCACGTGTCCATTTTTGCGGGTCGATTTTTTCGCTCGAAAGATTGTAAAGGGAATGAAACGTGAGAAAAAATTTCCCTAGAGAAACAAACCGTCGAACAAACAGAGGTGTTAAAATTTGGAATATTTGAGAGAAAACCCGCTGAATCCCAAGGAAATAAAATAAGAGCGATTTAGTAATGAAAGTAGAAAAAGACTATAAGTGTGGGCGCAAATAAATATTCTTTGAATTTCTTGAAATTCATGTTTTTAGGTAGGCAATTTATTTGCTGTTCTCCAAATATAATTAATCTTTTTTGAATGAAACGAGTCAATTTCTGGAATTACTCATTTCCTGCGGAAAACAAAGAGATACGGAAAATATGAACATTTTTTAGAAGAACAAGAATTCAGGAAACATTTGTAGACTGGAATATTCCAGATGGAAGTAGAAAATGAGTAAACGCAAATGCTTGTATTTTGGCTAAAATGTATCAAAGTTCGGCTTCACTTTCATGCTGAGGTGAAAATAATTGAAAAGAGTGTGTTTACAATTGACCCTCATATATTAAATGCAAAATCATTGTACAAGTAGAGGTATGAATAATCAAATAACCTGAGGAATACTTTCAATACGACTTGCCTCATGCGCATACTTACCATTTTATATCCATGATCTCTCTCGAGTCCATTTTTCCGGATCGACTTTTTCGCTTGAAATATTGTACAGGGGATGAAACGTGAGAAAAGATACCTCTAGAGATACAAACCGACGAACTAACAGAGGCATTAAAATTTGGAATATTTGAGAGAACATCCGCGGAAACCCAAAGAAATGAAATATTAGCGATTTAACGAATAATGTTGATAAAAACTATAAGTGTGGGCGCAAATAAATATTCTTGGAATTTCTCGAAATTCATGTTTTTAGGTAGGCAATTTATTTGCTGTTCTACAAATATTTTAAATCTTTTTTGAATGAAACGAGTTAATTTCTGGAATTACTCATTTTCTGCGGAAAACAAGGGGATACAGAAGATGTGAATTGATGTATTTTTGAGAAGCTCAAGAGTTCAGAAAAACTTTGAGGATATAAATATTCCAGGTTGTAAATCACAATGTACCAAAATGAATAAATGCCTAGGCCAACATGCACGCTCAAAGTTTGGATTCACAGTCATACTGAAGCAAAAATAATTGAAAGTGTGTGTTTGTAAGTGACTGGTGTATATTAAATGCAAATTCATTGTGTAAATAATGTTACGAACAATCAAATACACTCATATCATCACTGTATTTGCACTATATATTACAATAATATTCTAAAAAATGTTATACAACTCAAAAGCACTTTGAATCACCGTGCACAGCTGAAAACCCGAATACTCGAAAGACCAAATCTTGGACAAAGTAAATAGATCAGCAGGAACTCAGCTGATATTATACTAAAGGTCGGTATTATCGGTTAGGTTAGGGCAACAAAGTCTTACTCACATGTCAGGGTATGAAGGCCATTTCTCCGATAAGTATTCCTGGTAAACTACAATCTACACCGCCATTTATATACCAGGTAAGCCAATACCGAGAAAATCACGCAGTTTGGGTTCAGCCGAAATCACCCAGAGTTCTCAGATTTGAATGCTAAACCTGCGGCCAGTGGCCCAATGCTCCTCCTCAATGCTCTTTACCAACGTCCCAATTATATTTTCCTTCTGGGCACTGATCTCTCTAAATATTCTCAATCCCCTTGTCTTCCATTCTGTTTATGTGGTCACTCCACACCTTTTTCGCTCTTAAGCGAAACTAAATACAAATCGACCTAAAATCCTAAACTGTTTATGCTAAACCCTAATAGCAGACACAAATGGCTTTTGAAATTGTAAAGAAAAATGAGCAAGGAAGGTAAAAACACGATGCTCCTTCGTGAAAGGAAAGGGTTTCTCGGTCATGATTCTTTGCGATTTCATAACTGACTGAAACTGAAAACGGGAAGAACGTTAAAAGTTCCAATCTAACTATTCCGTATTTTTTTTCAAATCTATGAAAGGAAAGAATCCGGACGATGGTGGAATAAAACATTTCAAGGAGGGAAAAAATGTAATTCAGCTGGGAAATCTTGTACAGCCATTCCAAGTCGTGCGCATTTGCTACCGGTGGTAACAGCAAAACCCTTTTGCCACGATAACGATCTTGCCGAGAGGATGCTCTCCCGCTCCCGGGGAGGAAGAAGGGATTGTGGACGTAGGAGGAAGAATGGATTTCAATATCGTTGAGGGAAAAGATGCCGGGGGACTTCTACAGGGAAGAATGTAAAGATACAAAGGGAAAGGGAAAGAAACTTGGGGAAGAGAACGTGCAGTACGAATAGTGTAAATGAATGAAGTAAACTGAAGCTCTTTTGAAGGTTTGACATCGTAGAATTGATCCATCGCGAAATAGAGAGATCCGGGTTCGAATCCCGGTCAAGGCGAATGATTTTTCCTCTGTGGAATATCGCACATCGTAGAATTGTGTTTTATATAACTAAAACAATTTAAATAACAAAAAATCAATATTTCTTGCTAATTTTAACAAATTCCAATCATGCCGGAAATAATGATAACCTATATTGGGAACCTATAACAAATGAAATTGATGTTTCCAGGCAAGATGTTTTGGAAATTAATTTTGACCATCATGGAGTCTGGGTAGTAATTTTTTGAAAGATTTCCTCGGAAAGGACAGGCATCCTTGGGAAAATTACGAATGAGACTCATTCATTACTTATCACAAATGGTAAAAAACTCACCTAGTTGGCACGAATCCATCAGTGTTTAGTATAATAGAATCAGAAACAATATGGGAGAGGTGAATAAAGAAGGAAAACGATCAATTAATTTAGATTCACGGACCGTGGCGTCAGGATCTCGCTTAGTTTTTTTCAACGTTTTAAGAAGATGAAGGAACGAAGACCATCGTAGGCCCAGAATTAGCATTGAAAACTGTGTGTATGGACCTCCATATAATAAGTTATTCTATCAATTTAAACTATCTTAAAATCCCTAAATTATAAGTATTTATTTGTAAAACCAATTCGAGATAATATTTAGAAGTTCATATAATAAAACTGTGGGGGGGGGTTAGTTTAAATGTCGGACCCCGCCCCCGTATTTTGAACTTTATCTAAATAAGGATACCCAACCCAGAGCTAGGAAAATAGTAGTATTTTCTCTTGCAAGAAGGTGAAGAAAGTAGTGAGCTTTAGAAAGAAACAGGAGCTCAGAAAATAACCCCCAAAAATAGAAATCCATGCATTCAGATTCTTAAGAATTGGAACGCGTGGCAGAAGATAACGTGTGGCAAAGACAACGCAGGAAGAGAAGGAAGACACAATCAGGGAGATAGGAAGAGGGGAAAAGAGCTTGGTGCTTGATAAAACAAAGATAAGAGAATGATAAGGCGGAATTAAGAATGGATAGGGGATCAGAGTGGGTGGCAGAAACCCTCTAGTGGGATTGACGCGAAATGGAAAGAAGCCTTTAGATAGGAAGACGTGATACTGCATGAATAAATAGTTCATGCGATGCCTGCGCTGGTGCCATGATAGCTAAGCAAACCCAAAAGAACGCAAGCTGAACCAAGAAACTTTAAAATCAACTCGAAGAGATTAAAAAAAAATATCTTTCATGAAATTGGTATTCACCAATCAGGATAAACATACTTTATTTATAATTAAAAATAAGAATTTAGTCGAGTAGAGAACTATTTTTGTTGGCTAAGGAAAGAAAATGCAACCACATTTTACTCTTTTAAATGAGTAATTTTAATAGTATTGAGTGCAGATTTCGCACACACATCAGTACAAACCACAAATGCAAAGAAAAACCTAGACCGTTTAGAAAATGTTCTTGCTCAGACCACTTTTTGTACAGTTGTGAACAGGGCCGTCCCAAGGGATTGAGAGGACCTGTGCAAACGAAAGTTTATATTGCCTTTTAGCTATTGAAGCATCTTTAAAGCATATTTCATGGAAAGAAGGAAAATAACTTACAAAATGACTAATGATTTCAAGAAATTTACGTTTGTAGGTATTATATTCATATAGTAGTAGGAAACTGCGGGAAATGGGCGTGTTTCATCGCAACGTCTGAAAAAGGCAAGCCCGTTTGCGGCCCTCATAGATGCGGGGCCCAGTACAGCGGCACCTGTCAAACTACCCAAGGGACGGCATTGATTGTGAAGGACTCAAGTATAGATGACCAGAATGCATGACTGCAGCAATGCATTATCATTAAAGTGTTGTTGCAAGGCAGCCTCGATTTACATGCTGAGGCTCAATAATGAATGTGTATTAACTATAAAGAGTTATACAAAAACCAGGAGACGATGTCTTCATACATCCTTTCATATCTTTCAATGTTTAATATACTTGTTTTGCTTTAACTCTCCGCGGTGGGCGCGCCCGCGGCTAATTGCCGCATATTTTAGTTTCTGAGCTCTCCATTTGGTACCGTTTGTATTTAATGCCTGTGTCTCCAGGTATTCATTTTTGATGATAGGAGGGAGTATTTTCGATATCCGGATCAATTATCCACCCGATGCTTCAGTAGCTGTGTGACATCGAAGAGAGTTTGACGTTTGACTAAAGATATAAAAGAAATTTTAGGAAAATATAAAAAGAAGGAACCCGTTCCTAAAGCACATATACCAGTTAAATGCCATGTTTGCAGGTTGAATAAAAATTGCAGGTCAAAAATTGAGTGCCAGTGATGTAAAAATAATGTATGTAGGAGGCATTGTCGTCAAGACACAACATGTATGAGATGGGAAGATGAACAGGACCTAGATATGAACTATGATGATTAAGAATGTACACTCGGTGTCAGACAATAAAAGATGTAACTGTAACAACTTAATCAGCCTTTTTTATTAGTTAATTATCTTGCCCTCAAATATAGGAATGCAATTCATTTTTGCGGTAAAATTGCCGCGGCGCGCCCACTCGTGGGAGTGAATTTGGCGCGCCCACCGGAGGGTTAACTTTCAATAAAAATTAATTATAAAATAAATATTTATTTCTCCATCTTTTTGTGCTTTAGGGCTTATTTATATATTTATGACATGCAATTCATTCATATGCCTATTATTTACCTATACCGTCATGTTCACCATGTACAATTTAGAAAACCTGATCAATTGATTGTCCCCAGCCATTTTAATGAGCGCCCATTGTACGTGTATTTTAATAGTGCCAATTAAAAAGACCTTACAAGTGAAGGCCAATTCTACTATCTTCATGAGACTTATAAAGTACATTCCAAAGCATTTAATTTAACTATGATACATAGCTATTGACATTGAACTCCATGCAAAATAAATAATACTGACAAGCTCATGTTCACACGATCCATCAAAAACCATTGCCACTCTTCAGGGAGTCGCAATAAAGTATTGGGCTCTAACACGAAACATTTTTAGCTTTTAGCGTAATCAATTTTTATTGTTGTTATTTAGATAAAATGTCTTCTGAGGTTTCATATTTTTATCAAGTTCATCTCTATTTATTTAACATCTTTTATTACTCGGATTTCTAGCTTAGCCAAATTAAATAAACTATTTATTTTTTATGTTGTGGAAATCATATATGTTTTCCAGCTTCGGCTCAACTAGGTAAGAGATAAAGAGAAATGTGCCATACAGTCCAACGTCATCTTTTCCAAAAATTAACAACTCTCAGTTTAAATATGCTGCATTAAATTCCTACAGGAGTGATTCGGAAACCACTACCAGAATTGTCCTACACTTCACATAGTCCACGGAGAGAATCCACCTTTGTATTTGCCAGTATAAACGCACAAAGACAAATTGTATTATTAAGACTTTCGTAATGATAGATGATGTGACAGAATTACTCTGTTATAGCGTTTTTAGGCATGGAAAAATAGCAAAGGATGTGGTTTTTGGGAAAAAGTTCAAGGACAAAAGAAATATTTAGTCCTCCGGTAAGCGAAAATAATAAGGGTAGATAATGAGGATGAGGAACACCGGATCACAAGGGAGATCGTTGATTAAATCGTAAAGGCGGAACGTCGTTAGCAAACCAAGGCGAGTGAAAGACTCATGGAATGTAAAGAGAACGGAAGAGAGACGGTGCCTAACAAATTCCGCTCGTGAATTTGAGAGGCTCTAACGGGCAAAAGGTGTGAGGAAGGCCCTGAGGATGGAGAATTAAGTAATTTTTTATGTGATGAAAAACATTATACCAAATAAGAATAGAGAAATTATTAGATTTATCGAAGCACTATGGTCCAACCAATTTTCTAAAAATATTATTATCATGCGAATCGATATTTTGTAGTAATAATTAGTCATCTATTTTATATCAGGAGAAGATATATCTAGATAAACAATAGATGCCATTTTCGAATATGCCAGTATATCACAAGTTTATTAATAAATTATCAGGGCTGTGATTAATAAATTACAAAGGAACTTTGTTTTGTACAACATTTTTTCGTAAATATTTGCATGAAGACAAATACCTAAGAGTAATTGTTGCAAGGTGTATACTTATCCTAATTTCACACAGTACATAATAGGAAGTACACAAAAAAAAATAAGCACCCATCTCAAAATAAAAATAATGCGAATTAATTATATGCCTGCTGATGCAATAAAAAAATTTGGAAACGTAGGAAAACGATAAAAAAATACAATTTAAACCCTGCCTATCATCTAAAAGAGATAAAAAAACTATAAATACTTTTTTGCATAGAGTGGGTGGAATTTGGTTCCAATGATATTGATACCACAGTAATGCTCATGGCCTAGGCTCTTATATTACCACTTTTTTTGCATTTGAATTAGGATTCATTAATACAAATAGAAAAATGTCACATGTCTATTTTTGCGGAGCGAATGTATCTATGTTAAAAATTATCCACCGTGATTTCTGTTTGCCATGTCGCCGAAATAGAATCTTTAATTCAATAGCCGTTTTTACATGCTAGGGGACATCTGCTCATATGTCTTTATAAGGATTAACTCATTTAAAACCGAAATTGGGGCTATAAAGGATATGCTATGTTTGCAAAGCAGTGTGTCTTTGTGGTAAACAGATCAAGAAAAATCAAATAACCCAGCAGGAATGGTTTGGATTGAGTAATTTAATTCAGTAGTTTTAATAGGTTACCTCCTCTAACTATCATCCCGTAACCCAGTGGAATTATTTATTCTTGAGCACGTTTGTCAATGGCGATGGTAGATAATAAAATAACGATATGCCGGAATAAAAACCAATGAAAACTTAAATCTGATAACGCTAGGTACGATTAATTTGTAAAAAGGATTGATCAACTAAATAGCTAAAACCGAAACAACTGTGTCATTGGCTCTTTAAGCTAAAACGTCAATGATCTATGTCGATTCTTCGTTTAGCGATCAGTCAGATCTACGGTTAGCTTGAATATCCGTGATTCTAATAAATACATTCACATGTGAAAACAAATACGATGATAGTAATGGATTATGGTTTGTACATTTTAACAGTAATGTGCATTTCAGAACGCGAATATACCAAAATAAAATATTCTGGAACAATTCTCTTGTCTTTGGAATTTTTGATTCTTGCAGTAAGTCACGTATACAGATTCTTATTTTGAAATCGTGGATTCATACTGAAATGGTTTGTAAAAAGGTGTACTTGGTTAAATGATAATACATAATATAGTGGGACAATTTCTGGTTAGTAAGGTCAGATCAGTAAAATGGTTCAAATTTATGATTAAACGAAATCGTCCATAAAATCTAAGGAACCTTTGCCTAGGACAACACATACGTATCAGTAAGATTTAGACTCTGTCTGTCGATGGTCACCTGGATGACCGAAATTCTTGCAGAGGAGTTAAAACTCATTTGCTTCAAATTTTGGATTATTCTTTATTTTGAATTTACTTGTCAATTTCTACCTTGAATTACATAAAAATTGTGTTTATCTGGATACTCCTTTTAGTGGTTGGAACAGACAACTAAACATACAATTTAACCTACTGCAGGTATAATTAAATTGTTATGAAAACATTATGTTTAGTGTGGAACTGATATTTCAAAAATATTGTTAATATTGGCATTACTATTTGAGCTGCTTCATCTTTCCTCCGTATTGATTATCATACCCTTAGAGTTCAGAATCCAAATTGGGGAGGAAATGGAAGGAAAACTTGTGAAAAGGATCAAACGCAGAGAGAGAGTGAGAGAAGAGAAGGAGGGAATGATGCTAAAGTCAACAGCTAAGCCGAGGGAACGGGAGTTGTGATGGGAATGGAGAATCATAAGGTATGAAAGCAGAGGAAAATGGACAAAATGGAAAGGAAGGAAATGCCTTGAAGAGAGAGAGAGAGGAATCATGGAAGACTAAAGGCGAAGGAATCCTTGCTAAGAGAGAGAAAAGGTGATTCATACAGGAAGGAAACGGGAAATAGGATTAGTAAAGGCTTGCTATCTGTAACTCCCAATAATCAAGTGGCTTTTGGGAACTGCCGTTGTTTTCTGTGAACTAATCATCCATCTTTCTCTTTCATAATATTCTTCTCATCTCATTTCTCATGCTCTCAATGAATTATTTACTCCCAGTCTCGAATTTATTTTTGAGTGCTCAATCTTCATTTTTAGGGGGAGTTCCATTTTAATATTAGTTTGGGATATCTGATATCATCCAATCTGTTGGTTTGACCTAACCACGAAAGCTGTTTATTTATTAACCTCCTAAAATAAATCATTTAACATTTTTTACTATTTCTGATATAGTTTAATTTCTCATTTTGTGATATTTATTAATGCCAATGCTTCTAGTCATGTCATCTCTCTATGCAGGCACCAGTTTTTATTCTTCTCATGAATATCGCAAACTTCAGCCTCCAAAATCAAATAGTTGAACTCCCACTTCTGATTGAACCTTTAACATCATATTGGTATGTTCTTTTATTTTTATAGCATATTTTCATCCCGATATGTGAAATTAGCGCCTATTATTGCAAAAATATCTATGACAGATATATTTCTTCCGTTTTCTATGATATCATATTTGTACCCGAATGAAAAGTAATAAAAATAAATTCTTTTGAATCTAAATAAAATAAAAATTAATCTAAATCAAATGATTTACTGGAAATCTTAAAATCAAGACACTAATTCTTTAAAATGGTATATATTCCGGTACTACTTTAATACCATAGATTGGAGTTCACAGGAACCCATTATGTAAACAGTAATTATAAGATTAATAGCTCAAAGCATTTAATACCAAACAAAAATGTTATTGAGAGATTACAAAATATATATTACTATCCTTAGTATTCCAAATCGTTATGGATGGAAATTATAGGATAAAGGTGGTTTATTTGTACCTGAAGATGAATGTTCAGATGCATATCGGCGAACGGGTGAGGGAGAGAAAGATAAAAGGATACGATGCCATGGGTATGCTAGTTAATGTGGAGAAGGAGGTTCCACGTGGTGAAAGTAGGGGGAAGTGAAGATATTGAGTGACAATTGTATTCGTGAAAAGTTTGCTTGCATGTGAAGAATGATGGAAGGTGAAATTAATATGGAAGAAAAAATCCATGGTGAGAGAAAGAAAATAGAATACTCTGACGATAAGAGAGTGGGGTAGTGACTCTTGCTGAGCTTAATAGTATTTTTTCTTCTAACAATCACCAATTCTATATTAAAAACTTATTTTGAATTGCAGATTACCAATGGGGATTCTTGAAAGATAGAATTCTTTGGGAGTTGTAAAAGCAGAAAGTTCGATTTACAAGTAATTTGAAACTAATTCAACTCACTATACCTCATGTATTAATATTCAATTCAATCAATAACATGGGTTAATTTAGCTACATATACATACAGGCTGACGCCCATATAGGCTAACAAGTCGTAATCCGAACAATTATAATGCACTAGTTACGATGAATGTGAAGTAATTATTTGCGATTTGTGTGCCACTGACATCTTCAAACTGTGGCCAGAATTTCATCCAGCAATATGACCCAGATTAAAGTACCTGCCATAATTTTCTTACTCATTTAACACAAGTACCAAGAATGAATTGTACGAATATGGCATAGATGATGGAAATACCAATGATAAAGCAAAGGATAGAAGGAAGGAATGACATAAGATTCAAGAACGGGGTCAAATAAACCGGAAATTGTTGAGGAAAAGCAAGATAAAGAGGTACTGAGGAATAGAAAAAGAAAGAGATAAGGGATGCGCCTGACGATATTGCAAGCGTGGAAAAGAAGTGAAAAAGCTTAAGGAAAAATGGAATTGGTACACGAGGGGAATAGTTCCGAGAAGGAGGAAGGGAGTAGAAAGGAACTCTGGGATCAAAAAGTCCTCATTCAGAGACCTAAATATGCGACAAAGATAATGAAGGTGGGGAAAGGGAGAGAAGACTCCCGAGATTCATCTCCCATTTCCATGCACAAACTTTGACAGGAAACCAATCCCTCCAGGCGAGAAAAAGGTACAAAGTAATGACGTTATTGAAACCCATGATTCTTTCTTGTATTTTAGCACCTTAGTGGAAACAAATGCTTACAACGGGCATAATCATACATAAATGGCGTACAAAGAATAAAATAGCAATCAGTGTATCTAATGCGTGGTGTCCACTGAGATCTATAACGTATTCAGTGGGAAAAATAAGATTTTCATCCGACATTGTTTGATCACATCAAATAGTACCAGATGAAAAAACTAGTACTCAACTACTAAAATGATCAACCTACATTCTTCGAGAAAACGGCTTTTAGCATACGTATGCATTCTAACGGAGAAACAAATAAATAAAAAAATATGTACTTCTGTACAGTCAGATAGATGGAGATGATAATATAACTGTTATGAGCACATTGAACGAGCATATTTACCCATCCTACTCTAAGACTATACTTGAAAAATTCTGTTTTTAATAAAATTTTATTTTAATTGCAAATATTGTCACATAAGTATGAAAAGCCGAAAACAAAAATATACTCACATTTGCTTGTCATAAAAACCTTTTTTTGCACCAGATTACTAAAGAGATAAGTAGAACTATTCTTACTATTTGCATTCTTGAATGAAAAGTTAATTTTGTAAGTCAGATTCATTAATATAATATATTCACCAAATATATTTGCCGTTTCTGGGTCAATTGAATAGCTATGAATGTAATTTTCAAGCTGATATTGAATTTTCAACGTCAAGTACTACAGTTAAAGAACATATACAATTCGATGAGCAAAGAACTTATTATAAAATAATATTAATAATTTCCATTCACTCTAGTTCACTGCTAAATTAGAAACAAAAGTGTG
Organism: Pyrrhosoma nymphula; assembly: GCA_963573305.1. Classification (NCBI taxonomy): domain Eukaryota; kingdom Metazoa; phylum Arthropoda; class Insecta; order Odonata; family Coenagrionidae; genus Pyrrhosoma; species Pyrrhosoma nymphula. The sequence goes on along the minus strand of OY754337.1, from coordinate 42,279,339 downwards.
TATTTGCTTTCCATTCTTTTCATAACCTGCACACATGGCTGCGCATCTCAGAACAGAATAGGCATATTGCTGATGTGTGCCGTAGTGCGCACGACAAGGAATGAACTTCAACATTCACATCTGACACTGTTCTTTGTGCGTTGATTTTAACCTAGCGTTATTACTCGAAGTGGTTGAACTGACAAAGCATTGAGCCGGCGGTGTCGGATGACAAAATTGAGAAGCCTAAGAAATGGATTAGCTCCGAATACAGATATATTTATAGCATATTACTAGACTACTACAATTAAGAACAAGCCCAAAAGATAAGTACTCTCATCTTCAAGCGGTATGCTCACGTAGAACGTTCGTCGTCCAGTACCGTCGTCGCGGGCTGGCTGAAGAAAGAAGGCGGGAGAGCGCTCGTCGGCCGGTAGGCCAGTCTGAAAATGTCCGATTGAGGGGAAATTCCGTTGAGTAGAGAAGTAGGAGAAGCTAGAAGCTAAACTGGAAGATGTTAGTCGCATGAGGCGCATGACTCAGCTTAAATCCTAAATGTGGGTGAATCTTTGCGTATAGTAAGTATATAAGTCTGAGTAAAGAGTTTAATTAAAAAAAATGATATTCCATTACACAAAGCAGTCACCCTTTAATATAGTGTACATAATGATTGCTACCTTTCGGAAAAATATTGAGGGTTACATCCACTCACATTGTTAAATTTTACATTTTTATGTCCACTGAAGTGCGATAATGAGTTCCGATCTCCTCTACCTAAGTCTTCAAAGTTTTGAAGCTGCCCCCCAATTCGATGTCAAATGAGTAGAAAAAAACATTGATCAATATATTAGCCCGGTAAGTTCATAGGTGGCCGTGTCTCTTTTATTTTTGCATTCTGTATGTGCGCCTTGTGACAGAAAGCATGAGTGACACCCATAGCTTCTTTTGAACCCTATTAGGATCCCTATTTAGGTAAGAATTAGTAGGGCAATTGCAAAAGCACTATATATTGTTTTATTCATCTACATCTCCAGCTACAAAACACCCTGCAAGCCACCTCAACGATGTATGGCAGGGGTAAAGTAGTCACCAACATACATTACACTATACCCTATCTACGACTAATGATGCACTAGCATAAATCGCTAATGCCTGTCACAAGGCGCAGCCTCACAAGCATGCACTACCAATGATAGAGGGATCGTTAGTATTTATGCATATTGCAACTACAAATGTGGACAGAGATTAAAGAGTTATAGCGAAAACAGATACAGCATGCTGTAAGTACTAGATAGCAGATAAGGATGCAAGTATTAAGGAGAACTACTACCACTAATAGCTACACTAACTATCAACATACCCGTTCGGGGGAAAAATGAAATTTTAAATCTTCCCGTTCTATAGTCTAGTTTCCTAATTTTATTCTCATTATCTCATTATTGCCTCATCAATAAGAATCCTCGCTCAAGTAGTGAAGAAAATGTATAAAGATTTCTATAATATATGAATATGCCAGTCGAGCATCATCGGAGGACGGAGAGTTGAGAGATAAATTCTAACAGCCAACTTAAGATACTTTTTTGTTAAATTTGTGAAAAGCTGTAAAATTTCACCTATGACCTAGCTAACTACGAAGAGCTAACTTCGTCGATGATCCCAATCACTCTTTCCCAGAGTATTTTTCACCGGGTATTACAACCGTTCACGCACAAGGGACCTCTGCGTAATGAACACGGGAGCAATTTCACGATCCAAACCCCCGACAAAAATTCACATTTCACGCATTATCAACTCCTTATACGTATAGCCACCCTCCATGTGACACGAATTTTTTGGTCCGAACGAATTTCACGGTATGAACAACGAAAGAAGAGAAAGATGGAGATGGAATGACGGGAGATAATATGGAAGGCTTGGATGATGGATTTAAGGGAGAATGATGTGAACGGAGAAAAGGTATCTAGTTCGCAAATGCTTGCAATCACGTTGGCGGCCACAACTTTATTCACTGGTGCCCTGAATAGTGAGCTTGCTTGTGAGAAAAAGTGATATGAAGCCACTGTCTAAGATTTCTTAGACATGCCATTCTGATTAATAAAAATGATATCCTGGCATGGCCAATATATAAGTATATTACTTATTGCAGTTAATGAAACAAGAGCAATTTATTAACTGCAGTGATGTTCCGGTTCCACTCCATCACGCCTGAAACCTCACATTTTGTTTATATTACTTATCATCGTTTCAACATTTTCATTTCAATTAATTGCCTTTATCACGGCTGATAGTAGTAAAAACATGTTGAATACATGGCGAGTAATACATTGTTAAATAGATATTATTAAGATTAACTTTATTCGTTCAATCCTAAGGTTGACTGTAGCTCTCCATCGTTCCCAATCTAACTCTAGTTCCCTTACTCCCTGGCAGTTCTCCCTACTCTCTTTTTTATTTGGTATTTTTTCCTTAGGCACAAACTCAGTGTTTCCAATGCATCCGGTTCTTTTTTGCTGTATAGTGTTACAAATGGTTCTTTCACTTCTACTCTTCTGAAACCTTCATTTTTTACTGCTTTTCAAACGGTCAATACTTCCAATTCATAAATTGCAACGCTCCACGTATATTTTTTACATACTGTGTCCTCATTCGTAGTAGATCCAGTCTTCTTGGAACATGGTAGAGCTATTCCATTATCAAAGCTTTGAGCTATTTTACGCTTTGTGTCCGTTAGGCTTCAACCAACCCACGTGATGGTACTCCCGTTTCCGATTAGGATAAGGTTTTCTGTAATTTTGACTTTAATCTTTAAGATTAGCCCTGAAACAGCTATTTCAAAGGTATTTTGGGTTTTCCTGAACCCCATCTTCTTTTGGTTAAAGTAGTTAACCAATAAGTTCAAAGTTACATACTTAAAATACATTCTTATTCTCACACAGTAATTAAAAACAACATCACGCATAAATGACGACTTTTTTTACAGAAATCAATACGAAAAATATATTTGTTGACTCAAATTAGATAAAAAATGCATATTTATATTGATTAACTTTTATTTGATTTAATTATCATTCCGTTTCCGCTATAGAGGTAATATCATGAGGTCTAACGATGAAGACAAAAGGATTCCACTAACGTGACGAAAGTGATCTAAAATGATCTATAAAAGACACTCAAATGGAAACCGAGTAAAACCCGATGTAGAAAGTAGAATTAGATCGCTCACGTGGGATTCACAAACAAATTTACAGTCCATGTACCGAACAATAGTTACCTGCTATGGTGAAACCCATTTTAACATTTATGATTCAAATATATTTCGGGTATGGTAAAGCGATTTATTATAATTCAATTACCATTTATATAAATTCTCTCATACATAGAATCCTTATTGAAGAAGATATAAAATGAAGAGGGTGCATGAAATATAAGTGAAAGTGTGGGAATGGCGAGAAAAAACGGATGAAGGAGAAAAAGATAGGCGGTAATGATGACATGGAAATTTCTAATGGGAAAACCCCTTTTCCCTAACACCCAATTATTTATGGCCGATGTCCTAGCATATCCTTCCTCATGCCCTCAAGTCTGCTCGAGGGGTAGGGAACATAAATTTAGAATAACGTCAGTTTGTGTAGCAGGAGGAATTAGTATTGATGGTATGGAAAGAAGATGAGAGAGGGATGAAGAGAAAGATAAGTTCACAGAGTGAGATAACAAAAGAATTATGGGAAATGCCCGTTTCCAAGCTTACCACACTTTGGGTCCTCTAGAAAAGAGAGGTGTTGGAAGAACAGGGATCGAGAGGAGGAATACGCGTCATTCGATGCGTGAAATGAGCTAGAGCCGTGGCGAGAACGTTGGTAGCAGGGCAGCGAGTTGATCGGGGGTCGTCCTCACGAGGCTACAGAGATAGATAGATAGATAAAAGTCTTTATTGGGGCGAGATTGAGAATTTACAAGTCCCTTCTTCTTCTTAAACGTGAGAGAGGGTAGTATAAGGAGAAGGTTACGGCATAGAAAAGCATTGCACGAGGCATCTCTGCTTCGTACAACCTCGGATTTGCACATCTCAGTGCAATTTAAGGTGAGCACAGGTTTCGTCTCACGTGCATTCTACATCGTAAGTGAAGTAGATAGCTTCAGCTCAAATTCCTGACTCTGCACAGTTGATGATTGAGGGACATTGAATACGGAAATTTCAAATTCCTGGAAAAGGGGGAAGGGTGGTTATATTGTGTGGAGAGTCATTAAGAGATCATTTCTGACTACTTGAAACAAAAGGACATCGAGAAGTGGGATGACTCACCACTAAATTCCTATTCTGAGACCTCAAGATAGGGTTCTTGGATGCCGATGGGTGATTTTAACCACTTGACTTAGTTTGGTGTGTCACGCGCTTTTTTCGCGGAATAGTTTCATTCCTCAGACTCAATCCTTCTCGTTGCCCTTCTTTCTTCGTATCAGGTTCATTTTACATGGTAATAATATTATAGTTCTTGCAAAATTTACTGGCGCTGCGAAGATATTTCAGGGACATGGGCTACGAAACTTTCAAAACCCGGCAAAACGTGGGAGAAATTTGTATAGTGGAAGTTGTAGGGAAGGTAATAGGTCAATAAAAATGCCTTTCTTAATGCTGCTAACACAAACGATTCGAGAAGTGAGAAAATTCACCTCCAACTGTCACCCCTTCACACAAGAGTATCAAAACGGGGTGATGGAAACGAAATCCAGAGTGATGAGTGATAGAAAAACTTGCCTATTTTATCTGCGTGTGAGTGCCTCATTCCTATTTTACGAATTAGTTAGTTTTATCAGCATCACCATCTCTTGCGGCCTTTCTCTCTTCCCCTACGTCCATTCCATTCACCCCCTTCACATCTACTTCCTCTACTTGACGTGCAGGTCTGCACCAGGAAATTCTGGGAGAGGTTAATTGGATATTTATTAATGGTACTTGGTTTCCAGTCCGGGTGAATACGGGTATTTAAGATTGCCTTAGCGAATTAGAAGATAAGATCGCACCGAATACTTTTCGTTTTTGGCAGGTAAATTTATGGGTTTTTATATGTTTGCATATAAGTGTCTCCGGCTGTGGTGCTTGGTGGCTCGTATTAGGTTTACATTTTTACTTTCAATAATTGAAAAACTTTCTGTTTGTTTTGGATTTCACTCGTCATTCATGAAATTGACAATACAAAAATGATGACAACATGTATGCTTATAAAATACAAATTCTTTGGCGGTGAGGGGCAATGCGAATAATAAAAAAACGCCAGAGCCGATTAAGTTTTGATGTCATTATTCGTGTAGTATCACACATATCTAGAAAAATCCTTCAATTTACATTTTTGACTCAAATACATTGTAAATAGAAGAACAATACCTTATATTAAACTCATAAGGTCCTTGATAAATGTCCTTAGTAACAACGTAACTACGGTCAAAAAAATTTGCGTATTAGTACAGCCGTTAACACTAGTAAACACTGGTTATTGCCTACAGATATAAGAATAGTTGCAGTGAAATAACCTACAAAAAGCATATATACATAGTGTGCTCTAATAGGACTTGAATGACTGGGAATTTTGACACTCTTTAGATGAGATATCATCTAGTTTATGCATAACGATGCAGAGTGTTTTTGATATATGATGGTTAACCATTGTGCATCTTGATTAGCCCTAAAGATAGAATAATTAAATTCCAAAATTATGACCAAGAATAAGTCTTCATATTCCGACCAGTCCTTGACACAACAAGAGTTCTTTTTCATTTAGTACTGAGAGTAAAGTGTGGACTTTTTGGCAGTGTATGACATTTCACGACGATAATCCGATCTATCATGGATTTACGATCGAATGATATGAGGAAAGTGCTTCAAACACAACCCTATGTCCCTTATAATGAGGATTTCCTCGGGGTTTTCCGTTAACAAGTTCGCTGTCTCTGAAATTTTGATAGTTTGCCGTAGGAGCCGAATATTCAAATATTTAATTTAAAATATTTACTGTAATAATGCAATTAAAATAAAGTTCAAAATTTGATGGAGATATTTTTTATCAATTTTTATGAGATAGATAAATTTTTAGTCAACATTTGTTTTTGAAAAAATTAAATTTTTATTAAATATTCCATTTTTGTAATGATGTCTATTTTATCCTTGTTTATATGGCCTAGCCAAATAACTGGAAGAGCAATTTTGGCACGAATTGAAAAACGGCATACAATATGAATGTTCAAGTAGGTTGAAAGTTCCAGATGTTTTCAATTTTGTGGCTAACCAGGGGTACCACTATTGCACAATAAGTATTTTTATATATCAAAAGATATATGTGTTACAAATTTAATATTTTTAGATTTCTCATACAAAAATGAAGTGAAGATATTTTGTAGAGCTACAGAATACAGGGATGCCACTACATAGAAAATAATATACAGGGTGATTACAAAAGAATGCGTCGGTGCCAAAGATCTGTACTTTTGCAAATGGCACGATCTACAGAGATTCGCTACCTCTTAAAATGGCCGGTACATTCTCTAGTTTTATTGGAGAAAAAAAATTACAAATGTTCAGTATGTCCTCCTTGAGTAACCCGAACAATGTCAAGTCAATATTCAAATTCCTCCCACACTCTGAGAAGCATGTCAGCAGCTACTGTCTTCACAGCAAAAGTTATGCGTGCTTTCAATTCCTCGCTGTCATTAGGCAATAACGGCACAAAGACTTCACCCGTGACATATCCCCACAAATAATCACATGTTGTGAGATCAAGTGACCTCGGAGGCCACAGAGGAAGGGAGAGGTCTTGCCTTGCAGATCGACCAATAAATTTTTGTGAGAAGGTCTCATTAAGATGAGCATGAACTGAGAGGTGCCTATGTGGGGGAAGACCCGTCTTGCTGAAACACAAAATCATTGGAATCTGCTTCCAGAAGAGGAAAAATCCAATCTTAACCAATGCCTACTAACAGCGAGGAATTGAAAGCACGCATCACTATGGCTGTGCAGACAGTAAAAGCTAACAGGCTTCACAGTGTGGGAGGAATTTAAATATCGACTTGACATTGTTTGGGTTACTCAAGGAAGGCATATTGAACATTTGTTATGTTATTATTTTGAAACCAAACTATAGAATGTATCGGTCATTTTAAAAGGTTGCGCAGCTCTGCAGCTCGTACCATTTGAAAAATAGAGATATTTGAAACCGACGCATTCTTTTGTAATCACCCTGTATTTTTCACGTATATTTTTTCAGATATTTTATTACGAAAGTGACGGATAATGAAATTAAGCTGAACTTAAAAATATTGATGATATGCATGAAGTTTGCAGAATAAAAAAAATATCAATAAATTTTGTTCAGGGCTGCCACTACAGAAGTTTCAAGGTTACCACCTTCTCCGCACGGTCGCTGCTCATAACTCCTATTCGCATACACCCCCTACCTCACTACATTATTTCATTTCACCCAGCGGAGTGGAGATAGTATGGTGAAGTCACAATTTATTTATCAATATACACCATAAAATAAATGTATAGTGCAGTACCATAACATAAATGAGATCTTAGCAATTGTCATAACAAATATTTTTCAAAATACTTCATACAAAATACATACAAGGTAACGTGTTTTTAACGGAAAATAACGTTTTTTTTCGGAAAAAAACAATAAAGTTTTGCACAAGGCCATTTGATTCAGTTATCATATAGAGCCTGATTCTATATCAATGTTTTTTCCTTTCAAATGCAGTTGAAATTGCAATCTTCCTCTACATAAGATCATAGATTCATCAACCGAAATTTCCCTCGAAGGATAATAAATTTCTCCCATTGTTTTTTTGAATAATTTAACCAATAGTTGCACTTTCTAGAGCCGTGGAGGGCATTGGATCGATTTCAATAAAACCTTTCTGAGAAATAAAGAGATCTCAATATCAACAGAAACCTATTTCGACTCATGAATTTGCGGAAACATGGAAGGTTGAACAGAGGCCCAGTCTTCCAGTAATCCTGCAAAAGAGTCGTTTTGATTGTCTCCATATGAAACAGAAGCCCCCAGAAGATCTTCAACTCATCTAAATTCAATTCTTTCCATTTCCTTCTCCTCGATTGCGAAGATGTTGTTTCGGAAAGTATTCTTTGGGCAATTACGTTCGTACTATCCACTGCTAGAGAATAAAACTCTTCATTTGCAATCAAATTGAAAGAGTCCTTCGGATTTTTAGAAGAAAGAGAAATTTTTCATTCCGAATATCCCAGAAAATGGAATCTTCGTTATGTTTGATGGAGTTACAGATATCATTTCCGGTTGCGTTTCTTCTTCTGAATTCGAATCCTCCGATGCATGGCCACCAGAATCATCATCCATGTCAGAAGATTCCGCTGAGTCTGCTGTACTTTCATTGGCACCAAAATCTTCCGATTCATAAGAATCACCTTTCATAAGGCCCAATATTTCTTCATCGTCCTCTATATATGTTATTTTTTTGTCTTTTTCTCGTTGGCTTTACATTAGAAGAGCCAGGTTGATTTTCTTCCATTGATAAAATGAATTTCAAATTTTAAAGATATTGTAAACAGAAAATATTTTTCAATCCTTGTAATTGTACAAATAATGTGGTACGCAGTCACGCGCACGGTTGCGAAGATATACACCAAAGATGGTGACATTTACCATTAAAAAATCATTTGACTTGACTTGGCTTCGAACGTGGATCTCCCAAATGTTAGTCAGGTGTGAGCAAGTTAAACCACCAATCAATGTTAATTCAAGGCGAATTTCAGCGGGGGTTTACACAAACAAGTTGCTCTCGTCCCTAGCCTGCATTGTAGCACAAGAGACCACATCATTTGTGCAATCGCAATTTATGGAAAATTTTCAAGTTAGTCGTTCTAAAGCGACAATGTTGGGTTTATTCTCCGCCACTGTGGCATATCTCATGCACGACAACGACTCCTGTAATACTGGAGAAAATATTTTTGAATTGAAAGTTTCATTTGTAGAGACAACGTTACATATCGTGGGGGTTGGGAAAAATACTACTGTTGTCAACGAAGGGGGGTAAAAAAATCACCAAAGACAGTAACGTAGTTAATGCACGATCCCATACTGAGACACTCCCTTCTCTCTTAGCGGATGAGAGGGTAAAGGGAAAGGGGTACGTACCGCTAAAGAGCCAATTGTTTGGTGGGTGGACCAAGGAGGTTAGAAAAGAAATGGAGGCGACTTACCACTTGATTCTTGAAGTCGATCCCGCCCTTGCAGTCGGCACAGTATAGACCTTCCTCTGGCTTGCATGTCCTGCGGTCGCGTTCGATTTTCGACAAATCTAAGTTAAAAACCACAGGCATGGCGATGTTTTGAGCTGGTTTGGCAACACCTGCTCGGTCCAAAACCCTTCCCAAGCACCCCTATTCTTGCTTCACTTTCGCCGATGGATGTTCACGGTCATGCGTCCTCTATTTCATTTTAACCTCCTTGGGGTGGACCAACGACAGTCAGGCGTCAGGTGACTGGCTCCCTGCCGGGCGGCTGCCGCCTTCGTTCATGAACCCTTGGCAGCTTCTCCTGTACTGTTACAACTGGTACTTCCCATGATTACCAAAAACAATTTTACAACGAGTAGCTCCCCTTTCAAAAGGTTACCTATGCTTTCTCTCTCACGGTGTCGGTGAGTGAGGTGAACGCCTGGCATGAGGAGAAGCGACCGGGACTGATAGGTATCTACGTCACACAGGCATGGGCAATAAACAGAGACGGACGGGAGACGCCAGGATTTTCTGACCTCTCGCAGGACCCTATGAAAAGCTACACAAATTCCTCCTTTAATTTATTTACTTCCTCAGCCACTGAAAAGAGCTTGGAAGGCCTTTGATATCAAGATATTCCATGAATGACAACAGACGGACACACACAACCGTGCTCTGAGTGGAGAAAAACCCCCTGATCCCTGAAACCCTGACGGGAGTCGATTTGTACAATCTACTAAAAAATATCATTAGGGTTAGAAGAACGAATACCTAGACACATGAAAATATCTTTTTAACACCAACTTCAGTGCCATAGAAAAAACTCTGGGCTAAAAGGTTTACCCTACTTGAAATAAAAAAGTTAAATTTAATTAAAATGTTAAAAATAAAAAAGATTGAATTCGAATTAAATCTTAATTAAGGAAAACACAAAATTAACTCTATAAAATATAGCAAACGAATTACACGATAAAAAAAATAAAAATTAAATGACTTGCTATTTCAATATCCAAGGTAGGTAAACTTAAAAAAAGGACACATCCAGGTAAAAATCACCATGAAAAAAACGCTGATCCGATGAAGGCAAGAACTGCACTGAGTGCCTCTTCTAAGGGAAAGTCCCTCTACCAAAATTAATGGCAATCAAAGGGACAACCCTTGCAGCGGCGACGCACATGTGCGTCAATGGCCTGCGGGGTAAGTCCGCCTTAACGCACATGTGCGTCAGCGGCAGCGAAAGTGTTGGGAATAAGTTTGTTATATTTTGTTGAAACTTGTACCACCTGTAACGTGAGATAACATGGCATCATCTTTACAGATAATTATAATTTTTCTGATTATTTTCATCATGCAATAAGTGTACCCGCTCTAAAAATCAGAATATGGAACCGCATCCAGACAATAAGTAGGAACGTGCAGAAGCCTCATGCCCATACATGATTACTTAATTATCAACGTCATGTAGCTTTTGCCAATATTGTATTTGCGATATTTCTGACATGATTTCTAAATAAAAGTCTAATTACTTTTATATCACATTCATAGAGAAATGCATATTTGTTAAATTGGCAACAAAAGACAATCCATTAGCTTTTGTAACCCTTTTACTATGATCTAATTAACTGAAGGAGGGTAATACGTTACTATTTTTATATCACTCATTTATCACGTAGTATTGCAAACAGACAGTATTCGCTACAAAATTATCAAATCTTTTTATCCCATTTTAATTAAAATTGAATTTATACTGCCAGATATTTCATCATTATGAACTTCAGTAATTCTACATGCCTAGTATTAGCCACAAACAGAGCCTCTGTGGCGAGAAGGGACCAATAAAGCCCAAAAGAAACTCGTTAATCCATTTATCCACAGCTGTAAAAGCCAATGTGAGTACATAGGGCTCATTACTATGGGAATGGAATGCCACTGCTTCGAATTAACTCATAATGGAGGCAATGATATATTGCTGCGGAATATTCTCATGAAGAAAGAGGCCAAGGGCAAAGGAAGGGAACTTGAGATGTAAAAGCAGAATAGGCTACGCGAGCGAGCCAGGAAAATGAACTTCCAAGACTAGTATGATACTTATGCATGGCTGCATTTATGCGCCCTAAGAAACTAGAGCACATTTCTTGCTTTAGCTCTGCGGAATAAGGGCTACTTTCTCTTCGAAGTCACTGGAGAACACAAGAAGACTTTGTCGGAGAGCATTAAAAGAGACATAGAATTCAATCTACATTCTATGCCCATGCTTGCAAACAAGCTTTATTAGTTAGAAGAAAGTCACTTTTCTGACTTTGCTGAGACATAAACGAAAAACCTAGCCGCTAATGCATGCGTAACGACTAGAAAAAAGTGAACACATTAATTTGTGAATTATAATAAGTTATCCACTTTTAACAGAGAGTCAGATTACATCATGTATAACCACTTTAAGGAATAGACAAATGTAGACTAGCCAAGCAAATTATTTATAAGCTCCTATTTTATATATAATTTGCCATCTAATACATACCAGGAAGGAAAGGGGATAAAAAGCATTAACATGGAACCATTAAGAGTTACATTTTTCTATGCAACCAATGATGCTGCAGTGAAATATCAAGGATTGACAGTGAAACCGATTGATGTGTTTATTAATGATTAAGAGGGGATGCCCAGGTTAAATTGCCTTTATTTTATACTAAGTGCGGTGTTTTTTAAAATAATTTTATCCTTTAAATGATTTTGAGCGTAGTTTAATCAAGGTGGTAAGCTATCATGTTGTTCAAAATTGAGTTGAGTAGTCACATGCTTACGTCATTGGTGTCAGTATAACAAATTGATCTGGTATTATGCTTTTGAACAGAGATACAGATAAGCCTACGAGACAGAAATCATATTGGCTTTGTCAATAACAATATTTTTAAGTTTATGCTTTTATCGCAAGAGTATAATTAAGTGGAAGACTTAGATAACCCAATAATTTTGAACCTACGGTAGTGTATTTGACACAGGTAACGGTTATTCAGACCAATATAAAGTAGTAAGACAGTTTTAGTCATATACAAACCAAGGAAAATCCTAAATGCTACCGTTTTGTCCTCCGATAATGACTCAAAGGGCGAAGAATATTACTGGTTAATACGTTAAAATAAATCATTTTAGTGTGAGCATTGGGGCATGTTGGGGAAAGTGTTATATCTTCGTTTAGGCATTTTGAAAATCCAGGATTTGTTTATCAAATTATGTTCTTCGATGAATATTGTATAGTTGAACGGAAAACAATGTTTTCATACAATACTTATAAAAGTTAAAACCATCTATTAATATTTCAAATTAAAATAACAGTATATTCAAGTGTAATTGCACCTAACTCATCATTATATCTAATGACATTTTTCTTTTCTATTACAGGTAAGGCTCTCATCAAATGAGTTTCCAAGCCAGCGTGGACTTTTCTCTCTACTGCATTACTACCATCTACTGAACGGATAGTCTAATACGGACAAAGGTTGTGGATTATGAGTATCGTTGTTTTAATTATTTAACACGTTCAAAGCTACAACACGCCTGGTGCGGTTATGACTGTCTATTGTTCGGTGTGCCCAGCTCGTTCACTCTCCTTCATTACGATGTCTCCTTTTGTAGATAAGGGTAAATTACTACTCCGGTTTTTATTAAAGGAGAACGGAAAAGGGATATATATTATGGGGAAAATGTTAGGTTTTTAGTAAAATTAATATTATTATAAATTACATAGAAACTTATAATATTATACCTGAAATATGGCACCTGGGATAGTGATATATCAAATGGAGGGGCAGTGAACGTGTTAAAATGGTCACATCTTAAGTTAAAATGAAAACATTATTAGTATTTGCAATGGAGTAAGTCCCATTGATTAGATAATAGATCGTTTCACTTAAAAATAATTTAAGAAGCTCTTGAAAGTTTTATTAAAACTATTTCCGCAAATTGAAAAATGCTGAGTTTCATCCATAAAAACCGAACATCTAAATATTTAAAATGCGTGTCTTTTATAGTTTCGGCTTCCAGGACACTACAATATCTATGCAAAACACATCAAAAAGTGCCTAAATTTTCCAAATATTGCTTCAAATATCCTTTTTATTCATCGAGGTATTCTTTAATATTTCTCAGGCCGAATGGTTTTTCTGGTACGGTCGCTACGGGACCCATTCTAACAAAAGAAAGGTTAAAAGGATTGGTATTCCTTTCTCCCCGGATAAATGAAGCAAATTTATTCTTCTTGAAACATGTAGTGAACGTAAATACTGCCTTTTGAAGTTCACCAACTGCATAAGGGGTCGTGCTTTGAACCACCCCCTCTTTAAGTCACTTTGTGAAATTTTGGAAATGATCATGCAGTTTTGGTTTTCCACAAGTCCGATGGATGTCAAGTGGGAGAAAAGCCTCTTTAAACTGCAAAAAGAGTTCAATGATTTTCTGAAGAAACGTGACTATGATCTGCCCACAGAATAGGAGTCACAATAGTTCAGCCAAATCCTATTTGAGTATTAATTTCTCATATGAATGACCTAGCAGTATCTATTTCAAGGGTATTCGTAAACATATTGATTTAAATATCTTTCATATTGACGAGTTAAAAGAGGTAATCTTTCAAATTTTCCATTTCTTAATGATAACTTTGTGACGATAAGTCTGTTTGACGAAACTGTTGACCTATTGGACGTACATTCTATCAAAGTTATTTGTTGGATATTTTGGAGGACGAGAACTGGAAACTCCTGAACAATAGATTATAATTCAATAATACTTTAATTTGGTGCCACGTTCAGATGATTAGGAGCTGAAGAAAGATCCTTTTGAACTGCATGAAAATCTTGTTCTTGAAATACAAACTGAAAGCAAAACTTTGGAACCTGTGCTCATTCTATTCGCGACGACATATATATGCGAGTCTGGATACTGCCCTTTTGTCAGACAAGACCAAATTAAAAATTTGTATACGTGCACAGGAAAATACACGGATCAACAGCAATGAATCACGTTTGGAAAAATATTTAAAAAAGGATTCATTAGATTCAAATGGGCTTATGAACATGAAAACATTTGTTATAATTTTATAAAAGAAATTTCATGCATGGATGAAAAATGTATACAAATTTGTTTTGGTCACCTTCACTTTCTTAATAATTATGCCTTTAAGGGGTGCGAGAACGTATTAATATTGTTTTGGGGTTCGGGGTATTAAAAAGGTTGGGATCCACTAGTTTAGAGAGTTTGCCGAGTGTAACGAAATCCCGGGTTGCAGGACTTGGATGTTGAATGCATATGTATAAATACCCAAAGATGTTAGGCAATATCAACACATATTGGTATTGATATATAATTTGTTAAAATTTTATTGTTTATTTCACTCTTTGACATGATTTATGAGTGATTAGATGCAGAACTGGTAAAAATGATAGAAACAGTTTACTCACTTTTAAAACTGCTTTTCAAAATTACCGTATTAATACAGGAATCAAGGCTAAAATTATATAATTTCCAAGAAATTAGGAATGAATCAAACGGAAATGAAATTACTGTGGCATATTAGTTACTAAGATTCTAAAAAATACCTCTGTGGATATAAATTACTAAGGTGCCTTTGAAAGTACCTCGGACATATGAAGGATACTTGCACCTTGATAACGAAAAATTGATAATTTGCGGAAGAAAATAGCTTCCATAATACTATATAGCAAAAAGCAAGGATTCCAGCTGCTGAGAATAAAATCCTATTCAATAATACTGGACTAAAAGATGGGAATAGAGATGCCATATTAATCTGGAGTACTATCTCCATAAAATGAATAGAGAACAAAACATTTCAGTTTCTCGTTAGTCATTGGTACAATAAGACCCTAGAGAATTGTATGCTTATTAGAAGTGTGCCCTATAGCATCATTGTGAAAATAAGTATTTAAAAATTCAGCCTGCGTATGTTAGTGTCCGCAAAACTCGACAAGTAGTCCGTCGATTGACTTTGAACGAGCTTTGGTGAGTTGTTGTGGGCGCGCCCAAAAAGGTTTATAAATTATATAGATACCTTATTTTGGGGTTTCTTTACCCCAATATTATTAAAATTTACTCCGATAAGAAAATCATTGAATTCGGTGCAGGTGTTTCTTTATTTGCGTTTTTAAATTACTTGAACTCAAGATATTGGATGGAAATGTCTATCAGAGAACGCATATAAGAATGTAATATTTAATTATTTCATTCAATTTTCATACACGCTTCTTTTTTGTCCAAGTATTGCATTTTTCTGTCGAAATCCATTTTCTTCCTTTTCAACAATATAAATTTCCTTGGCAACCAGGCGTGAGTATCCATTTTATAACGATTTCCTGAATGTCTATTCGCGTCTGCAGCATTTATAGGCCAGGTTCAGTTACTAATTTGATAGTTGAAGTCAAATGACGAGAGTTTCCCGTTTGCCTTGCCTTTTCAAACAAGGCCAATCGCTTCAAGTGTGTGGATTAAATCTGGAAAATTCTTGCTATTCACATGGTCAATTATATGTACGTTGCATGCTCACGAGTGTGACAGCCGAGAAATGTATTTGTTTTTGCAGAAGGGGGTAGGACCAAAAATATTATCATGTATCCCAAAGCACTCGAATCACTTTTTTCAACTTTAATTTAATACATAAAAGATCATTGTCTTTCATTTATTTTTTACTTTTAAATGTGTCTATTTGTAGGTATATGCTTGCTTACTTAGAAAAAGGCATTGCAACGCATGCCAGGTACAGCTAGTATTATATAATTTATTTATATACTCTATGAATTATCTGTATACAAATACC
Source organism: Pyrrhosoma nymphula (assembly GCA_963573305.1). NCBI lineage: Eukaryota > Metazoa > Arthropoda > Insecta > Odonata > Coenagrionidae > Pyrrhosoma > Pyrrhosoma nymphula. The sequence continues at coordinate 42,263,287 of OY754337.1, read as the reverse complement.
ATGAAAATGGATATCTCCTAGTAAAGCACCGAAGTGTTAACTTGCACATTAGTACTGGAGAATAAAAGCTTGTGCATTAATTTGGGCTATGATTTCTAGATTCTAAGCTTTTTGTCTAATTGTAAGACGTATATAGGGTTAAATTTTTCCATATATATGCATACATTACGGATATAAAGCTTCATTTTCGTTGAAATCCGTGCCGATAGCTTGCAACTTTGAAGGGTGAGAAACTGTTTTCTTTGTAATTTGGCACTCGTCATAAATATCGATTGCCCTTCCATTTAAAAGGCCATCCACATTTTTGTGCACATTTTGCATATCATAAACATTGGTGAATAGCTGTTATCATTAAATAACTAATGCTGCAAATTTGACACCCTTGCAACACGGGTTGAAATGGCAAAATTGACTTTAAATTTTGTATACGTTATGAACACCTTCAGGATTACCTTGGGTCACGATATTCTGCATTTAAATATCCTTCAGCATGATATTTTCGAGATCTATCTCCATTTAAGTATCATGTATATTCTTCAAGAGTTATTTCGTCTTAAATCAATTAATGAACGCAAAACTAATGGATGCACCACCACGCATCCGAATACAAATAGCAGGAAACATTACGAGAGAAAAGAAATGCTTTTGCTATAAAGTGAAGTCAAGCTTGAAGGGGAACGAACGAAGAGAAACCTGGAGCGAAAGAAAAATTTACGCCACGAGAAATAAATGCGCAATTTTATCCGGCGGTAAAATGTACATTATAGCAGAGTATAGTCCAAATATTAGATCTGCGACAGAAAGAAATATGGGAGCTGAGGAGAAACAGGAATGTAAGAAGGAAAGCTCTTGTGTGTCTGAAAAGGGACTTTCTTTGTCCCGTCAACCGTAGAAGCGCACGAAATTCTCATCGCACGTAATCCGTTTAAGTGCAAGTTCCTGCCTCTCTTTCTCTCTCCCTCTCTCTAAACCGCGCGTTGGCATGCGAATGGACGCGAGAGTAAAGTCAAATAGAGATAGGGCACTAGGTTGTTAGTAAGGGAGGTGAGTGAATGAAAGGGAAAAAAATAGAAATGGGTGAGAAAAAAGCAAACATTTCTCTCGGCGTCATCCTTAGGTAGTGTTCCGCGTAGTGCAAACAGCTCGTGGATGGGAATATCCTTTCACGCGAGGAATAAGAGCGAGACAGAAGGAACGGAAAAAAAGGGAAGGGATTGGATTGACATGGTGACGGTCTTCCCATCCCGAGAGACCGGTTTTGAAAACCAGCTGTGACCGATATTTTAAAGTGGAATCGTGATAAATTGAACCCTCGGAGAAGAGAAAATTCAAGCATAATTTTATAATATATGATCACGTTAAACCGTATGATTAACCTAATATAAACAGATTTTGTTTGTATAGCATATAACCCTCAGTTTTTTGACGTAATCGTTATCAACAAAAGAAAAAAATCAAGTGCCATTTTATAAGATGTAATACATTAACAACTCTGGGATTTGGAAATCTTTTCATGGTAGGGGTAAGAGCGATAGAGATAGAGCAAAAAATAAGAAAAGGGTTGGGATGGTGAGGAAATGGAGGAACTAGATTCCCGACCCTAGAGTCTGAAGTACAAAACTAAAAACGGTATGGATTTTTAAGTAAAACTACCTGTCTAAAATTGAGTGATTAAGCTAGAGCACTTTGAGATCTAGTTTAATAGCAGCTAATAAACTTTTATATGGTAAATTAAATTAAATAAGTACAGAGAAAAGCCACGTTTTCCATTTACAACTACTACGAGAAAGCAGAAAGAGTTACACATCCGATGGCAGCACTAGTTTGGGAGTCCTTGAAGACGCGGAGGCTTTACACTAAATGAATGTTTCAGTTCAGGTGAATTTCTGAAAGACGCATAGGATATTATTTTTACGGCAACTAATTTCCGTTTTCTCCATTTTCATATTCCCTAATCATTTATTTTTAAATGGCTGGTGTCCTACCACCATCAGCCTCACGCCTCTGTAGGGTCTCGAAGGTTAGTAGGTATGCAGATGTATATTACCTTGATGTATAAGCGTAGGTTTCCATGACACTGATGTATGAGTATGAACCTAGTTCATTGTGTCTGCTGTAAATGGTTTAGTCCTTGTAGTAGATAGCGCACAACTAGTAGACGAAATAGAACACATAGAGGATTTTAAATAACTAAAAATGAATCAAGAAGTGATGGATTGGTCAATTGGTGTAGGTATTTCTTTGAAAATGTATTCGATTAGACATGTAGACATGAACTATGAATTTTGACTTAAATAACGTGAGAAGAATATTTCTTTGTCCGTCAAATGTAATGTAAAACGATGGGTCTGTTAGCACTTTTGGTTTGAACAACCAAAATACCGATTTCTGGTTAATCTTCACCCTTAACCCATTCCCCAATTAATCCTACCGACGCAATGTTACCCACCTTGTCACGAAGGAGCCAATGACCTCAGTTGTTGGTCAACAAAGTTGTTGAAATCTAGCTTGCCTTATGCTTTAATTCAATCCATGAAATGAATGAAAGTAGGACGTGAGTACCGTATTAAACGGGAGGGAAAAGTGTAATATTAGATGAATAATGCAATAAATACAAGTATAGTTGTAGTATGAAAGATCTAAGCCTCTTCCGGCGTGTGGCGATATTTGTGGTTCTTCGGGTTTCCGACCGGGTCGAACTTTCCATTTCTGCCGAGTTTTCGATGAGCGAGTCGTTCATCATCCTCAGGGCATGGATAGTTGTAGTATATAAATTCAACTCATTACTTTAGTTTACGAAAAAAGCACGAAAATTAGACAATAAACAAGGAAGAGTAAATAAAAAGTAGCAAGTATATGAGCATTATTAAACTGCATTTAATAAAGGTTGAAAGAAAGATATTGGAATGGGAAGAAAAATCTAGCAATCCCTTTAAGGAAGGAGAAAAAGGCATGCGCTATCAAAAAAATAAAGAAAGTTTTCCTCTAGAGGCATTACAAAAATTAAATAAACGGGAGTGTTTTCTGTACGGCGTTATGAGTGCGGTGGGGGCGTGGGAGGACAATGGCTTTCTTCATTTTCTTGCTAGACGGATGAGGGCGTGTTTCTATAAATAGGTCTCCGCTACATTGAGACGCGAGATAGTCAGAAATGAGACGGAGACCCGGATGAGATATGTAGCCAAGTCTCTATCTTTTGGTAACAATTGCCCCTTCCTACATCGGTCCGAGCCAGTTATGCGCACACCCTTAACCCTCCCACACACCATAACAATTCCTCACATTTTACCAACACCTCGTTCTTGCTCGAATTTCCGGCAGAAAGTATCCTTCTCGCTTGCTTCTCACACCTAGTTACCACCCTTATCTTCGTATTTTCAACAACGCGATCACTGTCTACGTGCTCTTTGCAGGCGATGTATTTCCAAAGACCATACCTCGATGAAGTCCAGAGAAAAATGTAGCGTATATCCAAAATAGTATTTCAAACCATTAAAACAGTATAATTTTATGGAAAATTTCTTATGGAAATATGTAACACTGTATTTTAATAACCAGTGTTATAAGGTAGGTCATAAAAGATTCACTATTAGTACATAAATTTTCCACGTTTCCTACACTTTATGCACAGAAAACGTGGATGACTGAGTTGGCGTTACGGCAACAGAACCGAATTCTTATCCAACATAGTTTTCACTCAAATCCCAAGCAGTTCAATTATATAACACATTGACAACTTGTCCTTAATGCTATGGTAATGTAACGATTCTCGCCAACCGAAATCACCAAGCTGTAACTCGGCTTATCAATAGATAACCGCCAATTTTGCTGCAACAGAATATCAGTTTTTGGTGACGAAGCACAATGTTTTTCGTAGCAATTCCTAATGAGAGTACAATTATCCACCAAACAAACTAAAAGAAAGCCAAGACCATTTATTACATGTAAGCAACGGTCAATCTTGCACGGTCACATTCTACCGACGTTTCAACTGATGGATGCACTTAAACTTTGCTTCAACTTCTACTTTGCCTCTGATTTAGAGATTGGTTTGCTGCACCTGTCCACTACAGGTTCCGATCCGTTTTTTACCTGACTATGTCTATATCTTGGCGTCCTACAAAATTTACCTCATGCATGAATTTTTCTAATTTTCATCAGGAATTTTTTCATGCATTACCATTTCAATTTTTGCTTTGAAGAGGCTAATGTGTTGACAAATGTGGCCAACAATTTTATCCATTAAAAGTATAGTTTCTCCTTTTTGAGATTCCCTTAATTCATATTTCAAAATATTTGCATTTCTTCTACTTTGACGGAAAACTACACGTTCTATGAATGCTGCTTTTTTGTGTTTTTTGATTTCATATTCTCTAGTAGGTGAAAAGGGAGGGAAAAAGAGCGTATAAAGTTCTGGAATGTGATAATTTCTCCTTTATTAAAAATACAGATATCCCTGCCGCACTGATCATTAGTCCGTGGCCTCTATGAAAATTATTGTCATTATCCTTTATTTCCGTTATGATTCTTGTCAGTAGATACATTTAATTTGCGAGGATCTTAGGATTCTCGTTGTCATTATGTCACTTTTTCTAGGCTTAATCGTCCACCCGGTTTCTATTATATGTAATCTCTGTTACATGTTTTACACTTAAACTTGAACACGCCCTTCGTCTCTATTCTGCCTTAATCTTGTTCATTTTGTATGATGTCTTGTTATTCCAAGAGTATTGTATTTTCCAACGCAGGTTAACCCCAATCATTAATTTTATAATATTGAATTTTATCTTTTATTCTCATCAAATATTTCCATGACTGTTTTATTTCAAGTAACCATTAATTGATAATTTCACATATTACTGCTTTCAATCTTCTTTTATCTGCATCTGTTATTATTCCTGCTTTACTACTATCGCAATAGCTTCAATCTATATATATATATATATATATAGATTGAAGCTGACCAAGAAAGAGGGTTGAAATTTTTTAAATCGAATGGCTGAATATTTTAAGTTTCTTATTTTTCATTCGATTTTATTTTGCGCTTCATATTTGTCTGAATATCATGTCTGAATAGATTCCGCGGATGTAGTATTGACTGTTTAATCTTTCGGGATTCATTCCGCGATGTTTAAAATAGCAAAAAACAATACTTCGCAGGTCCAGCAATGGGAGTCCTCTCTCATGTATATAAAGACGAGCGAGACTAAAGAATCAGTTCTGTTAACCTGATGAAGCTTTCAGGAGGACCAGCGAAATATTGATTTTTGCAATTTTAAACATCGCGGAATGAATTCCGAAAGATTAAACAGTCAATAGCATATTTCCTTTACAACCAGATATTTGATTTTTAAAGGATATTAATTAACGCATCGAGCATTTAAATATCACGTTTTCTTGCAGGCCCATGATAGAACGTAGAAAGAAAATCTGTATGAGAAGGGCCCAAAGTCCCAAGGGCCCCATAATAGATTGCTTCGTGAGGTAATCGATAAATTCAATGCATATGTAAAACAAGTGTAGCTTTCAATGTCTATTCTCATAGTAGCTCTCATAGAGGCACTGCATGTATATGAGAGAACAATTTCGTTGTAAACGATACACATAAAGAAATTAAATATACTGCACACTTAATTAAATGGGCAAGAATGCTTAGGTTCAGCGAATAGTAGGAGTAATAGTACCTATGTTGTTACAACAAACACATTGTTGTTTATTATCTTTTAATACTCAGATGCATTACACGTAGTGTAACCGTCTGCCTCTCATTACGATTGCGAATTGTTTTTTAGACCAATTTCCACATCATAAACGTTTCGATTTATTTATATATTTTTAAAGGTGTAAAAGTGCAGTTAACTAACATTCACTCATTTTTGGGTTTCCTGTGCATGAAAAAAGACCATCTATCCGTGCACCTGGAAAACGGTCAGCATGTCTACAACATCGGACACAAATGTACAAGATGGGATACAGACTCATCAGATGACCACGCAAACAGTATTCTCCAAGCTTTGTGGTTTTCTTGTAAAATAAATTCAATGTTTTTCACACCAGTTGAATTTCAACGGGCACCTTCCGCTAGTACCATACAAGGAATAGACAAAATGTATGTTTTATATCAAATATGACTAACAGAATTGTAGTTTTCCCGAAAAATCGTAAAAGAAAGTTAACGATTAGTAGGAGTTGCCACGATGCCATAACTATCAATAAATATCACTACTGCAGAAAATATTCTACTTCTGTTTTTTTCACGTCTCTTTACCACCTTAAGCTATCTCATCGTAGCTTTGGCAACGGTGCCTCTGCCTACCTTCTCCCATCTACAATCCCCTTGTGGTCAGGGACCCTGGTAAAAGGAGTGCGGGGAGCTGAGTGTGAAGGGAAGGCTTAGCCAGAGCAAGTAGGGAAGAGGAAGGAGCGAAAGAAGGCAGAAAGTGGGGATGGATGGCTTCGCTCACTTAGCATCTCTAAATTATTCATAAGGACCTCCCGGTCAGCGAATATCTCTACCCAAGCGGGTGAAAAAGGGCTCAAAACAAGGCTGGGACGTGTGTCGGGATGTGCGCGGCATCTCACACGGTAATAACTGGTTTCACATCCCGGAGCTGTGAGAAATTTTCCCTAAAATTTGATTCTTCACTAAAAATTAACATTTTATTTTAAACCAGAATCCTGGATAGAGTCAGCACATAATTTGATGATTCTTTTAGGAACTTATTTTATTAGCGTTTTCTCCGGCCGTTATTTTTCGATAAATAGATGCCATTCTTTTAAGCAAGTTCAAACATCAATGAACATCCTGAGATGTCCCTAATTCCATTTGTCGTGCCATTGAACCACGAAAGTTAGTTTTACATGCCTAGTAATTCAGGGATGTTACATCCATGATTTCAGATATTACTTGTTTCATAACCTCATACTGTGAGTTCCCTTCACCTTTACCTTTACCCTGAAACTTTTTACCTTTAAACTATATGATGTACTGCATTAGGTTCCGAAATGGAGGGAATACAGAGTTAAAAGCGGCCGTTTTTAGCGAAAATTGTCCAAATTTGAACACTTGTTATTTATTAATGAGTGAGAACAATGACAGTTAACATGAAAATTCACGTTCAGAATCCAATAGTGAGTGTTCATTCAAATTTTTAACTTTCCAGAAATGGTAGATATAACTGAAAATTTTACCAGCTCTTTCCCATTAAGGCTGAATGTCAAATCACTTTGTTTATAATAATTAAATGACTTAATTTTTAGGAATATTCCGACAACCGAAATCATCCGTATCCAAATAACCAAATTAAATATCGAATCCAGATAAATCTCTTACGTGCAGCATTCAATTACTCTGAAAAAAGTAACAAGCTTTCAAAAACTCACAAAAAAAACGTTATATTATACTCTAAAGCTACTCAAAAGCCACATTGAAACAATTTTATCTTCTTTGATTTTTGGAAATAATCATTAGCAATAAGATGCGAATAGTAAAAATTACATCAGATTCTCATGTGTTCTTCCTTACGATTCAATACATCTACATCTTCCTTACGATACTCAAAACATGTACACCGCACGGTTTAGTTACGGGACTCCATGCTAACATGCAAGCATGAACGAAGATCATTTAGGATAAGCAATAACTTATTTACTGTTCCAAGTTGTGAAAAATAAAATAGTAGGTAATGAATATATTTACTAAAAATGAGTCTCCAGTCTTCCACTTATCATTTTAAGGCCGGATGTGTGGCCGGCCTTAGAGTGTTTTTTAAACATAAAATATGTGTTTTCAGACCTTCTCATTAATGAATGTACCAGGCCACATAAATAAATAAAATCAATGGACCATGAAAACAGGGCACTAAAATACCGTAAAAATAAACATATCACAATATTTTACGATATCCTGCTCGGAAACTTGGAAAAGCATCTCATCCTCATTACTTAGGGCTCAGCCAACAAATCATTTTTTATTCATAGAAAACCCTTGAGGGGCGACCATCCATAAAAATGCTAATGGAGCGAAAGCACATTCATAAACTTGCGTATGAAAACTTTGCTTATACATGTAAGCGTGAATCGCAAAGTGTTTGACATAAATAAGGGTGTCTCGGCAAAGGGTTGCTATTTTCACTCACCGCCGAATTGGCGTTTAAATAATTGAAAATTTCATCATGAAAAGAGCGTAATATGGAGTGTCTGCTCCATAAAAAAATAAATAATATAATGATTTACTCTTCAAGTATCAAATTGAAAAACTATTTTCTCATATATGTATCACAAGCTTTAATGTTAATTTCAATTTATAATAATAATTCATTCCGGAGGGGATACGAAAAATCAGACATCTACCCTAAATAGGAAATCATGTTTCAAGGCTCCATAAAGCTTGTATTTTGGAAATACTTCACATATAACATTTATCTTTTATATTTTATATAACGAAACTTCCCTGAAATTAGTGAGTTACGATGAAAGTTCTGACAAAAATCGAAACTGGAAACTTTTCCCCACTTCTTCCAGTAGATAGATTCAATTAACGTAGCCAACATGCAATATTTTAACAATACTCGATCACTGATTTCATTGAATGTTTGTTATATGATATATCAAGATTATATTAGCATTTATTGAGTAACATTTCAAGAGTAGCATTTTCAGTTCGTTCAGAACATTTCCTTGAGTTAAAAACTTATTTTTATCTATTTGTGTGTACACCAGTTCTACAGGTTGACTGATTTTCTGCTTTGCCTCTTATTTATTTAACAAAATCTGGTGCATGAATATGGTATACCGATTCATAAAGTCATATATGATTAACAGAATTCTGAATAATGTGGACATTCTCAAATAATATGTATTGCCAGCTATAGACATATTTCAGGAAATATTGAGAAAAAACATGCTACTCGCTCGTTTCTTCCTTACCATCATAACAACAAATTATGCATAAAGTAGATATATAACATATATAAGACAGAGATGATGGTACTCAAATACTTTATATAAATTTAAATGCACGGTTATATCGGAATGAATCACTCGTTGATTCAGCTAATCTGATCTGAAGCTAGCTATTTAGTTTTTTTTCTTCGCACCATAAATATATCATTACATTAACATTAGGAAAGCTCGTAAAAATGATTTGAAAGATAAAATCAATTTGTCCATTAACTCTATCCATATCTTAAAGATTCCGTATAATATAAATATGAAGGGATATTCAATCTAAGAAAAGACAATTTAAAAATATTTGAAGCTATGTCGAGCATGAAATAAAATAACTGACTTAAAATAACCAGTTACTGAATGAACATATGTTTGCATATAAATACCAGCTGCAAAAAATTAAGAACTAATATTTAAGATACGTAATCATAATAAATTAAATTATGATAAAATAAGGCTCAAAGTTAAGTAGGTTCCATCGTACAAGGAAAAAATATATTTTTAATAACACTTTGGATAATTAAAGAAAACTTTATCCTCTTATCAGATGTGAATAACCATCTTTTTACCTTTCCATGGTGCTAAATCTGATAACACAGGGAAAAATCTTAATTTTCTATTTGTCATAAAACCCATAACCTCGTAAAAATGTTTATATAGAAAAAAAAAACACCCGGAGCATGAATTAAAACCAAAATAGACGCATCTTACAAACTTTGCTTTTGTTTTTAGCCAATTAATGCAATTTCTTAAGTAAAAATGAAGTAACTACATAGAAATAGCGCCACATTTGGCTTCCATGGCTATAAAATGCTTTAATTAAAAATATGTTCGTGGACTAACTGGCATATGTTTTTCTTAATTTTTGTTTTCATGAGCTATCGTATGTCATTAGTTAAAGGATATTTTGAAACCAATTAAATATAAATTAGGAATTTAGAATTTTTTGAATTTTCATTGAAAAAGTTTAAACTGAGTTTGTCAGAAATAATTTATTGCAGTACGTTCATTAAATACAGTAGACCACAAAAATCCTCTTTGATGGCAAAAAAGATTTACATAGGTAGTTGCAGCATATATTAATAAGAGTTACGTTAAGTATAAGCAGATGAAGGAAATATTAGATAATCGGACGAATCAGGCAAATATTAACATTTCAAGCCTGCTTTACGAAATTAGTTGATTTAATAACCTTTCTGTTGTTTATTCAGACGGAACAGCGACTAAGAATTTAGATTTTATCATAATGAACGCTCCCTGTAGCGGATATTGGATTAAGGCCATTCTTATCAAACTTTTACCAACCGCTTCCCAGTTTGTTTGGGATATAAAATCGAGTTAGCTTCTACCATGACCTGCGTCGTAAATGAGCACCACATGAACTTTCAACTCTGCCCACCGAGTGAGATTCTTTTTATTTCCCTTCGAAGCGTAATATTCTGACACACTTTCCCTGTTTTGCATGCTTCTCTCGGGGTAGTACGGGTTTTATCCATCGCCCAACTTCCGCGCTTAAATCATTGAAATCTGGAGGCCAGCGTTTACTTATTTATACCCAATGCAGAAACCGGACGTCATTCGATGTACGTGCATATATTTATTCTTTCAGGTACCTGCAGTCATTTGTTTTCATACAACTACATCAGTAATATGAACATTGGTTTGCTACTGCTCTCCAGTCCACTCTACTCTCCTCCAACCATTTATTTCCCACTCTTCACTATTATATCCTACATATTTTTCCTGATATATTCAATTCTTGGTTTTCTTCTAATAATTTTCCCAAATCATTTCTCCTTGCAATATTGTTTCCAATAGGCTGTGCTGCAAAATGTGTCCAACAAGTTGGACTTATCATCTTCTCTTTCTGCAACTCTTCGTAGGACTTCTTCGTTGGTGATTATACTAGTCCATTTAATCTAAACCATTGTTCGATTGCATGTACCATATCTAATCTCCACTGCATTTCTGACTGTTTCTCTGAAGCAGGCTTGACTGTCATAAAAGATCTCAAATTTTATTTCCTGCATTCCTACATATTAGGATCTCCATTCTAATGTCCTGTAACAAAAACCTTCAATATGTATCATCAAAGTCATTAATAAGATGTATTTCAACCTCCACTGCTTTCAATGTCTTTTGTTCATTATAAGTCATTATCTAGGCTTTACTGCCATAAAATTGCATCTTCATACCTAAACCTACCTAAAACCTTCTATATGTGCTATCGAAATGGTGAAAGCCATTATTGAGATCACTTTACAGACATACCTCAATCGTTGAAGTATGTGGCATATTCACGTCTAAAGCACTTGAAGGAATTGAAGAAAATGTTCAATGATACTTGATTCAAGAACTTCTGTAGAGCAAGTATACGCTTACCTCTCCATTCGAGGACAAATTTGAGATTTACCAGCACCAAGTAAACGCAAAAAATGTAATTTAAAGTTCTGGTATTCAATACATCACGTAGAACCAAACGGCGATAAGTAATATGTAATCATGCTCGATAGAGGAAAATCGTTAATACAATTAATACAAAACAATACTATTCTTTGCATATAAGACATTATTTTTCATTAATAGTGACAAGTTGTATTGCGTGCCATTTGCCTAAAACGACTTGAAAATTTACCGAACGTGAGAAAATCAATTAAAAAAAAAGATTCCTAACTATAGGACAGTTAATATATTGTTTTCATTGTTTCATTTTCATTGACTTTAAATTCAATATTATTTGGGACCAGAGGTGTTATCCGTTTTGCACAACTATGGTTGATGAGGATTTTTTTTAAATTTCTTCAGGTTGAGTATAAGTATAACTTATAATGCCGTCATAAATAGCATGATAAGGATAAATGGAGACCAATGGACATATATACCAACCAAAATACTTCAACAAACCAACTTGGGGGCAATGATCACTATGTTTGCCAGTGGACTACTAAAGGGTAATGCCGGAAAGGTAATGGCTTAGTTCCTAAATATGAACCCTGGAAAGAAAAATTAATATTTAACTAAAATAAAAATAAAATACTGTCCACCTTCTACGTTGTGGCTAACTTTAATTTTCTGCTACCTATATTATAAAATTAGTAAGCATACATTTATGTCAATTCAAAGGTAATATCATAGACTTTGAATGTGGAGTTTGAGACGCGCCATTTGAGACTTGCAGCAAACAACTTTGACGCAGTAAATTTCATTTCAACCCTCCATGGTTGGTAGAGTAAGAAAATAAAAAAACAAGCGCATATTAACATTGACTCCACACTTCAAACTTCGGTATATTAACGTGACTGGGTGATAAATATACTATCTTATGATAGAAAGAGATAATACGTCTAGCTATAAGGAACATTTGAGATAGAAATTTGTTTCATATGAATGTTCACAAAAGATGAAAGGATAGATGAAGAGATTAAAAGGGTTACAAATGCTTGAAGGAAAATCATGGAAAGGTAGCATGTGAAGCATATCAACATTTCTCAAGGGAAATTGAAAAGCTCTGTGCACAAAACTGGTCTAATTCCTAAGTAGTCATATTGCAGCGAAACCATAAGCATACAAGTATGCTGAATACAGTGAGTACCTGAGATGTGTTTGCTGCAAAATAGGAGAAATGAGAATAACAAGAACTAAGATATTGCAGTTTTCTACAGATAAAGTTTTAATCGACCCGGGTTTCGATGCACTGCATCATCATCAGGTACATATATTTGGAAATCAAGGCATATGTATATTATATGTATATATATGCATATATATGCCTTGATTTCCAAATACATGTACCTGATGATGATTCAGTGCATCCAAACCCGGGTCGATTAAAACTTTATCTGTGGAAAACTGCAATATCTTAGTTCTTATTATGTTCATATTCCACAGCATCTCGCCTGGTTCCTCCCTTTTTGTTAGTAGAAATGAGGTAAGGAATAATTTACTTGGGAGAATAAAGGCTGAAAGCACCGTCGATAGACAATTATGAAAGGAGAGTACTTTCTCCAGTTTGATTATGATGACCGATTTTGAGGACACCGGGACTAGCCACGGTATTTACCATTACGGACTCACTCGCAAGTGCACATTAGTGCGATATTCCACAGAGAAACTATCCTTCAACTTGACCTGGATTCAAACCCGTATCCTTCGATTTCGTGCCGAGTGCTTTAACCAGTTTAGCTAGGACGCCTCGTTACTGATTAGGCACTCAGCGCGAAATCGAGGGATCGAGGTTCGAATCCCGGTCAAGGAGAATGATTTTCTCTGTTGAAAACGGCACTAATGAGTCTTATGAATTATGTACGAATGAACCGATTTGCGGAGAGGTTAATGGAGAAGAGAGCTATTGCAAACCATTATTCGGATTGATTACTGCTGCTGATGATGTTATATCAACAATGTCTTCACAAATTTAAAGAAGAGCACTATATGACGGACCTATAAACTCATATGAGGCTTTATTTAACTTTATTCATCAAAAAAGAGGGTGTAATGGTGTGTTTTATACTCACACATGCTTTTACAGTTGAAAAGCCGTGTATGACGTCACACTGCCCAGTGGAGCTTAGTGGGTCACGCTGCGTGGGAGGAATCTGGGGTCACGGACTCGGGGACACGAAATCACGGGTACACAGGCACGAGCTCAAAGCACGCAAACAGTCACGCGGAACACGAGCACTTTTCCTCTCCACACATTTGAAAGCGATGGCTGGGTGAAACAGAGCAGGGAAAACTCGACAAACGCATACTGGTACCATAAAACTCTCCCGCCCACCGCAATGGTTTATTTTGCCTCCTCGTTATCTTTCACCCAAGACCCGCCCTGCTTTTTCGAACTCAAACACACATACATACCAACCTTCTCTTTAACCCCCACACCCTCATTTAAGCTTACCGTTCCCTCCCCTTACCCTGGCGGCCTTGACGCAAGCTAGGGTTGCCAACTTGGGAATTTTGACCCGGAGACTCCGGGTGATGATAGTTTTTCAATGCTGAGGGTTTTATATGTATTTTTGCGGGCCAAAATCAGCTGCAAAACAACAACTATTAAATATTTTATTTGCTCCTATATCCCATCGGTTATGCTGAATTAACTCAAAAAATATTTATTATAAGCTAAATAAGATAAATCTAAAATTTTCATGTTTTTATTTAACAAAAATGATCATGGTCAAAATATTTCACTTCATTTTGAACTAGTGAAACTAGTACACTCATAGAGGTATATATCATATTGACACTTTCATTTTGAAAAGTATTTTTTTCATTTTATTTTATAAATACCACAAATCTATGTATTAATACTCGAACGGGCGATTTTATTCATAAAAAATGGAATAAAGAAAATTTATAGAAAATATAATGCTTATTCCTTACCACATTTTATCTAATATTGATTTTTTTTATAAAAGAAAAAAGTAACATTTATGTATACATTTAGTTAAATGATTAAAAATTAAGAAATATAAATTCTCTTACGATAAATATAAATACTAATTATATCATTCCTAATCAGAAAATTCATGTTCTTTAATAATCAAGGCTTTCATATGCTAAATGTAATTAATCAGCTATTGCACTAGAGGTAATTTAAATATTATAGACTTCATAATACAAAACTTTTCAAAATATTTCAATAATATTTCTCAAAATTAATAAATTTCACTTAATTTTTTTCTTTATTATTATCCTAAAAATAAAAGAATTGAAATAATAAATCATCGTGTGAAACAAGTAAATAAATTAATTCTTTCACCGGGTTACAAACCAAAATATCCGGGTCGAAGAGGGTCTCACAATACCCCTAATGCTAACCCGTTATCCCTGTTATTCTCTTCTCTCAACTCCTTTTCCATACTCCTCCCTCACTCCTCACCCACACACAACCTTTCCTCCCACACCATTTATCTCAGCTTCCCTCATCCCATAAACCGACCTTTTAACTGAGTTTTCGGGTATATTCCAACTATCCCCATACACGGGCGCCCCCATCCGGCCCGTATTTCCCAGCCCTTATTCACCCTTCTCCCCTTTCCCAGCATTTTCCCTCTCATTTGATACCCCCTCACCCCCAATCCACTTCCCTTCGTCTTCCGTCTGTAAATTTCAACCACCCCGCCAGAATCTTCCACGCGACCCCTTCCTGCCCAAGCTTTTGTCTTATCCCCCCCCTCCCCCCAAATCCTTATCCCTACCCCTCTGCCTACGTGTCGCATTAAAGGGGTTAAGTCGTTTTGTTATCCATTCTTTACTGTACAAGGGTTTTAGCCTCTGTTCCTTCGGGAAAGCAGTGTCTCGGAATATCTCCGAATGTTAGCGAGGACCATTCTGAGGTACTTCTCACGGGTTTCCGCAATATTAAAACATTTTAAAATGTCTTAATGGGTAAAGCAGCCAAACATTTCAACCAAAACACCCTCTAAACAGAAAAGAATTTGTAACGGTATGCTGTTTAATTTAAAAACTCGTCGCGCGTTTCATGCAGCTATCTTAACTAATACTCGTTTCAAAGTCTACATGAAATGAAGCATTCAATTAATTTAAAAATATATATAAATATTTTTAAATTATCGTAATAAATAATAAGTCTTAACATAAGGGATTTAGCGTTGGCTCCTTCAGGAAATAAGTAGCTCCAAGCTCTGTAAATATTTGATCCCCTCTGAGCTAATTCTTACGGTATTCCGTATAATTCAAACTATAAAAATTCCATTATTGGTAAATAAATCATCCGTACACAAAACTGAGGTTTGATCATGATGTCTAAATAAGTTATTAATAGAAACGAAGCATTTAATCAGCGAAAAATGTTAAAAAATAACATTTAATGTAATAACTAGTGTGAGATAATGAACAAAACTCTAACCCTATTTTGTGATAAACACAGCTCCTGTTAACTATGATTCAAAACGAGCAGCATTATTAGCGCTGCAGAGTCTATAATTTATAACCAAGGGAAATTTATATTTTAACACCGCAAAGCATAGTCAAAACGTCTTCAAGGCCACATTTATCGTTAAATTACTGAAATGAAATGAAATAAATACACATCTAATCAACAGCTACTTTATTCTCGATCAGCTACCCGCTGCAACTGATTGGAGCATTTTTGTGAGGAAAAACGCTCTTAAACATAACTAAATTAATTCTTTGCAGTTGTGGAGATCCTAAGTGTTCTTTGGAGGCAATGATTAATATTTCATGAAAAATTATGCCTATTTCGCCGAGGCAGTAAATATTTGTATCAAACTGTCATAAGACATGGGTGTAACCGCGTTCATGCCAAATGTATGGCGAACGCTATTGATGGTATTGGAATTCTATTGCTACAAATTTTCATACACATGTGTAACCCTTGAAGTTTTAATCCTAAAAAATAATAGCCGGTAAACAATTGTTTTCCGTCGCACATGATATGCAGGCAAAACAATACCCTGGCTAATGTAAGAGGGATTGATCCCTTAGATACTCCTCCTTACCTACGCCCCGGACTGGTTGTAAAAACTATATTCGGAGAAGAAGTTGCCAAGGCTCTTCCCGCTCAATTGATACCCTCTTCCTATATTCCATCACTCGTCTCTTAAATTTAACCAACCGCATCTTTCTGCACTGCTTTACTCCGTTCCTGACTCATTGCTCATCCTCTTCTAAGTAACGGAGCTAAGACATTTGGTCATTCGTTCTTTGTTGTTAAGCCTCTCTTCCTCAAGTCTTTTCGGGAAAGCAACGTCTTAAAAATACATGGACGCCCCCGTGAGGTCATCCTCCAAAACAAAGAAAGACAAAATTGTTTGAATCTTGGTAATAACCTATATTAATCAGTGAAGATGAAAATTTCTCAGCTCTACCCAAATGATCTCCAGAGCTGCTGCCTTGCATAGGCAAATATTTTAGAATTTGCATGTTAAACACAGCCATTATATGCTTTTGTAAGTTAAATGAATTAAATAAATGACCCAGCCCTCGGCAAAATTGAACCTTCCATGCATACGAGGTGTGGCAATTAAATAACGGCACTGGTGCTGGTACTGGCGAACAGCAAGCGCGGTGTGGCAGGTTTGAACATATCTGTGCTTCTTGATGCTTCCTCCATCCTGAGGTCGATGGGCAAGGTTGCACATTAGGGTGGATCGAAAAACCATTTTTTGTGTAATCGGTCAATGGCTAGGGCTTAGTTTGTGGTCGGAGGTCTTTAAAACCCATAAAAAATTCCAAATTGATCGGATTATATCTTCAGGCTGCGCTTTTAAGTCAAAATTTTAAATTTTAATGAAAAATATAAAAAATGTTCAAATTTCAAAATAGTTTCTAGATGTTCCCGGAGTGATTTTATGGCAAATAATTACATAAATTACTTGTATGTGACTTAATATTAGCGATTGAGTGGGTTTTAATCAGGCAAAATGGTTTCTTAGTTCGCCAAAATTCGTCAAATAACGCCAAATATACAGAAATGTCAAGGATGGTAGGTAATAACCCGCTATTATAACTCGATCCCAGCGACTTAAATTTACCAAGAACGATAAGGTAATAGGAAAATAAGTAAACTGCAGCTCTTAGTTCATCGACTAGTCGACTATCCAGCAATCACCAAGAGGAGGTGGCTGTCATCGGGTGCCGCCAGTCCGGTCATTTAATTGCCGTACCTCGTATGAATAGCCTTATCTGGGTGGTTTTTATCGTCAATTATTTTATGAACCGACCTTTATTTTTCCTGAATATTCTTCAAGAGAAACTCTGTCCTCAGTATTCAAAGATCATTGCTGTTCCATATCCCACTTTCCGACAGTTTCTTTAAATAATGGCTCGTCCTCACTGCTCATCTACACCTACACTCTCTGTCGCTGATATATCTATCTTCTTTCTACCATATCTAGTCGAATGAGCAGGAAAAATATTATGTTTCCATTCACTTGGAAAATGCGTTATTCTAATCGTGAACCCTGTTATTTCTCTGTTTCTCTTATCGAAGACTCCAGGGTTTCTCCCTCCAATGGCTTCGCACCAATTCTCCATAGTTATTTTCTCGCTTTCCTCCGAATTCTCATTTTTATCCCTCCCATAAGACTTCGGGGACGAAGCCCAAAAAGTGCGAGACAACCCATTTGCTTTTATGAATCCGTCCTTCGCAGTAGATTCAGCTTAGTGAGACCTTTTTATAAGGTTGGGGAAATTTCTACTAAACGCACTTGTGGGTCAAGTGTGTGGAAGGTCTTGGGGAGGGGGGAATTTGGATGATGATGATAACGCTAGGCTCCAAAGCATCGCCAAAAATAAACTTGAAATATAATGTGATCTAATGTTATAAGAGTGTGTAACATTCGTAATAGCACATTAATATTTGGTGTATTATGCAAATTTTCAGTAGATTAATTCTTGGCAAAAAGCATTAGTTTCTTTTACGAATCTCTAGATTAACTTTTGAGAGTTTTCACTTCGTCTTCATCATTCATTATTATGATATCATGCTGAGATAACTTACATGGACATAACTTACCATTTTTAAAGCACATTATGCCTGTTTACAAGTAAAATGCTAGAGCACTTTCTCTGATGTAATTACTTCTTCTGATTTTGACTAAATTCAGACTGACTATATAAATAAAGTGTTTGTGCGAAGCCAGTTAAAGGGCTGAGTATAAGTTTCCATTAGTTTGTTCTCCCAAGGAGTTTTAGTAAGCGTATTTTATGCGTAAATAAAGTTTATATTCAAGTCTATTTATACAAATTTAATTGCTTTAGGTATATTAAATGACTATTTCTGAACTTACAATAGCGTGATAAAGTATATATTTCATGCCTTAACAAAACTGTTGCCTGAATTAAAATAGCCGAGGGAAGTATTTGTTTAGTATAGCTCATAAGCACACAAAAAGCCTTCCTGAATTAAATAAAACTATTTAATGTAGTAAGAGAAAATGTTTTAAATACTGAGGAGGTTCTGGTTATCACGTAATTAAACCCAGTTGGTTTAGTCCAGTTATTTTTATTTTAAAAAATCATAAATTACACTTGAGATAATTAATCACTCCACGTTTTCTTCTCTTTAATATATTAACGGAGCGACGCGTGGAGGAAAATAATGACTCCCGTTAAACAATTAGTCATGGGTTCTGCCCCCATAAAGAGTTTGGAATGAAATGCATTTCATTTTTAGCACTGCTTTAAAAAAATATGTCATTTAAACCTTTTAAATTAAATAGAACAAAATAATTATCACCAACTGGGCCACCAGGAAATGGACTGCACTTCATTTGTGTTTTTATTTTTATAACCAAATGACTGGCACTACACTCTTTAAAGTACCTACCCGAGCGAGAAATAAACAACTCTAAGGAAAATATATTCTTTTTGCTTAATGTATTAATCGTAGTACCGCCGTAGATATCACACATGGAATATGAGACCCACATGAAACTCAATGTCGACAAGAGCTTTCGAATCAAGAAGGTTGTCTCTATGTAATGAGCACATATCTTTATCTAGGTAAGGAAAAAAGCATCTTCCATGACCTAGTATGCATACCACATTATTTAATAGCTTTGCATTGTTCTTTTGACATATATTTGGTCATCGTTAAGCGACCAACTATAGTCGCTCGAGCTTGCACTGAATCGGATATTGCAGGCTGTTACTTATTACTCCGAGCTACAAACCCTTGAGGTGGCGTGTAAAGTAGGCCTACTATATAAATTAATAAAATGACATCACTCATAGGAGGTGAAATAATACCGGTAACTTTGAACTACTTAATAATATTTGGTACTCTACGATACCAATAGTTGGTAATTTGGTAGTTGAATGAATAGTACCGTCCATGATTTCAGGCGCCTTCAATCATCTACTTCCATTATACCTTTTTCATCAAATAGTTATGTCTGCAAGCGGTTCATAATGCATCTACCATCTTGGTTAATTCAGAAACTAGTTATTTAATGACATCTATTGAGCTAAACTAGTTTCTTGGTCATTTGTGAACCTATTTAGTGGCAATGAACTTTTGAATATTTTTGCGTACGTAACGTAAATTTAACAAATTGCTTGGCTTTTTGATATCATGGCTCTAATGAATATATTACTATTGTCTCTCCAATCAGCTAACTGTGAGTAAACTTACTTGAGAAATACAACTACGTCAGCTTGGAGTTTTCCATCATAAAGTATCTCTTTCGGATAGTAACGAAACACAATAGCAGTGGCAACCGTGACCTCTATACTTTGGAACCATTAGGACTCACATAAAGAAAGAGATTCAATGCGGAAAATAAAGAAAGTGGAGTGACGAAAAAACCCATATGACATTTTTTCCAGCACTGGAGATGTATCAGTTTATGATGAACTTTTCCCATGGCAACAGATCTTTTCTCAGTTTTTTTCAATGTTTAATTTATTTTTTTTCCAAGACCTCAGTCGCATCATGGGTCTCTCTTCTCAATTTTTTTCTGCCAACACTCTCACTGTCTGTTTCGCTCTCCCGAACCTTCCCATCATCCACCGCAGCTTGACCTTCAGTTTTTTTCCTCTCGCGCTTTCTTTCCCACTTTCCCATCCAAGCCATGACTTTAGCTCTACATCCACCATCCATCCAGGACCCGCATTTTTCCCAGAGTCAGTACAAACACTTCCAACCGTGTCTGCTTTGGTAGATTGTTGGAGGTTAGGAGGAGAAAGGCGGGCTACGT
Source organism: Pyrrhosoma nymphula (assembly GCA_963573305.1). Classification (NCBI taxonomy): domain Eukaryota; kingdom Metazoa; phylum Arthropoda; class Insecta; order Odonata; family Coenagrionidae; genus Pyrrhosoma; species Pyrrhosoma nymphula. The sequence continues at coordinate 42,242,654 of OY754337.1, read as the reverse complement.
GGGTTGAGGTAAAAGGCAGGGGCAGGGAAGGCAGGGTAAAAGGCAGGGTGTATACGAATCCACCCCACTCTTCCCTCGCCTACACACTCCGGTGACCAAACTGCTCCGGCGGAGGGCCACAAATATATATGCTTGGCCAACGTGGACGGCAAAAATAATAAATAAACCTTTATGTCCTACCGCCGAAAAAGGCTAAAGCGTTCACTCACGTTTTCAAGGGCCCGAAAATGCTGCACATGTATTTGGCACGGGAACAAAAACACATATGAGGTGCTTCAAGAAAAACGAATGTTCAAACCATTGTTGTTCTTTTTTTTCAGTTAATGAAAAGTATTTTAATATCTATTCAAAAGCTAAAACACTCCATAGTTATTTATTTACTTAAGGATTCATTTTTCGTAGACATTTATACATCTTGAATATAATTTCACAAGTAATTAACTATTTCAAGGGTTAATGAAGTCGCCACGAGTGCTGCTTTCATTATCTTGAATTTCTCTCTCCCATACGTAGTTCACGTCTGGTGGCGCATGTTTTCAATCGTGCAGCAAGGTAATTTACTTCATAATATTACTATGAGCGTTCTCATATGTTGCAAATTAGTAAAAGCGAATAAGCATAAAAAGCAAAACGCAGAGTTGTATGACATGCACGATGAAGCTGAATACTGAAATATGCCTTTGCAAAGCATTAAATATCTTCCATTTATTGATTTTAGAACCCGCGAATTATGTTACACACACAGCAACTGTGCATAAAGCGCATTTTCTTTCCTTTATTCCTCATTCCACTCCACGAATTAATTTGGATCGTACGAACTTTTGAAACGATAATATAAGCAACTTGATAATTGTTCTGAAATAAAATGTTGTCTTGCAGTTGGATGTCCTTTTAAAATACCCGATTCTCCGAATGAAATAGCCGTGAGACTCGTTCAGTCTCTTGAAGGCAGTGCAGGTGATATAGCCACTGACAACTGATACATCAACGTTCCCCTCGCAAAAGAATCAGTGCACATACGTTTAGCAGTAGTGTACTGGACATGGTGATCAAAGAAGAGTTTAAATAGGCGTTTTTGGATATACTTGACAGATCTAGAACTTTTGTTTTACACAATAATCAATTCGTTAGAACGTCAAATTCAGCGCGGATTTTTCATGCTCGCCCTTAAGTTGGCAAGTTGTATTTGGGCCCCTGTCCGCGTATTACGCAATTTGCGGCGTGAAGTTAAAATTTCACTCACACTGTAGTCATGTACCCAATCAGAAAATACCTTATTTATTCCAATCTTGTAGTTTATCTTCAAAAAGTACAATCTATGCAAGGTAAATATAAGCATATACATAAATCTATAGTAAAATTAGTGATCATGTACAGATCAGAAGTAAGGGTTCTGAGCAAAAAAAATAGAAAGTAGGTTATCACCTTTGAAAACAAAGTTTTGAGAACAATCTATGGACCAATTAGTTAAAGAGTGATGTGGACAATGGGAAAAAATAAAGAATTAAGAGGATTGCATTCAAATCCTATTATTATAGGGTTGATTAAGTGGATAAGTTTGAGATGGGCTTGACGTGAATGCAGGAGAAAAGAAGATTCATCCCAGATGATTTTATCTGGAAAGCCAAGATGTAAAAGACCACAGGAAATCCGAAGTACCATATCAAAACGGACATCTTAAAAAGTGAAATGAATGATGAAGGGATGGAAGACAGTCAGAGATAGAGACAAGTTGTAGTAAGAACAAAAAACTCCTTGGGATTTAGTGGCCAAATAGGAAATGTAAGGCGATTTGTCACAAATAGATAGTATCCGTAAATATTATCCAAAAACCACTGCATCGAAAACTTTTAATTGAAACAAAAGTTACGTCCTCATTACTACGTAATGTATCCTAAATGATATGCTACGATAAAAAGAGTGGATGTTAGCACACTAAAGAAACCTGCTGCTAATAGAGCAATATGCATGAATATCTTAAAAATAGCAGAATATGATGTTTTTATCTTAACTTTCATGATGTTAGCTGCTATTCAATCGACAAATATGTCAAATAGTGTTTGAACTTGGAGAAGATAAAAAAGTGCATTACAAAGTAACTGGAATGCATAAATATTTGGGAATATATAGATGGACTGTATGGTACCTAATAAAAACATAGCTTTTATGTATTACACTTGCTACACACATGCCCGCCCTTGGCCAATTCCGGCATTGCCAGCATCCGCAAACGTTAGCTGACGCAATTGGTAGCTCGACTGCACATTTTTTACGCACACAAAAGAGCGCCAACAACTCTTAGCAAGCACTCGTGAAATTACATCCATGCGGGAGGACAGATGTCTTCCGTGACGAAACCTTTTTTTAACGTCCTCATGGGTCCTACCCGCCTTCTCAAAGCCAAAAATTCCTGTTCATCATTGGAGCACATTGGTAGTTTTTCCCCAACTTTTGCAGGTAAAATTTGTATTGACAATAAAAAATCTACCTAATGTTTTATAATCCTCAACGTCCACTCTGATAAAATTGATTTTTTTATTTAAGAAATACCTGTAAAATGCTTTTGCTTGTAAGTATTATCATGAAGGGTTTTTTTAGATGCACCACCAAGTAAAAAATTAAACGTTAGAACTCATAAAAGTTGCAATTTATACGAGTCAACTATGGTACTATTTTGGATCAAAGTAGGAAATAAAAGGCTATTTTTGATACCAACTGAGAGACTGATCACCTTTCGAAGAATCGTGAATCAAACATTTTCCACATAAAGATAATTTGTGACTTCTTTTGGAGCTCAGCAGTATGATCATCCTTATTGGTCACACATACCTATGATTGGTTGATCCCTCCTTATACATCTTTCCTTATATAATGCTAGTTCCCTTACTCTGGTATTTCTTCTCATGTGCTTCCCTCTTTATCTAGTCTATGCATGTATCCCTTGGCCTTCTTCTTGGGGATTTTCCCTCAATTGTTCATTCAATTATATTCTTCACAAACCTAATGTCCCCCCAGCAATATATTAACGATATCGAATTTAACTTTAAAAATTTATTTTTTTTGCATCACGATTTCACTCTAAATTAATACGGATTTGCGTTGAATGCTCCGTTACTTAAACGCTCTTTGATCTTTGTTTGTAAGACAATATTAGAAAAACCATGGACACTGGAAAAGTGTGCTTGGCGCTTCATGTAATTCAATTTTTTTAATAAATTCACGCGTGAAAATCATGATACTTCTTTACATGGTATATATAAACTGAGATATGATCTCCTATGGCTGAAGAATATTATTATGTTGACTAGTACTGAAAACTTTCTGAAGACTGTTTCCGTAATTTTTACTCTGATAATGAGTTCGTAAATTAACATTAATATTTCCTTCCTAACCAGTTAAATGGACTGGAAATGGATGTCTCCAATTACTTCAGAAAAACCTGTCCCACGAGCAGTATAATTTCTATATTACCAAGAATAAATAATCATACCTGCATATTACCCTTCAAACCGGCACAGAGTCGTATGGTAAGGGCTCACGCCCATGGTCACGAAAAGGAGATGGGATAGCAAAAATAAGCCCGATAAATCCATAAATTGGTGTAGTTTTACAAATAAGAACAATATGCAACATTTTCTAACCTCATAATATCATTTCTGTAGAATTTCATGAAGCGCACATTTTGCATTATTTTAACTGCAACAATTTACTTACCTTATATAACCAAATCTACTTTAGCATACATTTGCTTTGTTTACCAAAAAAAACTGCCTTAGTTTCAAAGACAATATGACGAATTAATTACAAACATGCATAACTACTGTTATTGCTCTTGTTCTAGGCGTAATCAAAAGTCTATTTCATGTGCCCCTTCATGCAAATATTCCCGTGATAGCATGGTTTTTGCTGAAAGGTATATTATTCCGTGGAAGGAACTTGATTCTTCCCTAGCACCTACGAACTCTATTTGAAAATGATATTCCTTTAATTTCGCATGGACTGTTCCCTGGTTTGGCATGTTTTAATTTAACCATCCGAGTGTTTTGATAAGCGTCTTCGTAAAATTTTCTTTCGTCTTATACTGGTTCCTTTTGAACTCCCCGATGTAACCTCACTTCATAAATACGTAGACCATTCCACCATTATCATTCCTTTTGATCACACTCCATCAGATTTTAATTGAGCTAAGACTTGCAAAAGATTTTTTTAGTAACCCACTGCCGTTGTAAACAGGGTTTCTTGTCCGTCTTAAAGTTATTTATAATTTCATTTCAATCTATTAAACAAAATGGTGAGGGTATTTAATACAAAATGCAAACTTTGTTACTTTCATTTTTCAACTTCAAGAAGGTTACAAACAGCGGAAGTGTACTTAAATTTCATTGATAAGTATACGAAAACCAAGATTTACTTCTCACTTTAAGTGAATAAATCTGCTATCGACCAATAAAATCTAGCATGAGCAAATTCATTATAAAACTAATTTATTTGAAGAAATGAAAAAAAAATATAATAAAGGGCAGTACAGGTTAGCACTATGGTGAAAAAGATTCAAATTAGTAATCTAGGAAATAATTTAATTACTTGATCAATTAAACGTCAATGTGAAGTATCGAAGACCTAGAGTAGTGTTCTGGTTCAAATATTACACGCCTAAAACCCTATACATAGCATCCGAGAATCTCCTACTAAGAAAGCAATTTCTCACGGACCTCACTAGTTGAATTTATCACCTATTTGCGAACAAATTGCTCGTGGCTTAGTCTCTTTGTATAATTGCCAAAACCTTCACATCTTTCTTCCACTGTTGGAAAACCCCGAGCTTTCACTAGGCAGATAGCGATACGAGGCTAGGGGCAAAAGCCTCGTGTTCCTTCCTATACCACACAAACCGTGTCCGCTTCTTTCAATTCCCATGCTCCCAACACGGATGCAATCAAACGCAAATACTTTCCTCCTTGCGGTCTCACTTTCTTCTCCTCATCTCTGCTAAGCCGTCCACGTAATTGCCATCGGTCGTTTTCCCATTCTCCATCCATTCCCTTTCTTCACGCAAGGATTCTACAGAAGAGTAAGACCCTAGGGCCCTTACGCGCTCTGTCGACTGCCTGCCTGTGTTCCTTTATCCCTGTTATCCCTCATCCCTCCATCCCAAATTTTCGGGGCCATCGCTAAAGACGAAAGGAAGCCACGCTTCTCCGCAATATGCTAGGAATCCCTCCTTCCTGGCAAGAGAGAGATAAAGAGAAGGCAACGTTAATTGGGGGACATCTCGGCAAGACCCATATCCTTGTTCCCCCCTTCTCTACGCCAACAAACGCCCCTCCGCTATCCATCCCCCCAAAAGCCCTGCTACAAAACAGGGCAAGCCCCTCTAAAATGTACGAAGGCACGCATTCTCCGGTCACATTCAAGTCTTTGATTCTTTCCGGAATTCCAATTTTCTCATTCTCTTTGAAGGTCTACCGATAAAACCCTTACACTTATTCAATAGGGACATAAAAGCTAAACATTCGTTACTTACGTGTCCTTGTATCTCACCATCCGAAAGTACCAATAATATCATTGGGTGATGCAGGGAGACAAAAAGGGAGGACCTACTTTCTACCATTTTTCTTTCCCTACATTTGAGGGAGTCGCGCTCGCATCGCACACGATATTGCAGCAAGTGAAGCGAGTTAAAAGTGAAGCTGGACGTCTTTCATTTTAGAAATGGTTGTTCATATATCCTGAGCTCCAAGATGAATGACTGTTGAAAGCCAGCCTGAAGTCTGATAGTGAATGGTGAACTTATAATATAGGAAAAATATCAAAGAAGGCTGGCGCAAGTTTTGATTACGGGTTATGTCTCCAAAAACAGAGGGGTATTACCAAGCTATCCCTAAACTTTGATCGTTCATGGGTTCATATAAAGACAAAAGACATTTACTTTTACCAGCACTTAGCAAATTAGGAACGATAGCGCAGAATTTTAAAGTTGGCTTATAATTACACGACCCTCGGTTAGATAACTAGCCCAAATATTAAGTAGTACGTAAAATACGTAGGGCATAATCTTAAAATTTAAAATTAGCCTTCAAGTTTCAATTTCTCACAACCACAAGCAATGCATTGGTTTCGTAAATTACATTATTGAATCACATTTTAATTCACGTGATTAAAGTTTCAGAGACATAGCAGGCTTGTTTCCGGCAAAATTCATTGTGTACCACATAAAAATATTCCTTCACTTCCGAAATACGCACAATGTTTTGTGTGGCATGACTACCAGTGATACAACCAGAACTCTCTGCAGTGTCTGTTTGGTTCCTCGGTTTTAATGCGAGTTTCCACCTTATTGGAATCTCGGATCTTAGTAGTAAATTGTTAAATCCCACGCAAAAATGTCCCAAAACATACTTTCCTATCTACTTCATTGTTGAAGCTGGTGACATTTACAATTATGTACGGTCTCCGCATATGAGATAATAATCCCAATAAGATATTTGAAAAAAATAATATCACATTCCTTCCAGGAATATTAAAGCGGAAGCGGTCCCCTTTAAGTATTCATGTTCAGGAAAAACGGGTGAAATTTTTTCTCCTCTTCCATGGTATTAAATACGTTTTCCTTTCGCATTCGAATATTTCCCTTTCCGGATATTATAGAATATTTCCCCTTATCCTTTAAAATTCCTCAGTAATCCTTTCCATTAATCTGTACAAAACCGAATATTCCATATAGGAAATCAAGGATTCGTTCCTCGTTTCAGGTTTCCATGTTCGACGTAATGAGAATTCCATCCCACCTCTCATGACTTTATGTATCCCTTAAGCTATCCCTCAAGCAGTTTAGGTTGTTTGACTTGCAGCATAATAAACATTGAGCTACGTAGAGCGTAACCTGAGACGATATTTTTAAGATATCCTACCATCAGGAATGGTGTAAATTAAGAATGGAGTCGATGACACCGGTAATATAAAAGAAAAAACTTCAGAGCAGAAGAGATGAGGTATGGCCTATTTCAAATGTTTTAAGGACGAAGAAAAAACGCTGAAATCGACATTCCCTAAACGGTTGTGGAAATGTTGCAAATGTTATTACAGAATTACTAGAGGGTTGAATCCAATAAGAAAAGCCAAGTAATAAGTAATGGACAGCTAAAATAAATAGAACGCAAATAATAAGAAATATCTGTTGGTAGCATTAAAAATTCGTAGAATTGAATAGTATAGGCGTTCAATTTTTTTTTGCACTGCTCCGAAACATGGACATGGTTGGAAAATTCGATCGAAGGAGGCTAAAACCCTATGAAATATTGTGTTATAGAAGGTTCAGAAAATGTCTTGGAAACCTTCAGTAATATATCCCTTCAAACAGTTAAGGTATAGAATATACTTTTAAAAACCTTTAAACGGAAATCAAATGAATGGATCGGTCACAGTTTCGGGCACATAGACTGGGCAAAAACTAAAATAGAGGGCAACATTCCGAAAAAAATATTGTGGTTGACATATATCGAAATTCATAAAGAAAATAATAATATATAGGGATACATACTGTACTGCAGTGAAAAGACAGGCTGGAGATAGACATCTACGAAAAAAAATAGTTGCCAAAGAGTGAGGGGTCTTAAAACTAACGAACAAGATTAATATGTTAGGATGAAATACACCAATGCTAGGATTAAAATGTGGATGGTGAAATATATTTAGCACGATTTATGCAAAAAAATCTTTATACATAAAATTGATTAATGATCTTTTGATGTCTTACAAAGTTTTGGGGCTATATTCAACCTATAGGCTAGGAAATCATTTCGTACATAGCTGCTTTATTGCTCGTTTATGTGAGCAAGGGATTAAGAACTAGCCCCAACTCGAAGCCATCATTTCTCACAGACTGTCCAAAACAGCTTTCACGAAAGGAAGAAGGGAAAGCCGACTATGTCATTAGCATAATCTTAGTGAAAGGAAACGACAATTCACGCAAAACAAGCAATCCTTTACTACTCTCAATTCTCCTTTGAGACTAATTTTGGCCCATAAACGCGCGCGATTAGAGCAACGGTGAAGTAATGGATTCCGAGGGCTCCGTTCATCGAAGGAAAGTTGCTCTGTGTGGTTCTCATTGTCAAGAATTTTCAATTCGGTGTACGATTTCGCGGGACATTATTCTGAGTACTTTGAAAATTACCAGATACAAATGAACCATGATCTCATTTAGAGGAATTTTTATACTCATTCATAAATTACCATAGCATGTTACGGTGACGGTATGGGCTGAGAATTGAGCAGTATAATCAAGGTGAAGGTGCTTCACCATTATTCACGCTAATATTGATAAGTGTAGTTTACTGCATTGATGTCGAAGAAAAAAGAGGGATACTCTGACGAACTGATAATTTCAAATAATATGGAATTCTAAGTAACATTAGTGGCCCTTGCCCCGAAAATAGAGCGAGGCATTTAGACAGTTTACGGACGATTCACTCACACAGTTGTATTCTTCCAATTATTTTAACCTATATAACTTGTACATAAAAGTTAAATTTCGTGGAACATTTCCATAATGAATAATTTGGATTAAGTATAATTTTCCGCAAATATATTCACATTATTTCACAACCCGGGGTTCAATATTTTACATTTTCTTATTGTGTTGATGATACCTTTTATGTAACATTATTCATCAAGTGACAAGTTATAAATTTCTCCAATGGCCGCAATAAATGTATTAAAACCATTGGAGGTTTTTATAACTTGTCACTGTTTTGAAGGATTAGTGAATAAAGTTCTTTCTTTTATATCTATGATTTACGGCATACTTCGCTCCATAAAATTTGAGAACATGAGAATTCAGACATTGGGAATGAAGACTGAAATGAAACTAAGGTATTAAGGTTCCAATATTTCCGCAGACATTTTAAAACTAAATAAAGCATCGAGAATTGATTGTTTTATCCAAAATTACTTTTTAATATTGCACGTGGTTTTGTTGGGATACGATGGGATTTTAGCCATAAAAACTAAATAGCGTTCAAGTCTTACAATAAAATGTTGCTAATAGAGCCAGCCGTTTGCGTAAAACTATGTATAATGTTTATTAAGATAAATTACACTTTAAAAAGATGAATTTCACTGCCATACATTTCAGGTTTTTCCAAATTCATAGTGACGATTTCACGTAGCAAAAATATTTAGATATTGATGTTATTGTTTTCACTGAATTTGTTATTGCAATATAAAAAACACTCAACAGAATAAGTACATAAATATACGCTATAAAAAAGCACCTATCTACCTGACTTTATCTTTCTTGGTTTAAAATGTGGTTAGCGCACCCCGAACAAATTTTAAAACTTATAAGTAGAACGTTAACGGCAAAGAAAACATTTCTAAGACACCAGAGGCAAAGATTGAATTCTCCTTCTCAAATATTTTACATAGTTATTTTTTTATCCATTGAATAACATACACATATTGTTAATAATATGAATTAAAAAATAGAAATCAGTTACATCTAAAATTTGTTTTCTACCAAGGTTATCATAGGTAGTATAACCAATGCTTTAAGTTACTGTTCGTTTAAAATGTTTTATACATGACGCCTTCATTTTTATTCATTAATGATACAGAGTAGTTAATTTCAATAGAAAAACTTTCAGCCAAACCTTTACGTTTAAGAAACCATTAACACTCCGGCCAAGGCCGCAGTAAATTGGGGTCAAAAACGGGAAGCTTTCTTTCATGCTAGCCAGGTCACATTAAAGACCTTCAGCAGTCCTGCAATGCGTAAAATATCCATTGCGCTAGCTACCAACTCGGTGATTATTTCAATTGCAACTTCACTAAAGCTCAACAAATAGCAGACCTGCCTCTTAAACGCACTCAACCAATCTCCTTGACATTTATTTTAGTCCTCGTGAAAACAATCTGCCACAAATTAAAGTGATTATCCCCCAAAATTCTCATTCCTCTGAATAATAATTTTTATGAATAGATAAATAAACAAGTAAGCTTTAAAATTAGAGTGCCAGAAGGAGAAAATACTAAATTTAGAGTCCCTTGAACTTAGAACATCTTGTTTAGAAAATGCTAGAGTAACAGGTTAAGATCAGGAATCAGTTATCTTACTATTTAAAATGGATGTCCACTACTCAATATAATGTACTTTAAGACACATAAATTAATTAATATTTACTATTAGCCGTTTCTGATAAAAATCGTGCATTTAGGAGAGACTCATATTATTTTTCTGTTCATAGGTTATCTTGATTCTGCATTTTTTCTCTATTTACCATCAATTTCAGCATTAAAGCTACAGTATTTTATTCAAACTGTAACTCTTTTGATCTTAAAGTATCTTAAATCATTTGAACTCACAGGTATCCCTTTCCAACCGGTAAGTCGTAGTACATATTTAAGGTTGACGAGCATATAATGGCAGGTTTTAATTAGAACCATATAACCAAAATGCGGAGAAATAATAATATGTATTGACTTAGAACCAATGTAGTTTGTGAAGGCGCATCTTGCGTTTTTGAATGAAATTCCTAATTAAGTACACTTTTTTCTATTTTAATTGAAATTACATGCACGCGTTGTTTTACAGCCATAAAAAGCCAATCCTTCAATTGCTGTATCCATTAGTATTATAATTATGGGATAAAATAAATGATATAGAGTATATTCATGAAAACCTTTTTTTTTGCTACAATTCGTCGTCTATGTTCAACTTAAAAAGAGTCTATGTTATATAAGATAAAGTTGAAAACATCTTTCTTCATTATTATTTTCACCCAACGAAACCAAAGAATGCACGCACCTCCATGATTCCTTGAACATCATTACTTAGACGTATTAGTTTAAGGCTTGTTATTGAAGCAAGAATGATTATTTAACCAAGCTTGAATTGATTACTGTCCCAGATACGCTGAGGATTCCCAAAAAACGAATTATCGTGTTTATACGTTCAATTTAGAGAAGAACCCCTTCATCGTTCCAATACAGCAATTCGGATTTCCTCTTGACCGTGGACAGCGATGCGCACAAGCATTTAATTTCGCATTTCTCTGCTGGCATCATTCCGCCAACCCTGATTTATCGCATCCCTAAGGACCAGTCCCTAGAATTAATGAAAAGGATAAAAATGCCTACCTCCTGCACGCGGTATAAAAACCCGAGTCAGAAAAACATATCAGTTCGAATAAGAAACCAATTAAAACCTGGAAACCCTTTTTTATCTCACATTTTGCTGGCAAGGTCATATAAAAAAGCAGCAATCCTCATTCTTTCGAAATAACAATAACCATCCCACAGCATTGCAATGGGAATTGGAAACATGAGAGGTACGGTGCAGATCAAAACGTCACCAAAACTGGCCCTCCACCGTTAAATTAAAAACAACAAAAACGTAATGAAACCATATATCGCTCCTCGCTATCAAATATCATTCCATTTGTACTGAAGCAAATTCAAAAAAAGGAATCCTATTATTTATTAAAGTTTTGGGTAGAAATCACATTCGGAAAAATTGTTTCCCAGTCAGATCTGCATAATAATTATTTTTTTAGTTATGTTGGGTTTACAGGTAAATTGTTTGATTTAGGGTTAGAAGGATGGATACTACGCTGTGTCTTTGCAACATTTAATTCTTTAGCTTTGAGGTAGTTTCACGTTAAAATGACTCAAGTATAATGTTATTCAATATATGGTCACTAATATATAGGGCCGTATTTTTAAACCATACTCTTCCTCTTACTCTTCGCCGGAGGAGGAAGAGTGCGAGTTGTGACTCTACCCACTATTCGTATTCTAGAACGTTCCTACAGCGAAACCAAACTCTTCCTCTTCGATGGAGGGGCTTGGAGGGACTGTTGAGTAGATTGCTGAAATTCTCATAACTACGTAATGCTTCGATGACGTTTCGTGTGACGTTTGCTGCGCACAGTTCATTGCGGCTTTAACGAAACAGCAAGAAGAAGAAGAATAATTAAAGATGGAAAAAGATATTTGATCGCTCGTCGGCCTCGGTGGCGGTGGGGTAACGTCCTCGCCTGCCAACCCAAAGGTCGCGGGTTCGAGTCCCGCCACTGGAGGATTTTTCTCCTCCCTGGACATGGTTGTGTGTGTTGTCCTTTGTTATTGTTACAACGCCTGATGTAAAATGGCCCTCGAGGCTGTATTCAGGTTGATGAAAAAAATAAAATAAAATAAACTATTGCGTGACGTGTCTGGAAAAAAATGCCTAAATCCGGAGGTAATCGACGCATTCCGCCATATTAGGCCATGCTACTAATAGGATCAAAAGATTTGTTTGGTTGTAGAGAGCGTTGAGCCTACAACCGAAGAGGTACATTTAAAAAACGCTTGGAGGTTGAGTTGTCACCACAAACGCGTCATAGAGGAAGAGTCGTTCCTCTAGGAACGTCTTAGAATACGGCCCATAAACTGTTCTTCTTACACAGGGTGTTTCGGCAGGAAAGTGCAATACTTCTGGAGGAGGTTGGGGAAGTGATTTTAAGCATTTATTGTCCTATGAAAATGGGGTTGCAACTCCTTAGTTACCGAGCTATGCAAACAGAAACATTTTGTCACAAGCAATCTGCAGTTACCATGAAAACCCCCAAAAGCAATGACATCCAGCAATACTTACTCATTAAAAATAGTCTAAGTTGTTCTTAAAGTTTGTATATTTCTTTTTTAGCCGAAATTAACGCATATTGCTTACATTTTCCAAGAAATAAACTGAAATGGTAAAAATTTTTCTACTTCAAAAAATATTTTAAAAATAACTTTTTTACTAAGAGATATACGAAAAAATTATTTGATACACGAAAGTTAGCTAGTTATATTTCATCCCTAAACTTGGTAAAATTATTTTCATTTTCAAAAGACAATTACCATCACCAATTTTATGAAGAAGAAATATTTTGACTATTTCAGTTACCGTCTTGGAAAATGTAAGTATTATGCGTAACTTTCGGCTAAAAGAGAAAGATAAAAACTTTGATTACAACTTAGACCAGTTTTTATTTGTAAATATTGCTGTATTCCACTGCTATTGGGGGGTTTCATGGTAACTGCAGAATGCTTACGACAAAATGTTTGCGTTGCCATAGCTCGGTAACTAAGGAGCTGCGACCCCATGTTCATAGGACAATAAATGCTTTAAATAACTTCACCAACCTCCTCCAGAAGTATTGCACTTTCCTCCTGAAACACCCTGTATATAAAAAAGAACGTTTGTCTGTTCGTGTTTTATGCACTCCAATACCATTCATCCGATTGCGATACAACTTGGGTGAGTTTTGTCACGCGTGCCCATAAAGATTTCTGAATTATAAAAATAGCAACTTTTGGGGTTGTTTTTACCCCAATACAGTTAATGTTTACTTCCATAAGAAAAGCATTGAATTCGGTGGAGGTTTTTCTTTAATTTCTTTTTAAAATTACTCGCACTCAAGATATTGGATGGAAATTCGTATCACAGAAAGCATAAAATAATGCAGTAATTAATTATTTCATTCAATTTTCTTTTACGCTTCGTTTTTGTCCGAGTATTGCGTTTTTATCTCTGAAATCAACAATTTTTCTTCCTTTTCAGCAATAGAAATTTCCTTGGTAACCAGGCGTGAATATCCATTTCATAGTGATTTCATGAACGGCATTCACTACTGCAGCATATAAAGGCCAAGTACAGTGACTAATTTGATAGTTATAGCCAAACGAATACGTATCCCCATTCACCTTGCTTTTTCAATGACCATCAACATCAATGACCCCAATGACCAATGAACTAGAAGGTCAATCGCTTTTTATAGTGTGTGGATTTTATAGTGTGTGTATCGATAAGTGTGTGGATTTAATATGGAAAATCCGTTGCATGCATAAATCAAAATATGTTGCATGCTAACGAGAGGGACAGACCAGTAATACAAAATTAACGCCAGTTGATGAACTCAACGCTTGAATCTCATCTTTCTGTCTCATCTTTGGAGACGTGCAGAGACTCACGTTAACTACTAACATGCGCGTAAATCTGCATCGAAATGTGTCAACCATATTTTCAAAACATCTATAGGACATTCGTAATGCAAAAGTACCAGTTGATGCTGACATAAAATATATTTCAATTTCATTGAACTTTTGTATCCATCGATCGAACAATTTATTCAGAAATCTATTCCACAAATTGTCGCGAATTACAACAATCACCTATGGCTTTGCAAACGTGCTATTTTGGCAGCAAAAAAATCGACGTCAATATAATCAACTACGCCATCCACGAACAAACGAATTTCGGGCGATTCTATCACCTACAAATCGATTGAAAATCGATTGCGGGCGTATGGACTGAAACAGCTGCTAGATGCGTGTCCTGGAAATGGCCATTTTCTAATGTAAAAAAGGCATTTCTGGGTGTTGAAGAAAGGAAAAATGCAGTATTAAGAAAACGTCAAGACGGAAATTGACATTTTTCTGTGATGAAAAACGGGGAAAAGTGAGTAAACTGGCATTATGAGGTTAATGGAAATAGCCGTACAATAAAAAAATTCCCCGAGTGGACTGGTGATTGGAAGATGGTGTAGTTGTAGTGTCGTAAATGTTGTAGCGTATTTTTTCAAAGAAAATAGTCCCCTGGAGTGGGTTGGTGGTTGGAGGGGGGTGAGTTTGCTGTGTGGTCAATGTGCTAGCGTATTTTATTAGGAAAAAATAATTCCCCCGAGTGGATTGGTGATTGGAGGATGGTGTAGTTTTAGTGTGGTAAAGGTTTTCGCGTATTATTTTAAATAATAAAATCCCCCGAGTGGGTTGTGGGTGATTGGAGGGGGGTGAAGTAGTAGTGTCACCAATGCTGTAACGAATTGTTTTAAAGAGAATAATCCCTCGAGTGGGTTGGTGATTGGAGGGAGGTGTAGTTATAGTGTGGTTAAAGTTATAGCGTATTTTTAGGGAAAAAATCCCACGGTTGCTTTGGTGATTGGAGGGGGGTACAGTTGTAGTGTCGCAAATGTTGTAGCAAATTTTTTAAATAAAAATATCCCTTGAATAGGTTTGCGATTGGAGGGGGTGTAGTTGTAGTGTGATCAAAGTTGTAGCGTTTATTTTAGGGAAAATAACCCACGGGTGCTTTTGTCATTGAAAGGGGGTGTAGTTGTAGTGTTGTCAAAGTTGTAGCGTATTTTTTTTGGGAATAAATCCCACAAGTGGTTTGGTGATTGGAGGGGGGTGTAGTTGTAGTGTCGCCAATGTTGTAGCAAATTTTGTTAAAGAAAAAATACCTCGAGTGGGTTGATGAATTGAGTGTGTATGGTTGTAGTATGGTGAACGTTTTAGCTAGTCAATGTCGTAGAAAAGTTGTAGCAATGTTGTAGTAGAAGTTGCAAAGAAATGGCCGGGGAAGAGGTTGTGTAAAACGTGTTGTAAAGCCTGGATAGTTTAAGTTGAAGGCGGGAAAAATCATGGGTGAGGTGGCGAAGAGAAGTAACTGCTCAACTGCTGCGTCATCCTTGAAAAAGAGGAGGCAAGGCAAGGGTCAGATGTTCGAACGTATCGTCGAGAAAGATATGCACTTCACTGACAGGTTTAAGTAAATGGTATTGGAAAGGAATAGGGATAATGAAGAAAATGAAAGAATAGGAGTGGGTTGGTGGTTGGAGGGGGGTGAGTTTGTTGTGTGGTCAAAGTGCTAGCGTATTTTATTATAAATGTATATATGTAGCATGGCAAAATATGTTGAAGTACAAGGTTAAAGGTTAGCAGAAGGCAGGTGAATTGGAAGAATTCGCAGACTGGACGCTTCGATACAAATATGCCTCTCCATATCGGAAAATAATAACTACACTTTTTAATGGTCCACTAAATTGATTTATTTCTAACGAACCGGGTATCATAACGTAGTGACATCTTCTGGTCCATTGATCATTTTTACCTCGGTTTGTTCCTATACAGAAAACCTGGTGCCTAGGGGTAAGAGGGGAAGCGAAGGGGATATTTTATTTTGAAACAATTACCCTATAGTAACTATACGGATCATAATATTAGTTTCACAGTAAAATAATGTCATACTTTTAGCTAAAGCGTAACGAAATGACTGAGTTTAAAAAATAGGTGTCATGAAACAGGAAAATAAAAGTCATGAAAGTCAAAGAATAAAGTTCATGAAATGGAAAAATAAAAGTCACAAACGTCCCGTCTCTGGTCATATGTGACCCCATCATACATTTCTTATTTTATGTGAATTCTATTATTAACTTTTCTTTTTCGATTTAATTAAAAACTCTTTGTTGATTAGTTTATTCGATTGAAAATATTTTGAGACAATAGTATTCAAAGAACATTAATTTCTATCAGGGGCAATATATTCCGTTCAACCTAAGCACAAACGTTAGCAAAGAAAAATTAAATTATTATTAAACAATTATTTTTACTACCATAAATCGGGAATTTTTAAACTATCTTACCATCCAATTTTTTTTAAATATTGAAATATCAGAATAAACTTCGAACGTCTGATTAAACCAAATTAAAATTTTGAAATAAGTGTTTTAGTGACTCACTCCCAAGGCTTCACTGCATTTAAAAAACGTTTTTAAGAACTCAATCAAAACTCTGACTAAGTGAACCAAAAACAGTTCAATGACATGAATTCTCTGCATATTGGTATTCCGGTTAAATCAGGAGACCAGAGTAGCCTCACATTTTCACGGCCAGATTTTAATCGCCCTGCTAACATCAGCAATCCATTAAAGCTATAATTTCTCCCAATATGATAATATTGGCATGGTTCCTTCAATTTATGATATTCTTGTCGGTTCAATCAGTGATAGTTCATATAGCGTCATTAGTAATAAGTAAAGGCCAAACATTAAAGAGATGATATGTTTTACTTTCCTAGTGACCTTTTATGCTTAACCTTTAATGGGATGCATTATGTTTGTGTAAGAACTAATTTGTGAAGAAAATGGAGGTACTACCGACCATTTATATCAATAACTTCTGTCTCTGCTTCATCAAAGTCCTGGTCTTAACACTCACTATTTTTCGCGGAATCCATAGGTTCATCGTCGTCAGACTAATTATCTTTATACAATAGAGCTTCTGTATCCATTTCGTTTGAAAACTGGCTCATTTTCATGATAATTATGACAAAAATAACTAAATTTATATTATTTTCAAAACAATATAAAATATCATTACGGGTTTTAGATCATCATTTTGGACGGCAATACACCATTTACTCACCATTCATTCTAGGAATAAATAAAAATGTCCTAATACAGCAAGCTATAGGGTGGAACTGAGATAACAATGAAGTGGACGAGGTTTTGGCGAACTAGTACAAATATTCTGTTTTCATTGTAATTCATGGGGTCATATTTGACCCTCGTTAACGAGCGACAGTGAGAAACTGCCGTGAAGCTGACATGGGAGATTATATTGGAAAGCTCAGGTGTTACTTTTCAGAAACTCGGAGACTCTCTAGTTTAATAGGAGAAATTTTACGACGTTTTTCTTTTTTGCCATACCATACCTGGGAGAGCACAGTAGTTTGAGGAAATTGAAATAAAAAGAGCTGATTGTAGTATCACCCCTTAAAGTTTTCTATTGAGAAATAATGAACAAAGGTTGGGAATGCATAAGCAAATGCTTTGATCAGGTTATTTTCAGTGCTATTTCAACACCGTTGGATTAATATATACAAAAGATGACTCAATACCGTAAAATACAACATTATTCCTTGCACATTATATCCATAATTTACATATATGAATGCTAAGAGTTATATTAACGAGCAAGGAGTTGCCACACTAAGAGTGGCCAAGTAAATCACAATTAACCTCATTGTATTAGGTTATATTGTCCACCACAGGGGAGAAACTCCACTTACTATGCCTAAATACCGCCAATTACTTCTTTTGTATAGTTATTTTCATTAGAAATGAAGCAATTCTATTGTTTTCACCGAGGCAATTATCAAATAGAGCTCTTTGTTTAGGTTGCAGTAGAACAATGCAATTATGAATACCAGCATGAGATCTGCGATTTGACGAGACAATCTAGGACAATTTTATTTCAAAATTAAATACATCAGACATACCATAACATCACAGAAATTTACTACGTGGTAAGTTTCAGCATTATGGCTCAATAAACAAGAATGCCTTCAAACTCTCATCAATAGACTTTTGTCGCAAGGCTCAGTCTATTCATCGTTGGACAAAGGACGCAGTGGAGCCGTTGTGGAAAAATAAGTAAAAATAAAAATTGAAAGAGGAGTAATGTTAGGAGTCTTAGAAAGAAGACAGTATGCATGAAGCAATAGAGTTATTCTGGGATAGGCCAGTATGGAGGTAATAATAGAAATTGAGCTAGTTTCACAGGCCTACTGATAATTAAGCGTTTTTCAATTCACCTATCCAGGAAACGCCGCGATGGCTGTCATTGTGTGTAAGTAACACTTAAATAGGGGAGAAGTTAGCATTCATGACGCCAGAAGATACCACACACGTTGGTAGTACCACACACACACGTTGCGTTTGGTAGCTGAAATGTTTCGTTATATCGTTGGATCTGAAACATCGATTATTAAAGGTAAAAATAATTGTTTTACCAAAATACCCACTCAGCAACCCTTTCTAATCAAATACAATACCCAGTGCCGTTGAACTAAGTTCTTTCCTCCGCCCAACCCACCCCCAACCCCAAAACCCTGTAACCTCGGTAAAGCTCCTATATCACTTCTCTGCACAAGGGAATAGTTATAATCCCAGATATCGCCACGACAGTCTCCGGCTTTTTCGGTGCTGGCATCCTCTGCGGTGGAGGTCCCAGGTGGGGGCCTAAAACCCACTGAATTTCCTCCCTTTTAAAAGGCTAATGGGACGGATACGAAGGAAGAGGGGTTGGTTACAGTAGGTGTTTGAGAGTTTTCGAGAGGAATATGGCGATTCCTTACTCACCAGCTGACCCTGGCACTAAGAATAAAAAGGGTGTGGTGAAATGAAGGAAAAAGCAGATGGAGCATATAATAAGCACGACACCATATGTACGATAAAAATAACTGACTCAATGGAATACATACACTTACTCTCACAGTTTTTGCTCGCTAAAAGTATTATTTCAAAGAATTTTATTTTATTGATAAAAGTAGCTTAGCATTGAAAGCCCTGACATGTAGTTGTGGTCTGAGTACTACGTGGATTAGCGTGCCTCTTATACCGGCAGTGGTTTATTTTGAGTTTCATTTTCCTCTTAAGGGAAGGGAACACTTTTTCTATCTTACAATAGAGAAATCACATACTATTCACACTATTTAGATCTACCTCATCCCTAAATGTTTATCTAATGATTTAATTTTATAGGTGCCGGCTCTGGGATATTATTTACAAATAACATGTTCAGATAACATTACTTAGTCCTAATATGTGTTGATTGTTTTAGTAATCTATAATGACGAATAAAATTTTAGCTAAAAAAATCTTGAAAACGTTTCGTTGATTCACATAAATGCTTTTCTTACTGCTCATATAAATAAGATGTGGCCTCATAAAAATGGGTAAAATGAAAAGGAAATTAGAGAAATTAAAATTCGGCAAAGTAATGTCAATGGAATATGAGGCCGAAAGGGGGCAAATATTAATCATGAAGTAATTGTTGACTGTTTAGTTAAACCACTCCATTGAACTGTTAATTTCATATCTATCCATTAAAACTATATAATATCTCACATTTGCAAGCCTGAAAAATACATTTTCTTAATAAAAATAAATAGGTAAACGAGGTTAGGAATTTCGTTAGACATTTTTCCAACTCTATATCCGCCATTTATAGTGACATTGTTGCATTG
Organism: Pyrrhosoma nymphula; assembly: GCA_963573305.1. Lineage (NCBI taxonomy): Eukaryota > Metazoa > Arthropoda > Insecta > Odonata > Coenagrionidae > Pyrrhosoma > Pyrrhosoma nymphula. The sequence continues at coordinate 42,222,820 of OY754337.1, read as the reverse complement.
CAGAGATACTGAGGTGTTCTGCGCCTCATAGAAGGAGCACCATTTAATATAATATAAATAACTCAGATCATGTATATGAGGTTCCAATGAACCACAAGTATGTTTGCATTGATGCTCATATTTGACGATAAATTAATCCTTATTGATTAAAACTTTTGGTTTTATAAACATTTTTTACTTTCAGTCACATTATTTGTACTGTTCGTGAAAGTGTTCTCGCAATTTAAAGGACAATGCGGACTGCTTTCTATACAAATTCCTAGTGTGTAATCATAACTATTGCGTATATTGATGGATATTATCAGAGTCTAACATACAGGAAAATGCAGTGAAACTAATGCATTCAATACTATTACTGGGCAAAATTGAAGGAGGGATAAATTTTAATGAGGCCTCTGACTTTTTTCGCGTTAAATTACGGCTAAAAGAGAGTCAAATAAAATGTCCTTGGATCAAAATTTATATATCTATCTGAAACTTAATTCTACATTGATAATAAATGTAGCAAAAATTTCATTGAAGTAATAGATTAAAACATAAATCATATTAACATAAATTTGAAATTATATTTAATTATGAGTCTCTCGATTAAATTGAAGTTAATTTTCAAAACAGAAGGCCTTTCTATAAGGGCATAAAGCTTTTAAAACAATCCATCTTAAAAACTTAGAAAAACAAGAGTAAATTAGGAGCAAGTATGAAATTAAATCCTTGCAATACGCATTATATTTAGGGGCAGATGATGCTCCATCTGAGATTTTAATACGATGAATAAGTCTCATCACTTCGATAAACTTGAAAACGGAGATCTTCTCATACAAAAATTCAGGTGAGCTCGTATCCAATTTTAAAATTAACGTTTTCTAAGCTTTTACATAAATAAAGCATGCAACAAAGTGGGTTAATTCGTATTTAATCCAATGCAGTAGTCTACTTGAGCAGCTATCAATAAATTAAATCTCTTTCGGTGGAACATAAAATCAATAAATTGAACATACTTATTCACTTTACTAGTAAATTTGCCTTTCTTGATTGAATGCCTGGTAATGAATCAACTTTTGTATCATATGGATTGTTTCTTTAATAAAGTAGCATTTTACTTATGATTACATGCATCGTTTTTACCGAATATGCTTAAACCAATGAAATTAGTTTGATATTTATTACTTTTGGTAATACTAAATTCAGAACCTTTTGAAATATCTCGAAGATGATAATTAAGTTTTGAGGTGCGGTTTTATGTCAGCTGGTCAATTATTACCACGGAGAAACAACCAATAAGTTTGCGTCCCTAACTAATTATTATGTTTTTAACACTAGAATGACCGGAGTAAGCCGCATACCTACTATGACCGCCAGCGGTCAATTGACCGTTCCCCCTTTTCTTGGGCTCTTTCGTACGTTTTCCCTTCGTAATTTTTTCTAAGACTGTAGAAGTGTTCTGATAATGTGTTACGGTTAAGCGTAGTTTTAGGAAAAAAATGTACGCTGCAAACAATGTTAATTACTCTGATAAATGTTTTTATTGTAAAATAAAAATGTCTCATTTGAATTGGTAAAAATTAAATGTCATGCGTTTTTAAACACAAGTAACATTTCAAAACACGTTATTTATCGTATTTTTATTAGATACAAACATGATATCAGAGAACAATGAAATAGAAAAGACAGCGTTACAGTGAAGCGCTAAAAATGCGGTCTCAAGGTTATTCTTTACTCTTATGAGCACTTTTTGCAAACTTACTGATTACTTTCACGGTGTCCACACATATATTTGTAGCACCTTTATAACCTATATTTTGTATTGTTCTGAGTACAGAGACCAATCTGGCATTGCTTGCGAACCTTGCCTAATGGAGGAAGGGATCCCAAAAGTTGAACGGCTGTTCTTTTCTCAATATAAAGTGCGGATAGCTCCTCAACTACTTTCATAATGAAAGTTCTTCGGGGCACCTTGGAGCCATATACAAGCCTGTACAAAGTATTTGCATTTGTCATTGATAAGTCAAGTATATTGTAAAAAACGTGGACAGGCCATCGGCGTGCCCCGGCCCGGACTCTGTATTTGCGACACATTCCATTAATAGTGTCAACTCTACACTTGGTTGCGTTGTAGAATTCAACTGTCTCTGGTTTTTTCTATTCAGAAGTCTCATTGATGGTTATCCCTGAGTACATGCTATTAAGGATCAGCACATTCTTGGAATATTTACCTTGGTAAGAAGTCAAGATAACGCTGGCATATTCGTAAGTAACTGTAGTGTGTAAAGGATCTTTAGCTTTCTCACAGAGGGAGGAACTTCCCTTCGATTGTTGTTATAAGTACAAAAAATACTTGTCTTACGTTTTGCAAGCTCTTTAGTTAGGGACAAAGATGTGAAAACAATATCTGTTGTGACATTTATACCCTAATCCAAGAACGCTTCGAGCAGGCGCAGGGTAACATTTTCCGGAAATCTGCTCTGTTGGTCTCAACTCGTCCTTTCCCAAGTATGGGAAAGCATTCAGCACGTAACGTTCCTTTGCATCTGTTGTTATCCAGTACTTTACCCCATACTTGTCTGGCTTGTTATCCATGAATTTGGTAAAGGGATATCTACACTTGAATGGGAACAATTGTTTATCTTTGGTAATGCTCTCAGTAGGCTTTATAGCAGGCGATACAGTTCCCTGTGAACTTGTCCCACATCTTAGATACGAGGAAAAATTTGTCAGTTCTCTTCCGTTGAGACCTGGTTGCCTTTTCATTGACCCTTATAATTGTCATGATTTCCTTGAACCTATTTCTTCCCATCGTTTTGGAGAAGAAAGCGGGCCCCCAATTTTTGTCTCACAACGTATGGATATGTAATCCCCGTGCGCCATAGGCCTTGCGCGCGTACAGTATGGCAATAAAAGCGTCAAGTTCCTCCAATGATATAGACCTGTTGTCATCTCCTTATACGCGACGCGCCTTATTTTCTGTTCATTTGTATAGCTTAAGTATAGGTTCACAAACAAACAATTGCAAGCTAGAAAGGGGGGAGCCTTTCTCCATAGAGTGTTTCGCATACCGTCGCGCATTATAACACGTCGCGGAAAAGTCTTCCCCGGGCTCTCACGGGCAGCCCTGCAGGCTACGCGGCGGGCAGCCCTGCAGGGGTGCGGCGGCGCCAGACTTGGCTGCCAGCAGCTACGCGCAAACGTAACAGCGAATTTCAGCTAAAGAAGTAATCACCACTGCCCATAAAATGTTTAGTAGCGACTCTTTACGGCGCAACATACTTTGGTGGTTTTGCTAATCTGTCTCTCTTTCACATAAACGGCAAAATCATATGTAAAAACTGTTTTGAAGACATGAGAGTCAAAGTTGAGTGGTGTGCGTTTGTAATAAGGTGCACGCTATGATGTTTGACACAATTGACACCAAGAATCGACAAAGAGATCTAAATAACGGTATATAATGCAAGAACGGTCAATTGACCGCTCGCGGTCATTGTAGGTAAAAGCTGGCATTGCTTTTGACCTGAAGCATCTCCCCCAAAAAAAACTTCATTTTCGCATTATTTGTTCCAAAATATTAAAAGTAAAAGAAACTCAGCCTCATAAATCGAAAGATAACGAAGTGGTGCGCGAAAGAAAAACGCGAACGGTCAATTGACCGTCCCCGGTCATTCTAGTGTTAACAAACCCTTATTAGTTTTACTAACCGACGCACGCACTCTGAGATAAAAGCTATTTAACGCGAAGGCTACGTCATCTTCATGTTGAAATTCCCCTTACATGAAGCCGAGGCCAATTACCCTTAAAAATCATTTCCACCTGTAAGGTTAAACTGCACTTACATTCTACTAACTTCAAATTAAATTGCACTTACGTTTACTACCAGATTTTATTCACCCTTTACGCTATAGGCTCACCGTTTATCGGACACAAGTCTGAATAAATCAAATAAAATGTAAAAATGAAAAATAAACTCATACCTATGACATTCAATAGCCTAAGTCCAAAGTGCCTAAAATAAAAACAACGATAAAATTTATAGAAGGTACGAAAAATATTTCCTGCAGATGTGTTCTTCTATACTTGATACTCTGATCTTGATGGCAGTAACATGACAAAATGACTCAAAAATTGAATCATAATAGAATATGCTTCACTTAATACCTGAATTGATTTCCAAGTTATCAAGCCTATCCAGGTAATAAATAATCTGAAATTCATATGGAGAGACTATGAAAAATTACCATTTTTCACTTTGTCGCATTAGATATAACAGAAACATATTTTCGGATTCGCAGAATTTTAAAAATCCAGTTTCATATTGCAGATCATGAGACAGCCAGATAAAAAACTTGATTTACCAATAACAGACAAGGGTTCAGACTGATAGATACGCTAATATCGCTGCGTCCTTTTTAACGCCATGGATACTAATATAATAAGGAAATTTTAGTCAGAAATCTTGTAATGTATGCGCAAATCACGGACTTTGATATTTTAATTAGTGTTCTTGGCTACTTTCGAAAAGGATTCCTTTGTCAACATCAAAGTTCCTTTGCCGTAGTACCCGCTTCTATTTCAAATTAATTCCCTTGGTTCCAGGCGAAGGTTTTAACGGAATTTTCGGCCTCCAACATCCTGGCACATTGAAGTGTCCGTCTTTGTGTCACACCTTTAGCACAAGCGTTCTTTGCTTAACACCTTTGCCGGGCGTTATAGGAGTTAGAGGTAACGTTTCTTGAGAGGTCAAAAGATACCTATCACTGGCATCCAAACGGCTGTAAAATTACCCAATCTCATCCTTATCTTTCATCCTATCATACCTACATTCATCATCTCCTACAAAAACCATTCATAGCAGAGCTTTTATTATGTATATCAACATTTTTGTTCTCGTGGATATCTTATCAGTTAATTATCACCATAGAGGGTGGAAGGAAACGCCCTCTTCATTTGTTTTCATAAAATTTCTCTATTTAGCTCTTTTTCATCGAACCCCCTAAGAAAAATAGAAGAACCCCTCTAGAAGGCCGAGGATTAACCACCGTTCTATACTATATTCAAACTATATTCAAAAGAAAGATCATAAAATAAGAGATAATATGGGCAATTTCGTGATGTTTTTGTTTTAACTAAGACATATTTTAAAAAATTATAATTTTATTGGAAATGGCATCACTTTATGAGTCATGATTTCTTTTTATAACATCAAAAAGAATTTTTGAGTGATTCGATCATTTGTTTAAATAAATATTGCAACAGTTGGTATTTCCATAATAATAGTAGTTTTTTCGTGTTAAGGCCTATGTAAATTCGTGATATTATAAATGTTTTTAATTATTTTTAAAAAAGAAGTTAAAAGCGTTAGTTTTGATTTAAGCTTTTCAATATGTAGCATTTTGTACATTTTTAATAAAGCGCAGAGCGTTCGTCAACTCTCTTTCCGGCTTTGTCAGGTAATAATAATGTGGTCTGTAACTTAGTTCCGGCACCTGTAATACAGTAGCTTCTGGAGTTATTGTTAAAATAACCTAAACATTATATGTATTTGTTTTGGTTTCCTCCAAAGGTGGGTTTAAGCAACTGACCTAAAAGTTCTCCGTTTCATACGCTTCATTGTTTCCTACTTTTAATTTAATATATTTTACCAAAAACGATGTTACGGTAGAATTTCCTCTAAAATTTAAGAGGTCGTCATTTTTTTCGTATTCAAAAATGTTCATTAAATTATATTTACATGGGGTTACAAAGTCCATAATCTAAGCCTAGTGTAAGGCGATTCTCCAATCGTATTCATAGCATAAGAGTAGGAAATGAATTAACACGAAGGCTTGAAATATTCGTGAACTAATTTTATAGTTTACATTCAATAGTTATTTCAACCTTACCTTCCACATATTATCAAGAATTGAGAATTTATGCATGGCTAATATTTTTTATTTGGCATGATATATTACTAATTAGAGGTCAACTTTTAAAATTGCGTTTAATATTCAAATATATTAAATGCGCTGCACTAGACAGTGCCCTTCATCTACCCGGAGTCAACGCTGACTTTACTCAAAGTAAAAATATACATCACAAGGGTGGATGAGAATTAACGGTTCTCAAATAGAATTATCAAAGGCACCACTGCATGATCCTCTAATTTTAATCTATATATCTGCCATGATTAAGTAATAAGCAGCTTTAGAACTAGCTCAAAATTAATCATCCAGAAGCCATTTCCCACAAATCAATTTAGATATCGATTATAATGTCTCAGTCAAAGCAGTCAGCAAATAAATTAGCATAAAGCAAGCTCCTCGAACGTTAGGAATGAGGGCAACGAATCTATCGTGAAGTTCCAAAAGATTCTCTGCCATCGTAGCGTTCCAGATTCCATCCATTAAAGGGTGAGCGTCAACTAATCAATAAATTTCTCACAAAAGGAGAGGGTCTGGTTTAGGAGTGTTGGTATAAATTGCCCAATTGCAATCCCCAGTGAGGCGGAACTAGACCCAGGCATAAGTAGAGTATTTTGAGACACACACATTGAATTGAGCTATTTTTTGCTTTCTTACTTTGAAAATAAGAATACCCCTTGCGTCACTTTAACCTGATCCATCAATAATTACCAGCGACGGAAAAACAAAATAATTTCCAGCGTTTTTACATTATATAAATATGTTTTCATGATATATAAAAAGCATTATGATAAGAATTAACAAATAAATAGCATTTTTGGAGCAGAGTAGGACTAATTACAGTTTTCTTCAAAGGATATTCCAGCTAAAGACAGATCTAGACTAAAAATAGCATAGATTTGTTTTTTATATTATCACAAATGCATGACAGAATGACAAGTTTATAGTAATAATTTTAAATAGAGAATTAACCATTCCCAATATATAATATATCGAACTCTATTTTACTTACTTTGGCATTTGTGTTGAAGAACTCTATATCTTTTAGCAAAAAAACTATTTTACCATCAAGCGCCATCAATGAATAAATTTACAGTAATTCGGCGTAAAATATGTGTACTACTACACGATAATTTCAGATATAGCGGAAGTCGGCAGTCAAAGAACTTCACCGAATTGGATCCATGATTTAAGCTCTGGCTCTAATATTTCACGAATGCTGTCACAAGTAAACAGACTGGTTGAGGAGAATGTTTATTTTTAGTTTCACCCTCATCGCGTTCGTTAACGCTATGACAGCCGGCTTAGCGTTTCAGTGTTATCACGCTCTTGTATCATGCTAGAAGTGCTTAATAAGTTTACAATATTATTTATTTATTTATGATTTTGCATTATGTACATATAAACATTTTAGCTACAATTTTGAAAGATTATTAATTATGTTTATCTTTGAGGTATAAGATGTGAGGTGTGTGACATAGTGACAATGTTTATTTTAAGGAAAGGAAAACACTGAGCTTCTTCCTCTAGAAATGTATAAGAATGGGCTTTTACTTTCATTTTACAATAAGCATAAACTTTAAAAACAGTTTTTATATTAACTTTTAAAATACTCTCTTTACTTATAAATTATTTCAAAAGATCATGCCACTAACTGAAAGCAACTCAAATTCGCGGAAAAACCAAATTAATCCATTTCGGCGTCCCAGCGTCCTCAGAGAAGTTCGTTCTCCCAGTTTCTGGGACTACTTTCCCCTTAAAACTTCTACGGCATACTTTCCCCCATTACCTCCGTGCTGCACGTCACATCCGTTTCAATCCTTTCAAGCGTAAAGTGCCCCTCGAGGCTGCGCATGGGTGGCATAAACTCAGCCAGTTACGAGGCGAGACCGGTGAGCCAGCGTGAAACGAATACGCTAAGGTGCCTCCGCTGCATAGAACAACCACGTTAACCAGAGGGTAGGATGGCGTAGACCGTACTTCAAACAAATAAGTGAGTCTACTTCTGTCTCATTTTCTCTTGCCAAGTTTCCCGTTGGACGGATTGTGTTTGTGTATTGCAGAGGACACCTCGGTAGCTTAGCTGGCATAAGTACTCGGCGTGATATCGAGGAATCCGGGTTCAAGTACCAGTGAATGCAATTGATAATTCCACGGCAGATTTTACATTAATGTTCGCTAGCAGGTTATTCCTTAATGTTAATGTCGTGGCTAGTCCTTGTATCCTCAAAATGTGTTAATATATTTTTCATACTTTTGGGGTCATGGTAGCCCAGGGGTATCATGTTCGATTTCATACTTGAGGAAGTGATGGCAAAATATTCTGTGATTTTAAGAAAACATCAATCGAACGATACAGGGAGAGCTCTGCACACCCTGAATGTTGCCCAAACTACATGGCCTCATTGTTGAGAGGCAGGAGTTTCAGCAAAAGATGTCTCAGATAGAATGACGATCAAGCAGGTCGTTCCGGTGTCAACTACTACAGCTACGGGCAAGAGTGAAGTTAACGAAATCGGCCGGAGTCAAAGGGAAACCACCACATTGACGTCCATATAATATACAGCCTTGCATTCGCCGTTAGATGACGTGAAGGTATTCATACCGGTAAAATATTCCAGAAGCAATTTTAGTCCTCTGATCCGCTCTCTAAGAGAGGGATAGGAGGAATATCTGCCAGAGTGGACAATTGTGTTTTCCAAGAAAATAATTTTTTTCTTAGAACCGGTTTCGACGCTATATCGGCATCATTTCCTAAAAGACTACAAATAAATTAGTGAATTTGCTTGCTTCTTGAAAATTACGCTTGTGTATTCAGTAGTTCAGGATTAAATTGAATTCTGGATAACGTCGAGGGATACATATCCAACTGTCAATTGCTCTGTTAGTCCACCTCTGACGTCCACCGGTGAAGGTGGACGTCAGACTGGACAGACAGAAGGTGGACTAACGAGGTGAACTAGTCGAAGACTACTTGACGAGTGTTCATGCCTATACCATCTTCTGGCGATATTATAACAGTAGATTGTACCACTGCAGATCATATTGACACCTTCAGTGTTTAGGAAGGATATTTCGCTATTTTCTGTACAAGGAATTTTTACATGAAATGGCTGAGTTCTATCTTCATCTCGACGCTACAAAGACACAATACCTCTAACACATGCTTCACGTCAAGACCGGCGCGGGGTAATTCAAAGTGTGGATTATTCTAATTTCAATTATTTTAAATATACGAGCTTTCCATTCTCTCTAGTTTGCTAATTACTTACATCAGTTCACACATTTTCCACTCATTAATGCCAGTCGGCAACGTAAGTTTCCATGGTGCATTTTGTCTAACACAGCGATAACCTTGTAGCCAATTCATCCGATTCTTCGCGTGAACCCTAGCTAGACCTCAACATATTGGCTGGCATTAGAGGGTGTTCATCAGTCTTCTTGTGTCTCACTTGTTGGATGGATTACTGCAGTCCTTCCAGGTGTTGTTTTGACGGCTCGTGACTAACTACTCGAAATTGAGACTTGAAGCATTTTTTGGGTTTAAATTACAGATTTTTTATGTAATTACCAAGAAATTTGATTGCTTGATAGATAGAAAATTAAATATAATTTATGAAAAGGAATATTTAAAAAAATAGAGTGGAATGTGGCATTTTTATTTTGTAGATCGGCCTGTATAACTGTGGCAAATTAAGTTGCCGACAGGTACTTCGGAGATAAATACAATTTCCGGTATTTAACTCGGAATTTAAGTTCCAATTGACATTGGATGATCATATGTTGAACGCAGAAGTGTTAATTTATTTTATATTAGATTATATTATTTATGTCTTGGATTTTTGAAAACGTCGATATTTATTGTTGTTGCGTAGTAAACCCTTTATATCCTACGAAGGTATGATAAGAAAACCCGAAAAATTTCAGCAATAAAATTTTAATTCAAGTACTTAATTATTTGACCCAGTGCAGAAGATTAATTGCGTGAGAATTTGAAATCTCCTTTTGATACTTTCAAAACATTTTTTTATGGTTTACTCAACTATAAATATAGTCTTAGAGACAAATCGCTATGCTGCACAACATTTGGCTCATAGTTTTGACGTATCAAGTGACGAGATGTATTCGTTAGCAAGGGTAATGTACGGCTACCATAGCCTTCCTCAGGAGAGGATGTATTGGAAAGTCGATTCTGATTGCCGCGCACCATTAGTCGCAGATACAATAAGGCAGATTTGAGAAATTACTTCGCTATCCAACCTAGCTGATAATAGTACAAACGATGGGAGTGATCGTATACATAAAGTGCGTCCAATATTTGATTTCCTTAATCAGGCATTCAAGCAGGTTGAACCAGGGAGTAGTATGAGTATTGGCGTAAGTATGATACCTTACTACGGGCGACATGGATGTTAGCAGTTCATTTGAGGGAAGCCCATACGCTTTGGATTTAAATTATGGGTTGCTGCTGATCCGATTGTTATATTATTATACTGTGACTGTGACGAGGAGATGTTCTGCTAGCACTGGCAGAACATATAGGATTAGCCAAACGAGCTAAGTTATATAGTGACAAAATAAAATTGCTCTAGTGTATCGTTCTGGTATATATTCCATCCAAGACAATCATAATGATTAACAATGTCATTGTCAAAATACAATTTTTAATTTTGAGAAATTTTAAATTTTAATTTGACAATCTATTCAATCCAGTAGAACTTTTAACAGAGTTGACTGAGAGGGCGCTAGAAGGTGCAGGTACAATGCGAAATAACCGAACTAAGACGAATATGAAGCTTCCTGACAAGAAGGTTCAGAAAAAAGGGCAGTGGTGCTACTATATTTTCTTCTTCTGCCGATCTGATTGCAGTGCGGTGGAATGATAACACTGTGGTTACCGTCCTTTCACATTGTGACCCAGCGGAGCCTGTTCAAAAATCATCACGATTTTCTATGGCAGATAAAAAGGTGTTGTCCGTAGACGTACCAGGCACAATTGCAAAGTACAATGCAAATATGAGTGGGGTGGATATTTGCGATCAATTCGTTGCAACCTATCTTACAGCAATAAGAACAAAAAAATTGTATGCAATTTTTCTCATGTCCTTTGCCGTTGCCGCTTTGTTACCTGGAGTACAGTCCCCATTTTTTAATTTCCCCGCAAATTGTAACATACGTAAAGACCACAAAGATCACATCATTTGTAAAGGAAATTGAGAGTTTCGGAGTGGTCGTAATTGCAAAAAAGGACGATATATGTGCACCCAATGCGATGCACTACTTCATCCTGACACTTGTTTTCGAGAATTTCACATCTAGTACTTACTGCACATATTTTCATTAATGCCGATTTTGTAACCTACGCATTCATGTGAAATCAATCCAAATATGTTATTATATCCTATTTTTTTTAACTTAGTGCTATTATTGCCATGCCATTGATATTTAAAATTTCCGATTAATTCTCTCGGAGTTTTCGGATAATTTCGATTAATTATTTTTCTAGAATTTGTAATTTGCGCCGCTTCAAACGTGATTTAACTTATATGAAAACATAACATGCCGTTTAGAATGTATTATAAAATCACGGTAGAGTTAAAATTTTATACTTTTTCTATTCGCATAAGATTATGACATTGATGGAGTGAATACTAATTAGTATATTTGTATTTCTTCTATTAATATGAAAATGTACAGATGAATCTTGTGTTATCATCAAGAGTAATCCTATTTTTAGCAATAAGGGAAGATGTGTGCAAACTGTGTAAAATGTAAGCAATTAATACTGAACTGAATTTATTATATTTTAAAATTGTAAGTATTACATGTAGTTGAGAAGGTTTTACTTACTGAATTCGCTGGAAACTGCCATCCACCTCACATTGGAAAAATTCATGCTCGGGTATAAGGATAATAACAATAAAAAATGATTAAAATGCTTAATTATATATATAATTTGGAGAAATTCAACCAGTTTTAATTACAATGGGAGCATATAAGCAAACGAAACTAAAAAAAAAACTTCAAGAGAATAGGAAATAAAGGTGAGTTAACGGTGAATTATACTAATTTAGACTATGCAAGTCCCCATCGGCAACTAAAGTTGCCACTCCAGAAAACTATGAAACATTTACTGTACAGTGTGTACTTTAATATAGTATGTTGTGAAGAACCATCAATGGTTCATTTTTATAAAACAATGGTAATGATATTCCGGCCAGGGGATTATGGGCATTAATGGGTTAATTTTAGACCCTGCAAACTAGGCGGGAGCAGAGGTGATTTGCGAATCACAACTTCATACTTTGCATCCATTATTGCATTTTTGTGCTAATTTTCATCAAAGGTGCCAAGTATAATTAAATAATGTAAATGTTCAATTACTGTTTGAGAAAGAGCTTACGGTTTCTAATAAATATTTTTACGAATTCAATTTTTATCCTAAAAAAATTCGACCATGATTCTAGTGGACCTGAAGAATGCTACCTATTGGCAGGGTAGCGAACATTTCACGTAGACAAATAGATCCATTCATCGTAGTTCCATAGGTTCACTGTAGTGGTTCAGTCTATACTAACCTCAAGACATTGAAGGAATAACTCCCAATACCTAAATTTTCCCAGGTAAATTCGCTAATCATCACCCAAATTAGGTCAGATTCTTTTGATGTTGTTCAATTTGCAAATTATTTTAGTTTAATACTTTTTTGTAATGTTAAAAAGTTTATTCCTCTCAATAAATTTGAACGAGCAATAAGTTATAAAAAGGAAAGCCTGAATGGGCATCCAGTCAATGGTTTCCAGCCTAAGAGAAGAGCCAATGCTGGATTCAGAAGCATGTTCCTCATTTCGTATATGTATGCTTTTGAGGGTGAGTAAGCGTTGGAAACCATAGCTTAAATGCAGCTCGAGACCCATTAAACGACCGTTTGGTCATTAGATGCGGGAATAATGCAGCTTCCTTTATCCCTTCTCCCACTATCTCTCCCGAATGATCTCCTTAACGGATGGATAATGGAGTGGTGACGCGGGACCGGGCAAATAGGAGTGACAGCGAGAAATCCGCAGAATCCTGTGATCAAAGCCACTCCATCTGGTGGATGCGAGGGTAAAACGTGTTGCTATCTCTTGAATTCGGGGCACTAAAACCTGCTCGGGTTCCAGCCAAACTCTCGATTCCACGCCCTCTCATGAATACATCACTCAACGGGGTGGGGCGAAGGGCACAGTTTACCTCGTCTCTACGTTTTCATGAGTTAGTTTTCACGGTTTTGGATACTACGTAGCCAATCGGAAGCGAGAGAGAACACGCAGGCTTTGTTTTCGTCAGAGCGACCCAGCTTTCGACGCAGCCTGCATTGCCGGAGCTCGATCCCTAGGAATATTTCTTCTTCGTAGGATTAAGGTCATCGTTTTAATTTTTCTAGAAGCATGGATTTAAGATTACTTACGAATGAAACAGTAATTTTTGACAATTAATTTTGAGGTGCCCACCGTTTTTAACACATACGTACAATTTCAATGCCATGCCCTTAAGATTCAATAAAATGTGTCGGCGTTAAAATTTATGTTTCGTCTACGTCATGAAACTGTTCCACGAATTGAGGTCTCCTATAATAATTTATAATCGTTTTCATTGGTGGAGTGAATTAAAAGAAATCTGGATAATCATCCTCCTTTGTACAACATACATAACTTGAAACATTTTAAGACACTCGCATTTTCGCGTTGTCTTCGTTCTCTTATAAATAAATATAAAACCCGAGCCCCACTCCATTACTCCTTGCAAACATCCATTTTTGCACAGTCATTTCACCAAGACTATTTACAGTTTATATCTGTCTTTTTTTTATAACCTGATGTTCACGCTACTATGAACATGAGGAATGAGAGTAATACTCTAAGCCAGTGGTTCCCAAACTATGGGTCGCGACCCACTAGTGGGTCGCGGGAGCAATTTGGGTGGGTCGCGGAAACAGATTAAAAACACTTAATACTTTTGAATTGTTTTCCGCTGAAATGTAAAGAAAGTTAAACATATCTCATGACATAGATTTATTTTAACTTCTAGCTACAGAATTTAAAATCCTTTTGTAAAAAAGATAGCTGTGTATTTTTAAAATAAAGTGTGAAGAGCGGTGCACTAACAAACTATATTTTGTCTTCAATTATATCATCTTCATCATTTTCTTATAGATTTTAGAGGTGTGTTTCTCAATACAGAATTTTCACGATAATAATAAAAATATTATTAGTTATAATAATTATTAATAGTATTTAATATTATGCGGGTCGCGAACAAAATTCCACAATGAAGGTGGGTCCCCGGAGAAAAAAGTTTGGGAACCGCTGCTCTAAGCTATGACAAAACGATGCCAAATAGATTCATGAAAAGTTAGGTTTAAACTCTTGTTCCCCCTCTGGCCATCCGGTGATACCCTCAAAATGCTTGTTTGAAACCATATCTGTACAACCAAAAGACAGTTTTAAAATGTCGTTTTTTTCCCGCAATTAATGACCAAAGAAACCATAATGACAGCCAGTTAGTCTTTTAAATAGGATTGCCGATAGTTTGTGAAGCTAATTATCTGATTTTATCCCTATATCTTGTTTCAAACTCTGCAACGGAAACAGAAACTCTTACTTATTCTGGATAACTCTTGCATTTCTGTGCATTTATGTAGCTGCCAAATACATTAATATGAATAGTTTCTCTAACATTGACAGTACCTACGTATAATTAAAGGGTAGTATGTGTTGGGGAAATGTCACCTTCTGACGAGTGTTTGAAGGTTTTTTGTTAATGCATTAACATTCGTATTTTTATTGGCCTAATTAAGGCATAGAGCAATGCATGTTGGATATAACTCATCACATGCCACATATCCTTAAGGAAGCTCACAAGGCATTTTGTAGATGTAGAAACTTTTGCTTGATACTTCAAGAGAAAAAGCGCATTCCGTCAGCAGTAAGATGGCTGGTTGGTATCTTAAAGGAAGGCGACCAACAATTATGGTCGTTTGCGCCACTATGGTGGTTCAAAGAGTATGGGAGTGGGAGGGAGGGTTGATGGAATCCCGGAGTTATCATTGGCCAACTTTTTTTGAAAGGCTACAGAGAGACCTCATTTTAACGTTCCGACCAACGGATGGAGTAACGACTTAGGACCAGTTTTTTAATCTCATGTTAATGGTCGCCAATGAAGTAACTTATACGTGTACCTACTTCATAAGCTGAGAATTGGAGTCTTCATCCTTGCATTTGGCTATAAATAAGGTGATGTAAGCGGCATCAATTGAAATGAATAGTAGTATTGGCTAACATACTGATAAAATATACCTGTTAATAAAACCTGGCCTTAAACTCCCCCCCCCCCACATACCATTGAAGTAGAAGTTCCACTGATTATCTTTCCATATCTGCTGGAGTTCAAACCTTGACATTCATGGGAAATGGGAAACCAGCACTACATCCAGCACTCCAACTATTTTCCACATAGGCTTGACAAGAAATTATCGAGAGGAGTATGCTTTCTTTAAAATTAAGGATGCAGAGCTTTTCAAAAGGAAATAGGATCACACCGTTTTAAAATCGGCGTAATCGCTCGGAACGATTCAAAGTATTTCTATCGTATACTTAATTCCATTGGATTTTTTCTAGGCTTGGATTCCATTTCACTCTAATTCTAAAAAACTGATCAGAAAACGCAAAGTGTAATTTTAACAACTTATTTAAAAGTTTGTTCATATGAACAAAAATAAAGCCAATCCAGGCTACAATTTTGCTGAAGCCACAGTAGAAATTTTCCAAAAAATCTAGGTTTATAGGCTATTTGCAGAAACTGTAAAGTCTTTAAGGGATGGTTTACCAAGCATAATAGTGAACTTAAATGTTTTGAACGGCAGTTCATAAAATCAAAAAGTAAAACTTCCAAAACTAATGACGCGCTGAGGATATTAATTAATAAACATCCTCTATGGTTGTATTCATGGCAAAATATAATTATCTTGCATAAAATCGTGTAAATATTGACCTTTATACCCTTGAGATATCCAACAACAACATGACTTGGAAACATTAACGGTCATATTAATACTAATTTGACCATGGTTATCATACTTTTAAACCATCTATTTCTCCCCAAACCGTCCTGAATTCACTCATCCTTCCCTTTTATTGCCTTTTACCTGAACGTTCTCTCTTCTCACCATCCGCATGAGATCACTCACCTACTCCAAACTCCTCCAAACCCATATTCGAAAGCCTCCAGCTTATGCCTTCCCTCATTAATTAACATTCCCGCTTCCGAAGCATTCAATGTTACTCTCGATTTCAGCGCTTCAGCCTGCCTCTTCTTCATCCCTCTCAATTCCGAGGGCCCAAATTACTGAACTTCAATGGCTTGGCCAAAACGCTACCCTAATTAAGGGTACTTTCCCTCCAATAACTTCACATTTCACTTCAAGTTTCCTCAATGCATTTTTCTTAAAATAAAATTTGCAGTTTTACACTTAAATTACGACCTAAGTTAGTAAACGTAATTACATAATCATCAGCTGATCACCTGATGAATTCACAATACATAGTAACCTAGATCGCGATTATGATTATTTTTGGAAAATTATGCATCTCTTATCCATATTTAATGTTCGAATTTCATGCAGTACTGGCCTTTGAATTACAATGACAAGTTGAATTTGTGCTAATGACCTATTTTGTCGGTTGCCTTGCCAAATAACCAACCCCAAAAAATAGGAGTCACTCACTTAATATGGATACCCCTATTAGTTATTCAACAGGCCATCCAATTGCTCATTTAATGTTCTAGAAATACTGGCTCATGAGTCTTCGGAAAAGTTGAAAATTGCATCGCCAGATCTCGTAAAATCCTTTTCTCTTCATGAAGATTCCTGGAATCGGATTAGGAGGAAATCAGCGGAAGTCGTACGACATCCAAAATCCTTCGGGCGTCACTCAGAGCGGTACGATTCTTCCTCAAGCCAGCATCCTCATCCACACTCATACGAAAGGAGAAGCCTTTGCTTAAATCGGCGGAAGTAATTCCCTTCCCCGTCCTTTCAGGTCACCAGTCGCGCCTTCAACCCCTCATCACCACCTGTGCATTGGCGCGCATCAACACGGGATATCTCCCTCGTTCCATTCTCCAAGTCTCTCAACCCTCCTGATCTTCACCACACTATCATGACACACACCCACTTCCAGACATCCTTGGCAATCAAATATTATGACCACCCCTTTAAAATCCTCTCCCTCTGACCTCGGGAAACCCACCATGCACATCCCACGGAGTAGATCCTCCACTCCCCACCATTTGAGAGCCTCCGGCGCCGCCAAGCCCTGGGCAATTGGGCCCGGTGCCAGGGCGTTTAAGCTAGATCGTCGTCAATCGATTCTCTCTTTAGCCTAGATTAGCATTCCACTTCTGTGGGAATGGAAGCGGATGCTCTTGCGGTACGGACCAAAGCTATGTCGGAGAGAACGACTTTAGGCTGAGACGGATTGAAAGATCGGACATTCAAAGTGTTAAGGGAATAGGTACGTCAAATTAAAAATTAGTTAAGTAAATTATATTTCTGTATTCACGCTGCTTAGAGGAAAATAAATCCTCTGTTTGATAACGTCTATCAATCCTAACTTATCTCAGTATTTCCTGGCTCGGTGGTGGTGGGGTAGTGTACTCGCTTGCATACCCTGAGATAGTGGATTCTAGTACCACTTGGTTGGAATATTATTTTTATTCATTTAAATTCTATTAAATTATTTTCATTTATTATTTATGTGAGTCATTGAGTTTACTCAATTTACTTATGTAAATATAAATGAGTCAATTAATAATCCAGCCTACTCGAGTCAGTGAAAATGAGTTGATTGTTGGAGAGGTCTCTCCAGTGCCTGAATCAATCAATATTAATTACGACGATAGAAGAAGAGAATACTTTCAAGATATTTAATGTTAATGAACCTTAAGCCACGAATGATGATTTATTTGGATTTAATATAACATTGCTGCATTTTTCAAGACAAATACGTAGGCTCAATTGCACAATGGCTCCTTAGGCCAGAGAATAGGTTTATGAAAGCATGCTTTCGTCGACTGTTTACATATTTAGTATCATATATTTACGATTTATTTAGCTAAGGTATTCTATCAAGGAAAGCTCTTTACTTAAAATATATGGAAAAAGATATTATATTTTCTCAGGAAATCAAAAGAAAAATTTAGAGGAGTCTCACGCTCCATCTCGATGTCCATCTCTCCATCTCACGATCACGAGTCCATTATTAAGAAATATCTTTTCGGTTTGAGACTTCAACCTAAACATTCCGAGTTTGTGGCCGAGTGTTTTCTCCATTGTAATAGCAAATTAACAATTCCAAAGTATCCAATGTATTAAGCACACAATACTCATTAAAGTGTACTGGTTTCGTATCCCAGCCCTATTTATGATTTGATTCGTTGCAAAATTGAACGATTTATGTCATACTCTTTAGCATAGAAAATCAATTAACAAGATGTGGGCAGAGAGAGATGTTGCGGTGACTGGATCACTGTCTTTCTATCTTTAAGGGTTGGTTTTATCTTCCCGCAGTAGGTACAAGAGATTCCGTGCCAGAATCACGTTTCGCACGTCAATCCGATGTAAAGAGAACTTCAATTGCAATACTCAATTCGTCACATGGGACTCAGGCCCCCTTAGTTGAAAGTAGATTAAATGCTGAGACCGGGTTAACTCACTTTATTCACTATGCCTTGCTGTTCATTAGATAAATATTAATTTCCTCACCATCCCACTAGCCTATAATCTAGTCGCCTTTCCAAATGCTAATGAAGCAACTAACCACCAAGAATAGGGTAGGACGAAGCAAACCCTTCAATTGGGAATTTAGTTGAAAGGGAGAATATCCGATCATGGCAGCGAATCAGTGATTGGAATAATACAGCGGATCATCAACCTTCCGGCAAAAAGCAGCTCATTTTAGTTTCTCGGCTTTCCATTTGGCACCAGTTATAATTTATGCCTGTATCCACTCGTATTAATTTTTCTTGTTAAGGGTATTATTTTGTCCTTTAAGAGATATCATCCACGTAATTATTAGCAAGTTGTTTATCTTTGAAAAAATATGACATGTCCTCCGCCAGAACGCCCTCTAATTTGAGTGATTTTTATTACTTTTGTGAGGTTCATTGTTATTCTTCAACTTTTTCAACCTTGATTCTTATAGATTGTCTGAAAGAGGTATTTCCGTACACAGACCACATGTCTCAGATGTGACGATGACAAGGGCCCGGATATAAACGTCGAGGTCTAAGCATATTGTAATTTTGTTTTAGACCAAACCGTTGTAAATAAAAAACCCTACAAGTTAACAGTCACCCTCCGGAGGGTTTAGTCAGTCCTACCGATAATACTCTACGACGATGTCGGCCAATCAGTTCACACAAAACACATTTTAAACCACAAAACTACTACCAACAGAGCGTAACGCTTTATTACCGGAGCGAGTTTTGATTCGAATCCAAGACCACGCATATGCCGATTGAGGGCATCTCGTTCGGTGGTTAGAAGAGGGCAGAGGGTGATAAATGCTTAACGGGGTACTACTGAGAGAATTTACTTCCCATGAAGCAGGCATTAGCTTCATCGACACACACTTAGCTCACACTATTCCATGACATAGGTGGAAGCACCGTAACATCTGCTGGACGGAGAAGATTGGACTGGAAGCAGAAGATGGAAATTTGGTTTAGGAGTTTCTTCAAAATTATGGTGATTAAATAGGCTGGCAGAGTCCCTTTTCAGCCATTAGCAAGGAGATGACGGAATAATTGAGCACATCACTAATGGACTATTACTATAACTAATACAACAAGAAAAATAAATGGGTGGCATTGTAAATGTGAACCAGGGAATATTAAGCATGCAGATACTTGTCAGGAAGAGTGTTATATTTATACAACATTCTTAGTGTTACTCTAAGAATATATAAATGACACCAGTATTGATAGGCAGTATGAAATAATATGCCATACTTCCACATATTTTACAGAAAAAATTACGAGGGATTAGAAAGTCATTAAAATGATGGCCATATTGCTCTTTGTTTACCACATTTTCTTCTTAACAGATGTTTCCAACAGAATTATTTCCCTCGGAATTCACATTAATTCTTCGTAAATTAAAGTAAACCCAATAATTCTAATGCAAAGGATCAACCTTATTCATTCTTTATAATTAGGATTTTCGTTCAGTTTCTTTTCCTTTCGTCAAAACATAACTTCAGCATTCATTTCTATCCACATTATTTAACCTCGCACTACGATAAGAGATGAAACATTTGTGGAACGGACGGTTAGTAGAGATTACCCCCTTCGCCGATGGTAACTTTCCCAAAGCAAGACAACATAAAATCCTCAGTTTTATCATGCAATATGGCAGGTGGAATACCAAACACAGAAGTAGTAGAGAAAAGTATTCCAATGAACAACCTCGATTCTTGCCAGGGTCAAATCCGAGCTCAAAAAGCAAACGATAGAGATGTAATTCAATTATTGCATAGGTTTTCGCGGCGTTGTCCATTAGTGCTCCGCATTTTCGGGTTTTCCATCCGCGTTCGTTGACTTGGGCTGACAACGGTTTAGATAGCCATCCTGCTATAGTCTTCAGGTCAATCGGGAACCATCTCAGGTTTACCACCGGGGACTATGCTGGACAGTGTTTCATAATACGACTCGGGCATTGTCTTCACGAAAGTTAAGGGTCGATTGCGAGATTTACTCGCATTGTGTACTTTTTTCCTTAGCAACCCTACCCTACCAACCTAGGCACTCGCTGATAAGTGATAGCTACATCATATTAGTAAATCTCAGTGAGTGACCTCACTCGACCAACAAAGAAGATAGATTATCTGGTGAACACTTCAGAATGGATTAATATCTACCAGCTTACCGTTGAGTAATGCCGTACTTAAGGTATAAAATATTACCACTAACAAGTGATGGACCGCTTTCACGTAAGCTTAGGGGACAAGCAGTAATTGTTTTCATTGCGGCGCGGCGTAGGCAATGGCGTTTCTCACGTTTTGGTTTTTTTGATGTATTTACCAGTTACTTATCTGTCACAGGTATTTCTTTCGGTGGCAATATGAAAATCAATATCTTCAGTTATTTTAAGAAGAGAGTGGTAGTCTATCATGAAAAAGTCTATCAACAGCTGTACGTAAATTCAAAACTCTTAGCGGAGGTAGTGAACCACAACTGCGTAGTAGGTATTCGAATCATAGTTTTAGAGAAAAGGTGGAAATTCCTGCAGTAACGGTATGATCATACGACATTTTAATGCCGCAAAATATTGCTCTCCGTTAAATTTCCTCCAGCGATAAAGTGTTGAATTTGTAAAAAAGCAATTATTTACTAGAAATATTGACATGGGCTAATAGTGAAATCTACTAAAAATCTCCAATATGTGAAAATTATCACCGCTGCTCAATTTCCGTTTGAGAAATTGACTAATTGTGATAAAAATTCAACATTTTCCTCATAATATTACAATATCCTGTTATTGGTAGACGTGGAGGAAAGCATGAATTGTGAATCGATTACAAAACTACATATACTTCCCCTTCTATAGTTCTCACAGCATTTTACCAAACCATTACTTGGAATAGAGTGATAGAATCATAGATCAGAATTAGGTGCGATTAAAATTCATGACAACAAACGCGATCATGTAGATATATTCTTCTACAAAAAGCGCGCGTTGTGCGCACAAAGAATAAAAAGAGATTTAATCGCATTTCAGTGGCATAAAACGTTTACAAAGGCGATTATTCCGTGATCGATGACTGCCGCGAATGATAAATCAATGCCCACACTTTTGAACCTACGCCGAGCGCTGTAAAATGAGGCCAATCGTATTAAAGTCTACGGCAAAGTACACAAAGAGCTCTCGTCGGACTTTGATCTTGGGCTAGTGGGAAACTTTTAATTGCTTCCGTAAACATACTGACAGCAAAAAAATCTTAAGACTTTACCCAGACTTAGGCATCACTTTTAAAGCACCGAAAACTTTTTAGATGGCACCTGAGATATAAGTCTGCCATCGCCATTCGTGAATCATGCTTGTAAGAGATCCTTAAAAAAAGGTTATGTCAGGAACCTTTTGCGCGGAAAGTAAGGCGTGACTATAGGATCATACTTTTGAGGTGTTGGCGAACTTCTATACTCGTGGGTGCAATGAAGAACGAATTTACTGAGGAAAATATCACGAAGAAATATTAAGTCCCATGCATTTTATTTTGGAACACATGAATGAGTTCATGTAAAAGTATATTAAATAGTTGACATTTTTAAACTTCACGAGAATTTAGGTACAAGTGCTTGGGATTCATTAGAAAAAGAGATTGCTTTGTCATGACCTCAAAGTTATCATGGTTTGTGAATGATTTCTCTACAATGTTGATAGACATAGTTGAATGTAATGGAGAAGTAATACACATTGCCGTGTTTAACGACAAAAGTGACTGCTAAAGCTAACTGTATAAAAAAAGTTTATGCCCACGGACATTAGTTTATATTTGTATGTCATAAGCGCCAAAATTAGAGGAATGAAGAAATATAAATACAATCATGTGTCGTCCAGTAGATCATGGAAAAGATGTGACTTCAATAGTTAACCGTAGGTTCAAATGCTCAAATGGATTTTCAAGAACCAATGCGTACGAGGTGCATTAAAATAATGCAACGCTTCATAAATTATTACCATAAATAAAAATTTTGGAAGCATAGCATAGTTTAAAAATAGATGCAGGGTAAAATAATTATCATTCATTCACCCTTATAAATATTTGTAAACACTTGCAAAATAATTCTGTGGTAACAAGAAAATATTTGTGAAATCTGATGTTAACGCTCAAAAATTCTAAGATGATGACCTATTGCAATTGGTTATAGCTATTTTAAAGTAGTTATGTTTCAATTCAAAACACCACAGAGAATTAAAAAACAAATATAGAATTGCTTTTTCCTTGTTATTATGATTGTAGGCTTAAGGTGAATTTAATGCCCAAATTTTAAACCCAGGTTTACCATCTCTTTCAAAATACCGTAGCTTTAAATGAAGAAGAGAACTTTTATCTCAACTTCCGTAAATAAATGACTCCAACGTAAATAGATAATAATCACAAAAAGAAAAGTGGCGGATTCCGCTCAACTCTCAAGCAAAAGAGGGAAGATTGTCTTTATGATCAAAGGAACTACCGGAAAACTCTCACCCAACTTTCGCATATTTTAATTTTACTGGAGATTCCTTTCCGTACTCCTTTGGCCCGGAAAGGTCTTGGAAATGCCGCTCAAAAGATTGCAAGTACTTAACATTGCTTCTCATAATATACTATTGCTAGTTAAGCTCTACAACATACGTTTTATTTTACTGATCTTGGTTGCACAAAATGGAGCTCTCTAACAATTTGAAACTTACCCTTGATTAGACTGCCAGTCCATTCCAATGGTTTAGAACCTTTTGGTTTACTTCCTCCATCCTCATCTGCATACATCATTTATTAATCAAATTGGCTAGTTACCATGTTGGCAATTAAATTTGAAAATAGGTATTTACATATGAAAAGGGTAATTTTAACAATGAAACTACAAAGACACAGAACTTGATGATAGCAAAATCACGGTACAAAAGTTAGTTATAATAGTATCTTTATGTGTGAGAGAACTCAAGAGATAGACGATACCTCACATGAGGCGTTCAAAAACACATTGAGTTTAATAGGTGTGGCATTAGGCATAATAAAAGAAGACAATAGATATAAGAAAATACATATAAATTTGGATAGGAAAGAGATGAAAGACCCATAGTAGTACTCATATGACAAATCAGAGACGAGCAACTGAAAACATATATTAAAAGTGAGGGGGAAATTGAATCTGGTCACACCATACCATCACTGATCGTTGAAGAATACACCGATGATGTTTACAAGAATAACGATGAATGCATCTCAAATTCCACATTTTCGGCTCTATGCAAGGTAAATGGATGAAAGCATAAAAACATTTGGTGTGCTAAATTTGGTTCAATTTAGACTGGAAAATGTTTATAGCAAAACGTCCTTAATTCTTATGGTCTTCATCCATAACTGCGTTTGAATTAGCAAGCTTTTTCCTTGTTTCCGAGGCATAAATGTTCCGGAAATGTGGGTGTGTGTGCCGTTCTCGGTTAATGTTATTCAACTATACGAGTTATAGAAATATGCATCGCATCAGCTATTTGATTTTAAATCAGAACTCTACCACAATTGTGTGCGATATGGTATTTTAAATTTAAAATAGGAATTATTTATGTGACGATCGTACATAAAATTGAATGAATATAGAAATGAACAAACAGCTAACCCTGAGGTTTCCTTGAGCCCAAGATATGATAAAATGGCAAAATTAGATCTATAATCGATTTTCAGTGAAAGTATACGTAATGTCCAACGGTTACATAAAACTAACAAAGGAAGAACGTTAAATATACAGTTTGCTATTTAAAACATCCATTTCAGACATGAAACATTAGAAACAAATTATTTGGTGTCGTATCATGATTATAACAACAACACGATGAATTATTTTCAAATGAAGCCCAGCATTTATAGTCTACTACTAGAGTCTTGCTGTAAAAGACAAAAGTGCCCAACAGATGACGCGTGGGACTAATTTCATCAGAAATGCAAATGTTTGCCGTCAAATTCTTACCATTTGTTAAAGGGAAAGTCAGGGAAGAGTTATAAAAAGCTAAGCAATTGATTACTATCGAGGGCAAATTTTGCTCAAAGTTCTGTTTATTATATTTTTGGAAGTATTAAAAACCCCTATGGGAATGAACTGACAAAATTAAGCACTATCCTGGTGATTTAAATAATGTCTCTCTAGGGAATGGATTTATGACTTAAAATATTGTACATATATATTTGTTAACGATAAATATCATTCCAAACTGGTCCACATTTTCATAAAATAAACATCTGCTCACGGTTGCTGCAGCGAAAAATAAAGCGCAAGGCTCACGAAAGGGACCACTTTGAATTGACTGCTTCTAATTTTTGTGGCAATCCGTATAAACGCGTGCTCACAATTTATGTATAATATAATTATGAATAGTATAATAATGTAAAATAAAATTTATATAAAGATATATTAAATGGATAGCTGCAATATGTACGTTAATCCACGGTTTTCAAGGGTTGGGATACTTACTATGTTATGATATTCCGAACTGCACTTTCAATAACATTTGCGAAGGCCTTCACCTACTTTGTAACTCCTATTAGCTTTGGCATTTAGTCAGAAGTTTTCTAACTTGTTAGAGTTAGGCTTTCACTATTTCTCGGTATGTTAGTAGAAGATGCCCGTCGAGTTTCAACGTGAAGAAGAAATAATTAAAACTCTTCCATAAGGTAAAAAAAACTCCATGATGAGACGTGCAATTTTCAAATGCCATTAGGGATACCATATACCACTCACGGAGAAGATGAGGTGAAACATAGCCCTGCTAAAATGTAATCTCACTACATTTGTCTTGCTGACACAGACAGTAATTCATGAAGGCCGCAGGCATTAAAAGCCTATGCTGCGGTTGGCAGGGAAATTAGAAAATTGATTTTGGTAAAAAAGGTAAAAAATGGAGATAATTTTCGAGCCAAAAGAACCAATTTTAGAAAAAAGTGAAACGTACAGGAAAATCAAATGCAATGGTTAAAAATTATATTTTTTAGCCATATGACACTGAAAGCTTAAACCTTACGTCTCGTGTGCAAGTTTTTTAAGAAAGCAAAAAATATCACTGCATTAAGTTCAATGCTCTTCTTATCGGGCGGTAAGTTAACTAATGCGTAGTAAAAAAAATTGGTCTTATAACAACGTCAACTACTTTCTTACTTACATTCCACTCAAATAAATTTTTTAGCTTTGAAATGAAACATTTTTTTAAGAAGACATGTAGAAACACTTTATAGATGACAAAAGCTTTCGATAAAATAGTATTCAAGTCTAAAGCTCATGATCTTGTTTACGAATTCATTGTGAAACTCCCAAGGGATGTTACCACGGCCGTATAAATGCTAATCAGTGGCAGAGCGCCGAACACAAAGAGAACATTTTCTCTCTGACTGTGAACGAGGCTGGTTGTTGAATGTATTACGATGAGTGCCGAAAAAACGAATTCATGAGCTAATCGACCTCGACCTGAAGTTGCCTGAAAGTTACGTGAGTTACATCTGACACATAGTCAACTTGTCGATGAGAAACATATATCACTCTGTGACAGAAAAGCAAGTAATCATGCATAAAAATCTCGTAAACATCACAAATTTTTATATTTTAACTAAACTAAAGCAAAGAATAACTATGTAAAGGTCTTAATATATTCTACTACCAGTGAATATGCTTCGAAGGTTCTACACAATACCTATCAAAATGTTTCTGACGCACAGTGTAATGTTTACAATTGCCCATGCTTACTTACAGTGCGTTTGTGGTATCTATCAACATATTTGATCCAAATCTCATCTGCATGACCTGAACTGTCTATTTATCCTTTCCCTCTGCCTTTAAACCCCATACCAACCACCAACCTAATCACCGTTTATCCTCTCATTTCCCTTCTTCCTTCCATCCTTCTATGATCATGGTATATATAAGTGGTAAAACATCTGCTCAAATCCCCCGATGGTGACGCAAAAGCGATGTAACCAGGACCGTGAGTTTTATGTATTAAGTGGTAGTGAAACAGATTACCGCAATCTATTATATTCCTGATTACAAAGTTGACATTTATATTACGTCCATGTCTCATATTTATAACACTCAAGCTGTTGAGAGACAATATTTTGAAAGTGAAATATGAAAGCAACTTTGCGAATCTGAAGTGCACATTGGACCAAAACGTCTACAATGCCATAAAATATATTCATGTAGATCTTTCGGTCATCCAGGTACTGATTCAGAGATTTCTTATCTCATGAGCAAGTGATTGTTGCCCGAGGCTAAAAGGCCCAGTGTGTGGGGTGAGGGGTTGACCGTTAGGTATTGGTGTGGTGGCTTCATTCATTTTCTAATGGGGGTAGCTCGGAGAATGAGTCATCGTGCTCCGCGGGGTCGAATATTATCTACTCCTCTCGAAGTCTCTGGTAGCGTGTTCTGGAATTTGAGTATTCGTACGTAACTGCTGCTTCGAAAATTTTGCTTTTAACTATACCCAACTCATTGTTCATGATAAATTTCTCATTTTATTGTATGAATAACTTCTTCTGTGCTTATATTCGTGGCTTAAAGTGGATGTTAATAATGTGAGGTTTTCTGCAGAGATTTGATATCCGGTTTCAAGTGTATTTCGTGACTGCTGAGTTATCAAAGTGGCCATTTTTATCGTGTGCTATGGGTACTTTGAACCTGACTGTGTCATTACGTTTAGTTTTTCCGATATACAAGTTTCCACATATGCTGCAGTTTATCTGATGAGTTCCTGACCTCTCTAATGGTGGAGCCTTGTCTTTTGGATTTACGAGTAAGTAACGAAGAGTTTTATGGCTAGTGAGAGTGAAGTTCACTTCACCCAGTTAAAATACTTCTGCACGCATTTTGTTATAGTTGATCAGAGAGGAAGGACTGTGTATTTAATTTATTGTCATTTTCTAGTGGAATTATTTTACCCAGTATTTCGATGTGATTGTATAATATATCATGGTGAACGTTCTGGACCATTATCTTTTCCGTGAAGCATAAATTACTATTTAAAAGTGCATTTATGGAATTGAGCAGCTTACGCAGCTTGCTATTTTTAGCTCTTGCGATAGTAAATGATATTACATATGCATGATAGGCTTGATTTCTGGGGTATATTTAAGATGAAAAAATATGGAAACAGTCTAAATAATTGTCTTATAAGCATGCTCGCAGCTTGCACTCACAAGACAAATTTGATCCAAGTAACAATAACAGATACTAAAAAATGAAGAAAGAGTCACTAAACACATACAGCCCTCGGTATCTGTAGCATTTGACATGATGATACCATGCATGTGCCACTCTAAGGGCTTAAAATATGCAGGTTACTCTGTTTAGCAGCTCTTTTTTTAGTCTGTCACCAACCAAAATTTCGCGCTTTACCCGGTGGCTTGGGTGCTGTAGGCTACCAATTGCTAATTTGGATCAAATATCACGGACTAGGGAGTCCTGAATCAGGAGAAAATCCTAATCCATCGATAAATGTATACGTACATTCATTAAACCATTTTAATTGTTTTGTTTTATTTAAAAAATATTTTTATTGATTGATGCAATTCTTGAATAACAAATATAATATTTTTAAATAGCAACTATCCATGTGCTCATGGTATATTGGTTACGTTTTATGTCTTTATTAAGTGGAAATAAGTTTATTATCTGATATAGAAAAAAGCGTAAATTAAAGCTATCCGCATCCTATAAAGGAAGAATGTGACGCATGAGACTGATGTGGAAGTTACGTTATGATGCTAGCTATATAAAAATGTTTTGTGATATAAACTAATAGCTGTTGCGCTTAGTCCCTCTATATTGACGCAGCAATCACCAATCACTGTTTTTTTACCGTAAATTTCATCACCCTATCATAAAGAACTTTTACGAATTTATATTACGATCAACAAGAGATCCTTCGTAACTGCGCTAGACTCTGGCTGGCTAGACTAGAATAATATAATGGCCGACAAAACGGCGCAATTGGGGAATTCCTTCTAACAATGGTGAAATTGCCGTGTGCATTAGAGTCGGACGATAATCATCCAAACGAGGGGTCTCAGAGGGGCAATTTGGGTAAAAAATTATAAAAACAAAATGATTACTCGAAGTTTTGCTTTCCTCATTGGCATCCCTCGGCTTGAAAGGAACTTTTACATTCCTGAACTCAGAGGGAAAAAGGTTTACACGCGATTAACGTTGTAAAAAATGAAGAAAAAAACTTGGCACAGAATTAGAATACACTCTTTAGTTTCATTTCAAAAATCAACTTTAGGAGAAGGAAATGGAATGTAGGTGCAAAATATTGGTTTAAAAAATCGTATCAAAGTTGCAAAAGAGGATTGTGATATTTGTGTGTTTATCCGAAAATAACGCGTAATTTAAAGCCACAATAAATAGCGCAGATCATAGGTGTGAATTGCAGTCGATAATAAATTTGACGGTAAATGGTATTACTCTATAGGACTGGTCCAACTGATTTTGAGGATGAAGCAGCAAAGAGTAGTGCTTCGATGGCGATGGTCAAGATGGAGACGTCGAGAAGAGCTCTCCGTTTGGATCACAATCAAATGGCAGATATTCAAAGAGCGTTGTAGAAGAATGATTCCCTTGCGCTGGAGAGCAAGCAGTTTTCCTAACCCAAAATAAATATTTAAATCTTGCCATTGACTTTGCAGGACGCTCACCGGAAGATTCGATAAGCAACTACTGGCAATACTAGATCAGCATTTACGTACGAGGCTGAGATTGACAATGTGGAGAGATATAAGAGTCAAGTGGCTTTCGAAACAGGGTTCTCAGGGTAAATAGTTTAGATCTATTGAACAGATATTACCAAACGAGTTGAACGACGGACAAAAGAGATGAAAATCATACGGTGGACTATTATAAAGACGAAGTCCAGATGGATTGGCTTTATTTTGAGATATAACGAATCAAAGCAAACGAAGCAAAGGAAAAACCACAAAAGAAACACGGAACAGATACAAGGGTCAAAAATGAAACAGAGGAGTCACAAAAACATAAATTGGCTAGTAAGGGAATTGATTAAATGGAACAATATAGGGATTGAACAACGATAAATGATAAAAGAATAACACACCACTTTCACTAATTCCTCATTTAATTTATATAATGAGAGTGAAAAATCTTCAACGTTCTTAATGCAAATGTAAATTCAGAGTTCTCCACATTTATATTTAACATTAAAACAACATATGTGTAAAAGGAACGAGTAATTTTAGAATTCAAGCCACAATTTTCTTTCAAATTATGCACTTCAATCTAAAACTGCTTCTTAAAGCTCACTACCAACCAGTTCTTTCTCACATTTCATGTTTACAAACGTAAAATTTACACATCCTAATCTCTCCCACGAGTATATAAAGCTATTTCAAAAATCTAACTGTGAAAAATGATGAGGTTTTTTTTATTATTCGGCCACTTATTATCGTGTAGTTAACGATGTATTCAATTCCTGACTTAGACTGTAAACGTACCACATCTGACATCATGCTGATTCTGTGATGAGTTCCATGGCCGAGTTTCCAAGCAACGACTTGATCTATGGCAACAAAATTGATAAAACTTAGAGAGTCTTACTCACTACCTATTGGGCATTTTCTTCTACCACTGAATTGGTAACCATATTTTAAGATAATGCTGCAACTTAGCGATGAAATTAAAGTTCAGGACATATATGTCAAAACTTTCAACGTGAAAATCTCATCTATGATAATTTATATTGGTCACTTAGCGATTCAGATTCAAAGGAAATTGGCGGAGCAAAAATTATCGTATCATTAAAGAAAAATCAATCAAAGATTAATGAGTTATGATCTTTGTTGCTTATGTCAACGCAGTTACCCTAACAACTCATGATTTCATATGTATAAGTAATAAAAACGGCTTAGGATAAATAATATACTTTTACTTCACTGCCAAGCTCTGCTATCAAGATTAATTCTTAATCCGTGCTCAATCTCAAGTCATTCAAAATATTCGTAGGAAATATATATAGCATTGATTTATGTTACGTATAAGCAATATGAGTGCTAACAAAATAAATCTAGTTAAATCCTCGGACCCTTTAAGTAGTATATGTATTAACTGGTTTTCCATACAATGCTTTATCCATGGATTAACCCATATTGAGCTCGTGCATACAAAACGTTGTGACACCAATGGAACTGTCAGGAGAGATTTTATAACGTTTATTACTTATTCTTTACTCACCAATAGAATTAAGTCTATAGTTGTGGCAACCGATTTATTTATCATTAATTATGAAATTGAACTCTTGTAAGTAACAACTATCTCATCTTGCACCTGTATAAAAATATATCACTTCTATCTTCAAGCAATATGTTCACGAAGAAAATGGAACTAAGAGTTAATGTATTTCAGTTAACTAAATTAGTTGGACAAATATTTAAGGAGAACTTAAATTTAAAGGTTGACTAAAACATAATACCGATACGTCATCGATGGTTCTTGCATTAAGCATATTTTAAGTCGCACTTCAAATCAAAATTGCATCAATATTTAGCTAGAATCAGAAAGTAGCACAGACAGACTTATACTTTTATCCACCAATATAATCAATTACCAACCACCTTATCAGACACCTATTCACACTTAACTTACGCCATTCACTCATAAAAGCATAAATTCAACAGATTCAGGCGAGATATCGTGGAAGTTCTTCATAATGTAAGAGAAACAATTGCACTTTTCCACAAATTGGTTTATTGCGTACAACGCGTTTCGGCTCACATCGGCGCGTCTTGTACCTGATGATGGCTCTGTGAGCCAAAACGCGTTGTACGCAATAAACCAATTTGTGGAAAAGTGCAATTGTTTCTCTTACATCATAAAAATATATCTAAAATAGGAAATAGAAAATGCCCTAACTTTATGACTGCATTACTCTTTGCATTCTTCAGATCCGCTCTAAAATATTCATCGAAAGCTTTTAAAAGTACCCTGCTGCTAGGTAATGAAACCCCATCAATGATTCGCGTCAGCACTAGAGGGAGAACACCTAAGGGATTACATTTTAAGTACATGCCAGGCCTGAACATTTTCAGGTTTTCTTCCGGAAAAGAAGAGAAAAAAATACACGAAGAAAAAATCCTTCTTCCTTCATTTTTAGAATGCAAATGGGAACTGAAATAAGCACTTACAGGTAATAATACCACTTTTTATCAGTAAGAATTAATAATGTTGAAGCAATAGCTTCAAGTCTGAAATGTAAATATTAAAATTTTAGTTTCGTTACATTTAACTAAATATTATCAAAACATATTGTTCTTCGGATGAGGTTCGAAAACCTATTTCCTAATTGCATGGCCTATTCATTTTTATTCACTATTTTTATATATTCCACTATAATAGCAGTTATCACATGGTGGTATTTTGGTTTTGACATGAACCTGTATGCACACATTAGAACTAGAAAGAATTATTGGCTAAAAGGAATGATTTTTCACAGTAATGCATACAGATCGATTTGCAAATTAGCGCATTATCGTTTAGAATATGAATAGAAGACACCCATTTTTTCTCCCAGGGCCACAAAACACACCAGTTTTCAAGGATAAATTTTCAAACTACCCATCTACACATACACAGCATTATAAATAATTTTCACTTATGAGTGCGTGCTGAAAACGATTCCTGTGCCACTCAGTTAGGAATATACTTGATGCTATTTAGCAATGCGCCCTCAACTACACCGAGCATATGATGAGAGCTACTATCTTTACAGTGTGTCCCGAGTACATATGTCGGAGTTCAAATAGCCCTTGATATTTAGCCCTTTTTCCTGCTCCTTCGCGCCCATCTTTGTTTCAGCCGAAGCCGAAAAATCAGTCACGAACATGGAGCGTGTGAGATGGTCGAGGAGAACGATATCAGGCTTGGTAACCTTCAACTGCCTGGCGGTGGAAAAGGAGTAGGTGAAGGAAGGAAATTAACTTTAATTAATATTTACTGTTATTGATACTATTATTCATAGTTTTCTCATACCACAAAGATGACGTAAACGTAGAAGGTATTATTTGTAGAGAGCATTATTTTCTCTTTTAGCACTACTCTTGTGGTCAGTCCACACTCGGTGTATTCAAAAGCATCAACGGTAATGCTGTTTCTAATTCCATCCTGGACTGATGAACACAGATTAATTAACTGTTGGTACACAAGGGGCTGCGAAAACGCTATTTTAACTCGATGAAAGGGCTTCAGAGGTGAACGACGTGGATCAAAGTGACGTAAAATGTGCAATGACTTTTAATGAGTTCATGGCTGGACTATTTTCACTACATAATTACCATTCTTTTCGCTTGAATAGCGGAAAATAATTCCTTAGTTCAAAGCAGTAAGTGAACTGAGGATGAACCGCCCTACCAGTGACAGATGTGACGGGCAACACCCATATTAAGCGCTGACCCGATCACCATAAAGCAAGAGATAATTTAGGCGTCACAATCCAATTATGTTTCTTACATACGATACTTGCTGTGATTGGCTAGGTTTGAAAAAAGCTGAAGTGCATTCTGAGATGATAAAAAGATGTCTTTGATGAAATTATAAAATAAAGGCAATTGAAAAAAGAAAAAGGAACAGTTTAAATTTGCAAATTTTTGTATACTCTACCTGAATTTATATGGTCTGTTTATCCTGTTTTTTTATCCATGTACACAGAAATGCAATAATGAGGCTAAATCTCAACTTATCTGTATAAGGCATCATATTAATTGAGAATATTTCTGTTGGTAAGCCCTTACATCAGTTACATAAGAGTAAAATACGATAAAAGTGCGTAATAAACGGTCATAAGACACAGTATATGTGAGAAATAATAAATATCCTGAAAATTTGCCATAACTACGTTAATAGGAAATATTAACTGTTTTTCTAACTCTCAATTTTTTTTAGATAACAACACAGTGTCTGATAGAAAAAGATTGAGAAAGAGCAAGACAGTGTTAGTTTAAACCAATCTTAATCATGTAATGGATTATATATATTTAATATTATATTTCTTTGTCCTCGAGCACTCCCACGCTCCCTGTTACTGATTGAGTTTTTGGCTCCAGTAATATTTTGGTAAAATAAATTAATTATTTTAAATAATTTTAATAATCATAGGTTACTATTCACTTACCTTTAATAGCTTACTATTCACTTACATTTAATAGCTTACTATTCACTTATTATTAATCAATTTTACTCCATAATGATAAATAGGAATTACATTTATTTGTGATATAGTATTTTGTTAATTTATATTGTTTAATATATACTTTATACATGTATTTTTTATGTGTTTATTTTGTAGTATAAGTATTTAGAATGAAACTCAATGCAAAGGCATATCTGTAAACTCAAATTATGAATCCACTAGCACAGCGGTTCCCAAACTTTTTCTTTCCGCGACCCATTTTAGCTCATACATTTTAGCCGCGACCCCCTAAAAATAACAAACAATGTGTACATTAAAATGATATTGTTTTTAAAGTAATTACAATCTTCACCTGCATAGTTCACCTTATTAATTGTATACATCTGGCGACCCCTTAAGGAACGGCCCGCGACCCCCCTGGGGGTCGCGACCCCCAGTTTGGGAGCCGCTGCACTAGCAGAAGGACCCGGCTTCGCACGGGAAGCTTTGAAATAATTACACCGATCCGTGCATAAAGGAACCAGGCTAAAGTTGAGAGTTATAAATTTTTTCGGCTAAATAAAAGTAAAAACCATAAATATTGAGTGAAAGTAATTTAAAATAGCATCAAATTAAACTTCTCTACTAATTCCAACGCTTTTCAAAAGGGAGTAAAATATGGGAAATCTGGGGTAAAAGTACCTACCCAAATTAATTGTATTTCGTCGACAAACTTCGAGAGCTCACTTTTCGGATCCTTTGGCCTTTGTGATATGGCCTCAGTCCTCTTATGCATATCGTGTACCTGCCTGCAATATTTAATGGTGATCGTTTCATCACTTCATGCGTAATGAGGAAATAGAGAGAGCACTGATTAAGGGTCTTAGGACCCCAATCATACTTCTGAGCCCTAAGACTGAATTATGGTTCAATGGAAGTACCACATAGTCTACTAGCTACGGACTCAAAAAATTCTCATTCTTTTGTGCAAAAATCTAACAAAGTGATATACTACAACATTCTAAGGGCCAATTTTGGGGCTCTTGGGACCCCAGGGCCAACGCCAATAGTTTTAGAACATTCCTTAATATATACACTGGAATCAGGAAAAATTTCAGCTCATTCGGTTCAGTAGTTTTCGAGGAGAACAGCAACAAATATACTGGCAGACATCACTCCATCTTTATATATTATCGTCTTAGTTTTTCGTTTACCCGACATGTTGTCTAGTTTCTAAACGGAACACAACAAAAGAATAGTAAATAAAAAATTACTAATGAACACAAAGAAATCACAAAATAAATAACAAAATCCGAATTTCCAAGTTTGGATTAAAGTGAAAACAACACAAGAAAAGTAAATCATAATTTGCTAACAATTCCTAATCGCAAATCAAACATCAAAATCCGACTAACAAAGCAAAGTAAAAAAAAGTGATAGAAAGAGATCGTGAATAAATATCATTGTAAGTATGCGTGAGATGAGCATGTAAATATGCATTGAATGTATCGATTGCCCACCTAAGCAAGCCAACATGGGGCCCTTGGAACTCAGGGCCCTTCTGATACAGATATACTTTCAACGTGGGCCTGTAGGAAAATATGTTATTTACATGCTAGTGGCGTTAATATCTTTTGTAGATCAAATATTTGGTTGTTAAGGACATATGATATTGTTGATTTAAGAAAAATGTGAGCTAAAAACATGATTTTCGGACGAATACGAAACGTAATAGAAAACCAATTGAAATAATTAGAATTTTCTTTTATTCAGCCATCCGATAAAAAAATACAGCTCTCTATCTTAAACTAAAATAATTTTTAAAAGCAAAAAATAAACCCACTGCACCGAACCCAATGATTAGCATGGACCACCAGAGGGGCCTTTGGGGGGATTTAGGGGACCCTTAGGGCTTTTTAATATAACCTATATTACCTACAGATATATTTTATATCTACATGCCAAATGTAAGCTCCATAGGTCCAGTAGTTACGTGATTGAGTAACAAACGTCAAAGGATACAAACTTTCAGATTTATAATATTAGTAAAATGATATTGCTATTGTGATAACTCATCCTAATCAATGCAAGAGAACTTTTTATAACGACAGGCAACGTTAATAAATAATATCAACAAACTCAGTCATAAAGTACACACAGCTGTACAACGAATATTACAAATGTGGCAACTGATTAACTAAAAATATGATAAAGCTCACTTAAAGAGAAAGAAAAAAGTGTTACAGACCAAAAGATAAGGGAGTGTAATGGAAGATAAAAAATGTGGCAAAGTCAATGAAGTTCTATGATATTTTCTAAATGCAGGCAATAGGTTATTAAATATGAAATCACATGCATAACCTATGTTGGAACTATGTGTTAACGCTGCGGAAAGCATCAAATCTACAAAATATTTACCTGGCATATTAGTAAATATATAAGACTTTTGTCAGTAAAAAGTATCGTTACATAAGTTGGTAACCAATATTTCATGTTACTTTTCTCTGACCAAAGACAATAGTTGCTATGACTGTGGCGGTGTAAGCATTGCCACAGTGAAATACGAGCCTAAAAAATGAAGCAGAGATAATAGACCAACTGGGGAAGGCTCAACCAGCTAAAAGTTATTAATATTTGATGAATATCATAAGAATTTGCTTCATTAGATTGGTTAAAATTTTTAAATTACTTTAAAACTGGAGGAAGTAAGGAAAAAAATGTTAAAAATTTATTTATTTTGCTTTTATTTTATTTATTTAATGTCTGCTGCGGTCCTCATAATTCCCTGACGCTTTCGTTAAACATTTTTTACCATAAAAAATTCAATCACCTCAACTTTTCTTAAATTATGCGATAATTTATAATGTAATACAAAAGTAAAAATGCAAATAAAAATGTGAATATGATATTTCGCTCTGTGAGCTCATTCTTGAGTTTATTATCAGAAGGCAATACGGCAATAAGTAACTACAACCTGTCTTTGCATCAGCACTGAGCTATTGTTTTTTTTAATTTCAGGTAAGTTACCGCTCACATCGGGAAACCTCACCGCTCTCAGAGTACGTAGCGATTGACAGCGGAGCGAGAAAACTCCTTCCTCAGATCGGCTGCCTTGATTAGCAGGGACGATGGTGGTGACGACAACGGCAAGTCTTCCTCAACCCATGTCAGCCCACAATCGTTGAGACGTGCTGTTAGAGGTAGAGGACGCGTGTCGAGAAAATCGCGAGGAATTGAGAACAAAAGGTATAAAATAATAGAATGGCGTGCGAATAAGGATATAAAGCGGTGCAAAGTGGTCGAGGAAGATAGTTCACACAAAAGATCTCACACTCACCCAATCTCTCGTCATCATAAAAATAACGCTGCCTCATCACGTCCCGGTGATTTTTCCGGTGTCTTCCGAGAGACACTCCGCCGGTTCCTGCTGCCGGCGATTTTTCATTCCCGCGCGCACAAGAGAGACACACATACAAAACCCTATTTCGTTCAAACTCCCTCGACGCTTTCCTCCAGCGCGCCATTTGCATAAGTCGCTCCCCTTAAAACCTTCTCTCCCCACCAGTTCCTCCAGCCTTCCTCACTAGAGTTTAACCCGGCGCCTTTCCCTCCAGTCCACGTCGCACCGCGGAGGATTTAATTTTTTTTCTTCTAGATCCCTCCCAGCGATGGGAGAAACCAAAACCCTCTCATTGGCTCTAAGTTTCTACCGAGAGGAAGAATGCAAAGAAGTCCATCCTAAAGAATTCCCGAGCAAACGTCTTCCATAATGAAAAAGGTCTACTGCTAGGGAAGGGTCGCAATAAGCAAAAATGAAAGCATTTAAGGGTTTTTGACACTTGAGAGGTCATTTACACGGAGATAAAAACTTTGTATACAAGGCGGAGATCACTGAGAACGCTAGTGAGGCCAGACGAACACCCAAATAACCTCAGGGTATCCGTGCAAACACCAATTCTGAGAAAGATGACGAATGGGGAAGGCTTTCAGGCATTCGGTTAGACATGGAATCCCTTCAGTTGTCTACCAAAAAAGTAAAACGGGCTTCTCTAATATTTATAGCGTCTTAGCACCATTATGTTAGGGCTCCACGCTTTCATTTCATCAAAATCGTTGTTATTTTCAAACATCTTGTGCGATGTAATAAAATACACGTAACAAGCTGGACTTCATATAAAAAACAATTTTAAACAGTATGGGTGTTTTCTGGCTCAGGACGGAATCTTATTGTATGCTTTATGAATTTGATTGATCGTGCGACCGACCTATACTGAATTTTATCAAATTTGCTAAATGTATGTTTAGTACTTTTGGTTCCACGCTATTTTTATTGGCTTATCTCTCTCGCAAAAGTCAATTATTTTTGGTAAATTTTATGATTAAATAATTCGACCGAGGGACGACTTTAAAAATAAAATGCTTCATTATCATCAAAGTTTTTATTTCCTAGTCGTTGCGGACGGAGAACAAAGATCTTGTACAAAATACCTACCTAACCTTGCCACATAAAACCACCTTATTGTTGAGATTTTATACTTGCGTGAGCAAAACGTACTGTCGGAAACCAATGCAGCATTTTCTCGAGAAATAAACACGATTTTTTCCGTCCAAGGAGTAATATTTGAGGTAACAAACAAAAATATTATTTAACTGAGGAAGGATCACTTTCACCAAGCACTTTATATGGAAATTCCTTTACTTCCCGTCAAAAAGTTCAAAATCCTCCATTTTTCACACTCTTTTCCACGATTAGCCAATGAAATACATCTAAAAAAAATACCTTGCATGCAAATACCTTGCATAGCGTCCTTTTGGACGCGATATGCGCCCTCAGTCCATGTCAGTACAACTCTTCTGAAACACCTCAAGGTCCAGCTCCTTTTCGTCTTCACCTTTTTTTCGTTATTTATGCCACCAACAGCTTTTTTTAATTTCTCCACTTCTCAATCTCAAATATTTACTGTATATAATCTAATTCCTCAGAGTTCTACGATTCTACTCGTCAAACAGAATTAATATAGAATGATGAATATCCATATGAATATTGAATTGAGGCTCAGCAACGTTCCAAAAGCACAACTAATTTGAAACAGATAAAAACCAGTAGAAACGTAGCCTAGTGGTAGTTGGTAAATAGCTAGAGTGGTTGGCAATCTTATCATGTACGGAGGTTTTCAGGTCAAATCCGGTCAGCGCCCTCAAAATGAGTGCGTTTTCATTCTAGACCTTTCATGGTGTATAAAATCTAGACATTTCATAAAATATTTAACGTATTACCCGATGCTAACACTAACTCTTTTAATAGTTATAAAGTACATTTCAACCTTTCCATCAAGCTGTCAACGTTATTTGGTCACCTACGGTGACGAGCGACAACTGAGGTTTTGCAAAATTGACCCTTAAACAGTAACGTTTATCTAACTGATCACTTTGTCCAATGTTTTGTCATTTTTCCTCATTGTCGTATACCGCTATATACATTCCCAGTTATTTACAGGCAATGAGGAAAATTTCTTTGGATATTAAAAATGTTTTCGTTCATAAGGAGGTTAATAGTAGGGCATGAAAAAAATAATCTACGCGTTTACACTTGTTCCCTACTCTGTATTTACTCATAAGTGACGAGGCAAAAACTAATTGACACGGAAATATATTCAAATTTTTAATAATTAAGATTTTAATAGATGAATAAAGGACATTTACGGAAAAAGATAAACCGATAATATTACTTATTAGTATCAAATACAAGTCTAAAAGATTTTGAAAAGGACAAAGAGTTCATCAAGCAGTGTGGCCTTTGAGACCGGCGTCACGGTTTACGTAACTTTTTTCCTTTAACAGTCGTAAATGTTGTAGAAACTTGGCACTTTTTCCTTGTTAGACAAGGAAGTGGAGGAAATATGGAAAGAAACTCAGCGTCCAGAATACCCTATTCTTTATTAAGTGCAGCAAGGGGTCCTCATTTCAACGTCCCACCCAACCAGTCGTGCACATCCGCCCCAACCCTCCCATCTCAACCACATAAAATATTATACCTCTCCCACAACCACAAATTTCTTCAAATCCCAGGTTTTCCCCTGCAAAATATTATCTACCAATCCACTGAATATGACCCTATTTGCGTATTGACCCCCCTCTTGTTGGCACTACTGCAACCGACGTAAGGAAAAGTACATTTTAACTATTTTCCATTTGCTTACTTATTCACATATCTTACTTTACGCCTAGTGGATTGAGAATCGACTGAATAATGCCCACTTCTACAATCTAAGATTAAAAAAAAGAGATGACTATACTTTGGAAGAGCGAAGCAATTCAAAAATTATGAAACCAAACAACAAACTAAGGCGTTCAAGGAAACCACATGTTAAATGATAAGCAAAGTGCATTGGAACGCCGTAATCACCACTGCCATCTAACACGTAGTGCAAATCCTCGACACCTGCAATGCGGGCAAGGACTGAGAGATGAGAAGCCTACATTCATTCAAATGGATTGAAACCGTTTCCATGTCCTACAAACGAGGAAAGAATTCCGTAGCGCCACGGAACGGGTTATCATAAAGGGAATGGCTTACTATGCTTCGTCAATACTGAATGCATAGCACACATGGCTTACTCCCTAAAGGAACAACTGTTCCAAAAAACCTACTGACCCAATAGTTTATTTTTTTTATTCTCAAATTCATAAGCGGACACTATTAAATAAGCCAAACATATTTCATCAAGGTCTCGGAAACACACGTCACCATATTTGTTTCTCTGATACATAGCACTGCAAAATTTATCACCAGTAAAAATAGACCTTATTTCCAAATTAAATTACTCTAAACGTAAAATACTGGCCCTCTTCACGAGAGATGTCTATTGGCCCCCATTTTCAGTGACATAATAGCCTTTTTTTCACATTATTATATGTTTCAAAACTTTCTCTATCGGCTCCCCGTAATAGCTATCCTTTTTAATTAAAATTATGACGAATATACAAAAGTTTTACTCCTAATAGAGCCAAGCAAAAATAAATTTCAACATAATATATATGTATGGTGTGACGATGGAAACATGATAATTGATTGGCATCGCATAAATAAATTAACTAAAAAAAGTAAAGCTTCCACTTACAAAATCATTTTTTGAAAGGGAACAGATAAATATTTTGTCAGTTTATTTTGTAACTGATAGTTAAAAGTTGATAGTTTATTGATTTAATTGCAAAAATAAGTAAATAAAAATTAAATGCACTTCTCAATTTTCCCTGATGAACTAAACATAACGTTATGAAAAAATGCAGTAATGTCCCTTAAAATTTGAAATATTAATCAGAAGACACGATGATGCATAGTTAAAACCTCTCATTTGCTAAGGTTGACCATTTCGTTTTAATTAAGCATCAACAACTATCTATATGGAATCATTCAATCTTTCACGATGTCGTTATGGCTATTCTAAAAAGCAAAAAGCTCTAGAAGGGCAACAATCACAATTACTGTCTGAGCTCGCACAACATATGATCTAAAGCTTCGATAAGTTTTGAAGAATGTTGAAAAACCATTCCCTCTCATGTGATCTTCTTTAAGATAGCGGTAACAGCGTTAGCGTAATGAAAATTTCGTGATCTCGTCATTATGTTTTATAGATTTATTTTAATGGTATGAAAGTAAAATCAGTTATCATGTGGTGATTGCTCTGCAATCATTGTTCTACGCTGCTGTTTATTTAAACCTATTAAAAAATTTATGTATTTTTTCTGAAGAATAAAATAAATGGTTTCAGGATAAATACTGATAAATATTTCGTGTTTCTTACTCATTTTCCAGTGCAAATTGATTTTTGCTTTATTGTGGTTTAAATTATTTATTGGAATTGAGTGTACTAATTTTAATGTGCTTCCCCTTACCGTAGTGAAGCAAAAATAAGTTTACAAAACATTGAAAAATGAAAAAAAATAGAAGACTGTTTTTATTTTTACAAAGCTTCTTCTCCTTTGAAAAAAGCATCTATTATTATTAAAATTGGCTCCTTAAATAAAACATCTAGATATAAGAGCGTAGTTCATCGCATAAGTATTTGGTATGGTAAACAATGACTTTCATCTTTTCTACTAGGATGACGTTTATCAATTGATGGAGAAACCTATCTGCGGAGATCACGACTAGTATTTCATAGCAATGGAAACAAAGAATCGGAATCCATTTTCCCTCGTGGATCTTCCATCTTCCGAAAAACACGAGTGCGGAGGGGGATGACGAATGTCCGTAGCTTAGGAAAACAGCCAATTCATTATGATTCCTTTTCATGAGGTGAGAAATTTCCCCAACGGGACTTACCCCCTCCATCCCCAGACATTAATTAAGATTAAGTGAATTCCTATATTTTTCCTCCCGGTAACAACCCGCTGCGCCGGTCGTTATCACCGCACCGTGCAGACCTTACTCTACGGAAAGCCGACCGACCCCGGAGCCGGTTTCCCACACTCTTTGGCCGAACCAACCCCTTCCCATTACCAATCATAAATGGTCCCGGAAATTATGACTGATACCCCGGATTCCGCAGTCTGCTGACGAAGGCAGCGCACACTCCCATTCCCCCACGTATCCTTTCCTCATCCTCTCTTTATATGGACCTGCCTTTTTGCCTCCAACCCCGCTCTGGTGATGACGACGTGGAACATATAAAAAAAGAAGAACTATATATATCCCTTCTACCGTAGGTGGGGTGAATTCTTTAACCTTCATCCTCCTCTCTAACCCTCTTTTCATCCCCTACAGCATCTCCCCTACACTCTCCGAGGGTTTGGAGATGGGAAATTAAGTCGTCAAATTCATTTTTTCCGAGATTTTACTTACTCCTCTCCTTCTTTGCCGTATTCATTCTTCCTTACCTACTTCGTCTCTTCTTACCCTAGCTCATCTTAAGGTAGTTAGTAGAATTGGCAATTGAGGTACGTTGACGACTAAGGCAATTTTACACCACTCAATACCAAATCCCGTGATACATATTTCTTATAGAAATGCGCTTCATGAACCTTTAAATATACATAATCTAGGAATGAACTCGTTTTTTGAATGATAACCCAACAGTTCTAGGCATAATGAATAGCTTGCGGCTGGGTAGAAACACAAACGGGAGTCCTACGAAGAGTGGAAGAGAAAAGAATTTTGCAAAACAAATATCTGTGAGGAGTTAAACTTATCGATCAATAAAAAGAAACAAACGTATAGGTCAGGAAGTTGAGGCAAGCTTATTTGCGACCTTTTACGATAAAATAGGCAATTTAAAGCAAAAATAACGGAAAAAATGGATAGGTATGATTGCAGATGAAATCCAAGAATAAAATACATCAGGCTAATTACGAAGGATACCAATGTTCATAATCATGTCGCAATTAATCCTAAATTTGGTTGGAAAATAGGAATTGTGAATATACTGGAAAGGGTGCTACGGGTCCCAAGAATGGTGTGGAAGCGTGGTAGGAAATAGGGATACTTGGATAGGGTAGGCTAGGCCTACTTTGACGAAAACATTGACATTTGCCCGAGGATAAATGATAAAGTTTTTGTGAAAATGTTGATAAACAAATGTTGATAAACTCGAAAATATACGTACTATACCTAATACACTTTATCCCACAGTTGCTAAACCTTCTTTTCCCACGTTAAATGTAGCCTCCGCCAAATAATTACCCAGATCTTTCTAGTGCAAAATAACAACACATGATTACGTTGATAACTTTTCTCAGTTGAAAATAAAACTCAAGCTCGGGAAGTGTATTTCATTGCTCCTGATTAACTTATATTCTACGCATCCACTGAAATTTAATAGAATAAGATCTAAAAGAAAATTGAACATTCACAAGTGATATCGAGTATTAACTTAAATAAATATGCACAAAACAGTCACATATTAGTCCAATAATTCTGAAAAATGCGTGATCTCTCACGAGGACTGCGTGACCGTAAATAACTCCACAGCAAGCAGCAAGAAAATACAGAGCACAAGGTAGCACGAGGCAGGCGGATGCTGGTGCAGAAAGACTTCGTTCAGAAATTTTGACAAACTAATATGGCGTAATTGTGACAACACTGAAATATCGTAAACAGCGCCGGCATTAATTCCAACCTCTTTGGTTGGAGAGCTGCAGCAAACCAATCTTCAGATTTATGACTGTTGGAGGCGATGTTTAAAATTTTTAATATGTTCCAATAAAAAATATGAGGTTCTTTGTAGAATTTCTGAAATTAATACGTTATCATAGGTCCTGTAAAGGTTTTTAGGAGCATAAATCATTAGCGTGAAATCTTTACACACAATCTTCCTGATGTAGGTTCTTATTTTCAAGTGCTGTCTAGTACATTAGCTTCCGGGTGCTTG
The DNA here is from genome assembly GCA_963573305.1 of Pyrrhosoma nymphula. Taxonomy (NCBI): domain Eukaryota; kingdom Metazoa; phylum Arthropoda; class Insecta; order Odonata; family Coenagrionidae; genus Pyrrhosoma; species Pyrrhosoma nymphula. Next base: position 42,178,604 of record OY754337.1, on the reverse strand, counting down.
TTCTAACCCCAACGGTTATGAACTGATTTAGGTGGTTGACGGAAGTTGCCATAATTTAAGTAAGTAAGTACGTACTTCGGAAGGGAAGCCAACCGTTGGACCGCTTGACGCTTTCACCAGAGGTAGATGGTGACCACGCCTGTTTTTTCTCTCCACCCTTACTACCTCTCATTTGACAAAGTTGGATTCATTCGTCAAGTCCCCAATGAGACAACGCCGTGATATTTAAATACGTAAAAAAATATCAAGGCAAAAAATGCGAAACCCAGCCGTCTTTAACTTTTCGTGTTTACAAGTGGTTGTACATTTCACTATGGTAATGTCAAGTGAATCAGTAGACGGTCCAATGACTTCATTTAACTGAATATATTTTTACTAAGTAAAAGTACCTATTACTTTAAAAAATGTATAAAGTATAAGAAAGTAAGCTGCTGCAAGATAGTGTACAAGAAAATTATTAGTTATATGTAATTTATTTTGCTCTCAAACAAAAATATGAGGAATAAAATCATTATAAAAATAATAATAATTAATACTTATACTACAAACAATAGAAATAGGTTTAATTATAAAATCGCAAGGAAAACGTAAGCAATATATGTACATTTCTACAAAACTTACATATTTTTGATGCTGTCATAGCAAATAAGGTTTTGAAAAAACTTATTGCAATTGGGACTTCACTCTTCTAGAAATAATTTTAAATTTTCAATGACACGAGGTATTTGAATGATAAGATAAATTATAATGTGTAGTTAGGTACTTACTACGCTGAACTTCAATCACTTCTCTTTTCCAGTATCATTGCTTCCACCAAAAAGTTTGATCTTCATCTATTACCCTATACGTGGATCAGATATGAGGGATTGAGCTGTCAAATTTGAAATTTTTTGTGCTACTTCTATCGGGTAAAGCACCAAGATCTCAATCACTCTTCAGCTCTCCCACTTCTTCAACCAGCTCCCAAATAATTCTCCGTTCCCCTTTTCTTCCTCTTTATTTCCCATAAGGATTCTTTCACGCGATTGCTTCATTCATTTTTTTCTCTTCACCTCAACTTTCAGCTTTCCGGTGAGTCATCAAGAAAAAGATACAGTTGGGGCAGAGGTAACTTATAACCCTTCGGCATTCCGTGAGCTTTTTTGTGCTCCTAATTCTATTGGATATTCTGCATGAATCGATGAGAAAGGAAATTTTACACCCTAAGCAAAAAGGGATAAATATCTGAAGATCAGGATGGAAAGAGAATGGTAATCTATGTTCAAGATGAGAAAGACAAAACTATGACGTTTTAGCTCGTAAGCTTTCTTTTTGTGCCCAAGGACTTTTTCCGATTTTTCTCCCGTTTAGGAAACGTATGCATTCTTTGAGGAAACTGAGAAGCGACAAACAATGAAACAATAAGCAGAACATTCATTGCGTAGTTATTCGTTCAAAATGCTGTTCACTGAGATAATAAGTAATTCATTATTGGGCATAGTGGGAACCAACATCTAGACGGTGCAGTAATAATCGCTAATTCACATTTCAAAAAATTACCTATATTAATTATTCAAGTCAACTACAATCTCCATTTGATTAAGGGCCATAAATGATGGTAAGTGACTAATGTTACTTCCAAACATGGATTAACCTAAGGCCCGATCAAGGAAGGAAAAATATATGCTTATCACTTTACTTTAGATCTTTGTAGAAATAAAATTAGATACTTAAATATTTTTATGAAGGGAAGGATTTTTTCAGTAATAAAGCGACAGTTTATGCAGATAAATACTTTGAAATTTAATTCAAACAGTGATTGGAATCTGCCCACAAGATGAAATCTGTATTCAAATAGGATATCTGCTATGCGAATGAACTAGAAAATCATACTAAGCATTCTCGAAGATAAAAGAAAAATTAACGTAGGTACTTATTATCTCATCGATCGGCGTAAAGCTGAGAACTTGGACGGTAATTACTTTATTAGGAGATTCAGTTTAGTCTCAACTTCAAAAGGGAATTAGGCTTCTACAAGGCAAAACATTTACTAACATAAAAGAAGATAAACTCATCGAGGCTTAACAGACACGCATTCGATCCCTTAGTCTTTGAAGAAGGAAAATGGCCTGGGCAAGACGTTAATCCTAAAAACTTCAAGCATCATTTCTGGCATCTCCGGCTAAATGGCGGTTGAGGGAAATTGAGCTGTAAAGACCATTTCGCGGGGCCATTTCAGATTACCATGGGAGAAGCAATTTTCATGAGAATCCAGTTGATAGTTCCACCGCTACTTGAAAACCGCTAGGGGATTCAACTCATGTGAACTGCGTCCTAAACGTATCGAGTACCACTTTCGTAGTGGCTTTACCAGCCCATAAGAATAAACATGCGTATTGCCTCTCAGTGCACGCGAGTCCTATCATATTCCTAAGACCGCTTTTACCGCCCCTTCAAGGTGCTGCTTTCGTATTGGAAAAATTTGCCGTGAATATTTTGTGAACCTCCGTCGGCGTTCCATTTTATATTGTTCTGCGGATCTATTCTCAGCTCCCGATGCAAGACATCCTCACAAAAGGATGGAGACCGTGTCCTCGCGTTAACTCCGAAGTTATGAGGAGCCCTTTTCTTGAGCAGCTACGAGGAACATTGAGATGATTCTGCTCAGAAGGAAGATGCGCCACAGGGCATGCGCAATTTTAGGCAACATTCTGAACTGCTCTTCATAACAACGTAGTTCCCTTTCACAATATTTCAAGCAATGGCAAGAGTTAATTATTTTTTTCCTAAGTGAGCCTTAATTTTTACGCCATGAGAAGTTGATTTTTAATACTTTCAATCAAATTAACACAACATAGAATGTGAATTGTATTCCTTAAAATAACTTTTCTTGCTTTTTGGCTGCAAGAAATTAGACGTAATTTATAATTTTACCAGATAGGGTTCATACTTTAAGTGTCAAATCTTCAGGCCCTCAAGTATTTTATGGACAATTAACAATTACTTTCGGTGCTCGGAAACGCAAGATACTAACAACAATAGGTTAGTTATGATCTTAGATTTCCGGGTTTCTCCCGCATCGGTTTATATATTTTATAATGTCAGTTTTGCCGGCCCTTTAGAAAGCATCCTTAGATATGATGGTCATTTCAGACCTGAAATTATGCTAACTGCAATATCAGTGAAAAATGACGACTTGAATGTCCTGATGATGTTTGACGTAGAGTAATTTGCATTGGATTTCCATATATATGTGTGCACAATGTTATTTTTATTTGATCACTTGTCTATAAATAATCAAACATACTATTCTGTATAAAAATGTCAAAATCTAACCTAAAAAAATATAACCTTTATTATGAGTCTCCTCATTTTCCATTTTCAAGTTAATGCAAATATTTCGTGCAAAGAAGAGGATCACCATTGGATATTATGCCGATTTAAAAAAATATTTAATGACGTACATATATATTCCCCGCCAATATGTATCTCACCTTCCTTAGTTAATGACCTTCTTTCAAGACTTTAAATACAACCTGGAAATATTTCTCCAGCGAATGTTTTGTCTGCCTAATAAAAAATATGACTAAAACACCAATCAATATTACTTTAATTTATGTAGCATATAAATGCAGATTTTATTAATGATGTAACTGCTGAGTGGTGAAGGTAAGAGCTTTCATTACAATGCTTTGAATCTTTTCAATACTAGTAGGACACTTGCGTCCCAAGCAAAATTGGGGCATACCCCAGTCTAAATATTTCAAAAATAAAATAAAATATCTGTTAATATCTAATTCTTGCATTAGGAGCAAAAACTCACTGGAAATATACTAGAGATATTTCCAATACGCATACAAAAATCGACAAGCTCTAAACCCAGTATCAATAAAACCTAACATGCAAATATTCCCCATGATAATACACAAGACCTCCTCTTCCAAAACAGCCCACTACGGAATGTTAATCGAAATTAAATTTATCTTCTCTAAGTAGTGGCAGTACACTGATTGGTTTGTTGCCAGGTGATTGATTCTTCTCAAGTTGAGTCATGAGCTTCTATAACTTTCCCCTTAGCAACGTCTACCATTACATTTAAATTCATCAAGAGCTTGCTTTCTCCAAACTTTGTCAACAACCTCGCAAAAACTGTCTTCTTATACCACGCCACAGGGAACATAAGTGCATGAAACCTTGTGTGAATAAGATATGCGATCCCCAACTTGCGGTCGCAGTGCTTAATTGATTCCAAGATTGGTGACGGAAACTTATCATGTTCCCCTTTTTGTAAGCCTTCGACCTTACATAGCAGTTTGTTGTGGCGATAGTGTGCGTATGGGCTGATACGGTATTGCAGGGGTTCTTAATAAAGGGGTCGAAAAAGTTATAAGCATGTGGTGGAAATTGTAGGAAGAAAGGATGGGGATGGACTTGGTATGGATCTGGCACAAGCTCAGGGTCCTAGATCATCGGAAAAAGGGGTAAGCGCCCTTAGCCCTTGTAGTTTTTGCGATGAAAGGGTCATAAAGGAAGAGGAGTGACGGAAACCGAGGGGTCCAGGGCTGTTTGAAGGTCGATTCCATGCATTCTAAGCATAGTTTTTTATGTACAATTGAATATCCAAAAGAATAGACTAAATAATTGTTTTGGTAGTTTATAAAGTATTGTATATTCAAAAAATAATTTAATATTAAATTTAATGGAATCCTTCTTTTAACACTAGAACTACCGGACTTAAGGGAATACCCATTAGTGCCGATAGGGGTCAATTTAACCACTTACATCGAAATAATATGCAAATTGTTTTGAAAATGTCTTTTATGTATTATTGTTTTTTTCTTGAAAGATTAGCGATTTACTGTTAAGTACTATAATTTGCCATTTCCTTTTTGCCTTCGATCAGTACTCAAAGGTAGTACAAAGTGCATTCAACTAGGGTATTGTTTCCTGCACGCTAATTTTTTTCCAATGAGTCCTAAGGAAATCAAAGTATATCGGTCTATATTTACGTATCTATTTTAAAATAAAACTGCACTTAAACCATCAAAGTATTATAGCTATGCAAATGTTTATGCATATATAAATTCGTATTTTGAGTATTTATAAAAAACTACGGGTGTTATGAGGCTCTTAGTTTCATATTATTAGTTCTCCAGGTAAAATAAATAATAGTCAAGAAACATACAAGAGCTGGGAAGAACCAATCAGAAATACCCCTCCAGTCTAGTGTGTTGCACACTTCACAACAATTGAGTGCACTTACTTTAAATTGGTTTCGGAACCTGCACATTGCCAAATATGTAGGAGGCAGATCGGATGTACACTAAAGAATTTAAAAAAAACTTTATGATAACATTTGCTACTGTCAATTAGTTAATGATATTTAGTAAGATGTCGAACGTGAAAATTCTTTTTAAAAATAATTCTTGGTTAAAATTGTTAGGAATTAAAATTCGAATTTTGAACGAATCTGAAAACTTTGTTCGAAACATTCGTCTGTGACTAAGTTTTCCCTAATGAATAGGTTACCTGACGTTTTTCCTGCACTCATAGTTTCATTTAGTCACAAGTTTGTGATTAAGAGTTCAGATGTGATCCGATCTGCTGAACCTCAACATTTTGAATTAAGGCTCCTAAGAAGTACAACTTGAAGAAGATATCCCATATAATTTAAAATATATATCCGATATCAGATACCAGATGCCAAAAAGAATGAAAAATATAGAATTTTTTGTAAATGTCAACAAATGGGATGTTTATAGTCTATTGAATATTGCCGTATTGAGCAGTTGTCTTTTACATTTGACTCCAACAGGAGTGTATGTGGAAAATTCTAATGTTTTCAGCAAAGCGGTATATGTCTATCTGACGGAGTTAATACTTATTCATCTTAATTACTGATGAAATCTTGTGGTCAAACTTTAATGTACATGATAAAATGCATTAAAGCTGTCAACTGTCGCTAGTAGCAACACATTAAGGATTCTAAGAGGAGACACATCAGATTCATGGATTCGGCTGTTTTGTTGAAAACGCATTTTCAGTTAAAAAAAAGCTTCAAAATGTGCCTTTGCATAGCTAACACACTTGGATGCAGCTGAAGGGAGATTATGAAGGACTGGAGGTTTTTAAGATGTAGCCAGGTGTATATTTGAAAAATAGAAAGGACATTGGGAATGAAAACAAACAGTGGTAGATAGGTTAACACGAGAAATGAAGCTGTTATTACAAATATGGGGGATACAAAGCGGGAGCAGGAGGTTAAGAGAGATTAAGGCAAACTCAAGATTTAGGATAAGCATGGAATAGGGAGGAGAGAAATACGAATCTATAACGGAATAAATGAGGAAAAATAAACAGTGCTTGAAAGGAATTTAAAATAGAAAAAAAACGAACTATTGTTTAGCATGGTTGGTGAGGAAAGGAAAATTCAGGATAATGTTAGGAGGAGGCAAATAAGAGTGTGGAAACAGGTAAAGAGGGGCAAAGGTTTAATTTAGACCGTAATAAAGGGGATGATGCTGGATAAATAGGGATGGGATAGAATGGTAATAGGTTTCATGAAATGGCTGAAGAAGAGCAGGAAATACGCCAAAAGGAATAAAGAAATCTGATTGCGTACTTAGATAGAGTAATGCACATGTTAAAATCTAGAAGATTTCTACTCACTCGCCTAAATTGGTAGACTAGCGTAGAGATAACAATAATATAGATTTGTAAAGAAATGTTAGAGAAGGGTCTCCGCAGTTGAGGAAATTTAGGGCTAGACTGTCCAAGGATATTAAATGTATTTGGTAGAATACCAATGATGATGAACACAATGAGATCGTTGAGCCTCCCTCAACGGACCAAAACTCTTCAATACCTGTCTTCCTACCAATTCTCCTACCAACATGGTGGATCTCTTGATTATGCCCGCAGCTCCTAGTTCGTCCTCCCCTTAACGCCAAGACATTCCTCAATTGAGGGTGGAACCATATTATCAATATGGTCGGGGCCATATGGCCGAGAAGAACGGTTCATTAAGCCGGACAAGCTGGGCATCGGACTCGATATATGTAATGAGGTTGGGTCAAGGAAGATTGCAAAACAGCAGCGTGAGGGATAACGCAAAAACGCGAGGGCTAAGAAATATTCCATGTTTATGAACTCAATGACTTTATCTCAATAAGGTACTGTCATGTATTTATTGCAAATTCGTCTTCGTAAAAACTGCTTCATGTTTGAGAATATTAAAAAAAACTTTGTTCCCATAAATAAATTTTATGAGGTAAAACTTCATGTGGAAAACACAAGTTTTGTTTAATTTTCAAACTTATCTCAATACATGGCAAGCATATATATTGAAAATATGAGGATGTGAAATGGTTCATTTTTAACAATGTAACTAGTTTTTATAACGACTGGTTTCTATTGGATGAACAACATTTAACGTTGACACTTTTTAAACTTTGTGGCCTTCCTAAAAACCTTCGGATGGCTAATTCATCATAAATCTATGGAATAATAGAAACCCATGTCCGTATAAATAATTCTGAAAATGAATGGGTGCACAGATTTCTGTACTGACAAAAACATTTCTTCTCTTATCCGAATCTCATACTTAAGAACGCGGTTCCATTTCAATCTAAAGGAGTGAACTTTAAATTCATTAAAAAAGAGAACTTCGTTTTGCAATGGCTGATCAGGTTTATCCATATACTTTCATGGATACTTTGCTAATATAATATAGATAAGTATTCAACGCAAAAAAAGGAAAGCATTTGATGGTTCGCGGAAAAATTCACATAAAAATAAACTCAAGTAATATTTGATACGCCTTTGAGTCATCGTTTCAAAATGACGCTTTGTCTATTGTCACTTACATTTATCTAATTCAAGATGAAAGGTGAAAATATCTTAGGTAATGGATTATTATAGGAAAACGCGTTGGAATATATCACGATAAATGCAGCGAAAGAAGAGGGTATTCCTTCCCAAGGTAATAAGAGATTCAAAAGAAAAGGGAAATGCTAGGCAAGGTAATACGATATTCAATTCAAGAGAGACAAATTCACGACCTTACATGCTGCCTGAACATATGGTATAGTGACTGTTGCCACTTGCAGGGTATCAGAGGAAACATATCTTAATGTCCTTACTCCTTTTGTCATCCGTTAAAACCTCTTAAATTCAGTGAAGTATCTTAAATAACTTCCACTGACGTCCGTATTCATCTTCTTTGTCTAGTCCTTACGCTTTTATTTCATGCAAATATTTTGCATTATGGATATTTCCTTCCATTTGGATCCAGGCCACATTTCCACAACTAGATAATAGCACCATATTGGCTATAAATAACTGCATGTCAGTATCAATTGGTAGCCAAAATCAAACTCGCGAAGGTAACTCAAAATGGAAGAGGCTTAAGGCATGCGATTAAAACAGATTCAGATTGGTAAGCAATCACGGATAAAGACAGCTAAAACATATTGCTGATTCAACAGCCGCGCATTCCAGTGTGATGTGATACTAAGAGAGAATAATGACATTACGTGCCTCCCGTACGCACGGATACATCGATGCATTCCGGTGGTAGTAGAACCTCACAAGATTTGTCCTATGTTTGAACTGAAACCATCCCATATTTAAACCATGACACAATTAAATGAGTTAGTTGACGAAAACTCTACCCATATCAATTAAATACTGAACAAAAAAACTTGAACATTGTCTATTTACAACCTAAAAAAACCTCTTAATATGACTCAACATCACTTTAATATTAAAGAAATTCCCATGTCCTTTATTGCGTATATAACAACACTTCCGTCATAGCTCATCTATACCACTACAAACTAAAAAAAACTGTGAATCTTGATGATAATTCTCAGAATTCTTGCAAGATTAAAATTTTTCGGGCATTTTAGGAGTATAATCAATTTATAGTAATAATAATTATAAAAAAATATATATATATATACTTTGCCACATGTGGGGCGGAATTGAATATAGACACAAAAAAAAGAAACACTCACAATATAAGTTCTGATATTTCGGTTGCCTTCGGTTGCAACCTTTTCACAGATGGAAGGTGTGTGTATATATATATATATATATATATATATATATATATATATATATATATATATATATATATATATATATGCATTAATAAGTATTTTTAACTTTGTGACGTGATTTTTTACTATTGATTTCACTACTGGAGTTGAGGCAAGAAATGGAAATGGATGCTGCGTGCTCAAAAAAAGATCTTGGTTGTCAGCGCAACCTTCAATTGCAACTCGACCACACTAATAGCCCTTTTAAGCTCCGGGACTTAAGCCGCTATTCACCTGGCACTGTGTCATCGCTTTCTGCGTCCATAATTTCTAGCATGCACAATCCAATGTCACTCAAGTTCGATGAATAAAACGTCTCTCCATATGCTCTTTACTATAGAACAGCTCATTCAGGCTAGAATTTCTCGCGACTCTTACGAGGGATACTTCAAAGATTCCTTAATTTTTTTATCCGAATCACATTTGCAAAGTGACTCCAACATTGTCCTAAACCTGAGATACAAATGAAGAATAATAATTTGAGAAAAAACAGTTGCGCAATACCTACGACATATTCCTCCCACTCAAACAAAAACGGGAGAGCATAAATTCATCCATCTCCAACTTTGCCGCCGTTATCTCATAAATTCGGAAAAACGCAAATTTTCTTCAATTTTTCTCGGTGATTAATGCTCCGGAAAAAGGGGCATCAAACCGCTCCCGCTCCCCCCTTCCATCTCCTTTTTATTAAAAATTTTCGCCCTCTTTGGCATAAATTATCCACCTCCCCCCAACACCGTTTGAAGCCTTTCATCTTCATTTCTCGTCTCGTGGACCGACCTCCTACTCATTTCCCCGTCCAAACCCTCTTATCCCCGTTATTCAGATCTCACTCCTCTCCTACACAATCTTCTTCATCTCCTGCGCTCCTCAATGCTCTTGACTCGCCGGGCCCCTTCGCCGAATGCCAACGACCCGACCCGACCCTCCCTTATTCGAAGCATTTGCCTCCCGACTCCCATTCCTACCGTTTTACTACCTCTCACCGACCTCCCTTCGCTTGCCCCCCTCCCCCTCCTCACTTATTGCCGAAAAGGGTTGAAAAGGGGACACGTCCTTCCCTTCAGCGCAGTAACCTTAGAGCAGATAAAAAAAAAGACAGTGGAGAAATCGTCCTCGGAATAACTTTCCGGCGCGTGACCTCTGGAACATGCGGTAAAGCTGCCAACACGTCTAAAGAGGTTGCACCAAGAAGGCAAAAGGCAATACAAATACTCAATCCAAACCATACACTTGCATCTTGAAGGGGAACTTCTGAACTGTCTTTTTTATTTTATACCGACTCTGTTTTCACGTTTGCTTGATGAGGAGTAAGTAATGAACGACAGGCGAAACGACACAAAAAATCGTCTGATGACGTCAGTTCGCTTTGATACAAATGTGTAGGTATTTCTCATCAAGTTGGATTGTACCTGTAAATTTCAGAGAAGGTTTCTTATCACCCAGTAAGTCGGAAAAATATCGAAAACTCCTAGGAAATCTCCTTATTTAGAGCATATACAGTATTTCGTTTTCAATAGGTTCAAATGGGAGAAATGAAAACTTTTACTCTAGATCGACATTCCTTCTCCATTAAAATATGAAAAAATACACCTACAAAGGGTAAACTTGGATAAAAATATGTCTGAGAGATTTTATTTTGATTTGGGTGCATCCGAGTTTTACGCGATGATTTCTAAATTGATAAAATATTTAGTAAAAGCGCTTAATTTTTGTGTAGCGTAATTTAAGCGTATTTGACCTCTTTCCCACGTTTAAAGCCATGGAAACGACCATTATTGTCCTCTAAAACTCAGATTTGTGAACAAACTGAGATGTCAAAGATTAATTAATTTGAGAAACGGATAAAAGAACGATTTTAAGAGCATAATTTAGATACATTGTACATAGTTTTCCTCAAGCATATATCTTTAGTGCTGTAGTCTCCGGCACTATACAGCGTTTCTTAAATATAAAAAAAACATTTTTTTTAATATTTAAGTTTTATATTTTTGTAGCTGCTATTAACAACTTCATGAAAACTTAATTAGTGAAACTATATTAGAATGAATCTCTATGAGATATAGTTGAAACTTTGCATTAAAATTTACACCGATATTAATTAGGTAGAACTCAGCTGGATTTATCTTTAAAAAGAGTGTTTTACAAAAAAAAAGATCGCTTACTTATGAATTTTATAAACACACACACACATTTAGTTTAAGGAAGTTTTAATTCTGTCGTGTGTCCAGGAACTGATGCACCCACTTTGCTTTCACAGAGAACTCGCCTAAATCCCCGATTTTAACACAGCATAACAGACTGAGGTACCTACGCCTGTTGGCCCAAATATCTGCGGGAATATATCTCTTTAAAGCTGTAACGCGTAGTTCCTACCACCGTCAACACTACATTTTCTGGCTTTGGCTTTGTTGGAGAAGGAAACCGGAACTATGAACTGTGATGCTCATTATATACAAAATACAAAATAACGAATGATGAAATGCTGCGGTATTTCTTGAGCAAAGAAGAGATAAATTTGCATTAGAAAACCTTACGAGTAATGTAATAGGTACCATGGATGCCAGTATTATAATTTATTTTGACTTTTTATGCTTGATTTTTGCATAATCCATGAAATTCCAGAAGTAGGCCGCACAGAGTTAACATTTTAAATGCAAAAGTAATTACTAGGCGCAAAAGACCACGCCGTCGGGGCGCATTTTAAACCCCTACACTACTGCAAAATAATGATAATGCATATATGGTTGTTGCGCCAGTACCAACATCAGTATTGTAAACGTGGAATAAGTTATTTCAGACGTCAAGACTACAGGATTTTCCTGTTTGTACGGGAAATACGATATAACAAGATAGTAAGATTCTGATCAATCCTGTAGACGACCATGCTGACTCCAAGTACAGAATACTTTCGAATCTATACTATTGTACTTGTACTCAAATTTTAGCAACATATCAATCTACTATTCAACTATATATGTACAGAGCACAGAGTATAGATGATTAATTAATAAAAGTTTTGCATAGGGATGAATTGTGCCGCCAGAAGGAGATGTCAGTTTGGCAGTATCGATACCTGGAGCTTACTATCGCCGGCCCGATGTGTGACGGCAAAGAGGGCAAGGAATGCGTGGAAGGGGTTTTCAAAGGAGCGGTGGGGAGAGGTGAACATATGGTATACAATGCTGCCAAAATAATTTCATTTAATCTAAGAGGGTTAGCAATTTACAGCAGCACGTTTCATGACAGTGCTAAGGATCTTAAAAAAATGTTAATCAAAGTGGACTATTAATTGATTGTAATCAGTCGTATAGGGCCATCAAAATATATTTAGAGCAAATAAGAGCATTTCATTGATTTTGGATGACAAATTAAGTGCTTAGAAGTTGTTAACAAAGGCTTGTGGCCTTTGGACTCTGGTAATCAAACTTGGAGACTGTAATCCTCACTCGCGCGGAGCTAATAGTAGCCATCTTTGCGCCATCACCATGATTTGCTGCCACTCTATTTTGAATTCATAGCCTTGCGTAGTATAAATGCACCATGCCATCACTATAACAGTTAGTTGACATACTGTATATATGGGTTCTATGTAGGTTCGTGAATTTCTCCATGAGACCTATGGTGCGACGGTGCCAATACAATAGCATAATGTTGTGTAGTAGAGCAAATATACATCAGGTATTCCGTCAATGTGCGAATATGTGAAGTAACATATTTCAATTAATCGCGTAACGCATAGTAACGCATTAGAAATGGTTGGCTAAATAGACTGGAAGCGAGATCACAGAGAATGTGTATCGCCACTCCGTTCCCTAGAACGCCCATATAGTCAATTATATAATTTTTCCCAACATTTGGTGGCTGACCTTGAATTCGATGGTGTACCTTTCACTATTCCACATCAAACACATAAAAGTGGTCTCTCAGTCTCTCCGACTGCCGTTAGATTCACTTCGGTCTCCTATCACCTATGTTGTAAAATTTAATGTGCATGAGTTACACTTCATTGGTTTGAATTCAAAATTAGTGGTTAACGAGACTCGTCACCACCCAACGTGCATTTGATAGCTAAAACTGACAGTGCTGCTTGGCCGCCCGCGGCGGGAGTTACAAACTGAGGTGGAATGGGAAGCGTTTCTTTGGCTGCTAATTCATTGACGTCCACCCGCCATGAGTTGCGAAAAAGGGTATAAATGTATAATGCTTTCTGCCACGTATTTTTTAGGTGATAGCTAATATTCTCCCTTTCCTCCCGTCTTCTCACTTTGACATTCCTCCTTGAAAAAGTTCTTTACTCTTTACCTTACAAACTCCATCTTCTCTTTCCAAACCTACTCATTTGTTCATCACGCCCCCCTTCCTTTAGCGCTACGACCGCTCGTTTCCTTTTCCCTCTTCCCTGCTCCCACGTCTTATTTCCTCTGTTTTGTATTCCAAGGGCAGTAGCCAGCTCCATCAACGAAGGAATTCCGCTTCCATCTTGAAACATTTCGTCCGCTCCTTGCATATCCCCCTCGCACACTCTCTGCCATACCCCTTACCCCTATCAACCCATTAACCCTTTCCTCCGAATTTCTCCCTCTCTATCTCCCGCTGTATCCTCCTCCTAGTCATCACAAATGCCCTCGCCCTCTCTTTTCCATACCTACTTGTCCCAGACGAATTTCCTATGCAAAAACTCCGCCTCCACAATCAGACTACTCTTAAATAAATATACAGACTTTCCGATGTTACGTAGGCGTGTGTTCGCAGTGGTTCCAATCGCCTTCCAACCCGTTAGTAGAAAAAAAAGTAAAAACGTATTTATTGACAAGGAAGATAAATTTACGAGATCGTGGTCGAAGTATGAATATTTTTAAAAGCATTTTTGAACGGGTTTCTATTAAAAATTGGTTAACACACAGGAAAGAGGATATTCTTTAATTCAAATTCAAATCTAGAGAAATCTGTATTTATCCTAAATGGTTGCTGCATTTGGAATTTTCTTCTGTAATTTTTTCTTCAAAATTAAAATATTTTTATTTCCTCTTATGAAATAAATTATTATCCACAGCGTTAATGTCCGAGCTTGTGCTGTTCTTCGAAATTTGGCTTCAGAATATGTGATTCAATATGTCTCTTTTTGCGACACCTCTCACCCTGGGAACCTCCGGGCCTGCTGTCGTTTAGTTAACCTTAAATTCAGTTTATTTTCTTGATTTTTAATAAGGTTTTATGAATTTACCCACATATTTATTTGGGTTTATAAAATTTATTCATACCTAGTCATATATTATATTGGAGCACTCGTAATTACCAGATTCATAGCAGCTACGGATTTAATTCCTCCTAATAACTCTTATACTAACATGAGTACCAATCCTTTGTAGCGCATATTTTCTAATTACTCGATTAACTTTCCTAAGAAGTCCTTTTGTAGACAGAAAAAGAACTACAAGCTGCATACGGTTGAAAAATATGTTATAAATACCGAGATGGCTATTTATGCATTATAGATGGGAATGATATTCTGGATAAAAAATAAATAATCAGCAAAGAAATTATGGACCGTGGGTTTTCGCATTAAAATCGGATGATGTAAGTGCATAAAAATGCATTTTTAGTTTTATAATTCATTTGCCTCTCCTTCGAAAACACTCTACTAAAACAATTCGCATATTATTTCGCTAGTCAGCACAAAGACCCATTGGGGCATATTGATTACTCGCTACCACATTTAGCCATTATTTTTGGGACGCAGCCGCAGGTCGTAGTTTCATGAACTGAAAAAAAATCGTATGAGAATTTAACGTAACGTGAGAATTTAACGTAACGTGACAAACAATTGTGGAGATCAATTGTTTTTAGTGCACTCAAGTTTTAAAATTTGAAACAATGAATTCTGAATTTTAAACGTATGTGACTCTTTTACACACTTAACGAGAAGCTCTCACTCCCAATGAGTAAACTTTCTACAACAAGACTGAGTGTTAAACAGAAAAATTATCCGTATCATATTAAGTTTCAGTAATATTGGACAAATGCCCCCTCCTAAATTAGTTTTTAGTTGAAGAAATATCAGCAATACTGAGTAACTCAAGTATAAAAACTCCATAGAAAATGCAATAGTGCAGATAAACAAATTCATGGTAAATGCATCAATTATAGAATACAAAGATAGGGCCTTAAGGTAATAAAAAGATATACAATGGAGGATTAATTAATCCAGGGATAACGAAATGAAATATATTACATAAAAGTAAACATTTTCTTTCCCTATCACATAAGGTATAATCACTTTCTCATTTCTGCAGTTGGATACAATAATAACGAAATGCAGATACACCATGAAATAATAATTGACATTACTGAGGCTTTAAATGTAAAAAAAGATAAATAGAATCCCGATCTTTTATTGTAAATAGGAAAAGGATTTAAGCCATACCAGTGTGGTTCCTTTTTGAGAGTCAAAAAGTAAAAATTGACACACACTCCATTCAAATAAGATAGTTTGTTGAAACTAAAAATTATCGTACATAACATTATAGAATGTGGAATGGTGGAGAGATTGATATTCCTAAAGGGAAGAGATGATATCTCAAACTCATTTGGCCACATCTTTAAAGACCTCAAGTCACTAGATCGAGGCCCACCTGGGTCGATTATTAAACACCCAGGACATTTTGTTTGCAGATTTCCAGTAATGTTCGTTATAGAACACCTGCTATAAACACCTATCAGGCTAATTTCAGGTTAGAAGCTATAAAATAACTAACACTTCCCATAGAATGAGGACCCAGAACTAAAATTTTAAATCCGCAAAAGAAAAAAAATACTAAGAACTATCACACGTCACGACAGACGAATTTTTATTTTAGTCCCGTACTACAGCTCTAGAACTCTGAGAAGCGAGGAAGTTGAAAGATAAACACTGCATTATGGATGCAGAAACTCCAATTTGACGTAAAAATTTTTGGCATAAGCAAAACAAAAGTCAACAAAAAAGAGACAGAGCAAGTCACCGAGTCATTGACACAACCAAATATTCATGTCTTATTTTCTTAAAATACCTCTCCCTGTTTCCTGTAGGGATTTTTCTTTCTTCGAATGGAGAAAATAGTAAAAAACATCGAATGAAGAAATACTCTGCATTATTTTCAACACAAACCTGGAACTAGTGAAATAAAGTTGGGAATATAGTATGAGCACATGGCTAGTAACTAACATTTAGGGCGATTTTCATGTAAATATTGATATAGCCAGGTTTTCCAGGACAGCTCATGCTGACGTATCTCACCGTTAACTGATCGTATTCTAATTTGCCTAAACCTCACACTGATTCTCGATTCATCAAGACCGTTCTTGGGGCGGGAACCCGAGCTCTTGGTGGTGAAGAAGCTCGCATGTGATGAGGAGGTGGGTTCTGTAATCTCCGCAGTGTGTGCCCACAGAATACGTCAAAACGGGCTCACGACTCATGATTAATTGGGTCCTCGAGATGTATAGGTATACATTTCTGAGAGTCAGGTTTGTCTAGGACGTTTTGCTGGATCAGGATTTCATTTTGAGGAAACTGTGGCAGCGGGAAGGGATGTGCCCAGCCTAGTACATTACCACGCAACGCCAAAACCAACCACATGTTTTTTTTTAAATAACTGCAAAGCGGCTTATGTGGGCTGGTTAGTTATTTGAGGTTTCGACTGACAGCTGACGTCATTTCAACCATTAAGGAGGTTCCACTGTGACGGCGTAAGTCAAAGGCTATGCTGAATTTCAAAGTGTTACTTGCTCTGTTAGAGTAATACTACTTTCACTGATGATACTGATGACTAGCTACTAAAAATAAAAATGAGTAATAAAATACATATGCTGATTCATCGACGGGTTAATATATAATGAACACTTTTTCCATCCATATTAGCCGACTGCTGTGCCACAGTTGTTGAACTAATGCACATTGACTTCAACTCTTGTATTTATTTTCAATGACTGGAAACAAAATAGGTACGGATTGATACATTAATTTACACAGCATTTAATCCCCTGAAAAAATTAGTGTTTCAGATTTTTTTGAAAACTGCATTCAAAAAAGATGTTCAATGACTTCTTTTTCTAATGTTTGACCTTTAATCGCATTTAGCACCATGTAATAGCAAGTTCAATTTGCGAAAAAAATGCCTAGTAAGGTATGTTTTTGTTGTTGATAGCGGAGGTTTTTCACATGTTTTTCCTTAAGTATCCATAATATGAATCAAATGGCAATGAAATCATATAACAGTCGAATGATCTTGAGATGTATCAAGTTGCATTGAAAGTAAAGGACTAATTTAGGATCGAAGGACGGGCAAGGAAAAATTTCGGTATCTTCTATTCGAAGGAAAAGTTACCAGGAATTGTTTAATATGGCTGTACATTTCAAAACCACCTCAAATTTAACATTTCAGGCCTGGGGGGGGGGCGGGGGGGAGGGGGGGGCAGTAGCTCAACGGGAAAACCCTGGCTTCATTTATGACAAAAATGAAGTAACGGGCGAAGAACTAGATCATAAATACCCTCGCTCAACACTTTTACTCGAATCACGTGCAAAGAGATCGAAGCAGCGTTGAACTACTTCCTCGCTACGTAAACAACATTTATATAAACACTAATATCAAAGCCCAGGTATAGAAATGCCTCCATCCAAAGGGTTGAATTCAAAGTATTTTCAACCAAGCACCCAAATCGAGAACGGTATTCCATAGAGTGTACCTCCACAACCTGGAGGATTGGAACCTGGGCATTTAAAAATGTAAGCCAGAAATATTACCATGGCACCAACACGACCACCACAAGTGTATTCTTCTTTCGAGTATGTATTATTTCAGTGATGACATTAAAATTCTCTAAAAATATTTTATGGATATATAAACTCCTCTCTCTACACCTTAACATCAATTTCCAGCGATCATTTATTACTTCAGATGCTGAAACTTACTCGACTGTGGACAAAGAAGAACGTTCTTCAGGCAAACTAATCTAAAGAGCTGATATTTATACCAGATAATATATTACGTAAAACTAAAATACAAATTATGCAAAATAACATTGGACATTCCTTAGTTTATCCACCAGTAGACTAACTGTTGACAATTAAAGCGAATGTTTCCATAAGGGATTTTTGTTATGACAAAAACAAAAAACCAAGCTTTATATTTCTCGCGGAAGGAAGTCAATGTTTTCCTTCCGCAAATATATTGTACTTATTGTCCACCTTTAGAGTTAAAAAATGCTTTTATACATTCAAAATAAGCTACCACGCATTTAGGTTCCTCGAACTTATATTAATTTTTTTTAAATAACAGTGTTGTAAGTGGCCAACAATATATACATATGGATTTTTAAAGCATTTCTGCATTTAAGCATAGAAATAAACATTATGTCTCCTATTTTCTCAGAGATGTGACTTGAGAGGTGGACAACACACCCTATAGATTTAATGCCCGGAAAACGTAATGGTCTCGTCTAACTAATTACGAATATTTCTTTATTCTCCTTCTTCATCAAAAGGTAATAAAACCCTCATCCTTTCCTAAGACCTGTTTCCCATCCCTCAAGGACTATTTCTATTTTTATCAGCTTATTCTTAATTCTGCATTTCTTTTAATATTCCATTCACCACCTTCCTATAATTCTAGTGAAAAAATCTTTTTAATATTCCAAATAATCGTTGACATTGCTTCATTGTACCCCGAAAACATTCTACTTCCTCCACGCACATTCGCGCTCAACTCATATAATACCGATTCCCAGCATCTACTTAGCTGTAACCCTCATTTCCCTCCATAAACACTTCCCTGATTTCCCATCAGAAATTCCATCTTTCCGGCAACACCCGAGACTTCTCCAATTCTCCTGATTCCACTCCAATTTCATTTCTTCGACACTCCTTCAAACTCAAGGACTGAAGACCCCTGTTCATCCATGTACAATTTGTATTCCTTCCATGACGTTCACGGCAATAACGCACATTTCAATCGAAAATAAAATTGACCACTTCAAACATTGACTTCCACCCAGTATTCATGCCTAATACCGTCGAGAGCTGAATACGAATGAAGGCCTAATGACATTCACTTCCTGCATATATCCTCCAAGAGTACGGACGATGCTATAATCCTCGTCGTTTCCCCAATATGCGGTCATTGAAGAAAGATGATGGGAGGAGACTGGAGTTTCTTAAGACGTGATTCTGCAGAGGAATGGTGAAAATATGCTGGTCAGAGTGGAACTCTTAAGGACATAATGTGAGACACGGTGGGGTGAATAACATCGTAGGAAGCATCTTAGCATTGCAAAGAAGATTAATAACATCAGGGATATTGTAGGGGATTGTGGAAAATGTACCTATCTACGGGTAGGATTGCACTGATGACACTTGTAACCTTGATTTACTTACTTTGATTCACTAACTTTAGAAAAACTAGTCCATACGAGACGATCAATGGGCGCGCGTAATTATCTTAGACAAACAGGCGCTAGATAAAAAAACGACAAAGGCTATAAGGAATAAAGCAGTCCACAGAAATATCACCCATAGTTCATTCCCGAGTAACTGGTAACCCAAAAAATTTTTTTTTTTAAGAACACAAGCCTAATTTTTTCATTGCATTATTTTTCAACGTTAACAACGATGACTTTTGTTGAAAATAAGTCGTGTACAAAGTCCGTTTCATAGTTATTTCAGTCACAAAATTATCCGTTGTGGCCGTACAGCATCAAATATATAAAAAAAAACATTAATAAATTACAAAAAAGACCTCTTTTCTATTTCGTTCTCTTGAAAATTTACTACTCAACAATACTTCTGGATAACATACATTCTTTGACAGAATACATTTTTTTTAAGATTATTTTTTGGCCAAATATTTTTGACAAAAATAATTTATCATCTGCAACTATGCTGATGATTTATGCTTCGATATTTCCCTTCCAAGGGTCAATACGCTGAATAATATGATGTGCAATAGATTTTGAATGACATTTCATTGTCTATTAAGTCATACACATTTCGATTACGGCAGCAGTGAGTCAAAAATTTAAAAAAATAACGACTTAGAGTTTACCAGAAGACCTCTTCTCTATTTCATATCCTTGAAAATTTACCACCCCGTAATTTGCTAAACTTATCTTGCCTCCGGCCCGGAGAAATATTTTTATTCCGCACCGGAGAGTCATTCTCGCAAATTTTAGCTCCGCTTCCCTTGTGAAAGATTTACAATCGGGGCCAGCGTAAAATCCTCTCTAGCTTGCCGTGCTGGGCACTCCACATCCCGGGGTAACTCTGCCGTAAAATAAAGCCCTCGTCCCTGGACTTGATGCGAGGCCTAATCATCGTGGAGCTAATAACTCTCCTCCGACGAAACATTCCGGAAACGTTCCTCAAAACTCTTCCGCTTCCCGCCAGAGCGCGTGCTGTGCAAACACTCCGCGTCTGAGTATCCAAGGGCCCTCCTTCGCGGTTCCATTACACACGCTGCTGACCCGCCTTATCAGTTATTTCGGATGACCGACAGTCGGTTGGTCCTCCAACACTTTTCACCTCTTCCCTAACCAGTATGCCCAGCGCTCACTCATGTCCACCCTAGACGTACCACTGGCCTTCTTGACCTAAGTTCATCTGGCAGTATTTTAGCCACGTCCATGTAGTGTTCATTATTCATTTTTCTGATAATTTTCCAGCCTTGCTCCCAAAACATCATCAACATTGAGGAAAAAGTGTATAATTAGCGTGAATAATCTGAGCATCAAATGAGACAGCTTTATTTGGAAGAGAAAACTTGATTACTTCAGCTAAAACTAGCTCCTACATTTAAGGACACATATATTCCCCCATTTTCCTTTCTGAAATTCAAAATGATGAATATAAAAGTTAAAGAAAATGAGATATTTAATGCCGTCAGTAGTTGAATTTATATCAATTTTAAATTTTTATATTTATATTTAATGCGCTCCTCAAGTCACCATTTCCCATTTCGTAATCCAATAATACTAACTCAAATTCGTTTACATTTTTACGCTTTTTGTTGCCTAGGACAATGGTATTGACCATCATTACGGTGATAATATAACCGATAACTCAATAAAACATATGCATACCTATGGATATGCTTACCTTTAACTTAATCCAACAGATTTGTTTCATTAGCAATTTCAACACTCTTACGCGTAAAGAAAGATACATATTCTTTCATTTGAAGGAAAACAGATTTCGGGAATTAGTTTCACAAGGATAATTTATTGACTTAGCAGCAACTATAATTTTTATCATCGATTGAAAAAATTTCAAATGGAATAAAAAGTCAATATTTGAATCAAAATAATATTAAATAATTAAATTCATGCAATCCACTTCAATGCTCGTTGGCTCTTTGCCCTTACTCATTATGTCACTGATATAACAGTACACGACCACTATTGCACTCTTAATATTTTAAAGTTCAAGAGAAATTTCGGAAAGATTACTCATCGCCTTTAGTATTTTATGATTAAAAAGGGTTGGATATTCCAATTAAGTCACTCCCTCACTCCATGAACTAGGTTACTTAAATGAAATAATAGCTAAACAATGAAGTTTCAACACAAACTGAAAATGAAATTAAATAGATAAAATATTTCTCCAATGGCCGTAAAATGGATTTTACGGCCATTGGAGAAATATTTTATCTGTTTAATCTATAGAGGCCGTAGAGCTCATCTACCTTGATTTGAAAATGAAATACTGAAAAACTCAAAATGAGTGATTCATTTAATTTTTAAATGGTTTATTTTTCACTTATATTTAAATAAAAATTTATTCTTTAAACGTTTAAACTTATTGTGAACGAGTACCATTTTCCATTTCACTGATTATTTCAATCTACTTGCATTTAAAGGATAAACGTTCACTTTAAAATCACCTCAGTTTCATTAATGTGACAGATGGGTATGCGATAACAGACACTTAATAAATAAAAGAAACTTTATGAAGGGAATACAGATTTCGTACAATTTGGGAGGTCATATTTTGCCTCACGTAGTAGTTTAAAGCCTAGCTTGTAGTGTGATCAATCGTGGAAACTGGAAGAATCATGCCTGTTGGTATTCATTATATTGCTTTCAAAGTTCGTCTTTTGGCGTATTGAAAACCTAATCCAGTATCGTGAAAAGTTACCATATTTTTTGGTAGTATATTTATTTGAATCACACCATCTATTTTTTATTTTAAAACATTTCAACAGACGACTTGAGACAGATGGAAAGACAAGGAACTTTAATAAATTGAGAACTTTTTTATTTTGTTAGTTTATAGTGCTCCCCGGGTAATTCATTGAAGTACACATAGTGATGATAAACATCTGATGTAATTATTACAACAAGGCCACTACTCAAAGAAATAAAGCAATTAAAATATGATAGAAAGATAAAACTGTAAAAAGGGGTGATACTAGGATCCACATCCCAATCTGTAGAAAGAAGAAAAAATAAATTTTCCATTTCCGACGGCATTTCCAGCGTCTCATTCGCAATAAAAAAGAACGTTAAAGTTCCTAGATTTCAATTACAATTACCTTTAACATTGAACTACAACCTTGACGTGGTGGAAAGGCTTGTGCGTTTCAATAACCCCAAGAGCTGAACTGGCAGGAGCAAGTACTATTGCTCCTGCCAGTTAGGGCCACCCATGCCAGATAGGTCGAAGGGTAGGATCAAGACGCAAGGTAGTTCCGTGATGGTGTTACGTTAAAAATACTGTTGAGTGGGGTGGGAATACCTCTCAACTATCATTTCTCAGAATATGAAAGTCATTCAAAGAGAATTGATTCCTGGAAACTATGGGACGCCACCCATTAGGGCGGGTGTCGTGCCCAGCAGCAGGGTAGGCAAGGCCTCCACGGTCGTCATCACTCGAAATCCTTGCACAGTAGCATCATCAACGGTGTATACTAGGGATAGGAGGGAGAAAAAGAAGAACAGAGAAAAAGGAGGAGGAAAACAGCGGCAAAAATAGGGACTTGGAACGTTAGGACCATGAAGGGCCGGGAAGCTTGAAAATATTAAACGGGAAATGGAAAAAGGAAAAATAGATGCTTTGGGATTGTGCGAGGTGAGATGGAAGGTTAGCGAGGACTATAGGAGTGTTAGCTACAGGGTAATCTATAGTGGTAAAGATGAGAGTCAACGTGGGGTAGATATGTCGCTGAATACAAAATTGGGGCCTAGGGTGGTAAACATTGAACATGTGAGCGGTAGGATCTTAGTGGTAAAAATTAAAGCACGCCCGACGAATTTCGTATTGGTCCAGGTATACATGCCTACAAGCAACCATATGGAGGAAGAGGTGGAAGAGGTGTATGATCAAGTAAAATCAATAATTAGAGAAGTGCAGGGAAAGAAAAACCTGATAGTGATGGGTGACTGGAATGCAGCGGTGGGGCAAGGTAGGGACGGATTAGATGTGGGAAGGTTTGGGCTAGGAAGAAGAAATGACCGCGGAGAAAATGCAGTTTAATTTTCTAGAATAAATAAATTTGTAGTGACAAACACTTGGTTTAAACATCACCCCAGGCGTAGGTACACATGGAAAATGCCGGGTAATACTGGGAGACACCAAATTGATTATATAATGGTAAGGCAGAGATTTAGGAACAGTGTAAATATCTCGCGTAGCTATCCAGGGGTGGATGCGGACTCCGATCATAACTTGGTGAAGAAAAAGTGTAAAGTTACTTTCAAAAGGCTTTGTAAAGGTAGGAAGATAAAGAGGTGGAACCATGAAGCATTGAAAGATTTGAAAAGGAGGGAATACCAATAGCTGGTACAAAAGAACATAGTTGAGCAAAGTGGACGGGAAAAATAGAGAGAAGATGGAAGATGGGAAAACAGAAATCGCAGGAGCGGCAGGGAAAACAATAGGAACGGTGGTAAAGAAGAGGGTTAAGAAGCAGTTGGTTACAGAATAAATAATTAAGAAAATGGAGGAGAGAAGGATATGGAAAAACGTCAACACGTAGACAAGAGGAAGTACAAGGAATTGAATATTAAATTCCGGCGATGGACTAATCAGGCAAAAGAAAACTGGTGGAAGGGACAATGTGAGAAAATGGAAAAGCTGCAGGAGGAGGGGAAGTGGGCGCTTTGTACGACAAAGTGAAAATGTTATCGGGTGGTAAGAGGAGGAAAACGATACCAAAGATTAAGGAGAAAACAGAGAAGATATTAATCGAACAGGAAGATATCCAGGAAAGGTGATAAGAATACGTAGAGAGGCTCTTTGACAGCAAGAATAGACCCTTGAGCCTAGATCTAGAGGATGAATGATCAAAATATAAGGTTAACCTCGGACCAGAGTTACTTGACAGCGTAATAGAGAGGGCATCAAGAGAGATGAAGGGTATAAAAGCCGTGGAAACCGATAACCTACCTTCGGAGCTACTGAAGAATCTAGTTAGTAAGGGTAGAGAATCCTTATTCGCAGGACCTACGAGGAAGGAGTATGGGCAGAGAATTTCGTGAAAACAGTATTAATACCTATCCTGAAGAAGAAGAAAGCGTCAGAATGCGATAAGTATAGAACAATCAGTTAAATTTCACACGCGGAAAAAATTTAAATACTCAGATTAATAAATAGAAGGTTGGAGATCAGAGCAAACTACTAAGTAGGCGATGACTAATTTTGGTTCAGGAAGGGAATGGCCAAGGGAAGAGACGCGATAGAGGTAATGAGGGCACTTATAGAAAGAAACGAAGAGTATAATCAGGATGTTTTCGCTTTCATTGTGGATTTAGAAAAGTTGTTTGCCAGAGTAAACTGAGAGAAACTAATGCAGATATTGGGGAAAATAAGAAAAGATAGGCGTGGTAGGAGACTAATCCGAAACTTATTTATGGGGGAGAGGGCTAAGATGAGGGTAGCTGAAGGTGAATCAGGGTGGGCAGTTATAGGTCGCGGGGTGCGGTAAGGGTGTCCGTTGTTGCCTTTGCTTTTTAAAATTTATGCTGAGGAAATGGTAAGAAAGGCATGGGATGAGTTAGATGTGGGAATTAAAGTAGGAGACCAGCGGATAAAGTTGGTTAGATTCGCAGATCTTGGTCAGTCGGTCATCAAAAGGATTGCAAACTTAAGTAGATGCATTGGAAAAGCAGTGCAATAAATACGGGATGGAGATTAATAGTAATAAAACAAAAGTAATGAGGATCTCTAGGACAAAGAAAGCGAGGCTGGTGAGAGTAGGAAGTCACAAACTGGTGCAAGTAGAACAATTTAATTACTTGGGTAGTACGTTAGAAGAAACAGGACATCGCAGCAAAGACAATAGGAGGAGAATAGAGCTAGCGAAGGAAGCGTTTAGTAATCGAAGGGAGCTGATGACGGACCTAAAGTAATGATGTAAAAAAGAGGCAGGCAGCTTGATATGGAGTATGGCGTTGTATGGCAGAAACGTGGACAGAAAAAGGAAGACGAAAGTAGGCTGAAGGCTTTCGAGATGTGGGTGTGGAGGAGGATGTAGAAAGGAAGATGTTGGACGGAAAGGAAGTCAAATGAGGAAGTGCTTGACAAAGCGGGCAAAGACAGGAAACTTATGGATGAGATTAGGGGAAGGCAGGGCAGGTGGCTAGAAGCGGTAATGATGGTCTAGATGATGGCTTGCTGAAGGCCGTGATCGAGGGAAGGATGTTGGGTAAGCGGGGAAGGGGGAGAAAGAGATTTGGTTTATGGACTGGATCAATAAAGGTAGGACTTATGTTATGATGAAGAAATAAATACTATAGGTAGACAGGGCTCGGAACGTGTAAGAGCCCGTTGGATATTCTCTAACTTTCATCATAACGTACCTCTAACCGGTAAGTTACTCTAATGATGATGATACATAAAAGAATATGTCCTGACTGACTGATTCATCAACGCAAAGCCCTAACTACTAGTGATAGAACCGTGAAATTTTGATGTAATATCCGTACCGTGGAGTATAGGCGCACAAAGAATGGATTTTTTAAGAAATAATTTTAGGGTAGATTTTACCCCAATTTACCCCAATTTACCAAAGTTTACCCCAATAATTATCCTTTTACTCCCATCAGAAGTGCATATTATTTGCTGTATGTGTTTCTTTATTTCATTTTTTTTTATACTTGCACTCAAGATATTGAATGGAAATTGCTACCATAGAACGCATAAAAGAATGCATTAATTAATGTTTTCATTCAATTTTCTTATACGAATCGTTTTTGTCCAATTGTTGCGTTTTTATCTCAAAATTTCTTCATTTTCAACAATAGAAATTTTCTTGGCAACCAGGTGTAAATATCGATCTCATAGCGATTTCTTGAATGGCTTTTCAAGCCTGCAGCATTTTAAGGCCAGACCAATTTCATAGTCCTTGTGTAGGCTTCCGCGGGTTGATGAATGCAAAGATACAGGTCTTCCGGGTTTTATTCCGCGTAGGTCCATTTTCTTTGGACGACAGTGTTGCTGACATTGCAGTCGGCATCTTCAGGTCAGTGAAAGGAGGATGCATATGTAGGCCGCCGACCGCAACGCCGACGAAACTGTCGTCCGAGAAAATGGACCCACGCGGAGTAAACCCGAAAAACCTGTATCTTCACTAAATTGATAGTGTTCACCCCAAGCTCATAATTTGCATAAAATGGCTTTTACATAGTTTCAGCATGTAGCACGTCACATTGATTCTTATGGTCACATATACAACGGCTTCTCTCTCGCGCTGAAGTTTAACGGGCACCCTAATCCTGACCTTTTTAGCATTATTTATGCCCGCAGTATGTAATCATTTTACCAAGTAGTATACTTGGTATTTTTTGCTTCTGGAATTGATATAGAATAGGTATACTATCAAACATATTCTGAGAATTTGAGCTTACAACCATGACGCGTAGAAACATTTATTTTTCCAAGAAAAACGAACGAAAAGGGATCGAACTGGAGATTATGAGTTAAATGAAAAATAGTTATCAGTGTTTATTGTTTGAAGACATTTAATAATCCTTTAAGTTTGAAAATTGTACTTCATTTCGCTTTTTATTTTACACGAGCATGCATACTTTGTACATTATTTATAAGGTTATCATTACATATAAGTGAATTTCAATGAGAATTCAGTTTTAAATTTCAACATGCGGTTATTGGCTGATAGATAGTACCTGAATGTAGCACGCGTCATATATTGATTCTCATTGATAAAGGTAAATGACATCTCCCACTGAAATTCAACGGGCATGGTCATCTTGCTCTAATGAATATTATTTAGAACTATTTCTGGACCAAGATTGTGTAAAAGTATAACAAAATATGTGGTTTTTATACCATTTGGTTTTCTATTTTTCTGGAATATCTGTGAAATAATATGCTATTTAAAATATTCTCTAAATTAAACCTCAAATATCATGTCATGCATATTTGTTAGCCCAGAAAATGTAAAATGCTCATCAGATATCCGGTATTAACCCTGTTCTTTTATGCATTATTGGTGCATTTATTCCACAGCTTACCCTGTGAAGCCGGGTAAGCTGTTAAATAATAATTAATAAAAGTATATTAGCTTAGTATATTATATTAGTATATTATATTAGTATATTAGTACTAAAAGATTTTAGCAGAAAAATTAAAGTTAAAATCAGTAAAATCGATATTAAAAAAAAAACTTAAAGTGAACTTTTTGAAGATATGACTTCTCACTATAATGAAGCCAAATGCAGCCATTTTAAGGCAGAGTGATGCATCGCTCAAGCAAACTTAAAGCCTTTAAGTCCATACTTATGGCACCATTATTCTCGTTTTAACTGCATTATCTCGTCGCTAATGCGAATAACCTCACAAATTGAATCTAGGCTCTCCATTAGAACTGGCAAAAGGCTCCCAGTTCTCCCACCCCACAGTGTTCTACTAGCTCTCCTAATTGTTTTAACGTTCGGTGCTGCCTTTTTCTACCCATTTCTTACGAGTGTGTCCCATGCTCCTAAAACCTGCGGTCCTTCCCTTATATTACCGGACCATTCTCATTTGCCATTCAACATCTCATGAACAAGAGAGGAAAGTAGAATTCCCCAGTGACCATTTATGCACTTACAAGGAGACATCGCGTGAGTGATGTTAGGGACGCAAATGACGCAATTATTTTCTGAAACTAGAGAGAGAATGCGGGAAAATTGTCACGGCTTTTTTCCATTTGAAGCCGGGTTCGAAAGAAAAACGCAACTAAAGAATTTCTCTTGTATATACTTGTATTTTCAAAATCTAAGCCTCTCGGCATGTGACCTCTTTTCGGCCAAACAAGAATCCAGAAATTAGCTCCAAAAGTCTCCCAAAGGGGCTGATGGAAAATCCAGAAAATAGGTAGAAAATTAAAAAACATTGTCGTTACTGCCATAACTGTATGGGAATGGGTATTGTACAGAGACTCCGTAAAATATTCGAAAGAAAAAAAAGTTTACAGCACTGGGGTTCGAGCCCGCACCAAAATCCTATGATTGTTAGCCCAACGCCTCTAACCACTCGGCCACGGCTTCCATTATCTTAAGCTTGCATTTAAAAGGATTTATACTGAGGGAAATTCTTTAGTTGCGTTTTTCTTTCGAACCCGGCTTCAAATGGAAAAAAGCCGTGACAATTTTCCCGCATTCTCTCACTAGTTTCAGAAAATAATTGCGTCATTTGCGTCCCTAACATCACTCACGCGATGTCTCCTTGTTAGACGCTGGATTCTGCTTTTAAGTGGATCAACATTTTAACTTTCACAATTCAGTTTGGTGATGGAAGTAATACAATGATGATAATCACGATAAAATCGGTATTATAAAAAATTTAGAAGACAATTCTGAATTCCTGGAAATGGAAAAGTTCTTTTTTCACCATAACTCTCATTGAGAAATAGCTTTTGACATGTAAGCATGAAACAAGTAAAACAGTTTAATAAGAGGGTATATGGTGATTCAATATGCAGAAGAGAAACCTTTTCGGATGTGTGCTCAGATTTTATTTGTGATCAAAACCATATTAGATTTAAGAACCATTAGACAAGAAATAAATCAAAAAGAAGTAACAAATTCATTGAGTTTCATAGAACTCAAATATCCATTTCAATGGCACAAAATATATAAGAGAAGGCATGCAATAAAAATTTTGTAAAACCGTTCATAGGGTTTACAGAGTTAAATTCTGAGTGAACGGCTGCGTTGAGCCATTAATAGGATTGATTAAATTTAATCCAAGTGAGGTTTTTGTAACGGACATAGCGTTTCGGGTAAAACATTGGTATTTTAGTCTCCAAACAGGATATGAGTTCTAATACTCGGTCCAATATTCGTACAGCACAAAAGCATTTGAAATAATGAACTTCATGCAGTTAATTAGGAGGCAGATGTTGACGAGGTTTTAGCTCAGAAAACGAAGTGAAAATATCGGAAGTCTTTGAGATGCAATTCAGACGATAGGAGGAGATAATTAGTAAAAACATTGAAAAGGCTAATGTGCTGAAGTGAAAGAAAATTTTAAGTTGCCTTATCATTTTCAAGGCCTAAGCAGTGCATAACGTTAATTTAGATTAACAAATGGCGTCAAGGATATATATTGGAAGGAATAAAATCAGATATATAATTGCTGAGCGGTAGATTATAGCAGCCAAATGCATTAAATATTTGACTGAAAATAAAATCGTATACATATATTTCAAGTCTACCACTCATCATCGAAATATAAATAAAAAGTTTTTGCGCAAAAGGAGTTCACTTACACGTTTTTTTCTTCGCTATTTTATCGTACTCTAAGATCTTCCCGGAGAAACTGAGTTCCATCAATTCAATGCAATATTCAGCACTGAATGCGCATGAGCTGGAACGAAGTGGATGTCGATTCTTCTTTATGTCCACTACATATACGATTCATACATCGTTATCTCCATCACAGCCCTTGTACGTTTGTAAGCATTGCCTCTTCGTACCCCACTGTGCCTTTAAACTTTCATGGGACCATATACACTCTTTCATTCCGCTTTCAACGACATCGCTTGTGTAATGATTCCATGGCCTCACTCCTTTTCATATTTTCTCGCTATTTATTCCTCAACAACTTCCTCTCCAAATATTTTTTCTTTCTCTTACTGCCTTTTCGGGTGACACCAACTTGCAAGCTCCGCACCTGCTGTCTCATTTAGACGATTCGCAAGGACATCCCATATGCGCATCTTAATGCATATTTGTTTTTGTCGTCTTGGACGGCCACTGCTACCCGCTACCCTTCCTTCTCCGATGAATATTCGATTTCCATGGCTTTGGTATATAAATATATAAAAAATTTCTCTCCCCATCTTTTTCCTCGCCTCACTGCACCATGTATAGCTTAGCTAAAGACGTGGCGCAGACCTTCGTGGGAAGGAGGGGAGTTAGAAATTTAGGGGGTGGAGTGAAAAGTCGGAGGGAAAGAGAAGTAGGCAATGAGATAGAGAGTGAAGCAGGGGAATCAAGCAACTTCATGAAAAAGGCCGAGGCACACGCACGTAAAGCAAATATTTAAAACCACCCATCGCTGACTTCGCAATGGATCTTATCTTGAGGTCTCATTGTGAGACCGGTCAAAACCGGGCGGTAGGCAGTGGTATTTCATCACTTTTCGAAACACTTGTGTTGACAATAATTACAGAGTTTATCTAATCCTCTATATCTAGATATATATCTATACTCTTCCATCCTCCTCCAACCCCAGCCAACTCGATGTACGTATACCAATACCAGAGCAAAAGTCAAAAGAAAATTTACGTCTGATGAAGGGACGTGATACAGAAAAATCCCCCCAATTGCTAGAGATACATTCAATACTAGAAAATAAAGATTCCTCTTCAATATAGACCCAATTTTGATGAAAGTGAACGTGCATTGGAGATCACTTTTGATTTCATTATTACTGCATGCTCACCGTGGGCAAATTATCCAGTTAGCCCGGTTATAAGTCGTTATCGCCTTTACCGCCAGAGAGGCAAATGCGATTATCCAAGTCTCTATGGGATTAAAGAGAGACAATCTCAATGAGAAACTTATTTAGCTTAATTGTATTCCTATATTGCATCTGAACAAAATATCAAATTTGAATTTTACTCAAAAACTAATTTCTCAAGAAATTCATTTCCATTATTCAAGAAACGGAAGGCCAGTTAGACAGAGAAGTTTCACTTACAAATTTTTGTAGATCATTTTATTTGAAATTATGCCACGGATTTTAGTCCCTGCACAGTCAAATATTTCAGTTCAGTCAATAATCAACATGGCAATAATCTACCTAAGACACGGGAACTACAACTATTACCACAAAAAAACCAAGTAATTTATAAACCAAAGAAAATCTTAATTTCCAAGAGTATTCAAGAGCTTTCAAATCTCGTTTTTGCATGAATCTGAGTAAGGAGCGTAACTAAGGCATGAAATATTTCACGATTTGATTAGAGGATAATTTTTCAGTATAAATAAAGCCTAAACGTATACGACCTTCGTTCAAAATGTATCCATTTATAAAGAAATCGTAGAAGTATATGATTACCAGGGAAATGTAAGGTTTCCACTTGTATTTATCTATATTTACATTTAAATACCTTTCATTTCAGCAATTTACCAAGTATTGTTATACTCAAGCACAAGAAAACACTTTTACTACACATTTTATCTGAACGAGGTAATCAAGTTTCTTATTTCAGAAAATAATTTCGACAGATATATATCGATATACCCATAGCCTTAACCGAATAGAGTTACCAGTTTCGTGCCTATCTATATCTATTTCAGTCTTTCGAAACCTCCCATTCGTGTCTGCATAAAGTTTCAGCTTTGCCCTGTACTCGCATCTAAACGAGAGAGCAGGATTAGAATCTCAGGTTGCACCTTTTTACAATCTCATTTACTTCCTTCCAACCTGAAAACATTTATCTACGGTCTCGAGGGACACACTCGCGAGGGATCAGGCGAGAGACTGTTCACCTCCTCTCAGCCCAGCCTTGCCAGGGGCGTGATGAATTTCAGTAAAGCCCTTCTTCCTTATCGCTCTTAGAACTGAGTACGCAAATAAGTATATATAAAACATTCCTATTCCTGCAACGCCCAGGATGTAAGGCGTGCCAAAGTCCCCAATAAAATACCCCAAGTCCCCAATAAAATACCCAAAGACAATCCTATCTATTTATATAAAAATATAAATCTGTATCTTCTTGTTATGTTTGGCTTGCGTTGCATAGTTTATCTTCGTGTTACGCACGCATCTATTTTTTATTCATCATGTTATCTATGTATTTGTTATGGTGGCCTGACGACAGCTTTAGCGGGTTCCCCGTCGTCCGTTAGGGCAAATGCCGGGCCGAAACCTTCCCCGCAAGAGATACATTTTACTCCACTTAAGTGACAATTTTTCCGCCTGAAGAGGCTAATGCTTTTAGCGGGGCCCATATTTACTGTTCTTTTCTTCTTTTGTTGCTACAATTTGTTGTTTTGTTAAGTTTGGTCTTCCTTTCCTTGAATTTGTAAATGTGTAAATGAACACTAAAAACTGAACTGAACTCCTACAGCTCAACCAACGCAATACGTGTCAAGGGTTTTAGTCTGGCAGCATAAAAATATTTGATCAACAGTTTAGTTTTTTTGATATAGTTCAAAAAGGTGAGTAGATAATATTCATTACTACAACAAAAATAATCCTCAATAACAGAGTAACTATGGGTGGCCATGAAGGAGGTTCTGTGTCCAGGAAAACATCAAAGCATTATCTCTGTTATAAAGGGCTCAAGTTTAAGCGAACTAATTCATAACTTTTATGTGAAAAACATTGATCATAGTGTGTGAATTTGGCATTGTGAGTGATACATGGACCATTACCACCAGGTAAAATTCCCAATATAAAGCAACTGGTTAAATTAATAAATAATGAATATTGGTGTTACACTTTGGGAAGTATATATACATACAGCACATGTTAAAAGGAATAACCACTAATATATAATAGCATGTTCACCAAGTAACATATTCATAAAATAGTATCCCAAGCAAAGGCAAAATGTTTGCAAATGAAGCTTTGGATTACATAAAATAGCTGCGAGCGAAATTTGTTTTAAGTGGAAGGAGGATATTTTATGAGGAGAATTGATTTCGGAACACTTGTAAGAACGAAAAGGTTTCCTAAGTAAACTAAGGAAAATGTGTACTTGGAACTAAAGGAACAAAATGTGTACTTATGAAATATGCGGTTAGATATAGTGAGTTGTCGTGGTAAAAAACATGAGTGTGTGAACGCATTTCGAAGTGGAAAGTACAATTCGTGTACGAAGCTTTTGCCACTGCCAATTTAACTTTCCTATGAACCTTCAGAAAAATCTTCCGACTACCGCATATTTAAAAAATATTACCACTTTGTTCCATTTATATTCCATTCAACTATACAACTATTTTTAAACATATAATATGATAATCCTCATCCCTGTTCCTCATGCCTACATATAATATGCTAAATATTATTACAATATTTAATCACCCCCCTTGTTGATTCAACACGTCATTATCAGCGCAGCGCTGTTCTAATGTATACCCTTTCAATAAAATACATCTACGTACTCCAGTAAACTTTAATAAAAATATATGTCCATTTAATAAATTGATCAAAGTTCAGAATTCTCTCAAACTTTATATGGTATTTTGAAAAAATTGCCAATTTTTTCCGACGTAAAACTACTCTAGTTTGAGTAGTTTTATCATCAAGGGGATAAAGATTTTTAATTCTACTTTATTATTTGTTAAACCAATAGCAGAAATATAGGTGTAACAAAACTTGGTGGCACTCGCTCGAACAAAAAGTGACGCCAGTGAGAATAGAGCATACAAGAGAATAGGGATAAAAGTGCTTAGGTGCTCTCTAGTAGTCCCCAACTAAGCTCTTCGGTAACTTTGCCCGCTCATCAACACTTAATTCGTCCTCAGTGACTTAAAACTCTCCGCTGGGGATTGCCATCAAGTTTCGCTATACCTACCTGTACTACCATGCAAAAAACAAAAATCAGTCAGTTTAAACAGTGCAGAAAGTGACGAAGCATTTTCAATTTTCCCTGCAGCACCAGGTTTTAAATCAAAATTTTTCTATTTTTCTTCTCCAATTTCGTCCTTCCAGGAAAAATAACAATTTCAATAGGTCAAGTGCTTGGTAGGTTCTTTGGTCAACTTCCGACGGAAATCAGTGGAGACGCTGAGGAATGTTATATTCCTTCTCCTCTCAATCCTCACTTCGTTCAACTCAGAATGGAAATATTATATATAAAACGCCTTTCGTCTTTATACCATACAAGGAATACCATTTAATACAAATAATTTAGTGGTTTACGCTCGCGTCTCGTACTTTAAGAGAGCTAATAGGATTTTCCAGACGTGATCCAGACAAACGGACTGAGAAATGTTAAATATGACAACTGTTTACTATGCCTTCATCTTATATGCTGTTCCAATGTTAAAAATTTACTTTTACTTAACTCCAATATAAATTACTACCTAATTTTTGCTGCTGTTACATTATAAATCTGGTAAACAATATGAGTCCTTCCTGCTAATTTAAATAATACTAAACTTCCCCACAAAGTGAGAAAATTATCGATTTTGACGTGCTATAAACCAATATTCGGGTGTTTGGTCATATTTGGCACCCTAGTTTTCCATATTAATCTATAATTGCTTAGCTCACTTAATCATCAAAAGTCAATTCCGATGTTGTTGATGTGAAACACCGAAAGCAGAGAGTAAAATATCATCCATGTAATAGTGTAGGAAATTACAAATTATGCTGTATTTTTGTTACAAGACCAGATCTAAAATCTTAGGATGAATAATTTGCCATACCATTTCCTTATATTTTCCTCCTAAGATAAAAAATAGCTATATACTAAAATTAGGGCATTATAACGTTTCTTCTAATCTTAGTTTTTGCAATATATTTGAGTTTTTGGACCGAAATGCGTCAATATTTGCAATACTTCATCAGGTTATTACTCTTCACTCACCTTAACCAGTAATTCATTTTCGTGGAAACCGTCGTATGAGCATAAAATGGGATATTATGCCCGAGAAACAATAAAATAGAGAATTTTTCAATAAAAAAGAATAACAGAGATATTTTATCTGGAAAATTTTCCACCACGGCCTTTCCATATGTGGTAAATAATTTCTGCATAGTGTTATTACTTTTGCATGTTACATGCACCAACTTATATCCTGTTCCCGTTGAAATTCAATGGGCCTCATCTTATAGTTTGAAATAAAACGCTCCCTGCGTTTAGACCATTAATTATGAAAAATCCTTTGTTACAAGCTCGGATCTCGTACTGCAAGGGAGTCGATACAATTGTCGCGTGATGGGATGGTGGTTGTCATCCAAATTCCTAGCCGATTTTTCTTGTTTATCTCTCTTATTTCGTATTCGCGTCTTCCGAACCTAGCATGCCCCTCCTCCGTTGGAAATCACGCACTCCGCCCGTCTGTAGCATCTCCTCAAAACCCCTCAATATTCCATCCACTGGGTCTTATTCACCACGCATTCCCCCGCCCTACATTGCTTCCAGAACATCCCCGAGGCATGCTCTTCATTTATTATTTCTTTGCCCTCGTTCTCTCCTTAACCTCCCCATACCTCCAGTTCGAAGCTGTGCCCTCCCTTGCTTTCAACGATGCACTACATTTTCATCGGTTCTCTCTCTATCTTTGTTCTTGTTTTTCGTATTCGGTAAATTTTTCTCTATCTCTCTCATTCCCTCCAAATTTATGAACTTATTTTTTACAAGGTTATTTCTGGTTACTATCTCTGCGGTAGTGCATTCTCCGTTGTTGCCTTTTCAAGGGGGCTTCAAATATGAAAGTTAATTCTAATACATTAGATTTTGAATTCCCTTGCAAGTGGCAATTCGATGCGTTACCACGTAATTCTATGGTAGTAGAGGTAGATGCTGCTAATCCATTACACAGAAAATAGACTGGTAATATGAGTGGGAATTAACATGTACAGAAGGAGCCTATTTTCCAGGGGGATGTGTTACTGCACATGTGCAAATATTTTTATTTACCTAACTATGTTCTTAATTCTATAATTACTTTAATATAAAACCTACTAGTTTTCAAGTAATGAATGATAACAATTTTAACAATTCTTATATTTGACACACTTCAATAAAGAAATACTTATTTAAAATAGTTAAAACAACATTTTTTAATTCAACAATTCCCTGTGCTACTCGATGTGCTAACGAAATAATTGCCAAAAGAAGATTTTCCATATTTCCACGTTCGTTACATACTTCCATAATTCATCTCTTTGGGAAAACTTGAAGTAATGCGAAATGAGAACGATGCCCTTATTGTATGGGATATATTGCTTTACTCTATATACTTCATTTATATATCGCTATATAGGAGGTATTGCTATACTATTTTTCAAGATATTTGCCAAAAATAGAAGGCATTTTCCATAGGATTCGGTAGGACTATGCACTCCAGGGAAAATTTCTGATGCTTAGATCGTGTATTAGTAGTGCATATGCATTCTCAAGAATATTTTTAATAAATTAAGTGATAGCTGTAGAACTTCAAAATTCCAAAAAGCATTTAAAGTTGTTTTCAGCGCTTGGCGAGAAACACATTAAAATAGGCAAGTGCTGAAATATTTATGATTACTTAATTAATGAGACAATCAGTTTTATAGCATTAAGTTTTACATGCATTTAAATGTTTATTTATTCCTTCTTAAAAATGCTTACATTTAAACAACAAATGCAAAAAAGTTCTTTTATATTACCTGAGAAAATATATGACACGTAATAAGTACCTTACGTTTGTCTCAGTTGATTGCTTGAGGTTAATTTTTCACAATTCTGTGGAATGCCATTGGATTGAAGTGGTAAATCGTTTAATTTATTTTGCGGTTTATTTGTGATCTGTGTCGTTTTAGACCTTTCAGCATTAACCTTAACTTTTGGACAGTAATCAGACTAATTTCCCACCAAAATGTGTTTTTGTTATTTCACAGCAATGGTTTTCGTCTTCTATATTTATTGTAAGTTCAATATTGTGTCATTTGTGACGCTTTCAGGGAGTTCAGGCGTATTTTTCTGTTACCAATTCAAAATAGCTTGAGTATAGCAAAAATGTCATAATGTCTAGTGAAATAATTTATTGAATATTGTGTCATTTGTGACGCTTTCAGGGAGTTCAGGCGTATTTTTCTGTTACCAATTCAAAATAGCTTGAGTATAGCAAAAATGTCATAATGTCTAGTGAAATTTATTAGGTGATGGAATTTTTGTCCATGTATTTTCCATTGTAATTCCTCGTAAGGTCCAAAATTATTTGAACTGCCGTTTCCGAGCCCATTATTTTTACAAATGTTTGTAAGTCATTCTCTGTTGGGGTATAATGCAAAATTTACATATGTACCAACATTTTGTTTGCTTAAGAATCCGCCTACATTTTCCACACTGCACTGAAATGGAGGACCAAAACCCATCTTGGTAGGAATTTTTGCATTTGATAAGCAATTGGCAGCTGGCGGGGAATGAAACGAATAAAATGATTTATTACCGTTTTTGCTAGTAAATACTATTGGTGTATGGTACAGTGATAGATAGCTTGGGTTATGAACCGCAGAAAATATCGTCTGAATTTGACATAGCATTAGGAAGATGGAAAGAAAGAAAAATTAATTCACAGCCTCTTAAAATTAAACCAAAAGAGGCATATAACGAACAAATACCTAGCACCGTAAATCCGTTTAATGCTTATATAAAACTCTCAAATTCTCCGAAACTTGCTACTCATGCAAGTTCTGCTTCCAATTTTTAAATCATTTGGATTTAACGTATGCCTATGTCTACTCTTAATATGGTACCCACAATTATCTGGAAAACTCTGTATTAAGTAATTTTAATGGTCACAATTTAACGAGGTATTTGTTGTTTACGAACAGTGATAGGCAAATAATGTATCTTACACAACAACAGCCATTAGTAACCAAGCGAGGGTACAACACTTTAATTTGCATTTCCAATTTACTCATGTCGGCACTTATAACTTTTCAAAGCTAAACCGTCACATACAGATAAAATTCTTGTAATTTGAAATTCCAAGAGCATCTTAAAGAGAGAAAAACACTGATGAAGTGTTCACTTCTTTATTAAAAACCGTCCAAGTTCTTGGAAAACTTCGCCATAACCTCCCTGATTAAGGTAGATTATGCCGAAACATCAGTTCGCGCTCCATAAAGAGGTTAGTTTTTGTTGGTCACTCTTGAAAATAGATACACATTAGTTTCACTAAGATAGTGCCAATAATTTTTCAAGCAATAGTTTCAACGTGTGAATTTTTACCACCAAGTGCGTCATCATTGTGGTCTTGAAAAGAGTTTCAAATGACTGTACATGTTAATTTTTATGTTTGAATAGCATATTTTATGTCAAAAAGTAGTCACACTCAGAGATCTGATGAGCCCTATTTTACAATAGTCATCATCAAAGAGCTCAGAAACGCTTCTTTTAACATATATTTACCCTATTAAAAAATGACACTATTTTAAGCCTTTTAGAATCACTGTCACCATACTTTTGTTTGTTTTCCATTCTTTTTTCTTCAATATGGCCTCATTATGAGTTTCATCCAAATTTCTCCATTCCTTCAACTTCGTCCCCCCATCCAACTGCTTTCGCAGCCTTTATCTTTTATAGCATCCTAGCAACATTATTCCTTCTCCTTCCCTAGCAAACAACCTTCCTTAGCTCACCCTCCCCTTTTCACCTCCTTTAGAAGTGCCTTTTCTGAACCCCCACCACACTTCTTCTTTTTATTCCCTACTCTACTTTCCTCCCCTAACCTTCTCTCCCTCTCTCGCCCCCTTCTGAATAAGACCCCTCCGGGAAACGTGAATCTCCACCAAGCCGAGATATCCGAGATTCCAGGAAACATTTATTCCTTCTTCTTCTTTTCACGTGTACGGTGGACCCAATCCTCATCTACTCTGTTTTATTTAAATTTGTATTTATAGTAAAAACCACACGTGTGGTCCCACATGACATCAGTCAACTAGACTAAAAAAGGATTGTGAGGAATATTCACATGTAATATATTTAACGAATTAGGATCGCTTCAGAGTTAGCAAAGAGTCGCACTTTAAACAACTTCAGATTTTTTTCTAATGCAGACAAAATTTTTCTGCAAATTGTTTGGGGTGTACTTAGCTTTCTCATTTCAAAATCACTCGAACACGAGTGATTAGATTTTACGCTGAAATCCGTTCTTACAAAAAATAAATAATTATTTATAGAGCATCCAACGTAAAAACTTCAATATGAAAATTAAATAAGTAAATAAATTAATATAATTAAAAAGTAAAACAAACAAGATATTAATGTCTTTTTACTGCATAAAATTCGTCTTCTATGTTTTGGAAGTAGACTTCAATGTAGCTTACCCCTATATTTTCCAGTAAAAGTCACGGTTTCTATTAATAGTGATGTAGTTATATTCCTTAAACGAAGTGCGTATTTTTAATTTTAGTGAGATTAAATAACAAGATCATAATTCTGATGAAATTATGACGGAATAAAATACATTCATAAATAGCAGGTGGAAGAAAATATCCAAATGTAGAGGAATATTTTAAGGCTCTAATAAAATTTTATGGCCCCGGTGGGAGTAATGGATGAGAAACGATTGCAAACAGAATTTTTAAACATTGTATTGACGTTATTACAAAGAGACTTTCATTTGGAATCATTTGATTCTTACGTACTATGGCTGTTAGTCCAAAATTCTTAAGCTCTTTTTTCTCAATTTGCATCGCTCTTTTCGCATGAATCAGGAGCCCAATCCTGGCCCTGAACAAATAAGTATCCCTACTAAACTCTATTACTTTGGACTTCTTCGAAAAGGCCCATCCTTTCCCACCCACTACGTTTTTAAAGTTCTTAATTTGTTTTTCTCTCAGACCAACTCGCTACTCCAGCACTCCAAAATCCACATCCACGAAAGGCAGAACTTTTATTATTTTTTTTCCTTAGAAAAGTATTTCTCTTCATAAACTCCAACGTCATGGTGTTTCCTTGAAGTTCCTTCCATTTTTTAATTTCTATTTTGAAAACTTAGTATGAGCGTGTATTACATGATTGCTTTTATATACTTATATTATATTCGGTGCTATTGATGTTAAAGCTATTCATACTATGAGAAAAAAAACGAACTCCAATGGAAGTAATTTGGTTTTTGATTGTA
The DNA here is from genome assembly GCA_963573305.1 of Pyrrhosoma nymphula. Lineage (NCBI taxonomy): Eukaryota > Metazoa > Arthropoda > Insecta > Odonata > Coenagrionidae > Pyrrhosoma > Pyrrhosoma nymphula. The sequence goes on along the minus strand of OY754337.1, from coordinate 42,138,249 downwards.
AATAGCGCTACGGCAGTCGCTGAAGAGCTGCTAATGCTGGATGTTGAGATCATATCATAAAATTAAATTATTCTGTTCACAAATATTTTTAATCTAATATAATCTTTTAAACTTGTCATTAATTATGCCTCATAATTACATATTCCTATCAGAATTGGGAAGAGATAAATTTTGAAGAATAATTGCGCATTAGTTTTTCATTATAGGTTTCATAAAATATCAGAGACACACATAACAGCCACTTTTTAGTAAGAATGAATGACTAAATTAGTGTTCTAATCAATCGAATGCAAGTTACCCGTTATAATTGATCATATGCAAGACTTAACACGAATTTGATGATAACCAGGCAGTCATTCGAGTTTGAAACTCGAATCACAAATAGAAACAGCAAAATAAATTCTTTAAGCAGGAAATAATATCCAGGGCTGATTATTTGGAAACATTTATAGTACATATTAGGTTCAAATCCATGAGAGTACTACACCAACTAAAATAGTTTAACCATATGTGAATGGCAAAACCTTTTTAGACTCATTGTTAAATGAGTACATTTGTACGAGACGGAGTCTTGTTTTATGTGATAAAGGTGGTAGCTTGCAGGCGCATTTAACTCTTTCGCTCCATAGGAATATACATATTCTCTCTTAGAATGCTCATGCCTAATTTTTGAGTTTTCTTTTTCTTTGAGGAAAAATGTTCAGAAGTTTATAACAAAATTCAATTGCACAATTAAAAAAACAATGATAAAGATAAACAAAGATAAACAATGTCAGTTTTTTTTAATTAAAGTTTTACCAAAAGAAAATTAGTATGAGCTATTGTGTATCGGCACGACGAGTGTTTTAAATTGACCTAAGGAAACAAATGTATCAAAACATTGAACGTCTAAAGGTATGATGTAATAAACGATATCGATCGATAAGATGTAAAAACTACTCATCAAAAGAAAGGGAAACAAATTATGACACTTCCAAAAGATTTTCAGGGTTGGAAAAAGTTTTAATTAATGCTGAAATAGCTATAATAAGATGATGAATAAAAAGATCATTGACGTTTTGTGAATATACTGCAGTTGTAAAAACACCAAAACTTTAGTGAACATAAAACAGATGGATCACAGATGAACCTCGCATGTAAATAAATATAATGAAGAAATTTAAGAATGATAATGTCGGGAAAGTAAAAGCTATGTCTTGTTTAATTATAATCAGTTTTTAGGAGGTTTTAACAATAAACTCTTGAGTAGGCTTATATATAGTTTATCTAACTATTATTGTCGAGTTTACAAGATGCAGCATATTGAAAATTAATTTTCTTGTGAAATGAAGGAGATGTGACTAAACGAATGCAAAAAATAACTTACGTTACACCTCTAGACGTGGTTTGCTTGTAGCAGTAGAATCAGATTACTTTCTTACCTGTAGAGAATAAAAGGGAAATATCAGATGACGCTATTTGAGCATTCATTAATGGTGATAAAAGGTTTTTCACCTTCAGGTCACAAAGGTCACAATTTCAACCTGATATAGTTGTAGCAATTTGGAGTATTCTAAAACATTAACTGTGAAGTGAGAATAAGGAATCCCTCACAGTCACTGTACTTAAATAATTCAAGCCAAGAAATAATGGCAAATAAATTCAACGCCCATAAATTATTCATCTCCCTATAACAAACCTTGCAACAGATACATCGATTCTCCTTCTGAAATCACCAACTGATCACATAGATGAAATGAGGTACAGAGCACGCAATAGGCTTGAAGACGGTTTATTCAAGGTCAATCTTCTAACTCACTGACGGAGATTTATCGGAATGAAAGAGAGCGATAAACCGGTCAATCCCATGTTTTTATAAGGGGATCAAAGGATACGATATCCACTTCCACATTCAGGGAACGAAGGTGATAGAATTATAAAAAGGCTGTCGACGAAAGAAAACCAGACGACGTAGCTCAGAGCACGAGAAACGGAAGTACCTATTTGAAATTGATTTTGCCCTTCTTTAAGGTTTCAAATGATAAATGAATATAATACTACCCCTTCGTACATTTTTGGTTAAAATATAACAAAAAAAATAATAACTTTTGTTTTATGATACAACTTCTAAAATTAACTATAGCTAGCTTTCTCATTTTTTAGAACATCAAGGATTATTAAAGAAGATAAAGCATCAAACTATTGTCAATTTAAACGTACCGCCAATTCCAAAGAAGACAGTACCATATAAAATCGCATGTTTTAATGGTCTGCAAATAATGACTTTTTGAGTACACATATCCACCTAACTCACTAGGTAGTACTTCTAGGACTACAACTTGGTGTGCGTTAACTTTGGCATATTCTGAAACAAATTACTTTGACGAAACACAGTTCGTTATAAAATTTTTAAAGAGTAAATAATGTGTTTCATATTATTGTTTCCCGAGATAAGCGTAACTCTCTAATCCTATCCCAATATTTATAAAAACACCTCGAAAAAGGGAAGATTCATACAAATAATTCATTTGCCATTTTCAAAATACACAAAAGTATTATTTGCCTTGCTAATTGAAGTTCAATGTCCATGAAGGCCTCTCGCCTCTTATACATAGGCAGGTAATTGCTTAAGATCCACTCCATATAAATGGATTACATTCCGAGTCAAGTTCCTGAAACGGTCACGTATAAATCAAGTATCCATCATCGTTTTTGTTCGGCAGTATTCTTTCAATAGAGCCTGATTGGTATATAAATACGTGATAGGATGAAATAAATTGTGCCACATTGGAATAAACTTGCAAGGAATTTACAGCATAAACTCTGGATAAATAAGGCTTTGGAAATTCTCAAAAATGGGAGTTTTTACAATACATTTAATAAAAGATTCCACAAAAAATAGCTCTCAAAGAAGAGATATTCATGGAATACGCAGTGTAGAACATTATACAACGAACCTTTGACGATTATTTAAGAAATAACTTTTTCGATACTGTGTACTTTCTCGAGAGAAAATAATGTTATCTGTTTGAATCCATGCTTAATGGCACCTAAAAAATAAACCAGAATTCCAGTTATCGATACTAATACGGAAAATGAATCCCTCTTTCAATAAGTCAATAAAAGTTTATTGCAGTGGTGATCGCCTTACGAAATCCAGAGATAACTATGAAATCAACGGTGTCAGGCGAGATTTGGTGGAACGTCATATCAAAAAAGAAGGTAATCGATATAGTACGTCCACTTTTATTTAAAATTTCACAAAACGTGTTTCGGCTCTTTTCAATAATCCATCCTCAGGTACAATAACATTCCAGTTTTGCAGTTAGTATATATACACATCAAATGCAACAGAAGGGGGGTAAGGGAAAAGAAAGGCACAATTCCCTGTCTTCCTTTCCCCTCCACCCCTTCTGTTGGATTTGATGCGTATGTATACTAACCGCAAAACTGGAATGTTATTGTTCCAGAGGATGGCTTAGTGAAAAGAGCCGAAACACGTTTTGTGAATTTTAAATAAAAGTGGGCTTACGATATCGATTACTTTCTTTACAGAGATAACTAACTGTTGCCACTAAAACAATATTATAGATTTTTTAAGAAGAAACTTTTTTTATCAAATAAACTATTGCTGGTACCAATTACTCCCATGTTTCAGGTTTCCCATGTCTCTAGGTCTCTTTTTTATCTAAAAATCTTCTCTCACAATATAAGCTATAAATTTACGCATTTTACGAGTGATTTCTTACCGAAGAATAATGTACACATTAAAATCCGTTTTCAATCATTGATTTAACATTAAAATAAGAATATCGATTAGAATCGATTAAAAGATCCTAAAGTTCTCACAGGCTTACCAAAATGAAATGATTCTTCAATACCACTGGATTATTTCAAGGTTTAAATCTTCCGTACATTTTCATAAGATTTTCAAAAGCCATCCCCCTTTCGACAGACATTGCCCATTAAATTTCACTTTCCGTTCTTCCAACCATTAACAAGGAAAAGTGGTTCAGATTTTTCGGATTACCTTGGGGCAGGGAAATTCCACGGCTTTCGCATATAACTTAAAAGTGAAAATTAACTTGATTAAATATTTTTCCCTACCCCATTCTTTAGGAACCTCAAATTATGGTGAACTAAGGGGATTTTAGTGAATATTTTTTTTCCTCTCTCAGGATGGGCTTAGCAAGGATGCCTAACTTTTTCCCCTTTCTAATCTTTAATCAATATTCCATTAGAGGAATTGAAGCAGCCGATTTGATGGAGCTTGGATGGACTTTGGGTTGAAAAATACCTTTTTTGGAGAAGCCAAAAATATGAATGATAAGGGATAAACGTATCAATGGGCGATATATAAAAACCTTTCGGAGATTTGAGGGAAACATACACACACGACTGATTTTGAATTATAATCGCACCAGAATTAAAATCAAAATGATTGGTCAACTTTGACCCTAAAGAAAGGACGGGCAGAAATTCTATTAAAGACTATACAAATCAATGGAAAATAAGTTATTTGAGGGCCAACTCAGAGAAAATTACAGGCTAAAACCACAGTACCTACCAAGGAAAACTATAAACCTTGCTAATGCTTCCAGCAATATAATATGCTATTGTTTCTATATGATAAATTAAGTAGCTTAATGAGCAGAAGTGGTGATAATATTATAATTCCGTGATTTTCCATACCAAATTTTCTATTTTAAGACATTTCATGTGCAATCCATTGCTACTAACTGATTATTGTAGAATAAAATTGATACGAAAATCGCAACTAGTTTGAGAGTGACTGTTTTATTGAAAAGCAGCGTTAAAGATTGTATGAGAGGGAACTTAAAATAAAAATTTTCATTTAAAACAAGAAAAAGAACTGCCGTTTAGAGCCAAAATTACCGTACAACATGTAATTACATTAGCAACTAACTTATACTAAATAAATGCTTCATTTTCATTTTATATTCCAGGTTGAATGCAGATATCGCCCTGCCAAACATGCCAAACCTTTCTCTAACAGCAAATTAATTTTACGAATGCCGTTTTGATGAAATCAATAATAAGTGAACTACATGATAATATTATACAACTAGTAGGTATTGAATCAGCCTTGAGGTGCAACATTTTTCGCATTCGAATCAATTTTATCTTCTGAAAGAACAAAAAAATTCAATTTTATTTTATTAAATTAAATTATTGAGTATTAAATTTAAATTTCCAACTTTTTGCAAAACATATATTTCACATGGAACAAAGGTAGCTGAGGGTGGGGTTACTGGAAGTGCTGATATATTTTTAATCGCTCTGTAGTGACAAAAAAAATATTACAAGTTATTTCATTCCAAAGATTAGGGACCTTTCTTGGCAATCATTACACGATATTCCTCATTTAGTAAATAGATACTGAATAGTGGGGCACTATACTACATGCAACCTTGGGAGTAAAATAATGTCAAAAAACTATCGTATTTTTCAATCTGTGATGTCTTAAGAAACATAAGCATATAAAATTATGTCCATTAGAAGATGAGAGATCAATATTTGCATTAATATCGCGATATTACTATTTTAGGAAACAAACTGAAAAGGCCCACTAACACAAAAGGCCCACAAAATTGTACACTATTATTCCTCTACTTAAAGTCAAATATGAAAAATGTCTCCTAAAGATCAATGGAGGGTGGAGCTCTGTGAGAAACCCCTAAAAATATCATCCTAAGGCAAGAATTTCCTTTAAGTTTTCACAAATCTTTGCAGCAAAGCATTTAAAAATACTTTTTTAAATGTTGTTTCGCAGGTAGTTTTTAATTCACCAAACTTGAAAAATGCCTCAGTTCTTTTCAACTCCTATGTATCCTTTTTTTTAAATAAACTAACACCAATGTTGTATATGCGTCAAACTCAAGAAACGACTAGATAAATATAAATGGTGTACAGCGACCCTCTCAGCCGAGGTAATGAGCAGCCTTTATGCTGTTTCCAAACATACTCAAACTGAAAGGTTACCGCTTCGATGCGGTGGCGTATCTAGGAATTACCTTGGCGGGGGGGGGGGGGGGGGGGGGGGGGGTGACGAACATAGGTTCTGGGGAAAACGTATGCATTTGTAACTTGAAAACTCTATTTTCACGTATTTATAAGTTTCTACAGTGACTTTTAACTTTCGTTTAAATAACATTCAGCTTTTAAATAACATGAATAGCAAAGTTATATTGATGTTGCTAAGAGTATACTTAGTACTCATAGATATAATATGTGTCCTGACTCCATAAATAGTTTTTCTTAGGCCCATTCCCCCAGTAAAAAAGCTGTGGGTATGATAAGGATAAGTGTGCTTTTTTGGCTTAAGGCTACATAGCCACGTTAACTGAATTAAATTCTTAAATTTTATGCATCAATTCAGGATTTATAAGTTGAATTAGTAAAATATAAAAGCTGCTCTTCTAAAATATGTTTCTGAAGTGTTGTGAGGTGAATTTTCCCGAGGTGTTTGGCTGTTAAATATTTTAGGAACTTTAATCGGAATATCTCCCTTAAGGTTTATAGTTTGAATTCTCCCAAATATGTCTGACAATTCTGCCTCAGCGTTGTCCCTGGTTTTCTGGATTCCATTGACAGTATGTTCAACGTAAGTGGCAGCACTGGAAAAATCAATTTTTTCTCTCTAAATATATAGTTAGAGGCAAGGCGTATGGAAAGAAGTATAAATACTATAAATAAGGCAATGAGAAAATCACATTTGGAAATGGCAGAGTGCATCAAATTGGAGTTAGTTGCGGTATCATTATCAGTCCAAGAGCTCTTAAAATAGCATCTTACAGCTCACAATACACGTTAAGATCATCGTTATGTTGTATCCAGCGAGTAGAACTCAAATACTTAAGTTTTTTGGAACAGTTTTCAGAGAATTTAATTAAAGCCACTTGGCGCTTTAGTGTGTTAAAAAATCGTGAAATTTTCCTAAAGTGTCCATGCAATGTTTTATCAACGTTGAAGAAGAAGAATCAGAAATGGTTAATATGAGAGAGTGCCGCTGCTGCAATGAACATAGAGAGCATTGGGATTTTCGTTTTTCATGAATTTCTAAACGCCATTAGATATATACGCCGGTCATTGCAGAGGCACCGTCATAACCTTGTCCATTAATATAATCTGTATTAACACCGATTTCTCTCAGTTTTCCTATAATCACATCATCTATTCCTTTGCCAGTCAAGTCATTTATAGGCTCAAATTGTAAAAAATCTTCCCGTAAAGAGTCTAATCCTGCGAAGTCTCAGATTCAACATATCTTCATAATTCATCATAACGGGTAAGATGGTTTACGCTTCTTTTCCATAGCGCTGAAACAAGTTAGACTAAACTCTCACCCCGCCGAACGAAAACATATTCATGATAGAAGATAGCACACCGCTCGAGCCCGGTGCATGCGTAGACCGTGGTACCGGGTCAGTCCAATGTATCTACGAAGCGGAGTTAGGTTACAGGTTCGTCAGCTCAGAGTAATAACTGTCTTAACATTGAAAACTAATATTATTCGATACGTGTACTCAGAATTATACGTTTGTTTCTACAGTAATCTGTTGGTGTTATGACTTTGAAAATTTCTTATTTTCAACGTAATTATGGAATCCCGTCCCGTTCGCCCGCCCGTAAATACACTCCTGCTTCGTTGTCAACTATAAATGACACTTTGACCAGAATCTAAAATATCTAGTTAACGTTATGTCCAAGATGGTCAAGCTTTCTCGTTAATTTGATGTAAAATGAGAGCCTGGGGTTTGTATATATTTCAGACTGCCGGTAAGTTAGCGTAAGCGTTATCGCTGGAAAAAACGTTTTACCTTAGGTTTTTATAAAGAAAATAATATTTAACAAGAGAATATTACATTGAACCATAAGGAGCACAACTGGGCCATAAGCCTATCGCTGATAAGCAAATGAACGAAGCGAAAACGTTTCCCTAGATTGTAAATCCCCTATGCATCTATGGAGGAAATACATTTCCTCGCAGTACCAACTATTTATGCTCTTCAAAGGAGGCCCTCATCAACCCTATTGCAATCCATTTTTGCGAAAATGGGCTTAAGTATGAAGGTGGTATGGTATGTAAGCGGGTCAGGAGAGCCATAGTCACAGTAGCAAAAGCAATCAGGGCAATGAATTCCTCGACCCCTTCCCTTGCCTCGAATCGAGGAGAAAACAAGCGACTCTGAGGGACTACAAGGGCAGCAAGGACAAGAGGGAATTCGATAATGAAAAGGAATGTCTGTCCCAGCGAAGGAGATGCCACCGTCCGAAACTGCGAAGAAAGACAAAACCCCTAAATAACACACCACTGTGGAGTGTCCGCACACAACTCTAAGTGCCAAATTAAGGTCATGCGGCCTGGACGGTCGGGGAAATGGGAAATATCGGTTGGGAGGATAGAATCCACAGAAGTAGGCATGAGAGATTCATAAAAATATATCGATGCATCAGTAAACATTATGCTGAAACCACGATTGCTAATAGCTAAATTTAAAAATGTATATAAATTCATCTATCAGCAACGATTAATCTGAAGTTGATGAATGGATTAATGATTTATTTTTCAAAAATTTAATTAAACGTTAATTACGCATGCATATTTCAATGGTTCACCTATGTCTCAATGTATCGACATTGAAACATAGTTCAATACATTGAAAAATGGGTATTAAATTAATTTATATTGATTCTTTGGAAAATTATAAATCTTCTCTCCCTTCTTCACGTTCCGATTACACAACATATCGCCTGTGAATACAATTCATATGACGATCTCTACCATAGTTGCTATATCATTAAAAGTAACAGAGTGCCGATCTTGCCTCCATTTGTCCATATTTTCTGATATTTCTTTTTATTTTATTCACTGAGTGCCTTATCAATGAACACGTTGAAATTCGCTTGTGAAAGATCACTTCCTTGCCGTTTTACATTCTTCATTTTGCTTCCACCGCAGTTAAACAGAACAAACTGTTTTTCATGCAGCTCATCAATGTAAATAGATATGGCAGGATAGTTCAAAATATAACTACAATTTAAAAATATTTTATCGATTATCCGGTATTCTTAAAATAATATTACTGAGGCATCTGTATCAATGTCTATTTGAAGCTGTCATAAAATATTTATTTGTCAATTCGAAATTGTCAAAACATTTGTAAACGCACTGCCAAGTAAAATGAAAGAATACAGAAGTTGAAGTAAGGATAATTCACATCAGATAAAGTAAATCGCAAATAGAGAATTTAAATAACTTATTGCATTCATATATGTAAGACGTAAAATTTATTACTTAATGAGAGTTGTTATTGACCACTAATTTATATTAAATGTTTTATGGAGAATTGGTCATTAAAAAATAAATCACTTTTCTTCTCTCGCCAAAGTTTCAAGACTTTATTGTTTCATCTTCAGGGCTAACCACAGTAACATTTTATGAAAGTATTAACAATTGTTTTTTAATACAAACGATTGAAAAAAATATATATAAACATAGCAATACCCTAGATGGAACACTTCGACAACCAATTCAGACAGTTTTGTTAATATATGGTTATGTTTTAATATTTACATTAAATGTTACTGAGGTTAGCCCTGAAGATGTAACAATAGAGTTTTGAAACGTATGTGAGAGAAGAAAAGTGATTTTTTTTAAATGATCAATTCTCCATAAAAAAATTAATTAAAATACATAATAGTTTCATTCAAGAAATAAGCATGATAAAAAGCATGTGATGTTGAGGATAAGAATTGGAGATCTTATTGACATTGAAACACAAAATGTTCCGACATAAACATAACAACTTCGCAAAAATAAACCAATGCACCATTATGCCGATATATTCCTTCCATACCTCTCTATCATGCAGTGACAGGGCCATTGGGATAGATGATAATCCCCACTGACACGGAAAAAATGCATTGGTAATCAGAGAATTGAGAATAATGTCGATGTTACTGGTAAAATGGCCTCACTATGTTACAATTTATCATAAAACTACGCGGCATGTTTTTATATATCGATATATACCACCCAGCCCTATCTACCAGGCAGCGGTATGACGTGTTGTATGACTGATATATCCCCAGCAGAGAACCACTTGAACGATGATCTCGAGGCCACTACTCTTTGAGTGCGAATGACGGAAAAGAGGTCTCTCCCACTCCTAACTGCACACTAACAACGAAAAATGGCCGTGGCATATAGCGATCTGTCGTCTTTTCCTCGTCTCCTTTCCTATTCTCGATCCAACTTTTCACTAGCTCTTTTTCTTAGAGCTGTCTCTTTACTTCTCCATTTCGCCGCACTTCATTCTTTCCCCATTCTCTGCTTTCTGTCATCTCGAATCCTTCTTCCATGAACCGTTTCCCATCTACCCCCATTCCCTCTTCTTTCATCTTTAAGGAGAGACCCACTCTGTCTGCATCTCTCTGATTTCGCCGCGTCAGTTCTCGTGAGGATGGATTCCTGACTCTCATTCAAACCACTGCCACGAGCGTAAGGATCGGGAAGAAATGGAGACCATGTTATCGAAGGACATAAACTGATGTCAACATCACAAACATCTTCTGCTTGGCAGAATTAAGGTTTTCGGTGGCATTGAAAACCCCCTGAATGGAATACACCACAGTTATGGGATTTTCCATCCGTAAAATAAATGTTTTTGCAAGGAAATACTATGAATCTCGTTAAAATAATTGCTGTAAAGAAAATAAGTCTTTCTTGCAGCTGAATACGCAATTTTGATAAAACGCCAATCCATTTTTGATAACAGGTTAGTACACCTTGAAGAAGACTATAACTCCATCATAAGCTCCGCTTCAATCACAAGAAATACTCTAGCAAGTGCAAGGATAGTAATGAAAACTGAATAAATCTCCCAGTGGTATTTTATTGGATGAGTACGAATAAAATACCTTCATGATTTAAAAAAATCCTCATAAATAATGAATGGAAATAAAATCGTGTAAATAGTCTTTCGAAGTCTCTTATGAAATTTAATGAAAAAGTGAATACAAAAAAAGGAATTGATTAAAAATAGCTAGAGTTAAAATCAGGAAAGTAATTGTTCTTGTTATGAAATTATATAGGAAGCCTATAATTTGTAACGTCGGGAATGGTAATCCACTGAGTTGTTTACACGATTGAATTCGAGCACCGCGTTTTGTCAGTTAGTCATTTATCTCAAGTCATTCGTATACCCAAAGTGAATAAATTACAGCGGATTCGTTAGTCGTATTCATTTATTTTTGCTTGAAGCCTAATACTTTGCAGGTATCTCACTGCACATTACGGCAATACTCATGCATTGCTATGGATTTCTCCGTCATTCATTCTAGTGAAATTGAAATTCCCATTATAAATTCGACAGATGAGAATTATTTTAAAAATGAAGATGCTTCTTTAGCATTGACGTTTAAGGAGTTTTCTACCACATCTGACGTCAAACGCTTGCAGCTACAAAAAAGACAAATGTCTTCACCCAGAACGTCTCCATTAAGAAGTTTTACAAATCTTATTTGACCTAAACTACTGATATTTACATCATAAAATGAAAAGAGGTCGAGAAAACAAATCATATGAACGTCTCTATTATATACATGCTCGAAGGATAGTTCCCATTATTTCAGAAAGTGTTGCTCAGGATTATTAGGGTTTCTAGAGGCAAACCTGGTCCATTGAGAGTCCATCCATATTCCAGGTCTATTGAGATATTATCCAGGAAATATTCTCTTTCTAGTCCAAATCTGTTTTCATAAATATAGAAGTACGATCGTATATGTACACTGTCAGTAGATTTGTATATTTAGAGTTTTAGTACCTTGGCTTAATGAAGCAGTGGAGCTCTGAACTTCCGCTAATCATCTCATTATGCCCCCATGTATAGCATACATGAGAGATGTAAATAGAGCATTTCAAATTCATAAGAGGCTATCTTATGTACCTCTTTTTGGTGACCAACAGGAATTTTACTCGGAGCAAGCAAGCAGCTGGTAATCGCTAATCAACTTTGACAATGGGCCTACTTGCAGTGGTTTTCACTCCTTTGAGTCGGCCGTTTTCCTCACCCACCCTCCATCATGGATAAGATCTCCTTCCACTTTCCACCCATTCACAAACCATCCCCCACCAATGTATTCCTTTTATATAGGGAGATTTCAAGCAAACACAACCAAGATTTTGCTCTAACATATCCTATTCTCGCGATTTTTGGCACAGAGCGAGGTTATGATACAAAAAGGTATTTTAAAAATATATGACTTTAATTATGATATATGTATTGATAGTCATTTCAATGTCAGAAGCTGGCACAAAACACGCAGCTTTGAACTGTGATTCGAATGAATCCCAATCTAGCGGTTAGATTTTGACAAACTCGTAATATAGAGACAAACTGGACGTTTTATTACTATGTGATTACATAGGCAATATTCCAAGATCAAATATGATTTTTAATTCCGCCATTTTTTGAATTGGTATATATTTCTCAAGGGCTTTTTTTTGTCGGTACGCCATAACTTCCTTAATACTTCATTAATTTTCATAAATGAGGCATCATTTTAAAGATTTTCTTACCGCTACACCGGAAAAATATAAATATTACTCACATTTTAGTTGTTTTTCGAAAAATTACAATAAAAAAAACGGTTTTTTTTAAATCCCGCCCTCGACCTATCGATCCTCTATCGAGAATATCGAGATATATTGAAATGAAACCGATTTCGATTTAATGCATCTATTATCTCATTCCGCATTTAATTTCGACTTAAAATATTGATTTAAGGTATTCGATCTGCTGATCTATTTATAAAATGAATTAAATTAATCAAAACTTGAATTTATATTTACTTCCCCAAACCGCTTGATTATAATTTCTGAACTCATTAAGCCCTTCAGGTTTGCCATCTCATAAACTCATACTAAAAAAGAACGCTATTATCATGTTGATTAGAAACCTAAAGGCTAAGCAGGGCTTAATTAATGGCGCCAGATTAGTTGTAACTCACTTGGGAAACTACACTATCACAGCGAAATTGATTGACTCCGGTCAAACTGTCGTCATACCACGCATTAACCTCACCCCTTCTGATCCTACCGTGCCTTTCAAACTGACTAGGAAGCAATTTCCCATCAAAGTTGCCTTTGCCTTGACTATAAATAAGGCACAGGGACAGACGCTAACAAAGGCAGGATTGTACTTGCCTGACCCTGATTTTTCACACGGTCCTGTAAACATGTAAATATGCTGTAATATGTAAATACCTTAACCTTATGTTTCAAAAAATGTATAATCTAAAATTTAAACACATCTATTCCTTACTTCAACCCACACCTACATCAATGACGCACTAACTACACGGTACTAACTATACGGTGTGCACTTCAATTAAGTGTGATTTGAGGAGGATACAGTGCGAATGCTTCGCACAGGTCGACTAGTTTTATTTAAGACTACATAACCATCATTAAATTTGGTGAACATTCATGAGGCAAAAGTATTGGTAGGATTCATAGCATTTATGTTAATGCACAATCATGGAGCACGAAGGAGCTACGAACCAGATTGGTGCATTTTTGCAGCTTTTGTAGAACAAATACACCATTTTTACCTGTTAATCTTGTTTGGGTTACATTTTTTACAGTTAAAAATATCTTTATTTTCAATAGTAAAACGTAAAACAACTTTTTGTATCGTGAACATGAATGAAGTTAAAATAAATCATAAATATTGTATAGATTAGAAAACTGCCATAATTCGGTAACGCGTAATAATAAATAATTCTGCCCTGCGATCCACCAAAATGGGGTGTTGAAAATCGTTCCCTTTCAGAGCAGGCATAGGTAAAAAAAGTGTAAAGGGCATTAGACATAGAATGTCTAAAGACCTTTTACTCTTTTTGAATTACATTTCTCTATATTGCTCTATCACTGCCAGACTCTTCCGTTTCTGAAACTTTCACTCATTCATACTTACGCGCGTTCTTGTCCTTAAGACTCCTCCTATGAACAGTGTGTTCCTCCTCATTCACCCATTACTTTGTTGGACCATCCCTTTCTCTTGCACAATTCACTCTCCATTAATCAATCAGCTTTCCTATTCGGCTGTTATCCATTTTCATTATATTATAACCCACCTACTCCTCACCCTATCCCCTATTATTTTTGTGAAAACACTTCTTAGGTAATTACTCCGTTGCGGAATATATTTAGATCTAGATTCTAAAACGCTTGCCGTCGCAGAGGCACGTGGCAAGGGGTGTTTGGACGCCAGCCGTAAACGGTGAAGGAATAGAAAAAAGGAAGGGGGAGGTGAATTTTATGTTAACAGCTTTATGAGATTGGTATGAGAATAATAACTCATGGTACAAAAAATTATCCCAAGCAAAAATGAGAAAATAAACCATTTCACCTAATAAACACTCGCATAAAACATAATTAATTTTGGACTGCCATCACTTCGTAAATGATAGAAACAGATGGTCACATGTATACATATGCACCCATGACATAGGTCCTCTTTTCATTATACATTATCTCTCTTTGAGAACGTTACGAGGAGGATAGGATAAAAAGGAGAATTTTGAAGAAATGGGATTGGATGGTGGGAGGAGGAAAGTCAGAGTGGCTTGCCCTGTGGGCGACAGAGCGCTGAACGAAGCGGAGATTAATCATTCACCTCCGGTCTCTTAAAGGACTCTTCTTCCCCCTTCCCTTCTATCCCTTTGGACCACCATCCCCTTTCCTCAGGGCTGTACGTTATGTGACACAAGGGAAGGAGGGGTTGGGTTGGAAGAGGCAGTGTAGGAGAATATAAAGGAACGGGTTGACGTTTGAGGATGGCATTAAGGACATCTCGTCCACTTCTAGTTTACAGGTCGTGATCCCTACCGTAGGCAAAAAACCTTGAAAGAGGAAACCAGGACTGGCTACTCGATTTACAGCTCCAGCAAAACATAGTAGGAGACGGATTTGCTGAACATCAACTCACAGAGGGAGTTCTACTAGTCGAAACGATAGTGAGAATTTATGGAGGTCAAGATGAAGGTTGGAGGAAAATTTGAAAGAACAGAACGTGTATCATAGCTTTAGCAAAACATGGTGGATTCTGGAGGCCCTTTTATAGGAATAGTCCATTCTATACGAACTGGTTCCGCAGCGGATAGTGCGTTAGTTTCGGCGTTTTACTTACTGATGTCGCAAGATCACAAACCCCTCCCTGCATCAAAATGCTGAATCTGTTATTGAAATAAATTTTATAGTTCTTAATTGAACTGTGAAGCTGGGTTTTCCTGATTGGTTGCGAGAACTACCAGCATATTGTGAAGTACCTACGTTTTCTATTGTAAACATTTTTGTGAAATGTGCTACTCACACTTTACCGCCATCTCAAGTAAAATACGGTTATACTCTTAATATTGCCTAACCTATGCTTTCCTCTCCCATCCGCTTCATTGCTGACCCCATCTTCACGAGCCTTCCCCTCTTCGACGCATAACTTCGTGGAGGCGGCTGCGACCAAGTTTTTCTACAAATATAAGCGGAGATGATTACATTATGGATTTCCCCTTAATGTTTCATTTTTGTCCATGCATTCCTGGTGTACCATTGCCCTATGGAATAGATATTTACTCCTCGTAAATCACCTATTATTCATCTGCCACGAGATTTTGCGATGGCTATGAGTCCTCCCAATCGGATAGAGGCGTGGATGGCTTTTTCTTCGCTTGGATAGAGGGAGTGAGGCAAAAAAAGATGGAAACGTTCAGGGGCATCAAGGGAAACAGATACAGGGCCATGAGAAAAGGAATTTGTTACGTGTTTTTTTTCTTCTCTTGCCCCACTCCCTACATGCCTCCTCTCCTGTTCCCTGATCTCTCATCCCACCCCTAGCCCACAAGACCATCAACTCCCTGGGACATCAGCCCGACTTGATCGCGCGACACAAAAAAATCGCGCCGTTTATTTTACTTAGTTCAAGTCTCCGTCTCCTTCCTTATCGTGAATCACTCTTCGCCGACACACGGTACGGACATAATGCTCTGCAAGTATGTTCTTCCCTCGGGTCGAGGTTAAAACTGTTTTCCAATTTTTTCCCCATTTTCTTAACGTGAGAAATCCTTCTGGAACAGCCTCGTGGAATACGTCTTTCCCAAAATCAAATCGCACTCGATGTTGCAAAATCTTTTTATCAAAGCCCAAATCGTGCCATCAACACTTAGTCGTCAAGCGCATGGGGTCATCATAGTATTCATGCAATTGAAGGGTTATCTGCCCGCTAAAATCACCACTGTAATCTGTTCCCACCAAGGAGCCATATATCGTTAGTCATTCAATTCTAAGATTAATTGACTGCAGCCGTTTCATCCTTTCTCTTGGTAGCCATTTTAAACTTAATACTCTATGACCGAACAGCGCTCGGGAAGGCATATATTCCCGAGTGAACGAAGCCCGAGCGCCGCTCTTTCTTACAATGTATCGTCATTGTTATACATTTTGTGACAATTTTATCAGTAGCACTCATTTCTCGGGTACTATGCATTAACATTTTGTTCAACAGATTACAATTTGGTGGTAGCACCTATTACAGAAGATAGTATTCATACCACAGAATCGTCACGAGACGTTTGAATTTAGCTAAAATAAACCCAGTAAACTAAATTTAGGAGCATATACGACCCGCAGAGTGGAAAGTGTGTTCATGTAGCTAATTTTTTGGTTACTGGCTGTTTTATGTTCCGTTTTAGCTGCATACGTATTAGTTCCTAGGTTCTTTCTCGTGCTTTCCCATCTATTATGGTCTTTACAAATTCGTTGTCGCTAAGTGTTGCTATCTATCTGGATCTTGTCTTCATGATAGTGCTCCATTCTGCTTTTCTCCTATTCTCCTTCTTTACACCTTCTTGTTACTGATCCTTTATTTTAATTTGATTTCCAACATTCCCCTCCAGCACTCAAGTTTTGA
The DNA here is from genome assembly GCA_963573305.1 of Pyrrhosoma nymphula. Taxonomy (NCBI): domain Eukaryota; kingdom Metazoa; phylum Arthropoda; class Insecta; order Odonata; family Coenagrionidae; genus Pyrrhosoma; species Pyrrhosoma nymphula. The sequence goes on along the minus strand of OY754337.1, from coordinate 42,121,279 downwards.
ATGCATCTTTTCTTCCCTTCTGCTCCAGCTTATCTGGAGCGATTGCGAAACATTCCTGTGGAATGTTGCGCAATATGTCTGAGCCATATTGCGCAACATTCCACAGGAATGTTTTTAGGTACGCTTTCCGTATATATTCTCTTATACCCAACAGCTGGTTATTCATCATCAAGGAGGTTTGAATATTATGGAATTGGTTTTGCTGAAGGTCTTCATGGAGGGAACGTGTTGCAAGAATAAAGGTTTGTTTCTGTTAGGAAGGTCACGCGTAATTTGACCAAATCATGGATATCACATTGGTTTATTAATGTATGTTCTACTGTTTCATTCCGGGTGAAGTATCAGCCAAAATACATATAATACCCCTTAAAATAATGTCTATTATATTGTTACATGATAATTCAGGAAAACTCTGAAAATTCTGTGTTCTGTTACAAAATTATTAAGAAAAACCATCAATTCTTACGGTGATTTTGGAGAGATTTTCAGCCTGATTACGTATATTGGCACGAAGATTTTCGAATTCTTGGTTGAAAACTTGCACTTGACTTTTTCACTCCATCCAATTTATACAGACATTAGCTAAAATATACTAAAACACGCCCTTGAATATTTTCCTAAGAAATGATAACTACATAAATTTGGCATTAGTTAACAAAGCAAAAAGGCGAACTTCAAACTTGCCATAATTATGGCCATTCCTGTGTTCCCCTAATATACCATGTCATGATCTTGTTTACATGTTCATCCCTTGATCTTCCTTGCGGGTCACGACTTATACCTAAGGGAAAGGTTTGAGCGCATGGCACTTTTGGATAACTCTGAAAAAGACGTTTATACTTTGAGTAGTAACCGTAATGAGCAATAGTTTCTCCTCTTAAATAAATTGTATGATCATTTTTTCATTTTAAGGTAGTATCATGACTGAAATCCTTAGCATTCAGATAAATGTAGATCCATAAGTTACCCACTTGACTCAATTGTTTAATGCCGTGCGCCGAAACAGTCTACAAAACCAAAGGCTTTTATTAAAAAAAATATTTCATCTACATTGGTATATTTGTAATAAAATAGTTGAAAAAGCCTAAAAACTGAACGCCGTTACTTTTCTTAAGCGGACAGTGTATCAGAAATAGATCTTCATTTTATTAAATTGACTCTGGAGCGTAAAGACTTACCATATGTATAGGAAAACGGGCTGTACTTATTTAATTGAATGTAAAAAAGTATTTTGTTAAGTGACCGATAGGTGTATTGGTTTCATAAGAAGTATCATTTCCATCATGGTGAGTGGAAATTCATTGATTTCTATGTGAGTGTGCACCACTCAAACTACCAGCAAGCAATTTTCTGCAATTGATTGATATGTAATTACTATCACCAATTAACATTACCGATATCCACTTACCTTCAAAGTTTGGCGTAATTAGGTGTTATACAAGGCTATTAACTTGACTGTACCCTTAATGATGGAGACATGTTGTAACAAGAGAAGGTAGCATGTGAACGACTTTACATCTCTTTTTGGAAAAAAAATCCTCCTCAGGTATACCAATTCCCCTGTCACCAACCCATCTACGAGCGTATTCAAAAATTCCAAAAAGTACTGTTATTCTTTATAAATAAATCCTTCTTTCAATTTTCAGTCGCGTTTTTATCCCCTGCCGACCCAAGAGAATCCCCCCTCTCTGGAGTATTCCCCATCCAAGTCCACAGAATGATGAATGGCCCGTTTTCCTTTAAAAGCTAAACGCTAACGATTGTGCAGATTTCATTTGTGACTCCCTCATCCCCACCACCCAGTCCTTTTCGTCTCCATTGAAACGGCCGGGCAAAAACCAAATTCTTCGGAGGAAGAGAAAACCCCCTTCCTTAAGTCAAAGAGAATGATGGCCCGAAAAGCGTTTCTTTGTGTAAAAATACCATGGCACCCGGGGATTTTTCACAGAGCAGTGCATGCCTTGGACCTATATTGAAAATGGCCTGAAATGTTGCTGCTCAATTTTTTTGTATTCTATCACATTCCGTCCCAGGAAATATATCCGAATTTTTTCCTTTGATTAATGATCTCTTTTATGAAAAACAGGCATCCCGGAGACTTGCGATACATAAAGAATGCAGAAGAACTATGTGGAAGGGGAAAACAAGTTATTTTTGCTGTCAAAATATCTTTCAAGTCCACAAAATGTCACAGTTCTCAACGAAAAGGAAGCTTATGTTGCATGAAAGGGATAAGGAATTAATTTCCGTGGATGAGAAATCCATTGCAAAGTAATAACATCAAACCAGCAGTTATATAGCAGTGCAATTACTTAGTTTCATTTGAGCAGACGTGAGAAATAACACAGATGCCACCGAGCCTCCGATCAGTTAGCCTACAAAACATGTAAAGTCACAGGTATAGTGGTAGAGAAACATGGTAGCTGTTGCAAATAACAACGTTTTTGGTGGAAGAGCCTCAAAACTAGTTTCATTCTGAGGATTGAGGTAGTATCAGCGTTTTTTTGCGAAATAACTGTGGTTACTGCTATGGTTAAAACACATGGCGACTGAATTCTTCTTTAAATATCTTTTACCAAATACCTTTGAGTTCTATTTAAGTTTCCAACCCTTATATTTGCCGCCGAATAATCGATACGACAGTTGCTAACAAACAATTCGCGTTGTAGTGAGCTAATGCCATCGTGCCAGTCTTAGGAAGAGCTTAACACTAGAAGTCCCGGGTAGTAATAAGAAGTAATTTTGACCCATTTCAAAGTTTCCATTGCTTCTGTGCGTGTTGTTATTGTCGGAGAAATAAACGCTTTCGTGGTTTTTATTCTTTAGGGATATAAACATATACGCTAATTCTCATTTGTGTATCTTCTTTAGTTTTTTAAATTTTAGACTTTTACCCTAAAAGCCCCGTGTGGGTCATTTTGACCAACAGAGCCTTCATCGGTTTTGTTTTCATTGACAAGTTTTTTTTCGCTGAAGTTACCCAAACCAACATTATTTAAGTAATTTAAAATTAAAAGTTTAAATTTTTTCTTTCGTCCCACTATTTTTAACATTAGGCTAGGCTTTAGGAAGTTCGTACCTGTTCTTAATTGCGTCACTGTATCTGTGAAATAGCAGTGACTCACATTCAAGGGTTGAAGGGATTACACCATACGTACGAGCCCTTGCTGGCTTGGCCTGCCACACTTTGGTAGTGCACAGCGCTAATGCAACGCGAGGGAGTGGAGGGGTTACCAATTATTTTACCTTCCCTACAGGTGCCACACTGCTTGGGGATTGGAGTGGGGTTGAGTGCGTCTCGCTCGGTCTCGCGAAAAGTGGCAGTTTTGCGCAGCGTCAGAAAGCATTGGCAACAATCAGCCTGTTGAGAAGTTGTCTACTCCTCAGTACGAATAGTTTCATTTGAACACTTTCGATGCTCCGAGGACGCGGCCTCATTGAAGCTGAAATCGAAGTTTTCGTCAACATATCACCGTCTCACGCCAAAGGAAGTGACTCAGATGTATCTATCGAAGATTCAGGATACTTCAGGATTCAGATTAATTCCTGATCGGAGACAAACAGACTCTAATTTCATTGACTCGGATTCCTGCGAATCTAAAGAGTGCAGTAAAGAATCTGAAGTGCCCCTAGCCTATTGTAAGTAGTGCATTCGTTAAATTCCCAAGATTTCGCCCTCATACGCTAAAACATGTAACGCTATATTCAATACCTACTGTATCTACTACGCATAACCCTCCTGCTGAACAAGCACAAGCGGATCGCCTGCAAGACGAACACGTGGAAAACGAGGGTGCAGTGTGGTTCAGTAAGATCCATACTGAGCTGCAGCTGTATCAGTCTATATAACTACAGTATTGCTAATCACATGTAAGTTTATTTCACAAGTCTAATGAATCATAATATTTTTGGATGAAGTGATAAACAATCCTGACAGTGTTCCCCAAGTGCAACCAGGTATTCAGTTTCAGACCAGTTCAGTTGTGGCCAGACTGCGTAGCGACGGGGACGGAGAAAGCTTCGAGCTGAAGGTGCTCTTCATGGCAATGTTTGTGGCTCAGTTTTATACATTTAAACGTTAAAAAATAATTAGACAGCTTTTTATGACCAAGTATTTACAGCTTTCATTATTTTCGGGTTAATGATTGGATTTCTTGTTTGTATCCAGAGACAATTTATGGAGTGGAAGTTGAAATATAAACTGGATTGATTACCTCCAGTCGACTTCATAGTATAACACTTAAAGAAAAAAGAAAAAAGTTACGTGCGTTGTAAAAATTACTAGTAAGGTTCTTCAGCTATTTCATTTTTCTCCTTCATTTTCCTTGACTGCCACAAAATCTTACTCATAACTATTTCACTTTTTAGATGTATCATCAAAATAATTGAATAATCAATATCATTTTTTTATATTGTTTTTTTTTTTAATTTCAACAGTCATTTCATCGTATATATGCAACCCTGATTCTTTTTCGTAAGTCACTGCTCGACAAAAAATATAAAATAGCTATAAGAAAGCATTAAATGACGCATATATAAGCAAAAATTACATATGGGTCGTTATGACCCACGCGGGGCTTCTAGGGGGGTAGTCAACACCGGGGCTTCTAGTGTTAAAATGTGCAGTTTTCGTAATAAAGATCCATCAAATACACAAGAAAATGTTTCGAAAAACAAAAATATTAAGTAAAACTTATCTGAAAAATTTGCCATTACTAGTAACATTATTAATAATAAATTCATTTTTTGTTTTTGAGCACTTAATTTTATAATTTGGTTTTTCCACTGTATATAAATGAACGTCATTACATCATCAGAGAAAAACAATGCCAATGCTTGCTTACTTAAAGAAAACGTCTACCAAAATGATTTTTTAAAGTTCCTCTATTTATTCACAAAGAAATTCATATATAGAAAAGGATGGCAAGTTCATATACAAGATCTTAATGCATTCAATTGTATAACAGGGATTTCATCAAATTATGTAATAAAATCCCCCAAAAACTCTCGTTCAACCTGTTTTCCTATTTAGCAAATAAATTAAATTCATTTATTCATAGGTCTTGACTCACTTTGGGTGTTGAGCAAAAGCAATGGCACATTGCATATAATCGCATGCATGCATAAGGGAAATTTAAAAATGGCATGATGTACCGACTTAATGAGGCACTTAATGAAATACTATCCTTCGATGCCGAAATTGAAAACATGAAAGTTTATTTTTTAAAGAACATAATTCTACCGATAGTTTTCAATCGAAATCTGTCCCATGAAAATTGGAACTGCGGTATGCACGTGGGAGTAGCATGAAATGTTTATATTAGTTCGTCCATACTAATTGCTTAATTAAATTTTTTTTTTCCAAATTAATCACGATTTTAAATTCACCCCATAAAAGACACGCATTTTCTATTATAAAATTGGTCACAGATAACAATTTATGTATTTAAATAACCCTTTACCATGAAACTAAATCATTCATGTTTCAAGATGCCATTATTCAACTTTATTTGAATTATTTTTTGTAATTCTGAAGCAAAAAAATTCAACATGGCCTACATAGTTTCCAAACCTAGGAAAAAAAATCACATAGTAAACATTCAAATTTTTGGCACTCGAGTGCAACCCGATGTATGTTGAAAAAGATCCCAAATAACAATGAACATTAGCTTGGAGTTCTAGCATTAACTCAGACCACTGCAGTAGAAATTGAAACAAAAGCATTTTATACTACATCGTACATAATTAAGGTTTGAAGTGTATTCCGAAAAATATGAAGCACAATATTTTTATTCTCGAATATAGTATATAGAGGGGCGAGAAGCTTAACTAATAGCAGCCGAGGTGATGAGGGTATTGAATTTGAACATATCCACACATTTCTTTCTCCACCTTCCCCGTCTTTTCTCCAAACTCTTTAGTAGAAAATGGAACTGTTGTTGTTTACACTCATTAATCACCTGAAGATGATACTTAAGCACTGAAACCCAGGTTGTGTAGTTTGTGATACTCTGTGGTAGGTAAATGATTCATCCTGATTATAAATGTAATATTTTTTGCAATGCGGCATCTTCTAGGTATTTCATTCATCTTTAAATTTTAAAAATCACCTGAAAAAAACTGTAATCCCTGGTTAACGGCTTTAAAAACAATGCTAGAATATGTAAAATATATGGCTGATTCTTCAGTCAAGCATGTGAATGAAACCTTTAGCAGCCTTAATAAACCTTTTTGTTCGACTCGTCTGCTCCATTTCATCACTAAGGTGACGATCATGTAGAAGTTGAAAGTTGTGACTCATTAACATATGTCCATAAGGACGAAAAGGTATAAACAAATGAATCACACTAGCCTGGGATACCACCATTTCCATTGGTCACTTCAATATGTCTCATTCCGACAGTGTTGCTCGAGTACACAGAGCTCAGTGGGTTGCTACACTGCCTGGGTGATGCAAATGGCAACAGGCCGGGGATAAATGGCTCTTGGCAAATGGAACGCAGTCGCTGCTGCATCTGACTGATCACTTATCCCATGATCAATCGAAGATGAGCGTTCAAAAATAGATTATTGACTCCTGCACCTGAGCGTTTATACGTAGGGATTCCATCCAACACCGATCCCATTTGCGCGACACATTAAGCCCTAAGAAAACATTTGCCTACTGCCTTGCAATCTGCTTGAAAGGCGTGTGGCAAGGGGTTTTACGAAATCATTTACATGAAAAGAAGAAAAAAAGACAATGAAACTGAAAAAACAATATTTCATTTCCCCTTTTCAGCTGTAGTCGAGACCGATGAGTGGAAGGACAGTTTCGACTATCTTTTTTCATAAGTGAATTTCCTTTTTGGTTGCTTTTGCCAGTACACATTTTTATTAGGGTTCATTTTTGCCCTTTCTGTCAATTTGTAGGTCGATATAATTTAGGATAACCTACAACTTCAAAGCATGTGCAAACGTATCCTTTTTAAAAGCTATCATATACCCTGATAGCCAGTCGCAGTCCTTAACAAAACTTATCGTTATCGCTGTTCTCCCAATGTCGGCCATGCTCTTGTCGTGACACAAGGGTTGTGGATTCGAATCCCGCCTGGGTATTTTTCACAATTCAGGGCATGGTTGTATGTGCAGGTTGGTTGAAAATTTTCAAATACTCCGCAGCTAAAGACCATTGTAGCTGTTTTAGGTAGTACCTTATGAAAATTAATAAATAAACATTTCGGTATTTTTTCCTAGATGAGCAATAAATATATAGCCAAAATAGAGAAATGAAACATACCTCGATTACTATTTCGGCTCACCAATTTCCCATCGCTGAATAATATTTTCGTGGATCCAAGTCTATTCCATCTGATGCTATAAAGATGATTAGCTGTAATTTGTGCATTATCATTCTTAATGGTCTACTGTAGATCTCCACTCCAATATCCTTGAGTTAATCGCTTTCTTTCCCTAAATGTTTTCATTGTTACATTCCTTATTATTTCCGAGATATAAATCACCCATGTTCTTCCTCGAAAATAACGCAAAATGATTTCCCCTTTGAAAAAAAAATAATGCTTTTAACCCTAGAGTGGTGACGTGAATTTTTGGTTCATGAGTGGTGACGTCGGTCTCCTGGACCGATGTGGTCTCTTATGCTGTTTTGAAGATTAATTGAGTATTTCCTTGAATTAGCTTTAAATAACAAAATTGCATTGCTAATTATAAACACTTATTTCACATTTTCACTACAAACACAATGATTTTCATTTTTTATTCATTTGAATGTTAACAGGAAAAAATATTTATACATTAGCATTTTTTCATTAGTACACCAAAAAATCCGATACAAGGTATTGATAATTAACGATAGGTTTCATTTACATTACATGCCAGAAATTAAAAAGATATTCAATCATACATAATCAGGCATTTTTCAAAAATATCAATGTCAAAAGAAGGCTTCTGCATTTTTGGCATAACACCTTTCGCATAGCAAGGTTACGTGTTCAAGGCAGAGAAATGAGTTGCAAATTTTACAAGAGTATCGCGTTTTACGATTTCTCTTACTGTCACAATATTTACAGCGCCCAATCTGCCCTTCAGTAGGATTAGGAGGTAGTTCTGATGGCTTAATGGTCAGTAGTTCATTTATCCGTAAACGAGTGATTCGTGGTATGTTTTCCATAGATGCACGATTCCTAAGATGTTTTTCAATCAGGGTAAATGCAATTCCTTCAATAAATTTACGCCGTACAAGGTTTTCTTTCTTGTATTTTATAGTGTATATTACTTGAGAGTTTATTGTTGATATATTTAATAATGAATAAAACACGACCATTTGCCAACGCCTTGTTGGTCTAGCGCATTTGTAGTTAGCGCACAACCTATCCACTATATCTACTCCACCTTTCGTGTTGTTATAGGTCAAAATTATCTCAGGTTTTTTAGTTATTGCATCCACTTGGTCATTGTCGTGCATGCTTGAAATCAAGAGAACATTTTTTCCTGTTCTTGGGACGAACGAAACTAATGTACAATTTTTCCTAAAACCAAACAGACATGATTTCACTTTACGTCCCTTTTTTTGAACGAATTCTGGTGGTAAGCCGCGCTTATTTTTTCTGATTGTGCCCACTGAAGTCAGCTGATAGATATTCAGCAGTCTCTCAAGAAGCTCAATGCTAGTGAACCAGTTGTCCATGGTAACATTACGGTTAGTGTAATAAATTGGCTTACACAAGCGTTCAACCACGGCAAGTGCTCTATTGTCCATTGAATACGGCCCTTCGGGTTGTTTTCCAACGTAAACCTCTAAGTTGGACCTGTAATGCATTTTAGCATCGCAGAGAGCAAATATTTTTATTCCATATTTGGCGGGTTTATTAGGTATATACTGACAAAACCCACAGCGACCTCTAAATGCCTCCAACTTCTCGTCTATGGTAACCTGGGCAGATAAGCTGAAATTATTTTAGCAGTTTTCAACAAACAAATCAAATATCTCTCGCACGGGGGCAAGCTTATCAACTTTACGTCTTTCATCTCTAGTTTCTTTGTCATCAAAAGTTAGATGACGCAGCAGAAATCGGAAACGCTGAAGTGACATGACAAGACGAAATATTTCAATTGAATTGCCTTTGGTACTAAAGAGGTCTTCGGCATTTTGGTGATTACTTTTATTGATACCACAAAGCAGTAGCATTCCCATTAGTGCTTCAATTTCATGAACGTAACGATTAACGACGTAGGTCTTGCGTACGTGCTACGCCCGTAATTAGGAGAAACCTTTTCGATGACTTTATTAGTACAATCGGTTATCACATTTATTATTGTACTGTCAAAAAAACATCGCCATGATTCTATAGAACTTTTTATTCCTTTCATTTTTCCTCTAGGCCCTGGTAATTGTGTAATTATATTTTTTGAACGCGTTCTTACGCTTTGTTTTGGTGCCTTCTTTCTCCATCTGGTGGTCCCATCTTTCCCGGTGAAGATGTCATCCTCTTTCATTTCTGCTCTGTCGTCCATGTCCCAGTCTTGCTCCGAGTCACTGCTCTCTTCTCGCATCTCCAAAAGATCTTCTTCGTCATCGTCGTCGTCGTCATCAAAATGCAGGGATTCTTGTGGTTCTCTCTCTACTTCGGACAGCAACCGTGACACCCTCTGTTGTTCCTCTTCATAACTCATTATTCCAACTAATTTCGGTAATAAAAAATGTTCACATACATTTAGAGGAAAATTGGACGCAACACATGGAACTGTAATGTACGGCATAAGGTATAAAAATGCAAAAGTGAAATTGCTGCGTAGCGTACTTACCAAGTGAGATAAGTGCAGTCTGAGTTGTCGCAAGAGTTGCAAAAGGAGATTCACAAAAAAACGTAGATGGGCCGATTATTTACCCTGTCGAGATAATGATAAAACTATAAGTAATTACATATAATGCCATTCATCTCGTTCAGTTATTATGAATCAGAGATAAGTGTAAACAAAAAAAAAGTATATATATTGTAAAATTAATTATTTACGTGAAAATAATAAGCAAATTCAAATGAATGCATTCCAAAATTTATAACGTACCTGTTAGTGCCGTTGTGCACGGGTGTTTTTCCTGGACAGCGGCGTCGTTCCACAAGCATGTCTAATAACTGCGTGCACACAGTGACTGACTCGTGGAAAAAGGATTCCTTGGCCTTATATAGGGTACATGTAACTTCCAAGACTTGAAATTGGAATCCAAAGCATGGTAAAAGCGGCATCATTGTAATCTATTCTCATGATACATCAATGTTACACTTTCGGTCTGTGAGACCGGGCGTCACCACTCCGGCAACAAAATAAAATTTCGGAACATGAGTGGTGACGCGCGGTCTCGCAGACCGAAAGTAGCAGTAAGTAACAATTTACTTTGACGAAGTGATTTTTTGGGTCATATATCGGAAGAGCAGCGTAAAATAGGAAGCTACTGAAAAGCATAAACTGCAACATTATATACTTCGCTTGAGACACCGATGAGATTAAATTTTCGGTCTGTGAGACCGGGCGTCACCACTCTAGGGTTAAAATATGTGGATGTTATGCTTTAATACATGAGTAAACCTTTATGTCTCGCAAAGTTTTGGTAAAGCATTACTTTTCATTGTCGATTCTTTCCGTGAATTTCATTTTTTTTTGCTAAAATCCACGCACCTATTTATTCCAATCTTTATTCTAATGCTATACCCATTGGAGTTTTAATTTTGTGTGATAGTAAGATACAAATATATCATAGAGATTTTTGAGAAACTAATGCATTTTAATTTTCGTTTTACTTTGCAACATATTACCTTCTCAATATTTAAGAGAGCATGGTGTTTTAGAAGTATACAATTTTTTTCTTCTGAATGTATTACCTGGAAGCAAAATCTGAATATGCCAGGATAAGAACAGAAGTAGTCTATAATCAGTTGAAACGAGGTATCTGAGAGGTTTTTTGCGCTGAAAATAGAAGAGATATAGTTATGAATACGTGGAGCATGCAATACTTTGCATTGAATGCTCAAATAGTGAACATAAATAAGTGGAGTGTGCTTTCTTGGTAGGAAATCGATGGATGGGAGTTGAATTACATGTAAACAGAGTAAATTTTGTAAGTGGAAGGGGTGGACTGAAAAGTAACTGGTTACTATGGAGGAAGACTTAAGTCTTAAGAGAAGGAATATTGTAAGTCTTAAAGACAGAAGAGGTCCGAAGCAATGCATGTAGGTAAATGAAGCGAAAGATGTAAGTAAGGATAGAACAGTATGGAGGAAATTATTCAAGGAGATCCAGCTTTACAGACGTAAATTACTTTAACTTTGTATGCCCCAAAATGGAACGACGAGATGGGAATTTGTGCATGTTTTATGCCTCAGAATGTACCCAATTATATATTTCATTCTACATCGCGGAGTTTTCATCATGCATATTTTCTCCCATACGCACATCTAGAGTTCTTCATCGATGACTTAATAAGAGATAAACACGTGGATGTTCGAAGGCCACGGACATCTCGTGGTCACAAAATCGGGACAGATATGCCACACCCCTTTCAGTACTTTGAGGTGGCATTTCCGAACGCGAACGGTGACCACTCGTCCATATTTGACCCGATCGGCAGCCGTTGGTCGTTAATCGAAGTCCCCTAGCGCACGACACGGCACAGCACTCGGTTTGACCCAAAACCAGCTCACTCACCCCAGCTGTCATCCTAATAACGCCTGAGCCTTTCCACCCCCATCCAACACGCAAAACAACTACCCTCTCCAGTCACCGATAGGACTTCGTGAGTAAACGATGCATCGACTGCGATATGAACGAATTAGCGAACCGCGATATAAATAGTATGGGCTACTCAAGTGCTTTCCAATGCTACCATTACAGGTTTTTAAATTATTTATCGGTGGTGGTGGGTGGGGTTGCATTCCCACCTTAAGGTTGATTTTCTACACCAAGAACATGGTTGTTGTTGAAGGATCGATATCGGTACTAAATTTCAGTCAGATGAAAATTTATGTTTTTTTGGGCATAATATTTTTTGGTGATAATATTTAAACAATATTTAATTAAAAATGTGGATTTTGTTGCTTAAAAATACAATATTATATGCCTGATAGGAAATACAATGTGATATTTTACGTACTCATTCGAATAGAATATTAATTTCTTGCTTATCCATAAGAATATTAAACAGAATATGTACAAGTACTATGGAGATGTATAAAAATATTCATTCGTGTACGCAAGTGCATACATATACGCAAATATTAATCCTGCTTAGGTCTCAGTTGTATAGTTAACACGTAACGTGTGAAAGGAAATTTCTATTCAAAACCTTAAGTGCGATACGATAAAAAAATGTAAACATCGCGGATCTGAACGAACTGACGACCTCCCCAAACCCTCCCTATACATTTAACCCCCGAAGACACCTATGAACTCAGCAATTTCATTTTCTTTCTCTCTCCCCTCTGCCTTGTGTTATTTCGATGCCATGAAAGGGTGTTTCCCAGAGAGCAGAGGGTGAGAAATCGACAGTGGCGCCTCTCTCGCAACCCTCGGAGAGATATGGAGTCTCATACAAGCGCGTGCACACACACGGAAACTGAGCAAGAGGTCATGAGAGGTTGATAGGAGGTCAAGCAACGGGTCACCCACGGGAGGAGTCTTTGGTGAATATCGTTTGCGTAACTATTTTGAGAAGACGGGAGGAAGGAGAACTGCTCAAGTAGTCGCTTCAACCCCTCGCCCATAGATATCAGGTCCCGGATCTACCAAAAATATCAACCAAAATATGTGAATTACTTCGAGGAAAACGAGCCCTTAATGCTTATCTTTCCGGATATTCGAATACAATTTCTCTCTTTCCTTTTTTCAATCAAGTTTCATAGTGTATATAAGGAATTTCATTTAAGTGCAATCAACAGTTTTCTCCGTATGATTCCTAAAACCTGCTGTCTCGTTCCATAGCCATAAGCCTAGCATCAAAATGAATGCCACCTGTAATTTCAATGTAGGTATGACTAAAATTAATTAAATGCCAATTTTAAATGAAAATTATCTTTTGGATACAAGGGTGAGGTAAAGGAAGAAAATATAACAAGAGCCTCAGAAAACATAAATTGCGTTACGTTTGCTACCATATATATCCTATGCTCAAAACCTACGTGGATTATGAACTATTATTAGAAAGTTAAAACTTCTAACATTGGAGCTATGAGAGTGTAAAATGATTACCTCCTTTACATGTTATCTTTTACGTAGTTTTGGGATGTGAATTGTTGAGTAAATAAAATTAACTGTCCAAAATAATGAATCAATGCTTAAAGGCCTTTTTATGCAAGGAAAAGTTTAGAAAATATTTCTTACATTAGGGATCATATCACTTAGTTATCATATCACCTTTGTTAAGATAACTATCAACACATCAAATGACTATTCATTGAGGGAAGCCCGTTAAATTACTAATCGGTATTTTGTGTATAATCGGTTTCCGGATTATGCAAATGTTAATAACGTGTTGCATTTTAATTTTCAGTTTGAAAATTATTTCATGCATTCAATATCCTATAACTAACAATATCCGCTGTTGGCAACTATTAGTTGTTGGTTAGGGTCTTGTGTACTCTTAATACTTCGGCTCTTGGTGATTCTAATAAAATTCAGATGTGGTTTTTCATCTACTCATACGCACATAGGATACATAAAAATAGAAAGTTTAGTAATTATCTCTATTCGTAGTGGAAAATAGTCCTTTTCACATATTCGCATTTTTACAGGCAAAAGAAGAATAGCTTAGAATGTGTAGGGAATAGGGGAACTATCTTGAGAGAATTTTTCGGAAATGTAGTAGACATCGTAAGAACATTATTGATGCAAGTAGTTGGAAAACTGGAAATTGATATACGGGAGAAATATGTTTGGTTGGTAAGCAGCAACTGGTTTATCAAAAAAATTTCATAATTTGTAATTTTGAACAATACCAGCGATAATATTGGTGAAATCTCTTCGATGGTACCTAATATCACATGCGTTAAATTGATTTATCTGTCGCAAAAAATATTTAAATCAGCGCTTCAGCTTTAATACAAGAGGGAATGTAATGGACATATAATACAATACTGGGCACCGGGAGCACGCAACACCATATTCCACAAGACTAAATATTCCAAAAGTCGAATCTCGTAGACTCTTATCAATTGGGATTTTTCATGTACAAAATTCTGTAAACTGGGCGAACAACCTATCTCAATAGCAATATGATTCAAAATAAAATTTTAAAAGTGAGAACTACGAGAATAACCGAAAATATACATGTACCATCGTACCATACAACAATTTTCCGGAATTCATTCATAGTAAAATCGTGTGAGTTTTGGAATAAATTACCAGACAATATAAAAAACACCACCTCAATCAATGTATTCAAAAACCTACTATTTAACTATGTAAAAGGAATTGGAAATGAAAACATAGAATAGGAATCAGACACAACCATAATGTATGATACATTGTATCACAAATTGAATATTGAAAATTGAAATTGATTTAGTAACCAAAAATTTAAAAAATATTCCTAATCACTTGTTTATTTGTCTGGATGTTATGTTATGATTTGGTATGTTTAGGTATACAGGTTTTTACATATATTATGTTTAGGTTTAAGGTATGATTGTTTTAAAATGTACGTTATGTAATATGTTTAGATAGTAAGATTGCTGTAATATTTTAACGTATGTATTGTAATATCCATTGAACTTACATCCTGTTTTGTTTTTTCTCTAAATTTGGCAAATAAGCTCACGGTTTAAAATTTCCTTACATGAACCTTACTTACTAATTTATAACATATAAAACTAAAACAACTATTTTTTATTTCTGTATTGTGTATGTTATGTATTATATATATTTATTCCTTGCAAGAAAATTATGTTATGATGTAAACTACTGCCCCATAGGAGCATTCCCTCATAGGTCAATAAATGTTTTTTTAATTATATTCTATAATGGATTTGTGAAAATTAAGAAGATCTATATGATAGTTGTTGAATAAAATAAATGCAAACTTTGAGTAAAGTTATGTTTTGGAAGATTTTTGTTCAAGTGCTAAGGAAAATTATTTTTTCATGTTTAATGTGAGGATAATCATGTTCTAATCTTAATTCAATCGTTTCATAATCGTAGTCATTCAATTGCTTCAGCTCTTTCGGAACAAACATATGATCGAACTAAATAGCTATAAAGGAGTCGTCAGTTTCATTCCTCACGAGTCACTGCACCTCTTAACTCTTGGAATTTCTTCTTGGCTCAGTGCCCACCACGTATACTGGAAGTTTTTTATTCTACTAGAAGTGGGTATCCGTTGACATTCAACAGGAATAAAAAATAATCAAATGTATTGGATAGGGTTAAAAGGTGCCTCAGGATGTGATATTCCATATTTGCATAGCACTTAGATTGCCATGTACCTTAATTAATGAAGCACTCATGGAGGAGTATGGAGTGAAAAATAATAATACCAATATTTCACTGTAATTCTCATGTTGATCACAAAGGACTAAGACGTAAGTTCCGGTTCTAACCCATACTCCGGTGCCAAGAAAATAATAAAATTTACGCTGCCAAAAAAGTGAGAAAACGGGACACAAATTTCAGGAAAAAATGAACGCGAAGTAAAATTCACAAGTTAAAATGCATCAATTTGCCATCCAACGGTGTAAGGTTCAACTTTATATTATGCGTTCAAGTAATATAAAAAAATAAAGACAAATATTACTGTACCGAGTTCATTGCTTTTTTATAAGGATAAAATGTAAAACATCAGGGGTAAAATGAACCGCTTTCAAATGTTGTTTTCTGTTATAACTATTTTTTTGAGTGATTTTGCATTCTTTGCTATTTCAACCCAGTATCTTGAGTGCAAGAAACCTAGGGACAATAAAAAGGGAAAAGAAACCCCTTGCACCAATGAAATGCTTTTATCATGGAGTATGGGGAAAATCAACCAATTTAAAATGTTGTTAATAGGTTTTTACTAAATGTTTTTGACAGTTTTAAGTCACGACCTGTATTCCTGCCAAATTTCAGCTTCCTAGGTTGCCTGAAAGCAGAGGTGGACCAAATGATTCTTTTTATTGACTCTAGTCATTTGGATCACGTCACTTCAATAACTCGTTCACTTGAGTGAGTCTTTAGAATCATTTTGGAGTACTGCGGGGTACATAAATGACGAGGCTTACATATAACAGTAAAGCTGTGAATGAATTCTTCACAGGATTCCCACCAGGTGAGATGTTCAGCCAGAGCCGACGTTTCGATGGCAGAGTAAGCTATCGAAACGTCGGCTCTGGCTGAACATCTCACCAGGTGGGAATCCAGTTAAGAATTCATTCACATCGTGCGCCAGGAAAGCACCAAGTCTCACAACAGTAAAGCTGAATTGTGAATGAGTAATGATGGCTTTAAAGATTTATAGAAAAAACGGGCAAACTAATTATCTTTGGTTAATGTGACCAAGGCCACTCTAACCAGAATCAGATATTTAAATCACCTTTATGCACGATGAAAGAGGAAAAAAAACAATAATCTCGTTGATATCTCTAAATGTGCGGTTATGTTATTCGTTCTTAGGAAAGACACACTCTACGTCAAGCATTGTACAAATAGTGCAGTCAAATAAAAATAATAAAGCCAAGAATTCAAATGCCAAAATCATATAATGTACAAAATTACTTATTTCTTTAACACTAATTAACTTCTTGTCGTTTTTCACTGATTGTAAGTCTTAGCCTTTTAAATTAACGGTGGCTTCTATAATACCAACTCTATATGTCCACTTTTCTGAATCTAAGGGCCTAAAACATTATTATAACAGCCATCTTATATGATTTACTAGTAACAGTACCTTTAAGTAACAGTAATTACATATAATATACTATGTTGCTCGCTCGTTCAAATAGCCTGTTATAGTGGGTTGTCAGCGGGGTGGTAAGAGTAACCCACCAGAAATCCTTCTCTCACAATAAGACATTACACGCAAATATATACTCCCCGAAACACCCTAGTGAGAGCATTAAAGTATTTATAAATTAAAAACTACTGGAAAGACCAGAAGGAAGTTCTCGAACAGTCTGGCGTACACAAGCTAGAGTATAAAACGCCGAGATGGACTTCGGTGGTAATCGGACAGACTGGTGGAACGAACAAGAGCGCTCTTGTTTTAAGCGCTCGACCAGTCTGGCGCCAGAGAGCATGAAAAATGCCTCCTCCAGCGCCCGGGCGTGGGCAATGCACTTGATATTTAAACCTCCCCCTCTCTTCCCCACCACCCGGGTCCTCACATAACCCTTGCATCCGTCACCACCGTCCCTAACTCCTGCAACCGCCGTTTCTTAAGTCTATCCCTCCTCTGCCCACTCAAAACCCTTGCTTCCCCCTTCTTTGAATGATGCCTACCATGCCTTATGCAATAAATCCCATTACCCCAGAAGAAAGGAACTCCAACATCTGCAGCAATTGTGGAGGTGGACAAGTACTTACAGGAGGAATAC
This sequence comes from Pyrrhosoma nymphula, assembly GCA_963573305.1. Classification (NCBI taxonomy): domain Eukaryota; kingdom Metazoa; phylum Arthropoda; class Insecta; order Odonata; family Coenagrionidae; genus Pyrrhosoma; species Pyrrhosoma nymphula. Next base: position 42,103,727 of record OY754337.1, on the reverse strand, counting down.
TTGGAGAGGACCTCTAACCCACTTGTTTGGTGAAGGAGCAGGAAACAGGTCTTCCCTAGGCTCTATACACTAATGAAAAGAAGTTTGTGTGTGATGGTCACTTCAGTGCCTTGTGAGCGTGTTTTTTCGAAGGGAGGCCAGTTTCTTACTGAAAAAAGAAGTAGACTGGGCCCAAACAAACTATCAATGACGATTTTCTTAAACCATAATTGGGAAGGTTAAATGTATTTTTTTGTTATAAAGTAGTTAAGTTTAGAGTTTCTGCATTTTAAAATAATTAGCTACAAGTTTTATCGATGTAAAATAATTGTTGTTTCGTATAGTATTGTTCATCTACCTCCAATTAACTGATCATGATTCCGATATATGTTAACTCTCTGTAAACTGTGTTAATTTTGTAAAATGTGTTAATAAATGCAAAATACATTTACTGGATACCACCTATATCAGTATCGTTAATTGTAAAAATAATAACTGCCTATAATATTCATCTGAGGGTAAAATTAGAGTTTCCGAACTGCTAATACAGTGTCTAAAACGGTGGATTTCCAGCAATAACTAAGAGCTTTTTAATGAACCAACGAGTTAAGTTGAAAGTCATCATATCATTTACGTGATGTTGAAATAAGGACTTAATTTACTCCTCAAATCTAGCAAAGTTTTGACAGTCATTAATGAATAATCAGTCTTGCCACTCAACGAGTCGCTGGGATTCAATGAGTGGGGAAGAGTCTTTTGAGTCAGCAATTCATTCAGTCACGCCCTCATGTCTCCGAGTCAGTGTGTTCTTTGTGGTCCTTTGGGTGTGTGAGTCTTTTGAGTCAGCGAATTCTTTCGAGTCAGCTCGTCTTTCGAGTCTTTTGAGTCAGCTCGTCTTTCGAGTCAGCCAGTCCTTTGAATCTTTGAGAATCATGGGGACTCTGCGACTCTCTCCTTTATGAATCAGCGCTGCACTCAGCGGCTCAGCCGGCACTAACGTTCACTAAAGAGTTGTTTCTCCCAGAATCAAACGGGGAGAAATTTCAGAACTCGTGTGAGTGAACACAAAAAGTGCCTGGCTAATAGAGATTTTAAATCCCATTTGGCTAAACACCTCATTGAAGAATCCCACCGTACAGATTTTAAAGTGAACATTTTAAGTGTTGAAAACAAAGGTCATCGCCTGGATGTCTTGGAACAATGGGAAATCATTAAAAGGAAGAAAAAGAAAATAAAATTGTTAAACTATATTGAATTTGAATGCCATTCCCCCATCCTAAACCCATCCTTCCGAGAACCCAAAACAGGACTCCACTCCTCCCCCCTCCAGACCAACCAAAACTTAACCCCCAAACCTCTCCTCCTCCCCCCCCCCTCCCTCTCCCACGGCCTTCCTTTTAACCCCCCTTAACCTCCCCCTTCCTCCCCCCCCCCTACTTCTGTTGAACTGGATGTGTGTGTATATATATAAACCGCTAAACTGGATTGTAATTCATACCTGAAGATGGCTTAGTATAAAGCTGAAACACGTGTAGTGTATTTTTAAATAAAGTGGACGTACTACATCGGTTACTTTAATTATTACGATGTTCCACCAAATCTCGCCTGACACCGTTGATTTCACACTGAAAAATAGAGATGTGGGGGATATAAATTATGATTTAGGCGGGTTGCTTTCGCAAAAATTTCTGGTACTGAGCAGTGAATGATTTTGGGAAATGGGCTACGGAACTTTCTAAATCCTGCATAACGAGGGTAATAAGGTTATTAGGTGGTGAGGGTAGTTCAGAAAAACTTTGTAGTTACTTCCAACCCAAACGCAGCAAAAATTGGGATGAGTCGCAACTATCTGCTTTCCCGTTTCAACTCGTTTCACAATGAGACATCAAGATAGGTTCCCTGATAAAGTCAATCCGGTTGGTGATTTTAACCACTTGCCTTGCGTGTGTGCCTCGTGCTTTTTTAGGGAAGTAGTTTGGTTTCCCTGCTGCATTCTCCCCCGTTTTCTCCGTGTCTTTACCTTTGTCTTTACCCTTCACCCTCTCAAGTTCTAACTCCCCTCCTCGCAGCCCAGGCCTTCTTTGGGAACTATGGCGAGAAATATTGGAGATGCGAACCTCATTGGGAATGGATTTCGCGGGTTCTTAAACGTGCCATACTTGTTGGCAAATATGACTAAGTCTGGAGCATGGATATTCTAAATACCACTGCCAGTTAATAAGCAAGAAAAACTTCGACAGACGAGGTGAGGAATTCAAAATGTTTTTGATGGATACATAAAACGACTCACAATTCGTACGACGGAATCCAATGGGAGACCTTTCATCATTTCGGGACGAATTCCCATTTTTTTGGTGTGGATGGCAATTGATAAATTCACTCCTTTAATCTTCCTCTTTTCGTCATATTTATCTCATTCTTTCACCTTTCCCTTACCCCAACCCCGTTCCCTTATCGCATGTGGACTCTCCCACTCCCTTCCATCCAACACCCTCTCTTTCAACGCAACGCTATCTACCACTTGATCCAGGAACCCTCCTTGCACGAGTCTTCCCACCCCTTTCACCTCTTATCTCAGCCCTCGTCACTACGTCGTGCTTTCAACCCTCTTTCCCTCACGCACATCTTGAAAAACCTTGCAAGACCCTTATCCCCCTTTCCCCCCAATACCCTGGGTATCCCCTGTATCTCCTCTCTCTTTCTCTCTTCCCCTATCCCATGTGATAGCCATCGGGGGTAATCAATCCGGTCGCTAATGGCCGCTGTGACTGCCGGGAATGTTACGGCCATAACTCTCCCAATTCCCTCTCCACAAAACGGAAGAGTATCGCCGCGGATGCAGGGAAAGAAAAAAGGGGGGGAATTTCGTCCCCATATCCCTTTTGGAATGTACTTTTTATACCTAATATCTCTTGTTTTATCTCCCAGTTCTCGCTTCTCTCAAAGGGACGTATGAAAATTATCTGTCTTTGGATAATTTATCATCCATATCATCACACGTGCCAGTGCGTTACTGCATGACTCTAAACATCATCAGGAGATGACGAACGTTTTCAAAGAACATTGTAGGTATATTTTCTCAAATTACCATAATAGACTTCGCAAATTTTTCTGACGCAGACCTGCACGAAAACTAGTGCAGGTAGAAGTGGAGGGGGTGAAGGATAAGGACGGAGGGGGAGAGAAGGAGGCAACAATTGAAAGAAAAAGTGAGTTAGTGAAACCAAAAATCTTCTTGTAAAGGCAAGAACCACGCACACACAAGGCAAGAGGTTGAAATCTCCCTTAGCTGACTTTATCGGTGATGCAAACTTGAGGTCAAATTGTAAAAAGAGTCGAAACGGAATTTAATTCTTCGCTAAGATATAGGTAGTAGCAAGTATTTCCAATTTTTGGATGCGCTTGAGCTGGCAGAAATTATATAAGATTTTCTGACTGTTCCTCAACCCGAAACTACTTTTCTTTCCCATTTCGTTGGATTTTCAAAGTTCCGCATAACATGCACCAACAATGTCCACTGCCCAGTGCTAGGAACTTTTGATGGAGCCACATTCATGAAAATGTGTTTTCATATACAGTGCTGTCAGAGATTCGGGTTGGTGATATAACTACAAGACCTACTTAATTCCCATTTTTAGAGCAAGGGTTTGAGTCCCGGCAGTGCATGGAGTAAATTTATATCTCAAATTAAATATGAAAGACACTTGAAATTTAGTAGCCCATCCGTCAAATGAGGCACTAAATGTGGATCTAAGGCCATTTAGCTAGGAGTAGACTAATGCAGACTCCTGATATGTCACCGCCGTTTATTAACTCCAGTACAACAAGTCTCCTACGGATATCGTTGTGTAAGGTGGAGACAGGGAGAGACGAGTTGGAGGATATCGTTCCCTTATCCATTTGGTCATTACTTCTCACTTCTCACTTCATTTGGTAATAACTCACTTCTCTTATTTTATCTCCGAATTCTTTTCATAGCCAAAAGCATCGTATTCAACTAATCTACTTGCCTTTCGTTGATATATAAGGTACATATTAATGCGTGCGTCTTCGTAAGCTCCCAAATATCATGTAGCGGGATCTTGCCAGTTTAATTATATATATATGGACTGTTATACCCGAGATATTGGCGTAACTAGAGAATAATAGGATTTCGATAAAACCAGGCTCAACTTGGTAAAATATCATCTTTTGGCAGTGGCATCACGTCAGTGCTAAGGTGTCTTTATTTCAACTTCGTGTTTCTTTGCAAAAAGGCACTTTATTAATTTTTGTGCCACTTATGAGGTTGCAGGCATGCTGTTATATGAACTGATCGTAAAAATGTCATCCGCTTTGAAAGCATTAAGGCTTAGCTGTAGAGGAGGAGGCAGGTCAATTTAAGGGAGAGAATATCGTCCCCCTGCTTCTCCTGGAATGTACTTCTTATTTATATTGTCATTTATATACATGTGCCCTTGGAGGTTGTATCAAACAAAACATCACGAGCGCCTATACCTCACTGCAGGAATTACAATATCATCTGTTAATATATGACGGATATTAAGAGGATTTTGTGGAAATTTTAATGTGCTTTTTTTTAAGTTTATTTAATGGAATTGAACTCACAACATTGATAAGAATGGGTGGCATAAGAGAGGAAGCGTTTAGATGCGGGTATGGATTTCATGCCTGAGGTAATATGAGCAGAAGGTGACAAAGAATTGTTGGTAATCATTTTAGAAGAAAAGAGCGTAATGGGTTATATTAATAAGTTGCAATATCTGGTAAACGTCAAGGTGATGTAGGCTTTTTGTTAAATTGATATTAACAGAGAGGTTATTTATTGCGCATTCTATCTGAGTGCCGGTTAGTGAGTATCAACGTCATCGATTGGAGAATGATTTAATTCAGTTTTCAAATCGAGAAAGTATTTAATCTTTATCAGCAGTCGTAAATATGAAGAGCAGTTTGTTACAGATTTTCACTTTTCACTTTACCAGCTAACCCCTTCATAACTACCTAATTTATAAATTTGAAATCCTTCTTGGTATTGCCATTTCATTCTTTCCTTTCATCTCTTTTACGACATACTTACTACTTACTACCTTCATATTATTTCAGAAGGCTACTGAGTCACAAAATACGTCCAATATAGAAAATATATTACCATAGATTATAATTCCCGGCCGAGGAGTACGAGTACAGAGCAGGTTATCAGAAGTAATGGCATGATAAAGACTGGAGGACAAATGGGAGAAACTTAAAAATACAATGTGAAAAACAGATAACATAAGGGTTTCTATTTTGATAATGTAGATAAATTAAAGAAATTAATAAATACATATCACGAATTACCTAAAGGTGAACATCAAACCATTAGAAGTCCCAGGAATTAGCTGCAGTACTGTGATATGGATGGTGACGAGGGCCCATAACATTTATCTTCGTATATGATGCTTCAAATAAAGTTGCATAGAAGATATGGTGGCCAAAGTGCCTTCGGAGAGCAAGGAACGCTATGGGGATAGGTTCATGGTTTTCACAGCTGCCGCTAGATGTCTCGCCGGTCGAAGTCAGGCCGATTATTAGCAAAGCTCTAGTGGCCTCCGTTATAATTATGCTCATTACCTACAAAAAGAGCGATTATTTGGAATACCTTTAGATGTTGAAAACTGCAAATGTATTAGCATATTTTGAGCGCACGTAGACGTTCGTTCTTCAATCTCAAACCCGAATAATAAGGTTGAAAATATTTTCAACTCGCAGAAAACACCGCACTTTTTCACAGTTTTTTAATCGTTTATAAAAAATTCCTATCAATGTGATATGCCCTGTATACTCTGGCGAATATGTGGAATGAATATCGGAAAATAAGAACTTAAATAAGGGATTTTAAGAGCTAAAATTGGTATCGCGAGTCCACAGCGTTTGCGCTTTGTGATACCCTGAAAGGAACAATTGTTTGCGGTCTTTTATGGAAAAGAAGCTAATTACGAAATCAATCCGCCAATTTTTCTGGAGTAAACAAATGTTGTAATCCGGAGGATTCCAGTAATCAAGAATTTATTGATAAATAATTGGAGTTATTGGTTATTATTATTTATTTTTATATTACTTATTCTTACTATAGCACCCGAGTTTTGTTTTCTCGTGGTGTATATTAAGTTCAAAAGGATTTTGAAGATCGTGAAGAGCTCTTGCTAAAAATGGGCAGGAAATGCGTTGTGCCCTTGTGCAAAACTGGTTATGCCAGTCAAAAAGAAGAGCCTCCGACGTCGCTATTCGTATGCCCAAGTAAGGTGAGAGCCTTTAAATCAAACAACCTTATAATTGAAATGAGATTACGAACACACTCAATAATAATAAGGAAGCGCTCAAGTTGGCCATGATGTATATATATACATATAGACAAACACAATTAACTTGAACAATGCAGCGGAATGCTGAATTATTAGGGGATGAATGATAATTACAACAAATTCTCTCCAAACGCTAATAGAAGGTATTTTTGGGGGCTCTTGGTATGAAATCGCTCTTTAAGGCCAGGTGTGCAGGCATATTTTCACACGCTGCTGCATTTCAGATAGTTTTACATGGTTTTACTTGAGTTTGTTACCAGTTACGACAAACGTCAAAGATTTTCACTTGGTTATCCGAAAATAGCGAAACCATACGAAGACCACCATTACGCGTTCACCTAACTTAATATAACAGAATTAAATACGGCAAAACCTTAGGAGCTAAATGAATCACATCCCTCAAAGCCAGACAAACACACTGGAATATGTTGTTTATTTTGCGCTCTTATTACATGTAGTACGCAGTAGACACATTGCGCATCCGGATGTGTCTTCACCGCCAAGTTTAAAATACAATCTGAATCGCTCATATCTAATAGACATATCTAATCTTTATGAAATTTTATCCATACATACAAACACATAGTCCATTAGATAATATTCCAGTGACTATCCGTATGTGTTAAATTTTAACTACATGCAGCCGTTAACTACGCGCACTACCTATGCCATATATCAGGGATCTTTCGGGGTTTGCACCGGGTAGTTAGGTCCATGGCGGCCGACGTTTCGATGCTCGAGTCGAGCATCGTCCTCAGGGCAGAGGTGAGTGCCTTGACTGGAAGTGGTCATCAATATATACCCTATGGGTAGGTAAGGTCCGAAATTTTGGCGGGAAAATTATGTATCATCCGGTGGTCTTGACTCTCCCATAATCTTGATGATAGGTTTCCACGTGTGACTCAGGTTGTAACCGGCGTCACGGTTAAAGTTTCGTCTTTCTCTCCGGATCTCGATGGCCTCCTTGATGAGCCGGTCCCAATAGCCAGATGAGCGGGCAATTATTTTTGTCTTCTCAAAATGGATGGCATGGTCCATCATGATGCTGTGCTCTGCAACAGCCGATTTTTCCGGTTGGCCCAATCTAAGGTGACGCTGGTGTTCCTTGATTCGCGTCTCCACCGTCCGACTTGTCTCACCCACGTACACTTCACCGCATTCACACGGAACGCGGTAAACTCCTGATGTCTTCAGGCCAATAGGGTCCTTTGCTCTGACTATGAGCTCCTTCAGTTTGGGTGGCGGTCAAGTGACACCATTCACCGACCGCCACCCAAACTGAAGGAGCTCATAGTCAGAGCAAAGGACCCTATTGGCCTGAAGACATCAGGAGTTTACCGCGTTCCGTGTGAATGCGGTGAAGTGTACGTGGGTGAGACAAGTCGGACGGTGGAGACGCGAATCAAGGAACACCAGCGTCACCTTAGATTGGGCCAACCGGAAAAATCGGCTGTTGCACAGCACAGCATCATGATGGACCATGCCATCCATTTTGAGAAGACAAAAATAATTGCCCGCTCATCTGGCTATTGGGACCGGCTCATCAAGGAGGCCATCGAGATCCGGAGAGAAAGACGAAACTTTAACCGTGACGCCGGTTACAACCTGAGTCACACGTGGAAACCTATCATCAAGATTATGGGAGAGTCAAGACCACCGGATGATACATAATTTTCCCGCCAAAATTTCGGACCTTACCTACCCATAGGGTATATATTGATGACCACTTCCAGTCAAGGCACTCACCTCTGCCCTGAGGACGATGCTCGACTCGAGCATCGAAACGTCGGCCGCCATGGACCTAACTACCCGGTGCAAACCCCGAAAGATCCCTGATATAAATCTTCGCCGGGAAAGCCTGAAATCATTCATTACCTATGCCATGTTTTCTGCTGCAAAGGCGAAAAGAAGGCAACCTGCCCTACCATCGAAAAAAGGTGATGCACCTTTCGAATCAATGGAAAACTCTTTCGAAAACCCATCTCCCCAAGTCCCTTGATGTCTAGCAACTGTCAACGAAAGGTTTCTTATGATGTTATGAGTTTTCTTGGACATCTGCATTTTTGCAATTGTAGCCCGTTCATCGCGGAATGGAAGTCAGACCTCTCTTCTGAAATCCGCTCTTAAAATAAATATTTGATTGTAGAAGTGCCTGTAAAGTGAATACATTGCTCGAAAATAAATTTTTTTACCAGCTTATTGTGGTATTTTTTGATAACCAAGCTACACGATAGTAAAGATTCCCAAAATTCCATTTCAACTGTTCCTTTTTCCCCTTACTTTGCGGGTTTTACCGAGGGAAAAACCGGCCTGACTTTGATGGAAGCGCTCCTAGCGGCCTACGGTAAACTGCAAACCTGCTGTAAATTCGTTACTCGGTGCTCACCATTGGCATAGTATGGCGCTTTGGCCAACATATTTTCTATGCACCATCAAATTGACAAATATCAAATGATTGCATCACTACTACTTAAAATCACGGAACCAAAACAGTAGCCCTAACGGCTCTTCTGGTGAGAAAAACTGGCTGAAGAACATTAGTCAAATGTGGATCTGACCAAATTGAAAGAAGATTTAATAACTGATTAACACGAACTATGGGCATTAGTCATAACCATGGGAGTGATTATACGCAAGGACGTCTCGCGGCGATGTCGGAATTTCGACAAATTTAAAAGGTTTTTTCAACTCAATGTCATGTCATGCTCCAAAGCACGTCACACAAATAATGATTATCGAATACGCAACGTCCAACAATTCGCGGCTGTATTTCCGTTCGTCATTTCTTTTGGTTCCAGGCTTTCAGTTAAAATAGTTTCTACCAAGGGATATAATAATTGACTTTTATACCAGAAATAAATACCGTGTTCTTGTAACTTGAGACATACATTTTCATACTTGTTTGTACAGGCATGGAGATTTTCTCATAACGAGACATTTCCTCATATATTTTACCCGAGTATTTATTGAATGCATTGAATTCCCAAGCAATACCTACATCCATTGATTTTGCAAACGTGTTATTTAATCGGTAATTTTTATTTGTTCTCTGTCGGGCTTTACTCAAATTGGGTGCTAAATTGATACTACACTGGAGGGATTACATAAGTGGAAGTCCAAGCAGAAGGTAATACGAAGCAAATCAAACAGGGATCAAATCAGTTTATCCTAATTGGAAGTTTAAGGGAGTGCACTATTTTATGCTGGATTAAAAGTTAACCTCAGTAATTGATTTTCCGCATTGAGGACTTAACTATAAGTTTAAATTATATGCATCATGCATAGAAAATTCATTAGACTTTTATTAAATACTCTCCCAAAATTATTCGTAAAAAAGGAGCTAAAAAATTCTGAAAGAGGAATTAACGGATAATTGACAGTAAAAAATTTCTGTCCTCAAATGCCAATAGTGCATATTAATATACCTCATGTTTTTTACAGATATAGTTTGTAAATGGTTTAAAAATTCCATGGCAATTAGGGTTAACATTTGAGCATGTAAAATGTATTTGAGGAACGCGGTTGCATAGTTAGAAATTATAGTCATATTTGGTTAAATTATATCCCTGTATCACTGCCTAATTTTACTACTGTCAATGTTATAAGATGCACTCAAGGCAGCAATGGCTCTGAATTTTTTTTAATCACTAGCTGAGGCTGAAATTTAATTGCAGATGAATTTGATACTACATTAAAACGTATTTATGAAATGGAAATTATGCAGTTTGTCATCTTCGCCATTTGCATGAATATGAAATCACATCAGTACCAGTTTATATTATTTGATACAGTCATAAAGTAACTAAAATTCCTATGGTACTCAGGCTTTTGGATCTGCGATTAATTATTTAGTATTAGGCAACAGTTTCGCCGAGCTTTGCCGCGGACTTCGTCGGGCTTTTAAGAACAACAATTATTCAAGAGTTTAAATTAATGCCATCTGATATACTTGTGAGTTTTGACGTCGTCTCAATTTTCACTAAAGTGCCTGTATTGGACTTGATCAATATATTGAAGGAACTCACAATCGAAGGCCTCCCGAGCAACTACCTTAAATTGGCAGAATTCTGTTTAAAAAATTTATATTTCATGTGGAACGGATAAATATATGAGCAAAGGGACGGCTATGGGGTCTCCTCTTTCTCCTGCTATCGCCAACCTATGCATGGAAACATTTTAAAAATAAGCGTTAAACACTTTTGAACATCACCCAACAATTTGGTTAAGATGCGTTGACGATACATTCGTCGTTAGGCCGCATGGTAAAAAGATACTCTAAGAGTTTCTATTACATCTAAACAGTCAGCATCCTTCGATCTAGCTCACGATGGAAATCGAAAAAGACGGACACCTACCATTCCTGGTTGTCCTACTCCATAGAAAAGATGATGTTACACTTACAATTAGACATAGTGTGTACAGAAAGAAGACTCATACCGATCGATATCATCACGCACGCTCACACCACCATCCACAACAGAAGTCTTCTATTATCAAGACCCTGTTAGACCGCGCCAGAAAAGTTTCTGATCATAATTCCATCACACAAAAAATACACCATTTGAGGAAAGCATTAAAGAATAATGGATTTAGTAACAAATTAATTGAAAGAGTGACATCAAAAAAACCTAAATAGAAGGAGACTCCTAAACCTATGGGATATGTTATGCTGCCTTACATTGCGGGTAAGACCGATCGCATTGATAGAATAATGAAAAAGTGTAATATAATCACACGATATAACACTAGCTCCAGAGTACGAGATCTAAGAGGGACTACGAGAAACTGAAGATCCATTACCAACCACAATGTATGAGGGTGTATACGAACTTCTCTGCAGTTGCGGAAGATCATACGTGGGGCAAACCATGAGAGCAATTGGATGCCGATTAAAAGAACATGAACGTGCAATAAGGAAGAAAGACTGGAATCACTCTGCCGTGGCTAAGCACACTACGTTAGAGAAGGGTCACGCCATTGGCATCGAGACGGCAAGAGTACTACACAAAGAAAGAATTTACTTTCCGCGGCTCATAAGGGAGGCGATTGAAATAGAAAAAGGACCAAATAATATCAATAGAAAGGATAGTAATAAACTCGCTTATACATTGAAGAGACTTCTTCGAAATTAAGTTTTTACTTCTCAAAATCATCAACTGCTGGAATTTTATTTATTTTTTTAAAAGACCATTGTTGTTCTTCAAAGCCCGACAAAGCTGGCAGCATAGCATGGCGCAAATGTTGCCTAATACTAAATAATATATCGAAGAGCCAAAAGCCTGAATACCATAAACAATGAGCTGCGAAAATCTACAAAAAAAACTAAAATTCCTGTTTAAAAATACGTACTAATAGCTTCTTTTTTATTCCAGGTAAGGACATAGTGCAGTGCCTAGCATACCTAGTGTATCCTACCAGGCCATTGACAACAGTAAGTAAAAATATCATTACAATTCATTTTAATTCCTGTCCAAAATATTGTCCAACCGAATCAAATTGCCGAAATGATTTGCTTGAAATTTCAATAAAGCCGCAAAAGTTGCTGAAACATAAAAACAAAATTATACTCTGGAATTGGGCACAAGTATTTCTTCCATCAACTAGTACACTGCGTTAAATATAATTGATTTTGCGCTACCTAAAGCCACTGTATGGAAAAGCATTCCAAGTATTATAGGTTTTTTTTAAATCATAATTGCAAATATTGACAGACTAAGTGAGTAACTATCCGATTTCATTGAAATGCCTAAATCTATTTCTTCCGAAATGCGTAAAATAACATCAAACTTTTTAGTTTCTATGAACATAATAACAAGAATTTGCGCTAAAAAAACGTTTGCCCACACATTACATCGTAGAGAATGTTAGATAAATACAGCTTATACTATTAAAATGATTAAAGATTAAGTAATGAATGGATTTTAATTAAAAATACCTAATGCAAATAAAACCCATGTCATGTATTCAAATATGTCATGACGTTTCTTATTGCCGGTTCAGCTACTAGCATGTTGTAATTATCCTAGGATTATGCAGTACTCTTAAACGTTTTTTCCATGCGGGAATCAAACATTCGTTGATTGAATTTCCCGTTTATTTCATTTTTCCACACAAAGTTCTTGTCGTTAAATGCGTGCAAGAATATAAATGACTTATTAAATTAATTATGCATTTTATTGAGCGATTCCTCCACAAAAATGAGTAGACCTAATGTTAATATTGAATTGAAATAAAGGACATAATCATCTTATTTGAGTTGGAATGCAAAACTATCTACAGCATTGGTGAATTAAACTGAATATTGAAAAAATGTTAACCCCTTGTTAACGTTCAGTCCTTTGTTGTTCTGTGCTCTCCACAAGAATATTTTTCTCCTTCCTTGATAACTTACCTTTTAAAAATATTTATGCATAATTGCGGTGTATTATGAATGACATTTCAAAAAAATACTACATTGATCACGAAGCGATGCGTGACACTTCACTCTTTATCAATGATGAATACACGGTTCAACTAGGGCAAAATTTGTACTCAGCCAGCAGTTCATAAATACGAGGGACACACGAGAAAATCATATCTATTTAGCGATGATTTGTGGTGTTTTTCTTAGAGATAAACTTAAAGTTGCCATGTGCCCCACATTTTGTAGAAAATTTATCTGAAAATTCTTTTCCTGCCGGTAACTGTGTACTTAGTCCCTTTTTTGAGATATTCAAAAACATTTGGCCACCCTACCGTTCAAAAGTCCTTTTAAAGATATGGTCGGTGAGATTCAGCCTCGAGGAAAAAAGTGCTCCCGATAACATTATTTGCCTTTTGAAAAATGGTCTCTAGGCTTACACCCCTCTCTAGATTAGCATCTCCCAAAGTGTTTTAATATAAACAGAAATTCTCATCCCTCCAAAGAACTGCAGGGAACCATGTGAAGCCTATAATTAAAAGTGGTCACGGCGTTTCAGAATGATTCTATAACCACAGGGGTCAGCCAGACTGACGCACGTAAATCAACGCGGCGCAGTTACGATTTTTATCTTTGTTCCGGGTAAAATAAAATAAATGAAAGAATGACTTTTCGCTCTGTAAGCCAAGTGTAATATAGACTTATTCAATCGTTAGCTCGTTGGATACACGAAATTGTATGAGAAAAATTAATATAAATATTCGTGAAGAATTATCTGTCACCCTATTGCTATGAAAATTCTGAAAGTGATTCAAAAATCTTCATGGATAACACACTGAAAAAATTATTTGGGAATAAAAAGTATATCTCACACATGATTTGAAAATATCAATATCCCAACTTAACCGTCGTTATTTTAAGTACATATGTTCATTAATCAGATTATTTGCTAATAGTTTTTTATGCTTCCAGCAAATAATGAATGGACTAGGTACACATAATTTGTAATACATTATATATTTAGGTTAATGAGCGTTCAAAGAAAAAAAAACGTCTTTATCAGTTTTCCCCTTATTCTGAAAAGAGTGATATATGCATAAAATATTTATCGATCATTTTCAAAATAATTCCTTATTTTTCAAAAATAAAGTTATTCCCTATTTGTTTAACTAGGCTACAGCTGGAAACAGACACAGTCTTACGTGCTTTCAGGAAATGCATTTCTTTATTAGTTGAACGTCAAAAGCTGGTTTTGAGTGTATTTCTTTGAATTTACTTCTTATTTCTTGAAATGTCCTAATTGCACATACATTTAAAAATGGCTATTGAAGAATATGTTATAAACCATCATTAGACAATTTTCATGTACTCCACTAGAATGTATTTTGTTCATTAAGTTTGCTCAATTTTTTCATAGTAATCATTTTTACCTTCACTTTAATGTTGGCAGCAGTGCTCATTTTATAGTTCGCGTCATGCCGGGGGATACTTGTGAATGCTGACCTCAATAAATAACAATTTACTAAAAACCCACATTGAAATTATTCTCCATTATTAATAAATCCTTGTTTCTTGGGTGTTATCAAATATGGAAATATTTACAAGATAATCATCCAAAGAGCATCTCATAATAGTGCATGGTTTTCATTGACCATTGACAAATAACAGAGAAGGAAATAATGATTTCCGTTCTTGAATTATGGGGTTATATGCAGCTATGGTTCCTCTAATGGCTTCTGAAGCTGAAAAACAACAAAATATTTTAAATCAGAGTCTATGGCAGTGTAGACGGCCTTTTTCGGAGCTTGTTATAATATGACAATTTTTCACGATCCACATGTGGAGAAATAAGAAAAGGCGGGTGAGGTGACATTTTATAAGAACAAGAAATAAATAAGGTTTTAAACGAAATAAGCATTATCAGCATAGAATACCCTTACAAAACTTGGTTAAATATATTTTTTTAATTTAATTTACAGTTTAGAACGAAAAGAGAGGGACATTTATTTCTCATGAAGAATAATGGTGTTGTTCAAGGGAAATGCTTCCTTAAACGGCCGCTAAAGGAGTAAAATAAACAAGCAGGGACTTAAAATAACGTGCTGGTAAACTCGAGAGACCAATGGGGAAGTAACGACGTGCCCTACAGAAAGCAATGACACTTCTCTCAGGACGAAAACTAAGAGATTCTTGAATGGGTTTGAGTGTGGGAGGTTTAAAACTGCGACGGAGAGGAAGGGAACGCAGGGCGATTTAAACTACGAGAATGAAGCCCTTGGACGGAGGAAACAAGCGATGGATCTAAAACGGGCCGTACAAGCGAAACCGGATTCTCATTTGGAAGCGGCTAGATGGTAATGGACCGCCAACCCACTTCGTCTGGCGATACGGCAGAGCATGGATTCCAAAAGGGCCAACAAACCTACGACCGTTTCCAAAACAGTTTCTCTTTAAAGCGGGGAATCCGGATGACGTTCCCGAGACGTCTATTCGAGTGAATTCTCCCGGACGCACAGATAGGATGGGCAGGGCACGCAGGTTAAAGTTTGCTCAGGGTGTTTCAGTCTCAAAATAATTGTGGGGACAATTTATCAGTCTTAAATATCGGTGTCTTTAACTTACGGGGCTACTACACTTAACTACACTTTTATAATTGGAAAACGTGGAATGGGTTTTGTAGTATACATTGAGGAAATCACTAAACATTAATAAGTAAATACATTTTTTTTCTATTCCACCCTACTGCATTCAAGACTCTTGCGCAAGTTCCGAGGGGATTATTTTAATCGAAAAACTTAACAAGGTCTACTGGCCAGAATGAAGCTTGATTTCTTAAATTTCGATGCCGAAAGGGAACGGTGTACTGGGCAGATATGAATGTATGATTAGATTTTTACCCCTTCCAAGCTCTAATTTTTGTTTGATCAGACTCAAGGTAGGTTTATAAAGGAAATTATAAAATTAAAAAAATTATTGCGCAATTCACTTGCAGAAAGCGACTTTTGACGTAACATGTAAACTCTGTAACCCCGCTTCCGGAACGTGTGTCAGTTTTGACCAGTCAGTTGAAGAAACGTATTGTTTCGTATTAACGGCAGCCACACTGGCTCTGTACTTGTGAAGACATGTTTTTGGCTGAATAAAATAAAATAATCCGTAAGCTGTCGCTGAAGGTACTTGAGAAAATAAGGTATTGTAAGGAAATTGGTGGTTTGAGCATATGTAAAATAAGGGAAAGATGAGGTGGGATTTAAAAAGAGGAGATTTGAATGACATATAGGCCAAATTAACGTTAAAAGTTGGCCTGGGAAGTTGGAGGGATATGTGAAAAAGGTGTGTGCAATTTTGGCCCTGAGTCATTTCATAATTTCGCTAATAAAACCACAGAACAAGGCAACTAATAAATGTTCCATAAATCGAGCTCTTCACTATTATCAGTAATATGTGAAATATTATTTTTACAATAAAACGATGTTTTGACGAATTTTGGCAATGCAATGAAAAATGCACGTGGCTTTGATTGTGATGTCGCTTTGCTGTAAATGTTACATACCAGTCATTAAAAATGTAAACGAGAACATTACACGATGCTGCGTAGTGACATAACATCCTTTTTACTACTTTACTTTTTGCTATTTAATTTGGAGTACGAAATGTTTCGTTAATTTTAAAGGTATGGTATATTAGAACGCCACATTTCAAATCACAGCCTTAATACTCCATATTTACAATATCAGCAGGTACCCTAATCATATATGTATAAGATACGTTCGTGGGGAAGGAGTGTACATCATCATCTTTCGTAAGGTCATCATCACGCATCAAAATTTTAATAACTGCCTGGAGTGTTTGTTTCTCTGGAGTTTGTAACTTAGGAGTGTTGTCGCAATTATGGGTTTCTAGTGATGCTCAAATAGAGTGGGAGTTTTTCTAGTTACATGTAAGTGAACGATACCTGTTTATTGGTCCACTACTTAAAATAAAAAAGTCTTGATTTACTCGTGTTAAATTTTATCCAATGCCTATTATGGGAACCTGAATCAAAACAAAACCTCCCTCGTGGCACACAAGCATCCGCAGATCGTTCCGAGAATGTTTGTTTGGAACTTCGATAGTGCTACGAAAACATACCACAAGAACGTTCCTAATTGTTTGCCGTGTCGCTCAACCGGAACGTTTCTTAGATATTGGCGGCTTCAGGGCTTGGTATTGGATTTCCCCGGAGAGGGGCATAGATCATATACTGACGCAAAATTACGCATCTTTTTTGGATTTTAAAACCTAGGATTTATAAATTTAATTGTTTCAGGCTTGACTTCGTGGAAGTGATAGATATCCATTTTTAATAAAAAACTTTTCCACACTTTATTTCAAAACTGCGACCGGTTTCACCATAATATGGCATCTTCTGGCACATTCTGAAGCTTAGGTCATACAATATATGTATACCCAGAGAAAGTTAAAAATGGTGGGGGTTTTGAAATGGGGGAGAGAGGAGCAGGGCGATTGGGGCATGGCAGAGTGAGAAGGGGTAGTGGAAAAAACGAGAGGAAAGGAAGGAAAGTGAATCGGGGGAAGAGAGTGGGAGGAGTAGAAGGTCACCAAGTTACACTGTTTTCTATTTAAAAAAAAAAGGAAGATTGGTTAAAGCCGCAGCCCAAACATCTGTGACTGAAGGGCAAGGAAAGTAGGCTAATATATGCCGAAACAATGGTTCAAAAAAGGCCACGAAGTGAGGAGCTGCATAGAAAGGACCCCTGAGGAACCACGGGTGGGTTTATGAATGGGCAAAAGACGGAGCGTTGTGAGGGGAGGGGTTTGGAAGGGCTCCTAGCAACCGTAAGTGGGGAGAGGGAGAAGGGGAGTGGAAGGGCCGGAGAGGGAATAGGATGTGGGGGAGTGACAGTTACTTTTGCAAACATGGAAATATCGAAAACAACGGAGAGGAATGCATAAATACATGGTCATTACACAGATTAACATTTTGGATTTTCGCTAGCACACAAATTTCTAATTGTTCCAAAGCGTCCATTTTTAGGCCTTTCGGTAACATGTGTAGAATTGCAGGTTTAAAATCACTGCTGTGGTTACACTTTAATTGATGCTGGGAAAATAGGGAATTGGCATCAGCATTTTTGAGGGAGCGTTCATGCTCCTTAATACGGGTGTACACTCCTCTTCCAGTTTGCCCAACATAACAAGATATACATTCGTCACACTGTAATTTATAAATACCGGATTTCATATTTCTGTCAACCTTATCCTTCCCACTATGGAACATTTTCCCTAAGGTAAGGGGGGAATAAAACGCTGACCTCAAATTTTTTGGCATTAAGTTGCTTAATTTATATGAGAGGTTACCCACGAAGGGTAGATACCTCCATTTTCCCCGGAAACACAAATAGAGTTGGAGGAAACTATCTCTTTAATCGCCATCTGTTTTTGTTTGCCCTAACAATTTTTTCCACCAGTTCTATTGAGAAACCATTTGTTGTGGCAATGAAATACATTGTTTGGAGCTATGTATTACAACTCTCCGGTGATAGAGGAAGTTGGACGAGACGGTGTGCCATTGCATGGAATGCGGCGTGTTTGTGGGAGAAATGATGGGAGGAATCTTGGGGAATGGTATGATCCGTAGTGGTAGGCTTTCGATAGATTGAAAATTGGTGCCTCTGCGCTCTAATTGAGATAGTTAGATCGAGGAAATTAAGACCGCCATTCACGTCCTTTTTCATCGTGAATGGCAAATTATTGTGCAGATTATTTAAATTAGCGAGGAACTGATCCAACTGTCGTTCCGTTCCTGTCTAGAGGCAGATTATGACGTCCACATACCGATACCAATAATGGACACATTGAATGAGTTTGTCTTGTAACGTGAATAGTTTTTCTTCTAAATTATGAAGAAAAATTTCGGCCAGAAGCGGCGAAAGTGGGGACCTATTGCAAGACCCTCTTCTTGTTTGTAGAAAACGCCGTTGAAAGTGAAATAATTTTGAGCAGTTGTTATTTTTGTTAAGAGCACAAGATCATCCCTGACGTTTGCATTAGTGTTTGAGTTTTCTAACAGGCTTTCAACTAAATCTAATGTTTCTGAAGTAGGGACCGACGGAAATAAATTTTGAACGTCAAAAGAAACTAATTTTCCCTTCTTAGGAACCACCTTGTCTTTTAGGATACTTGCTAGCTCTAACGTATTTGCAACACTATATTTTGGTTTAAAATTTGTATACGATTTGATAAGTTCATTTAAATTTGAATCCAGGTGGTGACATGGCGATGACATGCACGACATTACCGGTCTAAATGGAACGGAGGGTTTGTTCAATTTAGGGACGAAATTCAGTACCATGGATTTTCTTGCTACACAAATATTGAGATCTCTAAATATGACAGCCTATACCCTATCTTGTGAAGTGTAAAAGGTATTTCATTTTAGGGCATACCTCTATGTTTGTTTCCATTAAAATTAGATCCTTTGGACTTGAAGTTTTGATTACATATATTTTTAAAAAGATAAAGCTTTCTGGGCTGCTTGGAGATAAAATTTAGACAGGACACTTGAAATACTTCGCATCTAACTTCATGTGCAAATGAAGGCTGTCACCGTAAGACGACAACATCACTATACCACGTGAATGAAAAGTTCGAACTCTTAACACCTACATCCGTTTCGATATAAGATAGAATGAAAAGACACATGATGAGCTGAAGAGGGCTCTCGAGCAAGGGAATAGAGAGACACTTGAAAGGCCAACAAGAAGGCCCATCATAACTGCCTCTGACCATAAGAGTACCAAATAACTAATTAATTATGATTCGGGGGGTAGCAGTCCGGCTTTTACACCCTCCAACTCTCCAGCCATAAAGAGACTCAAACCCCATCCCAAACGGTTTTCCCTCCTATATAAAACCCACACTCAACTTCCCCTAGGCATAAGCAAATATTTCCAAAAGAATTTCCCCCTTTCGACCCGCAGCTTCTTTTTTGACCTGTAGGACCCCGAAAGTACAAGCAGATTCCCTGGCTTTAGGCCGTAGGCCATTATCAGCACAAGGCATTCGATCCAAACTACCGTTGTCTTCACACATATTATACTATTCTATTTGTCTTCACCCTCGGGGCAGGAGGCTCCCTCCCTGCTCTCATTTTCGACTGCCTTGCCCAGTCGCTGCCTCCTTTAATTAATGTCCCTCTGTTCCTCTCTCTCTCAGGATGGGCATATTTTAACCCCTTTCTCTTGGTCCCCCTCCTTTCGAGGATTATCTGTCGGCCGGTAATGAAGGCACGTCCGCACTTAAGCAAATGGCACGGTTTAAACAATGCCATTTGCCAGCTGATGATGTGCGCCGAAACAACCCCGGAGTTAATAATGATTCAAATTTAAATTAGAATTTTGCTCCCATTAAGGTGATTAATCATCATTTTATTGCCAGAATATTTTCCCCGTCTTGGGAAAGAGCGTAGATAAAAGATGGATTGAAGCGCGTACAAAATAAAGCATTAATTTAGGTATTTGGAGTGAAAGTTGCGCGTGAGACACTCCAGTTGAAACGACTTATTTTATTAAAATCAGCCAAGGTAACATTATATTGAAACAAAATCAGGTATTGTTGATAATGCTAAAGAGTAATATACTCTAGGTGACTGGGGCTGGATGTGAGTACAGAAAACCTCTAATTTTTAAAGCATGTTATAATAATGTTGCGCTGAACTTAATTCAGAGTAGTAATCAATGAAATCATATTTGCGGAAATTGCAAAGTCTTTAGGTACAACATTCTTTCTAAGAATTTTAATGTACGGGTACCTGAAACTTCCAAGCTTTACCTCTAAATTATAAGTATGCGCTGAAAATTAGATGATTTCAATCGAGGTGTATAAAAAAGACCGGATAGTCCCTTGACTACCTTTATTATATAACTGTATTTTCCTACTTTCAATTCAGAAAAATATAAAAGCAAGAGATCATGGTGAGCAAAAAAAACTAAATAATTACATTTAACTGAATTATATTCCATTATAATTTATCCATGGTGATCGGAAAACTTTTTACCATTCAAAGCACCAACAATTTTCATGAATTAATAAACCTCTTCCATTTCTTCATCCCTATACCTCCCTTATTCCTGGCTGACTTCCTCGCTCTATCATATTGTTTTTATTCCTGAACGGTATTATTAAGACGTGTGACAAGTAATCAATCACAGTTTATGTTCACCAGCAATACAAAAATATGTCATGTACTGAAAGGTAGCCACCCACGACCAAAAACACTTAAGATTAATTAAGAAGGGATAATTTATCATAGGTATTAGAGAGGAGTAAAATTTGCGTGCAGCCAGACGGGAACTTAATGTACCGAGTTCCACGAGATCAGATTATATATCAGATGAGAACTCTAAATACAAGATTACTAAGTGCTTTTCTTTCTTAAGGAGCAGGACTCAATATCATGTTTACGTTATATTTTTTTCCATTACCACAGCAGCGATTTCATGATGTAGAAAATTACCAATTCATACCGTGATAAACGAGAGAACCAAGAGCTTTTAAAGATAATTGTGATATTTGCGACAATATTACGACAATATTAATTAATAGACGTTCTACTATGAATAACTATCCTTAGAAATTCTCACTGGTATGCTTGAATAACAATTCTTCAGCTCCATAGAAACATGCGAGGGCAAGTACAAACATGAAGTGTGTTTCTGTAGTATTTCCCTCCATATTTGCTGTAGACGTTGATGATGCTTGGGGAAAAACAATTTTCTTATTCTCGGCGGATCATTTTCATATGGTCGTTACTCATATGGAAGGGGTATGATTTGTATCAATTTTCAGTAGAAATACCCCTTCGTATTTTCAATGAACGAAACTATGGTACAGTTATTCATCAAAGGCGTTGGTTATAGATGGTGTTCGAATTGCAAAAACGTGCATAAGTAATTTTGGTAAAAATCCTAGATCAATCTGTTAGTCCACTAATCGTATTTTTCAAGACTTTTATAAGTCTTCCATATTACCAGTACTATTTATGAATCGTGTTTCATAAAACGATGGTTGAATTGAAAACCGTAAGTACAGATGAAATAAATATGAGCTCGTCTACATACATGATCGGTTACAACATACACTCATAAATTTCATTTGGAATACAGAAAATGACATTAAATGACTTTAAATAGAGGAAAAATTGGTATGGAAGGAAAATTTATAAATATGCGCTGATGTTAGCGATATAACTTACAAGTCTACTTCAAGTAATCACGTCAGTCACAGGAGAAATAAGTTCATTAAAATTCTACTTAGAAACTGTTTCCGGGGTAACATTATGGAAGTCTTTCATAGTGGAGAGTTAGATGAATTTTCAACACAGCTTGAAAATGTTACCCTGTAGCGAAACAATGGTCGTGAAAAATAAAAGTACATGAGGAAACACTGTGTTAATAATTCATCTAACTTTCCTAAAATTCTACTAATTAATCAACGTAATGAGGAATTCATGTTAGCTAACGTGAGAACTGTAAGGTTCTTGCGACATTTCAAGAAATTAACCCTTCGGAACGCGCGACCTGTGAGGTCCCCCTACTTTTTACATTTCCTAACGTACCAGACGGGCGCTACAGTCATTTGAGAAGGGAGCCCACCGATGCCTACACTGACCTTCCCTGCTCACCCACAATATGCTCTCGTTGTTCATCCGACGTGTCTGTGCTATTGGCTGCCAATAAGACCTCGTGGGTCTATTGCGCGTTCCCAGGTAACTCTACTACTTTTTGAATACCTAACTGCGAATTTTTAGTTGCGTGTATGTGTTGCGGCGTGTGTCTGTTTTGGCGTATCTGTGATTCAGCGTGTCTGTGCTATGGCGTGTCCGTGCTTCAGCATGTTTATAGTATGACATGTCGATGTTGAAGCGTGTCTGTTTTTTCGGTATGCCTGTGATCCGTAGGGTTCTGTGTTTCGGCGTGCCTGTAATATTGCGTGTCTGTCTTCCGTCATATCTGTTTTTAGCGTGTGTGTGTTACGTCGTGTATGTTTAGGCGTGTCTCTGTAGCGGCGTGTCTATGTTTCGGCGTGTATGTGTTTCGGTGTGTCTATGTTAGGTCGTGTCTCTGTTTCGGCGTGTCTGTAGTATGACATGTCTGCGCTTCGGCATGCCTATCGTATTGGCGTGTCGGTGTTGCAGCGTGTCAGTGTTTCGACATTCTCTGATAACATGTTAACGCTTCGACAACATAATTACAAATTCCTTTTCCCTTCAAGAATCTATCAGACCATGTAGTAAAATCTAACTATTTTGGTTATTACCAAAAAACCACTTTTATTGCCAACGAACCCGCACTAGATACAGCCGACCCTGCTCCCAACAGCTCCGAAATCAGTCAAGAGCCACGAAAAAATCGCCAAGGCACTGAGGCAATAGAAAAAAATGGTGCCGACCTAGAACAGCCTTCAGGAGGACATAGTAGGCTAGAGCATGATTTGCGAAGAACAAACGAGACGGAAGCTAACGCTTCAAATCCTGTAAATGCTGGGGTAAAGAGGATAAAGTGCATGACTAGCAAGCGTGCAAAGAAGGAAAAGCTAACTATATTCAGCTGCAAGATTTGGGAAACGTATTTTTGACTTGAACATGCCAGCGTCATTTGTGACACTTGTGCCAAAAATTAACTATTATGAGACGAATTATTAAAGATAGTAAAAAAGAAGAATTATTGTATGTATGTTTTCGTTACTAGCCATTTAGAGTGATTTTTCAACGTCATTTAAAATAATTTTTACTTTTATTTTTATTCAACTAAAATTTGTGCGAAAACATTATTATTGTTTTTATAAAACATATAATATCTATGCTTTTTTATTATAAAGTAATGTTTCCTTCCTATTTAGTATTGTTCCTAGTGATTTTCAAGTAGTTTTCAAGAATGTTTGTTTTCTGAAAATAATGAATGAAAATTTGTTTATGTTATCAACAATAACGCAGTTTTGAGTAAATAAGTAATTTTTACCGCTTTTTTCTTCTATGTTTATTGAAATTTCCGATTCCCGAAGCATAAAAATATAGTTTCTGCTGAAAAGTACATAAAAGACCTTTCAGGTCCATTGCGCGTTCCCAAGTAACTTTTTGATTGCGCGTTCCGAAGGGTTAAACAGAAAGCAGTTCACAGAGGTACTATGATGATTTCGATGCGTATCAGCTGAGGCATAATAAGTTACTCTGTGTAATATAATAAGTGAACTTCGCAGGGAAAACAATCTACAATCGTCTACGTTGATTAAATTTCATTTTAGGTTTACTGTGCAATTTTCTCACCTGCCCGAACCATAAAGTAGGCACTTGTGATTTACCATTGGTAGTGTGCAGCATAAACAAAGCACCAAAAGAGATTATAAAGTATTTCAAAGATTTAAGTTTAAAGCATATAAATGGGCACCTTCGAATACCGTTACTGAGTTATTATTCTTTACCGTGAAAACTAACCTCCAAGGTATCCTGAAATAAATCATCATTTAGTAGGTAAACAATACTTGACTTAATTTGATTTTCCTTCTAATTTATAGTACGAAATGTATACTTTAAAACCCAAATTTTAATGTATGTATAATTCCTCGTCCATTTGTGTGAAGAAACTTTTTTATCCTATTGAACTGCTCGTCTAGAAAATTAGATCTCATCTGTTACCATGTCGAAACAACAGGACGAGAGGGTGAGACGCATTCAAATCAAGAAGGGAAAATTAGCTTTCCTGCCAAAGCAAAAAAAAAGTGTAGGGAAAAGGAGCAAAGCAATAAAATCTTTACGCAAATGAGTGGAAATTACAATGGCGCGCGGAGTTGAGAAATTTAAACGCTTCATAAAGTTTCTTTATTGAAACAAAAGATCGAATT
Organism: Pyrrhosoma nymphula; assembly: GCA_963573305.1. Lineage (NCBI taxonomy): Eukaryota > Metazoa > Arthropoda > Insecta > Odonata > Coenagrionidae > Pyrrhosoma > Pyrrhosoma nymphula. Next base: position 42,079,106 of record OY754337.1, on the reverse strand, counting down.
CCGGGTTTTTATTTGCACTCAAGCACCATTTTCCACTATTTTAAGGTTAAATCATTTCCGTGACGAAACTCGAAGGAGGCAATGATACCAAGTTAATCTGGCCAGTAAAATAAATATTTTCTTCGCCTATAACCACAGTCTTGCTCAAACTTATAAATTAAGTAGAATATATGTGTGTACATATGTATGTTCACCTAAACGTCGAGAACCAAATGTTGTACAGCTTTCAAACTTGAAGGATTAAATTTGGATAACAGCCAATATCCAAATGAAGCACTTTAAAATAACTCTGTAGTGAAATTGTCATATTATATCAATCAGATACCTACCAAAATTTCAGATGATGTGGATATGGGAAATTCCCAAAATTTGGAAAAATGATAGAAGTATGTATTGTATTCATAACACAAAATGGTGGAAAATCTGGAATTTTAACCGAATCAAAGAATATAAATTCGTTCAAAACAAGTTAAACTTTTCCACCCGAAGGTCTGCTTGACAAATAATGGTGGATTTGTTGTTTTCAGGCGTTGATTTGTGGTGCTCCATAACTATTTGTAAGTAAAATAATACTTGAACATGATAACTAAGATTTTGGCTCTCAAAGTCAATATTGAGTTGAAGAACCTTGGTTTTCAATTCAAAGTTAAGTTCAATTTTGTTGTTTCGTGGACTGTGCTATCTTTTCTTTTAGTCAGTAATGGTTGGTTATACCCATTGAACAGCCCTAAGATGAAAAGTATGTAGGTAGTACGTATATCAGGGTTGGGTACCTATTCCTGCACCGCTTTTTATATACCTATATGACATTATCCCATGAAAACCATAAACTTGGGATAAGCCGAACGTGTTGAAATAGAACTTCATGGTCTTATCTAAACGTGCCTAAGGAGGCTTCACTTAGATTTGAATCCTGACCATTCGGTCAGTTGAAGGAATTCTTCGCTCACTCGTAAACCTTGACTTCTGATGTTCTACCAACTTGTTCCTTTAACTTCCTATTATGCTTCCGATAGCTGGACAGTAAAATACTATTTTATCTCCACACCTTCCAGCATTCCTTCCTAACTTTAGTGCTAGCAGTCCACACTTCCGTGTTTACAAGATTGCGTTTATTAACATGCCCCGACAATCTTTTCAGTTTTGTGCAGTAAATACATAAAACTACAGCAATACGTATTCCTAACTTGTTCTTCTTTAAATAAATATCGTATTTACATTTGATTGTGTGTCATACAAGTACTTTAGAGAGAAAATGAATTAAAGTTGAATTTTTGAAGTCGAAATAAAAGTTGTCTTTTTTTATATAGAGTTATAAAGTGAGTATCTAAAACGATAGATTTTATTCAAGTGACAAAAAACGTATATCCTTTATTTGATAAGTCGAAGTGCTGTGTTTTGAAGACAGCAAGGCCATTAATCCCTCAACATAAAATATTCTACCAAAATATAACTGGAGAAGCAAATCACGGTATTTGCTGAATTAATCCAACTGAGAGCCATCTACGGCAAAACAGTTGGTAAGCATGCCAAGAAACTTATGTAACGAGTCTAAAAGGTGAATGCTAAATGTCCAAAACAACTTTCTAAAGCTTGTTTTTTTTCAATTTAGGCACCCTTAGCCCCTAATCATTAGACTCTTCATCAACAAAAAGTTAGGTCGAATGTATGCACTGACTGTTCCATATGACTAAACGTTCGAATAAACACACTTTTTTCAAATATTTATCCGGTTGTACAATGTAATAGTGATAAAAGCCTTATCGCGAAGTTTTTTCATTATTTCCCGTATTTATACATAAAAAATATTTCTAAAAGATTATCTCACATTCGGATTAGATGGCATCGTTAATTAAATCTATAAGCAACAAAAATAAATTGAGGCACCACGAGCGTGATGAAGTAGTTTATAAAATTCAATTTTTATAAGAATAACCCAGAGCAATGAACGCATTTGATTAGTTACTGCGGCTTTTTAAAATCTCCATTATTTCTTAGCTTCGATGCACTATTTTATATTCATTTTGCACAGCCATGGTCAACAATTACAGTTTTAAGCTCCTCACATCATTCCTTTATATCCTATCAAGAATATCAAAAGGAGGACGTATTAAAAATAGAAAAAAGGCGGAATTTGGTGTGTATGAAGTTTCCAGAGATGCCTTAATATTTTTTATTTTCAAATCTTCCAAAAGTTAGACCACTCATGGCCAAAAGGCTTGGTAATCCATTTTTTCCCCAGTCCAATCCTTTCAGTGAAGGCCTGTAATTTTCGAAAGAATAAAATAAGAATGAGTCAGCTGGGCTGCAGAAGAAATGTGCTCTGAGACCCCTGACCTTAATCTCACCAAATCTTTCGAGCATTTAAAAGACGCAGCAGGAAGAGACTTTATCACTGCCGACTCGAAGGTCAACTTTGGCGCAAATTACAGGCGGATTCTTTATGATTTTCTCGTTTATATGAAAGAGAGAGAGAGGATAAGCTTTCCCCGTTTAAGTCGTTAAGCTAAGGAGATTTTACGACTCAACTTTCATTTCTTTTTCTTTTTTTTCATCCGGAGGTAATCTAGATGACACAACGCTTGTTCAGCATTCTGTGAAAATAATACTTGTTCAACACAATCAACTTCGTAGCGATACTCATCAAGGTATAACCATCTTTGATTAAGAAGTACTCATTTATCTTCTTCAATAAAAAATCTTCAATAAAAAAGCAAAGGCAAAGTTCAAGGACCAAAGTAATGGAATTCAAGGGTGCTGAACCAACAAGATCGAAAATGATGTTAAACAATCTAAGTGTGGAACATGCTAAGTCCGTTACCTTTCTTGGAACCACGTTATCATGCAGCAGTATAGTAAGTAGTATAGTAATAATAGTAACAACAATGAAGTAGACAAAAAATTGCCTACTTTAGTAACAACAATGGTAAAATATGGCAAATAAATTAAACATAGGATAAAAAATACACCTTGATATAATTAAAAAAAAAACAACGGCAAATCCTGGTAGATTTTACGCGCTTTATAACTAGAAAATTAGAAAAATTCTTTTCTGTTAAATAATCATTATCTGGGTTGCAATTCCATCTCAACGATACTTTCTTTCAAATGTTTGGAATTATCGCTCATTTCATCCGGCCATTTTTCTTTTCGGAATATAAAGCTGTTAGGAAGAATATTGATTTAGTAGCAATGGCATTTAGAAATACAGAGCTATTAGGGCTGTTGGTCTTCTTGATTATTGAGACATGGTGAATATCAGTTGCTCATGCATTTTTTCAAAAGGCATTTCTAGTACACTCGGAGCCATGGTTTTCACATTTATCCCCATAAAATTAGTCCACGTATCGTCGTATTGGAGTAGTCATATACTTTGAGGCTGCGAATAGCTCAGATTTGTCCACAATGTTATTTTATTTATCATGAGTGAGGTTCCGTTGCGAAGCTGCATCATCAAGTCTCATCTAAGGATGCCGCTAAGCAACGAAACCATGGATTTTACCAACAAAATTACATTGTGGATTGTGAGATATAAAAGCCTTCTTATGAATAAGCTGGCAATGAGATGACCACCAATTCTGAAATGAAATTGGTACGATTCTCCATTAATATATTACACCGAGCAATTTCGGCGTCTACTGCGACATTATTAACTTAGCGTTCCCTTTGCCAGTATCTAACTAACCTTGTTAATAACACTATTATCGACAAAATTCATCACGTTAATAAAATGAAGACTGGAATCGTACTAAATGTTTCCCTTTTTATCTTATTTAACCCTGAAATTCTCCAAAAAGTAACTAATTGTTCCAACAGTTTGATTAGGTGATTAAAAAATCTCCATTGAAGTAACAATATTATTAGTTATCTTATTGGTAGTCTTGTTCTAAAATACACCACATATAAAATTTATAATATACGTTCATAAAAATACTAATCAAATTTTCAGTGATAACAAAACGCAACACTCATTATTGAGTTTCACAAAGCATGAGAACCAAGAATTAAAGAGGAAAGCCTGTTCAACATCAAAATCCAATTTCTGAGAGAGTCCCAGCGATTCACCTATGAGCATTCCATTTCAATGGGTTTTCAACGAGGTTCATGCAATGCACGTTCCTTTTACTTCACATCTGTCTCTTAAATAAGGAGAGCTTTATTCTAGAAATAGGTCACGATGGTATGAAACGCTTGATTTTCTTCTTGCGCATGAAGACTTGCCAAAATTATCTTCTCCAAGCATAAAATAGAGAGAATGGAAATCGGACGGAGGATTTGGAGGCAGGACCAATCCACGAAGTGAAATATCTTTTCGTTTTATTTGCGTTCCTCCGCCACCCAGAGAGATGCCACCGCAGGTTCAATTACTCGCCTGTTGGCAGAGCCCTCGTCTTTTCGCAGGCAATCGTGAATGGCTTTAAAGTGAATCCAAGCCGACAAGCGAGAAGCGAGGAACAGCTGTAGCACGTAGGTTTCCTCTCTGTTCGGCCCGCAACGGAATGAAACCTGAATCTAAGAGGAAGTAACCAGGTGCATTGATTGAACTGTGACTCCAACGCCATTTCCCGCTCACACGGAGCGAAAGAGGATAGCTAAATAATTTAACGTGACTTATGGCAAGGCCACGATCAGCCGCGTCATCACAGCATACAATGAGAACAATTCCCAATTTCCTTACGTTGACCAACAGGATATTTTCTTCCGTTGAGCCAAACACCCAAGGGTGGATGGAATATAACGCCACGAACTAGATTTCATTTTTCATTTTTTTTTCGAAATTGAAATGCATTTTGTAGCAAAAAAAAGTCACCCGCGTATCATTTCAATGAGAAGAGACTAATTTGAGCAGTCATAATTAATTTTTAATGAACAGTACTCTTTATAATCCACATTTTATGTAATTTGTTATTCATATAGAGTGTGGAAAATGTGAATTTTAAGTATTTTAATTTAACCATTTAACCATAGTTATGACTAAGCAAATTAACTAACTAACCACAAAGGAAATTTACTTTATTTATTTCTTTGTTTATTTATTGTCATATTATGACTTACAGAAACAATTTTACATTATCGTCGCCTTTAGACGCAGCGTTTCTTAATCGCTCATCTTCCTGACTGGTCAACTTCAGAAATCATGCTTTTTACTAACTGGCCAACTTAACGACATAACATAATTAAGAACCTTACGAAAGATATCCATCTCCCGCGTTAAAGTATGTACTCTTGTTGCATTTAAAGAGATATGTGTCTGATAAAGTTCTTAATTTCATAGGTCTAAGTGTTAGGTTTTTAAGTTACGTTATTTAGTTACGTTCTTAAATTCAACGTGAACTGGCCTTCGTCAGTCGGCATATCGAACGGGGAAGTAGAGGAAGGCAGCGTTCTCGGCTTTCGTAGAGATGGCGCTAGGACAACAAAGGCTGGCGTTTAATACAGTTTCCTCGCTCTCTTCCGGGTAACGTTCTACAACTCACATTTCGAAGCCCTGTCCGTGTCTTGCTTGCTTGTGGACGAAAGCATTAGAGAAAAATCAAGCTAGCGCTCGCTTGAGAGACCCGGTTGATGCCTAAAGGAGACGGCAGCGGTGTCTACGTGGGTATAAGAATGGAATCGCAGGCAGTTTCCACCCTGAGCCATCTCATTGACGACGCAGGATTGCTTTGAAGCGAAACATTCGCAGCTCGAAGGCCACCGTGAGACACCTCACAGCCTTCTCGGCTCCTGTATCTCCCTCCACCCAGAGCTTGATCGACCCACCAGTGTTTACGGATTCCCACTTGCTCGGATCTTATACAGCGCCGTATTCTCGACCTTGTTCCCAAGCTGACACCCAGCTCTGTACCCGCATTTCCCATCGTGCCTGACTGATATACAAGGGAAAACAGATAGCGTCGCCTACGGGGCATCAGTGTACCAGTTAGTAATGAATCCATGTACACATTCCTCGTGATTTTTCTCCACTAGGTTCATGAAACGTAAAATATAATAGTGGTGTCTCGTTATTATTATTTGATAAATAGGAGGAATAAAATCTTTGATAAGTACAGTTAGAGAAAAAAAAGAGAATTGCCTCACTGGAGACAAGCAGTTGTTTTATTTGGTATTTATGCTGCTGTGGACAGGAATTCTGTTTTTAAGATGTTTTCCTCATATCTCTGCTCATTTAGTGGTGTTGGTTGGTTGGTTGGTATTACAGTTTTTCTCATATTGGATGGTTATTCTTGATTATGATGAAACGCATTAAACGATCTCTCTCTCTTCAAGTAACGTTGAATTTGATTGCATATTTTCATGGGCAGTTGTTCTATGGTTTATTCTGATATGTTTAAATAGCCTAAAAGGGTGATCTCTAGCTAAATTCTTAATTAATCACTTGCTATGGTTATTGTGTAATTTATCTAATGGTGTTATCTTTCTATGTATAAAGCGATGAATGGTATATCAAATTAGTTAATTTTTAGCGGTAAGATGTGTGCCATGAAAAGACTCCAAAAAATGAATGATTAAATAATGATAATAATAATACAGTAAAAATGATTTTGAATCATTTTTATTTTATAACATTTATCTCCCTCCCTATCAATGAATGTCAGAGAAAATAAAATAATAATAATAATATAAATTAATTAATAAAAATAAATTTACTCCAAAAAAATACTACTGATTAATAAAAAATGCCTAATAAAAAAATTGATTAACAAAAGTTGAATATGGACAAAAAAATATCTTAGGCCCACTGTCACCTATTTCTATTATGTTTATATGTATAATCATTATAGTTCATATGATAGCTTGTAAATTTGTTGTCATTCTTCCATGAGTTCTTAGCTTGATTTGGTCTGTCACTCCTTTGGTGACCACACAAATAATTTTTGTCTGGGCAGCGATACTCAAAGACTAATATTTGTGGTCATTTCAGAAAAAAACAGACATTTGTGGTCTGTTCAGTGCTTATATTGTTCCTATGTATGGTTATTTAAACCTCAAACAAGTTGCTGATTCATCGAGGGAAACATGCCAGGACCTTTCTGTGATGGTGTCAGGGGTGTGAAATTCCCGCCCCCCCCCCCATTCTCCAGTTTCCTTTTCCCAAATATTTCCCCCAGTGGATATATTCCAATTTTTCCTCCTCGAAAGCTCGAAACTCGAAATTCCTCGGAGACTCAGAAACCGCAGGAGAGTCGCGTCTCGCAAAGTGCAAGAGAGCGATGAGACAAGTGCCGCGACCTAGCTCTGGTCACCGCGAACGCTCAGGTCATCGCGGTTCCTGCAAGCACCCTGCTTTTATTCGGTCCGCGCGGTCTGGTGCTGACATACTTTTCCATTTCCAAGTCGACCTGTGAACATTCCCACCAATCCAAAGTGTGATAGTACCTCCCCTACTCTCCCCACTCCTCCACTGGTCAGCTGATTCCCCTCCTGCGCTGACGAAGTGTACCGTGAACAGACTAGCCCTCTTTAAACCTGACCTCAGTCGGAGAAGGACGTATCTGCTTGGTTCCAGTTGTGACTTGTGTTCGTCTTGTATATACCAAGTTAACGGTATTTAGCCTACGGGTTTGTTTTCTATTGTAATAATTGTGGTTATATAATTGCTGTTACTTGAAGTTAATCAAAATGGCTAAGGTTGTTGTCATTTTTCTCTCGTTTCCGCCCACCAATCTCAGTAAATTCACTCGACGTCAAGTTTCAGTGGCTTGCGTTGCAAAGCTAGGCCAAGAGGGAATATGTTGGAAACTTTTCTGAATAATCCCGATTACGTAACTAAAGAGTCACGTTGTACAACAACGAGCACTTGGAGATTTTGACGACTATTGCCCACTTGGATGGATAATTTCAGTGCTTGATATGATACTGGCTGAGTGAGATCTTTACGAGTGGTTAAAATACACCAGCATCTGAAACCGTTCGTGACTCCTCAGTTACGTAATCTGAACTATCTCGATCTTTTCAAATACAGACGGAGCTGAAAACAATAAAATACTGAAAATAATGAAACTGTTGCGAGCGGTACTTTTACACTTGACAAAAATGTCGTTTATGATAATGCCCAAAAAAATCGCTAATATATGCTCTGCGACATCTAAATCGAGAAATGTTACCCGGCAATGCTGAGTGTAGTTAGATGATACAAACGGGTTATTGGTACATTTTCGAAGGTTAAACCAAGCCGCAACCATTATACACAAGAAAAAGGTGGAGCGTTAGCTGGCGTAACGTGAATAGGTAATTTTTAAGTTGCACTCACAATATATGCCTGCTAAACCACAATCCTGGGTTTCAGACCATTGATTTGTATTCACTCCCCTCTTTTCAACGAAAAAAATTGCTCTGTCATAGTTCCTGATTCGTCTGATGCACCACAGATTAGCACTATGAATTTAGAGTTTTCGTTTTTTTTAACATTGGAAAGTCTTTACCAACTTGAATCTAGATTTCATTTTAGTGCCGTTTCTCAGCAGTATGTTCGAGTATAACTAATCTTGTTCGATATTGTTTCCTTGACTTTGGAGTACTTAATGAACTCATATAGCCGTATTCCTCGAAATTTGAGTGTCCATCGTAACATCATATACTTCCATTTTTTATCTCTGAAATACTTTACGCCGTTTTCACCGAAATAAATCTATTGAACCTAATATTGCATTGCTATTTTCAGAATATTTTGGAGTTAATTAAGGGGATGGTAGGTAACAAGTTGATCAAGAATTTTTCAAACGAAACAGTTAACAGTGTAATGGTAAATTTTTATGATACATATCCCGTACGACGTGAAACATGACAGGAATTGTTCAAGTGAGTGATTGATGAAGCCCTTATGCCCGACCTTTGATATTATTTTTACCTATATATAACTGCAACACAATATTGTAATGGGATAGACGCCTAATCAAACCACATGGCATACATCTTTATATTTTACTTGGTATCACGAGAATGGCACGGATCATTAATCACCGCAACAGGAAAAATCCACCGAATAATTTAAAAAGATTAAATACCTGAAAAAAATTCAATCCATAGAGTAAGAAAGAAGATTAAACCGATGGGGTTTTTACCTTCCGGTATAGTAATGGTAAATAAATTCAACGCCCAATGATGAGCCAAACAACCCGAGTGATTCCACGCGGCAGTGGGGGAAGAAACATACGTTCCAGTGACTCGGCCTCTTCGCTTCATTTGTCCCGCACAGCACGTGGTACTACAGCACCAGGATCACCACCACTACCCGTTGGAGCTGCGACGAACGCCATACCACTGTCGATCCAATTGGACCCGGAGGCTGAGATAACCCCCGCATCCTATCACGTCCCGGCGAATCCTATTCCCAACTCAGTCAAGTCTCCTCCAAACGTGCTCCTTCCTCCCTCTATATACTGCTCCCTTCCATCTCAACAGCAACTCCTATCCCTCCGATGCAACGAACAAATGATATAACGGTACAATAACAGGGCGGCGATATTATAGCGAAGTGAATTACGACGATATTATTGCGAAGTGAATTAAATTGAAGTCAAATCCCTGAGAATCATAGCTTCAGACCTAGCCGGGGGGAAACACATGCGAAACATTTGCGGCTCTGCATTAAACAAAAATAGGTTTTCTCAAGGATTTATTAGGATGAATCTCAGATTAAAATGTGAAAGAGAGATGCCCCTTTACTAAGGTTTGACCACATCTCGGATACACCGAAAGCCGGACCTTACACAGAAAGATAGAATTCGCAAAATAAATAGAATACCAAGAAAACACTGCATGTTTCGTTTAACACTACAAAGAGCTAATCGCAGTAAATACGTAGCTGATGAAAGGACTAGGTTGGGTACCGTAAGAGACGAGCTCTGCGCTAGTCTTTTACTATAAAAATTCAGATTTTAATACAACTACGGAATAGAGGATAATATTTTAACCATCGCTGAATCGCTAGAACTAATAGTAGTGGCAAAATAAATGAGATACACTGCCATGCTGGTTGTTAAAAAATAGCTTCTTCTCACCTACCATTAGTAGTTATAACAAAAATGGTGTGACACTTACATAAAACACATTGTTAACATACAATTCACCTCTCTCCTCTTTCCCCTCATTTTACCAATTCCCTCGCCTTCCGTGGCTGGAGTACTATCACCGCCTGCCACATCTCTATACGGCGACTCGCTTGGTTTTATGTAAATTTAGCATTACGATTGACAAATCCTGACATGACATATACGGACGGACCAGTTACGATGGCCGTTAGCCCTCGGTTGATTGCGTATGGAGCTGGGAGACCCGTTGGCTCTTCCCAGCTAAATGGTTGACAATATGTTCTAATGATTAAAGGACATCTCTTTTCGCACTGCTCTTCATTTCCTGCACAACTCTCAACGAGAGAGAATACATTTTAAAGGATGCTTCTTTCCTTTGCTGCTCCAACTCGGACCTGACAGATCCAGCGCGACTAAGTATGTTAAATATTTTTCGCTTCCCATCACTCAGATTCATCGGTTCTAATGTTTGATGATGAAAGACGCCACTACGTCGGGTATACCCAGCTGGCCGATTCCTAGTAAATTTCAACCCGGTTTTCCAGCAAGGGGGATAGGTGGGAAAAAGGAAAGTTAGGGAGGGCCGCAACGTTTGGCATCCGAGCATTATTTAGGACGAACGGATCCTATTACCAAACCTGGGATTTACTTTCTCAAGGCGAGGTCAGACAAACGCAACTAATGCGAGGGCCTTTCTTACGGATTAGAGTCAAATGGTTGATACTTAGTTCTAATGAATAGATGATATCTGTTCATTCAGATACTTTTTTTTATCGCCACTCGAGTAGCAACCGTTGAAACTGTTTCATCAAAACTTGCGGGAGTAGGGTGGAAGAAAATTAATCACATATGTTCATATTGAAAACTTTACTTCTCATCAATATCATCTATGCAAATAGCACATTTTCTATAGTTCTATGTACTTCTCTCACCATAAGTACTTGACATTTCTTCTCTATCCTTTATCTAATTTATCCATTGAAAATATATCCGAAAATTATGAAAACGAATTTTTACAACCAACCACAAGAATACACATAATCAATGTTAGCATTATCTCAGTAATAGCCAAAATAATAAGTAGGTTACAATTTTTTGCTTAGATTTCAGTATTTTTGTCTTCATTGGTAAGCTACCTCTCTAATGAATTCTCTCTTCCATAGAAAAGCACAAGCATCGCAGGGTGAATTTTATTTTATTCATTCAGAAGATATTAAAAAAACAATCAGTGTTTGCCTTTGCGTTGATAATCTATACTAATAGATAAATTGCAGTGGTGTTTGTCTGTATGTTTGTTACTCTTTTCCTCGAAAACTACTGAAACGATTTAGCTGAAATTTTGCATAAATCTAGCGTAACTAAGGAGTGCTATAGGACTATTGCCGTTTCAAAGTTAGTTACCAATGGAGGGATTTCCCTCCAAGGCCCAAAACATAATAGTATACTCGTACATAATACAAACTTCCTGGTTTCTAAATAGTATATTCACATTTCCGTTTTGAAATCCGAGTTCAAAATTATAATTTGAAACTGCAATTTTTATCAATTTGTCCGCGAGTAGCGGCTTATTCAATTACTACGATGGTGGACGGCATTTAACAGTACGGTGTCCAATATACGACTGGGAAATCTATATTTTTACTACTTTTATATTAGCTCACACTGTCTGCTTGTCTGCTTGCCTACGTACGTACAAACCCATTTCACCTCATCCAATGGAATTCGGTCCATAGACTGACTACTTGTGACCAACGATTAATTTTAACAAACCCACACACACATAGGTACGTAAATACCCGCTGACTTAATTATATTAAAATATATTTGTATGAAAATGAAAGAGCATTTAAAGTCTGTTATCTGCCTATTCTTGTAAGCAACCGGTAGCCCAGGGGTAAGGTAGTGGACTCCGGAAGGGAAGGTGTGGTGTTCGATTCTATACTGGCTACATTATTTTTTTTCTCTTTTTCATAGCCATTTTCACTTTCATCTTTAGAAATGTTGTTCTCATCATCTCATTAACCTCTAAACTTTTTATTGCATTATTTTACTCGATAGTTATTCATTAATGTCGGCGATCAATGGTAGCACTTAGCCCTTGGACATTGTAGGAGAGGGACCGTGATGAGCCAACAACTGTGATTATCGCTATTGAATGTTCGGCAATGAATATAAATGTCATACCGAATTACTAATGTTCCTAATGGTTGTCGAATGTCTGAATAATTTGACATCAGTGAAGATAGAATGATTTCCTTTCACAAATTAAATTTATTAGCAATGTGATAATACAATATTTAATGCCAAAGATACCATAAAAAAAATTCAAAAATAATTAAATGCACTGAGAATATGAGACATTGAAACGTGACGTATTGCATATGAAAATAAAGGGAGTAAAATAAAAAATTTTTGTATGAGGTAATTTTGTATTAGCTTACACGCTTGGAACAGCAAATTGGATGTTACTTTTTAAGGTACCTATTAGTTATGATTGATATTTTCTTTCCCCTGCTGAATTTTAAGGCGTGCCTTCCACTAGTAAAACAAAAACATTTGATGCCACCATGCTTTGATATTACTATATTTTGTCAGAATTAAAATGGAAATAGAATAACGGCACCAATCGGAATCGCCTGTAACGTTGCAATTTAGTTTTGTATCCAACCACTAGAGAATCACCACTACTCTTGCAACTCCACTACTTGTATTCAGATCCTCCCCAACGTGTTCTCAAACGGCACTTGATAGGAGGGAGATGTGCGTCCTACATTAACCCTAGCGCACGTTAACGGTATAACCGTTTCACCGCCCGAGGACTCCGTCGGCAACATATGAATCCGAGAGGGGAGACCACCCCCTAGCTGCTTTGCGAGGGACATAGAAGGGTGACCGCCGTCTGCCTCTTCACATCCTCCATGCCCCTGTCCCTTTGTATGCCCCTCTCAATAAGACCCGAGGGCCACCCGACTAAATTAGACCGTTTTCATTTATATCCCTTCTCCCTCCCTTCTTTATTCTTCCCCTAGCCCCGCACACAGAGGTATGTTGGATATTAAATCCCTATATGATTGAGAAGAGATCCAACATTTTACTTGAGGGGTAATGCTATTTCCATAAAATAAGACTTAATTTTTCCGTGGGAGGCGGATTTTTATCAACGATTGGAAAGTCTTTCAAAATGTTATTTAGTATTTTATATAGACTATATAAACAGGTATTACAAAAGTATCAAAGATTGAAAAGAAATGAAATTAATGGTAAAAACGGCTTAGAGGAAGACCCTGAGACTTTATTCGACCTGTTATATAATAAAATAATTGATTATTTTGCTATCGGTAAAACTGATAGCAATGGGAGAAGGGAGAAAAGGCAGAAATAGATAGGAAATATGGCCATGCATGGATTCTAAAATACCGAGTCATTCCCTGGAAATAATGAAATGCAGCGGAAACTGATATTAACAGCTAATGAGACCGCCATCCCAGGAATTCTTCACTCTTTACATTCATGGTGATTAAATAATGCGTTTGAAAGGCATCAAGATAATTGAACTTTGAAATTTGATATTTCAATTGATACATATCACTTTTACACTGTGCACTCTTCGCAATATGATAGCCTCTCATAGTTCAACGTGAATCTGTCTGCACTTCTAACGCTATATGTAGGAGTAGTCATTAATACGAGTACCTGGTACACATCAATTTATAATGAATTAAGGCAATAAATATGAACTTTTGCCCAGTTAATATTAATATGCCAAATTGTTTCAACAGCTTCTATTTACCATATTAATGCATAATATTCACTATGGGATAACTTATACTATATTCGAGTACTAAAACTTGAAAAATTATCAATCTGGTTGGACGTTTTCGCGGAGAACGAGCCTTGGTGGTTGCTATATCCCCACGCAAACGATGATTTAAAGCAACCCACATTCTTATACATTTCACGAACAGAAAAAATTGTTTCGGGTTGCACGCCTGCTCAGATCCTACATCTATGCCATTGTTTTGACTAGTCACTCATCACCTTCAGTGCTTCTGATGCTACGCTGTTGAAATCGGAAAAGCAGAGATGATTAAAATACCATAGCTTCATCATCAGTGAAAATTATTCCTGCGAATATAAGACCACCACATTTAATAAGAGTATTTTAATAACAACAATGAAAAACATAATTCAATTAACATTAGATGTCTTTCATGATGTTCAATGTTGGGTAAAAGTGGTAATCTTTTAAAAAAAATCAGATATTTTACTAAGTTTATGTCTTTTGTAGAACAGTGACGAAGTTATTAAAAATTAGGCCTGACCCTAATGGACTCCCGAGTTCTTTAATTAAATGACAATGAATAAAAAAGTGATAATATACCCAATTCAAGGGTTATCTGAAGATTGAACACTAAAAAATTGAAATAACTTATTTCTTCCAAAACTCAAGCTTTCCATTTTTGTGTTACATGCCTCGCGATATTCCAAGAAAATGAATTGACAGATAAGGAATCTTTCGAGTACATACCAATGAGACAAAAAATGATCTCACTGCAATCGACCTCGGGCTGCCCTCGATATTTGTCGGTATTTGAAAGAGGTGTTAGCATTCAGTTTGTTAAAGATTCGGGTAAATAGTTCACGGGAGAGTTGAGTGACAAGATGTTTAGAGGTAAATTTTAAGGAAATGCTAGAGAATCTCGCTACCGAGTCTAGGACGAAAGGGTGGTAACGCAGGTAAGGAGGATGAAGAGGGATTCCTGGGAATGTGGGGTGGAAATGACATTCTCCCAGTTAACTCCAGGGAGAGATGATTGCGGACTTTAAATGCCTCGAGGATTTATGGTATTTTCGCCTGGATTAAGGGTAACACCTTACTAAGATAGTTTCCGCAGTAAATAAAATGTGATATGCCATCCTATCCCTTCTTCACCATCCTCGTCTTCTATTAAGGATTATTAGAAATAAAATTATTTAGGTTGAATTATCGAATATCTAAAAAAAAATGAAACATGAATGAATGCCACACGGTTTAAAAAAAAATAAATAATAGCGAATAGAATGATCGCATAAATCGTATTGGCGAAGAAATGATAGTAAATGCAGCGCAAGATAAGTTGCCGGTGGGAATAACAATTGATAGACCAATAAAATGTTGTTATAACCTAACCGTTGAATAATTAAGAAAGCCGGAGTGATGAACAAAGAACAGGCTCAGTGCGTAATATATATACCATCAAGAAAAATAAATATTTGAACAAGAAAAAACTCTCTTTTCTCCTTAGTACTCCTCCAACAATTAATTTTTAACCAGCCCCTGCCTTTCATCGAGGAAAATATCCTGACAACCTGCACCACAAGTTCCTGAGGCGGCTCTGAGGGTGGTATGTAGGTGTAGACATACCCGAAGGTGACTGAAGGAACTCCAGATAATTGTGGAGTTTAAGTGCTTCAAAAGGTTGAAGGTTTCGCCACCTAGGTCGGGTCGTCACCTCACCCCTTCCTAGGATAGTTTGCGAAGTGAAGGAAAGGTGAGACGCTCTCCAATCACCTCTCTCGTCACCCCGCATGAAAATTCCCCCGTCGAAATTCCTAACGGACACTTTATGCCTTCGTTCACAGATGACTCTTGTTCGGCGCCTGAGACGGAAGACAGAGAGGCGTCGGCAAAGTTGGAACTTGGGACGCAATCGATTCCGGTACAATGTCGCATAATTTGAAGCCTCGGTGAACACGGTTTTAATCAGGCATCCGAGTTGGTGGAGTGCAATTAGCAATCGGATCCTGCTTTAGCTCCCGCCGGGGTTCGACATGAGATTTTTTATAAAGAGGTTGCTCTGTGATTGAGTTTGGATTAGGTCATTGCCCTCGGTGAAGGATTGAGGGCACACTTCGAAGGAAGTGAAAGTCCATGCTCGTAGTGAAGTTTATATATAGATTTTCCACATAAGATTAGGCATTAATCAATGTAGAGTTGAACAAATGGTAAGAATGGTGTAATCATGTAAAGTTTCAGGATTTTATGATGCAACACCAAATGCAGTGAAATAAAGCGTAATTCCATAATGTCAATATTGCCATAAAAAGAACTCCTGTTACTATTATATAAACTGAATAAGGCACATAAATAAAAAGGACAAAATAATAGAATAATAAAATAACTAAATCCAGTAAGTGCGGCGTTAGTAAGCAAATGAGGAGATGTATGGAGTCAAACCAAAAATGAAATATATCAATAAAATAAGGATGATAGCCAAAAGAAAAAAAATATCTGATAGGGGAGTGGAGTAGAGAGCTTTAGCAAACTAATCTTCGGACTAAGGACTGGTAACAATAGGTGGCTGATTATTTCCAACTATTTTTTAATGTGGATGACTATGTAAACAGGATGTAGGGAAGAACATTTCTTAATGGAATAGAATAGAATAGAAGAATTTCTTTATAGAATCCTAATGGCAAAATAGAATTAAGGGTTGATTCATGGCAGCCATATCGAGTGTGACATTTCCAAATTCGGATTATACATCTGAGCTCCCCCAGCAAGACCTAGGTTGTGAGATTTTCTGTGAATCAGACCTTTATTGGAAATAAAGAAGTTCCCTTAGCACGAAAATCAAAACATCGAAAAAAACTTGCATTAGGGATTTAATGTTGATAAGTTTGACGTCACACGTGAAACTTAAATTTTTTTCTTGCTGTTTAGTTCACCGTGGTTTGGGATTGTAGAAATAGCTTTATTTCCTAGGCTATCGGAAATGATAACTTAGTTTTTAAATACTGCTACAGACGTAATTTATCAATATTGTCTATGAATTATCTTGGAAAAGGACTTTTCGAAACCATTTTGGCCTTTTTTAACAAGCCGGTGAAATAAACCAACCTAATTTATTTTGTTATAAAGAGTAAAATAAAATTCTGTATCAGGGGAAGGACTTCGCTCAAAAGGTTGATTACAATGATAAGTGTGCTGATGCAACACCTTAGATGTAATTGAGCCAATTAACCATTAGTAAAGCTTGAAAAATAACTCAATTTACCTACCTAAACTGTATGGCTCTAATTGATCGAATAAGTATCTATGAAAATAAACACACATTTTAATGGGAAACTCCAACATGACTATTGTCGTGTGAGTATCAACTATGCGGAAAATATTTTCATGGTAATGCAAATCTGTCACTTATTAACTGCATCAAATACCGAAATTGACGATTAGGCCTTAGTCTTAATCCTTAAGTACACGGGTGAAAATTTACAAAGTAATTACACGGGTGGGGTTATAAGTGACCCCATTTTTATTTAGAATTTTTAAGAGGTCTTTCAACAATTGTTCTCTTATGAATTACGTACGAATAAAATTATACTAAGGAATACCATGCACAATATTTATTCTTAAAAACATATTTAAATAAAATATTATTCAGAACGCATATTAGGGTTACTCCCTTTTAATCAAGTAGCAAGTAAAGAAAATAAAAAAATATTTTAAGAATGTTTAAGCCTCGTTTCTATCTGACAAGTTCCAGGAATATGTTGCGAAGTGCCGGGCACATGTTGCGCGTCATTGTTCATACTGTTTCCAATTTCCTGCGACATCTGCAACATTTGTATAGTCACAGAGGTCTGATAAATATTTTTCTATTATTTCAGTCATTTCATTTCAGTCATTTGTATTGTTTCAGTCAGTCAGTCTGGAAAACTAAATTGCGTCAATATGATTTTTGATCTTCACAACGTTATTTGCGTTTTGAATGTGAGATGTCCGTTAGAAGAAGATGTTAAAAATCATTTCTGAAAAAGTACTATATTTGTAAGTGTATGGTAGACATTATGGCTAGATAATATTGTGAAACATTTTTACATCCTTATTTAGAGAAAAAGAAAGCCTCCGACCGCAAAAACTATAGATTTCCTCAGATTATAAATAACGAAAAGATGGAGAATAAGCAAATTAATATAGGGAGACTCAATACTTGGAATGCAATTTCGGTAGTAAGGATACAAAACAAAAACATACAGTAGTGTTGGAGCGTTATTCTGGCCTTGTGCATTTTTTAAAGGCTTTTGAGAGAGGGATTTGGGAAAACTACTACTAGTTATGAAAATAGGAGTACGTTGGAGACATAAAACGGATTTGCAACTCACACATTGTCCAGACGGTAAAAAACTAGAGGTTTTTTATTCTCTTAACGAAAACCTACGTTAACCGGTAGATAACTCTAATAATAAATGATAAATTATATGTATGTACCGAAATATATACGAAGGCATGCTATTAGAATTTGCATTGATGTATAGTATTTATTTACGCATAATTAATATCGGATCGCTGGAGTGAGGATCACTATAATGCGGAAATGATGTTGGCCTAAGCAAGAGTATAAATTATATAGGTACAGAAGATAAAAAAACACATATTCCCAATAATTTACTAAAAGACTTGATAATATTAATGCATATTCAGAATAAATTTGTTAATAATGAACTGTTTGGCTGTATCAGTGATAACCAACACTGTCAAACGTGACGACTGTTTGGATAAGTCTGATGCAATTGTATTTTTGTGTTCGCTTATTTACTCGTTAGATTCTACTTAATATTACAGTTATTCACGCACACATGATATTAATGTCGTCGTCCAGTGTTTTTTTTGCGATGTATTTTGGTGGGCTGTAATTGAGGGGCCTGATTCTTTCTCGTGGCTTAAATAAGCTTGTTGGAAAAGTAGGGAACTGCAGGAATGCAGTTACCACACAAAGGAAAAAGAAGAGGAAATAAACAGTAAGAAATGGAAAAGAGAACGAATCCTGGCACGTACTCGCCCCTCCAACGTTTGAAACTGGAAATCAAGTCAAAAAAAGTTCTCCCCTCATAAGAAAGGTTACACTTGGAAAGTTCGGCGAATCAGAAATAACGATACGGGTTTGAATTAGATCCTTCGAGATCAAAAAAGCGATTGATCCGATCCCAAATAGAAACTTGGGTCTTCTGAAATCAATTCAAACAAGCATCAGCCACCAATACGAACTTCCCACGTTCCCTGCTACCAATTAATACAGTATCTTTTGCTCCTTGTCTGCCACTACAATTTTCTCCGTGATTACAGATTAGACCAAAACGCTATAAACTAAAGTTCATGGTCATATGAGCTATTGTGGATTTATCTACATACTACCCGGCGAACAACCGCAGAGGCGTGTGGCAGGGTAAGTTTAGACAATAACCATGGAAAGGGGACAATAATAGGGTAATTAAGGTGGAGATCTTACGATTGTCTTTAGGGAGAGTCACGCTTTTTTTGTTATAACCACTGATAGTGTGAGGAAAGAAGGAATTTTTGTACCTGTCGGTTCAGCGTGTTATTTCTTTATTTTGTCACTCCTATTAAGTATTGAGATATAGCACGGGAATAAATATTCTCCGCGTCGCACTGAATTTTGCTTGAATGTAGTTTCTCAAGTAATCAAATATCCTAATGAAAAATGATTGACTAAATGTTATACAGATACATTACAAGCAAACTTGGCAAGAGTGGTGTTCTACACCATTATTTTTCACTTAAGAAAATGAGATGCGGGTTTTAACTAGCAAATATATGTACGCATACTGTAAACAGGTGAAATATCCAATCACACTTCTACGGCTTTTGTTTCTACCTTTGGATTAATAAAGTGAGCACTACTGATTTAAGGGAAACAGTTGTAATCATAAATATAATAACATGAAATAATGGCCTTCTGCATAATATTACTGTAAATAGAATAATAAAATAACGTGACGTTTTGCTAATGCGAATAATTAAAAGCATCAAAAATTATTCCCGGTCAATCACTAACTTAAATTATACTTTATAGTTGGTGGTGACATCAATAAAATACTCCTCAATCGTCAAATCATCCGTGCTAACTTCAAAAAATGTTTCATCCCCGATGACTAAGGAGAGGAAGACATTACTTCAGTTTGAGGCTCCTATTTTTACATATCCCCAATGAGTTTATCCACGTGAAGGACATCCTCCTATCTCGGAAAATGCTGCGCTAAGGCAGAATTGGCTGCTCAGTTGGAAACCTGGGGCACGGGAGTGCATGATCAGTGGGAATGAAAAAGTCTCATTGATTAGGGTCTCCCTGAGATGACATTCAATGAACCAGAAGGCGAAAGTGTTTGAATAGCTGAAACAACTTGGTAGAAGGAGTAAGGTCTACGTGTGAGAATTTTCGATTTTATAAATAATTATAAATATATACTTAATACTGGAGTAGGTATATCCAATGGCAACGTAATGCAACAAACAAGTTGAATTCTGAGTTTGTAGATTGCGGAATTGGTCATTTTAATTTCTCCTCAACCTCTTCCCTCGTATTTTCTTCTCTTTTCATTTCCTTCTATAAGTCGTCGTGGAAAGCAAACGAACGAATCACATCCGAGTCCCGCACGATTGATCGCACTACCGCCGACGCTATATTGGAAGGAGAAGGGGAATAGGGGAAGGTGGCGTGGGTTGAGTTTGAGGACTGTTTGGCAGAGAAGACCCCGATACCCATCTCTCCCCAGGCAACCGTCCACACACACACAATATAAACGACCATGCCCGGGGAAATTTGACGACTGGGCAACAGGCACGTCGCGTGGGATCCCAATTAAAAGCAGTAAAACAAAGATTGGACCAGACACACACCAGCCTCCCACGCCCTAGAACGCATGTCTAGGACAACAGCTTGACGCACGGGAAAACAGTTAAAGGTTACCTCCCATTTCCCTACTCCCAGATATGCCTCTCATTCTAACCCATACCAAACCAAGTTCAAACTCCTCGGCTACGATTACATACCTACTCATCTACAGCACCTGTTCGTACGTTTGGTCTTATCATGTTCCTAACTTTATATCCAGATGAAACCCTATTATGTATTTCAATTAAACACTTCTCTAATATAAAATAAATTCTTGCTGCCAATCGTATGCATTAGTTGTCCATGCATTGGTGACACTTTTAGGTAATCTTAAGATTTTGTATCCACACTTAGGGGTTATACCCAATTAGCTTATTTTTAAGTAATATCTCATGTTATTACTGCTCCCTTCATGTGCTGACTGTACATTTCACTGGTAATTTTTACCTAGAATGCATGCCTGAAGTCTTCATATTTTCCCACGAGCATAGACATTTTTCTTTAATAACGTAAGATTGTCTGTTTTTATACTTTTATGAAGGCAATGACCAATCGCTTGGACAGCATATATTATTGTATTAATTTTATTTTTTAAGTGCCTATCCGTTTATCCATTGGTATTAGCTCATTGCAGTCCTTTTCTGTTTCACGATGATCAAACATTGGAGATCAAATTGTACGGTCTATATGCTATTTTTGTTGTAATCAACTGTTATGTTATTGTGACAAGTGAAAATATGGAAAAGGACTAAGTCTTGCTCCATAATTAAAGACGGATCTGAATATCTTTATATCTACATCATCCGATCTTTAATACCATCCAATACTTTAATAACCATCCTAAGGTTCCAAAGAAAAACGCTTAATTTCTCTCAAACCGGCATCATAATGCAACCATTTCCATGACCTATCAAATATAGAAAGAAACAAGATCAGTTTGACTTCCATTTTATCTTATTTTAATATCACGTAATCCTTATAAGACTGAGGGAAAGCATTGATTGCCCACTTATCACTCACACCTTTCCGTCTGTATTCCACTTAATGTGATATAAATATTCCTATGAAGTTTTGGAAGTCAATAATTCCTCAAAATGCATCCCTCCAAAGTCTACCCCAAGCTATTCATTCAAATATGCCTACACCTATCTCACACAACTGTTCGTCCATCCATCTAGCCCATGTTCTCTATTTTAATAACCATCCATGTGAGGTTTCTGGAGAAATATCGGCCGCCTCCATTAAATCCTTGCCTCAATTTTGGAAATATTCCGAGATTTGATTCCTTCCCCTGTGCGAGAGAATAAAATTTTAATGTCGGTCGTCGGCGCAGCTGGGGCTCCTATCGATGAACGAACGAGGTGAGCCACAAGGAATCGGTTCCAGATGACGGCTCATTTTGGAAACCGGACGAGAATTTCGGAACGATGAAGTAACTGCCTCAAATTCAATCTCCTCTATCACGGAAATTTCCCACAGGCCTCCGTAAATAGAAGAGCAGCAAGGCAGCTTTTCGATTCCCAAGAAGCATCATCACATTTACCCATCAGCTGAACAAACCCAGGTAACGTGCTGACTGTGAGCAGTTTTGTGCACTCGAAAGAAAATTCAGTGGGTTTTCATTAAGACATTTTTTCTAATAGTTCATCTATAAATCCAAAAGTTTAGTGAAAGCCAATGCACCACTCTGTTTGAAACCATGCTAAATAAGATATTGTTTTATGATGGAGATTAAAATAGATATTACTAAGTCCGAAAAGATAAAAAGTAACACATGTAAGAGACAAAAGTAAAAATCTATAACATACAAATCTATGGGGAATTTAATTGACACCAAAATTAACAACTAATACAAATAAAAATGCTGCTTGAAGCTACTAGATATAAAAAGAGCATTTTTTATGTATCCTTTTAAGTTCTGTAAAGGCAACCTGTGTCTGTGACATCTGTCTAACAGAGGTTTGTGGGAAAGAATTCTTAGAAATATTTTTTAAATGTTATATAGGCATGCGTAAGATAAGTAAAATGATTTTAAGAATTATTTTTAAAATATAGTTTATACAAACTTTACCCTCTAAATGTGGCAATGCTAACATAATTATCTGAAGGCTATTATGACTAGGTAAATGAACTGATATGTATCAGCGGTAGCATTCGCGTAAAATAAGTCCACACATTTTCTGTAATCGTAACACAATCAATGGAAAGGAATTCACCTTAGTACTGATTGAGGTGTAATAAGGCATTGCAGGACAGAGGCATGAGAATACACATATTGCCAGATGATTTATGGGTACGAGGTTAAATCCGAATCTACCATGGACACTTCTTAGACACTTCCAGCTAAACACGTTTGTGGCATTAAAGCCGCACCAGAAATAGAAACCCCTGGACAGCCTCAGGCAACTCAAAGCAATACCTTCGCCTAAATTCTGGAGGTCCGTTTTCCTTATCTTCCATTTCCTCAATTAACAAATTATACTGAGTAGGATGAGGTTTAGTAACGATCGCACGTAAATATTCTTATTAGCTGAGATTGATTCACACATATTTACATGAAAAATCTGCAAGTTTTATTCAAGTCAAAGGTTCATTTTAAAAAATCTTGTTTATAGGATTATATTTTAAAATAAATTCACATACCTATTTAATTTAAACTGGCAGAATTGAATTTGCATCCGTTTAGAATCATTTTAAGCAGCTTTAAAAAAATATGATCGCAAATTATTGAAATTTAAATTTCATTAGGAATTCATGAAAAAAGACAAAATATGTTTACAATTTTCAAATAATTAAGGTTGCTGTTATCGACTTGATTAAAACACATATTTAGTTCTACATTGCTGTCCATGCTAATCCTCCATTGATCAGATATGAAAGCCTACTTCAAAGGTCGTCTTAATATAGAAATTTACATAATTTTAAAAATTAGATTTTTTAGTACTTGCTCTATAAATGTTCTCATTATATCAGAAAATAAAATTAATGAATGCGTACGCAAAATAAATTGTAAAATGGTCTAATATTGTGCTCTTGATTTGTCCTGAACATAGTTTTTGTGTTTCTGGATTAATAAAAATGTAATACAATGACAAAAATCACTTTTGCCAAGGTAGGGTACCTATGCAGAGCAATACTCAACTTATAGAGCTTTGATGTTTCTACCAACGAGGTAAACAAGTCTTGAATTGTAATGGATATTTATGCGGATGCAAATATGCCACGAGAGTTGGAGAATGGTCCCAATTCTTATGAAATCTGCGCTCGCAGGGTTCCTGGGATTTAACTATAGAAGTTCGTTATCATGCCCTCAAATTCATTGCACACATATCAAAGGAGAGATAGAAAGAGAGGCAACGAGTAGCTTTGAAATTCTCGGCTAGAAAGAGAAAAAAATAAGAAAAAGTGTTTATCCCGAATCAGACATTTACGATCCCCATAAGAGCCACAAAATATCCTCCACTCCAATCTGCACACCGACTAATTAATTCCATGAAGGAACGAGGGACCAAAGGAAACGTAAATACGCGCACACACATGTTCATCCACGCACGGACACCCATAGGTTTCGCTCTTATACGCACTGGCGCGGTTTCGGAATTCCAAAACGGATTAATAAGGCAATAAAGTCCTCTTCCAACTCCCCTTGCCCACCGACTTCATATAAGCCCTCTTGTCCATCCCGTTCAGTTCCCGAAATCACCGAGCCGTCGCCCGGGCACAACCCGGTCCGTCGGCGAGTTTTTTTTAGTCGGGGACGACGTTAGATGGAGCTATCAGCCAGCTTTGCTCACCGATTCGCATCCTATGGCGGAGTGGTTTGGTAAATATGAGATGTGAAGCTATGTGAGGAGGAGGGTCGGATAGGCGAGGATATAGTTTTAAGGGAGAAACAAACCCAAAAGGGGATTCTAGTACGCCAACGGTCAACTTTAAACCGCACTCATGTTATACATTAAGACTCAAAACACCGTCCTTGAAAACACGCTTGGATGCCCACAGTTACCCCTGGAAAATAATGAAATGTATCATTTGATTGGATATGAGGAAATTAAACCCTTAGCAAAGGCTCGTAGCAGATGCGTAGAGGATGAATTCGGGACTGAAAGTGTGGTTAACTGCTAGTGTATAATTAGATAACAATGCGCAGTAGAGTATGTAGGCTCCAAAATAAAATCTACAATGTCTTCTGCGTATTTTATTTTACAATACTGTGTTTCCACCAAGTAACGCCTAATATCGTTCATTTTGTTTTCAAATGTTGACGTTCGACATTTACGTACGAAAAGGTTAAAAAAAACCTAGCTTACCATTCCATCCGTACACACGATCCAAATGATAATAGTGGCACGCATCATTGCGGTAGTAATATACGCCCATTTCTGCCACAAGTTTTGAAAGTGCAGTGCGGAGAAATTAGGGTGGGGAATGCTATGAGTATCGCAGCATTCCCATCCCTAATTTCTCCGCACCCTGTTTTCTGTTTTCCGTGGAACAAACTTCAAAGCTGTACTCCGTAGTGACTTATTAGTTACGATTCCTCTAAAACTACGGTTCCTCTATAACCACACCGATATGAAATGCGGATATTACCGTGGCTTATACCGATATCCTCAAAATTCGCCCCTAATAATCACTCTAATTGCAGAAGATCTGGGAAGTGTATGGTCCAAACGCAATATCTGTTTTGGCAAAAGGAAAGAATATTCTTCAGCGTGTTACGAAAGAAAGTGTTTATGAGTGTTTGCGATTTTAAGGTAACGATTCCTCTGGAGTCACGATAAATACCTACGCACTTCGTAAGCCTCTCCTGAGGCCCAATCCATGAAGTCCACGAAAGCTCCCATCGGATCATTATCAGTTCAAACAAGCCTTGGCAGTTCAAGCCTTTGAAAGCAAAAATGAATTACGAACGCAATCAACCCTCAGGATACACTTTGCAATGAAGAAAAAGAAGAGTTACCTACGTTTCAGGTTGAATAGTATATACACTCATTTCATAACATGACCCAGCAAAAGAAGACATATAAAACTCGTTTTAAAGAATTTTATTCTTTCAACTTCGCATATTTTAATGAATAATTCAGATGGACACACAAAGAGAAAGTAAACGAAAGCAAATTGATTCTAACAAAGGATGGAAAATAATGTTTCAGCCCGCATCACACATTGATGGGCTCACATTAAAGCACGAACTCGGGGGAGAGGGGGTGGAAAGAATATTATATTTTTTTCAAAGCCCTGCATCCCTTTGAATTTTATCTCATTCAAGTGCGAGGTGACACCAATTTTAATGGCATAACAATGATGCATCAGCGTGTAAACATTGTCTCTTTTGATATTGCCTCCTAATAATATTCATCGATGCATTAACTTCTCTTTTTGTGACCAAGCCAAAACAAAAAGGGAAATGAAGTTTTTTTATCATATTTTTTCCATCAGCGATATCAAGAGCTGCCACGAATTGGGTCGCTATATACTTAAAACAGGCTCTCAATTTTGAGCCTGAGCGTCAATTACAACTCGCTTTTACAGTTGAAATATTGACTACATGATTGGAGGACTTATACGAGGGACCTATGCATCTCTTCAATTTGACGACCTCTCTTTCAATCTCTCACTGATCCTCGAGAAATTGGAGTATGTTTTCATAAATCAGGTCCCACTAGTGCTTGGTCTCAAGCGTGATGTTTTGTTTCGTTACTTCTGCATATTGATGCCGTTTTTCGAAGTACCGTCAAGTAGTTTAAAAACCGAGAAAGTAGGCCATTGCATCTGCACGCAAATAAAAGAGAATCGATTAGAAGTATATTCTTAAGATACTCTGCCAGAAAATAACGGCTAGTTCTCTGAAATTAATTTACTAAAATATTTAAAGTAATAATAATAATTTAAAACGAAGAAAGAAGAAATCATTTCTATATACGAAAATTGTATTACGCCAAAATTATAACTAAAGGTTCGTTCAAGTATTTTCTGGAGCAAGCTCAACCTCTGTACCTTTTCAGTTTACCATCAATATTACGGTAGTTCTCGCGATGGATGCACTTTTCAACATAAAATGACATGCTCTTAGCATTCCAATGTATACGTACAACTAGTTTTCGAGTCCTAATATGTGATCAACGACATTACCAAGATAAGCTATTAAAAGTATTTGCCAAAAATTATGGTGCGGAGTTAATAATGATATTCAGGCAATCATAAAAGTTTCGTAAATCAGATCATCCGCTTCATAGAATCGCATTGCAGCATTAATTTCGCAGTAAAAAAGAGTAAATTTTTGTTTTCATAGATGTAACATTTTAGTAAGCAAAATATTTCCTCATTATTTGCTTAATCTATGACTGAACTCCACTTCAAATAACTGTGTTCCTAGATTATTAACACTTTTTTAAAGCGCACGTTTTTATACTACTATATATATTCATTTCCAGTAGAGACAGATAATTAATAATCAGGGCAGATTTCCCTTTCCATAACACCCAACAACTTAGGATACAAAAAATAACTTTTGGACATTCTGGGGGACTTTATTGGTTGGTGAAATGTTTTAGTTTAAACACCTATTTTCTTAGCAAACTGTTCATTTTAATCCAAAGGAATGTAAAAGTGAATATGTTTAATTCCACTAGTTCATATTTAATATTTAAAATACCCTTGGAATAAAGTGTTAAGGTGCTTCTTGCCTTTCCATCTAACTCTGGAATCATAGAAGGCTTGGAATCCCGAGAAAATGAAAGATCTCCCAGCCGTGGACGGGAGTAACGACGTAAGGCTCCTTCACTCATTAATTAGTCAACTGAGAGGAGGCATTCCCAAGGGAAAAATCGTTACTGCGACCTTGAACGGGTTGTGCAACGCATAGCCACCATCCATTCAGCCATTTGCCACCACTGACTTGGCAGATGAGCTGCATGTGCAAAGACGTTTACCCTTTAAGTCCACTGGAATTCAATGTATGAGGCAGATATAATTTATCTTTTCTTCAATCACGCATTGTTCGAAATTATGTGAGTAACTTACAAGATTTATTAACATTAAATATATGAGCATATTAATAAGATTATAAGTGGAGTGTAGATTTTACGATCTCGGAAGAACAATATCAAATGAAAACACAAAACAAGGGAAAATAATGACTGCGGCGATTTTTCCAAGAGCGCCTAACATTATACTGCAAAAAATACTAAAAGACACGATATGTTCTCTACGAATTTTCGTGAATTTTATATTATGTACTTGCAAAAAAAGTTATTTCATTTTTTTGGAAAGGAATAAGGAACAATATATTAACCATCTACTATTCAGAAGATGCTATTAGGTTTTGTGTTTTATTGCAAGTAGTAGTAGTATGATACACAGATAACATAATTTTTAAGTAGCCTTCGCAAAACTTCACATATATAAAGGAATATAAAGTTAATAATATTTGAACAGTGATATATGATTCGTTTATGAAAGTTGGCAATATATGGGGCACTGTGTTACTAGGAAACGCTTAAATGAAAATCGTTTTGTCAAATTCCTGAGGCATTATTTCATTGGCATTGAAGCATACATCATATGCTTGCTATCAAATAACATGCAAGGCAATTTACAATAAGCCAGCGGGACTTTTTTAAGCAAATACAATAAATCCTGTTTTTTTCCTACTCCTCCAAATGTCTGCAAAAATTTATGAACAACACAGCCCGCGTGCCCAAATCCTCCTTCGGCAGTTTCTCCTGCTCCAGTATTAACTAAAAATTTTGCAACGAGTCCGGATGGCTCGCTTAGTATGTACAGCTTTACGCCAAACTTATGTTTCTTTCCCTTAAAATGATGACGGAAATCCAATCGCCCCCTCCATAAAATCATGAACTCGTCAATACTTAATTCTCTGGACGGGTAGTATACTTTATCCATTACATCCTCAAAAAAATTAAGCAGGGGTTTTATTTTCTGAAGACGATCGGATAAACGTCTATTCTACCATACTCTAGTTACAATGAAGGTCCCTTGGAATATAAGGCGCACATTTTTTATATTCTGAAGCACTCCAAATCATATTGCTTCATTCAAATGTAAAACCTCTTGAGGAAGCACCTGCCAAAACCTTAAAACATACGTATCTATGGTTGCAAAGAGAAATACTCATGCTGGTTATAGGTAAGAGAAAAATATTTCGGCATCTATAGGCGTGCACCCGTTCATATTTATAATGTATGTGCGCATCACGACGTAATAAAATATTAAAATAATTATTTTTTATCGTAAAATAATTATTTAATCAAAAAGGTATTTAATTTAATAAAAATTTAAAATTACAGCATAGAACTCATTTCTCAATGAAAAACGCCTACATTACTTATCAGTAGAAAACCCAGGAAAATTATTTTAGTTACTCTAAGTTTTTTTTTAAACATAATTTGAAATGGCAGAGACGCTCACTGAAACGGTCCCGTATTTATATAGCCAAGGTTGCACAGATGAAGTAGAATAAAGGAAAACTGGGTACTACACACTTTTATCCCACCAGGTGCCATTTCTTATGTAAGTGACGCTGCACTTCGATAGACGTATTCCGCATCTGACGGAGCAGCAAGACCACGTCGATAGACGTGGTCCGCAGTCAACGTGTTAAGCGGCCACCGAGCGGGGAAAAGAAAAGTGGCCGCTTAAGGAGGTGGCCACTGAATGGAGGTTGGAGATAAGACATAGAGGTAAGGTTTTAAGGTATGAATAGCAATATGAAAATCAATTAATATACATATTTTTTATTAATTCAATTATTATAATTTATTTAATTTTACGTTGAACTAAAATAGTCTTTCATGGTTGTTTGCTTTAAATATGTGCATTTTTTTTCAATGAGCAATATTCTAATGAAATAATTAATTTTTCCAAAGTTTCGGAGAATCTCTCTCCAAAGATCTTTTCCAGTCTTGTCAAATTCCTGACAAATAAACCGCATCCGGCGGAGATTATGTATTTTCTCGTCTAGGTGAAGCGGATGATCGTCATCTGTTTCACATTCACTTTCATCATCCGCTGAATTTATTTCTACAAAAAAATTGAGATATTCGCCATTTGATGTTATGCCTAAGAGTCATGCAGATCAAACGCTCAGTACCAACAATTCATTTTAAATTCATATTGCATTTTTCTTATGTATTATATAACTCATATGAATTGAAAATTGGATGCTTGTTTTGCGTTTATGTAAACGAAAATTGCATTAAAAATAAAAAAATTATCTTCTTGTTCTCCTTGTAATCTCTTTTCCCAATCACCGGTGAGGTCATCAAAACATTCAAAATTCTGTAATTCCTTCGCCATATTTACTGTGGCACCGAGGACTTGGGACAAGGATGGAATTTCCTCTTCTTCGGGTGTACATGGATTAGGTATGTTCTCCTCCTCTTCCCAATCAATCACGCCACATTTATGAAAGCACTTTCTGATTGTACTTTCATCTACTGTATTCCAAGATGCTTACAACCAGGATACTGCATCTCCGGGACTAATACACTTCAAAAGATTCGTGACATTGCCTGCTTTGCCCATTCTTGACACAAGGGACCTGAGAGCCCTCATCCTGTATTGTAATTTCACGGTCTGTGTTATTCCTTGGTCCACTGGCTGTAACCTGGCGGTTGTGTTCGGTGGCAGGAAAACTAACTTTACATTAGATAGTGTATTATTTCTATGACAGGGTGCACTGTCCAGTAACATCACCACCTTCCTCTTTGCATTCTTCATTTTCCTGTTA
Organism: Pyrrhosoma nymphula; assembly: GCA_963573305.1. NCBI lineage: Eukaryota > Metazoa > Arthropoda > Insecta > Odonata > Coenagrionidae > Pyrrhosoma > Pyrrhosoma nymphula. The sequence goes on along the minus strand of OY754337.1, from coordinate 42,048,648 downwards.
AAATCCTTAAGCCAATTTTCAAAAATATCCAACGTCCTCCAACAATCTTTCTTATTGGCCTTTTACGTAACGCCTAATAGGCTTAATTCAAGGTTTTTAAAAGCCCGGGGCTTCATTAATTTACAAAATACTAAGGGAAACTTTCCCGATAGAATTGAAACAAAACATAACAGTAAGTCTCTCCTTAGCCGATTTCCCCCCTCTGCACTCCTCATTCCTGAAGGATAGAGATTTCTTTGGAATCAATCGAAAGAACAGTCCACTTTCATCGACATTAAAAATATCTCGAGGATGGTAACCTTCCAAAATTGATGGCAAACTTGATAACCAATCATCTGCGTGTTTCTCATTGACGTCACCTCCTTCCAACAAATAGTACGACAAGATAAGTTTTGGCGTTTTCAAAAACATTCACGGTAATATTTTCGCACGATCGCTCTTAAACCATTTAAAAACAATTTCGCAATTTTTCTTGCCGGTATTCCCTTCTCGCTCTCTAAGATAAGTTTATTCTATCCTCAAGGTTCAGCACGACCTTGCTTTTACCGTCACCCATTTTACAAGAAACTCTCACTAAATCAGTAACACTCTCAGAGCTCTCCAAACGACTGTTTCGCACTGGATAAAATTTGAAACTGACTAGATTTATGAGATGGAGATGCAGTTGCTCTTTACCTGAATTTTTGAACAATTCACATCATTTTGGAAATACCTTCGGAATTCCCAAAAACGACATTATTAGGGATATTGGTGGATCTTCGGGTTTCCCACCGGGTCGAACTCTCCATTTCTGCCGACGTTTCGATGAACAACATGATGATGATGATGTTGTTCATCGAAATCATTGTCGTCATCAAATCATCATTGTCGTGCAATACAACAAGTTGTATTGCACGACATGCCCTGAGGATGATGAACGACTCAATCATCCAAACGTTGGCAGAAATGGAGAGTTCGACCCGGTCGGAAACCCGAAGAACCACCAATATCGCTACACGCCGGGAAAGCCTTGGATCTTTCAATATTATTAGGGAGCCAACCGGATCATGGAGAATTTTTAGAAGCAACCCACAGATACTCTGTCTACCCTCTCTCGAGGTACCTCCCTCTCTCTGTCTACCCTCTCTAGAGGGTAGAACTCTGTCTACCGTCGCCGCCGAGTATATACTCTGAGCCCTCGCTTTGCTTCCAAGGTCCTATTTAAAGAAAATAATGCATTACCAGCTCCCGAGGATAAGGATTTCAGGCAAGGCACTCACGCTGCGCGACGGTAGATTTTTTACGATGAGTTAGTATCTTAGGTTGTCTCCTTCCTACGGAGCTAGTGACCGCGAGGCATGAGGCTCAATAACACCCCCAGGCACTGTGACGCTTCAAATCACAGGGTTTTACGGTCTGCGGTATGAATGAAACAATGCTGGTCGTTGGCCACCTGGTCGCAGGCCACAGAGACGTAGGTGTTCCTTTTAAATTGAGGTGGTATCTGCCTTTCAAGGAAGCGGGGGTGGTCTGCAGACAAGTATCTAACGCTCACTCGGCGCTCCTTAGTACTTGGAGTTTCAGGAATAGGAGAGAGAAATTCTTCAACCAATTCCAAAGTATGTTCATGAAGGGAAGGTCGGCGGCTGGTCGCGTGAGGATTGGCCACTGGCTGAAAACAATGTGATCGCTGGCCGTTTAAGGAGGTGGCTGCTGAATAAATGTGTAATTTACATTGCTTGTATGGGGAATTCATTCGGTTCCAGGTAAAAGTGGCCGGTTAAGGAGGTGGCCGCTGAATTGGGGTGGCCGTTTGGGCAGGTTTTACTATATTTAATTTGGTTAGCAAGCTTAATTTAGCCCTCCTCGTTTACAAATGTTTTGCATGAACTTTTGTCATACTCCCACAGGCCAACAACATGCACTCCGCTATGCGTGAAATCAGTGACATGACAAAGTCACTGATTTCACGCCTGAAGTCCTTTTTGGTGCGTAATTTTTACCACTTCCAAACGTTTCCTAACAATTTTTAAATAGTTATAAGAGTAAAACTATCAACTATCCCAAAAGTTGATTAATTTGGTTTACCACAAATGAGTTCCTTTCTAAAGTTATAACAGGGAATCCACTTATAAAATAATTAGGTATTTTTAGCATCATAAATATGACTGTTATTAAATACCATTTGTTTAAAAAAGTACTAAGTGCTTTTAACCATAAATTATTGACATAATTTATCAAAATTATTTAATGGATTGAATAATTTATTTTATCCAGTAGTAATAACTTCCAGGTTTAATTTTAAAATACCACATTTTGCTTTATTTTATATTTAAGATAAGTTTAGGCGTCAAATGGATATCATGATCCTTATATGGATATGTATCATTACTTTCAGGCCCTTAAGTGTTTACTCTTCATGCACCACGAATGACGGCATAAGCGAAAAAAGCTTTTGGAAAAAATAAATTTAATAATTGACAACATTTCACCTTTTAATATAATTTGAATAACTTGTCCATGAACTTCTAATGATATTTAAATAATTAATAAATGAGGATATGTGTTTTAATGTGTTGGTATAATTAATTTTAATGAGTGATATTAATTATAAAAAGTAAAAATAATGATCACAATTAATCACATAATCAAATGATTTCAATATGAATAAAGCCGAGAGTAATACAATATTTAACAATAATAAATCTGCATAAAGTCGTTGAAGTAACATAATTACTATTATAAAGTAATAACATAGCATAAATGCAATTCCATAGAATAACGTCCGGACGGTAATATATTATTTTTGAAAAAAAGTAAAATATTAAAATCTTGTTCCGTAAGTTGTTATTTACATTTCTAAAATTTCAATTGCTCTTAATTTTCAATTTGAGTCTTAAAACATTTGATGAGCCATTTGTACTTACCAAAGGAAGGGTAGTAATTGATCGATCTCCCCGAAGAATTTATACTGTAGCTACTATGGCTCTACCTTAAACAACAACGCTAATCCGTTGTAGAAGTCTTTCTCAGTGATATATTTTTCCACACATTTCCCTGATCCTATACATTTAATTCGAATTCCGGCGTACCTACCACACTGCCCAACGATATCCCCCATTCGAACTTGAAAACCCTTTCATCCTTTTCCTCCGTATTTTCCCACAGCATCTTGAACTTTTTCGGATTTCTTTTGCCCTTCTCCGCAGCAGTTCCATAAAACCGATGCCTTTATTTTTCACCTCCCAAAAACTCAACTGCCTCCTCTTCGTCTTCTCCTCCACCAACCCCAAGAAACACCTTATTTAACGCAGGGCTCCCTTCAAATTTTCCCAGCACCAAGGAAGAAAAAATAACGAACCTATTTTCCGATATTTTTCTGCTTTGGAAAGTCTTTCATGTGTTAATCGCTCGGTTTTTTCTCCGGTCGCAGTTGTCAAAACTTCTGCAACGACCAGGAGGGTGAGAGATAGGAGTGAAAAAAGAACAAGAATGGGAATTTGAAAGTTTGGAAAATGTACCAACGTTGTTTGCGGTCCCTATGTAAGAAGATGCGAGTCTTGATTATCAATAATGGATAATTTTAAACTATGGCCATAATTTAATGGAACCTAATTTCCACAATATATTTAAAGAGTCATAAAACAAAACTTCTGGATAAGAACAATTCCGTGGATATGAAATTGAAATGGAAGAGGTAAAATCCGTTGCATTACTCACACCTTTTTTGAAATAGTATCTACTGATTGAAATTTGGAATAGGTATATATACTCCTTTTGTTAATATAAAGCAAATACGATTATACCAGTGAAATAAGGGAAATTGAGAAGAAATTCGTTCCATTGAAGCCCATTCATTCTCACACCCCTATCCCTTGTTTTTGAGTCCTCACGCTAACATTGTCAGTCATCAATTCTCTAAGCAGATACAAAAAAGTTCTATTCTGAAGAAATTAATTATTTATCACTAATTAAACTATCATCGGAATCAATAAATGAGCAAATGTAATGAACTTAAAAGGGCAAGGAATTTAACTAAGCGAAATACATTTTCTCCCTATATTAATCAGAAATCATTTGTAATGTGAGTTTGTACATCTTCATTTGAGCTACAATGGGTTTATAAACAAACAAGGCTCGTGTTTACGGTTCGTTGTTTCTCCCGTGGTACATCTAATTTTTCTAACCTCTTCTTATGCTCATCTGCTTCTGCCCCACGCGTATTTCATGTTATGTGGTTTTAGTTACTCTCCTATGTGATGCATACAATGATGATGGTATATATAATGTTTATCGAACTATTGCGGCTGCAAAATTACGGCGGATGCATAAAATTCAAAAGGTATTGTTCAGAAAATTGTCAAGGCATGAATGGCTAGCCATAAAACGAAATTGAAGCATGAAATAAATTCATAAATTAGAAAACATAAGACCTAGCTGCGGGAATTTTCCATGAACGAGAGTTAAACCATCTCTATGCACAGTGCAACATAGGCACTTCTGCTTCAAAAGTTGCTAAATCAAAAATATTTAGAGCAATGAAAAACGGGTGATAATGTATACTAGCTTTACACCTGATATGAATAAAAATGCATTTAATTTCTTCAGATTTTTAATCGCAAAATTTATTTTATTTGCATACTAATTTCGTAATATGATATGATTCGAACGATTGTAAATTTCCTCTACACTTTAACACCAAAAACAGATAGTTATTGAATTAATTAGAGCATACCGTTTTATATTTTTCAATTTAATAAATGATGCAACTACCTAGCACTCATGAGAATTAACTAACTCATGAGAAGTTCGAAGATGATACCAATATTTCCTTGTATGTTGCTTGTGCATGCATGAAACTGTATCCAATGCCAACAAACGTGGTGATAACCAGTAATCCATGAAGACGCTAATTCATTGTACGTTGTCTGATTTGTAAATGAAAAAGTTTTCACCAACCTCGAATTACATTAAAAATGAAAAACTCTGCGAGTGCTCAACTGAGTATCGCTCTCTTAGCTCATTTTCTTTCCATCACATAGACATATTAAAGTGAAACTCACGATTTTGCGCTTGAACGACCGGTGTCATTTAGATTACATTATCATTTCCCCTGTTTTCTCGGGAAATAGTTAGAGGCAAGAGTTTTGGACCGTAATAGCACCAGCTATTGCCTTAATAGGAGCACTCTGGTATTAACAACCCTTGCCGTTAAGGGTCCCTTCCACAAGCTTCCTGAAACGCCCCTACACGTCATTTAACTAATTGAAACCTTTAATGAGGATTTTATTGATGGTAACTATACCGTGTATGTGGTGCCTCATGCTCTTATTTTATATGCTGATTGCATGAGCTTGCACCATGCCAGGATTTAAAAGTAGTTAGCACTGAGAGAATTGAGAACTTGTTAAATATTTGTATTTATTTGAGATTTAATAGTACAGGATACCGGGAATACTCAGTAACACTCAGGAAATATATCAGTAGTAAACTATTGGAACTTGTTAAGTTATTGTTAAAGTTGAAAATATGTGTTGCCAGTATAATGGCAGATACGCATTTTTTATGTTTTCACACAGCCGGGAAAAACAATACTGACCATGGTTTCGGTACCTTGGTTTTAGTATAAGTTCTCAAAATATGGTTTCTAGGGTTCTTAAACGTAATTCAACGTTATAGTATAATAGATTTCCAAGTTATCAGATAAGCATAACCATAAAATATGTGCTATTTCAACTGCCCAAGTTATATTGATAATAACCGTGTACTTATAGGAGTTACCTACTATAAATATTCCGTCACGTGACAGAAATGTTTTCATGTAAAAAACACAACTTCATTGCCTCAATCATTTTTAACCTATTTATAGGCATTGGGATGGTTTTCTCCAATTGAAAATGCCCTTAGTCACATTCGGTATTTATAGTCCAAATATCATTGAACTTTTTTAATATTTCGTGGTCAGACATCTTATCCAATCGCATATGTATTTTTCATATGATGTAAGGACACTTTAAAATATCAATCATTTATCCCTAGGTCAATATTTGTAACGGCAACTGACAGAGTGACAGATGTTTTCTCAAGAAAATCAAAAACTTCTTTCCACGTAGGCTCTCTAACGCATACCTTCTGTCTTATTAGCTTTTTGTCCACCAATTTACTTCCGTGACATCGATTAGTATCTTTCCGAGCCGTGCTGAGTACGATGAGCGAATTTCTCGAGTGTTTTATGCCATTCTCTTTGCTCTAATCCACAATCCATCCCACTCTTTGCATCTCTTATCACTGCATCCAAGCCATCGACTCCCTCCGGCCCTTAACTCAAGTTTTCGCCCTTATTTTGCACCATATCTCCAATTCAAGACGTTCTTTCGTTCGGTATCTCGTGACCTTCATCCACCTTTCTCTTCTCCTCCCCGGAATCAGCCTTCTACGCAGAGCTTACCTACACTCCGTTCCTCGGATTTTCTCCTCTGCTGGTTTCAATTTCAATCCAAGTTAGTTCACGGCCTGGGAGTGGGGCGGAAATCCCAGCCATTCACTAAGCGCGGTCTCGCGGTTCAAGTGTTCAGGTTCATTGTCGAGTTGATTACACTCTAGCAATTAAGCTGGTGTGGTTGTTACGATAAAAATTATAGCTTGCCTTAGCATCTCCTTTAGTTCGGTACCGAGCAACAAAGTTATATTGTGGCGATGGACTGAAATAAAATTGTTTTTTAAGCTATTTGACACTTGACTATTTTAAATAAGAAATATATAAGGTAAAATGTGGCCAAAGGCATGCTGAAAAGGTATTTGCTCAAAATAGAGAAATCCTGGGAAGAAAATCCTAAAATATATCTGGTAAGAAAATATTATGACTAATTAAACAAATAAAATAATGTTAATATATTTCAACGTGATTCCGAATAGGCTGGAACATCATGCAAAATTCTGTTAAATTATACATTCACCACGATTTGAGTTCATGTGTAATACCATAATAATCCATACATTTATGATATATTGGCATTTAAAGATGGGACTTAAGAAAACTGAAGAAATTAAATTATTGGCACACCGCTTATCAATTTCTTTTTTTTAAATGAATAATCGTAGCCGTACACGTTTGTCCTATGACCTTTATAACTAAGAATATTAACTAGGAAGGCTATTGACTAAAAATGTTACTAAATCGTAGTAACATAGCTATTACTGAAATTCTGTGAGTTCTTTATAGCCTCAGAGGTGCTTCTTTAGCCATAGGTATATAATAAATTAGACAAAATAGTCCAATAAAACATGATATTCTTTATAGAGAAAAAAAGCTTACCGTTCAAATATCAACTTTAAATCAAAGATAGAAAAATCACAGTAGTTATCACCAACCTGAAAAATAAGGGCAAGAATGAAAATTACATACTTATTCAATATAAAAACAAAACAATATAGGAAAAGGTTCTTGAGTAAGAAGGTTTGATGGCCATATGATACTTAATGAAAACAATTTAAAAAGGGTATGAGTGTATTGATAACTAAGTAGTATCTTTTTAGATGTAGTTGAACACGAAGTATGCATATTGCATTTCAAATGGAATAAGAAATAATGCAATTTGACCGCAAAAAGGTTAACATAAATTAGACAAAAATCTGAAAAAAATATATATTAAGTTGGTTCTCATTTATTATAATTAGGGAATAATTAGATAAAGCATGGACAGAAGGTGCAACGATATTATGCAGGTCACTGTCAATCAAATGACTTATAAAACTGTATTTAAACTGTGTAAAGAATTAAAATTTAAATTATATAGTAAAGAAATATTTATGTTGGTTAAATACCAAGTATCTTGAATTTACTGAATATATGTTAAATGTTTATCATACAGTTAAAAAAATTCAATCATTGATAAATGCGTGCGGTTGTAAATGACCTAGCGCGCTTACTTAAGGCTTAAGACCTAGAGGTTCCAGATTGATACAGTATATTGGTATTCCTTAGAAATGATTCATTGCGCAATTATTACAAGGGCAGGTGAAGTGGTATGAAAGGTGTGGGTATAATGAGATACGAAAAGCCAACGCTCCAGAGAAGACAGATAACGAAGTTGTGTTCGAATTTCTCCGCGGATGAGAGACATTTGTAGCGGAAAATTCGAAAAGACAGAAAGAGAATGAAGAAGTAGGTGAAAGGTTGGACACGTTGAAATATGTGACAAGGAATGACAGGTGAGTAGGAGAGAAACATGAGCAGAAGTGACATTTTGGGTGAGTCGTCAGATGGTTCATGCATAGCTGAAGAATGAAATCATTCCGTAATTAGCATTGGCAAGAAGATATTCAAGTATTATCTGAACTTTAATGCTTTTTGAGTAAAAATGCTTTGTGTAAAAATAGGATAGGTGTTTGACCCATGGTGTTTGTAATAATAATGTTTCCACCATGTTTTGGCTTTCATCAGCGGAATAATATATGGCTTGAATAATAAAGGGAAGAGTAAGATCACTTAATGCATGATAGGAAGTTCACCAATCAGTAGACTGACTTGCACGTATAGGTATTAAATGTATTGGATAAACAAAAGGAATGTTTTACCTATATCTTAGAATAACGTGATTGTTAACCCACGTCTAAGATTTAACCCCATATATCTCCAAATTAAAAAAAATAGATAAAAACGTAGGTGCCTAGTATACGGATCATAGAAGTCTAAGCAAGAATAAAGAAAAAAACAATAGCATACTCCTTTAACTATTTTATCAACGTATTTTCACTGATTTGAACGAACGAGATGTTTACAAACTGAATAACAAGTAGAATTAAATCTAATTACCACTCCAGCGGGGGAAATTCCTGGATAGAATCAATTAAGCATGCTACCGCCCTAATTTTAGGCCATCGGAATCGAGATTACGTTCCAGCCATCGTCACATTGAGAACGCCCCGGGGAGGCTTTGGAGTTGGAAGGGAGAAGGATTGCCTATGGAGCAACGGGACGGCGACGCGAGAACTTCAGTCTATTCATTCCGCGAAGTCGCGGCGCAGCAGTCAGGCAGTTTGTCACGTGATCCTCCTGTTTTCACCCACCAATCGTCTTTTTTTTTAACAACCTAATGTTTCTAAAGAGATGTATTGGCTACAGGGGTGCACTGCAAAGGGGTAGAAATACAAAGTACAAAGAAGTATACTTTGTTTCCGTGTAGAGAGTATTATTGAATTTATCTATTTGTTATATATATAATGTTACTTCTGTAATATTTTCCTCCCGATTCTCCGGTAAGCACCAGGTTTCATTGCCGTCATAATGGTCGGAGACTTGGGAGGGGTCACAGCCACGTCTGACGCCCATCGGATAGGTGGCTACGCTGCGTTTCGGTCATGCGCACACAGCATACAGAGTTACCCCAGGATAAAAGCCTTCTGCATGCGTGCAACTAGAGATTCTGCCAGTACCGCGCATGACAGAATGCACTTCATGCTATCTGGCAGCGAGCCCTTAACTCCACCAAGCACACCTATGAATAGGACTACTAGTTTCACAGAGTGTACGGCGTACGTTTGCCGAAGTTCAAAAAGCAGGTTTGGATATTTAGCCCGTTGTTCCACCTCCTTCATATCTATGCTCATTTCAGCCGAAGTCGAAAATCAAGAACTTGGAGTACTGTAAATGCCTTAAGCTTCCTGTCACCTTAAACACCGCACATATCTTCTACCTAGTCGCCGTCGCCGAGGAAAATATAGAACAGGAGTGAGCTGAAGCTATTGTCTTAAAAAACGTCACGTTGGTATGTTCTCAGATCCATCGAAACTGACTTGTTGCCAGAATTCATGATGAAGCACGTTTTCCAGAGTAGTAACAGGCGTTGGATGCAAGACACAACCTCTGTGTGGACTTTCATCATCTCCAGCAAGGCAATTAAAAGATCATGCAATGTTTTGTCAAAGGCCTTCTTGCCGTCCACCCCTGCCTTTGATAGGTTTTGCTTATACCGAATGGCATCCTAGCATATGCACCTATCAATGAGGAGGTTCTCCTTGCATCTCGTGATTCCCCGCTTTAAGGCCCTCTGCTCGTACACCTCTTCCCACAGTGGCTTGACATGGTGGAGGATAATATCGCTCTAAATCGAAGTGAACGCCTATTATACAGTGTTGAGGCATGTTATGGGGTGAACTTCTTTGGATCTCATGAGAACCGAGGGTCCCTCAGTCAGACACGGTGGAATTGGGGTGATATTCAAAGAGTTTAAAATACAGATGACATAGAAGGATATGCTGTTTCCGTGTTCAAATTATAATTAAATTTCTGTCTGTATTGTATGTTACTTATCTAATTTATATGAACAACCGAATCATAGCTGTGTCTGCTATTACATTCTCAAATGATACTTGAAAATTCATTATCATCATAGGTCATTCACCGGTCTTACCACATTATATTCATAATGATAAGGCCGCACAATACACATAAGACCGCGGAATTCAATCACAAAAACTCGATTACGACTTAAGAAAAGATGGATAGGAAAAAATGACATGCATACTCTGAAAAGCCAGGAAATTTAGATAACCTTGGCCTCGAGAATTTACAAATGCTGTAAACCAAAATTCAAATCTTCCTTACTCAGTTCCAATTATCTAAGCACTTTTGCCGCCCTAACTAGGTTTATTACCGTGTTGCTTTTAGTTTTCCACGTAATCTATATAATTTTGTAGCCTCAACAAGCATTCATTTTGTTCGAATCGCCACAAGAAATATTTACCTAGACGAATAATCGAACCGTGTACCTTGAAATTTTTTTAACATTGACACAGATTAGTATCACCAAATCACCCTAGTCACAAATCCAATGGAGAAAACTATATGGACTATAAAGAGTCCACACCAATATATAGAAATATTTTCATTAAATCTCATTTCAATTCACCTTTAAAATCTCACAAGGCTCAAAATTCGCATTTAATTTAGAGCGTCGAATTCATGAAAAATACATTGTGAGACGATATATTACAATCTCTATCAAAAGTCTTTTCTTTTCTTTTGTCACGATGTTGTTTTGACCGTTGAATACACTTTCTGTCTTGTCTGAGACAATAACGAAATGCTTTTCAAAGAATGATTCATAAAAATGTAATTATGCATCAAAAGTCCCTAATAAGATATTTATAGCATTTTTGCCATTTTATGGTAGATAATCGAGAAAATTTTAAACTATATTATTCTGCAAGAGCAATGTTACATTTTTATCATGAACACATTCCATAATTTGTCAGACTGAATGCTTACGACATCTTATGTTCAGGTTATGTTTAATTGCAATGTATTTTGCCAAACGCAGACAAATTTCACTGCCTCATAAAATACACACCCCGACTGAGAAATGCAATATTCTGGAAAACTTAACAAAATTCAGCGAAATAAAAAATGGTTCAAATTAAATGAAAATTCATTCAAAAACCTTAATGTGCCTTTTCAATGTTAACACCTCTGTAATTGCAATCACTTATTTCAAACTATATGCATAGAGCATGGTATAATTTCGCATGAAAATCAAATACTTCCATTATTATAAAATAATGAGCATGCAATCTTTTCTTGGAGAATAAATAAGTAACAAATTAAATTTTGGAAAATGAATACTCAATGTTCATTGAAACAAACTTTATTGAATGGAATATATTTAATGTTACTTAAAAAGTTGTATCCCGTTTACTAATTTCTCACCATTGTTTAGGTTACATCCTCAATACAAGCTGGGACTCTAAGAGAAAAACTATCACATTGAAAATTATGAGTAAAAACCTCAACAATGTAACAATGAAATCTATTTACAAGCCTCTTCAGCAGTTGAAAACATTTCTCTGAATACTACAACGAAGAAAATTTGTCTTATTTTCAACATCTCCATAAATCATTCCAGAAGTGCAGTCTCCTATAAGAACAAATTATGCCCGATATGCCTCGACAAAGAGATATAAAACTGCATCAAAACGACTTCCCTGATATTTAATTAATTAGTTATCATAATTATCTATTACAGGGGAAAGCGGACGCTAATGCGAACGCTATGCCGAAATGGCGCCAAACATGGTAACTTTATCTACTCAGGTAAATCTCCCACGGATAACTATTTTACCTCGCAGGGTTTACTATATTTTCTCAAAATTTCGTTCCGAAAATGTTTATCATTGATATTGTGGGAAGTTATTGTGATTATTTTTTGTACATCCTTCAAATAGGTAGTATGAAATAAATCAACTTTTAGTTGGCAGTTCATAATTACAATCCCATGCTTTGGCCTTGCAAAATACTGTAAAGCATTGCAACTTAAATATTTTTTTCAATTTTTCTCAAAAATCGAATGAGCTTGCGGTAGCAAAATAAGGAAATCATAAAATTGCAGGTTATCGGAAGCTTAAGTTTTGTAATACGCTGTCTAGTCGAAATGCACAGTAATTTTATACTTAAATACTAACTGTAGCTCGTCTAAACGGAGCATTTTGTGAGAAAATAACATTAATCAGCGTTCTTTCAGACAATCTATTCATTCGCATAGTCATATTACAAAGGGAAAAGGCTTTGTTTTATCGATAAAATAAATATGCCATAAAATTAATGAGAATTCCAAACAAAATCACAGTTTCGCCTTGCTCACCTGATTACGCCATAAAATTACAGGCTATTTCAAGTTGATAATAAAAGTCCCTCTTGATAGAACAAAAGAAGTTAAAAAAAATCTTAAGAAATTCTCGGCGCAAAAATAATATAAATGGCAATCATTCTCCTTCGCACCCAACTATGACACTAATCTTTCCCTCCACAGACGGGATAAGAAATCTCGGAAAAGTTTTCCAACGAACACGGGTTTTAGGGAGGGAGGAAAGGGAGAGGATATAAACCTAATGGCGGTCCGTCACGTGAGGAGTGAAATTTTCCAGACGCCAATCAAAGTAAATCGTTCGTTTGACGTTACTAGATGTCCGCTGAGATAAGTTGTCAACCAAAGAAGACGAAGTGAGTGAAAACGAAGGAAATATCGAGAGAGGCAGGAAGAGAAAGGGAATAGGTCCAGATGAGGCAGGGAAAATAAATTGGAGATAAATATTCATTGGGTTCAGGACAAATCCTACTTCAGTATAACTTAATTTGTACATATTCTTCATCTAATCATAACCCGATGTGGTCTATGTCGAAACTTAGGACCGGTGAAAATATAAGTGTGTAAAAAGGTGGTAAATCATTTAATGGTATGCAATTCTACAAAATAAAGCCTGGAAGCATTACCTTCTAGATTCCCTCATAAACAAAAATCAAGTACCTATATTCAAAGGTCAAGGAGAATGTTAGTACTTATTGTTCATGGTAGTGTTTGAAACATACCTACTCTAAGGGATAATATTTACCGAGTAATGGATGTGTGTTAACTTTAAATATTATTAAAAAAAGATAAATATTTATGAAATAAAAGTTTACTAATCAATGGATTTCAATATAATTTCATGTCTCTTCAAAGGTGACTGAGGACGTTGATGAGCCTCGTGATAACGGTGTATCCACGGTTCAAAAACCCCATCCTTAGTTATTAACAAATATTATTAAGGCAACTACCCATTTACATAGTATTAAATATTATCATCTGTGTACCTACAACCTGTCTAACCACGTGACAAGAGGTTAAGTCATGGATTTTGGGCGATAGGTGCCGCATAAATGCCATATTGAATAACGATCACATACTTATATGTATCGTATATGTACATAATGATCCAGCTCAAATATTTATTCGTAGGAATGGTAAGTATTAGGGTGGGTGGGTGGAGAAAAGAGGGATACAGATGAATACGAGGAAGGACCGCTGAGCGGTGTTGGGAAGGGGTGGTTAGACTAGGTTTAGAGGGGTGAGTGGATGTGGGTGTGTGGGTGAGAGTGAAGATTGTCGCGCTTGGAACAAAGAGAAAGCGATCGAAAAAAGGGGGCGGGATGGGGGGGGTCTGAAGCCTCAAGCGGGTGACATATCGCCAATGGCGGAGATGGGGAGGGTGGGAGGGGGCGAGCGGATGTATATAGGAGTCGGGGTGTTCGGGCTGCACTATCATTAAGGAAGACCTTTAAGTGATTGATTAACTCTCCGTTGGCAAATGATGGATCGAAAGGGGACGACGGACTTGTCGTACTTTTCCCTCGAGAGTAGGTGGTGGTGGATTGGTCGGGGGAAAAAATAATTCGCCCCTGCCCAAACCCCAAATAGCCTCCCACCCCTGCCTTCCCACTCCCGTCCGAATCATTTTCAGGGTCCTGTTCCTCCTTTCAACGGTCTCCCTCCATCAATCCTATCGTTGTGTTTTTTTCCGTATAAAATCGTTCATTCTTTTTCCCCGTCCGTTCGGCTTATACGAATTTATCAAATACTCCGATACACATGGGTTAAATAGCAGGGAAACTATGTATTTTTATTTTACTATATGAGACGCTTAGTAAATGGAACTAAATTTTACTCAAGAAGAGGTTATTGGGGTAAAATCCCTATCCCCTATGACCTAGAGAAGATTTAAGGAACCTTTATGTGATGATTTTAAAATATTTTATTAGTTAGTTCTATTAATTTTATACTAATTATTAACTCTTTTCTAATAATGGTATTACATATTTGAGGCAGGCATTACTCTCTTGAGTTTTAACTTTAGAAATTATTGAAAAAAAAAACTTTGTACATACAATTCCAGTGAATCGGCTTTCACCAATCGATGTCAACAATATTCCATCATTTATCAAGGTAATATTGACACAAGGAAATATAAACGTTAAAAAATATATATGGCATAAAGACATAAAGACTGTAGGGGGTACTGTGCAAAGATATATTATTTCATTATGCTTGACAAGTTGTACGTTTATGAAATTGAAGGCCGCGATAGAGGAAAGTATATCTGGGAACATTCAAGGTTTAGTGCAGTGAAAAATACATAGCTGGAAGCCATTCTCTATCTCGAAGCTACTGATGCGGTAGCATCGAATAGGCTACCAGAATTGGCTACCAACCGTATTCTCTAACTCGATAGAGCTTTATCAAGAACGTAATAGGAAGTGGAGAGAAGTTTGAGGAAAGGCGGGTATTATAATTTTTTTAAAACAAATCCACGGAAACTTCATTTATGGTGACGTCAATCTTGGAACCAATAGGAGAGCAAGTCTCAATGTTTTTCCGTCGATAAAACTGGTGAAACCTGTTTTTAGGCCGTTTTATACGGTGAAGATATTCGTGCATCGTGTTTAGCCAAAACTTCCACGTATAAAACTCATGCAAGGAAATTGTAAAATGTTTTATTTTTGTTCTCATAATCTCGTGAGCAATCTTGTGAATACGAACGCACGACGTCCATCTTAGCTGTTTTGGTAAATTAAAATAAGATTGTTCGTTAATATATTCGGGAATTAGGGTTCATGTCAATTATATGATTAAATATGATTCACGCTATTTGCTTTCGTCAATTACTGGTTGTTTCAATCATTTAGATAATATACGAAGCTGAAGCTTTCAAAAAAAAAGCGCAAGGAATGCGAATTTCTTACATGTAAGAAGCATACCCGTGCGTTGGATAATTATAGATAGATAAGCGTTATAAAATGGCCTACATTTAAGCACGGTATTCGGAGACCGCGCTTCGTAAGGCTACCGTGGGAGCTTATTGGGGCTACGGAAATAGCTTCGTGACATTTACAGAATACGGCTGGGAGCCTAATAAGCTACCGGTAGCTTCTTCTTGCTCTTTCTCCGGTAGCTTCCATTATAGAGAATACCGATGGGAGCAAGTACCTTATTGAAGCATCTTTTCGACAGAAAGCTCCGATGCTTTGAGTTAGAGAATAGGCCCCCGGGATACGCATACGACGCAAAAACAAAGTTTGCCACACCCAGGTAGTGAGGAAATGATTTTTTGCTGAGTGTAGGGTAACTAAAAATAACGTACATTAATTGACCCATGATATCAGTTGGGAAATCACCGGCGTAAACGAAAATGGAATTATCTCCTCTATTTTGCGGTCAACGGTAACGATCAACATAAAATCGATCAACTCATTTAAAATTTCAATTCTACGTTACAATATTTTTGGATTATCAATTCTGATTTCGCTTGAGAGCGAAAGGGAAAGAAAAGGAAAGGACCAATATTAGGTTTTAAAGTGGAAAGTGTAACCGAGAAGAAATGTGCTCTTTAGGCATGGAAGGAATTTTTTTTAACCTGATCCATGAGGAAAAGTTGAACAGTCAATATTAAAAAAACATTATTTCAATAAATTGCCTGATAGTTAAATGTGCGTTGATATACTTAGTCTCCGTTATTTTCTGTAATATATTCATCCATTATTTATATAATTAATCAAAATTATTACTGAAATGCCTGCACTGTAGAAAAGCCATTATAAATTCAACAAATACGCGAATTTATGATTGGAACAATATGTTACCACAAAGAAAGGGGTTTATTGAACTTGGAAATATTGAAAAAAAAGCATAATGGGTTGCATTAAAAACTTCTTCGACCACATGAACACGAATTGGTATTTGGTTGAAATTGTATAGCAAATGTAAAACAGGCCACAGTAAGCAATATAAAACTTTTATGGCCACTAAGGTTGTAGCAATAAAAAGCACACGGAAAATCTTAACTTCTCGTTGACCCAAAGTGGTACCACTACAAAAGCGTAATTTCACCATTTAGTAACTTGTAACAATGCATCTCTTTCCATTAAAAAAAATGAAATGATGCCATAAAGATGTCAAGTAGAGATAGCAATGTTCTTTGTGTTTGAGGATTTTTCATGCATATTATTAAGTATGATCAGATGGGAATCGTTGATTAAAAACCATATAAGTTCTCTTTCCTCATCATTGTTAAAGTTGGAAAGAATTTCTCCGTATGCTACTATTCACACTTTATTTTTTGTGGAATAGGTTAGCGAGAGGCAGAGACTTTGCTTCACTTCTGTCTCTACAGTAGTCGCCAACATAGTTCCGGAGTTTTTATTTTTACAAATGCGACCTCGTCACAGCTAGAAAAACTTCCCGAAGAAAGAAATTGCAATACGAATTCCACGGAACGTTGAATAAAATACATTTATTGGCCAGTAAATGAGTTCTAAGATTTGGTGTTCTGATCTATGTAATTTTCCGCCAAATAAGATTACTTCGAGACTCGAGAATGAATTCAAGCATTAATAAGATCAAGAGATTTACAGGTTTTAAAAAAATATTTTTCAACAATGTTTGGCATTTATGTGATTCCATATTAATATTTTTCCATTAAATAAATATCTTAAAAAATTGTAAGGGAGTTCAAACTGTCTTCATACACCAGAAAAGGATATGTTATCCAGGTTTCCAACGCAGAGGAATGAATCAATTTGCTTTGAGCAAGCTCCTAGCTTACTACGATTTCAACTGAATTTAGGAAATTGTGTGATGGTACTAAACAATATTTCAATTGAGTTTTACATGTGTAATCAACCAAAAGTTACCATGTGCATGGATAAGCCATTCATCCTTGTTCAATGTATTTTCTTTAATTACTTGACTCGAGTGAGCATTTTAAAAAAACAATTTTCTGCGAACAACTAATGATCATAACTGCTCCCATCATAATTCGATATATAAGTAATTCGGAATTCCTCATATTTTTTAATTTCTTATTGAAGCTTTTTAATAGGCTTTTTTAATTATATGCTAAACATTACTTACAGCACGTGAAGCATGCTTGGCTTAGTTACAATATTTATATTTCTCGATGCAAATTTTTCATTATATATATTTAAATTTTAATTTACTTTCTATAACTTTCTTAATAATAAATCATTGTTGATGGATGAAATTTACCCATTGCCACCCGCAATAAGTATGGCTTACATTGGACTTCAACATTTCTTCCACATGGAAATACCTCCTAGCCCAATGAACACTCCATCATGTTAGTTATTTATAACAACTCAATTGCGAACGGCTTTCCCATTATTTTCCATCCAGTTAGTAAGCGAGCCTTTATCTGATGAGTTGTACGATTAACGTCTTTAGAATTTCTTTCTCTGCTCATGATGAAATCCAAGGACATAAATAGCCATTCCTGCTCTAGCTGGTGATTTCTAGATGAATTGAACTTATAGCAGACTTATTTTGCCTCTTAAATGTTTCCAACTGCATTATTTACTCCCTCGCATTCACTTTAATATTTAAAAATATTATTTCAACAAAAAATATTAAGCTCAGGTTGTGTGTGCCTTCAAACATGATAACGACAAGATTTTAATAATAAAATACCAACTTCTGGTTTTATAACCCCGAGTTAAATATTTTTCCACATGATAATTGACAGTAATACGATGGTGGATTTTTTTCTTGGCTTAACTTTGCTGAAATGCGTAGTCAAAAAATAAATAAGATATAGGTGCATATTTTCACTTAATAATTTAATGTACAACTGATTTCCTTTCGTAGGTGATCTGATGAAGTAGCCTACAATTATTTTGCCTATCTCTGTTATGTGATGATGTGGTCTATGTGAAAAAACCGGTCGTGCATTAAAATAATCAGTAAAATTACACATTTGTATTTAATTATCTTCATAAATAGGATCACACTGATCATTCTCCTCCTTAGTCACCAGTAGTGTGATAAAACTTATGAAAACCATGCACTCTGAGTCCGTTTACATAACAGTGGCAATTAGGTCAAGTAGTTTATCAGTTCTTTAACCAGAATTTTAAGGCATAATTATGATAGTAAAATAATATAATGGCAAAGCAAAATATGAACGCATGAAAAATATATAAAAACTACACAATGCGGACATTGTCAAATAAATATATTTGTTTATGACACAATTTTTACTAGCAACCATAATCAAGGGGTAGAGACTTTCCCCTTTGCTGTTGCGGGCGTGTTAACGCGCCCGCCGCCTAAGTGCCCACCGTGCTGTGGGCGCGTTAACGCGCCCTTTGGATTACGTGCCCAACGTGCGAAAGACGTGTCTACGCGCCCGGCGAGTTTTCGCTCCGATGCGTTGTGTTTTGAGAGGCGTGTTACGTCGCCGAATGCCATGACGAACTCTTGTGGATTATACATGATTCTTAGAACATCTCTTTACTGTCACAGAGCACGCGCTCGTATTTATGGGCCTTTCTTTGCCTGTTTCTCTGTCCGCTTTCTTTTTCCTGCCGAGCTTGGCGATTTACCTCTCACAGGACGTAGACCTTAGATTTTCCCCTTATCGTCCTAAGCAAATAAGGGTCCATAATTCTCCCTTATCTCTCGATTGTGCTTTTGGAGGATTGATTTACCCACGACTGCTAGAAATATTGCCTCTATGACTTTCTTTACCATTATATATTTTCTCGATGCGTCTTTCTACTCGATGCTTCATTCTACTACTGTCCTTATTCAACTTTCTGTGTTTCCTCTTGCTCATAAAGTGACTCATCGCATGCTGTTTGGACATTGTCTTCGGAAATATTTCTGCTGTGCATTTTATTGATAAAATCTCTGGGCTCTTCTGCACTTCTTATCCGGCATAGATCCTTACTTTGTGCTGGGCATTCATCTCTCGACTTTTTACTGACCTCTGCCTTTGATTGGTGGTAGGACGTTCTTTGGTATACCTGAACAGTGTTTTCTTCGTTTATAGTCCTACGTGTCATCATGGACATTTTTCACTGCTTTACGAGACTCTATCACTGTTTCTATATTGACCAATGCTTTATTTTGGGCTGTTTTTGAGGCATCTTTGTAATATAGGCTTTATTTCGCGCTTGAATTAGCGTTGCCTTATTCTCCATCATCTCTTTTGAGATCTTCATTGATTATGCACGAAAATATACACAAAGGACATATGTCCTCTAAGAAGAGCTGCACAACGGATGGTTTTAGAAATTCTGGAGGAAAATGAGAGCGGGGATGAATTTTTAGTTTTCCGAAGATGGTACGGAGTTTACAGAGGAAGGCGCTTCAAGAACTAAATCTTCCCAACCAACGTCAGGCATTAGAGACTCTGCTAATTAAAAACTATTTTTGATCTCCCTTTCGGAACCTGAAGATTCCTCAGACGATTTACCGCCATCTTTGGAGAAGAAACTCCGGAATTCGTATGGCACTCTTCGGATCTGAATCCGGAAGTTCATGGATTCGATCCCCAAGATTCAAGATTAAGGCAAGTGCTAGCAAATATTCTGCAATACTAGATTTTTCCATTTTTTTAGTGTATCTCATGCAGTTTATCGTGAACGAAACCAATAACTATTAAAAATATACCAGCGAGAAGATTCCGGAGAGTCAACATTCACAGATAAAAATTTGGAAATATACTGACAACGAAGAGATGTTTTGCAGTTATTGCAGTTACTTTACTGCTACTTTATCCTACAATAATTATTGGTCGGAAGGACTCACTCATCAGGAGACCAAATTTTGGTGAAATTTCATGGGGTTGACTCCGTTATCTGCTTCACGTGTTGCATTTTTACGACAAATGATGATGAATATGATTAATGAAAATTATACAAAAAGTATCAGGCTTGATATGATAAAATGGTTCATAAAGAAAATGATAACTTGGAAAATATTAGGATCACAGTCGACACTTTATAATGAAAATGATGATTGAAAATGATAAATAAAGTATCAGGCGTGATATGGTGGAATGGTTCATAGTGAAAATGATCTATTGGCAAATATAAGGATCACAGTATACACTTGATGATTAAAATGAAGAATTAAAATGATACAAAAAGTATCAGGGGTGATATGGTGGAATGGTTCATAGTGAAAATGATCACTTGGAAAATATTAGGATCGCAGTCGACACTATTTGGAAGCCCTTCAGAAACGCCTTTACCTCTTTTCAAAACCTTTGCATTGACAAGATCTCCTATTGTCCATAGGGCGTTTGCGACTCTAACGCGAAGGACGCGAAAATCTCAAGTGAAGGAATTCATCACGGGAGGGAATAAAATCCCCGGAGTAATTCATCACGGGGTTCCAACAAAGTGCATTGGGGTGAAGGATAAAGGTGGTGAAAAAAGGGATTGAAAGTGGGTAAGACTGACTAAAAGTCAAAGGTGCCAAAATTGGTCTGGGAGGTGGGACAGGTACGTGGTATAGAGGTTATTAAAATGTTGTATGAAGCACGATCCTACATCCTTGGAATATAAATAAATTCCTCAATCATCCGTAAAATTCAGTTTTACACCTTTGTCAGAAACATGTATCAGATTACCATTAAATATAGACATTTCCACACAAAAATAAGTATTGTAACAAACATTATTTGAGTGGAATAACTTAGAAAAAGTTTTCAATTTTGATTAGAATCCATTCCATAAAGTTGTGCCCAGAGCTATCAATTATTACTAAGAATTTATTTAATATGGTTGAAATCAGATCAATGATTACCAATGTTTTACATTTGAGACTACAATAACCCCTTTGAGGATGACGCGAAAGCGATGGAACCTTTCGTGGCTACTAACAAAAAGTGTGGACAATATAAATTTAAATTTATAAATTTATAAATCTTTAAAAAATTTCTAGTTGTAAATTACAAAATGTAAACTTCAAAACCATTGAAATTTTAAATATTCGGGAATTCGAGCGATTTCAGCCTGGATCTTCCTCCACGACACATCGCCCCAAATCTTCCCGACGCAGCCTTGCCATTTTTTCTTTCGGCGTTCCAACTACACACGGGCGTCTGCCATGGGCAGAGATGGAATAAAAGGTGCCCGCCAATCCCAACAACTCATCGCCCATCGAAATAAGTTCACGCCCAGACTCTCCTGCTGCCGCGAACGTAATTCCCATGCCAACCCTCACATATATACATGTGACCACACCCAAAGCGCTTCCACATCCCTCAGCTCCGTATCCCGCGTCCAAACATGTCATCACACATCCTGCATCCCATATTCTAGTATTCATAAACCCAAACTCTCCCCCATGTCATCCCCATCCATTTTCCTGCTAGGGACATTGGTTTTCTTGTGTATAACCCTTCTTCATGAGTTTGGTGCGAAACTTAATTCATAGGTTCGATATAAAAGGGTACGCCTTCGTAGGCATACTTGTACGTAACTATGACGCCCAAATTTGCATCCACCATCACTTATTCCTTCCCCAAGGAAAATAAATATACGGTGCTAAATACACTAAATATACGTCTTCATTAAAATCCTGAGTGTGGTTAAGTGCTGAAAAAATTACATTCAAGTAATTGAAAATCCAAGCTATATGAGCGTAAACGATCATACTACAAAAAATAGAAAAAGGTGACAATGGTCAAACTGATAAGTTGAAATAATTTAACAAGGGAAACAAAGAGTGGAAGAGTCTACCTGAAGTTGTTTTGAGACGTTTACCAAAATTGTACATTTCTTAGAATAAAAGAAGTACAGCTTTTGTAACAGTTTTAATGTAATTATTTATATTGTATTTCTTATTTACAATTTAGTTTTCACCTCACTCTTGTTTTAGTGGATATTATCTATAATTTGGTAATTTATAATTATATTCTCATTTTTACTTATAATTTCCATTTTTGGGCATCTTTGGGCATGCAGGTCATCAAAATGCCTCTTTTTATACAAAATGGCGGAAATGGCATTAATATAAAAGTTAATCGACTTTCAAAATGCAATGAAGATAAGTTCATTTACCCCTAAGATTGGAAATTAATTCATTGCAAATACATTTTCCAATTAGTTTTCTCTTAAAACTGTTAAATAAGACCGAGTACAGCAAACAAAAACCATAACATATTTTGAATATTAATACTATCTTCTCTGTAATAAAAAAGTGTGATTATTTATGATCTATGGTTTGTTATTCTTTTCTGCATTTGAAAATTTATTATGCTTCATCAGAACTAACTATGCATGTTATAAAACATTTTAAAATATCCTGGTTTACATATTTGAGCTCATAAATTTACGTTCTGTGACTGCGTTGCATTCAAAATAAAAATTAATTTTAAATAATTTACCTCTGGCCACTTTTTCATGATTCAAGACCACTTTAAATATGTTCTGCTTCATTCATCACTTTTTTCCGTTTCTTTTGCAGTTTGGTTTTTTACGTGGGCTTGATTCTTTGGTTGCCCATTTTCCAATCCCCTTGTGCTTCTGAATTTTGTATTAATTTCTTTGAATCGAGCATTGAAAATCTTCGCAATTTTATTTAAGTCCTTATTCCTCTTATGCTTTAATACTCTAGTAACATTTCTAAAGATTTCCATTCAATGAGCAATTTGCGGCTGTTTGGCTTATTTTTTGAAACACTAGCTGCCAGACAAAAACATCTGCTGAGTCCTGCGACTTTTTTAGGTTAAGGAAATAACATCACTACTCTATGATTTGATATTTGCAATACAATAATCAACATTGAAATGTTTCTCACAGTCTCTTCACTTTATCTTCATGTAGGTAGCCTTAATTTTGATAATATGGTCATCACCGCCGCGCCGGTTATAGCTGCGTGAAACGCGATTTATTTCAATAGATACAAGCTAACAGTATGCGGAATAATTCTTCACTGCTTTATTGGGACCACTGAAAGACTAACGTTTATAATATTCAAAGATACTCTTTTTTACAAAATATCAACTTATTTTTTCATACTTCCTTTTATAAGGATAAAATTCCCTAAATATATGTATATACTTTAAAAGTACGAAAGAATAAAAGAGGATGCTGTGTATGCTTGGTGATAAGAGTTGACTTTTGTAGCGTTAACAAAAATATTAATGAACTGGATTCGAAACAATATGATACATATGGGATAATAGGTATAAATTTATGATTATTTCTTTCTTTTAACATTTAAAAATTATCACATTAATCCTATGATTAAATTATTGTCAGATATAATCATTGATATGTAAGTCGCGAAACTACAATTTACATAAGCAATGTGTTTTATTTATAAACGCGTTATGCACCTCCTCAGTCACAACTCTTAAAGTCTCATAAATCATTTTATTACTGCAAGCTGAATAAGTTTTTCTTTGGCGAGAATATAAGCCAGATAACACAGAATGCAACTACCTACTCTCCTAGCTCAATCCTGAATGGGATTAAAGAGCACATTTTGTTCCGCTTCAGTCCCAGCTCCGCATACATCCGGGCTACATCCACACAAGGCTTTTTCTCGGCGGCGGTTCCTTCTGAATCGCAACTCCCCGGTCGGCCCATCCTTGTTCTGACGGCCTTGTCAAAGCCCTGCCTCCCGTGTTTCAATTCCCTGTGACCTCACGTTTAACCCTCTGCACCCATTTTCCCCGTTCATTCCACCTCCCTCTTTCTTTTCTTGTCCTTCGCAGCTCCTAACTTTTCATCTCTCGTTCTTTATCTTTCTCTTTCTCTGTCTGTTATCACTCCTACCGGGTCCCTCAGCCGACCCTATTTAACGGAGAAGGAGGAGCCACTCCCCTGTCGGATTTAGGAATCAAACGTCCACCATCCCGCCCCGCTTTCATTTTATGCCTATCTCGGGGACGCTCCACGCAGTGTTCGGCGCATTGATTGAAAGATTGGTTCGTAACTATATTGAACTTCTTCATTCTTCTCCCAACGTCTTCCACCGGCCTTTTCATCCACCCTTCAAGACTTGGTAATAAAATTTCTCACGCTCCGAGTTCCAATCTCTTTCCTTACATCTTTACTTGGAGGCACAACTCAACAATGAGCTTCGTCAAAAAATAAGCTACGGTGAATATTCTCCTTTCTTCGTTTATTCTTTATATCCACAATATCTTTGATTTAAGCATGAGAAATCTATGAAGTACTTAAGTTTTTTTACGAGGCATGCTACTCATTGGGGAAATAATTTCATGGATCCTTAAAGGAAAAAGAAGCAATACGGACTATACAAGAAATAATTAGTTTAAATAGTAAATATACACATATTTGCAAACATCGGTAACGTGTAAGTCATATATAAAAATGAATATTTACCAAGATATAGAAATTCCTTCAAATTTGCAGGGGCAAAATATAGCTCATTTTAGACAATACTGAATTGTTTCATTTTTTCCATATATATTGCTGATAAAAACCATTAATTTCCATCTTCTTACCAATCATACATTTTGAACGCTTTTGAACGAAAGATAATGCCTTTTCTCAAATGGGAAAACGTGAACCCCGTATATCTTATGGAATTTATCAATTGGTAGCTGACTCTCGTCAGTATGTTTGATGAATTATTGATATCCCACAACTTAAATGAGATCAATTCACAGCTAATTTTCATATAATAATTACACTTAGCCAAAAAATTTATCATTGGTAGTTATTATACTTTAAAACTGTATTCACTGCAACCAAATCTCACCTAATCATGGAGTTGCAATACCCTGCAATTGGCACCACGAATTAAGTACCTAAGTAATCACTTGAAACAACCTCCGGTGACTAATGTACATATTTTTTCCCTTACCAATGCTCTACAACAGGGAAAATATTTTTTTCAATTAAAACAATCATTTCAGTTTCATGGAAATGTATGAAAGCATTTAACGGTCCTCACGCATGCATGTGCTTCTGAGCTGAAACATGAGTCTTCATATATCAGTTCAGAAATACGCAACCTGAAAAGTAAAAACTATGATGTCTGGCTTACCCAACAATTAGTGCGGTACTTGTAAGTTAAAATTTACAGTATTAAAGTGTTTGCAGACATTAAAAATAGCTTGGCGATTTTATTACGAGTAACGCATCAATATTTGCGAAATTTCGAACGTCACCTTGACGAACCCGAGTTATTTTCAGTGGGACGAAAAAAGGGAACCTGCTTTGTGACTACATTACGCCCGCAGCACGATATTTTCCAACATTATATGCAAATATATTTTTAATCTTTTTAACCATTCGAAAATTATAATTGGTCCCTGCAACGACGTGCATTTGCAGTTCGGGAGGAATGTTTTGAGGGTGGGGGGACTGTTGGAGGCGGGGAGGCGTATGGGAGGTGCTTATCAACCGTTCAGCTTGTGAGCTTCACCCAACCCGCCGCCTCCTAATATTTTATTCCGTGCCGTCATTCAAGGCTCGTCCAGCCGGAGGAAATATTTTGCCAACGCGACCTCAGAGCTGACGAATAAAACTCACTGCACACTCCCCCGGGGCTCTGTAGTGGAAGAGCTGGAACTCCGCAGTGCCAGACGCGCCTACCTAGATATGCGAGTGCATCAGAAGCCTGCAGTGGACCAGAAAAAAAAGTTTGAAAAAGAAATACGGCGAAAATTTCACTTTTTTATCATCCACCGCTGCGAAATTATTTAACCGACGAGAAGCGAGGCATTCACAGAAGAGCAGGCGTGAAGGAGAAGAGCGCGCTAGGAAGTGTCATTGGATTTTTTTATTTATTTCCTCTCTCTGCCGACGCGGGGCGTGTATTTTGGTTGCACTCCGAGGTTGGCTTTTCAAGCAGCCGTCAATATTATGTGTTACTTTCACGCCTTGCCACGGGAAATCCTGAAAAATTTGATGGGTGCAATGGCTAGATTGAGATCATATCCACCACACGATCATCTTCGTAGAATGCTCGTGAGAGTAGGAGACTTTTTTGCCTCTGTGTAATGACGATATTTGGTTCTTGGAGTTCACGTAATGCTTTGGAAAATGATATCATTATTTGCAAAATTTTGGGTGTTGTCTTGGATGACTCTTGGATGGATAAAACTTGAGTAAATTTATGGTTGGTCCTGCTGCCGTTAGTGTAGCCAATGAAGTTTATTCTACATTATATGAACCATTATATGGAATACTTGAACCTATCTTCATTTCCTACTCTACAAACGTAATGACTGACTCAAATATGTACAAATTTGTACCTATTTTTTAATAATTGAAAGAATAACTTTTCATTAGGTTGATAGGAGGAAGATTTGTTTCAAAGAACACGGACAAAACCGAAGTACATAATATGCGATCTCTTTGGCAAAAAATGCTAATTGAGATTCAGATTCTTTAGGGATATTTACATTCCTCTCTCATTCCCTCGTATTTGTACAGTAAAAAAATAAAGCATCACTTATTTTAACATAGAATAGGCATAGTGTGACATAGTCATGAATTCTTTCAGTAACTACTGCCTGGATGAATTACATAACTTAGGTAGTTCAACATGGGATTAGATAGACTACTGTTAACACTCCTACAGCTAACACTACGACTTGGAATTTGCAATGTAGTAGTTATAGATTTTTTTAATACTCATACGTTTCAGTCTCTTCCAGCTCTTTGACATCTCCTTCTCAGTCATAATTTCTACCGAAGATATTTAATCGAGATATGCGAAGTAGTTTACTTGAATAGATATTTATTTGTTTCACCTGATCGATCAATCATCCCTCCAGTGTCCCATATCAAACGCATTGGACTAAAAAGGTGTGACAACATAAATTATGCCACTTAATTGAAAGAGATTTCACCAATAACTTTTAAATGTATCGTGATCCAGTTCATAGAAATATATTTTATTAGTAGGTACTCAATTATTATGATTTTGGTGAATGAAGTTGGTTGAAGCCAACGATGTAATGACTCAAAGGTGACATCTGCATACCATTTGAGTCTCGGAAGGTACGCTCTAGACGATCTTTTTCTTTAAAATAGCTTGTAATTGATTTATGTTTAAATACAATCTGAACACAAAAAGGGTGCAATTAACCCTATTGTCCACCCACCTGAAAATAAAACACCCAGTCATAAACTCACAATGAGCCAAATTTACTTAAAAATCTGATTCAGAATCTCTGAGTATATATTATTTTAGTGATGAAAATTGTTAAATTGTAGTACAGGAGAAGAAACCGGAATTTGAAACACCATTAGTCAAAGATGAATGAAAAGAAGATACGAAATATTAGAAAACGAAATAATTTACCAAATAAAACTATAGGTAGAACTTACCATCACCATTTTATATTAAGTCATTCATTCTGAGGAATACCTATGATTATGAGATCCTCATCTCATGATGAGAACAAATCATCCTAAGTATACCTCAGGTGCATTATTTTAATGACCTATAAGCTAACTCAGCAGGGTTTATCTACAAGGCAAGTAATGAACAGAAACTAAAGAAAAACATTATCTCATTGCGGGTATCTGCTTCATTACTGCGGTGACGGTAAAATTAAAGAGGACGGCATAGGGGAGAATGATGCTGTTTGATTGCAGAAGAGGAAGAAAAACCAAAAACGTTTGCTGGTTTCAAAATATGCACAAGATAGAGTGTTAAAAATGGATTTATTATTTTTTTAATAATTTTCCAAAATAAACTTTATGGGGACCCAAATAAATCTAACGATTTAATTATAGTTATAATGCCATTTATTTTGTAGAATTCATCTTTTGACTAATTTAAATAAACTACACCTGGGGCCAATTTTTACTTACCAATTACCTACATACTTCTGTGAGTGCATCATACCTATAGCATAACAAATAGGTACATACGGTACATAGAAATTTGCGTTGTTTTTTTGAATAAGCAGTTTACCTATTTCACTTGAAGCACTCCAAAAGACCTGCTCGCATTTGAGATCTGAATGGTGGCGTATAAAACAAGAAATTTGCTGAGGTATGATCGATTTTTTTTCTTTTTCTCTCGTCACAAAAATCCTCACACGGACCTTTTCTGTGTGCAAGATCTCATCTCGTCCAAAACCCCTTAAAACCCGACCCCGCGTTGGGAATTGCGTCAACCAGGCGGTAAAAAGATCGCGACAAACTTTTCAAAATAGGATTCAAGTCACGGAGAGGAGTCCGCTACGCTTTTATTTCCTCGTGGACTTTAAACCCTTTAGCTCTTGCATGTCTCACAGCGAAGACTTCAGCAACCTTAGCAGTCACTGCTCCCGGCGGCTATCCTGTGTTCTGACCCCTTCACAGGCCTCCAGGCTGTTGCCGCCACGGTGCCTTGTACACGCCAAACCCTATCCCGGGACACTCACGGTGAGGCTACTTACGTTTGGCCAGCGGCGTACTCCGGCGTGGCCTCATTCCCCCTAAAAACGTGCCCTGCATCGATATTCGGCTTACGGCTCACTGGCATGTTTCAGAGACGCATTTTCAAACCCTCCGTTTGCCTATTTCGTTTTCTTTAAATCATTACCACTGACTTCGCGTCCATTAACGTTTCCCGTCCTATTCGTATCAAACCTCCGCGAGGCATTATAAACTCGGCCATTAATGAAGATCACGAAACTACTTTAAACTTAAATATACACTACAGGTACGCGCTCTTGCAAAGATAATCCCACAGTTATAACGTGGGACCAGAAATAAAAACAGAACCCAGCATGAAGTTTCTTTGGCTATGTTATTTTATCAAGTCCACTCATATGATGATCGCAAAAAAATTACTTAATTCACAGCAAGAAATTATAATTAAATTAACTACAACTCTCTACGTATAATAATAATTATGGTTAATTACAATGAATTATTGATAAAAATCTAGGATTACATGCTACTACATCATAATCAGATGTAAATATAAGTATAAATTCATCCTGATACGCTCAATGATTATATAAGGAATATGTTTTCCACCTGAAGGTGATACGATAACATCAAAAGCTAGGCTGGCATCAAAACTTAATTTATTTGTGGAAAATATTACCATTCTTTGATCAACCTTAATATTTATAATCCGCATGAATGTCCTGAATTTGATTGTAGCAATAATACAACAAACGAGGACGTCCATTCACTCACAAATGTACGGGTTGGTTGTAAGTAACGTCAAGGTGACTGAATTTAAGCCACAATATACAAGAAGCATGTGAACTGCAAAAATGCCAAGTGATGGAATTCATGAGTAATAACCCTGCAACTATTGTAGAAAAAAACCTCATGTGAATTTTTAAACTGGAGTGTTGGTAGTCCTTATCATATTTCGATGCGGGAAACATCTTCATTAGGAAACCTTTGTCTTAATTTCCTGAATGTAGGGAACTAAATTGACGAATAAGAGTCTCTTGGAGGTTGCTGTTATAAGTTAGTTTTGCCCTAAATCTCTAATCCATCGAAATGTTTTCCAAAGCTTATTTAACAGGGATTGCGGTGCCTTCTTAGGATTCAATCACATCCAGATCAGGTTAAAAAAAAGCAGGAAAATTGCTTCAAACCTATCCTAGTAGCTGTGCATACTATAATCAGACACTATACATGTATGCCAAGCAGAAGCATGGTAAAATAAGATCCGCAGCATTGTAGCAATTGGATATATTTTTTAAATACATATATATAATCAGCTCTCAGTGATCGGTTGTTACTTATGCGCAGTGAAAAAACATTATGAAAAGAACGGAATAAAGCCATCAGCAAAATATGAACAGGAATATAATAGAAACCCAGGGTCATGAGTAATTAACACTTTTGTGGGAGATTCCTCGAGATAAGACAGTCCTCGTTCCGAGCCTTTTAATACTAAACTTTCGAGGAGATAGGCAATTGGCGGATATTGCTTGACGACAGTTTGGTCCGCATATTGTTGCTGTCAATGATGGTTGTGCAAGTTAAGTCAACTTTTCCGCTCATGTACCTCTCGAGAAAGGGAATGGGAGAGGAGGCCAGGAAGACCAGAGTTAAAAAATACCATTTGCTTAATAGATTGAAACCTAAACCAAAATAAATTCACTTCTCACGGCTGCTGATTCCATTCTATCTCGCCATTTAAATCATTTAAACTATTTTCATTATGAGCACAAGAGGCCGTAGAGAAACTAGAGAGCAAGAAACGGTGACATACATTCCTTTTGTCTCTGAATGCGCTTGACTTATCTCGATACTTTCCCTCATTCTCCCAGTAATGTTACAAGTTATTGTGTTTACCCCGTTTTGCACGCAACACAGGTAGAATCTCAATTTTATTACACTCGTATATTCATGTATGATACTGTAAGATGTCTAGCAAAATCAGGGATTAACTTTCTTGGCACACTTCCCACCATTTTTTTAACAAAAATGAAATGGAATTTTTTTCTCATCAAACCTGAAATGACACTTTTTTTAAACCATTTCCAAAAAATATCATTGAAAAATTAATATGTCAACCAGTATAAATGCCTTAAAAAGAACAACGATAGAAGCATGATCACACAAGGTCGTATTTTCTGCATGCTTCACCTACAATAGTTTCTGGCTGAATCCGCAGTTTAATTGCGAAGATATCTTCTCACAAATGAATTTTTTCTCTCAAATTCCCAGATGAAGATATTATTGATTCATTTATTTTATATCCCAGAGATATTTTAATTTCCATCCCAATACGTTAAAATTGCCATACAGAGTACCACTTTCAATGAAAGGCTATAACAATTATCGACTTTGATAAATCTGAATTTCAATCAAAATTCAAAAGTATCAATTCAAAAAGAAACATATCCAGAGTTTCTATCAAATTATTTCCAGCTTGAAACCACATTAACGGATTGTTTATGATGATGAATTATTACCATTCTACCATTATGCTTTGCAAATTCAAGCCGTTCAATTGGCTTAATGAAAATGGCTAAAACTACAGCTGCATCATACCTTATGACTATGAAGATTTCGAAAGAGAAAAGTTATCCAAGTAAAAGGAAAATCAGAAAGCGAACAAAATTATGGTTTGAATGTTTTTAATGAAGAATATCAATTAATACAGAATAAGAAATTAAAAAGTGCTCTTACTTGCACGAATAAAGAGAGAGTTTAAATTTTATATTGAGCATGCTGGCTAAAAATTAATGTATCTTTTCATCACTGCATACCGTTGTTTATCATTTTTACGAGAATAGCATACCTAGGTGCACCTGCGCCTATGACTTATGTAGGTATCAAGCTCATTCGCCTAAATATCAGTTCAGCGGAGAGTATAACTTCCTGTTTTTTGTAACTTCAAGAAGTGTTTACCAACAGCTTCTTTGATTTCAGGCTCGTGGGATCCGGCAGCCTTCTTTTCTCAATATGTCACGTTATTCGCAGAAATTTTCTGTACTCCTTTTACGCAATCCTTAATATTTATCATTAGCTAGACCATAAATCAGTGTGATACATAAATATAGCAAAGAATAGTGATAGCAATATTAATACCCACGGGTAGATGTGCATATTACTCAAATAAATGAAATATGTATTCGCGTAGTTACCAGTAATACCTATGTATGTAGATTTTACAGCTTCCGAGTTATTAAGCGCGTCTTCCAATCTTGTGGATCATATTTCTTCGGCTAATCGGCTTTGCTATAAATTAGGATAGCCGGCGAATTTTACCCGAAATTTGGAAATATGCAAACTAAAACCCACCATTCGTAATATTTACCATCCAACTACTCCATGATGAAGCATATACCATATCAGTTCAATCGTTTGAGTAAAATATACGTAATAAGTTCTACTAAGCCTATACAAGTAATACGCTGAGGAAAGAAGGCCACGTGATATTTAGTATCCACAAAAAAATATAGGCAAGAAAAATAAAGAAATAAAAGAAAGAAATAAGGAAGTCATAATAACGATTCATTCTGTTCAGCTATGAATACGTGTAAAGCGGAATTGAAATCAGATTTCTATTGTTAATGCCAAAATAAACTCAATTTGTGTGGTAAAAGGTGCTTGTAGAAAACATAAGAGGGAAGGAATGTGGAATGATGCCACGAATGAATGCCCTGATTGTAGCTCATAACAAAAGGAACTAATGGCCTTGATTTATTCGCCCGTGTCAACGCACGAAAGTGTAATAGAATAACAACTGGAGAAGTACAAATTGGTTAAGTGAAAGGGGTAAAACAAGAGTATCATTGTTGAATGTGGTCAAGTAGAAGTTAGTCCTATAAGAAAGGAACAATAGTAGTCTCGGGTTCTAAAGATTACGTACCTGGGGCTTTTGTGAGTATTGTGATTCTGAAGAAGTTTTAGGGAGATGGTGAAGTTTCAGATAGATTTGTTTAGAGAAATAAATTCCGTTGACCTAAAATATGTCTATTCTTCTGTGTTCAATATGGAGGCAGGTTGTGCGAATAATATCCTACATGATGCTCCATCTGTGAGACATCATATACGTGTCCCTCAAGTTTGAGTATACATTCGAAAAGTTGACCTGGTGGAAACTGTTTTCATAAACATTCGAAATACCTTTACGTGTCTGAACCGTTCACTTAAGTAGTAAAATTGATAACCGACCAGCTTTGAATTAATCAATTCGTTCGTTTGAATTTGTTTTCAATTCTGTATGCTAGGCTCGTCTCAGGGATGAGGTCTTAAATTAGAAGGAGCGAGATATTATTTATAGTTAAAGCGCCTAAAACCGAATTCAACTACTAACTGATAGCTAATATGATAAAAAATATTCATCGTAAAAACAATAACCATATAATGTAATAAATATTTAATTATGAAATGAATTTGAAACTGGCTATCAAGAAATCAACACTTCAAAGCATAAAGAAGATAGAACAAAATTGTTTTAAATAAAATAAATGTCCTAAATGGTTTTTATAGCAATAGGATTTCTACATGCTCACTTTTAAAATAGGATCAATGATTGCAAATTTCCCAACAAAAGGCCTAGAGATACTGAAAACTCAGAGGTGTGGTAAATATCCCTACAAAAAATACACTCAAAACAATAACGCTTTCCTACAAGAAAAATACTTTTCCTTATTCCTACAAGAAAGCTTTTCAATTTAAAAAATATATTGGCCGCCATTTACTCAATGAGTCGAATGCCATGAGTTCTTATTTAATCCACTTAATTAATCTTATTTATTGCCACGGGCCGGTACTACTCTTCTTTGATTCTACT
This sequence comes from Pyrrhosoma nymphula, assembly GCA_963573305.1. NCBI lineage: Eukaryota > Metazoa > Arthropoda > Insecta > Odonata > Coenagrionidae > Pyrrhosoma > Pyrrhosoma nymphula. The sequence continues at coordinate 42,014,851 of OY754337.1, read as the reverse complement.
GTTATAAAATGGGCTTTAAAATTAAATAATTGTCAAAAAGAGAAGAAAAATATCTTTACTGCCTATCACTTCGGAAATACCGGGCCCATTTAAATAACCAGCCATAGGCATTTGTTTTGTGGTAGGTATTAGGGCGGAACTGGAAATACTGATCATCCCCTATATTTGAAATACTACAGTAACTGAACTTTATCCTACGACAGGCGTCCCTGCTTTGTTATGAAACCAGTTGAGAATGAGTCACGTATTCCGGTGTCAATAAATTTATTTATTTTTTTTCTCGATCAAAAGGGAATTCTACAGAATAGTACCATAGACAGTGCATGGAGGGAAAATGTTATCTTCAACCATCGCTTATATAAACGCTTCAACCATCTTCTATAAATGTTATCTCATTTAATCTGCAATGGAACTAAACCTGGGGTTGGGAAATAAGCCGAGGGTCCTTATTCTGATTATTCGCAGATTTAACGGATTAACAATAGTTGGAAATGTTTGTCTACCATTGAACGAATTTCATTTTTATGAGTCTGCGCACGAACCACGTCACCTATACACACCCGCAAGACTTGGAGCTCTATATCTCGCTAAATGGAACTGACCTGCAGGCCCCTAGGAGCGAAACGTAACTCCCTTGACATGACCTCTGGGAATAGTTACGTGCTCAGAGAGCACCCTTGCACAAAAATACATCTCTGGAGAAGCTAGATAAAAAAAGAGCAATATATGTAATTTTTTGGGGAAATTTCTTTTCCACCGCTGGTGCAGTCTTTCATGTATATATGGAGGCATAAAGCGTGTAATGAAAAGTCAGCGCAAAGAAACACGCCAAGATATTGAAAACCTTGAGGTCTTCAGCAACGGTTGAATCTATTATTCCATAGTTCCTGGTACGGGCTGAAAATTCTAGGTAATACCTTCCCGCTGCACTTCTAGGAAATATGACCCTCCGTCCTTAGAGCGTGGACAACGACAAGCTTTGCATGCATAATGCATTCGGACTGCCTCCAGAAATTTTAAACGCTATTTTTTGTAGTAGCGCAATCGTGACCCAGAGGTCGTATTAAAAAAGGCAAGCTAGTGTCCAGGTAGGTGGCTGAAATTCTCAACTAATGGGAAAACTCGAGTATTTTTTTGCTGACTGTTTGTGACCACGGAATTTTGCGGCGCTAAAACACGTAGTATAAACTTAAATACTTCCGCGCACGTTGGGACCAATAAAGGTGGACTCTGCCTTGCTCCAACCTCCGTTGCAAGGGAACGGAGATTCTACCTAAAATAAGACTAATACCAACATTGCGTATACGAGCCAACCGTGTGTACACTGGAAAGAGAAATAAACAGACGGAGGAATGAAACAGGATACTCTCGCTATAAACACATGAGCACAGAAAATAAAACAGCAAACATATTACACATACACAATGTCAAATTTTTCTGTTTCCATAATGCTAATTATTTGAAGCTATGTCCATCAGAGATGGCTTTAGACCGACAGACACAGGTTTTATGCCATAAGCCTCTCCTGAATGCGAAGTCTAATGTCACCACGTAGCCTGTGAAGAAGTTGGCCGAACTAGGCTACGAAAAAAGTACTTCAAATAGGGTTGTATTAGAGCCTTTAGAGATAATTCCCATCACGTAAATAATGATTCAAGAGATAAAATCACTAAGGATTCGAGCATTTGATGTATCATTATTATTTTTATTATTAGATTGTACAGTTACAAGTTGACCCTATGACCAGGTGATAACTTAAAATACATATAAAGGTATTAGATAATACATATTCATTTTTAAAAACCAATACAAATACATGACATGGATTTGAGTATTTTAGTGAAGCACCTGACATTATTCGGGAATGGATTTAAAACAGTTGTGCATAAGCCATTTCATGTTTCCACCCCTCTGTTCAAGAAGGAGAATATCCCCCAGTTAGTTCTCTGTTTGGGGAGCTCGGTTTTAAATCCATGGTCCTTCCTAGAGAAGTAAGCCGGATATCTTAGCCTCCCTGTGATATCCACCCAGACAGTTTCCCCAACATGTGCTTTATGTATTGCCTTCAGCCGCGAGATATTCCTCCTCTCTCTCAGCGATTTCCAGGCTAATTTAGTGATTATTGCACTAACACTGGCATCTCTATTATAATTTCCCATTACAAACCTTGCCGCCCTGCTTTGGACCTTTTCTATGATTTTTATCTGCCCCGGAAGATATGGGTCCCAGACTGCAGCCCCATACTCTAGAATGGGAAGCACAAGTGTCTTACATGCGAACTCTTTTTTGAACTATACTTGAACTATTATTAAGAATCTCGCACTGTCTTTCCCGCACCCAGCTTATTTTTGGCGGTATATTGTTGATGGCATAAAATATCTCGGTTACAGTCGCAAAAATCAATATATCTGACCTTTAAGTTATCCATCCGATTGTTTCAAGAAGAGAGAAATTTCGAACCGTTCGTCAATGCACCACGTGGCTCCTTCCTTATGCGATCAGAATTATCTTGAACATTTCAAAGTTCTTGTTGATAATTACTGAAAAGGAGCTGTCACGTCCTTTACGTAAGGAATGGATAACAATCATGCTGTTCACATTAAAATCAATCCGTGGGTACATTCTGATCCAATATTATATGCGTTTAAAGGCACCATAGTCTCCATATAGTTCATACTATTAACTCTAAAGGGACATTAAACAGTTTGAGAGGTTCTTTGCTTATACCATAGGAAAAAAACTAGATATTGCATCGCTATTAACTTAAATATTACCTAAATTAAGATCATCCTTAATCTTTTTATTTTATAGGATGGTTAAAACTTCGACGAATCCACGTTGTACTTTTTATTGTTGGAAACAATTTGAATTTAATTTTAATAATAATTTAAACAGTTGGAATTTAATAGCAGACACTCTAAAAAGACAAGGTAGGAACCAATTTTAGCAATTTAACTACTATCTATCTAGCAGCGGTCTCGGGAATGAAAATACTATGTACTTACGATATACAAAAGTTCTATATACCAAGACATATATCGTATGTACACCGATCAAGAATACATTGGTTAGTATTTTTATTTATTCCAAGCTGAAGCTCTTAAAATTCAATAATGATGTCAACAATCTGTTTATCAATAATATGATACAAAAGAATAATATATACGTTGTTTCCCCATTGTTATCAAAGCTAGAAATTACCAGATTAATACGCAAATATTTTTTCTACTTCATGTTGTGAATGTGGACGTAAGAGTAAACTATACATGAACACCTCGAGTGAAGAAACATTTTTAATTTTTTCGTTCTAATTAAAACATTTAGCGCAATATATATTTGGTATTTTCACAATTTCTTTACGCATTACTATTTTAACATGTAGAAATACATAAAATGCACGTTGAAACATCACGCATGCAAACTTTGAAAAAATTGCATAAGGTAAGCAAACAAAACCTAGTTTAAATAAGTTTAATCAGGTAACACCATTTGAAAGTTGGATAATTAAAACCCGGATCATGTTTGTTTACTTACTACTGTTATTAAAAAAATATACAAGAAATGCTATTCTCACAAATAAATTACGCAATGTTATTAAAGAACAAGCGTTGATATGAAAGCCATAATGGTTGCTGTTTCACAACACATGTTTAAAATCCAGTACAACCGTAGCTGAAAAATAGATTTTTCTGGTAGATCTTGTAATACTTTTTAAATGAATGCCAAATTAATAGGATGGAAAATAAATCTCAGCGTAGGTATTACAAATCCATCAAGGTTTTGAAGCAAAGGTGAAGAGCAAATCAAATCTTCTTTTAACTCTTATGTGAATGTTATCGTCTAATATCAAATGAGAGCTACAAGGAATGCGATAAGCCGTTTTTCCAAAAGCATATGGTACCGTTGTTTAAAGGAATAGGAAACACATAGGAAGATCAAATTAATAATAATATTCCATTAAAGTTATTAATTAAAAATACTGTTTATATATTTTGACTTAAACTAAACTTCGTGACGGCAGCCTGTTACAACTCCATGCTTACATCACATAAATCGTATATCTTTATTGAAAACATACCAAAACACTCATGCACTGATATTTCAATGAAATCATGATATATTATGAGTTTTGACTCTTAAGGTTTGGTTGCCAGATGAAAACCACACGTGATATATTTTATTGATTCCAAATCTAGGAAAGTAGAATCTAAACACATACGGAAATCAACCAAGCTACTGATGTATACCTCGAACAATAAAAATCTAACGAACTATAGTGTGTTCAGACCAACGGCGTGGAACTTATAGAGATAAAAGTTGAAAATCTGCGGTCGTGCGTGTAAATTAAATTTACTCTTCATATAAAACCGGCTGAAAGGATTTAATAGTTTGTAAATAAGGTAACATGGATCCAATGTGCATGAATATTAACAAAAGTCCTGAATTTAAGATAAAAAGTAGACTAAAGGGACTAAATTTGACATTTATTCCATCATTTGATCATATATGTTTAAACACGTCAAATAATTGAAAATGTTCTAAAAATGGGTCAAGTTGGACATCTTGGATGCAAAACGTTTCCTCCAGGGGATGCCTGAGATATTCTCTAACAAAAATAAACGTCAATTACTTGCATTTCAACGGTTGATTCCAAAGGGCTCCTTTCAATATCTATTACATTTCTTGTCCGTACCGTCCGTACTCTTTACGTTCTGCCGAAAGCTGAAATATTATGGCAGTCTGTGTGTAGCATTAATATATATAAAAAACATATTTTGAGTTTAGAATACCTTTACAGCTATAACCAAATTAAACTGTGATGAATCGACAAGGTCTAGTGTAGGGGCTCTCGACAATTAGGGGATTCTCCATGGAGATGGGGATTGTGAATGTTTGGAGCGTAGGGTGTAATTAGGACCACTATATATACAAATGCAATGCTCTGTAGATTACATAAAATCTATAAAGTACAATATTATTTTAAATTATTCTGTAGCGATAAATTGGGTTCAATGAGGATCAAACATAAAAATTAGATTATTCAGGTTTCTGGTTCTGCGATTAAATTATTCTATATTATGCGACAGTTTCGCCGTACTATGCTGCAGGCTTCGTCGGGCTTTTAAGAACAACATTGGTCTTTTTTCAAAAAGTAAATAAACAATTCCAGCAGTTGATTATTTTTGAGATGTAAAAAACTTAATTTCGAATAAGTCTCTTCCAGGTATAAGGGAGTTTATAACTATCCTCTCTATTGATGTTATTTGGTCTTAAAAATAAAAATTAGATTAAAAAATAAAAATTAGATTCTTTAACAATCGCATTACAAAGTCTGCATCTTTTGACTTATAAAGCCTTGGAACGAAAGACTCTTATTCTGAAATCAGTGAAAGAGATAAATTGAGGAAAAAAGGTTAAAAACCACTAGTGTAGTTATTTTGCTATCAACTACATGCGCTCTGATCCAGTACATTTCATTTTTTAGTACTAATTTGGTATTTTCTTTATAAGTAAGACATTTAGTTGTCAAATTTTTAGTTTGGCTTGAATACTGTACTACAGTAAAAATGAATAACTAATCGCCAAAATATGTCTTAATTCACACTCTTTAATTAGGTTCAATATCATGACAAAAATATAAATATTGTTTTATTCCGACAGTCTAAAGTTTTGTTTTGACGTAGGCAAACTAACCAATGCTATGGTCACACAATTACTCCTCGGGAGTAAATGTCACAGCAAACACAAAAATTTCAGATATTTTGCATGGTGCTCTGTGATATTGCATATCACAAAACACATCACATGATGAAAAATTCAATGGCTTACGTTCTGAAAAAATGAGGAATATATTGAACCTTATCCCTAAGAGAAGACTTCTTCCCGGACTCAACCTAAGCAAATATCCGAAATATTGGGAAACTGGAGTTCTTGCTCTGGTAAGAGGCGGCCATAGAAAAATACTGGATTATGCGCTAATGCTCAAAGAAGAGAGAACTATAGGTAGGCCATTTGTTGAAGTTCAAAGAATGGAACACGAACAAAATATACCATTTGCGTAAATATAATTCAAATGAAACATGAGGAACATACCATTAAAAAAAGTCTAGAGATTCAAATCCCTAGAATTAAAAACATATCTTCTTACTGCTAGGAATGCGCATTCCCTATTCAGTGTTGGTCTTTGCATCCCTTATTAAGACGTCCAGAGATCCTATCACTCTCGTCTATATTTCCATCTGTTTCTTACTATTGTATCTTCACGCATTGTTTCAACGTCCTCTCTCCATCTATTTCTCCTATTTTGTATCGTTTTGTAAATTTATTGTATGCCAAGTTTTAGCCTTTGATCAAAATTTCGTTTTCTGTCAGTTCGGGTGTAGCCAGTAGATTTTATTAATAAATTCACTTAAGATTTTCGTCATCATTGTTAATTAGCTTTTGTAATTACTCGTACTCGATTTCGTGTATTCCAAAATAAATTGTTTTTGTTTCATAAAAAAATATGAGGGTGTCTTAAATTATCTTATTTAATATATTAGTTAACTTATCAGATATAAAAGTGCACTTACAATTCTTCAACGATAGCCTCCAACAGAAGTCCTAGGACTAGTCTAGGTATAAATAATAAACTTTAGGTAAGAGCATCAAACAAGATAAAGTATTGGATGAATATTCTAGAAAAACATAAACAATCATACTCATTATACGTCCATTGTACATATAAAAAATGGGCACAAAAGTATTTCGATTTACCTCGAGGAGAAGCAGATGATTAAGTAAAGATTCAAGAGATGTTTTTTGTCACCAATGGCTGCACATTTTTACCAAATTTGAAGGGAGAAACGAAGCAAACGTCCGGAAAAGTCCACCCCTTAAACTATCTCATTCACAGTGTGAACACGAAAACTCGTCGTGTTCATATGGTGGCGAATGTGCAAACTTTAGGGACTAACTTCTCTGGATAATGGTCTCTAGTTTTGCTTTCTGACTATGACCCGAGCAAATATGAATTAAGTATGAAATTGCGGAAGAACGACTCCTTGAACACACGTGTGGTAAGACTAACACGTTGACTCCTTCCACGAGAACTTTTTAACTGTCACGAAAACTCATGTGTGGCACTTTTTTCTGCCGATTGAAATGCAAAGGCGTTTTTCTTTTTCATACTATCACATTCTAAGGTATATTCCTCGCATGCGCATGTCATTTGTAAAGAAGAACTCCACAAATGTTCAAATCACAAACGTTGACCCCATAATTGTGCATACACTCACCACAATATTCTAATCATGAAAGAGTGACAAGCAAAGATATTTTTTTCGGTTGAGAGAAACTTAAATGAATAATTTCAGATCCAAGTTTGAGAGCACAAAGAAATACCATTCTACTGTACAGTGACCGTTGTTATCTATAAGTCTGCATCAAACCGAACATGCATTTACTTCTTGCCATATTTACCCATGATACTTTGAAATGAAATCAGTGTATGAGACGAAAATCTTAATTAAAATTTAGCTTGAGGGGGAACTTTACTACGAAGCTGGAAAATAACTGATAAACGACCTCCAGTCCTCTTTAGCGGACTGATAGGCTAAATATATTCCCAAAATATTCTACATCCATATATTATTTGTATATTACACAATTAAAAAGCCTTGCAATGAGGATAATGTGAAAAACTCAATATTGGCGTTTAGTACTCAGTTTAGTATCAGAGTTGCCTGCTTTTCTTCTAGTGATATAGGATCCAGTCTCAGGAAAACACAAGAGAGGCCAACGGTTTATTGTCTCTCATATTATTTAACAAGGTACTAAACCTACATGAAATATGAGCTTACAGGCGTTAAAGGTCCTTGGGAATGAAGAACGAAATTTGAATTATCAGTAAGTATCATTTATTAGTAATATCTTTTAAGTAAATTAATATCATAAACTAATTGGTTGTGACTAATTGTGGAAACTAATTATTAAATATAATTTTATGTAAATGTCATTATTTGCATAAATGCATCAATATTCTTTATCAAAACTTTTATTTAACCTATCAAAAAATAAATATCCCATTTCCTGAAAACATTTCGTGAAAACGGAAATTCAGAGTAATTTATAAATACTTTAATCAGATGCATATATGATTTAATGATATTTGTCTCTCAATTAGATCATATATTTAGTATTTACGTATGTTACACACGTGATAGTTATTAACGTCATGAAAAAAAACTTGTTTCATAGATCAATTCATTTCTATGAACGCGCAAAATTTGAGTCATTTGTTTTCTTTTACACCAAATTAAGAACCCTTGTGAAGGCATTTTGCAAAATTTACCCTTTAAGCCCCCTACGACAAGAGTCACGGTTATTAGAAAGAATTTATATGCTAATTTTCAAAACTGACCGTTTCAATGTCCGTACCTGTGGACCTAAAGATCTGAAGAGCAAGCTACCATACATCCAATAACAGCCTAAAAATAATTTGCTATGCTTGATAGACTCCTATGGTGGTGTGCCTGATAGATATTAGGGCAACTGCTGATATCTACGACAGTAAAATGTTTGAAAATATATAATAGGTTCGAGTAATTTGTCTAAAAATATAAGTTTACATGGGATAGATCACGGCTGTGCGTTCCATAGGCAGAATATTAAAAAAAAAAAGAAATTCTAACACCTAGATTTCCTCGAAAAACTAACGGTGTGTAGTTTTTATATTTTCTCAACTATCTACCTTTTAAAATTAAACAATTACTCTCGAAGAACATTCTTCATAACCGCAAAATAACTTCAATTGTGAAGGTGATTTCACCGTACGGTGTGAAAAAATGAGTCAAATTGGAGACTTATGTTGATATACTTATTTAATTACCGAGAAGTTTTGTTTTGTATAACAATATATTTGCATCATAAATATTACGATATTTAGGTAATTAACACTTCATTCAGACGCTTAAATAAAAAATTAAAATTCGAATATGGTCTCTGTTATGATTAGGGAACTATCTCGCTCAAACTAATTTAAATAAGATACTAAGATACCAATACTACGAGCCTAGAATTATCCTTTAAAATTCCACTCCCACCCTGCTCCTTGGACGAGGCTTGATGGAATGGACACAGTTCTCTCAACCGTCTCCATCTCGCCCTCTTGCGTGTCCGCCATACTGCACTTTCCTGGATCTCTATTATTTAGCAGTTAGGGGGGCCCAGGATGCTAGGGTTCCGTGGCCAACAAGCATTTTTATTACGGCACCCATCCCTTCCTACTCTTCCTTCCTGGGGGTAAGGGTCATCTGCTAGCAAGAGGAAAGAGATGTGGGCGATATGTGGGAGAAGCATGTCCGAGATAGTAAAGGAACTATAAAGTGGAAGGAAATTTTAGGTCCAAAAACTCGCCCTGTTGCCCGGGGAACCGTGACGCGCAGAGGATGCGGTCAAAAGGAGTCAAAATCTCGAGGGGTTGTGCGGATTTATATCCCGGACCAAGTGGTGCTGTGGTGTGCGACGAAAACAAACTGGCTCGGGGGCTGAAGCGGCGTGTCGCAGTGCCAATCTCAACTGCTCCCTTTCCATCCCTAACCCTGTACTACAATTTGGCATGGTCGTGAAAACTGGCGATTAGAAATGCCAAGAAAAGCGTTTCTTTAATATAACTAGGTGAGTATATTACTATCATAACTTGAAGTCTACTTAGATCGTGAAATCGTGTGAGCGTGAGAGATCAATTATCTTTACTCTTCTAGATTTCCATCTCCACCAACAGATCAGAAATACTTCCTTATTTCTAAGAATATAGTCTAGTGATAAGTGGGTTTTAATGGAATTAACTGAAGAATATATTAGTATGAAGGTCTCGTAATGCGCAAAACATCATGGATGAACGGGTCTATAATTTAAACAATTCTAAGCAAGAAGATATCTTTGTTAATATTAAATATACAGATATTCGAAGTTAATTTTAGCAGTAGGTATTACCTAGAATGCTTTAATAATTAGTTTGTTGAGTTGGTTCCTGACCACTTTGAATTATTTGTATGTATTTAATATAACATTGACCAACTTTTAATGAAATACATACATTTAATAATTAGGTTAACATTTATCTGTACATATTTATATAAATAAAATATCCAAATTATTTATACTCTCCACCTGAATTTATTAATATTTCCCTCTCTGGGTGTAAAGGTCTAATTATTTATGATTTACTCTTGCCTGCCGACATTTTGTATATTTATTACGCTTATCCAGTGCTTTATCTAGATTATTATTTCATGTTATAAAACATTCACAAAATGAAATATGTTGGAGAATAATATATCTCTGCAAATGATAGCGATTCAAAAATGATTGCTACTCAAAATGACTGTCTTTTAACGTTTATACTGGGATGGAAAAGACAAAGGAATAAGAAATGTGACCTTTTTCTGCAATCAAAGTACTTTAAGTGCGTTATATCCCAACGTTAAATTAATCAGAGAAAAGATTTTTTTTAAACCGTATTAAAAAATGAAGATTTCATTGGCTCGTTATCAATTGCAAAATAAAGGTATCCTTCCAGAGGAGCATACTAATTTGTAACTTAGTATCCTGAGTTAGAAATTGATTTGTAGTAGTATGTAGTTTCACCTAATACGGGAGAATTTTACGCATACCAGTGAATATTATAGTCAACGTATGTGCACAAGTGAAGCATTTCTGCAGATCGGATTCTATATGCGCACAATCAACATGTTGTTTTCATCGTCCAACGAGCGAGGAGGTAGCGATGGAGCGTAGACGGAATAGCGATTTAGTACTACTCCACTAATTCGGATGTATGAGGATAGGATACAGGTACTATATGACGGGCGAGGATATTGGAGACCCACGATTGAGAGAAGCAGATAATGAGGATTGAATATTTTTTAAATAAAGATTACTACCTATAGTGCGTTAAAAGCTTTCATTTTACTATATGCACTTATGATGTACTGAGCACAATGATAAAATACCAATTGATCCGAAATTTACTTCCTCCCACCTAAATTTTACTTCCACCTTCAAACGTTATCACTCTCGTTGGATCTGATAATTGGAGTAACATGCTATTTAATAGGTGTACCCTCGAAGCGTTTTACTCGTAGACGTACGACGTAGACTCGACGTAAACTAAGAAATCTACTGCTACCCTTTTGCAAACATTAATTATGTGATTACTATTTCTGCTCAAAATCATCAATGCCATCATTTGTTTCCTGAATATATCAGCCCCATGTAAACTACATCACGGTTCAAGGAACGAGCTCAATACGCCCGAATGCCCAAGCGGTGACTGCAAGTGTGAAACCAATAGGGTAGTTTAGCTTCCGTGATTTAATGTCAATGATTCGAGAGTGAGACAAATCCGATGTGCGAGAAATACGAACCTTTCCCCAGATTCAAAATCATCCACTCTGAAACGACCCAAACATAAACTTCAGAACCGACAGAGGTTGTCAATGAATAAGCTATTCCAGAACTTTTGGAAATAGTGTTTTTACTCCTCTTTCGTGGAAAATGAAATTTTCAGAACGGGCAATTTCACACTTGTTCGCGATTTCTGAGCATATTTACTTATTGTGATGCTCAAATCAATACTACACTATTACTTATGCCACTCCCAGAAATTGAAACATTTTGACCTGGTTTGTATTTTGAAAGATACGTGCATTGGTATGGAAATAATTAAGTGACCTCGAGTGACTTACAATCACTGATTTTAGGTACATACCTTAAATTACTAAGTGCTATCCAAAAAATGCATTAAACGATTAACGACAACATTAAAGATTTTTCTTTCAAATCGAAATTTGGAGGCCCTGAGAAAACTAACTCAGTGTGAAGGGGGAATATAGGGCATTTGTGAGGGTAGAAAGGAAGTCAACCACAACTTTATAGTCGTGGAAGGGAAATGTGGGAACTATTTATAATATAAATTAATAATGTGGAAAAATATTGAACTATGTTACAAAATCTGCACGGCATAGCAATACCTCAATAGGTGTCATGGAAATAATGTCGACCTAATTTTGGAAATTAATTAGAAATAGGCAACAATAATTGATATATGGCATGGTAGTACACACGGACAAGAGGAAGGTGATTATGTACGGAAAAATATAGGAATGTGGATTATGTATGGCAGAGTGAAAAGAAAAGTAGAAATTTATAGTAAAAAGGCTTAATGCAGATGATTTTACGAGGGTCTTTTACCATGAAATATTTATAGTTTGGCATAAAAGCTAAGATTGGACGGCAAAAGCCGTAGAGGCAATGGACTTGAGTGGTTATAGGAAAATTTATGGAGGTAAAATGGTCGGAGAGAATCCCCAATGAAGTAGTTATGACAATAGTTCAAGGAACTACCCTCCGAACCATCGCAAGGGCGTGTGGCAGAGGCTGTTAGAACACTATCCATGTCATAGAAAGGGAAAAGAAAGGGATAGAGAACTGAGGTGTATTGCATGTAAAAATAGTGTTGTATTTAAGTGACCAGGTCTGTGGTCACTAAAATTACTAATAGAGAGTGGAAAGAAAGACTAGTTGAGCCTACCAGTTTGACGGTGTATTTCTTGTATTTTGCCGCTTACAGTATTTCTAGGGATTTAGTTCGGAGTGAAAATATAATTCCCAATGCCAATCTGAAACTAGTCTGAAATATGAACTTTCCTACTAATCTAAGGCTAGCCTGTAGCCCCCGAATCTCTACTGACAATGAGTCCTTTTATCAGTTGTGTGACACTTTTGGTTCGCGCATAGCAGTTTTTAACCTATCGTACTGTTTCCTTCTGTATGTACTTTATTTATTTATTGAATTAAATCATAATGTGAAGGGCTCAGGGTCTTCAAGAAAACTTCGATATGAAAAGAAAAATGTCTGCAAACGTTCTGACGGAGCAGTTTCCCGGAGCAATCATGGAGTGTAGATCCAACAGAAAGTTTTCTAAGATGTTAGACAGAAGACTAGAATGTTATGTAAGTAACTGTGAATTAGTAAAGGGAATTAGCTTACAAGAAAATGGAATGGAGGGCTGCGGAAAACCAATCTTATGATCGATGGCCACTGCTGCTGATGATTAGATTGTGAAGGAAAAGACTGTGACCGTGAGTAATTATAGACAGGAGTACCCAGAGGCCATTTTGTAGAATACCGGTGATTATTAAAATCGATGGAGGATAAAGGTTGAATGTTTTAGCTTATATCGGTATAAGATTTGAATCATGTGGGCGAATCGAACATATAGAAACGACGTCATTCCTCTCATATGCCGGAATCCTAACTCTCCGTAATATCCTCCTCCTCCTCCTCCTTTCCTACTCTTCAGTAGGAAACCATCTTCTTTTTCTTAATCCTTTCTTTCTAAGATCTACTTTTTTCTTCGTCTGCCCTCCAGTCATATTTGCTGGACGGTATGGATATGACTCCTATATACTCTATATTTTGGTTTTCCATTTCTTCTTTTTCCCACCGTTAGCTAATCGCGTACCACTTTCACTGTTCTATCTTTGCCCATGTGATCCATGAATGCCTACATGGTTGCTGCGTGGATTTAATAGGTGGTTTATCAATCATTTTCCGGTTACAAGCTCGAATAGAAGAGATGAGCGCTCAGGTCAGGCTAGCTCTCTACCCGAGGTAAAATTGAAAAAAAGTTTTTGTTCATCCAACCAAAAATTTGCCACGAGTTGAAACCCTCTTTTGAAACTAACACAGAATTATGTTTATAAGCAAGTAGTGAGTGTCACTCTTTCCACAATAACATGCTAAGTAGCTCGAAAATCATTTCAGAGCTAACTAACAAGATTAACTATAGGTGTATGATGGTAAGCCAGGCATAATCAAAATACTTAAATATTTTTAAAATCCATTTTCTGGACTTTGGAACAAGTGATAGATGCCAAGAGTAAAATCGATGTATTGGGATAGCGTGAGCGAGATATTACAAACCATATTCAAATAAAAATTTAAAATTTAAGCAGTTGTAATAGGTATCAAGTAAATATAGTAATATTAATGACAAATAATGTTTAGTTAGATGACTGAACTTCTCTGCAGATTACTAAATTTACATATTTTAGCGTTTACATTGAATGAATTTTTCAAGGTGACCGCTGAAAATTTCACAAACAAAAATATTTTTGTGACTTAATGAAACGTATTATAGTGAGTAGTAACTTTATTTTTTAAAAGACCGAGAAAACTTAAATAAACCTGCTAGGGTTATATTTCCTTCATATATTTTATATCAATCTAAAGCAAGCGGCCACATCATTTCCCATCAAAAACGGCCTCCATTTCTTGGCAAATAGATAGATAGATAGATAGATAGATAGATATTTAATGCACAAAACTCATACATAATTTATACAATGTATAATTAATTGAGCTATAGGTAGCTTACAAGGATAAACCTGAAAAAAGCTACCATCAGAAACTAAAGTGTTAGAATTCAAATGCTTAACATTCCAAAACAAGGCGTAATAAAAATATAAAAAATATAAAAAAATTAACAAAATGTAACCAACAAATATGTATGAATTGAGTTAAAAAAATTTTCACAGTATGTACATATACAAATACATATGTATAGAACATTTAGGAGGATCAAACTGTTATAATACAAGAATACAGAATAATGTAATAAAAGTAAAAAAGTTTATAATACAAGAATACAGAATAATTCGAATCAATAGATCGGAGTTGAGCAAAGCAAAATAGCTACATTAATAAGTATTCCACATTTTCGAAACAAACGAGCCAATGTTTTAAATTATTAAGGAAGGTAGGTAAACTTGAATTTGTTTTTAGTGGGCGTGGAAGTTCGTTAAATGATTTAGGGCCAATATAAAGGAAACATCTTTTGAAAATCGAAATATTGGGCTTGGGTAAGGGAACTTAAAGCTTCCTATTACCTCCTCCAATATGTGGTTTAAAATTAAGTGCAGATATATCGCCACTTCTGACAAAGAAGATACGTTAAACTTTATATATATATAAATGTCTAACAGGGAGCAACTTTAGACCAAAAAATAGAGGAAAACTTGGATGGTGGCGTTTTTTCTTAGTGATGATTCTTATAATACTTTTTTGTAAGTTTAGCACCGATCTAATTGCATTTTGATAAGCACCACCCCACACTGATATGCCATAAACAAGCTTTGAATTAACTAGAGCATTATAAAAAATCTTTAAATTATTCGTTTCACACTTGTTGCGGATAAAATAAAATTTTGCAGTTTGACATCGCAGATGTTTTTTTACATTAACTAAATGGTGGTGCCATTTCAGTGAATGGTCCAAAGTTACTCCAAGATAATCAAATGAATCAACTTTAAGCACTGGTACACAATTTTTACAGTTGGATACACATATTATATTTCAAAGTAACACTGGAATAAGATGAACAGGAGAAAGTTTCAGAAAACATGAAGTAAATAACTTTGGATAGATTACTTAAAAATTAGATCTGCCTCAGAAAATCTACCTACCAGCCTAAAAGTAAAAAATAGGAATCTCTTTGGTATTCCCAATGAGAAAATAACGCCGCAGAGGGATGTAGGCCAAGGAAGATGTGCGTTTTACTCACGGAAATAGAATAAAAAAAGCAGAAAGCACAGTGCAATATGCTCAAAATGTATTTGTAAAGAGGACACTACTTGCGTCGGTTGCGCGGAAGTTGAAAATAGAAAGGAGGAAAATGTGATGTAACAACATAGCTCTGACGATGATAAATAAATCCTAATAAGATTCAAATCATAAAACGATTTGCATATTTACCTCTAATAATCTATTTCTTAATTTAACACAGGTTACAATATAATTCAAAGTGAATTTACCGTGGAGTCAAAATGTATTTATCATGTCAAATATATATAAAATACGTAAATAGTTATGTATCAAATTTAATACTGCTTATTTAACATACTGTTGGTATGTGTTAACTTTTAAATACATTAGTTTTCAATAAATATATAAATATTTCAAATTTTTGTTAACACGGTCATTTAGACCGTGCGCGACCCCTTACGTCCCAGTACACCGCGCGACCTTTTAAGGGTTAAATCACAGTTAAAATCGTAGAAAAGTAAATTCCATTCAATTGAATAGCGATTACAAATATCAAAACACAAGAATTTAGTTTTCTGTACATTCAAGGATAATTTGTTATGAAATAACCATAATCTTAAGTAATTTAGATCATTTTGCATATCATATCTTAGACATTCCCATGTCAAGTTACTGTAACACAGTGCAAAATCATCCGCAAAGGCAGTAAGTAACCTGACCACGAAAATCGTGGCAGCAAAGGTCATAAATATATACCATAAACAATACAGGGCCTAAGACTGAACCCTGAGGTACACCAGAGGTAATATATATATAAAATCACTGTAATGATGATTAATGAAAACACATTGTGACATGTTTGTCAGGTAACTTTTGAACCATTCATATGTTATACCCCGAACACCAACTGAAGACAATTTAAATAATAGAATATCATGGTCCAGTGTATCGAAAGTTTTTGAGATATCAATAAAAATACCAGATGTTCGTTTGTTTACATTGACAGATTTAAATACGCAACTCATAAAATTTTGAAGAGCATCTTCTGTGCTTTTTCCAGATCTGAAACCAAACTGATTTCCACTTAGTAAATTATTTTTTTCCAAAAAGTTAACCAGTCTTAATTTAACAAGCTTCTCCAGAATTTTAGAAAATATGGATAAAAGTGGAATAGGTCTATAGTTCTTTATATCATGGCGTCCTCCTTTTTTTAAGAGAGGTTTAACAACAGCCTTTTTTAAAGCATCGGGGAAGATCCCTTTCATAAAACTTAAATTATAAAGATGGCAGAGAATGGGAGCGATGACATCTATGATTAGTTTCAGTAATGTACTATTGAATCCATCTATTCCAGGTGCTTTTTTTGAAGGAAGAGATTTAACTGTAGATACTATTTCATTCGGAGAAACAGGATAAAATAACATAGAATTACCTATATTTACAGTGGAATTGATACTTCTTATAAATCGAGAAACGCCATCACTATTTGACGTGATTTCCTTGAACGAACTGGTGAAATACTCATTAAATTTATGCGCTAACTCAGCCTCTTCAGTAACCCAATTTCCATTTTCTTCCAAGGTAATTTTTAAGGAGGATTTTTTAAACTCGCCAGTTAACTCTCTAAAAATGTCCCATTGTTCCCTGAAATTCCCAGAAGATAGTTGAAATGTTTGCGTATAATAATTATCAAATGCTGTCCTCAGTTTCTCTCTAGGATTGTTTTACATTTTTAAAGGCATGTTCTAAATTCTTATTGTTTGGATTCCTTCTAAACTTTTTTAGCAAGTAATTTTTCCTGTCAATGTTTTTTAGCAAATTAGACGATAACCATGGCTTTACCTTATTTTTCCTTTGATTTAACGTAAATAACTCAAAAAGTAGTGTAATGAGCTGCTAATATTTTGGTTGCAATATAAATGCGAGAGTTTTCACTTTAAAGTTCTAATTCACTGCATTAAATGCGTAGTAATATCTTAGAAATACTATTTTAAATTCCTAGAACATACGATTCATTTTGTAGAGTACAGAGAAAAATCGATGGAATAATTGAGTTTCCATCAGGATAAGATATGAATCTTGGGAGAGATTTCGCATTGAGAGAAACAAGGTCATTTCTCAAATCACCATCCAAATCCATGCTCTTCTTCCCTGAAATATCTCGGATCCGTCCTTCATTCACCCACCCCTTTGAATAGCTTGCTGCCCCTCAGCCAACGAGATTTGGTTTGGGCCACCCACGTCGCTCGATACTGCTTGCTCTTGCAGCCGACCACTTTACACCGTGAAGGGCACACGACGTCGAAGGGCACATCATGCTCCACTGGCTAACCTCGGAGATCATATATACACACACAGTGTGGCGACGAGAATTTCGAGTCCTTTCTA
Organism: Pyrrhosoma nymphula; assembly: GCA_963573305.1. NCBI lineage: Eukaryota > Metazoa > Arthropoda > Insecta > Odonata > Coenagrionidae > Pyrrhosoma > Pyrrhosoma nymphula. The sequence goes on along the minus strand of OY754337.1, from coordinate 41,996,874 downwards.
TCCTTCACTATCCAGAGCGATGAAATGGGATTTGCGTCACCACCATCTCCCCAAATGAAGAGAGCCTATGGCTCGTCGTTAATTTTAAGGCGATAATCTAGTTGGAACTAAAAAAAAATGCTACACAAAAATGAGGTTATACATCTCTTTAGCTGATGTATCTAGTTTTCGATCATCCTATGTTTTTAACCGAAAAATGTGAAAACATGATGGGAGTACATTGAAGTACAACCACGTATATGTATGATGTATGTACAAACACGAATAAGTATGAAGTATGAATCAAGGTAGCATTTATGAAGAAAATCCTTAACGAAAATGAAGTTTTACTAGACCTTAACAGATTCATCTAGTTCCCTATACATCCGATGGTATTTAAAAAGTGTTAAGCAAATTGGCATTTTTTATAAGCAACCTAGCCGTGTAAACACATAATTTTAGAAGGCATAAAGCAGCCTAGTTGTCCGGATTGCCCAGGTTGGTAACGCGGACTTATACTGACAGGATAAATGTTGCGAGTTTGAATCATGTTAAGATTATGAATGTTGCTTGCACTATGATTTAGATCTGAATATGGACGTTTCGAATAAATCTCTTAAGTACGAGAAACCTTATCAATTCTATATGTTTAGTAAAAAATAGATGAAAAATAATGTAAACATTAAGGCATAAAGTTTTACCTAAGTATTGTCCTCAGTCAGTAATTAATAAAAAGTTACGTAAAATAACAGGCTGATCACTTACAATTACCCGTGGTCAATCGTGCATAGAAGCCTCAACCTATCAGTTAGTCTGAAAAACTTAGTCAATAAGTTTTTTGCATTTCCAAATTGATAAAATCTAAGTAATATTTGATAGCGCAGTCGTAAGTAAAATGCGGTCGTGAGGTTAAATGAATCGAAATACTAAACGAAGACGACAGTGTCACGTGACCGATAATGAATGAATACATGAAAAAGATACTTATGCCGTACGTCTCTGAAATATATTAAGCACACGTTTTGGGTATTCACTCCTCAATTTAACGCAAAAGAAGATTTAGGGCAACACACATATCTTAAAAATTTCCTCCCACTTGTTCCTTATCTTCAACTCACGTCTATTATTTTCAATTTGTCGTAGCAAAGAGAAGAAAACGAAGAAAAACGGTTTCATCGCAAAAAGAGACTTTTCTGCCAAATGCTGTGGTATTGATTACCACATTGACGTGCTTAAGATGGCACTCTCGTGGATCGAGTTGAGGACCGAGACGTTAGGCGTATCACTGAAAAGCTACTACGCACAAATGGGATTTCAAGTGCACGAGCATAATTAGTGACCATGAAACAGTGATGACATTTCGCTCTGGCTAGACAGCATCTCGAATACGCCGTAAGTGACTGGGACAGAGTAAAAAAGAGATTTAAAATTCGTGAAAGAAATTAAATACAATTAAAATCCTCACGCTTCGTTAAAAACTTCAACATTATTAGCAGTAATAAATATGAAGATTGGTTTTCTGCAGCTCTCTACTTTACTCTCCTATCAGCTAACAGCTTCATGACTATGTAGATCTTCACTTTGACGTCCTTCATTATTTGTCTGATGTATTCCAGTATTGGTTTTCTCCTGGCATCAACTCCATTCATTTCTCCATCCAATATCATTTTAATACGCCGTTGAGCTGCAAAATGTGTCAAATAAGTAAGACTTTCCTTTAAAAATACCACAAGAAAAAATCGAATTGGACCAAGAATCAAACCACTGATATATGGTCTGCTGGGACATTGTACAATCCACCACACTACCCATGCTTCTTAATTCTCGGGTAAATTCATTAGGAGGAAACATGGGAACTAGATGTTAATACCTTGCGATTAATCAATGATGGTCACCACATGCAGTAGATGACTTACAAGAAGCCACAATCCATGCAGTTACATTCTAAACCAGTACGTATGCCATGCTTAGCTGAATAAGAGGATATTTATAGCAGCCTGAAATACGGCACAAAAATACGTAGAAAAAAGTATGTGTCGACAAAAAATCCCGAAGATTTTCGAATTATATTGGAAAATGCACTAGGCTGCTGATAATGAAACTTGTGAAATGTTTTTCGCGGTAATCAATCCACTCCCATGTTTTTTCAAATTACTGTTGCTACATTCATCTTTAATAATCCTAGTTTATTGCTTGTATTTGAATTTAATTATGACTATTGTTGATTACGTTATAACTTATGGCTTGTGACGGGGTTCCTCAAAAGGTCAAAAGCGAACTCTTGAGAGATTTTATTGGTATTGGTATTTTTGTGTAACGTGCTTCGACGGCTAAGGTCATTTCGCACTTACTGTCTGCCACGCGTAGACAGGGGCAACAGTTTGAGAGATTTGAGTTTCAAAAAAGGTGTTGATGGGTCTTCATCCCAAAAGCTCAATAGTGATAATAATAATTTTATAGGTAATGTTCATTATTTATTTTTTATTGGAGATTGACCTCATAACTAGATAATGAGTTGATCGCTGGGTTTCGCTGCAAATGACGCTTAACTAAGTGCTGCAATATATTATATTCGATAACTCTTTAACGAACATCCTTCCATGATCGATAAAATTCTATGAGTCTATCTATGATATATCTATGAAATTGTATTTCAGAGTGAAGTAAAAGTTGATCGATCAATTCTATTACCATACGTTATTGCATCCATTCATCCACTTACCCATCCTTAAATTCGTCGTCATAGGAAATGGAATGAATTCCGTGGTACAGGAAGCCAAAAAAGCAGAATTTGAGTTACCCCGTTGCGTCACGTACATTATTTACAGAGAGGAATTCGAAAACCAAATGATATCTGATTGCTCATTCACTCCAGCATAATCATTTCGCTTCACTCGCGTGATCATATTTTGCGATGACCGTCAATTTTTCACTCCCAATGAGCACAAGCAAAAAACTCCAGTCAACTGACGGCGTGGCATCATTGGCGTTGACGTTAATTCGCATTCTAATTGAAAGAAGAAAAATGTATGAGACATTGAAATAATGACCTCCCAAATTAGCATGCATCAATGATTATGATTCTCGGAGAATCGGAATTAATTATCATTTATTCGAAATATTTTGTGAAATTCGTTGGATGTGTAACAGAGCTCTCTACTTCCCTTTTTTAATTTTCAAAGGAATTTTCGGAACGTAAATATGTGACCCAAAAATAGATGCGTTGTTGCTCGTATGCTCTGAATATGAGCGAATTTGAAGCTTTTAATGACCTATAAATTTTATTTCGACGATCTATAAATTCTGCGACCCTTTGACCAAAGTTTTCTGCAGCATTAAACGATCACTAAATTAACGCTCACGTTACAAGTAGCAAACGTGGACAAACAGATGCACAGCGTTTACCAGTAGACATATAAAAGCTCAATTCATAAGGTGACAAAGCGTTCATGTGGGCAAAAACCTATGAGGATAATATAGGATGTAGTCATTGCGTTACTCAATTTATATTGAAGACCGAGCAAATGACCATTTTCTAATCAGATTCGTTCACGTCTGAAACTCTCCTAGTAATACTCCTGGGTCATGGCTTGATTATATTTTGGAATCCATGGCTTTGAAGAAACATTGGGGGCCTTAAGGATGAATTTTCACGCTATTAAAAAATAACGGGAACTATTTTTAGCATCTTTCCTTTCCCATTTTCCCTATTTTCAATTATTACCCCATGCTTTAATTTGAATATAAAGTGAAATGTGAAACCAAAACTGTATAAAAATATTTATAATATCCATTTCCGCTAAATGACTCATTTCACTCACTAAAACCCCTCTTATATTACCAGGTGTGATATACATGCATTGATATACACGAGATTAGTGATGTAAATACACGTGTATTTATAAATCGGGGTTAATACCCAGGGTATTTACACGGGTTAATGCTCAAAATTCATTAATACCCGGGTATTTATTATTTACACGGTAATCAAAACCCATATTAGACTAACACCTCATTAGGCTATTATTTTGGTAGTTTTTACCTATTATAATCTATAAAAAGTATTTAAAAAGAACAAAAACTTAACCAATTGTGGCAAAATTAAATTTTTATTAACTTTTTCATTATTTCAGGATTGAGCTACAAAGTTAAACAATCTTATTTTGAGTCAATTTCTTGGGTATCTTGATCACTCTAAAATAGCTATCTCATCGTTTTCATTACTGCTGTTGCTAATCGTAGAGGAAGAGTAATATGACGTTTCCAACTTAACCTCTTCCTGTTCTTCCGTTGGACTGTCCACTTCATTGGATTCCAATTGTTTTGAAGGATTTATATGTTACTCCTTTTCTTTTCGATTTTTGACACTGAAAAGCAGTCTCCAGTTGTGCGCTAAATAAGCGATTTTTGCAGCTTTTCGTGTATTTAATATGGGTATTTCTCCTCTTATTATGGTTCCAGTTGTACGTACTGAATGTCGTTTCCGTGGCGACTGACATGAGAGAGGCCCCTAAAATTCTTACTGCCACATCAGGCAACAGACAGGTTCCTCTCAAACCCCTCCACCATAATATTGGGCTTATATCTTTCTGCGTCTCTGATACACCTTCCCAAATGAAAGATAATCGCCAAGGGCTCTCTTTATGTCTGCAATCTGCTGTATCTTTGCGAAGATCAATAGCACTCAAACCTATATGGTTACCTACTTCACAAATAAAAGTCATTGCATCAAGTATTTCTAAAGGCTTCAATTTACAACCGTATGCAGCAGATCAGCAGCAAAATGAATTTGGCCAGCACTAAATACTTTTCTCATCACAAATTTGGTAATCACCTGTTTTTCTTCAGCCTTTTGAAGAAGGAACGCTGGTATCTCTTTATTTAAAGTTGTCTGTGTCATCATTATCATCTATCATCATTAATTGCATGCCCAAAACGTTTCTTTGTAAGTAGTTTAGTATACATTATGTATGTCTTTGTAGTCGTACGTGCTCTGATTGTATTAGTCACACACAGTCGTCAGATTCAAAAATTTACGCTTTGTTACATATTATCGAGCCGGACGAGATGCCATCATGACTATAGAAATAGCAGTCTGCGACCAGATCGCTTGTGGGCAGGTCGTACGTGTCTCTAGCAAGGAGTTTTATTTCAGAACAAGTGCGTGGAGATTGTTTGATTTTGTGAAAATTTGTTAATAATTTCAAAATATGCTCATAAGGCAAAACATTTCATATTCTTATTTTTTATTGGAGAGATATTTATACACCCTAATGATTTTGGGTGAATTATAACATGTGAATTTAAACAGAAATTGAGAGCCCGGTATTTGTATCTTTGTACCGGGTTCCTCTTTTGGAATTGCAGTTTTCTGTGAAGACCCTCATATGGGGGGGTCCTTTTTCAGGTCTGACACCAGCTGAATATCACTAAAGCAGTTGTCCCCATTTATGTTTCTCCAGGCTTTGTGTACGGGTTTAGCTAATCTAATTATAGCATCACGAGCCTTGTTAGTCACCCAAACTGGACCCTTTGGTTTGACCGGACTCTACACATAATTTTAAGATGTTGCATTAAATAATTTGCTATCCACTAGCACAAAAATTTTCACGCAATATTTTTCTGGATTTGATGGAATAAATTGTCGGAAACTGTATCGTCCTCAAAACGTAGCCAGCATCTCATCTACAGTGACATTATACCCTAAGGAGTAATTCCTCTGGTATTTATTAACGACACTTCCAAAAAATTCTGTGATTGCTACGAATTTGTCTGTTTTATTTCGCTGGAAATGGCATTCCTTGACGTCAAATATCAGGTATCTTGTTGTTAGTAGAAACATGAATATTCTCTTGTTCATTACAAGATGAAATTTATCTATCACGATGCTTCGTTCCCCTTAGTTCATCTATATTTAATAGATTAGCGTGGTATACACCTTTTAGATATATCAGTCTAAACAAAGACTTATCGTCAATAATATCTGTGTTGCTTACGCCACGATATCTGGTGAATTTAGCATGGATTGACTTGATGAGTTTATCTGTGTAAGTCACTATTTTTTCAGCTATTTCTTCCGCAATAAAACTTTCCCAAGCCGTAAGCGGTGTTGTGACATTTCTTGCTTCCCCAATGACACCAGGCAGTCAAGTAGTCACATCTTGGTCTGGTGTTTTTCTGCTGAAAATAAGGATAGATGCACGACTCCACTTTGTTTTATTCCTATTTTTCTCACGACCGAAATAAAACTGAGGATCACTGCGAAAGTCCTCATCACGGAGCTCTTCATCAATTTTTTCTTTGTCCAAATCTTGTGACTTTTGGCTATCTGTCATCAGCGGACATGCCACTATCTTCTTCATCAGGCTCACCACTCACATCTTCATTGGACAGTAGTAAATGGTGTACCATTTGCAGATCACTTTCAGAGTCCAAGTGAAATATGTATGAGGTGGTTTTGGCACTGAATAAGCTGAATAAGACGGTAAAGTACGTAAAGAAAAAATTTCAAAACTTCGGTTTAAATTTCGGATAACAGTTTTCAAGAAGTGCTAAACTCGAAAACACCAGGGGTCGCGAGTTATCTGGAGGATGATTACAAAGAACAATTCCGTTAGTCATGAGTCATCTAAGAGATTCTTAAGGCGAAGTTAGAGCATAGCGTATATGCAACACATCATTGAATACATTGTCGGTTAGAAGAGTCGCTTTCCCCCCCTTCAAGCGTTAGTAAAATAGCATGTCATGGTCGTTAAAAGTCATCTATCAGATGACACGCGACCGTTGTAGGGTTAACCAAGGTACCACTGTATGTGAATACTCTCCCAAAGTCAAACATATCATCAGAATAATTATTTTCCTTCTGTATTATTTCCTTATTATATATCATCTTAATCTTAAAATAAAAATAACTCATAAGTGGCAGAGCTCATAAAATCATAAATACACTCATCTTGGGTATTTACCCACGCCATGGGTAAATACCCAGGTAAATACCCATTTATAAATACCCTACTTACTGGGTATTAACCCGACTCACATCACTACACGGCGTGATTGGTATGTATATATATGCATTCAGGAGAGTTTCATTAAGATAAATTCAGTTTGTTCTTTTTAAGTGTCTCTTTAAGCAGAGATTTTCACATTGTGTAACTTCGAGAGATCCCAAGTTATTTGTTAAAAATTCTTTGGATTTTCTCGTATGTGAAGTTAATACTTCGTTATATTCAACGCATGTAAAATTTCCCTAACTCCTGAATAAGTCCCACAAAATAATGTTGCCATTCATATCTACACTGATTTCAGATTAAAATTCCTACTACAATAAAGTTAAAATTGTAATTAATAAAGACTAAAAAAAAATATTTTTTTTAAAAAGAGGATGGTAACATTTAGCAATTTTACTTTTTTAATCATCTCGGCTACAATTGTTGTATGTGATTTAAAAGGAATTTATCACTAATGTTTGGTGCACTAATTCATCAAATAAATCATATTCTGATATATATTTTGTAAATATTAGTAAGTAAGACTTTATCAGCATGCGTATTAATATTATCATATATCATGACGTTCCGGGACAGTCGTAACTTCCTCCATGGCTGTCAGCACGGCTTTCGGAAAGGTAGATCATGTGAAACACAGCTCGCGCTCTTTCTTCATGACGTTCTCAAATCTGGTGAATCGAAAAGACAAGTGGACGCATTATTCCTAGATTTTAAGAAAGCTTTTGACACGTTACCTCACAACAAACTTTTTTACAAATTACAGTCATGTGGGCTGAACGAAACAGTAGTAAATTGGATACGCGACTTTCTGAGTGATCAAAATCAAAAAGTAGTTCTTGACGGAATTGGCTCTGATGTAGTCAAAGTGACATCAGGTGTCCCACAAGGAATCGTAATCGGCCCCCTTTTGTTCATTATATACATAAATGACCTATACTCTCGAATTAGCAGTAAAATACGTTTATTTGCTGACGACGCTGTCTTCTATGACAAAATTAGTGATCACTCTGGCTTTGAAATTCTATCATCGGATTTAAACAAGGTTCACGTGTGCAGCCAAGAGTGGGGACTCAAACTTAATCTGAGCAAATGCACGGCGGTACATTTCTTGCGGAGGTCGTCCAACTGTCCCCATCTATAGCATATAATAGCAGTTAATGGTGTTAACATAAAGGCGACAGATGAAGTGAAGTATCTGGGAGTTAAGATAACCTCGAACCTATCGTGGTGAACACATATAAGAAATATTTGTGGCAGAGCTCTGAAGAAGCTAGGATTCGTCAAGCGTATTGTGGGAAGATTTTTAGATGAAAAAGTAAAAGATAGGTGCTATTTCGCACTCGTCCGGCCACACCTTGAATATGCAGCGAGCACATGGGATCTGGTGAAGAAAGACTTAATTCGGGAACTTAATAAAATGCAAAGGAAAGCTGCGCAATTCGTCAAAAACTGCTACGGGCGTACAGACAGTGTTACACAGATGTTAAACGAATTAGGTAGGGAGCCGATAGAGACTCTGAGGCTGCGCGCTAGGCTTAGATTACTTGAGCAATTAAGAATAGATATCTTTAAGAGCGACACGAAGAACATCATATTAGAACCCCACTATATTTCCAGGTCCGACAGAAACGATATATTAAGAGAGATATTTTGCCGAACGGATAGGTATGGGAATTCGTCTTTCCCCCGAACAATAAGGGACTTTAATAAATGCTAGGCGTAATTTCATCAGAGCATTTCCTTTTTATATTTAAACGGCTGGTGTCCTAACACCCCCCGCCACACGCCTATTGAAGCGGCTTGCGGGGTAGTATGTAGATGTATCATATATTGCTGTAAATATAAATTGATAATTTCTTGTAACTGACAAATATAAACTTTATCCCTTCTAATTAAAAATTAAATTTGCACAAATTTATGAAATAAGCTATTAAAATATAATTTTTAACCAAGATTCATCTAATGCTGAAGAAATAATATATCAATTAAAAAATGTTATGAAAACATAATTTAGGATAATAATAAAACCCCTGTATAAGGGTTCAGTGTATCCTCTTTGCAATAGATTTCATAGGAATAAAATTTCCTTTTGACGGAAGGAGAGTTATAACTTACCGGCTCCTCAAAGATGAATTAAGACAAAAATACAACGTAAAGTATGAGCTTCTAATTCTCGATCTAAATTAATCCAGCACAGAAAAAGCCGATCCGGTTATTTAATTTATTTATATTTGGTACAATATTTCAATACATAAATCAGTTTCTGTTATATATTATTATTAAAAAAATTGTAATATTATTATTAAAATATTGTATGAAATATTGCTCAAAATATAAATAAAATATTCCTTGAAAATTATGTCAAACAATTGCTGCCCTCATTATGAATAATAAATTTGAGAAATAAGTATTACATACTTAGTAAGCAAGTGCAGTAAATCAGTTACTCACCATGTTTCACATTATCCTGAATAAGATTACATTTTCATTCATCCCCAATTATTTGGAAAAAATATATAAGCTCCTTTGAACGGAAGGAGAATCAAAATTTAGTTCAATCCCAATCGAAGATGAACGGAGACAAAAATCAATTACTACATACCGCTTCCGGTTCTCGATTTAAATTTATTCGGCGCAGACAAAGCAGAGCTCCCGACCAGTGCGAAGGGATCGAGCGTCACGTAAAATGGCTCACCCGTGGATTTACGAGAACGCGATTGACATTCGACGCGTCCCCTTCCGGAGCACAAACACGATCCAAAGTTTTATGTTTGACCGTCACGCGGCGCTTGACCAATTGGTGGGTGCTCTCTGCTGGTTGCAAGGATTGGGCGTGGTTCTCTTTTTATTCTCTCCAAAACCCGCGTCGGCCGGCTTTGCCCGAATGGTGGCGGTGGAGACTGATGGCGTGCTGGGAAAGGGGTGTATGGTTCGGGGGAAAAAGGTCACCGGTGACCCCTTAGGGGATCGGCCGACGCGCGGGGAACTGTGTTTCCTCCAGGCTCGTAGGGACTGGTTGAATGTGAACTAGGGAGAGAACGTCACGTTTTCCGCTCAGGACTGAAAAGTAATGGAAAACGTTTGCCCGAGACTCGAAGGCTGCCGAAACTGCACCCGGACAGATTACAATCTACATTTGAAACTTCGTTAAGGAGTTTCCTCCTCAATTAAATGAGGCAAAACATATACTAAATTCCAGTTTAACTGGTTTAAAAAATCCTGCTTACGCTGATGACATTTAGGATTACTCACATATAGATATGTAAGCCGACTACAGAACAACTCCTATGGAATTATCACATTGTAACTTCAAATATCGCAGTAATTAGCCGATAACTCAAAACATAAGGTATTAAGATTCTTATTTTTATATTTATTCGACCACACGTGAGTTTTCACTCCTAATGAATGGTTTTATGTGAATATGGAATTAACATAGATAGAAACATACCAACTCATGTTTCTCCAAATTGTTGCGTCGAGCACAATGTTATTTCAAGTCCAATTTGCGATAGTGGCTTGCTGTTCATATTAGATATACGACATGTTTTTCTTTAAGTTCCAATTATATGAATTAAATTACATTTATGTCACTATCACTGACCAGAGTGGAAGTTTAAAAATATGCCCAAATTCATTTGGTCATTATTAATAATGCTTCTTATAATACCCATTGAATCTCAAATATATGCTTTATGTTTTTAAGGACGTTCAAATGATAAACGAGGGTTTAAATCAGGGGTTCCCAACCAGTAGGAAATATTCCCTCCGAATCGATTTAGGGTTACTTAGGGGGGAATAAAACAACTATTCAGCAAAACGTCATGTTCCATAGTAGGCAATGTAAAAACTAAAGGAGTAGTTTGACTTAATTATTAGGTCAAATACAATAAAATTTATAAATAGCTACAGGAGTATTTTATTTTATTATTATGTGAAATAAAATAAAATTTATTTATAGTAAGAGATTAATAACTATTTCTAATGTGTGCTGTTATTTAATTTACGGAGTTAAATTGGTAGTTAATAATCTATATAAAGAAGAGGGAATGATATTCTGAACTATAAAATAGTTTCATTATTGTGAGGACTTAATTCCTTTTTGCTGTACAACTACTGCTTGGAATGGAAAAATAGGCTGCCCCTACTTGTACTTAAAATTACTTTAAAGCTAATAACTTTATCTTATATACAAAATTAATTATCTACATATTGAACATATCAACTGAAATACCTCCATAAACCCTAAGTTATCGGTTGAGGAGGGGTAGAACTGTTACCTCAGGTGAATCCGGGGAACGGTCAATTATAAAATAGGAAGATAATGTCACGTTTATCGCCCCGGAATTAAATGTGACGGAAAACCTCTTCAAAACCGCCAGCTACAACCGCACTTACAAGCCATGACGCACCACACCGCACGGCGACTTAGACAGGTCACCACGGTCCCCGCGTTTTTTGACGGTCAATATTTCACCCAAAGAATGAATTTGGTTCAATTTCGTGTCGACCGAGCATTATAGTGAATAGCATATCACAGCCTTGAATTATATTTACAATCGATGTGGATATGATGTAATTTAAATAAGTGGGGAGCTTAACCACTAAAGCAGTCTTGTAGAAAAAATTGATTGATTGAAAAACCTTTGATTTAAATAGATTAGACTAACTATCTGGTTATATTCTGAAGCATAGCAGCCGCCAATTAAAAGTGGTGGAAAATGAATGGGTATAATTATTGAAGAGGACAGAACTACAGAATCCGTGAAGCCAATCATGAGGTATGTCATAATTAGAAATTATTGTAATTATGCACATCGTATAGCTAATAATGAAATGGATTGGAGAGCTGCCATAAACTAATAACGTAGTAGAACAGGTCCTTGAAAAATATAATTTAAGTGATTAAGAAAACATTTAGGAAAGTCGCGGTTTTTTTAAAACTCCTGCCATTTAATTTCTTTCTCGAATCCTTATAGTCAGATTTAGGCCGTTTTACACGATGCACTTTATTGCACAGTCTGATATACGGATTGATGAGATGTAAAAATTGCGTCGGTTTAAGCAGAGACTTGAAAAAATCACTACACGAATGCATGAACAAGATAAATTAAAATAACCCCAGCTCAATTCCGCGATAAGCCCTTTACTGTGATAGAAGAGACTTGGCTAAAGTCACTAATGTTACATATGAATATTCAGATAAAACTGAGCTTGTTTTATTATCTTAGAATGTTTCCGAAGTTTATGATAGTATTAAAAACATTTTTCCATCTACAATGTTGACGAGAGTTGTTGACGACAAGGGTAAAAGGATATTCTTGTCATTGGTAATATATCTGATTAAAGGTTCTCGATGATCATTACAACTCTACTATTACCCTTGGTTACGTGGGACTCCGTAACCACTTTCTTCTGTTCATCTTCTACCTCTCTTATTTGCATTCTAATTTCCTAGCCGTTTACTCCCTATTTCCATTTTTATTAGCATTGTTCCAAATTAAATGGTATTCGGCATGTATTCCCCTCAATTACAAGTCCCTTATAATATTCACCCTCTATCCAGGTTGTCAGCCTCCGCTGGCGATTGAAACTGAAATTTACTCAAAGATACCACCTTGAGTAATTTTCTTTTCTACTCCAGTATGTCAAGAGGTTCTTTGTTTCTTTCGGCTTCTTTCTTCAAACGAGAGAGAATCAAATTTGAAGTTTGATTATTCTCTATTTGCCTTTCTTTCCGTCCTTCGAACACTCTCCACCCACCTCCATACACGCATGTCAAACACGAACAATCCTTTCATCCGTTCTGCAGAGGGTCCCAACTTTCGCAAACATAAACTGTCTTCATTTGTCTCTTCACTGACCTTTTTTGTGTCTATACCAAGGGTTTTTGTCACAGCCCCCATTACATACGTATTGTACAGAACACAAACTACAGGTTTCGATTGTAGCTCTCTCAAGCGTTTGAGGTAGTTTGAGCGAGATAGTTCCATAGTCATAATGGTGACCATATTCGAATTTTACTTTTTAATTAAAGCATCTGTAAGAAGTATGAAGAAAATATTGTAATATTAATGGTGCAAAAATATAGTTATATGTGATTAATATTTTCTGTAAATAAATAAATATTGCTACATAAGTCTCTAACTTGACTTATTATTTCACGCCGTGCGGTGAAATCACCTTCACAATATATTTTTTTTTAGATTCTGTGAAAAGTACTGAGGTGGGTAATTGATTAATTTCTATAAACAGTTGAGATAAACTACACACCATTAGTATTTTGACAAAAACTAGGTGTTCTAAATTTCTAATTTTTAAAAATATTCCCTCTGGAACGCAACAGCCGTTGGAACAGACGTTCTCTATCACATGTAAAACAGCTTATATTTTTAGGCAAATTGCTCAAAAAGTAGATCGCCAAGGGGTTAATATTTTGATATCATTTCAAAAATTGATTTTTTTTTTGTAAAATGACGTCGAATTCATCAAATTCTAGGTGAATGGATTTAGTACTCAAACTACTATTACGTATGGAGTTTGCATAAAGCAATTTGTAGCACATTTTGGAAAATTCTAATTGAGGATTAGAAAATTTGGGAAATTACCCTTACGGTAGGGAAAAATCAAGACGCAAAAATATATTTCATGAATATGTAAAGACTTGATTATGATTTATTGCCAGGATTTTTTAAAATTCTATTGCGGTTTATTAAGAAAGACTTTGTAGAGGAATATGCCCGTTATTTTCAACATTACTTTATGACAGATATCGTATTATTTCTGTAATTATCACAGAAAAATAAAATAATCGCCCATTGCACTGCAGTGAAATTTGAACTCTAAATTAATGAAGAATGATTATTTTGATTTTTCACTAAATTAACACAGCATCAGATGCATTCAGAGTTAATAAACAAAGTAAAGTGTTTTCTACACAAATTAAATGAAATATGATTTACCCCTCAAACTATTAGAGGGACTGTAACGCTCACATCGGAAGGCTGATTCAATGGACATATTTCAACCTAAAAACTATAATTCAAAATAAGAAGTGAAAGAATAAATATTTAAAGTAACAAACGAATGCTTGTGGAAATGAGTAACTGATTACTACATCACTACAAGAAAAATACTTTGTAACTTTTCAAAAGTTAATTTTAACCAACCATGATTTTGGCAAGTGCTGCCGATATCAAGACAATGGTTGCTATTCTTATTTCTCTTCTGATAATGTAAGCAATGTAAGAGTTCTTATTTCCAACTCACACGGCCATAGTTCTTGACAAATATCTTAACATATACATAGCCGTAGCTAATAACTCGCTTGATGGTTAGAGTACTTACGTGAATATCAGTCGCTATGAAATATCAATTTCATAAAAAACAGTAACTAGATCATCAGCACGTTCATTTAAGAAATTTTCTACGGTGTTAAATACTTTAAGGTAACGTATATTAAAGCCGAAAGCTAGTTGTAATGCTTAAAAGGAATTTGAAGTTTCGAAGGTCCGTTGTTATCACGAAACTGGTCACAATTTTCTGTAAGCCTCCCAACCTTCTCTTATTTACTTCACCCAAGTCTTTTAGACTCCAAAGTAAACGTTTACAACTCCGAGAAATCTCATTGTATTTTCACTTCAAGCACATACTCATAATGGTGATTTTTATTTTATGTTTCATTCATAAGCAGTAATTTTTTTCCATACAAACATTTTGCGTATTTCGCCGTTAGAGTACAATAAGGTCAAATGTTTTAATTCTGTGATGCCGAGCCAAACATCGGCAAGTTAAGGTCTAACAGCTGTAAATATAATCATTAAAGAAACACGAAGACAGAGCTTTTTAATTAGGTACACTGAGTTTCAAGGTTTTAAATTAAATATTTATTGGGATGCTGTTCAATTTACGTAACTAATTAAACCGGTATATTTGCTGTATTTGTCATGAGACAAAAATTGTGGCTTCTATCATTATTTTTATAGTGGGTCAAATATAATGGTCCTGCCTAAGTTAGCATCTTACTTTATATTTTATGAAATTGTGAGCGAACTGAAAGCTGAAGGATCTGCTATAAATCTTTGTGGTACTACACGTTCTTCCCTTTACTTCGTCTCTCTGGCCAAACATTTTTAACTTCACCACTCCTAAAAGAACTATTTCTTACGCCCCTCACCTTATATAACCTATCTTTTTCTTTATAAATTTACCATATAACGATTTACGTTGTAAAAACATATGATTAATTTTATGCGGACATGATGTGGACAAAGAGTGGAGGGCAAAATTCTCTTAAAATTTCACATTTCTGTGCCAATTTCAACGACTTTACATAATCATTAAGAGAAATATGTCCTCTTTCCAGCAGCTGTCCCGCTCAATGAAAATATGCACATGATGATATACAGACGTTGAAATCGATCTTATCATTGTTACATTTTGTGTAATGCTACAAACTATCACATTTTGATATGATCGCGTTGAATTATCCCTCAAGGTAACTCAATTAGAAGTATTTCAAGCACGTTCTTATTTTGTCAACCGAAGTCAATAATTAGAATGGTTTGCTCTCATTTCCACTATGCGTTTAGTCTTCTTGCCAACGTGGTGTTTATTGACGGATTTTACAGATCTTTAGTCTCATGTACTCAATGTGAGACTTTTTTGAAGGCAAGTTTTTTAAAAATTTTGTTTCATACTTGAATCACAGTAGTTTGATACAGATTTGAAACACTTTGCGGGCTTTGATCATAGAAGTCACAAAACCTGGGGGAGTTTATTTTTACCTTGAAAACTTTCACTACCTTTTTACCCTTTTCAAACACATTTTTCAATACGCGAATCCAAGTCCTTCGATATGGATTTCAAGTACTCATATTGTATCATATGTAGGGCTTTACTCGAAAGAATATGCATACCATCCAATATTTTAACCAAATAATCTTCCAGAATGACGCTCACCAATCCGTAGCACCTTCATTGCAGCAACGCAAATTCTACAAATGCGTTTTATCCCCCATACGCGCGGTTCCGCGGTGTTGGGTCACTGACGGGGAAACGTGATTACTGCGAGTCTCAGAGAACGTAGAAACGCTTCGATCCCGGCTTTGCTAAGCGAGGAAACTCTTGTCAATCGATTGTCCGTATGCAAGGCGAATCTGCACTCCAAAGGGAGTACTTCGTGGCATTTCCGCTACGCAGGAGCAAAGCCTTTTATACGCTCCGAAGCGCCGATAGAACCGACCAAGCGAAAGAGGCAACGGCTTTCAATTTTCTTCTTCTCCGGTGTTTTCAGCCGCGTCTTCACAGTCATGAAACATGCTCTCAATTTTAGATGCTTTTCGCGAGTAACAAAGTTCTAGTTAGAGTTTCCTGTGCAGAACATCGTCCGTTTATGGATCTTATATGCCAAATCTTGCTATGTGTACAGGATGTGAATGAGAAATTACGAAAGTATATGATTTTCACCAGGGCTAATTTCTTTAATTCATTACGGTGTGCGTAGAGAACAATATAAAAAAGAAATTCAGTGGTTAATTTGTTAGTTGATTTGGGGTACTTAAGATTATTGACCAAAGTCGATGATAGATGATGGGTTCCAAAGATGTATTGATTTTTATGGTGAGAGAGGAGCTGAAGGGGTTTGAAAGGGTAAACTGGCCCAGGTAGTGCTGGGTAACGAGTAGCTTTAGGGCGTGACAAGGGAGGATGATGGGCAAGAGTGGAAGGAAATAAAAGATGATAGTTTAGAGATGGGATGAAGAGAGGTAGGACGCATAATGATATGGTAAAAGAAATTTTGCCGGTTGATAGAGGCCTGCGCCTGGAAACATTAAGAGGAATATTAATCTCTTCAACTCAAATTTACGCCGGATATTCTCTATAATAATAATTGATAATTATACACGCACTTGCAGAGGTAACCGATGATAAATCTGTGATGTTGTCAATTGCCGAAAGTGGATAGATTCCAGTGGGATGCTGCATTTGGTAATGGATGAATGATTTGAAATTGGCTTAGTTCCAATTTGAGGAACATTTCATTTGTGAAAAAGGGGGAGCAGATAAATAAATTATATCTCCTATTTAAATTGTGCACGAAAAATATTTTTTATAAAAAACGCAAGTATAAAGTCATGGATGTGTGTGTCAATAACAGACATTTATGACTTTCAAAAGTGCAAAAATATTTCAAACATACACGTGATGGAAAATGGGATCTCGATGCCTTGGCGCTTCTCTGCTTTACATGTATTACAAAAAGAAGGATCAAATCATACTGCAAAAACGGGATATCGAATATTTTCATCAAATTACGAAAAAAACTGAAATTCTTGTTTGAAAGGGAGGGTTTACACTGGCAAGTTACCTTCGGAGTCCTCTTCTTCAAGAGCTTGTGGATGATTTTACTCTGGTGAACCAATTTTCATAAGATTGCTATTTACACTGACAACAATATGCTTCAGCAAGGGACTTGCCGAAGCTTAAAGAAGTTCTCCAATCGGACTTACAGAACCGTTTACTCCGAAAGTTTACGTAGATAGTCTCCTGCTTCAAGTAACTCATGCAACAGACTTTCTAGTGTAAACCCAACATAAGATAACGGTCCATAACGTCAATCTCAGGGTTTTAAACGACGTAGTGTCTCCTGGCCGCCAAAAATGCGTGATTTTTGAGAAGAAACATTTCTATAATACTACATAATATTTCGATAAAATAATTACAAAATATATGCAATTTTTACAAGTTATGCATGGTACTCAGAATATGTTTCCACATTTACTTATCATAAAAAGGCCCTTGTAAACTTCATGTAAATGTGAAAACATAAGTTTAATAAAATAAATCTCTGGTAAATATTTCTATGTGCTTTCTCGAAGATCATCTAAAATAAAACAGCTTATACAGCAGATCCAATCTCTAACCACGAATGATCGCGCTTCGTGACCTATTTCCTTCCACTGAAAAACACTTGTGACGACCGACGTCGTAGCTACGGTTTGATTAATCCCCGGCACCACCATTACCACCTCCTCTTCCAGCGCTGCCGCGGACAGTTGCTCTCTCGCCGACACGGACGCTTGCTCGCCCACCACACACACAACACAGACTCCCTTCCCGACCCTCGGCCGTGCCCACCCATCCCACAACAGGATAGCCATCGCCATCAAAAGGTATTGCAATCGATCGAAAGGTAAGATAATCCCGTTTATGTTCTTTCCCGGAAATCACCGGAAGGGAGCCTGATTCTTTATCATTTTATTAATAACGAAATCCCTGGGAAAACGGTCTGTTTTGTCACCAACTCCCATCTCCGAAATTTTCATTTTGGAGAAATTTAAATGGGCTCAGTAGACAACTCAACGGTATGATAAATAACTCTATATGAAGAGAATAGAGGATTCCAAAATCTGGTGCACGAAGTGCAAGCTGAAGATATATTGGGCGGATAGGATCAGAAACGTGAAGATGAGGAGGAAAGATATCGTAGGGATTCGTTATACCGGGGTTAAGATGGTGTCATGAATTTGATGGTGTTTTGAGGCTTTGACGTCTTTTGCACAATGGTAAATAGAGGAAAGGCATGATTGAGATGGCACCCAGCGCTTATTGATTCATTGACCTGGTCATTGCGAGAGGGTTATTGTTGGCCTTAGTCTTTTGAGATGTAACTTCAGGGGGAAAAATAAAATTGAGCTACAAACCTTGGAAGGTACATAATGTGATTTGCAGCGCGTTTCTCCTAAAATATTCTCTATATCCTTTGCTTGCTTGACACTAATACATTTAATTTTGATTTATTTCTCTAGGCACAACACGCAAAAATCAGAGCTATTGCTAAGAGAGAGAAATCAAAACATTTTATTGAGACTGTATTAATAGCAATGTGCAGGGTGAGGTCTCACTCGTGCAAAATTTGCTTAAATACTTGATTTTATTTTTTTATTTTTGAAAGAAAACTTTATTCTTGAATAATTTTAAATACATTTGAGTATGGTGAATAAGATTCTACCTCCAACACGTCTGATGTTGTTTTCCTCAAGATCATTAGAACGACTTTGAGCCCTCCAAATACATAGATCCAATACATTTTTACTCCTCACGTTTTCTGTTGGGCGACATTGTTCTATGTACATATCTAAAACAATTGGTATGCATTCGGCAACATGGGATATTTTAACTAGGAAAACAGTATTAAACCAGCTACAAGGGTAACGTTCAAAAGTATCAAATTCACCATGATTAGCAGTAGGACGTTTTTAAGCACTTTCGGGCAGTTATTAGCTCATTGCAGTTATTAGCTCATTGCCCCACATTATGATAACTGCTCTCTTGTCTGCAGAAGAAGCTCACTACAATTCAACGTTAAGAGCAACATAGATTTTAATTGTTATCTTGTCATTTACGAGGAGTAAATTAAAAATAAATATATCCAGTGCACTGCTACTCAATGGAGACAATGTTTCATCACCTTGTGAACTGATTTCAGCGCTTAAAAATCAAGCCAGGCAGAGCTAATCAAATGTGGTCAATTATTGTAACTTTTAGCGAAAGAAATATTCAAAAGAGGCAATCAATAGATAAGCAAAAAAAATAAGTATTCTTGCTAAAAATATTGATCGCTCCGTTTTTGTGGATTGAATATGCTTCAATTAGAAAGATAACCCTGAGTAAAAAGCCTGAAGGAAAACTTTGGTTGCGCTAATGATAGGATCCATTTCAAATGGGACTAAAACTTAATGTCAATGGCATACTTTTTTGCTCATTGGGGTTCTTTAAAATAACACACAACGCTGCAGCCTCTAACGCAGGATTAAAATGAACCCACGAAAAAATACCGCGTGATCAAATGAATGATGGACGGTATTATACCCTAGCGTAGATAAAAAAAATTAAAGCCCTCGCAGAAAACGGTAGAGTTTTCATTCCGTCGAATTCCAGATGAAAAAACCTTCATCACCAGACACGGAAAGAGGGATGGAAGTCGGGTTGGATTGGCGGGAGGTGGGGGGCGATTCAGTTCCCGTAATCGTTACGAATCGCTGGGGCAAAACAATATCAACTCTGGCGGTTTGAAAAATCTTTTCCTTTTACGTTATTTTTTTGTTAATTCCTTTCAATACGGAATCGCTCCTGGTTTCACCTGGGAAACGGCGACTGGTTACAAAAAACCATCTATTATCCTCATCGGGCAATGTGCTTCGTTGTTTTATATTTTCTTCGCTTCAATTTCCTTTTTTAATTTCTTCCCTTTCCCACATAGCCCCTCATAAAAACCCGTCCCTGCACGATGAATGTACGAGGGAGAGAGCGTGAGTGAGCAAGTGATATGAGCCCGAATCAAGGGCGATCAATCCAGAATGGGCAGTAGGGTGGAAGGGGAATAGCATGGATTAAAAAAAGACCGGGGGTGTGCAGAGAATTGTATTCTGGAAACGGTGTCGAGGCTGCATCTTTCTCCCCCGAGAGAAGAGTTTTGTTCGATGCATTCGAACGTCCTACTGAAGGGGGTGAGAGGAAGAAGGGGCTTCGGTGTTCGATGGCATTGATGATGGGGGGATGAGAATGTGTTCATGGGACCTGTCATGATGATACGAGAGGCATCATGTGGTGCGGAGTTTTCAACCCACAGGCACAGTGCCAATGAGCTGACTGCTCTCGTTTGGCTGATTGGGAGGGAACGAGGAAGGAAAGTCCACGAAATTGAGCGAGGAGAACGCAGAATGGGAAAAAACAAGAAAATATCGAAATGAAGCCGGAAGAAGAAATTCCCCTGTTTATGAGGTGAGAGCGCGTGAAATCGCGCCAGAAACTTCAAATTACCAACTGGACGATCACGATTTTCTTTTGACTGTGGCGGAGACTAAGGACAGGTGAACGTTATTCCAGCTGTTCACACCGTTGCATATGAACTCAATAGTTCACTACAAAAAGTACAAAGTTTGCCAAGTGAGAAATAAATGTGCCACTTATATATAATATAATGACTTCCGCTATTCATCAATTCCAAATACTAGTTTCTAGATAATGGTTGTGGAATAAGTAACAGCCCAGAGAACTTTTCGCACCTTCCAATTTTGTAGGTTATTAAACTAATATAATTATTGATATTTTGCGATTGATAACAATGAATGGCAATTGAAATAAAATAATTTTAAGATAGAGTTTGAGGACAGAAAATTTACCAGCAATAGTTTTATAAATCATTCAATTGCACATTATCTCCAATAATGTCATGCATAACATGTATTGAGAGCTTTACATGCATGCAATCCATATGGGTACCTATGCCAAGGTAAAATTACAATGCGGAGCCAGAAGGCACGTTGGTATTGAGCTAGCTGTTCATGTACGACTGGTCTGAGAGAAATAAAGAAATACCCTTTATGGAATCGAAATGAGAACGATGTACTAAAAACGAAAATGCTCGGAACAAAAATATGAAACAATATAAAGCCGTTGGTGATCGTGCCCAAAACTTCATATTACCAACTTCAAATAGAAGATTCCATGTGTACTTTTCCGATAACCATGGAAAGACAATGGTAAATACCTTTTAGGTCCTTTATAACGTTTATATGGATGTCCCAACTTGCAAATAAACTGCAGACAATGAGAAATCAAATTCTCGTGCAAATGTGAAGGATATCCAAAAATATTTTTTTTTGAAGGCTGGTTCCCACAAAACTCAAATGTAGTTGAATTCAGGGCACAGACATTTATTATTGATCATTTTGGTAAGTTATTCAGCTGGTAAGAGTGTGTCAAGAAAAATAACAATGAAACAAATTTTATTTTTGCATTTTTCTTATACATGTGACTTTGATTGATAAGTTCTAGTTTCACTTTTATTTTAAATACGTTTTAATCCATTTGACTCCATAAATCACGTAAAGTAAGAGAGTAAAGTATAATTGAGCTTACACAACCAAGGCATAATATCAAACCTTAATTTTCTCTGATGTCCCTTGAGAAATAATTTATGCCCTTGACAATGAACGCATCATTCTGAATATGTGAAAAAGGAGCCTTTAGGAAATCGACAAGAGAACATCATTTTGACAAACGATCATAAGAAAGAAACAATGAGAAGGCATGTAAACTCAACTAAAAACTCTATGTAATCAACTTTCAAAGTGTGGTTTTATTCCAGACAGTTACGAAAAGGCAAAGGATTTATTTTTCGTATAGAACCATTCAAGTCAAGGTATAATAACAGCAGGAAACGGAAATAAATTATAAACAAAATTTCAATGCCTGTTGATTTCAAAGATTCGTTCCCCCGAGTGTAAATGGCTGGCTATACTGGCATGTTAGTTATTCGGAAATGCCGTTAATTAAAAAATCTATTGGAAATTGAATAGATCGAAATGGAATGGAGTGGCACAAGAAAACTTCGGAGCGTGACTAACAGAGCAATAGTAAAGCCACAGCCAACTAGTAACTAAGAGTTGGAATCATCGGATTATTAAGGAATATTATACAAAAATTATATATAAAGGTATCATTTTTGTTATTACTAGTACTTATAGGGAAATGGAGTCCAAGGTATGCTAGAAATAAGAGTATCCAAAGCATATAAAAATGCATCTATCTTGGGTCTCCTTATATTTGAAACCAGTAATTAAAAAAAACCCGGATGGTGCCTCAAATCACGGAAAATAAACCTGATATTGGCTAAAAATGATGTACCTAAAGTTTAACAGAAAAATGATCCCACTAGCATGGATATTGCAGGTAGTTAGTGCATGAATTTCATGCATAACGCACTGTTTTTTTGGAAATAACTGCCTATTGCATATTTATTTCTATATAAACCATTGTGATGCATTTTAAAATATGCTTTAAATTATTATTAATTCTGTGCATCGCTACTGGTACATTAAATATGGCATTTAGAAGAATTCAATGTTTCCCTGCGATAGTGCAATTTATTGTTCCATCTATTCCATTCTTTAATATAAGTTTGAAATCTTAAATCTCTATAAAAACTAGCACTCCATTTTCCTGTAGAATTTATAGCGTATTGACCGAAAATATATCATATGGCTGAGTTATTTCATTGTAATTTCAAAATTATTTCAATAATCATCGTTTGACCATAACGCCATTAATTGCCTAATTCCATCGTCTCCAAGCCAGCAGATTAATGTGTCGAGCATGAATCACTGTCCTTGTCATTTTACATCCCTAATATTGTCCATATTTCTCTCCCTTTAGGTGTCGGCTCTCTTTACGGGTCAAGGAGATTCCGCACGGAGTTCCTGCAAGAGCTTCCGACGCCTGGCACCGGACCTTACTTTGACACTTCCGTCCCGAGCAATTTGACAGAGCTCGTTGGCCGAACTGCGCATCTAAACTGCCGGGTCAAAAACCTCGGAAACCGCACGGTGAGTACACCATTTTTCTATAATTCTCACGAACATTATTTTTTATTTTGACAATCGATTACTTTTTTCATCGATCGTATTCTTTCTGCCTATAAATCCAGTATGTGCCACCTTAGGTATATTTCAATCCTTACATGTGTCTGCACAGGGTTTACATCAGGTACGATAATGACCTATCCACGTTAAATGGCTTTCTCTTATGTCATCATCAGCCTCTAATTTTGATAGGTGCTTAGTCCCTGAAGACAATGAAAATGTCAGTTAAAGAAGCGCTGGCTGCCCATTATCTGACCAGATGGAAAACTCGTGATGAATGCATTCATTAATCACCCAAAAAAATTCTACATAATTTAAATTTATTTTTTTCATACTAATACAAATTTTAGTGTGTCCACTGTTATGTGTGTACCATTTCCTGTTTTTTCGTTATTTACTTTAAATATAATTAAAACAAGAAATAACGCAAGATTTGATGGAATATTGGATGTAGCAGAGATATTATCTACTTATATTTTTTTATCAATTAAAAGTAAGTGGTTTTTGTGATCAGCTATTGAAATAAGAGACAATTTTCAGGAAACCAAATGGTATTGTAAGAAATGCAATCACCTTTTATAGTTTTAGAATTATTATAAACATACTATTCGTATAGTAGGAAAAATGATGGTATTGGTAGTATTTTTTTGCACTCTATGACAAGGAAAAAGTGTTAGCGGATTAAAAATATACATAGAATTATGTACATATTTGCTACCATTATTAATTTTTTCAGGAAATAAAAAATCTCATACGTAATTACTGCATAAATTACAGCTGTAAATCACACGATTTCTTTGCGTATGTTTCTGCACACTTGGTCGGGTATGATACCGTATAAAGTAATTACGAGTGGGTCTCAAGGTAGATCAATGAAGTAAGGTTCATTTTTATGTGGGGTTCAACAGGCTTTTTAAAATAATATATCAATTATTTCAACTTCCAACCGAAGTAAATTTCAGCCGACAAAATTTGAGCCATTGCAACAGTTCAAATGAAGTCATTAGATTATTTGTCCGAAATCAAGTACCTAATAATCGATAAGGCTCGTTTCCTGCAAAACCTTGGCAACTTTTCATTGACCTACTTTGGTTGCACTTATCGATCTCATGCAGACGTGGGAACATTGCTGATTGATGACGGGCTTTATGATAATATCATCGCTTTCGCGAAACTTTAGGCCCTAAATTTCGGCTTGCACACGAAATTGTACTATAAAGTATGGATTAGCCACCTGCCAAAAAGTTTTGGACTAAAATCCAATCACCGTTAAATCAAGCATGAAGAGAAATACAAAGGAAAGATTAAAAACATTCGAAGACTAGCCGCAATGTAACTCCAAAGCCAAACAGAGGTCATCTGTTCGACCATCATAAATGGTTTCAAAACTTCTAAAATGTCCATAGCAAGGTTTCCCTCGGAAACTTCCGGCTTTGACAGAAATTACTACAGTGACTGTTATGGACGTGACACAGATGAAAGAATATAGAGTTATAGAGTTGAATATACTCACTTTACAGAATACTAGGTGAAACCTATTAGTTATAAACTTTTAAAAAGGGCGCCTGAACATTGAGAGTTAAGCGGATTCTAACCAAGCAACCTGTGTCCGTCTAAAAGGTAAAAACTATTAATTTAGATAAAACATCTTGATATAATAAGCATAAAAACAATTGAAAAACTTAATATACTATTTTATACATTTTCCAGATCTGATTTAGACAACGAGAATATTCAGTACAAAGGGACACTTCCGGCTTTCAATATCGTGAAATACTACAGTGAGAGTTTAATATTGGTAAGGATTACTCTGTTAACCCGAAACAACATATTTTTTCTCAATTTAAAGCAACATCCTGATTGTTGTTGAAATGCGTCAAGCAAATTGGGAAATCAATAAAATACAATTATAAGTATTCGTGAGGGACTCCAAGATTTCTAAATATGCGGCTACTGGAAAGTGTATACAAATCAGTGAATATTAAATACGTTAGCGTTACATATTATTATATTATGACTGAATTAAAAAGAGAAATCTGGTATTGTGAGGATCAAAGATATCTAAAACTGACACCATAACAGTAATCAGTAATTCTATCGATCATATGTTGGCTTCGGCACGAAAGCAGTCGAGTAAATGCAATATCAATCCAAATAGGTATTGGACCAGTTGAAACGATGAAAGATGAAGAATGACAATGAGATATGTATATACGAAAATATATGAATGACTGATGGGCGGGAAGAAATAAATTACAGTCCAACAGATCACAAAGTATTCAGAATAATAATTTGAATGGTACTCATACATAAGAATGGTATCAAACATTGTGACAGATTTATTACACCCTGAGCATAAAGTTATATCAAAATTAAAATAACCTTTACATTTTATACAAGATATATGGACATTTATTTTTAGGAAATATTATTACGATAGCTGGAGGACGAGAAACGCGTGTATTGCTGCTTATTTAATAAATCCAGCCAACATTTAAGTTTCAGTTAAAAATAATTGAAACTGAAATGCATCAACACTGTGCAATGAAAGTGTTCAATATTTATAAATAAATGATATTACAAATATCTAATATGTGAAATACATTTTTACTTCTTCATTCTAACGTATAATTACTCAAGGTTCTTAAAATATGTAATATAACACTGGCAAAATTATCAAAAGGCGAAATATTACATGAATGTTTTTTTAATGGTATGAGTAATGGTTTGACAAAAACGTTGCTTTGATATGGGAAAAGAGGGTCAGCCAACAAACGTTAATGATTTTGAATCACTACTAAGAATACTTATGATCTCTTTTTCGACGCTATTACGGAAGAAGTAAAATATTTTCTTGACAAAAAAACTATTGCATCTGAATTGTTCACATTTTCATTCACAATGGATGCCATTTTCCCAATCTCGTTCCAATTTCTCTGGTGTTAATGCGTCCATTTCCGCACATTGGAGGTTCTACTTCTATCGATAATTTCCTGCTGAACAAAGGGCAATGACAATAGCAAGGACCTATTAGTGAACGGAAAACAGATGTCAAGGCAGCATTTACCCATTCTAAACCTCGAAAAGATTTCTGATGTTTCAATTAGTAGCTTTTGAACGAACAAAGAACCTTCTGGCTGGCCAATTGTTTATGGTTTAAACAACAGTACTCCGAGTTGTATGCTTGAAATTGTTTGAAAGTGGAGGGAACACAATTATAAACTATTTTCATCTGAACGAGTGATTGAGGAGAAAAAAGTAAGAAAACGATAACGTTAAGTAATGAATCGATAGCTTTCGGCAAAGTTTCGCTAAATCGATAGCTTTATTGACAGGTATTATCGAGTTTTAATTATAATAAAACATATATAACTCCTTTTATCTCCTATTTTTACTGAGCTACTTTAATTCAGAGATTTTTTCAATGAAAACAAGGCCAAGTCCATGAATGTCAAGAAAAGACTACATGTCCATGCACTCGGATGCCAGAAAACAGCTCTTGCACATATGTACATAAGAGTGGTAGGTTTAGCCAGGTACATTAAGTTATCAATGTTTGCCAACCAAAGTTTGGATGTTTGCATCACTAGCTCATTTTTACAATGGAATACCACGGTAGGAGTCTAGTAAAGAAAAAAAAGAATGCATTATATTTCATGACAATATGTTGGTTACTAAAATAACAGCCATCACGAGCAAACTCCGCAAAAATAATAGGAGGAACAAAAACTACACAAACTTCCTTCAAACATATTTACTGTGTGTTACTTTGATTGAATATTCTATCTAATAATAATTGCAAAATAATCATTAGATAGGTACCTTTTGTATTGATTGTAACCCTGAAGAAGAAAATATGTGATTGCAGAACATTGGCGATGAGGGTATGATATAATATTAACAAAAAATACTCAAAGATAAAGAATTTCTGAAGTATTTTGATGAAATAGCTTATCAAATGAAAGATATTTTTTTATTGATGTGAACTCTCATGCGTGGCCCAGAAGAAGTTAATTGGCGTTGACAATGGAGATGAAATCATTGGAGGTTACAAAAATCTTTTGTATCACAAAACCTATTTTCTCCCCCAGTGAAATTGGATCTCCTATTTAAATGAGGAAGACGCTGTTTAAAAAATGGGGAAGGGTCCGCGAAGGGCGAACAAAATAAAGCCATTTATCAGTCCATCTTTATCCTCAGTCACAATATTTTTAACCTTATTGTTTCCATCTGAAACCAAAAACTTACCTCAACTGAAGTCCCTTTGGCCCGGATGTCTCTGGCGACCCACTTATTTTGCCCAATTCCCTAACCCTGAACAGTGAACGCATAACATACCTGTTATCCTCTATTAAAGAAAACATGCAGTAGGCATAAGACACTACATTAACTTAGGTTTCTGGTGCAGTATTCTATTAAAAATGCATTATATACACCTTCAATTTTAATATAATTCAATGAAATTATCTTTAGTAGGATGATAGTCTAGTTATACGTGGTTATATGAAATTTATATGGGAGTAAAGGGGAGAAATCTGTTGTTACTTCAAACGATCACAAATAACGGTGATGGTAATTACTCTGCTTTTTAAATTATATGAAACACACAATTACATAAAGAAATAATGTGTAGAAAATATAAGAGTTTACTGTTTTAGTCCAAGTTTTCCTTGCTGAGTACATTCGCTAAGACTCACGTAATTTAATTGAACAAATTTCCTGTAGTATTTACAGTTTAACTGAAAGTTATTTTTATAAGACCATTCGGCCATATATTTCTACCTCGCTGATGCAGAATCAAAGCTCACCCTTTATAGAAAAATCATTTGAAAAGAAGATTACTGATGTGTTTACCTTGAAGTGCGTACTTCTCGCCATCATGGAATAAAGTGAAGTGGAGTATAGTTTTACGTAATGCTATGTTTGTTTATTGTCTTAAATTAATAACTTCTTGATATTTTCGAAACGAAAGAAAGATGACAACTCTTCCTTTATAATGTGTTTAAAGTCATTTACTTATTTGTGTTGTCACATCTCACTCAAACTACTTTCAATATAAGAAAAATTTTCATAGGCAATCTTGAATGACTAATGCAAGGTTATAAGAATTAAAAGTGATCTGTTGGCCAAAGGAACCTATACATTATCTCTCCCCAAATCCCTCCACCATTCATCCTTAAGCGTCGGCCCGGCTCCTCCTTTTTCGACAAAACCACACACGGGACGCCACCCTCATCAAAGCGTAGGTAACACACTATCCCTTGCTTCCCCAGCAAAAAATAACCAAGCCCACCTATCGCGTGAGGTCGGGCCCCTCCCAGCATTCCTTCCCAAAGCTCGCCTCCCTTTAAAGAATAAAAATAAAGAATAAAAAAACTGCGTTCCCGCAGCGTCGCGTATCTGCAAGTTTATGACCCCTTTCCTTCCACACCTTCTCCTTCTTTCTCTCGTGTCCAACCGACCGCTGACCCTCTCGCTATCCAAACTCAATTCGACCCTTTGTTTTTCTCTCTTCCATGGAATCCTCTACAACCTTTCTCTGCCTGTTACTCCGTTTCTATTCTGACCATTTCATACATTGTAACTCTTCCTTCACTCTTCTTCTAACATATTTTCTATACAGGGTTGCCTGATACCTATGGTGTATGTATACTCTGCTTCGTTTGCGTTTAAGGATAACCAATCTCCAACGACACAAATTTTCCCAATGCATACAGTATTGGCAACCCTTTGTCTCAATAAATAAATCATGGCCTCTATGATCTCTCCTTTATACCTAGAAACCTTCACATCATTCCATTTCGAGTTACGAAAAGTTAGATAAATCAGGCCTCGGAAATTAGCTCTCTTTCAGTAGTTTTCTCCAGAATACTCTATTTTTTAATATCTCTTTCGTTTTTATTACATTCATGAATTGCCTGAAACACACTTTCCTAGTTTTAAGGCTGTTAGTTTTCCTCCTCTCTTCCACCACATTCACCCATGACTTTCATGCATTACACTATTACAACGACTATCATTTATCTATTTCGTTTTGGGACTCTCTTCCATTCTCTTGACATAGTCAAAATAACAAAACACTCTTTCATTACTGGGGAAACCAACCTCTTTCATCACCCACTCATTCGTTAGCCTATCCATCCTAGAAATTACTATTGCAAATGTGGTATCGTTTTTTAAAGGAATCGTACGAAATACAGATTGCAATTAGTCTTCTAGCTCAATGCTACCATTGTCTCTTATGAGAATTTATGCGACAGCTTATTAAAAAGAAGGCCAGTAGCATCCATGATAAAGACCTAAAATAATAATAATAAATTAGTATGAACAACTAATGGAGATCATCATTTCCCCTCATGGCTGAGGTATGATACATTTACGTGGCTTGATTGTCATCACACGCATTCTGAAGCATAATTTGCCGTTTTGCAAGCATCAGCCACATTGTGTGGAGCAAATATGCAATATTTCCCTTTAATATAGCAATAAATTTTCTAGTCATGCTATTTTAAATATTACCATGTTTTCCTCCCCAATCGCATATTTTGCGGTGCACGATAAGGGCCGGTTATATAATATTTGGTTAAGTATTTTCTTGGTATGAATGGCGAAGCTAATATGCTCTAAAATAGATATATCTCACGTCAACTTAATTCTGATGTAACGTATTCTGATGCATTATTCGAAACAGAAATTCTGAGTCTACATATATTTCACGTGAATGTTAAGGGTTACATTAAAATCTAAGTTTCCAGGGGTAACGAAAACGATGGTATTAGCTTAGGTTAGCTATTGTGGTGCTCTGGAACGATTAACTAACCATTTTATAGTTTAGAGCTATTTTCAATATTTAAATATGCAACTTCATATTACGAACGTCAATCTTGCTTAAAAAATGAAGCAAAATTAACTTCATTGATGTTGTAAATGTCAGCATATTTGCAGATTATTTATATATTGGTGACAAAATATAGACATAAACAGAAAATTTGCAACTGTTTACAACTTTGTTCACAAAAATGGTCAGCATTTGTTTCTGATACACTCATTAAATCGTAATAAACTCCTTCATTACGGAAGGTGACATAGAACTTCCAACGTCCATTTTCATCACGTCAGGAAACGTCGTTCGTAATTCACCTTGCTTTTTACGTCAACCATGCATTTACAAACCCTGGTCTAGGAATAAGAGTGAAAAATATTTTCGAGTTGAGATGCGTTTACCGCGCTTCAATTAATGTCAAAAATAACTCTTTTATTCGTAAACTAATGCCTCTCTTAATTCTCTTTGTTTGCTCGTGCTATTTAAACCACTTTTCCATCTTATCTGACAACTTCCGATTCAACCCTCGCATATTCCCTTGGAGTATAATTTATTCAATTATTCACGCATCTATTTAATTTGCAAAGCACCGACAAACTGCCCCAAATAAAAATTTCTCTATCCAAAGGGATTCTGGGAGAAATGTCGAATTTGACTCAACCACGAATTTTCCAAAAAGCTCCATTTTTTCACAATCCACGTTTCGAATCGAGGGATTTATTTGACCACCAGATTATTTGGTGATTTATCGAATCCCATCTCAGTCTTTCTGGGGCTAATTTATCAAATGCCTTGTGTTTCAAATTTTTTGCATTGATTTCAATTTTAATGACGCAGCATACGAATATC
This sequence comes from Pyrrhosoma nymphula, assembly GCA_963573305.1. Taxonomy (NCBI): domain Eukaryota; kingdom Metazoa; phylum Arthropoda; class Insecta; order Odonata; family Coenagrionidae; genus Pyrrhosoma; species Pyrrhosoma nymphula. The sequence continues at coordinate 41,965,786 of OY754337.1, read as the reverse complement.
CCACAGCTCTACCTCTTTTGTTTATTTTTCATTTCATGGCCTAGAGGGATGAAAACTGCCAAAGCGAATTTTTTATTAATAAGTTGGTCGAAAGCGTCAGCACTTGATTAATTTACGCAAAATAGGAATCGCGTCATTTGCAGGGGATTTAGAGCGAAGAATGGAAGGCTATAATTCTCCCCGGATCGAATTATGCCGAGGATGACCAACGGAAGGATATGGAGTTCCTTCATGGGTCATCTCTCGTGTTATATGATTATTCCAGAATTCCAGCAGTTTTTTCCTGTAACTAAGCCAAATTTATACATTCCTTCCGTGAAATCTCATGGAAAGTTTGGAAATACCTATCGTGAGGATGTCAGATATAGGTTTTCTTCTGCTTCCTCCTTTACTCTCAGATTTCTCTTTTTAACTCTAGCAAAAGTTCATTGCCCTACGCAGTGGACGATTTCGGAACATGGGCTACTGAACTTTAAAAACCCAGAAAACTAGTTGAGGAAGGTGGTTTAAAGTGGAGACTCAGTCAGAAACCCTTCCGGATTGCTGCCAACACAGGGGCATGCTGACAAGTGATACGACTCACCAAAACATGCCGTCCCGTTTTCCGCCATGCCGATTCGTTTAAAAATTAGACCATTGAGCGATGGGTGATTTTAACCACTTGCTTTGCTTGTGTGTGCCTCGTGCCTATTTTGCTAATTAGTTTGATTTTCCTGTCGCACTCTTCCTCTCGTCACCCCCCTCTATCACTTGCCGTCTTTTTACTCCACCCCTTCTACGCCTGTCTCTCATTCTTGCCTTGAAGGTTGGCGCCAGGAACTTATGTGGGAGCTATCTCCACGACCTATTTCACTTACTGATCCTGAACTGTATTTATTTCCTAAAAAATAGGATTAAAAATTCGTTATAATTTTTTAAGTCTGATAGATATAATAACACTTGTCTCTATTTAAAATAACTAATGATATAGATTATTACATATATTCTTGGTCATCCTTTGTCTCTGTCTATCCAATCTGTCTCAATAACGAGACAAAGACGTTGATAGAAAACGATGTTCCGGATAATAGCGAGGACGACACACTCAAATTGAATAATACCAATTGCCTTCACAAAATGCAGAGTTGAATCTCCATAGTCGTTTTAATTATATTCCCAGATAATTAAGCATATGCATGAAATGCAAAAATATCTAAGCACGATTGCTGCAAACCTATTTATAATCCTCTCTGCTGAGTGGAAGAAAATAACTCTTTTACTAGTGACAAAAAACTTTTTCGTTATATCAATAAAGGTAAAATTAATGATATATCCTGCATTTCATAATTTAAGTTGTTGAGAATGTAGATATCTTAAAGAGTTATCATTAAAACAAGTCACCAGCGAATCATAACTTTGTCATCAAAACTTTTCGTTAAAAAAAAACAGTCAGAAACTTAAATTATAGGTAATTTGGACTTCAGAAAATTGCATTCTCCAGAGTAGAACTACAAAGATAATTAAAAATAATGTCATTTGATTCTGAGCTAACTTATTTTAGTTAGCATCAAATAATGACAAGGTCAACTATGTTTAAATCCATGGAATATTTTATTGGTACAACGCAACGGCGTCATCATCAAGTACATCATCATCAATACGGCATCATCATCAACGCCGTAGCGTTGAAACTAGTTGTACCAATAAAATACTCTGTGGAAACATAGTTGGCCTTGTCATTATTTGAAAATGGACTTCCACAAAGTTACGCCAGAACGGATTGAATTCTTTAGTTAGCATTTTTATACTTAATCATATTTTTCCTGGACAGTTAATTTACTGTAAATGAATTTCTGGTACAAATGAAACTTATAATAATTTTTAATTATTATGTACGTCAATTGTCATAATGTTTATCTAATCGCTAGTTGAAAAGACTATTAAACAGGCTAAAATGTCGGCGTTTTGCCAAAAAATACGAATAAATAAAATATTCAAGTGAAATCATAAGGTATATGTTACCATGGTAAACAATATGTAATACTAAATGAATTTCTTTGTGTACACTTTCTGTGAAGCAGGTTGAACTGTTACTAAGCCAGTTCACTTGTGTGTATTTTGAAAAATGCATATACTTTCGTCATGGGTCACTTAGTTGAGAACATGTGTTGGACCTCGCTTGCCATGTATTGTAGCAACTATAAAGCCTTCTTTATAGTTGATGCGCATAAATATCTCATATTTAAAACAATATATCACATTACGTCAATATACCACGTCAAAGACTTGAAATATAACAAATCTTGACAGTAAATATGTTCTATATGTAAAAACAATGTTTAGGGCTAACAACGAGGGCAGAAATATTCACTAATATGTGTATTCTGATATTATTTTAGTGGTTCTGTCACGATATTCGTGAAATATGTGGACTTAAACCTTAAGACAAGGTACCTCATGTGATAGCTACTTTGCTCCTTATGCTTGGTCTTCATAATATCGAATCATCCCGCGAATTGACAATGGAGAGTTTTTGGATGGATGGAGAGCTCTTTGCACATTTTTTTTGTTTTAAAATTTGAACAATGCAATACCTCTTCCTACTTCCTGTTCATTTTGAAGTGTATATTTTCAGCTTGCAACGTTTACAAGAAAAAAGACTAAATACTAATACATATTAATTACTTGTACGGTATGGTAAACCAGTGCTCTTTCCAGTAAGCATGTGGACGCCAGGCGTTACCTCAAAAACCTCTATTCAAATGGAAACTCTACCTAAACCTTTACGTGAAAAATTATACCCCCTTGAAAATTTACGGTCCTTTGATAAATAGTAAATTTTTACATTCACAGCCTTTACATATATACTGAACATAAAATGCAAAAGAGAAAAAATTGAGGAAAGGCTGTCTTTTGAAAAAGAAATAGGTAAAAGTATCATTTCAACTGCTAGTAATAAATTGTTTACTATCAAATATTCTAGCCATTAAATAATCATGCTTACTCAAAGCATCAAAGCAGTAATTAACCATAGCTTGCCTCATTCCCACTGTTAAAGTTATCAAGGGTTCTATTTATAATTTATCAAAGTGAAGATGGTCCCCTTCCTATTTTTCTTCTTTCTACCATTTTGAGCAGAAGACGCGCCTTGCGACCTTATATCTTAATTACACTCCTTTCCTAATGCCCTCTGTAAACCTGCCCGTATTTGTACCAGTGCTCGTTTTATCTCTTCCCTTCCCATGTCTTCCCCAGCTTTCATCTCGGCCATCTTTCCTTAAATTCCTTATTTAGCCTAATACTAGCACCCCGGGCTGTTTTGCACATCACATCATCATCAGCAGCAGGAGCAGCCTTGCATATCCACTTTAATTCCCTTTCGAAGAAGTGAACCCTCAAACAGGCCCTTCTCCCTGTTCTTAATCTCTCCCCAAGATCTCTCCTACTCTGTGTCACTGCGTAAAGCTTTTAGGAACCTAAGGCATGATTACCCAGTCGGGTATTAACGAACACTATGCTGAGTTTCATAGAAATGGAACCAATTTTCCGAGAACTAACAAGCCATTAGATATGTAGTATATCTCGTCTTGCGCCACTATGAACTTGACTCGGAAACACTATTTGGTATAAATATTTCATATTTTTGTCAATTAGGCTGCATTTCAAAATTAAGAAGTAAGCATTTTCTCAGTAGGACTTAAATCAGCCTTTTCGTCTATATTTTCTGGAAATTTTGCCCATAAACAATAAGCAACAATGACAGTGACATTCATCAATTGACGTTATTGATGAACATGTTGGCGTATCAAAAATCTGTTTTCAGAAAAAGACGCATACAGCAGTAATGGGTTTTGAGAACTAAATTTATTACTGATATTTTCCACCTTTCTACGTAGCGAGCTATTTTTATTCCACTCAAAGGCTGCATTTCCTTTCCGCCGTTGGGTAGATGTCACGACATGTATGCACTATAATACTGACAATATACGCAATGGGTTCGCGCAACGTCAACTTCCACCACATGAGTCTTCAAATAACATTTGTAGAGCAATGAGCCTGAATATGTCGAGTGGAATGCTGCATTGTTCTTTTTTTCCTCATTATCGATGACATAGTGGATTTAGTTGTGATATACCGACGATAGGCATAGTCTGGTGTAAAAGACGATCATACGAATGGTTCGTATTTCCCCAGAAAATGCATATATGGCAATATATGTAGGAATAGCATCTAAAAGATACCCATTGTCAGTGCTATTTTCCCCTAACATTGTTGCATTTACGACGCGGCTCAACATAACTGTGTTATACTAAGTTACTACCCGAAGATGGATAAAGAAAATTATTTCCAACGCCGGGCTAAGTTTTCAAAGGTTTAAGCGAGATTATTCACTACTCATTACAGTAACCAAATTTTAATTTTATTTTGAAATTACAGCACAGTGAAAAGCATGAAAAAATTAAGTAATATTTATAGCGTCATAAATGTTTTAAATCGGCAAAGTACCCATCAATTAACTCAATATACACATAAAAGGTTTCATCTTGGCTATTTTTACTCACGCCTTTCGCTAAAATTAAGGTCAAAAGTACAATTGTGAGAAATAAATTTAATTTTAAAAACAGTTGAGAAAGTATACGAAGTATATACCAACAAATTATTTCGCGATAAAAGTTCAGAAATTACACTTTTTTAGTATAATGTGATTCTGGAGTGCATAGCCGTAACATTTTTTATTGAAAACGGCTTATACTTATTTGAAAATATCTCAAAACAATGATATACATATTAATTGACATTGTTAGACATTGATACAAAATATTGAAATGTATTTTTAAAATCATTAAAAACACGAGGACTCTTAGTTAAAAGTAATCAAAACATATTGAGTTTTAATTGAAAAATTATTTGGCTTAAATTAACTTTTGTTACTTTAGGGATTAGGTACTTTTGTAGATGTATGTGTACTTGAAGAATTTTATGAATGTTATTAGTACCTAAACTGCGTAGAGCTATGCCATATTACTTTCAGCTCTTTGCATCATCGTCCCACCGTGGAATTTGCAGCGAAATATCCATTTGACTTGACCGAACTAGGATCTCTTCTTCCAAGTATACATGGTAGCACAGGAGACATGGCCGTGCATGCTATGCCTCTTTATCGGGGGATAAACCCAACATTGTTGCTTTAGACCAGTGGTTCCCAAAAGTGGGCTATACCACCCCCTAGGTGGCGGTGGCATGATCTACGGGGGGCGATAAGTAGCAAGAGGCGGTATGGGGGCGCTGGAGGCAGGATCGTGACCGAATGGTACCATACATGTCCTGGGATCAACAAAACATCAATCCATCGTAATTTAAATAAGTTATAATTTAATCATCATTGTTTTAAATGTATTTTTATAATCTTCCTGATGTGGTCAGGTAGTCTAGTATAATTTTAGAGCACACGGTTGGGGGGTGTTTTGTGGAACCAAGATGGCGGTGACTCGAAAATGTTTGGGAAACACTGCTTTAGACAGACTAACTCAGACAAATTTACAATCACTGCGAAATGCATAAATGGTGTGATAAGCAGTCACGCGTGCGGGTGCGCATATATACACCAGAGAAGAGAAGTTTGCTAAGAACCAACCAATAGACTTTACTGGGATACGAATAGGGAGACTCAAGTTCGGACTCCGGTCAATACAAATGATCTTGATGATGTGAATTTCACCCTCTCTGGTCCCTCTCCTTCCGACATTGAGGAGATCTACTCAGGATTAATCCCCATAACAGCTCATATTGACAAAAAAATGAGGAACGATTTGTATGTATAACAATCTTTACATCTGTCAGAAATAAATATTAAGCACCATTCAATGATTAGGGGGTAATCATTCTCGAGAGAGCTGATTTCCTAATTGAGTGTGCATCAGAACGGTCGACCGCGTCCCTTATCGTATTTCCCTCGAAAACCACCCCATTTTTCGACGGTTAATTTCCTCGGATTAATTAATAACCTCACACATTCAGGCGTGCACCACTGTAGTCGAAATCCTTCTTTGGAAAATCATTAGCCAACAACACACCCACTTCCTCTCCTCGGGAACGCTCGAGTTCTTACACACACAGAGCTCGCTTCCTTCACACCATTAAAGCTTCTACCTTATCGCTCCCTCTCATCCCATTCTTAATCCTCACTTACCCTCTTCACCGCGTTCCATAATGCCGCAGCATCACAATAGTAGCGTCCAAAGAAAGATGGCTGTGCGATACTCAAATTTGGCATTGCACTACGATGTAAATACTGCATCGAAAAATCATCATTATTTCACATCCAGTTTAATGCCACATGATGAGAAACAGAATATATAGCAGCACTTCAAGTACTACCTTTTCTAAGTACGCACATCGAATATCGCATTCCTTTGGTTTTCCCTCAATAATGAATGTCACATGATATGATAACGCGTATAGAATACAGCATTTCCACAATTATTGCCTTTATTAACTACCGTTCTATGTCAAGCGTACCATTAGAATGAATATCACTTGATATCGCATGACACGTGATATGATATCGTACATCGAATATAGTATTGCTTCAATTATTACCTTTCTTACAAATCAAATGGCCATGACAATCCCTAAGTATTGCTAGTCACATGCTAAGATAAGGCATATAGAATATCACGTTACTTTAAGTATCGAATGATATCATCACCTAATCCCTTTAGAAATATAGAAAGATATTTTTGGAGGCAAAAAATAAAACTAAAAAGTGATTCAGTTTCGGAAATTAGATAGTTATTGAAAGTAACCAATGAGAAAAGAAGTGTTTAGATGAAATACAGACAGAATACCATGCAATAGATATAATTCCCTGCTATCATGATGACAATCACACTACACTCCAGACACCAGTTCTGGCATGTGCATGTTTTGCCGACGTGTGGTGCTCAAACTTTATCCGGCCATTGTAGTGATTTTTTCCTGTGCTCTTACGTTAAGGTCCGTAGAACTCATCAACTCATCTATCCCATATCACTGCTGTAGGAATGAACTTCCATGTGTTAAGCCGCCTGGAGTTCATTGCGATACATATGGCATATTGAAATCGATTTGTTGTAATATCGCATTAAATTTTTTTCTCAGTTATAATCCCAACCACTCTATTTTCACCTGCTTCCTCTTTGTTCCTCATAATCCCCCACCCTTCCTATCCCTGCCATTAAAAAATCATTCCCAATTTACACCCACTATCCCCCTTCTCTCGCTCAGCAGATAGGGTAAGGGATAAACCCTAAACCCTGCGGGCATCTTCCTCACACCATACACCCTTTAAACAAAGAAAGGGGTTCCTAACCCGGCAAAAATGTTCCTTTTCTCCATCACCCCTTACTCTCTCAATCTCCTTTCTGATATCCGATCCCTTAACACACACACACTCGTTTCCCAATCTATTCATTTCAGAATTCCAAGTCCGCTCAATTTTGCAAGAATTCTTTTATTGACATCCGGGGATACGCGATACTGCAATGCATCAAGCTTGAAGCGCCATATCTAAGGTGAGCGAAATGAAAATGGTTTCACCTGGGAAGTATCGGTTTTTAGGTGTTTGTCTCGATGTCCCGAATGACTGAAGAAAAATACTTATTTTTACTGGAGTACATATTTTCTATTTCCATTGAATGTAAATCCCCATTAAAGTTGTTACTGGATTTAATTAAATTTAAACAAATAAAATTAAATTTTTAAATGGACAATGCTTTCAGGCTTCACTTTGTGGAACTTCATAATTAAATAAAATTTATTAAATATTATTAACAAAACATTTTTATTTGATTCACTGACCAGGGTTTTCACTGAACGTTGTTTCCATTACCAAATTATTAATTCATTACCAAAGCCTTCATAATGACTAAGCCTAGGACATTTAGGCACTAAAAATGAAGAAATAGGAAGCCTAATTAGACACTAAAAATTTCAAAATAGGCCCTTAAAATAGGCGCTTAAAATATTTTTTGCATTTCAGACAATTCTGTATGTCCTGGAATCCCAAAAGGCTAAGCCTGTAATCAGGTTTTCCAGGGACCAGACAAACAGAACTTACTTACATAAATCTACTCGTGGTAAAATACTCGCGAAATCTCAAGATTAGCTGGCGAAAACTTAACCCCGCCACCGCCATGGCCAGCTAGAAACATAATGCGGCTTATGGCTACAAAGAAGCATCTGAAACTTAAAGCTTGAGCTGAAATACACGATTACATTTCGGTAAAACTGATGGAGAGGAAAGAGGATAAAACTCCAAATAAAATTAGCTTATAAATTGAAGAAACATAAACTACACATGGTTTACTTATTTTAAGTTGCATTATATATTTACAACAATGTATTACTCTAAATATTCTCCTGTAAACTGATTCCGAGAGTCAGTCAGGATATTTCTATGGTATGAAAATGACCTCTCAACCTCACACGAGGTGATAGGGCAATACTTAAATGATGCAAGTTCTTCTGGTGTCATCTTTGGTCCTGGAGCAACCATAGTCCCTGATAAAATGCCTGCAATTTTCTGGGCATCTTCCAAACTAGGGCTCCTTTGCATAACATTCTTGAATTTTCAAATCAAGGCATCTCCCACATCAGTTGGTTTATTAATAAGTTCACTTTCCACCTTTCGAATGTTTTGCACAGCTGCTACAAGGAGTAGTTCTTTTTCCTCCAGCGATGACATGATTGATAGTAGTTAACCAAAATTGCATCTGATAAACGTAGGATCTGCGTCGACATCGACATTCTACTCTGCAGCTTTGGATTCGAGAATGCAGTTTGCTTCTTCTTCATCCAGATATTATGTTGCCTATAGAAAACCTACTCCTGTGCCATGATGGCTTAGTTTTCTTATACACAGAATTGACATGTAGTATAAAAGATGAGCGAAATCGGTAACAATAGTGTACCTTTTAGTGGTTGAAAAATACGTTCGAACTGATGTATCAGAGGTGCATATTATTCCGGTCACATACCTCACGTATTTCAATATTTTTATCTGCAGAATATAATGCGGTATTTAGCCATGTTCCCCATAATATCAATACTGGCTGTGAAGGCAGAGCAACTTCGGGCAGTATCTCTTTAAACTCAGCAATACTGAGTGGTCCCTTCACAATCAAATTTTGGTAATTGAAACCATCGGATGTACGCATCATGTAAAATTACCATAGTTGTTTTTATACTCTTAATATAATAAGAGTGGAGCGTGGTGGCCTAGTGGGTAGAGCGCTTGGCTACTGATCGAAGGGTCCTGGGTTCAAATCCGGGTGAAGCCTTTGGACGCCCATGAAAAAAAATCCTCGGAGTGTGAGGTGGCCCAGGGAAAGGAACTGGCCCCCCTACCCTGAATGTGTGAAATTCACACGCCTGTGGCTTAGTCTGGGGTGAGCTCTACCCTCACCTATCCAAACCAACATTCGGGTTGAATCACTGTGTGAGTGATATAATAATACTTAGGATGATTGTTCTTTATGCATGTTTAATGAAATTATTTCAACCTTGATAGATTTCAAATGAAACTGAAATAACGGACTAGCTCAGCACTTAAGAGAAGTTTGGTGACGTCGAGAAGAATATTGCTTTTTTAGGCCGTTAAATAGGCGATAAGAGTAGAAAAAGGCATAGACAGGTAAAAGAGGCATTTTTAGGCAGTAACAAATTGCCTTAATTTCGCCATAAATGATCCTAAATGAACTTATAACTTCATAAAATTGGTTTCCTGAGTACAAGAAAAAATAGGCCTTTTAGGCAATGTCCTCAGCTTAATAATGACTTAGTATGACCAGATATTAGTTGCCAAGTTAAATATACTGTTTTCATGGACTTAAAGGAATTTGTATTCTTTTTATTTTCTTTTCCCGGAATAATAAATTAATTTTCTTCTTACATCAACATACTCAATGTTTCATATGTATTCCATTCTATATTTGTAATTTTCTAAGCTTTTAACAAAGTTGCACCAATTGAGATTAAGAAATAGTAAATATTGCAGGGGTTTTGAGATAAATATACTCGCCTAACTTGATTAGGTGAATATGAATGGAAAATTTCCTCCACTCCAGTAGAACTGAAACTTTATCCCTGTTTATTGAATTCAAAATCTGGACACCTAAGCCATATTTGATAGTGAATTTTAATGCACCAAAAGGATTGAAATATTTGAAACGGGTTAATTTGAGGTTGTAATAATGAGATCGTTGGATAGATGTGCATGAATAGAGCCAAATCTACAAATTCTGGGCCCCTGCCTGGGTGAGAATATGCGAAGGACCAAAAGAAGGAAGATACGTATTTCTACATGTAATTTGATCCACATTTTTCTCAAGGATTAGTTATGAATACTGTTTATTTCATATAATCATTTTTAAGAAATGAGTTAAACAACGAAATCCTTTTCAGTATTCCACGGGCGTCCCTACGTTGCAAGGTTTTGAGGGCTATAAATCCAGTACTTGTTAAATAAAAAAAGCCTTTATATGAATTAGGCCAAATTTTTAGCGATGCTATTAACTAACGATTTTACTTCTGATACCAAAATAAATTGCTAGGTAAGACACTTTAGTGGAAGATAAGTTCTACTGGGTTATAACAAGGTAAGAATTCCAAATAAAATTATTAACTATAAAGCACTGCTCTTCTGGGATTACTAGCGTCAGGATTTTTAAAAACCAACGTTTCTTCTTGTGTGCCGGAGACGTCTTCAGGGCTTAGGAATATTTTGCTTCAAAACAAAAATATGTATATATATATATATATATATATATATATATCAAAGGGGTGAGAGGGGGGAGGGGAGGAAGCTGGTGTACAGACAATATTAATTAGCCACTACGAGATCTCCTGCAAAGGAAAAGAAATGTTTATTTTTAAAACATCCTGACGCTGGTAACCCCAGATGAGCAGAAGTGTTTTATATTTAACATTTGTATTACGTATGCATACCTGTTATAACCCGGTAGCATTAACATGTAATCACATATTGCAGATATTTTTCAACTTACTGAAGAATAATGCAATGTATTTACATCTTTAATTCCACGCTAGCCCTTCACTCCATATTGAGTAACGTATAACTCTCCTTAAATATCCACAATAAGGAAAAAAAGATAAGGCAGGATTCAAATCTAAATATCCAGACACAACGTATCGTCAACATGCACTGCACACGCAAGAAAACTATGAGATCATGCGCGATAGAAGATGATATGTCACTCAAATGAATCACAAATATTTCTCACCGCGTTAAAATAAAAACTCTCTGCGATTTTCCATTCCAATTTTCAAATCCAAACCTTCTTTTTCTTAACCGATGTCTCTGTTCATTTAACCCTCTACATACTTCCAGCTTGTGGTCAGAGAACTTACACCAGAGAAAAAATAATAGTGAGAAAATATATACTTCGGCAAAAACTCTCTTGGGCATCTTGGGATCATATATTTACTCTTTCCCTTTGTGTTTCCCAAAAACTACTCCGGGCTACCGAGCAGGGAGACCACAAAATACAAACAAGGAGGAAATGGAGGAAGTCTATCATACGACCGGGAGGGACAAGAAGGGAACGAAGGGAAAGGAGAAGCATAGAATTTGTTTGCAGAGTAAATGTGACCTTCTTTTGGTTTATTTTTCCATACCAAGATACGTGAAATGAGAAAGGCAGAAAAAGGAAATGTAAAGAATTTTTCCGAGAAAGAGAAGAAATATTTGAAGGAATGTTAAATGAAATGAAGAGGATAGCTGTGTGGGGATTATTAATCTTTCACAGCATTTTAGGTTTTGCTTACTGTTGGTTTAAACCGGGTGGAAAATTACTTGATAATTTTGAGTAGTATTGACTCATCAGTATTAATTTATAGCCGATATGTCCGTACAGTAAACATCAACCTGCGAAGTCAAAGGAAAATACCTAATTATTTCCATAGAATACAATATGCTGTAATGTAAATGGCGTATAAGATCAACAAAAAATGGGATGTGAACTAATTTCTGTCACTCAGTTAATGCGGAGGAATGATGTGTAAGCATAAAGGAGCTACAGGAGTATACCTTCAATACCTATCAATTCTGTATCAAAACACCAAAATGTTTTAAATCGATTATCCACACCAATGAAGGTGCTCCATTTTCATAATAACATTGCTCACATAATGAATTTTGCTTTACAGTTTTAGACACTGTTTTTGGGAAATGAACATTTAAAAACATACTGTAATGTATATAATACATTCATTTTATCATCAGGAGATACTGACTCTATGGTGCTACCTTCAGCCACCTTTTTTATCCAGCTTTCTCTGCTGTCTTATTAACAGATATCTTAGTCCCATCTCTCCTTCCATAGAATCATATTATTCAAATTAATAAGAATCCATTCCCTAATTTTCATATGCTAACTGATAGATCTAACTCTAAAAAATGACCTCTTCCTATATTAATTTGTCATTATATTCAGCATAAATTTTCTCAGATGTATAAAGCAAAGCTCGCGCTCAAAATGACTCGCCCATTATTGGTTCTAGAGTCCTGAACGCTCACGCAAATGAAATGCATAAGTCGAACCCATTTTTTTTAAAACAACCCGTGGATCGCATCTACCTCATTTGACGTCATTATTATCTAAGGCTGATTCCAACAATCAAGAATGGCGGAAGCATAACAACCTAGTACTCACCTGGTACTACTTCTGTGACAAAAGAATTTTTGATGAACGAAATCTTTTCCTCCCAGAATCTTTCATTCTTTGGAACTTAGTGTCAATCATAGAGGTCTTTTCTCGTGCATTTTGGTCTTTTTTCAGGCTCTACGGATTTATATGTAAATTATTTTCGGATAACTCTCAAGGAAGTAATTTCAGGAAGTCTTGTATAATCCTTATTCCATTTTATGAGGAGTATTTAATTACAAAACATTCTACTTAAAATGTAGTAGGCATATACAATGTAAAATAATGTAATACTTTAAAATGTTCTTTCTGCCCTCCTTAGATATGCGAGAGGTAGCAGAATAGATTCAGGACCTGAATAAGTGCGTCACCTGACTTAGGAAACATGAATTTCATGCACTATCCTGTTTCTCAGTCAACGAGGTTCTTACATGATAAATATTTTTCTAACTTCTTCGTTTCTAAACCTTCTCTCTATCCCCTTCTTTTCTTCTGAAGCAAATTGTAAGAAACCTGTGTGAAACAGAAACTTAAAATAGAACCTCATTAGGAAGTAGATGTACTCATTCATTATCTAGTATCCATTTCTAAAGATGGAACTTTTATTTTTCATGACATACATGGATCAAAGCCCGTCCCTCTTTCAAATTCCTGGATAATTATCAAGAGCGTGTTTGCTTAGGATCTTCTTGACCTGTTTTCAACGAATCTTTATGAAACTTTTCAAGCAGTATCAATTATTTGCTTGCAACTCTCCCTGGTAAAACTAGTAGTAGCGTCTTAACAGTTATTCATGAATAAAAAATTCTTCAATTTAGTATACAAATCAATATGAATGGAACATCATTTGGCAGTAGTAGTAATACTTCTAACTGATAAGAAATTATTAAATCTGAAAACTAGAAAAAAGCTGGAAAAAATCTGAAATCGATTTTCATATTTAAATCAATGGGCTTAGTCCCATAGGTTTATAGATAAAATGATGAGCCTTTAAATCCATTTTTAGATCTCTTTATTGATCCGAGGATACATTATGCCTCCTCCGCAACCTCCCGCTAATACGAGGTACATTTATTAATGAAATAATTCAAATTCCATTTTAATGGATAAAACCCAAATATTTTCTTCTAATTACGCTGAATGAATAACATGGTAACATTTTTAATTGTTTGTAATATTTGGAGAGATGTTTACTTAAAATTCAACCCTATCTCCCGAACCATCCCTCACTCTGCATCCCAATAAAGGGACAGGCAAGTCCGCTGTGCTTTCCTCAACTGATGTTTACTACGTTTACGATACCTAAATATTGGACGAATAATGAACGATTCCAGGGGACAGAAGGGGATAGAGTGGATATAGATACAGAGGGAGGCAGAAATCAGATTTCCTCACGTAAATCAACAACCATTTACATCCCCAGGGCTGTGGATCGGCTATCAATCAATGAAAGCGATTCGTCAGACCATTCGGACGCGTAAAGTTCTTATTTGATAACGCGGTAAACATCTATCAAGCCCTCTTTCGAGGCGGGGGATGGGAAAGATAAATTATGCGGTAGTTGATCACTCACTTCAGCGCCATATGCGAAGGGCTGGCTGTTTATGTGTCTTTGCTGCTTGGGCAGACGGAGTAACACTAAATCCCCCAGACTTTCTACTCCCTAATACCCTTACACAACCCACACCGTTCCTGAAAAAAAACGTCGTCTAACCCCTCAAGCTTGAACCCTTCATTAAATTCACCCACCATAAACCCAGCAAACTCCACCACCATGCAACGTTTACCCGCCTTCCTCCCTCTACTTTCGTCCTTACACGCTTACTTGCACCAGAACACTCTCACTTATTTGCCCACCAGTGTGCCATCTATCTCGACCGCAGAATCTCCTCGAAAGCAGAAGGTTCCCTCTCGCTGTCTCCACAAGGGGTGAAGTCTTCCATGTCGATTGCCCAGCCCTCCTACCTCAACCTCCACTCTCATTCCAGTTTCATACTCCCTTGACTCTTCCACAGTTGCTCCTTTACGCCAAACGCCCCTTTATTTCTCGGCATGTCTGTCCTCTCTTCCTTTCCATGTGCTCCCTCGCTTTCATGCGCCGCGTCTTGGGAAACGTTGGGTCTTGCGAAGACGGCGGTGGTCACAGGATAAGAAACCGCAAATTCATACAACATCCAGAAAGACGCCGCAAGGGGGTGTAGTCAGTCACAGGGAAGGGAGTTCCAAAGGAAGCATGGGAGTTCGATTCTTTGTCCATCCATCCATCCTTTTACATTATCCCATTTCTTCATTTCCTTGGTTCTTCCACACTGCTGCGTTGAAAAAATTTGAAACATTCCTCTCAGCTAACTATAAAGTTGCAAATTGTGTAGTGGTAATTAATAATTAATTTGCCTTGTTTGTGGTGAAATTTCAACAGTTCATGACGAACAATCGCGGTGAAATAGTTTGGTAACCTTATTTCCTATGTCCTTTCTATGATACTTTGAACGGAGCATGGGCTCGTATATGATAACGAGGCGATGTAATTGAAATTATTTTTATATATTGAAGACGTCGTGTAGTATATGCATGCACAAAAAGATATTAAAATGAACAAAATTAATTAGTAACATGGTTATTATCTACTACTTTTAATAATGTAAAAAATAATGTTTTCATGTATCTTAAAAGTAAATTAAAGGAGTGTATCGTTGGTATAGCCGGCCGTATCAAGAGAAATGATAAGAATCGAATAAAGAAAGAGATACAAGTTTAGGAGGGGACTTGGTTCACCAAGTAAGTCATGGGTAAATGTGGTGTGTTGTTTCTCTTAGGAAGAGCCATAAGTATTGGAGGGAATTTATGAAGCAATATCTGAAGGCAATTGAAGGAAAAGAGACATGCAAGAATAGGGTAGTATGGAGTAAATTATTAAAGCTCAGTCACAAATGCAGACCTTTCACCAAGACTTAAATGTTTTTGAGAGTGCCTACCCGGAAAAGGAAAAATGTCATGATTGCATGTGCATATGTACGTATGCTATAAATCCCTAGATTCCACGCCGTCGCTCCTCTTCACTAAATCCCTTTCTTTATTTCTTGTTGTATCTCTTTACTTCCTGACCATCTCGCTTTCATGTGCTGCATCTCGGGGAAACCTTGAGCCGTCCGAAGATGGGTACGGTTACGGAAGTCTTAACCACAAATTCGAGAGGGACTCATGGTAGCGCCAAGATGCTCTCGGGTCCCAACCGCAGAGCAGCGTATGCGTCTCTTCATGGGCACAGACAGAGGATGAAAGATTCTTAAGGGGTTCTGTACACACGGTGTATCTCTCCTTATGGCTCTGTAGACAATCCAAATCGCCCTTGAATACCTTGCGAGCTGAAAATTTGCCTTAAAATATTATATCTCTAAAGACCCAGATGTAATAATTAAACTTGGTTATTCCACGTTTATTTTATTAACCCTAAACATCCGATTCCACAACTTAATGTCTTAAAATAAGAACTTGCCTACTCCTAGATTAGTAATAGTGGCGTTCAATCACGCTCCATGCTCTTTCACGCTGATGATCTTTCCGTTTTTTTACAAGAGACAGAGTGGGATAACCGTCAGGAATTTCTGTATTTCTAGTGAGGATGAGCTTACTCGGAAATTTTTTTGCATGCTTACCATTTTTCTATACATATAACCCAACTCCATATTCAATATCATTCTCATTTTCTCGCATTAAAAATTTTACTCAATCGATTAAATCTATAGGTTCAAAAAGTAAAAAAAATGATGTTACTCAAGCATTCCAAAGCAATTCCATCATATTAAATTGAAAATAATGAAACCTGCCAAGATAGTTATTCTCGGTTAGCAATTCCTAGAAATAATTGCGTGAAAATTGTAAAAAAAATTACATATATGAACTTAAAAACCTGGTCAGATGGCATAATACATCTAATTATACCTTTTTTATAATTAAAAAAAATAAATTACATGCACAAGGATGTGTATTTTTACAACACCTAGAAATGTAATGCATCTTACCTTATAATGACAATATTAAGAGACAGAGAGAATCACGTATTAGCATCTTGTTCTGATGCAGCAATCACCATCCTAAATGGGGAATAAAATTGGAAGTAAAGTTCTCACATGCCATTGGGAGTAGATCATTATTTTCAATAAGGGAACAGCCGATATTGAAAGCATGGCTGCCGGTGGATCTCCTCTAGCAGTAAGTTGAGTAAAAGGAGTAAGTCCTCCTTTGCCGAAAGAAAATGATAGATAAATAAGCTCTGAGCGAAGCTGTCGAGTTGGTGCTTCACTCACTCTATATTTACGAGGTGTCTTATATGGGTATAGTATCTAATATAAAACTATGTCAAAGAAAAAATCTAGACCCACAATATTACATGTTATAATCAGCAATAATTCATGACGTGATATTCATAAAGAAAATTGCAATTACAGTGTCTCAGTTTGTCTCTCTTTCCGATAAAATCAATAAACATTCATTAATGGGCAAAACATCATTTGCTGGGTGTAAATAACGACGTTTTAAAAGTTTATATAAGCCACAAATGTTTGTGAAAATTAAAAATTATCTTTGTGAAGGCAACACGTAATCCACAATGATTTTTCCAGGGAGGACCATGGTTTCATTGCAGATTTCGGTAGTAACATAGAAATTTGATGGTCAGCTGAGAAACCTTACTCTTAAAAATATTTTTGGATTTTGATTTTTCATCGCTCGTTACAATCTGATTCAAAGAGCCATGAACAAATAGGGGCTCATATACACTGGAAATATAAATAAAAATGCATCTCCTGCTTAAAATTGCGTAACATTTTCTTATCAAAATTTCAAATCCTGAGTGTAGTTGCCCCAAATATTCATATTAATTAAGTGTTATAAATATTTCGTCGTTTAAAAAAGGCCTTAATAATTCATTAAGAAAACCAAATAGAATGTATACGTACTTCCGTTCAAGAAATTTTCTGGCATTAAGAAATAGCTGCTAACACCAAATAATTAATTAGTAATTTTAAATATTAAATATTTTTGTTAGGAGCTTCTATTGAGTGCTATCTTTGTATGCCTAAAGAAGATATTCAGGCAAAATCATTGCACCTAGTCTTATTTATATTTTATGTAAATATTTTGTTGAGTTCAGCAAAAAACATTGTACAAACCATGATTAGAGCAAACGTCTGTAATTTCAATACTCGTATGAGTTCGATGTGACGAATTTTACTAAATAACTTCATCTATAAACTGGAAATATGCACAGCAATGGTTTTGCTAAACGGTTTAGTAGGATTATAATATAGTACACAGTTTCAAAATTGTAGGCCTTAGCGTCAATTCGTATGTTGAGTTACTGAATTAGCCATATTAAATTTACTGTTTTATAGAGCTTAAAATTCTGTTAGGGTCAACTATACAGAAATCTGCCACATGGTATTTTGATGAGAATTGTAAAAGTACCGTTGAAAAACATTTACAATAAAGATTGTAAAATTTACAATAGTGATAATTGTAAATGTTGTCAAAATGTACTTTTACCATGCACTTCAAAATACCATGTGGCCAATAACTGTACGGTTTACCCTACCTATTTTTTATGTAAGACAAAAGTCCAATCTGGACAGCTACGAAAAACATACAAGTCAGGGAAAGAAAGCCAAACAATGAATAGCACAACAGCCTCTCAAAATTCCTCCGCAGGGTTTTATATCAGAAAATAAGCCGGAATTTAATTTTTCCATGGAATATTCCATTGAAATTCTGCGAGAAGGTGCTTTATTCCTGTAGGCTATTGTCACAGAATCGGGATAACGAGGCGCGCGATGAAAAATAAAAGGACACTTTTTATACTCCGTTCGTACACCCGTGGGGGGAAGACAAGAGGGCGAGTGCAAACTGGATCCCCAGTCACGGAGCAGCTAAGTTTGTACATACTTTCACGTCCGTACATTCATGGGCAAAGCATACCCCTCAAAGCCAGAAAACCATCCCCCACCTCCCCCAATCAGAATCACAACAAACAGAATTCGCCATTCAACGCTCATTTCCGACAAGCATCCTGTTTTTCCCCGATCCAGCCCATATCCCTTTCGCGAGAATGGCCTGGTTCTCTTCCTCCAGCTCTCCCCCAACCATACTCTTTCAATCTTCCCTCCCTTCATCCCTTCCTCCCCCCAAAGGACCCCAGACCACGCCGCCACTACGCCCCCACTGGGGAACAGAATAACTATCGCGCCATAACTTTGGGACAAACCTCTGAGCGTCAAGCTGAAAAGAGCGCACGGTAACGCCGGGCAAAGAAAAACCAAGCAACACTCGGGCATTCATGAATCAGGAGAAATCCAATAGAAAGTTCAACTTGTGTGGATAGGGGGCGACGTGGGGGGGGGGGGGAGGAAAATGTTAGCTCCCGTTAAAGGCATACACAGAGCGAGAGAGAAGAGTAGGAAAAAAATCTAAAACTGAGCGAAACAATTCATGAATATTCATTAATTACATTTACTGCCCTTTCCTCTCTGTATTCTCCTCTCTTCTCCTACTCTTCTACTTTTCTATCTACCTCCTTTCTCATCCTCCTCAATCCACCCTTATTTTATACTCTCTAACTGTCTCTCTCGCAAACTACCTTCCTTCTCCTCCTCGCAATTAGTTCCTCATTATTATTCATTCATATAACGTGGGCGTATTCCTTTGGGAGACTTAAAATTGTTTTGTGAGCGCTGTATTTGCTATTCTTCAGCATCCAGTGTGGTATGGAGTGAAAATCCAATACGGAAACTCTTCCCAAATTGATCAAAAAGTTCTACTAGCGTATGGGCGACATGAGATTGAAAGTTAATTACGGTACTGATGAAAAATTTGAAAGCAATTTTGCTGGGAAAATGGTTTTGCCATTATAGAGCACTGCACCTGAAATTTTAGCACCGGAAGGAAAAACTGTAATCCTATTTAACGTTCTAATTGCACTTTTATTGATTTATAATGCTTTCCGATCATTTTAAGGGCAGAATCACGTCAGGTAATGAGTTTTTAGCAAACACTTTTCTTAACTCAGTCTGAAAAACCTAGGTGAAAACTACTGCAAAAAATATGACAAAAATGACAAATAAATATTTAAATAAAATATTACGCATCGTATTCACAAAACTTTTTCTTTTCATGGCCTTTCGATGTTCGTTTTTTTAGTGGGACCAAAATCAATAAAGCAGTAATTTTAGTTCCAGTGGGAAACAGCGCACGGAAAAAAATATGAATGAATGAGATGGCAACGCAGGGTTATTGAAACGAAATTTAAATAACTTAAAACTCCCACAAGCTCATAAGTCAATATTGTTGACATTCTATGAAATATAGGGGGTAATCAATCATTGCAACCGTTTATTTTGCTGGATCACGAACTCTGCAGGGGCATTTGAATCCAAATAAATTGTATGGGTAATCTGAATAAATTTCTTTTCATAATGAAGCTTCAAAAGCAAACCAGATAATAGTACAATCGCAAACGAAACATTTAATAACCAATAACTCATTTACAGAAAAGGAATAACATCTTTAAACAAAATTCAAATTTTAATAAAGATGTCCGTATTGAGGGTAAATTTTAACTCTTGGAAGTTAGACCAATTTCAATTTTAATAAAAAAGTCCGTATTGAGGGTAAATTTTAACTCTTGGAAGTTCGACAGGTATTAATATAATAAAAGAATTGTTATTTTTCTTATTTTAAACAAGAAGTCAACAGAAATTTAAATGATTAATAAAAATTTGTGGAATATAATATAATCGTGTCTATACATTAGATAAAAAATTATTTCGCATTTCTTACTGAGTAACTGCATATATATTTTTCGATATGCACATGCAGCACATGCATTCATAAATATGCAATGGAGAATATAGAAGTAAAATTTTCAAACAAGCCTTAGTAAATGCTAATTATGAGATAAATAATAAGAAAAGCGTGGTTGTATCAAAAGATACCTCAATATCATGATCTCAAGATTGTCTTTTCTGAATTGCGAGTAGTATACACGAAGAGATATGACTAGGTGATGGCCTCCCAGAATTGGAATTTTATTCAAACTTAAACAATTCTGGAGATCAACAAACTTATTTGGTAAAGCCCTTACACCAGGATACCAGACCAAACTTATTTAATTACAATAATGAAGAAATGAAGGAAAGTAGAGGATGAATATGCTGGTGAAAAGGTTATTTGGGCCACAAACGTTATGAATACACCACAGTTGAACATGTATCCTCTGAGCCCACTGCATCATTATTTACTGAAGATTCAGTTTATCAAGACAGTGATTAGGAAAAAACGAGTGCAAATATCTATTTAAAGTGGATGGCAGGTAAACCCAGGGTAACTGTAAGAATTGATGTTTATACCAACTTCGTGTTGACTTTTTTCCGCAATTTAACTCGATACTTTTGGTTAATAGTAACACCACTACTTATTAAGAATGTCGTTTCCTTTGCTATATTGTTCACTGGAGTGAAGATAATTTAGTTCACCTGAATCCCCCTGAGACATTCACCTTAAGCTAAGATGGTTTGGGTTGTGTATCTTACTAACACACCTGACAGGTGACGATTTATTCTTTACAAATTTCATCCTTTTCGTGAACAACTTTTAGTTCATCATTGGTCGTTCCATCCTAAGACTGGTTAACTGTAACCCTCCGTCTTCCCTATCTAATGTTTGTCCCCTTACTCCCTGATAGTTCTTCTTATGTACTTATTTTTTGTGTAGGTATGTATTTATAACTTCACCATCCTCTTGAGACTTTTCCCGCTATCTTCCTTACAACTGTATTCTCCCTGAACCAATTAGGCCTCAGGGTTTGCTAAATCTATCTTGTTCTTCTATACTTAATTGCGTTTTAACCGTGCATTTGATATTCAGCATTCTCCTCCAACTTCAGCGTTTAGTTACTCAATAAAAAATGTCTCAGCCAACCTCTGTTTTCAGTGCGGTACATTTTGTAAAATGCTCATCCTTCTTTCAAAATATTCCGTCGATGAAAATATTTGAAAATTTTCGCGAGGATACTAAAAACAAGACCACAATCTCAAAAAATCAATCCAGGGTTACCACCACGGGGATGGCCCTTAGTGAGGCCGTTTCAAGAGCAGCACAATGGGGTTTCTGGGGTTTGATGCGGAGGAAGCATCGTCTCTCGCCGGAGGAAGTGCAGCGAAAGAGGTCGAACACACAAGACCCGGCAGAGAGAAGGAGCAGCATGGCATCATCCCGCACCGTTCTCTCATAGGAAGGCATCCATTTGGAGCCGCTCAAGGGCTCGGATATCCGGGACACCGTAAGGAGGGACGGGGGTGGCACTAATGATGCCCATTCACGGGGTTCCGTCCCCTGTCGTGAAACTTGAAAAAAAAAAAACGAGATATATGCCTATGCCCCGAGATGAGTTACACTGACAATAATGGACCGACCGATACTTTGGATAACCTTTAAGATATTTGATGAAAAATATAATCGGAGCGCGAAAATCCAATAGCTTTCCAAAACATTACAAACTTACGACGAAGTAACGATTAATTTTAAGGGATAAGTAAGATTTGATGAAGGAAACAATTATGGTAAATCCTAATGTCACCATATTAATTCACTATTTAAACCTATGTGGACCAATAAATGTATAATAATGAATGTAAATAGAATTTTTTAATATCAAGCTGCGGATATTTAAGAGCAAACAGCCAACGAAAAAAACCTTCCCGAATATCATGTGACGAAACATGCAATATTGCAACGATGTGTTTTAGATGCCAACACTCTTCCAGGTTAACTTTCGAAGGAATTTAAAAGCTGTCCCCTATTTTAAATTCTACTTTCATTGCACGTTTTTAGCATTAAGACATCTTAAATAGTCATAATACGCAGTCAACGCTGATGAAAGACTCCAACGGGAATATATCTAAAGGAAAAAAGGAAATCTTCCCTATCATATAATGCCTATAAGGAGGTAATATAAGCATGCTTAACGTCGTTTCGGAAAGGTAGATATATTAAAACAGAATCTCCAGATCTCCATCAAATTCAGAATTAGATATTATGAGCTAAATGAAAATATTCAACTGTGATCAAATTCAAGAGACACTTTTCCAATGCAACCTTAGATCGACTGGTCCGAATGTGCAACTTCAGGACGAATACAAAGTTATTTCGGGTTAAATAATCGACTGAAATTAATAAAACCAATCAATGAAAATTCTCTTCTCGGCTTTCTCAGCTGTTCCAGTTTTTAACACTGTCAACTTTTTTATGTGTGTGCCGGTCACCATCTTCAGATGTCGTCTCTCCTTCGTTTCACCCTTAATGGGACAAATGTACTTTACAGTTGGAAAACGTTTATCGTTTCATAGAATAATTGGGAGATATGAGTCTGGATGGGAAACGTTTCTACAAAAAATTGCAACCTGATTTCACCATGAGACACTGGGTTTTTTATCAGAGTAGAATTAACAGTCATTGAAGTGATTGCGCTTAGCATTCTCGCTATTTCCAGAAGTAAACTCTGTGTTTAGTTCTTCCTTTCTAAAAACATATCCTTGCTTACTTCTTTTGTGCTGGACCATAATTGTTGTCATATATTGATGGCTTTACTCTATATGTTTTATTTGGCGAATATTATTTTCACTTCATGCATTTAACCAATTTTCTCTGACAATCCCTTTCCTAATGCCTTCACTTCACACTTGCACAAACAAAACCTTTTTTTGCGTTTCTCGTTATAATGAACTACTTCTTGTAGGCAAAACTTGATGGAACATAATTTCAGACTTTTAAACACTTTTGATTCGTATCCCCATAACGTATTTGTCTCCATCTGAACTCCACTTTAAGCAACGACAGTGTAAATGAATGTATTTTATGACTATTAACTTCAAATTAATTGCATAAAAGTCACGTAACATATGAAAAACTTGCTCCTCAAGATAAGAGCTAGGTTTTAGGGCCACTTCCACGAGAATTTATAATTTCTTTGGGGCATTTAAATATCCTTTATCCTCCTCTACCTTTGCTCAGCATTGGAAAGAGTACGTACCTACAAAGAGTATCAACCGATAGATATCATAATATTATTTTTGTCCAAAGAACCGCAGGAAAAGGAAATTTATCCTGCGGTATTATATTTTTCCATTTTATCTCCACTTCAGGTAATGGCACTGTCATTGTATAAATTCAATTGCCATGATTATTAATCAAAGAACATTAAATGCGAGTAATAAACGCAAATCTCCCTTCAACAGAGGAGAAAGTGATTCCATGGGCTATTGCTGTGAAGATTCTTCAATTGTATGAGGCATTTAAATATCACCCAAACTCCTCTTCCCTTTGTTGGAGGGCAATGTAAAACGAACCAACAAATGGATGTCAAACTTTTGTTTTATTTTTCGAAGGAAAAGGGGAAAAGCGTAAGAAGGGATGAAGAGGACACGTATTGCACTATAGCAGAAGCTGAAGAGAAGAAGTATATACTGGCAGTACCAAACGGGATATAGAAAGAGCGGCATTGAAAATCGTCACAAGATTCAACTTGAAATCAAGAGAGCAGAGAGGATGAGGGAAGCGTATCTTCGAGTGAATCTACTGAGGAGGGAGGAAAATGGTCACCAGAGACTGAGGAGGATGAGGGTATAGTACGGGGCAATGGAAGCACACAATGAGAAGGGTTGTGATTCGAGGAAGTTGAACATGGAGAGGGATCATATGGGATAAAACTGGGACGACAAAAAGGAAGAAAAATAGATGGAACACAGTTGGAAAAAGCATGAGGGGTGGCTGCTGCTGGAAGGAGTTTAAGGGACTTGGAAGTGAAGACCGCCTACCCTGCACGACTCCACAGTCCACTTCCCGTCAGGGTCAATTCTATTTCCGACCCTCATCCTCTCTCCCCTTTTCCCCGTCTTTATCCCCTTCCCTTCCCCCTTCCCCTCTTTCATCTTCCCCCCTTTTCGGCCCCCACAGATATCAGTTTATACATATATATATATACAGATATTTTTTCCTTTCAGGAAGAAGCCCACGTCTTTGAAATTTTCTTTCCATAACTTTCCTTTTCTGTTGCTTCCCCTGGAGTCACAGACTCAATCCAAAAACCTTTTCCTTCTTATTTCCCCTCTTTCTTTCTCTCTCTCTACCCCCTAAGATAAACAGTCAAGCGTCTTAAAGCCGTAGTAACTTGAAGCACTGCAACGAAATGTCCCCGGTCTAGCTGAGTAAAAATATATCTCATTCTTACATAGCCATGTGCTTATCTCAAGAAATAAATGAATTTGTATTGAAAATTGGAAACAAATGGTGTATTCCTTAATTAAATATGTCATATATTTCCATAGATACAATGAATTGGACGTTTCATTTTCATTGCATGGAGAAAAAAAATATTTTTACTATACCGGAGAATCTTATCGAATTAAAATGCTACTTCCATGGATAGAAGAATTATCCTGGGAGTAAAATAAAAAATTATCCTCAGAACTGTATTAACCACCATTTTTCGTTTCATTTTCGTACAACTATGTACCTAAGGTATGACCTCATCGTCTAAAAAATGGATAGTTAACTATTTCTCCGAAACAGCATACAGTATTCAGTCTAAATTGCCCCTTTTTACTGGTCTTATTTCAACATTCTTCGTGAGTTTAATCGCAAATATATTTAACAACTTTTAAACCTCTTTCCGTCGTTCAATCTTTCCCAAATTTTATATACATGTTTAATTTTGGTGACAATATCTTGGTAATTTTTTTAGAATTTTTCACGTTGTCTGATTTAATTTAATTAAATATTTTTTATTTAAGTGCATTTAGAAAACAAAAGAATATTTCAATGACTGTTAAATTAATAAAAGTGTGAAGTCTAAAAATTAGAAAATGAAAATATATTAAAAACACTTGTTAAAATCATTTGCATTTGCAAAACTTGTGCATTTTGAGAAAAGACAAGTTTTTTTAGTGTTTTTATATATATTTTTATTCCATATACTATTAACCCTGAATGTAGCAAGCTTTGCTAATTTGCTCAACGAACTATATATTACATAAGGCACTTATAACTGGATATGTTTTCTGTTGGGAATATATATATATATATATATATATATATATATATATATATATATATATATATATATATATATATATATATGTTGACGTGAAAATTCGTGAATACGCCCATATTTGGGTGACAAGAGCATTCGAAAAGCCCGGGCTAAACCTAGCCCATTGAATTAAAAGCCCAATAGCCACCTCTCTCTCCCCACCACTATCCATTCGCACTTACCCCCCCCTTTCCTTCCTCTCTGCCCTTTCCTTCCCAAGGGAACAGAGCGGACTCATCATTCCTCTACCGCTGACGATGGCGTCCTGACGCCGAAACGTACAAGTTTTCTTTTGTGAGTGTCCTTGTTGCGTGTTTCTGTGTTTTTAGTGTATCACTGTTTTATTTATGCATGTGCATCGTCGCCGAGAGCGATTTTCTACCAAGACATTATATATATATATATATATATATATATATATATATATATATATATATATATATATATATGTATACATATATATAACTCATATAATTTTTAAAGCAAATATGAAACGCAAAATACAACTAAGTTGTGAACATTTCACTACTCCTCTTTGTGTGTTCACCGTCTTGTATGAAAATATAAGATGGTGAATACAGAAAAAACATTTCATTAAACAAAACAATTAACTCAAAATATATGCTTTAGGTCGAATTTTTGTAGAAAATGCCAACTAAATAAACCATCAATACTATACGAACCTTAAACAATGCAAATATTGATGCATGATCAATTTATTTGGAATAAATGAATGATTTTGCATCTGGTGAACATACTAAAAATGTGTATATTCCCCGGCATATTTCAAGGCTCCAACCGTTAGATGTCTTTAAGGAGAGATTGCCAAAAATTCAGCAACAAATCCGCAAAAGTAAACTCGTCAAAAGGTGGAAGAGTTATTTCAATGGATGGTTGATGGTCTACATTTATACACTATCCTTCATGTAACCACAAAGTTGTATGGCAGAGGGGTAAGACGCGACTCATGAATAATAAAGGCAATAGAAAAAATTAATAAGAAAATGACAAGACCGAAGAGTGTTCACAGGAGAAATGTTATTGCATGAAAGGGATATGTGTGTCTTGCTCTGCTCATGTCGTAGTTCCTAATGGGGAAATAAAGGAATGATATTTTGTATCTTACAGCGCTAATAAAAACTCTAACATCATGCCAAGAGTGAGATAAACTTACAAAACCGTGGTGGGAAAAACGTGGTGAAATCAATGTCGTGAATGAATGAGACTTGCAGAGCACTTCCATAAGTTGTGCAAACAATATTGTCCAGTTTTTCCAGCTCCATTGGAGGTGATTTGAGGCAAACGGCGTTAATGCTTGGCTCATGACGGTAGGAGAGTCGCGAGCTGAAAAGCTAAATAATATAGGTACGATAATTAGTCGTGTCCAAGGAGAAAGCGGCCCCATTCCGTCCGAATTACACATCACCGAGCTGAATTATTACGGCCAAAAAGTAGTCATCTCTCCCTTATTATTTCATGAAAAAGAAAACAACAGACTGACAAAAAGCACAAACAAGAAGATGGACAAGAGAGCAACCGGCGAAGCTGCGGAGCGTGTGGATATCAATTTTAAAGACCCCGGGTCACTTCTTCCTCTCCACTCCAACGGGCACGATTTTAAGTTTTGCAGTCGGATAAATGGCAAACCCTCTTCCTTTTGCATGTTAAGGGGTGGCGGGAAACTTAGATCGACGGAGGCAAAGCAAGAGAGGGGAGAGGAGCGCTTTGAGCCTCCGCATCTAGATGCCGCTGCTCCCTTTGTGCGCAATTTACCACTTCCTCCGTGCAAATTTCTTGAGCGACGGACCACTTTTCATGGCCGGGAAGAGCTCATGCGCGGTGAGGGGGGGGAGGGGCAGAGGAGGGCGGGTACGAGAAAGAAAAGGTGACGCTCCTTTTTTCGCGGCTTTAATGGAAGGACGGAGGATAGAGGAAGGACGAGGAGAGAGAGGGTGGAAGGAAAGGAGGCTCTCTCGAGTTGATGGAGTGTATAAAATGCGTACCCTTGCAGAAGACTTCAGAGGAGAGTCAAGGGAACAAGAAAAAGAGATAGGAAAAAAGAAAAGGTTGGTAGGGTGGGGTAGAGGGGAGCTTTCTGGGGACGATTTACATCGTGAAGGGCGGGTTGGGTAGGGGTGGGGTTATGAGGAGGTCAGAGGCGGAGTAACTGGCGGCTAGTGTACGGATGAAAAGGATCCTCTATGAAAAAGGAACCGCATACCTAAGCGCACTCGAAAAGCGTTGCCAAAAACGATTGCTGCAGCTTTCAGCTTTTTCCAAGGTGATTTAATCGGGCACTACTTTACAAGAAATAGCAGTTTGGCGCTAAAAAGTGTACTGAAATCTGGAATAGCACCTTTAATGAATTATTTTGAGAATTGACGTTTACCGTGGATGTGATATCTAATGATCAAACACTGTAAAATGGTTATTAGAAAATTTCAAATATATGTATCCATTATGATGTGTGCCATTGTAACGGTCAATTTTCCGAATTGATAACTGTTCAATGGGAATTACTAATAGGTACCTACCTACTATAGGATTGGATTAGCACTGCTTGTTCTGAGAATAAAATTTCCGTCAATCTTCTTATGCATATAGTGATTTATTTCCAAATTGGTTCAAACACACAGACTGTGGACAATATATGGTACTGGAAGTATTAAATTCTTGAAACTGAAGTTAAGTTTTTTAGTATAATAAGTGCTTTTTTTAATTGAAGCCAATCGTGGGTATGACACCTATTGGCAAAGCATTCTAAATAAACGATGAAAAATGCCACAAAAATTTGTTTTCTTTACAACTTGTGATGTTATTTCAGCCAATTATTTATCCACATTAGTAACATAATATTAATCTACTGTGGCTTTGAAGGAGGACTACATATTCTCAGAATAAAATATAGCACTACATTTTTAAGAATACTCAATTATAGTACTACACAAGATTAGGGAAGTTTCTATGCCAATAGCATGGAAGAGAGAGCATGATAAAAAGACTTGAGTTAATATTAAGAGCCCATTAGGAGAGGCTCATGTTTTGTAGAACGCAACTGGTGACAAAAGAAATGCCGGTTACCAGAACGTGGTTTGTCTAAACTTGTAGCATTAGAATGGGCGAACGAGGATGTGGAACCTGAGACTATAGCCAAAGGACGACAGTAAAATAATTGAGGAATAGATGTATTCAGGAAACAAGTTTAATGAACAGAGTTTATATAGAACAAGCAAGATAAAACTCTAAGTGAGAAAGTTTTGGACGCCATCCTCAACAAATGCATGTTTTTTGTCATCTTAGACAAAAAATATTTTTTTAATCAGTGAAATTTTGCAATGTATTTATTCCAGATCAGTCGTCGTAAAATTCACTAGTTAATTATTACGTTGGAAATAAGCTAAACGCAATCAATTATGTACGTTTAAAACCATAAAGTGAACGAAACTAAAGGAGACAATGGGAACCGGAGTTACTATTGCCTGGCAAAATGAGTTTATGTCGTTTGTTTCTTATTATGTGTTCAGGTTTTTGAAACTTGGAAATGGGTTTCCAAGCTCCAAAAACCTGAACACACAATATGTCAAAAAAACAATTAAATTAATCAACCCAGTCATATTATATTTATATTCAGAGAATTTATTATTGACAAGAATACAAGGTGAAAACGTAAAAACTGCATCATTCCCATGAGAACTATTTGCTTAGGAAAATGTGAAGAATGCTGATTCATCAAAATATATCAGCACATTGAATAATGAATAGTTTTATTTTTCTCCGAAACGTTTTTATGAGTTTTTTTCCGAGTCATCGAAGGGCTATAAAAACCATGATTATCCGAAAAAAGGTATCGCATAAGATACTAATCAGGAAAGATGTGGGATGGTCAATTACCCTCAGGTTTCTCGAAGACGTCACAGTGATTTCGCCCTCGGAGTTCTCAACACTAAGTACATGACCATTTGGTTGCTATTGAAGGTGACCTCAGAAATTCATTTCGCCACTGTAACAGCTAGCTAGGCTTTTTGGGAGAAATTCGCTAGGGGATCGAGAAAGGGTGGAGAGAAACCCGGCGATGTCTTTAGCCGAATTTCAAAAACATGCTCTGAATGGACTACAGTTAAACGTTCCGTCCAAAAGATGAAGTTCCGCTCTTAGAATCATCTAGAAGAAGTGGAGGATCGGGATTCTTGTTAAAACATTTCTAACAGCACTTGGATTGGAACCAGTCCCATTCGTGATGGGAAGCAAATGTCGTGGCCACCACACCAATTCAAAGCCAAATAGTTACTGCATATGGTCGTAGGAAAAGGGGAATAGGGTTTCCTACGAGTGTTACTTTATCAGTGAAATCTAAAACCCATGTCAAAATGTATTCAATGTACTGTAAATTGCACTGTAGAAATCAGCAGGAATATTTCAACCTTTTAGTCCCGCAAGAAACGCATTACAGGGACGTTTTTAGATGCCGTGCTGAGGAAGGTGAAAATATTTCTTTATAATGTAAAAATTGTTGATATATTGAAGAGAAAACCGTAAAAATTTCACTTAAAATATTGCTCATCTACAGGTTTTCAAATACTTAGTATATTTACTGTTTATTGCCCACGAGTTACAATTCACTACTCTAATCTCGTAAAATTTAAATGCTTCACATGATTTTAGGACCTCCATCAACACGTATCTAATTTTGGAATATTAATAAATTAGGGGCAACGGCCTGCCACGATGGAAACACCGGTACCCAATCAGTCACCGAAGTTAAGCAACGTTGAGCTCGGATCGAATTTGGAGGGGTGATCCTCCAATTCGTTCGAGTGCTGTTGCTCCTGTCTTCACGTGGCCGACAGTATTTGCGAAATAACCTTAGCCGTCGAAGCACATTAAACAAAAACACTACTACTATTAGTAAGTTAGTCTTTTTGACAGTCCCATATAACCTTTTAAAGTCATTTCCCTTAAATTCTAGTGAAATTAGTTCCCTTTTGCGCATGTAAGTAAATCCTTGCGGCTCTGTATTCCATCACGTATAGTGATGTCATCAATCATGAAAACCGGTTTTTTAGACGTAGAATTTTTGGAAAATTCTGCCAACTTTTTGTTGGCTACAAAAAGTTTGCGCATTTAAATCTATGCGTAACTGAGTAATTTTAAGCAAAATGCTAATATACAGCTCTTATTTACAGCAAATTAATAACTGGCTTGCAATTCTAATGCATTTAATTCAATAGCCACCGAAAGTTCACACTAGTCTTCACCTTTAACACAAATCCCTGTTCTTGAACAAAAACCCTTTTCGTTGTTTAAGTTCAGTTAATTCACAGTGTGTGTGAAGTCTATGTGTGTCTAATAGTCTGTGTGCACTTGTAAATGAATTCATCTCAATGGTAAACGTTTAAATTACAACCTAAATAATTTAAAATTATTTCCAAGTAAGGTAAATTAGCTTAAATCGCTCAGCATGTAGAATTGCCTGTTGCTTGTCAGTGGTTAAGGATTTATGTCTAACTTCTATAAAATTAAATAAAAACCTAAACCGTAAAAATGCCTTACAAGGTCTTTTAATTCAGCCGAGAGAAAATTAAATGATCGATAGAGTTTATTTCCCAAAAAACTCCTAAAAATTCCCCCCGAAGCCTTTGCTTAATTTTTTTAAGAATGCAAAGGCTATAGAGCCTAATATTATTAGCGAGGTAATTTTCTGTGCTGTGAATGTGGAAATAATAGGCTTGATGCAAGTTTCAACAGGGTATGAACTCTCGGCAAAAATGAGAAAAGTTGGCCGAATACAGAGAAATAATGAAAAAAGTTTTACGTACTTCGTAAAAAACCTTCACGTGCTACATAATCAGTGTTTCTGGTGCCTATTATGAAAGCAATACTATGCCCTTCTTGCAGGATAGTGAGAAGGGTAGTTATCTTTCCTTAAAATAAATCCTATCCTTCAAGCAATTTTAATATCCCATATTATCTTCAATGATAAATAGAAACTAATAAACTGATGGTTTCTTCACCTAAAAATGGCATCACGCGACGAAGAAACATTGCCATACATAAGGAGCGTGGATTAAGAAGCAATTTATGGGAATTAAAAATCTACCACTTTACTACTACTACTTAACAACAATGCCTGAATTTTGGATTGCATAAGTCACTTTGCCAAAGATAGAAGGTATTTCTTATTCGGAAAAACTATTTTAAGTTCTTACTCCTGAATCCGAGACACAGTTTAATGAGTGTGATTGTATGTTACTCTATTAAAATTATTGCATGACCCAAATAGCAGTTTTTATTATTAAATTATTAAATCCACCAGATAAACCCAGGAGCGAGTATAAAGAATGTGTTAAATATAAAGCCATAATTTAAAAAATAAAATAGATGTGGTGACTAAAATATAAATACGAATTTAATAAGATGTAAAACAAGTGTGGAAAATTATGTAGTGCATGCATAATAAATTACGATTTAAAACGAGTACCGTTTTGTTCACCTATCACAATTTAAATGACATTTACAAGTACAACATTTATACATGCTCGAATGATCCTACTCACTACGACAATAGTTATGCATATATAACAATGTAGTCTACCTACTTCTTTGAAATTATTTACCAAAGATAATAAACAAAATGGCGGACCCTCATTTTTTGTCTTTTTTTAAATTTATGTAGAGAAATAGTTATCTGCATCGCCGATCATCGTGAAGTAACTTTTAACGGAGACAGCATGCATACCACACAGGATTATTGTCTCTTCGAGGCCATCAACCCACAGCTGGTGTCGCACGGCTGCAACTCCCCAACCCCCTGCACTGCGGGGGTGGGGGAGTTGCAGCCGTAATAAGTATTTCTCTACATAAATTAAAAAAATGAGGGTCTTCCATTATGTTTAATATATGTGGTAAATAATGACAAAAAAGTAAGTAGACTACATTAAAACAAAGATGGATAACGGTTTCCTCTAACTGCATCACTTTTTATTCCAATTCTTTACCCATAAAGGCATAGTATGGGCTTAATTTCTAAGATTTCTTAAGGAAATTGAGTGTAGACCATTTTTGCAAAATTTGTGCTACTTTAACCTCTTGCAAATTGTTAATTGTAGAGTACTAAGTAAAGTTTTTTGCATAATCGTATGATCAGGTTTTTTGGGAATATTTATGCAAAATTTCAGCTTCCTGGCATGAAAAAAATCACTTTTTGAATTTTGGCCAGCTTTTTTCGATTTCAGCCCACTGTGTGAGGGCTCGTCGTCATCGTTCGGGGGCTTCGCGTTGTGTGTTCAAAAAAAGTTAACTTTGGCACCATGTTGCCAGCAAACTATAAGTGATAGAGAGTAAGGATAAACATAAACTTGTATGCCTCGATGAGATAAAAATACACCCAACATACTTAGTTTAGAAGCTACAGTGGAAAAACAGAAATTCCATGATTTCGGGATGCTTCCTCCGATGAATTCTTTCAAGGAAGGTCCGTGAAGAATTTCAGGCTCATAGCTTGTCTGGAAGTGGTTGGGAATTTGTATACGTGAGTGAGTGAGTCACACAGTATTAGGGAACACGAATGGCCAGCGAGAGCAGCGCTCGTTACGATTTTGTATCAATCACGACTTTCCGGAGAGATCATTGATGGTAGGAAACTTGAACAGATCACCAGCTGGAACATCAATCAATCATTACCTTACACTTACGATCGAATCACAAGTGGGAGTGATAGGCGTGACCAAGATCTCTCAAAAGACCAACTTTGCCCATCACTACTATTTAGCCTGTTAAACTGGATATTTGCCACACGAGGCAGTAAATACAACACAGTATGAATGTAAACAAACCCGACAGCAATTGTGGAGTAAGTGCGATTACGTCTCAGCAGATTCAATATGACCGCGGTCCGTTTGTGCGCAAGGTTCGACATATGATTTGAAATTGCTTATTATTAGAAAATTAGGAAAGTTATGACTGTAAAATTTTGGATTTATGGTTTTTATGCATCCAAGCAAAAGTTAACGTAGTTTTCAAAAATTGTGAATATACTCTGTAATATTGAATAATTCTCGCCTCTTAGCCAGCACACGTAGATCATTCTCATTTGACATTCTCGCCTTCCACTGTATCTCAAGGATTCTACGACATATATACATTTCGAAAGTTTCTAATTGTTACTAGTATTAGCTTTCAATGACCAATCTTCTACGCCATGAAGAATTGTTGAACTTTTTACGAACCTTAGACTTAGGTCCAAGTCAAAATCCGAACATGTAAACACTCTTCTCCATTTAAAGAATGTCGCAATAATGAACACTAATGAATATTAACACTTCGAGTCAAATGCTTAGTGAGACAACGCAGATAAAGACTATTCTACCACTTAGTTGTTTGAATCACATGAAGATATTCATATCTGCTGAAAAGACGGCGATGAAATACATGGAAATGTCCATGCGAAAAATTCAGCCAGGACTGGGAATCGAACAACGGATCTTTGGAGCTTTATTTTCTCGTGGCAATTTCTACCTGTTTTAACAACAAATTAATAATATTTATTTGCTTTGTTCTGTTAATTGTTTTTACTAATCTTCTACGTAGTACTGACGCATTAGTACGTCTGAGCGTACGAGCACACATTATTTCAATAAAATGATACCAATATTAAAATTCAATTAAATCATATTAAAGATTTATGAAGTTTCACGTACACGTTGATGAAATCCTAACAGTAATTTGCCGGTTTTTGCAGATGTGTTTTTGGTATGGTTTCATTAAATTTTGTAATATTTAATGTAGAATATATTAATTAAAAATCAGTAAGTGCATCACCCTTGAGTTGCATTGATGGATATTATGTACTTATATTAGGAATGATATGCGAAAACGGATTAATTCACTAAGGCTTAACTTGTATTCCCCTAATGTTGCATCATAATATATAAGTAGTTTTTATACTGCCTTAATTCGTGCTTTAAATGTTTTGTAATTACATATAAAATGTATGTATTACATTTAATCCATCATAAAAATATACTTTCCAATTACTTCATTTCTTTAAAATGCATTACCTTAACGTGTACAGTATTTCCCGCAATTCCGGCAATAAAATCCGAATATACATATGAATGAATAGGGGATATTTTCAAATGCTTTACAGCAAATAGTTAAAAAATCAAGTATAAAGAAATACTGACTCTTTTTAGGATGTAGTTTTGTGCTGATGATGTATGTTATTAGATTTAGGCTTTGTTACTCTTGGATGTAAACGTTCACTTAACAATGCGGAAGTGAGAATGAATCTGTGGAGAAGAATCCAAAATGACGGTGGAGAATGTATATCTTTTGGTGATGAAAATATAAAACATACGGTAGGAAGACGTTTGCAAGAGGCTGAGAGAGAAAAGGTTACGCTTTCGAGGTCATGTATAAAAACACCAGGTCGAGTTTTCTCGTTGAAAATTAATACACTCGTTTCCTGTTTTCACAAAGATGCAGAAACGATCCTCTGGGGGATAAATCCTCCACCGCTTCGACAGAACCACGTTAATACTGTTTTCACTTGATGCAAGGGAACAAGCGAAGTTGTAAATTAAATTATATGGCAAACAATGGTTTTCACTTCCCTGAGTGAAACTCTGAATGTTCTCACAATTGAAATCCAACACGTGCGGAACACCAAAGTGTATTTTAGTTCCTACATAGTATCAAGTAAAAAACACATAATAATATGAAGAATAATAAAATGAAAATAGTTCCAGATGGGAATGATTCACTTTATGCGTATTTGAGTGAGATTTAAATTCCGGGGATGTAGCGTAAAACAGGAACAATGGAAGAAAATAACTTTTCAACTGAAACTTTTACTTTATGTATCTGGGAAAATGTAAGTAGATGCTCGTGTTTTACATTGAATACTTTCATTATGTTATTAGTTAAAGGTAATTTGTACCTAAATGTGAATTATTCTGTCAATTATCAAGTGTTTGATGTTCATTATTTTCACTGAAAGTTTCAAGCAAAAGAAATTTTGTAAAAAGATTAAAGTGCTACACTCCAAATAAGGCGATGTTAATATCTCTAAAAAGTAACTAGGAACAATTAATAGCATTTCTTGGTGAGAAATAAACCTAGTGGCATGAGATCATAACAGGATGTGGGATTTGAATTACTCTGTGGGCTATATTTAAATAATTAAGGAATAATAAAATATCGAAAATTTGGTTATTCTAAATGTTTTATTTTGTTAAATATGTTGTGAGGCACATTTTTGGTGAAAAAGAAACTAGGGAAAAACTAGGTATAGGCCTATAACATACTCGGAAAGTGCGATTACGCTAAAAAGTAGTATTTTTAATATTGATGTATTTGTTCATGATTTCGGGAAAAATCGAAGTATATAACTGTTCCATGTGATGTCTTTAATTGGTTTTTGATTCTGCTCATGATTAAAGGTTGAATTTGAGTCATGCGTCAAATATTTTGACTTATTCACCTTGGAGTAATAGATTATTTACTATAAATAACTTCTTCTGATTGATAAACTAACTGAATACCATTTTATGAAACCATTTTAAAATGAAGCATAAAGATAGAGGGATTTTATTGGCCAAGTGAAAAAAATGCATAAAATCTCAATGTTAAATAACCATTCTTTAAGACGAATTGGATTTATTTTTTTTAATCCTAATACTATTCATCAGTTGGAACGAAGTAAATAAATCAATGGAGTTCCTTTTCCATTCTTCGTGTGTTACGTCCGTATGCATATTTTACCGAAGTAGTTTGTATATCAGTTTGTGGCTCTAGAAAAACCTTCGGTATGTTAAATTTTCTATCTTTTACTCCTTTTGAAACCTAGATGCATATTAAATCAACACAACTGCTTCCTTGACTGAATGAGTTCCGCAACTGAATTTTTACTGATGATTACTTTCATTCGTATTTTGTTGAATCTCCAGGATGTACTCTTAGTTATTATTTTATTTTTTATATAGAATATTATATAGAATAAAATTTTTATTTAGAATATTTCATACAGAAGTTTCCAAAATGTTCAATGAATGTTCTTATAGACAAAATAATGCCAAATAGCAAGTAGACTACATTAAAACAAAGATGAATAACTGTTTCCTCTAACTGCATCACTTTTCATTCCAATTATTTACCCATAAAGGCTAAGCAAGGGCATGATATTGAAGATTTCGTGAGAAAATTGAGTGTAGACCATTTTTGCGAAATTTGTGCAAATTTGACCTCTTGCAAATTGTTAATTGTAGAGTACTAAGGAAAATGTTTTGCGTTGTCGCATACACAGGTTTTTTGAGAATATTTAGCAAAGTTTCAGCTTCCTGGCTTTAAAAAATCACTTTTTGAATTTTGGCCACCTTTTTACGATTTCAGCCCACAGTGCGTCGTTTGGGCGGAGCCCCCTAGTAAGCAAAGAGAGCATATTAGTACTACTGTAATCATGAACGATGTGTACAGCTACCTCGTGTAGTGCATGTTTCCGTAGAGTTGGTAATTTTTCGAAAACAATTGAAGGAAGGAATTGAAGTGTTTTTGATTTGTAATTTTAAGCATAATTTAGAAGAATATTGGAAATATCCCTTACGATTACAAAACTATTGAAGAGTGATATATTTGTTGGACCACAAATTATTCAAAACTCATAAATACCAATGATAAACAGTAGGCCTGAAAGCTGCGAATGTTTATTTTGGAATGTAGTTTGAACCGATCAAAGTTTCCATTTGGCTGTATGCAGGGGCGGCGTGGCAAGGGCGGGAAGGCGGTAATCCCGCCCGGACCCTAGACTCCGCAGGGCCCCGATTTTAACGAATATAAAATAGGACGTTTATCGCATCGAAAGTTTTTATGTCGTTTATACATTATTTACATACATTTTGACATTAACGACCTGAAACGCGTTTTTAACGCACAATTTTTTTTCAGAAGGTGGATCATAATAACCGGGCCCCTCTGGATGTGCAGTGGCTCGGGCCTCTGAGCACCCACACGGCCCCTGGTAGTAAGAATTTAATGCAAAGTATCCGACTGTAGCACATAAATTCAATTTTCAATTACAGTCGGTATCACTAAGTTTCACTAGTGCAAGTGACAATGTTTTGAGAAAATTTGTCGAGAATATTGAGACGCTTTATAAGACGAAGATTTATCGTGAGTTTAAGTGACAATGCAATTATGGAAATTCAGTGATTACAAATGTTATATGCATGTGCTGTGATGTATTGCGTGTGTTCTTGAGGTGATATTTTTAAATATAAAGGTAATTTATATGAGCTAGACTTACGCTCCTAA
Organism: Pyrrhosoma nymphula; assembly: GCA_963573305.1. Taxonomy (NCBI): domain Eukaryota; kingdom Metazoa; phylum Arthropoda; class Insecta; order Odonata; family Coenagrionidae; genus Pyrrhosoma; species Pyrrhosoma nymphula. The sequence goes on along the minus strand of OY754337.1, from coordinate 41,927,659 downwards.
TGAATGTGTTATGACAGGAGATGATATTAAAGTCTTGCATAATCTTCGCAAGAGTCGGCTGATACTCATGACTGAAATTAGTTCGTTGTTTCAACTATTTTATAAAATTTGGAATCAATGCGAATTGAAATTAAGTTATAAACTACATGGATGCTCTCTAATTTTGAGTTTGATAGTTCACATCCTCAGTGAAAGGATAATGATTTATTTGTATACTTAATATATATGTTATAGATAGATATTAGTGTATAGTTTTTTATTAAACTTCTTTCAATAAACTCTCAGAGTCATCTCTATATTTTATGTTATTATTGCTTGGCCGGTCTCACATCGCGTGATCGATACTTGATGCCATACAATCATTCCTATCGTGATTGGTAAAGATGAACTCCTCGGTCATTGGAGAGATCCAATTCATCGATCAATCTTTTAAGAGAACTTGATCTCGGGATTCGATCACAGCTAAATAGTACCAAAAATCGCCATGCAGATGCCTGATGAGAGAAGAGCTGCAAAGAGTACTGTTTTGTGCCATTATGCAAGAGTACGCGGATATCAACTCCAGATAAAGTATTCGTCAACGAAGCATGTAACCCTTCATTGCGAAAAAAGTGGCTCGGAGAGACTTGAAGAAGATATCTTTGACGACCATTTTAATGTAAATAGATTGAACATTTTGTTCCACTCGATAGTATACCTCCAAATTTATGACCTATGTAGGGGAATATGAAGGTAGTATGATCATATAAGTACTCTTTCATGAATATTACGATAACTTAACTGCTACTTGCAAGACTACAATCATTTCAGAGTTATATTACGTTCTAAGTGGAAACATTTTAATGTAAGCATTCGATTTTTAGAAATAGTATTTTAATGTGATCAGAAGGAGTGATGAGTTGAAATTTATAGATCACACGATGTGGGCCCCATAATTAGCCGTTTCACTTGCTACTTAACTGTAGATATTGCTGTCAATTCACTGACTGACGCACAAAGAATAATTATTAATAAATTTAAAACATTATTAAGTAAATATTATTGAATAATAGGTATCTAATAGGTAATACGAATCACCCACCAGAACCATCGGTTTTACATTCTGATATAAAAAAGTTACCTATTCTTTTATATTTTTGTATCAATGTTTTTAAATACCTTCCAGTTAGAAGACGATGCAGAAAATTACATCAAGGTACTGGAATGATGGGAGGCCTAATAAGGTAAAAATATTAGTAATTTCTACACATTTTTTAATGCCAGTTGAGGAATATTCCTGCTACTTATGACCGATCCGTAATAAAGAAAAGATAGATTTTAGACACTGCAGACATTACCGCAATGGCTTTGTGGCCAGTTTCTCTGAGTGAAGCATATAATACATTGCCTGGAAACTTAGAAATGTTGGTTATCATTGCTGAAGGTCTTTGTGTTGTCAAACACTGTTTTATTAAAATATTGGCATATTCACCGATGGCATTTTTCGTGATTGAATTCACTAAAAAGCACAATTAAAGTTATAAAAATAACATAACTTTCCGTAACAGTATCACACCTCGGTATTCACATCCAATGTAGTCAGAATTGCCGCTTAGACAAATACCGATCATTATAGCGTCCACCACTGGGAGATCGTTGGAACAAGCTTTGACGAATCCAGCTTCCATTATGCACACAATCCCTACCAGAATACAAATAATATGTAGCTTCAAAACGGCGAATAAATACTAACGTCTGCTACCGAAACGTTTCAATTATGGTCTTGCAGATGATGTCACACAAGGAAGAGCCAATGGTTGCGCGTTTCGGCCTATGTATTATCGATGCTAGAACAATGAACATTAAAAGTCAATTAATAAAATAAGTACGCCAAATATTATGTTGGTAATTTAACATTGGCACTTTGAACACATACATCGTCCACTATAATAGATTTCAAGGAAATTCCTCAACTGTGCAAATACTCTTAATAAGACGAAAACGACATATCTAGGATATATCCTAAGAACTGAATAATACGGATTCCAAATACTTGCCTCTTATTCCAAAATGGGGTCTAATATAAAGAGGGTTGCGGTTTTAGTAACAATTATAGGTTATTATAAATTTTGCAGAAAAGATATAGAACGGTATTATGGTCCCATATTGTCAACCCGTAAAAAGAAGAATAGCTCACTGGGAAAAAATGGGGTCACTAGGAGTGTTTGAACACTTTGGTTAGCATTTCTTGCCTTCCTCTATTGGCGCAGCTTTGTAAGTAGATCTTGATAGGACTTCAAGGTACTGATCTATCTTGAGCAGTCATATAGTGCCGCGGTAATATTTCTAGCAAAAGGTACAAACCTAATAAAAGCCACTCGCACGTATTTTGCCTTGTTCGGTGGCTAAAATGCAAGGTTTTGGGTTTTAAAAGTTTGTTGACCATTTTTAATTTAAATTATGATTTATTTGATAATATATTGTGACTACTATTAACGCAATTATATTTTACAGACAGGATGCATATTTGGAATGCAGCATAGGGTAGCCTTGAAAGAAAAACAATGCATCAAAATAAAACATCAACATCATTTAGGCTTTAGACTGACCTGCTGGCAAATCATTTAATGCTTCTATCGTATCATGCGCCAGGAAAATACAAAATATTTTCACGCTACTCTAGTGATCATTAGGTGTTTTCTTTGATGAAAAATAGTTTTAGAGCCAAACGGATAACCTAAAAAACATTGGTATACAACAAATCTTACATCGCTGACAAAAATGTGCTATCTTGAACTGATCTGCTGTACAGAAGATCTAATGAATATGCAAATATTGCGAGGCCTAGCTTCATTTCGTCTGCCAAAAGGTACGCATTTCATGAACACCTCTCGTACAGACACGCGTTTACATGCAAGCGAAAGCTCACATAACACGTGTTTCCACGCAAGCACATGAGCACACGAACAAGAGGGGGCTCAATTTTCCGGGAGCGACTTAACCAACGCCGTCGTCCCAGCAGTGGCCTCCATTGTTCTAAGGGACATTTTCCCTATTCCCCTCCACTGCTATGGTCTACCCCTCCCCAACCCACACTAAACCCACGCACAATTTCTCCAAACCCTCCACAGTGCAGACACCTCCTTCCCCTTTCCAAAATTCGGAGAGAATCCTTCCCCATTTCCCGACAAACATCGAATGCGCTCCCCTCCACATCCCAAAATACACTAAACATACGCTACGCCTCACATATCTGACACATATCCTTGCCTCCCTTTTAAAACCTTTGCCAACAGTCCTGCCCCTTCTCTCAGGGGGCTGCTCGAAGAAATCTCATGCAGAGATAGAATGTGGCCCCACTTTGATGCGGATGCCTAGCAAGGAGGCTGGAGACGACAAAGGAGATTGAATTCCTGAGTGCTAATTCTAGAAGCGCAATCAATGGGATGTTATGTGAATGATGTTAACCACCTGGGGATACTAATCACAGGATTTAATAATAAAAAGAAATCAGATTTAAGGTAGCAAATTCTAAAACATGATTATAGGAATAAAAATTATAAGAACTAGATTCTAGAAAAAAATGGAGTAATAAGCCTGATTTTTGGCTTTACACGATCGTGTAGAAAGGTGTTGTATGTACGTTTTTGTTATATTTGCGGGAAAGCACCATCTTTTTGGAAATTTTAAGGCAAAAATTCTGCCTTCTTTGCTATTCAAATGTTGTCAGATTTACAGTCGATGCCCTTAAATATAACATTTCAATTTACGATCCTCACGACTTACATTTTATATCGATACTACCTTTTTACAGTTTATTAGGGCACCTGGGTAATGAAATACATTTTCTATTTTGGGAGACGGATCACTAGTTATAAAATAATATTGAAATATGTAATGAGCTGAGTAACTAAGAAAGTTATTCTACTTCCATCTGGTAAATAAGAAATCAGAAAGCAATTCATTAATGCAAATAAGTGGAGCATCTTTTTTTGGGTAGTAAGTTTGGACGAAAACAGCGTAAGCAAAAGAAATCTAGTGTTTAATGAGAATGTGTTTCAAAATATTTTTTTTTAGTTTTAGGTCCTCTATATAACAGAAATGTAGAAATCAGGACTGTAGGATAAACATGCTTTAGTCCAACTTTCAGAGTTAATTAAATCTATACTTTTTTCACCAACCGACGGAGAAATTTAAAAAAGCTACATTAGGAATTTATTTCCGATAGAAGACGTAGGATAATTAGGAATTAGATGCATACTAACTGAAAAGTTTAGGCTACTTGGCTAACACGCTAGTAATAAGTGAATAACTAAAGAGACGTTAAGGTTCCTATTGCGATGGTCACAGTTTTTGGTATGAGTAGGCGTGGCTTTTCTATTCCTAGCAATTCTATTCCTGCCTTGCTCTTGTTCTCGGAATGGGGCCAGTAGTTACCTCGGCGGAATATTTAAGCTTCCTTGGTTTGGACTCACCATTGAGCTCCAACCTTGCGGAAGAGGATGTTGGATATCGAATCATCCAATGATGCCTTAATACGTGTAGTTGCGTTCATGTATCCACGTACATGAATGTGCGTCAGCGTGTGATTAGGGAAAGGTTTTTGTCCGTGTCGGAGCGTTAACAGGGTTAATCTCTCAGGTAGGGGGGCAAATAATTAACTCATATAAGGGTCCGCCCAATCGCGTGGAAAGAAACTAAAAATCCCACAGAGCATTGTTTAGTGCTCCAACCGGGTAGATGGACGAATATTTTCCCTTGAGTGAGTTGATGGAAGCTCTCGTTTTCGAGGAAGTGGAGAGAAAGCAATGGGAGCCGTGATCCAAAAAACTAGGCGGTGTTTTCCTTAACACCTTGAGTCCCCATTTCCTTTGTAGATTGGCAAGGGAACTGTTATTCGAATGCTCTAGATGCTTTGACATTAATACATCCTGAACATAGCAAATGTACTTGAGATATTTCGAAATTAAAATAACTTATACGTCATTTTATCTATATTCTTATTTAATAGCGTGTCTCTTTTTATATGGAATACGAAAATCATACCATCCTAGCTATTTCTTTCGCAAATTGAACTTGAAATTACTTCGTGTGCATTGTGAAACTGAGCGTAAATGGTGGTAGTCTGTCTTTCATAAATCCTAGTACCTGGCTACCGAGCGTTGCTCGATGTTTATTTGGTGTACTAAGAACTTGTATGCTCCTATTCTACTACTTATTGTCAATTTTAATTATATTGGGCATTCAAATAGTGTGATTAAAGATTTGAATAGAACACATTTTAGAAAGTATAACGGATATTTATTTTTTTATAGTAGGGATGATGCAATTAGGTAGTAAAAAGCAAACTCAAAAATACCACATAACAAAAATGTTCTTCTAAGGAAATAATGAAATCATCAATAAATTCAATATTTATATTGTTTTCATTATTTTCAATGTTCATTGACAGATATTTCTTTCCATACAACGTTTCTCGTATGTCGACGTTATTGAGTCAGGACGCTCTTGGTAAAATTGTTAGTAGGTTGATCCACCTTTAAAAGTTGTACGAGCTGCTTCCGCAAATTCAGGATTGCACGTCATTGTGATAAAGAAGTATGATGAACCAAGTCCACAGACACAGTCCATAGCTTCTTCGAATTGTTCAGTGTAAAAACGAGTAGATCCAGGAAACGAAGAAGGCAAAGTAATCCTTTCACCAAAAACAGCATTCTTTGTTTCAGCCAATTCACTCAAAAATCGCTCGCTCTCGTGCAGTTTTCTGCAAGTATTTTTTTCTAATTTGCTTTAATCCATTGGATTCTGTCATGAACCACTTTTATATAAGTATCAACCAGATATTGGTGAAAATGCCAACCACCGAAATGCTAATTTCTTAGGTTAATGTCTGAAGGAAAATATTTAGGAAGTTGAGGTCTAAATGCCAATCGGTACTGAGCTAGTTCAAATCTAGTCAAATGTTGATGACTGGTATTAGGTGTTCTTAAAAGAATATTAATACAGAGAATCCAAAATTGCAAAATTTGGGTAAAATATTGGATAAGTAAACCCATAAGATAAGTGGGCCCAACACGACTGACAATATTGTTCACGTTAACTAAAGATTTCCCACGTTTACGAATAATTAACACTTTATCTGGAAAGCTTTGGTCGGCGTTGAGGGTAACAATGGCACAAACTTCATTCTGAAGGGGTATGTTAAACCTTCTGTGAATAACGGCATCAGGTAATGCAAAAAGCAGTTTAACATAAGGTGGCTCTACACCTTCTGCAGTAGCGCGTCTATTAGCTTCTTCTTCTACTTCCCGAATTATCATGAATCCAAGAGCAAACGCATTTTTAGATCCCAAAATATGTTCCAAGAGACTAATAAGATTCTCGCTGATGCCATGATTAGTGACATTTTTTATGCGTGCACTAAGAGCATCCTGATTATCCAAAGGTATATCTCAGCATATTGATGCCATTCAAATTTACCATCATCATTTTGAATAGGGTGAGCTGCTACATTAAGTTTGAGATAAACTCGACCGCTAGCAATATAACTATAAACTCCTCGACTGTTCTATCGTCATCCACGGTGAATGAAGCCATTGCAAAACATTCCTTCAAATTTCGAATCCTTTCATAGAAGTCATCAGAAAATGGATGACGTCGAAAAAACAATCGCGCTAACTCGTTCGGTTTTTCTAGATGTGGTAGATCTATCCTACCATGCAAGCAGCAGTCCCCAAACGAATCTCAATAAATTCGATTTGACACATGTTCTTCGGAGAAATGCAACGCTCCATGGTGAATGCAAGCAACACTAAAAGGTTGCAAACTATAGTAAGAAATATCAGCCGTTTTAGCTGCCTTGTAGGAACGTATTTGGTTTAGCCGTAATGCTTGTTGTCGTCTTGAATTTCTCCGGCGTTATTCTTCCAATCGTTGATAATGACCATCATCAAACTCTTCTGTACGCCTCTGAGTCGCTCTTTCACACATGTCTTGAAGCCGCTAATTTTTAGTCTGATTCTTCTGTTCTTTGGTTATTTTGTCGTTGCCTTATATTTTACAAACGTAGTTCCCTTGGTTCGTTTGATTCTCCACTTCTCTGGATTCGTCCAAGATCACGCATCATTTCTAAATGCTCTAGACGTTCATCGGAAGACTCATCATTCCTCTCTTGAGAGTAAGTATCATTTAGTTCAGTCATAATTTCAAATAACCTATTTTTATATGTAGTTCTTGCTACCCGGCTTCTTGATGTCAGAAAATGTTCTTCATTTTTAGGAATTAAACTACTTTAAGTACCAGGTATAGAGTCATCAACTTGTTATATTTCCTATGGAATAAAATTCTTTGAGATATTGGGCATTGGGACATCACCTTCTACCATTGGCTTCTGCATTTCAGGTTGATCTGTAAATCGGATCAATATTCTAAAGCCCATGGAGGACTCTAGTTAACGCTTTCAAAATAACGTGATCAATACCATTTCTTCTGTAGCCGCCATTAACCACACATGGAGAGATTGGGTTGAAATATATTTCAGCTAAAATTTCAAAGTACATCTGTAAAAGATATTTTTTTAGAGAGGCGTAAATATCTCAGGCATGAATTTTCATTCCATGCCTATGCTGCGGTATCAAAGTATACTAAATATTTAATTGCTGAAGTAGTGCAAACATTTGAGATTTTCGAGCTAAAAACTAAAATTACAGGAAAATGCAATGGTATACGGAAATTGAACGCGAGAATTAAAAAAATTGCTCTTCTATTTATCTAAAAGTTATATATTCTACTGATATGCTTTCAAATATAGTTTCGAATGCTGGGTGAAACTTTTAATTATCCTAAGCAAATAGACGAAGGAGTAGGAAGGGTTGTGTACTAGATATAATATTTCAAAACTCCACGAAATTTAAATGGTCCCACTAGAGTTTCGATAAAACTTCACTTGTCGAAATTTTGAGGGAACATGAAAACGGATTTCATGCTGCTACCAAATTAAACCACGCAACCAGGAGAGCTCGGGTGATGCCTTAATTTCCTACGCCATTGAATAACTTGGAAAGTTACCCAATACCTTCCTACCCATCTTCACAATTCTAAACATGCTCGGCTCATTTTAAACGAACGCCTCACACGAAGATGTTCGTGGGAAATTAATCGAGTAGGAAGCCGCTCTTGTACCTCCGCAGAAAGATTTTCAGTTTGGAAAGGTGAGCCGAGAAAATAAAAATAGAGCCAACCAGATAAGGAGACTTCAAAATTCCAAAGAAAAAAGTTTCACAACGACGCCATGGATGAAAATTTGGAGCTTGTCACAGCGTGCGAACGGTTGGAAAAATTTTTGAGTGTCGAAAAACCCACTAACCCACACGATCCGTGGCCAGAATGCGTGGCTGAGGGTGTCAGAGTACAAGCTATTAAAAGTAAGGGCATAAGGAGAATGAAATGGAAAGAGATGATTGGTGAGGCGTGTTTACGTGGAATTAGTTTCTGGAACTACTGTTGATGTAGCCGTGACTCGCGTGTGGAAAGAATTAATTCCTGAATCCATCTGTTTGGACAGAGAAAATAAATAATTTTCCGCCTTTTATATGTCGTAGAAATGAAGAATCGGGGGGGAAAATACTCCGCAGTGTATAATTGAATGCATTGATCCATGAATTATTCTGGTTCGCTTGGACTATAATGTAGCTACAATGTTTCAAACATATCTTCCAACCTTGTCTCTTTATTAGTTGGATGTAACCTTCTGCTCGTTCATGTTACTTCGTGACAAAACATGCTGATTTGCCATTTTTCGTTTTATTAGATCTTAGATAGAATGTTTCCGCAGCGGGTCCAAAATACTTGCGGTTAACTCGGTACTTTTACTTCTTCCAACTACATCTACGTGGTACCCTACATGCTCTCTCTAGTTGTGTGGCAAATGGTGACTTGACACAAGAGTATGCACTCACCGTCTACACAAGATTATTATATTTTTACTATTCGTTTGATTACTATTATAAAATATTTTCTACTTCTACATACTAATCTAAGAGCCACCACAGGGCAAGTAGAACGGGATTTCAGGCCAAGTAAATGGGAGGAGAGAAGAAGAGACGGGGAGAGGAACAAGATGAAATAAACGTGGTGTCCTACTGTCACGCTCTGTATTTTTATAGACGTTAATGATGCGTTGGAATAAGAGATATTTGTACCCATTAGTTTGGCTGAATTAGCTTTTTAACTTTAACATTTTATAATATATTATAGATCTGTAGTACGGGGTCAAATAACATCTTCCGTATCATACTTAAACTCACCATTCTGAATTTTTCAAGTAATTGAAGCCTATCGATTAGCCTGTGGTTCTTTAGCGCCTAGGTTCCAGCTTGGTTCTTTCATCAGTTGTACAACTCTCTCAATTCTCTCGTTGCTGTTTTTTTGAAACGGCGACTTTCCTTTGTATTTAATTTGTTCAGCATACCTATATTATCATTGAGATAGCATTGATAGCTTTCGCTGTTAGCTTGATCCCTATACCTGTTTTTATATTTCATGCGGGGCATTTCCTACGATTTGCTTGCCAAGGTCATGAACGCAATCCCGAAAAAGTACCCAAGTGTATCCAGAAAATCGAGAATAAACAAGGACATTCAGCTCTTGCTAGAGTACATTCCAATGGGAAGGACGAGAGAAAAGAGGGAATTTTGTGATTTTAATTCAGATCAGGAAGATGGCTTCTGGCGAAGAAAAATTGATTGGAAGAGTGAATGGGTCTCTGAGTGTATGTCTGGTGGCAGTGAGAAATGACTCCGTGTCTAATTAAGGGAAATCAAAAGCCAAGGGTAGAAATACATATCTTTCACCCGGATTCAATTCCTTCCCAAAGGTGTAAAACCAATTATCACCTCACTCAAGAGAGTTTAATAAAATTAACTCTTTAATTAACAAACGTGGGAATATTCTACCTTGTATTTTTTCAAAAAGTGTAAATCATTCGCCGTCGTAAATTATGGTGCCAATTACGAAGTGTCTCCTCGCACGTTTTCTGTACTCCGTCTCCCAGTGCGCAAAATGAATAACATCCGCTGTTAGCTTGATCCGATAGTTTCTACGATGACCGCAATGGAATATATTGAGTAGTTCGGAGAAACACCCTCTCTTTCGGTTATCAACAAGCAATTATCCCCGAAGCGCAGTGAAATCCATAAATCATTATCTCTCTGCAGACATTTTACGCCATCTATCCTCGTTAACCGTTGGCACCCCCTTGAAAAGAAGCATGAGAATCAGCAAACGCTGTTGACTTAAATGCGGAATATATTGTAAGAATATACTTATATCATTGAAACAGAGGTGAAATAACATATTAAATTAAGTTCTTCTCGGGTTTCTAACTGGGTCAAGAATGCAAGTACCGAAGTTTTGATGACTAGATCGGCATCGTCTTTAGGAGTATTTGTTGCAGGACTACATTTTGCCGTATTTTATGTTGTTGACTTATGTCAAGGTATCACTAATTGACAACTGCGAGTTGAATGTTTTGTGTCAAAAAATGTACTTTCCCTCATTGTCCTTGCGGATAACCGGTTACCAAGTTTAACTTAGCCTGTGTCCCGCTTATATGTTGAAATTTATATTTTTCAGCCTGATTTCTATCGCCTTCTTACCCTATTGTTCCCAGTATTTGCTATATCTGCCAATCAGTTTGGCATCGTCTACATTTAATCATACGATTTCCCGGGAAAGTAGTATAATCCATCATCAATATATTAATTTATTGTAAAAAACCACTGAGTGCTACATAACAGCATCATGATCATGAAAGTTGTGATAAATGCATAAATAGGTGATATATGTTCAGTCAACGAGTAAGAGGTGGCTGTGCTTGACGCACGCTAAGAGACAGGTGCAGTTAGCGGAAATAACGATTGAGTGCATCAAAAATCATTTGACATTAGCCTGTTATAAGGAACTAGTTTATATTCAAGTGAGCATCACTATTAGCGGATGTGTGAAAAATTGAAACTGAGCGAGTACAATTTGAGGAATTAATATTCCATTGAAAACTCACGTATCCCCATTCAACCCCATATGGGTAATAACATTTTGGGGGAGGGGCGTGATGCAGATAGTTTTTAAGAATATTGAGCCATGATTTTTCATTAACATATATTTTTTTCTTATATTTTTGCAGTATTTATAGAGTAAAATGCATATTTTTAACTCAAAATGCTCGCATTATCTGCAAGAACATTCAGTTATGATTTCCAAATGGGTTATTTCTAATCCAAGGACCGAAATAAGGATTAGTAATAGATTCATATCTCGTATATCTTGCAAAGGCTGAAGGATTTAACGTAACGTAATAACCAAAATGATAAACGATTCATGGTGATCATCGGCGATTTTTTTTTAAATTTTCAATTACGCTAGCCTTGGGCTGACTTTGAAAAGTTATTAATCTTTCCGTTAAATATTGGCCGTGAATAACAATGGACGCTCTTTGGGATTACGCTGTAACAAGGCCCATAAACGAAAAATGTCTTTCGGCTATGACATAAGGACTTAAATCAACGGATGATGCAGAAAACAATTCAAGCACAGAAATAAAGCTGAGAGACTAATTAATAGCTGTAAATACAAATTGGAGGTAAAATACGCAAAACGTGCATAAAAATTACCTTGTAATCATAAATAGGCAATATTGCCACGACTCAATGAAAAAGAACAAAGGAAGATTTATTTCACACGCTTTAAATATATCTTCATGTGCAGCAAATCATGGAATGCTTGGTGTTCCAGGATTTATCCTCGTGTTTAGTGGCTTCTTAGAAGTCCATATTTCCCTTGCGTGTACGATCCTTGATTCAATGTGGGGTCTGAACATCTAGTTCCCTTAAATATTCTCCAATTGTCTGGGGAATCTGGAAGCCTGGGTTGCACAGGCCTGGCAATCCAAATATTGTTGGTTTGATTCCTATTCCAGGTGGTTTAAAGGCAATTTCTACGTTATTACAGTCGCAGTCAGGACTCTTTATTTAAAGAAAAATACTTTTATCGACAGCAAGATCAATTGAATGCTATATTTTGAGTGAAATAATATATAATTTCATATTTCGATTTAATATTCAAAACCCTTGACGGGAAGGCAGCGATTTGATAGCTTTTAATTATTTAGCATTTTGAACTGGAAATTTCAGGTATCAATTTTTACCTCTTTCCTCGAATAATATTTTGAAAAATAATGCCCATAAAAATATGAAGCCTTAACCAAATTGTTCTAAGAGGCTGCCTCGAATTTTAATTTACTGAATGAGAATTTCGCTTTTTAGTTAAAAGGAGAGTTTGACCTTTATCGTTTATATAATAAAAATCACAAATGTTGAATCAAGGCACACAACCACGTTCAATGATGCCCAAGCTATAGCAAACACCCCCATGTTTTGATGGTCAATGTGATGTACACAAACAGGAACAATTCACCACCCGCTCGTATAGCTTTGGATCAAAAGTCAGATGAAAGGTCACAAGCATACGTGATGATGGTGTCAGGAGGAGGTTACTGCTCTCAAACGACAAACCGGAGCATTAATATTGAATAAAAGCCCTATGAGGTTTGATTGATTGCGAGGTAAACATGCCATGTATGCCTTCCAATGTATCCCGAGCGGGAGCCTTCTGTATCTTCCTTCTTCTACCATATGCCTCTTCACACGCACTCATCGAACACCTAAATTCATGGAACATAAGTTAATGAAGGCTCATCAAATTTTAGCTCCTCTCTTAATTGGTATGAAAATATATTACAAGAGGGGAAGAAGTTAACGCAATAACTATCAACTAATTTTTCGGTACTGCTAATAATCCAAAATTTACGCATCATAGGTACCTAAGCTGTATGAAGTGGTAACAAAGACCGATAAACTTATTTTGTACAAAAAATTGTAATTCAATGTGGATAATACCTACCTATGTTCAAAAGTAAATTTGGGCTTGTTGAAAATTAATTTACTATTTATATTTAATTTCCAGGACCATTCCTTAGCTAATAATTAATGACCAAAATGTCGTATGCTTCCATCGTAAAATCAAATTGTGCTGAGTGTAATTGTGAAGAGTTGCTTTGTTAGTTTCTCCTTTAAAAATCTCCAATACGTCAATGTTTAGTCCAATTTTCTTTTGTTTTGGCCTCGATTTCTGGATGAAACCACATTATTTGTATACTGAAATTTCTGTGAATGAAAATTATGGGTAAACGTAGTCATACATCATGCATAATGATGTTAATGATAAATATATGACTTAAGGCTGAAGAACACAGCGAAGATTAGACTGCGAAATTAGCATCACCTCTGGAGGAAAGTAGTAAATACATTATTTTTTTCTATTATTGAGTTTTGGTCAATAAATAAAAGAAGAGATTATTTATACGTGGTCAATAAATACATCAAGTAGTAAATACATGCCACCAAAGAGCAAGATAGCATAGGGAAATATCATCAACATATTATGTAGGCATATTATGTATATCTCAGTAACTGACGGCATCCCTCCATTCCTTCAAGCAATGCACTGATTCTTTGACGTCCTGATACCTTTACTGTTTCACTTTACATTTTGTTTGACAAACGTATCTATTGGCCTTCCTCCGCGGGCCTCCTTTCACTTTAAGGATAGATTGTACCTCTAAGGAATACGAAAGACAGCGATTCACCATGTGAAGTGGTTCAGTTGCTCTTAATTGCAATAGCTGTGGTGTTACTAAACAAGTTGTTGTAGTTCCATATTAATCCTCTAAATAGGTGGCAACTGAATAAAATATTCAAAAATTTCGTTTTGTTTTAGTCTAATGTACTAGTATTGTACTACTATAACTTTTAGTATTCCAGCGAATTAGATAATAAATTTGTGTTATATTTTCACACTTATTTTCTTAATACTCCAATATGGGTGTCAACAAATGACTTTAGTATTACAGGTCTTTGAAGGTTGTAGGTATCCATTGTAACATAGACATTGTTAAAGAACTTCAGAAAAAACACTACTTACTACAACAGTTTTTGCTCTAAATTTGATCTTTTGTCAGATTCTAACCCCTATGAGCATTTATCCCACATTTAATGAAATATTTGGCCTCTCTAACACGTTTCCTTCATTTACTTCGGTTTGAAACCTCCACGGTTATCTTCATGTTAATGTTCTGCTAAGGTCTTTACTTTAAGGTATTTCTTGGCCTTACAGGAGGTCTTCTTCCTTCTGCGCATAGATTCCAGATTTTTTAATCATGTTTTCTGTAGGAACTAACATGTGCCGCCCACCTTAATCTCCTTGGCTACTCCTATTACATGAAGTGCTCTTTGTTGACCTTTATTTAGTTTTTCTTTGAAATTTAGGAAAATAGACTCAATATTCTGCAGTCAATGAATATCTAAAAATAAGAACCACTTTTAAGTCTCAGCCTAAATAATAAAATCAAAGAACAAAGGAGTTTGTTTCCTTCTTAATTAAAAACTCATACAATAGATTACAACGTTCCGCTATCTTTAACTAGCATCATCAGGGTTCATTTACAAAAAAGAAACAATTAAACAAAGTAAGTGTTACTAATTATTCATATTTACAAAATCTTGAAAAAGCTGACGTATGTTTCGTCGCCGAAATTTGAAAATATATGTCAATCTCTAATAGTAAATTATCAAACAAACTCATCACAAATCACTTAACATATTGAAAAGGAAAATACTTTGTAATGTGCAAATACCGTGAATGCATTCAAATTGGTCTGAACTGATTATTTAAAATGAGGAATATCATTACTTACAGCTAGTACTTGTGACAAATAACGCCATGATTTTACAAGGTTACGTCACCAACTATTGCTTATTTCAAATAAACATAATGATAGACTATTGTTGGGTTTGTGTTTGAGTTCTTATCTTATAAGAGAAAAACTCTATAGCTAAAGCTATTGTAATGTCCAAAAAACATTCACTTTCGTGTACCATAACGCGATCAATTACAATCCTCTATCTATGACATGATCGTTAAAGGATGGTTAGGGAGGAAAATGTAGACAGGATGGGTGGAGACGCAGAGATTTAAGATGGGAATGTTCGGGAGAACCCCCTTCATAATCCAGCCGCTCATTGTTTCGATGACACGGATGCCCCTATCTCACCGTCCCTTTTTTTCCCCTCTTATCCCTTCCATAGGGCAGGCAAAGCATAGTACACCCATCCCAGTACCGAACCACATTCTCGACCGCCGGGTCCGCTAGCTTCAGCCTTCTCCCACCCCATCCACGCTACCCTCCTGCCCCTTTGGCTCACAGTCATTATCTCCACCCCGCTTACCCCAGGGTCCCCCCCTCTAAACTCTCCAAAGCACTTTGAAACTCTGTTGTGCGTTTTCGAGGGTGGGAGGTCTCACAGCACTGACCCTAGCTGCGCTTAATCCTAACTCACGCGCTGTTGGACCCGTAAGCTTCCCGCCACGCAATCCCACCCCTACTTCCACCCTTACATTCTCTCCTCTTCGTTCCTGCTCATTCTCTCCTTCTTTGCCTTCCAATCTGCTCTATACTGTCTCCGTACCCATTGCTTCGCTCCAACGCGCCTTCCAACCCTCTCAGCCTACACGGTCATCCCTCTCACAGGATTGCTCCACTTCCTTCTTGTCACCTCTGCTCCCGCAATGAAGCATGTAAATCTGAGTGTCAATTGTGAATCTAAGAAATTAATTATATCTTTCTATATGTACAGATATAGCTTAAATTAATGAAAACAGTATCGTCACAGTAATATAATACTGAGGTCATGAGTTGACTCAGAGAAATGTAGCCTCTCATATCACATTAAGTTCCAGGTAGATATTGGGATTGAATTTGCCACGACCTGTATTGTACACCCAATTTCACGACCTGTGATTTTGTCACGGTAATCTTGTCATCACGACATGGAACTGAGATAGGATGCACAATGCTTTAGCACCGGAAAAACAATCGTTCCGTGTTTTTCCACGTGGTGCCGGTTGAGTCTATCTGGTACGTGGTTCCGGAGCGTCGTCGTTGCTCCAGACCTGTGTCGACCTCATACCTTCTACGGAACGGACAATCTAGGAATATGCATAGCCTGTATCCAGGCGAGCAAAATCATAGGTTTTCATCATCATCATAAAATCATGTCCGGGATGTAGCTGCCACCATTGGAGCAAGGAAGTAAAACGTCTGTCACATCTAATAGTAATTCCAGGTTCATGATATTTCATGAGAAAAACGTTCCATGTATTCCGTGAATAGCAGAAAAGTGTTAGATTAGATAACGGAAAGACACTTTTTCCGTTTCATTTGCAACCAAAACGAGCTAGTTTCAAATACCATATCAAGAACTGGAAGAATTTGGTAGATGTGTCAATTACTCAATTAACCCATCAAATTGAGCATTCAAGCACTTATTGTTTATTTACCTTTGAAGATTTGATTCTATAACATTTTACTGATTATTTCCTGCGATTCAGTCCCTCATATTTTTCTTGTATAGGTACTCTATATATTCCTGAGTCATCCGATGAGTTTTCTTCTGATACATTCACCTTCCATCTTTACAAGAATCTCCAGCAACCAATTCATTTAATTCCCAACCTCATCCTACACTTTCTCGTTCGTCTTCCTCAACGCAATAACAAGGTGAAAATTGTGGGTAGTGCCTACTGGCAATTGAAAATAATGCGATCATAAACTGTAAATACTTATATTACAAAAATGACCATCGGGATGCTTTAAGACTCTATAACAATTAATTATTTAAATGACTAAAAAAACCTCATAGTATCAATTATAAATTGAATAAATCTTTTTGTTCTCCGTCCCATAAAAGCATTTTTGATGAAATTAAATAATTGGGCGTCAATGACGCATTCATGGAAAAAAATCTTACTACAGATATCACTCTACTACATGGTTCTAACATTATCCATTTCTATGTTCACAGAATTGAAGAGCAATAAATTTGAATGTATTTAAAAGGAGGATAAGAAATGGTTGATAAATGGAAAATACTAAATCTTTTTACATGTAAATGTGTGCGAGTCTGTGCAAATGAATAAGGTACTTGTAAACGTGAATGTGTATTGTAAATGTGATTATAATATGTGGTAATCATTTCTTTCCTTAGAAATTTTTTATTTATGTAACTTAAACTCTATTTGCTTTTTGGAATAGATTTATGCTAAAATTTAAATCTATTGTGAAACACATGCATTTGAATAGAGGGAAAGCCCTCAGACGAAATAGAGTCAGTGTATTTTTTCCTTTGATGAGAGCTAGGAATTGACCACATAGTTATAATTAAATGATATTTTTGGAGAGTTGGTCATCATTAAATCAGATCACATTTGTACCTCTTGTCAACGCTTAGAATATTTATATTTTCAACTCTACGACTTTAAGTGTAAATTTAGATTGAGATATCAGAATTTGCAAACATTTGCTATGGATGGTATAATAAATTTCAATATCCGTAACATATTTTGCATATTCTATCTCAATCTAATTATTTTACTTGAAGGTGAAAAAGTATAGTTTCAAAATACGGGTAAGAGGTACCTACACAAGTGATCTCCTAATTTTTTATAAAAAAACTCTCCTAAAACATCCTTTTATTGAATGTATTCCTCATTTTGAGATCACCGATAGCATACATGACCGCGATGAGAAATAAAATACTTAAACTAACTAGGAAAAACGATAAGAGAAACTTATTGCCTTTATATAATAAATGCTATAATAAAGAAAGTATAACAGGCGTAGGAATGACAGGGTAGGAGCTAATAGACACTCGAAGGTTCTTTAGTAGGCACTCGGAAAACAAAAATAACAAGTGTTAAAGCAAAAATAACAATCTGCGTTGCCGAAATCAAGAACAAGAAAGCATTCCACTAGTTTCTTGTTAGCACAAAGAAAGTTAATCAAAACCCCGCGCTGCAACTTCAGAAATGAGTGACATGAGTTCATTATTTCAAAGTAAAGGTCATAAAAATTAAAACCAGGTAGAGTTATCTATCAAAACACGTCTCAACCTCCGATCTCTGCCCCAATTCTTTTCCCTCCTTTTCCATGGCTAGTGTTCTTAACACCCCCGCCCAACACCTCAAAATAGGGCAGTGCCTTAATCTAGATGAAGATGCGTCCTTCCTTTTACCACTACATCGCCTTCGATACTAAATATATGCCTTATCACTGCCATCCTAATCACCACAATACACGATGCACTGGGAGCATCCTTTCGTCCTCCCAATAATCCACGAATTACCCAAGAGACGATAATGTTGATACAAGAGACGCCATTGAAAGCAGCCTTAATTACCCAAGTCTATGTGGACTGAAGACAACATTGGAGAATCAAATACTAAGACAACACAAGGCTATTATGCTAGGGTAAGTTATGACAGGAATAATACATTAAATTTCATTCCCGCGCTTCATTTTCTGGTATATTTGGGATCAGAACAGAATAATTTGTACCTGGGATTAGACGCAACACCGGTAAATCTGGACTCGGATGGAGTCTGTACTTATAACACAGGTATGATGATGTAAATTAAGGATAATACGCAGATCAATGTAAACTTCAATTTTCACGTCACACTGACGTTAGCACGCTGTGTGTGCTAACTCCAAACTCCGCTAATGACAAGCTCGTGGATAAACATATACTTTCAGCGTTTCTTCCCAAATAGTCACCACCCACTTAGTTCATCCGTATGGAAGATGCATGGTAATAAGACTTTTCTCCTAAAAAGCATCCACTGCAGTCCTAGAAGACAAACAACGTGATTGCAGGGAACAATCGAGACTGATGTGAATAGTCTTGCCCAGAATTTTACCCCCATGTGGAATTTCCGCAAATTAAAGCAAACAGTAGAAACAAATAAAATAAAACGACAGCTACTACGGGGGTATTTGATGACTAGGCTTGCTATTGTGCCAGGGATAAATGGTGCACAGTAAAACATTCTGCACCTACTCATTGTTTTATTGCCATAATATCCATACTTGGAATATAATTTTAATAACCAATTAGAATATAATGATTAATCATAATTATTTATACTGGTCTACTTATTTCCTTGATTTTTTATGACGGATAGTTCAAGTAAGGAATGGTGCAGTTTAATTACTATATTCACCTTTAGCATTTACAGGAATTTTAACCATCGAAAGCAAACGAATTTTCACGAGAATTCTTTCCGCAAAAATGATGACTTTCGTTTTCTAGTTAATACTAAGTTTGTAAGTTGAACTGTGAAATTGTCAAAAAAAATGCTTATTTTGCTTGTCACATGACTACTAAATAGTGTGTTCGCTTAAGGTAGGATCAAAGTTTCAATGAAGAAAAATACTTTAGATATTGCAAATTTAATTTAGATGACGCTCTCATATTAGACTACAAAGAAACTTTCATCGTGGAAATAAAGGTTGGATTTATAACACGGTAATATAAGTACAGATTATGGATGCATTACTGTTTTGTTAACTCACCTGTCACCATACTTACGAAAAAACTTAATTTTCAAATTTATTCATGGTTGCTGGTGGTCTTGTTAAATTATTTATGGGCATTTTTGGTGTCTTAAATTGAATAATTAGGTAAGTTCATTCCATTCTTTAAAAACATATTTAATGACTGAATATAAGAAAAATGTAGTCAAACGGCAACAACAAAGAATTCGTCTTAGTTTTTGCGATAAATTAAGCGAAACTCCAATTAGGAATAGGCTGAGACTTATCACATATCATTTGTCAGCCACGTACTTACGTGAAAAGTTTCTCTCTAGAATCAGGCTCAGGAAATTGCATTCACCCTGGTCATATAGCTGTTTTGAAACAACATACTTCTTTCAGCAGAAATTAAGCACATCAGAGTGCACTTTTAGATGCAAAGGCATTTTAATTAGTTCTAAGAAAAGAAGTTCTAAGAAAGTTTACAGAGCCTTATTTCTACAAAACTCGTAGACTGCTGTTGAAAATAGAGATTATAGAAGTAATTTTTAAAACCTGCATGTAAATATGCGGATGAAAGCTTCCATTTCATTCGCCGAGTAAGGAAAATCTTTACGAAAATATGTAATGAACTCATTTCATCCCTTTTCTTTTTATTACTCTATTTCATTATTTTCCATAGAAGTATAAACCAGTATCTATGTTTCAACCCGGGAGAACTCGTATAGCGGGAACAACGCGGGATCTCGCATGCGGTCATTTTGACCACGCATGCTTTAAGTGATTGTAACACCTAATGGTTGGCTTGTTTTGCGTCCATAATAGTATAAAAACAATTTTTAGTTATTAATTGTACATTAATATGATGAAATGCGTCTTTCTACTCGTATGTTTAGTTGTTTTAAACATAGTTTCAACATATGTAAATGGAAACACTTGAGTAGCTGTAATACCTATTTTAATGTCAGTAAAGCGTTTAAACATTGTTATCAAACACTCATATATCTAATGCATTATTTATAGAAAGGCTCGTAGAGTATGCTTCAACATGAAAAAATAACAAATAACTGTACAAAAATAGCATAGCTAGCAGTAGTATATGTGCTAAAAATAGTAGGCATAGGAGTATTGAAATGTTTTATGGTAAACAATGGGGAACATGCACAATTTTTTATAACCACTTATATCCGAAGGACACTATCTAAAATGGATGTAGCGAAAATTTCACAGATGGCAAGCGGTTTTTTACTGAGATATCAGTCTTTAAAAATAATTCTTTCTCGCCAGCTTGAAAACGCTACGTCATCGGGGAATTGACGCGTGACGTCACGGAACGGTATCGCTAGAGATTGTTGTTTACCTTCTTAAGAGAAAGTAGGCGGATGT
Source organism: Pyrrhosoma nymphula (assembly GCA_963573305.1). NCBI lineage: Eukaryota > Metazoa > Arthropoda > Insecta > Odonata > Coenagrionidae > Pyrrhosoma > Pyrrhosoma nymphula. The sequence goes on along the minus strand of OY754337.1, from coordinate 41,906,808 downwards.
TATTGATGGAGCAAGCATTTGGCGTAAATGATTGCATTTATTTCATATTTACTGATATTCACTAATCTTACGTGATCATTTCATTTGAGCAGAATGTATCTAAACGAGAAAAAACCGGGAAAGTTATATAAACCCTGCATCGCGCCTTGTTGCTCAAATACCTCAACTTCCACGCCGGAAAAGGTTTTTATTTACGTCCCGAAAGACTCGAAGAAGAGGAGAAAATGGTTGATAGCCTGCAGAAGAGACGGAAATTCTCTCTCTAAATTTTCGACGGCTTATTGCTGCGAGGATTATTTCAACGTAAGTGCCGGTCCCACGTATTGAAAACCTTATTTTTGTGAGGTAAAAAATGTTATAATTGAGCCAAATTATGTTATTGCCACGTAATATAAATTAGAAAGTGAAAAACTATCACATAAAAGGCAAAATATTATTTATGAACGGAAAGTTATGATGTGATTTCAACAAAAGTATTATTATTTAAGTATTCTACCGCCTAAGGTACGTTTACATGGACCCTGCATACTTCCCTTTTTCAATTCATCCATATATATCCATAAATAGAATGAAAGGTAATAAACCTTATATGAATTGAAAAGGGAAGTATGTAAGCTGAATGTAAGCCTACCTTAATATATTTAATACAACTTACGTCTCTAAAGTCACAGGGAAAGTAAATTTCCAAGCTTTGAACGTTATTTATATGCGAGCATGGACATTTATGGCTTTGAAAATCGTTAGATAACTCATGAAATACCTATTATATCTCACTATTAGTTCATGATTTGTCTGTTACACGTTATTACCATTAGTTTGCGAACTATAATTGATAGAGAGTAAGGGTATACGTAAGGTTGTAGGCCTCGATGAGATCTATTAAAAACCCGGTCAACAGATTGGAGGTGAGAATGTTAGTTTAGAAGGTTTCGCCGAGAAACAGGGTCTTCAGAGTTGGGCATTCGCCGTCATTAATGAAAATTTAGGGAGAAAAATAGAGCAAAAAAAGTTTTAAAAGGTATTGCGATGGTGAACCAAAAATTTCCAAAGATGTTAGCGAAACTTGCTATGAAAAAAAGAAGAAAATTTATTTCCTAGTAACGGATTCGAACTTCCAACATTCATCTCCACAACCCACTACCTTACCCCTACGCCAACGGCTACTTGGGAAGGGCGAGGAAAATTTGCTTTATATTATGCATTTCTTGTATCTGCATATCATAATTTTCTATTTCAGATGATTGTTTAATGGTTATCGTGAGGTCTATGAAGAAGCGAAAGGTATAAATCTTTAGGAAATTTTAATGACTACACAATGAAGTAGTCAAAAAAAGGACAGATACTAACCGTTTAGGAGTAATTGACGATTAACCGCAGGCTTGCGCGTCCCAGCGGACGAAAAATCCGAACTTGGGGGATTGCGAGGTAACTCTTCGGGGTAGCAAAACGAAAAAGACATCAAAATTTACGCCATTTCAATAGCTACTAGAAGAATTCGTAACATTGGAAATACGTTTCATACTTTAATAACTACACACTGAAAGCCGAAATCTACAATACAGTAAATACAATACTGCTTTGCCATGGACTTCCCTAATATAGTCTTCAATAAAAATGTAGGTAATATGAATAAAGATTTATATCTATTCAATAGAGGGGGAAAGATTACGACTGCATGGGTTAAGTTTCGGTAATAAGGAAATTTGAAAATCAATAGATTCAGAATATGAGACACATTGAGTTTGCTGCATATTAATGCAAAACTTAACATGCCGACTCGTATTTTTGGCGACTGAAGCCGTTGCGATAATTTAGAATTATTTAGACATTAATCATACTTGAAAGCTGTTTGTACATCAGTTTATTTTTTCCATAGTTGTATTTTAACAACAAAGCAGCTGATATAAGAGAACCGCATAATGTGTTGCATGAAAAGTTAGGTATTAATAAAATTATGGGCAGATGATAATTTAACCGCAGTCACGCATCTCGGCAGCGACGAAACAATCGCTGTTTTTCAGGAAGGCGGCCACCATAAGTGAGTCAATCATCGGTAAATTATCCGACTGTGCCTTCTTGAATCCCACTTCAGTCATTTCTTCTATCGAGAAATTACCAGAATAATTTTAATAGCGAATTTGCTCCGATAACTTCAACAAGGCGCCTATCTCTGCAGCTGCGAGGACTTCAGTTCCGTTCGGTGACGTCAAGCCAATGAGAAAGCGTTTCGAGTCACGTGACTTTCGTCGATTTTTGCTAACTTTTAATTAGCATTTTACAGCATTTGTAATTGACGGAGACAGCTTTGGCTTACATATTCGGATTCGTGAGAAAATTCTCTATATAGTGGGCTACAGTAACGGGAGAAACAAATTCCACGCATATGCCCCATTGAATTTAATAATAAGGCCCAACAATATGAAATGGTTATAACCAAATATTATCAAAAAAAAAAGTTAAAAAGAACCAACAAACTAAGGATAAATAACATACTCCTGTCCTCTTCGGCCAACGCTACGCACTTGACACTCGATAAAACCCTACTGTAACATTTTTTTTTAGTCTAAATCGGATGCCTCGAGGAAGGCTGCGGATTGTTTGGCGTACTTCTAGGTAATATTTACATAGCTCAATGAACTTTGTTTCAGAAACTCTCGGCGATCAATGTCTACCTGAGTAGACAAAATGACGTAAGCATTAATTCCTGCAGTATCCAACAGGGAATAGAAATTTGTCATACTCCATCGGTTGGTCACTCTTGAGACTGAGGTAGTTGTTTCCCTTCATTTCATCAGGACACCTACTCCCCCTTTGATCAAGTTGTGGAACGTCAATATTGGTCACTACCATCAATACATTCCCCTCTCATGCATTGTGGATAACAGCAGCACAACTTTATTCTACGGTATACAAGAAACAAGAGCGGTATCATATTGTCTAACCCGGAAAGCTTCCATTGATTTGCTCATTGTCAGCTATTCACTAAGTGAGTAATTTTCCTTACACATAACCATGCAATATTCAAATATATCCCTTAATGCTGCGTCATTCCAAGTGAGAACATTTATCACCATGTAACCTCACGATACGGATTCTCTTCCAATTTTTTTCTCGCATAGGTATGCATGAGATACTCTCAGATTAATTTCTTTAGATCATTTTTACCAAAAATAACCTTAGTAAAATTTGTTGAAAAATGGCATTGCTTGCACAATGCGTACCTCCAATTTGGACTGTGAATGCTAAAATGTATCACATTTTTCTTATTTCTGATACAATTTTTTTGTTAATTTTTTTGTTAATTTTTTTGTCAAATAGAGAAGTGAAGAACAGCTTTCACTTCTATCAAACTCATTATCTGTAGCTTCTCTTTCCCTAGAAAAGTGAGTTCTATTTTCTATAATCCAAGTATTTGAGTAATTTACTATATTTAGCTATGCTTCCTTGGGAAAAAACAATTTCTATGGTTCAATAGGGGTTCAATACTTGCCAAGATTAACGTATAGGCCCTGGCAGATGAGTCACTATATTTCTCCTTCCCTTCAACCTCTAACAGCACTTCTATTTGGAAGAAAGCTCCACTTGCTAACTCCAATCCTTCCCGTGAAGAATAGATTTTTTCTATTTTGGTTTTCACCTTCTTCTTCTTCTGCAGAATTATCGGTTTCGGAATCTTGATCACTCTTTTCCAAAAGATTTTTGTCATCGTCGTGTTCATGTTCCAAATCGCTATCAATCTAACTGTCATTACGAAAAAGCCTTCTCCTTACCGAGTCTCTCTCTCTGTGTTACCTCTTTTTCTACACTGTCCAGCATATTTAAACTTCTTTCCTCCTCTCAAGCTTCCATTATCAAGTAAAATTCAAGTTGCAAAATGATGCGATGTTGCGATGACTCGCATAGGGTCGAAAGCACAAAACACTAAAGTAACGTGGTCACTCGCACGCGGTCTAAAGAACCGCGCACAAACAATAAGCCCGACCGGATGTCGTAGGGTGACTAAATTACCAACGTTAGTCGTAGAGAGGAAAGGAAAAGGTCTGAGAAACAAAGTCATGGCTGGCCTTGACGTAAAGACTCATTTCAGCAGAGTTAAAACAAAATATATTTCACTGTGGTCTTTTCCCTGCCATGCGAGTTCTCCCAGGTTAACTCGCAATCTAAAACTTCGGAAACTTTTTGGTAAGAGAAGTTGCAAGATGTCCAACAATCCCACGCCTGAAGAATTCTGAGCACAAGCAAGAGAAATGTTTTGAAAGCATTATTATGCTTATGATCTTCAAATATATGGTAGAAGCATTCATTTCTCACATAAATATACCTGATGATAGTTTAAAATATATTTCATATAAAGTTATATGATATTATACATATTGTTAAAGTAATTAAGATTCTTTGATAGAAACCAATTAAACTCTGAGAAAGAAATCCGAAGCTTAATTGTAGCCTGAGATGTATTTCCAACATAAATTTTAAGGAATTGCACGTTATTGTGTTCTAGTAATAAAAAGTGAAACTTCAATACGATAGAGTTAAAAAATAGTAAGTATCAGTATTGTTGCAGGCTTTGCATGGACCTCTGCAAGTACAGCATTATATTTAGATTTTTGATAAGTACCTTGTCCGTCAACTTGGATTCAACTCAATGTAATTTAAACACTCGCAAGCACTCTTTAAAATTAAACTTCAGCGAATCTGGATCAATGCAAAAACCTACTATTTTAAAGACCGTAATATTTGCTACGGATTGAAACTCCGTTTTTTATTCGCACATGACCTTCCTCAGTATGAAGGCTCATAAAATAGTGGGGATAAATTTCATTCGTACGTCAATGAAGGTGGAGAAAGGATATGACAGTGACTGTTGAGGGACTCCAAATTGGAAAAAGAAATTTGCTTCAAATCCATGACGATCCGTAAATTTTCAGAAAGGACAGGGCGTATTACCCTTTTTTCTGTAGGTTGGAAATAATTTTGTCGAAGACTAGCTGTTTGAAATAAATGATTGAAGACGAGATTTAAGCAGAATCCATATAAGAGTCAATTAAGAACTGTTGTTTCTTCTTATGTGATCATGTCAATGCGACTGTTTAAGGTGTCAAAGGCATCCACGTGGTGACTACCTATATCACCTATGGCATGGAGAACTGAGAAAGGAATTCAATTTCTAATTCATTCATTTGCTGCAAATATTTATGTTTCTATGAACTCGATTCAAGATTTTGAAGCTCTTCTAAGTTAATATTGAATACCTGTCAATTCATTTCGCACAATATTTATCTAAATATCAAAGGATATATATTTGGAGAAGTGAACGATGTGGCACGATTGGAAAGTATTCATTCTGAAATGTCATGCTATTTCCCATTTTGATAAATAGTAATACAATGATTTCAGTTAGGAAAAACATTCAAATCGCCATTTGGTACCAATATTCTCCCGATTAAAATTTCGAAAAAAAAGTATTTCGTCCGGAAAATATCATTGAGTAAAAACGCATTACAATAATTTAAATATTTCTCGCGGTGATCAAGACTGAGGATACCTTAATCGAGGCTTAACATATAAAAAAACGTTACCACTAGCATTACATTGATCCGGCAGAATAGCTTCAATCGACAACTAATATTACCGAAAAATTATGGTAAATACTGAGAATCGTACGAATTTGAGGCTTGTACACATACACCAGCAACAAGCAAAATACTCTTGTTCAAGGAAAGAGCTAAGAAAAATGTGAATGTTTATAGGTATGTATAATTAATAAATACGCACTGCGAAAACATGTTCATAAAGCTGTATGTCCGTCACGCTCCTTTAAAGCTGTTTCACTGTTACGTGCTGGACAGGCCGTGATGGGTTTAAAGCCATCAATCAACGGTGAAACCGAAGGGACGCGTCACGCGCTAAAACACGATCTATGACCGAGCGGAAGTAAATCGACTCAACTCGCTGGCATTTAATTATAACTGATAGCCAAAGGACGAGGCAGCAACCACCGAATGCCAAAGTTGTAAACCTAACTTAATGCCAGATGCGGCTTTTATCCGAACGGCACACATGTCGTAACGTAGCATCCAAAATATAAAGGCCGAAATGCTACTGCCCCCATTTCAATTTAGTATCCTACGACAAGCGTGGGGAATGCCCTCACAGTGATCTTGATATTGCGAACTTCTAAAAATAAGGCAAATCTTTCAAACCGTACGCCTAATTTAATGAGCATTTTTTTTACTTATATGGACATTATATATGCACTTAGGAAAGCACGAGAAATATTTTTTCGAAGAATTTTAGGCAATTATTAGGAAAACATTAGATGAATTAGTAACTGTAGGTCCATCACATTCTTGATCGATGAACATCCTGACGCCAGATTGGATATAAAAAATAGAAAGTCTTGCACAAGGAAATAAAAACTATGATTATGACTTACATTGGCTTCTCATTTTCATGTGATATAGAATTATAAGAAACCGAATTTTATTTGTTGAAAACAGTACGAGCCGATTTCTAAATTTCTCTCAATATGTTGTGTATTTTTACTTATTTTAATGTAGGACACTGTCTATGGCGTTACTCCGTGAATTTCCTTCAAAAATATTGAAAAATCAAGCACTTGGTTATGATTCCATACTTTGATTGAAACGACACGGCCTAGGTTCCCGCATAACATGCCCTCATCAGCCCTGATGATGGCATGATATGCCGAAACCTAGGTCATAACTAGGAATGCAACCTAGTGTAGAATCATTACCAAGAGCTTGTTTTTTCATTAATTTTACTTATTTGTCTTACGATTTCGATTTTTAGTCAATATGTTGTGTTTTAAGCGATTCCTTCCGCCACACACCGACTGACGATTTCAAGGTCATTTGTTGATGAGGTGTGTAAACCAGTTAAGTCGCCAGGACGCAATAATTTCACATTCCCTCAGATTTCGTGCCATTATACAAATATAAAGCTCATTTCGGTGGTCTAAGAATTTTTGCAGCTGTCGGTAAACATGAAACAACTGATTAAAAGAAAATATACGGTTCTAACCAAGTCCTTCATGATTACCTCTTTTTTCCATCTGGTCCCTAGGGACCTAGATCCCTACATAAGGTAAATTGAAAAATTTGGTCTAATCATAACAAACAGATGTCAATCGATATTTTGTTGTTCGGATCTCGAAGGCTATGGTTCCAAGGTATAATCATCATCATACTAATATATAAAAATTTAATGGTGTCTCTCTGTCTGTCTGTTGCTCAATCACGCAAAAATACTAAACCGATTGAGCTGAAATTTGGCATGTAGTAAGAAAATATATCTGGATATAACAAAAGCTATATTAAAAGTTCCTCAGGGCCCCCAAAAGCCCCCCCTGGTGATCCCTGCTGGTCCATGCTAAGCATTGGGTTCGGTGCATTGATTTCATTTTAAGCTTTTTAAAATTAATTTCACTCAGAATAGAGGGGAGGATTTTTTTTAACGGATGGATGAATAAATAAAGTTTCTAATTCTTTCAATCGATTTTCCTATAAGCTTCTTAATTGTCTGAATATCATGTTTTTTGCAAAAAACTCACATTTTTCTCTGAAATCAACAATAACATGTTTCCTTGGCAACCAGAGATTTGATTTTCAAAGGATATTCTCGCTTCTAGTATTTAAGTTTTTCTGCAGGCCCATAATACTTTTTAGACTCTTACATACGTGTATCGAATAATAATGGAAATAATGCCTCTGTTGCTACAACAAACACGGCATTATATGCTATTGTTTAATACTCAGATATATTACACGTAGTAGAACCGTCTGTCTCTCATTACGATTGCGAACTGTTTTTTAGACCACTTCCCACATCATAGACTTTACGAGTTATTTGTATATTCTTAAACGTGTTAAAGTGCAGTAAACTTACATTCACTCAATCGTCGAGTTGCTTATTCAAGACTCTCACTCGCCGCTATGTTTCCTTTCCTTGGACTTAAATATATCCATCAACATCCCTAATAGAAAAAAGAGTAATCTTTCGAATAAATCTTCTAAAGCAAGAGGAATGTTTCCTTTGCAAGAATATGAGTACTTGTACGAAAAATGACAAAGATTAGACTTGGATGCTCAAAGACTTGCCCACCAGCGATCTCATGAGCATATCCCCGTGGTGTTTCTCGTGTTACCCTAAGAACCGCACATGTTTTATCCTAACCCAACCTACGAACGGGTAGCAACCTATAAACATGGTTAAATATAGACACATCTGTTTCGAAACTTCAACCTGTTTTAAGGTGGTGGGAATTATACTGAAGTCATTACATGCTTCTCACCCGAATGAAGAACGGATTTTCCGCGCAATGAACGACATCCGTGAATGAAAATTGGCACCTGCACTAAGATGGATCACAATAGATTTTGTATATAGTAACCGATGATTATGATTTAGAGACAAATCATTATGGCTACCCTTTATGCTGAAGGCGCAGTCCGGGTAGTGAAGGATTTATAGGTCATGAATGCTGCTGAAAATGCTCCTTTTGACGTTGCCAACCGCTGGATTATACTCTACTCTCCTATCCTGATTAAGATACTCAATGCACATATCAACGCTGAATTGCGGAACTCAATTAAGTTGGTTCCACTGTAAAATGACTTCAATGTCATTTTATTCATATTTGGTCCCCTTAAAAAAACTTTGTTCTCCATCCGATATGAATAACAAAATAATACCTCTCCACACTATCTTATTCTCTAATTTAACTTGAAATTACCTTGTGTTCAAGGGGTGAATGAGAGAAACACTGGGAAAATAGTATTTTTCCATAAAATACAAATGCCATTTTCAGGGAAAACTATTTATAAGAAGGAAATAGTCCAGAAAAATTGAATAAAAATAAAATATAGGCATCTTACCGCCTTATGTTTTTAGTTATTATGGAATTACTGCCGTAATTGAAGTGAAAATGCGGTAATTTGTAGGAAATGGCGCTGCAGTCGGCTATTATGGCTGGAAAAAAGTGCACATTTAAAATAAATTCGTGGAATAATCTGCATTTTTTCTAATTTCTTTTAGTTTCCTGTGACTAACGCATTTATTCAGCGAAAGCAGAATTTTTTGGACAAAATATAAAAAATATGGAATTTATTATTTGTTTTCACTCAAACAGTCGTGGCGGAACCTAATTAAGTCATGGAAAGCAAATATATTTATGTACACACGGGAAGTGATCAAGCTGTTAATCTCTCAGAAGACGGCTCAAGAGAACCGTAGGGCGAGGTGACCAACTATCAACCTAGGTGCTATTTCAGTAGTAATGGCCCATTTATGGGTTTCCCGTACATTAAAGAGGACAAACAGTCACTCAACTCTCCGTGCACCTGAAAAACGAACACATTACAACTATCACAACATACAAGATGGGATACGAACTCCTCAAATACTCATGCTGACAGTGTTCGTCAAGATTTATGGTTTTCTTATAAAATATATTCAATGTTCTTCATACCCGTTGAATTTCAACGGGTACCTTCAGCTAGTATTAAATAAGTACAAACTTATTTTTCCGAAGACCCCTATGCTCACATACGTTGATTAGATAGCAGAAGCGTGTTAAATTTAGGCAGTGAAATATTGATTGTTTTATATTCAATACTATTCTTAAACCCAAATTTTAAAACAAAAATGGCCCTATATTTGATTATTTTAAGACTTTCTACAGTTATGTATGGGTCAGTTTCCTAATAGATATGAATAAAGCATTATCATTACCGAAACTAATCAAAGAAATTAATAGGATGTTTTTTTAATGGCAAGCAACCACTTTACTGGACACAAATCATATTTCAAACTTTATTTCACACAAAAAAAGTAGGTGCGCATTTTTGTACGTGGAGTCACCTAGGCATAGAAATACAAGTGCACACCAAAAACTGGAGATGAGTGTAAATTCTTAAATAGAGCCACACAAGAGCAGTTGAATATTGGTTGAAGGCGATAACGGTAGGAGATGAAGGGAATTCGAAATGCACTCCATGCACGGAGGAAGCTTGTTTAGTGGTCACATCAGCCAACTCTTCCCAACACCAAGAATTGAAACATCACCCGTCTCAACGGACACTATTTGACGGCAAAAACTGGCGAATTCTACTAGTTATGAAAAAAATTTTATTTGAGAAAAGCCGATTGAAAATATTGATTGACACGATGAAGATGAAGAGCCTTATTTGGCTTCACTGGAGGAGCATGGGGAAAATTGTAGCCCATTAGCCTGAAGGTGGCGTGCGTACAGAGGTATGGAAACATAGCGACAGTCCACACGGTGCTGAAGTTTGGCGTATGGAAGGAGAGGCCTGTATGGAAGGACTTGGGGAAGGTGTAAAAGGGAGAGGTAAGGACATGATAGATAACGCTTCTGTTATTGCTGCATTTCACTTGAGAGGACGGAAAAGAGAAAAATGCGCGTTTGATGACAATGTTTGCTGATCAAATATACTGCTTAAAACTTCCCTGGTGATACTCTCAAGGCCATCTCGGCAATTGGATTCGGAGCCAAAGAGATCATGCATCATAAAGCGAACATGAATGACAAATTGAGAACTTTGATGTATAAAACGAACTATGGCGACCTTGGTTACCACAGTGGTCAAGCAGGGAGACTACCTTTTAACCCCTATACGGATCTATTTTGTGTAAGATAGACCTTTCCACTTATAAAACACACTTAATCTGAGCAAATGTGCGGCGGTACATTTCTTGCGGAGGTCGTCCAACTATCCCCGTGTATATGCTGTGGATGGCGTTAAGATAAAGGCGACAGATGAAGTTAAGTATCTGGGAGTTACGATAACCTCAAACCTATCGTGGGGAACACATATAAGAAATATTTGTGGCAGAGCTCTGAAGAAGCTAGGATTCGTCAAGCGTATTGTGGGAAGATTCTCAGATGAAAAAGTAAAAGAGAGGTGCTATTTCGCACTCGTCCGGCCACACCTTGAATATGCAGCAAGCATATGGGATCCGGTGCAGAAAGAATTAATTCGGGAACTTAATAAAATACAAAGGAAAGCTGCGCGATTCGTCAAAAACTGTTACGGGCGTACAGACAGCGTTACGCAGATGTTAAACGAATTAGGCTGGGAGCCGCTAGAGACTCGGAGGCTGCGCGCTAGGCTTAGATTACTTGAGCAATTGAGAATAGATATCTTTCAGAGCGACACGGAGAACATCGTATTAGAACCCCACTATATTTCCAGGTCCGACAGAAACGATAAATTAAGAGAGATATTTTGCCGAACGGATAGGTATGGGAATTCGTTTTTCCCCCGAACAATAAGGGACTTTAATAAATGCAAGGCGTAATTTCATAGAGCGTTTCCTTTTTATATGTAAACGGCTGGTGTCCTAACACCCCCCGCCACACGCCTATTGAGGCGGCTTGCGGGGTAGTATGTAGATGTAGATGTAGATGAAAAATGTTATTCTGCGTGCCCACCACAATACTTCGCCACCATTGCATTGATGCCTAACCAAAATACAATATTTTACCCTCCTGGTCACGATAACTTGTTTGTTGGTTGGTTATTTTGGAAGGCGACCAATTTAATTTAAACCATTTAGGACAGGCGTGCTAGTCACTGAAATGATTTTTTGAACGATGGAAGAATTTCAAAGAACCTGGAACAGTTATGAAGGAAAAAATATATTTAATTTTTTTTAAATATCAGAAACTATTCAATTGTAATAAATTTGTACTTTTAGAAAACATTTACACAGATATACCTCGAAAAACGAGCATTGTGAGCAATACCACAAGATGATAGTAGTGCTTAGTTTGCTCAAGTGAAACGCAATCACATTGCTATTTTAAATTGATATTAACTATAATTGATATTAGGATAACGCCGTTAACAGTATAAATGAAGGAGGAAAAACGACAAAAACTAACCGAAGAATATTTCACTGAATTTTTTTTACGACTAATTCAACGAAAACCTTGAAATAATTAGTAAGCCCCGAGGTAGACACGTGAATTTTTCTATTTCCAACCGTCTTTTGATGTGGTAGTGCGGTACTAGGGTTTCCAAAGGCCATACGTGAATCGCTAGTTGATTGATAACCACCCTCAATCCCTATTAGCAAAGAACTATCCCAAGACAAGCCACCACCGGAAACACTGGTACATGCATGGCTTTCCAACAGCAGTGAAAGACGCTGAGTGGATGGAAGAGAGAGAGAGAGAAGGGGAGAGAGTAAGGAAGGATTAAATTTGACCTATCAATTCACCTCAGCCACATGAAGGCTCTAAGCTCAAAGACATTTCCGTGACACTGGCTAATGTACTAGCGATGTTCTCTCCCCTAACACAATTGTAGGCTACGCGTTCGTGAAAGGTTTAGCTGTCTCCTCGAAAGTTACACAAGAGATCTAATGAGCCTCGGAGGATACAGGAGACCGCTGAATGTTTTAACCTATCCTTATAGATTTAAACGGAGAGTTGAAAAGGGCATGTGACATAAAATCACTATGAAATACAATGATTTTGAATGAGAATAGATATGATTCAAAGAACTGATAATACCCAATATTGAGCACACCCAATAAAAAGGGAAAAAAATTGGAAGACAAAAAGGAACAATGGGCACAAACAACCATTGGAAAACATGAAATGCTTTCATTACATACTTCATCACTAATTCCTATAGAGCTATGTACATGAACATCATCAATTACTGAAGAAATCAAACGAGCAGTATAACAAGCAGTTAATCCAGTAGAAATAAAATAAAGAAATAAAACTAATTATAATTAAAGAATTAAAAATACTGGATTCCAAAAGTATTCATAGGTTTTCAACATAACAAAACATATTAAATCAAAATAATGGAAATAAGGAACAGCTGATTTCAGACATATGTACCCAAAATAGCTATGAAGAAGTCAAGGTATTTTTTTCAATGTGCGTTGCAAATATATTCAATAAATTATTGTATCCATAAATGTTCTTTCAGCAACTTGTAGTAATGGAAAGGAGTTACATACGATGAGTAAGTGAAACAGATTGTGGATGTGTAATGAACCACTTGGGAGGCATACCTTAGGGAGTTACCAGAAAAATGATTAAAATGTGACAAATGACGAGTAAATTTACTCATACTGACAAGTACCTTAGTGCATAAGTATTTATTACTTTAAATTAGCGCATATAAGTTATATCCAGAGGAATGAATGTAGTTAAAATATTCGAAGTTAACACTATGATAAGTTAAGAAAGCAACATTTCTTGCAATCCGATCTTAAAAAATGGGGTCCAAAACTTAACGGAATACATAACTGTCCATCCCAAAGCTAAATGCCTGTGTAATCGGGCATAACTGACACATGCTTTATGCTAAAAATAAGATAATAGATGACCGTGGGCATGTATGCTAAAACAAAAAATGGGAAATTAAACAGAGTGCAAAGAAAAGAACATGGAAAATGTGCTTTGGATATTGCGGGAAAATAATATGAAACCAATTACTTTTTTTCCATATATTCATATATTTCTCTCTCAATCGTTCCCTAGGTAAGAACTCTTTATGAAGAATGAAGAACATTTTACGGAAATATTTTAAGGCGATTAAACAAAAGTATTCTAATAAAGAGTAATTGAATTGGATAAAATAATGATGGGTGTAATGAAATGCTGGGTGGGTTGTTTAATTGAACCAATCTAAACTAATTGATCGTATCGAAATGCGGAGAAGCTGTGGGAATCCCGTAATCCTAGAATCTAGTGGAGATTCAATTTCAAATTGTGGGCGATCCCGGTGATGGTGTTGTCAGAGCAATTATTATGTTCTGCACCTAGAAAGCGCTTCCCAGTGTCCCATCAACATCCTTAGTCTATCGCATAGTCTCAACGCTGCTGAAGTAACGAAAATGCTTTAACGCTGCTCCTTTATAGAAAGAGAGTCGGCCATTTTCGTGCAAAAGTTTACGGTTCTCATGAAAATATATCTCAGTTTAAAGGCAAGGAGGAACAGGTTAAATTCATAACCCACTACGTATTTGGTCATGAGCCTTTCTCGGACTCTTTTAATAGCCAATATAAAGCGAAAAAATAGAAAAATATTAGCAAATAATAGAAAAAATAATTGAATAACAAAAATGAGAACTATAAAAAATAAGTACATTAATTTATTGCACACGTATCAAAACAAAAATAGCCTATTATTGAAAACAATAATGGAAAGAGAAATGAATGGAAAACATGGCACGAAAACTTACAATGGAATATATATGAAAAATATTGAAGGTCGTTAGAGTAAAGAACATTGTAAGAATGAAATGGTAAAAGGAAAGGAGAGTTATGTTAAGATCTGCAGCGAAATAATCTAAGGATTCATGACTTTTGATGATGATGATCATAATAAAACTTCAAACACAACAGCAATTACACTTAGTAGATATAAATGTTCATTGTTTCAACTACTTCCACGGTACACTGAGTCTCTATTATTAGTAGGGTACTATTTCCCTTCTTAATCTTTTAAAGACATCACAATTTAGATTTTATAGTGTTATAAAACTAGTTTAAACAATAAAAAGATGTATCAGTGGAATCTCAAAATAGTTTTTGAAGTTCTATCGATTTTAAAATAGAGTTTCAAAAACTCTCAGCCCTAAACAACTCCTAGGATCATCGTCATAATAGCATAGGAACATAACTGAAGTATATCACATCACACCAAAATCAAAGCATGGCCGAGTAATCAATGAATGTTTGCAGAAGAGTAAATACGCCTACCACATAGGTACTCTGCTCTGGGTTAGCGATAGTGAGAGATTTATTTCTGAACTGGATAAATACCATGGAACTGGTGTAATACCTACAGAGGTTTTAACAAGTAAAATATATTAATAATTTTACTGTTCCAGGACGTTTATTTCATTATGACATGAAAAAGTAGAAAATATGCGCCTAATAATGAATACGTTCGTGCAATAAAGAATTAAAATACGGAATGAGACCGTTGGTGAATAAAAATGGGATAGAATTAAACATTGCTGGAATTAAGTACCAAGCTACAGAAAAAGAGTGGACCAGAGTAACATTACGAAGTATGACGTTTATATTTAGCCATAAGCTAAATCGATATTATTATATTAATGAGGATAAAGCATCCACCCACGAGCTATTATTTTTTTTTTACTTTTTCCTGAGTGAAGCCGGTAGATGGCATACGACGTGGTTTCATATTAATTGGCCTGTGACGTCAGAGGAGCCACGGACTTTCAAGGATACGATACATGGAGACGTGCTCTTAAAATTTCGCATGATCCCTGAAAAACCGTGGGTAAAAACCAATTTTGATGACAGAAAACCTGGGGGTATCACTGTGTGGAAAGTAATGCTATTAACGAAAATCCTCACGCGAAAGAATTCCCAAAATGTGGGACAAATTCCCCCGGCTCATCCCATTCCGAGACCCGTGGCGACCAGAGGCTTCTTTAGTAGGCACACCAAGGGACCGGAAGGTGCATTAACCGGAGAGGAAAGGGTATTTTATACCCTTTTTATAATCCATAGCAGAGGTCATAAAAGCAAGCGGCATAAATAGATTCATAAAAACCAATACCCCTCTCATCCCTCTGAAGCAACTTTTCTTCCCAAAAAGAATGTTTATTTTTTAGAAAATTCGGCAATAACTCGGAAATCTGCCTCAGGAAGAGTCGATATGGAACTTTTATGGATGGCGTGCCATGAATGGAAAGCGGGTAGAAGTACCATAAATCTTCTTCCGTCTGCATGAGTTGCTCATCAAGATATTTATGTTACGCAATTTAAATATAAGGTGCAAGTGATATGAATTTTCGTTACATTAACTCTACTCTCTGTGCTTAACGTCGTAAGTTCTAGTAAACTACTTTTACTAGCAGAAAAAAAGACTAAAAGCAACAATTTGATACTTCAAAGATCACCCTGACCTTGCCTTACTATTTTCATGGAGAGTAAATATATAATGATAGACTCACTAATCGCCAAACTTCCTTTACCAAAATATGGATTTCAAATTTTTGGAACCATTTAAATACCCCTCTTACATAAATAGTGGTAAGCTGGTAACGAAACATTTAAATGATGACTTAATGTGCAAACAGGGTCAGTTAATCAGGTATATAATCATTGTATATGCAAAAATTGAAGCAGAAATCTCTCCATTGATGCAAATACTCTATATGGATCGATTATATTTCCATGACTATCTATATAATAAGTTATCATTGTCAATTCTGTTTGTCAATTTTGACCCATCTTTATCAAAAATTCGTTAACAAATAAATGAAAATATTCGAAGCCCCCAGAAATAACGGTCACAAAAAGAAACCTAGCTTACGAGGTATCAAATAATCAATGATAGCATACACAATAGGGTTTTGGTCCTAAGCTTATTCCACCATCATACACAGTCAATATCAGGGGTTTTCCCCTTGTAATAAATGCTAAGATTCCTGGAAATGCTTAATTTCCATGAACCTGATCCGGTGGAAAACCCGATAGAAATTTTTATATTTATAGTCAAAGTTCTGGAAGTAGCCTCAATCGTGTGAAACAAACTAAAATGTTAACCCTACTCCAGCATTCCCATGCCACTTTTGCAGCCAGGGGTTACAAGTATTACTTGAACTTAACAGTAGGCTGAAGTGAAATTGTGTCTAATATGGCTTATTCAACTAACATGGTCGATTTCACCTTTAAAGGACTAGCGAGCATTTAAATGTACGCTAGGATGTGGGGTCCTACGGCCGTGGGTACAATACATTGTAGGCACTCTGGGTATGGTATTTAAACCCATAGAGTTCCTACTGAGTGTTCAAAATTAAATCCCGCCGGCATTATCAGAAGCGGGAATTATAATCCGTACGATAAAGATTAATGATGAAGAGCTTTTCAGCTAAACGCAGCACCCTGGTGCCTACATTCCTACTTCCACACTTTACGAATATGTTGACTGGGTGGCATAAGCCTTAGGATATAAATATGTTGATATGATCCACGTAGGTAAATGATGGCCCTGGGAAGGACATCGTCTTGATAAGAAAGGTCTCAGGGGCTTAAGGCCCTATGGTTAGCCACTCAGGAGGTATATGAGAGTTGCTAAACAAGAATTCCGCTCTCTGTGGTAGATTTTTATATTAAACATTCGATGCCATGAATGAAATAACCGATGAATACACTGATTACCCACTTCTTTTGAAATTACGAACGTTAAGTACTTGAGAGTACTTTGTAATACAGACTTTGTACGAAAGGCACAAGAGCCCCGAGAAACCAAAAGTATGCCTTCAAGTGGTGGTTGAATTCTGCTACACTAGGATATCCCTCACTCTTTGAGATTAGAATATAAAATCAGTGAAGGGAAATAAATGTACAAAATCTATGAACTAATGATTGGATCCTGATCGCTTTGCGGCCCATGCTAAAATTTTAATTAATACAGTTACTGCCATGAAAGACCATGCTACCTTCACCGGCTTTGATATATCGATCTTTTGAAACCATTATTTAGAATAGAGAATGTTACATATTCAATATAGGTTCCTATCTGCATCATACCACAAATACCTCAAATAATGTCGTGCAAACGTGAGTACTTCCTCTAGTAGTTATAATATTTCTCTAATATAATACCACTGATCACTCTGAAAAAATAACTTTTCCTTAGTCTTTTAGTGTTATTGAATCTCATTGAAAGATATGCCTGATCAATTCTTGAAATATTAGAAGATTGATCGTCTTCCTCATGTTATACGATCTTAGTTGCTGGCCATTGACACAAAGAACTAAAGAATTAACTATAGAATCGATAGAAATTAGGTATCCTAAAGAGAAATTCTGCGCGAAATAATGATGTTCTCTTTTATGAATCTTTTACCGATACAAGTATTATAGTTTGTAAAGCTACATTTATAAGGCAACATGATCATTGATAACTAAAATGTAACAGCGTTACAAAAATTCCTGTATTTAGATCATTTGTTATTTTTATTAGAAAGCCTTAGGCTTTAATTGGATACTTACTAAGGGATTTTCCAACCAACATCCAATTGCAGTAAAAGTAATTCTTTCCATACCGTTTTTGCCGGACCACTCCTTTCAAAACCTAAAATTTTCGTTTAGCAAATGCCGTAAATCAAGATGAAGAGAGGATCGGTGACAATCATCGGAAGTCCAACCCGCTTTTATGTCGGTACCGACAACAGTGATGAAGGAGTGTGCCCTGGGAAAAATAAACAGTTACGATAATGTGTGCCTGCCTCGACCCGCTACATCTCGTTCTATGTGTTTCTACACTTACAAGTGTTACATTCGTGGGGGCAGGGAGTCATATCTTTATAAGGGAATCTAAGTCAGAGACGAATTGGATGGATCCATAGCAAAAGAAAGTAGATATAAATGTGAGCAATCGAAAAAAAACACCAAAATATAATGGGTGGCAAAGAAGAACTGGTGTTTTACAACGGATGGATAAAACAGAAAAGGGGAAGAACTATTTCAAAACTTTATTTACGCAATTAGATCGCTGAAAAAAAAGCCATTTTTTGGACTTATTTAAGATTAATCTGATTTTATGACTATTTACGATAAGAAGATCTTTGGTGTTTAAAAAATTCCTTTTATGCTTATTTTCACGTTCATTTAATGAAACGAGGCATAAAATATTTTTCTATATGATTTTATTTTTTAAATGAGGATAGTTTATTAAAGGATCTTTCCTAACTTTTTTATCAACAGTGCTGTATCCACCGTTTCACTTAATCCACCGTTCCACTTAATCCACCGTTTATCTATCTTTGGGACTTTTCACACTTTCTATTTAATGGATTGTCCCAATTCATCATTGCATGATTAACTGAGAACAAACCCAATTTACTTACTAGAAACAGTATCGGAAGAGGATCGTCCTTTAGCCTTTTAGCTTACATTTCTCGCTCATTTTTATTCATTGAAAGCACTGAGATTAAGGTCCTTTGAGGAATCTTCTCATAACCTAGACCTTTTTGTTACCCTTTTTAAGTTTCATGAAGTTCAAAGGCTGAGGGCTGAATGATAAAACAGACCTTGATATTTTTACAATAGTAGACCAACTGATTAAAACAACCGAAGATAATTCCGTCTCATTTCACAGTTTTGAAATTTCTCTCAAAAGGTCTTTAATTTTTCATCAAATGTTTTGAAGCCCTAGGTTAAGGGCACTAGCTAAGTCAAACACTAATATGAAATATATAAACTCCTTGTACATTTGCAAGCGTTGAAGAACACAACTGATAGGTCAGAGCCGTTCTTACTGCTAAAGCATGGAAAGATTTAAAGGTAAAATCACTTACTCTAATCGAAAATAAAAATTTCTCTCGTTAAAATAAAATATTTTCAGATGAATAGCTATATATATTCAGGTCTATAGATTTGATTCCCATTTCAAAAATGCCAATGTCCAATGCGGATAGTTGGTTTTTTGCCATTAATTGCCATTTAAGTATTTCCAGATTAATGATATTCTTAAATATTGACTGATTGAATTTCACCTTCAATATCTTTTTCTCAACAAAATTTGTAAATAAAAATAAATATGTAAAAAGAATCTACGGGATTTTTCATAAAAAATTAACTTCCTAATATATATTTTTGAAATTTTTTTATTAAATTGTAGAATGAATATATAAAGAGTAAAATAATGGATTCATCGGCCGAACAACGAGAGGAAATACCTTAATAGAAAGCAAAATGTTTGGAAAGTATTCGTGAACCGCATAATGAATTTTGAGGATTCGTAGAATGCACTTCATCTAACACACTTGAAACGTGTAGCTCATAGTTATCAGCGGTTTCAGGGTAAAACATGGTGCTCACTTTATCTTAAAGGCTTTAAGACTGACTTAACCTAATGAATACTATCATCTTGGTACCTAGGTTATACAAGTATATAGCCTAACTTGCACAAGAAATATAGGATACTCAATCACCTTACCTACACCCTCATCAATGGCATGTTTGGATACTTCGCTGTCACGCTCGTTCTAGACGCTTCACCTGCTTGCCGTCTATCACACTCACACATCTCTTGGAATCACTCCGGCTTGTCTCGAGCCGAGAGACAAAAGAAATTCCTCGCGTGTACTCTATCACCCTTGTTAGGTCTAACATCAAGCCAAGCAGATGAAGCCTATTTTGGTGCTCAACTTCCCCGCTGCAATCACGTGAACTCCCACCCGTAAGCAAACATCCCATTGCCTTTAACCCTGCGCACCGTTTTCCCTTGTACTCGACGTTCTTCAAACCCTCGGCTAATCATCCATTCTTTCATGAACCCTTTCAATCCATGCCTCATTTCCGATGATAAATCCCTCCTTTTATGCAAGCTCATACCCTGCCAGTCTTCATTCTGACTTTAATGATTTAACAGTTTACTTTTCAAGATATACTTAGACTCAATAGAAAAAATACGTTTTGCAGAACTTCAGGTGTGATTAATAATCTTCAATGAATATAACAGAAACTATTTACTCAGTTATCGACAATCCATCACCGACATATTCCTCTTACATATATTGTGATCGTTAAATGTATTTTTTCCTAATCGCACAGGTTGGCCAGCGATATTTTACACAAGAGTTTTCATTACTTTTCCCATCTTTATGTGGTTTAAAATCGCATATTTTCCCACTATTTGTTTTCTTCAATTTTCTTTTCTATCTCAACCTTCAACCACACATTAACTTTCCGTATGCCTTTTATCATCTTTCTCTTTCATCATAAACTTTCTCAGCCAGTCTTCATGCCTACTCTAGCATACTTAACACTACCCATGTTAATTTACGCTACTAAACACTACATTGAGTTTAATGTCATCCTCGATCAACATTTTACCCTCTCCATAAAATTTCCACATCGAGAGTCTATTCCACCTCAGCCATATCTCACACTTTTTCTTATATCCCTTTCTCCATGGGCGTCATTTTTATCTATTTTACTCGAAGAAAAAATCCCTGTAGCCTGCAATTTACGAAAGGAATAGTTAAACAGAGGGAAAGAGGAAAGCCGGAAAAGACTAAGACCTAGAAAAGACACCTCAGCAACATTGAACGGTAGCAAAATCCTACGGCATCCAGCGAGATAAGAAGATCACTTCACCCAAAGGAAAAGATTTCACGTTAGGTGCACATGAATAAACAAACTTTGCGCAAGAAAGCTCGAACATGTTTTACGGCCATCTTCCAGCAAGGGACGAGAGACTGTGTGCACCTTGCCGGAAGACGTCACCACTCCAGTGTCTTGCCCATCTGGTGAAATGAGGCTTGGCTACAACGCACTCGAAAGATAACCGGCCCCTGGGTCCCCCCTCTTCTCTCTCTCTCTCTGGGTTTCACAAGGGGTTTGTGTCATCATCACTCCATGCTTAAATGTCTCCGCCTTCCCCAACCTTACCCTACCTCCTCATCTCCCAAGCCATTTCCTCCGAGTTTGTCTCCCGACGTCCTCCTCTCCTGCCCTTAAAACTTCCATCTCAGGAGTCCGCTCACTCTACCTCACATCGCTCCTCCACACCTCTTTCACTAAACTCTTGTCACACACACACGCACACAATTCCCGCGTCCTCATTCTTCTGGACCTCACTTCATTTCCTCCGTCCATTGTGATTCCACTCACAGCAGTCATTTCCTAAAGCCCTACCCCCCAACCTCCCTCCACCTACAACAAAATCACACCCAGTGACGCATGCGCTGAAGCCATATGAGGCACACGACGTTAACTCCTGTATTTCTACTCGTAACCGAGCTACTACATCAAAATGATGCAGATTAAATCGGCTGGCAGGGTTCCTAACAAGTAGGTGCAATGAAAGGATAAAGTTTTCGTATCCTTCATTTTGGGATATATAATTGTATGGTCATAACATATACTGTGATAAAGTAGGAAATAATAATTGAAATAGTGGGATGAACGGTTAAATCATTTTATTTGAGATGAATATTTCTGTGTTCAAATTATTGAGTATGGAGGATATATGAAGAGGTTTGAAGAAGTACGAGGGTCGGACGGAAAGTCGTAGGTTGAATGTGGTAAGTTTTAACTGAGTGAGGTTAAGTACTAAGTGTTTGTCTGCTGAAGCTAACTTTTTGTGCACGAAGTGTTCACTTCCTGACGTTATAACGTGTTAGCGAAACCTGGTTATATCTGGACAATCATAGAAGTTGGCTAAATGTAGTGCTTATGAGGTATCTGACAAGTATTTGCGGCAATAGTATTATAGATAGGTTTAGGATTCAGCAAGTCATAAAAACATGCATAAGATGCTCCAGTAATAGACATATATGGAAGGAGTGTGCTTCATTGCTTTGGCCATGTTGAAGGAAAAGCTGGTACTCGGATAACGAATCACATTTATGTTAGAGGTGTAACTGCTGTGAGAGGAGGGGGTTTACCAATCAAGTCATACGTGAATCTGGTGGACGAGACTCTTTATTTGAGTATGTTAGTCTGAGCCTTAACAATAGGAAGGCATGCATAAAGTAGTTCAATGTATGTAATAGATGCGAAAATAATATGCGCATTATGGAGGACTTAATTGAATCAGAGCTACATTCCTAGGCCATCAAAACTGCTCCATTTTTCCTTTGCTATTCCAGATCTCTTTGGTATTATTTCTGTTTGGATTTTATTGATAACCACAAGGAGAGTATGCTGAGAAACTGTAATGGGGAGCAAATTCTGCGTAAAATAGTAGTGTATTGATTTGCTTGGAAAGCTAAAGGTCCGTTATTCGATTCGCAGTCCAGGTCGAGTTTTGAATGGTAATTTATTTCTTATTCAGCAAAAACTATCCCTGAATTCGGATCATCCATATATAAGGCTGATACCCAAGCCAAAATGCATTTCGAAGGATAAGACCCGAAACCAAGGTTAAGAGACCCATCACGTGCATTTGTAAAAATAGGCAGCTTACCTAATTTTACGATTTTTACTAGGCTTAATCCTGTACTCAGTTTAGCCTCCTATGTCTCGCTCAGCAGGAAAAATATAAATAAATACATTTTTTTATAATATGGTGATATTCATGGCATAATGATGATATTATCAAGAGCTTAACGCAATAAAAATAGTTTTGATGCCGGCGTGGAAGAGTGAGATCAAACGTTTTGAAAAACAACAAAAGAAAAGAAAAAATACTTTTTCACCGTTGGATGAATCAAAAGCTACTACTACAAAAGCTACTAATTTATACAGAAAATGCCGTACATGGAAGACTACATCCAGGATTTCATTAATATCTATCTATATCATAAGTTAAGTACACGATTTCTAAGAATACTTATTGAGATGGTAACATTAATACCCCTCTTACCTGTAAGTACATTCTTTCATACTAAAATTTTCAGAAGATGCGCTCCATTGCGCTACTTAAAAATTATCTAGTACGTCTCCTTCGAACAAACAATGGGAAGTCTACCAGGCCCCAGAATCATAATATTTTACGATTATTCCATCGATTTTATGCCGTGTTCCCCATATAAGCAATTAAAAATTAACTATGGAATTAATTTCAACTTTTATTCCGATAAAAAAAAAGGATGTTTTTCAAACGAACACTTTCACACCAAAAAGGGCCATCCCTGAGTGTGACGTCACGAACACTTTCACACCAAAAAGGGCCATCCCTGAGTGTGACGTCACATGCCGCATCTGGACTAAAGCTGTAGCGCTGCTTATTCACTTCTCAACGAGTACTCTCTCATACTCAAGTAAAAATAAAGTGTGAAGAAGGATCTTACTAAGCATATCTATCAAATATACCATTACCTGATTATAGAAAGTTAATTAAATACTAAGAAACGATCAATTACGTGCTTACGCGTAAAAAAGAGGAGTTAAATGATAACAATTATGGGAACTGTTCTGTATGTTTCCGGAATCCATGGCTACATTGTTGCTTGTCATTTTCCTTAAGTGGTCGTGAATAAACTACGTTACCATTTTCGGAGATTTTTTTTACCATCTCCCCCTCCCCCCTCCGTTGAAAACCGTAGTATTTTTCCCAACCTCTCCCCCTACATGTGACGTTGTCTTTACATTATGAAACTTTCAATTCGAATATATTTTCTCAATTATTGAGTGAGTTTATTTTAAGGGATAGGTTTAAATAAGACAAATAAGGTAGCCTAACTAGATATAGGTAATAGAACTATATAATCTCCGTTGGAACAAATAATATTAATTTTTAATTTTAAAAATCAATCATGAATTACGGCGCAAGGTGCTGTGCTCATCTACTTTTTTTTCTCCCCTCCCCACATTTCTGACTGCTGCCTTTGATAGTGTTATCACGAGGTTGCTATTTAACCCATAAGAAGGTTAAAATGTAAGGAATTTGGTGGTACGAAGACTTGCAGCATTTTACAGGCAATGATTCGGTTACATTGAGTTAAAGTAGAAGCTTGTGCTGTAAGAAACACCCCGCGCACCCTACCTCATGTTACACTCTCGGGTATTTTCAACGCGATGTAGACGAGTAAGAAATTTAAACAGAAGCATTGTAACAGCTACGTTTCTTTGAGTGAACCTACTCCCTCCCCCTCGTTACCCGCCGTAGGTTTTAAGGCGACCCCATCCCCCCCTACGTTGGTAACGTAGTTTCTACACGACCCCTAAGGTACCTGCGAAAACTTTAGGGAGGTAAGAGCAACTTCGGACTTCCGGACGCAGAATATCATCAAGTAAGAATGAGTGAACAGGATAGCATCTCGGTTGTTTGTGGCATAATGATACATAAGCACGAGCATAAGCAACAGATACACGCATTAAAAACAAAAAATTAAGGTGTCATTCATCTTTCCGATTTCAAATAGTTCATCCCGTAACATATTCCTATGCGTCGGCTTAGAAAGTAATTCGTTTTTATTGACGTTCACTGTCCCATTCACATGTATGGACTATATATTTAATTTATGACTATAAAAAAGTAGACTGAGATTAATGAATGAGATTTAACTATAACGTATGGCCTGGTTGTGAATTATTGAATTAAAACATTAGCATTTCCATAATATATCGAGAATTGAACCATTATTTCGGTTAAGGCGATGCATAGTAAAAATTTGATACTCCAATGAAGTTTGCCTATGCTGTTTGCCTGCAATGAAGTTAATTGGTTTCGGTTGCTAAATAAAAAATCTATGGGGATTCTTAGCCCACTGGCCAATTTCCATGGACGGATGTCGTTCATTTCGCAGAATTTCAATTCTTCTTTTGGGCAGGAAGCATGTAGTGACGTTATTATAATTTCCGCCATTTTAAAACAGATTGAAGTGTCGAAACAGATGGGACTATATTTGAACCAGATTTATAGCTGCTTACCCGTCCGTAGGTTGGGTAAGGATGAAATTTCTACGGATCTTAGTGTAACCCGAGAAACACCACGGGGTGATGCTCATGAGATTGCTGGTGATCATGTATTTGAGCTTCCAAGCCTAACCTTGGTCGTTTTTCTTGCAAGTGCTCGTTTTCTTGCAAAGAAGACATTCCTCTAGCTTTTAAAGATTTCTTCGAAAGGTTATTTTTTTTCTATTAAGCATATTGATGGATAAATATATTTTTAAGTCCAAGGAGGAGAAACAGCGGCGAATGAGAGTCTTGAGTAGGCAACTCGATTATTTAGTGAATGTAAGTAAACTGCAATTTAACACTTTTAAACATATATAAATAATTCGTAACGTTTATGATGTAGGAGTTGGTCTAGAAAACAGTTCGCAATCGTATTGAGAGGAAGAAGATTCCACTGCGTGTTATACATCTGAGTATTAAACGATAGTAAACAACGCCGTGTTTGCTGTAGCAACAGAGGTATTATTACCATTGCTATTCTCTGCACGTAAATATTATTGCTCATTTAATTGCAAGCGTCGCCTATTTAGTTCCTTTTTGTGTATCATAATTATCGTACTACATAAGTGTTCTCTAATATACATGCAGTGTCCCTATGAGAGCTACTTGAAAATAGATATTGAAGAGTATATAAGAGCTAAATATGCATTGAATTTATCGATTACCCCCCGAAGCAACCTATCAAGGGGCCCTTGGGACTCTATGTCCTTCTTATACAGATTTTTTCCATACGTGCAATTATGGGCCTGTAGGAAAACGTAATATTTAAATGCTAGGTGCGTGAATACTCTTTGGAAATCAAATCTCTAGGAAAAGGTCAAGTCAAAAAAATATGCTATGCTTGATTTCAGAGAATAATGTGATATTTTTCAGATAAAACATGATTTTCAGACAAATACTAGGCGTAAAAGAAAATCTAATGAAATAATTATAAACTTAATTTCTTCAGCCATCTGATAAAAAATCCCATATCTCTATCTTCAGTGAAAGTAAAGCAAATTAAAAAGTAAATATTGAAACCAATACATCGAACCATATAATTAGCATGGACCACCATGGGGGAGCTTTTGGGGCCTTGAGAACTTTTTAAAATCGCCTATGTTTCAACCGGATATATTTTCTATCTACATGCCAAATTTCAGCTCAAGCAGTCGAGTAGGTTTTGCGTGATGGAGCAACAGACAGACAGGCAGAAAAACACCATTACATTTGTTTAAATTAGTAAGGATAAGGATATTGACTGCGTTTTGGCGTATTTTTATTCATCGAAACAAAACAGGGCTCGCTATATTCTTGCCTTGCTTTATGATTCATTAATATAGTTCGACTAAAGAGAGAAAAAACGCCAAATCCATGTTTCTCATACGTTTCCAACTGTACGTAAACCTACGCTCTCCTGGCTTAGGGATCAGCATGATGCGGCATGTGACGTCACGAGGCTAGTTCACTCACTCGACGTCACGGAGAGGTGTCACTGCTTTACATTTTCGCACCAGTCAGTACCATCATCTATCGACACGTATAGTAATGAAACCAAACAGCGTAGAGATGTGGGACCAACTGGTATTGATCTAAGTTTTCGAACTCATTACGATAATCTTAATTTTTTAAATAGTAGACTTCCCCATTGTTGTAATTGTCCAATATAACTTCAAACACTCTTCAATGGGCAGTCTTCGTCAGCTCAAAATGAATCACTCCTGGTTCTGGGGCTTTATTTATTATTAATTTTACATTAAAATTTATTCCGTTTGAAGTTGCGATATTTTTAATTCTTCACTGTTTTTAGTTTTATGACTGTGACTATGCCATTCGTACCTATTTCCCACTAAGAGTTCTAAGAATACTATTCCTATGATTTGCTTTCGATCTAATCAAATAAGCATTTCCCATTGTCTTTAAAACCATTATTTCTAATTACAACATATGTTTTCAAGCTTATCAACGCGTCAAATCCAATTAGACACTAAATTGATCATTTTTTAAACTCATACTTCGTACCGTGATTTATTGAGAACCTTGAATTATACTTAGAAGTGGCAGTGGTATTTTTTTCTTTAAGTGAGAATTTCAAAAGCCTATGGGCAAAGTACTAAGAAATATCTATTAAAATGCAACAAATCAATACTCTACTTCAATTATTAAAACGATTAGTTTTGAATCAAAACGCTAGACCACGAATAATAATGTAAAGAGTCTGCTAGTAGTATATGAAAAAAGTTAAGACTACTCCGTACTT
Source organism: Pyrrhosoma nymphula (assembly GCA_963573305.1). Classification (NCBI taxonomy): domain Eukaryota; kingdom Metazoa; phylum Arthropoda; class Insecta; order Odonata; family Coenagrionidae; genus Pyrrhosoma; species Pyrrhosoma nymphula. The sequence goes on along the minus strand of OY754337.1, from coordinate 41,879,161 downwards.
CATATGCATTCATATGCATAGTGGTGGTGAAATTAATTACTAGGCAACTTGAATTAAATATTTAGCATAACATTGTTCCATCCAGCACCTAATTAGATTGGATAAAACAATTTTAATCGCCTCTGAGCAAGATATTGGAGCCATAACTCTTCTTCCCATTATTGCAGTAGGTATTGATTTTCTGATGACTTAAAGAGGCTTTTGGGTAATTAAACACAGACATAAAATTTAGATTGACAGGGAAAAAAAGAAAGCAAGGTAATGCAGGAATCCGAAATGCAGAGATCATTAATCAAATTAAATTAGCGACTGGCCGAAAAAAACGATGCTATCAGTCATATCCAAAAGTAAAGAGTAATTAGTTGATAGGAGTACCCATGAAATCATCATAAAGGCTTATTGGAGAGTGCGGAGAGTAAGATATCTGAAATGGAATGTAATAAATTGGCATGCATTTTGCTTCTCTGCAGAGAATGTATCCACAGCACTTTACAGACTAGTTTACCACAGAGAAGACTACAACTTACATCGTTTTCAGGGCACTAGTGATAGCATAGAAATAAAAACTAATAGCTTTGAATGTAAGTCATTCCCTTGAATATTATTTCCTATGAAAATACGTGAATTATTGATGAAACGTGAAAAAATAAAGTGAAATATAACTTCAATGAGCACGAAGCATCTATTTATGCACAGCGTGAATTTTTTCCACATAAAATTTTCCATCATCATAGATTTTTCTTTGTCTGAGTGAACTCCACAGATATGTTAAAATATGGTTAAAAAATTGAAACTTAAGAATACTGAAATTTTAAGGTAATCCTACAATGAACAGGAAAAACAAATACCTACCGCCAATGAAAAAGAGGCTCAAGGGACGGACTGGAAAAAATAAATCTTAAATTGAAATGGAATTCTATTATTGATAATTAGGGCATTTGTTTCATGATGAATAAGTAAAAGGTTTAATTAGCTCAAACGTATCAGTTCTGAGTGGAAGCCTATACTGTAATGCGCTAAAATAACTAATCTCTCACTACTAAATCCACATAAATATATTCATAAACACCTGCGTTTGATGATATTTATACGAATGTCAAACTGCATTTCCACTTCATTTCACTGACCTGAAGAAGCCAATTGTAACGCCGGCGAAACTGTAGTCCAATTTCAATGAACCAACGTGGAAAGAAACCCGTGAGACTTACATAATCAAATTTACCAAGCTGCGGACGTCTACACACGAAGGATTTCAACTATTCATGAAATTCTAGATAAGCTTTACCCTAGGAATAATGACTAAGTACAGGGTACGATATGCTGGCAGTATTCTGGGATTTGAGTTTAATGAGAACCACGCTTGAGGAAGAGATCATTAAATGTCATTACTGTAATAGTGGCATCTGTTCTAAAGCTTTTAGTATATTCATGTGTTTAAGGAAGAAATTGGGGATTGACGAATGACTAAATGCGATGTAAATTTGTCTTCATTTCCTTCAAACGGTAGCTCTTTGTCGAAAGCAAAAAGAAAACATTAAATTAATTTAATTTAGTTTAACGTTACATCATTTTCTTTTCAAATAAAATTCTGAAAAATAAACCGATGTGGCCTAAGTAATATTAACTACTCCAAAGAGTTGACTAATGGACAATATAGCCGCTTTTATTGGCTCAAAGCTGGAATTATTAATATAAACTCTGTCGACTATATCATTCTTGCATCATACCTTAATCCAGAGTATATATAATTAATTAACCTCTGCATGATAAAAATAGAATTTAAATATCGATCAATATTTCCATATATGTTCATAAAATTCTGTAATTTGATGATAATAATATTTCCCATGTAACATTCAGGTGCATATAACCCTTTTTCTATGACCTTGATCGAATATCACAATAAGTGAATTTTTCTTTCGAATATCAAATATAAGGGAACATCTAACACATTTATGATTAAATTATTTAATGATATTTCACCTGTGTATACATCATGAAAACGAATTTAAATATAAATGACGAAGGGTTAAGGACAACAACGTGTCTGAGTCTATGACCATAGTGTGAATATAATCTATAGTAATTGAACAGACTTGCTAAATTTAAACTGAGAAACGATTAACCTCTTCACTTCCTGCATTTGCTAAATTTTTTCTAAACTGATGAACAGAAGAATAAATAAAAATTGATTATTAGGGTGGTTTGAAAAAATAAATTATTTTATTTTGGAATGTTATAGCGTGCAATGGTTGCCATTGGTATGGACAAGAAAAGATAATAATCTTTAAAAACATTTATTTATATATCTTCCGGTCGCGACTCTTGCCTCTAAAGTTCGATAAAAACCGTTAAAAACCATTAACATTCAATATTTTTTGTAAATATGTACGGGTGGTATGACTACTGTCCTATATCGCGTAAACGATTTTAAAAGTATTTAAAAATGACTTTAAAGTTTATAAATTATATTTATATAATATATTTTTGTCTCGCATCGCTATAGGACAAATTTGCGATTTTAGTAAAATTTCAAAGTTTTACAATATATAACGATTTTATAACAAATCTAATCGAGGCACTATAGTTACATTCCTATACCTAGAGATTCTTAGAAAGAAGTACAGTAATATATTCCTCATATTGTAAAACTAACTGGTCGCGTAGCCGCATCAAAAGTGATTAATCCCGGTATGACGAGACGCAGGCGTGCGCTCGAACATTCTCTGTGGCTGCGCGCTCGTCTGTCCGCCATCCACCATTTTGTGTTTTATTGTCAACTGTCAGTCTGCTGTAGGCCTCAGTCAGTAATGGACGTGGCGTTGTTCCTGAGTTAGTACATGACTGTTCTCTTGTCTATTTAGTTACCAACGTGTGCTCTTGCATTAGGTGTTAGTGAATACAAGTGTTACTGTATTACTGCTATGATGGATGCACTACAGAACGTACAAGAAGGTGTAATAACTAGAAATGATTTTGAATTCCCTAAATTTGGCCACCGGTGGGACTTATTAAATATCAAGCTACCAACACATGAGGATTTTCTCCGTTACAGCTTTCAAGAGAGATTTAACTTGGCTGTTGAAACAAACAACAAGAGTGTCTCCTTTTTAAAAGTAGCCACGACAGTTGCATAGGAAATTATGTGTATGGCAAGACTCCTATCCCAACTGTGAGGGAATACAGAGTAGTCCAACTTGTTAACGCTTACAATGAATCATATTGTAAGCTCAGAAAATCATACAATCGTGATAAAAACAAAGCTACATTTACACTGAAACTTAACGAATTTAAATAAAAGGGTTCCCATCTTTTTGACATTGCTGCATGCACAAGTCAGATTGTTGTTAACGAATGAACTTGCAATAGAACTCCAGATGCCTGTGTGTCCAATAAGTATTAACTACATGAGTGAAAAAGAAAAATAAATCCCTGCCCTGGAGCTACGATACATGTATATCTATATTTATCATCTATATACGAGCGATGTATATATTTAAGACTTCCAATCTGAAAATGTCTTATCACTTAACAAACTAGAAGTGATCGGAAGTGATGACACTTATCAGTTGTATGTGGGAAGACCTTTAGAATAGACTAATTGTCTTCATAATTTCAACGGACGTCCATTCCGCCACCTTTTCAAGCACTTAGATGGTATTACAACAGCCTCAACAGGTAATTCTGGGACGATTTGAAAAGATCTGCCTGGGTATGAAAAGACACTGTCAATTGAATTTGAACCTATCGATTGTGGGATTCCTAAAGTAGCTGGCAGATACTTAGCAAAGATCAATTGTATTTACCAGACATATCAAAAGTCATCCAGTCATGGTAGTGTTCTGAAGATTGTAACAATCCGTGAACATGGTCCTATGTCACACTCAAGATGGCTCACTACCGCTAACAGGGTTTTGCGCCTATATATTAGTGTAAAGAGTCCTAAAAATATGAGGCAAATAGTCACTTTTATTTTAAAGTCGTATATGCCAATGTGGTTTACCATTAAGGTGAACAAGAATTTCACTGACGCACCAAAACATATTTATCAGACCATTCAAACAACACGGTATCTGCCACAAGAGCGGCTTCAAGTTATAGACTCGGTTATACAACGGAATGCTTATTTGCCCATCCCGAAAATTTACTTTAGGCGATGGTCACTAATGATAGAAACCACATTTGAGAGCTTGGGTACAGACGAATCTTGATGGCAAGGCAAGTAACTCCTGAAGATGATCATGTTACATATTTTATGCCACCGAACCTAAACATTAAAGCTACAGACTACACCGAAATAACACAATGGGACACTTGTAATCTGACTAAACCTCTATTATGACGTGCAATGACTAATGACGAGTAAAAAGTATGTAAACAGTGACTTTAAGGCTGCTATTGATTTAGAATCATTTCCATGTCATATGCAAGCTGTCGAAAGGTGCGTTAAGCTTGAGACATAAGCTTTCAGTGAAGTCAGTGGGCAAAGTGATAGAGACGGTTTTATCTGAGTTTTATTATTGTCAATATCAGTCACGCCTAACTTTTCGCACAAATCTAAATATAAATTCGTTGTGATGGACAAACATGAGTAACGTTTTAAACCATAGAGGAAATGTACAGGAAAAAAATATAAATTTGTATGTGATTTAAACTTGTAAATATTGTAAATAACACGCCCTAATCATTGAATGGTAGGTTGGTAATGGTGTGGGTAGAACTCGAAATGTATCTGAGTCGTTTTGTAAATCAAAATGAGCGAAGAACTGCACACACACTGTAATTTTAAAAATACCGCCAAATATATGATTGTAACACTATTTCATTCAGCTACGCTGCCAAAAAGAAAATAATAGTGTTACTGAAGCAGGCATATGCTCGTATTCAAATATAACACTATTATCTTTTTTTTTTAATCATAGAGAAATTTCGCGCGATAGACTAAGGCCAACGCAGCATTAGTCACTTTTTAATGCGTCTGCGCGACCGGTTAGTATTAAAATATGAGGATTATTTTACTGTGCTTTTTTTTCTAAGGAACTCTAGGTGTAAATAAGGCGTCTCAACTACATTTGTTATAAAATCATTATAAAGTGTAATACTTTAAATAATAATAAAATCGCAAATTTATCACATAGCGATCACATTTCATAGCGATGCGTGACCAAAATATATGATATAAATATAATTTATATAATTTTAAGTCATTTTAAATACCTTTAAAATAGTTTAAGCAATATAGGACAGTAATCATATCACCCTTACATACTTACAAAAAATATTGATAGTTTATGATTTTTAACGATTTTTATCGAAGTTAAATGGCAATGCTCGACCGGAAAATATATAAATAGTTTTTTTATAATATTTTTTCTTTTTTATACCAATGGCAAATTTTGCGCTTCCTCTTCAAATACCTCGGAATTGCTAAGAGACTTGAGTTCAACTGGACCTTAATTCTTGCTTGACCGGTCCTCTAAACACCACTTAATGCAGGCTTATTAAGCTGCAATTCTAGGAGGATTTAAGGAAACGAAAAATTTCTGGTGGGAAAAAGGCAACCACACGAGAGAGGACATACTGAAAGAAGCCACTACGCATGAAATGAATCTGAAAATATCACTAGTCGTGATACGCTTCGTATGATGAAGGGCTTTTCCAGATGAAAACGATGACCAAGAAATAACGTTGATAAGAAACAGGTAGTGTTAGTAACTAAACCAAAATCTTAAATAAATAAATACATAGTTTTTTCGTGAGTTGTAGAGGTGTACATGAGCTAACAAAATGAAAAAAAATAAATCGAATGATTGGTCTGCATATTTGCAGAAGCTGCTAACTCGGCTTCTAGTTTCCATCATCCCTGGAAACTTTACGAAGCGTTCAATGGATGAAATGTTAGCCTACTCAAATTCAGAATTTAGTACTCTTTACTTTACTCACCATAAAAACTTAAAAATCTAAGGAATGATGTATGTTTCTCAGTTACTTAGATATTTTTCCTAAATTTCACATATTTTGAATCGTTGGTTCCATTTCTTAGAATGATGTCAAAATTTAAATATAAGCCACACATTTCCTCCTTTGACTCCCTGACAAACTTTTTTATTTTTCTTATGACGTTTCTTATTCCAAGATGGCCAACGTTTGCACTATTTAAACCTTTCTGTTACGAATGGCATGTGACACGCTCGGGTATCTCCAATGCTCTCCGAGTTAGGTGCATAATATTTGATACAACACCACCAGTCATGGGTGTTCCCCCACATGAACAAATTTATAAAAATTTTGGCATAAAACAAATCCAGAGTACTGTTAATTGAGCGCGGAATATCAGCTGACCGAATGCTAAAGAAAATGCTACTCAGACTTTCTAATGTCACATCAAATTTAGAAGGATTCAAGAAAACTAAAAGTAGTGGCGTCAAAATCCATCAAATATATTATAAAGATCGACTTTTACTCCGTGTGGATTTTTTCTCATGACAAATTTGACATATTTTACAGATATTAATTTCTGATGAGCTTCTGTATGCTTGAGAATGACTCCGAGAAAATTCTAGAGAAATGACAAAATTGAATCCACTAACGTCAAATATATGCCTAGGAGATGTAATAATAAAAGGGCGAAGGACAAAGAATGTAAAAAATAAAGAAACTCGTAGGGATTAAAAAACGTGAAATCATGGAATCATGTTTACCGTGACCGCTGCCTTTCTGCACTTCTCGGCGGGACGTTTACACATGATTTTCCTTTAACGAGCAAAGTCATCTCTCCCCTCAAAAAGAAGATAAAATGAAGCTGCAAGGGAGCAAAAAAGTGAACTGCGATAAGCCCATTCGTGGGGTCTCCATGGCGGCTGAAGAGTGACGCGTTTCCGGTGGCTTGACCTCTTTATTCAAATGGCGTGGCAAATTAATGGATTCAATGCGCGAGTGGCAATCTCTTTTAAGGGGAAAAATCACCATCATTCGTTTTTTGTCGCTAATCTTTTAAGATGGAACACGATAGTTTATTTTTCTTCCTTTATATATTTATATGACGTGGTTACTTTGCGACGGTGATAGATAATTATACTCAAATTAGCAAAAATATGCAAAATATTAAAGAAAATGGTTAAGAGCTGTTTTTTTTATTTTTCTTCAATCGATATTTCTGAATATCTTTAAACTATGCTTAGAAGTTCATAAATCACAATAGAATACAAATAAATAAGGATAAAACAAATATATAAAAATTGTATTTATATATTTAATATGAGTACACATACTGAAATGGCCCATAAATTCGCTCTTGGTAGCAAAAAAATGGAAATATTTGCGAACATCTTCCAGGATTTTTCATTTAAGAATATGAATATTTTTTTGTTGTTATCACTTTCTTTTTTAAATTTAAATTATATATGTCTTTCAAATCAAACGTTTTCCTTTTGAATTTACTATAAAAATATATCCAGATTCATATACCACCCTAGGCTAAAACAAAAGAGGTTAGACATGAGGGAGCACAAGAGGAACCTGAATGATAATTGAAGCAACTAATTCTGTGAATCTTCTTCTAACTCAACGTTGGATACAATTTTCCGGGTGAATGTTATCAGTTTCCATGTAAAAGCTTGTGAACCTATTTGTCAACAAGGTCATTGGTACTAACTAATTGTAAGAATGAGAAAAAAATTATTTGGTAAATTAATAAATGTGAATATACGGAGAGTAAAAGAACTATTTAAGGGCAAAACCTCCTGCTATGGAAAATGATGCCCAATGTTACGTTCCTAAGGCGTTTATGCGAATATTTCTGAATTTTATAGGAAATCACCTCGTTGGTTTTATCTAATTACGAAGACCATTTAGAACACGGAATAAACTATTGCCAGCACCAACTAACCAACCAGGATAGAACCAACTTGGAGAACAAACGGAAATTCAGGAATTAAATTGATTATTAAACAATGTAGACTAATGTAACAAAGATATTACTACTCAAGGTATTTTTTATTCATTATTAGCCATTATTAGTACCATCTCAGCACATTTGGAATAAGGGGTAAATGAGCCGATGTAACTTCAGATACCAGCACTGAATTCGGCAAATTCGGCATTAAATTGTTTATTTTCAAAGCAAAATGCTATGTGAGATGAAGTTTTAGTAGGTAAGTTCAGGTTACCATTTTTATGGTCACCTGAGCTAATTAATTGGATTGCTTATGTGTAACCTCAACTCAAATTTCTCAACAATATGTATAGCATGAAACTTCCAAAATTACACCAGTGGCGACGACGGAAATAGAAAACTAGATGGTAGTCAACACTGAAGAAACTTGACAGGGTATATTAATGATATCCTTAGCTAAATAATTCGTGGCATGATTACCACAAATGAATCATTGAGTCAAAAAATTAAATTCGAGTGTTGAGATGTAATTAATAATTATGGCACTACGCAGTGCTATTTGAAAAAAAATATTCTACATTTCCAAAACACGTCTGAATCATAATAAAATATATAATGAGCTTAGAGCTGGAAAAATTATGACCCTGATGATTAACTTGGGAAAAGAGAACGAAAACAACGAATGGAGCTGGAGTTGCCAGTTTTGAACCTTCGTATTTCATGTCAAATCCTAGATATTAAATTGCACCCATTGAGGCTTATGTTTGAGTAATAATGAGTTCACATACTACATCAATTGATGATTAAAGCAGCCATATCAATATTACGGCTTTATTAGTAGATAAAATACAATCTATTGCTTGGGTGGAACATGTGAGTCGGACTTTGAGTAATATTATATTATAACCGTTTATAGGCCACGAAGCAGTTAAAACAAGCAGATAAGCTTTGTGTGACCATTTAGTTACATAAAATAAATGATTGTTTTATGCCACAAAGCACGTGCGATTTGGTAGATGAGTTTTTCAAATAATCGCACGCTTCAAAATAAAACCAGCATCCAGCACATTATTAAAACCTCCCATAAGGTCAACAAGAAAATGTTATCACTGTCCAGTAAAATATCCGTTAAACAAATCACTGCGAAATGCACAAGTGGTTATTCTACCCATTCACGCACATGGGTGCAAAAATATATTTCAAAGGGATGAAATTCACCCCTTGTAATGAACATAAGTGGATGAAAATAATGTAACTTGGTAAAGGTTCAAACTCAGTCTTCGATCTCCTAATTGCCAGTCAAGTGTGCTGCACTGTGGACCTCTGTCTAGATCATATAGTTCACAAACCTTTTCACTAAACCTTCACTTTGAACTAAGATGGTTTTGCTAGATATCACACCTCAACAGCAATTGGAAGATCTGGATTCGAATTCCGGCCAAGTCATTTAATCTTTCCGAGTGCATTTCATTTTTTGGATAACAAACTACAATAGACCGTATTTCACGCGAGTATACAATATTTTCAGAATTTTCCAATTTTTTGATAAAGTGGATCAACACCTCTCCAGGATTGGTGTTGAAATATTAATCCAGATTAGAAGTAAATGACTAAGAGAACTAATTTACCGATAAATAATTGTAATATTTCTTCCACAACATTCTAAATAGTGTCATGCAAATATCCTTTGGCCAATTTTTGTTTCCAATGTTGTAGTTAATCAAATGTAGTTTCTATTGATGGGACGTAATTCAGGGCCAAGTTCTGGTATTTTAAACACCTTTATTATGCGCCATGTTTTAATCTACGTAAATCCCTTGATCAATGACAGTAGTCAATCAGTAGTACATCAATATTAAGAATAAGGACTCCAAACGCCCGAGATGATTTTTGTACCAAAAGTGATGAATCGCACACACAAAATTTCAGTCACACTCGGGATGAAACACGTAGCCAACTCAGCAATAGGTTTAGTTTCCCGGATGTAGAAGCCTTGTTACGTAATATCAACAATTGGTTAAGTACTTCAATCATACATTCTGTGGTTATTTACGGGAATTGCTACAACGCCAAAGACAACCAAAGACGACACTCACGCACCCTATTGTAAGTCCTTCACGTGTACTCTGGAGCCACGGCAAGAACAACTGCTTGAGTGTACTCACATTCATACAATCTGAAGCTATTTACGAGAGGCTTTTCCGCGTCAGAGTCACCTTCGGATGACAGGCTTGCTTCCCAATGGTTCCTTACCGGAGCTGCTGGACACTCCGGAAAAGTAGTTTATCGTGCTCTACCAGAAAATGCCCTATTTTTACATTGTTAACAAAAGCTTTCTGACTTATTCCAGTGGAAATTTATTATCTTATGCATCTATTTATTCCCTTTAGATGAAATTACACGAGTCCCAAGTTGACAAATATTATTTTTTTACTATTCTTATTCATTAGAACGGCAGAATATTAGATTAAATTTTCAGCGGTATTTGCCAAGAATTAAATGTTTTGTGCATCATCTCTAAGTGTACGATTCTATATACTTCAGCGTTGAACTAACAGTTGTGATCAAGTCATAACTAAATATCCATCATCACCCTTTTTGGGGCATGATGCATTTCAAAGGACCGGTGCACAGATGGACCGATTGGAAAAAAGCTGGCCAAAATTATTTACTCAGTCATTTTTGGGTTGAACTGTGTTTTTGTGGACGTTCATATAGTAATTTGAACTGCCTAACTTGATTTCATCATTATTTTTTCGGTATTTCTTATGCATAATGTGCAAAAAAGGAAAGACAATAACTTAAAACTCACAAAAAAAGCTTTACTCGTTCTACGGTTCGGAATCCCTGTTGAGCATTTATTTGAATATCGTCCTTCTCCCTTGTGGATTATTTGCACTTGCGGGTGACTCCGTAAAGGTTACTACTTTTTAATGACCATTTAATCATATTACGAGATCTCGTTACGTCAAATATTTCTGTCCTTACGTTATCCAAAATATAATTCCAAAATTATATAATTCTATTATGTAATCGATATTTATAATTCAAAAGTTTGTTTATAAATTTTTCTACGCTTATGTACATAACATTCGCTAAAACATCGGTACATCAAAGGCATCAGAAACTAGCAAATAAATTAAAACTCATGGTTAATAAAGTAGACTTAGCTATTAATAAACATTTATGGTGGAAAAACTATTTTTTCAAATGAAATTGAGATAAAATTAAACATATGAGAATATTAAGAGAACTACCATTTCGTAAATCAATTGTTGTTTTTACTCCATTAATTAATACCTCTTCCGATGACACGTCATCACTCTCCGAGTCGTCCTTTTCTTCATCCTCATAGGCTATAGTAGTAACCCAAACCTCTTGGTCAAACACTTCTTTCAATTTTATTTTACTGAATGATATGGAGGATATCAAGGGATCGGAAGTAAGGAGCGACCATCGAAATAAATCTCCATATGTGCCTCCCTCTAAGTTTTTCGTGTGTGATGCTCCCGGAATTTTCTCATGTCCTTATTTCTTTGCTTCTAGTGCCTCTTTTGAAATCTGTCCGATGTGAAGTATCGCTTCCTTTGTGATATCTGCGTCATGAATTAATAGATTGTGCACAGTAAGTGGCATGTAAAACCAAGGGTAGATATTGCTGCACGTATAACTTGGCGGTCTGGAGGCAGTACTCACTTAACTCACAGCGGTTTAGAGTGTGTCCACTTGAAATAGCTTTTAGAATGTGTGAAATCCTTTCTGTTTATTATTCATTTATCCCTGAAAATTAAAAAAAAAACAAATGTTCACTTCAGTCCCAATTTGGCGGCAAAAGCAAAGGGATGTTTTGTGATTTTTAACATGATTGACCATGAATTAAAATTTGTTACATTCATTAATAGAATGATAGATTTTGCATCACTTTCTCCATTTAGGTCAAATTTTTTTAACACGCTTTATAAGCTTCACCTGTATGTTTGTTTGTAACAGACTCCTTTGGACTCGATTTTGACCCACTTTGAACGATCAGATTTCCTTTAAACTTTGTAGACTCATCAAGGACCGATGACAATACATTAATTTGAAAAGATTTTCTCAATATTCTAATCAGGATCGCCAGGATTAATAATTTTCTTCAATTGAACAGATCATTTACGTTAGAATAGAGATAGAGATCGGATGGTGTAGTGGTTAGTCGTGAACTCTCACCGAGGAGGGCCAGAGCTCGCGGCTCAATGAAGGGCGTTTTTTTATTGTATTCAATTTGATCGTTTAACGGCCAATTATAATTTAATTTTAATATCAGCAAGCTTAGACGGGAGAAGAATTTTTTATCGTCGTATTCGCTTTTCTAATTTGCTAAATTTGTTTGTCTGTTCGTTTGTAACCGACTCCTTAACACTCAACTCCGAAATAATTCTTAACGATTTCACTCCGAAACTAAAAAACACTCTTTAATGATAACTAAAACTAAAAAGTGAAAAATAAATATATTTAAAAATACTAAAAAACACGCTTTAATGATAATTCAAACCAGTAAGTGAAAAATAATTTTTAATATAGAAATAAAAAAATAAATGAAAAATATTAATATTATCGTGAAAAAAGCGTGGGGTGCTCGATATATCAATTCTTGAAAATATTCAATCGGTATGATTGGTAGAAAAATGGTACTAAAAAAATGGCTCAAAGCATAATCTTTTCCCGCATTTTACATTCAGTAATTTGGGTAAACAATTGCAAAAGGCATATCAAATTAACTAAGCAACGGAGCACCCCACGCTTTTTTCACGACAATATTAATATTTTTCATTCATTTTTTTATTTCTATATTAAGAATTATTTTTCACTTTTTAGTTTGAGTTATCATTAAAGCGTGTTTTTTAGTTTTTTTTAACTATATTTTTCATCGAGTACTCGATCACGAAATGTTTCTTATCACTTATGGATATCTCTTTCTTCTTTACGAATTTCTCATGAAGCTGTAGCCGTGTCACTTTTCTACTCTCCATGGCTTATTATCATTTCAAATGTATACACTGGAAAACGAATGAGAAATTTAACAGTAAATCACTACCCTCGGTAGTAATATTAGCATGATAGCATTTTTTATGGATAATAATAATAAATTTACTCTAAAAATAATCCGGAATTAGTTTATCAAAGTTTTAATTTCACTTACCATCAAATCCATAAACTACTTCTGGTGTTTTCGGGGCACTTAATCTCCCTAGTTGGATTAAATTTATTCGTCAGAAGAAAATTTTTCTCCTGGCAAAATATTAAAGGAAAAGACGAGTAAAAATATATTTTTCTAAAAACCGTCCTGTTGCACAGCTTGGATCACTTTCAGTAGATATTCGCTGGACGCACTCGCAAAGACAACTGATGAATACAATACGCGAACACAACCAGAAAATCCCCCAACCATATACAGCGAAGGGTTCCGTTAGTGTGTGCAAGCGGCAACAAGAGTGGACAAAAGGAGGCAAGAGAGTTGTAAAAGAGTTCCGTGGAGTGTAAGTAAGAAGAATGTACTTTAGAGCCCAGAAGGGTGGGAAAGTAGACATATCTACTTTTGGAGAGCAGATTATTGCCCAGTTGGCGCCTGCCGCAGCAAGTGCACGACAGCAATTTTCCCCTTCCAACCCCTACCAGCCTTTCCCCTCCCCCCCCCCTCAGCCACGGCAAGCATTGTACCTATGGGCGATCGTCAGATCATAAGAACACTTTGTAGAGAAGGTTAGTCCAGTGTCTTCAATTTTGTCTCTCCTGTCTCATTCTCCTGTGAGCTTTAGAGCCAAATGGTTAACTGGGACGAAAATATGTGACAAGAGTATTTTCAAATTTTTGCCAATTCAACAACCTTTTTCAACAGGTATTGATGACATACGCGTGCAACATGTATGTTTCACCATTTCCCCATATAGAAGCATATTGCGGCCCCCGCGGCATCGACGTAGCGATCGGGGAAGTTTCGAAGACAAATGGGTGGAATAATGAAAATTGCAAAAATCTGAAAACATTTTCTTATGAAAACTGTTACATAGAATTTACCCTATCACACACTATAAATAACTTTGTGTCTGCAGATGTCAATGAATTCGATAATTGCAATTTAAACTTAAATTTGACGTAAAAACAGCACTTTCTGCTCTGCAAATAAAAATCTAACTACGTTAAAATAAACGTTAAGGAAAACAAAACTAAACTCATTTTATACGTGAAGGTATTTTATTTTGTGTAAAATTTAAAAAATCCAAAATATTGTATTGAAAAATTTCAATGAAGAGAAGAACATTCGTGTTCTTGACGCGAAAGTTGCGACAGCCTAAACCACACTGACATGCTATACTTCGACAGGTCATACACATTATCCTGACGTATTCTATGCTCCGTATATTATACTACTTAGGCAGGTCGTACACATTATACTGACGTATTTTTTGCTCCGTATATTATACTATCTTGAAGAGCGCATAATCAATTATATTTATCATCTATTTCTGTCCACCCTACGTGCTCTCCATTTTTCCACTTTTTGCCAGCTTTTTTGAATTTGGTCCCACTGTGCGATGTAGCCAAATGTTCATCAAGCTTACGGTGATGCTTTCGATCATTTAAAAGAGCTATATATTCATTAATGCATACAATAATGACAGGTGGCTTAATTAATTTCTTGCGCATTCAAAAGAGCAAACACCATGTGACTATACTGATATTTAACGGTACATTTTTTTCTTGGTACCTGCTGAAATTAATTATTTCAGCAATCATGTTTACCCCTCAACAACATTTTCACCGTAGTGTTTAGCGCGCATAGAATTTATCGCTGGAAAATTGCTATATGTGGGCATCTAATTAGGTGCTGCCAGTACTATTGCAAGTATTTTTTTTCAGGTTCAAACACATCCGACACGAGATCAAAACTATCCCCAAATTTAAGCTGCAGCACTTACTGAATTGTAATTAAAGGTCTGGACATGATTTATAAAGGACCTATCAAGACACATTAGCCGGTTGATATCATCTATTCATCATCTTTCTCTATATATTTATTATAAAATACCATTAGGGGACCTATGTTGACTAACATCAATTATTATCGGAAACGTTGGAAGATTATTTAAGCGGATAATGTATTTGAAAACGTGACCATTGATGAAATTCTTTGTTTCTGGCTTAACCTTTTGCTAATCCTTGGTAATTAATAATTAAACTAAGTATGTAAATTGACTGATTAATTTTAATGTAATACCGCGCAACTTCTCTTACAAAGGCAAAATAATCAGTTGAATCAGATCATTATGTCAGATCTGAGGATATAGCCTATGTTAAACCAGAAGTGCATTAAATAAAATCAGTCAAAATATACTTTGCTCATTTTGTGACCATAACCTTTGGCTTATCAGGAATTGGCGATTACGAAAGCATACATATTCTGCTAACAGAAAGACAATAAAACATTCGCAGGTGAACAAGTGTTCGCCGTTTTGGGGAAAATATTAAAGTTTTAAATTTATTAGATGGTTTTCCGTACTGTACTTACACGTTTGTTCGTATTCATAAGAACTCATCCATCATCACCGAATTTGGTGCCAAAAGCAAGTTCAAAGTGTCTGTGAGTGGTAAATATTTTGTCAAACGTTCAACTTCTCAAACAAAGAGGGGAGGCTGTTCGGTTGAGGACAGCTTCATAACAGGTTGTAAAATTGAGATCATGTGAATTGTGAACGTCAGTACCCGCGAGAGGCTCATTACAGAGTGGCGAAGGCCGACGTCTCTTTTCCACGGTGGCGAGAAAGAGAAGCTGGTTTGGCTCGTTTGATAAATTTTGAATTGCAATTCCCAGGACAGGGTGTGCCTACCCGTCATAAGAGTTCCCTGTATGTCTCTGCTAACCACCAGGCTACACTTCACGCCACGTTTTGAAACGATCAAAAACAAGCCGAGCCCACTCCAATTGGAATGTGAAAATGAACCCACACGGAGAAGGTTTGCACAGCCACCATGTATCCGAAATGACAAAACGATTGCATACCACAGCATGTGGCCTTTCTCCCCCACTCGCGAGCACAGTCGCGCGCAGAAAATGCGTGAAATATCGTCGCGACACGGCAAATCCACAAACACGTCATCCCTCCCCTTTTTTTAGGACCGTTGACGTTTTCATGGCTGATATGCAATGAGTTCTCACAAGGACCGAAAGGTCATCAAGGATGGTGCAATGAGAATTTCTCTTCGTCCTTTGGAATTATGAAAAAAAGTCAGTATACATATTCTTTATACGCTCTTCCCTTTTCTTCTCCCTTGTCGAACTTCGTAAGAAGACTGTCAAGTGATTTTATAAATATCCTATCCTACCCATGTGTATATTTGAGTGTACGTTTCTTTGGTAGTTGCCTCACACTAGATTATAACCCAGGGAACCGAACGCTGAATGATGCTAGCAGGTAGATGAACTCACTGTAAATAACAGGCTAAGTAGGATAGACCAATGCAAATAGTGGGCCCTGGCGTGTGCTGTAGAAAGTAGTTGAACAAGAGTTTTGCGCATTGTAGGATAATTGTGCAATGAGTCTTCAAAAGGGTTAGAGGGCCTACATTTTCAATATAATTTAAGTTCCCCAAACAGCAATAAGCTTAAACCCGCGTGCTTATTTATTTTCTAAGTCATACCTAAAGGAAAACTGAAACGACGATTTTTCGGAAACTGCACGTAAGTGATATCACTGAGATATATAATAGATGCCATATATATAAGTTGCCAATGCCCTAAGTATTCCAAATCGGGGCCTCAGTTGGCTATTATATTCTGAAAAACTAGGGTTTTGATCGTTGTTTGCGATTACTGCATTGCAATACTGACTGGAGTATTCATTGGAATAGTCACTGAACATCGCACGTTTTACATTAAGACCTAGAGTACGTTGCCATGTATTAATAAAAAATCAGTAAATATTAAGTATCCTATGGTAAAATGTTATATTAATTGGAGATCATCATTTATGCAAGGGGCAATTGAGTCATAGCTAATCATAGATCATATTTTTGGGCAAGTTTATGCTGGAGTAACTACAATTTATACCAATTTCCATGCAGCACTGCTTGTTTCGGCAAGTACAAAAAACACTCCAAAATGGGAGTAAAAATATTAAAATGTTTCCAGAATCTATTCAACAGGATTTGACAATCTTATATTTCACGGGTTCAAGTGTAAAATTGTGGAAGTTCATACTGAAAATGAAGTGAGAATTTCGTTACTTTCCAAACATTTATTTAACACAATGTGGCGGTTCGATGTCTTTTAGCACTATCATTAGGTCAATTAACATAATACAATGTACACTAAGGGTAATGTAAACTGGTAATGTTTATCAAAATTCATTAGTTATTGTTTTAATTGTAACCTACCTATGATGTTGCTTGACATCAAAACGCGTCGTTGTTTAAAATAAAGCTGTGAAAAAGTACGAAATTCTCACTTCAATGACAATCTTATCATTTGTTGGAAGAATAGGAGCAGCAGTACGCAGCATCCCAGGGCTCCAACTAAGCTACACTCCCTACCCTAAACATCATCCCATCCATCCCATTTTATCCTACCCCCTCCTCACATCCACACAGTTATAAATGTATCTTTAACCATGGCTGAACCATTTTCACCTGACTTTGATGACAAATATTTGTAGGAAAATGAATTTTGGTAAATATATTTACTGTGTTTGTTACGTAAATTAAATAAAGTTACCACTAAGCTCCACCTAATCCAACTATCAAATATTAATATTTCAACAAACCTTTCTCATTCACTTTTTCAAAATTTTCATTATATGGAGAATTAAATTGCAAATATTAGTTTTTGTATTTGTAAAATCTAATTTTTTTAAATGTTAATTAAGACACCTGGCGCTATTCCACACTGCTTACATCACTCTATACTGATAATGGCACTGGAGCCATGGTCGGTTTTGAGTGCATTAAAGGTGTGGAATAGAACAAAATATCTAATTCAGCGATTCTTAAAGCTGAAGTTTTTCACAACGTTACGTCTCAGACTATCGGTAACATCTATTTCCTTTGAAATGTCCAAAAATTGCCATGAGAATGAGGAATCTGGGATGATCAGCCTACTGGTCCAGCTAGCTCGTTAACTCTTCACCCTGTGATTACTTCTAGCGACAACTGCTCCACTAACTTTAGTCAGTCTGAAGGAGTTACCAATGCCAAAGTTTTGTTTACATGATAAAAGCTAGAATGATGCATAAAAATTTATTTTATTTAGTTATGTAACACGCATCCGCAATGTCATGTAAGAGACTCTTCCATTAAAATGTCAATTTTATATTGGTAGGCTCGATTCTCCGTCGGGATGATATTTTTCCTCTCGGCAATTTCTTCACCATTCCCCACCTTTACGACAGTTGACGTTTTCATGCTCAATATGCAACGAATACAAGACCCTGGTGGTGAGGAAGGTGTTTCGAGAATTCCTACACTGGAATGAGAATAAAAACTCCAATATATCTCATCTCCACATGCTGTCCTTTTCCATCTCCGTACCTTGCCGAACGTCTCAACAACACTGTGGTGAATGAGGAGAAGAAGTTGTGTATTCGGCGTCGGTTTGGGGTGAGAGAGATGCTGAATCGCTCTCCGAATTCCCTGGCGACCCGGAAAGAAGAATAAAAAGTACGTTTCTCTCCGGGGATTTCCCGGAATTGGGACGCAGTGCCATTTACAGAAGTGAGAGGAACGGGTGAGAGCTGCAGGAGCGAATAAAGATGACCAAATGAAAACAGGGTATTTGGACGTAAATAACCATCGAGTAGATTCCTCTGACATACAAATGTCGCGCCTGAGTAGTGCGGAGCTGAGAGACCGATAAAATGTATTTTACTTACATTTATTAAGTGTAAATAAAATTTTACTCTAATTTTAAATTATAAATATTGCAAAGGTTCCTGGCGTTATACAGTGAATGATTTACGTACATGGACTACGGAACTTCTAAAATTCTGCAAAAATGGGGCGATAGGTTTTAAAGTGTAGAGGGCCAGTTAGAAACTCTTTCTTATTGCTGCCAGCGAAAATGTTGTGAAAAGAAGGGTGACTTAACACCTCACGGATAAATTTAATCACTTTCCGCAATTGCCTATTAACCTTAGAAGTAGTTTGGTTCCCCTACCTCACTCACTTTCGTTGCCTCCCTCTTATCTTCTCAGTCCTTTCCCTTCATCCGCTTCTACCTACTCTCCTTGGTTTGCAGCTCGATTCCAGGAATATTTTTGATAGCTATACCCATAAGATGCTTTGGCCAGCTTATTGATAACAACTTGTAACTTCAACACTAAATTCGAATTACCAAATAATTAGGATCGTAAAAATAAAGGTCTACCAAAATTGTCATCGATAAAACGCCTACTATATAACTATCTCGTCTGTATGGAACACTTCTAAAGGGCCAATAAAGGGTTTTTAAAATAGAAGAGACATGAATAAGCTTCCTTAAATAATCTTTCATGAAAAACGGCATCCATATGATTAAAAAATTAAAAGCGGATCAATAATGAAGCTCATTGCAAGACATAATAGAAGCACTGGACAATGTATTTCTCTTTTTTATTCGATCTTAACTTAGAATCTTGAAGAAGAAGGAAATACACAGAGGTGTTGTAGCGTTCAGGAATCAATCTGCTCCACCATTTACGATCACAAAGAGAATTTCTATGCAGCGGGAACTCATATTGTAAATAAAGTGAACTTTGATTTGAGTTCAAAGAAATTACTATCAAAGTGAACACACTAATTGCTCAGTTTGAGGGAAAATACAAAGCGCTAAACTAACCCTTGATACTTGTAAACTCCTGAATATCGTACTTTGAATTCAAGAGGAATAGAGCGCTCCTAGGTAGGCTTTGGGATTTCATCATGGCACCGGAAGCGATACGGCAGCCAATGGGCAGGGAGAAGGATATCCAAGCAAAAAAACGGCAAGCGATACTATTCACGTGATCCTCAACCACCTTCTGATCTTCATTGCGACAACTGATCAATATTCACTCAACTTATTGTTAGAAATGCTCCCAGCCCGACCTCCAACAGTTAAGAGGAACAGGTTAATACGAGCCACCACTACGAGCGGTAGGCAAAACCCAGTTTCACCCCCCTGAAACCACCAACAGTATCAAACTCCGAGCATCGCCCACGGTAAAGTGAGGAAACATGCGCAAGAACACTACAAGAGCCCTTTGACTCAAAGGGGTATTGTGGAAGTCCTATGCGTTTACAGGCTCGCGCGCAGGCAGGTTTGCAGCAAATGCAAACTGCATGCCTCAGGCCACCGTCACCGGGGTGTCTCTAACGACAAGCTGACGAATGTCCGACGGTAAGGATTCTGGGATCTCACAAGGGAGAGAATGTCGGTTCCAACATAACTGTATGACGCAATGTATAGATCCCAAACATACCGGCTAGAAATAGCAGAAACAACTCATTTCTACTCATAGGAAAGATAATAAGTTTTATCAATAACTGATTCCACGTTAATTGAGAGAGTAATGAAGAGGCAAATTAAACGTGAAAAAGTAGAGTTCTATTTTCTGGGAATGCAAGTAATACAAAATGACTTGCAAAAATGTTAACTTTCTCGCATGGAGCATGTAAAGTTATTTGTTTGTGGCATATTATACTTAAGAAACCTGCGACGCATAGAAACTTTTTCCATAATTTACAAGTAATTAACGACATCAAACAAACAAGTATGCAAATAATGGTTTCTAATTTTTTTGGTAACTGAGCCAAGGCTCAGTCGTGAGATATACGACTAAGCAATTATCAACACGAAAATCAGGATACAAATGGTTTATCTCAAAAAAGCACTTTCTATCGTTCAAAGTAATGAAAATAAATTATATAGGATCTAAAGGAGGAGAAACGGTCAATAAAAATCAGGAATGCCACCGACTGCTAGGAGTGGTCAATAGAACCCTTTCCGTCCTTCTAGGTACGACTTTTTAAATATTTTGCACCCTTTCGAAATTGTAAGTATTTCTATACCGAATAAAAAATAAGGAAAAATAAACCAATTCACAACATTTCAAAAGAATGGAATGAAAACAATAACAAGAAATGTTGTTAACTTCCAAAAAAAAAACGGTCCAATGACCCCTCTTATCCTTCTAGTTGGGATAAGTACTAAAGACCTACTTAGAGTGAAAAACTAGTAAATTGGGAGAAGAAGGAGGGGTATATTGGGTTCATAAAAGATAGACAAGAAGTATAATACTTTGAAGAGGGATAACATAACAAAATAATGCAACCCTAGAACAGAGCGCATGCAGTCAGGTCAAAACCGATAGGGGCTGTAATAACATGGTGAAGGTTTTGATGCTTTCCCGGCGAATGGCTGATGTAAATTGCTCTCACATGCTCAAAGGGCACACCACGTGCGGTCTTCCATGGTGGCCGACGACTCGGTAGGAGACTTTCCCACTGCCGTCAGGGCTGATAAATGATCGATCAATATTCATTCGTCAGCCATGAAGACGGTGGGATGGTCTCCCACCGAAACACCGCCACCATGGAAGATTTCATCCGGTGTAAACCCCGGAAGCAATTTATATCGGCTGTAATAATTACTTGCACAATTCGCCAAATTGTTAGCATGCTCCAACCCGGCCAGAAGGTAGTTAATTCTCTCTCTCTGTCAACAGCTCGATATCGAGCGTTGTGACTCAAATGGACTAAGAACGCGCAATATGTACAATGTGACGGCAGTTCTCTCTACCTTGGGCCGCGTGGACTGCTTCACTCAGCTTCAGGTTGGCGAGGGTCTTTATTTGATCCGTCAATCTTAACGGTGGGCGTCCTCGTGGCCTTTTTCCACAGACCTTGACTTCGAGTCTTATCTTCTTGAACCCATTGTGCCCTATGATGTGACCGAAGACTATTTGACAGTTGCGCAGAACTGTTGGCAGCAGTTGGTCTCTGTATGAAATTTTTAATTGGCACTAAACTGGAGGCGTTAGTTCTTCACTCTGTCCATGATATACGCATCCTTCTTCGATAGAAATACAGTTCAAACGCCTCAATCTTCTTGCGTATGGCGACTGTGATCGTCCAAGGCCATAGGTCATGACAGGGAGGATCATTGATCGAACTGATCTACTAGGTAGTTAATTAGTGGACAACAATTATAAGGAATTATTTTTTAAAAGAAAATATTTCTCGGCAGTAATTAACGTTCAGTGTGAGTGGACAATACTTAAGAAAAAAAAACAGATTTGACATGTCTATTTTTTATGTTCGGTTGTTAAATTTAAAAAATATTACGAACTTCTAAACTATTTTAGCGAAGGAAAATTTGATATCCTTGGCTTATTGAATAGGTGCTATGGTATGACACTATTAAATAGATCCTCCATAAGGTGTCTTCATATTTCTTATTATTAATGCGCAAGACATAAGAAAATTATGCGTAGTTTTTATGAAATTGAAATTTATATAGGTTTTTCTTGGGACATTTTTATCAGGATGACTCATAAATCATTGCTTTAAGTTTGGTCTGAAGGAATATTTTACATATGTTTCCCTTAGTAGCACTTCCATAATTCACTATGCGCATGGCAATGACGTCACTCTTTTAACCCAACGGTGGGTTTACACTGGCAACGTACTTTAACATGTTTGTTCGGAAAGAGCTTATGGTGGAAATTACTCTGTTGAAACATTTTTCACGAGTTAGTGCAGAGTCAGATTGGTTGCTGTTTAAACTGTGATAAATACCATTCTTCAAGGAAATTACCTTATCATATAAAAGTTCTGCAAGCGGAGTTGCAGCACCATTTCAATTAGTAATTCACATTGAAAGTCGCTTGCTGCAAGTAACATGCACAATCAACTTGCCAATGTAAACCCACCCCTAGGAACTGGATAATAATGTGGTGGATACGCGCAATAGTCATTCATTAAAATAGCACACATAGCTATGAAATTAACTTCCTGTACATACTGTGTTATCCCAGCGACGTGATAGGAAGGTGAGTCTAGCCTAGTAAAGGAGTTAGTCAAGCCTAGTGAGAGAGTGGTAGATAAGTCATAATGCATCTAAAATACTCCTAAATAACCAAATAAAATTATAATAATACCTTTAATCCACAGAACGAATCAATGGTGTCCTGATAGAATAGTTAAAAATTATAATTAAAAGTTCAATTCAACCAAAATTCAATTACTATGCAAGAGGGGCGTTCGTGATCAAGTTAGCACAGCACGTCCAATAAGGTTTGGGGTGTATGCCGGTTAGCCCCGGGGCTTAATCCGACTGCTTTTGAGTCTCACCCTGGTTGGAGATGTTGTGTAAGGGTCAAAGGATTACTCCAGGGAACGTTCCCAGGGAGTGGACACGAGCCGAACAAACCTCATCGCAATCCTCCAGAGGGCACGGCCTCACCGATTGAATCAAATTGGCCAAAGGATAGAAAGAAAACAGGTGCACTTCATGGATAACACGTCTGGGCAAAGGATACGAGCGAGGACTAAAAAGGTTTATCCCAAATGATATCTTGGTCATGAAATTTTTGTCATCCCTTTAACATTTATTGTCTACTATATCAAGGTGCACTATGTAAGTACTTAATATCTATAGTTGAAATTAAAAATATAAATTTTTTATATTTTTTGTCAACTGAACAACGTGTTTCACTGACTTGCTGCATCATCAGTCAGGTTCATAAATATAAATAATGAAGGGTATTTAGTGAATTTAAAAGTGTAATACGCAACACATTCTCTAAATTATACTATTATACCAGCTGATGCAGGTAGTCGGTGAAACGCGTGGTGCAAATAAGAATAATTTGTAGAAAATATAGAGAAGGTTTCCGATTCCAACTGCATGTACATGATCATTTAGTCCAATTTTAGGGTCAAATATTAACTGGACGTGTTAAATTTAAAAAGGAACGAATTATTAATAATCAATAATAAAAAATAATCCATTATTTAATATACATGCTTCTACTCGTGATAAAAGTTCAATATAGCATTTTCCAGTTTATTTGAGAAAAACCACTGCATTATGTGAGCTTATTGTTTAAAAAATGGCTTGAAAAATGAAATTGAATTTCATAAGCATTTATAAAAAAAGGAAGAAGAAAGATTCATTGATGGAAAATCTAACTTGATTGTTAACGGAAATGAATGCAGTGCCTCGGAAGGTAAGCTATTTGAAGAAATTGAATCAGTGCATCCGATAAATAGGACATTTTCCAAATTTGAAAATTAAATTACACCTGGGACTTGTTAGAAGAAAATTATAAGGTGGACTAAATAAAATCAACCATGACGTTTTAACAAATTTACGCGTGCAATGGAGTTTATTCACATTTTAAGCAAGTTTGGTGGCTACCGTCTTAATACCTCAAACGACTTTGCTTCCAGTTTTCTCGTAGTATGTTTCTTGCCACAAAAATTCTAAAAGAAATTATCTCTTTACGCTATCAACAGGGCCATACTTAAAATAATATGCATTTTGTGCAGTGTTTTATGCTTAAACTGTACAATATACGTTTAGAAGATTTATATAAAAGGATATCATTTACATAGTAGTCTTCTGATTTTATATGAAGATATAGACACAACATGAAGATGCAGCGAGTATTACTATAAGTTTAAAGCAAGCAAATTACTTGATGTTTGCTTAAAACTATACTTTTACCTAAGTAAAATCCATTATAATCAGGAACGGCCTAAAATATTATTAGATAACTTTTTCTCAAGAAAGTTCTGTAAATAGTCACGCATGGTTACTAAACATTACCGGGTTTATATGTATCAAAAACTAGAACGTTAACGGTAAAGCAGCGAGTTTTCAAAAATATCGTTAACTTATTGGAAAAGAAGAATCTTTGTGGAATATGCCATTTTGTTGTTAATTTTAAATGTTCAAACCTGAATGAGATAAGCTTCAAAGTGATCAAGGAGAACTGTTATATTATATAGTCGTCTCTCTCATGTAATGCGGACAAACGTCGTGCTGTTTTTAAGATGGCCGATACATTAACCGCATTGAAATCTGAAGAGGAAGAACTTAAGAAGAAAGTGTTTAGCCAAGATCAGACTCACCATGTTGCGGATAACCACCGGTTTTGGCTAATGTAAACACTGTGAATACTCAACATCTATGTGACGACAACAACACTTTTAGTCTGGCGGCTGATACCACTTCCGAAAATCACGATCGAAGTCACAAAATCTGCAGTGCTCAATGATATTAATTCCATCAAAGTCAGATTAGGTTTAAGTGAGACCACAGGGAGAATGTTGATATGGTAAATGATGGTTACCAACTCGTAAGAGATAAACGGAACAGAAGTGATCGCTTAGCTCTAAATCATCCAGACAAGTCTCTTCAGTCAAAGCCCAATGGAAGGGATTGGGAATCAAAAAGTAATTCTGAAAGGAACAAACACTCGCAAGGCAACAGAAGGAAGAAACAGGTCATCTAGGGTACAAATTCCGAGGAAAATGACTCTCTTGCCATTTTCATACGTGCTTGGTTATTTCAGGGGTGATTGGACCTGTCTAATACCTCCGATAAAATTATTAGTTCCTTGCAACGTTAACTCGTCGGAAAAATATTCGTTTGACACTAGTTGAAAAGAAGTGATACAAGTATTAGTTATAAAGTTGGAGGTGATCTTTTGCTTGTAGACGAGTTGTTGAACGGTGAAGTGATTCTTTTTTTGCCATTGCCACAAAAATCAAGGGGTCATAAGTGCTTCAAACAAAGTTAACCCCTCAGTTGAGGGTCTTACACAGCAACATGCATCTTTAGGTGTATTCGTGCACTCAGTTAAAAACATCTCACATCACGAGCCCACTCATGAAATGATGACAATATTCAAGACTGAAACCGTTTAAAAACATTTCTGAATGACTAGACGTGACGAACTCTGAACCAGCTGTTTCCAGCAGTTTTTCTTTTTATTCTGCCGATGACAGTTAAGTCTTGTGTCACCATTCTATTCTGTGTCCAGTACTAGAGAAACAAATATTTTGCCAAAAAAGCATCTATTTGTGAACATAGATACAATATTGTGCCTTTAACTAAACATGAAATCAGCATTTTTATAATAGATGGCTACCAACTTGCTACTTCATACTGCAGAACAGCTGCAAAAAATGGTTGAACCCTCATGTGTGTCTCACATCAATTAGATATCAAGGAAATTGATGTAAGCATGTAATACTCATGAATTGCATTGTGAGGCGAGTGCTGTTAGAGTAAAATACTATAGGTTAATCGTTGAATATGTCTGCTAATCGCCAAGTGGGAATTTTGATATATTTTGTGAATACCTTGAGCAAATGCTCATTATCTTGACTAGCTTTAATTTATATATCATACTTATTGGTTATCTAAATACTAAAATCCGGTTCTCTATCAAGCAATCCATTGTCATCACCACTTTACTTCTGTTATTTGATTTATTATGTGTGAACAGGGAACCAACTAGATTCAATTCTTGCCTAGATAGTTTCATCACTAACATGCCCACAGAAGTATTTAGTGTGAAAACAATTGATCTGGGACTTTCTGAACATTTGAATCTGGAATTCTATTCTCAATTCTCAAAACACTATGATTAAGCATGATAGTAAGTCAGGGTCTACCCAGTATCGCCCTTTCAGATCTGAGGGCATTGAAGATCTAAAATTTCTTCTTGGCAGTATGTCCTGAAATTCCTTAATATACCATTCAAATGGCGATGACATTTTTACTTCCTTCTTTGAAAATTTCATGTTGTTTTTTTGAGTACTATTTTCCCAAGAAATTGAGCTACATCCAGAAGTAACAAGTCAGCGATAAAGTGGTTTACTCTTGACCTGGCAAGGTTTAGGAAAGAAGTGATTTCATTGCATACCAAATATAGAGTCACAGGAGAAAACGACCATAGACAAACTTTGCTCATACTAAAGAAGGAGTATAACCATTAAAAACATTAATCAAAATTGAATGCTTATCATCACATGATAGCAAATTCACTAAATAAGACTAAGATTGCTTGGAGGGTAATCAACAGGGAACGTGGGGTATCTTCAGTAGGGAGGGCCGAAAAACACGAAAGTTTCCGAATCGAATCGTAATAGCGCGGAAAAGTTGTTACTCGTCACCCTGATTACAAAGAAAGAAATATTTTTGAAATCGGACCATGTCTTCCGGTCGCACATCTCGTTCGAAGTTTTGAAAAATCGTAAAAAATATGACTTTTTTAGGGATTTTTTAAATGAGTTACAGTAATTGGATTACGTTCAAATCGGTATGTGGCCTCTTCTTAAGAACATCTGTCTTAAAAAAATATGTAACACCCCTTATCTCCTTCTTTTAGGGGGAGGGGGAGTCGCTCATCGCGTTCAAATTATCGAAAAATCGCAAAAAACATGACTTTTTTCGGAATTTTCTCTTTATGAGTTAGAGTGATCGGATTGCGTTCAAAATCGGTATGTGGCCTCTTGTAAAGGTCCTTTGTCTTTTAAGAAAGATATAATTCCCGTTCCCCCCTTCTTTTATGGGGGAGGGGAGGGACATGTATCGTAAAAATGAGTGACCATACGGTAGGCCTACGCTTATTTTTGAAAATTGGTTTTTCTTTTGATTTCGTCCCATCAAAATAGTTGTTTTGGCGAGAAAACAAATACATTTCAGGCTGGTTTATGTGCGACTACCCATAGCCGTGCCTAAGGGGACAAAGTGCAGGTGCACTAGAATAAGCGGATTTCGATGCCAGACACACGTCTTTACAGTAATTCGCTGATTTTAGAGCTCCGGAAGGGCGAAAATTTGTGTTTTTTGACGAAATCTAGGAGTTACAAATTCCTAAACTCACTCTGGAGCGCACAGCGTTCTTTTCACTCTGAACAGACACCGAAAAGCTAATAACCTGATAGTTCTGCTATCTTATGTGTTTTGGTGAAGTGATGTGATATAAAACTGCTAACTTAGTCTATAGTGATACGATGCATATTAAAGCATTGCTTTGTAATCATTTTGGTATCTCCTGTTATCCTTACAAGATAATCATTTGAGCCCTGTGGGATGGGGTTAAATTATCGGCAGTCCTCCCATGTTTCTCTGCCTTGACATAGTGAATATATAGAGTAAAAGAATCGCAGTCTCTTCTCTTTTGGCCAAAGAATTTCAGTGAGGTGTTTCCCTTGCAAGTGTGTAGCTTGCGTAGAAATCTATTTCAAGTAAAACAGTTTGTTTACACAATGGCGTGGATGCGGAGTGGAGCTGTGATTGACCTTGTTGGAAAAGAATCTGTGGAGCTTTAAGTTTTATCAAAGCTTCCAACAATACGTGAGGTACTGTGTGTGTTCTTTTATTACATGAGAAAAAATCATGACGTCCGGGACGCAGCTTGGATTGCAATGAAAGAAGTTGTTGATCTGTGGAACAAAACTATCCCGTATTTCCCTTATCCAAGACATTCGAGTTATTGAAAAATTTGAGTCGTTTTATCAGGAATGGATGAATCTCCATAAGAATACCTCCACTAATAAACCGCCAAGTGCAGCCGCGATGGTTAAGAAAGAAATGTTTCAGAGTACGCTAGACTCTATTTGACTTGAGCAAAAATGATGCAATGGAACAGCTGGAAAAAAGGAAAATGATGCAACTAAAGAAACAGAAAGAAAGACTTGGCAGGAATAAATACTTTTCTTGTGTGATCAACGCGGACCGAGGTTAGGAGTTATCGGGGGTGTACATTTAAAGATGAAGAAGGATGATCAGAGGAGGGCAGTGAGGAAAATTTAATGTGAAACTCACTGAAGAAGACAAAACGCATGTTGCCACCGGTATTCTAAATAATGAAGATCAAGAGGAGCCGCTGAAGAAGAGACAGGTGCAGTTGATGGATGTTCCCAATATAACATTTTGTGACTTAGCCACAACAAGCTCCGTCAGATTTTTCCAAATACTAGGAATTAGTCAAGAGTTTTTAAGAGTACCCTGTGACTGAATGGGCTGAAAGAGAGGATTACAAAATGGGAAAGGAAATTGCTACTTACCTTAGAGTGGTTAATGATCATGCGGGGCGAGGCGTAAAACTTATGTCCGATTTCAACAGAACAATAACACAAAAAGAGGACGCCTTTCAAGACTTGCTCATATCCGTAGATTCCTACCGGAAGTCTATACCTGACATCAAAAAGTCAACATTAATTCATAAGTATGACACACCATCTACATCAAGAGACCGGAACTGAATTGTGTACTTACTCTTTGTATCTTCAAATATGTTTATTAAACACATCCAGGTAATCAGATAATCTTGACCATTTATTTACCCTCAGAAGTGCACGAGGAAGTACAAAGAGAAAGAAGGGGTGGGGACAGAGGGGGGAGCGCACAGAGCTCGGCACGGATGCCAGCGTAGCGGCGACCGACAGCCAAGCGCCCGTACGGCGCAGCGGCTAGGCCGGTGCGGAGTAATAACTAATATTACTCCGTGATGGCTTCAAAATACGGCAAAATGGTTCAAATTTTCGCCCCTGCGGAACTCTAAAATCAGCGAATTACTGTAAAGACGTGTGTCTGGCATCGAAATCCGCTTATTCTAGTGCACCTGCACTTTGTCCCCTTAGGCACGGCTATGGGTAGTCGCACATAAACCAGCCTGAAATGTATTTGTTTTCTCGCCAAAACAACTATTTTGATGGGACGAAATCAAAAGAAAAACCAATTTTCAAAAATAAGCGTAGGCCTACCGTATGGTCACTCATTTTTACGATACATGTCCCTCCCCTCCCCCATAAAAGAAGGGGGGAACGGGAATTATATCTTTCTTAAAAGACAAAGGACCTTTACAAGAGGCCACATACCGATTTTGAACGCAATCCGATCACTCTAACTCATAAAGAGAAAATTCCGAAAAAAGTCATGTTTTTTGCGATTTTTCGATAATTTGAACGCGATGAGCGACTCCCCCTCCCCCTAAAAGAAGGAGATAAGGGGTGTTACATATTTTTTTAAGACAGATGTTCTTAAGAAGAGGCCACATACCGATTTGAACGTAATCCAATTACTGTAACTCATTTAAAAAATCCCTAAAAAAGTCATATTTTTTACGATTTTTCAAAACTTCGAACGAGATGTGCGACCGGAAGACATGGTCCGATTTCAAAAATATTTCTTTCTTTGTAATCAGGGTGACGAGTAACAACTTTTCCGCGCTACTACGATTCGATTCGGAAACTTTCGTGTTTTTCGGCCCACCCTAATCTTTAGTTAATACTCCACCTCCATTCAGTCCTAATACCCTATATGAATATTTCATCAAGTCAGTCAATGATCTCATTGCTACAATTGAAAACAAGTCTGTCACTGCAGCTGACTTGAAAAATAACGCTCCTGCTATTACATCTACTTTGAAATGGAAACGAATGACACCATCTGACATCAGGTCAGTCATAAAAACTCTTAAAATCTCAAATCTCGCTGATGTCTTATGAAAATTGTCAAAGAGCTTGCCAACCTAATTGATGAACCACTTTTACTGGTATGTAATTCTTTTTTTCAGTCTGACAATTTCCCCAAACCACTTTAATTCTCAAAAGTATTTACCATTCTTAAAAAAGGTGACAAATCCTTAGCTTCTACTTATTATCCAATATCAATTACTCCAGTGTTAAATAAAATATTTGAGAAGGTAATTTAAGTTCAACTATACAATATTTTCAAAGGAATAATCTTCACAACAGTCTTTCAAAGGAAACATCACCACAGTTTGGTTTTCGCAAACGTGAATTCACAGCATCTGCTATCAGAAATGCTACTGATAAAATCTTAAAGGCCTTTGAAGAAAAATCATCCACTGCATTGATTACATGTTTCATCCCTAAGGCTTTCGGCTTTGTGTCTCATTCTGTTCTTCTTCAAAAACTTGCCCACTATGGAATCATAAATAATGAATTAAAGCTCTTTAACTCAGACTTGAAGGATCGTTCACAGTGTGTTTGCATGGATGACAAACTGTCCTCACCTTTACTCATCAAACATGTTGCACCCCAAGGATCAGTGCTTGGCCGTCTTGTATTCTTTGCGATGAAATACGACCTTCCCTACAATGTCTCATTAGAATATATCCTTTATGCTGATGATACAACCTTCTTATATAAAATTAATGATCTGAATGTTATCCAATACTCTTATAATTCTGTAATGACTGCGGCACAAAGGTGGTTCACAGTCAATGGGCTCGATGTTATCACTGAAAAAAAAAGTCAAGAATCATTTCCCCAATTAACACATTAAATGAAACTGGCAGCATAAAGCTTCTAGGCTTTGAACTAGACAGCAAGTTACAAGGGGAACTTACATATCTATCATGGGATATCAGCAAGTTACAATGGGATACCTGTGTCAAACTATCCAAGGTGATTTTTATGTTGCACAAACTCAAGGAACTTATTCCTAAGGACTATTTAAGATCAATTTCTTTTGCTTTCTTTTCAGTGCCATCTAAATTATGTCATTGTAATGTTAGGTCATGCTTTAATGGCAAACGATATTTTTATATTGCAAAATAATAGGGGTGAGAATTATTTCTACCTTGACCTTTCGTGAGCAATGTAAACCAATTTTCAAACATTCTGGTATTATAACACTACACAGTTTGTATATATACAGATTCCTATGTAAGGTTAGCAAAATTATTGACTTCATTAACACAGGTGCCAGTGTCCATCACCATGGAACTAGGATAAAGGAAATTGTTTTGTACTTCAGTGTACGGTAACAAAAACGAAAGAGCAATTGAATATTCTAAAGCTAAAATTGTTTACTTTTTTGCCCCTATAGGCCAGAAATGTCACCTTGTCAAGATTTAAAGCTGTAAATCATTTTTGGCTTGTATCAAAACCTGTTTATTTATGAGTATTTGATGTATAAAACTGTAATATTGTGTTTTGATTTCGCTTTTGTTGTCCTTAACGATGACACAGACTACTGCAATCGTATTTTTATTAATTTCAAATAAAAGGTATTATTATCATTGCTTGAACACGTATCATGGTTTTCCGCTTTTGGCCTAGTGCTTAGCTGAAGTAATATGCACCTCCTTTCATGAGGGTGACAAATTGGTGAATCATGATTCTTCATCAAGCGAGAGAACATGAGTGTGGCGCAAATCTTCTTAAGAAGAAATGCTCAGCGGGTCGCGGACTTCTTGTGAGACTGGCAAGGAAGAGGATGTCTATTAAACATTGTCCTTCCCCAACATCCCCGCTCTGAAACTCTGTAACGGGTAAAACGCGCACGCTTTTTCACATCAAGCTATAAAGAAGAAACACTCCTCTCTTTCCCTCCATGCAATCTGCCGCATACGTTATTTCCCCTATACTACACACGGCGCTTTCATACGCTGAGTACAACGATATACACTTATATATTTTCTCGCTTCCATGTTATTATCATCACTTTTTTTTACCTTCCTTTCTGCATCCTCGGCCTCGATAAGGCTTCGTTCCTCCGTTTCAATGGCCTTACGCGAGACAACAGGCAGCTGTAAACAAAAGAAGAGCAGCAAAAAGGTATTGCTGTGGGAAAAACTTGCGAGGGAAGTAAATAACACGGCCTTACCATCTCGATTTTTCTCCTGTACCATTCCTCTCTCCCTCCACGCTCACTATAACCTCTCCTCATGCTTCACCCGCCATTCTCAGGGTTCTAGTTTTTTATATTAACCGCCTGACGTCAACGTGGAATCGTAAAAATATTCCTCGTTCAGTGAGGGGTAATGAGGACGCGCTCAGGGTCATATAAACTCGGAGGCGAAGACATTACTCACCACATTTTACTATCTCCTTGCGAAACATTACATTACCCGCCCCTTAAGGAAGCACAAGCCGGGTGCCTTAAGCTCTCTGCCGACGCCTTTGCACTTGCAATGCCCACCTGCCTAACCTATGGGGAGCATCCCCTCAGATCAATGCGGAAGCTCTCGTGGCTTACCTAGAGAATAAGTTCGGTCCTCTCTAAAACCACGCCCGAACGTCCTACTCGTGGCCCGCTTAAAATATCTCCTTCGCCTCTCTTTCCGTCTTAGTTAAACCTCCCTGCTCTCTCGTGAAGAGTAATGCGCAACTGCCATTCTCATGAAAGCCCTCGCTCCCATTTTCCCACACTGCGGAGACCTCATTCCTAAGCACCAGAGTTACAACGATCTTCTTAATGAGGAAATAACATCCATCGGGAGAGAGAGGCTCATCAATTTTGTCGCATGTCCGTAGAGGATTCACATCTAGAAGGGGTTTTCGTTTACAACGGTTAAATGAAGAAAATAGCTTTCATATAATTAATCTTAGAAAATGCATTTGATTGGATACGTAGCTAATCTACAAAATATTCAAATTCATACCATAGGCAACATTGATTAGCAAAACTTTCCCATAACGGCCGTATATACGGATGAGACATTTTTAGCTATCTTGTATCCTCCTAAATTTCCACGTGAAATAGGAGACCTGGGTTGCGTAGAAGTCTGCGCATTGGCTCGGCAAGCCGAACATCCGGGGTTCAAATCCCGGTCTTGGGTGATTTTATCTTCTGTTAACTTTTACGTTAAATATTCATGTTTCAAATAGTTCACCGTCTTAATTCATCGAGGCACCAACATACCTCATCTTGGTATGAACAATACTGGTCAAATAGAAAAGAATATATTCATATAATTATTATGCTCTAGTTATCACTTGTTGGGACAAATGTAAGTATTACATTAAATTATACTACAATAAATTTAACAGAACATGAGACAATAAACACAAGTAATATATAAATGTAGGGCTATATTTAGTATCAAGTGTTTGGGATACTATTATAAGGATGTAAAGATGGATATAGATAAAAAAATGTGTTAAAAATCTGTAATTTAAAGAGATAATAGGATTAAGCTGTTTAACACTGCTTACAATGAGTAGAGTCATTTAAATTGAATGGTTTGAGGCGTAACTTTGTGAAATTGCTTCATATCGGAATGAAAAAAAACTTTGTAAATTTCACAGGAGTAAGTTTAATACGACCAGTTTCATCGCTTGAGCGACATCTTGAGCGGTGTGTCACACTAAGACGTTAGGTGGGAGGGGTGAGGGTTTGGAGTGTGGTCAGTAATGACGGGTGTGGGCGAGAGGTTGAGTAATGGGGAATGGGAAAGGAAGATCACATCGTTAAGAAGTATCCCTCCATCACGACATACCACTTTTAAAACCACCCTCCAAACCCTCACCCCTCCCACCTAACGTCTTAGTGTGACACACCGCACCCTTTTCCTAGCCTTTCTCTTCCCGGGTTTCCCCTCCCCCCCCCACCTCCCTTCGTTCCCACTCAACTACCCACTTCCCCCTCTACCTCACTCATCCCCTTGTCCAGCCTTCCGCCCCCAATTGTTCCTAGTGTATTTAAAAATGTGATTTCCTTGTATTTGTACCTGAAGATGTCGCTCAAGCGATGAAACTGGTCGTATTAAACTTACTCATGTGAAATTTACAAAGTTTTTTTTCATTCCGATAGAGTCATTTCTTATATATTTTCAAATATATTTCTAATAATAGCGCACTTTAAGTTTTGGACAGGCAGGGAAGTAGTTCGGAAATGCAAAATTTAAGACGTAAACATGTTCAATGGAGATAATTGAGTATGAAAAAGCGCTCGAATTATCAGGTGAGTAATCTATGCATTCAAGTAAGGAACGCTCAATTAGAACGGATACTAGCTAGACCCAGAATAACGATAGCATAGTGAATATTGTTTAATGGAAATAATGTTTATTTCTTCCACGTATTCCTTGATTAAGTATTCTGAAAAAGACTGAAATCAGGAATAACACTAAGAGACTTTCGCTCACTCGTTTCTAATTTTGGATAGTTGAAAATATTATGGCCGAAGAATAACTTATATGACTTCAGATGACGAGGCAATCTTAGTTTCTTCAATGGGTATACACACCGGAATAGCCATGAAAAAGGAAAATACAGGCCCTAATGAATAATTTTTTTGCAAAATTGGCTTTCAAAACTAATATTAATGGAATAGGTCCAGTTAAGGATGAATCCAAAAAGAAGTAGGTAGAAGTTAATGGTCGGGATTCGTAATGGTAGGGAAAAAAAATATTGGCCGAGACTAATTCGCGGAAAATTCACTATTAGTTTTGCAACAAGCAGAATAAGACTGAAGATTTTTTAGAGATCGGAACGGAAATTCATTTAAAACATAATAGGTACTTATAATAAAAATTGCTGGTGAAATTTAATCACTCAGAAAATGCTCCCTCCTCATAATTCATTGGCCCAAGAAAAACGATATTAATAGCTATTGTTCTGACTTACTCAAGTATAGTAGGTGCTTAATCTGCTAAATAACTAGAAGGTATGGATAAAGCAAAATCCCAACTTCAAAATGTGGTATAGCAAGGATTATGTATAAGTCAAAATATATTCATATGAATTGAATTAAAATTGTTATTATGAGTAAGGATTAGGTAATCCAACCAATCTCCTTCCATTTCTCTCACTCTGTACCTTGCCCCATTCCTTCAGCTTCATTCTATTCACACGACTTAAGCTTGAATGAAGTAAATATAATTGAACGGTGGGAACACTGACACAAATCCACTGAGTCATCACAGATTTTCAAAGTCTGTCAGCACAGAAGTCCACTGGCATCCGTTTGGATGATATCCATTTCAAAGCTCACCTATGCCTTTTACTGAAAGGGGCATTCGACTATATGTACATTCACCTAAAAGCATATGGGAGTGCAATAAATGATGAACTTGGCAAATACTCGCGCCAAACCATCCAAAACGCAATAATATTTCAATAAGGATGCTCATTCATTCTAAGTTTGCTGCGTGTGCTTACTCAGTGAAGGGATCATCTCTTTGATTGAGGAGAGAAGGCATGATTATTTTTCGTTACAGGAAGAACGAGTTCCCGAGAGACGACGGATCTCGGTAAACGTTGCCCTATACAAAGCGCTGAACAAGGTCCAGGTTGTCGCACGTCCAATTGGACAATGACCCGGGAGAACGAAGGGCGCAGTTTCCCGGCGATTCCCATCGACGAACACCGGGAACCCATCGCGCAGACGGCTTGAATGATCAACGTTAAACATTTGCTAGGGGCACAAGCCCGAGTGGCAGCATTTGGCACAGACAGACTCACCATTCCGTGTCCACTGTTGACGTTATTTGGCGAGGGGGGTGGAGAGAATGAGGGGAGGATTAGAGAAGAGCAAATGATCCATTGTGCTATTGGAAGCGTGTAGCGCCGCGCGCATATTGCTGGCGATTCTTGGATACACACACATTGACGCCCTCTTGTCGCGTACACGTTGAAATGACATCACGCACGCAGCGAGAAATGTACGCCGTGTTTGGAATTGCAAGTCCTTGATGGTGACCATTGGCCGTGTCTGTACCCATGCCACCCTACGAGGTGCTTTTGCTCTGTCTACAGCGTCTGACACTGCCAAAATGACGAAAATGTTCAAACAAACGGTGTGGGATACGAATCACTAGAATCAGATTTTGAAATAATTTTCGATCTCTCTAATATTGGCGACAATTTATAATAAAGTTAACACTCAGGTATTTCCCAATTTTTAACACTTGGAACACTTACCAAAAATCTACATATTTCCCCCCGCCATTATGATTACTACAGCCTGGTTTTCCGACATGTATCACGAGAGAACATTGTTATTCTTCATCGCTTGCTATATACTGGTGTGAGATACAATTTTGACTGTCGGAGATAGATGTTTCGTTGACTATAAGAGCAAATAAAATAGGATGCATGTTCGTCTTCCGCCTGACGGCCTTCAGTGCATCTTTTAAATGCAAATCTTTTCCCTAAATCTAGTCGGCTAACTATAGTCACTCGTTTGGTCCCTAACTGCCCAAGAGAAGTTGATTGTAGACGATATTAAATAAGAAAGCTATGCACAGAGAACTTCAGTTGTGATATTTCTTATCTTGAGGACAATACATTTTATTAGCATGAAAGAAATTGAAAAAATAAATACAACCTGTAATAAGTCATTTTAATAACATTGGTTTGTGGACTATCAATGCAAAATTACTCTACATAAAAATAAATTAGGACATATAATGACCTAGCTTCCATATCAGAGGAGCAACAAGGAAAGAGTTTCTACAAATTTTATACCTTAAATTATATCTTTACTTTAAGGTCCAGTTTAAAAACTCTGATGGGTTATTTCAAGTTGTCAGAAAAATAATACAGTTATAAGCGATTTTTATTCAGCTAAAATAATAAAGTAATAAACTCTTCATAATTCACTCAACACTCATCATCCGGATGATTCTCGATTTTCAAAAATAAAAGTCTATGAGATAGCCATATGACGCCCCAAACTAGTTTTTACTCCAATGTGTACAGTTATCAATGGGGAGGAATTATCAACACGAATGGATACATCAACAGTTCACCACTTTATTAGTGCATTTATATGATCTTCAGCACTCTCAATTTGTTTAAATTCGAGGATGTTGAAAGTCCCACATGAAGTCCAAGCTACTTCTTCACGAGTATGCTTTTTACGCAATTGAGACACACGGAACTCAACTGGGAGGTAAAATCGAGTTCCACGAAAAAAGCACACATATATATTACAAAATACTAACATCGTCTCCCCGAGGGGTAACCTATGGTAGAGCCGTGACTTGTATGATGCAGTTTTTCACGGTTAAACACCAATAAATATAATAATAAGTTACCGCAGATGTACACCTATTTTCAAAAGAAATTGTTCAAATTAAGTGGCGCCACTCACCCTTATAAAGTAAACAGAGTTATATTTACTGCATTTATCAACCCCGGCGTTTTTTTATATTTGCCATGCATACATTATGATACACTCTAATATTTATTACGAGAGTCGACATGTTTAATAACTCAAACACCAAGCTTTACTAGTAACTTCGGCTCTTGCCTCGAAATGAACAGAAACAGTCACGGTGAGGGCTATGGACAATCGAAAGTAAAAGGCTACTGAGTTACAAGGGCACTTATTTACCCAAAAGAATATGCTCTTACATTTTAATATGTATATAAAAACCACTGATAACTTTGCTGCACGTAAAAAAGGAAAAAAAATGCAGAGTGTGAAACACGATTTCATAGGGAATCGCAAATGTTTTCATTAATTTGTCCTAAAACATCTTTAATTTCTGTACTCTATACGACGAATAATAATTACAATTAAATCAATGTAGTGAGATAACTTTCATATCAACAGGAAAGTGAAATAACTGCCTCAAATATTCTTCGAATTCTTTTTCAATTGAAGTGAGCATATGGTAATCACGCGGGTGAGTGTGGCATATGCGACCAGATATTGCCAAGTTTCTTTTTTCAAATTTTCCATATCAATTACGGTATATTTTTTGGCTCCAACCATATTCTGCACGTTGATTTGGAGATGTATTGGAACGAAGAAAAGGCTTCAAACTATTATTATTTCATAAATGCATATTTGGTGGACTTAAATTTTAAAGCTTTAACTTTTATCACTTAAGTTCCTATTCATAAGAAATTGATGTGTTTTAAATACAGAATTTTTCTACTTGCTAAATGTATAACCTGTGTACCAAATTTGTAATGACATATGTTCATCGTTACAGGTTTCCTGGGTGAGGCATCGGGACATACACCTTCTTACAGTTGGGAGGTATACATATACAAGTGACCAGCGCTTCGAGGCCCTTCATTCCCCGCACACAGAGGACTGGGCCCTAAGGATCAGATACCCTCAGAGGAAGGACTCTGGGATATACGAGTGCCAGATAAGCACGACACCACCTATCGGGCACTTTGTTCATCTCAACGTAGTAGGTAAGTACAATAAAATTTGCTCTACTACATTTTTTGTTTTGACAATTAGCATTCATAATTGAGATAGGTAGCACACTTTGTACTTTTTTAACAATTTTGTCTCTCTGGAATACACGACCCTATCCGCCAGCTTATGGAATCATAATACCATTTTTTTATTTTTGGTTGATTGTTGTCATAGCTTGGGAAATTTTATTCGTGGTGTAGGGAAAGGTTGGGTAAGGCTAGGGCCAGTATAACAGTGGGATGAAGGACTAAGGACGCGGGAAAGATTTTTTTTCAAGGTTAATTGGTCGGAAATGAAGGAAAAGGGGTGTCTTAATAATTGTCCCATACATAAGTCTACGGAGTATTTAGATTTCAATGAATCTATATACCTTCTAGTATTAGAAGTATCATTTAAAATAGCGTTATAACTGAAAGATTCTCATACGTTCGGCATGATGATGCTTGTAAATAAATATGGAAGCCCGTCATTAATTGATACCACCATATTGCATCCATATCCAATTTTTTTGTCTGAATGTTCACATATCATAGAAATAATAATTCATTAAATGAACTTCGTTTTGAAGCGTAACTTGGTGTAACTGAATGAAATGGGTGGCATTACTAAATAAATGAAAGGATTTGGAAAGGTAATACCGTTCCTGATTTCGGGATGAATAGTTAATTGTGCTAAATGTATACAGTCAGGTGATTTAGGAAGAGAAAGTGAACACAGAATAAGAGGGGTGGGGAGCAATGAAGGAGAAGGCGAGGGTAACAGCAATATGAAGCATGAAAATATAAGTATGGATAGGATTGTGTTTTTGCGGTCGATATATGCGAGAATTGGCGAATTGAGTAACCATGCAAGAATATTGTGAAACATAATCAGTGCTTAGTTTACTCACTCGAGGAAATCAAAATTTCCGTCCTATAAAACGCAAAACGTCTTAGCTAAGAAAAATTAAAACCTAATCGGTAATTGCGATTAACAAAAGGTCGGAAT
The DNA here is from genome assembly GCA_963573305.1 of Pyrrhosoma nymphula. Taxonomy (NCBI): domain Eukaryota; kingdom Metazoa; phylum Arthropoda; class Insecta; order Odonata; family Coenagrionidae; genus Pyrrhosoma; species Pyrrhosoma nymphula. The sequence continues at coordinate 41,839,349 of OY754337.1, read as the reverse complement.
AAACGTGTTAAGAGGATAAATATAATTTTGAAATTGAGGCGATAGGTCTATTTTTTTATTTTCACCATCTTCGTGACCGAGACCAAGAGATTGTTGGCATGAGTAGAAAACGAATGTAGGCAGCGAGAATAGATTTCCAGCAGCCTACAATTATTTTACTAGGATGAAAACACGAAAATGTTATAAGGATAGGAAAGCTTCTTACCTTTCTCAAGTGGTTTCTCTCCGCTGTTAAGAGTGCCTCCCGTCTTGAATTCCTGTGCATTCTTTCCGCTCAGGTTTCCTTAGCGTGTGGATGAGACGAGTAACAAAGAAAGTCTGCAAAGAGTGGAAGAAAAAATACAAAATAAAATTAGAAAAAGGTTTTGTTAACTGGCACATCAGCAGTTATTAGTTCCCTTACCTCACCACTTCTGCAGCTTATTTCGCAATACGCTACCTTTAAAGAGAAAGAATTTTGTGCAATTGTATGAGCATGGTGCAGCAGGTACGAATCCACTTTAAGACATCCATCCACTCCTTACCTCTCACATATTTTCTCCTTCTCGCCCTTTCGACTCCTGAGATATAAAAACACCTCCGAGGAAGGCATAAACATCTTCAGTTTCTTTTTCCAACTCTCAATTCGTGTTCCTCTTACGCCTTTCTCGAAACTCAAGAGAGTGTAAAGGTAGGGGAGATGAGGGAAATCCACAACTTGGAACACTTAACATTTTTATAAACCGTCTCCCCATCTCTTTCCCCTCATGTATATACTCATCAAGGACCCTTTGTGATTGTCACAAGAATAAAATGAAAACTTCTCTTTTCTTATTCACCCCAGCAAAAATAAAAAAGAAATGCCTTAAAGAAAAGAGAGGTAAAAGGTGACATAAATCAACTCACAAAACAATCCGCCCTCAAAGCGACTATTTTATTCTCCAACCGAAAATTGTTCATGCCGGACCCAACGCGCATGACATATTCACCCTGTGACCAGTTTTCCCTGGAATTTTCAATAATTCTATGTTTAATTCATAGCTTATCCTGAGAAGACACTAAGATAAAGTTGCATGCTTTTATCCTTTTGTTTTATTTTTTAAAGGAATCTTCATTATTTCGTACACATACTTTATACATATTCATTAACCTATGGTTTTAAAATAATATTAAGATTTTTAAATTTTAACAATACAATCATTTATCCGAAGATTGGTTTGCAGCAATGTTCCATTTCACTCTCCTATCTGTCCTAGAACAATAAATTTGTTTTCTATTCTATTCTATCTGCAATCTGCTTCATTCCTGCATAATATTGTACTATGACGACCTGATGTATTCCATTCTAGGCCTTCCTCTATGATTGTTCCTAGTTCTCCTTCCAATATCGCTCTTATTAGGCTGTAGTGTCGCAAAATATGTCCAGTAGATTTGTGCCTCCTTCAACTCGGAATATCTTTTCTCTCCAGCTCTTCGTAGGTGATAACCTCCGTCCATTTAATCTCCATCACATCATTTTTCATTGTAAAGTTAATGTGTAGACAATTATATCTGCCAACAGTTACTCTTGAAAAATAAAATAGGTTTCAAATGACAGATACGTTTCATTGGCATGGAATACTTCAAAACATTAAGTAAGTTATAGTTAAGTTGAGGGTTTGTCGGCATGTTCAGTTTTGGTAATACGAAGGTTTTGTCATAAAAATGTGGTCATGGTGTGCAACTGGAAATATGAAAATTACTAAATGTTTCCCTGTTGTATTCTCTTCTCATTTTTTATGCATATTCGATATTAGTTAGTGCATTTTATTTCATCCAAGACTATGAATAACTCCTTCTCAGCGGATGAGCTAAATATAACCGGTCACCTCTATTTCCGCACGTACAAATGAAAGGAATGCACACCCGAAGTTGGTAATGTTCTGCACGCTATTACACCCAGGAAGAAAATCCATCACTCAAGAAGAGCGACTTTGATTATTTTCTCGTCATCGTACAGGAAAGTTGGTAGTAATTTTGTACCAAACAAAATATATGCCACAATGTCTTTAATTGGCAATGGCTTTCACATCGGAGATTCACATAAAACCCTAAAATTATACATTTTGCGAGCTCTCATCCTAGTCGATCCAGTTGCCAACTAACAATTAACTATTCCTCATAATGTAATGGCAGTATCATTCCCAATTTACATACTAGTTAATTTGATAGACTTTCCGCTTTCATTGAATGAAGTCCATAATTTCGTAAGAGAAAATATTTTTCACCAAGGAATATATCTATCGTCTCGCATATCAATAAAATGATGAGTTTCAAGCTTCATTTCGAGAAATTACTCGGGTAGCACTATTATCTACCATACCAACATTATTACACCCTTAATTTCATCACAATCAGCCAATTTGAATTTTAGGAAAATCTATTTGAATACCAATACCATCCTATTAGCTTACCTAGCACACTAATTTAGTCTAAATATTGTCCTTCAACAGTAACTTCAGTTATATTTGGTAGTCGTCCGTGGTTTTAGGAACTTCATATTAAAAACATTAGAAAACGTGCAATTTAACGAAAAGGATGAACGAAATATGACTTTTATATAATACCAAAGATTGGTTAATGTGTCGTATATTAGAAAATTATTTATTCTATCTTCAATGAAATTCTGGTAGGTACTTCAAACGTTTTTTTTCGTTTTTTAGGCTCTGGTAAAGATTTATAGTCTTTTCAAGAATTGACTATGTACAAATTAAATTAAAAATAACACCTCCAATCGATAAGGAGCTGATGATCAGCCATTACTTAACGAGAGGCGTAAAATTAAATACATTTAGCGTCCAGAGAAGTGGGTGTTTTCATGTTTTTTGCAAATGCATTATTTGACATAGTTCCACTAACCTAGTGACAAAAGAGTGTATTGTATGTTGAAGAATACTCACCCCTTGTCCAATACCAGTACTTGAGTTATCCGTTATTGGTGCAGATACTCCGTATTCGAGACGGATGCAATTCGGCAAACACTTTTTACAATTTGTTTTGATAAAAGTTTTGGTTTAAAATTACAATGTGGAAGTCAGATTTAAAAACGGAAATATGAATGTTCTATTCGAAATCAGCATGTCTGCAAAATGAATAAATACTAGTGTTTTTTGTGTTTGGGGGGCAGGAATTCCTCCCATTGGTTACCAATTCTGAAACGACCATAGTTTCGTAGCATTCCTTATTATATACGCCAGAATCATGCAATATTTCAACTCAATCGGGTTATGAAGGGGAAGATAAATAACACAGTCAACCATACAACACTAAATTATTATACATTAATGTACATGGTTATTGTTTTTTCATGTCATGTCGTATTGTTTTCATGTCATGGTTATTCATTTTATTGGTTTTTTGGCAAAAGCACTTCTACTTAAGTTCACATAGGATACACATTCCCAGAAGTATTCCAATTGGAGAAACTTCTTTATTCCACAACCACCTCACAAGTTCCCGCCACGCACACCCTTTCGTCCTGGAGCCACTGTTCATTCTATTCCCATTGGAGGATCCGCTTTGTCTCCTTCCCTTTAGCTCAACCTTCTTATTTATTTTATGCCGACTCTCCTTCCCCCCATCCCTCTATCCCGATTTAAACTGCACCTGCTCTCCCAGGAAGAAGAATGCAGTCCATTCGCCAACACCCTTCGTTCTCTCGTACTCATACCAGAAAGGAAGGAGTCATTTTGCATTCTTCGCGTCTCTTAACCCGTACTTTGAGTGACTTACTACGTTATTCTTCTATCCATCTCTGCCATAAGATCACGTGGAAAATTCCTAGGGACCATAATTTAACGAAACTCGGTAAAGCTACGAGTCTAAATAAATAAACTAAATAAATATACGACTAGTTAATGAATTATTTTTTTAACAGGCCTCACATAATGACTTCTGAAGAAGAATATAATTCCAATGTGGGATACAGAAGACATAAAATGTAGCAAAAACACAAGATCAACGACACGACTGGCAAGATGGATCAATTTTCTCGTGGATGTAATTTTGAATGTACAAACGCATTGTCGGAATACCTAGTTTTTGCTTCAATATTATTCCTGTGAGCATAGGTATACACTGGTTCACAAACCTTGTCTTTGTATCATCGAAAATAATTACGTAGTGAGAGACTATGTAACAGAAATCGTTCCGAATAATGACATTGAGATTCTAAATGTTCAATTTTGTAAGAATTGAAGTTTAGTATCGAATAATAAGGCATATAAAAATATTCATGAAAAGCCTGCTATTCGTCATTGATGGCGTCCCGACTACATCGTATCCGCTTCGCCGAAAGGCCTTCACATGGCATTCCCCTAACGGTCGTCGGATACTCAACTGCGTCATTATCTTGCCATAATTTATATTTCCTAAATTACAAAAACTTCCAAACTAACATAAAATCGAAAGATGGGCCTTGGGAAAATACAGCATGGTGACTGGTGAATGAATTATTCTAAATTATCGTGAAAAAGTTTTCCTCAGTCATCACTTTCCCAGAAGTCTATTTCCCTCTCTTTAACGATCCATTTGCAAACGATCTCAGGAATTGGAATGCGGAATAGATTGATATCCTCCCTACTTCTCCCACAAAGACCTCCTCCAGACAAGTGTATGGAAAGTAAATAAAACCGAACTTCCCTACGCATCCCTCATTACCAGTCATCAACCTTTAGACTACTTTTATTCTATTAAGCATTTTAATTTGATAAGGGTTTCTTTAATATGGAGAAAGAAAACGTTCAACTCTTACTTTGGCATATTTCGTCATGTCATTATATTTGCAAAGATGAAAGGGAAAAATATCTCAATTCCAGACGATTCGTTTAAAAACTCGAGGTAAAAAATAGCGAACTGAGAAAAATTAATTAATTCCCCAGAAATATAACACATTCTTTCTTAAGGCAGTGAACAAATAACTCGATTTTAGATTGACAGAACGATTTTGAGCCAAATAAAGGTCAAAAATATATGTGCATTTTAACTTAGTAGACATACTTTTAATGGAACACATTTTAATCTGAATAAAAGGTTTGTGCGTAAAACCTTTTAGTGCTTTTTACGCACAGCTACGCCAAATCAGTTGGGATAAAATGTTTTGCGTTTATTTCCTGAAACCACTTTATCAATGTTTTTGAAAGGTAGTTAAAGTTAGTGAATCTCAAGTGAAATATAAAAGAGTGAGAATGACAAATGGCAAAGGCGAAATAATTCTATGATCTATCTAAATTCACGGGTAATATGAACATTCAATGAGATACGTGCGCAACGAATTGCTGAGCATTGTTCAGAACTCACATCAAACTACCGAAAAGCAGGCAAAGAGACGGGCAATTGTGGAAAAACTTGGCAGTCCCATACGTACTGATAGAAGTGATACACGGCTCTGCCATTGGTCTAATCCAGTGGTAGGCAACCAATATTTGTACACGTGCCACCCCTAAAAGTTGACGTTTCTTAAGGAAATAAATTAACTTATATCGATAATAAGGGAATGGAATTCGACAAGTTTACCTTAAACATCATTTTCTTGGAGCGCCACCAAAAACCTTTCCATAGGCTACAGATTGCTCTATTTAAAGATACATAAAAAAATCTCCTACTAGCTGTTAATATACTGTATTTACCTAAGGATATCTTGATCAAGAATCTGTTCTCTACGTCGCATATTAAAATCCCTGATCGATTAAATGAAAGAAGGCAAGAAACCGATGTGTAGAGCAAGAAAGCGTTAAAAAGCAGCCCTAGTAGATGAAGAGAAAACGCACTTCGGTTGCTTAAAAATTATATGTTATGGGAATGAATATTTGTGAAGAAACAGGTAAGTTCCGATCACCGGTGATTCTTGATCTGACCTTTCAACAAGGTTATGTAAATGAGATTTTGTTCACTAACGCCATAATGCCCACTGCTATTGAGAGAGCCATTGGTTGAAAGATGATGTGTGCAAAGTCATGTATAAGAGGTTGTATCGAAATTGTAACACAGAGGTATTGTTCATGGAATATGAATATCGTTTCACATCCATAGATTGTTTTAAATATATGAGGGTGAAGAGTTACTGGTGCTCGGAAAGTAAGAAGTATAAAAGCTGGCATCAATAAAATATATATATAAAAATGACAGCTGAAATGTTGATTATAGATCATGCATGGAATCGGAATCATTTTTATAATTACGTATTATATTAATCACATTTTCTCTTCTGAAATATTTTTAATTAAAATAATGATTTTTTCCTCGTCGCGGGCACAGAAAAATTATTAAAAACCATATAAATAGTTATCAATTTGTTGATGATGTTTCATTGTACTGGATTCCACAGGTTGTTCATTAAAAAATGAGCTGAAATTAATTCAAAGTTGGCACTCACGGGTATATGGGTATTCAAGGGAAGTCGAGGGGTAAAGAATTTATGGCGCCAGAAATTATGAAAGGTTGAGAATGAGGCATGAAAAATTAAATTACAAAAGTGAAAACTACCAGGTAGTGCACTTAGTAAACGCGTTATGCGATTCTGGGCAACTTTGAGTGATCATGTCAAACAACCGAAGCAAAAGAGATGGCTTATTCCCCAACCCCATAGCGTGCTAGTTAAACCGACTCGAGCCTCTTCTAGCGGCCATGGCGAGATAAATTAAAATCCCCTGCCCCTGAAGCTGCTTGTTTACTGTAATACCCTAATCTTGGCCAGGATACTCTTCTCTGTGACCGTGCTCTGCTGCACTGCTACCGCAGGCTTGGAGCAGGGTAAGGGGTGCAGGAGAAATAAGGGGTAGCGGAGCAGCAGGAAAATGCTAAATATGGAATATTCCAAGATGAGTCTCACGGCGGTTTTCAACAGGATACTCGTCTTCGGTCTAAAATCCCCGCCACTAATCTTTTTTATCTTCTTCCTCCTATTTTCTTCACCTCACTACTGCTCTATTCCTCCTCCTTATAATCCAAGGTCCCCTACAAGGTCTTCCCATGCCACCTACCTAGTTCCACAACCCCTGGCCGCGTCCCCCGTCTAGCCTCTATCCTTACCCCACCTCTTCATGAGCGCGACGATGCAAAGGTAAAGCACTCGGCTGAGATGAGGCCCTGCCCGGGGAGAAGTTGCAAGCCGTGAAGTAAGCGGAGTGGCCCCTTGCTGAATATCTCGTAAAAGTAGGCTAATGCCTTAGCACTCCGAGCACTTCCTTCCCTTAACTCTGCCGGGGTGGTGGGGAAGAGGAGGGGGTATGGAAGGTTAAAGAAGGAGGTGGAAATGATGGGGTGGACGGAGGGAGAGGGGTTATTGTTTGCAGGAGGAGGGGAAGGAAGGAGCGGAGAAGAGAGTAAGGTAGGCTCGACCGATACATTGTGATACTTCGACTGCGATACGCAATGGAGATGAATTTCTTCGACTTTCGAAGCTTTTCGATACATCGAATATATTTATCGATATTCAAGCCAATCTAAATTAACGCAGTGGAATATTTGGTAGCAATTTATCAGGCTTTTCGATTTATTAACTGGCGATATCCATACTTTAGCAAATCAGGTTTTCAATATTTACAACAGAACAGTGGATACGTAGGTAATACACACCAAGCAGGATAAATAAATTTACAACGAATTAATTGTTAATGGCTTTTTTGTTATATAAATGTTGAATAAATTTACAAAGCCGTTCATGGTAGTTGGTGGCGAGTAACAAGAAAGCATATTTTTGAAAAACAACCAAATTAAGCTGAAAATATGGAGTGTAACAAGTTCAAACGTTTCAGGCTTAACTACGTGGGCATTCATTTTCCAAAAGGGGGTGTTTTTCCACTGATATTTATTACGGTAGATACACGCCTCCTCCCAGGTATGTTCCTTGTCATACCTAGGAGACCTTGTAGACTTGTGACAAGTTTAACTATTGGTAGGGCCTCATTGTCGGATAAGTCGGAGAGGAGGGACCAGTTTAAAAAATTCTCATGTATGCGTATGTACTCGAATCGAGGGGCAACGAAGTCGGCGTAAGTTCACCTATTTAATGCGGCTGCAATATTCTTCTTGATCTCAACAGTCAATTCGTATTATTCGTGGTCAACCATCACGGTTACTTAGACTTCAACTTGATACCAGGCATGATGAGAGCACAATTTCAATTAATCCATTAGCCAAGGAACCAGTCAGTAGGCTGGATCTACCAAGTAATCGGATTTTGAGGGACTGGATTATGATGTAAGGAAGAATTGGAGCATTTCATACACCCTACGAAATAAATCCAGACAATGCATCGGCAAACTTAAAAAAAACACTATTCATACTAAGCAAAATAAAAAACTAACGGAAACACTATAATAATATGATAGAATAAACTTTTTTTAAATCAAGGAACGCGACTTACAGACCGAAACCATTTGTCAAGGAAAACTTAAGAATTTATAAAGGAAAAACTATTGAAAATCATCAAAAAAAGGTCTCAAGCAGTTTGTTACAGGCTTTTCAGCCCATAAATTCATCATAGACTGGATAATCGAATTCAACTCTACTTCAGAACAGATTTCTACTCTTTCAGTTATAATCGCCAATAAAACTAATACTCTGGTTAATGAACACCAGCCCACAAACGACTATCACATGGAAAAATTTCAGAAAGTAGACATTGTCGGGGAAAAAGTGGAAGAGATAACAAACTAAATCAGAATAAAATTTTAGGGACACATTTACAGGATGAAAAAGATCATAATTTCAAGATAGATTATTAAAGTTATCCACTCAGTTTGGCGAAAAAACGAAGTAAATGAAAAAAGTCGAAGTATACTGCAGACAATTAGACATGACAATATGCAATATAAAAGATCGGGAAAAATTCATAAACACTATCAAAAAGTACAAATTTTAAGCCATAAACTCTGAAAAAGAAGAGCGGATATAAGTAGAGAGAAGTGCGAAAGAAAAAAACACAGTGAACGCATAAATAAAATTTGGGAAGTAAAACAGAACACGAAGGAATCGCTATATAAAAATCCATGTACAAACGCTCTTTCAAATAGGTAATGATAATAATATGGTAGAGTTAAGGTATAAATAGTGCCATCTTCAGTTACAGAGTTCTCTGTTTATTCCTCAAAATGACACATTTGTATTGAAAATAGATTTATCTTGTACCTACCATAATTAATATCAGAGGATACAATTTTTTCCCTCTCACATTGAAAGCGAATACCATATAATATTTTGCTAAATTTAAAGAAAACATTTATTTAATCTGTTTATTTAAGAGCTAATTTGATTCGTTTAACTTTCTGGTTACAGTACTACCAGCTTTATCTTAGCTGCGCAGAACATCTTGTGGCAAATTATTAATCATTTGTTATTTATATGAAAACTTTTGCTTCTCTCAGATACGCAAAAACAAGGCGAACAGATTTTGAAGTCCTCTGAACGATAAGATAAGGAAAAATTAATGTGTAGCAAATGAGAATTAAGAATACATAAAACTACAATAAAACCAATAAAAACTTACGGAAATGAATCTAGAGTGATAGTAGGAAAAAGAAATGTTGGATGACTTGGGAAGAGATGGAAAGAATGAATGAGATAAGAATGAATTCCATAGTAAAGAACAGCCTGATATCCTACAAGATGAAAAAGATGATTTTAATGTAAGGGGCGTGAAAAAACCTAGGACAGACACTTTAACGCCTGTAATTAACAGTCGTCCATTACTTAAGAAAATTAACGAATGGAACACTTGCATTCACTCCCTCACAAAAAAATGAGTTTCCGTGGTAGGGCACTGCTAGTTGGAGCGTGTGTTGGTTATGAGAGTTAATCACAACATGCTAAGATGTTACAATTGTAAAAGAGGCACCAGGGAAACTCCACTTAGGAAATTGGCACTCGTGCAGTAGACACACAATGAGGAAAATGGCCCAACTCCGTCCCTGGATTAAGAAGTCGTTCGTTTAAGTGCAACTATGGTGCATGTGGGGAACATCACCGCCAGCTTGTTGTACCAGAAGCTGCAATGAACGCATGTACCTTTTATTTCAAAGGGTGAGAGGAGGTAAGCAGTTTTTCGGATATGAAAACCCGAGAGGTTGATTTTTTAGGTCAATAGATTTTCGGACATCTCCAAGTCACGAGCAATAGTCAACTAAGGTGAAACTTTACTCAGTAATGTTTTTCATTATTTTCAAAAAAAATGTTTCCCGCATTATGCATCAAAATCGCAAAAAAAATTCTTGGCCTCCAAAAGGACTAGATCGGATGATTAGTACAAAACTGAGACTGCAGCCAATTGATATTAAGACTGAATAATGGATGGCTCTAAAAAAAAAACACAGGTGTATCATGTGTTTGCCATGTGAGGATTGCATTTCCAGGTTGGTACACCTAAGTGTTTTTACTTTTGCAATACATTGAAAATTGCAAGGACTATTTCACCAAAAGATGCAATTTCCAAAAGTGATATACGTCAAAGTATGCCGATTGATAAACTAGGAGATGAGTCATTTGCCGTGGGTCTAAATCAGCCAAATAAATAAATGCAATTCTCCTTGCCAAAAAAGCGTATAATATAATTATGATATTTTAAAAAGTTTTCCATACGGTAAAGGATATTTTTTCCGAAATGGTGATTAAATTCTATGCTTAAAATGTACATAATAATAAAATAGTTCCAAGCAACCATCCAGGTTTGAGCCCCTTAAACTCACAACCATGTCAGCCATGTACGCTAAACAACACAGTACAGGGGCCCTGTACCCGGCGGCCCCACTGTTTCGGGGTACCTATTAAATTAACAAGGCACCTAACTGCCGCTGCTCAGAAGGCTGAAAAAATGTCTCACTTCAACCTTCTGAGGAGAAAACATAAAAGGATAAAGTAGGAGATCAATCCGCGACACCAAAAAAGTGAACGTCATTCCTATTTTCAAAGGTTCGGCTTCGGATTATGGCTTTCCTGATGTGAGATAATCTAAGTAAATTTGCTTGTGTATTGTGTATCTTATGAATATCTTCTCCTTATTTATTAACCTCTGATGATATAGCAACCTGCTCCATTGTTAATGTAATTAAAAAGTTTCACATGGACCTAAATCTCACCTAGTATTATTAAGAAACATGATGTGTAATTTCCATAAGACAGCATATGGGAAAATCTACACTAATAATCTACATAACCTAGGTACAATATTAAGCATACTGATTGAGCTCCACTTCTGTACGATAGAGAGGGAAAGGATTCCTATATTGGTAATTAACTACCAATCACAGCCATACAACGCTTTTCTACCAGCTATATTGATGTGTAATAATGTTACCTATTAACGACAGATTTACTGAAAGCATAAATATTGTACTATGGCAACAAGTTTACTTGAAATTAAAAAATAAGGAAAATTCACGACATAGAAAAAATAGGGTACTTATAGGAAACAAACCTTCGTTTTGAAAAATATCTACCACCAAATAAATTAATTTTTACAGGCCATTGACTTGCCTACACAATATAAATGGACCAACAGCAATATTTCGTAAAACCTCAAAAAGCTGTGTGGTCAAAATGGGGACGAGAAAAAAGTAACATCAGAATATGCAGCCTTCGCAAGTATCGATCGGTAAGCCAGCTCCATGAAGCCAAACCTCGCCTCTTATACCATTGGGGCAATGACCGGCTGCAACACTTTGGCACTCTTCAATTTCTTAGCTTTGAAAGCTCAAAGTAATTGGTAAGAAACATTCATGCAGCTTCCCTTGCATGATGACCACACATCACATTTTATCTTTTTCCAAGAGGTCACTATCTTCAGCGATGAAGAGGTCTAGGAACAAGAGGGTCGCAGAAAAATTAAAAACAATCACCCCAAATCTTTGGAATTGGTGGCATTTAAAATTTTCTATACTCGGATGGTACCAGAAACAGTTTTTCTCGGTACAACAAAGTTTGTCATTCATGGTACCTGAAGATGTTACCTATTAGGCTAATCCGGTTCTACAAAAAGTTTGTATTCTTATAATTATATTTATTGCTAACTGCACTTAGTAATTTGTGAACAAGAATTATTTAAAAAATACAATTAGCGGCTAAGACGAACCACAAAAAATACTGCTACACCATTCATAGTTCTCAATATCTATCGCAAAGCAATTCGGTTTGAAAAACCTCAACAGGATGTTATGGCTAAAATAGCAAAATTATCAGCGTTTTTCGCGAGACTGCTCCGACAGTAGTAATGCAAATGCGAAGGTTCTTCAAACGTGCATATTCACGTGACAAAATTAATTTTCAGTTAAAATGTCATCTTTCTTCTCCGAAAATTGATTTTTTGCCTTTCTTTACATTATCAAATATAGTCAACCAAACGAATATCACCACCAAACATCAGCAGGGCAGTAGATTTTCTAATGATAAATAGTTTCCATTCCCTGATCCTTCTTCTGGGTGAACACGACTACGGGCTGAAGAAAGCTTTGTTCCAAAAACTTTTTCTCCTGCTGTAGGAAGTCATCGTTTTAGATATGACTATTGTTCATAATGCACAAAAGTTCGGAGCAAATATTTCCTTTGCTTTAGACTAACTTCCTCCTCCTCAAGTCTTTTTAAGTATAAAAAGAGTTTTGCTTACCTGGGACAAAATAGGAAAAAGAAAGTCAGCATGAGGATGTTTGAGAAGATGTATATTATATTTCTGTCGGCCCTCCAAAGCTGGAGAATGGCGAGACCAAACACAATTTAGTGGGACGAAGATGGGAATATCTATAAATTAAATTCCCCGAGATCACGCAGAAGAAAACTTTCACGCCACTGCAACGAAAACATTCCCTTTTCTAACCTTTTCCTGCTTTTGAATTTGGAAAGGTGGGCGTGTCTTATATTTTTTCCTTCCTCCTCATTCACAGAATATACATAGGATGCTAACAAAAAAATAAATATATATTCTCCTCTTGAAAAAAGCAAGTTCCTATGGCACGTATACCTGTTAAAAAATGCGAATTCCTTCCAAAAAAACATAAGTTGCTGGTGGTAGGGAACGGGAGGGGACCTTTATAAGGATGTTTATAATACCGCAAGGGGAAAGAGTTTTTTGAAGAAAAGGTGTTCGGAGCCGTGGCGAAGAAATGAAAAATAGAGAAATGGGAGATGGAGAAAAAGACTGCCGAGGAAAAAGATAAGAGAAGAGGAAGAACTTGGAAGATAGGAGAATTCCTCCGCCTCTCAGGTTATGTTTATTTGGTCGAGGTGAAAGGTGCCTTTCTTAGGAGGAGGAGAGGACTGTCGGAAAACTTTATACTATCACAAGAGCTGGGCTCGAACTCCCAGGGCAATGGTGAGATGTAATGAAATGATAACGGCTGGGTATGCTGAGGAGCCGCCTACGCACCAAGCAGGTCTTTAAAGAATGTCCGACTAGAAGAGCTCTCGCAGATCGGCGGGAAGACTGTGCTAAAGGCTATGAGTTAACGTGCTCGAAGTTCCTGCATGACAGCTGAATAAAGAGAAGCGACATAAATTGTCGAATATTCGCAGGAATGGGAAAACATTGAGTGCTAAGAACTAGCCAAAGTGTGTAAAATAATTGAAATCTTACATTTTTTAAATGTAGACCTAAATTTTCAACGTAATACCCTGGCGACTACTACAAAAGTATGCAATAAGTAAATTTAAACTACTACTATTCATCAATGCATTAAATACCTGTTAGGAGGCGAAATTTCATCAAAATGCATTTCAACATAGGCAGTGCCATCCCAAGCTATTTTATAAGTATGGGAAATTTATTTTTGGCCCCTATGTGAAATTTATGTGGAGTTTGAAATTTATTGAAGAGAACAGTGTATTGAGCGTCTCCTAGGGGCTTTAAAACGATTCTCCAAACAATGCCGCGTCCTTTCCCGTGAAAAACTCTAAACTTTTTGATCTACACATTTTTTTTAATTTCGAGTTTTACGAGGAAATAAGCATATAAAAATTATTTAAATGAGCCTCTACTTCTTGTATTTGGGTAAAATTTCAACCGTATTATGTAATCCAATCTTATCCAGAGTTGCATTCAGTGGACTTGTTACAGGAATGATAATTAAGAAGATTGCTAGTCCGTAGGTTTCATTATGCTCTTTGTTGAAGTTAGTTATGAGAGTCGGTCACATTTAGAACATAATGAAATAAATTTAGGATGGAAATACATGCAGGATGTTAGTAACCTATTCCGATTTGCTAATTTTCTCTTTTCACTTTTAATAATATAGTCGCAGACAGGCCGCTCCTAATAACGACCACCTATAGCTTTATCCACGCCTTGAGGTGCCACTAGGTAGGACATTTCACCTAGACCGAGATTGACACGAATGAAATGCTAAATGACATTGTATGGGATTTATTTTAAAACGATTTGCAAGAGCGGTAGCTTAACTGAGTATTGGGTATTTTTATGGAGATGAATCAATAAAGTTTAATCAAAATGGGATATTTTAAACGAGTATTTAGTCCCCTTCAGTATCGAGTGACAGAAACCCACGAATAAATAATGAAGCAAAAATTATGAACAATACATAATGAAATTTGCATAAATTAGTTCATGAATAATGAGATATGTATCCACAGCTGAGGTCAGTACCCTGTGTCACATAGAATGGACCGAGAGCGAAAACGATTAAAATAAAAGTCCGTTCTGTATTTATGTTTTTCATCAATTTCTTTGAGGTTTCAATGGCAATAAGCTTAAAATTACCACGCTTTGGGATACATGACAATGAGTTAAATTGCACTAGTAGATAGTGCTAGAGAACCATCCCCGTAACAGTTTCATTAAGACAGTACAGAAACATACTTAGGTACTGAGTTATTTCAGAAAAACTGGCAGCAGTGATTGTCGTTTTGAATTGGCATATTAAATATGTTATATATTTTATAAATTCTTGTGCTTGCAAGAAAAACCACTAACGATACATCATCAATTTAATGACATTCTCAATCGTGCTTACACAAACGGAAGCACTTTAGACTTTGTACTAAATTTCAAACTTAACTAGGTTTTACTATCAAGAGGACGACATACGATACGTTTCATAACATTCGTTCAGTCTGTATTCGTTCCTTTAGTTCTTAATTCAGTAGTAAAGATTGAAAATCAGGGAAATAAAAATAAATATTGAAGAGTGTTAGCTTGGAAAAAAACATTTTTGAAGAGTTCAGTCTCAATAAAGGAACGAGAGAGCAGTCTATATCTCAACGAGTACAAGGTGCACATATTCTGTGGCAATCACAATCATTTTTACCGCCTCAAACAGGTAAGGCTACTGAATTGAGAGAACATCCTGGACAATAGAAGCAATATCACGTTCTGAGGTGACAAAACATATAAAAAACGCGAAACCTTTGCCGACGGTATCACGATCAATCTGTGGTCACATAAAAAGCAAGTGCTGGTTTTGAAAGAAGACCGAAAAAAGGAGTAACAAAAATAGAGTTGACGTTTGGCCATAATGACACGGGCCATTTCATTATTACTACCGCCATTGCACTTCTCTTCCTCTCCATAACCTTTTTATTTGCCTCTTTACCGTAGCGACTCTGAACGTATATCTCCCTTTCTTCATCAACCACGCTCGAAAACGATTCCGTCGAGGAAAAGAGCCCACGTTTCCCTCTGGAAAATGGTCGCTGGGAGATAAGGGGATTGATAGGCGATGGAAAGAGATACGTGAAGCGTCGGAGACAAGTGCTGATGATATCAGAGAAAGGGAGCGTGCGCGGGATAAAAACGAGATGGTTGGGATAAAAAAGCACAGATACAGAGGACTATGTACAAATTTATCCCTCTTTAAAAATGACCAGATCAAAAGAAAAGCAAAGACACCTAATTGCTAATAATTAATAACGCAGGGCTAGGATTAGTGCGGTGACAAAAATATTTGCCTCATTTTACTGCGTGGTTAGCCAGTATTCTATCCACTATAAGACATTTTGATCTCAGGATAAGTTCTTTAGGTAAATTTCGAAGCGAAGAAAAAATATATCACCTTAAACTTGCCCACCAGCTGGTTTAATTTCGATTATAAAAAATTGTTTCCCTCAGCTCCGGCGGAAGTGGCAGTTACTCTTGCCGTTCAACTTTATTTTTAAAAACTGTGGTTGAAGCGATTCCATCGTTAAAGAATATGGCTTAAAGAATTAAAGAATATATTGATCCTCTGCACTGCCCTAATTTATTTTTATTATTAGTCTTTTGTCTCTCTCCACATGCCCACCAATCTCTCTACCATTTCCGCTGGCCACGGAGGCGGTGGGTTCAAGTCCCGTGTAGGTGGGTTTCCTTTCACTCAGGAAATGGTTGCTAATGTGCTACGATAAGGGTTAAATGTAAGAGTGAGCTTCATAGCTCTAATTTTGCACTAAATAAAGTGACTAAAAATTCCCCGTTCAAACTTCAAGTGGACTTAAGTACTCTTTGTCCATCAGTTATTGTATAAACGTGGTAGACATTAAAGTAGGTAGAGTCTAAATATATAACCGTATCTTTGTTAACTGTTATTAAATTCCAAATATAGTTTAAATGATAGTGAAAAAATGTATATTTCTATAGGTAAAACACGTAATTGTAGTGGTTTTTTATTTTGAACAAACTGGAAGAAAATTCAATGTGACTTAAGTCACTGCTTGATTTTGATAACCAATCCGTTTTTGTCATGCACTAATTTAAAACATAATATACTGTATGACAGTTACCGAGGTCCTAAATATGATGTTATAGAAGTGTATAATATAGAATCAATTCAAAACTTTTGTGGTGAAAAATTGGTAGATGATATTTCTCCTGTGAATGACATTATCTTTCTGTGCCGGTCCATCTACTTCATAAATCACTTCTCCATGACTCTGACCTTGGCTCCTCTCATAGTTCGTAATCAAAAGTATCAAACCTCAAAAAATAAAACTTCCCTCTTTTCCTAACCACTAACTTCCTCCTCCCGTCCATATTATACGAGTAAATAAGAGACTGACTGCTCCTAGGTATAATAGTTTCTTAAAAATGAGGTGAAAATGTTGAAAGAGGTTGGAGTTAAAATAAAAAGTGTGGAACATAACCAAGTTACTACCTCTTCTTACTTATTCAGGACTACCACATAATGACGTTTTTTAAATGGTCTTAGTCACTTACAATTAGTTAAAATTTATGGTCACAAATATATACAGTGTGTACATTTTCACTGATTAATATGATGTAAAACCGGCTTCGTTAACTGGGCGGCGCGGCGATTTGGTGGCAGGTCGGGCAGTTGAACCTTATGGCATGACCATGTGAGGAAACCGGTCGTGCATTAAATTAATAAATTAAAATATGCAGTTTATTAATTATTTATCACAAAATGCAGTAAGTGGATAAGTGCGGTGACAGGAATATTGGCTAACAAAACAATTATGATGGGATCCAGTTTTCTAGTCACCTAGAGGCACTTTGATCACATGCTAGAGATTTGAAGGGCTAAAGGGAGGCTGAGGATAGGTTAATGACAATCAAATACGAAAAATGTGTTCATTTTTCTATTCTAAAATTATATTATTATGAGACTGCTTACAAATCAAGCACATAAAACAAAATATATGAAGGTTTGTACCGACACAAACGACGTTATAACGATTTGCAAAAACGTCCAAGCCATAAATGAAACATTGAGCAACTCTGCATGTATCGCTAGCAAGTACATCGCGTAGATAAAGTTAAATAACAACGCTATAGTAAAAGTAACACTTCCGCAAGTCCATAAAAGTAACTTGCGTGGGCGCGGGAAGTTAGCCCCATATTCTCACCCTTTTACGATAGAAGATTCAAACAATTAATTTATAAATGGTTTTAGGGTACCATAGCCATGGCGTCCAGACCTCTCCCGAAATTTAATTTTCATTTAAAGAAGTGGCAATTAAATACAACATTATATTTGTTTTTTCTCAACAAATAATATTGAACGTTTTGTTTTCTTCAGTTTTCAAATTTTTTCTTCAGTTTGAACATTTTAAAAACATTTCTTTGCCACTTTTAAATCCATGTATATAAGTGTGGGTATTTATTTATTTATTTCAAAAATATGAACAGCAAAAATATTTAAATATCGGATGTTACTCCGCAGTTGCAATCGTCCTTTTAGTTTCATACGCATACAAATTTTCTCTAATTTTCAAAATCTCCCACCCCGAAACGAAATCCTTGTTACGACGCTACATACATACTCGCTACTGAGACTACTCGCTAATGAAGAAGAGAATGCATTTTTTTAGTTCATAATTGTTAATAATGTGCATACTGACGATGCATTTATTAATTGTTTTTGTGATATCTTTTGTGGCAGTTTCGTAAATATAAACTAATTTCATAATTTAATTAAATTGTGCATAACCTTTAAGATAATATTGTGAGCTCTACACAGGTTTTCCTACAAGTCTATTTTAAGCTCCATCCCAATTCCACATGCATGTTGTCTCTATAGTGCATTAGTTCGAGAGAAGATCTAGAATACTATTTATCCATCTTCCTAAATGTTGATTATTATGAAGGTGCATAGAAGATATGGTGGCCAAAGTGTCTTCGGAGAGCGAGGAACGTTTTGGGAACAGGTTCATGGTTTTCACAGCTGCCACTACATGTCTCGCCGGTCGAAGTCAGACCGATTATTAGCAGAGCGCTTATGGCCGATCCCATCGAATCCGATCCCATCGAATTGCTTTGTGGATACTAGTACGCAACGGTGCGAGAATCAGATTGATCACAGCAATAAGTACGAAATTAACACTTGAAAACTAACTAACACGTGTAAAAGAATATGAGTTCAGTACTCATTCACCTCCCCTTAACGTTCGACGACACCCTAACCTCAGATCACTAATTATTCCCATTTCCCCAACCGAACTACCCTACCCCGAAAACAACCACCACTGTGAAACAACTCCACTTCCTCGTCTTCCAATTGGTTCATATATGCCTTCTCACTCAAGTTAAAAACACCTTGAAATAGTGCATAGTGATAAAACCATGGTTTGTTATTAGATATTGAAATTGTATAACATATTCCAGATTTGTTAATTAACTTATTTCATTTTAAAACCAACTGATATTTGAAACTTAGCCACTTCATACGATTCCCAATTGGACATAGCAATAGCCTTTCAACTAATGTTTCACGAGTATCTCTCTCTAGGGAATTCAGAAGACCATCGACACTTCAATGCATGAGCCGGCCCTGAATAAATTGCAAATGTTCTTGATCAGCAACTAATCAATCACATCCAGCCCTTGATAACTCTCTTCATCCGTTCATAGCTCACAGCGTACATATCCTCCTACAGCTACAATTTCTCTAAGACCACCAAATGACATTTCAGAATTTTTTCGCTTTTCCTATTCCTGCATCAACGAAATGTTTTCCGATCTCGTAGCGCCCCCTTGAAAAAGAAACGTAAGTATGCCCTGATTAACCATCTAGTTCATCACGTTTTTTGTTGCTCGAGAGTTTTTTCTGTCTTTTTTATTCCGTAGCCCTTGAGAGGATGAAGTGAATTCATTAGATTTCCACGTGCTCTCGGATAAAAAGGCCGGGAAATCATACCCTTCAAGAAATCTTTTCTTTCATCTTATCATTGGTTCTTGGAACTTCATGTTTTCCCTGCATCACATTTTCTTACCTAAAATATCTAAACTCATCCTCATTAACTTACAAGGACGATTCTTGGGACCATATGAAGTTTGCACAGCACTATTGCGTGATGTTAACTTAAATATTTGCGATGATTTTTTAAAGTTGAATTTAATTAAGAGAATTAGGCATACAAATACCACGGAATATGGTTACAAATACCAAAGTATCTACTTGGAAGGAAGCGATGGCTTTTATGCAGTCATTGTTTTATGCTTAACTTCCGTTGCACAATAATGAAAATCAAACAATGTAATACTAAACGCACTTATGACAGTGAAGGCATTTCGGGCATTCTTTCGCTTACTTCCATTTTCGTTGACAATTTAAGTTAACTGTCAACGGCAATAGACACGGAAGAAAGCCTTCACTGTTATCTCAAAGACTCCGCGAAAGCCGACTAGTTTAAATACGCACTGTTTCCTAAAACTGTAAGACACGCACGTATTTACGATGCTAAAACCCTCCCGTTCGATATTCATCTCGATGACCAAACTTCATGCATAATAGCCTGAGTTTCTCCAATTTTTTTAAATCTGACAATCTGGATTAATATTAAATGTGAATTTCTTCTCAATTCCTGCTTCATGAATTTCGGTAATTAACATTTCCGATAAAGGTGTTTAAATTCACGACCCTTTTTGCAGTAGGCATTTTTCACTGGTCCACAGCTGCGCATTCTTTCCGTTCTCCACTTGATGTTTGCTTTACCTTCACTAAAGAACCTCTTACCACTTCCATCTCTCCACTTTTACTGAATGCCCTTTCCATCAATTGCCTTACTTTGCTTACTCTTTTCACTGTCTTGTTCTCTTAAGCGGACCTCTTCCAGCTCCCTGAGGAACCTCTCCCCCTTATGCCTACGCACCTCAAAAAATTCCTCACAAGAGGTCCTCGCATTGGCCTCTTTCTCCGTTCCTCCCACTGCGAGAAGAAAGCCGGAGAAAGATTGCGAGAAAATTCCAATTAGCTGATTTGAACGGAACTCCCTTAATTAAAGAAGTAGGATGCTCCAAGACAAATTTAACTTTCCACGGGTTTTGGCCGGAGAAAAGGCAACGAGAGGTCGTAAATCAGTAACCTGGGTCGCAGAGAGCTGAGAAATAAATATTTTTTTAAGTGGGAATAGTAAAAGAGGAGATGAATTCTAGCCTAGGGGAAAGGTTGAAGTCACTACGCAGCCTTTCATGGGTTCGAGAATAGTTGATCGCAGCAATTCAGTAGCAAGATACTGTACCAACTGTAAGTAAACTGCATCAAAATAAGGATTCACTTGTCCACTGTTTACGCTATTTAAATATTTGAGCAAACTTAATTAATGTGTACTCGCTACTCTTTTTAAGTAAGGGTGATCGCCACATCGCACTAGCTTTTTATTATTTTCAAAAACTTCGTATGAGGTCAAAATACTTCAAAACAGATCAAGAGCTGAGTTGATGTGCGCTTTACAACAAGAGACCTTCAATGATTGTATTTAGAATTGGTTTTGTGTTTATTTTGAATTAAGATGTAAATCGTGGATGATGAAGACTTTTTTTTAACTTCAAGGTCAAAAGCTTACGTTTTTAACACAAATTTTAAATGAATACAAAGCTTAGGCACAGAAAAACCAGCCGTTAATATTTTAAACCTACAGAATTCTACCAACGGAATATTACTGAAACTTTCAACAACATATATATTTACATTCATCGTCTTTCGTGCACCCTAGTATAAGGCTATGTGTTCCAATCTGCACTTAAACTTCAACATATTGAATTGAAAGATACAAAAAAATGAGCAAGAAGATTTGGAAAATGTTTGTGTAAACATACTTTGACAACAGAGTACTGCATGTTGTGAAACTGGATTAAATTTCACGCTAAAAATCTAAAAAAAAATGTATTGTATTTTCGCGTCATATTCTAAGTAATTTTAAAACGTTTACGACTAATTGGGCAAGAAGATTTAAGGCAAAGAGTTCGTTTCCATCCTCCAGCAGTACGCTTTTTTCTGTCTATAAATATATTTTTTTCTTTGAACATTTCAGACATTTGCGATAATATACGTGACTACTGAGTAAAATCATTGATGTGATTATCTACGTACTGCCCTTTCACTTTGCAATAGTTTGCGTGCGGGTTCAATGCCACTGTAATCTAATGGAATTCTAAAGACTCTATTACAGGATTTATGTATATTTACCTATATTTAACTATAGTAAATTATGCAGACATTACTTGTTAATTCAAGTTTATACGATATTTATCAAAATTATTTTGAGGACTCTATGGGTTTTCTGAATATGCATTTCCCTCGTTTATATTGCATACATTTTTTCACTCCAGGTGAGTTTCATAAATTTGTGGTGTGGCCTTGATTCATTAAATATTTATAAAATTAATAATTATAATAGTTCAACAGAGTGACCACTTCATTTAATTTCTAGATTTAGGAATATCTTTGCCGAGCACGCTGAATTTTTCTCTCTTCTGAAATTAGTCCTCTCAGGACTCTTATGCAATCACTCGCATTAGTAACTTTGTGCCGTTTTATATGAGTATGGAGAACGTATGTTAGCAATTTTCAAGCGAATGTGTTTAAGTTTTTTATTAATTGAATGTTGAATATATTGACGATTTACCTCAAAAATATTTTGAAATATAAGTTCGCTCTAAAATAAAAAAGTGTTTTATTAAAAATACAAGCTAAATATCAATGCCTATCACTCATAACAGTCAAGGTTTCAAGAGTCAAATTTTGAGCCACTGTTCACTGGTTTTGAACGATTAAAAGATTAGTTCAAAGGCTCCAGGTTTAACTGAAACCAAAATTAATCAAAAGAGAAATTCACTATTATTTAACTTGATTCCCCCAAGACTTCAATGGTTGGATATGATTTGTTTGTCCCGATAGTACCAACTTCTTCCGCGCGCAAGCGTTGCGTGACGTCATTTGTAAAATCGTCCCTTGAAATGATTTTACCTAAAAAGATATATGGCCAAATTCATATCTAATCAAAACGCTTAACGTATTTATAGCATTTCATAGGCCGCGCTTAAAAAGTCATTGATCAAATTAGCTTCCCTTCGCTACCAAATACTTAATTTATATTTTAACAGAGTTTCACGTTAGCCAATTTTCCACCATATTTTTAACCCTCATATGGATTTACGAATTTAGTTACGTCGTTGGATTTACGGCGCCGCAGCGGCGCCGCGTTATATTTTGCCATTATCTTTCAAACTTGGACTTTCTTAGCATTTTTTCTGATTGTTAATGCTAGTGACTTCTATTTTCTTTATTTTTAACCATGTTTTGCTAGATTATTATCATTATTACAGAAGTTATTGCTAAAAATCTATAATGCTGCTTTCTTTACCATTTGTTGCCGTAATACTGTCTTTTTATTGTCCCTTAGATAGTTATTTTCAAATGAAGGTTTTAATTTAATGTGTAATAATTGTTTTAAATCTTTTTCCTGATATGCAATGCTGGATAAACTCCGCTATATCATATACACATTGTTTTATTTTTTATGCATCCAAATACTAAAAATGAGATTCGAATAAAAGTCGGATGGTTCCATGTAAAATAATTTTGCTTCACTACGTCTACCCAAATGTTATATCTTTGTAGTGTTCGCAGAAGCCTGAGTTCTTAAACGTTAATAATTGAAAAAGGGTAAGTGGAGTGAGAAGAGAAGAGTGATACCGTCGTGATTTTTAAGTGCTATATTCTGACGATCAAGGAAAATGTAACGGGAATTCTGGGAGCTTATATCCTGCAATTTATAAAAAAATAAAGTATTAAAGTCAAATGGGTTGTGAAATATGAGGAATGTGGAGCAATCAGCGACGCGTCAAAGAGTCCAGCGCCGCATTGGAGGGGGGGGGGGGGTAGAAGAGCCGGTATTTTAGGCCTACAGCAGAGCCCATTTCCTCACTGAGGATGTCTCCATAGAGATGGACAGGTAAAAGTTATGCGGAGGAATGCGGTAGATGAGGTTTTGCTTCTGGATTGGGGGAAAAGGCCAAAACAATTATTTCTAAGAAGTTTGGGTTGTAGGTGGTAAGGAAGAAATCAGGAAATGGAAAAAAGATAGAATACGATGGCGTCTATTTTCTTCGGTCCGGCGCTGGGTGAGGGACCGATCGAATAGGAGCTTGTGTTCTGGGGTGACCAAAATACCCTCATGCTGGGTGGACCCCCTCACCTTTTCTTTCCGTAGCATTGCACTGACCCAAACAATGAGACCATCCGTACTTTCCCACTAAGCTTCCTCATTCGTCACCCTCCGTCTACTTTCTTCCCCCCACAAAAACTGATTGAACGTCTCCCCACCTCCAACGACCCACCCGAGCTAGACCTTCTCGGAATGAAGGGAGGGCCACTCGGGGGCGCTTTGCGATAAGGCGCGGATTCCCTGTCCCACACGCAGCGCTGGAAGGATGAAGAAAGAGCAGCCTATTGTGTCTAATTGCCTCCTTGCACTCTCAACCTTTCTTCAAGATACGGATTTTCTACGCTTACCTGGCCCAACGACCCCGGTATTCCCTGATCCTTGGCAGTCGACTCACCACCAAGTATCTCCACCCCTTCACCTCAAAACAACCTCCATGGAATTACCTACCTTCCTCCTCATCACTCACCCCTTCACGTTAGTAAGCATTAGACGACTAAAACCTCAGTGCATTTCGAGTACACAAAGAAACGAGAAATATATTAACAAATTTTCACTATGTGGTAATTCGTCTATGTATTTGTTCATCATGAAAAGATGTTTACCATGTAAATATTGAGTGAATATCTCCTGCAAAGTTAAAATATAAGGGGAAATTATGAAATATATCAGTATCATGTACAAGTATTTGGGAAGATTAAATCATGCAATTTATTTCTAAATGAAACTAGCATAACGATATCTTTCTATGCATTTATTTACATTCATTACAAAGAAATTTTGAATGGTCTTTCCATTAATTTTTTTCTCAGGAGCAGAAAATTTTTAAAAATCTGTCTTTTCATCACAAATAAGTGACACTGTGAGCGTTTTAGTTTTTTAAGAATTGCTTACATATTGAGGTTTTACTGAATATTCTTGCAAATCTATCATGCAGTGCTTCAAAATCTTTGTCTTGACATTCTATAACCGTCTCATTGTATGCGGACGAACTAATTCCTCTGCTAGTTGTTCCAAATACATTCTTCTTCTTTCTAGCTTCTTTTTATTCCAGTTCGGGTATAAGGTTGTAAATAAAATTAAGCCAGAAATGCCACTTACATTTAAAATATTCATAAAGAAGGCAAATGGCCATCGATTGGTTTTTCCTTGGCATGTATATGAATGCGCCATTTGGTCTACCAAATCTTTACCTCCTTTCGCTCATTATAATGCAACGCAATTTCTGGTTTATTGTGGGTTTAATCGCTAATGCTACTATCATGATGCAATGATGACAGCAGTATTACAGATTTTCCTCTTTTGGGGACATACGAAACCAATGTTAGGCTTTTTGTGAACCCAAACCCAAATATAGAAGAAAATTCCGGTCGAGATCGATTTGGTAAAAAATTAGATGGAATGTAGGGCTTCATCTACATCCACAAAAATACCCTGCAAGCCACCTCAGGAGTATGTGGCAGGGGGTGAGTATTCACCAACATGCATTAAAATATACCTTAAAGTTAGTGTAACTACGACTAATTATGCATTATCATAAATCGCTAATGCTTGTCACGAGGTGAAGCCTCACAATCATCCACTACACTACAGATATGCTCACAATGGAGAGGGCTTGTTTATACTAAGTGTTCCCACGAGTGTTAAACCACTGTTTTTAAAATTCAGTACTAGCTTCAAGGTCGTGAAGAAATTATCGCAGGTCACGATCCGATTGGAGGCAAAATATGGGGCACAGAGCATTACCACTACACGTTCACCTAGGTTTGGCGCTGCTATCATTACGTTCTCCTTTCCTTGGTAAGGTAAACCCCGATATGGGTAGCCTGTTGCCGAATCATTAATCCTAAATATCTTCACACCATATTTATCGGGTTTGATGGAATATATTTTCGGAAAGGACAACGCCCACGAAAGCCAATCAGTTGCTTATCAACAGTGAGTGAGAGTCCGGAAACCAAATAATGTTGAAAATCGCTATCGCAAACTTCTGAATCGTCTTCCAAGCTTCTGCTACTCATTCACCGGGAAATTTCCACACGAAGGTAAACAGGCATTATTGTATGAATTCTGAGAATAAATTATGGTTAAATTTTCTTGGGATTGCTGCTTGGTATAATTCTATACATAGTAATCCTGGATGTCCCCAAAGGTGACCATCACCACAGCAGGTACGCGAAGCGGAGAAGGTACCCAAAAAATGTAATTTCGAAGGCCATGGAAAAAACACCCTTAGGTTAGCCATGAGTTTCTAAGAATTATTCTTGCAAATTGATGAAGTTTTGTCAATGAACATTATAAACAGGCAAAAATTATGATTTTTAGATAAAAGACGAATAAAAATTGGCATAGTAAAATTTTCCCATTGTTAAACAATTTATTTTTGTTTATAAACTTTAAATATTATGATTATAAATAGAAGATAACATGTTATACGAAATATAATAAGTTTTAAATTAGTATTGAGAGTGCAGTCCCCAACATTGCGACGAGGAAACTCTCAGCGCCGCAGCGGCGCCGTAAATCCAACGACGTAACTTTTTTCATTAGAGGCCAATAAAATGAAAACTAGGCACATTATACACACAAAAATATATTTTTGGTCTAAGAAACCAGAAAAAATAGACTACTGAAAGTTTCAGAAAGATCCATGCGAATGGAAAATTTTAAAATCATTTTTAAAACCGCGGGCGCCGCTAAGGCGCAGTGAATCCATATGAGGGTTAAAGTGCTTAAATTACGATATTATTTTATTTTTCCGTGAAAAGGCATTTTATGCTTTTCCTGTTTAACTTAACCTTCAATACTGATTAACTATTGCAAAATGAACATAGCGAAACGTAACATACCCAAAGAAGTTGCACAATAAGATATTTAATTTAGAATTTATATTCAAGTTTTGCAGAATTTTGAACATATGAACATGTGAGTTTAAAATACTTTTGCTTAAAAAAACTATTGTTCTGTAATGTAATTGGCAGTTATCCAACCTGCATCTTGCAAAAAGGAGCAATCTTGGCTTTTAATTATTAATCCTTATTGATGAGCGTCCTATTTAATTACAATATATCTGTGAAAATATCCAATTAAAATACATCGCTACCATTTAATACCATCTAGTAAACAGTTTAGCGTTCCCTTGTCAACGAAAGTTAAAATATTGTTTTTTAAGTACATATTATCATTCAATATAATAGACACAATAACATTCATATTATTAATGTTCATTTACGAAAGGAAAATTTAATTAAAGAAAGGCATTTTTTTTTATTTCTTCCCGAGAAAGGTTCGATTAGACTTATTTCCTTCAAATGATTATTCGAGAATGGAAAAAGCTAGTTACTTCCTGAAATTATCTTTTAAAAACTCTTTGCCTGAAACTTAGATCACTCACTCAGTGATTTAATTTAATTTGGTTCGGATAGTTGAGGGTAGAGCCCACCCTGGACTAAGCCACAGGCACACACATTCAGGATAGGGGGGCTAGTACCTTTCCCTGGGCCACCTCGCACACCGAGGATTTTTTTTGTTTTCTGGGGCGTTCAAAGTCTTCACCCGGATTTGAGCCCTGGACCCTTCGATCAGTAGCCAGGCGCTCTACCCACTAGACCACCACGCTCCCTGAAACTATGATAAAAGAATGAAAAGAAGTTACATTCAACCCTAAGCTTCGGATAACGGAAATGATTTAAATGTTCAAGTAACTTCTGATTTCACTATATGATAAAAATAGAATCAATGCTGAAATTCCCAACCCGGATTTTTTTCAATGAAACAGAATACTTAGACTCATTTCATTGAGAGAAATTCACCTACTTGATTTCTTAAAAGTAACCCTTAAAAAAGTATTAATGCAACAATTGCATCACTAAATGATATAATGCGGCATCTTCAGCCAGTAGCGCTCACTGTACCTACTTAAATTCTATCAAATTATAAACAAATTTATAAATGTTAACTTTAGTGAGGCAAACATTTCTTCTAGAGCTCTAGAACAAGAGAGTATATTTTGAGGTTACTACTTATTGTCATAAGATGATTACCGTCAGTGGTTCTCAACCAGCGTAGAATTTCCCTTAGGGGTGAATGTAGGGCGGAATGGGGACCAAAATTCAGCTATATATGATGTTCTTTGGATAATATAAGATTGGTTACTTGTAGTTTTCTTTTATTTTAACTCATGGGTTACATAAAACTGAATGAATACCATGGATTAAAATCGATTATTAAGCATACAAATATTATTTTAAATGCTTCTTTTGAGTTCTGCTATCTTGGGAAAAGGAATGGTATTCTGAACCATGGTTAAAGGGAAAGTTGTAAAGATAAGGGAAAGTAAACAAGTTCGAGGATTTCTTTGATGGGACAATTTAACATTTAAATATATTTATAACAAGACTTGCAGAGGTTTCAATATAAATAAAGTTCATATTTATATCCATTCTGATTTATTTTCGTAACGGAGGTCCGGAGTAATGTTAAGAGTGTTTATGGATCAACAGAATATCGAGAAGTAAAATATTTTATATGTATTTGCTAAGTTAGCACTGAGCAGGGTGACTCTTTAATAACCTCATCAGTCTCAGCGTTATCGGTTGAGAAACTTTTAGTTTTTAACAGAAAAATTTAAACTTTTACTCCATGAAATCCATTCCTTGGTCAGTTTCACCTCCTTTTTTTTTACCAAAACCGGTAATTTAACGTACCCTTTATCTGCTCAGCACAAGGACGCTTTTCCGTAGCCATCTGAATTGTTTGTCAAATCGCCAGGCACTTAAATTGAATGAATGCTCTGGGAACATATTCTCTCGCCAGGAAAATTATTAATTTTCCGAGGACGTCCGCAACACGGATTTTGGACCCGGCCATTTTCCACAACGCTTTGCCAAATGGGACTTCATAATGTACTACAGAATAAAAAAACTGATGGAATGGAAAGGCAGGGAGGGGATGGGAATTGGACATGTCGGGGGAAAAGGGAGGCGGGCAAGGAAACTGGTCGGTCAGTTACGGGTTGATTAATTTTTTTTGGCGCTTTTTCTAACTTTCCACTGTATGTGAGACGTCCTCTCATATTCTAACGGACTATATACGTCCTTGAATGCCAAAAATTATGCGGGTTCCTTCTCAGGCCTACCAGTCCTCTTCTCTGGTTCGATACATAACGGGCGATGCCGATGTTTCGAGAAATATCATTCAGGAGAAGTTACCTTTCAGGAGATATCAAACTCCAAAGTATCAAATAAGAAGGATGTAGAAACATTGTCTCTCACTTTCTGAGCAGACTTCCACAGAAAACAATTGACTGTGAACCTAATATGCGTTAAGTTTATAATGATACTCTCATATGCTTTACATTTATCTGCTGGTTTCAGGGAATAATTTACGTATTCTGATTTAATTTGGGAGTTATCTGTATCATTGCGAGCTGTTAAATGCAACTGATTTCATCACATATCTCCAATAAATTCTTCAATTCAGATCATTAACTGTACTTACACTGGCGATTGAGATTTTTGACTGGTGGCACACGTAAAACCTTGAAATAAAGAAAATGCCTCGACGCGGCATTACTAGTGTCTAGGATAGAATAAAGAAACTGGTGGGTCAATAACGGGTCAGTTTATTTTTTTGGGCACTTTTTCAAACTTTCCTCTGTACGTAAGACGTCCTGTCATACCCTAACCGACTTGATACCTACTTCAACCCTAAAAACTTCCCAGGTGTGCTCCCAAGCAAACGAACCATCTTTTCTTGCCCAAAACATATCGGCCGATACCGATATTTCAGGAAACATCGAAAATTCAATTATTTTTATATCACGAATTTAAAGTTTCCAACGGTGTCTCTCATTGACTCATTCATTCAATCACTGGCCTAATGGCTAGTTCAAAAATTGTCTGCATTTTAGACTTCCCAATTTCACACTTCCATTAAAAACAAGTTTGATTTTCCAAAAAAATTTAAATTATATCACAAAACCAACAATTAATTCCTCCTCCAGGGGTGAGATAATGGTTCCGTTTGAGTCTTTAAATGCATTCCCTGTAAATTTTATCGATTAAACCATCATAATTTTAAACCACTGGGTAATGTCCATTGGATTTGAAGATAAAATAATGCATTGATTAATCTGACTCACCAGAATAGTAATCAACTACAACCCGCTAACCTCCCCCCACCTTCGCAGCTAATGTCTTCGTGACCCAATTTGAAGATACTTTCAGAAGAAGAAATTTAATCAATATTAAGCTAGTTCTTCAAGGTCCGTAACGATACCATCACCATTTTCGATACTATTACATGAAAACATGTTCAATTCATACACAACCTGTATATGAACTATTATCTTTCAAATCTATATACTACATAATTTTAAATCTACATACATACAGAAAATGTTAAGCTATTCCATAATTAGGAGGAAGTGAAGCGAACTTCACAGTTCCTGAGCAGACTACTAATAAATCTCATGGGTTGTGTATCTAGCCGCAATATATGTCATTATAGTCCATCCAGGAAGCGTCTTAAAGGCCAAAGTCGTTTCTATAATTTACTCTCACATGTTTTCGCCAATCAGGTATCTCTTGAATATCCCTTGTACCCTTATAAAGCTATCTGTTAGTATGAATCTAATGTGTACAATATACAATCTAATGTGTACAATAATTGATAATCGGTCGATATTTCAATAACATTTATCGATGAATGAAAAGTTTTATCACGATAAATATAGCATAACGTAAAATAAATTTTAAACATCTGAAGAGAAATACCAAATATATTCACATTGACACGAATAATGTGCTTAAGTTGGTTGTTTATTGTGCAAGAGGACCAAAATTAGATTTTTTTACTTGTTATCAAATCTTACAACTATGACGGGTAGCATGGCTGGGTATAAGTAGATTACGTGGATAGGGCAAGTGGAAGGTGGGTAGTGGAAGGTGAAGGAGGGTGAATATCAATCTTATAAAGGTGGATAGGTTGATATTATCCGGAATATATGGCGACTTGTAGAAGGGCATAGATTTGGTGTTCGAATCAAAATACTTCTATCGAAAGGCACCAAGTCAAACACGGGTCAATTCCCCATTCTACAGACTAATAAATACACTCAAAATGGCTTCAAATTGCATACCAAACAGGTATTGGAAAGCCAATAAAAACTCCCATCCCCTCAAGGATTTCATTCACAACGGAATCTGAGGAAGGAAAGTCAGTAGTCCTGTAACCATACAACGGTACCCCAAGGATTTCTAGGCAAAGAAAATATCGATATCGAATAGCATGTTAAAAAAATGCATCGAGCCAACCCCCCATTTCATTTTTATGATCTCAAAAGACTGATGGATGATCACCTTTTTTTATTCACGCTACACATTTAGGATTGGGAGAGAGTGGGCACCAGAAGGGTACAAAATACGGACGTAAGTGCAATAAATTTCAAGGCTCGTCCCTCCTTGTCGCTTTCCGTCCCCGGATACGTGCGTCATGCGCCAGAATCGAAACTCGGAGCGATGCGTGAAAAATGTGAAGTGAGACAGGCCGTGTGGCACGAGTCCACGCGGAGACCGGTAGGGTTGATGGAGTGGGATGTCATTAACGAGGGAGGGGATTGGTTTCGGCCGGAGGGGGGCATGTGGGTGAGGAGGTCGACTTTTTTTCCAGAGCTCAGAGATAAGAGGATGTCCCACGGATGAGGTATCGACATATATGAAGGAAGAGGATATGTGTGGGGAAATATGAAAACTGGCGAGAAAAATACGAGTGCGCCGAAGTATCTAGCATGCATCTACGTTTTATAGGGCGCGCGTGCTGGATGGAGCTCTTTGTTGCATTGAATTCCACGTGTGACTTCTGGTAGAGAGGTTTCGAACGAGGAGAGGTACGACCGTCAGCAGTTCTGTGATCCCACCTGAACTGTCTAATTTTAAAATACTACTTGACGACTGTTAATGTTTTATTAACCTTTTTGGAATATCGCCACAGCAGACGTCCAGAATTAGCAAGGGGAATATGTGATCATGAAATTTTGCTATCACACACAAGTTTCCCTTAATGGCTGAGTTCTACCTCCATTCCACTCGACATTTTGGGGCCATCTTAATTCAAACTGGCGCGTCCTCTTCAAAAATTATTTCTAGTGAGACCAGAGCAAGTCAATTTTTTTACAACGGGCACAGTACCGTGATAACCAGAGTCCTCTCCATTGAGACTTTGCAAGCTCAGTAAGAGAATACACCGAGAATTATTGATTTCAGGTAAGCGTAAACACACTAAATTTATGGTTCATGTTCTTATAAAAATAAGATTCCCTGGGAGTAATGGTTTCCTCAAGGGCCTATTGTGTTAGATCCCATCTTCCGGTAGAAATGCGTATGTCAGAGTTGCAGTGATAAAAGCTTCTTCGAAGATACCTTGACCTGAATACGTATTTTGGAACGAAGGACTGTAGTCACTCCAATACTATAAGACTGGCGCTCCTTTGATAATATTCTCGAAGATGTCCTATCCTTCCATATCTCTTTCGCTTCTATTTAACTGGTCCATTTCTTCATTGTCTACAAGCAATGAAAAAAATATTTTTATACAATTTAGCATGAGTCAAGTTTTCATAAGGGATTATTATCCATTATCCAATTAGTACTCCATATGAGCAAATTTGACCGTATCTGGCGTGACGTGGTGGAACAGAATTTCAGTTATAAAATTACACTGCAGAAGTTGTACTGACCACTTATCTTTAATGTATAATAATACACTACACGTGTTTCAAGGCGTCATTATCAGGTACCTCATTGTAAATTAAAGTGTCACGTGTGTTATTGCAAATTAAAGATGAGTGGATAGTAAAACTCCTGTATTTTAATTTTATTACTCCTAATGAGAAAGTCACTCATTCATGTGTGGTTCAGAGCTTCAATTTATTTTTTTTACATGAGTCTATCATCGCATTTTACGTGTGAAGCGGCAGTATGTCAATCGGGGCCAAATAATGGGCAGCTTGAGGCAGGAAATTACAACACTTTGATCGTTTTTGTGTCACACACTGATACAAAAATATATTACCAAATGATCTTTTCATTTTCAGACGGTACAATAAAGGTATTAACAAATAACGAATGCCATATTTCACCATAATCATGAAGTAATAAATGCGGTAGTTGCGTGGCTGTCATGATTTGTATGGAGTGAAATGGTGAGAACATGCCAGAAGGAGAACAATGGAAACATATCCGCAAGGCAGAGAAAGTGATGAAAAGACCACGCTTGGATAAATCAGAAATGGAGTAAATATTCAATGGCTTGGCACATGTTGAGGCTTCTTTGGGAAAAATATAAGATTCATAGGGGCGTTCAGGGATGAAATAGTCAAACATTCTAGATAGAACGAAGGGAGTGAATTAAGTATTTAAGGAATTTCCAATAACACTGTCAGGGAAAGTGCTTTGTTAAGCTCCAGACAAAGTTAAATAAATTTTAATGGCATAGCGTTACGTAGAATACATTCAAACATTTACAACAATACTATACTATTTTTGATCATCAATTCAAATTTAACGTAGTATCTACCAATATAATTATTACTTACCTTTCCTGCTTCGTTTTATTTTTCTTAAGGTAGATAGATTACCAGAACAGGTTGGCTGCAGTGTATCCTATGAGTTGAGGGGCATTCAGTAGGGAATACTTGGTACTATCAGAATTAAAACCACTAGTTTCTTTTTATAACCAGAATATTATTGTAATATCAATCTTCAGTCATATTAATGCGACGAAATACTCATCAAAATAAACTTTTACCGGAAAGTGAGGAATAACAAATTTTTTAATCCATCAAGGTGTACAAACAAACGTAACTGTAAACATAGGGAGGGAAGCTGTGTGGAGGAAAATGGCTATTTGAAATTATACATCAAAGGAAGGACAATATGCTACACATTCTCTTTCCTCGATGGCACATTTGAGACGAAACACAAAAGAGATAATAATTTTTAGCAAAACAAACGTTGATAACTATAATGTAAACAAAACTTTCAGGTAGTCGATAAAACATAAAAAATAGAATGGTGTTGTATTGACTAAACTTTCACCCTTGTTCAAATCTTACGTGAAAAATTGCGCTGAAAAAAAACGAATAGCATCGTTGCCATTTCCTACTCCATAAATGCTTCAATTAGGATACCGTTATAGATTTAGTCCTGATGAAACGTTATAGATGCTGCCAAAGCTATGATTACAGAAACCGTTTCAAGCATGCAAAAAAACTTGAAGTTTAATGTGCGCGCCCATTAGATTGAATTCAAGGGAAAATAAGCTCACTACGTTTTTGCTTAATTTCACCATGTCACGCAAATGCAGATGTTGAAATTTGAATTCCCTCACTCCTCCAACCATCTTGTGAATGCCTTTTAGGTCCCAAAGGCTTTTTTAAAAAGTAAATGCTATCCATTTCGTGATCCTTATTTCCTCAGGGGCCAAGCCCGTTTCCTAAGAATGTTTAAAAAAGACCAAAGGAGCATCTCGGGTCGTTAAACTTCACTAAATTCAGATAGACATTCGCCATAAAAGAAAGAGAAATGCTGAGCCATAAAACTCTCCACGGACAGACGAAAACCTTGCTCCTTGCATCAATTGTTGAATGAATTTTTTATGACGCCACTCTGCCACGTTTCCACGGACAGTTACCTTTTTTACAGTTTTTCCCCTGCGGGGGTGCTGGGTATAATGCTCCGGAAAATTTTTCCAGTATTCCCCGCGTTTGTTCCGCTTTTTTTCATCTCATAAATTTCTAGCTGTTTCCATCGCCCAGTTTACAGTTTTTGCACTTAGTAACAGGAGCAGCAGGATTATTCAGACACTGGGTAACTACTAACGTATTTTTATACTCGATAATAAGTGACTTTTATGTAATAAAATGAACGAATATACCGACTGAAGAATTACTTTTTCATAATTTTCATTGATGTTGGTATTAACTTACAATCAAATTAAAGCACATCATAGAATGTTCAAGTCGTGTTTTAGAGGTATAATATTTCCTAACTATTTTAAACTAATTTAGCCGACTCAGGGGATCCAAGTCATGTTCTTTGTAAATCTTTCAAAATTCCAGAATATGATGGGATCTTTACTCATACTCGTAATTTTACTTGTCCAGTGGTTGCTCCTATGATTAATATTTCTTTCTTGTAATCGTAAAACAGATATTTTCATCGGATATTAATTCTGCGAAAAAATCAAACTTACCTACAACAATATCTGCCTACATTTACCGTGGTGAAAATGTCATCAATGTGCTTAATTGGGATTAAAAAATTGGTGCTGCATGGCACATACTCGGATGAGGGAATGTGATTGTTCGCTCAACTTGCCTCCTGGAACAGCAGTATAAGAAGTAAACTTACATATGTACCTTGTTTATAAGTATATACATTTACTCTCATACCGATCTAACTATTTAGTATTACTAACTGAATACACTCTAATACCTATCTAACTCTTTAAAATTACCGACTGCATTAAGTCCATATTCACTAATACGTAATTTTTCATTCAAGCATTCTACCAGCAGATTGGTAGGTTCTTGGACAGTCCCCATTCCCAACCTCATAGACATCTTCTACCTCTGAAACTGTACGCCTCTAAACTCTGAAACTGTACGCCTCTAAAGACTCATACATATTAAATAGAGACCAAAAATTCGAATTTACCCCTATTACCCAAATACAAGTTGAATCGTGTTTCAAGAGAATCAAGTCTAAAGCACAAGGCTCTGATGGTATACCGCTAGATTTCTTAAAAAAGCTATTTCCTGTTATTATCCCATACATCACCAATATTTTCAACTCCTCCCTATCTCAGAATCACTTCCCAAGTCAATGGAAGCGAGCGTTAATCAGAC
The DNA here is from genome assembly GCA_963573305.1 of Pyrrhosoma nymphula. Lineage (NCBI taxonomy): Eukaryota > Metazoa > Arthropoda > Insecta > Odonata > Coenagrionidae > Pyrrhosoma > Pyrrhosoma nymphula. The sequence goes on along the minus strand of OY754337.1, from coordinate 41,803,606 downwards.
CTATTCCAGAAAAGAATAATTCCCAAGGGGAAAAAGAATTCCGTCCAATATCCATTCTTCCCATCCTGTCCAAAGTTCTCGAAAAACTTGTATATGAGCAGTTAACACATTTCTTAAAGTGCAACAATATTCTTGATAAATGCCAGTCTGGTTTCCGACACGGTCACAGCACGTCTACCGCATTAGCTAAAATCACCGATGACTTGAGACGCTCCATGGATCAAAAAGAAGTTTCAGTACTCGTGTTGCTTGACTTTTCGAAAGCTTTTGATTCCTTAGACAAAGATATCCTTGCAGCAAAAATGAGAGGCATGGGTTTTTCTCCTACAGCAGTCCACTGGATAACATCATACTTATCAGGCCGGTATCAGCGAGTAATTACAAATGATTTATGCTCAATGTGGATCAAAACAGCAAGAGGTGCGCCTCAAGGCTCTATACTAGGACCTCTGCTATTTTCCCTGTACATTAATGATTGCCCTTCAGTGATTAACCATTCCAAATATCATCTTTATGCTGACGATCTCCAAGTATACCTAAATTCAAATGTTAAAAGCCTATGCAATGGAATATGTAATTTAAATAATGACCTAGAAAACATCAACAATTGGAGTAAATCCAATTTTCTAAGCATAAACCCTAGTAAGTCGCAGGCTATTATAATTGGATATCCGAAAATACTCAAGTCAATCGACAGGGATCAATTACCGCAACTACGCATTTCTGATTCTCCTATAAAGTACTGCGACGAAGTTATTAATCTAGGACTGGTCATTGATGAAAGTCTGTCTTGGTCATCTCATGTAACTAAGGTATGTAAAGCAGTGAATAAGTCATTATTTCCTCTAATTCGTTTCAAACACTTTATTCCTCTCTCCTTAAAGAAGCAATTAGTTTCAACCTTAATATTTCCCCATTTTGACTATGCCGATGTTGCCTTTCAAGACATATCTCAGGCCCTGTCAACTAAACTTCAACGCTCCTTCAACGCTCCTTCAACGCCTGCATTAGGTTCATATTTAATTTACATATATCAGATCATACTACCAATTATAATAACAATCTCAATTGGTTAAAACCTAGTTCACGACGCCGGCTGCATATCCTTGGTCTTCTCTATCAAATTTTACAAACAAATACACCAGATTACCTAAGAGACGAGTTTCAAACACTTAGTAGAGTACACGACTCAAATACGAGGGGAAATGATAAACTCGTTATTCCTCACCACCGGACAGTCAGATTCAATAAATCATTCATTGTGACCGCATGTCGCGAGTGGAACAACATTGACTTACCGCTACGTAAATCATCATCACTCGCATCCTTCAAAAGGGCACTATACGAAAAACTTCTCCGAGAACAACAACGAGACACATAAAACACCATGGGAACAGTAGGAAAGATTCAACACTAATCTCCTCCTGCCTCATCTAATATTCTTTTTCTTTCCAGGTACTGGGTGATATTTTCTTGTATTTGTATACATCCATGTTTACATTAGCTCTTTCTCAGTAGGTTTTCGCAGGTTTTTCACGCCCCCCTTCTTGTGTGGGCGTTTTCCTGCAGTGGGTTTTTTTCCAATAAGGACGACAGTCAATATCCTTAGGTTTTTCCCACGTTTGCTCACATCTTTTTACACTTTGCTAACTTATAATTTTGTTTGTTGAATGTAATTCCAAGAGCAACTTGACAATGTATTTAACTGCAATAATTTTATGTTTGACGAGGGGTTAGATGGAAGATGGGACTTTCTAGTCCCAATCTCGCCCAATAAAGACGTTTTATTATTATTATTATTATTACCTCCTCTTATTTCGTCCAGAATTCCTATCCCCTTCCTTCCTCTTCCACGCTTCCCCAGTGTTCTCCCCTCTATCACTCTCTTCAATATGCCCTCTCCTCTCAAAACCTCCTCCATCCATCTCTTCTGCCTTCTCCAAACATCTGCCACAAGCTTCTTCTCCTCTCCGACCACATCCAATACCTCCTCGTTCACCTTCCTCGCCATCCAGCTCACCTTCTCCATCCTTCTCCAAACCCACATCTCAAACGCCTCAAGTCTACGCACATCCTCCATTCGCAATGACCAAGTTTCCGACCAATATAGCGCCACGCTCCATATTAAAGTTTTCACCAGCCTTTTCTTTACGTCTCTTCTCAGACCATCCCCCTCATCAATTCCCTTTTCATCGAAAATGCTTCTTTAGTGAGCGCAATTCTGCATCTGATGTTCTTACCACTAAACCCATTCTCCTCCAAAATACTACCCAGAATCGTAATCTGCTCGACCTACTCTATTTTCTGCCTTCCCACACTTATATTCAGCCCCGCATTCTTACTTCTAGAAAATCTCATCACTTTCGTTTTCTTGTGGTTGATCTTCCTCCCATACTTTTCGCACCTCTAACGCATTCATCATTGACTGAACTGACCCCTTGGCCGACTGGCTAACCAGTGCTTGATCATCTGAAAATCTCACTGATTTTATCAGCTTCCCTCCTACCTTTATTCCTACCTCATCCTCCCCCCATGCCTCCCTTACCATTTATTCTGAATACACGTTAAAAAGCAACGGTGATAGTGGGCACCCCTGCCGCACTCCCTGTCCTATCGTGGTCCATCCCGATTTTCCATGGGCAACCCTAACCTGCGCCGTCTGCTTCATATACAAATTCCGAATCAGACGCCTCTCCCTCCAATCGACCCCTTATTTATTCAACACTCCCATTAATTTCGTCCAGTCCACCCTATCAAACGCCTTCTCACGAAGCACTAACAATATCCTGCCCATACTCTAGGTTACTTTCTACTAGCGACCTTATCACCGATGTTGCGTCTCGCGTTCCCGACCCTCTCCTAAACCCGAACTGGTCGTCACCCAGGTATTCATTTTCCTTCTTCTCTAGCTTTCTGTTTATAATTCTCAGAAGTACTTTGGCCGCGTGGGATATTAAGCTTATTTTCCTATAGCCTTCGCATGTTTATGCCTTGCTCTTCTTTGGTATGAGAATTAGTACAGTCTTCGCGAAGTCTTCCAGCCACAATCCATCCTCATAAATCCTACGAATAAACGCAAAAAGTTTTCCCCTTCCGTTCTTCCCCATGCTCTTTAAAAACGCTGCAGGTATGTCATCTATTCCCACCGCCTTATTCCTTTTCATGCCTCGTAGAGCTCTTTCGATTTCGCTATCTAGCATACCTGGTCCGATGCCATCTCTATCGATGTCGTCTTCCCTTTCTATATCTAACCTACTAGGCCTTATTTATTTATCACACAGCTCTTCAACATATTCCTTCCACCTCTCCTGGATCTCTTTCGGTTCTAATATCACCTTTCCCGTCTTGTATGTTATCGTTGTAATTCCCCTTACCTTATTACCACCCGTCAGTTTCTTTACTTTCCTATATAATGCATCTGCTCTTCCCTTATTTTGTTATATTTCTAACGAGTTGATCTGTTCTCTCCACCACGCCTCTCTTGCTTTCTTTGTTTCTCTTCGAAGCCTGTTATTTAATTCTCGGTATTTTCTCTTACCTAGATCTGAGTTTACGCTCTTCCATTTCCTTCTCTCTTTCATCTCCCTAATCATCCCCTTCGTGATCCACGGTTTTCTAATTTTAGTTGCACTCACTAAGCCTACCGTTGCTTTCGCCGCTTCTACAATTCCATTTTTCAAACTTCCCCATTCATCTTCCACTGATCTAACTCCATTTTCCTCACCCATTATCTCATCCACCTTCTCTCGATACTTCTTCTTCATTGCCCCAGTTAATGCCTCCGTATTCCACTTTCGTACCCTCCTTCCCATTCTTATCTTTTTCAGTTGTACCCGAGATTTCATGAGTAATAAGTTGTAGTCTGTGTCTGCATCAGCTCCTGAATAAGTATGCGAGTTTTTAACTCTATTCCTGTATCTGTGACGAACCATTATATAATCTATCTGGAGCCTATCTGTGTCTCCCGGCTTTTTCCAAGTCTACCTACCTCGACGATGATGTCTGAACCATGTATTTCTAATTACTAGGTTATTTCTACGGCAAAACTCCACAGTTTTCTCACCGCGGTCATTTCTCCATCCTAGCCCGTAATAGTTCCCACATTAAATTCCTTAATCTTAGGCATAAGACGGTGGAATATTATTTAAACATACAGGTGCTCTTTTATCCCTTTTATCGCTTTATTCACTCAGGCGATTAAAAAAATAATGTGGTCACAATCCAATAAGAATCTAATGACGGTTATTTAAAGCAAAAGGGTAGTTTCCTTCATCAAAGAAAACAGAATTCATTAATTGTGAATGGTCCCCCAGCATAAGCGTATTCATTACACGCAAATTATTTGGATTAAAAAGTCTTAGTTTCCAAGAAAATTTAATGTTAATTTTAAGTTCATTTGAAAAGGCTCAGAAATGGCGGGACAGCGGCAGCTTTTATGATGACGTAAAAGGTAGATAGTCAACATTGCGAGGTATATGGAATTATCATCGACTGTACTTACTATTGTATTTCAGAGTCCCTAAAATCTGGTGAACATGTATTAATATACCTCGATTAAAATGCTCAAAGTTCGGAAAGTCTTCTCCATTGAGCATGCCATTAAAAGACGTTTTCTAAGCTCCTACGCTCCCTGCTAGTACTGAGCTACCGCGAAGGCGTTCTTCGCGGCAAGCGTCGCATGCGCAGTGAAATGAATAACGAAACTATGTACCTGTGACTCCGCGTTCTGTGGTGTTCCGGCTTAGTTGTTTACGTTTTGATTACATTCGTTTTGACAATTATTTCCTTTATCTCATCTTCTTTCCTTTCATTTACCATTCCTATCATTCATACCTTGCATATTCCATTAGTTACCTTTCTACATTAGTTCCTTTTGCTGATAAACAAAGCCACAAGGTTTCATGAGAAGAAGTTCAATGGCTTTACAAACTGGTTTTGTACGGAAAATCTACCGAAAGTGGATGTGGCCATGGTGGTGGAGTTCCTTTGAGAAGATGTTCGGTTTAGTGCAGGTGAAATCAGAGGAGTAAAGCAAGGTACTCTCTTCTGACAGCTTTGAACCACAAAATTCTCCTCTTCTCGCTTATTAGTGGAACCGCGACGTAAGCTTTCTTGCTATCGCTAATTGTTGTTGTGTGACACTGCGGCACAAAACAATTTTTATAAAGCAATGTTCTCAGAGGAATGTTACTGTACCAGTAACCCTTTTTCCCTTGGGGAATATGATGCTGATCAGCTGATGCAGTGAATCACGAGTTCCCATCAATGGTCTGTGATCACGGTGAGGGGTGATCAACGAATTTTAGTTGTTTTAGTATTTGCTCAAACATAGTTTGCTTCGAGATTTTTCCATCCATTATGCTATTGACGGTAAGCCATTTTTGTTAAAATTCATGTTCTGGCAATGACACCGCGACAAAGTGGATGAATTAAATTAATGTGTATTCGTATCATAGCTGCGGCGTAGCACCTGCTCTCCGTATAGTTATTAACTGACGATTTCATGCTTGCTTGCGGGAAATATTTCGAAATGAATACGAACAAAATGGTTTATTTTATGCCTTTCATACTAACTTAACCTAAAAAATAGGAGCATCATTAATTTGAGAATATATTATTATACGATTTTCATTCCCCATACCGTAACCATAAATGTATTTCATTATTTTGATGAGGTTTATCTATGCGACTAAAGCAAAAGCTAAATTAATAAATAAAGCTCATTACCATTTTACACCAAGTTTACTTTTGTAAATGGTTTTTTTCCCGTCAGTAAATTTATTATTATTATTATTTAAGCTTTCTCGGTGGACGTCGTCTGCAAATAAGCAGCTTACGGCGAACCACGGCAGAGTAGTTGCGTACATACCTCTGACGTCACACGTAGGATTAACCAGCATGCAATAGTTTGCCATCGCGTTTTCGCGCCGTTGAATTTTTTCATTTTTTAATTAATAAGGAAAAATACTTAACGCAATTTTTAAATCGAACGGCTTTAAATACGTACTCCAGGGGTTATAAACTTCAGATCTAGGCAATAAAAAAATAGGAAACCACCATATTACATTGTCAAATATATCTGTATTGACACCGATTTATATTCTTATGCAACCATCTATACCTATCTTATGCCCTGTTAGTAGCCAAAGAAGCGTGTGGCAGGGGGTGTAATAACATTGTTCATAGAACGGTATGTGAGGTCTGAAGGGCTGCAACAATATATTTTAATGGAGGATGTTTTAAATATCTACATCTACATCCACGAAGTACCGTGAAAACCACCACTAGAGTGTATGGCACGGGATGATTCCATAACAGGCATGCATCACTCGTCCCAGCACAAATCAGAACCTCGCACGCTCCCCCGGCCGCTAGGCGCAGGCCAAAAAGCAGTCAGGAGAACAGTGCGCAGTCCAACCACAAACTGAGAGAGTGAAACCTAAATGAACTTGCAAACATGCAGAACAATGCTTTGGACACATCTAGTGGTTCATATTACTAAAACTGTTAATTTATGAATGCTAAGATATGCTACTTAATTCAGAGAACAAAATAAAAATATGCCGGACATATAAAGTGGAGTGAAGTGTTAGTAATGATGTTGTGTTATTAAGCACAAGTGAAAATTCTATTCTACCTATTGAGGGTGGGAGTTTCATATGATTGATCTATCGCAACTCTTATGATCCCTTATTGTCCGTGGGAAATAGAAGCATTTCAAACCTTTATAAAGATTTTGAGTGATGATGAAAAATTACGTCAGTTGTAAGTGAAATGCATGTCTCAATCTTCCATGCAACTAAACAAGAAGAGCATGGTCAGTAGTATACACAAATCTCACAAATGGCCTTCATGATGCATTGTGATTGCAATGGGGAAGAAATTTCCTCTCTATTACGGTTGTTACTCACACACCGAGAGATCACAAATAAAATATAGCAGTATCATTTTTCTACTTTGTTTGTTTTTTCATTGGATTATTCTTACCATTTAGAAATTGTGGTATCTTATAGGACATTAAATATGAACAATTTTACCACCTGTTAGTTTCCTCTAACAGTTGCAAAGCTGAACAGAACTGCATTTACGTAAAATATTTGTTACACAGTACTACTTTATGTAAGTGAAAGTAGAGTGACAAAAACAATACCCGCATGTGACGAAATTACCAACACATTCCACAATCATGCCAAATTTCCCAGTCATTATAGTGAATAAATAATAAATATGTTTACATGGATTTCTCTTACAATTTGATTTTATTTATAAGTGTGATGCATCGAGATTTCATTTTGGGAATGACTGAAAGAGATGCAAAGTCAAGCATTTAATTATAAAAATTAAAATTATTTATGCATGAGAATAAATAATTTTCATTACAGAAAGCATTTCACTCCGCTAAATTTTTTAAAATTTAATTTATATCCACTGATTAAAATGCTTTAACGCAACTCATCTGTATGAAGGAATACTTGGATTCTGTTCCATGAACTTGCCAATAACAATGTCCAATGAATCCTTGAAGTGATTCACAAAAAGCGTTGAAGTACGTACTTCAGCGTATTTTGTGAATTAGTACCAGGATTAAATGACCATTAAGAGTTTTCCGGAAGATTTATGAATAAACATGGTTATCAGAAAGTTCAAATAATGCCACTTTTGACGTGATATCTTTAAGCATAAATAATTTTCTTCATATCTGAGAGATATTACACAAACGAGTTTACTGATTCACTAATGAAAAAAGTAGCGAATCAATTTTTAGAGATAGTAATTACAAAGAGAAAAGCTGTTAAGCTTGAATCAATTTCACCTATGTGTGTATTTGCCTCATCCAGAACATCAAGAAGTATTCTCTACTTAATCGCAATGGACGCATATTAGTGCATTTATATTCATTTCAAATTTAAATACGTACAGAATTTCTCATATAAAAAATGGAGTTGGTGCCCAATGCAGCTTGTACCTCGTTAACATATGTTATCTCACTAACTACGACTAATTATCTACGGTTATCTAATTACAATATTACATATCTGTATCAATTTCATGGAAATTAGGTTTTCAGAGCTATGGTATCGTAAAAAGAGAGTGTGATTCTTGTCAAAGCCAATATAACGACAAATGAATCTCTGAGACAATAACAACTAAGTGATAATTTTAATTACATTACTGTAGAATTAAAAAATGAGCAAACATTAGACGCTAAATTAACTAAGTATTTACTTTTACATGTTTACACTCGACTTATAGTACATATATAATGTCAAAATATACGTAAGAATTTGCCATAGTTTCCGCTAAATACTTTAGTATGTATTATCCAATTGGTGAAATGAGATCAGTAACGACTTGGGGAGTATGGCCCATTTATTTCGTCTCCAATTATTTTACCAAATTTACCAGTAAATACTTATTTCACTGGTACTATTCGAATATAAAATAAGTATACAGTAGTTGAATTAATTTTATTCCATACTGAAACTATTTTAGCATGTTGCACCTGAAAACTTGTTTTGGTTTTGAATGGGCCAATTTGAGCTATATCAAAATAATGGAATGAAAATAGGTCCCATTTCAAAATCAATGATTACATTTTGGATTTAATATCCTGATTAGGTAATTCATAAATATATGATAACTAGGCTACATTATACTATACTCTATCTCTTTGACTGATTGCGATGAGAAAATTATTTGTGATGAACTCTCCCAAATTTGTTTGACATGGAAATGAAAAAAGCGTAGGATTTTTTTTAATTTTTTAGCTGAAACATCACATTTTTACGCCTTTCAGGAACGCGCGCATTTCAGCCTTTTCATTCACCGATTGTATTATTGTGCCAGCGTGAAATCGTTTCACTTCTCAGCTTGAGTTGATCGTGTTAGTGGCATACGTGACCCCAGACCATATTTCAAAATCCATCTACCTATTCACCTGCGCTTGTCACCCTTTCGACTTTGGCAAAACTCATTTCCACCACCGGAAGAGGCGGAAACGAAGAGTAAATAGAAAAGAAAAAATACATTTCCCACACCATGGGGGGGAGCACCATCGTATGATTCATGGTTCACCCTACCCCAATGAATGCTTCGCAGATTGAGTATAGAATAGAGGTTGAGAGAAGTAACAGAATCCTACTTTCACCGAATATCTATGATAGTAAAATATTCTACTAAGTACAAAAATACTAAGACTCCAAAGGTTGATCACCTAATACAGCGGTTCCCAAACTTTTTCTTTCCGCGACCCATTTTAGACCATACGTTTTAGCCGCGACCCCCTAAAAATAACAAACAATGTGTACATTCAAATGATATTGTTTTTAAAGTAATTACAATCCTCATCTCGCGACCCCTTTCCGAACGGCCCGCGACCCCCCTGGGAGTCGCGACCCCCAGTTTGGGAACCGCTGACCTAATAAAAAGCGTATTGATGAAAGGGGAACTCGAGAGGTCGAGTATTCGAACTACTTTCTGAATTTTAAACTTCTATAGACGCACTTTTCAACTATAGACAAATTCTGCAGGCGGTAAATCGGATTCTGGGCGACACACTTTTTTCTACCTGACGCTAAGCATGCCAAATATGGTCTCATGAGTAAGATGGCGTAGTGGTTAGAGTCATAGTCCCACTTACCGAAGGTCAAAGGATCGATTCCTAATGGAGGAGTTTTTTTATATATTATATTTATTAGAATAACGCCATAGAAGTTTACAATTCTCTCGTGTGTACTTAGACACACTAATTCTTTTTTATTTCAATAATAATGTTTCTTTATTTATTTAAATCGTAGAATTTAAATCACTGTAGAGTCACCATTAGCTTCCCAATTTACCGAGGTTCTGGTTATTCAATGTTACTGATTCTTATGCTATGGCTGGATCAAGCTGGATTGGCTCAGGCAAATGAATATCAGAATTGGCTCCTTCCCATAAATATTTCATCGCCAACATACCATAAAATAAAGTACGGTAAAATACATGAATAGTAAATTACTTGAATAATCCTGTTTTTGAGTTATTGGTTATCCGCGTTGGTCATAGTCAACGTTTCATCAGACAATTGAAACTCTAATGCGCCAAGTAACAAGACAGAGAGATTTAGCTCAGCGGGAGGGCATAAACGGGACAAATAAGAACAATTTACACTCATGTTACCAGTTTGGCAATTGTCGCCGTTCAAACGATTAAGAAAAATTGTGAATGCAGACGAGGTGTTAATTCACAAAAAAAGAATTATTGGAGAAGAAAATATAAGAGGAAAAACGCTTTAAAAACGATGGAAGCAAAATAAGCAAAAAGTAACAGAAAAAGTCGGTTTAAAATGAAGGAACAATCACACAAAGTATACAAGAAAGAGAATTGCTAAGGAACTATAGGCTTGCAGTTAAAGGAAAGAACTAATGTAGAAATCATAGTCGTATATAAAAGTATAAGTATTCCGATGTGGAGTAAAGCGATTTTTGGCACCGGAATTGGAAAAAAATAAATGCGAAAGTAAAATAAATTATTGACATAAGGAATGTGGCTAGAAAAAAGTATGAAAAATAGATAAATGCAAACGACAAACAAACAAATCAATCGATTTTCCTGAGGTAGAAAAAAAGTTTCATGAGAAAATCAAGTACATAGATGGACCAACTAATTAAAAGAAATGGAATTGAGATGAAGAAAATGGACAAGGTATCACAAAAACTGTTACAAACATATATTACGCATCTACTACAGCGAGAACTACTTGTATTTACAACTGAATAAAAGAGTTACTAACATTGAAGACATACTACAGAAAATAGGTCGAGAAAATGCTACTACCTGAAGATAAATCACACAAAGATGTAGTTCGACCATAAAACGAGCAATGGAGTAAGGACAATGATTCATCACAACCTACCATCCTACCCTAACTGGTAAAAACCAAGCGAACCTTCTATAGCTCATAAAAAGTTCAACCAGTATATGTAGGCTACAATCAACTAAAAAGGTGTTCAAAGGTGTCCTCATTAAGACATCACACTCATTAAGTATTTTATTATTGAGGCTAACGGAGGAGATATATACATCCTTTGTTTCACAGAGGAGGCGCAGTCAAATATGGAAATTGTTATTATCTTCAAAAACCACTCAACACAATGGAAGAAGACTAAAACCCTGGTATGTGGAAAAGAAGCTATGTAAAGAAGTTACGCTTAGTTGAGAGATAATATAGCTATTTTACTCCTTCAATTCCCTTGGGAGCACCATCACTTCAGCGGAAGAAAGAACACTTAAAAATATCAACGGAAAAATTACAATGGATATCGAGCCTAGAATAGCCCAAGTTATTTTGGTTTTAATAATGAAAAGGCAACTATTGTGAAGGCAACTACTAGAATAAGATTATACTTTGACTTCAAGCGAGGAAGTGGCACTTGAAAACGTTCGTGCGAAGCTTGGCACTCAATAGATAGGGCACATGGAGTATTGGAAAAGCAGACCAGAATAGACAACGAGCTTCCGAGACTGATGCTGAGATCAAATGGACGGATTAAATAAGAAATGAAGAGGTATACAGAAGATAAAAATATCAGATGGAACACTTGAAGGAAAAATAGAGGGTTAAGTCCCATTAGAAAGACCAAGGAAAAAATATATAGTATAAATAAGGAGGAAAGCAGGCTTATAAGAAAAACTGCAAGGGAGCTAGCATTAAATAGGGACGGATAAAGGGATGGAGTAAACCATTCTTATGATACAACGACGGAAGATGAATATTACTTTAAAAATTGTTCACAAATCATAGAATTAATGTTTTGGAATGGATAGTTCACTAAAGTTGCACTAAGAACCGTTTCTGTCCCATGCATTACATGGGTCTTACCTCCCAATTTATTTTGCCACCTCTTCAGATGCAAAATTTTCAACCCTAATCAGTCGCATCAAGAACACCAAGGACTTTATTCTCCGCTGGGAAGTCTAAGTTATTAAAAAGACCCTTACGTGATGCCTTAAGAGAAGAAAATACTCGAGTATCACGCACTCAAGCATCTAATCAAATAAACATTTACTGTCTGCGTAATCATGTCCTCAGATGAGAGGAATATCATTTATCACTTAAGCTCAAAACGGGAGTAGGGCGAGATGTACGCGAATTGCTCCAGCCTTTAACCCCGTATTTTCCAGATTTTTTTGCTTTGTTTTACGTGAGAAGCAGGATGCCAGATTAATTCCAGAGATAACTTTCTGACTCTTATATGGCCCTTTTATATAAATATGTATACACGCGCGCACACGCCAACAAGGGCGAAGGAGATATGCGTCATTTGGCTAGCACGCTCACAAAAAACATTTACCTCAACCGCCTTACCACCCCAAAAACTCCTCTCTGGCTTCCTTACTTCTCACTCCCTCTCCCCCGTGGCTTTGGAAGCAGCGGGGGTTAATCGACTGAGCCTATCAACCACGCCCTCGCCGCATGGGATGGTTGGAAGGGATGGATTAAGGGGAGAATAAGAGAGGGAAGAATGAAAAAAAAACGGTAAGAAATAATAAATTAACTAGAAAATATTTTTTTTAAACACGAGAAAACACTCCCAAAAAACCATGGGCGATAAACATTTTAGCGGCTCATCTTCCAAAACCTCAGCAAACTGCCATAAGTTCCTTCTTTCTTTTGCGTGAAGGATCACACAAACAAGAACATATTTTCACCCACAAGCACCGTAAAAACACATGAATTATATACCGGCAACGGTCGATGCAGGTATTGCGGTAGCGAAACATGGTGGCGGTCTCCTGATTAAAGTGAATTGTTCAGTAGAAGAAGATTTGTGTGCAAGAGTCAGCTAAGAGGCCGAGGATAGAGCACATCACAGTTGACAGCAGCATGTTTTACTATCCAGTACTTACGATTCGAACTAGCCTGAATCTAAGTACACTGATACTGAAGAGGTTAGTCTAGAGGTTAGGTTCCGAATAGGTCCATTTGGCAGGGATTAGAATTTGGCCGGTGTTGCAGTCAGATTCTCCGGGTCATTGAAGAGTCTTTCAGGTAGTGTGGCTAATTCACTCCCTAATGTTTGTTTCTTTATGCGCTACGTAGTACGAACAGCACTTTTCTAATGATATCTGTTTAACTCTGCTACCGCTAGGCATTTATTAAGTTAAAAAATACACAAAGGAATTGTAACATAAGGTATTGGCAGGACATGCCGTAATGTTTTATCAGTGTGTCTTTATATTGAAGTTAGATATCTTTTTTCATCAAAGTTAGACCCATTACAATATCATACGCAATTACGGTCCTTGCAGCTTCTGGCTTTTCACTACAAGCATCTCCATTTATTCACTGAAAATGCTGCTTTTCTGTCTGCTTCATTGCAGTAAGATTATGTACTTACACCTCTTTCCTTTTCTCGATTTTTTCCATTCATGCCCTTCCTCCGCAATTCCTCCCATCCATTTCCATTAATTTTTCATTAGAACTTTCATTAGACATTAGAAGTGTCAACAAAGTGTCTCATTTTCCTCGGGAAGTTTTCTCTAAGCCTGTTATAAGCCTTCTTGTTTTCTCCAGCTCATCGTAGGACTTCTTCATTAGCGAATCTTTCATTAGGACTACTTCTGTCATCCTTCATCTTCATCATTCTTTGATAGGACTACATCTCCATTGCTACCAATCTTATTTACTTGGAAGCTGTATTTTACAGTACAAGATCATGCTCCAAACATATTTTTAATAAAATGCCTCCATAGTCTCAGCCTCTCTGAATGTACTCTATAGATATCAACTCTGTAAAGTACCTCTTCTCTCCACCAATCGGGGGTGGGTTAATGAAGTGGGGGCCAGAAGGAAGTAAGCGGGAAGCCATTGATTTTCTACCAAATTGTGCCGGCAGGCCTTCCCTTTCCAGGGTCCCCTTTTAGGTTGGAGGCTTGCGAGGGCAAGAGAGAGACAAAGTCCCATGGTTTCGGGTGAAAAGAAAGGTTTTTTGGCCTCTGTTAGTGACGGTAGTTTGGTGGGCAGCAGTCTTTCCCTTGGGGGGAGACCCTACAGGGCAGTGCTCTCATTCGACGGCTTGTGAATTGACCGTCGTAGTGGGTTGAATGAGGTCTCCAAAACCTCTGTGAGCGAGACAAGAGAAAATCGGTCGCTCCCGATAGAACTCTTGCGCCCTCCCTTTAGGCGTTTCTCCCTTCGCTGTAGCATATGGCCACTTCCTTTCACCTCAACCCTAGCGAACCGCAGGAGCCTATTCATTCAGCTCACCGAGGTGTGAATTACGCAACTGAAAAGGGCGTGACAGTTCCAATCCTTTGATTTGAACGACTCTCTTGTTCCGTCACTCTCTCCTTAATCCCCCAAGGTAAACCGATTGCGTTCGTCTCCGCATGGTCTCATTACCATTCACGGCTCAAGAAGAAGAAATTGAAAAATGTTCCTCAAATACAACGCGTTTTGAGGAGTTTTAATTGCATATTTTTTGCAAAGAAGTACGTTTCACGTATAGAAGAACACTCTCAGAAGATAAAATAAAAGATACCCAAATATTTCATGTACCTACTCTGTCATTGGAAAAATTAAATTAAAGACAAAAAGCGCCTGAATCACGCAATAACTCTGAGTGTACTTTTAAATAATTGGTGAAGTTTAAAAATATAATATTAATTTGCAATTACTAAAGATATCGTGATGTTATGACACCGTACCCACTTCACAAATATACTATAAGAAACCACTACCACCGGGCTACAATAAATTGGTACCTTAGGATAATTGGAACCTCTTAGCGGAGTAATGCCATTCTGAAAAATGATTTCCAATATCGATTTGCCATCACGAAAAAATGGGACTTGATTATCGTTGATTATAAAATATGAAGTTGAATTTTAATAAGGTAACAAGTATGTAACTGAACAAGTGATCAAATTCCCTGTATTATTTGAAATTATTTGAAAAAGCTAGTGAAGTTAATTGCCCCATAAGAATTGCTACAATATACCTACATAATTACATGCATTTAATATGTCATTCAGCTGTTTTGGGTGCCAACGAAGGATATCCCTGAGTTACTGTCGAGAATATTTAAACCTGTAACCATGGAAACCAACATTTAATACTGCTCTTTCACTTTCATTTGGAGTCAATTATGAGAAATTATGCAAACAATAAGCCACGCTAATATTTCATCAGATGTTTTACTACGGCATGTTTAACGTTTATCCCCATCCAATGTATACCCCCATTTTCGCTAAAATGTTAAGTACAAATAATAATAACACTGCAGAATAAAATTAAAAGTGGTAATAATTACACTTTTGATGTTCCTAACCCGAAAATAGCTGAAAAATATTCCGACAAAAGTCCGTAAAAGAACGTTAATTCTATTACTCCCGATAAAGCACTACTCGATTCTGATGATACCTGCGTGTAAACGCAACACGAGAAGTGCTTATGTGGATTTGTGCGTCCATTTTGGTTTCGAGTTGCCGGCAATAACTTATACCAGTTGCTGATTGTACGAATAATTGTCTCATTAAATAACCCTGAGGCATGACTGTTTGCGGCCAGACTCATACGAACTCGGTAATTACGATGAGGTAGAGAACGCGGAGACGACGGAGAAACTAAGAACTAGCGACAACATTTACACAAGTAAATAATCAAGGGGTCTCGTTACAAACTCATACGACTTTGCCATAACTATAGTAAGGCACCAAACTTGCTGCTTAATTCCACTGAGGAAAAACATTTCACCTTGACCGGGACTCGAACAGGGATCCCTCGATATCGCGCCGAGTGCTTTAGTAAGTTATAATACCGAGACGTCCTCCTCTCCCGTGGATTTTAAGGGCTTTGAAGGAATAAGTTATTGAGAGCCACCAGACATATACTGACTAGGCAGTCCAAAGCGTGAACGTATCGCGACCATTCGCGAGGTTAAACCCAAACATGGATCACAATGACTTGTGCGCTCTTTTGATGAACTTTGGTGAATGATTTTTCCTCTGCAGAATTTTTCACTGTGCTCATGCGGGTGGTTCTTAAAGAATATATCGTGGCTATCCCCGGTACCCTCAAATGTCGCCACTAAACTCGGGTTTCTCCTCAAAATCCATGCTATTTTCTGCTCTGAAATGTAATGAGTATTTAAACGATAAATCCTAAATGTTAATATCTGGATTACTGAGTAAAATTAGAGAGGAGACTTAAGATAGGAATGTGCAACGTAGCAGACAGACCAATACGGAACTTTATGGCAGAAACAAGACCGGAGAAAAATAAATATTACATGCTTCAAGGAACCTCCTAAATTAAAACACTTTGAATGGTCGCATTGATATAATGGGAGAATGATTGGAGAGAATAGGCGTGGGCAGACCATGAATCAAATTGAGGGACAATATAGAGATACGAATTATCTAAGCATGCACTGAAGGGTTCAGGCGCAAGCCTATGAGTATAGTGGGAAGAGGAAGAAAAAAAGACGGAAAATGAATATGAATATCATTCTGGCCGTGTTGTTCCATTAGTAATCAAGCCAGTTAGCTGTCATACGTAGTGCAGAATCTACAGCCACCAATGGTATGGATAAATTGACGTAGCTCTACAGAGGCATACTCTTTAATGAAGCCTGCAGAATGCCAAGGAGCGATCCACAAGCAGCAAACTTTTCTGGACGATAAAAATAAAAACAGCACCATATCATTATGCTTGTTCCACCAAAACACGCAAAACCGTTATTTGAAAAAGAAGAATCAACGTTGACTATACATGCTGGACTTTCTGGGGAGAAAACAAAAAGTAATCTCAACTTTCTCGTTGAAATTTAGATGGAAAGAAAACGTTTATTATTTTTCTTTCTCAGTTTGCAGCGTCCAAAAATGCAGCGAGCCAAACCACTGATGCGGGACCGTGTACCTTCTTCAGGCCAATCGTACCTCGTCTTCCCTTTTTTCTTTCGAGAATTAAAAAGTTCCTCCTCAAGCACTCCATGAAAGTTGGGCTCGCAAATTGCTTTTAAATGAAAGTCACTCATATTCAACGAATCTTCCTTCCTCCACCCCGTTGCTGAGTTGTAAAAATTTCCCTCATCCTGTCTCACATTCTTCCGTTCAACGCTTATGATAATGCGATTGCCTTTTGCTACTCAAAATAAAGCAACAAAATCACGCAAAATGCAAATTCAGAATTTTGTTAACTTTAAGAAAGCACAGTGTACTGAAAATAAAATGGGCTAGTCGCCCAACATGATTCACATTCGTCTAACATAGGTTCAGTTCAGAGAAGACGGGAACAGAAGCATAAATAACCACCATTCATAATACATTCCAAATATGTACTTAAAGATTGGTGGGCGAGTTTCAGTGTGAAGAAATCTAGGGTGATCCATCGCATTAAGAAGAACCGGTTTAATATTAGGAAGAATAAGGATGCCACTGATCAGCGTTGAATATTAGCAAAGATTTGCCAATACCCAGTGTTAATCACGTTGTGGAGCACATTTATCAATTAATGATTGAATAACAATGAGTTATAGCTCGGAAATCGTAATTAATATTATTCTTTACCTGTTAGTCGTTATAAATAGAGAATGCTTTATATTAAAATACTATATTTTATATCTTCGAAAATAATTTATCATGTAATCAATATTTTTTTTCTGCCACGGAAATTAAGCCCGAATTACTCACTTTTTAAATCCATAACTAAGGTGGGAAAAAAGAGAAATATATTTATCCCGATAAAAATGAACGGAGGTGAAGTTACTCATCACTAAGATTTATATCACTCTCCTTATCGGGTTATCACTTATTTATTAGTAGAAAAATCTGTTTTTCCGACGGTTTTATGCTGTATTGTAAGACACACGAGTAGCGCTCCACATCTAATTACACTTTTGCGATTTGAGTATGACCCGTACAGCAAATTGACTACCTTCACTTAATGTAAGTATCCCACCGTTATAGGCACAGAGAGGTACCGTGTAACTCGGGTAGTTTATGACATGACCTGTACATTCCTTCCATTCGCGCCCTAACTCCTATGACGAAGTTCATGAACAGCTTAAGCCTCCTCCTATTTTACGGCGCATCGACTATGGACGGTGAATGTGGCCACTCAGCTATACTTTTCATCCCACCAAATAATTAGGCTGAAAGAAAATCGGTTGGACGCTCTAGTTAACACTAGGATGGGTCATTTTGACTCATAACACGTGTTCAAAATCAAATTTAACTATTTATTTGTGACTAGATTATTTTTAAATTTTGTGACTTTGTGCATTTTTACTTATGTTTTACTAATTTGGAAAGAAAATTTCGTAATTGTTGTTGTTTAATTTTTTATTTTATGTTATACCTAGAAGGATGGCTATGGGTCATTTTGACCCATTACTTCTTTCCGTATTGGATTCATGTTTTCTCAACATTTCCTTCGCCTATAGATCACTGATATTTATTTACATCAACTAAAATAAATCAGAGCACATTTGGATCAGTACTTGAAGCATTTATAATTCATTTGAATGCCATTCTTTAATAGCGGAGCTCTCCTGGTTGCAGATTACCAAAATTACTGACGATTTTACTTTCAAACCATCTTTGAATTTGTTTTACAAATATAATGCTAGAGGAAAAGGATTGATAATATATCACCTTTATTAAGTCATTGTATACATTATTATCGTATTCATTATTAAAATATTTAGAGTATTGTGATCAGCATTGCTTCCATTCCCAGAAGGAGATTTTACAGCGGCCAGTGATGCGAAAATGGAAAATAATTATCCTGAACATCGCTCGCCAAATTGTTTTGACCTGTCACTAGAGATACGCATGTTCACCCAGATGTTTTTTGTCACCGAAGAGTCATATTCTTTAGCTTTAGGGAAAACACTATGGGATGCAAAAGAGAGGATAAAAGAGTTTTGGCTCTTATGAGAGCAGAAAAGTGAATATTACTTTTCTATTGCTTTTGCCCCTCCAAGAATTAGTGGGTACATTTTCCGGCGCCGAAAAACTCACCAAACCTTTCTGTTGTCGGCTCCTTTTATCGCAGGTGGCCGTATACTAGATCCATACCTCAGATGAAAATTTATAAAAATATGCACAACATTCAGCCAGGTGTCTTTTTTTTCAAACTATTATGCTTAGGAATAGCCTATTATCAGCACTGCTGAAATAATTTAAATAATAAACAATTATATAGTAAAAATACTTTTCTTGCTAATAGTGTGTAGATATGGCCTTATTAATGCCATTTGTGAAGAAAATAAAGTACCGGGAGAAAAAAAGTAGCTATTTGATGCTGAAAAACGTTATGGGTCAAAATGACCACTGCCCGTCCTTCTAGGTAGTGCGAAACTCCCACCCTCCTAGTTTTAAAGACATATATGAATTAAGCTTTCTTCATTATTTGGACATATTGAGAGCCAGGATGAAAGTAGAATACCAAAACAGATATATAAAAGAGGAGTTAATGCTGTAAGAGGAAGGGGTAGACCAAGAAAGTCATGAGTGAATTTCCTGCTATTGGGAATATGTTATGAGTATGAACTCCAGAGAGACTTTAATTATAATTTATAACGCAGATTTTGACTTAAATTTAACAGTGTGTACTTTTTATGTACTCAATATTTAAAAAAATAAATCAACTACTCACTCCCTATAATTTTTTTCAGAATCGCAAAACATCTTCAATTGTGTAGGATTTTTCGGCGAAGGACGTGAAAAATAAAGTCATGTTGTAACCTTAAACGTTTTTACATAGTTAATGAATGAAAATGTCAGTGATTAAAAATTAAAACATGGCTTTTGCGTCATAAATTTAAAACTCTTTGCGTCATGCTTCAAAGACTTGCTTCAAAGCTTTGATTTAAATTTTATTATTCAATTCAAATAATTTATCAATTAAATTTAAATTTGGTCTCTTTTGACTAGGAAAAAATTTCGCTCAAACTACCTTAACCACCGAATGGTGAAAACCACCAACTTTTATCTGCAAACATGCATAATTGGAGATGAAAACCATAGAGGTCTAATAATGCCTTTTCTGGCGTGGTATCCCACCCCCTTTAAGCCACGATATGCTTACACCTTACTTATAAAATACGCCATCTTCTTCCTACAAGGCCAAGACCTTGGTTACGCTGATAAGCCCTACCCCTCCCCACACAATCGGATAAATCATAGGGTTATGCAGTTGAGGGATACCCGCAATGAACACCTCAGCCACCCCCACGTCGAGCCTCGCTAGATCATGCCATCCTCCACACCCAAACATTCGCCTCCCCATGTCATACCTCCCCCCCTCCGCCCTACCACTGCCGCGGAATTCCCCACTGCTACGCAAGAACTTCCACTTCAGACTCACATCCCTACCACCACCGGATTAACAACCCTCCGCATCCTTAAATCCCCTTTCCCCCCACCCCCACTCAAGTCTCCACAGACCCCTCTCCTCTTAAGCCTCCGTTGCACTTAATGAAGCTCCTCTCGGAATAATATTACCGGAGAGTTGATCTCAGATTAGTTTCCAAACTCCACTAATTGGCGCGACCGCCCACCAGCGGGAGAGGCGTGCTCTAATAGCCCGGGCCTAAACGGCCGCGATGCCTAATGCTCCCCGAGATTCCTCCCCGGTGAGGTTCCGCGTCGTCTATCTGCGTGCACACTTGCCCTTATTTGCGAGGATGTCATAACAGCAGCTCGGCGCAAAAATGACGACGGAGATAGACTGAATATAGTGCAAGGTTTTAGAGTGGCCGCTGGGTCTCTAGCATAAAATGAAGGCGTATTTTCAATTTTGGTCAAAATAAATAGCTTTGCATGCTAAGAAAATGCACAGGAGAAGCCTTGTCTTAGAAGAATTTTCATTGGCTCATTTTGCTACGACACGTGGGGATAAAAAATAAAAGTTCCATTAAGTGCGGCGTGCGGAGATATTCTTCGGTCGTAAGATTAGCCGACTAATAGTTTCGCCCCAATCGTACGCAATTCGATTCACAAACGTATACGATTGTTAAAATTCAATATATTATCCGTTTTTTAGCACTAATAAAGGTTATATATATAATTATAACAAATAATTTTATGGCAGTTAAATAATTACTTTCATTTTTCTGGATATTAGGCACATTTCTGGAACTTTCTTTCTCTATGTAATGTCTTCTGACGCGGTAAAAAGATTAAGGACGAGTGACTGTTGACTGGCATGGAAAATCTTCAGCTTAATCCCCAAATGAAAGAAAATAAAAAACTGTTTAAGCAAAATAAGGTATCAATAAAAAAGATATTTTTCTGAGGTAGATTGACGGAATTAAGAGTTTCCAGGAAAATAAAAAGTCAAAAATACCAGTATATAAAGGTCAAGTATATCTACAGTATTGGTTCGTTGTGGCACCCGGTAGAGTCTCCACTGTCTTCTACATATAACGTCATACATAACGCACAGCTTTTTGAACCAATTTTCGGGAAAACGTGAGCATAGTAGATGCGTAAATATAGTATTCATTTCTTCATTCCTAGTGCAAGGTTCTATATCGTTTAGGCGTTGGCTATTAGGGCACGTTATTATTGTCTATCAATTTCACAATCCCTGTACATAAATATATGTCTATTTCCACTTAACTGAGAAACTAAAATATTAGAGCATTTAGATATAGTTTTACCCTAAATGTAACGTTGGCCAAAGAGAACTATATATTTTTAGTAGAAATAATTTTCAGTCCAAACAAGATTTTAGCGTAACAAATTTGACATATTTGTCAAAGTCATATTTTGAAACAATTAGACATAGTTAGCATCTTCATATGGAAGCGAATTCTGAATATCAAATTTAAAGATAAAATCAGAAATCAGTCACTATAGTGAGAGAAGAAACCAATATGAAGCGATATTTAGTAGGAGATAATTCCGATAAAATGAGTTCGCCCTGAGATTCAATAAACGATTCTGGAACACGATAGAAGAGGAAGTCCGATGAAGAAGACTAATGGATCCAAACGTATCCCAGATACTGAACATTAAACAAAAGAGCTCTCAAGGCTCATGGGTTAGTATGGGACAAGGATTATGGAATGCTGTAATAATAAGTCTACATGGCGTACAAAGATATTGAATGAATTTTAATAAACTAGTTCTCAAATATCATACCTCACGACGATTTGAATAATGCAGTTCACAGAACTAAACAAATGAAGCACTGGACTAAAAGGTTAAGTCAAAACTGGATCTTTGATGCTTAATTGCTGATAGATGTAAGGTTAAAAAAATTTGAGGAGAAGTTCAACTTAACGCTAGTTAGCCTAAGCAAAATGTCTTGAAATATGATGAAATGTTCACCCCACCCCATTTTAAGGCATTTAGGTCAAATTCATCAATTCAACTCATTGTTTACAATTTTCGTAGGGTATACCATGTTGCTTGGCAGTTCTCAAGACTTCGGCTGTCCCATAACGTAATTCCAATTTCAACCTTGCAATCTCAACTCAATAAACAAATGAAATATACACACGTGGAACTTGACGCACAGACACTTAGTGGAAACAATGAAGTAAATGTGAGCATAGGGACTTATTTTTTCTCCACAAGAATATTAGTTTGTACTGCTGTTAAAACGATGAAAGTAACATGTTAAATTTTCTTTATACATATGCTATCAATAATTTTATCGCTTCGGGCTTATCCTGGTTCATCCAATTTCCTTTAAAATATATGATAATTTCTCATCATAAAAACTAAAACTTGGTTAAACACTACCAAATTATTCTTATTAAACCGTTAGGTTTTTAAACCAAGCGGCTTAAAAAAAGGCAAAGAGTTTGTATGTCCGTATAATGTGGTAATGATGATTAATTTCAGTAGCTTTCCATGATATAATATAAATTCATATAATAACTCTAGCTTAAGGGTTTACATTGAAGTCATGTGAAAGGAACAAAAATAATCCCTTTAAATAACTTTTATTTATCCAGGTAATTTATTTTTCGCATAAAAGTATCAAATAACATTTATTTGATGAGGTAGCCTGTTTGTATGACTTTAAATTTTAAAACGTAAGAGATAGCTCTGCCATTATGACCAGATGAACAGACTACAATAGCTAGGTGTTATAAGTGTAGCAAATGTGAACAGCCTAAACAGCTATTGCAATGAATAATCT
Organism: Pyrrhosoma nymphula; assembly: GCA_963573305.1. NCBI lineage: Eukaryota > Metazoa > Arthropoda > Insecta > Odonata > Coenagrionidae > Pyrrhosoma > Pyrrhosoma nymphula. The sequence continues at coordinate 41,780,460 of OY754337.1, read as the reverse complement.
ATTCTTTTTCTCTAAACGCTCTTCATAAAGCACCTTTCATTTCGTCTTAAACATCAACTCTTATATTCACCTACTTTCATGCTTATCTATTATTTTTCTCACTATAAGGTATTTATTACATTAATAGTTAGTTCTCCCTATGCTAATATCGTTCTATCTTCAATTTAACTCATTGTCAGTTAAATTACTCTTCGCACAACATATTCCAATCCTCCGCTTGTATATTTTCCTATTTATCTTTCCTCTATTATTGTCCACACATATATCTGAAATATTATATCATAATACCACCGACATTTCCCAAATATATAATGGGAAACTAGTTGACCTATTAATTGATATAGGATGACTACTGATTAAACCACACAAATTGTACTTGACTCTATTTGCGTCAAGCCAAAAACACCTAAAAATCCAAGGCACATGCTGATGTATAAATCGCCCCAGATTCAATTTACAACAGACCTCAAAGAGAAAACAGTCCCATGAGGGCAGTTTCCTAAGAGCAACAGCAATTTTCATTATGGTCCCACACCACAAGGCAAGAAGTCATATCCCGTGGACTAAGGAGGAAATGAGAAGTCCCGGGAGACCACGAATTAAGGTTCCACGGTGTCTGGCCAGCCACAAGGTCAAAGCGTGAGAGGTAAATAATGGGACAAACACACAGGGGAAAGTTTATGAGCAGATTATTATATATGCCACCTATTTCAAAACACAGTACCTTGATTTTATTACATCGCCAATTATAAACTCTTTTCATCTCATCTCTACCTCATGAGTTTGAGTTTCAGATGATGAGGTAATTGAGGAATATTAGACTTAGGGGTAGGAGGATGATGGACGTACACAGCTTTTCCAATGTACAACATCGCTATTTTGCCTCTAAATGAAAATAATTGAAGTAACAAATGTTTTCGTTCCATGAGAATGCACAAAATGCATATGTAACGCAAAAGTTATCAATTATATTGTGAACTCACCAGCAGCGAACATCAAAAACGTGGTGGTGCCTTAGTTTTTTCGCGAATTCTAAAAGGAATGCAATTAATATTAGCATTTTTTTGTTTTTTTTTCCTAATGGCATAAAATAAAAAAGGTTACGGAACTTATAGGAATTTAAGAATTCTTGAAAAGATCACGTTTAAATAATTTTCCTGAAATTGTTTAAAAGAAGGAGATTCCCAATCCCACAATCTCTCAATGTGTGCGGATGGAAATGTAGTATCCTTTCAGTGTGTAACAAGGCCTTGTCAGACAAACAACAAATCAGGATTATGTTAAAATAAACGACATTGTTGTTCAATCAGTTCTGACACGAAAAAAGGCTTGAAGTCAATAGTTCAGTCTTTAAAGAAGGTTTTTCCTGTAAGTTATTTACGATTTGGCTGGGCGTTAAAATTGATATTTTGACTTGCCGCCAAAGACTTGTAAAATTCGTTAAATTCGCTAGTTCGGAAACACTGCTCGTAAGTTCCGGTTAGTCACAAAGGCAAGGCTTACGATAGGTAATATCACAAAACCCGTTCACGTACGGGAAAAATTATGTCTACAAAAAGTCCTCAATATATTAACGTAGGAGGCTTTATTACATAAACAATTACCAGTGGCGTATCTAGAATCTAGATTATTTTGTAATAGAAATAGTATCGGGGGTCAGTTTATTGGGAGGTCGTCATCCGGTAAATGTGTTTTAATATTAGAGCAAAAAATTGCATTTTGGTTACCTTTTTGAAGTATTTAAAGATATTAAGTTTGTTATTTTTATATACATTAATGTTGGTATCTTTAACAAAGTTACTACTGGGAAGAGTAGTAACTTCACCCCTCCAATAAATACACCCATGCTAATTACAACCACTTTTCTCATTCCTCCCTGCTGCATAAAGATCTTAAGATGAAGAAAAAATGAGAAAGATAAGAAGATGAGAAAGAAGCTTGGGAGGAGGAGCAAAAAATATATGAACGGAATTAAATGGTCGAGAAAAACGCAGTCAAGTCACCAAGGGTGGGCAAGGGGTTTAATATGCAAGCGAGTTATTAAAGAGGTCAGAATAAAAAATTTGGGAAAAAATAAACGTTTTAATAACAGGGAGTCATTACTCTCCTCTCTCATAACGAAATATACTCTCGTCCTCTTCCTTGGCCATCTTTCACCGCTTCTTGAGTGCCCTTCCTCTAGCGTCCCTGCTCGGCCCACACCTAATCACCTTGCCCAGATCTCTCCTGTCCCCTAACTCTTCCGCCATCCTCCACCATCCCTATCCCTTATACTCTCGGAAAATTCCCACTTCCAAGGTCCGCCATAACCTTAGCATCCCTGTTCTCTTATCCCTTTCCCCCCTATCTAATCCCCATTCTCTCAATGAGCCTCTTACGTTTGCCACTAAGGAGCGATATTTGCTTTCCCGGATCGCATTACGATATAAAATTTGTATCGCAAAAGACTAGCAACATCGCACACTGGATTTTAACACGAAAAATACTGTACAATTTAGGGATTGGGTAGGCGCACAGGTTGGATTAGTTTTTTTTACATTCCATTTTGTAAGTGTTAACAAAACATAACTTATCATTTATTTATTCTGTACCAAAAGCATTGAAGTCAGAAATAATTAAGTATCATCTATATTCTAATGAGTAACGCAAATTTATCGTGTTTCAGTGAAAATTCAGTGAAAAAACTATGAATTACTCTCACTTTTGTGTATTTGTCAACATTATAGTCCGCGTTATATACCCAATATTTTCCTAGTAATTATGTAACGTCGAGCAACATTAATTTTACTCTGCTAGTGACTCGGGATTTTATTCCAATATTTGGCTACCTACTCATCTTTGTATGATACCTTCATCAGTTTCAGTATGGCAATTGATTTTAAGTTTCTCAAAGTTCTTCTTTTGTATGGTAAATCATCCGTTTGGATATTGTTTATACTTTATGAGTCGTTATCATTTGTAAATATAATTTACGTTTATATCTTTGTTCACAAAGCATAGTAAAGACAGAATACGAGTTGTATAGCTTGGTTTGGACAAACTTGCTGGATCGCAGCAAGCCATAGATTCATCGATATCGATTCGTACAAACTCCTGACATAAAAATTAAGTTCACACCTCGTGTTCACCACGCACATGATACGTGTTTTATACTTACTTAATTATAAAATATACTTTACAACTCCACAGTATTATAGAAAAAGAACGACAGGTTTCGTAACACCATTATTCTTCAGGGTTCTACTTTTTTGAATAATTTTCCTTCCGGCCGTCTTATTTGTAATAGAACTATGGAATTGGAAAGTGTAATTTATAAGTATATAATGGGAAAAAATCATAAAGAAAGCCGAAAACTGTCTTATAATTCTCACCATTTTTCCCTTAATACCGAAGATAGACACATGATAGAAGGGTAAATCGCGATATCGACTCCAAAATCTCACAAACATTAAACGTCGCAAGCGATGCATCGGAGCACCACGGATCTCTATTTATTTTGAACCTTTTCCTCCACGCCAGAAAAGGAGGGAAGAGAACTGGCCTACCTCACCTTCTATCCCTGTCCCACTAGCAGCAGTGTCACCGTGAAATATCGGCTATCTCTCCGTCCCTTGCCAGATTGCCTCCGTCGTCACTCTTCTTCCTTGTTCACAACCCCAACTCACCTATTCCTCCGCATGCATCCAGCTATGGGCTCCTCTTGTTCCTGCCATTTTGGAACCTTCGGGATACTCGCCAATTTACATTTTCCGCGAATTTCCGAACTCAAATATTAAACCTTTCGCTGCTGTGAACGTAGCAGCTACGTTCACTCGGTGAACTGCTTTGAACTTAGCTATTACGTTCCATTTACAAGATCATTCCTACCCACAATTCACTCTTCCACCGCAAATGGGCCGGAAAAACTCCGCAGGTCGGTCTAAAGTGTTAGGTAATAAATTTATGAATAGATAAGTAGTATGACTTTAATAGTTACTTATAATTCACAGTAAAGCCATAGAGAAGAAAGAATAACATTGGCATGTGGCCAGCATAGCAGCGTTTATTTAATAAGAATCGAGCGACCCTTAAATCCCATGTTCCAAAAGTTCCCAAATCCCGCACGTTTCACGTTGTAATAAATTAAAACAATAGGGCAGTGCAACTCATTGAAGTTATTCATATTATAGGCTGCTCTACCATGTCTCACCGAATGCAGATGAGCTTATCCAGTGTGCTTATTATTTTTCATAGATAGTTACTAATAACGGCTATAGTAGAAAATGCTTGTTAACAGCAAGGCCATAGGAGGGAATAGCCTTGGCAAGTGGCCAACATTACGGTGCTTCTTTTTCGTGAAGTTTAGTGAATTTTCCGACAATTCCCGAAATAAGCATACTTATTAATATTTATTGGTCACTACTATAGAATATAAATGTAAGTCGTAGTTACACTAACAGGAAATGATAATTCACAATAGTGCCATAGAGAGGTAGATATCACCTTTACATTAGGGAAAGATACTACCGGCGTTTATTTATTCTAAATTGGAATCACTTTGAAGAAGCGATAAATGATCTATTTTGTGAGTCAACAGCCCATTTTCAGCCTTATATTTGTGCCCGGCGCTTGGGCCTGAGGACAGCTCGATGAAGAAGGCTCGCTGAAGTAACTTAGTGTTACTGTCATTGCAAAATCACTCATTCATTAGAGAAGTGTCTAGCAAGGCTCGTCCGTGAACCATACTATCCATGTTTAGTGGTATTTTAAATGAGGTTATAACCTAAAAGACGGTAGTCTCACTTGGAAATGACGGTCACATTGAAATAGCTGACCATAGACCCCTGGGGTACGGCTATAGTGGATCGCACAGCCAAAGGACTAAAAACATTTTTTCTGAATAAATTGATAGTTTTTAGCGTTCGAACTCCAATGTCTTATGAAATTTGAAAATAAGCGCCGCCTTTGTAATTAGGGCATACGTCTTAGAAGGCATTGTTCAATTAGAATTGAGTTCCATACGTCACTTCGAGCGGAAAGGTATGCATCTCATTTTCAACTTTTTTTTGCCACCTGATACTTCTAATTGTGAAGAACTATGTTGAACATGTTCATGTGTGTACACCTTTTACTGCTATGTCACCACAGCATAAGGTGCCCTTCACTGACACAGGTAAACTGTAATATGGCAGTTTAGATATCCACTGATAATTACAGCGAAATGTTTAGTTGCAAGATCTTCGAACGGAATCTTTATTGATCTCTGTTGCACTTGATGGTTTACGCTTCACTTAAAATCGAAAAAACAGAATCAGAGAATTGGCTTCTTTTTGCTTTGAGTTTTTCTTAAAACGTTTCTACGAAATCAATTTTTTTAAATTCTCAATGCTTTCTAATGAATAATATCTTTTTCTTTCTGTTTCAGTGATTTTTCCACCCTTTTATTTGTCAGCAATGGTCCTCCATTTCAACAAGTAAATTCTAAATTCATTTATAAAACCCACAAGGAAGTTAAATATCTATGCGTATAATTCCTCGAACAGGCATAGTTTTTTTTAATAATTAGTAGCTCAATTTTATTTCTTGTTCCCTTTAAAATTGGAAATAAATCTAAGAAAAAAAATTCAAGCTTTTAACTCGTGGACAAGAAAACGGGTGAATACGAAATGAGGCATTTAATTACTCTCCAAACTGTGAATGAGAGTTCGTATTCTCAATTGAAAACAAAGCACCGGTTTTTTAAACTTATTTTAACCCATAAGACTGCCAATTGTTACGCTTTACTCTGCAGTAGCTGTGTCAGTATTCTATGAAGTCATTTATATGAAAGTGTAATCCAATATTAGGACATTCATTAAAAAGATACATTTGTATTTAAAAAATAGAATTTACAAGTTCTGCATTGAGCAAATAGGTTTTTCCTTTACATTTCTGCGACATTATATAGTTAAGGATTGATGATTATTTGATATTGACAATCTGAAAGAATTTCCACAAGGCTTTACTCATACAATTAGGCACAGTTATTTAACAAAGCATCGTAAGCTATTTCCCTTAAATTGATCTTCTCTTAGGCACATTCCTATTACTCCAAAGATACAATTTAGAATTAACGGTACGTTCCATTAGGCTATATTGATAAACCCACATATTTTAAAAGTTTTTACTTCTCACGAGGCATAAAGGTCTATAATCCTGGAATGACGAGACACTTGGTAATTTCCACACTTTTTTATTCACACTGACCGGTTTCGATGTTTTAGTACATCATCATCATCAGAGTTAAAATACATTATTGTGTTTAACTCTGATAATGGTGTACTAAAACATTGAAACCGGTCAATGTAAATAAAAAAAAGTGTGGAAATTACCAAGTGTCACGTTATTACAGTTTGTAAAAATTCCACAAGGTTACTTCGCCTACCATCGACTTATTAAGGTTTACAATGGTAAGTGCACATGCACTGCGCTAACAATTTAATCGAACGTTTATATTCTTCAAGAAGCTATAACATAACTACGTATAGTTATGTTGGGCGAATCTGTTGTGTTTCTCATGTCGGACGACGCGTCTCAGCAATGTAGGATTATTTTCACCGCAAATAATTACTATCGTCCCATTTTTCTCTCGAGGCTGTTCGAAATCATTGACGCAAATTATTGCAAGATGCAGGATGATGCATTAGGAAAATTGATATGTGGTACTTACGCGAACAAAGTCTACGATCGCTAGTGAGTGTCACGTGACACCGGGATGCGGATTAGGCCTAACTTTCCCTAATATTTGCAGTAGATCGCACAAATTTCCCCACTCAATATTTAATGGATACCTATTGCCATATGCAGCGTGTCCTGATCCTTAACTTCTCATCTTCATGCTTCTATTCCTGCTTTCCATTCACGAACCACTTCCAACCCCCATTAAGATCCGAACCGTTATCTTCACACCTCCACAGTGTTCAGGGAAGCCGTCTTGCTGGGGAATAGGTAACGTTACTTTCGCATTACCCTGGGTATAAAACGTGCACTTTCCTACGCCTTCCTTCTTTAGAGGATAGCCGCCTCAGCCATCAGCTTAAGCGAGCCCTCGGGCTCTTAAGACTCTTGGGCCCTTAAGGACGGTTCTCCTACCCCTCCAACCTCTCTCTTTAAGGTTTTCTCTCCCACTCTTACTTGTCCATTCCATCACTATAAATGACCTTTTGACCCTGCTTCTTTTCCTCCTTTGCTCCAGAAGAAATTACTTGTAATTTCATCCGTACTCAATAGTCAACTAATAATACTTTCGACACAGTTAAATGCGATTACTTCTTACATAAAATGAAATTTCATACATTTTTGCATTTTCATCGTTACTTTACTCTATTTACTTGATAGAATATCGATTAAGTTGATTTTCAATGAATTTATCAGTTATTTGGGGATAAATGTATGAATATTTATTGCGTAAGGAAAGATATGTATCCTCCTAATAGCACTTAAAGATCGAGATTTGTATGATAAGTGAATTTAAACGATATTGAGGAAGAATCATGTTTAGAGATAATTTATCAATGCAAAAGTTATTTCTTAACAGTGAATTCACTTCTGTTACCAATTGCAGTAAGATTGTACGATATTTTACCTGAGGACTAGGCTTGGTTTCAAATGGGACAAGTTGAACGGTCTTATATTACGGTCTTATCATATGTATAACAATATTCATACTCCGATAAAATTGTAATGAAAAAATTTGTTAGTATCTTTAATACCTAAAGAAAGTGTTTACGTGATTTTTATGAAAACCGCGATGATAAATTTAGTAAAGAATTTCAAACCAACTTTTCACACGCCTGCAACACTGTGCGACACATTTAGAGGAGGGTCAGAGCAGCACATTCCCGCCGGTCACCATTGCATGAGAGCTGCTATTGAGTACAGACCGAAGTGTTCTTTCTACCTGGGTCGCGGTTAGAGATGGAGTGTATTATTAAGCAACGATAGATGATTAATCTTTGTGTTATGCTCAGGAAATCAGGTACCGAGACGATAGCCAAGATTTAAAAGGCTTTTGGTGAGGAATTCCTGTCAAAGGCACTGTTTTACAGCTGGTTTAAATTGTATAGGGAGGGAGGAGAATACATTGAGGACAAATCAAGCTCTGGACTACCGTCAAATAGTCAAAATCAGGTGAATTTGAACATAGTCCAGTTTGCTTTAAACACTTGCCGTCGTTTGAGTGACAGAGTAATATGAGAAATTCTGGAACTTTAGTAAAATATTATGCAATAAATTGAGAGTACAAGAGTAAAGGGTTCTCGGCATCTGCAAGCATCTCCACCGCAAAATTCATAGCAATCATACATCGCTGCAAGTGAGAAATTTTTTGGCAAGCACAGAGTTGCAATGCTGCCTCAGGAACCTTGAAGAACTGACCTGGCAACAGCTGAAAAAAGTATGTGCGACACTTTGCGATCAAATACGGCTTGAAAAGACTTCATTTTGAGACCTTAAATGGATTGGACGTGGCCTTGACAAACGCATTGGTGGAAATCCCGGTTGCTGCCTCTCAGGAGGCGTACACATCTTGGTAGACACACTGGCAGTGGTGCATAGACGCTAAAAAGTCCCACTTCAAACATTATTAATCCTATATAGTCAAATTTCTATGCATTGTTTCCGTATTTAGACTCATTACATTTTTCGGACAGACCCTGTATGTCGTAAAAGTAGTCATGGTTGAGCCTCAAATGTGTCAATTAATCAATAACTCAGATATTAAGCCATGATAACCAAGTTTCTTCGATGATTATTTTATTATATTCACTTTAAGTTTTTAAAAATAGTTTAATATTAAAATAATGATTCAAATATGGTGGATAATATCAATCACTCACATTTCCTAAATTATATGCATTGAATAAAAATTAATAAACTTTTTATGCCCCGGTATACCTTAAACTCGGGGTCAGGATAGTTTATCAATAAATAATGCCACTTTCGTTTGAACCTAAGGCAGTCCTTCAATCGTCCTCTAAAAGGTGGTCTCACTCAAAACTCAACACATACGTGATAACAAATATTAGCGAAACTGATTTTTTTTCCTCGCTATGCTCCCTTGGGTGAGCATTAAGACGTCTGTGCCGACATTTAGCAAGGAAATAAGCATCTTAAGGCAATGCATGTTCCCTTTAACTTGCTCCTTTAAGTGTTGTACAAGCACTAATATAGCTAACTCTAAATAAAAACACTGGTATAGGCCTCCATTCCAAAAAAACATTAATACTAACTCTCGAATTCTTTGCCCACTTATCTTCTGACTGTATACACTTCATCATTTCACTTGAAGTATAATTCAGCCAATTATTCCGGTCCAAATTGCCTCTCGGTTGAATCAAGCCAGTATACCCTTAAGCAATGAGTTTGGCAGCATAACTTCCAAATTTCCGTGGAGAAAATCAACACGCTATCTAAGAGCAAATCAAGCAATCATTTTACGGCTATTTTAAGCTTCTTATTTCTGCTTTGGCCCGTTGAAACCATGACACTGAAACATTTGCCAAGCAGCACGAAACGTCACTCAAAAGCAACCCATCCATCAGTAATGTAAGTCCATGAAAACTTTCGTATTATACCACCTATTTATACTTCATCATTCATTTTGTAATCGACGAAAAGGACTTACTTCTGAATATCACATTGATAATACAAAAAGGAAATGATTTAGAGCACGATGCATATGTAACCCGAATGTAAAATTCTAACCAAGACCAAACGAGTATACGTAGCAAAATACCGTATCAATGTATAACATCTTATGCGAAAATATCTGGATTATGCAGATCTCACTCTTTATGGCATAAACCAAACGGACAAAACCATAACAAAGACTTTTACCACGGAAATTAAATTCTTTCCTTCCTTATTTAGTCCATAATTCCTATGTATTACTGGTAGATTACATTGATAAATGATGATGAGATGAATATGAAAATTCCATGAAGGAAAACTAATCCACCTTGACCGAGACTTGAAGCAAGATCCGGGATCCGGGTTCGAGTCCTGGTCAAAGAGGAAGATTTTCCCCGGGAGAATTTTTTGCACTTAAGGGAACTTGTGGGTAACCCCAATAAATGTAATACCGCGACCAATTCACGGTATTTAAAAAAATTGATTACCAGTTATCAAGAGAAGGTAGCCTATAAGTGTACTTCTCCTTTGATTGTCTCCTGCGGTGAGTGAATGGAGAATGAGTCCACATGTAATAATTCCGACTCTGAAAAAACGCTAAAGAGAAAAAAGCGAAAGAACCTGAAGATACTTACGGCAGCTTTAAAAGCAGAAGTTACTTCAATAGCAGTAGCCTTATTAAGCGCTGGGAAGTACATCTACATACTACGCTATGAGTCTCCGCAAAGGAATGTGACAAGGGTTGTGAGGACAGCAGCCATGAAATGGGTGAGAGTAGGGAAAAGGAGAGGGTAGAGGACATATGTGAATTGCGTGTTAACGGTTTGTCTTATGTTGTTGTCACGCCATTACCACGTTTTCATTCAGTCACTTTCTTGTTTGTTTGTTTGTTTGTCCTTCCGGGCAAAATCTTGCGACTCAAATGTAACCCACTTCCCAATTAGCTATCGACTTAACATTTTCAGTACAGATCAGATCTAGATTACAATGCATTCTTACGCTATATCTAGCGGCTCATATTACCTCTTCAGAGGTAACATGAGCCGCTATTTTCGACAAATTACATTTGTATTAATCGTTCAGCTGTTTGATTTGACAGCCATTTCCTCGCGTTGCGAGGTGGCCCAGGGAAAGGAACTGGCCCCCCTACCCTGAATTTGTGAAACTCACACGCCTTTGGCTTAGTCTGAGGGGAGCTCTACCCTCACCTACCCCAAACCAACCTTCGGGTTGAAGCACTGAGTGAATGAGTGAGTCATACTACCACGTTTTTATTAAGTCGCTTTCTTGTTTGTTTGTCCATCCGACTTGCCACCCGACAAAAAGTTCGCGAGCGGAAGGCGTCTGCTACTCGAAATCGAAATGAAAGCGATCAAATTTCTCATCTTGCTAAAGATCGAAAGGGAAAGTTCTTAGCTCGAGTGAATGAGTTTCTGGATGCGTATGTTTCTTGCCCTGCCTCTCAGTGATAATACGTTGCACAAGGACTTGACCATCAACCACTTTGCGTGCATGGACAAAATCGGATATCATCCGCTTTATTCCTCCGGAAACACCGGAGCAGCCGCTACGAGAAGAAGCTGCAGAAATAAGGAAAGTGATAATAATATAGTGCATATAGGATATCAGGACAAGGTAGGTTGGCAAGATGAAGAGTTGAATTTCTAATAAGGGGTTGTATACAAGCTCTACAAAAGCTCAATATGAAGCGTAACGCAGCCTGAGACCCTCTCTCTCCCTCTGTTTTTATGCTGTCCCATTTTCGTTAAATTTCTTCAATTCGATCTTTCTACCTTCACTTACTCTTAACGTACCCCAGAAACATTATTCTAGTTTCACTACGTAGGATAAAGCTTAAAAAAAGTTTTTATTTAAACTGAAAAGAAGAAAAATATAAAATACAATAGATTAAAAAATTAATCTAAAAAACCACGTTTTTATTTAAACTATAAAGAAGAAAATAAACCACCCTGGCTTGGCCCAAGGTCCCACGATTACATTTTACAGATAAAAGACTATATGTTCAAAACAAAAAACGTGGTGCGCATCAATTTCAATATCTTGATTCAAATTCTTTCTCTGTAGATATTCATTACAATAGTACAACTAAAACCTCAAATATATGATGATGAATTTATATCAGTCCACTGTCAAATGTAAAGCTTCATAAAATTTGCTTCAGAATTGATAGATTTTAATAGAGACAGGAGATGAACATGAGAGAAATACAGACAGCTCGATTCCTTACAGTTACTTCTAGGGAAGCCACTTAATCATCAAGGCAGCTCAGGGCTCCATAATAAATATATATTGAAATTAATGCACACCACGTTTTTGGTTTTGAACATATAGTCTTTTATTTGTAAAATATAACCGTGGGACCTTGGGCCAACGTTGGTTTATTTTCTTCTTTTTAGTTTTAACAAAAACATGGTTTTTTAGATTAATTTCATCAATTGATTGTATTAATTTTGTTTAAATCACTAATGATGTATGATAAGAAGGTATTTTATTCATATCAGTTCGTCATTCTATCCCTTATTCTATCACTTTTATCAGTTCTAGCTGTATAGCGCTTGGTCAAATCAAAATACACCGTGTCGTGTTGAAATTCTCGTGTGCCTGGTCTAAAATTATTAAATTATCTCAGCCTATCCATAAATCTCTGGAGTCTCTAATGGCTCCCAACTTAGTCTTTCTTTCAGTAATGTAAAAATATTCACTCGTAGAAGTTTTTAACGAAGCCTGCTTTTTTTTATTTTAGATACTTTCCGAGTTAACTCTTTCAATTCATTTATCCAAATTCTCGCGAGTTATTCGAGAAGTGACCTGAGAATAGCAAAACAGTACCTCTTCTTCACGTATTCATCGGAGAAGTAGCACTAAATGCCACAAAATGTGCTCAGAAGATCAGTATATTATAATCAGGGACTCTTCTCTTCCGTTAATTCTAATGCCTTCCATTTTCGAAATTTGCAATGCATATCCCTGACACGATAGCACGATATTTTCGAGTTTTCGAACGAAGCGGTAAAGTGCGTGGCCCTTGACATAACTAGCAGGTGTAAACGGATCTATATGTCCGATTTTAAAATTTTCAAACGTTTAGGATATTCGCTTTAAAATGGTTTATTTGTCCCAGTGTAAACGGCAGCCAAACTGGTTCAGTACAAAATTATGAAAATGGTTTTCGTCAGAGAAAAATACCCCATACGCTCTTGCAGAAGAAACTTGCCCCTGTAGACCTACTCTAAGACATTAAAATATATTTAAGAAAATATACTGATGAATATATCTTAATAATGCATAGCTTTTCAGGTGCTTTCTCTTTGCTTAGGTCTCCTGCGCAGTGGCAATGTAGAACGACATCGAACTTAGCCCCACCTACTCTACGAAACGGGTAACGAGGAAGAGAGGTCGGTTCGATAGGGGGAGAGGTCGATTCGATAGGGGGTGCGCTCTTATTTGGGTCCATTCCCAACGGGGTGAAATGAGCGAACCTTTTCCCACCTACATCTCCGGGAGCGCCACTTTCTCCACGAGAACGATAGAAGCGTAATTTCCGAAAAAATAACAGTCGTGACCACTTTAACCGAGGCATTATGGAGCCGTCCGTCCATGAAACGCCTACGCGCCTCTTCTTTTAGACCTTATTCGATCCACCACGTTCCTCCTACTCAACGTCTTTCCACCAATGTCACCCTGGGTCATGCTTGGGTGTACGCCATCGTAAAGCGTTTTCACGTCGACCGCATAAACACGTTTTCCTTATGGTGGCGTTTAAAATTCACCCCCGGAAGGCTTTTGCATGTTGGTAGTCCACCCGATAGTCTTATTCCTTTGAAATGGGATTTGTAAATTAAAATGAAAGACAGAGACTATGAATACGATAATGGACAACAATAAAATACGCACTTCATCAATAAACTACCCACAGAGGCGTGTGGCAGGGGGTGTTAGGATACCAACTATGAAATGTGAGGGATTAGGTAAGAGGAGGGAGGAGGATAGAGGTGACTGGTATGCTAACGATTTTTCTTATAACGGATAAATAGCCACAGAAAAAATCGGCCTGAACCGGAAATCGAACCACTGAGCTTTGGCTTCGGATTTTTTCATGTGGCAATTTATCCTTTATTTTGTCACCGTATTTGCAGCAGGCATGAATATCTTCATTTGATTTTCTTACGTTGGTGCCACGCTATCGTTACTGTAATAGCAAGTATAATATATATGTCCAAATATAAGTGTTGCAGGGAAAGAAAAAGTTTTTGTCAGTGTCTCTCTTATTTTTTCGCTTCTCACTCACTCAGTGATTCAACCCGAAGGTTGGTTTGGATAGTTGAGGGTAGAGCTCAACCCAGACTAAGCCACAGGGGTGTGAATTACACACATACAGGGAAGGGGTCCAGTTCCTTTCCCTGGGCCACCTGACACTCCGAGGATTTATTGTTCGGGGACGTCCTAAGGCTTCACCTGGATTTGAACTCGGGACCCTTCGATCAATAGCCAAGCGCCCTACCCACTAGGCCACCACATTCCTTATCGCTTTATCAGGTCTAGAAATTCACCTCAGGATAAAAGTAATATCCTCCGTGTCGTGCTCGAACTCGCTTGATGTAAATGTTTCAAGTAATCTGTCTACCGTGTAGCCTCCGAGTCTTTAACGGCAACCAGTCTTATCTTTCCGTCAGCTGCGTAATTATTCCTGTTCGTAGTTCACACGTAGCAGTTTTTAAGGAAGATCGTGGCTTTCCTATGTATTATATTTACTTAGTGAATGAAATCAATCAGTGGAAGGTCACAAATGCTCGTGACGTAATCTAGATTTGACATAACTTTAGCTATGAAAAATTTATCTTTCCCCTTTTCATCGGAGAACCTTCATATTTACCAACAAAGGATTCGGTGTTTTCCCGGTGAACAAGATTTTTTCGAAAGACTGACGAAATGTTTTCGGGTTTTCCATGATGTCAAGAAAGCAGCTGTTGCCAACAATTTGACGGCTGTCTCTTCCATCGTCTCTAGCTCTGACAACGATGGCACAGCCATCAAAAGGTTGGCAGCAACAGCCTTCTTAACTCGGTGGGAAACCCGAGAAAACTTCATCAGCATCAGACTATTCGCTTCATAAATCATAGTTTCTTTAATCCAACGCCGCAAATGCTTCGTTTGTATTTCTTCCACTAAAGTTTGAAGTCAAACTCCACTCATTTTGTAATTGTTTCGCTAGTGTGATATCTTCTGACACTTAGTCATCACTAAATTTATCACATCATTCCATCACTAAATTTATTTTTGCGTGGAAACTTACGAGCCACAGACGTACACAAACAACCCTGGCTTCAGGGCTTATGTATCACCATCAGGTGATTTCAAAACCTACTATTCCATTATTGACTAAGCAGTAGGTGAAAGGGGAAAAAAAGAGAATGAATGACTGACTGACGGGTTAAAATGTATTCACTATTAAGCACTGGCAACGCGGGCGTAACACCTGTAGTCTCAGTCAACACATTTTTTCACTTTAGCGGCTGAGACGAGGAAAATGCTCTTAGTGGCTACTTTTGGGGTTGTTTTTGCCCCAATATTGTTAACATTTACTCCCATAATAAAAGCATTGAATTTGGTGCAGGTGTTTCTTTAATTGCTTTTTTAAATTACCTGCACTCAAGATTTTGGATGGAAATTTTTATCAAAAAACTCACAAAAAATGTAATATTTAATTATTTCATGTCATTTTCTTATATGCTTTGTTTTTGTCCTATTATTGCGTTTTTATCTCTACATTCATAAATTTTTCTCCCATTTCAGCAGTAGATATTTCCTTGGCAAACATGCGTCAATATCCATTTCATAGCGATTTCATGAAGGGCTATTCACTCCTGCAGCATTTGAAGATCAGGTTCAGTGACTAATTTGATAGTTGTAGTCAGCGACTTTAGTTCCCCGTTAGCTTTGCCTTCTCAATTACCATCAATAAGGCAAATCGCTTCTAGTGTGTGGATGAAATCAGGAAAATTCAAGCTTTTCACATTATTAATTATACATTGCATGCTCACGAGTGGGACAGCGGAAAAATATATTCGTTTTTGCAGTTGGTGGTAAAACCAAAAATATTGTATATCTCAAGGCACTTGAATACATTTTTTCAACTTTAATTGATAACAAAAAAATCATTGCCTTTCATTTATATTGTGCATTTAAATGTGTCTGCTTTGTGCGTGGCTACTAAGAAATGCGTGGCTACTAAGAAAGAAATAGAAATATTTCAACGCATGCCGGGCACAACTTGTTCTTAACATACCTTTGTAAGCAATATATCTTCAAGTAAATTAAGGATATCTTTGAGATTATTAATGTTTTTGGCTCATTATTTTCCATGAATATGCTCTTTACTTTGACTCAAGTGTACTTAAGTCTTTCCAACTTATGAAAATCTATTACTAATTTACAGGTAGCTGAATTAACATACTTATTTCTGACAAATTTAATTATTTCTATCACAAAATTCTTTAATTTGAAGAAAACGACTCACTGAAATATCAAGTATGTACATAATTATTTTATAAGAAGGAGGATCTTCCTCGTCATTTTCTTCTATACTTTTGCACTGTTTCACTACTTCACCAACATGATTCCTGAAAAAGATAGCACCAGGTTCATTATTTCCGTCCAAAAATTCGGATGCGCCACGTCCTTTAAGTTCCACTGTTGAAACGCCAGATGGGGTAATATGAGAAATAACGAGGCCCAAGGAAGACCGTTGGTTACGGGTGTGGAGGTAAGGGGAAGGGAAGGTCTTTCCAATTTTCTGCGGAAAAGAGACCTTGATGACTTGGATAAGATTTCAAATCGTACAAGAATTTCCTCTTCCTTAGCCGCTCAAGGAAATTCGATTATGCTTGAGTCGTTAGTGGCGATTTTCAACCACTACCTTCCCTATCCTCACCGGTATAAGAGATGCTATTTGCTGCAAGATGAGGAGTCATGTTAAGCCATGACAAAATGAAAAATATCAAATTGGAGGTGCTTTAGGGTTAGAAGCTAAAATGAACACCCAATTCTGGGGAACTCTTGGAGGTGACCTGTAGGTTGCTCAGGCCTGGGCTGATTTTTAATCTATTTTTTACATTTATTGCCGCTACTGTTAAACGTGATTTATTTATAATAAAAGATTATAAAAGCAGAAATAATAAAAGTTTGCTTCATAGTCATTTCTTGAAAATAACGTGTCGTAACGTTACACGTTGACTTAAGCTTGGCTTAGTACAAGATATATTACCATTTTAGTTTGAGTAAGAGATAGTGAGTGCATACTTTAAAATATGCGTTGAAAAATATTTGTATGATACATTTTCATGTGTAATGGAAGATACTATAATTATTCTCTTCATTGCCTTAAACTCGTTACCTTTCTAATTGAAAATATGCTAACAAAGCTGTACCAGACACTAATACCTTCGAAATTTATTCATAGTAAAGACATTGTAGCAATAAAATACATAAAATAGCACTCACTGAAATGTGTACCTTCTGATCCTTTTAATGGACTATTTTGTATAAAAAGGTAAACATGAACCTGCCATGAAGGCGTAAGTGTGAATGCAGAGGCAACCGCTTTTGTGAATTGGAAAAACGAATACGGAATAGAGAAGAACTTAACAGGGCTGATAAAAAATTTGATGGGTTCATATAATGACAAGAAAACAGCAGAATAAACGTATGTGGTTGAGAAAGATGTTTTTGGCATTGATATCAAAGCATGGTCCTGCGCTTTTTTCTTAAAACTTAAAGGGTTTTTGCTCATTTAAATGAATAAGGTTTATTTTACGAATACAGAGTGGCCACATTAAATAATCCTCTTTCGCACTTCACTATTCTATCAGTCACAAAACAAAAGCTTGTTGATCATAATAGCACGTTAAACTATGCATTAGATGCTGTATACACACTTTTCATATTGATTCAAAAACAAGACCAGAGATCAAAATTATAATGCAGAAGAATTAATTATTATAATTATTATCCAGAATGAAGCACATAAAATCTAGAAGATGTAGTTGTTTTCACCAGCGTATGTGGATTTAAGTCATAAACCGTTGGTAACTATTACTGCTAACCAAAATACTTATGACTAAACGGTAAAACCTCGTAAAGTACAACGTGAAACGGTGATAGTTTTAGATAGGAGCATGCCCCGTACCATTTATATTTCCCCATGGGAGCTTAATTTTCCTCTGTCTGTAAAATGCCCCAGTGATTTACACACAGCTTATAGGGATTTCCCATTAGGCATTGAGATAGAATCCAATCGTGAAAGGCATTAACTCTGCTTGAATTCCATAAATTCCTGGTTGACGTATTTATATGCTTGGTGAGAGCAGCTTTATATAAAGATATTTAACCCAAAATTTAATAATAAAAATTCGGAGTAATTACTTACAGCTTCAATCAATCATTTAATTAGACAAAATAAGCATAAGTGACATGGGCACGAAAATCATTAATACATACGAGTAGTATCAATGGAAAAAATCGAATAGAAAAATAATTGAATGTTTGTTATATTTTACTAATGGAAGCAAACATTCGATTTCTGAAACTGTATATAGTTCTCATTTTTATTAGTCATGTTCAAGATAGTTTTAAGTAGTAGTTCAACGTTCAGATCTGCTCAAATTACGTCTAGATCTTTTCCTAAAAAGCGATATTTCCCTTACAAATAATTTCAAATAATAAAACATTATTAGCTACATGAAGACTCCATTTATGTAACTACATGCTCCAATTATGCCACAATTTTAGCCTACTTGGGTATAGTAGTCACAAATTGAATTGCAATATAATTAACTATCAGTCAATAAATTCATTTAGTACTTTAAAAGCAATGCACTGAAATGGCTATTAAGACTTTCACCGTTACAAACATATGGTTGAATACTTAAAAACGTACACCATAAACGTTTGAAAAATTAAATACATGTAACAATGTCACATCTTGCCTCGTTCTCCCCAGCGTCAAAATAACGTGGTGCGAATGTAGATATACAATAGCACAATCTCTGTTATATTTCCTTAATGTCTTCAATTCCATACGAAATAAGAAAATGAACTACCATTGAAATGCACTAAGAGCAGGTACAAAGGAGAGTCGTACTCATCAAAGAAAATTGAATTCACTGCAATTCAAAAGGCATGAAGTCCAACACAGTTTCTGAATAAAGAGTCTTGAAAGCTCAATTAACTTTCATCTTTCTGGCTAAAATGATACGCCTCCCAGAGCGTCTAACTAAAAGTGATTTTTCGGATATTTCACGATATCAAAGAACTCATGAAATGCCATAAATAACGGTATCTTACTTATAAACGTCCACCTTTATTGGCTCCCTCTATTTGTAAAATGCACTAAAAGCAATAGAACATAAAATTTGATGATTTCAGGTGTGACATCGAGGAAGTGACTAATATGTATTTGAATAACACAAAGTCGCACTGTTTCAGAGAATAATGTGAATGAGCCATTTTCAATCCCTAACAATCCTCAACCTCTCTGTACCCTTTCCCTCACCCCAAACCACCGACATGTTTCAACAAATGCCTCTCTGTATACATAAAATGATCTGCCAGAAGATACCACATCAAGGTTAAATAGGTCACAGACAGTATTAAAGTGTAAAAAACTACAAAGTTATGTTATGGGAATGGCCAGAGAATGATTAGTTAAGAAAACTAGAAATAGTAGAATCACATGTAAGCATATACTATATGAAGGGCATTATAATTCCTAAGTATTGCCGATACTGAAATTGGCCCAATACTCTCTCAGTACAAGCAGCTTAAAAGCTGACGTTGCATTTAGCCAAAGTTTCTTTAGTTAAAAAAGTCTTAAAATAATTAACTGACATAGTAGAATTAATTTTGAGTGAATACTTTTCGAGGTCAATGAACTCGAATATAGGCTAAAGAATAAAGGATTTTTTAATCTCTCGTTCATTAATGCAAGAGGTTCTCGTTTCCTTTTAAAGATTATTTTAACTTCCTTCCAACCGCCCTCGGAATTTTTTTCCATCCCTCCTTCATTCGGTATTCTTGGTCAGCCACAGTCTTCCGTGCAAAGGGAAAGAACGGCTTTCGGGACGGAGATATAACTTCCCACTTGTGCAGCAATTGTAATTTGGTGAGATGGACTATCCCGTTTCTCAAACGAATCGTTTAGCCTCTAGGTTCCAAGCAATAGCTAAAAACCCGTCCTGACAGTTTTTTTCCTTCATATTCACTCCATGGCCGAGATACTTTTTAGCCTAACGCTTCCCCACTTTAAAAACGTACAAAGAACTGAAATTGTATCTTTTTTAGAACATCCCTAGAAAGATGATGAAGCTGATTGGATTTCCCTCGAATTTGATAAATTTCCTGAAATATAACTGAAATTGTATATTTTTTGAAAATTTTTAGGCAGATGAATAGGGTAAACGGATTTCTCTTGAATTCGATATATTTATAAATCATATGATCCAAAATCTAAAATTTTATTAATCTAAAAAATTTCGAAATATAAATTAAATGCTTTTCTTTTTAAATTTCAATTAAATATTAAACATTGGATAATTTAAAGGTATTTTTATGTATTTTAAAGTCAAAGTTTTCTTTTATTACCTACATCTCATTCTGTCCATGGCAGCAGTTTCTTTCAGCTTTAACCTAACAGTTCCTCGCAGCAACGAAGGTACTTTTGCTGTTAAAAATTTATATACATTGAATCTTTCGTGGAATATTTTAGGGAAAACTCTGGTCCAAGCAGGGCTCTTGATTTATCAAAATTTGTGAATGGATATGCTTTTGCTTGTTATTAAATTAAATGTTTACCTATTTTAATTATTTTACATTAGAGAATGAATTAATTTTAAACAATATTTAACTCTTATTTAAGCTACTGAATGCGTGTCTTTGTTCGTTTTCTACAGATTCTATCCGTGACCACATTTTCTATTTATTTTAGCCTAATGCTCATTCAAAATGAAAGCGTTGAAATAAAGCTGTACTTTTTAAAGGTAAATATCTGCCATAGAATATGGCTAGAAAAAATAAAGGGGCGATCAGCTTTCCCATTGCTTTCTACGAATCAAATTTTTGAAGTGCATTCGAATTTATTAAGAGCAGATCACTAAAATCAATCTCTATTTACCATATTTTGAATTCGAAACTTAAATTTTTAAATATATTTTTAATCGATTGAAACTGTATGTATATTTCTTATTCCATTCGTGAAGGCAATTACTTTTTATTGAGCTTCCCTTTTCAATCACGATTTGAAAATCCCTTTTTTATTATGACCCTAGCATTTCTAACCTTACCCGTCATAATTTTTCCAAAAACTCTTCTGCATTCCATATTTTGAATTTTAAGTGCATAACTTGAAATATTCTGTGTTCATTTAAAAATGAATAAATAAATGAAATTTAAGATAATCATGTAAGGTGGAATGAATAGGAAGAAATATAAAGGAAGACCAAGAATTGAATACCTTGGGAAAATTATAAAATACGCCATAGTGAGTAATTATTTAGGAATAAAGCAGCTGGTGGAGAGGAGACTGGGGTAGAAAGTTGTAGCAAATCTAAGTGATGACTGCTTATGATGAAAACATTATGATTTAAATTAGCGTATTATATCACTAAGTTCACATTTTAATTTTTAAGATGGGTTTAGAACTCTAAACTTTCATTTTAAGCAAATGAGGCTATTAAGAGCAGTTTAACCTTTGATTGTTACATGCCACAAGCTAACTCAAATATCCATCAGTTCTGTCAAAAGATACTAGAATAAGTTTTATAATTTTTAAAGATATCACGTTTCTATTATAAGTTCCGTTTTATGATATCTAGTCAAATATTTTCTTAGTGTGAAGGCTGATGGTAATATATTTTCCCATCAATAACGTTCAAGTCATCTAATGAGAATTCCTATTGAGTATACAAAACCCAAATCCTCAGGCATCATGAAATTAACGTACAGGCGGATAACGTAAACCAGACATTTTTAACCTTGCCAAAATGTTTAGAAAAATATATCCGCAACATAAACAAATTCTGCAATGTTTTAATGTATCAGTTGACATCTTTGATTCGTTTACGAAATAATCACCATTTGGACTTGGATTATAAAAATTCCAAATTTGATCGTAGCAATATTAATGAAGGTTTATGAGTATCAAAAATCTCCCAATGTAGTTAAAAATAGATTTTTAAAACTTCCGTTAATAGGAGGTGAAGGGGCAGTAATTTCCAATTATAATGGAGCACGTGGGTTTTGCAAGGTAAATATTTTTGTAAAGAAGGTAATTTTCAACATATCAGGGCGCTTGGTTCCAAGGAAATATATTTTGATTCACATGGTTTTTCTCTCCGCTACCAAAATTGAATACCTTCTTTCCATCATTACCACTATTATTTGGTTGAATTCATTCTTGTTAGCAAACCTTATTCCCTTCATGGAAAAATGTAAAGTACATAAAAAACGAAATATCATTTAATGAGATTATTAACCTCAGTACACAAAACACAAAGCTTAACGACAAGAAAAAATAAATACACCTCTTTAATAGATGGTTACTCTTAGGAGTAACTTTGAAGTGTAAAAAAGTTTTTTTCCCCGAATGAATTACCTACACACAGACAGACCTGTAAGTTCAAACTTGTTTTACGTGAAACACTAATGTTTTTCAATGAAATAAAGTTTATTATGATTCTATGGCGCGCAGCGTTGAAGAAACCCACAACATTTTTTCCCTCTACATTTAATTACAATTTTTGCAAAATGTTAAAAACCAAGGTTCGAATGTAAGAAGTTGACATTCACGCGATCATTCAAGCAATGCACTCTACCTATATCGACTGGCTAAGAGAGCAATTTTTGTAGTTTTGTAAACATACATTCCGTTAAAAGTTTATTTATAAAGCTAAAAACAGTTCAAGCATACTAGTGAGTTTAATATCTATATAAATTTTCTTTTCTAACTTTATAAAATTATAAAAATTAATACATTCATTTAATAGCAAATATATCTCGTTGTTCACGAAGTAATTAAGTTTTCCGAGAATAGTAAGTAAAAGAAAATTTGCTTCCTTAATAGCTATCCGATAGTATTAAAAATGAAAATAACATTTGAATATTGGGACATGGAAAATGTAAACTTTAAAGAGGAAAATTTGGGGTGAACTTTGCTATGCTTCTACTCTTTGCATTATAGTCTAAGGAAGTGTGAGTGTTTTGAGAAAAACTGGCAAAGGCAATGAAAGGCTGGCTATTTCTTGCCGTCTTTCAGTAGCAAAGTTCACTAAAGTTATGGATGGAGTAGATAGAGCTGACCAGAAGAGAAGTTATTACTCATTAGGTAGAAAAACAAAGAAATGGTGGAAATATTTGTTTGGATTTGTAATGAACACTACGATAGTGAATAGTTTTATTTTGTACGGTGAAACTAATCAACCTGAAAAATCCAAGCATGGGGAAAGTCAAAAAGAATTCCGGAAAGCTTTATATAGGCAGATGATAGGAAATTTCTCATCACGAAAGAGAGCAGGTCGCAAAAGAAGCGTAACACCAAATGTACTTTCATCTCAACATTCTCATAAATTAATTAAAATAGATGGTAGGAAAAAGGTGTACGTTCAGTGTAGTGAGAACAACAAACATACAGCATCCGGAAAAGCAATTCAAACTACATGGAAGTGTAAAAACTGCGATCTACCTCTGTGCAAAATGGGATGTTTCCTGGAGTTCCACCACAAAAAGGGAGTTGAGTTGGACAACTAAGATGATAAGGTAAGATGGAATTAAAAAATATATTATATACACGCAGTATCGTGTTTTTACAACATAAATCTCTTGGAATTCATTAGATAATATAACATTGGATTGGTAAAATGATTTACACATTGTGTGACGAAGCGTGAATGTAGGTCAAAAATTGGGTCCATGACGGGGATTTGGGGTATTTAAATCCGGTCCTCAAAGGGATAACTCAAGTCGGGCGGTTTCGGGCGCTTTGGTCGGGAAAGGGTTAAATGTAAAAATTGCTCATTGGCACACTTTTCGAATTGCTATGAAAAAAGAAGGCAACCATCAGTTATTAGACCTAATGATACGAATTACGCAACTTTGCGTCATACCAGAGTGTAAAATTTTTATGTTCATTCATTTAATAGTATACGCATCCCCGTAAGAATTGTGTGTACCATTGCCCACCTAGCTTGAACATATGTTTTCATGTTCATATTTAAAGTTGGAGAATCGTCGAATTTATTCAACAAAATGTAACATTTTGTCCAAAGAAGTGCAAATGTATGTGTTTGAATAAAATTGCTCAGATTATATCTGCAAAAATAAAATCAAATCAATCAGTCACACACCAATTCACTTTACACGTGTTACCTTCAAGTTAACTACGTTTTTATAAACAATATTTTTTTTAATGTGGAGGGAATGTGACAACTAATTGTGAGCAATACATTCATGTGAAAAAAATTAAAAATCAAATTCTGCAGTATTAATATGATCCATAACATTATTTAAATTACCTCAGGCTCACTCCCTTGATAAATTAAAATTCCGGAGAAGGACCAATTGAAATGCCGGTCGGGTATCAACTGACATTCCGTCTCCGTTAACAGCCCGATATATTTTTTATGCGCTAATTGAAAAAAAAATATCTAGCGTCACCCAGAAGTGGAAAATTCAATAGAGTTAAAGAAGTGTTAAATAGAGCTGAGTAATGAGCCAGGAAAATTACTTTTTCACATTGGCATAAGCAATATATAGATGAAAAAACAGTTTTTAAACACACATAATCTAAGCCATATCAGTTTCCCACTCTACTATGATGCATAACAACAATTAGTCGGCCTCGGTACGGCGGGGTAACGTCCTCGCCTGCTAACACAAAGGTCGCGGGTTCGAATCCCGCCTGGGGAGGATTTTTCACTTCCCAGGGCATGGTTGTTTGTGCTTGTCCGTTGTTGATTGTTAAAATACCCCAATGTAAAGGCCAATATGTGCTGTTTTCGGTGGTAATATAAAATAAAAAAAATAAATAAAAATAAAACCCAAAAGATACAGCAACACCACAATTAGGCGAAGTTAATATTGTTAGAATTTCAATGGTTTAAATCAATCATGTTTTCATATTCAAGGAAAGCAAGCAAATCCATTATTAATTTGTCGGTGTTGGATGTTTTTACTTATCTTACTCCAATATCCTTCACTTTTTATTTTCACAATTTCGTAATGAATAAAGAGAAATAATGAAGTACCGATAATGGATTTGCAAATCAGCCTCACAAAGGTAAAATATCCAAGGTAAAAGAAACCAAAAGAAAAGTTCTACCTTTTTGTTACATATTTCTGCTTTGCAATATTTTTATCTAAATTTAATCTCAGTTATCAAATAATTTGTAGCTGAGATCATATCATACGCCTGGTGGAGATACACATCCCGATAGACGTTCTTTTAATTTACAAAGCGTAATTATTTCCCCAAAAAAGCGGAAAATGAGAAAGGTCACTCTAGAGTAAAAAAAAAATCGTCGCTTATCGATACCACCGAATATACTCAAACTCAGTTACCATTAATGAATCACCAATGCATGTAACTTGCACTCGATGTAAATTGATGCACGTTTTTTTAATAAAACCATTAGTAACAACTACTACTCTCTCGTTTTTCATTCTCCGAAGAAGCGAATCCACGCAAATTGGTGAACTTAAAAAAAAAAGGAAATAGTACATCTGAATGAAACTTCCAGAGCTGCATTATTCACTGTGCATGAAATTTGATAGCCATTAAGTTATAACGGCATAAAAAGACAAACTAATAGTTAAGTCTTGATTGATAAACGTGGCACTTCCATTCCTGAGATGAAAGTTATATAAAAGCTTGAATAATTCCTTATCTTCGGGGAGACAACTACAGTGATGGGAAACAGGGATTGCAGAGTATGCATTAATCAAGTTTCGATTGGAAACGGAACGATTCGTTGATACCCGCACTCGGTAATCGATGGGCCAGCTTGATTAGTTCCCTTTCCTCTCCGTTATTCAGGGGATGCGATGATGGAGATTCTGGCTTTCGTTCTGAAACGAAATACGTAAAAATTTCTCTTTTTCCCATCTTCAATGCTTCATTTGCTTTGGGATTTACCACCTCGATAAGGATCTTGCCATTTGCAATATTTTTCGTGTTATCCTCTAACTCCAATCGAGTTTCGTGAGACAAAAGCGTCGTTTTACACTACCAAGGAATATGAAAGGAGAAAAGGTCAGATGAATCGATTGCTACCATCCCAAGAGATATTAGCCCAGGAATAAGGAATACATGGGCACCCAAAAATGGAGCTTTTGAGTTGTCACTCGCAATTAGTAAAAACCTCTCCCGCGTCGTGCAGTACTAAGATGCTTGACGATTAATTTATAAATTTACTTCGTAAAAATGATGATACATTTATTTCGGGTTCCGAGAATTTCGGAATTCCGATTTTATTTCGGGACATGGGCTACGGAACCTTAAAGAATGCTGCAAAATGGAGGAGAAAGGTTACTAAACAGTGAAGCGTAATTCATAAACCCTTACTTATTGCTGTCAACGCGAGCGCTTTGAGAAGTGGGAAGGCTCACCACTATCTGCCTTCCTATTTTGACTCGTATAACAATGAGACCTCACGATAGGGTTCCTGGTAATGTCATAGCGATGAGAGAGATGAATTTGTTACTTTGCGTATGTGTGCCTTTAGTCTTTTCGGCGAAGTTGGTTGGTTTCTCTTACCTCCCTCCCTTCGCCTCCGTCTTTTACATCCGCCCCCTCCTATTCTACCTCTCCATCTCTCCAAGCAAGTCTGCGCCAGAATTGGCTACTCGCGTAAATACAGCACTGTGATCTTTGTCGATCACTGAGAATGTCACATACCTTTCTCGTGAAACGAAAATTTAAGCTTTTTACTCCAAGCCGTGCGTCCTATACCGGTAAAGTCAATGGCAGCTTTTCATTCCGCCAAAAAGCATCAGACACCAGCCGATAGGTGTCCACGCACCTGCTCGCAATATTTCAGGACTCCATCGCACCCCTCTCCTCAAGCCAATCTCGCATTTATCTCTAGGCAACACTGACTGAATAGCCTGTAAGAATTTCAGAAAGTGAAATATTTACAAAAATGACGCATAAGAAAAAGTAGAACATGCGCCGTCAAGTCATCAAGATTAATCACGTATTTTTTCTTCCACCTTCTCCACCCGTTGACTTCATCACATATCAAGGGGAACGCTCCTATTGCCCTATCGCTCAATGCCTCCACGGAAAAATTGGCTTGTAATCTCGGCCATCAATTTTTAAAATACTTAAGCATCTGGAAGACACATATATAAGAAAATACGGCCGAGTCTTATGATGGAGGCCGAAATTCAGTGGCATGCTACGTTGTGCCAACTGCAGCTTGCACTGTTTCCGTAACTTTGCCAAGCAATATTGATGTGAAAATAAAAGTGTTTTATTGCTCTGCGACTCGAAATACGTAAGACCATATAAAGGAGATATCTCGTCTACGTGAAAAATACGTAACGGAGAAGTATTGAGGGCGATGTAATTCGATTCCACGGAAGTGAAATAGGTACTTATGATACCGATATCTTCTGGGCTACTGTAACGAGTTGGAGAACAGCACTACAACACAGAAAAAAATCGAACCGCGCGTTAATGCATTCGGCATAAACACAGTAGTCACGGTTACAGATATACAAATGGGTGCTCAAGTGTGTTAACCGCTACACTCACCAAAAAGAGCAGGATGGTTTTGCCCAAAAAAGACGGACGAAAAACATCCCCCATGAAAAATCTCCCCAATGAATCACACCAGGGAATAATTATGTCCGACGAATAAATTAATGACAAAGGAAATTAGAAGATCCAATTCATTGCCCACAGTCCCACATCCTCCGCGAAGCATTATAGGGATAGAATTTTTTATTTATGGATTTTTTTCCAGTTTTTTTTTTTTTTTGTCTTTCGGTGGGTGAAAGGATAAAAATCCGGGAGGCTGTTGGCAGGGAAAGCCTGCAAGAGATCGATGTCCGGGAGAGATTTATGAGATTGTGAATTTAGGACGAAGGGTTTTTTTTTGGAGACAGAGAATTTTCTTTTTTTTTAATGAAGGGCGCACATGCCCCTTTTTTAGGAAGGGGGGGAAAAGGAGTGGTATAAGGATGACTGAAAGAAGGGAAATTGGTAATGGGACAAGTCGTACCTACCTCTCACTTTTTGTTCTTCAATGTGGACAATGGACCAAGGAAGGAGTTCTAAAACAATAATCAGTGCTGGCGAATGATTAGGAAAGAGGAAATGTTAAAGAAAACGTGAGCCAATGGATAAATTTTGCAATGGAAAAGAAACTTCAGCTTTTTTTCCTCATCCAACATTTAATTTACTCAACCTAATGGAACGCAATGAACATCACCGAGGACAACACCATGTTGTTTCATGTTGTTGAACAGAAGTTGGTAATTTATGGCTTTCAATGTATATTTTGCATGCAAAATTGTGCACCTTAATTTGACCAAGTGACATCGGCTGTATAATTAGAGTTAGCTACTACAAGAGAAATATAGGTACGTTGTCAGAGAAAATGACAAGCAGGGTACGAGATCTTGGCCTCCGGCTGGCACTGTTTTCTCATACAGCAATATGCCGGATCTCCATTCCACATAAAACAAATAAATTAGAAGCGTATTTATTATAATGGCGTTTTGACAAAGTCTTGATACGCGTTATTTTCTAGGGTTTTTTAGCATCGCGATTACTGCCAGATCTCTTGAACCCCTACTCTGGTAAATTCTTAAACTCTAGCCTGATAATTTTTAAAATGACAATTATTCTCCTATAACAAAGCCATATAATTAAATGTATTCTGCAAGTGAAGGCAAGAAATAATTGAGCATCGTGCAATAATTGAGCAAACAGTGCAAGCTGCAGCAGGTATTTTCCTTACGTTCAAATCTGAGTTATCTTCAAGTCAATAGACTAGAAATCATTGAAGAGCTCAAATGTATACTGGACTTGGATTTATGTATAATTACTAAGGAGGGAATGATAAATACAAACTACCCATGGTACTGACCAACATGGTGTATCGTAAAATGGTACCACATGTAATTTAGCCTATTTAGGGAAAAATTCTCTTTCGCAGCACAGGGATCCCTCGAAGTTAGGGCCATGGTGTATTCTGCACGGAGAATGGAATTTAGATGTGTGAAAGCGAATAGAATAGGTAATTCAGCAATTAGTTTTAATTTAAAGGGAAATCTGGTATGTGTGAAATTTGATCTTGAAATATATACTTTTTACTAATTAAGACAGGATTCCTGAATTGCTTTTGACAGATTTTGTTACATCTTCGGCTCAAATTGAAAATGAGCCAGAAAAGCTGAAATAAAAACGTTGCAGATGAAATAGTTTCCACAAATTATCCTCTCCGTGGGATAATCGATAACCAAAGAAAAATATTGCGACACCATAATCCGCCAAATTCGTCACTAATTTGACATAAATGGCGAACAATGCAGCTACAGTAAAATTTTCCCTATTTTACCGAGTACACTAAATGCATCACACACCAACCACGCCGTTCTCATTTGAGGTAGCCACAGCCGTAAGAAGCTTAAAATTCTGGCTGACTCTGCATTAACAATTGGTTTCAATTTGGCTGTTTTACTTCATAGATACCCTCCTGTTTTCAAGGTTCGTAAAACTCCTCCTATTGAGGGTCACTTCCACCACAGTCACCGACGACTTTCTCGGTCTATCCCATCCTCTTACGCCATTCATACTTGTATCATAAACCTGCTTTCTTATTAGCCACTTATCCATTCTCTCGACATAGCCAAACCAGCGAGTCACACTCATTTCATATAGGTGTACTACTGAAGCATCGGTATTCTTGCATTGCCCTCTCATTCTTAATTACTCCCTACTACTTTTCTCGCTAAAACTTCTCAGAAACCCCGTTTCCACTACATTTACCCCACTCTTATGCTTATCAGGGCATACGCAGGTTTTGACTCCATTAAATAATATGGATAGGAGAACGCTATTTTACGTTGTGATTCTCGCTTCACTTGACTAATTCCCTGATATGTTTAACATACTACGTATAACCTTTCAGCATTCACATTCCATATGATCTCTTCATCTTTCTTTCCGTCTTTTGCTGTCAGTCAGCAAAGATACACAATATCTTCCACTTTTTCAATTATTTCATCATTGACCCTCAACGTGCAATCATTATTCCATTCTCTCTGTTTTAAACAAATACTTTGGTCTTCAACGCATTTTTACTTCAATCCACCTTCTCGTTTCCCGCACTAAAGTTATCCGGGATCCTCTGTAACTTTTTTGTGGGCTCTCTGAGAGCAACATAGAGTCATGTGCTTACAGTAGAATATGTACACAAGAATCAAAACACCAAGATTAACCTGAAATGCATCTTTAACACATTTATCCAAAAAAAAGAGCACCCACGGTGAAATTATGTATCCTTCCTTTGCACAATGTATTATTTCAAAACATTCACTCTAGACTCCGCCTACTCTCACCCCTCCCTTAGTAATATAATAAACCACCTATATCATTTTCTGCGCATGCTACAAAGACTGCTAACCTAGCCTACTCTATTTAAAAGTCAATAAGTGTGTTGAATGACTATATTCTTCTAAAAAATAAAGGTGATGTTAGATGCTGCAATGTGTTAATGTGGCTGAAAACACTGAGGCGTGAAACTCACCATAGCTTGACATTGGAAAGATACAAGAATTATATATTGCATTTTAGTCTTAGTTAAAGCTAGTTATGACTTCAGCTTTTGATAGTTTTCAGTATGAAATTCGAAATTTAGAATACTTAATTATAAATACCAACATATTTTTGACTCAAAGCAAACCCTTGACATTTTTAAACAATGGTTATAAAAAATATAATGAATTATTTAGCATTTAAAATGAAATATAATTTCGCATTTGGAATATAAGTAAAAACATTAATAGGTCCAACTATATGCCATGCAACATAACATTACGTGTTATAATTCTAATAAAATATCTTTGCTAAAATGCAATTTTTTCACTATTATATCTAGATATCATTAAACGTACAGGTATACGAAATTTAACGAATAACTCAACATAGATAAAATTTGCTTCATCCACATAACTAATATCGTTCATAAGGAGAGCATATGGCTTTGAATCTCATTTTTTGCTTATGCCTCAACTTGTTCCTCCTTGAAGGCACTCCTTGTGCATCCACCCTGGAAGGATGTGCAGAAGACAAGGGGGAGTCGCGACGTGATTCTCGGAACTTCAGATCCCCGGAGGAGAAAAGAGAAAAGGATTTTGCAAGAAGGGGAGGGCGGCAAGGGGGGTGTGCGTGACACGTTTTAAGGGACGGCAAGAAGGGGATATACACGCTGTGAGGCAATCGAGCGGGAGGGATGAGTGTAAAAAAGAAGAAATGGGCGCTGATCCTTTAAGCGGATTGAGAGGTTAGGTGGGGGAAAAGGCGTAAAGGGATGACGGGATGAGAAGGAGTGTCGAGAAATAGCAATAGGGAACTGTTGAGGTGGGCACTGATTTTATTTTCAACAACGTAGTCGAAGTTTTCAGCGTTGTTGGCGTTTTCGTCGTAGTCAGCGCAGTCTGCGTTTTCGGCGTAATAGGAGCTGTCGGTGCAATCGAAACAGTATCGCAATGTCCAACAATCAATAGATTACTTGCATTTGTTCACGACTTAAATACTGGAATAAAACTCATGGTACCCAAGCCCTATGAACTTAGGAATAGGGGTTAAATCACTGATTCTACTTTTGAGTTGTCATTAACCAAAACGCTAATTCCTCTATAGGGGTAATTCACTCACACTGCCAAGTACCCACTCCAACAATTAATACTAGTGGTATAAAGAACCTGACAAAAGTTGAAAAATTACTTTCACGTTTTCGCTCTCAAGAGTGCCGTTGAAAAATAACAATAACCAAAGTGTACACGTTACTGATAGCAATAGCCACGCCGTAGTTGCGGTACGTATATGACATTTCGCGACGATATCCCTAATTTCAATGGCAACAGGGGACGTATTTCTACGGTCTAATTACAAATCACGAGCTCAAACTCGGTGAACTAGGAGGGAAAAAAACTACACCACGAACCACATGTGGTCCCTCAGGCCCCTATGGAAAACTTTCATTAAAATTGGCTATTCTCTGTTTGCCAACTTTTTCTTTCCCTATGATGTAGTTAACAAGTAGCTAAGAAAATAAAATATTTATGAATTAAAAAAATAAAATTTCATTTTTTAGAAACAAGAAAACAAAATTATATCCTTATAGTAAATATAATCTTCTCAGTAACGTTTAAGAATTTATAGTATTATTAAGCAAATTATAAAAACAAGAAATGAAAATATGCTTAAAATAATATCTCCTTGAAGTAATTTTTGGCTACTCACAGAATGTTTTAGAAGGCATATGTTCATGTTTTGTGAACACTGCAACCTCATATAGTTCACAACAATATTTTTTCTTTCTATCTGCCTAGGTGTTACATTTACTATATCAAATGTAAATCTCTGGTGTTTTGGCTGGTGGTTCCTTTTGAGTTTTGCCAAAGAAATACAATACCCTGACGTTAACTTTTAGGCAATCGGATTGTATCTCCTGCTTTTCTTTTGCTCTTCAACCAAAGGCATTCCCAGTTTACGGAGAATTTCTTTTTTTATTATTTTTTTCACTCTCCGCCCCGTTATTCAGCGTATAAAACATGGTATTGATGCCTGTATTATTTATAATTGAAAAATATATGGTCAGGGGCCAGCGCTTTAGTGTACGGGAGACTTCATATTTCCTAGAAAGTTTGTGGACGATATAGACTCCAATTTTGTTTGATTGTCAAAAGTAGTTATTGATGGCTTCCTTCGATCTACCGTTTCAATCTACATTTCTTTATCATGATGTTGAAAAGATCTTTTGAGGACTATTTTGCGTGGCTTTAGCTCATAGGAAACCAAAGTGCAATGCTTTAGGACTATGAAGAGTGACAGTTTTATCATCCCGCACAGCCTTTAATTATGGTGGGATGTATTTTTTTGCTCGCAAAGTCTCCAGTACGGCATGTTTATAGTTTGAAGTGAATTTTCTCTTATTCCGTAGCTTTTAAAAAAGTTGCCCATCTTCACATTCCTATAAGAACCAAAAATACAGTTCTCCAAGCGAATGGCTACGTCATAAGATTTGTTGCTGACTGTGAAAGAACTATTATTTGTTTGATTACTGAAGTACATTTCCATGTTCAATGTATAAAATGTTTTGCATTGCACAAATGCATACATTTCTTAGTTCCAAGTCAGATGAGTCAACTGTAGAACTATTCTCTTTACCTCTATCGTCAGTTGAATGGTCGGATTTGATGCTCAAATGATCAATCGCTTATTCACAACCGGCCGGGGATATCATCTGTCTCATCATCATTCTCTTGAATAAGGGCTGCAACTGTTTAATTATGTCGCATTTGAGACTACATTTTAAGTCTTAATCTCAAAATAAAATATATTATTGCCAAAATCCTTTCAAATGGTTGATATGTTACCCAAAATATAGAGACGTGTATCTCAGATTTATTACTACGTCTCGAAGCATGTGGGTCTTAGGGATAATACCTTTTACGCACGTGTATTTGATACGATGACGCTCACAGGACTGATCCACCGTCACTCCACGATATGGTGAATCTAGCTACACCCTAGTGAAAAAGTAGGCGTGATAATACTTAAAAGCTATCAACATGTTTTCCCGAATGTGGGATCCGTTAGACCCCACCTGGTTCACGGGGGGCTAAGAAAACAAGGAGTGGGGAAAGATAGGAATATATTCACGGGATATAGCCACTAATTCAACACTATGAGTGTATTAAAAAGGAATTAAGTATGTTAGGCTGAGGAATTATGGAGGAACTCATAAAAAGAGAAGCCAGTTTCCTACGCCAAACAAGAATAACTAAATCCTTTATAAGAATATAACTATGTCCTAATCCTATAATATATCCTAAAATTAAAATTAACAGAGGTAGTAGTGTCCACTTTATTTTACAATTAAAACTTGTGTTTCGCCCTGACGCATCGCCATCATCAAGTACAATATCCATCGCATTCCTAACTACTTCAATCTACAGTATTTTTCTTATGCTCATAGTGTGCCTAATGATGGCTATGTAATACGCCTAAATATATGTTGTAATTGTGAAATAAATGGGACTTACGAAATCTCTAAACTTGAATCATCAAAAATGCTATTTTAACAAATATCTCCGGATACGGCTAGCTTATGATCTTTGACATTGCTCGTTGCAAAAGAAAACAGCGCAGATATGTGTGTATGCATGTAATAAGTACCTTAGCATGACAATTCCGTGGCTAATTTTGATGTTTATGGAATTGAAACTGAAAAAACTGACCCATTCATACTGGTTGATAGCGCGTTTTAATAGCGTCTCTGTGCTATATTATGTATATAATATTAGTGGCGCAAAAACATTGTTGTATATGACACTACATTTCGCATTAGTTAAATATTTACACCTATATAAGTTTCTTACGTGACTCTTTTTTCACGCCGTACAGTGAAAACGACACGACATCGGGGTTTTTTGCAATTCTGTAATAATAACTGCGGTGAGTAACGGATTTATATTTAACGACAAAAATGATAAAACATATCAACTACACACTGTTCAAGTCTTGACTCATATACTTTCATTCATTTGTAAACAACGTCTCTCAGAAGTGCATTGCATACCATTTCTAATGGTTCACGGGTTATATTTTTTGACAAATATCTCGAAAAGTATCATAATAAATTGATAATATTTTGGTACATTTGGGTAAATGGTATATTTGACTTCAAAATTCGTTGAATTGTACGTAAAATTATGCCCCGATCAACTTCCGTAATGCCTCCTAGTTTGCATTTTGAGATAATCTTGGTTATATTTTCCATTATTATGATTTTCATTACATATTATTCGCCCCTAAAAAAGGGGGAGGGAATTGGGACGCTGGCAGTAACGGAACACCTTTGCCATCACTCCAACGTCTCCGTGCCACATTTGGTGCGTTCCAATTCTCACCCTTTTCCTGGCTAACATTTGATTAGATGGATTAGGCAGGGACCAACCTTACTAGTGCGAGGGTTTTACAATTGTTTACCACTCTTTATTTAAACTTTTATACATACAATAACCATGGCATTTAGGTTATACATTGTTTTAGCTGTAATTTTGTTTTGTGTGGTACGCTTTCACGCCCGTTGAGATATCTTGATTTATAAGGGCAAAGAATGACTCGCGAATGGGAGAGAGTGAATGACGGGTGGCTGGTAAGAAAAAAAACAACTAACGGATATTTTGAGCGTGAACATGGTGGGGCGTGAGGGGTCAGGAGATTGTAAGAGGGGGAGGAGGAGGATTAAGCATATAGAAAGAGAAAGAGGGATGAAAAAGGTTTGAGGGATTTAGCGACGTTATTGCCCCGAATAGCACGAGAAACAGGGAAGGGAGAAGGCGAGAGGGTGGGAATAATACGCCCAAAGACGTCTCACCACAAAAAAGATATCCTCCAAGCATACGCAGAGTAGCCAATCTAGACGCATTGAGGCTATATCTGGCAATTTAAGTAAGTCATTGACGGCATAATATAAATTTTAGCGACTAATGACGAATCTAATTGCTTTTTAGAGAAAATATTTACCTACTTGACAACAAATAAAGACCTGATTGAACAACAATACAGTTACTTTGAACAGAATACTATTTATTGCTCGTCTGTAGAGCTCTTACTACTATGACACAACGAAGGGTTATCCCATTTCAGTCTATGCATGTGACAACGAAAGAAATTAGGAGTGGGAATCCCCTCTTTCAAAACTTATTTAGCCAATGCTAAGAGCACTAATTAGAACTTTACCAGAATCCTGTAAAAGTCTGTAAAAGTGTCTTATTACATATTTTTGATTAATGAAACAAAGTTATCATAAATCAATGAAATGCTTATATCAATGGTATTCATTTCAAATATTGCTGAGAAACCTATAGCATACTCGCTTTTATAAGGGTTGCTGATGGTAATTTAAAGATAAAATCCATAATTTATGAAAAAATGTAAATATAACAGTGTATTAGTGCATTTCCATCAAGCAAAAAAAAACTAGTGACTTCATTTATTTATAATCTAGCAACGAACTAGTGATTTTTAACTTGAAGTTTTCGATTGAATCCGATTATGAATTGAAAACACTGAGTATATTCAAAGATATTTCTCCTCTTTTTGCCCACCTCCCGCGATACAAATAAAATGTACGAGTGGGGAACAATATTAATCACATTTTCCTGTTTCGTGCTTCCTTTTTTCTCCTATGCCCTGACGCACATTTCACACATCCATGTCTCCAAAGTCGGAGCACGTTCTCATTCCATAACAAACCCTAAATGAAAAGGAGCTCATTGAATTCGCTTCCGAAAAGGGCAATTTCTTAGGCTATTGCGTAAGTGAAAAAAATTCATTATCTATTTATCCGAGAACAGGATACACATTATTTTGAAGAAAGAGGAAGGTAGGTACCCCAGTCTCTTAGCCTGTGTTTTTGGAGAAGAAATAATGTGAGCATTACCTTAGGATGCAATAAGTTCCTTTACTCCTAAATACAATTATTAACGTCTTATTACCAATAATTTAAGAGAATGTAATGAAGAAATCCATATTAGTTTCATCGTTGTCAAACGGGAAAGTATATATTCATATCTATAAGTATAATGGAAGCCAAAATCTATTTTTCCATATAGAAATGGAAGATGTGTAGACGTTCAAATCCAGTAGATGAAACAATGAAGTAGAAAGGACGGAGATGGACGACTAAGGGCATAAAACCATTGAGACAAGGGTATGAACAAGGAGGCCTAGAGTGACTAAAGGCTGTCTTATTGGGATAACATGGACAAATTCGGAAATAAACCAGTTAATTTGCAATAAAGACCGTTATCATTTTTAAATAAATTACTTTCTGCACTAATATTTTTGTGAATAAAGGACTTTTTACTCCTTACTGTTAAATTATGGAGGACAGAAAATATATATATAAATTGTAAAGTTATTTTTCTTAAATTTGTTGGTATATTTTATTACACCAAAGACAGAACATTGGGTTTTGATAATAAGGTAAGATTACTCCAGAGAATTTGCTAAATTGGGTACACATGACATTAAAATTGAAATTGTAGGAAGAAATAAGGGAATTAGGAAGAAATAAGGACAGCATGTGTACCTCTGTTAAATGAGTATAACTGAGCGAAAAGAGAGACAGAAGGATAGGGCGATATGAGAAAAATTATCAAAAAGTTTTAAAGGCGTAATGCCGATATTTCTTGTTCTTTTTGACTCTGCTAATATGTTTTTGAAGAAATCATTCCATGGATTGAGGTTTTCACGAAAATAAACTATACATAAAATGTAGCAGGGAGGCTACAGATTAAGGTGAATCTTATCTCATCCTTACTGAGATGAAGACTCACTAATTCCATACAAAAATTTCAACGCTTCAGGACACAATACTTTTTACATGGGTATATCCTCAACTGAGAAACATGCGCACTTCAACTGACAAATACTAAATAAAATAATATGCAGGAGGTATTCACAGCGTGGCGGGAATTCACTCTTTTATTACTATTCAGGAAAAGAACGACTGAGTTACCGCTTGAGTTGACTGTCCTCAATGTAATTATTAATGTAATCTTCCAAACATCAAGGTTTTCCCGTATGAACCAAACTATTCGTCATAGCATTAGCACACTCCTTTTCATATTTACCACGCAAGAACCTATAGTTGCATTTAGGGATTTTCTAAACACATTTCCAGAAAATTACCTAGTGAGAAATGATTTGAACTTTATTTCAACATGCAGTGTATTACGGTCAAGTTACAAGTGATCATTAAAAAATGTTTAAAAAGGTCAATACACAAGCGTTTATGTTTACCTACTAATTGTGTTGAAACATTCAGCAGTTTTACCAAAAACTATGTTAACTCCTCAGTATTTGTGGGAAAAATGTAACAGCGCTATGATGAAGCAGAAACATCTAAGGTAACCAAGTGGTCTAATTGAAGGCTGGTTAAAAGCTTCCTTCTTATATTGCTCCAGAAATGGGTGTTTGTTTGGATTTGAAGAGCTCAAGAAGAAGCGGTATACAAAGTGTAGTTCTAA
This sequence comes from Pyrrhosoma nymphula, assembly GCA_963573305.1. Taxonomy (NCBI): domain Eukaryota; kingdom Metazoa; phylum Arthropoda; class Insecta; order Odonata; family Coenagrionidae; genus Pyrrhosoma; species Pyrrhosoma nymphula. The sequence goes on along the minus strand of OY754337.1, from coordinate 41,742,468 downwards.
TAACTTATGCGTTAACGAACATTGCTTACCTGATTAGCAAATGGTACCTAAAGGACACAAATATCCGTGATATTATGCCTCCGTAAGTGAGTGAGTATTATGCCTCAAAACTAAATGATGACGATAATTTTCCCTGGCTAAACAGCATATAGTCCCTTCATAATTCTTTTGAACATTTTAAGTTGAAAAGAACATATTTGTATGCCTATATGATTATGTTTTCTCATCGTTAGTCACCCCACGTTTTTTAAGACATTTCACGTAAAAACCCGTTTCGCTCAATGTCTTGTGGATGTAGAGAATTTCCAGCGTATAAGTGAATATTTTTTGCCAATAAAGAAGTATATGAGAACCTATACCCTACTTAATTTGAGCAAGGTATAGTATAGATAATTTTCGTATCACCTGCCGAAGCTCAATGAAAATTCGAAGACTGAAAGGAAATATAATGCAAGACAGAGAAACAGTCGTCACTATATTCATGCTTTGTGGCTGGCTGTTCTCACAGCATCAATTTCTTATTTATTCAAAGGGATAATTGATGTTGACATAACAGTTATCACGGCGTTCACCATGGGAATGACGCATTCAATAGGGAAGTTTACATGCTTGGATTGTTTGCTTACGCCAAAGGGATAACCTGCTTACCAACAGAGATTATTTACAAAGGGAACTAAACAGTTATTTTGACGTACCGAGGATATTAAGAGTATTACAACTTGAGTTTGGTGAAATTATCTTTTTATTATTAGGGGAATATACAGATTAACGTAGAATAAAATAGAAGAGAGTAAGAATTGAATAGATTTTTATAGGCGCAGGCCCCTTTCTCCTTACGTAATGTACTTCCTTACCACAGCATAAGTCCTCCCTCTCTCTCATTTATTCATGAAGCCTAGTCTCTTCCATCACCTTCTCCACTTACCCAACATCCTCCATATAGGTATCACGGGATTCATAACACTTTTCCCATCAATAACTCCTCCAATCACCTACTCTGCCTTCTCTTAACCTCCTCCAGAAGTTTCCTCTCCTCACTCAACATGCTATGCACCCTCTTGTTTCCTATCCATCTACATCACCTCTGTAGTCTATTGTTGCTCTCTTTTTTCCGAGTCCATGTTTCTGTTCCATGCAACGCTACACGCCCTATCAAACTTTTCGCCAAACCTTTCTTTACATCCTTAACGAAGGTCACCATTCTTAGCTCCCTACTATTGCTGAACGATTTTTTTACTCGTGTTACGTTACCTTTTCGTGTCCTAGCTAATATGCCAATTGTCCATGCCACTCTACAACGTGCTGGCTAATTAATTAAATTGCTCTACATAGCTTAAATCATGGAAGACATCAACTGCTTCAAGTATGTGGAAATGAAAAGAATAGCCCAAAATAGATGAGGGTGGATGCTTGCTATAAACTAAACAGCAGGTTGATAACAATTGAGAGAGAACTTAAATAATTACCACATAAAATTATCTTATTTAATCGCTAAGCTGTGATTCCGGTCTCACAGACCACTTTACAATGTGTGGAGAAGCCATTCCGCAATATTATGAGTCCCTAGTATACTGTGATTGTCGTATAATATCTGAGATGGGACGGATATTCTAACGATGAGGTCTTATGCTTCCTGATTTAAAGTAAAATATCTGAGGTCCGAAAAACTTTTGTTTCCTTTTGAATGGATCTTACAATTCATTACTAACCTGTGTGCCTGAAATAATAAATAATTGCTTTTTTCATCGATGTTCACCTTCGCTGTTTATAAGTAATACTGTAATGATATAGATAGTTAATAGTATTTCCTGATCGCTTTTAGGCATTTAATTTTTTTATGCTTGGAAAACGCTACATACAGCACTGCCTTTGCTCCAGAGAAGACGATATGCTTTTCATCGCCCATATATGACTGTTTCTCCTTAATTCAAAATTTTATCTTCAGCAAATGTGTGAATAAATATATTCAGGTCTATTACACTAATAGGAAATCCTGGTCATTCAGTATGGTGGCTTTCCTTCACTTACGGCCAAGTTTACGCAGCGCCACCTCTGGTAAAGCTCTAGCGAAAGTTCCTGGTGCAACGCATTGGACGATTTTGGGGCATGGGACACGGAACTTTTAAAATCCTATGGAAGGGGGGAAGAAGGTTTTTTAATGTGGAGGGTCAGTCAGAAAACCTCTCTAAATGCTGTGAACTCAAGTGCTTTGAGAAGTTGGTGACTCACCAATACCTGCCGTCCCGTTTCGACTTTATCACAATGAGATCTCAAGATAGGGAAGATCCATAACGCAGTTATTATTACTAACGCTTGTGGGGATTATTATTAACCGCTTGCCTTGCGTTTGTGTGCTTCGTGCCTTTTCTCGTCAAGTAGTTTGGTACCCATACCTTACTGTCTCTCGTTGACTCCATCTCTTCCCCTCCGTCCTTTCCCTTCTACCCTCCACATCTACGTCACCTCTCTGTCTGGCAGGTTTGCACTAGGCACTTTTGTAAGAGGTATACTTATAACTCTTTAATAGCTATCAATTACCTCACAAGTTGCCAGTATGGTAAATGACTAGAGTGAAAGGAAAATGATGCCCACGCAAATGCGCGAGATAGTTGAGGTGTCTCAGGCAACTGTGCGGTTAAGCGGGGAAATGTATCCATTTCTGGCTGTCAATCTTACCCTTTCCAAATAACAAGAGGTACGCGTTATCATCCGTCAAAATGTATCCGTCCTGATTGAAAACCATAATTCCGCGGATAAATCCATACAAAACACCCATTATTGACAGATTTAATTGCACGAGTTGGTGAAAATGTGTTTCCCTAATTGGATATACATACAGAAAATGAGCCTTTGTCATCGAAACGAGATACTAGTTTTACCTCTAATCTTATTGAGAATCAAAGTTCTCGGCTCCAGTGCGAACCTGTCAACGTGGTTGGATTGATTGTGCTCATTAACTGAAAACAGACTGTTTGAATAAGAAGCCTTACTGGATCTAATGAAGAAAAAGATAGGAAATAGTACTTGGATTGCGGAACTGAGTGATGAATGTGATGAGGGAATAGGCTTAATGAGAAACTGAATTAATCACATTTTTCCTCGGGAGAAAAGTAAAAAGAGAGGACGCTTTGTGTTTGTAGTATGGAAGAATTTTAAACTCAGGTGTAACACGGAACAGAATAAATAAAACGTTCTGAACTGTATACAATAGAGAAAAAGTGCGCTATCCTCGCTATTTATTGTTATTGGGGCCAGAACAAGGTGGTGCATGTGACGTAAAACATAGTAACCCATTAAGGTGTTCAAATTCCGGAGCCCTAAGACAGTGTTTTTTTAGGTGGTTATATCTGAACCTTAGTTCATATACCTATGGGATAAATGAGAGTGAATTCATTAGACATTGATTTTTGGGCAGAATGTTTTGTCTTGAAGGTATAATTAATTTTTTACCGTTAAGTTACTTTCATTTGTATTCCCTTTAAAAATAAAATAGTTCGTTTCAAATGATGTTTTCTCTATTATTAATCGTTTGGCGTAAACTACCGCATTTTTTTAATTTTTTAGACCACAGTAATATGGAAGTATATTAAATTATCCTACTATGTACCTACATAACGACATTGTATCTATCTCGCATGACCAACTACCCGATGGCTCTACGTGCATATTTTCGCACCCCACATTGATATATGGATGAAAAATGAAATTTTGTCTGATAAAAGTGATGCTTCTTTAGAACTGGTGGTTGTTTGACAGGTATGAGTACTTGAGTGGGTATCATGACCGGGATATAGAGGGGATGAACGTGGTGCTTACGTATGATTACATTGGTGTACAAACCGTGGTGTGATTACATCTTAACAATAGGTCATCACTAAGCACACAGTTAAGGGACAATATTTCTTGAGTAAGAAGAAGTCTATTAACATTAGCATAAAATTTACGAATTAACGAATTCATCAGTCATTCAGGGGAAAATTAACAAATACCCAACAAATTCATGAAAAATTTTGGCGGCGTAAGATCTGAAACAATGAGGTATTTCATATTTATGTCACATTGCTCCTCAAAACAAATTGTCTTCATGTTGACGTGCAATAGCAGTTAAAAGAGTAATCTGTTAAGAGTTGAAGGATGAAAGCTGATAGTTTTCATTCTCGCAGTGATCATTACACTTTATAATGTTTCGAGCAATTTTGCATGTTTAACGAATAACTAGCTGAGATGGATTTGTATTCCGCTGATGAGTGATGTATGAGTGGACGGATTTTTGCACTCTGAAAGACAATGTTTCCAAAACTGTAGACAATTTTTTTAACATAGTACTCGCGTTGGCGTAATGTGTTCAAAGATGTGTGCTTCAGAACGTAAGTTCAATTTAATGAGATATTATTTATTTCCTTTATTATTGCATTATTTATTCCGAGGTAGGCTTGTAAGATTAGGATGTGAGTTACTTATGGATAATACTACTAACATTAAAAATGTGAAAGTTTTTGTTTGTATGTTTGCATGCTTGTATATTAGCATATTTTAATGTTTGAATGTTTGTTAAATATTATCATGCAAAAACTACTGGACCGACAGAGCTGAAATTTGGCATGTAGATTGAAAATATATCTTTGGGTAATATAGGCTATATTAAAAAGCTCTTAGGGTCCCCTAAGGTCTGGTGGTCCATGCTAAAAATAGGGTTCGGTGCAGTGGGTTTGTTTTGCTTTTTAAAAGTACTTTCATTGAAGATAGAGGGCTGGAATTTTTTTGGCTGAATAAATGAAAATTCCAATTCTATCAATCGATTTTAGTATTCGTGTGAAGTCATGTTTTTAGCTGAAAAATCTCTCATTTTCTCTGAAATCAACAATATCATATTTCCTTAGCAACCAAATATTTGATCTTCAAAAGATATTTACGCCACTAGCATGTAAATAACATGTTTCCCTGCAGGCCTATCTATCACGTTGAAAGTATATCTGTGTCAGAAGGGCCCAGAGTCCCAAGGGCCCCATGAGCTTAGGTGGACAATCGATAAATCCAATGCATATTTACATGCTTTTCTCATCCATGCTTACAATGTTGCATCGGTGAATTCAGTTTCTAAAACTCTACGTTAAGACTTTTTTAAATTAACATAAGATATAGATTTGATTACGCCGATCAAATACCTAGGTACTACAAGAAATATTATTCACGATCTCTTTCTATCGCTATTTTTTTTCTTTGCTTTGTTAATCGTATGTTGATGTTTGCTTAGCGATTTGTAATTGCTGTTAGATTTGTTTTTTCTATTTACCAAAATTCGAAATTCGGACTTTGTTGTATGTTTTGTCATTTCTTTGTGCACGATAACAAAATTATTACTTGCTTTTCTTTTGTTGGTTTACTTTAATCCAAACTTTGAAATTCGGATTTAGATATTTCTTTTTAGATTTCCTTGTATTCGTTAGCAACTTTTTATTTACTATTTTATTGCTGTTTTCCTATTAGCCATCACGCAAAAACGACTGGACCGATTGAGCTGAAATTTGGCAGGCACTTTATTAAAAATCCCTCAGAGCCCCCGAAGCCCCCCCCCCCATAGGCCCCCCTGTTGGTCCATGCCAATCATTGGGTTCGGTGAAGTGGTTTCATTTGTTGCTAGCATACTGAAATAAGTCATTTAATGCAAATATATGTATGTACACAAGGGAAGCGTTTAAGTTCATTCGCTCAGAAGACGACTCAAAGAAGACCGCTCAGTATTCTTCAGGTTTAGTGGATTTTGTATTAAATAAATTCAGAGTTTTTCACACCCATTGAGTTTCAACGGGTACCTTTAGCTAGTATCATTGTATTATTGCATATTTGACTTAATAAATAACTTCCAACCTAAATATCTATTTTACAAAGGACGTGTTTATTTCCTGCCTTCCGTGTTTAATGTTTTATTTTTCCCCAAAATTCCATGGAAATTGTGTACAGGAGAATGAGTCACTTTATTGATTGCCGTTTCAAAGTATTGATTCTTGAATGAGGGGGATAGGTATGTAAACCAACAGAAATTTACGTTAGGGATTCTAATGATACTAGTTTACCATTTCACCGCTTAATTTATTTGTGTTTATGTAGGCAAAGTCAATCGAAGTGAGTTTTTGGAAAACTCGATTATAAATAAAACTCTCTCTTTAGTTTAATTGGTGGCACTTTACATTTTCACAACTTTTAATGAAAATAAGTTTTACAAAGGCCACTTCACAACACATCTAACACGACCCGGGTTTCAACGAATAATCGTACTGATGATGACGATTAATCGTAAATACCCGGGTCGTGTTGGATGTGTTGTTAAGTGGTCTTTGTAAAAGTTATTTCGGTTTTCCGTCCACAAACCATCTGTACTCACTACTCTCAAGGACTCCTGCCATTAAGAAAAGTATAGTCAAACAATGGACTTAGTTCTTCTGTGTACTAAACATTTACCCCTCAAAAAAGACATCTCCAAGAAATTTTAGTTGAAAATGATGTAGACCCACTTTTTCAGACCTAGTTGATGAAATAGCGGGAGGTTGGATAACTACGATGACGGCTCAATTCAAACTCGAACAGAATAATTAATATTTTTGTTCCCACAGTTGACGCTGGTCACATTTACTGTGGAACTCAATCGCGATAGGTGTCCATCTTGACAAGGAAGCAACTCTCGTCTCATATTTACTAATTTTCTGATAAATATTTAAGATACCAGATACCTTTCCGGTTATGAATAATGCGTAATGTTACTACAGGTTACTCATTAAAATACAGTCAAATATCCACCCTCCTGAACATTCACTGAGATGATAAAGAGGTTTATAACAACATGTAAAAACGTTTCATGATGATAATTCACCTCCAAAACACTTCTAAATGAAAGAGCATTTATGAAAATCAGATTATTTTGCAGATTAATTTAAAATCACTCGGTTATTAGCAAAGAAAGTCAAGCCAGGTTGATTCTTATTAATACCATACATTTCCCTCACAAGTAGAACGAGCACTAATATTACTAACAAATACTCACCGTTGCAATATTACTGAAAAATAGTCAGTAACTACATCGAACTAAGGCTATTAAGTAACCTCGGACGTACTTCTAATAATGTAATGGATTCTTTAATTTTAGAGCAGAGAAATATCATTTACTGGCAATGAGTCAAAAAGTAACAGCATTTGTACAGTACTCTAAGCGACTATAAAATAATAATTTTTGCTCTCTCAGACGAACATTCTCTCTGACTCGATAATTCTTCCAGTAGACAATTCACGACTACTTAACACTAGAATGACCGAGGACGGTCAATTGACCGTTCGCGTTTTTCTTTTGCGAACCACTTCGTTATCTTTCAATTTATGGAGCTGAGTTTTTTTTACTTTTAATAATTTGGAACAAATAATGCGAAAATGAAGTTTTTTTGGGGGGGATGCTTCAGGTCAAGAATAATTCCAGCTTTTACCTGCAATGACCGCGAGCGGTCAATTGACTGTTCTTGCATTTTATACCGTTATTTAGATCTCTTTGTTGATTCTTGGTGTCATTTTAGTCAAATATCATAGCGTGGACCTTATCACAAACGCACATCACTCAAGTTAGACTCTCATGTCTTCAAAACAGTTTTTACATATGATTTTACCGTTTATGTGAAGGAGAGACATATTAGCAAAACCAAAGTGTGTTGCGTCGTAGAGAGTCGCTACTAAAAATTTTATGGGCAGTGGTGATCACTTCCTTAGCTGAAATGCGCTGTTACGTTTGTGCGTAGCTGTTGGAAGCCAAGCCTGGCGCCACCGCACCCCGCTGCCCCTGTCCGCCGTGTAGCCTGCAGGGCTGACCGTGAGAGCTCGGGGAATACCTTTCCGCGGCATGTTACAATACGCGACGATATGCGCAACGCTCCATGGAGAACGGCTCCCCCCTTTCTAGCTTGCAGTTGTTTGTTTGTGTATACTTAGGCTCATAAAAATGAACCTAAAATGAGGCGCGTCGCGTAAAAGGCGATGACAACAGGTCTATATCTTTGGAGGAACTTGACGCTTTTATTGCCATACTGTACGCGCGCGGGGCGTGTGGCCCACGGGGATTACATATCCATACGTTGTGGGACAAAAACTGGGTGCCCGCTTCCTTCTACAAAACGATGGGAAGAAACAGGTTCAAGGAAATCATAAAATTTCTAAGGTTCAATGAAAAGGCAACCAGGCCTCAACGGAAGAGAACTGACAAATTTTGCCTCGCATCTAAGATGTGGGTCAAGTTCATAGAGAACTGTATCGCCTGATATAAGCCTACTGAGAACATTACCATAGACGAACAATTTTTCCCATTCAAGTGTAGATATCCCTTTACCCAATTCATGGGTAACAAGCCAGACAAGTATGGAGTAAAGTACTGGATAGCAACAGATGCAAAGGAACGTTACGTGCTGAATGCTTTCCCATACTTGGGAAAGGACGAGTTGAGATCAACAGAGCAGAGAGTTCCGGAAAATGTTACCCTGCGCCTGCTCGAACTGTTCTTGGATAAGGGTAGAAATGTCACAACGGATAAGGTTTTTACATCTTTGTCCCTAGCTAAAGAGCTTGCAAAACGTAAGAAAAGTATTTTTGGTACTCTCAACAATATTCGAATGGAATTTCCTTCCTCTTTGAGAAAGCTAAAGATCCTTTACTTACTACAGTTATTTACGAAAATGACAGCGTTATCTTGACTTCTTACCAAGGTAAATCTTCCAAGAATGTGATGATCCTTTGCAGCATGCACTCAGGGATAACCATCAATGAGGCTTCTGAATAGAAAAAACCAGAGACAGTTGAATTCTACAACGCAACCGAGTGTAGAGTTGACACTGTTGATTGAATGTGTCGCAAATACAGTGTCCGGGCCGGGGCACGCCGATTGCCTGTCCACGTGTTTTACAATATACTTGACTTAGCAATTGTAAATGCAAATACTTTGTACAGGCTTGTATATGGCTCCAAGATGTCTCGTAAAACTTTCATTATGAAAGTAGTTGAGGAGCTATCCGCACTTTATATTGAGAAAAGAACTGCCGTTCAACCTTTGGGATCTCTTCCTCCATTAGGCAAGGTTCGCAAGCAATGTCAGATTGGTCTCTGTAATCAGGACAATACAAAGTATATTTTCTCAAGATGCTACAAATACATGTGTGGACACTGTGAAAGTAATCAGAAAATTAGCAAAAAGTGCTCATAAGAGTAAAGAAATACCTTGAGATCGCATTTGTAGCGCTTCACTGTAACGCTGTCTTTTCTAATTCGTTTTTCTCCGATATCATGTTTCTATCTAATAAAACTACGATAAATAACGTGTTTTGAAATGTTACTTGTGTTTTAAAACACATGAAATTATTTTTACCGATACAAATGAGACATTTTTATTTTACAATAAAACATTTTATCAGTGTAATTAACATTGTTTGCAGCGTACAATTTTTGGTATAACACTACGCCTAACCGTAACACATTATCAGAACTCTTCTACACTTGATAGAAAAAAATTACGAAGGGAAAACGTACGACAGAGCGCAAGAAAAGGGGGAACGGTCAATTGACCGCTGGCGGTCATATTAGGTATGCGGCTTACTCCGGTCATTCTAGTGTTAATGCATTTGTAATATTAAAACCCGATCCACCGTAAATTATTCAGCAAACGTCAGAAAAAGTTATCCCAGTGACGAATGTGATCTATAATGCACAACAGCAGCGAGTAGCACAGAATATGAGACAATAACCAAAATATGCATGCTACAACACTGGGATAGAGAAATTAGGAGTAAATAGTCTCATCGGAGAGGACAATCCCTGAATATATCTTTATATCTTTATAAAAAAGTGACCCAATGTCTGCGGTCATTACAAAAAAAATAGGATATCAGGGAAGAATTCACATATAAATTTTGTGTCGGAGCTGAAGCTGTTTTCTAGATTCTGGATCTCAATTATTGTTTTAATACTCACATTACGATTTAATCTGACTCAGTGATGATAATGGCACATCGAAACCGGGGTCGTAAGTTTTGTAATTACGTTAGTACTTGTACAAATATTTAGGGGAATAAATACCGTTGATGATTGAGTACCACCAAGTGACTGAGGTCACAGTCTTATTTATATTTCTCTCAGCCTGAAAGTGATTCTAACGTAACATGAGGAGTCTTACATGTTTCAAAGTACTAATTATACTTATTGTTTTTTTCATTTCAGGTAAGTGTAATCCATGCTGTGGCCATAATCCCTAAGAAAAGTGAGTTCATATGGGTGAGTTATAAGTACATGTCTACTAATTTCCTGGTACGTATTGGTGCCACACCTATATAATCGTCGGCTCTAAGGTTAATTTAGGAATGCTAGAGTAAAGCTTGCCATGTCAACGGCCATATGTGCTTTCTGAAAATGCAAATGGAACTTCACCGAAATCCAAAAGGGTCTCTAATGATAGGATTACCAAACGCCCCGGTTTGAAGGGTCTTTCCAGGTGTTTCGCTCGGTTGGAAAATTCGTCTCACCAAGGGAGTGCCGAATCAACGCTGTTTATATTTCACAGTACAGTACCTAGGTAGTATTGTCCACCTCACAGGTGCTGACATCACACATATGGTCAGTGCTTCGTCCAGTAGATGACACCGAAAAAAACATGACAAACTTTCCTTAATTTTTTTATCGGTTTCCATTACGCGTGCCGTACATAATCGGAAAGATACTATCATGTAAACGTGGTAGAAAGTTGGCATCACGAAACGGCCAATCAGGGCACTCGTATTAAAAATCTAACTACAACAGCCAATCGAAATGTTCCAAAGCAACCTTCTACCTTGTACCTAGAGCTGCCAAAAATTCAACAAGAATACTTCGATCTCCTCGCCTCATGGAAGAGAGTTTAAACGTTATATGCTGGCAGCCAAGCGTAATGGATTGCAGGATCTACAGGCTCTAATGTCTAAGCACGATTAAAGACCACAATAGAATTGATCAAAGCTTTGAGGTAAGGATTTGTTTTTAATTATTGTTAGATTATATTTTGTATCTGTGTTTAATAACTGACCTCTATAATTTTCTCCTCATCTTCCTTTAAATTTCGTGCATAACTTTATTGACTGCATGAACTAGTATCTTGTAGTATCGATGAACTAAAAGTTATATTTATCACAAGTAGTATGTAAACACGCGTACTTCATGTTAGTATGTTTGCCAACGGAGCACTTCTTTTATTGCTGGGTTGGCCTAGCATTGTTACCCTGACTGCTTTCTAGTCCTCGTCTATCGGCCGGGGGAGCGTAAGAAGATCTGATTAGAACTGGGACGAGCACTGATTATTGCCATGCCTGAAGTAAAATCACTCCACAACCTGGAGGTAGCTTGCACGGGATTTTGTAGATGTAGATAAAACTTTTTTTTAACATTTGTTTTTTAGGATATCTGTCCGTCCGTGATACCAATATTCCGGTTTTAAGCTTGAGATATCATTAATGTCTCCGCTGTCAAGCAAATGAGTGCCGATATTTCTCTCATTATCCTTGGAAAGGATGATTTTTCATCCGAAATGTTCCTACCCCAATTACCACCCGGCCTGACCCCACCTCTCTTTTTTGGACTGGCTGGCCAGCTAATTAGAATGCATATTAGGTCGAGAACACTCAGTTTTGGAACACCGCCTGCATCAAAGAGATATCGACCGATCGTTAAATGGATGACTACCGTTAAACTCGTTGTGTTGCGTTATCTGGACAACTGGCATTTTCTGCACAGCGTACATAACTCTGCTATGCCGTCCTACAACCGTTAACAACGTCTGTTTTGGGAGGTATATCGCGATGGAAACCGTAAATGGTAGCAATATTCCCAGATAGACGCACAGGCTCATAAGTAGTTTAGGAGCTTCAAAAGATTAGGAATACAGATTCATCAAAATTCATGGTGATAAATTAGGCCACAAAAAGGGCAAGTATAAAGGTTTCACCGTAGACTAGAGTAACTAGATAAACTCATAACAAAAATGGCGAGTTTCAGGTCAACACAGGGGATATTACCTCCCCCCTCTTCTTACTGCATGATAGGTAAAACGGACAAAATAATAGACATATAGAGTCAAACTGGCGGTTTTTAGTATTCATTCTTCACTATCAATATTCGGTACGTGACCCGTATGAATTGGAGACACAGATACTATCAAAGTACATCATAATCTCCAATGACCTACCTTAATCTCTATTAACGGTAACCTTGTATTTAATGTTGATATCCTTGCTCTTTTAAGTTGATAAATGTTTCAACATCAAGGAAGTAATCAACGTAAAGAAAACAAAATCCAAGACAGTTTCACGACAGCTAGACATACAAATAATCTCCTAATTGTTACACTACCTTTAGAGTGACAATGAAAGTTTCAATACCTTGGGAGCTTGGTTTTGTGCATCGATACAAAATGTCGAAATGAGACCCTTGCTGATGGTTATATTCGGTCAAATTCTGCGTATAGTACAGAATGGTACCCAATAAAAAGGCAAGGGAGAACAAGATTGTAGCTGTCAAAGTGAAAATTTACCGGTACATATTAAAACCAATAGGAACCGCAAGTAAATCTACCAATGAAGCAATGAGAAGAGTAGATTACAAACTATAACTAATCTGCTATGAAAAAGAAAATAACTGTTTATAGTTTAATTTTTTACTTTATAATTTAAGTTTTAATGATAAAAGAACAGGTTATTAAAGACGAAAAGATTGACTGAAAAAGTCAAAGATGGAGCATAAGGATATGAATACTACCAATAAAGTAATGGACGAGGTTACAGAAGGCAGAAAACCTATTACACTTAATTGGTTCCACCGTAAAATGAGAGAAACGCTATGTATTTCATATTTTGGCTACCGAAGAAAAGTTTCCTTTGATAAGACAAGCCAAATTCAGTCTTTTCGTATGTTTTCAAATGTATTTTCGCAAACTGGACATTAAATTACGCGATGCAAACACGGGTCAAGCATGCGGGAAAATAGTGTGATTCTTCCTATTATGTTCACCAGATTCGCTGAAAACTGTTTATTGAAGCGAATTCTCTCACACTTAGGTAAAGATAAGCCACCGATCTATGTTAGCCTATGAGTCATTATAAATAATTATATGCACTAAAGTCAAAATTCATTAATTAAATTAAAATGGCACTGCAGTAGGCTAATACGGGTAGAAGAAGCGAGTTCATTAAAAATATAATCATTCGAATAATCTGTATATTTTTATGTTCATCATATTTAATAATAGGTAAGACTTGTTGCCAGAGAATGCAATATTTTTCAAACAGCACAAAATTATTTGGCTCGCACAATCGTTGAGGAACATTCATCAACAAATAGTCATGAACAATTTCACTAACATCCATTAGTGGATAACTATCAGAAGAAATTTTAACCTGCCACCTGTCATACATCCTAGTGGTTACTCACGGGGCAGTAAGTAGATCAAGACCTTAAGTACTAACAAGGCATTACTACTAACCCGCAAATACAGTTCACACATGCATCGTAAGAAGAATTGGAGATGGCAGTTTGAGATATGGAAAAGGGCACGGCCAGGGAGAGATGTGCTGGAATGTAGGGCTCCCTCTCTCTCCGGTCCATATCGACCGCACCCACTCTTCACCTCCGATAGGTGGAGCTGAAGAGCAAGAGGGAAGCTTTGCAACGGAGTGGGAAGCATGTTAGAGAGCAGGGAAGAAAAATAATATAATAAACGTGCTTCTGTTTCGCCCTTTCTCACTGTTTATTTTTTTCTTTCTTTGGAGTTGGAAAAATGGTTTCCGGCTGGAACTGAGAGCTACCGAAATGTATCAAATATTTCCATCCGAGCTGTCAGGAGCAGGATTATACTAATCCCCTTTTCAGACGAATTGAGAGAGTCTTGAAATAGAGGTGATTACTCGTAAGTGCTTAGCGGGAAAACAGGAAAGCACGTGGGTGCATGCAGGTAGATATATATGTACCACGATTTTGGTTGCTTTCAGTAGTCGCTTCGAAAACTAACTCAACTGTCCTCGTTTGGTGTCGAAGATGTAACTTACGCATTACTTCTTCACTCTTTATGAATGTTATTAGTATTTTTGTACTTCAGTAGTATTACGTTGTATCTGTCAACCTAAAACCTATGGGACGAAATTCGGTTTCCCGGAGAGCTCATTTCTAATATATCAGGCTCATAGTTGTATAGTCACAACATCACAATTATAAAATTTAAAAAATGCTTAATTACCTCTGAGAACTCAGGGTTAAATCCGATATCCCTGCTTTATTTATTACATCAATCAGGAACCACTAACAATGGAGGAGCCCTATGAAAAAGAATTAATTTTCATCCAACGACATAACTCATAGCTACACTCTTAAGTAAGCATGTGGAATAAGGAAAATTAAATTACTAACTCCTCAAAAATCAAAACTCGATGATAAATGGTAAATATTTTTATTATTATCACCGCTTATTTAACCGCTAGAATTATTCTTACTTAACTTAAAACAATATAATGGCAACTTCAGCGGCACATAGTGATGGCCTTAAAATAATAGGAGCAGATCGTCAGCATATATGTAATCTCTTCGAAGCGAAAAGGCAAAAAAAATATATTTAAATGCTTCAAACCTGTTACAGAAAAAGAATATACATGTAAATGAAGTTCTGGTAGCAAAGCAAATCGTATCTATATATTTTACCAAAAAAGTCTATGATTCAAGTTGGGGTGAGGAAAAAAAAGGTTTCACCAAGAAAGGGACCACAGATGGAGAATTTTGTGGATTACTGAGTAGTAAAAGAGGAACAAGTGGGCCATCAATAGGTTAGCGTGTGCCCCTTTAATCAGAATCCATGCAGCGGGACAAACTGAAACCTTTACGTTATTTCCACCTGTTCATTTCATGGCTTCCAGAAGTGAACACGGCAAAAAATCATTGCCTTTGAGAAAGCGTTAATATCTCACTGTATATTTTAAGTCGGGCACAGTTCTAGGAGTACCTTCAGTATATTTTAGAACACATCACCAATACAAAGATAAGCGATTTGTGAAGCTGTATTATATCCAGCCTTCACATAGTTCAAAATATCTGAAACGTGAAATCCATATATTAGCGGAAGAATTGTTTAAGATTTTAAGTTGTTAGGGATTTTTCGGAAAGATCTGCAGAGAACTGCAATAAAATAAATTATTATTTAATATCCAATTTAATTGAAATAAACTAATTAAGTGGTTCCAATAACTTCTAATATTGAAGTACAAATTACGTTGATTTCATGTGCGTTTCGCATGCAGAGTTAACAACTGCTTGCTATCCTTTCAGCTGAAGTTAACTTTTAAGTTATTTATATGGTGAAGACCTATTTGTCAATAGCTGTGTCATGCTTCAACTCTCAGTCCTTTTAGTGATAATACAAAAAATGAACTTACTACCAGTAGTGCTCTCTGAAGTAATTCCATAATTTCTAAATGACACAATCCACGAAAATTTTGGCCTGTAATACAGGTAAACAGGAATATTTATAATATAATACCGCAATTATTCAGTCCAGCAGACTCTAAAACTCTTGTCAGCCAGCTGACTTTAAAACACCGCACAGAATAAGTAGTGACAGCAAACTGATATTCAATGTAAGTGTTCCTTGTTGCTGGAAAAATCGGAAGGGATACCTTCATGTGTGAGAGAGACTCTCGCTCTCTGAATTCAGTCGAAAACAGTCGATTTCTAATCAAAACTTCAAATGCCTTCATCTTGATTGCAATGTCGTTACACTCCCTTTCACTCGCTTGCAGGAAAATCACGAGGAAACGCCCGAAGATAAAACCATGGATTTTCTGCCGTATCTCCACTGAGTCGGGAAAATTTTAGTCACACATTTATGGGGAAAGAAATAATTTCATGAGTACATCAATTTGAAATCTTCAATATTTATGGAGTTGTTTTTCATGTCCATTGGTACGTTGCAAATAGTCCACGTGAAGTATCACATATCAAGTTTTAATTGTTTACCTACCTTATCCCATTGGTATAAGATGAGCAAAGAAGCGAATTAAAAACTATTTTTTTAAACTAAATTTACTTTGCTGAGAGCCATTAGTCTAACTAATATGATAAATAAATCAACGTAATGTAGCATCATGTACACAGACGGGTGACATAAAACCATATAACTGCCATTATTTAGTTAGTACTAAAGTTAAGTACTGCCATTACCTAAAGTAAATAAAATTACGGATTGTAACGGAAGTTGTTGTGACAAAATTTTAGACATTAATGTTAGCAATAGTTTAACTTTAGAGCATAAAAAATCAGAAGTTAATTTAGATCTAAATAAATTAAGCTTCATTTTTTATTTAATCCATACCAAGTTCCATGCAAGGGAAATTATGTTTGGTGATTTTGGTACCAAACCGAGCAAATATAATGAATATGTCTAAATTCTGTTTGATATTACTAAATCACTGCGGACTTTTATTTCGAACCACCACTAAGAAGAACACGCGTACGTTTTCATCACTTAAGATCACCAAAGTATGAGTGACCTGTTTAAATATTATACTGCTAGAATAATCATGAAAAATCGAAGGGCTTTCTGATAATGCTCATCATAAATCTACTATAATATAAAATAATAATTCCAGCTTTCTTCGAATAAGAAATAAATATTGAAAATATAATGAATGATAACTTTTGAAAATATTCTTTTCATGAATGAAATGGACTACGTAGTGAAAATCAAAAGTTTTGTTGCAAAGTAAAATTAAATGAAGGGTTTAGTACGGGACTAAGAATTGTTTGTCATTTTCCGGAGAAACACTAATGACTTTAAAATAAAATCAAAATTAATTATTAAGGATTTTCAACTCAAATGAAAAGGGGGATGACACTTTGTAGAAATTGTCTTACAATTAGAATTTTTTTTCAAGCATTTTTTACAAATTTGATTATGATTTTAAAGTTTTAAGAGTTAAATTATTTGTCAGTTTTGGGAATGTCCTCTCAAATAACGAGAATGAATGAGAAATGAAAATCAAAGTATATCACTCTAAAGTAAAAAGCAAATATAGCTTGTAGTTAGCAAAGTCGATTCTCAGTTCCGCGTGAGCGGAGATACTGAAGTCTTATACGCTGCAATCAACATTATTCACCTTCTAGCTTGACGCAGTACATATATAAGGGGAACGGGAAAAACTATTTTCGAGGCACGGTGAACTTTGATGGAATGTTTCTCCGTGATAAAGTGGAGCCTTAGGAAAAAATGTAGCGCCGTCATTGCGGATATTAAGCCACATGGCAACAATGTAAATAAACAAAGTAATAAATCACATTGATTTGACAAGCATTTGTCGTACGTTTGATAGATTGGGAGTCTTCTCATCAAATCTGCAAAGTATATAAGAGATTCCTGGAAATCATAAAGAAATTGCCATTCACCTTCAAAACCCTTCCATCCAGTTTTAATAGAATGGGGGAGAATTAAATACTTTTACCAAAAAATGTTTAACTTAATGGCACTCGAAACAATTATGTAGTAATTTAAATTCTAATGTAGGAAACTAACTAACTATTTTGAAAGATAATATATATTCTCTGACGATACATGAGGGGGGCATATGGGTCGAATAATTCACTGCATATTATAATGACTATTTCAATAAAGCTTTAAAGATTTGGCAATCATTTATTCTAATTCGACCGGTGCGTGAAATAATAGTTGTCACTTAAAATGTGACTATCCCGTGCTAATTATATTTTAATTTTGGCCGAGCATCGCGATAGTAATGAAAATTTCTAATGAGCATATCAACATCATACGTCGTCACGTAGGGTAATTCTTTCATTAGCAAATTGAACGCAATCATTTACGAGAGACCATTTACACACACAACATCGACCGCTCGGGAAGGTAATCAAATCGCTAGCCTGGTAATATGAGGTCGTTTTCTTGACTCATTGCCCAGGCATGAAAGCTAACTTTTTCTCCAAAGTCATGAACATGAACATCTAACTTAGCAGTTGGATTGCCTTAAGCCAAACATTATTACTCGAATGGAGCAAAATATAATTACAAGAAAGGATCGAAATAAACGACCCGAATATCAGGTGTCTTAAATTCTCACTGATAAAAAATATTTTTTTTATCAGTGGCCAAAAGTGCAGCTAGAGAATACAAAGGGAAATTTCAGGCTGGAGATAAGATAGCAAGGATGAAATGAGTCCCCGTTCACTCAGTGACAGCTTTCAGGAAATTGTTTCCTATTTCACTGGAACCGTTGATGCAAAATATAAAATATTTGGCAAAGAAGTGGAGGAAAAATAAAAAAAAAACGAAAAAGAAATGAAAAAGAGAGATAAATGTTATATTGTATTGAATCAAGTGGAAGGTTATGAATTAAGAAACGAGAAGTTGCATTTCTGATTATTTTAATCTACTTAATTTTGGGAGATGGTAGTTGCAAAGGATATAATAGTGCGCAAGTTTCTTTCGTTAGCACCAATATTACTTGCAAATACTATTTCAAATTCATGAGTTTAGTTAAATTTTTAAACGCAATAATCCTTGAGTTTTATTTGTCTTTTCCGTC
Source organism: Pyrrhosoma nymphula (assembly GCA_963573305.1). Taxonomy (NCBI): domain Eukaryota; kingdom Metazoa; phylum Arthropoda; class Insecta; order Odonata; family Coenagrionidae; genus Pyrrhosoma; species Pyrrhosoma nymphula. Next base: position 41,723,851 of record OY754337.1, on the reverse strand, counting down.
AAACATTATGTATATTTGTTTAAGATACCTATGTTTATCATATGAGACGCAAAAATAGTAGAAATTATTAATACAGATTTTATTTTTCCATTTTGAATTTACTCACCAGACAGCGCCAGACAAACGAAATAGAAGGCTAATTTATTGTTGACGTTTCTCAGGGAAAGTATAGTATGTGTATAGTGGTAGTATAAATGGAAAAAAAGAGGTATGTGGAAAGTTTATGTACTACAATATTTACCAAAACACATGATAAATTTGCAGCACTGCTGACTTAATTACGAAATACTAGCAGACCTGCTGCCTGCTTTGCAGGCATTCTTGTCTGGTGTACTCTTGAGGTTAACTTGGTGTTTTTTTGCACTACTCAATTGGAAGCAGTGGGAAAAGTGGCTAAATGAGTTTATATGTTTCCCAAAAATGAACGAACATTGAGAATATTTTTTGAAACATAAGTAAACAATTTGGACTAAAAAAAGTCATAAAATTCATTTTTTCTGTGCAATGCTCACAGTAGTTGACTGAGGAGAGTACCATTTTTGAGTAACTCCGACGATTCGTTAGTCATAGCTAAAAGGATGAGGGCAAATATTCCGCCTTGTATCACACAGAGAGCCAAGGCATTTTTTGCACATTGCATTATTTTTGGTGCCCCACTGGCAATTTTACTTTCCCAAATCAGAAAGCACGGGAGCAATATTTGACATACATTAACAAATACTGGTAATGAACTATCTCCGAGGTCAGTTTCTCACACATTCATATAGCATTTGTAATGGTATATGTAATACTTCTAAACTTTCGATGTGAAGTTTGTACCAATATTGAGACAGAGGCATACGCAATTGTATTGAAACGTTTATGACATAGGTATTCATCCAAACATAGGTACCCACTTTAATGCATGGCAAACTCTTGAGGTTCATTTCACTTACGCTAGCTAATCGTATATCTTATGCAATAAAACTAAATCAAGGGAAGGGTAATATCAAAACACTTAATTGATTATATTAACGTTGTGTTTATAGAAATTTGACATGAACCTTTTAGTTTTGGAGTGGCACACATTTAAACATTCACCCGGATAATTTCTAAATATCCTCACTAAATAACTTCGATTGGCACATTTAACTGTACCTTTCATTTTCAACTCGACTAATTGCCAAATTTTGCCTTCATTCACGTAAAAGTAGCTATACATCAAGGGAAATAAAAGAAATGAAAATAAAGTAATACAGATATCGTAGTGCAATCACCATTTACCCGAAAAAGATAAATTAGCAACGTTTATATGCCCATACAGTGATAAAAATATATGTACCTGATGATGATGCAGTGAATTGAAACCCGGGTCGATTAAAACTTTATCTGAGGAAAATTGTAATATCTTAGTTCTTATTACCCATACGGTTTGTAACTGATTGTAATTTAATTAGTACTGTTTGTTTACTTCTCCGTTGCTAGTCTAATAAATTCATCGTTGTTTAGCAGTTTTACCACGGTTTTTTTTTATTTTTCTTTGTACACCAACTACTAAAAATCCGAAACTACTACCAAATCATACAGACAGAGAATCCACATTTAATGCACCAAACCTCATTTCTCTAGCTCTTAACTTGAGAGAGATATAAACAAAATGGATACAGAATGACTGACTGACTGAAATGCTACAAAATTAATAAATATAGATTAGTATTTGCGCCATATAATAAAGTATAAAAAGACAGAGATTCCACATTTAATTCACCAAACCTCATTTCAGAATGATTGATGGACTGACTGACACGCTACAAAATTAATATATATAGATAGATGCTCATTGCTAACACACTTAACCTAGGGTAGCATAAAACATGAAAATAAAAAAGGGCAGCTGGAATAAATATTTGTGTGTTCACCATCGTCATCAACACGTTAAAAAAGTTAATGGGTATGCGTATTCGTGTGCAAACGTGTAAAATGAAAACCTGAAACCAAACCACTTCAAGGCAAAATCACCCACCTTTCAGAACGATCCACCAAATATTCTTTCCCTTAATTGTAAATCTTGCATTGATAATAATTGTTGGATTAAGTACCTGGGCGTGAATATACGTCACCACGATACTCACTACGGATTTTCACCGTACATTGAAATGTGGTTCGCGTTGCGTGACAAAATATTCAATCCCGATTTGATATAATAGAAGCATTCGCATCATCGTCCTATTGATATATGAGGCGAAATACTTCACCGATTTACTACCTAAACTACCAGAAGTATTATATTAAGTGCTAAACAAAAAACACATCATACGTGGAAAAAGATCATATCAAAATCATATGGAGTTTCACGAAGCCTCTTGGCATTCCTCTTTTAAAAGAAGAGCAATTAACCCAGATCTTAGATAATCACAGATCATGACTGTAGTGTTTCTGGCCTAGTTTAAACCCTCTCTTATCCTCTCGCGGTTGAGGATAGGAAGGCAAGTAAAACAATTGACTCTGCATACCGAGAGTTCCATCATTGAAAAAAATAAACTCTCTTGGAACTTCCGGTGAAAAGTTTACTGACACCCATACTATGCGCATCAGCTTTCCACGTGTCTTCGTTGTCTAATACTTATAGGGTGACTCCTCAGTCTAATGCCTCTACTTGGACCTTGCCCGTGCAGTTCTAGCGTCACATGAAGGATATCAGCTCCATAGTTCTCGTTCCCGTAATTACCAAGCAACTTCCTCCAACTACAACCGGCAACCAACTTCCTGCAACTAACCCGCTCTTGCAGTCGCTTAGAAACCGTCCAACAATGATTGAACTCTCCCAAGCACGCAGCCCGGACCGTGGAGAGGAAAAAGGAAAACAGACTCTCTTAGGAAGTCGCTGGATAGTCATTAGTGAAAGACGTTTTTGTTTTCCTATGAAGGAGTTGCAGTCAGTTGTAGGAACTTTCAGTCATGATGAGAGAGTAATAGAGAATTTTGAAGTACTGAGGCTCTCAAAGTGGATTTTTTCATGAGAAGTCGATCAAGGAACATACAGTGGATCAAAACAAAACGACCGCATTTCCAAGATGCAAATTAACGGAAGTCAAATTACGGAAAGCACGAAAACGTTTGCTCCTGAAAAATAGTTTCAACTATTCGGCTATGTAAAATGCTTTCGCGGAGGTCTGTGCATTCACTACACTGACGCGTAGTTATTTACTATTTCATAAGATATGCAACTAGAAAATATAATTACCATCTCTCAGAATAAGGTCGATTTTTAATTTCCCAGTATCCGATTCAAGCGGATCCTTCCATTGTTCGTATAAAAAATCCTCTAGACGTCTCTTCTAAATCTAACAGAACGAGTAGAACAGGATAAAAAATAACTATAAAGGATATCATCACCGAAAAAGTTATTCACCTGATCATTCCAATCCCGATCACCTTAAATCATATTGCCATAGTTTTTTCATGTCACTACATAATTCTCTGGCTATACTCTTTCTTTTTTCCTATGTAAAAAGTTTTGTCGATGTAGATAAAGACGCCAACCTATTCCGCGCTTCCCAAAGGGTACATAAAATCTGAAATGCTTTACGAAGCGTACCCCTGGTGAATTAAGTATAGTAAAAGTAAATCTTGCACCATTGTACGTAGCTTATTCTTATCTGAAGTGAATTAAGACTAAATAAAGCTATGAAGTATCTTAGGAGAGTACAAAAAGAAAACTATGTTACTCTACTAACGTAGCCCTGAGCCCAGTGTAGCTTTTGTGATCTCATTATAAAAGGTTACTATTAAATTAAATGAGAGCTCTGGCGAGAGAGGTTGGAAACCTTCACTGTTTTTAGTGGCAAGTAGGTAGAGGTGAAATTTCGTGCAGCGTTCATCTTTATATTATTTCAATTCCTAAAAAATAACATTGAGATGAAACCATGAAACTATACGCATAGGAAAGATAACACTCAACTCTCCGAATTAAACACATAAATCTCAACTCTCCGAATTTTATCTATTTACATGCTTCAGTTCATTGAGGGTAGAAGACACTGTCGCAGATACACTGGTTCATAGCTAAGTGGAAATACATTAAAGTGACCCAAGCTGCGATCAAATTAATATTGTATAACCGTGGGAAGTGATGTAATGGTAAATCGTATGGATCCGACATGTGAAATTTAACATTTTGCGGAACTCAAGATATTTATCTGAAATAAATTTTTGCAGTAATTTTTAAAATTAAAAATAACTAGGCTCACTACTAATTGATTATCATGTTGCCTATAGAAAACAACCGCATAACATTTTCACAATTATACAAAATATGACTAGAAATTTCTTCTTACTTCTTCAACTTTAAATTTTCAGATATAATAAATTAGGAAGAGTTACTTATCAATTGATACTTTTTTAAGAGAAGGTTAAGAGGAACGATAATTTTTAATGGGTAATTACGTCCGTCCCTTTTAATATTATGAAAGAACTACACATGAATTTATATTTTTATAACATTTGATGCTGAAAGATGTTTCTGCATTTTATCGTATCGCAGGGAAGCATTCATAATATTACTCAAGGGATATAATTTCTAAAATTTGAATAATTTGATGAGCCATAGGTACAAGATACGGTAAATGGCTGGAACGAGGATAAGCTAAATTCCTCTCTTTGGTGAAACCATCAGCTCAAATGAAACGGGGATACGAATAACCTTTTCACCGCTGATTCCTTTTCAAACTTTTTTTAGTATATAATAATTTTCATTTTGATAATGTATTTTAACATCCTAAATATGCATAAAGTGAGTTCGTGCTTTAAATGTTTGCTAAATTTAAAAGAAAGGCTTAAATGTAATTGTGCACGTCAAATATGCAATGTTTATACACGCCAAACGCTATAAATTGAATGCTCATGTTAAGAAACATGCTTTGTATGCTCTCAAAAATTGCACTCAATCCGTGGCACCGCGTGGGCTAGATGATTCATTTAATTGTCATAAATATATCTAACTGTTATATTACCGAAATGGTATAATAATTTTTTAGAACATATTCTCTTTTATTGATATGAAAAATTAATAAACGCTAAAATTACGATCTGAAGCTATTTCTCCGGCAGGATCATCCACTTGAATCTCATTTCAGGAGCGAAATATGTTGGCATATGCACATAATAGTAACCTAAAAAAAGGCCGTGTTTATCTCAAAACATTCTGAGATAATTAATGTGCCACGCAGAGTCAAAATTAATCACATTAATGGTGCAAACGTCTTGGTGCGCTACTCTCATCAGGTACCTCGGTTTCTGAAAATCATTTCACGATATTTTTTTCAAATCATTAGTATAAAGAAGGCGTTTCCTTGTCTCTATTTAAGATAACTAGTGACACGCAAAGAGCGAGAGACTCCCAAAACTTCGACGTACACGGTTAAAGTATAGCTCTACCACTAAAGAAGCACGTAAGAAGGGAAAAACTCGTCGAATGGACGTTCACACACTATATAAAGCCTCCGCTTTATTTCCACAGAATGAATATTTACGACCTCACGCCAAGTATTTATAGAGGGAACCTAATAAAAAGTGCTTTCCATTTACTTCTTCGGAAGATGTGGAGAGAGAGAGAAGGAACCCTCATTCAACAAGCCTCGAACAAGTGAGCCTCGTAAATAATTCCGACTTTCGATCGCCTCCGTAGGTTGGTAGGGCACCACTGACTCCATCTCCCCCACCCCGTGTTGCTTGCCAACGGGTTGCGTGAGGCAAGCGAAAACCTCATGGGGTATCCAAGGCGCTAAAGTTTTGAAAGAAGGCGAACGGTGAATGTGGAAAGACGGGAGAGGTCTTGGGGTGTGGTGGTAATGAGAAAAAAGAAAACGAAAGACGTGAATGAAAGAGAGTTTAGGATAAAAGTAGATGAATGTTCTAAAGGAAAGGTTTCCTCACTCAAACCGCAAACCTTGGGTGGCCACCAGTGTGAGGTGGCTTCACCGAAGAAAATTACTTGAATTTTATTCTATTCATAGTTTTATCGTAAATACTTTGCCTACCCATAGAGATACGTGCTTTCTCATTGATATCCTTCTTCTACCTTTCTATTTTTACAAGCATGCTTGTGTGGGTTTTTCAGGAGTTAAGCTTATCCTTTCAATTTCGTTTTGGTCTACAGGATCCTCACTTGCAGTCTTTCGTCTCTTGCTATTCTAACGTATCTCTTCTCCCTGCATTATATTATAAGCTCAATATATTTCGTCCTTCGTAAAGCTATCCAATCAGTGATCGGCTAAGTCTGGCAAGACTCTCTATTGCTTTCATTCTTTAGTCTATCTAAAGGTCGTTTTACGCGGGGCACGAAATTGCACAACTTCAAACTGCATTTTTTTCTCGATCAGGCGTGCAATCATTTTCGAATTAGAGCAGGGGATATTTTGTCATCTCGCGTTCATGCATTCGCACATGCGTTCTTGCAATTCACGACTTTACACGAAGCAATTTGAAATGCACGTTCGTACATACATCAGATTGTGCAATTACGTGCCCCGTGTGAAACGGGCTTAATAATGTGTTTAATTGTAAACTGTAATTATCCTCATTACGTTAATGTTTGTAACCTTCTGCATGGTATTCTTTGTTATGAGCAGTTAAAACTCAAACCTTTGCGAACTTGAATCGAAAATTGAAGCTTAAAACTACACGGTAATAATGAAGAATTATTAAACAATAGATATGAATAGTATTTTTCTACCTAATATTGATTCTTTTTCCCGAAAATTTGTGTATGAGAAGGGAATACTCCAAATAATTTAGTGTCATTAAACTTAAAGTATTATCCCATCTGACGTTTTTAGTTATGAGTTTAGGACTGCAAAAAATTGTAAAACAACAATTGTAATCATTGTGAAATTACTTTGATGTCCATTGTGCCATTAAGTTGACAGAGACAAAAACATCATACCATCCGACGCAATTTTTTCCACAAACTTGAAATTACATGACGTTCAGTGTGAGAGTGGGAGAAACATAGGGGAAAATAGTACTTTTTCATATGACGTAACGCCCATTTTCATGAAAAACAGTTTAAAAGAAGGGATGAGTCCCGAAAAGTTGAAAAACTGAAAATATTGGCACCTTACAACTTCAGTTTTGAGTTGTTACCCAATTACTAATATAATTGAAGTCAAAATATCCTGTCTGGGGAAAAATATGTTCTTAAAAATATTCACTGACGTATCTGCTCTGTTATTTTATTTTCTAATAGCGAAGGCCTTTCCTCAGTGGCATTAGCATTATTCTAACAATATAAAAGGAAAGAAATTATTCAGTATTTTTACATGAACGCAGAACTATTATCAACATGATTAATGATGAATGACAATTTAATTTTACCCAACGATACCTATGTAGGAAGGTAAGTCATTTAGGGTAGGAAAATGTGGAAGATAATATTTAAAGAGAGCTGGATTCCTAAGACTAACACCAATTATTGAGTTATTTTAATTATGCCTTCCCCCAAAAAAATGTAGTCGCGATAGGTAGGTATATACTAATGTTAAGTGAATATTCCTTATAAGGGAAAAATAATATGCCATTTTGGCCAGAGCTGGAAGGTAAGTGAATGCTAACTTGAATGAGAAACCGGGTTTGGAATACCCAAAAGCTCTTTATAGATGACGAGACGGTGCAAGATCTTCACTGTGACACGCGAGTTATTTATGGTCCCTTAAGAATAATTCATAACTGTCGTCCAGGCGTACGGCTTTGATATTCCGGGAAAAAATATGAAAGCCTCCGTATTCAGGCATTTACATCCAACAAAAGGTATCTTGATCTCGTCCAAATGGACGACGACCACTGCAGAGACCCATGGGAGATATGTCGCTGAAATCAGTTCCATGCATTACTGTCACATTCCACATCTACTTTAATAGTTCAACGACAATCAGCGTTTCCATTTTCCAGCTGAATTCACAAAAATTCTCCTGCATCCCTATATATCATCATTTTTCATGAGTGTGTTGACGGCTACAGTAATTTAGCACACTTAATTCTAAAACTATCAAGTGACTTATAATGTAATTTTCCTTTGGTAGAATGCTTGAAGAACTCACGGAGTCTGAGGAAATTAGTTTCTGGAATTCTGAATATACGTCGCAAGTCAACCAATCGCTTAATTCTCCAACTAGGTCATGTTTCATCCTTCCCGGTAAATGAGCTGACAAAAACGGCAGTAACTATGGTGATGACCTTGGAAAAAACTATAGCATCGTGAACATAGATAGAATAGAACATAGATAGAACATAGATCATAACAGCTGCGGATGTAATTTTTACCTAGGTTCGTCGATAGTTAATGTAGCTAATTATTTGAATTTCTCCCTAAAGTTTGAATCCGTATCTGAAAACCAAAACCAACAGCACGTCGTCCATGGTAATGGTGTAAAACTCGTATCCCTTTACATTTATGAAGTAGCAATATACATTAATTCAAATATTTTTTAAAACATTAGTAGCATACATATGGTGGAGGGAATTTTGGTTAAATTTATTTTCCTTTCTTGACACTTTTCTACATTTCATACAAAGTCTCCACCCCCGCATAGCTTCTTAAAAAGCTCAAAATAACCAATATTCATTACAAGTGAATTATATGCATGTTTTTCAGGTACATCTGATCTTTTTTAATTTCAACTGTAGTGAATTAGCACTATATTTGAAATTAAAAAAAAAACATTTTAAGCAATATTCCATTGGTACCAGAAAGCCGATGAGTGACAAGCTTTGAATTAACGATAAAAATGAATAAACGAAGACCTTCAACACAGCCATTTAAATGAAACCAAATTTGGCACTGATTAATCGGAAATTAATAACGTATCTTTAATGCTATCATCTTTTTACATCTCGAATCTCAATCTCTCAAAATCAAGACCCAGTCAAGAACAAAAGTAACCTGAAACCAATTATCATATTTACCACGGACTGGGGCACTTAAGGGAATGCAAATGGCAGAAGAACACGCAGTTAAGGAAAATAATCAAGAACCAATATTTCAAGCTTACGATGTGGGAGAACATTGACGGAATTATAATTTGATCGAATAAATATGAAATAAATGTGGTAAATTAGCATAGGCAAAAGTATTTTTGGTAAAATAATTTTATTTTTGAATAGTGTGTTCAGTACAATATGAATAGGAGCAAAATATTTCAATTTCATGCATAGCGAGTGAGCCGAAATTTGAACTCAAATTCAGAGATGATAGCAAGGAAAAAAGAACATAACAAATGAATAGCAAAACAATGGAGATAAAAAAGATGGGCAACAATAATATAGCAATTGAGAATAAAAAGATAAAAATACAGTGACATTATTTTCATCGGTGTTTGTGACCAAATATTCAAATGATTATGACGTCATGAAAACTTTGAACTTATTAAATTATTTGAATTCACAATTTAGTCAGCACTTTTATTCCAAACTCTCATAAGTGAATTCATCGGTGAGGCGTAAAAATTTGTTTGACATTTGGGTATTTTATAGAATCCTTGGTGCTCTTACAATTCTTTCGGTATTGCTGAAGTTTACCATATAACTCTCATTTAAGTAGTCATCACATAATTAGATGACAATGTATACTATTAAATGAAGAACTTCAATTTTCTTCTACCATTGAATTATAAGTAATTAAGTTTTAAATAAAATGGATTTAGGGGCGTTGTTAAATCGGGATGAAGGGAGGGAGAAAAGAAATACAGAGAAAAGAAATACAAAAATTATACAGAGGTCGGAAAAAGGTGAACACAGTAGAGGCTAGAGAATATGAATCAGGAAGGCTTTGCAAGGAATGTAGATCACGTGACTGACCCCAATATAAAAAGGGATGGCGTGTTGGAAATGAAAGTTAAAAAGAAAAAGAGAGAGAAAAGTTTCAAGAGCATGGAAGTAGATATACTCAGAAACATGGGCGTGGAAGTGCGGAGAGGAAACAAAATATAGAAGAGAGATTTAAACGATACGCTTTCGTATTAAAGAGTTCATTTTAGGAAAAGAAAAAATTGAAGTGTGGTTGATAATGAATGAAAACAACTTTCCACTCACAGTTTTCAAGTTTACATTTAATCGACGAGTATATATACACACTTTGCTAGATGTACCTACGTGATTTTGTCTGAAAAAAATTTCTCTTGATCCATAAAACCCCGAAGGCATTTTTCTACCCGTTTAAGAATGCAGGCGAGTAATACTTTCGTTAGAAGGCATAAAACTGCCAGCAGATTGTCAGACGCGAAATAGAAGTTTATGGCAAAAGATTTTTTGCATAAAATGTAAAAACAATTTACACGGTAAATAATTTATTTTTCCTGTATGGTTTATGGATATTCCGATACTTCATTTAAAAATGTCACGCTTATTACCCAAATTGGCCTTTTTAGATTGATGAAAAAAGTTTTGATAAAACACCAACATCTAGGTCATTTTAAATTCTACTGCATTTTGATCATGTAACGGAAGCCGGATATAGCACAGAATTACCATACTACTTAAGATTTTAATGTATGATACATAACCACCGTATATAATGTAATACCACTGACATGCATTGCTGTCAATTGTAATTAGATAATGATACATCACCATAATTTATAAAAATTTAATCAGCAATATAATGGTGATTACAATTAATAAATAATAAATTGCTGCTTTTTTATTATATAGTGATGTCCAAGTAATAAATCAAACTTTGATTCGCACGTTAAGAACCTTAGTTACAATAACTTAAGCAGTTACAAAAGGGTAAGGGTCTCTGTATGACAGCAGCAAATTTATTTGAAAGTTTGTCTCAAATGTTTGAATCAATACTGAGTTACGAAATAAATGATTACTTGACTTTTTCAAGATTGGAGGAAAATTCAAGACTCTCTATTTGTATTTGACAATTCTTACATTTGAACAATGCCGGATTAACAATGTCTGTTGGCAGTAAAAGCAACGGGGCCCACGTTAATAAACAAGTCGCAAGAGAAGAAAAGGGGAAAAATTCTCGTGGCCCCCACAGGACCCCCAAAGCTTCGGGACCCATTGGCAACTGCCTACTTTGCTTTATTGGCAATCTCGTACTGCATATAAATATGGATCAAGTGGTATATTTTGATATATATTGGCAAAATCTTAGTCATTTGGCTGCCTTGCGTACAGAACCGTGTTCCATATCACGTAGGGTACACCTTACAATCTGCGCCCGTGTGCTCTCAAATGCCCTTACGCTCATTTACGAAGGCGGCTCCGGTTTTCCAGTGGCAGATATGACAACTATAAACAGTTTATGTACATATTCCGTGGTCACATTTTAATATATTTATACATATTCAGTGGTTACATAACATGCATTGAAGGATGTTTGAAAGGTGTTTCAATGATAATTTAGGAGGTAATACGCCAGTCAAGTTTGATAATAGATTTCCCTGCCATTCCCCAACATGAACTGGCGTTGAACGCCGTTACTGAGGTATAATTGTTGTTAATTCAGGAAATAAGGTCAAGTGTTGTCCCATTATTACTCTATCACATATTCCTCTTTTAGTCAAATGATATATTTAATTCGTTGACATTGAGCAGATGCTAGCTCATAGAATTAAAAACCAAGAAAACTAATTTTATCCGCTATCTTGTTTCCGGTTATGCCTGTGTGGCCAGGGACCCAGAAACGCTCTACGTTGCTCTATCTGCTGAGGGAATCGAGTGCTTCCTGGCACTCCTGCAGCAGTCTTGATTTGCACCATGGCGATATGAGAGCTTTTAAAGCTGCTTGGCTTTTGATGCATGTGTGAATTAATCTGCCTCTACGGCATAATTCCTTGGCAACATGGGTACAGGTCAGCAAAGCGTAGACCTGTGCCTGGAAGACTGTAGCGTGCTCCCCAAGGGGAATGAGAGCCTTTTGTCAGGTCGGTGGCAGTGATCCATGCTCCTGCTCTTCCTTCTTTCCTGGAGCCATCGGTAAACCAAACATATGCTTCGTTGTCTTTACCTCCTTCCTTGACCCACCATTCCCTCGTTGGAAAGTGTGTTTTGAAGAGAGGCAGTGTTTGTTGAACGTGGCTGTCTTGTCGTCTGTACAAATTTAGCAACTGGGGTTCGACTCCCTGAGCTCCGTCTATAGTTGTCTGTGACCGGAAAGGCTTCTCGTGTCACTCCATTGTCCCTGTCTCTTGATACTAGATTAGCCATAGCCGTACATAAAAGTATATGCCGGTGGTCAGATAATATGACTTCGCCCGACACTCTCTTTTATATATTCCACCATCGAATTGGTGCAAAGCATTAAATCTAGCACTTCTTCCCTGATGCTGTTAGAAAACGTGGGCCAAGCACCCCTATTGAGTACATGCATTTCTGTCGACATTAGAAACTCCATTATGGCCTCCCCTCTATCGTTTGTGTTGTTGCTACCCCACACTGTATGGCGTGAGTTGGCATCATATCCGACAAGGAGGTCCCAATTATTGGCTCTACAATAGCTTACCAATCTCTCCAGTTCAGCAGAAGTTGGGGGGCCTGGAGCGTTGTATGGTAGGTAGGAGGAGTAGACGACTACCCTCCTCTCATTTTCACCACCACCAAGACTTAGCACAACAGCTGCTTGGTCCCTGGTGATAAATTCTGGCAAATGTATAGCACTTAACCCATTGACATAGATGCAAGCTCCAAGTTTATCGACTGTGGTACTTAAGAACAATTTACCCATGGTCGTGTTTATGCCTCTGACTCGACCCTGGAAAGCCCAGGGTTCCTGAATCAGTGCTATTTTGACCTTAGTGACTGGGTAGAGAAAATGATAAAAAGATTCCACTACCGTATACTGATATTTTCAAGCCGGAAATATTTATATATTAATGGCTTGATAATGCTCTACAAGTTGCACGATTAAAGGGTAAGATACATCAATCGCAAGCAAGTTCTCATTTTTTCTTTTACACTGATAAGTATTTACTAACTGCCTGCCCTCGACTATATGCGTTGGCGCACGCAAGAAAATCGTCATGCAAGAAAAAATTAAACTTCCTAAAGTTGAGATTAAAATGATGGAAAATTTGGGAAAAGATTCAAGTTGAAATTAAAATAATTTCAAATTTCTATATTTTTATTATGAATGATGCATTTCAATCAAAATATAAATATAATTGAGGAAATATATTAATAGTACGAATAGAACGAAGAAATAACACTACTTTCAGATAATTGACTAAAGAAGACATTTCAGATAAAAACTAAATACTTACCAAAAAAATATTTCTTGGGTACGTAAAAGCAATATTCCGATCCAATGATAGATTCAAAACAATAGTCAAATTTGTTGGATAAGATATGGTTGATAGTCAAATTGAGAGTTGGAGGAAATAGGGCAACGGAATTAAAGACAAAAAACTATTAACTAATTGGTTTAAATTCAATTAGCTATGAAAACCCGCCGGTAATCAACATAAAGACTGAAATCTGATCAATGTGAAACAATAGATCTGCGTATAGATTGTAGCGTACCGAATATAATACAAAAAATCTTCAGTTTTGGAATTATTATTTTGCTCTCGATATATAACTAAAGAAGTTATTTTGCCTTCCAGAGCATACAAATCCTCTCTTTGTGATCATTTAAAAAAGGCTAAAAAAAGAAAAATTATCTCTTCTGCCATTTTAATGGGAACAGTAGTCTTTAAAACTCCAGTATTTTATAGTGTTACTTTTTTTCCTTATAAATACCATTAAAATAGGTATTTTTCTTAATTGGAATAAGATATTTTATCATCGTTTTATGATGTCCTGATGTATTTTTGTTCTTTAGGCATTCATTTAATATCTGAATATTTACTTGGGACAGGAGGAACGCGGACTTTGAGGTGGTATCTCAAAATGAATTAAGGGAAACAAAACCTAAAAAAATTACCCAAACAAAGGAAACGGCTTAATTCCTAACAGGATAATGAATATTTTTCCCTAAATTCCTACTGAATCATATTTGCCTAGGGCATCACAATAAATCATTAAATAATACAATCGGCAGTAGGTAAATAAATATGGTAAATTAACATTTTTTCCTAATGTAAAAGGGAATAAAATAAGTCTATTGGTGGGGAGGCTTTAAGTACGAGAAGTAAAAAAAAGATATTATGACAACCATAGGGTTTTACGTTGACTACATTGAGTGCCAGTAGAAAAGTGAAAACTGAAACTGACAGGAGTTAAATGTCTGAAACCCTTAAATTTAAAATAAAATAGGAAATGCAAAGGAAGGTGAAGTCAGTACAAATCCAACCGCATGCGACCAGCCTTGACGTTTTTCATTTAATCAATAATACAATAGTTTAAATACCAACACACTTTTCCGAGTAAAATACAATAGGTCTGTTATTTGGGCGAAGGAAATCCTTCTTTTCGCACCAAACCACCGCACTAATACAGAGCTACTAGCCGGTTGCTCTTAGACTATTCACGTTTCACGCATATTATAATGCACTGAATCCACACATTCGCAGGAACTGTGAACCACATGCCACTACCATGAGGTTCACAGTTAATTAATCACATGACGATAGGTTCATTAGGAACAACACATTCCAACTTCCGGTGTAAAAAGACCCTGGCATTCACTCAAGACTCGACACATGGACGAAATCATATCGACCTCATGCCAGCATACGGCCAAATTAATGTCGGGTGGTGGAGAGAAAAAGTTTTAAGCTGAAGGAGGGATGGAAGATAGAATAGGTGGGAGGATGGTGATGGTAAAGCGTTCATTGGATATGGCCGAGCGGTTGCTTGGCCAACGGATATGGACGTGTGGGTGGTGTGGTAGGGGGTGGGGAGGAAATATGACAAGGGTTGGGGGGGCAACGGGAAATGGTTCCTCGCCCCTGTACGTGAGATGGGATATTGAATTTGGAGGAAAACTGTTGTTTCCAAATGGAAAAGTTTTGATGAGTTGGGTTTTCCGTCAACGGGAAAATCGGATGAAGATGCCATCAAAACATTCCGACGTGATTTTGGCGGGGAGAGAGAGCGCGAGGGTGAGGGAGGATGGGGGTTGCAGGGGCAGAATGGAAGGTTTTGATGGAGGTTTGTTGGGGATGCAAGCGAAGGGCTTTGTGCCACATTGTGAGTGGAGGAATTGGGGGAACTGAGGAAGGGGAATAAAGGGAAAACCCCCATCCCTTCAGAGTTGTGGGCGAGGTCAAGAATACATCGTCATACCGGGACCGGAAATTTGATTTGAAAAGGGCGAGAGACAATTTCTGTTATTTCCCAAACGTTAGGGAAGTTCATTTATTTTTATAGGGAAAAGCCTTAGGTCCTCTAGCCTCCTCCCCCGAATCGTTTTACGAGGTGAGAAGTGAAACTTCTGATCGAATCACAATAAAATGTGTGAGGTTTTATACGTTCTTGACACTTATAATGCGATATTTAATCCTTAATAAACTTCATTAGTTGCGATAAGAAATATTTTCGTTAATTATTGAAAATCATGGTCAAAAGGGCATAAAAATATTCTATAGGTACTTGTCTTCAAGACGAATAAAGTAAATATTACAATGACTACTCACTACAGCGGAAACAGATACTAAGGAAGTCCACACGAGATTGGGTGAGTAACGAGTAAGAGGCGGAAAATGGGAAGGAAAATTATCGAACAGACGGTACCGCATCAAAGTTCGATGTGGGCGATATTTACGGATGTGTCAATAAGAGTAGATTTCCGGATAAAAGAATTTCCTCGAGAAGTTCGACAACACTTTCACCCAGGCTCTTGATCATGCGCTCTGCTTCCGACCCATTCCTTCCTCACGGAACAATTCTTGGACCATTCATTCCAAGCTCTTCCCAAACACCCTAGCTTTCCAAAGCTCTCTACGCGTAGTTTTTACCATCAATCAGTATTGGAAATCGGTTTATGTTACGAACATTATTATAAAATGGATAGGTTTCGGCAATTATCTTCGTTTAATATTGCAGTCGAAAGTTAAATTTAAAGGGAAATATCGACGATAATCAGTGATGATATTTAAAAAGATGAGGTACCTAAAATTCAAGATATTTTCAGTTCACTAGTTTAAACCACTAGTACCGTGATTCTCTCTCTCCAGCTATGGATATGTCTACTTTATAACTGAGTCATTTAAAAGTATCTAAAGGTTTGTACAAGGGGGCCAAATCGTGGCAAAACAAGAACATGGAAAATTACATGTATATCGACCCTGTTGCATTTTTCAGATACTATTTGGGATAACAACGACGCTGCAAATTTTGTGAGGGGATGTTTGTCCTTGTAATATATGGTTATGGCAAAAAGTGAAGTGCGCAGAGTACCACAGTGTGACTCAGGATACCTTTAAAGGCATAGAGTGTTTCAAGTACCAACTCAATTTACAAATATTTTCATCCAAGCAATTAAAAAAACGGAGGTTTAAAGTATTCACCGCATCTGCTCGATAAATGGTATGTAAACCACTGGTTAAATTGGTACACCAAGAGCTATGATACAAGTTCAGCGGACATTATTTGACGCACAGGATTTAAAACAGGATTTTCGATGGAAATGGAACGAGATATACATAAAAGGTTCGACTTTGGTGAGAGAAACATTGCGTGACTTTAGTGTTACAAACGTTAAAAATATAGGAGTGATCGTAACCTAAAATTAAATTCAATTATAGCCGAAAAGTAAAGGAGGGAAAATAACAAACGAAAAGGTTCAAAAAATCTAAAGAAATATGTAATACTCTTAGAAAACTAATTTCCATTTCCCACCATTCTCGCCCATTTTCTACCTAAAACTAAACACACCACCCACACATCTACAAGGATTACGATATATATTTCAAGGTTATAAGGTAAAACACTTCATAGTGTTAGCGTTGAGAAAAAAACTTATGAGGATAGGCACTGAAGTGCCGTCGTTTCAGGGCAAGCAAGTTCGTGATTTCGGGCAAGCAAGTGACACATTTTCCTCGGATGTACTTTTTGATCGTCGTGCTTGAAAAGTTTCAATACTGAAAAAAGAGCCGGGCTTGCAGAGACCATGCTAGTAAAAAAATGCACGAGTCACGATAAACTTAAATTAGCACGTGGACTTGGGGACGCTGGGATGAACGCTTACCGCCTTTGGGGCGCTGGGATGAACAACTAACGCTGCATGGTCTCGCGAGAGGTATGCCGTATTGCGGCCTGAATAAAAAAGTTAACCTGTAAACCTTCCGGGAGAAGAAAAAACAAAAAATTATTGAGCTAATGTAACGCTTCAAATATTTTTACAACGCCGAGTTGAAAGAAGAGAGGTTCCACCAAAATTTCCATGTTCAATAAAAAATTCCAACGGTAATTTTTTTTGGATTAAATACGTCCTTTTTTCCTTAAAGGGAGACGAAAACCGAGAGGAGCGATAAATTTTATGTCACAAATAAGTAGAATAAATTGCAATGCAATCAACACAACATTAATTTGAAATCATCTCTTAAAATGCTTTGGCATGGCTCCATAAAATAACATTGGTGCCCCATTGGAATAAGTAGAAACTACAGAGAGTAAAATGGAAACACGTCCACCTTTACCATGCAGAACACTATTTTTTTCATGTTTAAAAATTATAGCTTTTAAGCTGAGTACATTTATATTGCATTGTCATCTTCGAAGCTAAATGTCTTTAACCATTAATACTCTGTATGAAAAGTACACAAATTCTTTAAAATATAACATTAAAAAATAAGTTTCATAGGTTGGTTCATTATGGCTTATTAATAATAAAGCGTTACTTAAAGGTGAGACGGTTTATGACGTTGGTATGTCAAATCATTGAGAAATGCCTTTATGATAGAGAAATAAATAATGAAAATAGAGAAATATGGTCCTTTAATGCCTGAACTATTCTAGTGTTTTGGCAAATAAGGATTTGTAATGGCTTCCCAGCAACCATGGTTTTCTACCCAATAATTTATTTACCTCCTGAGCAGGGCCCGCTCACTTCAATTTCATCCCATAGAATACGTTTTTTTCTCACCTTCGACGCTAGAGACATCTGGCTAATCCTAAGTTCCCCTCCATCCCAAATCAGTCACGACGGGTTTAACCCAAACTATACCTAAAACCTGAGAATTACTCTGTATTTAGATCTGAGGTAGCAGCCAAAACAACGGAGAAATAAGGTACAGCATTTTCATTGTTGTTTTGGTACTGAGAATGTTTCCCACCACTATCAGAGAAACATCTTGCAGAGAAATAAAAGAATCGAAAGTAGCAATTCCTATACTCACCATTCCATAGTATACTTTATATCTTATATATAATCACTTTGGTAGCTTCCAGATACATTTAAACCTAAGGTGGGCAGTTAGGCATAGCATAATTTTTAAGCATACTCGCGGTAAATTAATATTAAAGCTTGAACTGCCGTTTATCGCGTGTTCATTTCGTTTTAGGATTAAAAAATAATGAAAATCAGTTTAAGCTTAGAATCCACTCTGCGAAATCAACGGAACACTCACCAGCGTAGAATGAAAAACTGAAATGTGCCGGGTAGATACACTAAACCGCGTGGTCTAACGACATTCGGCTTAAATGACGCTTCTAAATGCAGTAAAAATACGACCTCCGCAGGATCCCCGATTAACGACGTGGCCCTAATTAAGGACGAGGCACTGAGGCCTTGCGACCACCCGATAATGTTGGACCGCCTAAATTCAACAATATTGTTTCTACTCTCTCGCCAGAAGCACCCCTTCCCCCGCCTCCCCCTCGCACTTAACTCTATCCGCTTATCTCTCTCTCTCTCTCTCTACTGATCTAACCCTTCCTTCGCTAAATTAATTTCATCTCTATGGACGTGCTCACAGCTCAAATATTTGCCCGTTTCATAAGGCGAAAATTAATACTTGAACAAAACAAACTCGACTTAACTTCCTCCCTTTACCTGCTCCTTACTCCTTTTCACTATCCGAAGGGGGTAGGAATTTACTTGACGTGTGACTGAAATGACCTCTTCGGTTCTTGTTGACCTTGTGCGAGGTTTATTTTTCCGGGAAAATTTTCAGCAATTATAAAGGGGAATGTTTTCATTATCAAGTGGGTAGGATTATGTACAACCTTGCGTGCGTGTCTCCACGCAAGATGTGCCATTTAGAACATGTAGAATGTACGTCACTGCTTGATATTCGACTCATAGAGTTTCACCAGTCACCTACCTACTATTATATGTAATGGTTTTAGATTATTCTAGAAGTAACAAGAAGCCAAATGCCATTGATAAATGTACGAATCTTTAACGAAATATGCAATATGCTGCAGTTCTTAAGCCAGGATTTACATTGTACAAAATATCTCTTTTTACACGGGGCATAAAATCCACAATGTTTTGTCATAAAAAATTAAAAGGAATATAGCCGAGTGGGATTTTCAAAAACGTTCACACAAAGACTGCTTTCTAAGAAACATTTTGGCATGTTGCGCTGAAAATTAATGGTAAATTTATATAATTTTACAGTTAGTTACTGTGCTGCTTTATTATACTGATTGTTAATGTCAATGTTTGTGATATATCTAATGATTCTTATAAATTAGCTGGTACCTTGGAGTTCTCAAATATCTAATATAGAATATTGCACAGATAGATATGTAAATGTGAATGCATATTTTTATTTTATTTATGTAAGTAAAAAAATATTTTATTAATGATATTATGACATTGAAAAAAACATGATAATAAGTTTGGACGATACGCGTGTATAATACAAATTTATTATTAATTTATCAATCAGCCGGTCCATTATCTACGAAAATGTTGACCCGATATTAATCATGATATAAACCTTTCTACAGTGCCCGTCAGATCTCGTCGTAACTTTTTCACTACTACCACATCCATAAACTACAACGTTGATAGATGTATTACCCTGCCTGAATAGTGCCCTTTGACACATCGTCACTTTTCTATTTTTACGACAGTACTATATAAATATCTATCACAGTGTTTCCAAGCCTAGGTAATCCCCCACTTCCCTAACAAATATGTCCTCGTACCCCTTGAAGTGATAATTTATTTAATAATGAATGAGAAAGATACCAAAATAAATTGTAAAACCAATTTTCAATAATATATAAAGAAAAATTAAATACATAGAAAATATAAAATATTGCAAAAAATTAAATGTTGCAAAAAAAACCCCAAAAAAATACTCATTAAAAAAATAACTAAAATATCATCTCACCCCCTGTGGAATGCTATTTCGCACCCCCAAGGGCTGCGAACACCCCTGGCTAGAAATCCTGTTCTAGTAGGTCCATAGTAGGTTTGTTACTCCTCATGTCACACCTTATCGAAAAAATCTATTGAGCTGCTCATTTCACCCTTTGTACTACAAATATTCATGCTGTTGTATGTAAAAAATATATCACACCGTAATATTCATAGTTATATTGTTATATTGAGTGCTGTCAAGCCACAAATTAATAGTGTATTTAGCTATTTTACACTCGGTACTTGCTTCATTGCAATGTGTGATGTGTGTCTCTCTCTTACTTGTTATTTTACTGCCTGTAATTTATCCCTCCCTCATCATTTTTGTAACTCTTCCGTTCTTGCAAATGTTTCTTCAACACAATTTCCCGTATCCGTTTCATATTCAAAGAATGTCACAGAATCGCCACGGTAAATATAAGAGAGCTCATACTTTTGACGGTATTCGAAGTGTATTCATGATTATCAAAATATAATTAGAATTATTTTACTATAATTGCATCGACATTTATCTCTATGCAAAAGTTTAAGTATTATTTATGTTAAATGAGCACTTATGCCAGCGTGAAATAGAGTTTAAATGGATTAAAAGTTGTTCTCTCTAAATGGATTGCATTTTTTTAGTTCTTTGTCCTATTTGGAGATACATAATACTGTTAAACAATGGCCACGTACAATCGACGTCATAAGTCACCCTTAAATGAGGAAATTTATTGTGAAAACTGGGAATTCCAATGGCAACGACTTGTTTCCAAGAAATGAGAATTTCAAATTCCGACTCGCTTCCCGAAAAGCTAAGGAGAAAGGAAAATGAATTTAATTCACACAGCTTTTTCATAGGAATTGTAAAAATACACCCTTAACATATTTTGTATGACAAAGAAATTTTAGATGTCTGCACAATATAAAGGAAATAAATCCGTTGAATTGGACGAATATCACATTTTGAAACGTTTTGGAAAAATAAGTTTTGAGAAACATTCTAATTTACCCTTTTTGATTAGAATTATAACTCAAATCACTTCTCTTCTATAACAAATATTATTACATCTTGGTATGTCTTAGCATAAAATTTTAGAGAAAAAATGTTATACAGATATATTGAAACAATGCTTTAGAATATAAAATTCTACCACAAAGAATTACATTAAAACATATGCATTGTAATTAATTAATTTAATTAATTTATTCGAATACATACTAGACTTACTTTCAAAAATACTAAAATATATTTCAGCAAAATTTTATTAATCACACTCAGTGTTTCAACCCAAAGGTTGGTTTGGATAGTTGAGGGTAGAGCTCGCGCCGGACTAAGTCAAAGGCGTGTGAATTTCACAAATTCAGGGTAGGGGGGCCAGTCCTTTCCCTGGGCCACCTCGCACTCCGAGGATTTTTTGTTCGAGAAATTGAATTTGAACCCGGGACCCTTCGATCAGTAGCCAAGCGCTCTAACCACTAGGCCACCACGCTCCCTTAATTTTATTAATTAAGAGGCATAATACTGGTATTTAGGAAAATGATTTCTAGGGTAACGTGAATTACAAACGAGAAAGTTATTGAATATACAGATAGCAACATAAAAGTAAACTATGGGACAATTAATAATAGTGTTTTAAATTTCTACTGTGTTTTACGCAATTAAGTTTAAATGATATATCAAATGCATAATATAAATATAACCTCGAATAACCTTAAAATGCATTAACATTGAATTCAAAATCACAAAACCTTAATTAGCAAGGAAATATAACCCGAGGGTACTTACGATTTTATTCTATAAATCGGCTTCTCTCCCTCTAGGTTCCCCAAGAAGCCTACATTGTGTTATTTAAACCCACTGTTCACGATCGAAGCATGAAATTAATTCATAAATACTTGAAAATGAGGATCACGCTGTTCCAGACAACTTCTATCGCTCTAAAGACTTGAACTTATATTGATATTGACAGGCACTGCCAGAAGGATAGCAAAAGGACTGCAAAAGAGTATCTTGCCGGAATGCAACGAGATAAATGCTATGTAAATAAATGTGAGAAAATGACTTGAGCGATGGAGGATACATCACTTGGTTTTATTATTCATCACTTATATAACACATGAAATTTCATGACACTCAAAATCAACAAAAGTTGCCTCAAAATATGTGAGAGCATTCTAGGACCCTACACAACATCATATTCAAGGCTGTCTAGGACCCTGCACAACGTAATATTCAAGAAAACTCTCGAAACACTTTGTCGTGCATAGTTCACTGCACCAAGTTCAGTAAGATAGTGGAAGAGAGAACTTGCGCCATAGAATGAAAGCGGGCTCACTCTCTTTTGCGGAAAATTATATGGATAGTCAATACTTTAACTTAGTCGACAAGATGACAGGGATGAAGTGACTACAATTTCGTCTGGTTCCCCATCAAAATTCATTTCGTGATATAAGTAAGATATCGGCTCACGGTTAAAAATGTAGTTAGCAACATTAAACTAATTGCGGAAATTTATTGAAAACAATAAAAGTTTAATTATTGCGTTGTTTTAGAGATCTGTGATGAACCCCGAAACATTTTTAAGTGTTGCGTAAGATATACGAATATGGTTGCCGAAACAGATTTCAATCCTCAATTGTTATTGGCAGTTATTCAGTAACCCGAATCACTCCCATGCAACAAATTATACATTCCTTTAAAGCTGTCCTCGGTTACGCTCAGCAGCCCCGACTATCACATACCCATGCTCTAATAGATACTTATCAATATTGTCACCAATTCTTCGACCAAACCTACCATCATCATTAGTACTCTACTCCACTCGGGCTACTTTCCCAGACGAACTCTACATTCGATTTTCGAAGTAAAGCGATCATTGTTTTCTTCCTTCGAGTCCCTGAAAATGTAAGCTACATTGATAGAGTCAAATATCCTACAAGTATGTAGCCTTTCAAATAAAAGTATACATTGTAAACCTTTTAAACCACTAGTACTCAAAATATTTTCATTAGGTACCTAATTTTAATTCGCTTCGTCGAAAAAAAAATTTATTCGATGGAGGTCTATTACCTGCGGAGGAGAAACAAACATTTTATAACACTACAGTACATCCGCTAAATAAATACAAGGAAAAGCCATTTTCCATTTAATTGAAATTCCGTGAAGGGTAGGCGTGTTTTCATACATCTTGCTCATCATCCCTCATCAATATTAAACGAAATTTGCTATTCCATCGACGACATTCAAATCAAATAGCAAAGAAAACCCTCAATAAATATTAATTTAACATATACCATGTCAAAATTTCAATCGTTAAACAGTTATAGAACTGAATTTGAATGTCATTTTCAAGAAGAATTATTTTATCCAGCCAATGCGCCAAGACTACACAGTGATGGCTCACGGGTATTATTACGTTAATAGCCGTTATTATTACGGGTAGCGTTGAGTATCTGAATATAACGTCACAAGTCAAACCTAACTTTGACTTATGTTAGTATTACCACCGAGTGTCTTAATTAACACCCACCTTGCTACTAATTTAATATAATTCTAACATATTATTATTGCCAAATGCTAGTGAAAATCACGTTTAAGATAAATCCTACAAAGTGAAAGAAGTAAGCAAAGTAGAGATATGTCAAGTCTGTTGAGTAAGCCATGGAAAGATAAACAATTGCGAAGAATTTAGTTGGACCAAAAATAGGATAGTTAAAAACAGGATAGAGGGAGACGGTAGCAAATTGCGCGAAAATGAAACGATTTTACAACTAAGGGAAATACGTTATAATAAATATCCCATGACTTAACCATGGTCCAAAACCATATCTCCCAATTGCCTAACTGGTGATTTTATCCAGCACCAAGGCTAATTTCAGCGGTTTTTCAATTCAAATGATTTTTCATGGCGAATTGAATCTCCTTCGGTTTAAATCTTTGCACCCATGCACGTGAAACTGGTGCATTCGCAACGATTTGGAAAGTTAAAGAACGATTAACTAGTAGAAAATAGATCGATGTGGATCATGAAACCAGTCTGGATATAAATAAATGTGTTTCCAACGAAAAACTACGAAATACTGATCCAAAGATTGATATTTAGCGCCAGAAATTATAGATCAACGCCTAAATTGTAGAGGAATGATGCTGCCAATAATGCCGAAAGTCTGTCTTCTCAAGTGAACGCTGGAGTAGCTGTGAAAATAGATATCTATATTGAAAATTGAATCGGTGAACATTTCGCTTCACGGAAGGAAAAGGATTAGCTGGCCACAATGCTATTCAAGGTTTTGCTCTCTCAAAATATTTTCATCAATCCAATAACGCCGGTTTCCATCCAAAACGCTCGATCTGTTCAAGCCTTTGCAGTGGAGAGAAAAATACAATGTCAGGCGCGAATATTGGAACGAAATTGTTTTTCCTTTAAAACAGCAATTCTCGACCAGCGGAATTCCATTTTTTTATTACATCCTCCTCCATCCCCGGAAAGCACGAAATTTAGTTATCCATTCATGAAAAAAAAATATTTTATAACGTTCCCAGGCCACCGTGGCCATAAAAAATCATCCGAGCCGAAGGCGCTTACGGAGCGCGAATATCGTCTGAATCCAGCGAAGCCGCCTGGAATCCCCAACCCCCTTTCGCCGCGGCCAACTTCATCCGGCTCCCCAGTGTTGCCAAACTAGCAACTTTGTCATTAGCTTTACAAGTATTTCGCGACAAAATATAAATCTAATCACCTAATGGCAAATCTCACTACGATTTACTAGACAAGAAATGTAACAACTTTGAACCTTTATTTCGTTAAAAAATGAAGTATAAGTCCTACCTTTATTGAATTGGCAACTCATATTTAAATGAAAAACATTTCTACGCAATTCCAGGTAAATTATTTAAAACACGGCCATCATAGAACGTGACTACATCAATGGGTAATGACGACGTCACCATCAACTGATGACGTCAAAACCCAGGTCGTGTGCTCAATCAATTTATCAGGCACTTGAAAGTTAGTTTTCTCACTTCAACGCGTTCAGAAAACTGATTGCACATTTAAATCATTATTTTTCACAAAAAAAAAACTATTTTTTATCCGTCCGTTGAGGCAAAGGGAAGTGATATTCCATTTCTGTCCGCCCTTAAGACACAATGAGAGGTATTGGGAGTGAGAACCTTTAAATCTCTTGTTTAACTTTGCGCAATATTTTAAATTAGGACTTTCCCAGAAAACCTAAATTTAAAAAATATTGGCGAATTTCACCGCCTTTGGTGTATAATCTAGTGATAGTTTAAGTTAACAACTGCTTCCGATTATAGTTTGTCAAGACTCCCCCACTCGCCGCGCGATACACAGACTCTTCACTCGTTGAGTTTTCATTTCACGTCTTGCTTCCGTTACTCGGGCCAAACTCCCGTCAGGAATACCACACGAAGTTAGTCCCTACCCTGAACTTGTGCCCATCTATACTTGAAAATTGCATTGATACGCAATAGGGGGGGATGATGGCAGGGTTAGTGTGTAAAGAAGAGGATGGCAAAGATTCAAGAGTGGTAGAAGCCGTAATGGCGGGTAATTTAGCCTACATTATTATGTAGTACCCGCTTTTACACCACTATTGTGCTGGTTAAAGTATCATGTGAAATATTTTTTTACCTAGCATGTGAAAATACATCTAACATAGCAAAAATTGATTCAAATTGCAATATATCGCATTTTTACAGCACCATAACTCATATTGTGTTCAATATTCTTTGTAATAAATTGTAAGAAAGATTTTATCTATGCTGAGATCGTATAGTTTTATTAAATCAACTTCAAGCACTTAGATCAGTAGAGCGATATACAACGCAGCTTCAAATCTAAGTCATGCACGGCTTCATACAAACGTGCTCCCTGCATCTCATTGAATTCACTTTTCAAATTCTGCATGCGTCGCTTCAGCACGTCGGGATAGTAATTAAAAGGTATTCGCATAACTCTTCCCGCTATTCCACATACCGAACACCTTTTAATGTCAAACCCTTACACACAAGCTCTGACTTGTATAAAAACCTCACAAACTTCCTATTTTATTACAGTATTCACACATTCCGACCTTATCCGCTCCACAGCGCCCAAATATCAAAGCAGGGAGCACGTTTGTAGGAAGCTGTGCATGATTTGGATTTGAAGCTGCGTTGTATATTGCTCTACTGATCTAAGTGCTTAATGTTGATTTAATATTTAATTCACTTTTCAAATTCTGCAGGCGTCGCTTCAGTGCGTAGGGATAGTAATTAAAAGGTATTTGCATAACTCTTCCCGCTATTCCACATACCGAACACCTTTTAAAGTCAAACCCTTACACACAAACTCTGACTCGTATCAAAACCTCACAAACTTCCTATTTTATTACAGTATTCACGCATTCCAGCCTTATCCGCTCAACAGCGCCCCCCCTGCACGACGTTCACTCCCTGTGGAGAAACGGACGGAGGGCGAATTTCACTCTTCATTTGCTTAATTTTCTCTTCTTTTTTTTTAAATTTCCGATCTCACATAGCCGGCCTTTTTAACACGGCACACGACCAGTGCAAGTGGACGCGCGAAAATGTCACCGGAACGAAAGACAACCACGCCTCTCCACACGACCGCTCTGGTCTGTCTCTCTTTCCACGGACATTCCTCGGAGTTTTGCGACCGTCTCTATGTATTTTTTATACGTCCTCATTTCAGCTCTCCCTACCCCACCCTCCATTCTCCCTTCCCCTCTCCCTCTTACAGTGTGCATGCCCGGAGCGAAGCTTAGCTACTCTACGGCAGAGCTACCAAACTCGCGACTTTGTCGCTAGATCTACAGTACTACTTTTACAAATCTTTGGCAGAAAATTATAAATTTTAGCACCTAGGGGTGAATATAAATTTTTTCCTCTAGTGACAAATAGATAGATGGATAAATATACAGATTAAATGTTGTAACATCGCGTTGAAACATCGCTTTATAAATTTTGAGAACTCCTAAGGCTTAACTGCGCTGGAGTTCTCATTAATAACTTTATGAAATTTTAATTTTCACCTAAGTCACATTTTTAATATTAGATAAATATATACATACATTTACATTGATATCAATAAAGAAATAACACAAGTATTTCTCAAAGAAGCCATGTTAACATTGTTGTTATTTAAATAATTCTAAATATAAATCTTTCTTCGTTATTTTTAACATTTTTTTTCATTGAATGGTGCATGGATATGCATACCTATACATGCAAACACACAAACACATATGCATACACAAATTTAAAAATTGAAAAAATTAAAGAATAAGTATTGCTACGATGCGTAAAAATAGGTACATGGATTGAAATATATATACTTCTTCATTTGGAAAATGAAGGAATGAAGGAAGACCAAATAGTCCGCACTTGAGACACAGCGAGATTGGGCATCCCCATGTTTGTTACGATGGGGAAAATTTTTATTTGACTTTTCATGAAGCCTAATTATTCTAAAAGGGAGAGTAAAATACCTGTAGTGGTGTGTGTTCGTATTTATTAGTGGAAAAAGGAACAAACAATTTATTTAAAAAATTAACAAAGATAAATAAGTTGCTAGAATCAACGTAGTATCACATTCAAAACTCGTGAAAGAAATATATCCTTTCAATGTTTTTACAAAACTCGCCGCTGGCGATTTCAAGTGAAAATAAATCATTTCTGTGTAAAGTATATATTTAATCCATTTCTATCAGAAAGGTAGTTTTATAATTTTTCATTCAGCAACAAACTGGCGCTTTTTTAGTTCAAGCTGGCTACTGAATCCGATTAAGAGTTGGCAACACTGCACCAAAGGTGGTGAGCAAGGTGAAAAAAACGACAGACCACCGTCGGGCATCCCAGAGACGAAATCTCATTTGTAAGGCCTCGTACCCCGGCAGTAGGACGGACAGACAGAACAAGAGATAGAGCCGTTGAAGGGCCGAATCTCGCCCACACTCTCCCTTTCCCGTCCGCGGTGGGCGAAGTGAACGTGAGGACGGATGCCTGGGCAGTTTGAGTGAAGACTAAATCAAGTCAACAACGGGAGCCAACTAGGCGAAGTGCTGTTTCTTCGAGAACGAATAAGATATACCATGAAAGGATGGGACGACTTGAAAATACAGAAATGACGGAGGATGGGAGGAAAAAATACAAAAATTGGTGTTATAGCCTCTTAAGGCAATCGTTTATTAAGGAAACCTTTGAGAAATACCAGTGTCAATCGATCTATACCTAAAAACTTTAATTATTTTAGTTTTAACGGTATAAAACAGCAAATCCCTTGACGGATTCTAACGAAAAAAAAAGGAAACAAAGATCATAAAGGACTGATTGGCTACGGAACAAGGACCATGGGCCTCAAAGGCTCTTTTGTGGGACCTTTTTTAAACAGATTCTACTTACATAAGAAAAAAATTGGATTCGGTGCAGAGGTTTTGCTAATTTGATTCACTTTAATTTACCAACCTATATAGTTAATGTTAGTACTAGATGACTGACTTCACACACATGAATTTCAACAGAAACCATCATCTTATTGTTAACTAAATTTTTACCCTTAACAGGTAAAGCAAATGATATATTGACTCTTTGAAGTATCAATCTTCAGTTTACCTTTGCAATCTTCTAGTGCTGTAATGTTAATAACACACACATTTTAAGTATAGGAAAGGTTAAAGTAAGGTTTGTTGCAAAACATTTATTAGTTCTATACGCATGAGCCAACATTTTTTGGCCCTATACTTTATCCAAAATATCTACATATATTATTTCTGTATCCTATATATACTTATCATTAGCCTATACATCGCCACTTTTCGACGGAGACTCGGGCGTTCATAGCGGCTCGCGGCACTTGAGGGGTTAAATCTTTACTTGCTGAGAAATGAAGAAATTAGTTTTTTTCTCTTGCAGATACTTAGTACCTTTCAACCAAAATTATTTATTTTATCAATATTACAATTACAAAATGAGGATTGGTTTTCTTACCAACTTACCTCTAGCTATTATTTTTCAATTTCAAAAAAGAACTTTATTGTCATTAACATATGAATTTGATACATTATGGCTATAAATTCACGCCATTATAAATATGAGGTACATTTTTGTGGTTAAAAATTAACTATATTTCACATTTTCCTCAAGGTACTTACTTGGTAGATCTCAATCTGAATTACTCATAAAATTCTTTAACTCAGGAGAAGTAAAGCAGCCCCAATTTGTTCTCTCTGAATTACCTTTATTTGATATGTAAAAAAAATGCCCAAAAATTCTTATGTAACGGAAAGCGAAGGAATATCATCATAGCATCATCGGTACCTTCTCGCGACTTAATGAATACAATCACTTACATTTTTTTCTATTTTTATTAGTTGTTATTTCTGAAATTTAATTATTACCTACATAATTTTGAGACAAGTTGATTTCGAACCAATTTTAATTTACTATTCAAATATCCCAAAATGCTTTTCAACTTCTGGAAAAAATAAAAAAATTAAGACACGTGTGACGCAGAGGAAAGAACGGTCAGTGAGGACAGAATAAAATAAATCATGGCTCCGACTAAAGAGGTTTGATGCTTTGGGCGAATAAGAGAGACGAAGCAAAAGAGGTGATATTAAAATGTGAGAGAATTGTGAATAAACAAAGATGTACAAACAATGAGAAAACAACGAGATCAAAAAAGGAACAACTTGCGGTGAAATGAAAAGGATCGCACGAATATTTTACCTTTGTGATAAAAGGCAGTTTAGCAAGAGTTTTATCAAAATGAAGATCATATTTGAATAACATTTTAAAAATTTGGCCGTTTTAAAGAGCATGAGATACAAAAAGCGGAAAATCGCAGAAATGTTGTCCACCAATCAAACTTTTAAAATTATGCTGATCAATATATGATTTTTATCATTCTTTTAAACGGCTTGAATGGCTCTCTTCATCCAATCTCCATGCTTAACCACGCATTGCAATGCCAACTCAACATGTTGGAATTAGAATCAGTATCAATGTTGAAACTTATAAGCCATTTCCAGGTTTGACCCACAAATGTAGATCTATCAATAGGAGTACCGGTATTGCCGGACCTCTCATAAGTGAAAACGTTTATATAATATGCAGTTACCGTAATTTTAATCGATTATAAACTTTATGAACACGCCATGAGTTTCTTACAAAATAAATAATTTTGTTACTCTTACCTACGTCACAAGCAGTTCACAAGATGTTCAAAAAATTAAGATGAGGCAATTATCAAATGGATGAAATATAAACCAAGTTAACCCGAAGAAATTATGCTATTTTGACAACATTTAATTACAAATGCACGACTACTTTGCTGACATCTCTGATATATGAGGATAAGTGACATTTGGGGTAACCTTGAAAGATATTTTTGAATTAATGTAACCCACAGACGAGATTAGGATGTTTTCGTATCCATGATGGATGAAATGAAGTTACGAGGCGGACTAAAAGCCAATATTCTCGCCATGAAAACATTCTTTAGACCCTGAAGTAGGCTTCCCTAGTACGTTTTGCGTGACTGAAAATACGAGAAAAATTATTCCTAACGTTAATGCTTTCTGTGGCGGAAAGTGTTGATTTAAGCTACACCAAGCACCGTTTGCTGAATGTACGACCCGAAATGTGAGCAATATACCTCCTTATATCAATAGGTAATGGATTAAGGATACACTTAGTCATCTACCATCACAATTACTGGAGTTTTATTGTGCGTCGTGCAAGTTTTGCTACAGCAAAATGGAAATTGATATCCAAACACACCCTTCCAACCCATGGCCGTTACGCCTGACGAGAGCGGATTACACGTTAAACCTGAGCGTGAAACTGACAAATGCAGAGCGGTGAAGCAGCCTTATCTCCTCTAAGCCTTCCCCATATCCTGAAAAAGTAAACATCGTACTGGTATCCTGTATATTTACATCCTGATCCCGACAAGGCAATTTATTACCACTTTCCAAGTATATGTACTTTCTTTAGGGTAACAACAAGATTTCAAAATCTAAGAGTCACGTCCAAAAAGTGAGTACCGTTTCTCGATAGTTCCACCTTAGCGCTGCTATTGTCTTTCATCGCACGAGCACTATATTTTTTCAATCATGTATTACGCTAAAAACGCGGGTAAAAATTAATGTTTACGTTTTATTTTGGCCGTATACAATGTTTAGGTCAATTCATTGATCAGTCGTACTGTAGAAATCTCATTGTAAAGAAATTTTATTATGCAATTGAAATAAATGACGGGGCATGCTCAATCGCGGAGCCGTGGTATTCCCTAAAAATGCAATTGGTCCAAGTGGAGGGAATAACAATACTGGTCTCCTAATTCGGTATGTGCCTAAAAAATGGTGAAAATTACCGTATATACTTAAGTATAAGCGGAGAAATTTCCTTTTTTTGGCCAATGAAAGCCAACCTTCAGTTTAGAGTTGTGTCACTAAATAAAGTGACTTTTTCGGGATCAACTTTTCTATGTATGGGCTGAATAAACAATATTTATCTTTATTATTGATAATACACGGAATATATTAACCGAGAAATAGGTAATAATTAGGTTCAAAGTTTCCTCTTAAATTCCCTATCACTGACAATATACTAGGTACTATCATTCTGCGATGTTAACGCATTCCACAAGGTCATTTGTATGGAACCAACGTGAAAGAAGAAGTTCAAAAAAATTTTCCACGTCAACTTTTAATCGATACACGGGTGTCAGTCCATATAATCGAACCAGAAAGAAGACTTCGACTTACTTTCGAATCGACTCATACTCGAACATAGACGGTATGTCGAAAAATAGTTGAAGATATACTCTTTCATGCAAAAATAAACTTTAAAAAATACCATATGCGTGTAAGGTTTTATACAAAAACTGCTTTCTTTTTTATTTCATCTGGACGAGATTCAACAGACGAGATTAAATATAATAATAAATATGCTTCTTAGAAGAGGCTATCAAGGTATTTTCTGAGGTCTTAACGTGTATGGGATCACTCTCCTGGGAGTTTGGAGACAACTTGACTTCTCGAGAGCGTTTTAATTGTAGACACGCTAGAAGTTTGTAGTAAAAACCACGCTGGAAGGTGAGGTAAAAGGAAATTAAGATAATTAGAAGATATTTTAAATTATTTTCCGAGAATAATTTTGTAAATTATTACTGGCTATAAAAAGCAATATCTATACTTCCCTAAATTTTGCATTTGCACATTTATGATGCATATGGCTATGTCTGAATAAGAGATGTTTTTGATCTAACGGATAGCTATGGTGTATTGATTAAAGAATAAGCTAACATTTATGAAATGATAACAAATTAAGGGATTAAAGATGAAAGTGATAACATCTCAGCCAAAGTAAAATGAACGATTTCTAAAACAGTACTCTGGTTGGTTATATTCCATGCCATATTTAGGACTGTGAAAAATCGAGGGTTGATTCCCAATTTGTTTAAAAAGCAAGGACTTATCGAGGATATTTACTGGTATTCAATATAAATATCATATTCAATGTACACAATTTCAACAACCCATGAGACACATTTTATTAAATTCAACCGTATACAACTATTCGAACATTCACATATATCAAAGCGAAAGGTGGATTAAATCCCGCCTCTGAACCCGCGGCACGCAAACGACGATGGAATAAAGTATGTTCGCAGACGAAATGTTCTGTATCCTTCAATATTAGCATTCCACAAGTTTCACGATTGTCACGGTCTAATTGTAATTTTGTTGCTAAAGAGTTTGTTAAAAATGTGCGTTTAAGGTGGCGGGAGTTAACAGAGCTTGAGACATTTTCCATAATAGTTTGTATATTGTATATTGTATGTGACCAAATTTTCTTCTTAACTTGAAGTAATACATTTTAAATTATTGGAATGGTTTCTAACAAATATCAAGGTGTCTTTCCGAGTCCGCGATAAAAAAATGCCGTTTCATATGATCTCCGCCAAAATTTTGAATACCTCGCCAAAAACTATCAATAGTCACAGCATACATCAAGCAAAAATGCAATAAACCATTCTTATATAATTTTCCTTACTGCATATACGTTGAGTTCCAAAGCATTAACAGATCTAATAATATTTGGTCTTAGTATTTTACGCGACTGGCATAAAAATTTATTATGTACACTCAATGACCTACGATTACCGCTCCAGTCACCTTACGTAAGATTTATACCATAGTACAGCCCCCTGCATCTTCCCCCCTCCATTTTCCTTCCATATAAATGCAAAACCTTTGTTAAATAATGTTAAAGTGACCGTAAGGTAACTACAATCTTTACCTTGCCCTTGTCTGACGACTTCACTGCCAATCGAGACGTAGAAAAATATCGTAGTAGCGATAATCGAAGTTATTTTACTTTTCAGCGCAAATAAACTCTGCCCCCAATCGTTTTGGAACTGCGCAGTGTCTGAAACGAATGGCAAGCCAGTTTGCAGTTGTGTTGAGAAGCGAGCAGCGCACCTGGACAAATAAAACGCTACCTATGTTTTACCTCATAAAATTAAAGTAGCAGTTTACACTTTACGAAACGTATTCCTTAGTATTTTCACTCAAACTATCAATTAGCAGTACCAGCATTTCATGTATGAGTGAAAGTTTTAGCCGAGTAGCAAGCTGGTCACGTGAAATTTGAATTGATCCTTAAGGCGTAAAGTAGGAGACGAAAATATTACGCGAATCCTCTTTCCATCTCTCTAAATTGGAGGAGTAAAAGTGAAAATATTTTTTTACACCCACGCAGTCGTTAAGTCAAGCAACCCAGCTGTTGCCCGTGGCGACATCCTCCAACGGTCTTCAATAAATCTTCAAGAGGGAAATGTGCTTCAAAGTTTTGGTGTTTAAGAGGCTATTTTCGAGGAAATTGCCCGTTAGCGGGATTTTGACGGAAGCGTTGGGCATTGGGGGAATCTGGGGTAAAAATATGAGAGCTAAGGTGAGGTATGAGTGGCCCTTGATTTAATGAGAATAGAATGATCCGGTGACGCAGAAGAGGAAATAAGAGCGATTTTGATGATTTTACAACATTAAAATAAGTAATGCTAAAAATTCAATTACCCACCTAATCGGTATATGATGGTATATAAAGAGGGAAAGAGGTTGGGATCGGCTGATATAACAGACAGTACGGAGCGATTGGTATTAAAGGGAAGGGAGAATAAGAGACATCTTAGGAACGGTCACAGGTCGTAATGTAGACAGTATTTTAAGTAACTGAGGTGAAAGAATTTATTAAGACGGAGCATAGGTAAAGAGACGTGAATAAAACAATTTATACGGCCATGAATAATTACTTGGCCTAGATAACTGGATTTAATTTGAAGTTAAACAAGTTGAAGAGGATGCTTGCGCATTGTTTTCCTCGGAAGAACAATTTTGTTTTATTTAGATATTTATTTTCCATTGCAGCCAGAAACAGCCTTTTATACCGGGGCAGTTTACAACTAAAAAAAGAAGAGCACACGGAACCCTGTCCTGGCACCACACTCAGGAAGGACTCGGCTCGGTAGAGCCTCGTAAAGTCCGTGCATGTCATGTCGCAGGCCACGACAAAACTCAAATTTTGAATTTCCCTATTTAAAACTTTCGAGGCTCTGATGTCTAACATTCGTCACTGAGGCTCGGATATTCAGAATTCATACCAAATAGAGCACCTGGGGCCTCATTCAGTAAAGACTCGACACGATCGAACCTCGGAAATTCCGTGGATTTAGTGGAAATCTCCGTCAAAGCCCCCAACAAATCTTACCTTTTGAATGGCCATTTTTTAAATTTAGGTAGCTGCGACGTCAACATTTCTTCACTTTTGAGTCTCGGATATTCGATCGCCATACAGAAGTGCTCCCCTGAGAGGTGAAAAATCCATACAGGCGGGACTCGAACCCGCGACACCAGGGTTGTCAAGCAGGGGTAACCCCTCAGCCACCGGGACCAGATTTGCCCAAGAAAAAGTTTTAGAGTGAAATAAACAGCATATTTTCATCCATCTATGACATCAGAATTATTAATAAAACTTGAGGGAAGATGAATATTGCTGAAGCAGGTGAAAGAATGGGGTAGGAAGTATATCCTATTCGCCTAAATAGAAGATACTCATTCCACGTACGCATGCAAATAATATTCAACCTAATCGAGTTTACAAAACCCATCATGATTACTGAATTGTATTGATTTAAATATAAGCAATTACCAGAGTATTAGCTAATGGCTTAAGGGAAATTAATATTAATGTAATGCCTCTACTTAAAAATATAAACCTATTTTACTGAATTCCATTTTAGGTAACTCTCTCCGTTAACCATACCAATTTAAGCCATAGTCTCACACCTCAGGCAGTAACTGATTAGCGTTGTGGGACGTAACGATGGTGATATCATCTGAGTCAGTCAAACGCCAAGGTAGCATGACTCGGTTGAGAGCTCCGGAAACTTCGATACGTAGAACGCCAGCAAGAGGAGGTAAAATTATCTTAAGAGGAGTATTGACGGTTCTCTGAACTTGGGAGAACGGTCGCTGTAACCCATAATCACCTCTGCAATTCGTCAACATGGACTCGCATAGACCGTAAATGGGTTTCTTTAAAGGTGCTAGGAACTTTCAATATAACGAGTTGCACTTGAACTACATTTCTGACGATAATTATGTTGCATGAAATTTCCACGAATAGTGTATCATAACTCTAGTGCATCCGTTTTTCAGATAAAAAAGGTGATAGTAAGATTAATATTCAATGCGTGGCACCGCGTTAGGTCTCGAGCCTCGAGCGAAATTTTTTAAGCTGGCAATGAAATCGAGGAAATTGAGTCGGGCTTCCTGTCTAGACGGCTCTATCATTTCTTACGTCTGTGCCGTAAACTCTTTGACTGTTTTTACTCCCGTCTTCGGAGTAACTACCCTCGAGACAAGACTCTCCATAATACCGGAACGCGTTTCTCACCTCAATTTATTTTTCATTTAACGCCTGAGACTTTGGAGTTTTTAAAATCAACTTTATGCTCGAAAAACAGAAGGTTTTTGAAAGTTTTGTTATTTACCTCGGTGATTGCATTAAATGAAGCCAGAGAAACAGTAAAATTCTAGAACCTCAAAAAATTAAATTTTACTTTCGTTTGTCGCTAGGCTAGGTCATACGGCATTTCACGCTTTGGAGTAACATCAACATCCATTAATTTGCTCCAAAATCTAGATTACCCAGCTAAATAAAAAACGTTTTAGCTCAATGGTATAACCATAACTCCTGTGTCATCGCCAATTAAAAATAAAAGAAGATATGATTGGTATTGGTGCAAATGCTTTAACTCAGCTTGTTTCACTGATGCAGAAATATTTAAAGATTGATTAATTAATTCCAAATAAAATTCCGGGATGAGAAGCTAAATTCAAAATAAAAGCAATTTTTTTTCAATTTACTTAGGTCACTCACTATTGACTGATGTCAAAATGCGATAAATATGTCTTGAAAAAGTTGCAATTATTATCCAAAGGTTCAAAGGGCCCGTCAAAATAAAAACCTTTAATGAACCATCCAGGCATAAATTTACTAGTTATTTTATGGATAAATCGCCAACTGCAACTACTTTTTCAAGTCAATGTAATGAATAAAAAAATGTAACATGTAGAATGGATGGAAAGCTAATATCAAAGCAAATAAACCATTCAGCGACAAGAAAGTTATTCTAATAGATTGTTACATGGAGATAATTCATAGAAGTTATTTTTATAAAAATAATTCATTTTTTCTCAGCTACGGCACTTCAGCAGTCCTTTCAATAAATTAGTCTTCTTAATTGTGAAATAGCATAGATTGAAATAAATAAAATGTATTCGTTAAATTCAATTTCTCTGACACCTCTCCCACTGTTGATAACTGTTCCATTATCACCGCTCATTGTCATAATCAATATTTACACTGTTTATTAAAAACAAAACAATAAGAAATATAAATAGCAAATAGTAAAAATTGCAAAAAAGAAGTACAATAGCGTCTATTAATACTTTCCGTGGCAACCAGCTGATAGTGATATTTTGAAGAACCAGCTGTATAACAGTCATGAAATCTCATCCGAAAGAATTTTAAATGAACACACTGCCTTTCAATCAAAGGTGAATAGGAAATAATTGCATGAATGGCCTTCAAACCCTTTACTTAATATGGAAAAGAAAATGATAACTTTTTAAAATACGGTACATGACAGCGGACGAGCATGTTCACTGACATTTAAAATTTTTGGAAAATACTCTAGTACCTTATAAATGCAGAGTATAAATTGAAGATAATTTAAACAGTTTATAGCATCAAGTTAAGTTATTTCAACCGTCATGCAGAAATCCTTCCAATAGAACACTTAAGGTAATTAAACGGTCACATACAATTGGGCACGGAGTATGAACAAGTTACAATTGATTTTGAACGTGCAATTCAGGGTGCAGCGTTCGTTCTCAATTCGAAAGCCATCAAACATTTCAAAAACAACCATCTCCATATCAAGACTCATTCCGCAGATAGAAGTGATAATTGACCACTCCGCTCAGGAAATGAGGCCATAATGAGAAGGAAGGTCACACGCTACTAAGATATTCTTGGGAAATCCATGTCACTACCGCCGCCAATCGCTCAGATGCATGGTCTCATGAGATCTCTCCTGTGGAAAGAGAAACCCCGTAATTGTCTTCGCTTAACCCCCTAGAATTCCCATCTTCCTCCGCTAATAGACGCTCCACTCCAGTTATTATCGTAATCCACATCGTTTGCCCTTGAGGAATGAGAAACTTTCGACGAAATCTGCTTCAGTGGCACTACGGCTGCTCCCCTAACTCTTAAACCCGTTTTACACGGGGCATGTAATTGCACAATCTGATGTACGTACGAACGTGTATTTCAAATTGCATCGTGTAAAGCCGTGAATTGCAAGAACGCATGCGTGTATGCATGGACGCAAGATGGTAAAATAGCCACTGCTCTAATTCGACAATTATTGCACGCACAAGTGAGAAAAACATGCAGTTTGAAGTTGTGCAATTTCGTGCCCTGCGGAAAACCGTTTTTTCGAGAAGCAATCAATTCACCTTACTGCAATACTCAAAGCGAGTACTGCAATCACCGTGACTCAGTACCATTTTCTCAGTATTTTTTCCTTGACGGGATTCAGTACTCTATTCAGTAATCTACACTGTCATAGAAAATCCCATCCCAAATTATTAATGGAAGATGAAAAAAAGAAAATGGAAGATGTAAGATGGAAAAGGCACTTTTCAAAATAAGAATTAAAACTGAATCGTTCATAGAGTAAGAAAGAAAGGGAAAATAACAGCATCCATAAAAGGAACATCTAGAGGGAAAAGAGAAATCGCAATAGGTGACCCCTATCAGTGAGTGTTGTTAACAGAGGACGCCACCAAGAAACGGATTAACAAGCTCGATATGAGACTTGAGCAGATGGAGGTGGTGATGGTACATAAGATAGGTATTCTCAACCGGCGGAGAAAAATGTGGTGGTGATGCTTTACTTAAGGCCTTAGTTTATTTATTTATTTTCAAGAACCACCGAAAACAGCACTCATTGGCCTTTACATCGGGGTAACAATGTTAACAATGGACGAGCACACACAACCATGCCCTGGGAAGTGAAAAATCCTTCCCAGGCGGGATTCGAACCCGCGACCTTCGGGTTAGCAGGCGAGGACGTTACCCCGCCGCCACCGAGACCGACGAGTTATTGTGAAATCCTTATAAAAAATTCTCGACACCTTTTTGCAATTGCACGTGACTTTTTTTCAGTCGTAACGATGATTACGTCTCAATTAATCCTAGTAATTATTTAGCATGGTACATTACAAACTGAAGTATTGGCTTATTTATTTAGTTTGATCACCGAATCATTGATCCAGTTATGTATGCACTGAAATATAAGTTTTGTTTAATTTATCACAATTTCTAATACCTTATCTGGTTCTGTCGTTAGTTGGATAATATCATCCCCGCAGATATTTTACTGTTGAGATTCCCAGATATAATCGGAGAAAAGAAGTGGAAAACTACTCATCAAGAATTTACTTTATGGAGGAGAAAAGAAATATTTCATCTGAAGGATTTATGACTTTTAAGTGATTTTTTATTGTAGATATGTGTCATACTCCACCAATCCATGAAAGAGTGTTTCTTCTGTAATTTACGTACACCAGACGACTCTTTCGAATTACCCGATCTTTCAATTATACCAGGTGTCCTCAGGCCTCATTAACTCACTTAATCGAGAAACTACCGCATAAAGGTTTCTTAACTCTCATATTATACTTCCTTAAACTCTCCATCCATCAGATTCTCAGCAATATATCCAGAGTTTTTCTAAATCTCAAAGCCCCCTCTCCAAAACCTTCCTTCATCGATTCCCAGGGTAGGTGTATTCCCAATCCTTCATGATTTATGCGCGAAACTCCTCATAAAGCGACCCACGTTGGTAAGCATACCAGACTCGTTATTTATGCAAGACCCGGCCATTTCAATAAAATTCACTTTGTTGTTGCGTCTTTTCATGACCTTAAAACGTAATTAAAACGCCCTCAAGGCCACAGAGAAGAATAACTTTCGATGAAAAGTTGTTGGAAGTTGGTTCATTATGATTGAATCATAAGAAGAATTTTATAGGATCCATAAAGGAGTAAAAAAGCTTATATTTTACTCCTTTTAATTTAATTATAAGTTACACTATCATAATAGTCTGAAAATGGTCAACAGATTTTACATTTTGGGATATTTCATCAGATTAGTCTAGAGATAGCATGATTCTATTCAATTATTCTTTATTCTGAAGTTCTTAGGTTAAATTAATTTAGAGATGAAAAAGAAAACTCTTGAGTAACTTTTCCACTGACTTTATCACTGACCTATTTCATATAAAATAGGTCAGTGATATCTAATCCGCCGCCACCAAGCTGGCAAAAATTGTAGGGAAAACGGAAAATGTGTAGAGCTTACAATTTTATAGAGTAGATTACAAAGTAGAGTCCACGCCTGTTTATCCGAAGGTCGCAGGTTTGAGTCCCGCCTGGGTGGGTATTATTCCACTCAGGTCATGGGTGTTAATGCCTGAAGACTAATTTTAAGTGTAAGAGAGGACTGCATATTCCAATATTTGTCCTAAAGAAGATCGACATTGTAAATGTTAATTTTACAAGAAGTCCTATCCTGGTATCCTAAGGAATCCGGATATATTTTAGCCTTAAGATTACCAAACAATCATTTACTGCACTGAACGGGGAAGAAATGGTTTAAAATTTCCTGAGGATATGAGGATTTCTGGACCGGTAACTGAATGGGCAGATGTATAACCCTTTACGCTACCAAGAATTCCAAATCAGTTCCTTTTACTTTACGAAGAATAGCGCTTTGCATTTTGCTATTGTAGAAATTGGCGCATTAGACCGTAGAGACGAAGGTCCCTGGCTTCATTTCCGGTTCAGGAATCTATTTTCATAGCTACAGGGGCCTTTAGAACACTCAAACCTTCAATGTAGCAGTCCAAAAGAAGGGATGTTCACCACTAAGCCTATAAATAGTGAGGATAAGGAGGGACTAAGGGGATGTGAATGAGTAGCGAAGGGTATGATGAAGCTGGGTTAGTTTTTGCATTGAGATTTTATGTTGGGCTAAGTGAATATCTGATCGTTTTTCGAAGCGAATTAAGGAGGTATTTATCTAGTTACTCCCAAAGTCAAGTGGGTGGAAGCAATATATTAGAATCTTCCAGGAATGCGTTGAAGATGTACTGAGTAAGACATGTTCGGCCGTTTTTTGCCGTTCGTTGCGGCAGAAAATAGTATCATGCACGCGAACCACTTGTCGTACGTTGTGATATTCTGCAGGATACATTATCGTGGAAAGAGCTCTAAATAATATCTTGAATTCTAAATAGAGCAGTTTCCT
The DNA here is from genome assembly GCA_963573305.1 of Pyrrhosoma nymphula. NCBI lineage: Eukaryota > Metazoa > Arthropoda > Insecta > Odonata > Coenagrionidae > Pyrrhosoma > Pyrrhosoma nymphula. Next base: position 41,682,653 of record OY754337.1, on the reverse strand, counting down.
GTCTCTAGCGCTGAATAGTTTGCTTATTAAATTTTAACACTTCATTTTTTTATAAGTTAGTTGACTACTCATTTCTAGTATAGCGAAGGATGTAATTACGGTCATATTTTAGCTACATAGACGAAAACCTGTTCACTGTGTTCTTTTAATAGAAAAATTCTGCATAGTCTCGCCATATTTTTAAATTACGTCTTTTAAATAGGACAAATGGAAGAAATAAGGGGAAAAGCAGTAGTTTTCTATTTTATAAAAATGCCATTTTCGCAGAAAACTGTTATTAGGAAGGAAAAAGTCACATGAAGTCAAATAAAATTGAAGTATAAGAACCATTCCAACTTATTTTTTCAGTTATTAGCAAGTAACTGTGATAATTGAAGTCAAAATGCAGCAATTACATACAAATGACGTTGCACGGATCCTATGGCTGGAAAAGTGTTCATTAAAAATATATATTCGTGGAACAACCATAATATTTTATTTTTATTTTTGTTTTGAACAACGAGAATAATTTTGGTTTTCTTAAGATAAAGTAAGTCAAGAACGAAAGTAGGATTTTTTAAGCCGATAAAAAAATGTGGAATTTATTACTTTCTTTGACTCACACAGTGGTGGTCGATGCACGTCGGTGCATCGGTCGGTCGGTCGGTGGTCCACCTCCTTAACGATGGGCGTCAAGTGGCAGACAGTTCATTGTCCCATCCGACGGTCGGAGTACCTACTAAAATTGAGATTCTCTCCACATGGTACCGAAGTTGTGAACAGGATTTCACACAAAAATCTCCGTTACTACCGCGGTTCGAACACAGGGCCACGGGTTGAGAAGCCAGTTATCGAGCCACCACAACAGCCAGAGCCCTAAAAATATAGATTAATGCGATATAGGGTGTCGATTATACGTGGTCCACGCAGTATTGACCATTCATAATCCGATTCAGCCGCTAGCTTCAACTATGAAGTCACTAGTTTGTCGCTAGGAGAAAAATGATGGAAGTCACTAGTTTTCTCACCAGATGGGAATGTACAAAATATTTAGTTTAATTTAACTTTAAATTTATTCATCCAAGAGACACAATGCACATTAATAATACTGGCACATGTATGGGACATGTGATTTTCAGAGTTTCAATAGGAAATATTACATTATAAATTTGGCCTCAAATTTTATACATAAATGATTGCTGCATCACTAATGTGGCCAGAAATATGGGATCACTTTGTTATATTAGTAGCATGGTCAAATCAGACGAACAATAAGGATGTATTATGTCAAAAGTAAAATAATCGTTGTGCCTTCAGTTTCCTAATTAAGTAAAAGGCTGAAATTCATCAGTTTTCTTCGATGAATTATTCCTAAAACGTTTCTGTATTTTTCGCTGGGCGTAAACATTTATTTTGGCACCAAAAGACAATTAAAAGTTGCTATATCTAGCGAGAAAGTCGAAAGGTCAACGACACTGGGCCCACGCGTACCATGTTCTAGAATGTAAGTAACCCATGCATACCAACTTCTATCTCAAACCTGTTCTAGAATTACAACAATGAGGATTCAACGAGACGAAGAATTTGAATCACTTGACATTTTAATGCAAGTTTCAAAAATCTCCACCCTCTTTTGTGCTCAAATCCCTTGGAGCTCATTGAGGCATTTCATGTCACTTTCACGTCTCACTCCCAGGGTACACAAGCATGCGTGGAGTCTTCCGTCATAACTTTTACCGAATCACCAACTCTCCTTCCAGCATCCACGTTGCTTCAGACACATGAATCACCGCTGGATTTTGTTTTTTTATGAAAACTTTCGAAAACGTTAAGTTGAATATTTCTTGTTTCACAGACGAACCTTGGGGTAGCTCATCACCATAACGATCTACCAATATTTCTAGGTTATAAGACAGTTCATCACAATACACCGCAAACCAAAAATTATTGGCTCAGCCTAATCCAATTTCATCACGAGTAACTCAAGTCCTATGTTATTCACATCTCTTAACTCCCTATTTCTCCTAATACCCTTCGAAGAGTCCTTTAATCTCCTTTCACTGCCTTTTTCCTCCGGGAACGTGGATGATCGTTGGATTTTGGGTGTTTTTGTGAGTTTTCCCAAGCTACTCTGTAAAATATTATAATTGTGGGCTACATACAATGGCATGGGGTTTGGAAGAAGTGAAAATGACGTTATATTTAGTTTATGATAAATATAGATTCATATTTCACATAAATAGATTGAATATGATAGATGAAAATAAACTTCGTGCTAATTAGGTAAATCTATGTAAAGATTTATTTTTTGCTTTCGGAATTAATAATCTTCGATTTGCTCTTTATTCAAAATAATTTTACATATTCAAATGAGGGAAATTCAATAATAAAACATTCATCACAGCCAATAGATTGAACTAAGCAACGTGAACGTGTACTCTGTGATATTTTACTCTTCCTCCCTACCCCATCTACCATTTTAAGTCAATTTTACTCTGTATGAGAGTACCCGATATCATTTTCCAAACCAATATAAAATATTACAACCGATATGTAACTTACCCAGGTGATATATATTGTTTTTGCTTTTCCGAACAATTCTGGTTTTCCGTATTTCCCTGCGATCCCGATAATCCATTTTGACTTGTCATCAGGTTTCTCAGGGAGCGAACAGCCAGATTTTGACAGAAACATCCAATCCTGGGCAGGGAAACCTGACTCAGACTAGACTCGAACCCATGACCCTAGAGTCAGTTGGCGAGGATATCGCTAACTCAGGGGCCGGCTTTTGCTAATATTAGATTGATAACATGCAGAATTGTGTTTTACATGCCAATCCTCCTCGGTACATCGCTTCATCGAACCTGTCATCGTTCGGCAGAATTAAAATCAATAATCTTAGCTAACATTAAGTACGGTTGAGGTGCTGTTATTGGATTCAGGCTAACGGGTTTGTACATCCTTGAAATTCCTCTTTCTTATGAGTTGCCATATTTGACAGATCGCATGAGCATAAAGTTTAATTCCCTTGAATCCTCGAAAAAACTACCAAATAAATTAGAAGCCAGAGTAGCGTAGCGACATGCGCATTTGATGGCAATCCAAGAATCGGTTCCGTCTTAAACCATTTTTTTTTCGAGGCAGCTTCTACCAATTCTTTTATTCAGAATGAAAATCAGCATGCATAGAACTTAATACTAAATCTAAGATCAAAACAACATCTACACCCGAAGCATAATTAGATATCTCTATAGGTGATTGTAGATAGGTGTTGTGCCCAAGAGTTTAGCAAACCAGTAGTGGATCAAAATCTTTTCCGTAAACCCATTGTGGTTTCCCATGAAGATACGATAATTACATATCAGAATAAGTAACTGCTAACAGCTAACTGCTCAATTGATATTCAACCAATCAATAATGCGCCAACAGCCTGCTTTAAATACTGCGTTCCTAACACGGTCGAATTAGTTGTTTTTTTTATACTACTTCTGAGACTTCTAGTTTAGAAACCAAATAGTTTACTCGGTTGATAAGCATTATATAAACTGAAAATTTCTACCTATTTATTCATCGTTAAAGAACACCTCCATCACACCATCCTCTATACTATATCAGGCAAGAAATGGTATTTCATTCTAAGAACGTTTGACGAAATTTTGACATAGGTGTAATGCCACGTGTAATTTTATTTTCCACGACCATGGTATCGTTACAGAGTAACATCATCATGCGATTCAGGTATTCGGTTTTTAAAGAGGAGGTTTTCGAAAATGCGGGCAAAAAATTTAGTAGATAATCGATAGAATGTTACATAAAAGCGATACCTATTACGTTCAACTGTGACGTAGATTCCGATGCATAACCTGGAGACGATCGGTGCTTCAGTTTCATACAAACCCAACTCATTCCCAAAATCTTCTCAGTCTTCTCAGTAAGGGGCATATTATATTCATTAACTCTTTTCTTTATATTATATGTACCACGTTGACCTTGTCTATAAACACCTTGCCCTCACCCGCTCATCCTTTTCTCCTTCAATCTATTCTGCTTACTCCTTTATTCTTCTTCAGCTTCTCCTATTACTTTATATCTATCCTATTTGTTTTGTTCACTATTCTCCACATCCACGTCTCTGGTGACCATGATTGTTCATTCTATTAATGTTCAAATTTCACAGTGAAGTGTCCCAATTTCTCGGGTAAATCTTCAACTCGAGAATAATTTACTTTTCATGCCTTCAATACTTGGAAATAATATTGAAATGAGAAATGAACCTCAGAATGGGACCAAGAATGGAATTCATCAGACACACATTTTAAAGGACGTCGCAGTGAATAATTATGTATGAATGAAGAGATTGGCGGAGAAAAAAATGGAGTAATGAGATGTAAAAAGCAAATAAATGAATAGGAAAGACGGTCTTCAATACCACACACGTTGTCAGAAACCTTTATTTATAAATTATAAAACTGTGTAATACGATCAAGTGAATGTCGACGTGACATATGAATCAATCTTTGACCGGAAGCAGATGTGCTGACCGATCGGTTTTTAACCATTTTCATTTCATTCATGACTGTCATACACGGTCAGTGCCACACTCGAATAGTGATAGTGTCCCCGAGATAAGCTCAAAGAAGAGCTCCTCTGGATTCAAAGCGAGACCATACAATCTTGAGGCAAAACGATCTGCCCACGATGTCACCACTCCGACACGACCTTCATGACACAGTTGAGTATTGATTTGATGCATTGAAAACTAACACCGTGGCTTACAAGAGGCATAAGCGCTGCAATGAGTTTTACTAAATCATTCTGACAAGCAGTGGAACCTGAGTGGGGTGTCTTGCTAACTTATTTTATGTAAGGCCTGGTTTTATGCATCAAGAACTGAATTTACCAATTTCGAGTCGGAAATAAATTCAAGCATAAGACCTCAGTCCCGGATGCACCGTTCGCCTTGCCTAAATAGCATTTAATGAGGCAAAATGATTGAAAATGAGCTTTTAGACGAGAAGACAAAAGAAAACTAAATACATTTATGGGGATTCCAAAGAGGTTGGAATCACTTAAAAAATGCAGAAGTGTAAAGAAACATTTTAAAATGTTAGCTCACTTGTATCTAAAATACCAAATGTTAAATCATTAGTACTTTCTATAATTAATAAGGAGAAGGGAAATTATGAGACAAAGAGTGGCGTAGTAACCACATTTTTGCGGACTTACCAATATCAATAACACACAGCTTCTGAGTACCATTTATACATAAAAATTGCCCTACTTTTAGAACTGACCTATAGAAAACGTATCACCACAGCTATTGACCAAAAGAAATTTCATTTTCAAAATAAGATTTATGGCTTTTTCCCGCATAGACACTTTTTAATAAAAGCCTTTTAGTAGGTAAAAAGAGCGCATTTTCAAACTTATAAAAGAAAAGCGATATGCTTGACTGCTCTTTTTGCTGGACTTTCCACACGGAAATTTCCTAATATCTATGAATAACTATTTAAAATAATCAATTTTATACCATTGATCAAAATAGCATAATTTGGAATAAGGTATGGAATAGACAATTTTAATAGGAGAGGAAACTAATTTTGAGGAAAATCTTTACAAGCAACTTTGGAAACAAATGGAAATCTCTTCCTTATTTTTACAGATGAAATCCACTGACTTCAAAAGCCAAAGCCAATAATTCTAAAAAATTTGTTTTATATAGGTGGTTATATAATTTTTGTACTAATAGAGAGCAAGAAATTCCGTAACCCAAAAAAAATTCCACCCTTATTTAATTTCAATGTGATGGAATACAGAGAATCACTTGAATTATTTTGATTATGAAATGGGTTAAACATTATCTCTCGATAAAATGAGTTAAATTCGTAAATATGACACACCCTCGACAACTTAAAGAGATATTTATAGTGAATATTTTTCAGGGAAAGAGAGGAAAAGTTATCTTTTTCATGACTATTATTGAATTCCTCTCAATATTCCTCTCAATAGTGCATTATAGAACCTCGGGGGTAAAATTGCCGTAGGTGTCGTGAGCCAATAAACAACGAGTTGCTGAACTGTGAAGCTGTTTTGAAGGAAAAAATCATGGCCTCGCAAAAAAACACTTAAAAAAAGGAAAAGAAAAAAGTTACCACTACTGAAGTGTCAGTCTGGCAAGAGTAAGATAGGTAATCAATGAGTTACGGTCATAATGAAATTGTCATGCATGCTTGATTTAATAGCATTTATGGCATTCGTAGCATAAATGGCATAGGTGGAGGGGGAAAAGAAATGAGTCAGGGATATCGTGAATTTGTAAATGTCAGGTTAGCTTGGCTGCTACACAAAGTGAAATGCATATTAAAACAACAATTTCATCTTACTCATATCTGAGGGAACATAGCAAGAGCAAGGTTGCCTTGTCGAAAAAGAGTTGGTATCAAACTAAATCCGAAGTTTGTTTTATAAAAAAAGTGAAGAATGTTGAAGAAATATTTTGCAATATCCGTTAGTTCATAATGAACAATAGAGAATTCGTAATCAAATTAACAATATACAAGAAACATTAGACCATCACATTTCTCAAAATATAGTCGTCAAGAATTTGCTAATTTTTACCTGTAAGAAAAATTACGTTTCATGCACGAAACGTCACTAATTATGGCTAACGAAGAATATATGAAATGATAAATTGTCATTAAAAATCATTGAATCGAGAAAAGAGTCAGATAGTTCAACTGAAATAGCTTTAAACTCCTCCAAATATTAATTTAGTTTGAAAAACATCACATGATTTCAAATATTTTATCTATTTCACGTGAACTTAAAGAGGATTTCACTTGTGAATCAGAATAAAAGTTCATTTACTCCAAATTAATACTCAAAACGTTTTATAAGCAGAAGATTCTCAGCGTATCTACCGCCCAAAAATTAACTCTGAGTTGGGATAGTAATGATGAAACACGCAATGCCAAATGTCAAAAAAAAAATCCGTGGAGACGTTCAAAATCGTTTGCCAACTGACTGGCACGAACGAGTGAAAATGGGGAATAACGTCGGCAGTAGCAGTTTCCCTTTATCGCAAAAACCTCCAGTGGTATCGACCGCAGTTTAGGCCATGACTGGCACCTTCCCTGGGAGGATACGGGGGCCAACCTTCTATCCGCAGCGGAGATGAAGCAGCAACATATATGCCTAGGGCTTCCTGCAGTTGCCTCCGGGCAATTAATTTGTATTTTTTGAAACCGAGAATTTCCTCTACGTGTTCCCTTCCCACGTTGTGTTAGCTTCGGCAGGTTTTTCGAGCGTGCAGCTTAAAACACGAACAGCTTCTTGCTCGAAGAGCCACGCTATGGCCGTCAAGGCCGCCTGAATTCTGCAATGAAGCGAGGACAAAGCCAAGTGAATAGCACACAAACTCTTCTGTTCCATTTTATTTAAACACACAAGCATAGATATCCATTACGCCGCTCCTTTTCCGGATAGAAACAGTGAAAGTAGTGAAATTTTCGTTGTGGTTACGTTGACTCTTTAACACTTAAATAATTTCCTACATACCTATCCCTGAATATCTCTTTTGCAACTTCTTTGTTACTGCTGCATTGTTTCATGCATCTCTTTGAGTCCCTGAGCTAGTTGGAGTGATTTTTATTTACGTACATATATGCGTGTTACATAGCAGACGTGTTCTCATTAGTGATACTTGCATCGTACCGATTAGTATTTTTGGCAATGCAATTCTATTTTAACGCGTAGCCTTATTGCAAATTACATACATTTGGAAACAATTCAATTAAATAGGCAACCATATTCTTCTAAATACAAAGTAATGCATTTGTTATCGTTATAATAGCTGCTAACAAATATAAAGGTGTCGATTCAAGTACAGTTGCTGCAGTGGCTGCAGTCATAACATTCCCTTCTGCTTTTAGAGGTATACGCAATCAAGGAAAGTTATTAATTTAATTGAATTACATTTAACTGCTACCGTGAATTACTAACAAGAATTTTGTTAGTGAAAGCAATGTGATTAGATATAGAAGACGTGTAGTTTCAAGTAAAAATCAATAAACGTAAGTAGTTTCGTCAGCTACTTTAGGATTTAGTACATTTTAGTATCAGTTTTGCTAAAATAATGAAGTATCTACAATAATAACGACTTTGATACAATAATGAATAACAATAAAGTATTGGACTGAGTTTTAGGATAATTGTTTCCTCAAATCAAACAAGCAGTTTTCAAATTATGGAATATCATTTATGTTATATATTTAAGCCATTCCATTTCTTCGAGCTATGTTTACACGAAGAGGCCTAGTGCTTGGAAATTTATATACTACCGATACATTAAGTTTCTCTCCTTGGTCTCTATCACACAGTAAGATAAAATCATGACATCTCTGGCCAGCAGACACTCCTCTACCCACTGCGGTGACACTACATCTTACATACAAAATACTAACATAATGATCATAATAAACCCATACTACGCGACCTAGCTATAATAATGGGCATAATGATTCCCGGTGTATGGAAATGGATTTCAGACATTGGCATTAGCATTGTATTTACCACGAAATAATTTTTTCAACTTCCCGACCTAGGTTTGACTTGAAGCTTAAATTATGATTTGAGAGTCAAAATTGAGTCCAAAAGTTCAATAAATCATTTTATGGACGTTGATTGGTTGGACACATTCTCTGGAAGTCTCTCAAAAGTTAAAGAAATGTACCAAACCCAATTTTACTTAGCAATGATTGAGAGAGACTGCGCTAAAGTTCCATTTTAATCATTGATTATACAAGAGCAGGCCACCAAGATAATACCAGTATGAAGTACAACAGTACAACCACTGAGTAATTCAGTCACTCCTCTCTAACATCATCACAAACTTAACGTTATGCGCAAAATAAATATGACGGGAAAACAAGTCCCTCCCCAGCCATTCAACGGATTAAAGTTTGATGTTCAACCAATTCTCATGCGAAAATAATAGAAGTGGAATATAATTTATTAATTACCTAATATATCTGTTGAATAGATATAAATGAAGTACACTATTAAGATTTAATAGGTAATTTCTCCCTTAAAATAGTATGTTTAAAAGTCATTTTATACTAGTATAATGTCCATTAAATTATTACACAGAATTTGTGAATATTGAGTGACGCATCCAAAGCAGAGTAAAATAGTGGTTTTAACGAGGCTTCCCAAATTCGAGATTTCAGATTCCCTACCATGGTTATTCAATGTAAGAAACGGAATTGTTTTCTGCTCCTGGAGCCTGTCAAAGGGAGTTTTATTCACCTCATTCTTCCTTAATAATGGCCTTACTTTCCCATCGATTAAGAGTTAATAGAACATGGGCGAGGGTTCTGTAGAAAACCTCGGAAGTTTGGGGGCAGGATAATCTGAAAGAAAAAAATAGCGCGCAGCTCACACAGAGGTCTAGAATCAGAGTCAGGTCCGGCGATCTTTTTATCCCCGTTCCCTCCCAAATTCGACGATCCGATGTTGGCAACACCTGGAATTTGAGTTATGTGGGGCCGCTTGCACGAGAGGGACGATGATGGGGGTAGGAGGGGTGAGCAGTTCTACCCAAAACTTTCGGCGGTTTTGTACGAAGAGGTCCGTATGTTTTCAAAAAGGTTAAAAGGGTTTCATTATTTTTTTGCAGCTGGAGAGTGGGTTTATGGCTTGGTTACCGAGGATCATGTCGGGAGGTTAGGTTTTCGAGGTCGGTGGAGGATAACGGTGAGGAGGTACGATGGGGCTTGGTTTAACATGAGGCGCCGTGCCGGAAGGTTTGTGTAGGGAGATGGACGAGGGAATGGGAGGTATATGGCGTTGAGCTGGCCTCTCACGGGAAGTTAGCCCCCTGCTTTCCTCGATACGTTGCACCTCGCATTGTTACTTGATTCCTGCTCTGTGATTCATTGCAAGATAACCCAATGTTTTCACAATAGATAATTGGTTCAATTTCTCTGTAACCCTGAATAAGTCGTTCAATGAGGAGTTTCTCTACTTGCCGCGTAAATTATCAGTTAAATATTGTGCTTGGCAACTGTTTAGCATATTTCTTAGTTAAACTATACTGGTCAGGCTAAGTATTTGAACTAACGATGGATCAGACGGCTGTGGTTGGCCATCTATTCCTAAGGCCCAATTTAGAATCTCGGCGAGTGCTGAGAGATTTCCATCGGATTCCAATTCTACATCTGGTGCTGTTCGGAGAGCACTAAGAACCCTTTTCATCATTCTTCACTAAGAGCAGGCCATTTTCGACTAACCCACCCTTTCATAGTAGCAAAACTGACCTCAGTTGGCAGTCACGTTCCAAACTAACCTACCTACATTTAGGTGGTTGGAGCGATTTTTCGTCATGCAGAGATGAGCGTGAAACTTTGCATACGGGTTCTCCTTAGCGATATTTGAAGATAAAAGTGAATAAAATGCACCTTGCCAATTTGGTTTTCTGGGAATCCGTATACATATAATACAGATTTTCTTCCAAGCGTGTAATTAGACACTTGTTATCATTATAATTGTTGCTGACAAATGGCAAGGAGTAACAACAAGTTTAACATTCGAAAATAACTGCGTTTAATATATTTCGTCTGAATGTTGAATACCACGCCGTAAACTCTTGTAATGACGTACTGTAGCTAAGGGAAAAAAACTCTTCTATCATTTTCATTATCTACTGGCTTTATGGCGTGCCCCAACGCATAAACGGATGCACTGACGTGAAATGTGGTTTGAGAATTTTTTTAATTACTTTAAAATTAATAAAATGTGCACTAAAATACCCACGGTTACCATTCAATTGTTTGTTCCAGCCCTTTCCTTCTCGGGCTGGAACCTATTGTCTTCCCAGAACTCTTCCTTCAAAGAGGCCATTCAAGTAATACGTAAGACGTTTTTGGGGGGGGTGGGATCACCTTATATTGTCTTCTATGGGGGGGGGAGTCTGGAAACAATTTACGTAAGGTTTTTTTCCGTCTTGAAACATTGTATCTAACATTTCCGAATGAAATTTAGCAGTGACATGGAGCGTCCACTCGTTAATGGCGTATTTTCCATAATCTCACCGCTACACCAATACTCCTATTCTGTCACCTGACTGGCTAGCTACATTACCTCCATGCCCAATCAATGTGGTATTCCAACACTGCATAATTATACGATATCCAGGGCTCAAATCTGTACGATGGCTTCTATTGAAAGATGAAACTGCAGAAAGCGAGCAGTTAACGTAGATACAAATATCTAACGTCATACGTAAGACGGAGGGAGGGGGGGAATCTTATATTGTCTTACATAGGGGGAGGGTGGTCAAAAATGATAATATTACGTAAGACGGAAAGGGAGGTGGGGTTGGGAAAATCTTACATTGTCTTACAAATGGGGAGAGGGGGAGGTCAAAAATACCATAAATCTTCTTACGCAATAGGTACTTGAACTGAGGCGTTTGATCTCTATATCCATGTCTCATTTTGTTGACTCACTGCTAGCAGCGGGTGGCTCCTAGGCACCAGCCACCTTAAGGTAGTTGGAGCGAAAAATAACTTCACCTAGAGTTTGATGAATTTGGCCTCATTCTGAAGAAAAAACTCATCTTTCCAATGATATCGAAATATCAACCCCTTGCCGAACTACTATTCGAGCAATTTGCCTGAAAATGTAGGCTGTTTTACATGGGATAGATTATGGTTGTGCGCTCCAGAGGGAGAATATTGAAGGAAATAGCAATTTGTAACACCTAGATTTCGTGAAAAACTAACAGTGTGTAGATTGTATGTTTCTGCAAATATTTATAAAAATAATCTGTTGCTCACCACAGTAGCTTTTACAGAATCGAAAAAACACATGCTGTTTTAAGGACTTTTCAGCCGTTCTGCGGGAAAAAATGAGACAAATTAGAAGCTCATGTGGATATATTAAGTTAATTACTGATAATTTGTGTCATATATAACTATAATTTGGAACCAATAATATTACAATATTTATTTCGTACTTCTTACAGACGCTGAAATAAAAAAATAAAATTAGAATATGGTCTCCTAGTGATCTATCTTTCTCAAACCACCTTAACGTATGCTCCCAAGTTTTACCACAACGGGGCTAAATACCCGAGTAAATGGGCTGATATAATATCTATTAGAAGACGAGAATTCAAAGTAAGTAGCTGATAGTTGAAATTGATAAATTCGAATGTAAGAGTTGTTTATACTTTTGGCTGTCCCTATGAACAACGTGTCACAATACCAAGTTGCCTATAAGGAATAGAGCAGGGAAGCATCGTCTCGTGCAAATGCAGGGGACAAAGTGAGAAAGAGGGCTGATGGAGTGGTCTCACGGCAATTCGCTATTCCTCGCTGGCGGATCAGCATTTTGGGCAATAAGTCCATCCAGCGTTCAATGCAGCGTGAACTGAGTGATCATTTCCCATTCTGCGTAGGAACAGGAACTCTAATGCTTCAAAAACTTTAATGTTAATATGTAACGTTGTATAGTGCATCCCTTAAGATAAATAGTGAGGTCATTTTGCATAATATCAGCATGATCCAAAATAAAGCGGCCTTTATAGTTTCTTTATAAATCAGAGGGTGAAATACGAAATATAGATTAGTCATAAAAGAGTTTAAGTGATTTTTTAACAAAAAAGCGAGGCTAGTCTTAATAATTAGATGAAACAATGTGTAGTAAGTAGAACAATTTCATTACCTGTGTAGCTCGTTAAAGCAAATTGGGCATAGAACCAGGGATATTAGAAGAATAATTGAAAAAAGCTGATGACGGGGACTTTGTGTACAAATATAAATAAAATGTTGGTAAAGAGTTAAGCATGTAGTGGGTATTCGAGAAGAGGAAACGAAGATCAGGAGGATTCCAAGTAGACAGTAGCAACAGAATACTGAAGTCCGAGATATAGGGGAGGATTTTGGGGAGGAGGAAGAAAGAGACTACACTTTTAGGACGGCATGAAGAGAGGTAGGATATATACTGAGCTGAAGAAAATAAATCGTATAAAGAGATGGGAAACTGCGCCTGTAAAGGTCTTCCAGAATTTTCACCATCATCCATTTTAACCTACCGTAACCGGCAGGTCACCCTAATGAAAACAACAAATAATGAACTTCAGTAGCCGGGAGCATCATGAACATCATTAAAAATTACATTAGCAATTGAACATTCTCCCACTCCTGTAAAAATATGCATCAATATTCCAGGTATTTAAATCTTACCACGGTAAATCTTTAAAATGCCAATAGATGCACGTATAACGATAAATTGGCTAGTATATGCCCCACATGCACTTTTTAACGTCTGTGTAACTCACAAAAAACGAGTCAAATGGAGTTCTGATATTGCCACAATGCTCTTAACTCGGTGATAAATATCATAGGCTTCATTTTGGAAAAACGCAAGATTTCCTTGAGAAAAAATACCGTAACAGAACCCAAGAGAGGGAGAGAGAGCTAAATTTACCTACTAATGTTACCCTGAAAATGCAGGAGGCGAAAAGTAACGGGATTGATTTGACTAGTTGGCTTTAAATGGAATTGCACTTGGGTCTAGGCACTTAGACCTATTAATCCGCAGTGCACAATATTTTGGTAAGCAACAACCCCTGGACCTCTTATAGTTTTGTCAAAGACCAGGAAATCTCCAAAATTTGGTGTTTGTAAAGAGAAAGATAAAAGGAAGAAATAGATAAATGAAATTGGAAGACGAAAAAGAAATAAAATGAAATATGTGTTAAAATGCGTGCCTAGATGTCCCCGCTCTGTTGTTGGTATAACCAATAATGGTGCGCGGTAGGAAGGAAGTTTGTATATATATATATTATTTCTGGAGTATATATCTCCTATTTATTCGTCTCTCCCAGTTCTTTCGACATGATGATGTTTAGGGTAGGTACTCTCCCAGTTATAGTAAGTTCAAATGGAAAAGACACTTTTCTGTAGTGTTACAAAGGTGAGGGTCCACTTTCCTTCCACAATGTGTTTCTTTGTCTCAGAATAAGTCCTACTTCCCTTCATCCCGACCGTGTATCCCGTTTTTCCCCCTTTCCTGCTTACTCAAAATCCACTCTACTACCATGGTAATCGGCATCCTTTCACGCTTCCTCACCCTTTAAAACCACCTACTCTGTCTTCCCCAAATCTCCTCCCTAAGTATCCTCTCCTCACCCACCATAGTATATCCCTAAGATATAGTGTGGGGCCAAAATGATAACCTCCATGACCTCGCGAAACATACGTTTCCCGAAATTTTTACAGAATCTAAATCTAGCGGGTAGCATCAGACTCTCTTTGTAGCAAGCGTGTAGCATCCGAGGCTGCCAAAATGGTCAACCCATCAGCTGTTTTGAAACTGCTCGCTCGAGCTGTTTTTATCGCTAGGCGCGGCGTTCTTCCAGACGGTGACTCAGCGTAGTGGTAGGACTTGGACATGAAGAGCCGTGTCGGGAATATTTGGGCATGAACAAGCCCGAGGGACTCGGCGGTAGGTGGAGTTAGTGTTGGTGGAAGTGGAATTTGCGGACGGGCGATCCTGGTTACCAGGGTGATGATTGAAGCGAAATGTTTGGATGTGCTGGGGTAGAAAACGGAAGTTATTTCGTAACAGGAGGAGGCATGATGGTGGAGGGAACGCGGGGCGGAAAGCAGAAATAAAAAATACACATACATTTTTGTATATATACATGGCCGTGGGTGGAGAGAAAAACTATGAAACCGGAAAGCTTCCAGATCCGCATTTTGCGTAGGCGAAGTTATGTACGGTGATAAAATATTCGAAAAACGAATGGAAGAGTAGTATAAATGGGGTGGGGTACGAGAGGAAGCAGGGGAAATGACTATAGAGCGAAATATGAGGGTTGGGAGGTTGAATGAGCAAGAGACCGTTCGCTCCGAGAGCAAACAAAAATTCTTTCGAAAGACGAAAGATAAATCCACTCCGATTCCTTCACGTTCCGATGCTCGCTTCCGCCTTTTCATTCAGATGGTGACGAAGACAAGAACAAAATGAATAAAATTATTTATCAATCCATATTCTTTTGAGTCCCTCGCTGCAACGTTCCACAAACGCAAACACTCGATCGTTTCGTGAGCGGATGAATAAGGAAAAAAAATATATTATACATTATAAAATTAAGGTTTTATTATTACAGACCCTAAAAAAACAGCTCAGCTTTCATCCAACCACTCTTATTTTATGCCTTACATTATCCAGTAATATTATACCAGATTTTATCTAATTCAAGATTGGAAAGTCCCCACGCAACCTTTCTTTTGTGTTTTGAATGTAAGGGCAACCCGAAATTCGCGCCGTGCAGATCTCTCAGTCAGATAATTGAAATCCTGAAACTACACCACGAATAATAAAATGTTGAAAGGCCTAAATATGAGTTTTCTGATTTAGTGAATACAGAAGTTTGAAAATACATTCCTATTTACCAACTATTTTTTCTGGCTACGGATACCAACACAATAATTTACCATAAATCGGCAAAATTCCTGCCACCCTTTAATGTGAAATACCATAATCCAAAATCCATTAACCCTTTTTCTAACTTTCCCATTCTATTTAGCCTTCAATATGAAATTTTGTTAATATACGCTTCCACTCTTCTTTGTTTCTATCTTTCTTAAAAATCCCTTCAAATACAACCATCAATGCCCACTAATTTATTAGTCATTCATGCCATCTTATTTTCTCTTTGATAAAAAGAAATTTGTGTATCCAGCTGTGCGTGCCATCGTCAATACATTATAAATAATGATACAGCCTATCAATGCAATATTTTTGTTATTGTAAAGAGAGTACTGAATCAAAGTAAATAAAATGAGTGAACGAAAATTACTAATGGTCTTTGCCTCCCTGTCTCCCTGTCTTCTCCCCGTGGTGATAAAAAGAGAGAAATAAGGTATGAATTGGTTTTTTGTATCAGGAACTATTAGACCCATCAGTTTCGAGTCCATGGATCACTTAGACAATCACACCTACTGTTGCTACAAACATGTCAGTAGCTGGACTTAAAGGGAACTCTGAGTGCATGTTTCATTTGGTACCTACCACGGAATAACAATGTAGTAGTGATGAATCTAAATCATTCCTTTTAATTGCTTGACGAATCAACTTATTTTCTCTTCTTCTGAGGTGGCTGGAAAGGTAAGTGCGAGTCATTGAGTGCACAACTTATTAATTTTTAAGTGAGTCGTAAATAATTCTTGGACCACATTTCACTTAAGTGTGTCTGATTATGCGTTGGAACTCACCAAGCAGGCAGTAATAGTAATGATATATGAAGTAAAAAATTTAATATTTTTCTTAATAAATATATATTTTAAAATGAGATTTCAGTGCGGTATTAGGAATTTAGGTGAAGTGATATTGAAACAGGTTTTAAAAAATATTTATCCTTGAAATTGGTTAACAACAATTATAATAACAATAATTCTTTTATTTTGCGTTTAAAAGAATATCTGTACAGATTTATTCGGATAAAATACAAAAGATATGTCATGTCCTCTAAGGCCACGCGTTAAAATAGCACTGACATGCCAAAAACTTAAATCGGTATGGTGCGATTTTTTCACTTTTATGTATAGATATCACAAATGAAAACAAGTATGCCACGTTTCACGGATATCTGTACATATAAAAATTGCTCCAACCACCTTACGCTGGATGAATTAATCTATCCTCATTTAATGTCAGGATAGCTATTTTGCTTCCAGTTCGCCCTGTCTGTTATCGGGATGGCCGCGAAATCATTCGCGATGGTATGTCGACAAATCCAACTTATCAAATTTGTCCTTTTCCCAATTTAACGCTCTAATACGCGCCACGAAAACAAGTTTGAAGTAACAGCCTCTGCTGGACGTTCATCCGTCAATCGCAGGCAGTTTAAATTATTCTAGAGGTGGGAGAAAAGGCGCCAGCGGGCTGTAAGATTTTATCGACGGAAAATGTGCATCAATAATAAACGACTTGAGAACACGAGTTTGCGTGAGCATTATCATTGAGAGTTCAAATATTCTAGGCCAAATCCTCAAGTGTTCTTTCTTTTTTTTAAGAGAGGCAGAAAAGGGGATGAATGGAAGTGTCTCACAAAAGCAAATTTGCTTTCTTATAAAAATGTTATGAGTGTACAGTCACTTGATGATATATGATGACATGCTATAATAGCTGTTAATGTAAATAAACGCAAACGTTTTTTGAATTGGCTATCCTGGGCCATATATACTAGATTAAACTAAGAATAGTCTTGGCCAAACAATATTTCCGTTTCATAAATAACTTAATAATTACTAATTATATAAGCATGGGGACCAGGAAGCAGTTCATCAAATCGTTTGATAGGAGTGCATTTATACATGGATGTGAGACATGGACCATCATTTCAGTGGAATGAATCGAGAGTTGGGCAATGTAAATGTGAATCTGGAGTGAACAAACGAAAACAAGCTGGGTAGAAAACAAAAAATAATGAAAAAGTTGTTGAAAGAAAGTGAAAGAAAATTGATTTCTAGCAAAAATAATAGGACACAGAAGAGTTAATAAGACTGGACGTATATTAATGTAAAATCAGTTACTATCAAAATTAATATATTCCAAGTGGTCCGAATAAAACCAAGATATTCGATCTTCAAAAACATGGAGAAAGAGATGAACTTGACTTCGTACGCCAACTTGAGGGAAGCTGTGAAGAAAAAATGCGGTGTAGCTATCTCGACAAGGCTTTTGCCTTGCCTTGAATTGCCTTTATAAGCTGATAGTGATAATCCTTATTCGTGGCTCCAACGTCTCCGCATCACCATTAGTTTTTCAATCCTAAGATTGGTTGACTGCAGCCGTCCATCCTTACCTAGATAATGCTAGTTCCCTTACTCCTTGGTAGTTTTTCTGATGTACTTTCCTCTTCATTTGGTCCATGTGTTTATCCTATGGACTTCCTCTTGGGACTTTCCCTTTTACTATTTCCTCTCATGGGCGGACTGGCCAGGGAGGGTGGGGAGAATCCACACCAGGGCCCCGAGGCCGAAGGCCGCGGACGGCCCCTGGTATCCCTGGGCCCCTTCAGCGCCTTTTGTCTCCCCAGGACCCGGCAAGTATGTGAACAGTTAAATGAAATTACGCACGAGGCCCCTGCCGCGGTCCTGTTTTCCTGTTGGGGCCCTTTGACCTCGTCTCAACCGGAGCCCTTGGGTGCCCAGTCTGCCCCAGATACCTCCTATGATATTCTTCCCCAACCCAATGTGCCTTAGGTTGAGTCCAATCCATCTCGTTCTTCATTTTTGTATAGTGTTCCACATGATCCTTTTCTCTTTTACTCTTCCATATACTTATTTCTATTTTTATCTCTTAATTTTATCTTAAACATTCTCCTACAATGTGGTGCAAATGTCATGAGTTTAGGTCAAATAATATTTTTTTTTAACTTTAGCCGACGTTTCGGATTTTTATTCATCCATCTTCAGCGCTATAAACAATGATGCATGATGTTAAATGCTTGACAATATTATTTGATCTAAACTCATGACATTAGCACCATATAGAGAAAGAGGTCGAGAATAAATACCATTTGAATTATTCTCCTACAATACATCGTTTCTAACGCTTCTAGTCTTTTTCAAAGGTACGTGTTTCTGATCCATGGAGTGCCACGCTCCACACAAAGGTTTTCACATACTTTGATGGCTATGATAGCGATATTGGAGCGCACTTCACCATATCCAGTAGACACTGCGTTCAGTTGAGTGAGACCACATTGATGGGAGTAGCTAATCTTGACTTTAGCCGCCTTATTTTTTAGGCTGATTGGGTATTGATCTATTGCTGATAAGCGCGGCTTTGAGCAGTAGTCAGGAGAAGAGTAATTTCTTGGCCGGTATTTATCTGAGAAAGTAAAAAATGTGAGGACAAGTGTTGCCCAAAGTTACATTAAGATGGAGAATAATAAATGAAATAATGAAATTGAGGTTGCTCCCAACAAAGCTCTGTGGGGTAAAGAAGTCTGATAACTTTTGTGATTAAATCCTAGTTTCGAATTCAGAGAGAATAACGCCTCCCGAAACATGCGGCCGATCTCCCATCGCTGCACTGTAGGGCTGAATAGAAAAAGCCTAATGAACAACCAATATTTATTAATACCTATGTGCGATATTCCACTGAGGAAAAATCATTCGCCTTGACCGGGATCCGGTTTCGAATCCCTTTCAAGGCGAATGATCTTTCCTCTGTGGAATATCGCACTTATGTGCACTTGTGGTTGACTCCAGGTAAATACAGTGGCTAGTCCCGGTATCCTCAAAATTGGCTTAGCACCTATTTTTTATGTTTTTCTGTTACAGGTTGGTATTTTTTGAATTTCGTTACGCAAATTTTGGTATGAAGAAATAATTGGCAATTAGACGGCTTTTAACTGCCCAAAAAACAAAAAACTAATATGGCATATATAAGACTTGAAATCAACTTTTTTGCATTTTGTACCTTTTACCGATTACACTTAAAGCATATCATTTTAACATAAGTAAATGTTTATCTATGACTAAATGTACATACGATATTCTAATAATTTTAACGATACCTACAAGGTAATTTTTAAGTCTCTCTGAATAGCTGCTATGTAATCAGAAGTAGTTACGAAAGCCATTGAAATGCAACGTCGCGTGCGTCGTCTCGTGTATAACAATGGGATCATAGTGATCGAATGCGACCAGTTTCAGACTAATGATATACTACCTTTTTGTCCGTTTTAGCTATTCATAGAGAATACACCGGATATTCATAGAGGTACGATGGACATCGTTGCCATTTTGGTCAAGGGACCAAGGACATAATAGGGCTTCGGGCAGCACTTGTCCTCCCATTTTACCGAGATAAATACCGAGACAAATACCGACCGAGAGTTTGAGAAGATTAAAAAGTCGAAAACCTTGTTTCCCGCAGTGAGTTCATCCTAGTGTTCCATATGGAGAGCCCTGAACAAACCTTGGGTGAAGGATAAAATTGAAAGAAGCCTGGGTATAGGAAAAGCAAAACTAAGTGACACTCAACAGTGAGGAGTTTAACGTTAATCAGGGCTAATCAAATATGTATATTACTTGATAAGCATATGGAGATATCTAAGGACTCTCGCATTGACCTCTGGAGTGACCCTCGGCACCTGTAGCGTGCTTTCTATTATTATATTAGTAGCATCATTATATGCTTTCCTCTCTCTTACGTCATGCTTCCCACAGCTAGTGCCACAAAGTATCACTACCCTTATTCACGATTAAGGAACAACTTTTCATCGGAAATGATAGTATTTTTGAAAAGAAAAGAAGAGCTTCTTCAAATAATTCGTGAGCAGCATGGCTCTTTGCGGATAAAGGTCACAGACGGTTGTGAAAATAGGAGCCATAGAGGTAAAAATTTAGAAATACGGAAAGGTTGTTAACGAAGACAAAGCCAATGGAAAAAAATAAGAAATGAGGTAGTAAAACTAAGGGGGGAATGGATGGGACCAAATGGGACGCCATACAAGTGTAAGGAACAGCTAATTGGGAGAAATCCTTAACGAAGCGTATCTATAAACAAGACACGCACAGATAAATTAGATCGAAGTGGTTAGAAAATCTCAGCTAGAAAAACCAAGAGACTGCTTGGTATATATACTCTAAAACTCCATTTAATAAAAATGTCAGGTTTATGTGATTTATCATTAAATAAAAAGGAATGGATGGCTGCAGAGAACCAATCTTCAGGTTGAAAAGTGATAAATATTAAATAAACCGGAATATTCACAACGAAACCACTTGATTTAAACCCTACACTTACAGACCACTACATATCAGACGAAGCCAATTATGAAAACGTGATAGGCAACACTGATTATTTTAAACTAAATAGCAAAAGGTTTAATTTCACCGTCAATCTAGCAATACCTAACCTTCGATAGTACTTTTAGAATAACCATTCTTTCAAAGACTACAAGTTTACTCGAATACGCTGAAAAATGTAAAAAAATGCATAACCATTCTTCATCATAGCAATAAAGCCACCCATTACAGGATAACACGAAACGAAGTAAGTATGACGGTCAGAATAATCTCTGCTCATAATGCATATATGCAAGTAGCATACGATATTTTTACATCGAGTGAAAGATGTCTTAGCTAATAACTAAAACGTCTGATACATTGAGAACACGAGACTATAGATCCAAGATGAAATGAATGATAATATTCATTCTTCCATTTATCAAGAATTTACATTTTCAATTCACATTTCAGGGATATTTAGACAGCCTGTTAGGTAAATGGCCTGTTTTCGCTAAATTCAACCCCGCATTTTGTTTTAAAATTAACAAATTACAACAAGGCTATCAAATCTGACGTAAAAAAACATAGTGCATAAAATTTTTTTATTCAGTGGGTAATATATAGAAGGATTGATTTAAAACGAGATAGGCTTCCTTAGGCTATAAAATAGAATTTCAATGTTACTAGTGGTCAATAGCCATTGATGAATTAAATAAAAACCATAAATATTTATTGAGACAAGGCTTTAAAATATACCTCGTATTACTATAATTGGCCTGGAACGGGAGTCCAACCATGAAGCCAAAGGTTCATGGTTCGTTTCCCAATCCCGTGGCCCGTGGCAATTTCTACGTCATTTCATAGCTGTATTTGCGGCAGGCATGAATATCTTCATACACTCGCAGAAAGGAAAACAGTACGTCAAGTTAAAGGTACTGTTATTTTAACTGCAAATGACTACTTTATTGTTTTCTATATTTAGCCATTAAGTACCTCCCCCGGAGTAGTAACGAAAAATGCTGAAATTATTTTCATGCTTCGCTATGCAGAAGTAAAACGTTATCACTTGCTTTTTTGCTAAAAATAATGCCAGTGTTCCACGAATCTGACCTGAAGTATTTGATGTGAAAAGAACGGATAGGGTATGTCAAGTATGAAATGATAGAAAATGAGAAGTGGACCGAATAAAAAATAATTGAAAACATAATAACAGTCCGGAATAGCAATGAGTCTCACACTACCTACTACGACTGCGAGGAGGGATTAAATTCTCAAGCGTAATTTTCCATTTCGTTATTTTCCGAGAGAGAATACGACGGGAAGAGAAACGTAAATGTTCCCCTTTCATATTACGAGAAAAAGGAAAATTGAGTAATATGATAACCCTCCCGGGTCGAATTCGTGGGTTCGAAGGCATGAGAATGAATCATAGGAGACGTAATATAAAAAGGAAAGGTTTTTTCACGAACGGATGAATAGCATGAGATGGAAGTATGGAGGAGAACACGTGGGAAAAGGAAGGGGAGAGCGGAAAATAATGGAAGCGTCGCGTCGAGCGTGAAAGTAGAGGAGTCACGTGTGCCGTAGGAAACAAAGACAAATCGTTCCGGGAGGGAATTTTAGACGAGAATGAAAAATGAACGGGTGAAAAGAGAAGAGATGGGGAGTGAGGAATGGTAAGTCTGATGGAAAGCTGACGGATATGACGATATTGCCAGCAGAGAGGGAGATGAGCGTACGCATAACTCTCGCAAAAATGCATGGCACTGCGCAGTGAACGATCGGTGTAAATGCGGAACTTTAAGAGCACTCCACAACTTGGGGGAGGGGTTTGTTTAGTGTGGATAGGCAGTCAGGAAATCTTCAGGAGGTGACTGCAGCGGTAATCGGGAGGCTTTGTGTGCACATTTTAATAATATTCTAGTAATTCAAAAAGAATACTACGGTCACATTTCACTAAAGTGCTTCTGTTTATGCGTTGAAACCGCACATGCAGTAGTGGAAATGAAACACGAATGATACTTCAATTTTTTCCTTAATAAAAGCATTTTATGGCTAGTTTTCATAAAGGTATTCAAAATTTTGACAATGCAATATTAAAATATGCAGTTTTCGAAATTTGTGCTTTGTTGACATTTGATATCTTTAATCAACAATTGTAAAATAAGAAATGTATTATTTCGAGTTTAGAAGATTATCGGTACAGATATCTTTTTTCAAATAATTGTGAAATTTATGTCATGTGCAATAATACTGTCTTAAAATAGCATTGAATTGCCAAAAAATCAAATCGACATGGTGCAATGTTTTCGCTTTTATTTAAAGCCATAACTAATGAAAACACACATGATAAGTCTCACGCAAACCTGTACACAAACAAAAGGCACTCTAACCACCTTAATAACTTATGTCAGCACATACAGTTGGAAAATGAGGATTATTCACCACTGCCTTCCGTCCCGTTTCGATTGATCTCAAAATGAGGCCTCAAGATAGGGTTAGGGTTAGATCGCCATGACTGGTAAAATTATGTGGATGGGTGATTTAAACCACTCTTCTAATAGCCTATCATGTGTGTGCCTTGTTCCATTTTTGCGAATTAGTTCAGTCCCCCTGCATCACTGTCTCTCCTTGCTTCACCCTCTTCCCCTCCGTCCTTTTCTTTCACACCATTCACTTCCACCATCCCTCCTTGCTACGTAGGTTTGAGCCAGGAATTTTTGCGATATCTATAAGTGGCGTCACAATCAGCCGTATCCTCACCCTTATTGAAAACACCAAGGGGCAATATTTTATGATTAAAACATGCTTATAGGTAGTGATATTGAGACTTAAGACCACAGTGATCATGTAAATATAGTGTATTAATATAGTGATTACATCAATTTATATAATCATTTGAAATCACTATAATACCTAAAGGTACTGATGAAGTCTTCTCGGGTTTCTCACTGGGTCAGAAAAGTGGCTGGTGAAATGTGACCGCTTTTAGGCTCGACTTCAGTATCATCATTCGCTGGTAAAGTACCAAAACTTTCATTACAATAGGAATTGCTATAATAACTGTAACCGTAGTCCTATTGCTGCATTATCACTACGGCCATAGTCTCACCATACTTGCGATGTCAATTGCTTGAGTGGCTATAAAGTCAAATATTCTTAATTAGGTATAGGTATAGTTCAATACTGATAGTTACTATACAACTTTATAATAGTGGTCATGAGAAATGTTAATAATCACTATTAATGACCTTATGATATTTTCATAAGGTTGTAGGTGACATAGGTGCTGGGCACCATTCAAGCTTTAACATCGCAAGATGATACAAACAACACGTTTAAGTTTCAGGCTTCACTATTTGGAACTGAATAACATGAGGTAATTTCCTACTTTCTACATCCCGTAATTTATATTCTTTTCCACCATGGTTTCGACATATATAATGTACTTATTAAGGCACGTTTCCTTTTTCCGTGTACTACCTGGGGTAAGGTAGGGGTGGTTGAGAGGGAGAGTGGGGGATCTCCATCCAACCCCCAGTGGCTGGGGGATTGGTTGGAAGGGAAGGGAGATGGAGGTCATTCTATGTTTTGGGGAGGTTATTTTTCAAGTGACTCGATGGGGAAGAAGATACACGCATTATGACAAAGTTGGGGATTATGACAAAAAAACATAAAAATCAAGCAATGTACAAAAATTTTACTGGCATAATTGGTGAATGTAAGTAAAAAGTAAATTCGTAATCAAGTTTAAAATTTGTCCTGCCTTTACAATAACATATTTTTTTACAAATTCAATTTTTTCGCTTTACCCTGAACATTAAAAATATCAAGTACAAAGTTTTGGCATATTCATACTGTAGCATATGTTTAGCAACCATGAAAGGCACAACGCTAGTTAAAAAGTACAATTACTGTTCCTTTATTCCAATAGTAGATATCCAACCTGTTTGGTCGATATAACTTGGATTACTTGAGTTACCATTTCAAAACATTGTTGCTTATGACAAGTGGCTAATCCGTAATAATAATAACAAGAGTCATCAATGAGCAAATTGCCATCTGTTTAAGATGTTGGTCTTATGTATAAAAATTGTATCATCACCGTTTCCATTAATTTTCATGCATCCGTAAAATAATATTAAACTCTTTAGCATCGTGTCACTCATTGGTTCATTGACCAAACAAAATATAAAGGTATGGAAGGCCAACAGTTTGTGACCGTGGTAGTGATATGAACCGTAGGGGATTACAACATATGATTATGACAGTTTCCTAATGATAAAGAGATTGCATATACTCTCTGAGATGAGTATGAAAGCTGCTTAACAGCTCGGCCAAAATTGTCTAGCTGTGACCGTAACCAACCCACACTCAAAGAACATCATCAACATATGGATACAAAAAAATAACCCCCTGCCACACATACTAGAGGTGGCTTGTAGGGTATTATGCGGGTGTATATATCGAATAGCAGCATTTTTGACACAATGAAAGACGATAGCGTGAGGCGACATGGCAGCAGAGATATAGCATCAGGAAGAATGAATATAATACATACACACCTGCGGATGGGAAGATTCAAATATCAATGGGGGAATCCGATGTCTGGGAAGTTGAAGGATGGCGGGAGTTTCCAAAGGAAGCACGGGAAGAAAGGATAAGGAGACAACGAAATTGAAAAATGCCGGAAGGGTCTGCGAAACTCTTTTGTGATAAGTCATCCACGAAAGAGAAAGCAAATATATGCACAGGTCGACCCAAGACCGGCAAACGGATGAAAACTTGTCGGGTACGCGGGAGTTAAAAGTAGACGTCCATGCAAGACGCCACTCCGTCTAAGGAAGGCTCCTCCGGCTTTTACTAACGTGATGTACAGTATGACATGGGGAGCTTGACTTTGAAGTATAAGATTTTGAATATACCACGGCCCCACATGTCAGCAAACAAATGTTGACTAGTTGGTTACATTGAACTCAAATTATCATAGAAAATCCACGTGTTTAGTTAAACAAAGTTGATACCAGCGTACAAAAAACTCCACAAAATTCTTAGAAATAATTGGTTGGAAGCCGCTAATGGCATGAAGTATTAACGCTGGACTAAGGGTACAAGAAAAAAGAGCACCTCAAGGGTATCAGAAAAGACAACTTTTGTGCACAAATAAAATGGATAACTAATAAGGAAATTGTGCATGAAAATATGTGTTTGAATTACTACGCTCAACCTACACCTCAGAGACTGCGTCCCTTTAAAAACTAGAGCAGAAGAGAATAGAGACTTCTGGAGGTGAGTGCGGATGATGAAATAGACGGATACGATCAAAAACGAGGAAATGTACGAAAAGATAGAAGATGAGCAAAATATTTGATGCACTGTCAAGAAGACGAGGTCTAGATGAATATGCCACACATTGAGACATTTGAGATGATGTTTTAAGAAAGATAGAGGGATGAGAGCAGATTGGATATCCCCACCAGCAGGAGCGGCGTGGGTGCTCAGGGGCCCGGGCTGCTTCACGTCCAGAGGGGCCTGGTTTTGTGATCCCCCTTCTGAAAAAAATTATGCGTTAAAAACGCGTTAAACTACAATTGCATAGGTATTTATGTACACTGTACAGTATGACAAAATTGTGCTTTCATTCAGAGATGTTTGGTCTGCTGGCCCTTCGCGGACCCGAGCCCGAAACCTAGTGCGTGGCTCGGGGCCCGGGCGGGAATCCCCGCCTTCCCGCCCTGGCCACGCCGCCCCTGCCCGCGAGGAATATCAAGGAATGAGCACGTAGGCCGCCTTCAACTGGACGTGAATCAAATTTCAAGAGCATAAAAAAATTATAGGTGGACATTTTGTTGAATGAAGGGCTGCAGTCAATCAATCTTAGCTAATGATAAATGATAACGAGCTTCAGGCCAACATGGTGGATTTTTTTACCCTGGACTACGTCTTTTGGAGGCCTGAAAGCTAAAAACATTTGAGGTATTTTCACTGAAAAACGCATCTTATTGATAATTTTTTGCTAATTTTACATATAAAAACTGATTGGAAGATCAAAAATAAGCGACAATTTCTGTCTCACTAACGTGCACATGAAAGGGTTAGGAGAGAATATTCGATGCAATATTGATCATTGATGACCATACTGATGAAAATTTCACTTTTATTAATGGTTGAGAGCTTGAGTTCATGAATTATCTCGACTGGGTTTTATCTGACGTAGTGGCACAATCAAAATCCCCAGTTACCAGCAAGTCGAGTAAAGCAAGCAAATTACAGACGGAGGATAGGGAATGCTTAGAAATCGTTAGGAACTAATAAATCACTTTAAGCGTACTGGGCACATTTAATCATGACGGGAAACCGTAATCACTCATTCCAAATAGCTTTGTCTACAAGAGGCCTGGATTACCAACCTGGGGCACAAACTAGCCTGCCGAGTTGTAATTACCTTAACCGTAGAGGGTAGTGCGGAATTACTTCAGTCATTACAGTTGCTATACAGTGATGGGAAGACGTTAATTTTCGGTCAATACTCACGCAGTTAAGCAAGCATGTTCCCATAATGTACAGTTTAGTTTGCATGTAAAAATTTGGGTGTAATTTTTAAAATAATATGAGGTATGTAATTATTACTAAATTTCGAAAAATGCGCTCCCTTGGGTAGGGTGACCTCCGATCTCTTAGCACTATCTCGTACTAATTCTCGTCGTTGGTAGGTTCAAATGGAATTACTGAAAAGAAAATGATGAAAAAGTCCCCATCATGTACAGTTTTATTTTGCATGTAAACATTTGGTTGTGTCATTTTTACAATAACACTAGGAATATAATTAGTACTACATTTCGGAGGATATCTCTTTATTATACTATGCATGTTATATATCATCCCGATTATATCACATGGCAGAAGAAGGCTGCGTACATCAGGAGATTAAAACTGCCTGTATCATAAGAGTAGGCTAAAAACCACTGACACTGATATGAGTTTGCGGAAAACGTAGTAGTGAGTGGGTCACAAAAGAATGAGTTGGATGCTTCAGCAATGGATATATGTATATGCATGGAGTGTGTTTCGTTGGTTTTCCCATACTGGGAGAATATGCGAGTCCAAGAACGAAACGAATTTATTGTAGAAGAGTAAATGGTGTAAGACGAAGTGGTAGACCGCGAAGTCATGGGAGAATGTGGAGGAAGATAATCTTTTGATTAGAAAACTAGGATTCTTAGGAATAAGAGAGCGTGTGTGAAGTAATGCATGATTGTGAAAGAATAAAGAGATATACATACGGGTAGAACATCAAGGAGGACATTTTTATACTAATGCCAGTATACTAGTCCTGACAGGAATTAAGACCTTTTCCTATGGATTAATATAATTCCTTCAACTATGTTTTCCCCATAAGGGAGTGACCTGATAGCTGTACATGCAATTAAGTGCATTGTAATTCCTTTAATAAATCTTATGAAAGCTACAAGACGCAAATTCTTTTTCAAAACAAGGAGAAACACAATGGTAGTTCAACTTAATGGCGTTGTACAGGGCGTGAAGTTAAAGATGAATCTTAAAGTAAACACTGATTTGTACCCTTGGAATAAAATTAAATTAAATTATCCTACCTTAATTTAATTACAGTTTTTCTGAGATATACGACGGTGAAGTCGAGAACAGTTTAAACGTAACAGATATTTGTATTTTATATCATAACATATATTTATATTTGAATGTATTTTGGTAGTAATGGTTTATTTTTGTCGATGGCTATCGCTACATATGTACACCATATATTTAGCGATCTCCAATTTTGGTGTGAAAGAGAGTATATAACATTTGAATTAAAACTGTAATATCCGAACCCGGATAATTCTGAAAATTATGTGGATAAATAATTTACTTTAAACGGTATGAAAATTCATAGAGTTCTAAAAAAAAATATTGATGTATTTTTCAAATTTCTCAACGTAAAGTACATTTATCTCGGCACTATTAGACTGTTTATCGCAATATTGAATTTATAAAGATATAGTATTTCCTCTTTCAACTTATTCGTCACCCAAAATTAGCGTACAAGGTGGCAATTTCTCAAAACCTTGCGATAATTGTACCTTGCGAAAATAACGGATCATCACTTTTTTTGACGCATCGCATGCTACACCACTACTTCATATTTTTCATGGAATAATTTAACTCCCGTGGACAGGATGTGACAACTCAACAATACTGGGGGTCAACTGTCGGAATTCCGTAATAATTGTCGCACGCAAATCAGCAAACTCTTAGAAATATCGCATATTATACACAAACGATAATTTATACAACTATCTGAATTGGACATAATTTGATGACCTACGAATCCTGAATTGATGAAACAATGCGATAAATCTAATATTTTTGCTACGATAATTAACACGGTGATCGAGACCCAGTGCCCTGCTTGGAAGGTTACAAAGCATTTAGGTAGGTTGCATTTCAATTGTTGCGGGGTGTAAAACCTTTGATATTGGAAAAGGTCATAGAGGACAACATTCTTGATAGGTTTTGCTTGTGTTTCATGAACACGTGATTAGGTTTTCAGGCTTCTATGGTAAATAATATGAGAGGTTATGTCAATATCGATACAAATCGCTTAACGTGTGATGGAAATGTGCGGAAGAAGTGGAGAAATTAGAACTTCAGAGTCATCATTATTTTTGACAAATGAGTTGCTATCCCCAACAACAAATTTTACTTAACTCAACCCTGGGTGAACACGTGACAATGGACTGGACGTTGATTTAGCGTGAAATCGCTTGGCAACGCGCTCCACAAACTATTAATGCTTCCAATTATCTCGGCGCTTAAATTAAACTGGAAAGCAAACATTTGGCCGGCAACGCCGGGGAAAGGAAACTGTTCAAATATCCTTCGCGAAAGATAATTAGATCGTATTACACAGTCAGTTGCCTTCGACACGCCTCGAACACCAGCCAGCAAGCCTCATACTTCACTTGATGATAAAAATAACTAGTGATCCAAAGATGATATATAAATATTAAAGCCTTAATTATTAACAACTCTGTAAGAAGCCAATAAACACACTGTGAATTAATTAGGTGTTGAAATTGCAGTTCATTTTTCCAAATGAATAGTATATATCATTCGGGGCTTTTTCTCATCTACCTGTACCCAAACACAATGATAAGGTTCAACACAACGGGACGAAGACACGAAGATTTGTAGTAAGAAGGGCATTTCACCAACGATGATTTCTGAAGCCCATTCTACACCCTTTCAATTTCATTGATCCTGTATGCACTTTCAAGTATAGTGCGATGCTGAACCAGCATGCTTGCTAACAAGCATGATCGCTATCATACTCGTTGACCTACATGATTTCATTATTGATGCGATACTGTTTTGCGACTCGCTCCCGGTAGAATTTAGTAGCTATCGCCAATCACGTTAGTTATGACAATTGCAGGGCGATATTATTTATTTTAATGAGCACCATCTCGCGGGCTATCAGTAATTTATTGAGTTGAAAATGTCCCACGTGTTATTATTTTGATATCCTTCTCCCACAAATTGGTTAATTTACAATGATAACAGACATTCACAACGATATTAATGGAAATACCGCTTCCACACCTTCACAAGTTCAATGATTATATCAGGTTAGGATTCATAATTAGGTTCCATTCTAGGACGGCTTAAATCACATTGGATTCCAACTTCAGAATCCAGAACTGGCTAGAATACTTATCCATGCGATGGATCAAAAATTGTAAGAAACGTCCTCTAATCTCATTAATATATTTTTCCGGTAAAATATCACACTTTTTGGTAAAAAGTAACCTTAGAATAGTAATATTTCAAATTCAGATGTATAATATACGTCTACACTGTATACATATACATTGTATATAAAGATTTGTTAAGAAGAGCCAAAGTAGTAGTTCTTCAGATAAGACAACTAATCTCACTACGCCATACCATTAATTGAAATAACACATCTGTTTTTAATCCAATAATTTTAAATGTATTTGATAAGGGTGACGGACTCGTATTCATGAATGACTTTGGAGTGGGCACTTTCCCCAAACTGCATATGGGTGATATTTATTAAACGATCAATTTCATTTAAATAACTCACGCCTCTTAACCATTCTAATACTCAATACACTCCATTATTCTCTTTAAATGACCGCGATCTTATTTCTCTAACATTTTGCTCATCTTATCATGCACCAACTCAACCCAAAAAGTGTTGATATTGAGTGGGCAAAGAGTAAATAAACTTAAATTTTGCTCTTGATTATTTAAAATCAATATTTTGTTTGAAATTATAAAAAGAGAAATATACGTGAAAATATTGGCTCTAATTAGTCTCCGGGAAAAATAATTTCCCAAATGTTTAAGTAATTGGCCTCTCATTAGCATTGCATTCCTTTAAATTTACCCATCCAGTTTCATGTTTCTCTATTCAATAGCCTCCTAGCGACTACTTAACGACGTAAAGTAGTTGCTTAGTAGAGGTTTCTCTGTATATTTTTTTTTGTGAAATAATCTTTTTTTCACATTGGACACTGTCTCTGGCGTTACCCTATAGAACTCTTTCATAATAATTGAAAAAACAAGCACTAGATTATGATTTCACACTTTATTTGAAACAACACAAACTAGTTTTCAGCATGTGATGCCATCATCAGGATATATACCTGATGATGGCATGATATGCCAAAACCTAAGTCGTGTTGTTTCAAATAGAGAGTGGAATCATAACGAAGTGCTTGTTTTTTTCAATCAATCTTCTTTTCATCGAAGTTTAGAAGACGAAATCCCAAGACCAAGGTAAACGCCAATAACCTTTACCACTCGCCTGGAAAATGGCGAGTGTGAAATTATCACTGATCGTTCGATCACCGATCCATCAAACAGAATGGGTTATTATGCATAAAAGGGCGGAGGGTGCCACGAGCCGTGCTAAGTTTTGCGAAATAGGACTGCTGCTGGCTGCTCGGCGCTTCGGGGGTGTTTGGTTGGGAGGGGGGGGATGCATCGAGATGCAATCTGGCACCTCTCTCGGTGAATTACGCGCGGATGCAAATGGGGAATGTTTTCCGCACGATGTGCCGCGCGTGATTGCGTTGCCTCGCTGCTGCAGGAATCAAATGACGGGAATTATGGGGGAGACGAAACACCCCGCTCATACCAAACACCTCCTCCCATGCTCCCATTTCGCCGCTGTTGGAAACGCATATTCTGTCTCCTCTTTCCCTCTCCAGTAAGCAATCCATCGCTGGACCTTAATGCGGCTGCAATTCGTCACTTAACTCCGTACGCCATTGTGATTGCGTGCGATTTCCAAAATAATCAGGATCCCAAATTTGATGAGACCTCGGGAAAGTTGAACCTTCTTCAGCTTCATTAAAATCTTGGAGATGTCCTTAATTGCTTGAAAATCAAAAAAATACTGCAGAACACTTGAGACAGAAAAACGCGTTCCTATTTACCCAGTTATGATGCGTAAAATATTTGAAATAAATAATTAACCATCTATAATATTTGTTAAAAATGGATTACGGCTACAAAGTCAAAAACAGAAAACTATGATAACAAGATGTGTATTAATATTATGTAGCTTTTGAGTGTCTCGTTAGGAAGTGGTTTAGGACGAGAAAAAATTATATTAGAAAGGAGAAATGGGAAATAATGTTCAAGGTGAGCATTGGCCTGTTGGCCTCCTTATATATTTTATCCGTAGGGGTCAGGTCACTCGTGATTTGCTGTTGATGTTTTTCTTTTTCGCGCGCAAAACGCGATTCCAGGCATTAGCGAGGGAATAGCCATCTTCCCTATTGAAGTTTTCTTCATTCTTGCTTATCTCAATGGCCTCCCGTATTAAACGTGATATAAAATATATAAGGTGGCCGACAGAATGCATCCTAACTTCACTGACCTCAAGAAGCCGACTGCAACGCCGGCAAAATTGTCGTCCGAGGAAAAATGGACCTACGCAGAGTAAAACCCGGAAGACCTGTATTTTCATATTCATCAACCCGAGGAAACCTACACACGGATCTATCGCAACTATTTTGGGCCCTTATTGCCAGTGGAAAAAGGGAAATCTCGTTTAAAATCTGGGACATGGATAATTTTCGGCAGAACTCATTGTTCATCGCGGAATATTTATCTATGAAGGAAAGCACGATAGTTTACATCTATGATGAGAATTCAAGCCAGGGGTCTAACCATATCAAAATCTTTGTTTGTAGATTTGCCATAAATGAATTTTTGTCAAATAAAGCTGGTATGTTCCAACGAAAATGAAAACACATCGTTCAAAATGTCAAATTCGTACTGAAATTATTCATATTCGTACAAAACGTTCGGACGGAACACGATAGTTGTCCAAGGAATTGGAAACTTCGCGTCGCTCTGTTTTTTCGGATCTGCATGACATTCCAATGCGCTGATTTCAGCAAGCGGTATTCATACCATATCGTAATACAATTGACGGGGAAACGTGATAAATGTCTCTTTGACATGAATGCTAGGGGGCAATCATCTCCCAATGGTCATGATATTACGATGTCGTTCATTAACGAGAAATTCCTTGCAACGCCTGTCAAAAGTGAATGCGATACAATGCAATGTAGAATGTTATGTGATTTGATACCACGTGCGTAGTAAAAGAGGTGAGTCCGAATGAATTACTGATGCAATATGGTATGGAATAGTTACACGATAATTGGTTCACGTACGATGTGAATGTAAGGGGAAAAATGAATTTGATATTATTCTATAACCTCTGTAGATACCTCATTAGGTATGCATTCATCGATTTCATTGAATGCCTAGTACTTTCTTTCCAAATCACCCCGATTAATCGAAACATAACCCATACGAAACTCAAGCCATCTATTGACGCTCAAAACAGAGTGCCAGAACGTTCTACTCGTGTGGTTATTGACCCGCGTTTAATTAAAGGACATCAGGTCCTTCCAATCCAGGCTCTTATCTCAATGAACACTTCCATGTTACAATGGGTGGCACAAATAGCTTGACCTGGTCACAATGCCATTCGAAGATTCATAAATGGCAATCGCACTATCGTCGAACAAGGCATATTAGCGCTAAATACCGTACTGTCCCTGATAATATTTTGGATAATTATAAATTCTCAATGCGAACTTACAGACTAATAGGCATTTTATGCAAACGATTAAGAACTAAAGGTACGTTTGCAGTTAACTGGAAAAACATTGTATTTCCTGCACTGTAAAATTTAGAGGATACCAAGACTAGCCGCGGTATTTTTTCGGCACGCGAAAGTTCACAATCCTACTCCCTTTTTCTTCTACAATTTTTCAACCGGTCTCAACATCATTTCAACGATGAGAGTATTAATCAGCGGCGAGAGATATATTTACACTTTTGTTAACAGAAAATATTTGGGAAAGCGTCCTGACACGATGGAAGACACGGTTCCCGGTCGATGACAAGAGCTAAACGTATTGGCGCTGGACTGTAGGTATTTGGGATGATTAATCGACCAATTTAAAGTCGTAGTTGTCAACTGTTGAGGTATATTTTTCGTTATTTTTATATTCAATATCTTCAAAATACAGCAGTCCCTGTTTTCAAGAGGCATACAGTAATGAAAACACTACATATTAGCAAATGAATCATAGAACAACAACTTATGGATGAATATTATGAGTTGTTATTTATTAAAAGATTTGATATATTATTGCGGGGAAATGACAGGGGTTATAAAAAAACGGAAATCTGTTTATGAAGCCAAAGGGTTAAAGAGATTTGAAACATGAATTTTTCTCGGGTTTACAACCTTGTTAGAATCTCCATTGTGGCCGACGTTTCGATGCACGAGTCGGGCATCGAAACGTCGGCCAAAATGGGATTCTAACAAGGTTGGAAACCCGAGAAAAATTCATTCATCAACGACGCCGGGAAAGCACCAGATCATACAAAATTGAAACAATTTCTCTTTCTTTTCGCCCGTACTTGACCATTTGTTTCCCACTATAAAATAAGATTTTTCACTTATCTAGACACTATGTATTTTCAAATCTACACTCCACTTCCATTGAAGATAAGGTTATAAACCCAGTGAAAAAATATAACTGTTAACGTAAATCAAATAGATATGCATCAATAAATTGGCATTTAAATGTAAGAAATGACCGAATGGTACCTAAATACCAAATGATACTGGCCTGAAACCTGCTGTGCCCTGCTTCACGTATTACTAGTAGATAAATATCCTCGATAGTTCACATTTTCCATGAACGTGGATCCAATTAAAATTTATCAAAGGATAAATTAATTGCTACTTGATTCGTTGAGCTCCATAATTATACACCTATACTTAGCTCAATTTGATGATAACGGTAAATACATTCAGTATTATCTCATGGCAAAAGATACCTTAATTATAAATTAAATTCAGGCTTCTGCGTGCCGTATATTCTGATTTAAAAGCACTTCCAACGCAAAATATATATAATACTGTTGGTGGGTAGATGTCAGTCATAACATCGATCCACATAAGCTTATCCGTGAAAACTTACTCTGAGAGATACTGTTTAAATCGAGCATAAATCAAATCGCTAAAAATAGGACACATGGTCTAAGGCACTAACGTGAAAAGAGACGTTCTATTCATGTGTGACTCAACAAGAATTTTGATGGGGATATTTATTTGTATTAATTTTTTTAACGAACGAATTAAATAAAAAGGTTAAATACTAAAATGAGTAATCTTAGGTAAAAATAAAACTAATGAAAGTCATTATCATATTTATACGACAACATATGCTGGTCTGTAGGAAAGTCTTTGAAAAGTTCAATTTAAACACTAATACATTAGAAAAAAACTAGATACATACATTGCCTCTAACTATAGCGTGTGAACTATGGTAATTATAAGGTCAGAGCTCGTAAGCTAACGCTTTCAGTTAACTTTCTTCCGATTTGACTTTATTCCACTAAGTTATTTTCCCAATTAGTTTTCAACTACAGATTTATAAATATGTAATCGGAACATATTCGTGGAATATTGATCAAAAATTGCTAATGTTTTGCAAAAACAGTCAGTGGTAGACCATCACGTGCTACCAATGTGCATGCATTTAAATGCGGTATTAATAAACTACCATTCAAATGGTTAAAACAAGTATAAAAATAAACCTTCATATACGCGGTTTCCCATTCGATATCATGTCATTTGTTTTACTTTTATATTGCTTCCTACGCCTTTTCATATTTTTACATCCAAGGTAAGTACTATACAACTGCTATCAATATCTTCAATTTCCAAAACAGGAATACAGAAACAAGCCTCTAAAAGCCTCAGAAACAACAATATAAATGCAAAGAGATTCAAGAGTTAAATAACCAACATGCACGGCGTATTGTAAGTACTCGGTAGGAGATAAAGCCACAACGCTGATAACTTCTTCTCGGGTTGGGTCGTCGGGATAACGCCTTCTCGGTGGGAAAGCCGAGAAGAACTTATCAGCCTCATTCACCGGGAAATCCTAAAATCGTTCATAAAGACACAATCATCAGGAAGTAAACTAACTAATTAGCTACACTACCAATCGACGAACCTTGTTAAAAGTCACATTGGTAACTGCTATGGTCTCTTATTGTTCACGCGAAAAACGACATTATAAATCTGTCCGTTCTGTAGTCTTTTTCTCTTATTTTATTTATATTATCTGATCTACCGTATTTTGTTGGGTTTTGTAACCTGTTATTAGCGCCGTCAGAAAATAAATTGGTTTAAAAATTACGTATAATATGAATTCTAAATTGTAACCGACGGTCTGAAAGCGAATCCTATGCCAGCTATTGCAGAAGGCTTGGATGAAGTGTTGATCGACCTAAAACGGTAGAGTACCTGTGATGATAGAAATGTTTGCTAACTCTAATCTTTTTCTCTCCTTTACATGTGCGGTCTTCATCCTCCTCGGCTACGCTTCACCTCCCATTGTAAACCAAAGAACCCATCACGGAGATCCTCGGGAGTGCTGACCTCTTCATCAACAAGGGCAGCACCATCAATTTGACCTGCCTCGTGAGGTTCGCACCCGAACCTCCACCCACAATGATATGGAGCCACAACCGGAAGGTAAGGCCAGCCTGCCAACCCAAAGGAGGGATGGAATGGCTCACTCCAAACCTTCGAACATGTATAAACAGTGTAGGGCGTTAGCACAACCCGTGCTACGCTTGACTTGTGGGGACTGAGCAAGGCCATTAAAGATCATGATCATATATGAACACGATGAAGATCATTTACCTAATGGACAAAAAAACACTCTCGTGGTTTGGAATTGATGTTGACGAAGGTGAAGTCTAGCCTATTGACTATAAGAAGTGATTTCTTCAAGATAAATCAACAAATTTTTAAGACATTAAATGATTTTGACCGAATGTTCAAATATACGCTTACTTAGATTTTTATACCGCCCTAGCTGTAATTTACACATTTTTGTTTGAAATAAGTAGCCGTATTTGGCGATTAAAACTCAATGGCCGAAATTTAACTTATTGCCACTTAGTTAATTGTAATTGTATGAATTTTTGATTCGAATGTTTTAGCCAAGAATATTATGTAATTGCCAGTAACAGGGGGAGAAGGCGGTTTAACTTTTCCAGTGATTAAATTATGAGGACTCATTAAATATGGGAATTGATGGCGTCTTGTCGCATAAAAGTAAAGCCTATTTTTATTTGGTAAAAATGTTAAACCTCACTTGACTACCGCACGTAAATCGACCGGAATAAAATATTCGTCAAACTGAAAAAAAACAACAAAGAGATTTTTCTAGATATTATATCATTTTTGCTATTTATAGATATACATAATGGCATCGTGAAAATTATATATTAAATATTTATGTCTTCTGCGTGTTTACTGCAGAACTGATCCATTTAATTTTCCCAATTGTGCATTCTAATTACATCACATCAATATAACCCTATGTTATCGTACCGTAATATTATTCCTTTTATTCTGTCTGATCTAAGGTCAATTCACTGAATTCAATACAGAAGATTGAGCAATGTATTCATCTTTTGGAAACCCGTTGGGTACCTCTTTAAAATAAACAGTGTCCAGGAATTATTTAAGGTGGCTGGAGCGGTAAACGTGGGTCTGTGAGTTCATATTTTAATAATGTTTTAGGGAAATTAGAGAAAATTTAGGACCTGATTTTACTTAAGTGCATCTGCTTCTGCGTTGGAACTCACCATACTGCCCGTTATGGTAATGACACAAGAATTATATATTGTTCCTTAATTAAAGCATGTTATGACTTCAGTTTTCGGTACGGTATTCGAAATTTAGAACTATGTTGTTTTCACGTATTTAACTCGTGCGTGATACTTTGATAATAGCTATCCAACAATTGTAATTATAGGAGATGTATTATTTCGCGTTTTAAAGAAAACCTGTGCATATTCAATGAAATTATTACAAGTAGTAATATTTTTGTTTAACGCACATCGACGGCTAAGGTCATTTCGCACTTACTGTATGCCACGTACAGACAGGGGCAACAACATGCTGACTAATCGGAGGATCACCTCTCCAAACTCGAGCCGAGCCCAACGATACTTAACTTCGGTGACTGATAGAGAACCGGTGTTTCCATCGTGGCATGCCGTTGCCTAAAATTATTACATAATATGTATTTTTCCAATAGATTACGTTTTAAAATAGCATTGAATTGCCAAAACACCAAATTGGTACGATTAAATATTTTTCACTTTAATCCATATATATTACTAATACGTAAAACAAAGAAGTATGCAAAGTTTTACGCAAACCACTACACGTGCAAAAACCGTTACAGCCACCATACTCAAGAAAGATTGAACTAATTCTATCATAGTTTTCTTTCCGTGAATAATGTCACGCTCCTAGGAGTTGACGTTGGGACAATTTTCTCCACCTGGGACGTCTTCAGCCTTGGGTGATCGAATTGGACCATTAGTACTAGAGTTATATTTTCGCCAAAATCCGGAAAAAATTTGTAACTCTTTGAAAATTAGCATGTAAGTAGTTTAGGGCATATTGAATTGGGATAAAATTATTTCGCGGAATTCGGTTATCAGTACTAAAAACATTTTGCATTTTAACCCAAAAATTCATTCATTCAGTTTATTTATTTTCTCGAAAAGTATTGGCGCTATTCACAATCGGTTCTAACACGGTGAAAGTGCACGCAATTACGCATAAAAAAACATGCTTGGAGTTTTTTCCATGAGTTTCCCGATTTAAAGAAAATCGAGATAATTTTTCCAATGTAAAAAATGCGGAATGAAACCAAGAAAGTGGTATTTAATAATTATAAAGTATGTAAAATATTTTAAGAACATTTTGTTATGAAA
Organism: Pyrrhosoma nymphula; assembly: GCA_963573305.1. NCBI lineage: Eukaryota > Metazoa > Arthropoda > Insecta > Odonata > Coenagrionidae > Pyrrhosoma > Pyrrhosoma nymphula. The sequence goes on along the minus strand of OY754337.1, from coordinate 41,643,456 downwards.
TTCATAAAGAAAATCCAGTGAACTCTTGTTTCATAAACAATATTATTGAGGAAACAGTTCCCCAGGCTGAATGATTATAACTACAGCATCGATGGAAGGGATTAGGACTTTGGTGAATAAATAAACGGTTGATTATACTATATACTACAAATATATTCTATAGATATATGTTACGAAAATTCATCGTCTTACTCGAGTTCATTTTGGGTTACTGTAGCATCGGTTTCATCATCAGACTCATCGCTCTCACTGGCTATTTCTTTATTGAAATTGGTGCACGAATTTGTTAAGCACAATGAAGTGTAGAATAATCCGTTCTTCTTCATTTGTAGGGCAGTAAAATCATGGCTCACGTTCATTGTACAGGTTCAAATAACATGTACTTACTTTGCTGATGAATGTTCTCAATATCCAAAACTGAAAAATCTTCACCAATGCTTCACTTTTACTAGTTAAATTTGAAATCTCCGAAATGTCAGTATCTGAACACACGTCGAGTAACAACAATAAGCAACCGGCTTCTGTCGTCTTCCGCAGCGCGGCGCTCGTGCAGCACGGTGCCTGAAGAAATTCTCGCCTCATGCAGTCGAGAAGGGGACTTTATTTGGGATGAGTTCTTTTGTCCCTATAATCCAAGCATATGATCATTATATGGAACTTATTGGGGAACTCGTCCTCTTGCATTTCCACGCATAACATATTATCCTGTGTCCTATAGTTCGATAATATTCTAATTTTATCTCAATAATTGAATAATTCGTGTCTTTGCGCATTTTTTAAATATCAACAAATTTCTCTATCTCTAACGAAATTTAAAAAAAAACAGAATCGTGAACACGAGGTCTTGAGGATCAATTTCATTATCTTTATTTTTTGATAACTTTCTTATTGACCCGTTTATTCCCTCATGTTTGAGAAACATGGTGCGTACCCGTAACCTCATAAAATACCAAGAAAGTAAAAGACACTCAACTTTTGTCCAGTTGAACTGACAAAAAGGTTAATCATCGTAATTAAAAAATTATGGTACCTGGAGGCTATATGCACAATGATTCATGATGCAATCCGGGAATTTGGAAATCACACAGTATTTTAGTAGCTCAACTAAAGTTTCCATTAAAACTACCCTGAAAACAAGTGAAACACATACTCAATGTTACCAAATTAGAAACTTCTTCAGGAAAATGAAAGCCTAGAGCTTCATGAACATCACGCATTCTGGTTTATGAAAATCGATTGATATTTTGCGGAGTTATAACGTATCCCGTGGGCCGGCACGATGGTAATTCTTGTATTTATCAGCCCAGGATCCCTGTGCGTCATGAATATACTCAATGCCATTTCCTGACGAATTGACGTACTTTGGTGAAACATTCATTCCTACCTTTTCTGTCGAGAATTTTACGTTTTTTTCCCTTGTTGAATCCAATTTCGAAAATATTTCATACTCTTCGAGAAAAATGGGGAAAACTACATTTTTCTGCTTCAATTCAAAAATATTTAGCGTTCTGATAACCGAATTCCGCGAAACATTTTGTTTTAATTGTATACGCCCTAAACTATATACATGCCAATTTTCAGCAAGTTATGTATTTTGTCCGGGTTAAAATCTCCATCGACTGGACTACATCGAAACCCCCGCCAACCACGCCGTATTCGCTCCTCCTTTGGGTTCGGGTTGCGTCGCAAATCCTCTGGTACGGGTGAGAGAGATCTGGTAGTAGACCATTACATAAACCCATCCCCAGCCGACCAGAAATCCTGTATCAACCCCCTCGAGAAGGGCTGGGCCGCAAATTCTCGAGTAGATCGACCACCCTAAGGATTAGCCCGCGACCCCTTCCATCCGCGTGTACTCATCCTCTGAAGAAGGGGGGATGAAGTCAGAACCCAATCTCATCCTCCAAAAACCCTGCCATATACCCCTTCTAGACCACCAAAGATCAACCTCACAGCTAGGACACTGACGCGACCATAGATATACTTCTTAATGAGTGTTTATCACAGTATTATAATTTTATTAAGTTATACCGCTTGTTTTTTGAAGTCAGATAATTCTTATGGATTGTGGGGGGAGGGTAATATTATGAAAGCCTAGCGTCACGCCACACCCGACTCCTGGACGGAATTCCCGTGTAGAACAATTATAATCAATTCTATTTGAATATGAAATCTATAGGCTCGACGTTTGATACTTGGTTAAAAATGAGACCAAAGCACCATACACTTTAATTTAACAAATCGTCTTTTTTCTCTATTGATCGATAACCGGAAAATTTTTAACACAAATTTAGTTTTTTTTCTTGTTCACATTGCTACCGAGGCTTGCCACGTGCCATGAAGGATATAAAAGCCATGAACTTTTTTTTTGAAGATTTGTTCTTAAAAGCCCGACGAAGTCTGCAGCATAGTACGGCGAAACTGTCGCATAATATAAAATAATATTATCGCAGAACCAGAAACCTGAATAATATAGATATAAAAGCCACATTGAAGGGAATTTTACTTTTGCGACCCGGACCTCATTGGCTTTTATCATCATAATATATTGATTCTTTGCGTGGCTACGTGTATAGAAGCGCTTCGAATTAATTGAAAACACTTTCACTACAGGGTTAGTTTAATTTCAAATGAATATTTAAAGTCCATGTGTATTTCATTTTATTATCTTAAATTAATTATTATAATTTATGTTTTCAAATTTCCAGGAATATCAATATACCTAATTATTTATTCGTATTTGTTCATAATGCAGTGTACTACCCACTGCAAGTCATATCCATACTGTATTCCACCTAAGTCACCTTTTTTTGTTACTGATGATACTTTTAAGAGATTAAGATTATCGAAGTCGAAAAATATCTCACACTCCATTCACGAAACAGATGCACGATATTAGAGTGAATGGTGTGAGAGGAAGAGGTAGACAGCGAAAGTCATGGGTGAATGTGGTGGAATATAATCTTAAATAGGAGGAATCTTAGGAGTCTTGAGAATAAGAGAGCGTGTATGATGCAATCCATGAGTTTTATATAAGATAAAGTAGCTTGTAAGGATAAGGCATTATGAAGACAATTATTAAGAGAGAGCCAGTTTTCTGGGGCCAACGGTAATAACTACATTCTTTGACTTAGCGTACTCCGAAAGTGTATGGCGTGAGATAGATGCATGTACATATACCACATGTTAATACCTCAATCTCCCCGTCTCGAAAGGAATCTACGATACGGTATAAGGCGGTAATTCGTTAAAATAATGCATATCCATGTTCAACTGAACTCGCATGTCAAAATTTCCACACTAGTTATTCAACAAACTGGGTTTCAGCACGGAACATTTGAGAATGGCACTGTACGCTGAAACGTGAGTCGGTGAATAAATACAAATTTGGCAAGTTTATCAATTGAGTTATAATAATAATTCCTATATTGGCAACAGCCAAAGCCAATTACTGCCAATTTATAATAGGACGAACACAAACAACCATGACCTGTGAGGTGTAAAATTTCTACCGTTGCGGGATTCGAACCCGTGACCTTTGGTTCAGCAGGCAAGGACTTTACCCCGCCGCCACCTGGGCCGGCAAAGCAATTAAATAGCAATATGAAGAGTAAGAAATATTTTATTTTCCATATATTGATTTTGATAACCGAGAAAAACGGAGAACATTCTGTTGCGTAAGAGGTAATAGTTTTATTTATAAAAATATTCCATCTTAAATATTTTGTTAATAACTGAAAGTAAAATAGTTCTCTTCCCACTTACGCCAAGAGGACCTAGAATCTTCTTAATTTTCTTTTTCTATAATGAACACTTGGAAAAGTAGGAACGAAAATTGGCATAACTCGGAAGTAATAAGTTTAGCGTGATAATTCGATATAAGCATATTCTTTAAGAATTTAGGAGATGGAAAGAAAATTTAGCAAATTGAAAAGCAAAATCCCATCTCAGAATAAAATTTCAGAAAATAAATACAAACTAATGAAGATAAAATTGGTCGATTCGATATAAAATGAAGTCAAAGTGGACTCATGGTGCCTGAAAGAGTTATCACAAAGATAAATATCGTCTTATATATGTCTTTGGTATATTTTTTATCCAAGACATCAGGCTTGTTATAAAATCAAGAAATATTTAATAAATGACTTTACAGGAAACATTTATTTTCTCCTTTGATTGATACACGAAGTCAGGAGCGATTCCCTTTAAATACAAATCCTGCCATTCAAAACTTTATCCCATAAGCTAATTCTGAACATTCGCCATGTACCAGAGAGTGACAGCGAGTTGAGATACGCTATTGGAGAATAAGCCGTACATAAATGCTGGAATATGCTGTACTTAATAACAAAAATCGCAAACGCATTTGATCTGTATTTTAAATATAACTCTAATAAATCATGTTACATGCGAACAGTTCCGTATTAATTGCACCTCTGAAAGGCTTATTTATTGGAACATATCAAAACCCAAACTAGGATAAATAAAAAGATGCAAAAATATATGTGTATTTCAAATGTAATAAAAGGGATGTTATGGACCTTATCTGCGTAATAACTTTTCCATCTTCATGATTGAATTTATTCCACTGTATTCAATTAATCATTTTTTAAATACAATGGAAAGATAGAATAGAGGAGCAAGCTATGATTTGTTGAACTTCATTTTATCACGTACAGGAAAATGTTCGCAATATACTAGGAAGAAATTAATATTAGCATTGACTTACAATGTCACCACAAAATCAGGTACAACTACGTGTACATTAGGTATAATTACAGTTGAAGATGTCGTTGTACGAAATTAGTTTCGGCGTGGAGAACTACGAAACAATTTGTCTTCCTATGGAGTGAAAGATTTTGTCACCAGATACATCTAAGTGAATCGCAGTTCTCATGAGTATTTATAAAACTTGATAAGGAAGTATTTTCTAGAAGCAAGCCATACCTTTGTACTCCGCTTGCACATACATGTATCGCTAATGCTTATGGCAGATGCGTAGTGCGCCGATTTTGGGATTACGTAATGTTCTTGAAAAATCCAGTTGGCTGGCCAATTTGACCAACCTGCGGGCACTGCGTTCACCTTTTTAAACTTAAGGTCAATTCGACTTGATTTGGTGAAGGCATTTTTATGTCCACTTCTAATCAAGGACGATTTCCTGACGAAACGGAGGGTGAAACGGGACCTCTCCACCCGTCACCTGGGCTTCAACGTTCCTGACTCACCTGTTTACGTCAATGAGGCCCTCTGTCCTGGGAGACGTAGACTGCTCAGCGCGACGAGATAGGCTAAGAAAAATAAGAAATTTGACTACCTGTGGGTAAGACAAGGAAAGATAATGATGAGATGTCTGTACTCGTGATTACTTGCCTGGAGGATTTGACAAAATTGTGACTTTTCCCTTTAATGATTGCAAACCCTGTTGATGAATGTTTCAGTGTAAAGCCTACAGTAATGATGTTGCATCAAAACATACGCAGTATAAGAAGTTTCTTCGATTTATTTCTGTTGACTCTGAATAACTTGCCACGGTTGCCAGAAGTCATAATTTTATCTGCAATTTTGATCAGAAAAGAGGAAGCAAGCCTATATCATATTAATGGGTATAATTATATTGCTAATTGCAACAACAACTTTAGAGCCAGAGGTGTATTTGTGTACATAAAATGTAATTTAAAGGTTGAAAATGTGCATAATGAATCAAATACTTCTGCTGACTATTTGTTGATTTGTCTGAAATGTGAACTTATAAATTTAGAAATTATCTCGGTTTACAGGGACCAAAATATTCCCGTAACATCCTTATTTAAAGAATTGGAACCATTGTTATAGCGTTCTAGGAATAATTTATTAATTATCGGTGACATGAATATTAATATTTTAGATTGTAATAGTGTTTCAGAGGAAAACTTTAGCCTAATGAGCTCTTATGGTTTAACTAGTATGGTTAATGAGCCTACACGAATAACCTCATCAACTGCTACATGTATTGACCATTTTTTTTGCCCGGATTTTTAACTCATTTAAATTTGAAATAAGCGCAAGGGTAGCTCACTTGTCAGTAACTGACCATTCTGCGACTATATTGTCCATCTCAGGTAGTAGCATGCTCAAAAACGTAAATTTTCATAGTTCTTACTCCAATTAATTCCAAAAATATTCATTACGACGTATTAAAAAGTAGACTTAATGCCATCGATTTGGGTCCTGTTGATTATGAAACAAAAAAGTAACGAAAAGCTTTACTTTATTCTTAGATATATTGAAAAGCTGTGTCCAGGACTCAAAGCTCTATCAGCAACGTGTAGTTAACTTGAAATAAGTAAAAACTTGGATGACTGATCAATTATTGAAAAAATGGACCTCAAAACCCACTTAAAAAGCTGTACACTCGAAAATTCTTGAGAAACTAGGTAAAAAAGATGTTTTAAGTTGCAATACGGGTTCATAAAGGGTAAAGGATCAGAAGATGGCTTAGAAAGCTTGATTACACACTTATTCATGAAGGATCATCTTGGGAAGAGGTTAGACTTAATATGGAAGCAGACCTATGCATAATTAGTGAATGGATGGAATAAGTTATTGTTGAGTGAATATACTACATTTTTGTGTTTAATGTATGTAAACGTTTCTCAATTAATTGGCAATTAACCTATCATAAACCAAATTGTGATTGAAACTTTTGTAATAACTGTTTACATTGCCTGAATACAACTACTTGGGAGTGACTGTAGATCAGCATTTAAAGTGGAATAAACACATTGACCGATTTTCAAGGGAACTTAAATTTATCCACGCGAAGTTTTATTTACTTCGAAATAAATGTCCCAGACAATTCATTAAAACTATTTATAATGCGTTAGTGCAATCAAAATTAAACTACGGGATTAGCTGCTGTGGAGGTGCCTATAAAAATTCACTGAATCCGATGCTGATTCTCCAAAAAGCAATAGTGAGACTGGTTGCTAGAAAATGTCAATTTAACCGTCCTTCCCCATATTTGTGGATTAACAGTTATTCCCTTTACATCATATTTACTTTTACTAAGTATTGAACTTTTCTACCTCAGAAGTGGTAAAAAACCTAAGGAAGAACCAAAAACCAATGTATAAAACCTAAGATCTACAAAAATGTATATTTTGCCCACGCCAAATTTGGCCCTGTTCAAACGCTCATTTACCTATGTAGGGCCAAAATTATTTCCTAGATTGTCAGATAATATAAGAGGTTCAAATATTTTAACATCTTTTTTGAAAATAGTAAAAAAATGGTTACTTAATGTCGAAAATCCAGATGCATTTTTTGTTAATAGTACCTACGGTTAATACTCACTATATTCTGTACGCAAGACAGGTTGAGATAAAACAACAAATAGTTATATTTTCATGCATTTATTTATGTTTTCTATCTGATCTCAGTTTACTTATTTTTTCAATTATTCGTATTGTAATTTGTCTTGAGGTATCCCAATACAGGCAATGCTTAAAAGAGAATCCTAATTTATCCTTATTTATTTGAAATGTAAAATATGCTTGTAATGTTGATTCCACGAATAAATAAATATATTATTATTCTTAAACTAACCAATCGTCTCATTTAACCTCTTTCAGCACTGCTGTATGTCAACAATTACGAGAGTTGTAAGGGACTTAGAAAAAACTAACTAGAAACTAGTAGTTATGTGTTGAATAAAGAATTATTGGGACGTAATACGTCAGCACATGTGTATCAAAAGAGTTATTCAGTGGTTATTCTCGTGTTCTTTAATTTCGTGTATTTTCCGGTGATTCTTCCAGTGAAACTGGCGGCAATACTTTTTTAATATTGATAAGAAATAAGCGATATTTCCATCCATAATTCTAAACGTACTTAAAGATTTTTATATGAAACTTTGCAGCCGGAAATTGACGAAGATAAGACGACGACTTCCAACGCAATTTATGGTCAACAGACGATCATAAACCGAAATTGGTAACGTGATTTTAAACCAAGGATAACGTTTCAAGTTAGCACTGTTCATAAAATAGGTCCGATTCACTCTAGCATTTCATTTTCCACCAACTGGCTCCTCGGGTACCTTCACCACATTGTTTAATATAGCGTTTATACAACCTTAGCCAAATTTGCTATAGCTACTGCGAGAGACGCTATGAAAGATGTCCCTGTCCACATTTTCTCCTGTCTCAACGCTGAAGTCGAAGGTTGAGTCTTCTACAGGCGATGTGGTCGACAACTTGACGAAAATATATGTCGAAAGTCAGCTGATTTTCACGCGTCCTTGACCTCTGGGATTATGCGCGTGCGAGAATGTGAGTAGAGGGGAATGGTGTAAGCCGGGAAGAAATTTTATTGGTTTAAGAGTTGAGAAGAAATGGAATAGGACATTTTATGACCTAAAGGAAGAGATAAGGTAACTAGTGAGATAGGAGCCTACGCCTGTAATCGTTAAGAAACGTCATGTGAACGAATATTTTTGAAATTTTCCATTTAATCCCCCCTTAACCTATAGATTACCCCAAAGGATATAGTAAAAATTAATTTTACACAAAAACTCTGTAGTTACTCCAGTGAAAACAATTTTCAAGTGAATGCAGGCTACTATAGATACTGCAGTGTCGCAAAATAGCATCGATTTAATGGAGCTTCCTGGACTCGCCTGCTCGCGGGCAGGCCCTAATCTGTGGCCGAATTTCCCCTTCCCTCCACCACCACCTTCCCCTCCCCCCACGGTAAACTAACCTCGGTTCAGCGGAAGATGAAGTGGCTGGGCCGGCTTGCCGAGTCAGTGACGAAGGAATCAACTCGGGTGCTAACGTGTTGACACTCCGCCGCCATGTGATCGGTTTGGCAAGGTATCCCACCATAAGTCTCCCCACTCCGAGGGATCTCGTTTACAGTGGTTGGAGTGATTTTTGCTTGCTAACCGATTTGCGTGAAACTTTGATTTCGTGTGAAAATTAATAATATATGCAGATAAAAGTGAAATATATTGCATTACACTTTTTTGGTTTTTGGAAATTCTATGCAATATTCGTAGCCTTGAAATATTTCGTAATAGTTCGATAACTCATGAACAGATTTTCTTTTAAACTCGAAATACTACATTTCTTATTTTTATAAATATTTTTGACAAATACTAAGGTTCAAATCAATTATCAAGCTGTGTCCAAAATGCAAAGAAAAAAAACAGTTCGATATAATCTTGTCTAAATTTCGAACACTTTTTGTAAACTTCGTCTAAATTTCGAATAAACTTTGTAAACTCTAATCATAGCATGCTTTAATTAGGCAAAAAAATGTAAATCTATTTATATAGTTACTGCATATATTACGAGTTCAACAAAAACATTCACTTTCGTAAAAAGTGTTCCTAGAATGTTTTCGACTTAAAAATAATTTAAATCTACAATCTTTGACTCATGATAAGCGATCCACTTGCATCTACGTAGCACCAATTCCTTGCAACAGACGAGTGGCGAGTTATTTTTTCAATAAAAATATTATATTTCAGATATAATTATAGTTCTTGGTAGTATTTCTCTGATAATATTGGCCTTTACAAGGTGATTAGTAGCTTTATCATATACTATTGATAATTATCTGAATTAAAAAAATGAATTATATCAGAGCGAGGCATTGAATTGAAACTAGTTTTATCGATAATTATTTTTTAAATAATTAAAGCCACAAAAGGTCTAATCAAAGATTTTATTATTATTATTATTGGTTGACCAAAATAGTTGACAGAAAAAACAGCGGTTTTGGGGAAAATTGGTCTACATCATTATTTGAGCAGACTGCATTGCATAGATAATGTCAAACCAAGATAACTAACAGACTACAATGAGTCTATTAAATCCAAACTTGAGTTTTTTTCCTTGATAAAATCAATATCAAATCTCAAAAATAATATCTGTCATAATTATCCGGTCATGCGCGTGATTCTTGACGGCAGCTCATTTCTAAACTAAATACATGAAACAGTAGCCCTTACTTCTACTAGCCTTTCATACTTAATATCTTCTTCAATTTGGATCATGCATAATGAGGCCAGGATTTACTATGCTTAAAATCAATAAGATTAGCATTGGCTTCGTGTCTTTTGTGCCAAAGATCAACCCGCAGCATCGTGTTCATCTCCCGTATTGAGTGCAAAAAGAACTACCACGGCCACTGTCTCAACTTTCCTCTGTCAAAAGCAGAAAAAATTACCAGAATTTTTGCCAGCTAAGAGACATGGAGGTTATCGCAGTGTCAAGCATTACATGTACATAGAAGGCATTCCGAAGACGTTGCTGAATATAGTAAAAGTGAGTCCGAGAGTAAATGTTTTGCGAAATAGAAAAAGAGCTGAAGACAACCGAAAAAAACCTTGGCCGCTCGGTCGGCTGTACAATAAATTAGACGAAAGTGTTAAAATTATTGAAGTGATGGCAAGTAAAATAGACCAGTGCTACGTGAAAATAGAAACTTTTGAATGTGGCAATGTTCTTCTTATAACTAAACTACCCGAGGTTCACGCCCACTCTGATGACTTTGACCAAATAATGTTTCTAAAAGTGTGTAAATTCACGGTGTTCCCTTCACTAATGGTGAAAACCATACCGGTGTTGTCGGTTAAGTAGAGCAGAGAAATTTTCTTGAGATAAGCGATTTTTTTTATTATTCCTCCCGCTGGAATCCCAAGTTAAATAGCAAGCCTGGAGGCACACATGTGAGTTTCAGCAGTCAGCACGTAAGGGAAGCATTCTTGGCAAAACGCAAGCTGAAAAGAAATTTTTCCACGCGTTATTTTAGCCTGAAAATTCAACCCTCAGACGTTTAGACCCTATTTATATCAATAAACCACTGTCTTCTGGCCGCCTTAGAGTCCTCAGTCCTGCAGTAGAAGCAAAGAATACAGACAAATACACCTACCTCTAGATTTTCTGTGGGAAAATATTTATGATGAATGCGAAAAAGGAGCGAGCCATTATATTAACCACCATGGAGTACTTGAGTAATCTGTAAATAACCATTCATTAATTTTTCAATGTCATTAGCACAATAAATTTAGCTAACGAGATATTTATTATGTAGCAGAATATTAGAAGTCTGTGAAATAACTTTTACAGTTTCTTATCTCATTTTTGTGCCTTAAAAAGACAACCATGTGTCTTAATAATCATTGAAATTTGGATAAAAGACTGTGAAATGATGCTGCTTTTGGGATTTTCGGGAAATAATAATAACAGTTGATTTTGGGATTTCTCGCGTCTGAATTTGAAATGGCCAACGTTTCTTCTCCTTCTGCCGGAGACCTAGTAAGGGTATTGTTTAAATACCCTGATGGGGTTGGGTGGGGTGATGGAAACATAGATTCACCGATCAGTTACCCTCAGTGACGAAAACCACAGAAAATAAGAGTTGGAGGAACTGACGGAATCCTCATAAGAAACGGAGACGAGGAAAGAGAAATCCAAAAGACCATCGCCCGAAAATTTGGATCACCTTCCCAGTCACGGTAGATGATACCATTGACAACAAGAAAGAAGCATAACTGCCATATATCCAAGGAACCACGGATAATATATCACGGATACTGCTGAAACTCGACATGAAAACAAAATTCAAACCACGAAGACTATTAAGGGACTCATTGAGGAACGTCAAAGATAAAGAAAAAATGGAGACGGAAGGAGAATACCAGCTGACATGAAAGATATGCGAAAACGTCTACGAGGGAGAGACTGGACGGACAGTTAAAACGAGGATCAAGGAGCACTGCGCCGCTATTCCACTGGGGAACCAAACAAAATCCGCTGTGACTGAATTCATACACTGCCCAAGGCCACTCCATAGACGTTGACAATCCCACCATTCTCGCAAGAGAAGCACATTACAAAACAAGGATCTTTAGAGAAGCCTTAGAGATAAGGAAATACAAAAACAACTTCAATAAATCCTAAGGACAGATGATTAGTGACGCATGGTTACCAGTACTCTCTAGAAAGAGAAACGCCACCCGGAACGTTCTACTTCCACCCCGCCCTCATCAAAATTCGAATATATATTTACGCGCAGTCAAGGCGAGCATCATTAGCCCTGATGAGATCTCCGGCAGAAGAAGAAACGTCGGTCATTTTAAATTCAGACGCGGGAAATCCCAAAAGCAACTGTTTTACACAAGACTACCAACCGCGAAAGTGTTGATAATCTGACTATGAAACAAGTTTTTATCAGATAAATGTCTACAAATATTTTGCAAAACGCAAATTGCGGTGTGCGTGAGAGAAAATTAAAAGTGCTTTTCTAACCCTGTATCATTAATTTCTGCTGATTGTATATTTCTTTTCTTAAAATTAAATTTTTACAATATGGAGCTGCTGAATGCTTAGGGGAACAAGGAAACGTTGGCCACCAGATGTGACGGCGCCTCGTTCTCCCGACTAGCTCTGGGTGGGGTTCGATGTTGAGGACGACACAGTGCGTAGAGGGTAGGATAAAAGCAAAGAAGAAGGTGTGGGCGCCAGCATAGATAGAGGTAAGGGAAACGTCCGCCTGTACGAGAAAGGTTGGATTAAAAAGGGCCAGAATTTCCTTGAAGAAATTCTCTCTGCGACTTACCAAGTGTCGCGAGTCACGTCTCATCATCGAGAACCACGAAGAGGAAGGGAAAGGCAGGAAAGGGGGAAGCTGGGAAGATGAATACAAAGGAAACAGGAAAACTTATGCGACGGAAGAAAACACCGACAGCTAACACGAATCTGGAGTCCAATCAAAAATGCCGCGAACTACACGACCTCACATATGGCAACAGCTCCCAACTCCACGACCTCCAAACAGAAAATCATCTGTTCTCCCGATGAGCCAACGAGCCGACGAATAAATACCCTACTAGACGCGTCCGGCACGGCAAATACACAAAAAAAGAACCAACGAAAACGTACGCCAGAACTTATCGCCAGCAATCAAATTGCACAAGCAAATGTTACAAGCGGCGTTGATAAATTTCCCTGACAACAGTTTTGACCTCATTTGACCTTAAGACGCCTCCTGTAACAGAGGAGAAACTGTAGTCATGAAAGTTGACCAAGTCAGCTGTTCCGGAAAAACTAGCTTCAGCATGTTTATCAGCCACTGCGGAAGTCTTCGCTCCAACTTATCCCCTCCCTCTCTCGCTCTTCTTCGGTTTATATTAATTACATTAATCTATTTGTTGCATGCAACTTTTATGGCGAAATTTAAAATTTTATTTTTAATAGTAAATGCAAGCATTACACAAACTTATTTCATTTTTGCAAGAAATATTTTGCTAAACGTTCAAGTATGGTGAAATGAGTAATTTACATGCAGGGGTTCTCAGCCAGTGGGGAATCTCCCGCGGGTAAAACTTTTGAGGAGTTAAGGGGACACCGCTATTAAGCAGAATGTGATTTTTCGTAGTTACGTCAAATGTGAAATAGTATAGTACATTTCAATTTATTCTGTGGCTTTCGACAATAAATCCCAAGGATTAAATTACTTTCTTAAACGTGCGTATTGTTTTCATTGGTGGGGTTCAATTATTATTTAATAATATTATACCGGGAATGGGGAATGATATTTTGAGTAGTTCGTAAAGGGTAAAATTAAGCAAAACAGGATGTGAAATCCTTGGTTAAAGGTTAGTAAACTAGCAACAGGAGAAACTTGAGGTTGCTGTAGCGGTAATCATAGGTCATTGAGTGCACATTTGAATAAATTTTTGGTTAGCATAAAAAAATATTTTCTTGGACTGCATTTAATTTTAGGTCATTTTTTTACGCGTTGGAACTCACCATACAGGCGGAAATGGAAACTATTCTAAAATTATATTTATATCATGTTATGACTTTTTTCCCAATTGGGTATTTTCCAAAATTTTAAATTTAAGTTTATGGATCTTTATATGTTACTTAAACTCGAACAAGCTTGTGGGGTGCAAGTAGTTTTATAATTGATTCAATATTAATTGAGATATTTAAGATTAAAATAGTCGAAATTTCAAATTTTTTTACGCCGCTGCGAAACGAAATCTGATTGGCTTGACGTCATTTTCGCTGAGCGATAGACGGATGTGAGGGAGAAAGTGAGTAACTGTAGAAGATCTGCCGTATATTTAAAGATTTTTCATTGAAAACAAAGACTATGGCGTGCAATGGTTTTATTAAAACCACATAAGATAATTTACCCAAAGTGGATATGTTTATGGTAGGCGTTTTAATGAAGAAGGACGAGCGATTTAATGCTGCGGAAATTCGTTGAGCTTAAGTCCAAAAAATGTAAGCCTAAAGTTTGCTTTTAAAATCGTCATTACTGTTTTATATAATTTTTGATAGATATAATTATGTATTTGGTGTATGAACTTTATTAACTGTTTTTCCAATACACTCATAATCATTATGATACTTCTTTCTTTATCGAAGTCCATATCAGTCCATGCAACAGTAAACAAACAGTATCTTAGTAACATATCAACATAACACAGTACTCGCCAAATGTTTGCGCTGCCAATACTCGACACACCTAATACGTTAATTTTTTATTTACTAATTACTGATTGTTTGTAGAGGAGGTTTCGAGAAGTGGCTTATCTGCTGTAGAAATGCCTAAAAATAGATTCTCATCTCCTAAATGTCTATTCAAAGTTAAGTGCTGTTATATTATAAAGCTTCACGTGAGAGTTATGGTGATAATGCTATAGGATACGTCCAAGTAAAGAGAGATGGACCACTGTGCACAGTCATTGCAAGAATATGTCCAGAACACAAAGTGCGGAGTAAAGTATACATTTTTACGGGTGGACATTGAGGAATCCAAGGAAGAAATTTCAATCATTCAATGTCGTGATTGCGAGAATAAATTTCTTGTTCGGTGTTTCAACCGATGTATTCGTACATTGTGGCACAAAACACCATCGATATCCCTTACTTAGATGCCATTTAAAGGCATATCTAGAAACACGAACACGTCAGAAACTAATTTCGCCGCATTTGTTACCACTATAAGCATAAGGAAACGCCTGGGTCTAAATGTAAACAGCGAAAATGACGTCACAGGCCATTCGGTTGTTTTCGGAGTGTGCTCGGGAGCTTTCGTAACCTTCTACTTTCTTTAGCTTTTAAAACCGAAATTCATACAATTTGATAAGAAAATTTTTAGCCAATGCAATAAGTTCAAGTAACTGAATCAGAATATCGACAGTTTGAAATACGTGGAAAATACCCAATTAAATCATGATATGACTAGTTTTTGGCATGATATTCGAAAATTAAACGAAATTATATTCAAATATGTTTGTTTCGGAATTTAGCCTCGAGGTGACACCTGGATATGTATAAGTAACAGTAATAATAATTATTAATATTATTTGACATTTAGAATAAAATACGTACATGTAATCGAATTGCTACGAAATGTTTGTCATGCGCCGTAATACTACGCGCTAAAAAAGCTTTGAAAAGACAAAAATACCAAATCGGTATATGAAATTTTTTCATTATTATGTATACCTATCACTAATAAGAACACGTACTATTTTAAGTTTTACAAAAATCCTTACATAAATCAAAATCGCCGAAACCACCCTGAGTTACGTAAGTCTATCCAAATGTAAAAATCTATTTCCTTCCCTCGCTTCAAGCGAAATCCCGTTGAATTACAGATAACCATCTCTCCCCCGTCAGACTTGGGTCAACTTCCCTCCTCAAACTTTTCCCCTCCTTACACCACACCTCTCCCTCTGGCTCCTTTTAAGGCAGGGGCGAAATTTCGTCGACCTTGACACCTCCTTGGGCCGTTTTTCAATATTCCACATGTTTCTCTCACCCTACCTGCCTTTCCTTTTCGCCCCGTCTTCCGGTCGCTTCCTCTTTCCCGGAGACCCTGGGATTTCTCTCACACCTCGGGATTTCTTCTTATTTCTCCCGGGGGCTTCTTAACCTTCTCCCCACCCCCCCCCCCCCTACTACGTCCCACCGCCCGCTGCGGCCCCTCGCCTCGATTTTAAGACCCCAGCACCGCCGACGGTGAGGAAGAGGCAGGAGGAGGCAAACGCAAAAGAGGAACGGGAGGAGAGAGGTCTGTCTTTTGAAGGTTTTCTCTTGCCCCCGTTTTACCAACCCCGCTTTCAGCTTTCCCTTTCATCTTGGCCTTCAACCCGGCGAAGACCTTTCCGCGAAAATAAACACCAATTGCACCGCACACTTTATTTAAATCGCTGCATGTTTGTTGTTCGAGAGTACCACGCGTTCTTATTCAGGGGGGTTATTCGGGAATATCGTCGGTCATAATGTCGTTACTCATTCATTGAGGCATTCAATGAACGGCAAAAAGACCCAATCGAACGACATTTTGAACGAATCTATGAGCTGATGTCAGAGCCGTTGGCTCAGTTTTGTGTTCCATTTTTAGCGCACCGCTACGAGTTTCGCATTTGTTTTTATTGAAATTTGGCGGCATATTAAATGAACGAAAATGGAACCCACAAAAGGCTGTGAGTTTTTAACCTAGGATTATGATTTATGTGTAATTTAGCATTCATATTTGTGTGTTTCTTAGAAGATTTAAACAATATTTTATGCCATGAATACATGGATTTAATTAATTAACGGCGGTTGAGGTTTTTAATTACGTTATAATTATTATCCAGTAATATTTATTTTTGAACGTCCGTTTTACTAGTTTGAGGCAGATACATTTAGTTCTAATTAATCATAGGCAACCGTTACGTGACATTGCGCGAAGTCCTGTTGGACTATATGGAGAGGCATAGGTCGCTTGCTGTCGGCCTGTGTAAAGGCCCGGAAGGGGCTACCACGAAAAGACAGATGTGGGAGCACCTCTCTGCGTCCCTTAATGCCGTCGAAGGGGGCGCAGTGAAGACGGCGGACAAGTGGGAGAGAGTAAGTTGAAATAACAATTGCTATGAATTGTCAAAATATGCGTAACCATTAATTGTCAACTCCTAAACTATCAAAACATTGCCACTTCTATGTATGCAAATCGATTTTTCCAATTATGAGATTATGTACATACGTACGGATCTTTCTCTATTGTAAAGGCAGACTTCCTTTGTATTTGTTTGACAAGTACAAGTAATTGATACACAACTGGTTTTTCAGTCATGGTGGGACTGGCGGTGTGACGCCAAAAAGAGGACACCATCTGCACCATCTCTTAATTGTCTCAAACCTATTTCTCCTCATCGCAATTTCTCTCAGTATTTCTTCCTCCTCATTCCTACGCCTCCTCGCAATTGCAGCTTCCAAAGCCCAGTCATCCATGTCTATGAAATATTAACGGATGGAATTGGTTATCCATGAAAAATAATTCATACGAAACTCTTTTAATATATGCGTCCAACATGTGTGCAAGTCGAAAATAACTTCCAATCACATGAGCGTCAACGGCATAGTGAGATATCTTTGAAACTCAACAGGGAAAGGAATTCCTTTTTAAGTAACTCAAACGCAAGGCATCCAAATAGTATTTTCAAATGAAATCACTGTTGGATGAGTGATATTCTGATTGCGTAGATCATACCCATTAGCATGGCAATAATAATTATTTCTACGAAGAAGACTGATTTTCCACTAGGTATACAACTATAAAAGCATGAAATAGATTAAATACGAGGATTTCTATAAGTATAAACGCCGGGATTGTCATAAATCAACCTCGAATTATGAAAATATGTTAGAAGTAAATAAGCATTACTTACTTGACTCTCAAATACCGCCAAAACAATGTACAAAACACTAACGGAAAGCGCTTGAAAAGCTCGGCTGCGGAGGCGGGGCGGGGGGGATTTCCCATGATGCTCTTTAATTCCCGTCGCGACGCTAGCGCCGTCCACCGAAAAATTACGGTCGACACGGAAGCTTCGGTTTTGAGTCGGTCCGTGAACGAAGAACTGCCAAATGAGCCGTGGGCGCCATCTTCGTCGAGATTGATGACGTATTTCTAAAAACGAGGGAAGTGATGACGTAATGTCACCGTTATCGACATTCCCGGATAACCCCCCAGATGTGTTACCCGACGTTTCGCGGCCGTTGCTGGTTACTTTATCTAAGGGAATGAGGTATCTGACGAGTTGGGGAGTTTATATAATTGTTCATGGAGGGTAAAGGATAGGAGGGGAAGGAGTAGTCATTGAATGTTTGAGTAAAAGTTCAAAGTATGGTCCCACGTGTGACTGATTTTGAGGCCACTGTCTCTATTGTAGTTTTGTTTACATTTTCTTATCTCCAACGCTTCGCGGATCAGCCGGGGCTTGAAGTTTTTCACATTCGCGATTATCTTTGTTTGTTTGACGTCAACCGCGTGTCCACGTGTCCCTCGCTGAGTACTCCCGAACAAAAAACATACAGCTATAACAACCCACGAAAGTATCAACCAAGATTGTATTTCAATCATTCGAACGCAAGGGTGGGCCGCCGTAATGTGGCTTAAGGAGCGGTGATCGTGAGTCCATGAGTGCACATTTTTATAACCTTTCTAGGAAGTGGAAAAATTCTTGGAGCACATTTCACTGAAGTACATCAGTATATACGGTAGACATCACCAGAGTGCAGACAGTAATTTAAATAATGTAAGAATATTTTCTTCTTCATTAAAGCATTTTTATGACGAGTTTATGGCATGGTATTCGAAATTTAGGCAGAAGTGATACCCCCTAAATCTAAATATGTTATATTAACTCGGCATGATACTTTGATATCCATTATAAACCTCTATAATAAAATGAAACGTATTGTTTTGCATTTAGAATAAAATCTGCTCATATATAATCAAGTTTCGAGATATATGTCATTTTCCATTTATCCACGTGTTAAAATAGCATTTAACTACCAATAAACCAAATCGGTGAGTTAAATATTTTCACTTAAATCCATAAATATTAATGATGAGAATACGGGCTCAAAGTTTTATGTAAATATGTACATAATCAAAAATTGCTCCAACACACTTTAGGTAGGAAAATATCGCATGATATTTCAAGTTTTACATATGAAATAGACGTCTAGAAATTTTTTTTCTTCTTTAATATTTTTTCAACTTTGAATACCGCTACTAAATGCCATTCATTTCTCATGAAGAACTTGTTGGACAACTGCCATCAAGAGTTTGAAATATCCAAGTTATTTAATTCACACAGAACCCCATTTGCGTACATAAAAATTACTCTAAGTGACCATCAAGTTGGCAGGTGAGGACTCTACCCTGTTACAGCTATGATGCCGTCCTACTGCACTCGTACCCCAAACAAGAAAATATACCATGGCATACAAAGTATTTATAACTGTATATCTCACTGAAATTAAAATCGTTTCATCAAGCAGAAGTATGATCGTAATTGGTTAACTCCAACCAAACATGCTCATAGAGACGCAAGTAGATCATTCGAATATCTTCAACGCTTTACTCCATACTCTTCCCTCGTGCCTCTTTGCATTATGATAAACAGCCGTCGGTAATGGAACGACGCCTATAATTCTCCCAATTCTAATATTCTCCAAAACATCGCTATTGCCCTAAAACCATAATATTTTCGTGAAGAGTAGATCTTTTCCCTAAACTATACTACCTTTATGGGGAAATTTTGAGCCTACTTAGCAAGGCTTTGTAGCCTATTGCTCTACTCAGCCATGTTCCGTCTTGCAAGGTTGCATTTTGTCCTCTTCATCAAACATCTTACTGTAAAGCATATTCGAGTAGTGTTCACTCAAATATTGGTTTCTTACCACTTTCTTATCTGATATTCGAAATGAAAATAAAATATTACCATATTTTTAGAATATATATCATGGTCATTGAACCCTAAGTAGAACTGCGGTTATGTTAGACATTTGATGAAATAGACGCATATTATTTCAAAATTTAAATTCTACCGTGCACCAAAGCATCATAAAAAAACGGCGAATAAGAGTATGATTTGATAGAACCAGTGTGCTTGTAATGGCAATCAAAGCACTTGACACAAATGCACACCACCTGGTCGTGAAAAAGGAATCTTGGGCATATATTGTTTGTATTACGACATGCGTCCTCTGTTTCGGAATGAGGAGAAAGATATGGTGCCACGGTTGCCCGCGGCTGTGAGTCACGTTGGAAATGCTTCGTGGACGCTGTATTACACCGCGGGAACACGAACGCACGGCCGTCGAAGAAAAGCCCTTGTGCTCACCCACCTTCCTTCGTGCCATGAGCCTAACATTCGGTGCATCTGAAAAATAGGTTTTAGAGGCAAAATTTACTTTTTCTGAAGTTGAATGTGAATGACGCTTTCATTCCAAATGCCTGGTGTGGAATCACACCGTGCTACACACACTAGTTGTGGCATGCACGGTACTCCGTACATGCAGATTGGAAAGTAAGCTGGCAGGTATTTACTAAATCTTTGACACCTAAATTAGTGCTATAGAAAAATATCTCCATCACCTTGTAATTAACTTTATATTAAAATGTGTGAGTACATTCTATAGATTCTCTCTCTTGCGTTTATCACAGTTTTGACTTAGGCTTAAAAATTAGTGAAAGGTACAAAAAGTTGACATTTCTTTTATACAATTAGGATAGCTTGAACTTAAAAACAGGACATACCTCAATAATGCTTAAGTAACTTCGACTATTTATGCGTAAACAAAAACTTGCAGATACTTCTTAGGAGGTGAAATTTCACCAATCAGCGCTACACTATAGGTATGCAACAAGTTTTAGAGAAACTCTTTGCATTAGTTCTAGATGTTTACCTGATTTGACCCAGTCAAGTTATAGGAGCAAGGAATTATAGCAAAATCTATATTTTCGCTGCGTTTCGACAAAAGTTCCTGAACTAAAAGTTTCACATTCTGAAGAGATACACGCTCGAATATTTTCTGAGAGCTTAAAAGCTTGGAGGAGTTGCTAGCCGAGAAACTCGACCTTAAAAGGAACCCTGACTGCTATTGTTGGAGTATCTTGAATGCAGAAGAAAAAAATTCATAACTTAACTAGGTAATATACATTCATACGTTACATATAAAAGGGAATATTTGACCGAAGGATGAAAATCAGAGTAATGAGTCAGCCTCAATATTTACCGGTTACAGACAGCTACACAGTTTCCCAAAAATTCATCGACCAAATTAAATTGGAGACGCATTACAGTCAGGTAAGTATCAATATTTGGGTTAATCAAAGCATTTTCGCAGTGTTAATACACATGAATTAGCTAAATATCCTAATAGAGGTTTGATGGATGCTTTAGTGTCATCTACATCTACAAAATACACTGCAAGCCACCTCAGGGGTGTGTGGCAGAGGGTGAGTTATCACCAACATGCATTACACTATACCCTAGACTTAGTGTAACTACGACTAATTATGCAGAAGCATAAATCGCTAATGCTTGCCACTAGGCCCTCACAAGCATGCACCACTACACTACAGATGTCATCACATTGGAGAGGGACCGTCAATATACATGCATTATACAACTACACAGATGGACAGGGACTCAAGACCCATGTAGAAAACATGCTAGGCGAGCTGTTAGCATGTACTAGGTAACAGATAAGGATTCAAGTATTAGGAGTACTACTACTACTAAGAGCTACACTACCTAACGTCAAACCTAGATAAAAGTCTCATTGGCAGCTGTTATGGTCCCTAATCGTTCGTGGGAAAAATGACATTTTAAATCTGTCCGTTCTGCAGTCAAGTTCCCTAATTTTACTCTCATGATCTGATCTACCGTAGTATGTCGGATTTCGTAAAATATTATCAACGTCGTCAGAGAATAGACCGGTTTGGAACTTACATAATAGATTGAGTCTAAATTTTAATCGACGGTCTGAAAGCTTTTCCCATCCCAGTTGCTGCAAAAGGTCAGTAACACTAACGAGATTATCATAACGGCCTTTAACGTATCTTGCCGATCTTCGCTGCACGCGTTCTAACTCAGTTTCCAAGCCTTTCCCAAATACTGGCGGCATATTCTAAGTGGGGTCTAACGAGGGAGAAGTAGCTGATTTCCCTAACTTTATCGTCGCACATGCCAAGTACTCTTTTAACAAATCCCAATTTACGATTAGCTTGACCGGTAATTTCTCGAATATGTTCACTCCACGATAGATCATTAGTCAGTTTAACTCCGAGGTACTTAACCGATTCTACGGTCTCTAATTTTATGTTGTTTATGCAATAGCTGTTACAAGGAGCGTTTTTCTGTTTCCATAAATTCACAACAACGCATTTTTTCAGGTTTAATTCTAGCTGCCACGCATCGCACCACTCTCGTATTGCATCGAGGTCCTTAGTTAGCGCTTCCTTATCATTAAAGCTAGGTACGAATTTCTCTATACACCACTGCGTCGTCAGCAAATAATCTGCGTCATATGCGTATTGGAACGCGTGCAAGCTTTAAAATGAGATTATATTTTAACACGGTTTTCGGCACCTCTACTATCTATTGCTCGAGTGATTAACTTGACATTTTGTTCACATTATCCTGTAAGTTCCAAAATTAATTAACTGGGTTATCACTGGCACAGACCCTCAGTAATAAAGCTGCATTTCCCCTAACTGTTCATTTATCACATGCAATGTAGTATGAAGTGACAATTACTTGTCCCTAGTATGTGATCGGAATCTCTAATAGCATCTCGTCGTACCTAGTCCAAGATTATTCCGGTCACTACTAGTTCGGCCACCTAATGCCAGACATTCGCTGGAGCGAGTGTGGGATCCGTCAGTGATACATTACATAGAGAAAAGAGTGAGGATATATAACTCTCACTAAAATTCCTGACGAATGGGTAGCAGATGATCTTGTGACGACATAGGCAACTTTCAAAATACTACGAAATGGGGGATAAAGGTTATTTTGTACGGAGGGTCGGTTAGAAACCATTCTGATTGCTGCCAACCCAGGTATTACGATAAGTGGGATGACTCACCACTACCTGCCGTCCGTTTAGTGTGCGCGCGCGCGAGACCCTCGCCTTTTTCGGAAAGTAATTCGGTTCCCCTGCCACAATCTCCCTCGTTGCCTCTCTTCCTCTCTCTCCCTCTTGACCTTCGCCCACTTGGCTTAAACCACCCCGCTTTGCCGCGCAGGTCCTCGCCATAAACTTTTGCGAGAGCTAAAGGAGTGCGGCAGCCTAATGCAAGACATTCGCTGTAGCGAGCACGGGATCGGCCAGTTCCACTGAGAAAAGAGTGAGGATGATGTGCGTTGCTTTGCTGGACTCGACCGCCTCGGTATTCCATTCTTTTGATCTTTTGAGCGCGTCTCTCACGCAGAAAACCCCTCTCTCTCGGCGCTGAACGCTTTGGCAACTCATTTTCTCACTCCGTTCTCTCACCCAAGCGCGGCAGTTTGCCTCGTCCCTGTTTCCGAGGTCCCCTACACCCTGGAATTCTAACGCCGCACGCCTCGGATTCAAACGCCACCCCTCCCCTCTTTGCCCCTTCACCGGGCGAGGCGGTTAAACCTTTCCCCGACATCCGACTCCACCCCTAGCCTCGCCCTTTAAGCTCTCAAAACTCTCGCGGTCTCCTTCATTTCGGGCCGGGCCAACACCCTCTCTCACACCTTTCGGTTCCTATCTCCTCCTTTGATGTCCTCCTCCGTTCCACTCACGTTCTTCGCTAACATTAGACTCTCTCTCGCCTTGATTGGAGTATTCCCCTTTCCACTGCTCTAAAAATTTTAAGCACACTCCTTTTTTAACGTCTAAAACGTTTGGGTGGCACTTCTCCAACGTCTCTTCCTAGCCGCACAAAATCACCTATGCGAGTTTTCAGCTAGGTAACTTAAGCAAGTTCACACCCCGGAAGTTGAACAACGATTTACATGATGGCTTTATAAATTAAAAAAAAAAAACGCTGCCTAAAATATACTTCTGGCTGCATATTGATACTTACTATCCGGAGGGTGGTTGTAAATGGAAAAATTACGTAAGAAGTAGGTTCTAAAGTCAACAGGGGGGTATTTTGTAATCTCACTTCAGTGAGAATACGTCAAAATGTGAAAAATTACGTCATTTTTCGTAGTTCAACTCCACCACCCAGGCGGTTTGACCATTTTCGGCTCTCAAGTGGTGAACTGCCGGTCTATTTATTTGACTCATCCGCTCTTTCGACAATTGATCCGTTTCATTTGGCTCCACATTTCATTAGTTCCATCTCACCTGTCGTTAGGAATGTGAAATGCAGCCACCATCGGACCTTGGCCGATCGTGAGCCGACCATTATGAGAACGAAACGGATCTCCCACCTTCCCACAAAGAGTCATTAAAAAGGTGAGATAACAAAAGAGTTTAACAAGATAGAGATAGAAGAGAGATAACAATAGGACATATAGTTTCAAAAATGGCAGCAAAGATAAGGAGTTGTGTGACACTCTACACATTCACATCTAATTCCTTACATCAATTAGTCACAACACCGACCAGAGGAAACCAACGTTCTAGATATTTTGGCGACTAACATACCTGAAAGCGTCCTTAACGCAGTAACAGTGAACGGAATTAGTGATCACAGAGCAGTAAAAGCTATATTCAATATTAGTACTGACAAAAAGGCACCCATAAAGAGGAGGGTATACTTATTTCACAAGGCGTATTTCGAAGGTTTAAAACGAGAACTATTGACCTCGTATATAACATTTTGTGATATTACTGAAAACCGTTGTACCTGACTATGCATGGAATACTTCGTAGCATCACACGAGCATCACACGGCTATCCATATCTATCGCAATGCCAAGTAAACTTAAAAAGGTCAATACTGAACCTAGGTTGTATAATGCGGTCGTCCAGAAATCTCTCAAGCGACAACGAATCTGGAATGCAAAAATGAAGAACGCACATCAGAGTCTCCCCGAAGAGGATATAAGACGTTATGCGAAAAATACAATATAGCGAAAACAGCAGCTAAACCGGCCTTTCAAAAAGCATTAACGGAATGGAAAAATAAAATATTGGGCGAATATTTTTTTCAAAGCACCTATACAACATGTTCTCCAAAAGACACCGCTGCAATGCCTAGGCTATATAAGCACCCAATGCAGTCTATTAATATCACTAGTCGTGGAATAGAAAGTCATCTTAAATCCATTAATTCCATAAAATCACCCGGTCTCGATTAAATTCCCCGCCGAGTTTATAATTAGCATTGGAAATATCACCGTACATGAAAATGATATTTGAAAAATCTCTAACACAACATCGTGTTCCTTACGATTGGAAAATCGCGAACGTTACACCAATTTTTAAAATCGGTGATAAGGAAAAGCCCAGTAACTATATACCGATTTCCCTTGTGCCTATCTTGTGCAAGATATTGGAACATATAATTGTCAGTTCGATTATGGGGTATTTGGATAGTCAAAACTTGTTAACGCCTAAATCAGCACGGATTCCGGAAAGGCAGGTCATGCGAATCCCAGTTGGCCCTCTTCCTTCACGACATTCTTTACTCGGGAGAAAAGCTTGTCCAAGTAGACGCAATATTTCTAGACTTCAAAAAAGCTTTCGATTAGGTCCCTCATTCGAAGTTACTCGTTAAGTTGGAAGCTTACGGAATACGCCACGACGTAAAATGTTGGATAGGAGAGTTCTTAGCCAACCGCGAGCAGAGGGTAGTTCTAGATGGCGTTAGTTCAGATGTGGTGAAAGTAACATCAGGTGTACCCCAAGGAAGTTTCATCGGTCCCTTATTGTTCCTTTTGTATATTAATGACGTCACTACCGTTGCTACAAACAAAATTCGCCCCTTCGCTGACTACGCAGTGTTGTACAGGAATCTATGCAATGAGTCTGACAAGATTGCGTTACAAAAATACCTAGATGCTAAATGAATGGTGCAGTGCTTGGCAGTTATTGAATTTTAAAAAATGAATTTTAAAAAGTGCGTTGTTATGAATTTTTGGAAAAATAATGACTCGGTCAACGAAGCGTACAAAATTAATCAAACAGACTTATCAAATGTAGAGTCAGTTAAATACTTAGGTGTGACCCTTACTCACCACCTGTCTTTGTAGAAACACGTCCGGGAAATCTGCGGACAGGCTAGTCGAAAATTGAGATTATTAAAAGAATATTAGGAAAATGCGACGAGAAGGTTAAAGAGCGATGTTATTTTTCACTCGTGAGACCTTACTTGGGAGTTTTCCGCTAGCATATGGAACCCTTACGAAGTAAGACTAATCTCTGAAATAGATCGAATACAGCGAAGAGCAGCAAGATTTGTGAAAAGTTGTTACAATCAATTTAGCAGTGTTACCAAATTATTGAGGAATTAAGGTGGGAATCTCTAACTGGTCAAAGGGAGAAATAGAGGTTAAATCTTTTGCGCAAGTTCGGAGCAAACAGTTTTTTGCTGAACGTTCAACATATACTGCTAGAGCCAACGTACTGCGGTAGAAGCGACCACAGGAATAAGATAAAGGAAAAAGACTGCAGAACCGATAGATTTAAAATGTCCTTTTTCCCACATACAATAAGGGATCATAATAGCTGCGATAGATCAATCATATGAAACTCCCACCTTCAATAAGTAGAATAGAATTTTCACTTGTGCTTAATAACACAACATCATTACTAACACTTCACACCGGTTTATATGTCCGGCATTATTTTATTTTGTTCTCTGCATTAAGTAGCATATCTTAGTATTCATAAATTAACAGTATTAGTAATATGAACCACTAGATGTATTCAAAGCATTGCTCTGCATGTTTGCAAGTTCATTTACGTTTCACTCTCTCAGTTTGTGGTTGGACTGCGCACTGTTCTCCTGACTGCTTTTTGGCCTGCGCCTAGCGGCCGGGGGAGCTTGCGAGGTTCTGATTTGTGCTGGGACGAGTGCTGCATGCCTGTTATGGAATCATCCCGTGCCACACACACTAGTGGTGGTTTTCACGGTACTTCGTGGATGTAGATGTAGACGGAATATCACCTGTATGTGTAACGGTCAACACGCAAAAAAATGAAATTACGTCATTACGACAACAACACGGTCTTTTTGATCCGATCTTGTCGTTCCGAGGGTTAACGTCTCATTTTAATTTCGAGTCAAAATGGGAATGTATGTAGCGATGATTCATGGCAGTTTTCGAAGCGCCTGTGATGGCAGCATTTAGAAAGATTTTCTAACTGATCCTCCACACTTAACAAGCCATGTCCTCATCCTCTAGGTTTTGAAAGGTATTAAGATTTCGCTAGGTTTTGAAAGTTATTAAGCTTTTTAAATAATATAAAGGTTTTGAAAGTAGCCTATGCCCCAAAATCGTCCACTGCGTCGTGCCAGGAACTTCAGTGAGAGCTATGCAACAAAACTAATCAGTGGGAGCTAGTCTTACGCCACCAGTCAGCTAGCAGTTTAAATACAAATTGATTAACCGATAGCATTCCGCCATCCCAAATACTCCGCTAGCCAAGCATTAGTTATTGTATTCCGAATATACTTTCCGAAAGAGTGCCCAATTTCATGAAGAACACAGTGTTTTTACAAACTGCCGTTAGGCTTTACGATACTTGCTTAGTTCACTAGTATTAATCAAATCATCATAGAAGAATTTCGTGGTGATCTTACTAAGGGTTACTACTTTAAATCGTTTCCTAGCATCGAATACATTTTTGGGGACGAAATGACCGTTCACTAAATGTTACACTCAGGAAAAGGCAGGGTTCATAATTTAGTGTACGAGATATTGGGCATGAGATGCCGGGCAGAAAAACTTTCTCCTAATTGACGTGGAACCAAGACTTCCCATCAGGAGAGCCTAGATTCAAATTCCGGCAGCGGTGGAGTTGGTTTCAGTGGAATCCCGTATGCTACCAGAGTGTCATGTGGAGAGAACAAGTGCAGTGTTCCGACCGTCGGATCGTATGTCGATATGTTGACCCTTAGCGGCCTGCGTTAAGAGTATAAGTTACAGTTTCAAGCTTCACTTGGTGGAAACGCGACACATGAAATGATTTCTCGCTTTGTACGTGCAATTCTACGCTTTTAATTTTTACCGATCATGGTTTCGACAAACAATGTCAATTTCAAGGTATGTTCAATATCACTTCCTCCCACATGGCCTGCCTAGAGATGGCTTGCAGGGAGCTACGAATATACATGTAATGGCGCAATTTACATCGGCTTTATGTCGTTTCCCCCAAATAACAAACTAAAAGACTTTTCCCAAATCACTTAAGGTTGTGGGAGTGGTAATCGTGCAATGAGTGCTCATTTTAATAATTTTAAACTAAGTCAAACAGAAACTCTTCGACCTCATATCACTTAAAATCACTTGTTAAAGTGTTGGAACTAACCTTAAACGTAGTAGTAGATATGATAAAGAATTGTTTTTCCCTTAAAAACTTCTTTTGATGAGAACTTTGGCGCAGGGTATGAAATTGTGACGACATTATATAGAAATAATGTTTCCGAATATTGGATTCGGAGTGACACCTTGTAATTTGATAACAACAGTTTTCATAAAATAAAATGTATAACTTTTAAAATTTATAATTCGTTAAGAAGAAGATGTGTACACATGTCAAGTGCCATTTAGCTGTGTGTTAGAATTACATTGAATTCCCAAAAAACCAAATCTTCAGGATGCCATTTTTACCCGCTATTATATCACTGATGAAAACACGTTTGCTGAGCTTAATGAAAAGCTTTAAGCAAACAAAAATCTCTCTAAACGCCATAAAGATTTCATTGCAGTTTATCAATCATTGCAGCGACGAAAACTAGGCAGCCCAATTACTTGGATCCGAATGTTGTCCTACCTCTCTTCGGTTCTCACGCGCATTCCCTTTCCCTAACCCACTTGAAAACAAACACCCAAGCCTTGAGGATCCGACCTCGAGAAGGTTTCGGCCCGATATGAGGCTAAGGGCTAAGGAGGTAGGGTGTAAAATGCGCCTCCCGTCTCAACGCGAGAGTCGGTCTGCCGCAGGCCTTGCGCTGGGACTATTTGACGAGAAGATTGTGAAAGTCAGCTGATTTTCTCGTGTCCTTGCCCTTTGGAACTATAGATACGTGGATGAAACTAGATGTTGTGGGTTGTGCGGTGGCTAAAATGACATGGGTTAAGTAAGCAGTTCCGGGGAACCGAGCTCTACTCGGTACACTACATGTATTGATTATTATTAAAAATTAAACGGAAATTTATGTTATATATTGCAAACTTTTCAACCTTTTTACATATTTTATCATCCATAAAATATCTCAATAATTACTAAATTAGGTATTCTCAAAAATAAAAAGTTCATATTATTCATATATATTTTACTTAAAAAGTAAAAAAAAAGTTATTAAAATACATTCACGAGTGTTTAGTAAATTAAATTTAACTTTATAAGTAAAATTATAAGATAGCTAAAATTATTAGAAAGATATTAAAGTTTCGTTTTCCATAAATAAATAATTTTATTTATGCATAAAACAGATTTTTCGCGGAGGCGGATTGAGACCTATACCGATCGATTCCTCATACCGCAAACCTCAAACTCCAACATTCGGGTGGACAGGATAACCATTTTTCGAAAAACCACTACATAGCACATATATATATATATATATATATATATATACAATTATTGCTCGCTGCATAGTATAGAATAATCATCGTAGTAAGGAATGTGGTAATAAGACTCGGGTAGCCACTTGGTGGCTTCTGCATCTTGCGAGAGCATTTCCGCCTGAAAAAATCTTGCGAGCTTTAGTGGCTAGCAAAGAAGTCAGCTACAAGAATGGTAACTCAATAATGGCTTAGATGACAACTGTGGTTTTCCCAAGCAAAAATGTTTAATTCATGAAATAGAAAAACTTTCATCTTGAACTAATTTTCGCGGGTCCTTGGCCTATTTATTTATTCTCGGGAGGAAGACAGACTGAGTCTGGTAACTTATTAGCCCAAATATAATTCATTGTCTCCTTAAGTATTTTAAAGTGAGATTTATAAAAAAGGAAATACTTTTTAATTTCCTTCATTGGTTTCAATCTATTTTCATAATTCAACTCAACGGACTAACCTAAGCCTAAGGAAGTAATGAAAAGAGAACTATGTAATATTACCTTAGAAAATTTCAAAAAAATTTATTTCGATCTAGGTTTCGACATGTTATGTCATCATCAGGTTCTTCGTAATGAAGGTCGAAATTTTTTATATTTTCTATAGAGTGGAATACTAACTACTTATTTTTTCATTACTTCCGTTGTGGATCAATTTTAAATTATTTAGCGTGATGTCGTTCATTAAGCATAAGTCTAGTAGCCTATCGGCGTCAACTTGCAACGTGTATCATTAGTTGGACTCATTCACGGATTCGGTTTTCAATCTATTGTTGACCTGAAGTAATGTCGGAAATCGTCACACATCTTCGTTAAATTTTAGGCTGCAGATGCTCGTCTAAAAATCCTCCGAATTGAACCAAATTTGAGGATACCGGGACTAACCAACATACTAACCTTTACGGAGTCACCCGCAAGTCACTTCCTATGATTTTCCCTCAGCAGAATATCCGAATTGAATGCAATCATGGAGACTATGTATATTCGTGAAGTACGATATGTGGCACTCACAAGAATAATGGATGGAAATATTGTGTGGCTGTTATCAATTTTTAAAAAACATCGTCTGATTGCTCCTGGTGGAATCGCCATAAAAACTTGATACATTTAATAAAGCAGGGAAAGCAATTGAGTAACTATTTGATTGGAACGTATTGCACATATACTGGCATCAACCGCGTACCGTGAAAGTAAAATTTTGGAATGGCTAAACTTTTTGTTGATGATTGGCATTGATTGTTAATCCTTTTGCGTTATTTTAAACGCCTCTGTAAACGCCAATGCGTTGAAATCGCAGCCATGGGTAAATTTTAGCTTTGACACGAGTCGTAAACAGATCTAAATCATCAAATAGAAACTTTTGAGTCTTGGTGGTTAGCAGAGAAATAAGCGATAGCTATGGTAGCTAAATATATACATAGATGTAGTTTGCACAAAATAAGTTTATTCCATGAGCTCGACAAAATATAAGAAAAGTCCGGCGTTATGTAAATAAAATCTGCCAAGAAGGTGAATGAGCGACAAAACTAGTGAATTGGAAGCGTTGGAGATTATTTAGGTTACTCGTCAAAATTCGTACCTCAAAAATTCAAAATCAACACGCCGAATATATTACCCCCACAATGAATCGGAAATGAAGAAATCAGCAATACTGGACAAATTCACAGGCTATTGAATGGGTTTAAGAATTGTATTTTTACATGCACTATTAATAATCACAAGAAAAACAGAGCGATCCGCTTACCCGTGAAATATACATCAAACATTTCTTCCTTTACCTCACATCTATTCCCCTCCCAGTACCCATACGTTTTACAGCTGGTGTAACCACCTGCCATATGCGCCTGAGGCGGCTCGCAGGGTAGTGTAGATGTGGGATCTGCTTTCACAAGGCGGACATACGACTAGGAAAACCTTCGACCAGTGTGTAAAACTAATTAGGCGGTTTTGTGCGTAGATATGTAGCTTCCATAACAATAGTCTTATAAGTCACTTGCAAGTACGTAGTACTTCGATATGTAATCACGAGCTATGGGCGTTAAGATTGATAGTGTTAGTAATCCGTATGCTATCGACCACCGCTCGCATTTACACGAAAGATAGCCTGCTTTCTGTTTCTGTATGCAAATGACATTTTCGTTATACGATAAAATAGCGACGTCACGGCATATGAGCATATTTATTTCAAATTTAACTTTATGGATGTATAAATTTCACGAATTGCTTAGAAACTTCACATCTGAAAAGCACAAATGAATTGCTTGCCGAAATTAGGCATTATTCAAAGTAGCCATACTTATTATTCACCTACATCAGCATTCCGGAAAGTAACAGCAGCAGGGCAAAGGAGATTGAAAGCAATGAAAATGTGGTGTTATCGAAGAATGATAAAGATTGAACGGACGGAGTGAATCTCCAAAAAATAAGTCCGACGAAGAGCTATAGAGAAAAGAAGTATAATGAAAACTCAGCGAAGAAGAAGAGACAAATTTAATGGACGCATTTTGAACCCAACAGCCTAATAAAGTACAATATTGGAAGAAACATTAATGGTAAGAATTACATGGGAAGACCAAGAATGGAATTCATCAAGCAAATCCTGAAGAACATCAAACTGGAAAACTACGTAGAAACGAAGTGGGTCTGTCAGAGAGGAGAGGGGAATGAAGAACTACTGCAAAACAATCTTCGGATTGATGACTACTGATAATGATTTTTGGGAAAAAACGAAAAGAAAGCGTAACGGTATCCTGCAAGTAGCGATGCATAACGAGGTACTACTACACTCGCCACTTTATAGAAGTGTTGCCCACGACCGTCACAGAAGAGAACGTCCAAGTGTTAATCCGCTATTGCACTGAACGAGTCATACCCAAGCAAGACATATGAAGAGCTCTAACAGCGGACACATCTTAGGAAGTCACATAATAGCTGGAATCTCTACCAGCCGAGTTATTAAACGCACTGCGCCCCGAATTTTGCTGGCCTGGGAATCACTATGAATCCGAGCATTGATTATCATGAGGGTACAACTTAAAAGAGTATGGTGTATTCACAGATATTAACACGCAAGGTGATCCAGTGAGACTAATTAAAGATATAATCTATTCGCTACTACATTTAATCCTCCATAGATTTTCCATAAAAAGTAAAATTCTTCTTGGAAGAATAACTAATAATATAAGTACACATATGCAATTCAGTGGGTAGAAATATTATGGTTTTCCAATGCATTCAACTGAAGTGCTTGCTATGGTGGATGAGGAGAGGAAACTGCAAGAAAAGATTACGAGAAGGCATAGTAGGATATTTAAATAGGCAATAAGAGGTGTGAGAGGTATAAGGGAAGAGAGGGAGGGAAATACGGGATGCCGTGAGAGGGATGTTTGGTAAGCAAAGAATGGGGAAGGAAGAGAATGGGTTTTATGGACGGGATGAAGAGACAATACGTATGCTGAGATGGAGAAAAAATTGAGTTAGGAGATTGGAACTTGCGCCGGGAAAAAAACTATAAGGTTTTTATTAATAATTTAAGCTACCTTAACTGGTAGATGACCCTTAATGATAACAGTAATTCAGTATATTGACTCACCATTGCTGGTCTTTGAAGCGTTTCATCTTTGTGCATGAACTAAATAATGCGTTTTAGTGTATGCAACTTTCATTCCAACCAACTTACGTAATACTACGTAATACTTACGTAATAATAATCTTACGTAAAAAAATTGGTAAATGATAGTTACCTTTGCATGCAACATTAACAATTTCCTTTTTTCCAATTAAGAAGTATGATAAAAATTATTTTATTCAAATGGTATTTATTTCATTTTCCCACTCCTGCGCGTTCTCTAACTCACTGCCGAGAATCAAATTGTTGACAAAGAAGACTCGCGTCACTGTTTCAAGGAATCCCTGACACACAAAAGTCACCCGTTTAAATTCAAAATTGAAAGCACTAAAATATTTCACCGGTGCGGCGGAATTATTGGGATGAATATCAAAGCCACTTGAAAGGGAAAAATTCCAGCATGAAAAAGAATGGGCTCCTATTATGAGCAGTGCTCTTTCGGTTGGATGTATAAGGGGGAGGAGCAATTCCCGTCACCTTGAAAATCCAATGACAAACTACGGCGGTAATGCGTGGGGAGGCGACACAGACGCGCCACGTGCGGGATTGTGAGGAATTAAGGCATGACAGGGGTTCAGGGCGCGGCAGAGTGCGGGAGAAGCCAGCACAGGAGGAGAACGGAACACGTTGATCAATGCGGCGGTAATTAAATTCATTGAGAGCAATCATAAGGGCTGAGATATTGGGGAGACTGGAGGATTTGTTTCTTTCCGTTAAGTTCCCTTTCACTCTATTTCTATCTTCCTCCAACTTTTACAAGCATGCTCCACGCTCCAATTTTACGCATTACCTTTCTATATTTTCATCTACACATTGCATCGCTAACTGCCTCAATGACAAGTGGCAGAGGGTTTTGGGACAACAACCATGAATAGTTGAGAGTTCCGAAGAATGGGGAAAGAGTGTAAAACGTTTAGGAGTATATAAATACAAGGAAGAGTAAGTAGCAATTAATTTTCATCTACGTAGGTACTACCCTGCATGTTACCGCAGGAGCGCGTGTTAGGGAGTATTAGAACACAAGGTATGGAAGGGAAGAATAGTGACAAGGAAGGGACAGAGGTACTGCATAATAACGGTTTCCTTTTGTCAGAGTACCACTACTAAGTTCTAAGAGGATGCAGTTGGCAACAAGGAGGCATCGCGTGATATCCTCCGTAAGAAGTGTGGCATTCATAGCGGTCATAGAAAAGAAGCCTTCGAGGCCCGATGATAAAGATGGATACCAAAGTTAAAATACACTGATAAAATTATGAATGAATAAGTGTCCAGAATAGTCCTTCGGTACTTTTGTCCGCTTATCTACGCCTGATTCACCCTCAGTGACCTCTGGTCCTCCGCTGATAGGTGCCACCAAGTTTTGCTTTAGCTTATTGTGTCACTAAGCCCCGCTATTCCCCTAGTTTTTTATTAACCTTCTCACTGACTGCTTCGTTTTCGCAATTTACCTTTTGTTTGCTCGGTCACTTTCAATGATTTTCTGTCGTATAACTGTCTTACTCCTCTAGCGGTCTGTTTTGTTTTTATGTTACCTCCCACCCCCTTTACGACCCCTCCCCTTTCCACCTATCCTCTCACCATTTCTTACCCCACATTCCTCATTATACATACCAAAACATTTGAGATTCCTGGCGCATTGGAAATTACATTTACCCGTCGAAATCTGGGTCTGATAATTAAATTCAAGTATTGGTAATTACAGTAATATGGTAATGAAGATATTGAAATTATGAAGATTTTTCTTTTTTCTTTTGCCGTGAAAATGAAAGTATTCCACTAGAGTCATCCTGAAACTATTTTGTTTTGTCTAGAATTTTTTTCACCTCCATTGGTCCCAAATGCTTACGGTGTAGTCAAGGTGTGATCAACGAAATTGCGGCCTAAGTAAAAAGGATGGACTTGCCCTCCTTTCAGATAACCTCGGGATGGCCTGTGAAGAAAGCATATGTATTGTCTACACCTTAAATGAGCGATTATCAGCTTAGCTATTCATTTTCCACACATAATGTGTGTGATTTGCAGGAGAGTATCTAGATTTGGCGTAATTTGGCTCTGGGGGGGTCTGGAATATTTTTGATAGGTGAGCACCACGGGTCTGAGACCAGCCAAATAGAAGGCCGGAAAGTTTTTGAAAATTATAATATAAAAACAGCATTATAAAGCCCTTTTTATGTAAATATTCAAAGGTATTTAGTTAATTTTATAAATGTATTTATGTTGGTACTCTTAACAAAGTTGCTTCTGCGGAGGGTCCGGTCCCGTTAGCCCCCCCCCGTAAATACTCCCATGGTGATTTGTGATAATATCTTTCCATTCTCAATTCGATCATAGTACACAATAGATCAAGTGTGCAAGACCCATACATAAATTCCACTTTTTTCCATGCCTGAAAATGATCCGTTCTCCATCCTACATCTCTCATCATCCAACGAGGGACATGCGTAAAATTTATTTCTGATTACTGAGCAGAGCTTGTGATACAAACTTTTCCTACATTCAAATGTAGAATCCAAAAGTAAATGCTTCAACTATAGGTATTTATATTAGCCTTTTAAAAAGGATAGGCATTGAAAGAGCCACTATTACTAATATACTCGGATAAATAATTCACATGCATATGCGTACAGAGTAGTCATTAATATTAGCTTTAAAAAAAGGATAAAAGTTTTAAAACTCACGTGTTCCAAAAACGGCATCTCAAAGCTCTTGACGACGCTGTACGGTATCGCATATCTGTTCTACGCATTATAATAAGTCAGGATTAACCAAACCAGTTCATTGTTTCGCACACAGAAAATGAAAATGACTGATTTAACTTTAAATAATCAAATCAACTGAACTTGAAAACGCGTAGAATTATTAGCTACGATATAGTTCGTGACGTTAATCACCATATTTCCGATTACTTAGTGTTTGGACGAAGCAGAGCGCTGCGTTTATTTTTGACAAGAAATACGTTCATAAAACGAAGTTGCTTATCGAATAAATTTCGGCCCTGCACATTTAAGACATTGCATTGTCATACAGAAGCTTTAAAAAATGCATGTTTCCCATTTTTCACATTAATTAAAAATATTGCATTACAGATTACGATTTAATTATAATTTCTACTAATTTTAAAATTTCCGTGCCATCATTTATGCTAACATTCCATGGAGATGTGCGATTGAATACCTTAGAAATATTTCAATAAGCGTAAAATCCATTCTTCAATTGATCTGCGTGCCCTGGTCAAAATTCATGGCAGCCACTTCGAGCGGGCACGGGAAAGTGGTGAATGTCAGGGGCCGAAGGTGTGGCAAAGAGAGTTTCGGAGTTTCGGTGAAAGGGTCTCGGCGTCAAGCGCAAGGGATATATAAAATAGATTAGGCCATTCTTCTTCCCTCGTGATCGGAAACTTTTTATCCCATTCAACCAATGGCCCTGTCTTTGCTTTCATTCACAAAGTTCCCCTTTTGTAATGAAAAATAGAGTTTTGAAGCACTTATGGAAAGATGAAATCGACTAGATTTGTCACATTTTGCCGAGAGAAGAAAGTAAGTGTGCCGTATTTATTGAAAGAGCTGGAATGGAAGTCTATTTCATCTGGAATATTAGAGACTAGATCGTGGTCCGTTCGAAGGTTGTATTATAGGCAGCGCATAATTTGATGGCAGCGGAAGGTATAAGGTCAGGGATGTAGAAGGAGTGGTTAAGCGGATCGCAAAGAATTCCCGTTATACCCTGGAAACGCGAGATGATTATATTTCTCGCCAAATACGAATTCTTTCCACTCTCTGGTTTTACTCTCCATGCATGTGGGTACCACGAAGTACTGTGACACCTACACATCACTTACTTCAGCCACCTATCACAAAACACATGATAAAAACTGACATTAACTTTTCCTTTTAGCTCTATTTAAGGGGGTGATTGGGTATCTAAAAGGTACTGATTATTAGTAGCAAATGCAGGAATTTACCTCTGATTACTGAATATTTTTAGTTTAGTTACTTGCAGCTCCTCACCAAATTTCTAAATACTTATACATCAAACCTAACCTACCGAAACTCTGCGTTCACCTTTGAGTGACTCCGAGAGATTCTTCGAAATAAAATAATCAGGAAAATAACATCCAAAATAATTTAATATTGTGAGCAACAGATAATTTACAAAACGACTTGGAAAGGTTAGGGAGTTATTTACATTTAATTACAATGATAGGTATTAGTATTTTTGGTACGAAAATCCAAGACAATAGAAGTCAAGGGCTTATTTTCCAGGTGAACCTCCCAGGTTTTTCTTCCAAGCAGATCCCATCTTAATCAAGCCACTGAAACTCTTAAGCCGTGTTTACACGAAGCATTTATCCACGCAAGTACGTGGCTGGACAGATGCGTGAATAGATGTCCGGACAGATGCGCGTTCACGTACCTGAGGAGTGTTGACACGATGCTTGTGTTCACGCAATTTTTCGACCATTTTTTCGATACACATTGCGCGATTGCTTTTGTTTTACTAGTATCAAGCGCCACATTCAATACTACGAAGCAGACGACATCATACCTGAACTTCAGCTATTGAGGAATAATTATAATAACTTTGTAAACTCCACTAATTATTTATTACCACGACCCGGGTTTCAACACTTAAAGTTATTATAAATATTCCGAAATGGATCAATTTCACAAGGTCAAGCCTACAACCGTTTCCTTTGTTAAGCTATTGACTTCTTCGCTGCTCGTCGTGTTTACGTACATACTTCCGTTGTTTACATACTTCAACCCCAGCTTTTCACTGGAACACAACTTACAAAAAGACCTGATCACCTTAATTAGCACAATCTCGCACAACCACTCCAAATCATAAATCACTCACTCGCTCAAACTATCACACATAATCCGGTCCGCGCGTCTATCAGACACCCGACCCCACAATATATTCTATTTATTTCTTCATTTTCCAATAGAAGCAGTGTTTTTCCCTCATTCGTAATAAAATGAAATGAATGAAATATCATTATTTTCGTACCTGACTGCCTTCATCTACCCAGCAATTTCCGTCATTCCAGCGTGCCTCTTCCCTTTATTTTTATAAAGGGTGTTCCTGCGGTCGTTTAAATGTGCCCTTTCGCTGACCAGATACATCAACCCCTCCACCTGATCCCTTGACCATGGCGTTGTCTATGGTATATTCAAGGGCAGCTGGTGCAGTGGATGATTGTCATGGAGGCCAAGAAACGTTCCGAGAGGAGTTGTGATGGTAGATTGTAGTATATTAAAGTCCAGGGAAACAAATAAATGAAGCAGCGATCCGTTAGAGTGGTCCAAGAAGATCAGGGTTCAGGAAGAATGGATGTCCAGACAAAGCAAGGGTCGAAATATAAAAAGCAGTAAGACGCACGTGAACACACCAAAGCACAAACGAATAGCTGCCTCCAACTGAATGCAAATGCCGTTTATGAAAGCTACCACCAGATGGCACTGCGAAACAACTGAAAATTGCTCGGACACATTCACCAGATTAGAACAGGGGCTATTTTCTGTCCACGCATTCACGCATTTGCTCAATTTTGGGTGTTTACACGGTGCAATTTTGATGGTGAATGTGTTCACGCATCTACCCGCGGTGGTAAATGCATCGTGTAAACACGGCTCTATACATGCCAAGCTCCCAGCGTGCTAACGGTTTCCTTATGGACAACGAAGGTCACTTTTTGAGATAAGCAATTTGAGTTGTTTTGAAGGCTCTAGGCCTCAAGTTTTACCATACTCTACTCTCGTGCTGTAAACACACCCCCTTCCACTGCTTACTGGGATAGATACTGCTTCTGACAGATCGGCATTTTCGCGCAATATTAAATAGGTCACCCTCACACCCTATTCAACTCAAACGGTTCGGGATATTCAATAAAGCAGGGTCATTACGCACGCCCAACGCGATAAGTTATCATGAAAGTGAGATTTGAAAAAAACAGCGTTGCATTTACCAGGGAAATAATCGCGCAGGTAAATTAACGAGCGTTTGCGTCATGAATATTGCATGTAGTGCAAGGTGGAAAAATCACAGACAGAAATGCATGCATAACAAATTTAAGCCTTGAAGCCCCAGCTCTAATTTTTAGCAGTCATCCGCGAGACTAGGTAGAATTTAGGAAGAGCTATTGATGTATTTGGAGTCATGAAGAGAAAATAATGTCATTTGAATGTCAATACGTTATTTATTGGAAGTGCTGCCCACGTTGCAATCA
Source organism: Pyrrhosoma nymphula (assembly GCA_963573305.1). Taxonomy (NCBI): domain Eukaryota; kingdom Metazoa; phylum Arthropoda; class Insecta; order Odonata; family Coenagrionidae; genus Pyrrhosoma; species Pyrrhosoma nymphula. The sequence continues at coordinate 41,604,034 of OY754337.1, read as the reverse complement.
ATCCACCGTAAAAATATTCTTACGTATTCTCATGACGACTTATAAGTTTTATAGTTATTCTTGGTGTTTTACTTTGTGCATTCAAATTGAAGTGGGATTTACCGTCATTTAATTAGTTATTTCACTGAAAAGTTTGCAAAAAATTAGCATAATGATGACTTACTTTTCATTTGCATGGAATTTCAATTTTGTGCCATTAATTTGTAGAGTGCGCACATTTTTTACTTTTACTTTATTTCTGCGGTTATCCAGAACATTTTCCTGCAAATAACTGTATATGTGGGGCATTGAGATCTCAAATCACCAACATTTAGGTAATTCATTTGTTGTTCCTGAAACGTTTTTTACACTTAAAAAGGGTAGATGTTCACGAAGAGGCCTCACTCTTTTTCGCTTATAACTTTTTCAACCTTACTTGATATGCGCAGCTAAAATATGTGGCAACGGCGTGAACTGAAAATCAATCCTCATTATCCATATTGATATCAAAATGTCAGAAGTTCATCTTTCAAGAGAGAAGATATTCACTGCGTCGTTAACGAAGCCATAATACTGAACCCAAACCCTTAATAAGTGTTTCGCCATGTCAATAAAACACAGACTCATCAAAAAATGATGTTGAACATTTCATCCTTACTACGAGCTTGCAACTTCATTCTTCTTCCTTTCAAGTTCACTACCAACCACTTAGCTGATAAAATATTCTCCTCCGAGACTCGAAACTGCGATCGACAAACACCCCGCTCAGAATCACGCGAAGAATATAGGTACCCGCTACTTAACTGGAGTTACTACATATCATTAACGTGGTTGGCATAACAAATAAACGAAAGAAAAGATCCTCACTTGCTAGGCTTAAAACTGAAAACTAATGATAATGGTCCGTAGACCACACCCTGTCATCACCATGGCGCTACTAACATGACCCCTTATATACATGGTATCACTTGACATATTAGCACACAGAGAAAACTCATCAGTAACCACTTCAAAACGACGTCTCACTAAAGAAATTGAAGTTATCACTGCCCCTCAACGACTTAAATAAAGCTCCCACAATTTCATGAGGGCCAACACATACATACTGTGTAGAAACTGAGTGCTCTTAACAGATGTTTACGACACTCGGAAGGTATATGAAAGCATTTTAATCTACATCTACAAAATACCCTGAAAGCCACCTCAAGGGTGTGTGGCAGGGGGTGAGTAGTCACCAACATGCAGTACACTACACCCTAAAGTGAGTGAAACTACGACTAATTATGCATTAAAATAAATCGCTAATGCTTGTCATGAGGCGAAGCCTCACAAGTATGTACTACACTGCAGATATGCTTCAAATGGAGAGGGACCATTAGTATATATGTATTTTTCGACTACCAAAATGGACAGAGACTCAAAGGTTTAAGAAATTTGACTTTCGTTCAATAATCTTGGACACCTCCAAACAAACGCGCGTACGGAAAACAATTCACAACTCAGAAATATGGTCAGAAGAACACTTACCTCAATTCAGAACTATCGTTTTCGGTTATGAGACGTCGTTTGGCACATTCACGGCACTAATCATCGCAGCTGACAACTGGACTCTTCAGAAACACACTTCACACTCACAAAAACACATATTTCAACTTTATATCACCAGGGATGAACTATTTCCAGGATAAAGTATAAGCGATGATCTAAGAGAAATGGTATAGAACTCCAATATCTATCGTGCGTTCACGTAACACCACGTTCAACTCGCGAACACGAAAGACCGACTGAGCCCGTCATTTTCCTCAACGGAGTGAACCATGCTATCGTCCCTTCCCCTTAACCATCTGCTCACTGAACAGGGTCATTCAATTCAATCTTTCACCTCCCAATTTGATTTCTAAGACTCTTGGTCAAACTGAATGCACCGAAACATTACTGCGCCGTCTCAAGCCAATTCCTCTTTCGGTTGAAGGGAGAGATATTGCCGGCCTCGGTAGCGGCGGGGTTACGTCCTCACCTACTAACCCAAAGGTTCGAATCCCGTCTGGGGAGGATTTTTTATTTACCAGGACATGGTTTTGTGTGCTCGTCCATTGCTAATAATAATGTTAATACCCCGATATAAAAGGCCAATTGGTGCTGTTTTCGGTGGTTACTGAAAATAAATAAATAAATAAAATTCGATAAATGACAATGAAATGCGTTAGTTTCACTACTGCATTTTAACCGCTTAGATCAAATAGATTTCAATACTAATCACGTAATACAATTGTTACTTTTTTTAAGGATTTCAACTTTCCTTTCCCAATATGATTTGCGAATTCAACTCATCGCTCAAGGCACCTGAAAATAGTTTTTGTAATTATTATACCCCATAATTGAATCTTAATGTTATCAAAAATGTAAATATAGCTTATTAATCTCACCAATGCCCGCAATGAAATACCTAGCATGGAAAAAATGTCTTTTCATAATAAATCTTGGATAAGTATGGATTCTTTCATAACTGGAACATTGCTATTAGATGGTAAGGAAATTTAATTTAGTCATTAACATTTTTAATTTCAAGAAAAAAATACAAAAACGTTGCCACTTGGCAAAAACTGGAACAATGGCATCGTTTATTTGCTTTCATTATGTGCTGGTTAATTGTAGATGCTTAACTGTCCCTGAAATGAAACAAGGCATTTATTGAAAGGTGATAGGTGATTTAGTGAAAATTATGTAATAGCATTGCACTTAATAGTCATTAAAGACATTTTCGAGAGAAGTAAAAATAACACTTTGTCATAGATCTATGCACCGAACTTCCTGCTAGCCTGTTTGCCTGATACCATCCCCTATACCATGAGTACAGTGCGATCAAACTCTACCATTATCTACTATTTCATTCCAAAGTGGTGATGATGTATTTCTGCTCACAGTTGAGTGTAGCGTAGCTATTGTGTCGGGCGGCAGTTTGAGAGGAGAGGCTACCGGCCAAAATACGGGCTGTTTCTCACTGATATCCTCTCGTACGACGTGCGGCTGGTTTCTTATGTATGTCTTCGGGGGAAATCATGTGCGTGGTGCGTCCATAGATTCAATATACATTACTGTTAAACTAGCGTTACAACGGGGAATAATACAAGTGTGTTCATCATATATATTGAAAATATAACTTATCAACAGACAAAGCACGCAAAAACTCTACAAAAAGGAATTTTAGGAGCAATTATGTTTAAAAGATTATATGACCATTTGGCTTGAGGGTACTCAGCGGGGACGGCAGCCATTTCTAATCTGCTCGGAGCTCATGACGAAACCCTGCGAGCGCTATCCCTATCCTATCCGAGCCCTATCGTTTCGATGGGCTCCGGCCCAGGACTCGCGAACCCTCTCTCGCCCTCGCTCGACCCCTCCCAGGGGGGGGGGGGGTCGAGCCACCACCACCTAATGATCTAAGTATTCGAAAATTTCCTGAGTATGCGGAAAGCAGAAGTTATGACAGAATCATGTATATTCATGGACAAAATAACCACCTGCTTTTTTTGGTCCAAATGAGTGGACTTATTTCCGCATGTATATACTTCCCGGCCATCTGTCAGTAAGCTAAAATGATTATGCAAAGAGTCGTCTTCATAATTTTGACAAAAGGCAACGTTCCTATCCCATGAATAAGGTTTAGAATCGTAACGTACTGCATTTCTTACTTATTGCAAAACCGTTGAAAATTCAGGAAAGCCCTTAGCTTCATGTTTTATGAAATTATCGCCCCCTATGGGTTCTCTTCCTTCAATTCGCCAACTGCCCTATCGCTATAGAATGTTTTTAATCCAGTGTCAAAGATTTAATCCAGAATTCACCGAACATCATAAGTCAAATTTAAAATTTACATAAAATATTTTTTCCCGAAAACATACATGTGAACTTCTTAGCTTGAGGCTGAAACATGAAGGAGATTTAACATGTACCACTTTTACTGGCTTCATTATCTCCAGTATCTTAAGTGCTCCTCTCCACTCGATAAAAATGCTAATACCGAATTTACATGTATTATAATGTTTCCTAAAATTTTAGGGCAGGGAAACGATGTGATTCATTACATGTAGGAATAATATTTCTAGCAGTTTTCATGTTCATTTTAATTATATTTTAACCTAATGCATCAGAGATTATATAATCATTACAAAGCATAGAGATTTAACATGCGCCACTTTTACTGGCTTGATTATCTCCAATATCTGAAGTGCTCCTCTCCACTTCATAAAAATGCTAATACCAAATTTCGTTCGATGCTGAAAGATAATATTTACAGAGGTCATGACCAGAAAATCCGGAGCACGAGCATATCGCGAAGATAAAATGCTGTGCGCACACGTGGGAAGAAATTACGTGATAAATATCGAAAGTGCGTAGAGAATTTCCTTGAAAATCTGAAGTACCAGATATATCTTTTTATCAACAAGGAAAATACATTTTAACCTCTTTCACCTTTAGTTCTTGGAAATTATTAATAAGAAATAACATAATTTGGCCAGGAATATTTAACATTAAAAAATCAGGTCTCAATAGGGAATGACAAAAGTGAAATTGACAATTAAATTTGCTCTCTAATGAAAATTTCAGGGCACTATGTTAGAAATTGGTATAGTATAGATTAATGAACTTATATATGTTGATATACGAAATGTTTGTTTGTGGTATTTGGTTTATCAGAACAGAACACTGATAAAAATACTAGTCTTCCTTACTTTCCAATTTTTAACCTCTTCTCAAACGTGAAAGTCACAAGTGAATGATTGACACATTTTGGTCACAATAAATTGATATTTATGAACAAGAAAGACTTCTCGAATAAGCATTTTAAAAGTAATAACATTGCATAATAGAAGTCAATTTGCAAATACCTTCGAACTATGTCTTTGGCCTCCAATGTACCTTTAAATTTTTAGTTCTTTTCAATATTGCTTAGTCGGACGAAAATGGGTAGGTAAAGTTACCTGGTGAAATGATACCGATAACAGCGGTAATAAGTGCCATTTGCGGCATGTGAGAAGTGGTCTGTAGGTGAGATTATAATTGAAATTGAAGAAGAGCGAACATTGCTTACATCGGTATGGTTATAGTAGCCTTTGGCCAAATTAGCTCCAATTTATGTTAATATTTCGAACCTTCTCCCATAAAAATCTTCTTCTTAGGTAAATATGGCATATCTATACTCAAGACGGGATTATAACCAAGAAAAATTGAGTCCTTATCAAGCCAGGTATGTAAAACGCACCTCTGGTTATTGCAATTGCATTGATAAGGTGGCGTAAAAGAAAGGTCAGGGACATGGGATAGAGTTTGAGTACATTTTTCAATGTATTTCCGATCCATACTGGAATGTATTTTTCATTGTGGAGAGCACTTTAATGTGCATTGCTACGCCCGTCAGATGGGGAAATAACAGTGGGCCTCTCGCGCCTTTCGTCCATGTCATAGCACCTGGCGCCAATTGGTGCCCTTCTGAAAAAAACTACGCACAAACTTTTCTGTAGTACATAAAGATCGCATTGAGAAATTCATTCAATTTCCTAGCATTCCATAGCGCAGCGGTTCCCAAACTTTTTCTTTCCGCGACCCATTTTAGCCCATACGTTTTAGCCGCGACCCCCTAAAAATAACAAACAATGTGTACATTCAAATGATATTGTTTTTAAAGTAATTACAATCCTCATCTCGCGACCCCTTTCCGAACGGCCCGCGACCCCCCTGGGGGTCGCAACCCCCAGTTTGGGAACCGCTGCCATAGCGAGTGTTCTGTATTTAGGAAAAGTTGAAGGAAAGCAGTGTTGGTCACTTACTAATGTCGTATCGAAGATTTCGCAATTACGAACTCAATAACGATAATAATTAATGAAGAACATATCAAAATGTAACCATAATTATGAATTAAGGATATAAAAACTGAAGAAATAATAAATTATACAAATTCACTGATTTAATTGTACAAATATTGATTGCTAAGGAATGCCGTAGGATTTCCATTATAAGTTCCAACATTTTGGGTAATGTCTGCAGAATATCCAAGGGAATTCTAAAAACATTTTTTCAAGAAAAAGCATACTATTTTCTAGTAGGGTTGGCTAATTTCGGCTCAAGTTTTCTCTTCATCCAGCGTCCATTTCCCTACAAATTATCCTTATACCATCCTCATCACCTGTTCTCAATGGCGAGGATGACCTAAGCTATGAGCCAGCTACCCTACTAACCAAGTTGCTAAGTAACCATTCCAATTAATACTGAAACTTGGAGCTGGGGCACGAACTTGTATCCTCTGCGTTGAAAGCCAACACTATGGCCTCTTCGCTAATCCGACGCTCCTTTACTTCCAAAGGGAAGAGATGAGCGGGCAAATGCGGACGGACTAACGAACGTGGTGAAAAGAGGGAACAGTTCGAAAGGGTGGATGTTCCCGGAAGGAACCGGGAAAGGTGGGAAGTAGGAAGGAAGATCGCACAAATCACTCGCCCATTACACCCGGGGTCCGTTTCGGATGGAATGAGGAGATTGCTCACAAATCACTCCATCGGACTCCATTTAGCCGTCAAATAGGGCCGGAATGAACCCTCCCTCTCCCTATCCCCATCTCTCGGCCGGAAAGGTAACACACTCAATTCCTCCGCCGCGTATCCCGATTTCAATTGTTGTAAACGCGCTTTGGTTACCTGGTGATCACCGGGGCGAATGCATCCACTTCCACGAAATTAAATGGCATGTGAGATTCCTTAGGTTTGAAAATGCTAAAAACACTCCATCAACTGAACTTAGGAACATTGGATTGAAGTCGATAAAATCGTTTCACAACCATTTTCTGCCAATATATATTCAGGTACTCAGAACGAAGTTGCCGTGCTTGGTTCTATTTAAGCCATATTTCAACGAGTGACAAGTGTGTCGAGAACCAGAACGGATTAATGGCCAATCCAGGATACCAATGACGCGTTCCTCTGAGAGGATTCTTCCAGCTTTAGAATAAGTGATAGAAAATCACGGGGTATTGAAAAGGTTTAACATCCCTTTCCCCTCAAACAACGGACATAGATTGAGCATATTCACGCTAGTGACGAATAGACTCTGTAGACGTCTGATGCTTCCTTTCACTCAAAAAAATATCTCTATATATTTACCCCACAAAGTTCCAATTCAACGTAATAACATCAGAACAGTCTTTTTCATTTTGTAAACCAAGACTTTGAATAAAAAAATTAGCTAGTTCACCAGAAATAGAGTATATATATTTATTAATACTCATGATTTAGTCATTATTACGTGTATAATTATACATATAATACACTTAAAATGTCTAAAAATATATAATTCCCCATAACAATTTCCTCATTTTGGCAATAACACTGTGTTCGCGCTGCTTAATTATCTCCGTCGTCCTTCAGTATTAAAGATTCCTAGTATCTCCTTTAATGTATATTTTACTCCTGAAATTTGCGCTGATAATTAATTCACTAGGCGGCCATAACTTATTAATATTCATTAGTATTTCATTCAATGAAGATAAACATTAAAAGGAGTGGAGATAAATTAGAGCAAGAGGAAAAAATCACAAGAGGGAGAAAAAGACAACTTTTACAAACACCACTGAAATTTATTGAAACTCAACCCGGGTTTCAACATGGGTTCACACATGGCCCCCTCTAATACAGGCCGGAACATGCAATTTGTCAACAGCGCTTTGCATGACGTCAGTGGTCCTACTGCATCGCCCGTGGTCCTGTTGTTATTCTGCCAGCTGTCATCGTAGCGAGTAGGGATAGAACTGATGTGACTACCACGGCGGACATCAGTTATGCTAATGTATAACATAGGATTGCATCATTTGAGTAATTCTAATACCTATATTGTATTATTATACAATTTTGTTGTAGGCATATGTGAGAATTGTTAATGGCAAGTGAGACGAAAGATGAACTTGGGCGATTTAATCTCACAGCATTTTCGATTAAAAACACGTTTTGCAGTCCAGGAAGGAATTTTAGGTTAGTTAAGTAACAAAAGTTATGCAAATGAATGGCTGTCCAGAAGTATTAATTTAGAAATATATAGTCGCGACAGCTGACAGGGCTTCTCCAAGGTACGTTGTTGTTGAAATATGCATTAGGCTTTAACTTCAAAGGGGAAGCTAAACTTAAATATTGCAATCATCACAAAGATATCTCATTAAACGGGTGTGAAAAGACAGGACCGTGTTAACACCTCCCTGGCTGCACATTCGTCCCGGATAGTGAGAAAGCGAACAAAATATTTTTATGGTTTTCGGTTATCTTCTTGCAGGTATCACCAGGATTATTTCAGGAATGAAACAATTCAACATTTCAAAACATAACAACATTTATTTCAAAAGAAATGGCATACAATACATTATCTCACGTAATCAATCCATCTTGAGTAAATAAACTTACAAGAAGTTTCAAGATCAAATAACATCACTCAAATTTCACAGAGCAAACGACCATCAAAAGCGTAAATTAAACTTCTGAATATGGAATAACTAAAAGCTGCCGTAAGTAATACACTTGAATTCCAATCAGAAACAGTCACAATAAGAACTAAAACGATGCAATTTTCCACAGCTATCAATTTTTACTCGACACGGGTTTCGATGCACCGCATCATCATCAGGCTCGCAAAGAAACTGTCACGACACATCCTTGAGCAATTAAATTCACTGGTGAATGATTTCCAGAAATCGTTTTCAACGAGTTTTACAAGACTACCAAAGGAAAAAATATCTGTGGGGTAGCGTTCACCATTTTGACTCAAGTGTAAAAGGAACATATATTCAAATGTAAGCTTATAAGTAAGTTGTTTTGAAATAATAAAGTTTAACACTAAGATATGTAGGGGAAGTAGATAGTAGTATTGGAACAGGGACAGTCTAAACAATTGTATGCTGTGAAATAGGTATCAGCTGTACAGCGTTCACCGGTTTCAAAACAATGAATGTTTTACAAGGAACTTAGAATGTGTAGTTATCTGTGAGAATCAGGGGGTGTGATGGCTAATAACTCTTGAGGACATTACACGCAGGCCGATAAAATTTCTCAGTTAAGTGGAAAATGCAGTGTTACACGTTTGGGTGTAATTTGAAAGCCATACGTCAAACGATTGAAATTCCATAGCTTTAAAAGTGTGGGTGGGAGAGTAAAAAATTAGTCTTTTTTTGTAAATAATAAATTGCTAAGAATGTAAAATATTTCACATTGAGGGTGTGAATCTGAGGTAGAGAGAAGTAACAGCACAGATACCTGTGGTGTAGTGTTCACCATTTTGAAAGTTCAAGATTTAGAGGAAAATGTGAATATGTAAGCTCAAAAAAATTTGTTTTTCACATTAAAAACTAACAGAATGTGTAGACAAAGTATAAAGCAACATTGGAATAGGAATCAGCTAATCAGTGTTCACCGGTTTGAAAATAATGTATGTAAGTAATACACGAAAACGAGAATGTGGAATTTTTGTGATTTTCAGGAGGAATTATTGCAAATAACCACAAGAATATTACATACAGGCCAATGAAATTTCTCAGTCTAGTGGATAATGCGGTGTCACGCGTTTGTGGGCTATACATGTAACGGTTGAAATTCGCTGTGGGTGGGAGAGTTGAAAAAAAGGATTTATTTGGAAAATGATAAACTACTAAAAATGCAAACATTTACGTTGCGAGTCTTTACTTGAGGTAGATAGTTGTAAACGCATAGATATTCAGCCGTGAAAATGGTGTAAGCTGAAGAGGATTGCTAGATGTAAGACTAATGTATCAGTGTTGTTTGCAATGTCTGTGAGGTTGGACAATTAAAAATACACAATGAAACTATTTTACCAATTCATTGTCATTCACTATCACAGCCTTAGAAGCTACTCACAACTTACATTGCATGTTGCACTTCACAAAGCAAAGAACAGCACTTCACTTAATTATATTTCACTTCATTTTCACAAACATGGGATATGGAGCCATGTACTGAGGGAGGTGAACACGGAGTAGTAACATTGAACAAAGTAAGAGCAGCACCAGGGGACAACTTTGGGCGATCTAACCGGTAACTTTGCACTTCACCGCTCTTATCCGTGAAATTTGAACAGTGGAGGATATCCCGCTCAGCAAAATGCTTGATGCTACTAAACTACTGCGTTTGAAGAAGGATTCCAGTCCTTCCTAGGAATATTCTTCAGCCACTGCTTTCTACTACGTTCGTCTTTGGGGAAAGGGAACACAGTCACATACCCCTCATTCTTGGTGGAGAGGTAGTTGCTTTTGCAACCTGGCACACAACAACGCCGGGGCATCTTTAATTTAAAAAAGAGAAGTTGTAGGAATAAACATCATTTTAGTAATCACAGCGAAGTGTAGTACATTTATGATTGTTTTTAGAAAACCTGAGTAACATCAATTCTTAGACACATCAATAGACTCATGAAGTAGCCGTTGTTTCTTTAATAATAAACGACATTCATGTAGACAAAACTACACCATGATCATAAGACCCACCAAAAATAACAATCATTGTTAACACAATAATAATAATATTAGCATAAAAACAGAATAGCTGCTAAATTCCTTACATATAATGTACGTTGCACTTGTGTACTCTCAATTTCCCTCCGTAATGGCCGGCCGGCAATTAGTCGCAATGCTTTAGAAGAAATAATCGTAATTTTCCACCCTCAACTCACAGAGAATATCTTAACACTATTTTACTTACCTTTAGCCAAAACAATATACAAAAAAATAATCCCTGCTCTGCCTCTTAATCCAGCATTTTTGTACTCTCAATATCATTCCAATAATGGCCGGCCGGCAAGTGATCGCAAAATACTTTTGAAGAAATAATCGTGATTTTCCACCTTAAACTCACAGAAAATATCTTTAAACGACTTTACGTACCTTTAACCAACACAATATACAAAAAATTAGTCCAGTCCGGCCTTTTTAACTAGTGAATTCATACGTTTTTAATCACACGGACACACTTCTCCCGTAAGACTCCATGCTTGCAAACAGCAACGATAGGACTAACTCACAGCGTTGCCAAAATTCCATTTTCCGGCCTGTATTAGAGGAGGCCATGGTTCACATCATCACCAGGCCAAAATATAAGAGAAGCGCAAGCCTTATATACATGACAAAGCCAAGTGAGGGAGGGGGTGGGGGGAGGGAAAAGGGGGAGGGTTAAGGAAACCGGGAGGTGGGTAGGGGAGAGGGTGATTGCGGGTGACGGACTAAGAGGACAAAGGGGGTGTGTGGTGGAGGGTTAGAGCTTTGAGAATGGGAGAAGAGGCCGGGAACATAAGTACATTCATTAACATGGAATTTATCACAGTCAAGTTTTTTTTTTTAAATCTCCAGCTGTTCTAAAGCATTCAGCTTTCGCTAGTCATCGGTAAAATGGAGAGGTATCATATTAAAATCACTTTTATGTCCATGGGTTAAAAGATGTTAGGCGAAGTTGCTTCCGTTAAAATTAATTTTGTTTAATCCCTTGTATGCTCCGTTTGTCTGATTTTAAAATTTCTACACGTCTGTTTAAATTGTTTTTTAAAATTTTAATTTTAACGGAAGCCACTTCGCCAAACTCTTTTAACCCATGGACATAAAAGTGATTTTACCATGATAGGTACCTCTCCATTTTACCGATGACAAGCGAAAGCTGAATGCTTTAGAACAGCTGGAGATTTTTGAAAAACAACTTGACTGTGATAAATTCCTTGTTAATGACTGTATGTTCCCGGCCTCTTCCACCATTCTCAAAGCTTTAACCCCCCCCCTTTTCCACTTAGTCCGTCACCCGCAATCTCCTCCCCCCCACCTACCCTCCTCTCGGTTTCCTTAACCCACTGAAATTTCCCTTTCCCCCCTTCCCACCATCCCCCCCCCTCCCTCACTTGGCTAGGACATGTATATAAGGCTTGCGCTTCTCTTATATTTTTGCCTGATGATGATGTGAACCCATGTTGAAACCCGGGTCGAGTTTCAATAAATTTCAGTGGTATTTGTAAAAGTGGTCTTTTTCTCGCTCTTATGATGGAATACCACCAAGTAAACCTTGAAAAAGTAGTTGCTCTTCGGAAAAAATCACAAATCTAGGAAGCGTTTTGAATAAAATTGGGATTTGTAGCAAAGGCATAAGGAGAATAAAAATCTCTAGGCAAATAAGTGATTACTCAAGGACGGGAACTGAAGATAGCTCTAGATAAAAGCGTGAAGAAATGAATAATGAAGACTCTTAAATGGGCGAAGCATGGTTACCATCAGAGGTGGGGAAATGATTTCACGACCTGTGATTTTGTCGCAGTGATTTGCTCGTCACAATTCTGTATCGATATAGAAATCGTGGATTAACAGCTCCGGTAAAAAAATCGTTCCGATTTTTAACTGCTCAACATTCAGCAGAAACGACAAAAATATGTTCACCGTTACTGTAAACACAGTACTCTTAACAGTATGAATGAGTAAAGAGCCGCATTTAGTAAAAAAATAGGAAGACATATAGTTACGACCAATTTTATTATTTATAAAGATAGGAAAAATATTGGTGGTACTTCCTTGTGTAGAACTTAAGGTCAGGCAGAGGAACGCAGACAAGTTAGATCAGACAAAGGGGTCGAAGGATCATACAGAGGTCTCTACAGGAGTATTAATTCACCCTCAGTGATATCAAACTAACCTCAGGTGAGTGCAATTAATTTTTGATATGCCTGTACTACATCAACTTTAGGATTATGTAGTATATCGAGATCCTTGTGGTAAATAAAGCAGTTCTCATCTTTGTAAAGATCTGAACATTTTTATTCATTCAAAATATTGAAATTCCACGCAATATTGTCTAAATCTTTTGAATTTGTACTGTCAACATTACTTCATTATGTGGTATTCACACAGTAATTCACCATTCTTCAGTATAATCCAGTTGACATACTTGTAAACCACATCGCGGTGTTTAAGTATGTTAGGATTCCCTGGGATGAGAATACTAATTGCCTCGATTTAATTTCACTAAAAAGGCTACCTTACCTAAAGTATTTCACTTACAATCAATTATTAAACCAGTTTTTGTAAAAGCATTGACCTTCTTTCGGAGAGCTACCCTTCCTTTGTGTAGGCAACTGTTATATAATTTTGTGAATGCCATCAATGAATGCATGTTGAACGAGTTCCTGATGGATCGTAATGTTTAGTTGGAACGTTTTATTCACGTATATAACATTGTTCGAAATGAATACCTTAGTATCATTCCAAAAGCTCAGAATTACACAAATTCAAGAGGGATAACGAAGTGCTACCCGTGAATACCGTTATAAAAATGCATATGGGAGGACAATGAAGAAAAGCTGTATTTATGACATGGGCTATGCGTTGGGCGTAGTAACGACGAGGCATCAAGGCACTGATAAATTTTGTGCAAAATGATGAATACAAAACCGCAATACGATCGCTAAAATTATGGTATTTTATAATCAAACCAATAAATTAACATGTGGATAACAGATGCAATGGCGGTTAGTTTTAAATATTCCTTTTTACCGTCATGGTGGCATATAAGGGGACACAAATAACGAATAATAAAAAGTTATAATACTTCCAAATAATATATGGAAAAAATAAGAAAGATGCAACTGAAATGGGATCTTTAGTTAACCTCAAAGGAAAGGCATGTTACTGAGGTTATCATGAAATACCATAACCCATGTTTTGGGAATATACCAATAAAATAGTTAGAAATATGTTAACAAAAAATGTACTCCATATCCATACCAGTGAACAGTCAATGTTTCCAACTTTTTAAGAAGGCATCAAAATAAATGCCTTTATGCAGACAGTAGGGAGAATAATATTCACTTTTGGCACAACATGCAATAAACCAACAACCTAATTGGGCTATGTTAGGCTTGGGAACAAGTATCCATTTTCTTTCTATGCTGCCTAAGTACCTAAGGCATGTTTTCTACGAGGAATTTGTTACCACTCCTCGAAAAGAAACCTATTCAGCACTTTATAAACGTACGAGTGCCTCAGTGTGAGAACACTTAGCTTTGTGAATAAAGGAAAGGAGGGTCCGTAACTATTCTTTTTAACAACTACTCTAAAGCTCCATTTTTGCAGAAGTTTACAATTTTACCGAGTCTGATTTTGCTCCGTTTAAAGGTATTATTAAATTGTTTAACTTGAAATAAACAAAACCATCGTAGAATAACCTCAGATTTTGGAAGTGATATTTGTTCTAAATATTTCAATGTGACTTAGCAATATTATAATGGGGCACATTTTAACTTTAAAAAGTGTTGAAATACACGGCGTCTGAAAACTCTTGATATACTCTCCTCTTATGACGGCTCTTAGGTTCGTGCCTATAGCTAACGGATGGTGAAATTCAGGGAAAATGAACAACCACTTTTAACGCATTTTCAGAGATAAGTTAGGAGAGATAAGGAGTTCACAACTTCGATTGAAAATTTGCGGCTTAATTTAAATCTATTTACCTCTTTGTGCCCATAGAAGATTTTTTCCCAAGGTAAATGCACTAAAATGTAGGTATCGAGCATAAAGTACCGCGTGATGAGCTTTTATTTTAGGCGATATTCTAACGCACATTTCAAAAGCTGTTTGCCTGATCAAATTACAAGAAATACTTCAAAACAAGGTGAAAATCGGAACGCATTGAATTCCTCAAAATGTTCACGGCCGTTTTCATTTCTGGAGGTCTAGTCAAAAGAATTGAGGGTTTAAACAAATTGCTTCCGAGATTTGAAAAAAAGTCCTCAGGGCAAAAAATGACAACACTTCCATCCTTGTACATTAAAAGCACGTTTGCCTCAGAGCACTGTAGTAGTAAAAGTTCTACAACCTTTACCAGCGTGCAAACAATCGCCTACTAGTGCCTTTAGCTAGCTCAAGTGCTAGCTTTATAAAGCTAGCACCTAGCATTATAGCATTATGGGGAAGGGAGCGGGAAATAGGCTCGAAAGAGGTGGGGCTGAGGCGGATCGCCCGTAACGTCTCCGAAGTGCGCTTCCAACCGTCAGAGGCTCCGGCATCTCCTGATAGCACCCTTAACACGCATCGGACACCTCATACTCGCCCCAGCGTGTTTTAGGATAGTTTGCGCAAGATTTTACCATAGTTATAACGGAGAACATATTCGTATTTCGTCGAATAATTTAAGCACATTTAGGGCCTATGAAGAAAATATTGTAATATTAAGGACAGAAAACGTTTGTTTAACGCTACTTAATTTCTCAGAAATCAACTAAATATACGAGTACAACGCTTTCACTTGACTTATTTATTTCAAGCAGTACCTACGCTGAAAACGTCTTCTCAACATAAAATGTTGCTATTTTGTAAAAAGTAATCCAGTGAGAAAAGATAGTAAAACAATTGTTGATAAAGCATATGGACTACTCTACGTTAAATTTATGCCGTGATTTATGCGTCAGAACTTAATCAATTTAGCAATAACATCTTCTTGGAGGGTATACCCGTAACATATTCTAGGGAAAACTGTCTGTGATTTTGGCACATATCGCGAGAAGTGGATGGTATATTTTGGTGTCATTGGAAAGAAGAGATATTTTTTATCATGCTTAGGTCAACTCATTAACTGATATGTAAAGTGATATCTCTCTCATTAAATTATAATACGCATTAAAACTTAATTTGAATCTATTTTTCACTATGAATATATTATTTATTTAACATTATTATATTTCACACATCTCAGCTAAAATATGGAAAATATCACATACCCTTAGTATCATGACAAAGTGATGAGGCTCGTCCATTGACTATCCACATTATTGGCTTATATTTTATTTCGATGGCAGATTTAAAAATATCCTTACAATGTAGCATGTGCTTAGTATCACAAATTCATGCAGTTACGTGATGAGATATAGTTAAAGATTAAAATTATAATATGGTTTTAGAGGAAAGGTTTTGAAACTACTGCTGTAGCAGGGATAACAATAGGAAGGATGATTAAGTCGTCCTTTTGCCACATATTTCTTTTTCTTCAGCAAAATCCCAGCATTTGTTTATTTTATAACTATATAAAAGTTGCAGGTGTTGTGTGTTTGATATTATTATTATGATGATACTTTTTGAAACATACCCTTCTTAGTCCCTGGCAATCATCAAGTTTCATTGCTGTCATTACGGCCGGAAACTTGGGAGGGGTTTTGCAGTTTTCCCTGTCATTTATAGAAATGATCTACCTGTTTAGGCAGGTTTAAATGGAAATAGTTATACTTATGCTAAGCTTTTACAGAGGAAGGCCCCTGCCTCCGAACACTAGTTCATTCTTCGTCTTCGCATACGTTCAACCTATCTTCATTTCATTCACTAACCCTATTCTCTATCTTCCCTTCCCCGCTTACTCAATATCCTCCGCTCTATTACGGACTTAGCAGCCCTTCGTTACATTCCCAAACATTTAACCTGCCTTCTTCTAGTTTCCTCAAGTAAATCAATTCAAGTATAAATATTTTTGGTCTAAATAATGAATTCTGAGTTAGATAAAATATACACTGCTGCCAGTGAATATGAAAATATTTGAACAAATTATTAGGTTGAGCATGAAAACCCAACAACATGTCCATAATACTGTTGATCACAATTGTGACTCAGAATATAAAAGTCATTGAGAGAATTCATGTTTTCCAATTGCGAAGTCCTGCTATTGTATCCCATAAAAAATAGGGCGATGAATTAATTCCATTTATCACTGTGAAATCAATGAATAGTCCAATTAATGACAAAAAATTATTTTGAAATCCCTGAAAAAAAAACATTTCACGGGAAATATGTCCGAGAACGATTATTATTGTCCATTTAAAAGTCAAAGTGCATCGTGCTATCGAGCAATCATCACATAAACCTTTCCCAATCTTGATGAAAAAATTGGAAGAGGCATCCCGCAGAACGCATACGGCGTCATGTTAGGCCGTCACCCTCAATAATTCCAAGCACAATTTTCATACCAATCAAATTCGTTAAAAAACCAGTAAAATACCGAATCTCCTTAAAAAAATATGACCTCATATATCCTTTACTGACCAAATACATCCCATTGCCAGGTTATCAAATCGAGAGGCAGACATGCCGTCCTGTACTTGTTTCTTATTGCTTTAACGAATAAAGTTTAAAAGGCTAGTAAAAATCGCATGACTCTTACTTCAAGGAAACGTTCAGCTATGTCATAAAAATCACGCAAGAACATTACAACTCTTTAGCGAATACAGCGTTACTGTGATTTCTAGGAAACTAGCAGTGGGTGAATTAGCAAATATATTATCACGCATTTACTCTGTGAGAAAAGGGAACTATCTGATACTTTCTGCAAACCAATAAAAATAAATACTATGAAACATGCCAAATAATTATTATTTAACTATACGAAATTATTAAGGTTTTCGTAACCCGCCGTGTACCAACAAATGCCAAAGCAACAAGAAGCCAAACTCAAAGGTATTGAATATTACTTCGGATGTAATATAAGTATCATTAGCTTAACAAATGAAATTATATTAATATGATGATGACTATGCCGCACGATCCATATGATTGTTAAACATTACAACTATCACAAGTTACGAAAGGCAAAATATCCATATTAACGTTTTACAAAAGTGAAATACTACTTTTCCACAAATAAATCTTAACACGTTTCGGCTGACTTAACCATCAGCAGGTGACTGCAAAATCTTTCCATAATTTTGTTTTATTTATACCTACAATGGGGCATTGCAGAGGAAGAAAAATTGGAATGTGGGGAAATAGGTGTGGAGCCAGGAGTTTGCGAGGTGAGTTGTCTCTTCAGTCACTGTAGACTCTTTTGTGGAAATGACATACTTTGACAATGAGTGAAGAAGTCTGTATGGCAGAGGGGAGGAATTGTACTCGAGTGGATATTATAGTGGTCAAAGCTAAGGTATCCGTCATCAGTAGGGATAGCCAACAGGGAAATTTGAAAAAAAAATTTATATATGCCAGCTGTTTTTTTCAAGTTTCACAATATCAGTTTCTTCCGAGGAAGCGAACAGTAACGCGCTGTGATTATAAAGTTTTTTCTCTAGTTATTACATATTTGTGAGATATACTAGGTTTACCAAACGGCTGGTGTCCTAACACCCCCCGCCACACGCCTATTGAGGCGGCTTGCGGGGTAGTATGTAGATGTAGATGTACCAGTTGATCTCAGATCTATCAGAACTCAGACCGATCTAAAAGTTCCGAAGAAAGGTGACACAGTTCGTCTGTTTTACCTACTCGGACTGAAAATATCATAATTGAATTATAGATCTCAGTAGTTAAAGCCAGCCAGACCTTTGGAGTTTGTTTACGTATCATTGCGTTGGCAATTTACAGAGTGAGCTGTGCACTAACCTCTCTTCCCTTCTCAAAATAAAGCACGCCGTGAGTGTTACCGGCTATATTTTGCTCCCCATCGGAAACCAAAAGAATATCAAAGAACACCTAAATCCGGTACGTACGGATACGTTTATAACCTCACACAGGCTGGAAAAGCAAGCTAACTCGCCACACATCTCACATCGATTTGATTAGCCCGTACCGTTTTGGGTACTACCGATTTGACATGGCGATGACCGGCGATCTACGGCGGTGATTAATGACCAAATAAAATAAATCAGCTCAAAACTCACGTATGCTTAGTCCGTCCAGCGTACACATGGTAAGTAGCAGATAGCCGTGAAGAGTTGCGTATGTTGTTCTTCAATTGTTTGGTTGACCTCGGAGAGGAGAGCCACCGACAGCAAGCGATAGCCGGTCATTGCTGCAAATTGAAAGCACTATGGCGCAGCGTGACGATCGCCGCCTATCGCTGGATGTCGCCGTAAATCGAAAGTACCCATACGGAGCGGAGCCGGTCAGATCGATCTGAAATCGATTATTTAACGCCCTTCACTTAATCTCGCCTGTTGCTGTCTTTTTCCACATAAATTGCAATTGTTTTGGCAGAGCAACCGTAAAACTTTTCCCTGGTTTATTGATGTTGCCGCGGATTCAAATTCGTACCCCGCTAATTTTATCGTTCTTTCCTTTTTCTGCAGGAGATAAACTTCGACTCACCCCGAGGAGGCATCAGCCTGGTGACGGAGAAGGGCCCAACGACCACGAGTCGACTGCTCATCCAGAAGGCCATCCCCACAGACTCGGGACTCTACACGTGCACTCCATCCAACGCCAATGAGGCCAGCATAAGAGTGCACATATTGAACGGTGAGTGCTGGGCTGGGAATGTGATCAGTCTCTCGAAAGTCAAGTCATGTCAAGTCAAAGAGGTTTATTGCCGTAATAGTATACAGGGAAATGGAATTTAAAAAATAAGGAAAAAATCATAGCAAAGATATCAACAAAAACCAAATCATAAAAACAACATCTATTGTTGCCCCAATGTAATTTATTGTTTTTTTCACGGTAGGAATGATCGTGACAAACATTGTTTCCAGATTTCAGTTTGCTTGAGGTAAGAAAAATTGTCTTTGTAAAACTACCGAATAAAGAAAGAACAATAACTGAACTATAAATAACAAATCAGTGGTAATACATATTTAAAAATTAAATATAATCAATGTAATTAAATCTACATTATATTTGGGAAAGGTTCAAAGGCCGAGTTCACCAAGCATCAAGTGTCACTGAGGCTAATAACAAAGTCAATGTTCTCTTTTGGCTATTGTCACGTACAAATGTTTCTTGGCTATTGTCATTTTTCTTATGCATTTTTTCTCTATTCTGAATACCTAAACGAGCCTAATTTAGAGTGCTTTCATTATTAATTGAAATTAAATGCTTTTTGATTACATATCTCTATCCCTAAATTGACTAAACCTGAGGGTATTTATTCAGCAACAGATTTGGAACTGTAATAAATACGCTTCTGGCATCTATAGTTCTAGTGTCGCAGATTACTCGTACTTTCAAGCCCAGAATAAATTGCACAGAATTGGTACAACCGCAATGATCAACATGAGCCGATTAGATTTTTTAATACTTAGCAGTGAGTTTGGTCCTCTACTAAATGCACGAAATATCATTGGGCTCATAAAAAAAATCTGTCTATTTTGTAGACTTGAACATCATTGCGACAACTATAATAGCTTGGTGAAAAGCTCAAACTGTTTAACTAAGCAATGAGTGACTTGTTTAAAAAAGATATTTCTTAATACGTAACCCAAACGTAAAATCAGTAATTTACTCAAACTCGAACGACAACTGGCCGAACATAATTACATGACCAAATTCTTGCCCCAGGGATTCATTTCGTTAAATATACTGATCAGAACCAATAGAGGAGTGAACTTCTATTTGCGTTAATGGCAATGATTGCACTTTTTGTTGAAAAGTAAACTGGTACCAATTCGAAGCACATGAATATATATAATCATTTCCTTAATTCGATTTCGGTTATTTGCGCTTGTAAATTGCAATGTCTCTTTCAGTCTCATTTGACATCAGAAAATTATTTTTTAATGGGTTATGGGTACATTTTAATGGTTTAAATTAAGTTAGCATTAAAAACTGGGCCAGTGTGAAGGATATAGTTTTCCTCCCTTTACCGATAATTAAGCGACTACGATGAAATTACATCAACTAAAGGGTCTCATCAACTAAAGGATTCAGGGAAATCTCTGATGCTGTATCCTAAGAAATTAAATCTTCTGCCCACATATTTTTCTTACTCTAATTAATTTAATTTTTATTCCTAAATAGATCTCAGGTTAAAAATTACAAATTCTCTGCTAAAATTTATGTAGCTACCTACTCAAATCTGCTGAGCAAATACATCCACGGAATAACAAAATAATATTTACTTGAATATATATATATATATATACTCAAACACTACTATATATATACTCAATCATTCGAAAACATGACGCTCAAAGGCGCGAATAAATTCATACATTCATAGGAAATGGAAAGGGATAGGAACACATAAAAGGACGAACACAGGGTTTGGTGGGGAAGATGAAAATGAGTCAAATCCAGACAGAAAAAATTTCACCTTAGCCGGGATTCGAACCCGGATCTCCCAATTGCCGGTCAGGTGTGCTCCCAGTTACACCACCAAGGCTACTCAATTAACTGCTGAATTTGACGGGGTTTTATGTTACAACCCATGCCCAACTAAAGCTGCCCAGAGATGGCGCGTAGGGACGGTTTCACCCACCATATATATATATATATATATATATATATATATATATATATATATATATATATATATATATATATATATATATATATATATATATGTATATACGAGTTCGTGGAAAATCACACACGCGATAATATAAATAAACTATGCCACAGGTGGGGCGGAATGAAATATAAACACATAAAAAAGAACACTCACACTATAAGTTGATATTTCGGTTGCTCTAGAACCTTTCTCAAAGATAGACGGATACAGAATCAATTCTGTATCCGTCTATCTTTGAGAAAGGTTCTAGAGCAACCGAAATATCAACTTATTGTGTGAGTGTTCTTTTTTATGTGTTTATATTTCATTCCGCCCCACCTGTGGCATAGTTTATTTATATATATATATATATATATATATATATATATATATATATATATATATATATATATATATGTATATATATATATTATACACACTACACCTTTTCCTACTCTTTATCTTGAGAGAGATTCCTACTCCATACCATTAGAAAGGTGGATGCCAATACCACCGACATATTAGAAGTTTTAATTTTTAAATGTCTTTCACCTGTTTCTATATTTTATAATTATCGGGGGAGGGGAGGGGGGAAGATGGAACAGGAGGAGGGAAGGGGACTGGTGGGGAGCGGGAGCGAGGGTCAGTGGGGCAAATAAAGCCCGGGCAATTCAAATGCTCTAAGTTCCAAATGAATGCCATCTCGCGAGTCCCCAATCGGATACTTGTTGCTAATAAGGGTAGGGATTCTAATACATATAGAGATAAACATTTATTGAAGGTTTTACGATGGGAAGCGGTATGTTTAGGACTGGGATCAATGAGGGGAGGACATTTGGTGGATTGGCGGTGCCCATTCATTCGTATGGAAAGCGAGATAGTACACTTGCCAACGTAAAATGCCGGGCTGAAAATGCACGAGAGAAGGTAGACGATATTTGTGGAAGTACAGTTAGCTGCTGAGGAACATTTATACCACAATAGATGTCACTTCCCTCCATACGAGTATACCCCATTATGAAGGAATTGAAGCTCTCCGTTTTTATCTCTCCCAACATCCAAAGCCACATCTTCCCTACGCCAACTCTATTGTTAACCTAACAGAATTAATGTTAACTAAAACGCCTTTTCCTTCAATAATCAAGTTTTCCTTCAGATCAAAGGGACCGCCATGGGTACTCGCATGGCACCTTCTTATGCAAATCTATTCATGGGCCATCTTGAAAGCACTTTCCTCAAAAACCAACCCCTCAAACTCCTATTCTAGGCCCGCATCTTTGTCCTTTGGCCTCATGGCCGTGAATCACTATCTTCCTTCATTTATGCGGTAAACTCTTCCTTTTCGCTTTCTTTCTCTTCTTCCGTCTTTGATTCTTCCATAACATTTCTGGATGTTAATATGCTACTAAAATCAACAAATTCATCACCTCCGTCCATAAAAAATCCACTAACCATAACCTATAGCTTCATTTCAATAGCTGCAATCCACCACATACCTGACGCTCCATTCCATATTCCCTCTCTGTCCGCGGCCACAGAATTTTAACGACGCCCACTCCCTTCAACAATACACTGATAACCTATATCACTCCCTCAGAGAACTTGAGTACCCCAAAAAGCTTCTTACCAATGAAATCCTGCCCCCCTCTGCCTGTTACACCCCTTCGGCCAAAACCCACCACCCCGACAGACTCAGCCTCGTTACCACATTCTTCCCTGACTCCCATAAAATCAAAAACATCCTCCGCGATTTATACCCAATTTTAACGAATAATAATCCCACTGCCCTCCTATTACACTCATGTCCCACAATATCTTTTAAGCGTCCTGCAAACCTGCGAGTTCTCCTAAAATCTACGAAACCCACCCTTCAACCGACTGCCCCCTCTCCACCACTCTCCTCAACTTGCAACCGTCCTGGATGGAAATGCTGCTCCCTCCTACGCTCTTCTGCTACGCCCTCTCCAAATAAATCTTTCTCAGAAGCTAACTGCACTTCCATAAATATCGTCTACCGTCTCTCGTGCAATTTCTGCCCGGCATTTTACGTTGGCGAGTGTACTACCCCGCTTCCCATACGAATGAATGGGCACCGCCGCTCCACCAAATGTCCTCCCTTCATTGATCCCAATAATAAATATTTCGTTCAGACAGATGGTGAAAGAAAGAGAATAGGAAACACATAAAATTGGACAATACAATGGTGATGTGAAGATGGAATGATGGCCGATTCCAAGCGAAAAAAATTCGACTAGGCCGGGAATTGAACCATAGAAATTTCGATGTCACGCCGAATTCTCAGACGACCGAGCTACCGAGTCTTATAATAAACACTGGAATCGGCGGGGGGTTTATATGAACCAAACACCCCCAAGAGTACCTCCTCTTTCTTTCACCATCTGTCTGAACGAAATATTTATTATTTAGGCCTGTGAGCGGTTTGATTGAATGAATGAATGTTTGTATAGCCAGAATGGCTCATTTCTACTTCTTGGGCTCTGCGTGCCCCGAAACGCCTGTTCTGTATATTTACCACTGTCTTTCTGACTGATTCAAACTTTGCTTTCTTCTTCTGTGTACGTAATTACTTCTCTGCCGGGAGTGAAACTGCCCTGCGCCATCTCTCGGCTACATTTACGGGCTACTCTTGAGGGTGTTTGGTTCATATAAACCACCCGCCGATTCTAGTGTTTCTTATAAGACTAGGTAGCTCGGTAATCTGAAAATTGGGTGCAATATCGAAAGGTCCGTGGTTCGATTCCCGGCCTAGTCGATTTTTTTTCACAAGGAATCGGCCATCATTCCATCTTCACATCACCAATGTATAGTCCAATATATATATATATATATATATATATATATATATATATATATATATATATATATATATATATATATATATATATATATATATATAATCGGTCAACAATCCTAGGATTGGTTTCACGCAGCCCTCCACTCAATTCTTCTATCTGCCAACCTCTTCATATTGACGCAACTCCTCTCATTTTCATCCCTCACAACAGACTCCATATATTTCATGCGAGGCCTGCCTTTTCAATTCTTCCCGTTCACTTTTCCCTCGAAGATTGTCTTCATCAGGCCGTCGTGTCTTAAGATGTGGCCTACAAAGTTGTCCCGTCTCCTTTTTAAGGTTTTAAGTAGACATCTCTTTTCTCCCACTCTTCTTAAGACTTAATTCTCTTTTTTCCAATTTTATTCACGAACATTGAATATGCCAAAGGTTTCATTTTCCAAAATCGTCAAAATTTTATGTCACATGCTTCAAAACTGCTAAAACAAATTACAACTTCAGCAAAAAAAAACAAGTAATTCGCACTTGCAAGTATTTTTTGTATGATAAATACGCGATGTAATCTGATGAATGCTTGGTGTGTCATTTTTGCCATTCTCAGTCCCACTGCTGAAGTAGGGCATTCATTAGATCTTGAATAGGTTCTATAAAAAGTTTTTAAACTTATATCCACTTGGGGGTGACACTGCTACACTAGTACAGAAACTAGTTTGCGGTCTATGGCTCAAAATCGACCTCATTGATATTTATTCTTCGTTTTTCTGTCCTAGGTGAGCACCCAGCCGCCATGCACCACGGTGCCAGCGGAAGACCCGCACCATTCCCTCCGTGGCCGCCCTTGGTGCTGGCCCTAGCATCGCACCTGGTGCCGCTGGCCGACAGGACGAGGCGTGTCCTGGCGCTGACGGCAGGGGCAGTCGCGGTGACCGCCGCCCACCTCCTGCTACCCTTGGCCTTGCCTATGTAGCATCTGACCCCTGGCGCCCGCTGACAGCACCTCAGCTGGCTGCCGTACATATCAACGGGGGACTGACAATCTGGACAGCCCAAAAGAGAAAGACAGTGAGGTGGAGAAGATGGGTCGGATCTCGTGTGTCTCTAGTCGCTCGGATTGATGGCGAGGACATATTCTGTCGACGAAATTCGTGTCGGCGACTTACATACATGGATTTGAATCGGTGCTTTTCACAGGAGTGGTGTACTCTTCACGGAAATTGCTTAATGTTGGAGACATGTTGGACCCACTCACTTCTGATATTATTTTGTAAAATTACAGAGGTGTGGGGGGTGAACGGAATCAAACAAGGATGTGCGTTAAGTGATGAATGTTTGCTAGAATTCAAGACAGTTCAAATCGGTTCAACAAGGCGAAAAGGTTGCTCAAAAAACGTTTTTTACAGCAGCTACCGTCGGGGACTCTTCACAGAGAGGAAACGCACTTAATATTCAGTGGCACTTTTCCAAAAGGATTGAAGAGTACAGACGGAACTCATCCTACAGCAACTGTTGTTATGCTTTTGCGAGAAGTTTGAAGAAAGCAAAAGGCGCATGTCTTCCGTACGACGTTGAGCGTACGGAAGTGTACGCAACTCACTTCTTGTCCATCAATAGCTGATCTGATTATTTTGTAATAATGGTGAAGACACGATCCGATTCATGATAAATGTGAGTGTATTTCAGAGTGGACTCAAATGTGTGTCTATTGCGAGGGTGTGCTTGCCAGAGGATTTTTGCGTCGCCTCGGCTTCCGTATGCGTAAAATCGTAATTTGTCTGATAGGAGGTCATCCTAAGTTCGAGTGGAGTGCATGTAAAAATGCGTTCGATTCGGAAATTCCGATCGTGTGAATACACTTACAATGTGGCTGGCTCTAAATCGTTGAGCAAGTTAGGATATTGGTGCATCGATGCTTGATTCAACGACTATCGATATATCGAAGTTCGACAAATCGATATTCAATGCAACGACTCTTGATTTATCAGTTTGATAACTCTTTGTTCGATGCAACAACTATTGATTTATTGAAGTTCTATTAATCGATATTTGATTCATTTGAGAAGTGATATGATAATGTTTGACCTCGGATGGGAGCTGTGCGCGGACCGTTGCTAAGTCTGTACGTGGTTGCGAAGGTTTTTCTAGTTTTGAGTGACATCGAGTGTAGTTCCCCAAGGCCGGGAAAACAGAGGGTTATGGTCGTACCTTAGTACTAATTATACTCTCTGTTCCCGCCATGGATTTGTGGCAACGTAGCAGATCTTAAACGATATACTGCGGTGGTAGTAAAACTTCCGGAAGATCTCAACCAAATCAGTAATTTGAGACCAGTTTTCAATAACTGATAAATAAAGCTCATATTTTGTTTCAGTAAAACATTTGCGAGCTGGTTTGAGTGGAGAAATTAACTTCTTCCCGTGTTACATGTTGGTACACATTGCAATTAAGATCTCCCGTGAATGTTGTTATTAAACATATTTCTAAAATATAATTGCACGAAACATCTGTACTTCAGTAAATAATCAAGTTTCATACAAAAATCTGTGTATTTTAATGAAAGAGTTGTTCTGATAAAGAGCCATTCTAATTAAGGTACTTGGAGGGCAATTAAAAAAAGTGATTTTTTTCAATATGTTTAAGTTTTGCCGTCCTCAAAACCTGATTTCAGCAATGGTTGGAGGTCAAAACTGATAGACCTATCCGACGATAGACGCATCGTTGTGGTGCATTGACGAAAAATTATTCTTAATGACGAAAAAATGACTGGATTGTAAAAAAATGTTCATATTCTACTAAAAATGGTGGACACTAAATGTTCTGTACAATCAATTATGGAAAATAAATTCGCATTTACTCATTGGAGACCAGTGACTCTGACCTTCCAAGAAGTCCTTAACTCTTTTAACCTGCAGGTTAATAATTTGAAGAGAACGATTTTTGTTATTTGTGGGTAGGTATGTACGGTATGCATTTTTCTGAAATTAGATAATTAATAACATAATAGGAAATCAGGATTTTACCAAGGTGTTACGTAACTATGAGTAGATAATTCACTGGTAGAAAAATTACAGACTGCAGATATCAGTCAATTTTTTTTCTTTCCAGACATGGTCCACCGTGCAGAAAGGGGGAGGAATCAGGCGAGATGTAACGAGGTGAATGGTTTTATCTGTGGAAAATTGCATCTTCTAAGTTCTTATAATGGTCCACCGTAATGGCGAAGTATATGCATAATATTTCAGGAGCCATCTGATTTCCTGGATGTAACATAAATAATATTATAATATTTATTAATTCTGACTTAACAGCCAAATTTTTACCACCATTGCAAATATTTAAGTTCATTGATCTGTTTTACAGATTAAATTAATAACATTAAAACCTTGGTCCCCAAATAAACTAAAAAATCGTTTACAATGTCATTATTGGCTTGGCAAGAACAAAAAATATTACTTAGTAGGTCTCAATAATGTGGTTTGTCCATAACTTATGGTATATTATCACTACGATGGCAAAAAGGTCATAAGACCTTGAATATGTACACATACCTTTTAGGCAATATCTACTGGTCAAGAAAAAGGAGAGAGGAGGGTAATGAGAAACTTTTCAGGCTAAAATTCTGCCAATTCCTTTCAGAGTGGATTCTGAACTTTCAAAAGAAACTGCCCCGTCGCACAGTGGTCCGAAATCGGAAAAAGCCGGACAAAAGTCCAAAATGGCTTTTTTTGAGATAGAGACTTGAAACTTAGCGTAAATACTCATAAATGATTTCTGATTATAGATTTATAAGCCATTTTACATTAATACGACCCGTTGCTGAGATACAGTAGCCCAAACATGACCAATTTTTCAAAAACACGCGCGATCTTGTTTTTCATCGAAAATCTTTGAATGTAAGCAGGTGGTGTTGCGTTGGTATGATTTTGATGGAATAAAAAACGCAATATTCCTTTGACCTGGTGCTTTGCCTATATTGTCCATGACTTTTGAAGATTTTGGCTCTCATCTGTCTGGTTTTGCAACGCAAAATGGCGTACCCGTTTTTAACGTGAAATTTGACATAAAGTAGACATTATCTTTCGTTTACGAAATATATAACTCGGGAAATTTACATCACAGTGTAAAGTAGAGATTTTTTAAGAACACTAAGCAGAAATCTTGGAAAAAAGTTTGCGACGAAGGAAATGAGAGCGATTTTTCGATCGCGCGTCAAGGCAGAGCTACACGACGCAGGACCCTGCGGCTCGGTAACTGCGGTCGATTTTTCAAGTTTTTTGAAACTTTATTCTTGAAAATCGTCATTTAAAGCACGGAGCGTAGTCAGTGTTGACCTAAAACACTGTACTGAGGATATTACCAGGATTATAGATCGATCGACTAACCATATAACGCATTACTCTAGTGAAGATGCTAGGGACTGGATATTTGTCGGAACCATCCCACGTATAAGAAATATGCTTCGGGTATGAACTAGGGTTAAGAGATTAAGTCGGCATGCTAAAGAGAGAGAAATAAACTGTTTCCGGGAAAGGCAACAACCGATACTCTTTTTCCCTTTCCACCCTCGCCGAGGTGGGTCGCGCGGAAAGGGGCGTTTTATGACGACGCACAGCCTTTGACGGTATTTAACGGGTTCTTCCACAAAGGTTTTTTCCTTTCCCCGGCAGAAATGCATGTCAACTTCCAGTTTTATTTTGGAATCGGTGAAGAAGTGTCGTGCTTGTTGTTCTAGTGTCGTGTCGTGCTCTAGTGTAATTCTCAAGTTCGTGTTGCCCAGTGATTTGATGCGGGCTTTAATGAATTCCCACTAGCTATTCCCGGAGTTGGACAGCGCAGTGATTTTCCTGCTTGAATTTTTGCTAGGTGAGTGTTTTTTAATATTTCCATTTCAAAGATTAGTGTGTTTGCGTACTACTTCAATGAAAGCGTTAAATTACTTATCGATTTTTACTGTTGTTTTCGCCTCTCATAAATCATGGCAGTTATGATTTTGATGCGTGTTCTCTTTACATATTTATAATTTTCAAATCACCGCACAGGGTTTTGAGCGTTTTCTAACGTAGGAATGGATTCAAACCAAATTACTCGTTTTCAGTTACATAATATAATATTAGAAATGAAGGGGAAAACATCAGGTGAGAAAAAAATACACTTGCTGGATTTTTTATCGCGGAGATTAAATGTAGAGAGCTATGATTATGCTCTTGATGGTCTCCGTGAATTACTTTGGTTGTGATTCTGGCATTAATACGAAAAAATGTGGAAACAATGTAGCCGGAATAATGAAATATTTTTAGTGCGATGTGAGGCATGGCTCGCAGAGCCAATTATTTTCCCTGAAGTTGTCCGTCAATAATTTCCTGGTACTTCAAAGGCAACTAGTATGTATTATATTTAAGTATGTTTTGAACTTTTAAAGAAAATTATATTTCTGAATATCTATACTTATTCTATATCTTATACATTGTTTACACTATTCTATATCATACAATTATTACTTTATTAGGTTCTTTGGAGCGGCCCGAGAAAGATTTTACTTCTTCGTGTGACCGATCTAAAAGAAGGAAAGTTCAAAATATTAAAAGTTGTTCCTCAGTAGCTGAGCTGGCATTAGCAACCTCTCTTGGTTTAAGGGAGGAAGGAGATATTGCAGCCGCACAGTTAATTACGGAAGTAACGACAACTATTCCCACTAGAGCTAAGAGAGTGCTTAGGCTTACTAAGTGGAGGAAGAGTGATGAGGTGCAGAAAGATATGTCTCCAGAGGAGACTTTATCTTTGATCATCACCATTGGACTGACTAAAAGTCAGTACAATGTATTAAGACGCTCCGCTCGTACTTAAGGACATTCCTTGCACCCCAGCTATGCACGAGTGTTAACAGCAAAAAGTGCTGCATAGTATTCAGTGCATACCCAGAAGCAATACGCATCACAGAAAACGTATGCGAAGTGAGTCTACAGGCTCTATTTCGGAGTTAGAGACATTCACATTATAAACAGTGTTGGGAACAGGCGGATTCTTCCGATTAATATTTATTTATGAGCTCCCTGGTGCCACTTCGTTTGCTGAATGACGAAAATGGTATGAGTTTAGAGGCATTTCAAATTGCATATCTTGCTTACCACGAATTAATCTGACTGTAGTAAAATTGAGTACTTAATTCCATGTCTGCTGTTTTAGGTGAAATAATCTGGAAAAATCCTCGTCCATCATCAACCAGATTTTGCCGGCCTATTGGCCTCCGGTGACTGAAGGAAACCAAGGAAGTAGCTATTGAGGAAAGTATTTATATTCAAAGGCAGATTGACGGGCTGAAAAATTGGAGCAATGGAAATTACTCAGTCAATTTTAGCTTGCTGCTAACCATGATAAATGGAAAAGTAAGCAAATTCATATTTCTATTGTGATAGACAAGAATATGGTAGTGCTAATGGATTAAAAAAAATAAATTACGATTATTTTAGGCATGCAACGCATTAACTGACTATCCGAGTATGAGGTGCTACATCTGCGAAGCTACAGCTATGGAGATGAATGATTTGAAGACAATGAGGAATCGACCTGCAGATGTGACTAAATATTCTTTTGGATTGTCAACCTTGCATTGCTACATCCGGTTTTTTGAATGTGTGCTACACATATCGTACAGACTAGAGTTCAAAAAGTGGTAGGTAAGAAAGAATACAAACAAGCTGGAATCTGGTTCAATGGTGAAAATGCCTTTGAATTACGAACAAAATTCTTTACAGGCCCGAGGAAATCTCAAAAACTGCTTATACAGACAAAAATAGGAATTCAGATGGCTTTTAAAGAAAGGATGGGGTTGATTGTTGATGTTCCAAGGCCTAGATCAGGTAACACGAATGACGGTGACACGGCAAGGCGTCTCTTAGATTCCCCAGACTTGGCCGCTGATTTGACAGGTAATTGAGTAAACGTGCACTGTAATAGCAAATCATATGTAAACTTCACGCATGTGTTTTGAATCCGTTAAATACCGTCAACGGCTGTGCGTCGTCATAAAACGCCCCTTTCCGCGCGACCCACCTCGGCGAGGGTGGAAAGGGAAAAAGAGTATCGGTTGTTGCCTTTCCCG
The DNA here is from genome assembly GCA_963573305.1 of Pyrrhosoma nymphula. Lineage (NCBI taxonomy): Eukaryota > Metazoa > Arthropoda > Insecta > Odonata > Coenagrionidae > Pyrrhosoma > Pyrrhosoma nymphula. The sequence continues at coordinate 41,572,899 of OY754337.1, read as the reverse complement.
GAAACAGTTTATTTCTCTCTCTTTAGCATGCCGACTTAATCTCTTAACCCTAGTTCATACCCGAAGCATATTTCTTATACGTGGGATGGTTCCGACAAATATCCAGTCCCTAGCATCTTCACTAGAGTAATGCGTTATATGGTTAGTCGATCGATCTATAATCCTGGTAATATCCTCAGTACAGTGTTTTAGGTCAACACTGACTACGCTCCGTGCTTTAAATGACGATTTTCAAGAATAAAGTTTCAAAAAACTTGAAAAATCGACCGCAGTTACCGAGCCGCAGGGTCCTGCGTCGTGTAGCTCTGCCTTGACGCGCGATCGAAAAATCGCTCTCATTTCCTTCGTCGCAAACTTTTTTCCAAGATTTCTGCTTAGTGTTCTTAAAAAATCTCTACTTTACACTGTGATGTAAATTTCCCGAGTTATATATTTCGTAAACGAAAGATAATGTCTACTTTATGTCAAATTTCACGTTAAAAACGGGTACGCCATTTTGCGTTGCAAAACCAGACAGATGAGAGCCAAAATCTTCAAAAGTCATGGACAATATAGGCAAAGCACCAGGTCAAAGGAATATTGCGTTTTTTATTCCATCAAAATCATACCAACGCAACACCACCTGCTTACATTCAAAGATTTTCGATGAAAAACAAGATCGCGCGTGTTTTTGAAAAATTGGTCATGTTTGGGCTACTGTATCTCAGCAACGGGTCGTATTAATGTAAAATGGCTTATAAATCTATAATCAGAAATCATTTATGAGTATTTACGCTAAGTTTCAAGTCTCTATCTCAAAAAAAGCCATTTTGGACTTTTGTCCGGCTTTTTCCGATTTCGGACCACTGTGCGTCGTGGCATAATTGACCATAATTTAATTTGACTCAGCAAATTTATCATAAATGTAATACAAACATCTTAAGGGTCACTTATTTCAAATAAAATATAGATTTTATTTACAGTTCCTCATGCAGTTTTTACTTTTTAATATCATATTTTTATGTTCAGTGCTTATTCAATATATTTCCTAAGTAAACTTCTATTGATAACACGTTCCAGCGTTAAAAATCATGATTTCACAATTGTGAATACATTAGAGAGTGATACACTGAAATCCAGTAATTATAAAAGCGACTATACAGACTGAAACAAAAGATTTAAGTTTTATTGATTAACTCTAATTGGTTGCTGAAGTTGCATTTGCTTAGAATATTTACATCAGATTGCATGTTATTCTGTGCCTCATACATGTAAAGATCAAAATTAATTCGTGGTAGGTCATATCCATAGGCAGAAGATCGTGCATGTGACTTGTATCCCGGACGAAGGCTGCGCCAGTATTTTAAACACTCTTTTAGTGCAATCCATAAGATAAGGACCCGGAACCCCCTTTAATCATCTTTTAGCACTAAACTGTACATTTTTTTATGCGAAGCAGTAACTAGTATTCCATTTGATAAACTGATATGCACATTGTTCCCTACATGAAATTAGAAAACCAACGTTTTCCTTACTCGATCAAGCAAGAGCATTGAAGCTGAAAACCTTTATAGCAGACGTCGAGTGAAATACGCCTCCGGCACACATTCGAATGAACATACGAATAGAGGCTATCAACTCCGGCGGGGAGATCATATTGAGCCGATCGTTAAGATCCACGACCTATTCGTATGCCAAAAACGTTTCAGCAGGAACTCAGTCGAAATGAAACAAATTGATCCAACGATAATTTGCGGCGAGGGTATCAAAACTGAGAGAGGAAGTTGAGCTGGGCATTCGGGAACAAAGTGCCTCGGAACTCGAAAAAAACGGCTTGCTTGTACAAGGATATGAGAATCAATCCTGCAGCCGACGAGCTCTAACTTCCCTATCCCAAATGCCATCTAATTAAGTGAAGAGCCCAAACCCAGACCTCTCTGTAGGCATATATTCACAAATTAGTTTGGTTCAGGCTGCCACCCCGCAGGCTGGTAACATAATGCACAGTGATTCCCACACAGACAGACAGACTTCCCGGGATTATCCATCCAATTAGCCACATTGAGGGCATAAAATTGATGTGCTAACACTGGATTTTGTTGGGAGAATATTTCTCGTTCCCTACACCACGGTGAGTAGAAATCCCGAAATTATCGTGATTTTGAAGGCCTGGCCTCCAATTGGGAATCTAATAGCGTATGAAAAATAGCAAAACCTGATCCAATATAATCGACAAAATCCACCTATCTACTTCTTTGACGTGGATGAGAATATAATAATGGTGTTAGATGAATGAGCATGGAGGAGTATGGATAAAATGTGGTGAATGGAAAGGAATACGAACGAGGAAATGCTCGATATGGTGCGTGAGAAGAGGAAACTTTGAGTGGAGTTCAGAAGGAGGCAGATCAGATCGTTGGAACAGTTAATGATACACAAAGGGATACGGAAGACCACAGTAGAGGGATGTTGAGGAAGTGGAGAAAGGGAATGAAGAGAATGTTGTTAATGGTCAGGATGAAGATAGGTAGGGAAGGTAGGTATATTGAGATGGAGTAAGAAATTGTGTCAGGGGATAGGGGCCTGCGCCGGTAAAAATCTAAAGGATATTTAATCGCCCTACCATAAAAATATATCTTTACCGGAATATTACCTTAAAAATAAACGTTTTTTTAGTAAGATTAAATAGCAGTTTGAAATAAATTTCTGAACTCCATTCTGAATTTTGCTGGATGAGAAAGATTACACTGCCAAAAACTATAGAAAAGTTTTCGTAAGGTTGACGGATTTATTGACGGGTTGCGAAAGCACAAAAAAGAATGCTGCTACTGGAACCAGATCTAATGCTAATGCTCCTTAGCCACGTAGATACCGAAACCAAAAAGATGAATGTCATGACAATATAACGGAAAATGGAACAGGCATTTGCATCTTATTAATGGCTGGAATATGCCATTTTATTTAAAGAACCACTCATATAATTGGAGTAGGAGGGCAAAGGACAACACATGGTAGGCAACACTTCCAAGATATTTGCGTTCCACTTTTGAGGTTAGGAAAGTGTCAGTAGCGCGCAGCACAATAATGTTTACGATTCATACGAAAATGCATCAAAATACGTTGATATGTTCGCAAGCTATTGGAATGGAATTAAGTCATGTGGAACATTTTTAAGTGATCCAAATAACAGAATGAGAATTTTGACGTTCGAAATGGATATTTGTGACCTTGGAAAACCTGGTAGACAAACGCGGAGGCTGCCTTACTCTTCCGTGAAAAACTACTTTGAAGGAAATTAACTATTCTTCCACTGAAAAAGAACTTTTGTTAAGCTGCGACAATATTTATCTGACACAGTACACTGCATATTATTCTAAGGGCTGCTTAATAGGCGTATGGATGGGGATATTTTAGAATCAGCTATGGAAAGGTAAGGAATAAGAAATAGCAAGTAGAAGAAAGAGTAGATGAGATGCGCTTCATATGTATTTTGTGTATTCGTCTGTTTCTCTTTAGCCAGTGTTCTGTTCACAGGAGGAATGAGTTTGTGTACCTATTCTTCTCGACGAAATACCTTTGTCACGATAGTTTCTTACTCTATAATTCTCTATATAATACTCTTTGCCACGATAGTTTCTTACTCTATAGCAACTATCATCTGACTGATGCAGTGCGGAGATGATAAAATAACCTGCTCTTGGTCAACTTCAAACTCTGTGATATGAAATTTTCTAGTAATATTAGTTTCTTACTCTATAGCAACCTTCAACTCAAACCTTCCAATAGCCGTTACACTTCATTTTTTGTAAGCGATCATTGTCGCAATTGCAATCATGTTTAACAACCACTTCAAGTTCTTTCCATAATGAACGCAAGTAGGAAATTCCAAAAAACCTCTCTGCCTGTGTCAGAATACAGACCCTCTGGATGGGAAGCCATGACCACTGAGTAGATACAGAGAGGCCAAATAGGTTGGTCCATATGTTATTTTATGCTGAGATTTTTGAACGCATCCACCATGTTCTTACCCAGTTCTTTGGGTACAGAGCTTGAAATATTGCCGGCCGCTCAGTGATTATTATCAGCGAATCGTGTTTGGAAGTGGTACCTAAGAGATAAAGTCTATATTATTCACCCTGATCTATCTTAAAGCAATAAACTCTAAGTAGAAAAAGGAGCAAAATTCAATTTAAAGAGAATATAAGAATGTGTGCAAGCCCGAAAAGATTTAGAGGTGTGGCATAATTCCTTCATTTAATTGGCACAGCAGCCCATAATTTTTGAATTTGACAAAAACCAATGAAAAAAGAGAGATGATGCTCACGTTGGACTGTGCTTCTGGTGATTATTTTATCTTTAAAAATCAATTTTCTCTCAATTATTTTCACTACTTAACTATATTACCTGGCCAGGATACAACTAGTTAAGAGCATACTGGATTGCATAAAAGTTATTATTGCTATAGTCTCTTTTAGCCATTCTATATGCACTGAGCCATAGTTTTAGAACAAAGGCAAAAGTCTCCAATAGCGAGGAACGCAACACCCCCCTTATCCACGCGCGCACATATTCAGCCGTCCCTTGCTCCCGGCACTTCGTCTCCCCCCTGCTATTCCAATCCATCGCCTCACAGCGACGCATCCAAAATCTCCCCCGAACCCTCGACCAATCTTCACCCTTTAATATCTCGCCCCCCCCTTTCCAAATCTCCTCCATTCACTTTTCTAATTAAACTCTCAACCTCCCCCTTTACCACCTTTTATGCCAGGTTCCCGATAGTCCTACGTATTCTCAAGTTTACCCCCTCTCACATTCCCTCGAGAACCTCTCGCACCCACAGACACACATTCAACCCCCAGAAGATGAGCACGCAAGGGTTTTTATTATCTCTATCGTTTGTCATACCCCTCTTCACTCTTAAATTTCCCTCATCTATAGGCCACCCTCTGACGGTATTAAACTGTCCCCTCTCAGAACACTCACCCAAACTCCTTCCGATCCCTCCGATTAGAGTAGCGCGACGTTTTTTATATCACGTGGCGATATGAACACTGTTTATTATACACATCCATGCGTTAACAATTCAGAGCAGACGCATACATCGACAAGTAAACGCAAATAGATTACGCAGTGAGGAAATTCCATAGAGAAATATCATCCTCGAATCACCGGGACTCGAAACGCGATCCTTCGATATCGCGTCATTTAAGATCGAGGCACCCTTCTCCCCTGTGAATTATTGTGGGCTTTGAGGTAGTTGGATATTCCCTAACGGCCGGGCAGGGACTGTGCCAAAGGGCAATAGAAACGTGCGCATTGCGCCACTGGTCACCAAGTTAAAGCCAAACAATGAAAAACAAAGGTTTTCCAATCATTGCGATTGCACAAATGATATGGTACGCAGTCACGCGCACGGGTGCAAAGATATACACCAAAGACGGTGAAATCCGCCATGAAAAAAGTAATTTGACTTGATCGGGACTCGAACCCGGATTTCCCAATTGCCGGTCAAGTGTGTTAGCCAGTTAAATCGTTTATGGAAAAAAAGCAAAGGTGCTCACTGTTCGACCGATTTTGAGAACACCGCGAAGTAGCCGTGGTATTACCATTACAAGGTCACCTGCACGTGCAGATAAGAGAAGGAAATCAAAGGATCCAGGTTCGAGTCACGGTCAAAGTATGATTTTTCCTCTCTGGGATTTCCATTTGTATATGCACTTGTGAGTTACAACGTATAAGTAATAGGGTATAATTTACCGTATAGGTACTCAAAATGTGGATTACGTAGTGTGACAATATATCATTTGGGGAAAGTGGAAGACTTGAAAAAGGTTTGTTCAATGAGAAAGTTGAGTAAGACTTGAAAGAACCCAGATTATATGCTCTGTGATGAACTAGTGATAAATGATAAAGTTTGCTCGTTTGGTGATGCTGAGGTATTAGGAGAAGTACAAGTGAATTAAGCTAGCCTAGCTAAGCTTATAAGGCACCGTCAAAGACTTTCATTCTACAGCAAACGTATCATCCATGACCTTGACATCATTCGAACCCCGATACTTGAGTTGCCCCTACGTTACCAGCCTCGCTATCACTATTGAGAGGTCTCATATTTATGAAGATATTAAAACGAGTATAGTGAGCAGTGTGACAGAGGTGAGACACAAGCATCTGAGTGTGGAGGAAGACTGAAATAGAACTGAATCCAATCGTGCAATGAGAGGTAGAAGTGAAACTTATTAAACAGGAAGATATTTCCTACGGGACTTGAAGCAGGCCAGGAGGGCAATTAGCATTCATCATGGGTTGAATAGTTGGAATACGTATAAGCTCGATAGGACATACAATTGAGCCAAGAGAGTATGACGTGCTAATACGGAGGATTTATAGTGGGATTGGGTAAAGTTATGTGGACCTAAGACGCTGGAATGCACATGCCAAGGAAGCATTTATGAAGAGAAGAGAAGAAATGGAATGGTCGCTGACCAATGTTATAAAGAAAATATTATTTTTAGGCGAAATTTGAAAGGTGGTAATTTGTAGCTCAGTAATCTGGTAATTGAGGAAATACGATATTCTTAGCTTGTAGACCTTTGAGATATGGATTTGGAGAATAATAGAGAATTATCGGAATAAAAGAAACGTTAGAGATTGTACATAAGTACAATAAACTGTAAGGAACAGGATTGAATTTAGCGCCAACTGATTCCAATGAAAGGATACCCAGGTGATTGCGTAATAGACTATAGGCATCTCATTGTTTGCAAGAATAAGCTGTATGGGTAGTACTTATTCATAGTAGTACGAGTAGTATATTGGCCCTGGTGCTAGAATGCTCGCCAGAATTGGCATGCTAGAATGCTCGCCAACGTAACACTCTCCTAGTTTTTAGCTTGACTTGGCTTTCTTCTTCTGACTTCTTTTGGTTCTGGCCTATTACCTAGAGTAGCATGTAAGGATTATTCTTGTATTCAGAAAACTGTTGTGTGTATGTTGCGGAATCACCCCGTGTCACATATCCTGTACGAGGTTTGGATGGTTTCGTATATGTAGATGTAGCTGAACGAGACTATATAACGCATTGGAGCGGCTGCAACGAGCACACGTGAGTTGCAAGTTTATAAGATCTCACACTGTGCAATTATATCTAATTTAACAAGATTAGATAATTAAGGCTTATACCCGTTACGTCACGAACATGTCAGATCACCCTCGATACATCGCAATATTGCCAAGCTCCCAGGAGAGCTCTTTAAATGTGGAAAAAGATTCCCTTTCACCATATCTCACACTCCACACTAGTTCCCTCATCTCTTCATCCATTGGCACCTCCCTCCAGTTTCCTCGAAAACCCAGCTTTATTATCCAATACAGCAGCCACCTCTTTCCTCTCCTCTCACGCTTACATCGACGTCAATTTTCCATATCGCAACCCCCTCCAATCACCCCTCGAATATCTCTCCCTTTTATTTCATCCATACCTTTCCCCCCCCCCAACAACCTCCCGCCCAGCATCCAATCACAGTCCGTCCCTGCACAACTCTTTTATCCTCCTCCTCCATTCTCGTATCTGTTCTCGTCACTCCAATCCCCACCCTCCTACACCCTCCCGATTCAGGGCAGGCCGACACCAAAAGGCCTCATTTCGCCTCTGTGGAGGAGGTACATTTCCTGCGCTTCAAGTTCCTTAAGAGTCTTCAGAACTCTGGCTTCTGCGCGAGAGAACAAGGATAGCTACAATGCCGGATGTGAAGACTTCTGATAAATGCGTGGATGAATTCACTCGTGTTGTCCTTTGATGTGTGGAAGACTTAACAAAACCAAACCGTTTCACAAGTACACTTTATTTCAAACAGCTCACAATTTTGATTGCTTCGGTTAATCAGTGGAATCAATCTACTCCTAAACAATCACCTCCAGAAACTGGTAGGTTGAAAAACAATCTGTAATAATTCATAAAAGGTTTTGGATTATTCTCTTCCTCTTCTTCTTTCTTGGACATTACAACCCTTACTGGATTTCGACCTCTTTTAAAGTTCATGCCCATCTTCTTCTATATTTTGTTACCACCTTTCAGGTGGAAATATGTGTTCATTGTAAATCCTCTGAAGCATCGTCTCTCCATCTTTTGTTAGATCTCTCTCTGGGTGTGTGTCCATCTGGCGTCCATTCATAAATTTTCCAGATTCTATTTGTTTCATTAGGCGGAGTTACCTACCTTAATAACTATTCTTTGTAGATATATAAGGTTCCATATTAGCTGCGTTAATTACCGTTGAGCGACAACAAATGCTTCCCCGTAAAACGAGACGTTTTCATTTCGTAGTGGTCTTATCGCAGCTGTATCAGAAAATGGACGATGATACAAGATGGCATTGTTGTAGAATTCGATCTAATAATCTTTACAATTGACTAATCTTAGTTCGAATCGAATGTATCATAATAAATACAATCCAGCATTCAATTGCTGATTAATATCATCCGAATTAAATCCGAGGTCGATTCCTTTCACGAATGCAACAGTCGTTATATCGCAAAGGCTGGATTGAAGGACTGAGGTAACTACTTACCTGGGAAAAATATTTAAAGTAACTTGCTAACATAGTACAAGGCATATTCGATATTCTCTCAAATCCGAGAACAGTTTTGTTTTCATTCAGTGCCCAATATTTAGTATTAATCTCGGTCCCGATATAAAAAATTTAGTTTAAACTAAATCACAGGCTTATAACGCATATAAAGGCTAAAGGTAAGGGCTTAGTTGAATTTTATTATTTATGGCGGCAATTAGTCGGCATTCTCCCATGTTTGCTGTGTTTATCTATGCTCAATGATCTCATAATCGATGGTAAATTATATTTGTCAGCATTAGATCAAATTAGAGCATGGCCGTAAAAAACAAAACTGCAAAATATCCTTCATTTTGCATCGACTTCTTACAGAACAGTATACAGGCATGCTGGAGACATTGGAAACAGGATTCAGAAGTTTTTAGTGACAGATGAGTGAGCGAAGGGATCAAGGGAAAAGTCTATAATACTTTATAGAGATCTACGTAGTTATGTGTCTCTGAAACTTGGCCCATAAAAGAGTCACAAAAAAGGAAGATGATAATGACAGATAAGAGAATGGTAATGTAGATTCTCAGTAAGACAAGAAGGGATTAGGTCAGGAATTAAAGATGTAAGAGAAAGTAAGCAGATGAAAGATAAAAGAGTCACTGAAACGACATATAACGGCCAGAAAACCTATTAAAATTGTATGGTAGCATAATGAAAAGATCTTATGATAACGTAGGTAAAGTGGCATTGAATATGAAAGTAGAAGTCTAGAGAAATCGAAGGAGACATAAAATCAGGTTTAGGAACTGTTCATGAAAGGACTTAAGAAGCAAAGGTCCCACGGTGGAAGAGTAAGTGTATAGAGAGGGTTGGAAGAGAGTTGTCATAAATGGAGACCCAATATGAAAATGGGAATAGCTGAGTAAACAGAACTATTATACCATTTAAAGGGTAATTAGGCCTTATGTGTCAAAACTTTCATGCAATTTAAAAAAAAAGAATGAATCGCACATACCTTTTGAAACTTTCATCTTTAAATAAAGTGAAAAGCATCAAGCTCACACACTCCTTCTCCTGGGCGCCCTTCAACAATTTCCATTATGCTCACGCTCATTGGCGCCATGGGCAATAAGAACTCTCGAGGAGTCGGCATTCTGAACGACACCCGGAGCATTGGGCCCTGCGCGCCCACTGTTGACAACCACTCTATTGATCCACGCACTCATAATACTCGTATTGTCTTTCCGCCGCGGCTTCACGGACGATGTGATTTCAGCCTTGGGTACGCACTTGCCGGAGTTGAGATGCACGGTGTCAACATTGCTGGACGCAAAATACCATCACCAGTTCACAAAGGGAAAAATACGGCTCTGGAACGCGGAGAACGTTGGCTGAGGGATTGAACGAAACCATATTGGACTATACATAGCAAAACATCGTTAGCTGGGCAATTCTGCACATCTATCGTTGCACTAAAATGCAGCGTATGATGAAAGCACGAGCTCTCCATAGTGTAAATAAAAATTATTTCGGAAAATGATATAACTTTGGCATAAGCAAAAAGGCAGGTTAAAACTCCAGGTTAGCGAACATATCCCTTATCCCGAAAACACATCCGCAGCCTTAAAAAATCATTCGCCTACAAGTAATTTCTATTTCTTTAGCTCTGCGGTCAGTTTTTTAATCTACTTTAGGTGACTCACATTTCCTTTTAACCTCGGCACCTTTCCTTCAAATTTACACAAAAAAATTGTTGCCTTTCGTCCCAATATTAGATAGGCAAATTTAAATGTATGCACTCGTGTACACACTTTATTTCACCGAGAATATCTATTTTTCTCAGTAAAGAATAAAAAAAGAGCTAATAATTTTAATAATCCTCACATTACCAAAAAAGAAGACAAATTAAAAAAAAGTGAAATCATCTAACAAAATGAAATATACTAAAAAAAGGTTTGAACAAAAATATCTGTAGTTTAAATAATTTTGATATTAAAACGCCTCGTGGAAGTGAGACTAATTCACCGGGACAGTTAATCGCTGGTGTCCTCGGTGCGCCAAAACCTGAATTGAAGCAACAATATTTAGTTTCCGCCGATGAAATAGGTCAACAAGGAGCTGCAGGCAGAAACACATTAGAATAGGGATCATAATTACTGTATGACTATGGATAAAGCGATGAATTAAATAAATGGGAACACCCATTATAGAGTTCCGCCTGGCACAAAATTAGTTTACGAAACACTAGTTAACTTTCCTCTGCATATATGTTAGGGTCCTTATAAGTAAACGAGGTGAAGAATCTGTCGTTTTGATTGTAAAACGTAAGAGAGGTGAGCAATGAAATATAAAGTGACTTTTTTCCTTCAAGTTCTCCTTATTCTCTCTGGATTTGTAAAAAATTCTCCTTTTTATTTGATTTATTGGCGACAAATACTAAAATTTAACGCTTGCCGGGATTGAAAAATATACTGAAAATAAAAAAACACATTGACGATTAAAGATGACGATTTGCGTCAATTTAGAGTGGGAGGAAAATCTTGAAAATCATCAACCTTGAAAACGTAAAAATGGCGCACAATAGTTACTCCTCGTAGCTAAGCTTAAAGTTTTATTCCAATAACCCAAGAGTTACAGATATAATTATTGAAGTGCGTAATATGAAATAATCTTTGAATCTCCAATTCTCAGCCAATACTTCAAGAATTTAGATGTCCCGGTATCGATCTCGAGGTATTTGAATAACGAAGTGATAACTGCCGCTGTCACAGCAAATTAACTTCGAAGTATTGGTTTCCCTGCTCCCATCCATAAAACAATTGAAAACTTCTGTGGAAGGCAGCAGGTTCTTCCAATTTTCTCTCTCCAATCCGACAATTCTGACGACATTGTATACCCTTTCTATGTGTTATTGAAGCTGGTAAGCAGTTTGTACCCTTCGGAAAGTCAAAGAGTTAATTAAATGAATCTCATTTGCACATCTTCCTCTCCTTTTACTTCTGGTCCACTGAAACAAGCCAAACATTGCGAACGAAATATAATTAAAAATAACTGCCAGAGGAGAGTTATTTTCGTTGAATATTGCTTCGAGATCTTCTCCTTCGGTAAATATAATTAATTTTGGTGGGCATAAAATTTTCAAATTCATGTTTTTTAAGGTATCGGAAAATATTATATGTTTAACACTAGAATGCCGGGTACTTTGTATCCCCCTATAATGCCGGGAGCGTGTCATTTTGACACCCATGTTCATTATAGCCGCGTTACGTTGCAGATTATTTTTTTTGTAGTTGCTTATTTGTCAACTTCATTGTAATGTTTGTTTTTGTTTCCTCAATATTATCAAAAATATTTTTTTTTTTAAAGACTATCATTGAAGAAAAAAATTTTATGCAAAAAGTCTACTCTCTTGTACTGCGTCTTCCATCGAGGATTACGCTGAAACGTTGAAGGACGCACGCAATTGATAAATAAGTAATCATTGAATACTTTTTATGAACATTTATTGTTTACATAAAAATAGTTACATTATATGTGCATAAAACACCTTATATCAATAAGATAAGAAAATCTTGTTTTATTCTTTTTAGAAGTATTAATAATTTTTGCAACAGGTTTTCGTCTTAGAATGTGGAAGTTTGCTTTCAAAAATGCAAATTTGCAAACGATAAAATCAATTACGACTGTTAAAATACATAATTGTTTAAAAGAAAACACAATTTCTTTGTCAAAAAACACGTGTCGCCGCGGTAAAAATTGGCTGGTTTCAAGGCGATTCATTCGAAAAATAAAGCGGAGAATACTTTCCTCACGAGCTACTAAATTTTCGAAAAAATTGCAAACAGCCGATATTTATTTAAATTATGTAAAACATAAACATTCATGAAGGTAATGTACTATTGTAAAATACTAATTTGACTAGTAATTATCAAACCGCATACACCTAAACCGAAAGAAGAAATGATAAAATATACCGGGTGTCAAAATGACACCCTCCGGCATTCAAGGTAAATTCGGATTTTTTAGACGAAAAAAGGGAGGGGGTAATCCCTTAACACTGTCGTATTGTTAAGCACTAAAAATGAATAAAAGCCACGAAAGATTTTTTTCTACAACAATCTTTAAAGGCCCGCTCCGCAAAAAATGTACGCGTAGGGTGTCAAAATGACACCCTTCGGCATTCTAGTGTTAAATGTATACCACCGGATAAGAGCGAGGCGTGAGAGGAAAAGAAGGAAGCTAGCGGAATTCGACGAAAACCGAAAGTTTGAAAAACGTTGGAGTAAATGAATTTGTAATGAATGATTTTGATAACCTATATACTTGCCACATGGGTATGTACATTTAAAATTCTCAGGTACCTGTTTTACTCTTCATTTTCGTAGGAATCAGATTTTGAAATATAAAAATGAAACTCTAAATATGACCAGTGCTAAGTTGAATATTTAGAATCTAGGATTTGGTAAACCACTAGAAAAAAATATTTTACTCTGGAATGACGTCACCAAAGAAGAATAATGAAATGCGTATTCATAGCCCGTTTTATAAAACGTGACATTATGGAATACATAAATATTCTAAAAATGGGAAATATACGGACCTTTCTTTTGAATTTGGTGGAGATATCAACTTGAGATTTTTCACTAGATATGATGTCAATTGATAAGCATATCCACCAAAGCATAGCCACTTCCAGTTGTTACATTGAACCACTTTAACAATTTTTCAGGTGCATGAATGGCATTCATGTAAAGACTTCAAAACTGTAGTCGAGTTTTATCCAAAAGAGTAGTAATTCACAAATGCAATGAACTAATCTCAATTTTCATGATAATGTTTTAAAATAAAGAAGAACTTTGTTTCAATGGTCTCTATAGTGCGGAGGAAGACATTATTCAGTGGATATGTTAATCACAAGGAGATCTTGAGCTACCAAGATGAACCAGAAACAAACCTGGAACAAATTCCAGGGCAGGGTGGAAATAATTAATACCATATGTGCTTCACGTAGGTATTAATCTAAGCTTGAAGAGAAACAACTGCTGAGCAAAGCTAGCCACTGAGATCTATCATCGCTGACATAAACTGCCTCAGATAACACATTACACATAAAGCCAGTACAAATAAGAATATTTAGCCCCCACGCAGTGCACAATTAACGGTCTAATTCTATTAGATGTGATCCTGAATTGAAAGTGAAATTCAGGTATAAAAACGCTTTTTTCATTCAGTTCAACCAGATACACCAAACAAATATTTGAATTACATTATTCGCCAGCAAAACCAGTATCAAAAACCAATTTTCAAAAGGAAATTCATCTTTTAAAAACAATATATTTAATTTTGCTGAACTTAAGTTGAAATGGATTGAATAAACTTTGTAGAGTCCCATTCATTAGATAGGTACGAGTCTCTTTATGCACGTTTGAAAGCTCTCAAAAAAAACTCCAAAAGAGTCAAATATATCTATCGGGTGAGTTGAAAAGTCACCGGCAAAGCGCAAGACCACGTGTGGGGAGAAAAGCAGAGAGGCAGCGTATCCCGCACCAAAACCATCACCTAGCTTGGAACACGAATGTGAAAGGCGAACAGGTAATAAAAGGGATTTCCCAAAGAACGGAGAGTTCTTCGTAGGCAGTAGAGAAATACGAGAGAGAGAGAGAGACGGTGTAAGACAAGGGAGAAAAGATGGAAAGTGAGCATATGAAGATAGAAGTAGATATCTTTCCAAGATATCTGCTTTTTATCCACGGACAAAAATCCTCGTCCCTAAGACAAAGAATCCGAATATGGATATGACACGGGAAGTGGATCGCAGAGGGGAGTGGATGAAAAAGGCGGGATATCTTGAAGACATTCCGGTAAAAAAATAAATGGAGGTGAAAAAAGCACAACATGCTTGAATACGAAACAAAACAAAAGCGGAAGATGAAAAGGAAGAGCAAAAACAAAGAAAGCCTGTAAATAAAACAAAGTAAACTCATAAAATAAAACATAACAAGATAAAAACAAAAAGGTGGGTATACAAAATGAAGTAAATGATAAAAATTATTTAAAACAAAGAGTGAAACAATGAAATTAAATAAACGCCATATAAATTATACAAGAATTAAGCGCAAAACAGAACAAAATAAACGTAGAAACGGACACAAATACAGTAAATCAAAAAAGACAACATAATTGATTTTAAAACAGAGGCGCGCAATTGAAGCATAAAAGGCACGAATAACGTATTAACCAAGGAAGGTTGGAAAGAAGGCAAAGAGCGCGGAAAATAAAAACATTCTAGAATAATAACAAAAAACTCGTCAAATAAAACAAAATAAACGCGAAATTAAAAAAAATGGAAAATGCAGAAATACAACAAATTAAACGTGTAAAATAATAAACTAAATAGAAATAAAATTGAAAAAGCGCGGAGAAATGAGAGCGTAGCAGGCAAAAAATCTCTAGGTGTGACAAAATGACGTCTATCATGAAATCAGAGGAAAATGGTTGAAAACCTCCGCAGATGAAGACAGCGTGAACTACGTGGGCGTAAGGAAAGAATCAAGAGTGTGCGAGTTGCGAATCGCGAGGAAACACAAGTGAGACTCCCCTAGGTGGTTAATGGCTCGGATTTATGCCTCATCAAGAGGCTCAAGTCCTTTATGGCATATTCCCACCACTCCCAAGCCTCACTCTTCTCCACCAATCACCTCCCTTCTCTCCCTCTCTATCTATATGGTTCTCTTTCTCTCTCTCTTTTCAATTTCAAGAACTCGATATGCCATTTCTCCCACTCCGTTTTTCCTTATCGGACGAATACCTTTCAATCTTCTCAGGGCCGACTGAGAAATCAAGGAACTTCCGAGTGCTAAGATTTTCTCTCCCAGACATCCTTTCCGAACGACTACCCATTCATTCTTTGATATATTATCATTCTTTGGTGCCCAAGGGATAGGATCAGGTATTTTTAGGTTAAACTACGAGCATCTCCGAGGAAATCGAAGGAATTATTCTACGAAAACCTTACTAATAAAATAATTTCATTCAACATTTTGACGGTACATCTGACTCTATCTTCCCCTAAAATACAAGGTTTTGATTTATCCCCATGATTTACCCTGATTTACCCTGATTTATCCTGATATATATATATATATATATATATATATATATATATATATATATATATATATATATATATATATATATATATATATATATATACAGTATGCCAAGAGGGTGGCCGATAAAAAATATAAACACGGAAAAAAGAACACTTACAGATAAAAACTTCCGATATTTCGGTGAAGAGTAGCTCCACCTTTCTCAAGGTTTAAAGTAGGAATGAAGAAAAGGAGAGAGATTGAGGTATGGGAGGGGAAAGAGGGGGAGACGAAGGTGTAAGAGGGGAAGGAGGGGAAAGAGGGAGAGAGGAAGGTGTAAGAGGGGAAGGAGGGGAAAGACGAAGAGCGGGGAGAGGGCGTGGAGGAAGCAGGGAGAGATGAGATGAGGGGTAGGGAGAAACTAGTGTGATTTATTGAGTCCAGGGGGCGAGAAAGCCTGGTGGATTAAAATACAAGAAGATTCAAGATCTTTGAGCTGAAGGGGAGAGGAAGAAGGGGGAAGGGAAGCAAGTAGACCGACTTTAAAAGTGTTATTGAAAGTGGAGTTGTGGGAGGAGACGTGAATGGCGACAGGGAGAGAAACAGAGAGGGAGGGGCAATCGTTACAAGACGAGCGGTGCCCATTCATTCTAATATTGAGAGGAGTGGTGGATAAGCCAATATAGAAAGAAGGGCAGTATTGACAGAGGAGGATGTAGACAATGTTAGGCGTGGTGCAGGAGGGTGAGAGGACAGAAGGGAGGGGAAAAGCGAGGAACTTGTCCGGCAAGGGCTGGGTGATGAGGATGGGGCAAGTCTTACATCGCGGGCGGTTGCAAGGGGTGGGAAG
Organism: Pyrrhosoma nymphula; assembly: GCA_963573305.1. Classification (NCBI taxonomy): domain Eukaryota; kingdom Metazoa; phylum Arthropoda; class Insecta; order Odonata; family Coenagrionidae; genus Pyrrhosoma; species Pyrrhosoma nymphula. Next base: position 41,556,421 of record OY754337.1, on the reverse strand, counting down.
GGATTTGGTGGGTTTGAGTGATTTGGACAGGGGTTTGGTAATATTGAAAATGGCGGATAGATTGGGGGGGCGTCTGAAGCTGAGAGAGGGACATTGGGGGAATATTTTAGAAGTGGTTAGGTTGTCCGACAGGATAGGGTAGAGGTTTTTAATAATACGCCTAATAGAGTCCACACCTGGGAAGTAGGTGGTACAGAGGGAGATATTGTGTTGGGAAATGCTATTAGTAGGAGGCAGTTTGGGGGAGTGTGGTTTTTTGAGGATTTTTTTATTGAGAAGTTGCTCTGGATAGCCCCCCCAATCTATCCGCCATTTTCAATATTACCAAACCCCTGTCCAAATCACTCAAACCCACCAAATCCCTTCCCACCCCTTGCAACCGCCCGCGATGTAAGACTTGCCCCATCCTCATCACCCAGCCCTTGCCGGACAAGTTCCTCGCTTTTCCCCTCCCTTCTGTCCTCTCACCCTCCTGCACCACGCCTAACATTGTCTACATCCTCCTCTGTCAATACTGCCCTTCTTTCTATATTGGCTTATCCACCACTCCTCTCAATATTAGAATGAATGGGCACCGCTCGTCTTGTAACGATTGCCCCTCCCTCTCTGTTTCTCTCCCTGTCGCCATTCACGTCTCCTCCCACAACTCCACTTTCAATAACACTTTTAAAGTCGGTCTACTTGCTTCCCTTCCCCCTTCTTCCTCTCCCCTTCAGCTCAAAGATCTTGAATCTTCTTGTATTTTAATCCACCAGGCTTTCTCGCCCCCTGGACTCAATAAATCACACTAGTTTCTCCCTACCCCTCATCTCATCTCTCCCTGCTTCCTCCACGCCCTCTCCCCGCTCTTCGTCTTTCCCCTCCTTCCCCTCTTACACCTTCCTCTCTCCCTCTTTCCCCTCCTTCCCCTCTTACACCTTCGTCTCCCCCTCTTTCCCCTCCCATACCTCAATCTCTCTCCTTTTCTTCATTCCTACTTTAAACCTTGAGAAAGGTGGAGCTACTCTTCACCGAAATATCGGAAGTTTTTATCTGTAAGTGTTCTTTTTTCCGTGTTTATATTTTTTATCGGCCACCCTCTTGGCATACTGTATATATATATATATATATATATATATATATATATATATATATATATATATATATATAATTCTTCCCAAAATTCATAAACCTGACAACCCCGGCCTCCCCATAGTCTCCTCTTATAACTCACCCACCGAACGCATGTCCGCATTTGTTTAGTACTACCTACAACCCATTGTCCACTCCCTGCCCTCCTGTATCAAAAATACTTATCATTTTCTTGAACGCCTCCATTCCACTCCACTCCCCTCTGACGGTGATATCTTAATGGCCACTATTGATGTCACTTCCCTATAAACCTGCATTCCTCATTCTGAAGGAATTTTTGCCATCCGCCATTTCATTACTAAACGCCCTGCTCCTCCCATTCCTAGCTCTGATTTCCTTCTTGATCTTTCTAATTTCATCCCTACCCACAACGCTTTCTCCTTCAATAATAAATTCTTTCTCCAAATTAAAGGATGCGCCATGGGTAGTCGCTTCAGTCCTTCCTACGCCAACCTTTTCCTTGAACTTTTTGAACAATCTTTTCTATATTCATGCTCACTAAAACTTCTTCTCTGGCTTCGCTACATTTACGACATCTACCTTCTTTGGCCACATGGTATTAATTCTCTTAACTCTTTTATTTCCTCCCTCAACGCCTCCTCTCCCCTTTCCTTTACTTCTAACATCTCTGCCTCTAACGTCATCTTTCTAGACGTAAACGTCTCCCTCTCGGACCGAAAATTTAGCACTTACGTTCATATCAAGCCCACCAACCAACAACAATATCTCCATTACAATAGCTGCCATCCCTCCCACACTAAACGGTCCCTCCCCTACTCCCTTTCTATTCGCGGCCACCGAATCTGCAACAACCCTGACTCCCTTGATAAATTCCTCACTAACCTCCATCAATCTCTTCTTCGCAGAGGCTATCCAGAGCAACTTCTCAATAATAAAATCCTCAAAAAACCACCCTCCCCCAAACTGCCTCAAACCAATAGCATTTCTAAACACAATATCTCCCTCTGTACCACCTACTTCCCTGGTGTTGACTCTCTTAGACGCATTATTAAAAACCTCTACCCTATCCTTTCAGACAACTTAAGCACTTCTAAAATATTCCTTCAATGTCCCTCTCTCAGCTTCAGACGCCCCCCAATCCATCCGCCATTTTCAAAGTCACCAAACCCCTGGCCAAATCACTCAAACCCACCAAATCCCTTCCCACCCCGTGCAACCGCCCGCGATGCAAAACTTGCTCCATCCTCATCACCCAGCCCTTGCCGGACAAGTTCCTCGCTTTTCCCCTCCCTTCTGTCCTCTCACTCTCTTGCACCACACCTAACATTGTCTACATCCTCCTCTACCAACACTGCCCTTCTTCTTATATTGGGTTATCCACCACTCCTCTCAACATTAGAATGAATGGGCACCGCTCGTCTTGTAACGATTGCCCCTCCCTCTCTGTTTCTCTCCGTCGCCATTCACGTCTCCTCCCACAACTCCACTTTCAATAACACTTTTAAAGTAGGTCTACTTGCTTCCCTTTCCCCTTTTTCCTCTCCCCTTCAGCTCAAAGATCTTGAATCTTCTTGTATTTTGATCCACCAGGCTTTCTCGCCCCCTGGACTCAATAAATAACACTAGTTTCTCCCTCCCCCTCATCTTATCTCTCCCTGCTTCCTCCACTCTCTTCTTCCTTTTTCTCCCCTTTATTCCTCTCTCCCCTCCTCTCGCCCTCTCCCCACTCTTCCCCTTGCCCCTCCTTTCCTTCTTACACCTTCCTCTCCCCCTCTTTCTCCTCCTCCCTCCCCTTACACCTTCGTCTCCCACTCTTTCCCCTCCCATACCTCAATCTCTCCATTTCTTCATTCCTACTGTCTACCCTGAGAAAGGTAATCACGATCCCACCGAAATATCGGAAGTTTAAATTTGTGAGTGTCCTTTTTTTCTGTCGTTATATTTTTATCGGCCACCCTCACCCGAGTGATTCTCCAAGAACGTATATATATATATATATATATATATATATATATATATATATATATATATATAACTTCTTATAAAAAAAGGGGTATATTTTGCAGTGGGAGACAGGATTTTATTTAAAAGCAATTTCTCTGGGTACTCGCGTTCTCTGAGGGAGTGATGGAGAGTGTCACTCCCTCAGAGAACGCGAGTACCCAGAGAAATTGCTTTTAAATAAAATCCTGTCTCCCACTGCAAAATATACCCCTCGGATCAAGACCCACCAACCTGACCAACTTAACCGTGTCACCACATTCTTCCCTGGTGCACACAGAATCAAAAATAAATTGAAAGACCTGTATCCAATCATAAAAACAATACCTCTACTTCCCTCCTCCTACCCTCATGTCCCAAAGTTTCCTATAAGCGTCCCTCAAATCTGCGACACATTCTTAAATCCAATAAACCCTCCCTCCAACCCACCGCCCCCCCTCCGCCACTTTCCTCAACATGCGAACGCCCTAGGTGCAAATGCTGCTCTCTCCTCCGCCCCTCCTCCAACCCCTCCATCAAAAGATCTTCCTCTAAGGCCAATTGTACCACCAGCAACATCATCTACCGCCTTTCCTGCAATTTCTGCCCTGCCTTCTATGTGGGAAAATGTAAAACCCCTCTAAATATCCGTATGAACAATCACCGCCATGCCACCAAAAGTCCACCTTTTCTTGATCTCATCCCCAAACATACCGCCTCCCACTCTCAACATTTTGACGATTCTTTCTCCCTAGAAATCTTAGAAGCCCTTCCCGAATCCGCCGGTAATGTTGACGTGAAAATCCGAGAATACGCCCATATTTGGTTAACAAGGACATTCGAAAAGCCCGGGCTAAACCTAGCCCATTGAAATTAATAGCCCAATAGCAACCTCTCTCTCCCCACCACTGCCCAACTCCCCACCACTATCCATTCGCAATTACCCCCCCTCCTTCCTCTCTGCCCTTTCCTTCCCAAGGGATCAGAGCGGACTTTTCATCATTCTTCTACCGCTGACGATGGCGGCCTGACCGCCGAAACGTCCATGTTTTCTTTTGTGAGTGTCCTTTTTGCGTGTTTCTATGTTTGTTTAGTGTATTACTGTTTTATTTATTCATGTATATATGTATATATATATATTTATATTTATTTATTTATTTATTTATTTATTTATATACATGCATAAATAAAACATTGATACACTAAACAAACACAGAAACACACAAAAAGGACACTCACTCGGTGACGATGCACATGCATAAATAAAAGAGTGATACACTAAACAAACATAGAAACACGGAAAAAGGACACTCACAAAAGAAAACTTGGACGTTTCGATGGTCAAGCCATCATCATCGGCGGTACTTATTACTCAAATTAAAGCATTTTAATAGATTGAATGACGCTTAATTTACATGACATGTATGTTATTTGAGGATATTTTCTAGATTTTTGAATCACAAATATATCAATTTCTTCGTCTACTGGCAATCGTCACCGAAAAAAGTTAGTCAAAGACAGATTCGGATCAGGGAATTTAAGACTTCGGGGTTAAATATGAATACCTTTCCTTAATAAAAGACGCATTGCCATCAAGGTTATAGTGTAAGGTTTGAGTAAAACTAAATGTTTAGTATTAAACTACTAAATCTGATAAAAATTAAGAATTACCTGGCCAACTCTTCTTATATCATCTAGACTGGTAAACTGTTAATATATTTCTCTTCATTCATATTTATATAGGGGCAGTGAGCAGAACATAATTAATGATTTAAAATGAACTAATAATATCTATGACAAGTTCTTTAGCCTCAAATTTATCTTTTTTTTAGGCTATACTGAATGATATTCGTTTATCAATTCAGTTATTTTTTGGCAATCGAGGCAAAAAAGAAGAAGAGAATCAATCGCAAAAATTCCAATGGTGGCAGATGTTAAATTGCATCCCAAGCTCTACATATTATTTCCCCATGACGCAACTTATTCTCCTGCTTGGGTTGAGTCTCTCTTTATTCTGAATTCATTTACAGAATCTTGGGGTTCCTTAGTCTTTACCCCCTGTTCAGGCATTTGTATGTTTTCCGGTTCCCACTACGTCCAGCTATGTTGATGGCGATAACGTTTCGAGACCATTGCAGGCCAATTGTCCGAATTCGAGTTCCTACAGGTGGAAATCGGCATGTATTTTATGTCAATCTCAGGTTGGCCTCCCGGTAGAGTGGCCAAAAAGCGTTTAAGAACCTGATTTTGGCGGACATTTGTTCGCGGTGCAGTTAGAACTACAGTTAGAAGTTATAATTTTTTTAGCCACAGGGAAAAAAAAGTCTTGGTATCTTAACTGGCTATAGCACACAAAATCGAGGGTTCCAAATTCGAGTCCCGGTCAAGGTGAATGATTTTTCCTCTGTAGAATTTCGCTCTTAGGTACACTTGCGGGTGACTCCATAAAGGCTATACGATTGCTATAATTTGATTATAATTAAAACCATACCACTTGAACCCGGAGAGTCAATTGTTATTTTACTACGTAGAATCCATATTCACCAAGTACCGGTCCATCACTCTAGGAATATCATCCAGAAGTTTTCCGAAGGACTACCGGAAAACGTAGCTGAGACCATTGAATTCTGCCTGAATAATTCATACTTTTGGTGGAATGATTACTACTACCAACAGGTAACTAACCATTAATCTTTTGGATCCCAGTTGGATGGTATTAATAATTTCTGTAAAGTAATTAAATGCTTAACGGAAATACTGAAAAAATACAAATTGACGGCTCTGCCATGGGATATCTATAGCCCGTAGTGGCCAATATCTTCATGAAAGACTTCGAATCCTATGCGAAGAAACCTCGACTATGGCTAAGATATGTACTTGTAGATGACACTTTCGTCATCTGGCCGCTCGGTAAAGAAACCTTGGAAGTTCTCCTGCACCTCAACTCTCGATAACCAGCCATTAAATTAAAGATGGAAATCCAGCAAGATGGACACCTACTCTTCCTGGATGTAGAAGTATCTGTAAAAAAGCAGGGATCTCTCATACACTGTATCCATAGAAAGAAGACAATCAACGGCATAGGGATAATTTTCTTTCCACCAGGTATCTTAAGGTCGTTTGCCGGTATTTTAGAACTCTTGAGAACTTTGGAAAAGAGGGATTTTGTTGGAACTTGTGTATTATTATGTTTCACATTTACTTAGCTTTAAATTTCGCCAAATATCCACTTTTCTCCCTCCTCCAGCTCCATTATGGATATATGTAAGCTTCATCTGTGCTATCGTAAATTCATCATATGCGGCACGCACCTTACATAGTTCTTCGAATACTTCCGTCTCCTTGGGGACGATACGCTTACCTGAAACTGCTACAGTTGATATAGCAAGGCTTAAATATATCAGCTAAAATATATCAACGCACATTTGGATCATTACTTGAAGTCTTTATATTTCATTTAAATGCAATTCGTTGATAGCGGAGCTCTCCTGGTAGCGGCTTACCAAAATTACGGAAATTTTTCACTTTCAAATAATTTTTGAATTTTCTTTACAATTGAAATCGCCAGAATAATAGGATTAAAATATGTCACTTTCATTCTGTCGTTGCATACATAATTATCGTGTTCATTATTAAAATATGTAGCGTAAGATATGACAGCTAGATGATTTGAATGTGATCAGCATTGCTACCATTCCAAGAAGGAGGGGTTACAGCGGCCAGTGGTGCAAATATGGAAAAGGATAGTGCTGGCCATCGCTTGCCAAATTGATTCGAACTCTTACTAGAAATACACACGTTCGCTCAGACCTTATTTGTTGCCGAAGTTTCGGCACACTACTTCTGAAAGCCATGTAGAGGATGCGCCGTGCTCAAGTTGTAAAATCATTTCCGAATCCCCAATTTTTTAGATATAGGGAAATCACTCCAAATAGGATGCAAAAGAGAAGAGAAAAGAATTTTGACTCGTATGAGAGCAGAAAAGCCTATCGATTTTGTCCCTCCTAGGATTAGTGTGTACATTTTCTGACGCCGAAAAGCTCGCCAAACCTTCCGTACGCTTTCTTTGTGTAGTCGGCTCCTATTACCGCAGGTGGGCATGTACATACTAGATCCCTACCGTTGTGGCTGGCGGCGAGCACCGTTCACGTACTCCTAGGACTGGGGGATTTTCCCGGAAAGGAATTTGGCTACCAGGCGGATAACAGAAGTAACGAATAGGAAATTAAAAAATAGATAGGTAGAAGTGACGCACCAGTGTATTGAAATGGCACTGAAGTCGGTTCCTATGATTGGAAAAGGTGATTTATAAAAATACATTCGTTAAATAATCTGCATATTTTGTATATTAATTTTGTTTTCTAATAGCTAAAACTTTTCATCAATGAAACAAGCATTTTTTTAGTAAAACAAGAACAAAATTTCTAATATTGTTTTGACTCACGCAGTCGGAATGGAACCTCCTTAGCCCTTTTGCTATTGTGGGCGGGTTAACGCGCCTGCCGCCGACATGCCCACCGTGCTGTGGGCGCGTTAACGCGCCCTTTGGATTTCGTGCCCACCGTGCTAAAGACGAGAATACGCGGCCGGCGAGTTTTCACTTCGTTGCGTTGTGTATTGAGATGCATGTTATGTCGCCGATTGTTCTGATGAACTCATGTGGATTTTACACGATTCTTAGAAGTTCTCTTGACTGTCACAGAGCGCTAGCTCGAATTTTTGGGTTTTTCTTTGTCTGTTTGTTATAAAAATGTTCTTGAAATGTTTTTGCATTAAAAGAAAAACGTTTAGCGTATTTTAAGAACATTTAAAGCTAAAATATTAAACTTTAGCAGTCCAAGTGTCGTTTGAACACCAGAAATGCAAAAGATGCTCCATAAGACAAAAGAGGAACGCTAAAAATGCTTAGCAAGAGTATTCAGCATTCCACAGTTATAGGGTTACAGCGATGACATTGAAGCATTTGCAAGGATTAAAACTTTTTATAAGGATTACAAATAATAGTAATTTAAGAACACATTTCAATATTTTACATAACAAACTTTACTACGCAAAAGGTGGTACTGTTAGTTAATGAAAGTAAGGTCGTTTCTTAAATTATCATTACATACGATGTCCATTCCCAAAGATTTAACAGAAAACTTGGAAGAATCGTATATTTATTGTTTACCTTTGGTAGAATTTATAAACTTAAATTTTTGCCAGTGCTTGTATTGCATCAAAAGTGATGAGTGGTGTAGGCACATCTATTATTCTAGGAGCGTCATTCGATTTGTTTGAAATCTGCACATTTCACTGCTAAAGCGTTGATAATACATTCCCTGCTGTCAACACTAGATGATCCTGTATCAGAGCACTCATATATTTCTCCCCTTCAATTATTCCTGTATACGGAATGATATTCATGCAACATAAGGGTGAAAGTACAAATTTCCATATCAATACACTGCTTATGTAAAAATAATATACGATAAGTTGACTTACAAACGGTAAATGTCGCACATTCATAAAGTGGAAAAAATATGTACGCCTGGGTAAATTTGAGATGAAAAATAAACATAAATAAGCAGTGATTCGTCCATTGCAACGAATAAATAGGAATGTTCACAATTTTCCCGATCGAGGACCATCCCGTGTATTAGAGAACATAACTCTTTAAGAATCTGATCAGGCCCTTTTCACTTCATATGACACCACTGGGGCAAATATAAGTTTCTCAAGTTTCTCTCAATAGTCTCGTCAATTATTTGCCCAGAAGATAATTGCCACTTCTAATCTTGGCTTTAGGTCACCGATACATGGTAGCAAACAGGGAAAAAAGAGATATAAGGAACGAAAGCGGTATTAAAACAAGGAGGAAGTTGTGATAACTCTGCAAACTAACATCTAGCTTTCAATTGGATTCTGCCTCTGCAGTGCTTCTTCGATTCAGTGTGGCAACGGAAATTCCAGTAATGCCTATTAATAGCTTGGGTGCCTTACTCAATGGATTTGAAGAAATGTTGACAGGATAAATTGCTGAGCCTGATTTACAGAAAAAGTTTGCATAGCTCTTCAGGATGGCAATTGCCGGAAAATTATTGCAGGGAAGCCAGATGACGCAAGATGGACAGGAGATGGGAATGATAAAAGTTGGAAATGACAGTAGTGAAGTGAAAGAACGGAGAGAGCACGCATATCCTGACCTCTGTTAGCACTAGATTACTTCCCTACCTTTCACACTCTTCTTCATCGGCAAACAGAACTTCCGTTTACTACTCTTTAAACTTTGTATTACCTCTCAATCGTGCAATTCTTTTCATGCAATTTGTCTCTGCCGCTATTTCAACGCAGAACGCGCTCAAGAGTGTGATTGAAACAAGGGTTTATTTCTGTCGTAAATCTATCCAGTTAGAATTACACACCGTCAAGTAGGAGCAAAACAGATCCATAACTTAGAGCTAAAATAAACTCCTGGAACATGTCCCCTTAGCAGTGAAGTAGCAAGCGGGGGTGGTCCATTGGGTCCAGACATAACCATTATGTTTATTGAATTTATTAAATGAAGGAAACTAAAGGAAAACGTTTTTATTGGTTTTAATTAACATGTTTGTAATTTTAATTGTTTAAATATTTTTGTATAATTAATGGGTAGTAATTGTTTTTAAGCAAAAATTGTTTATTTTATTGCTATTATTTATTCTGTTTTTTTCTGAAACTTTTAAAATCAAAATGGTTGTCATTTTCAGGCATAAAAAACTAATGTTACTATTGAATTCCTTCAGAAATCTGAACATCAAAAATTTTAAAAATGGCAGTTGAACTGCAATCATAATTGCCTAAATACTCAGCTTTGCTCGTGATTAAAAAAAAAAGTTCATCCTTAATCCCCCCAATTCTTAACCCCCACCCCACCCAAATCTTAACATGCACCTCCCCTAAAATGAAATGCACCTTTCCCTGGTTGCGTCACTGCCCCTCAGGTAATGAATCCTCAGAAACTTACTCTATCTACATTGGTAATTGATTTTTAGGAGTTTGACAAATAAAATTGCCATTAAATAATTTCCCATTAAATTGATAGTTTTTTAGCTCTAGATACTATTTTTAATATCTAGTTTCTCTTATAGCAAGCCATTAAAAATTTCCGTTCTAATCTTAACTTATTTTTACAAATCAAAAATATATTTTTGGGACTTGACATATTTCAATTAAAAGCTACCTTTCATTAAAATCAGGCAAGAAAGTCTGTAGCACATAAGTGCCTCACATATACATGAATGGAAAGAAAACAAGTAAAATATTTGGATTTTTTTTACTTTATGGGATGTTTATTGTGAATCCTTCAATTTCACCATCTGGGTTTTTTTTAACAAGTTCTCTAGTTGAGGAGATCTGCCTTTGCTTTTTTTACACATCCATTCCCATCCATGTCAGGCATCCGACACCCCTATCTCACCCAGTTTTTTCCTCTTCCTTGCCCTATTGGAGTCGTCCTAATTCCCTCCAAGCCCTTATTTCACCCTTCCCACACACCCAAGGAAAGCACCCTTCCACCCTTTTTACGATGTTCTTAGCCAGTGGCTGTCTCACCCCGCCCACTTTTCCCCCACCCGGCCATTCCATGCCATTCTCATCCCACACCCCTCATTCAGGCCTCCTCCAAGATCGTTTCGCAGAATTCCCATTGATTAAGACATCTCAAAAGGCTCCCTCTCTATCTTGCTCCCCTAGCCCCCCTCACGGCGAATCCACCACCATAACAGCAAAGGCCCTGAAGGAGATTGGAAAGGAAATATTTTATTTCATTTTCAACATCATCCTCTCTCGAGTCGGGGGATCTGTTCGCTTTTCCTCCAGCATCATCTTCTTCCTCACCTCCCTCAGACTTATCCTTTTTGCTTTTCTTCATCCCACGTCTATCAAGCGGAATAACCGTCACTTGCGTATAGCGTATTTTTTTATTGGGAGAAAATCTTATAACCGGGTCTGAGTTGCAGCTGTTAGAAAGCGTACTTAAAACCACCGTCCTCGCTCACTTGGTCGTTTATCTCGACGAGGTCTCGAAAGCTTGTGTTTATTTAGTTTTTTGGGTTTAATTTCTGTGGTTTATGCTTTGCGTTATTTCAAATAGAAAAATTAACAGGAATCACTGACTTCTGGGTAAATTTTATAAAAATAGTGTTCCTAGTTTTATTTAAGACATACCTAAATTGATGATTTTAGGCGTGACCAATATCCATTGTGCTAACAACACATACATTTTCCACTGGAAAAGCACACAAATTGTAATTCAAGGGATCCAAGATGAATATTTAGGCTTTTAAACCAGCAAAGAATTGAAATCCGAGGAACGCACCAAGTAAGATGTAGGTTTGATTTAAAATAATATAATGATAAGTAAGCCATGTACGCTATTTATATTATTACTATGAGATAATAATAAAACTGACTCGAGTTTCAGTGGTACACAGCGTACTCAAGAACAAATTTCCTCGTTCACTGGTTTTTCTTAAACACGATGAGCTCTCTAAAATGTTTATCTGCTTAGTTTCGAGGATTAACACTAGAACCGCGGATGGGACATTTTTGTCCCATTTCAAATTTTAATCAATTATATCTCTTTTAATATTTTTCGTGAAAACTTAGGAGTCTTTGACCTTTATTTATTTATAGTGTAGACAACTTTGAAAAAAAATTGTCATCTTCGAACTCATAGCTTCCAAGAATACTAGTAATACCTAAGACCGCTGATGGGACATTGTTCTCCCATATAGACAAGTGGCTCTGTTTGTATGTAAATAGTGGTTTCTTTGTTATTTTATTTTTCTCTCGGAAAACTAGATAATATGTTTGCAAAATAATTTTACACAGTGTTTGTCAATTATTTTAATTTTAAGAATATTTCTGTGTTATGTAGTCAAAAAGATGCTTTGTTTACACGTAGGTTTTCGTGGCAATACAGTTGCATTTAAGTGTCCACTCAAGTTTTTTCTTTGCAAATACTTACCTCGGGGAGTAAAGGCGGAGGGTGTTGTTCGGGGTGGGGGAGGAGAGGGTGAAGGGAAAGAAGGGAATCCCAAATGTTCCTTTTTTATGGAAAACTTGCATGGTACCCCGAGAACCCGCATTCTTTCTCAAGAGTTGAAAGACGTTCATAATTTGCAGCATGATTCCGAAAATTATCCAAAGAAAAACAAATGTGTCGCAGTTACGCGTGCACTGATCCATTCTCTCGATTCAATATCCTCGCAAAATCTTCAGTTTGGAATCTTTAGATATCAATGACAACATGCATAGCCTGAAAAAGTTGAATTCGAGGAGTAACAACTTGAGCAATCCAACGGGGAACACTGTATTTCCAGGTCCCGCTGCGCGGAGCCGGGCCGCGACGCGCTATCGAAAAATCGAGTTTATTCTCGGCGTCGCAAACGTTTTTCGAATATTTTTACGGAATAATCTATAAATATGTTTAATTTATACTCTGATGAAATATCCCAGAGACCATTTTCCGAATAAGGAGTATATTGTCTATTTTATATCAAATGTTGCCTAAAATAATGGTCCGCCATTTTGTGACGTAAAAGCACTCAAATATGGGCAAATATGTCTGAAAGTTATGCATAGTATAGGTGAAGTACCCTGTTTAAAAATAGTAATGTTTTTTATTTCATAAAAATCCTTTCATTACTCCTATATCTGCTCAACTTTTAAGATTTTCGAAGAAAAATGAGAGCGGGCGCTTTTTTGGAAATTTGGTCGTGTTTGAGCCTCTGTATCTAAGTAACGGGTAAGACCTATGAGAAATGTTTTATCATTTCATAATCAACAATCATTTGTGTATAAATACGCCAAGTTTCAAGTCGATATCTCAAAAAAAGCAATTTTGGACTTTTGTCCGGCGATTTTCGATTTGGCCCCACAGTCCGTCGGTACGCCACTGCCACTGAACCCAATGGAATAGAGGTGGATCTTCTGAGGTCCGAGAATTGGGTTTGCTATTTTGTATGCCTGTGATGTCATGTACTCGCTTCAGGTAAGTAATGTGGTTCCTGAGATTTGATGTGACATCAACCCACTCGGAGCATTTGAAATATGACAAGTTTGCCCTGATGTCAGAAGTATAGAATATATTGATTTCCAACTGCCAAAGCATGTATATTTCTGAGTCATATATTTTTGTATTTTTTATTCCCTTCAAAATGCTGATGTTGATTGCCAGAATGCTATTATTTATATATTTTTGTAGTAATGTTAATTAGGCTATGTAATGCCTTTTACAAAAGAAATCAATATTCATATTTACATTCATAGACATGGTTACATCGGTATTAATTTCAATACGCGTAATGTACATATAGTGCATCTTACTTTTTGGTAAAGCTTCATAAATTGTGTGAGCTTGATTGAAGTGAAATAATGTTCTCTTTCTGATGTTATTTTTAGAAATATATACGATTAAGTATTTTAGAAATACGACGCTTTGTGGAAGACTTTAAGTTAAGATTCAGATCATATTTTATAAAAAATAATAATAAAAAATATTTATTTTTTGTCCATAATGTTAAAATAAAATAATTTAACCTTAGATTGAAAACTTTACCTTTATATATACAACCTTGGCTGAAGAAATGAGACAATTTACAGACCCAGAAAATATCGAAATACCAATGGGACATTTTTGTCCCGGTCACGGTTTTAGGGGGTTCGCAAACACCAGCAGTTCTAGTGTTAAATTGATTCTTGCAGTGGCCTTCATAAATACAAGGTCAATAAAGTTTATATTTGCTGGCGTAATATCGTGGAAGTGATACACATCCTTATAATAACACCACTTTTAGACGGAAAAAGTGCAAAGTTGTAAGCTTTTGACGCTTTTTTATCGATAAAGAACTTAAATAGGAAGTAGTTTGAGGGGTCATGTAGTGAAAACGTCTATAATCAACGACGAACAATTATTATCTGAGTACTTTTGTCACACTTGACTTATTTACTGACCAAAGTTTGAACATTGTAGTGCCTTTGATAATACTATAATGTTCTCTAACCACTATATCCTCGGTAACCTACGTTTCAACACAAGTGTGTCCTAATCAGAACCAAAATCAGATGATTGTACCATGTAGAGCGAAGATTCATTTTACATGAGTCTAATGATTAGTTATTTTAAAATATCGGCAATTGTTCCTTCCCAGGTACTTGCATTATTCGTTTCCGTAAAAACAAATAATTTGAATACCTCTCGTTCAATCAGTGATAAGATTTACTAAAAGGTTTGTACCCATTCAGTTGTTTTTAAATTTCTTTACCTCATGAAAGGTACTCTTAACGATGTTTAAGAATTAACGATTCAAGTTGCATGATTTAAGAAGAATTGAACACAGAGATGTGCATGAAGAAGGATGGACGGAAAGCAACTGTCCGTGAGACATTTTTAGCCACAAAAAACAACTAACGACCCCACTGAGTTCAAATGCTAAACACGGTGCAGGAGGCGTGTGCACAAAATCAAATTCACGAATAGGATCAGAAACCAAATGTGTGCGGAAGTGTCGAAGAAGATTAAACCACTACTTGGCTCATTAAAAGAAAGACAAGTTTCTCATTCTGCTTTGAAGTCTTGTTAATGGCTTTTTTTCTGATGCTAAAGCTACAGATGCACGAATACCAATCGTTACTATTTTCATTGCTGAATGATGAATTGTTTTTATTTTTGTTTCCTATTAAATAATAATTTTCTATACAGTTATGAGAAACAGTTAAAAGAAGACAGCCGGTGGCAATTTTTGCAAAAACGCAGTTAATTATAGCATACTACTAATAGTTTATTTGCCATAATTTATGAAATACTAGTAGGCATATGAGCACACAAGAGAACTGAGTGAAGAAGATACTGGTTTCAATCTTCCTGGAATTCTTAAGGATCTTCCTTCGCAACGTTGTTAGTTAAAAAAGCACTCAATTTTGTTGAGTCCCTTTTTTGCTTTGTTTAAAAAAACCATTTCACTGATCAGTTTTTTCCTTTGGTAGTGAAAAACAAAGTAAATCCACTCATAATTGAATGAATTGATGTGATCGAATATTATATTATTTATGAATGCTTTTTCCAGCAACATGTGCCAGCTTCTGCAACAGTACTATTGAACTACCACATTTAGGCTTACATTATTGCAGAAAGAGCCCAAATTTAATTTTTATCCTACTTAATAATATTTTTAGCTTTTTATAAACTGTTTTCTGAGAAATAGTCATCAATGACATGTATCAAAATAATATTTCTCTGTTTTACTTACTCTCACATCTACCGTAATGTAACTTCAGGTTAAATTAGATAGTAAATTAGCAAAAAAAAGGTATGATTTTGCTGTATAAGATTATCAATTAAAGGACACGTTTTCCTATAAAAATAGCCAGGATATCAATGAAATAACGTTTATGTTGTTTTACGGGGGAGCCACCTTAAAATAGACCCATAAAAATCTAATCGATTCTAAAGGGGACGTAGGGTGAGAAAGTGTACGACATAATCACTGGTTTACGACGTTAAAGCACGATCACATTGGCCGAAAATTATTGATTTCAGAGATAAAGATATAAAAAATTAAACCAGTCTCACGACATTTTACGGCTGTTTTTATTTTAGGAGAGCATTATAGCGCAAACCTCTGACAACTCGACGTAGGGGATGAGGGCGATAGTTCAGTAATACGCCAGCTCCATTATGCTTCCCTAGCTCATTGTTTGCTCCAATAATGAGTAATTCATTTATGGAATGAACCCTTTGGTGGAAATACAAAGGCTTTAGTCTTCCAATTTACTGAGTATTCTGATTCCTTAAAGGGTTCTCGAAGAGAGCACACAAGGCCTGGTCCAGTGATTGTTGAACCACCTGCAGGAACTTCTTATCCCAACTTACAATTTGGAGAGTGTTTCGAAAGGGATGAAGTTCCCAGGTAGAGGAAAGATATTTTGGATTCACATACATAACCATCACGCTATTCCTTTTTGGGATGGGTCGAGTAAAACAATTAAACTCTCGTTGATAGGCCTGTATAGCTGACTCTGCTTTATTAATTTCTACCGCACTACCCCATACTTGCATATCTCTTTTGCCTAAACTGTCCCCGTGCATAGCTCCATACACGTTCTCCTGTTCTTACGAGTCCTGATATTCCTTCTCGTATAAGTAACTAGCACCCCATTCACCCATGATATTCTCGGCCTACCCCGTCCTTTCACAGCATTCACCCCACTTTCATATATCTGTTTTGTTATTCACTCTCCTGTAAGGCTCTCATTTTTTCTCTAAACATTGGCATACAAATGTAACAAGCCTCTTTCATATATGTTCATTATTGGAGGCAGCAACCCACATTCTTCCATCACCCACTCATTTATTGCTGTATTTATCCCACTTTTTCCACTAATACTTCTCAGGTGCCCCATTCCAACTAAAATTAGATTTCTCTTACGCTTATCCTCACATACTCAGGTTTCGCTGCAATATATCAACTCCAGGAGGTCAACACCACTTTACACTGCAGAAGGCAACCACCAAGTGGATGATGCGCCGTGCCGGTGCGGATGAGACGCAATATAAAAGTGCGCGCGTGAGTTCAGCTCCAATAAACTGGTGGAAACAGTCCGTCCCCACATAACTTCATGGCAAACTCAATCAACCCGGTAACATTAATATTAATTAATAATAACCCACTAATAGCTAATTAATCAGCTAAACCAGTTTCAGTTTTTCCAACACCATTTAATATACATACTAAGGCATACTTTTTTAAAATGTTTATTTTTGTGCAAATGGCTGTGATCTACATTCGTGTACATTATATTTTTCAAATTTTTTAAGGTGTTTTAAATATGCTCTGTAGTTTTATTCATGATTTGAGTTTTGTGTAATGTTTTCCATTGTGAAACCATAGATGTCACTGGTCTCATATACTGTTTGATAGATTTTTTTAAAAGATAATTATTGTTGTGAATAATCTCTCATTAAGATATATTGTAAAAGTACACTAAAGTGTTTGTTTTCAAATTTTTTTAAAAATAATAAGTGATTTATAAAATCAGTTGTAGTGTTAATGATTTGAGTTGTTGGAATATTTTTTGGCTGTACACATAGATGTCACTTTTTAAAATTTTGTTTGTCAATTGTTTTAAAGATCATTGTGGTTTTCAATAGGTACCCATATTGATATATGGTCACAATATAGTAATGCACTATTCCATAAAATGGTACTGATAGCTCCTTATCTGGAAAAATATTATACAGTTTTATTTTGAGATGTAGATTGTTGAAACATGATGTTCCTGGCTAAATCCGAGGTCATTCTTATTTGTATATTGTAATGACGTGTATGAAACTTTGGTTTGTAAGGTAAATTTTGTGATATTTTTATGTTACCTACTTCATTAATAATGTTGTTGTACCGTAAATTGTAGCCCTGAAGATGGTGTCAATTATACACCGAAACGTTGGCAAGGAGTTTTTAAATTTTTGACCTATCCTCGAGATACAAATCTTACATTCCATGAAGAAATCGATAATACAATACTTCAATTTAAAATACTAAAGTACGTGAGCAACGAATTGGTATTCTATTGCTGGGAAAGGGAGATTTCAAATGGGCGTAAACGCTTTAAATCTTTTTAACTCTATCCATGCCTCTTGAATTGCATCCATCTTTTGAAAGCAATAAGCACCCCCTGAGCCACCAAAAACAACCTCGCGTGCTATACTAATCTCTTCTATTGCTAATAACCTACCTACTCTCTTTGAGTTTTCCCATCAAGAAAGTCTATCCTCATTCTGCCAACCCTTCGTTATGACCACCTCCGAAATATCGTGGATTAAAACAGACTTCTTTGTCCAAGCAACTTACCTTGTTCAATATCCCTTCTTAAGCCATTTCCATATGCATCCCTTCCCTTATCCTATATACTTACCAGCTAGCATCCACCTCTTTCCTCTTTAATCCCGCAAGCCACCTAGCTTTCCAGTGTGGTCTCATCTCTTCGTCTCTTTTAATGCACTTAACCACTGCAGTTCTACTCCCAAATATATCTTCCTTTTTCCTCATTCAAAGCCTTCCAAACGAGACGAATGCATTTCTTCCTCCCCAATATCATACAATCTCCCCCTATATGCTCTTGTCATTAATGAGTACGTATACAAGGCTTCCTTTTCATTCCTTTCCAGCAAAATCCGATCCGATGAGGATTTCTGAGCGAGGCAAAGGCCGCCGGAACGTCACAACGAAGGGCTAAGCCATAGACGCAAAATTACTCTCTGCATGCTGAATGAACCCAATTTTTCCCTCTTCTCGGATAATAAGAAGAAAAAATAGGTATAATGATGATGGAAAAAATCTCGCCGTGCACTTTGCGGAGGGCAAGAATGATCTACAAGCTCGTAGGCTAATAGCGTGGATTTCAGTACCTACTCGGCTGATAGTTGGATTGTAATAAAAAATAAGCTAATGCAGTCGAGGGATTATTTGAGCTGAGATGAATAAAATCAAATCGTTAACAAGGATATTTCCCTGCAGAATGATGACAAAGGAAGGCTAAGATATAGCCGATAGCAGGAGCAACCAAAGGAATATAATTAAAAGACTTATCTTTAAGCCTCACTAAGAAAAATTACCTATGATGGAACATCTGACGCAGAGAATTATGATATAATAATTTCTTGAATTATTTTTTTAAAAAAGTCGATTTTTTAACTTGAAATTCAATTTATCGATTATGACCCGGGATTAATTTAGAAGCAGCACAGAATCTAAAATGCATAAAAAATAGACCATTCAATTAATTCTTGTTTGCATGATGTTGCCTCAGGGCAGATGTGCTAAAGCCTATTTGAAAAATAGAATGAATTCTTTGAAATTATCAACTTTTTTATTTTTCTAATGCGAGACCGGTTTCATTGTGCTTAAGTATACCTTTGTCAAGCAAAAGATTGAGTCATAAGCAACGCAGCATTTTGATTGAAGACCGGTAGGAGTGGAAAAGGGGGTGGGGAAGGATTGATAGTAGAGAAGGAACTGTTGCTTTACAATTATGTAAAAACATGGAAACCGGTCATTCATTAAAATTATTTAAAAAGTGGATAATTGCCAATAATCCTTTCTTTTACTAATTCTTGACTATATTGCATACAATTTTCCTCAATTTGGTGGGTCGTTGATTAAGAGGAAATGTCTCATAAATAAAGAAAGCCATTAGGATTTTAAAACCTGCCAGACCATGTGTGGTTCGATTCCAACGTCACCGTCTTCATTGCTGTCAGCCAGGTCTTTGGGTTTTTACCCACACGTGGTTTTCCCTTGCCTGCCAGTTTTTACTTCAAATATGAGCTCTTTTCGAAGCTGTTCCAGGGTGGTGTTTGTTGAATAACATTGTTTTTAATTTTGTAGGAGCACTTACTACAATTACGTAATTTGTAGTGAAAATAGTAAACTTGTGTAATATTAACAAAAGAACACTTTTCTGTTTGATTAAATGTTGCCTAACAATAAAATACTCCGTCTATCAGCATGGTGACCATAAGCATAGACACATGTACTAGCGCCTTTAGCCTCGCACATATCTTAGCGACAGCGGCAATGAGAATGCTACCACCAGGGGTCGTCACTTATCTTAGAATCAATTCCTAAGAACATTTTTTGTCGTTTAACTAATTCAAATAATATGGAAATAGAATTTTAACGTCGGGAAATAAACTTTGATACTTCTGCTCAATGAAAAAATCCGATTATCAACTCTTAACATCGACTTTGATGGATTTATGATATCACATAATCGGTTATAAATATGATAAATCGGAGTAAATAATCGATTCTCGATTTTTACCGCAATCGGCTTACTAATCCTAAGTGATACGAACTCTGGAAATAAAATAAACACAATATAGTTCAGATCTATTTTGTATTTTTTCATGTTATATTCTTTAGTTAGAATACGACTATTGTTTAGGGAAGATGTAAAACTATTCAACCTAAATAAAAATGTTTCTGTCGATATAACGTTGATAAAATATGCAAATAATTGCCATGAGAAAAACTCCGTCTGGGACAGGAATGAAATTAATAACCTATGACTTTTCTGGGTTACTAACGAGTAGACTACTAAGAAATTCCAGACTCCACTATTCTGAATAAAATTTCCTCGGGTCTTCATCCGGGTAATAGTTCCATTTTATCCAACCTTTCTCACTTAGACGTTCATCATCAGAGATGATGATGTGGATGCCTTCATTTGACCGCAATATATAGCTCCAATTTCCATTTAAGGTTACTACTGAATTGTTGGAATTATGGCATTAAATTTCACTTGTGTGCTTAATGTTTCTCAGAACCGCCCTCCATACCCTGCTCAATGAAAATCCGCAGTTCCGATTTAAACTACTTTTCTCCATACAGACTTCTATTGCTTCCTTCGTCAATCGATCTCACAAGCTGGAGGAATGGCATATCAGTTTCGTTCCATCAAAGCCAATGTCATTGCTGCACGTAATGCAATACACAGCTACGAACGATTTCTCCAGTTGTTTATGTGCCACCGATGGCACATGAGGCAGCAAATCCTTCATCCCCTATGCTCTTGGCTATTTCAGCAGGATTTATAGAAACAAGGAGTTTACACGTACCCGATGATAGCATCATGAACAAGATGTACCCAAACCAAGGAGATTTTATTCCCATGTCAATTTTCTTCGTAATACTTTGACCTTTTCTCTCAAAAGTAAAGGCACCCACTTCCTCACAGGATTTCCTTCTTTCCTTCTTCGTCCATCCAATCTCTTCGTCTAATTCGCTAACTGGATTGTTTCTGATCAAATTACGCGGAGGTTTCTCTGAATACAAGAAAGCGAGAAAGGTTAAGACTTAAGGGGAGGCGCAGAGAATATTTTTTGCGTCCAGAACATATATAATGTCCTTTTTACACGATGGCTACTTCAGCACTGAAAATTAAACTGAAATCAGGATGTAATGCAAAATCGTACCTTGTAAAGGATGTTTTCGTTTTTTATGAAAGAATGGAATTCCATTACCAGTAATGAAAAGATTAATAAGTATGACACTTTAAAAAAATCTATTCTGATCCAACGACCAATAAAATGCAACCGAGTCAAACGGTATGAGATAATACCAGTGATTGAGTACCAGGAATACTGCTACTAAATTAATTCTAATAAGTATAAAAATATGTTAATTAATAAAATTGGAGATTCTAAAATAATTTTCGGAGGATATTTTGGAAATTTAATTTGGAGAATGAGCTCATGGACCAGTGGAAGTGGTTTATTGAATATTATTTTGAATGATGTTTTGAGCACGCAGTAAATATCCCAAAAAAAATATGGCAAATTTTATATACCTAGGTTTTGTGCTTCTGCAAATGTCCGTACTGCACCACTACACACTGACATCAATGTAGTTTGAACACAGTCTCCAAGGCATCGGATTCATTTAAGTTTCAAATTTGGTTCCTATATTTCGGCGCTGATATCGGAGATGTGTCGTGTAATACGACATTCAGTTTCCTTTACGGACAATTCATTCAAGCGTCCCTTTAAATAAAATTAAGACGTATTAATTTGTGAACACAATGGTAAAAGGTAAATAATTATGTTAAAATATTATTATCTTGGGAATTTTATCCTTGATCTTGGGAAAAAAATATTTTTTCCCAAGATCAAGTCGTGACAAGGATTGCTCACTCTCTCTAATTTAACTTGCGGTATCCCTCAAGGAGGGTGTTTTCCTCTCATCAATGCAAGAGCAAGTCATAATCCTTGCGTTTCCCTTCCGAGGCTCTAAAATCCGTCTCTAGATTTCTAATGCATAGTTTATCAAGGAAATTTCTCTTTTTCTCTGACTTTTTCAGAAAAATTATACCTTTAACCTCGGCCGAAAAATGAAAAAAATCAATTATATTTTTTTACCATGAGTAATTAAAAAGTAGTATTGTTTATTATTTTTTCCACATACGTGTCGTTTTCTCCGGCTTTGGTTCAAAAACGTTTTAAAATATTGAGTCAACGTGTTATTTCTTGTGCTACTTGATTCCTTAAAATGCTACGAGAGGGGATTTCTTAGTGGAAGGAGATAAAGAGAGTTTTCTTTGGTATGTACGTGATGTAAATTGGCAGTAACGTTTACGATTTCACCGGCGGGGTCGAATAGCTGAGTGCTCAGTCATCCACGCAACAGACCTTTTATAGAACGATCAAGGTATCTGCATCCTCATGCATCCCCGATTGAAGGCGTTTTTTCCTCCCACATTTTTTATGTTTAAATAATAATTGATAAAATATCGTTCAAAGTGTTCACAACTTTGAATCAATTTCTATGTCCTTCCATTACAAATTGTAGTATTTCTTATCAGTCAAATTATCCTTTTCATTGCATGTATACAACTTGATTTTACTGCGTCATACATACTAACTGCTTTTATGCATTGCGAAAAAATTAATAAAAATTGAAGAATGTTGATGTTTTTCTGAAAATATATAGGAGATAAATATATGCATTCAGAGAATTATTGTAGTTACCCGAGTAGTATAATTTAGTATTGCTTAAAAATTTGAAAATCAATCATGTTTCAGCAAAGAAAATGTAACCTAAAATTTTCATTCAATTCATCTTTACTTTTTTTGAGTCTGTCTGAGTTTTGTCACAAAATTGTCACTTGATAACTTTGCAAATACGTTAAACTCTATGAAGGAATTATCACAAAGTGAGGAAATTTCTACGATAATATTAAAGGCCACCACTATTAATCATGCAAAATAACATATCTTTGTATGCATAGCTCAATGGTGATTAAATTTCATATTTATGCTCCTCATAAACGAGAAATAAATATTCCAGGGTATTTAACATGAGAATTTCCATTGATCTTCATGACTCTGGATCGCCATGGATTTTCTCTTCTTGGAATGGACTACTCCTGGAGTGGAGTCTTCAGATGTTGACAATTCTAAATGTGGTAACAACAAACCTAGGCGGCAAGCAAACATTTGAACGCAACATAATAAAAATCTCATGAAACTCAATTATTCCACGAAATGTCCAAACATGTTTTCCTTTACGGCCTTTGGGCAACATGCTGGGAACAATATTTAAAAGTCTGAATGATATTTTTACTCTCTTTCTTCCTACATCATGTTATGATGTCACGGTTTCTTCTTTCTCGTTGTCTATATCGTTATCCACAAGGTAATCCGCTCTATAAGGGCAATTCTCACAGTTACCTTCCGAAAAATGCACTCCATTAATGATTTTAAGTACTTGAGTTTAATAATTTGACTTTAATAATTTGAAAAATTAGGAACGCGTTTTATCTCTCATGAGTCCAATTAAAAAATAACAATGACGCGAGCAAACGCGTTATGGAGAAGGGTGATCACGCCCCGAGTTACCCAAATACCCATGTGGTGGTGGGAGGAATGAAGTCCCCGGTTGATAATCCAAGGGTCGCAAGTTCGAGTCACTCGTGGGTGAATTTTTCACCACTCAGTAGGTACATCGGTTTTTGTATTCATTCGTGGTAACTTCCGGACAAATCCGTTAATATAATGCCTTATGACCACTTTTTGGAATATTAAAAAATAAATTATTACACATCTTCCCATAAATTATGGTATTCAGCATCCATTAATGCCTCGTCATTAAGAACAGAGTATAATCCGGAAAATCCCGCTTTGGAAAAACGTACAGAGCTATCAAATTCTGCTTAAAAGATCAACAGAGGAATATGAAAAATAGACAGCTCCGCTAATTGGATATAGTCGGAACACGTGGAGTAGACCAACTCCTAGTATCATAATTAAAGAAGCTAAATCAACCGCCAAAGAGAGCCTCTACCCCCTCAAGCTGATTAGAGATAAATCAATAGTGTCAGGCGAGATGTGGTGAAACTGTATTATCAATAATGAAAGTAATAGAATGTATTCGACATTAATGAAAGTAATCAAAATTACTGTCCACTTTTATTTAAATTTACAACACATGTTTCGGCTCTTTTGTACTAAGCCATCCTCAGGTACAATGTTAACTTTCCAGTTTGCGGTTAGTATTTATACATCAACTCCAACGGAAGGGGGGGAGGAAGGCAGGGGGAGAGGAGGGGTTGGGGGTGTGAGGGGTTATGATTTACCGGTAATGAGGTGGAATGAAGGGGGGGGGGGAATGGAAGTATGTGGGTTAACATAATAGCACGATGATTAGGTCATCCCAGTGCCATTCGTCATGTAGGTGGGGGGGAAGTAGGGTGGGTGTGGGGTGGTTTGGAATGGGGGGGTGTCATTTTTTGGGTTCTCGGTAAGAGGGGTTTAGGATGGGGGAGTGGCATTCAAATTCAATATAGTTTAACAATTTTATTTCCTTTTTCTTCCTATTAATGATATCCCACTGCTCCAAGGCTCCAGGGTCAAACAGAGAGAAACTTCAGAACTCGTGTGAGTGAACATAAAAAGTGCCTGGCCAAAGGAGATATTAGATCCCATTTGGCAAAACGCCTGATTGAAGATTCCCACCACACGGATTTCCAAGTAAACATTTTAAGTTTGGAAAACAAAGGACGCCGTCTGCCCACCAGCGATCTCATGAACATCTCCCCATGGTGTTTCTCGAGTTAAGCTAAGAACCGCACAAATTTTATCCTAACCAGATCTACGGACGGGTAACCAGCTATAAATCTGGTTCAAATATAGACCCATCTGTTTCGAAACTTCATTAAGCTGGCGCAAATTACAATGATGTCACTACATGCTTCTTACCTGAAAGAAGAACGGAAATTCTGCGCAACGAATGACATCCGTGCATGAAAATCGACAAGTGCACTAAGATTCATCATATATTTTTATTTAGCAACCGAAAACATTGATTATGGATACCTTTAATGCCGAAGTCGCAGTCCGGGTGATGGAGGATTCATAGGTCTAATAAACATGGCTGATGCTGCAAATGCTTCTTTTGACCCTGTTAACCACTGGATTTTACATACTCTCCGATCCTGATTAAGATACTCAACGCACATATTAATGTTGAATTGTGAAAATAAACAGAGTCATTGAATGCAAATATATATATATATATATATATATATATATATATATATATATATATATATATATATATATATATATATATATATAATAATATAATATACACAATGGAAGCGATCAAGCTGTTTTTCACACATAAGACGGCTCAAGAGAACTGGAGGGACGAGGTGACCATCTATCAACCTGGGTGATATTTAAGAAGTAATGAGTCTGCGAGGCTCATTTTTGGGTTTCCCATGCATGAAAGAGGACCAACAGTCACCCATCTCTCCGTGCATCTGGAAAACTGTCAGCTTATCTACTACAACGAACACAACATACAATATAGGTTACGAATTCCTCGAATGACTACGCTGACAGTATTCTTCAGGTTGTGTAGTTTTCTTGTAAAATACGTTCACACCCGTTGAATTTCAACGGGTACCTCCCGTTAGTATAGAAATAAATTTTACATTATACCACAGGTAACAAGAAGAAATAAGGCATTGGAGACGAGTTAACACAGATAAATTAGAAATAGAGAGGTTTAAATCATCATAACAAGTATTTTACTCCATTAAAGGTTGACACTTCTTCCCCCTTCCCTGCTAATCCCGGAAGATTCCATTCCATTGGGGAATTTTACAGTCGTATGGTTGTTTGAAAATTGAATATATCTATTTCACATGCATTCAAAATAATTCAGAGATAAATATGCCTTTCTATGATTATTACTCAAATGAACTAACATTAATATTTTATAACACTTTGGATTTGTCTATATCTTGTATTTTTATCCCTGTGGAAGTCAAATTAGACGACACGTCGCGTCGGCAAAAACTGCTTGAGTTTTTTGATAAATAGACTAATATTCCATGCTACATTGATTTTCTCTTGTAAAATGTATGCGGCGAATTACCTATTTCTGATAAGGAATCGACATTTGCAGAAATTAATTAATTTTCCGTTTACATTACGTGCTCTCTACCCTAGTCACTAGAATGCCTGTAAAAATTTCCCCATGTGAAAGCAAGTTAGCGCCAACACCGGTAAAGTTTCTTTATGTTGGTGTTAACCAAGCAAGAGTTACTAGTGCTGAATGATGATCACAACTATTCGAGTTACTAGGATAGATAGTTAGTATTGTAAACGGGTACTGAGTAGAAACGTATGGCTAAATAAAGAGAAAATGAAATCAGAGAAAAAAAATTGAAATTCCTTATTCATAGGGTATTCTTTTAGATAGATCTTTGCAATGTGAAATCAAAGGATCTTCACCGTTTTAAAATAAGTGCCATGCACCCTCTAATACTAAAAATTGTAAAATACTTCTTACTCATGCCCACATTGAACAACCGTGGTGATCTTTTTAAGTAATTCATTATGTTTACGCACAATTAATTACAGATATTTACCATATTTACTGAGATATTTATACTTCTGTTTAACTTCAAGGCATTCATGATGGTGTAATTTAATGCAACTTAATCAAATACATTCATCCACAAACTTAATCAAAATTCATCTCATTAATTCACAAATTTTGTCGATGCGATGTTTGTCACAAACCGTGATAGCTTGGCTTTTGCCGCAAGAGTATTTATTTAGTGAATGTTGACGTCTGGTAATATCAAATATTTATGGAGAAATGACAAATATTGCGAGTAATATAGATTATGTAATCAAAACCTGA
Organism: Pyrrhosoma nymphula; assembly: GCA_963573305.1. Taxonomy (NCBI): domain Eukaryota; kingdom Metazoa; phylum Arthropoda; class Insecta; order Odonata; family Coenagrionidae; genus Pyrrhosoma; species Pyrrhosoma nymphula. Next base: position 41,529,611 of record OY754337.1, on the reverse strand, counting down.
TCTCTTAGAAAGCAAAGAGAGCATTATCGTAATTGGAGAACTTTCTTGAAGAACGTGGAGGAAACAACTGCTTCTCTTTCTGGCACCAAATATATATCACTGCATGCACGAATTAAGCATCGAGCGGAAATTTCAAAATTATACGCATCAAAATATCGTCATATTCCACTACACATCTGAAATAATTTATTCAATCTTAAAGCCATTTAGTAGAAAATTTATTAAATAGCAAATTTCAACACCGAACGCTAGGGTTTGAAAGAAAAGGCTTTACCCTCAGGTTATCATGCCACTCGCGTAAAAATGCAGAAAGCATGGGCGAGCAAAATAAAGACTCATATTTTTTTGCAGGAGCAGAAAGCATTTTCCGACTTAAAATTGAGCGGAGAATAAGTAAGTATAGAATAATACATTTCTGAGTGACCAAAAATAAGTTAGGTAATGATAAGATTCAAATATACATGGTATGATATTTTTGAAATGGCATATAATACATAATATGATAGTGAATGCATGAGCAATCTACAGAGCTATGATGAAAGAGGTGAGATTTCACTATTATTTCTGCAACACGTGCCACAAACTTAGTAGTTTGCCAGTTTTAAAATATTAAATTATGATAACTATAAAGCATATTTTAAATCTTCGTACTCCTTCATAAATATGTTTAGCTTTCATCAAATGCCGTGCTGTGTTTTGATAAATTCATTTTTAAACCAACATTGCTGTATACGTCTTCTAGTTGCCTCATATTGTACTCAATGAGTATTTAATTAATTAGTATTTAATTTATCCCCGGCTATTAAAAAACTGATCAACTGCGTAAATATTGATTAACTAGTGTATTTAAGGTACACAGTGGCAATCTAAGATTCATTTAACTTTTACTTAACATTTAACTTATCATTTTACCAAAACAAATATCTAATTTTAATAATAAAAACAAACCCAGGGATTCAAAAGAGCACAGAATACCGCGTGAGTTCACCGAGGCCAGCGGGAATCGGCGACATTTTTGCCTTCCGGATCGCCCGTACGGTGGAAGAAGCGCTGACCTCCGTAAATCAAGAAGGGAATTAAGGAAAAAAGGATTGGGGGCAGTCTTATATTTCTTCCAGGTCCAATTAGTCCCAGGTACGTAGACTCGAGAGCGAAAAGGATAGACCCAACATGTGCGCCACTTCCATTGGACCGATGAACTGCGACGGTCTCAGAGGGGAGGGGATTTTCCTATGGGGGAAGGGGGGATGGATTTGGAGGAGGGAATTCTGGGATTGAGGGGAGGGTCGATTGTGGGCGGGGAGGGTCAGTGTAGGTATTAGGTAAAAGGGAAGGAGGGTGGAATGTGTGGGTTGGGGAGGTAGTCCACGTTAGCTGTAAATGAGTCATTCAGTCTCCTTTCCATCTTCGTCCACCTAATTAACTCCGGTCCACTTTGTCTCATCTGGGTCCATCAACCCCTCGACCTCTCTTGGTGACCCTTTCCCTCTCTCATACTCTCACTGAGTCCCCCTAACTGAACCCTGGTGCCTCCATGCCCGAAGTCTGCATAGCTCTCGTAAATGTTCCTGGTGCAGACCTGCGCGGCAAGGAGGGGATGTAGAATTGGAGGGGGTGAAGTAAAAGCACGGAAGGGAAGGTAGAAAGGCACCGAGTGATTTCGGGAACCAAATTACTTCGAGATAAATACATGAGGCACACACACGCAAGGCGAATGGTTCAATTCACCCATCGCTATGACTTCACAAGATGTCCCAATCTTGAGGTCTCACTGTGAGATGAGTCGAAACGGGACGAAGGGAAGTGCAGATTCATCCATTTTTTCAAAGTGCTTCTGCTGGCCATAATTTGAAAGGTTTCATGGCTGACCTACTCAAAACTATCTTCGTGCCGCGTTTCGCGGAAATGTAACAGTTTCCTTGCGCAGTTAAGAAAATGAAGTTAATTAATTGAATAAATCAATTAGTGATTTTTAGTTTAAATGATGCAATTTGAAACTTAAACATGGAAATAATAGTTTATGGCATAAAAGGCTAGAACTACTAATTGGTAATTATCACTGATTCCTTAGACACCTAAGTGCTGCGAGAAAGGTTCTGCAATTGAATCCTAATACAGGGGGATAATAAAAAGAAAGGCGGAAAAAACTGACGAATCAGGAAAAACCTAATGAAAATGTGACACTATAATTATATGACAACTCTGGCAAAAATCATTAACCCTGAAGACGATGGCAGACTACGACATTGAAACTTCGGTGCAGTTTAACACCATTACCCGGCTGGAAACCCGAGAACTATACATCCTAAGCATTCGCCGGGAAAGACTTAAATCCTACATCAGGGGGATAATTGTTCACTAAGAATTTCGCACACTCTAGCAGGTGACTTCCTCTCAAATTTAACAGCTCAAAATTAGTGTGATTATTTCCTGCTGGGCACTTTTTCCGCATTCATCCACTCCCGAGGTATACTGTGTATGATAAATGCTAATTATTTATATATCACTTCCTTGATAATCAAATGCAGAAAATGCGTAAAATTAGTTCTAATGTCAAATGTGTCAAACGTCACTTAATTTATATTATGACTGCTTATAGAAAAACGTGTAACTTATGAGTATGAACATCATAATCATACCTTTCCACGCTAATTTTTTCGCAAATCGAACTTGAAATTCAATGGGAAAATTGTTCAGACATTGCGACCAAGTCTAATCATGTGACGAATGCCTAACTTATGCGGAATATTTCCATTCATATAAAAAGAACAAAATTTTGTCTTGTTGACAGATTTATTGCACTTAAAACCCCCGGTTTTACCCAAAGAGATTTGGTTAGCAAAAATATTGTGGATAAAACAAGATGTTGTTCTTGTAATATTGCTAAAAACAGTGATTTTCCATCAAATTTATACACCGAAAACCATTTTATGTAAAAATATGTTTATAAGATACAAAATTACTCTGACAATTTAAATTTAAATTATATTTAGGAACCTCACCATCCATTTCTTTTGTTATTGGGAAATTACCGCATTAATTGGAGTCTAAATCAGTAATTTAACAAAAATGGTTACCAAATTTGCCAAAAAATGGCCAAATTAACAAACCCTGCAGTCGGCTACTATGGCAGGAATATCATTCATTAAAGTGGTATTCATCGATTTAACTGCGAATCTTATGCCATAATTTTGTTCAAGTCTAAGGAATGCCACCAAAAGAGCATATTTATTTATAAAATATCAAAAAAGGTGACATTTAGTATTTATTTTGGCTAAAATAGTCGCGGTGGAATCTCATTAAAGCCAACCAGAAAGACAGTTAGCCTATCCTGAAGCAACCCCAAACTTGGAATGAATGTAATAGATATACCAAAACTGCCTTCCTATCTCAAAAGCGTGCAAAGGCGTCAAAGTCAATTCGGAAATGCGCCGTCATCCCAAAGCACAAAAACTACTTTGAAAGGTACTCAAGACGAAAAAAGAGTGACGCAGACGGACCGAATACGGATAAAAAAATGTCAGTTTAACTTCCTTCCCGATCGAGAAGATTGTCGTAGACGTTTTCGACCGGGAGCGAGGGCAACATGGACCATCCTCAACCTGTCTACAGGGAAGTCAAAACTCCTGGGATCGGCACACCTCTTTGTGTTTGAACTTGGAAACCGGCGAAGGAAAAGTGGCCGTAGGAGTTAGGACGGAGGAAAATTTGAAAAAGCCGAAAAAGGGAGGAACGTTTCTAGAGGTCTGAATATTTTATGTCCCGCGGGAGGATTGGGAGTGGGCGTTTCTAGGATGTTTGAGGTCTGAAAACGACGTGGGAACGCCAAAGTGCGTGGCAGTAGTCTCCGTGCGGCGAGGATTGGCACCCTTTGGGGAGCTGGAAAAAGGATACCGAATTAGGGAATCAAACAATTTTTCCATCTCGTCAAAAGCACGTACCGGACAATGACGAGGGATACTACGGCAAGTTCCAATCTTTAAATAGGCTATATGATATTCCCAAGGATTCCACCGCTAAAATATGCATGCCGTGTCTTTCGTTGAAATTTCCCAAGTTCCCCATTTTGCTCTACCATTCTGTAAGGTGCAAGACAGTAAATGAAGTGACACTTTAACTGCTTTCCTTTCCTGAGGGCGAGTAAATGTTTTTGCTATATTATCATCCAATACTTTCTCTTTGTATTTATTTCCAGCCAAATGGAAGGAAAGAATAACAATCATTCTCGGGCATAAAAGGTTCTTTTCCATTCTGTTCAAAAATCAAAAGCATGTTTATAAGCCGCCTTACATTCACATGATTGAATTAGCCACTTTGTTTTGTACCTGAATTATAAATTAACAGTACCTAAGACGATGATTCGGGCCTAACGTTGTGGAACAACGTTATTTATGCAAAAGGCTAATATTTTACTTTTTACAATTTATTACCGATCGTAGTTTCATCAATAAATTGCAATCTACCATGACAATGGCAATAGTTAGCTGAAACCATTGTCGGTAATAGATAACAGTGTGTACATACTAACCTATCGCTTATATGAAATGAGAACCTATTCTCACTTCATTCGCCCATGGTTCTTTGACTTTCGGTTATAATAAACTTTGATCAGTGGCAAAGCTAGGGGTGGAGGGGACGGAAAATGTTTCCTGGTAGCATTATTTGATATTAAAAATCTATTTCTAATTTTATTTATAGTTAAAGCTGAGTAAATATTTAAACTACGTACTCTCCATTACAAGTAACGATTGTACTTATGAATGTATTTATACATCTTTGTGCATTACCTGAGATACATTAACTATTTAATAAAATAGAATTTGACAAAATAAAAAAGGTTCTGCCATAAAAAGTAAGAATAATAAAGTTTTAAATATGCATTTCAATTCTCAAAATGAAATTCAATTGTTTTCTCTCAATATGTAAGGACGAGAAAGATCACTTGACTCATTTTTCGAATAAAAAAAATATTTTATCATACATATTTCAATCGATTCATTTGAAATTTTTTGACTATTCATTTTCACCTAGATTTTAATGAGTAATACATTAAATTAGCAATTTTTATGGTGTTTTTTTTGTAATAACTAATACCTAGATGGACTGCTAGGGGTCACTTGACTCATACTTGCATTCGATGGCAATCCTGCATTTTCTTGCAAACTTCTCCTCTTTGACGGATTGTATTATTAATTTGCATTTGTTTATACGAGTCCTTATACATTCTATAGTTGCAAGTTTTTAAGTTCAATTGTTACAAACATATGTGATGTCACATGCTCCACCCGTAGACATTAACATCCGTGAAGTTCCACCCCTATTACTCGCATTCCTATAAACAGATGTTAAAAGGCCAACAAATGCTAGTAATTGCTTCACCGTTCGAACTCATTGTTTGCATTTCAACAATGATAACATTCACACAAACCAACCATTTTCGTGATGTCCAGTTACGGTCATTTATTATCTGTCTTCAGGATGGTGTACCTGATGTAAGCTGAAAACTACCTTCCACTAAATGTTTATCCATTTCAAAATGTAATTAACCCTCCTTTGGAAACAGAAGACAGGAAAGAACATCCTTCCCTCCCCTCAACCCCCATTCATGAGTTCACGGAAGTGATGGGTCAGTGCTTCTCCCTATACGGCATCAGGTGGGAGGCTGCAATTTTTTTACTCTTCGAAAATACTCTCCTAAACCATCTTTTTGAAATATGATTATCACCGGAATCTAAAATCTACCATAAGTGATACGATTAAAAGTTTTGTTCTCTGAGGTAGTCAATATAAAATAATGCCCGAATCCATTATTTTTTTAGTAAACCATGAAGATTGGGTATCAAATTAGGCTTTTTATGAATTATTTTCATTGTATTTGATTGAGTCTGACAAGAATCAAGGCAATGCCGCTTCCAAAATCTAAATTTAAGGTATTTGTGAGCTATACATTTTGGAAAAGAATATTATTTCACTTGGAATAATATGGACATACGGAAATTACAAACGTCCTTCCGTCCGTGAAAACGTTAAAATGTATGCAGCTGAAATGAATCGGAACAAACGCAGCCACTTTCTTACATATATTTAGGCAAAATATAAAATAATGTACTCTCACTAAACACGATGAACTTCGGTCATTTATTATATCAAGTACACTACAAACGACAGGAAAAAAGATTTTTTTGTGAAAGAAAAAGTTGTGCTTGAGGTAATGATCTGCATGTGACGTAAACATTCCTCTCGTTCTTGAAAGATAAGGTCCCACCTTCTTTAGTTTTATTCTATTAGAAAATCATATTTCTATACAATTAATGGCTTATAGAGCGTGATGTTTTTCAAAGAAAAAACATATAGTAAGTTGAGAATAGAAATGTTTTCCAAGCTAAGTGAAAACACTACTGAGATTACTGTGTGACATAAAACCCTGGTTGAACTGAGGAAGTCAAAATATCAGGCGCAGGTACAGAAAACGTTTAACACCGCTGAGTGTTCACATAAAGAAAACTTGTCAAACATATCAACATTTATCAAATATTTACCATTAAGCAGATCTCCTGGGGAAGTAAGAGCATAAAATCATAAACTTACTGCAGTAGCCATCGTGGCAACGTACCGGCTTAACGGTTATCTAATGTTACCATGTTTCGAAACCCACCTCGGGAATGAAGGTCGGGCTTATCTTGGGAGATATGGGAGATAAATTTACCTGTCAAAGCCAGTTACAAACCCTTTTCAAATGCAGCACAAATTTTAAGAAAACGTTATAGTTCAAAGGACCCTCAACCGTCCTTCTAGGTTGTGCTGAACTCTTGTTCTCCTAGTGCTAATCTTCATTTTTAAACTATGTTGAATTGTTTTAGTAGTTACTGTGGAATGGGAGCAATTCACTGACCATTTCATGCAACTGACACTCTAGCTACACCTCTGCCTGCCATATATGATAAATTTTTCTAATTGGGTAACTTTCTCTACTGGTTAAAACACGATTATAAAATATAAGTGCAACTTCAAATTCACTTACCTCAAATACACTTCTACCCTTTCTATTAACTATGGCATGCTAAATATGATACCATCTTCTTGTTACCGTATTTTAGAAAAACTATGGATTAATCTATGTACCAACATGAGTGAGGCACAGACCAAAACATGGAAGAAAGGTTGATAATCTGAATATGGTATATAATGGCTTTCTATCAAGCTTTTTTTGACGAAATTTGAACAATGGTCTTAACGAAGTTTTTTTCATTTTTTAAATATGTGTAGTACATTTTTCATGAGCGCTTAAGTTAAGTAGGATTTCCATAACCTAATGCGACTATTATTAGTGTATCGTTATCCATTTTGAGAAGAAATGTATCAATATCCATTCTTAGCAGAATACCATTGCATGTCTGGGGAACAGCCGCCAGAATGGATTTACATTCTTTTGATTATTTTAGAAATTTATTTGCTATTCGGAAGAATGGCAGCATAATTAAATGGCAGTAGCCATAATTAAATGGTAGTAGCGTAAATATTCAAGTAATCAAAAGTATTCGAGCAAAGTATTAGATGGTGATACATCCAAACTTTGCGAACGGAGTAAATGGCTAACTTATAAAAATAGGCGTAGTACCCAGTACTTACAAATATATATGGATGTAGGATTTTTGGATCTCAAAAAAAAGAGGCCGGAGAATTATTAACTTAAGGTCTGGATACATCCAGATACTTTGGAAGGAAAGGCCAATAGTCCAAAATAAAACGTAAGCCACGAAAACAAACTTAATAGAAAACACTTAATCATTCATCGCGGAATTTAAGAATGGAATGAGTTACATGAACATATTTTTGAGATTATTTCTGAGAATGTTAAAATATTAATAAATAACAGTACGATATTTAAAAATGACATTTAATTCCTTTTTTCTCTTTTCTACTATTTTTAATTTAAATTTAACATTGCCAATAGGCTAATATATTAATTTTAACATAGTTTGATTGTAATGGATTAATAAATATATATTAAAATAGCAACAGAGAAGCCGGAACCTAAGCTACATAAAATTACTCTCCAAATTAAGATTCTCCAATGTGATTTTTCTCATCGCCTGGTTTTATTCAGAGTAAAGTCGCCTGTTGAGTAAAGTAGCAGCAACTGAGAAAAACATGATATAACTTGAGACAGGCAATTAAATTGACGTTTTCAAGGAATAAACTACATCTGAGGATATTAGGAGGACAGTAGCACGCCGGATAATATATCCTTCGGCTTGAAACAACTTCACGATGAATAGTTGCAATCATTTCCGGTGACAAACATCTTGAGACTCCGTTTATTTCTCATTCCAAGGAGAAAGGTTTCTCCCCCAAGACCTCGTCCGCGGCAAGTCGTGTTTACCCAAGGCGGATGACGAACGACGTTGAAGACCGGGGCTCCTCTCACTGAGGCTTGGAGGCAATTAATAACCCAGCAGTACAATGCCCTGAAGAGCCTTGCTGCTTGGACTGTTACGCATATGGTGGGCCAGCGCTTTGACCGAGATAAAAGGGGGGAACCACTGAAATTCCACACTGGCCCCTCGATTACCCCTCCTCACACCCACCCCCGTTCTCATTCCACCTTATGCTCCAACCCTCTCCAAAATCAACCCTCTTTAGCTACGAAGCTTCAGCTACATCCTCCTCCTCCAATTAACAATCGATGAGGATGGAGAAACTTAGACTTGGGGCTGAGCAACATACCAATTTCGATTTTGCGTCACGATACTAATTTGGCATCGAATTATACGCAAGGTATCGAATTCCACAAAGTTCATGGCGTCGTGAAAACTTATCCAACAAGAATGAAAAACGGAAATATTTATGTCGCTTAATACTTTTCGTTTTCGGTCAGTTAAAAAAATCTTGCTTCGAGTAAACTCTTTTTTCCTTTAATTCTCTTAAGTTTATATAATATTTTAGCTGAAATTAATACATATTCGAGTAATAGTAGTATTTTTGTTTAACGTGCTTTGACGGCTAAGGTCATCTCGCACTTACTGTCTACCACGCGCAGACAGGGGCAACAGAACTCGAACGATTCGAAGGATCACCCATTCTAACTCGAGCCGAGCCCAACGATGCTTAAATTCATATTCGAACCGAAAATGTAGATAAAAAGTAGCCAAGCTTGAACTATCCCTGTACATATATTCTCCAAATATGGAGTGAGGGGAAAAATAAATTGGACGCAATGTTCTTGGACTTCAAGAACTAATTCCACAAGGTTCTGCACAATAAACTGTTATATCATTTTGATTCAACTGCATTCAATTAAAAAAGAGTAAATTATATGCGCAAATATCTATCAAATGATAATCATTACTACTTTATTCAATAATATCCATCATAGTGAGACTAACATTAGTCAATTCACATGGAAAAATGATCTTTCCAAAATTATAAATTATTCTGATCAACCCCATGAACTCATGTGTTATCAGGAAAATTAGATTCATCATTGAAGATGCAGTTGCCTAATGAATTATTACCTCAAAAGTGGGCTTTGAGACTCAATAATTTGACCGTAGCAACTTTACCTGCTGGTATATCTAGTTACTCTTGACACAACTGCACAATTTTTATCAATACAATTCTTGTATTATGTAAAATAAGTACTAACTCTGGCGATGATAGAAGGTTGATACATTTTCATATTAAAAGGCAAGCTCATGTTTTCATTTACGTACGCATTCTTTTGCATGTTGCCGGACATTACCCTTAACAATGCATTGAATACAATGGTCATACAATAAAATTTGCAAATGACAGACAATCACATCAAGAACAGACAGGTATGACACTGAAACTGATTTTCTTGAAAAACACAATGTATGGGGTAAACTAATGATAAGAATTACCGAGAAAAATAGCGAATTACGAAGGTCGTTCAGAGCTATGAATATATTGGTAAGCTGATAGGCTAGTCGAGTGCAGGAAATATCAAACAAATCTTATGATTGATGAAAATAATATAATCGGTTTCCAAATATGAAATCTCTTCTTGAATATTAATTTACGCCAACATATTATTTTCACAAAAATTTTATTAGGTGTAACAGGTTCCAACACTTATGCGTTATCCTCAGGTACACAGGTATTCAGGAATGACGCCTGTACGTTGAAACCACTTTTACCAAATAAAATGTTTTTGGGAAAACCATAACTTGGTGTAAAACTGATGATATCAGGCTTATCCTCATGGAAATTATGGATATCCATAATGAAAAAACCACCTTCGTTATTTCCACCAAACTTTACTTCGCTGGCACGACGCGCACATGAGTATGCCACAGTGTGGTGAAAAGCGCGTCGTGCCAGCGTAATAAAGTTTGTGGAAATACCAAATATGGTTTTCTCATCATGGATATAATTTGGTGTGTTTCATTGTTCTCCGAATACACTACTTCTAATGTTGACCGCATATCGCATGCTAAGCTAAGCGATACGTCGAATGCGAGTACAAGCGATATACATAGCAATAATATATGCATGATATTCAAAACCTACATATAAAACGCTTGTATAAAGCACGACGTCCTGGAGATGAAAGCATGTAAGAGAGGTGGGATAAAGAGGCCGAGGGTTCATCAAGAGGTCCAAGCAGGAGCTCTGTGATAACTCTGCCTGCTCATCAACGCGTCACTCCACTTCACTGACATGAGATACTCCGCTTTCGATTGCCACCAAGTTTCGCTATGCCTATACCTAGGCACATCCCTAACAAGCTACAGAGATAAAGGTTACGTCAGCAAGTCTACAAAGCATAAAAGGTAGCACGGTGCCTTAATGATGTAATTTGAAGAAATAAATATCTACCTCCAGAAAAAAACTCCATAATAAATTAAACCACAAATTATACCAATATTGTAACAAACACGGCAGAGACCAGGTCGGATTTATCGAAGACTAGAAGGTTATTAGAGACTACAGAGATGAAAATACTTCAAAGGATTGCAGGAAAAACAATGTTAGACAGAAAAAAGTGAAAATATAAGAAATTATTAAAAAAATAAAACGTAAAAGGCTAGTTTCGTAAACAAAAACAAGAATGCAACAAGCATATAGATAGAAAGATAGGTGACTGAAAAGTACGGATCACAAGCTATGAAACTGCCCCAGTGCCCCACGCCCACACGGGCTAAAGAAACTTCGGCCAATGGAGAAAATTACAGCGCAAAAACTAGAGAAGGATGTGATTAAAGAAATAAAACTGGCCACAGGAGCCTGCTTTAAGGAAGAGGATGAACATATATTTCCGGAATAATGCAATCAATGTACTGAAATATCGAAGAGCGGAGAAGACAGGGATGAGGGCCGATATCACGGGGCCCGAGAAGGGAAGCAAAGCAAAAGGGAGGAAGATCCAAAGTGGAGAGAGCAAGAGAGAGAGGCAAGGGACAAGAGATGTGTGCGAATGGTAGAAACACGAGAGCCTTTCTTCATTTACGCTCCCCCCAACTCCTCCTCATCCTCATCGCACGCAAATACCCAATCCTCCTACTCTGCCTCGGCCTTCAGAGAGTGATTAATTAACCCAGAGAGGACAATGGTAATGAAGAGAGCAGAGAGCAAACGGGCAGCAGTTTATAGTGGGTCGGAGTACGTATGGGTGAGGGGGCGGTGTCGAAGAGAGGTGGAGGGAAGGTGAGTCAAGATGAACCGAATGACCGCCGCGGGTGTCGATGCCTTGGAGGACTCCGGGTGGAGTCTTAGGGAGTTAGTCGAAAAAGCATCGATGGTCAGCAATGGACTAAAACAGCAAAGTGTATATTGCAAAACTTTTAATAACTCCGTGGTGAAAATCTTACGTTTAAAAATACTATTTCTGAGCTAATTTGATACATATTTACACAACATTCGACCACGACTATTATATATCCGCAGAATGTCACCTACCAGCAGTTTCCGGAGACGATTATTTTATTTTCGTTGGAGTCTTTTTATTCTTCTCTCAATTCTGACCGTCTAAGGAATACATAATATAACCCAACCCAATTATTTTTGTTTCTAATACTCCACCCCATTTTCCGATCTCCAATTCTCCATCTTTTCGGATAGATCTCTACCGAACTGGTGTTATATCAATTCTTCTTTTTCTTCGTCCCGAAACACTTGGGAATTTTCCATCATTCCTCTTGTTCGTAGTATTTTAAATTAACGTGCTCCGACGGCTATTTTGCACGTACTGGGTACTTTATTTGCCCAATTGGAGCTCAAATTGCGCTAATTACTTATCAACAGAATAGCGCACTTGCCTTTCATTCGTTTCAGATCCAACGCACTTGGTAACGAAATTCGAAGCATCGGGCTTAGATTTGATGCATGTCCATAATCACATCTACGATTTTTTGTTAGTTTTTCATAAACATGGATATTGTTGTATTTAATTATTCCTTGTAAAAAGCTTGCGCTATAGAAACATATTTTGAGCGAATTCGATAAATATTACAAAACATTCTTACATGACTAATATGAACCCACAGAATGTAACCTACCGGCAGTATACCGCTGGCGCACATTGCTCCATACATCAGCGTTTACGTGTGTCTAAGCGTGCTGATGTGTTCCAATCTTCGATAAATTCAACAACTTTAGCAAAAAAACCCTTACTATTTTCGGAATGCCGGCCGTTAATTAACTATTTAATTTAAGCCAACGAATTTATTTTAATTTCCTATGTTTCTCCTCTTTCCCCATTCTCCAATTCTTCATTCTTTCGAATTGACCTCTCCATTCATTTTCTTATTTTTCGTCTTCCAGAAGCCCTTGAAGTTTGCTTTGTAGTTTCTCGCAGTAGAGTATAACGTGTTAACGTGTATTATATAACCTGTTTCGACATCTACGTTCATTTAGCACAAACTATCAGCCGCTTGCAGTCAGAGGAAATAGCAATTTACCTCCTACCAAGTTTAGCTTTACCCTGTGTTATGTCTTACATTATTTCCATATCCTCTATGTCTTGCTTTATCACTTGAACCCTCTGACTGCCATTCTTAATCTTATAAGCATTACTAAAAATTCATTTGGCGAGTCTACTGTTGTTCAACCTCATTATTTGACAAAAGAGCCTAATTTCCCGATTTATAATCGTATCTGACATTTTTATGCTTTCTGAAATATTTTAGAGGTATTTATTCTTTCTCTTATTTGTTATGGAATACATAAAAAACAGATCAAACTTAGAAAAAATCTTGACTTTAGCATTGGTAGTGACAAATCCAGTCAATACCTGAAAATGATTCCCACCTTATGAAACCCGCGTTGTTTTGCATTCCATTTAATTTTGGATTGGTAAACGTTTTTGTTTACATAGTATCACTTAATAGCATATGATCATCACGTTCTTTCTCAAAATTGGATTTCATTTTTATCACAGATATTTTTCAAATTAATTTTAATTAAAAAAGATACTTTTACATGTGATATTCTTTACAGTCGGAGATACGATTATTTTATGGTTATATTTCATATTACGGTGAAAAGTATTACTTTAAATGGTAGTTAACACCAAAATCACTTTTTGAATTTATTATTAAGATTTGTTTCATGATTTTTTTATGGCTATCTTCATACATAACAGTTAATCTAGGCTACAGCTCATTTGATTCATAAGTAAAAACAGGGAATAGGTAAAAATGTTTAGTTGCTACTACAGTTATGAAATAGTGGCTCAGGAATTTTTTTTAAGGTTCATAGCTATGGTAGTCTGAAATAAGATGATACGAGATAACTCAACATAAAATCCCCGTTATAATTTCAAATGGCATCAAAGTTATTTCACTTAATTCCTTAAAGAGCTTTAACTCTGAAATTGTAGACTAAATGACGTGAAATATTGAATCCCTTCGTGAGTCAAGCATCAAAAGTGTAAAGTTGCCGATTCAGTAATATAAATGGAAGCTAGATCCTGGCCGGGATATAATTAACAAGGTAGTCATACTTTCAACCTTCTATTTAGCACAAAAATTCTTCTGCGGCCGGGAGATATTCTCTAAACTAGACTACATCACAACAAACGTAATAAGAGATACAGGTCATGTGGGTCTTCATATTAAGCGTCAATAAACCAAATGTTCATGATGCAGTAAGATAGAAATGAATATGCTCTGTAAAACATCAACTCCTCCTATACAAATGCATGCTCCATTGAGCAAAAAATGCATTTCTCGTACAACTTAGTGCATAGCATTTAATTTTTGATTCGCAGACCAGTCCTTCGCTTGAAATATTCCATTTAAGGGATGCATTAGTAAAAGCATTTTTCAAAACACAAAATCAACTTCTTATGGAAAAAGCACGCTCTTGAAATTACAAAATGATTTTTCAAATAAAAATATGTATGTGTCACGCGTTCACGGGAGTCATCATTATACAAGTGGATGGATGAAATTGCAGTTTAATTTGTAGCAGAAATCCGATACCCTCGGATTAGCGTCAGGGTATTATTTATTCAAGTTTTAAAAACCTTCTATTCATCCAAACACATAATTTCATAGTTGAATGTATCCTTTTTGCTGCTGGGAAAATGAAGGAGTCGACAAATATTAACGCCTGTTCTGGCGTTCCAGAAATTTTCATTTGGAGTGGCACGTCACCGCACCGTTAGTATTTGGAGTAACCTCAACCAAGGGGAGTTTCCACCGAAGAATAAGTCGTCCCTGACCGCGAGCAGCTGGATAACCACTCGACAGGTCGCGGCGGCCGAGAAAATCAATGTTGGCCATTAGGAGCGCGAAGGTGGGACGAGTAAATGCACTGAAGGCCAGAGACGCCAATTGCAGAAGACGGAGGGATGTTTGGTGAAGAGGTGTGCCGAGAAAGAATAGTGAACGAAATAGCCACGTTGCGGAGAGTTGAGAAAGGGAGTTGAGAAACAAAGACAAGGTAGCTGGGCGTTTTGAATGCATTTGGCTGATTACACAATGGGTCCGCATTTGAAGAGTAGCGTACATGCTAATCCATGTTGACTGAAACACCCAACAGTATTGTGTGTGTATAATATGTATTGAAAATTCAGCGGTTAAATAATCGATGGCAGGAAATAAATTCTTCGTTCATTTAGTCATCCTTCAATGAAAATTTCAAACCAATATCAAACAATTAAAAAGCTCATAGTGCAAGTAATTCAGAAAAGCAATAAAAAAGCAAGGTACTAACCAATTCCAATCTTTCCAACTTTCATTACGGGAGTAAAATCAAGTGGTCCGTATAGGGACACTTGGTAGTTAATACACTGAGGAATTTTAAATTTAGCCTATGTTCATTCCAGTACACACAAATACACATATGCAAAACTTCAAAGTAATCGATTCAGTCATTTGTAATTGGTAGTCATGTGACCACCCACAATACCCTTGCATAAGAACGATTGATGTGTGTCATTTGGGGCGGCAGGTTCAAGTTGCCGTGGGAACCGTTCCCTCCCTGTCCGCTATCTTCGGATACTTCTCAGCGACGCGTCATAAGGGGAATCACGCCCACCCGAGCGGAATGTCACTATATATATATATATATATATATATTTATATTATATCCAGGTTAAGGTGAAATTTTCTCTGTCTGGATTCGACACATTTTCATCTTCCCCACCAAACCCTGTGTTCGTATGTGTTCCTATCCCTTTCCATTTCCTATGACTGTATGAATTTATATATATATATATATATATATATATATATATATATATATATATATATATTAAATATTTCGTTCAAACAGGTGGTGAAAGAAAGAGTATAGGAAACACATAATATGTGATGACACAATGGTGATGTGAAGATGGAATGATGGCCGATTCCAAGTGAAAAAAATTCGTCTAGACCGGGAATTGAACCACGGACCTTCCGATTTCGCGCCGAAATCGGAAGATCCGAAGCGAAAGAATGCTTTTATATACATGTATATAAAAGCATTCTTTGCCTTTCATCACGATAAGGGGCAATTATTGCAGTAGGTATGTGATATGTTTATGATGGATGATTAGATAATGATAATGGTATAATGAAATAGCATGTAAACGCATGAAAAAGAATTAAAAAGCCAGATAAATTTCTTCAATTGAAATCACTAGAAAGTGGGCATGTGACTAAAAAATTAAATAAATGCAATGACATTTATGCTTATTCGCATTACTCAAACAGATTCAATATCATTCAGTTTCAATAAAAGAGACTGTAAAGCAATTCAAGCCTAATGTTTAACATTATAGCCGAACCTACTGGGAAATTTGAAGTAATAAAAAGTTATGCATCGATTCAAGGTTTGAAGGTGGTTACAGTCAGTGTAAGACTGAAAAACACAGCAAAAACCTCAAAGGAGGAAAGAAGAAAGCAGTTTGAAATTGCTCTCCATTCTGCTGCAACTTCTGATGGCACGTCATGTCTTAGCTGTTTAATTGCTCACCCATGCGAGCCGAAGAGGATATCAAAGGCTGACAACACCATTTTCCCAGCCTCCAATTTGCAAAGCTTTTCAAAACGTCTCATTTGAAGATAGAATCTCCTGCTCCATTCGTTCCCTACTTCAATCGATAGAAAGGCTTCATTTCGGCAAAAATAAGTATTCTCCTCAGTATTCACGTCCTTTGCTCCCTCGGCCCTATGGTCTTGATGATTTTTTTTTATTTTTCAAATGTACCTAATTTAAAAGAGAATCACAATCTCGTATAATAGTTCCCATTCGGTGTTCTCTCTCGAAAATGATTGAATGATAAGACTTTCACTCTACATCATAGAGCATGTTATACACTTTGCAATTTCAAAGAACTTTACAGTTGTTTTCTAGGAGTTGACGAACAAACATAAATTTGGCTGATGAAACTCACGCTAGTTACCTAAATAGGAAACTGGATTAGGAACCTTACCTAAGCTTACCACGCTAGTTACCTAAAACCTTTCTTATCACTTAAAATAATTATTTTTAGTCTTCCATATAATTTTAGAGTAAAATATATGTAAAATGGAAGTTCTATGATTTTGTCTTTGTTTATTTTGTTTGTGAAACGCTGTATGATTAGAAATTGTTATTAATGCTCTCGACAATATTTAACTTGACGCCCGTATTTTAAGATCCATTTCATATTCTGAGAAGAATAACTTTATCGGAGGCTCATGAAACCACATCAATGTTTTGGTCCCCAAGCAGATATATTTAAGATAAGCAGATATGCTTAAGGAAATGCACATAAAAACTAAAGTTCAAATCAAAAACTAAGTCAAATTGTTTTTAAATTTGAGAGCTGAGAATATAAAAACTACAAATAATTTTACTATCTGAGTTGCCAAATTTTTTTAGAATTCTCACAGATGTGAGTTGCATTTTTAGTAAAATTGAGATGTAACTATTTAAGGGCTTATATTTCGAATACATAATAGACATGTTGACCTCTTTCTGCTTCTTCATGTTGGTTACATCTAATGCCTGGATATTCTTTGATTTATTGTTGCTGGTTTCTTTCTGGTGTTCTACTATTTAATATACAAGCAATCAAGTTCCCCACCAGAAGTGGACGACAGCTCAGTGATGCAAGAAATTAATCCTCAATTCTACATCAATGGGCCTAAAAACGTCGTTAAAAGATATTTCCCTTCAACTTTGAATTTAGGATCAAGCTTCTATTTTTAAGGCTGAATCCTTCATTTTACAGCGGAATGTTTTCCCTAACCATTCAAGGAAATATAGCCTTAGTGGACTTTTATGCAGGCAATAACTTATTTAATGAATTCCTGAAGTTCCTCTCACATTCATTGTGAAATAGATTAGATGGAATGGAAAAAGTATACTAAAATTAAAGAATGCCATAAGTGAATCGTAGAGTTTAAAATGATGGTTTATATAATCTGTTTTGACAACTTGCACAAAGAGTAAATACTATGAGATTTCCTTATAGCATGTCATATAAAAGTAGCTGATTAGAAGTGCAACTTTTAATACCTCTATGCATCTCTTCCTAGGATATTAATATTAAGCGCCAAACATGGCAAAATTTGAAAGATTTTTCAAATAAATAATAGCATCATGTAAAATTTATGTTTCAGCTGTATAAGTTGCTCATTTGTGGCATACTCATGGCAGTGTTACAGTATTCCAGCTCAAACTTTATTAAACTGAACAAGTTTGGAATGAGTGGTCTCTGTTTGGGATCTTAACCTTTTGGCCTTTAACGAGGGCATCGGCTCGGAAACTACGTGTAATAATCACTAAAATATTTATCGCTTGAGTTTTTCATCATTGTTTGAATTGTTATGATCAGTTCTGGTATCATCATCTTAGTTTTATATCTTAATGGTTATCTGAAAATGCTACTCACTAAATGCTACATAAAATGCTACTGAAATGATAATTAAAATACTACATAATTGAGAAAGTACGAAAAGGTTTTGTTTTCAGAAGAGCATATCGTTACCGGTGTCACGATACTTTACGTAAGAGTTTACTTTTGGCCGCGAAAAAGAAGTACGAAGGTTTGTGATTGACCTGTGATAATTCTTATGGTTAAACCCTTGTAAGTACAAGTAATTTTTTGAGTCGTGGGCTTGTATTCCTCACCGCCAAGCAGCATCAGAACATCGGGTTATTCAAGACACTACTTACGATCTCCGACATACAAATAAGCCATCCGTAAATTTCCATCGCCTTTTGCCTGCCCAGTCATCATGAAAGGTGGACATGAGAAACTAGTAAGGATACTAGGGCACTAAACCGCAAAACGATAAAAAAACCGCTTGCTCTTCCGCAAACTTCTCGCCAGTCTCTATGGTTGGTGGATTCCTCATCTGTTCATCCTTAGGCCACGGGCTGGGTCGGTTTTCTCAGACTGAGGCATGAGGATTTTCATGATGCCAAATGAAAAAATGCAAGAGAGTATTGTATGGTCTTTATGCCGCTCAAATAAGTACGCAATAATTGCCACAATTAAACTGCCAACTCAAAGGCTTACGGTTTAAAGGTCCATTGGGCATTTAGTTCATAAGTTACGCGATATTTTTACGCGGGTGCACATGAGTATGCCACAGTGTGGTGAAACGCGCGTCGTGCCAGCGTTAGAAAGTTTATGGAAATAACAAAGGTGGTTTTCTCATCATGGATATCCATAATTTTCACTAGGTCAAGACTGAGATCATCAGTTTTATTTTCAATTTCAGACAAAAATATCTTGTGTATTGTACTCTTTCAGAAATAACCACAACAAAAACATTGTTTATGCTTTACTACAGACGTAATTCTATTCTAAATGCCTTAGCACTCCAAGTTTCTCCACTAACATAAAAGATAGTTTCTCTGAATCCCCCTCCCAGCCCCGCACACACTGAATATGGTAACCACCCCCAGGACGAAATCCTGGCTACATCACCTCTTGGGAACTTCACCAATCGATCGCCTAATAGCTTATCTCTTATCTTGGGTATTTGCGTGCAATGAGGATGAGGAGGAGTTAGGGCGAGCCCACAATATAATTGCTTCATGAATCTGCCAATCTGCCAAAAAGGCCGATGGATCCTTCTGTGTACAGACAGAATAAGGAATCTTCAATGGTGCAACGCGGAGGATATGTAAGACGTAATCCACATAGAGATGATTGATGAAGGAATATGAAGAGGGAGAACGGGAAAGATGGTGAGGATAAGAGATAAGGGAGCGGGAGAGGGAGTATAAGGACGGAAGAGCAAGAAGTAGGGTCCTTGAGCCCTGAAAATGTAGGGTTGGTAATTTAATCGCTTCGAGTCCATGAAATCCACGCTTTGGCCAAACAGACGGGTTTCCCCATGAAATGTCTTATTAAGATAACCTTGATAGTATTTTGAATAAATATGGAGAAACAGGAGTATTGCATAGACATTACCAAATAAATTAAATAAGTTTCTTTATCTATTTAGTTTTATTTAATTTTTTCAAAAACAAAAAGCTCAGCTAAATCTAGCATCATGTTAATACACATTTACGCCCTGAGTTGCATGTGATCCGAATAAATAATAAGTAATGTATGGAATGAAAAATAGAAATAGAAAAATTGTTCTTAATGTTGTTATCTTGTTAGTGGAATCTAAAAGGCACTATTTTCAATTCCAATGTGTACATGATTTTAAGTTTGGCTTCGAAACACTACGAAAATATGGCTGTATTTTACAGTCAAACGTTTTACGAATGCATACTTTATTATTTTTATTATTTGTTTTCCATTTTAAATTTAGTACTTAAGGCTTTTATTTAAGCTTGACTGATGGATGTACTCGAAATAAATTAATTAAACCAGAAATAATTGCAGGAACTCGCAAAAATCATTTTCTACAAAATGCTTTCATGTTAATGAAGGATTAAATTTCCATACTCTTTGCGGTTTAGGTTCCTTTGGTGATTCACAAGTTACAATGAAATAATACCCATTTTTATTGCTCTTTTGTCCTATACGACGGCTAACTTTTCATTAAAAACCATACAAGAAGTAAACCTAAGAAAATAAAAATAATAATCACGTTTTAAAATGGCTATTTGATGGTGTGTAGTGCATTATTTCCGTAAAATTGCATGTAGTTATTAGTTTCTCCTATAGTTAACGCAACGTCTACGTTGGGCTTAAACTAAGGATCTTTTGCGCTAAAAACTTAATTAAGATAGCAAGCTTTGTACTATGTTTGTGTGAGTCTCTTTCAGTATTCAAGAATATAAAAGAAGCTACTACTAGGACTGTAAAACCGGAAAATATTCCAATATTTATGAAATTATACTTTCATTTTTCCATTTATTATTATTATATAAAAGAAAAAGTAACAGCTGACACGGAATTGAACAGCAAAATAAGCTACAAAATAAGGTTTGCGCCTTAGATTACCAGGTATACCCAATTATGGCGAAAGCAAATAGGGTAATCCGAATAAACATTCTGCATGCAGAGATGAAATTCACTTCTTCACTTCGAAAGCATAATATTGACTTACATTCAGTCACGAAGCCACGGACAATAAAGGCGATTGCATACTATTATCATCACATTATTGCTTCAGAAAAGATCTGATACTCAAAACTAAATAAGTACTTCTTTGATTAAAAGTCAAAACCGCGTCACAGTTTTGGAAAGTCTTCCGTAAGCTGAGCTAAACAACCAGAGAAACGAGCATGCGTATTGATGTTCTCTCGTAGATTTTCGTGGCGTCGATGAAAAATTTCCTTCATTCTTTTTCAGAGCGTCGTTTGTTTTTCAGCATCAATTTCGCCCGTATTCAAACAATGGTCGCCGGGACCATTTTTGCCGGGACCGTAATTCAGCCGCGTTACTATAGGCCTTCCACTCCTTTCAGTGATTATGGGAGGGCAAAAGCCTTCACGCCACCCAATTTTTCGGCGATTGCCGAGCATGCCTGGAGCGAACGTGGGCATAAAATTAACCTTGACAAGGCCAAATCGATCACCAGTGAAAAGCGTCACTTCTCAAGATCGATCATAGAACCCGTTGAGATAACTTCAAAGTAAATATTTATCCAAATTGCCAATGGAAGTAGAAGGAATTTTGACTCCCGAGGTTGGCCACCCAGGTGGCCATCGACTAGGAGAGCTAATATCTCAAAAACACGAGCGCGCGTGTTTACAAGATGTGAACTCTCCCTGCCGATGGTCACTTGGATGACCAAAATGCAAACAAATGAGCCAAAATTCCTTCCACTTCCATGTAAATTTTGCATTAATCTTTATTTTTAATTTACTTGGCAATGACTCTCTTCTTGAAATACATTGAATTGCCAAAAAAAGAAATTTTAATAGAGAATACGGCTACTAGATATCTAATAGGACAGTGGAGTAGGATTTGGATGAAAGACGAAAGTCAATCCGAGAACACGGGAGTTTATATTAAAGCGGCCAAAATGAAAAGCAACCAACGCGGTGATAGCCGGAGAATGAATGAACAATGTCATTGAACATCTGCACATGCATACTTTGAAAATTAAGTAAGCGATTTGCAATTACAATTATTGCACCTAGAGCAATAGAACTTGTTGAACATAGAAAGTGACTTGGAATTAATTTTTTGTAAATACAATAAATGGAGGGCGCAAAAACAGACTGAGGTTGAATGAAGACATACTCGCTGTTTATCATCGGTAATGCAGTACACATTTAAAACAGATTTTATTGACTTCGGAGATGATATAGTAACACTTACTGAGACCTGCAAAGAGTATTGATCAAGAAGACTAACACTTGATTGGAAAATAGCTAAACTAACACATTTTGGAAGTAGTTTCAATAAAATCAAAATACTAATATTCGAAGATCATGAGTTTGGGCAAGTTGAAGAATTAAAATATCTTTAAAACTTTGCCATCTCGCAGAACCTACGGGAAATTTGAATTAAATAATTACATGTTTATCAAAAATCTAAAAAATGCCGACAAATGCTTCACTATGCATACGTTGTAACAGATCCATTTTTGACTGTCGTTTCTTGGCTAAAAATAATTATTACCAACCTCTGGTAAGGGATTCCAAATAAATTCTTTGTAAAATGTGATTCCATCAATATTTTATGACAAATATCGTCTTATTGTAAAAATTTCCACTGTGGGATATCATATAGTACGTTCCAATTATTCCAGAGATATTACATTTCTCAAATCAGTCGATCTTTGAAATACAGACATCGGTGATGTGATTCATATTTATCTTGAACTGCTAGAACCTATTTTTTTCTGATAAGGATTGTGCTGATGTACATTCCAATGGTGTTCTCGATAACCTGACTGGCAGACCGACGTACAGTTGTGGCACTTGTGGGGAAAAGCAGATCGCACGAGTCCCCTTCTGCACAGTTGAATCTGGTGACATTTCTAATGCGGATCATCCTATGGAGGAAGATTTCGTCTAGGAAAATCCACACCCACGAAAATTGAACGAAACACAGAAAGTGGCTTCAACGTGAAAAATAGATCTTGGTGAAGGCAATGGCTGTGACAGATTTTTCAAAATGAGAATCTTTCGTTGAACATTTTGAACCCGGTTATTTTAATAATGATGTTTTTTATTTTCTTGTAAAGAGTCTGAAAAATGTGCTAGTTTCCTTGTCTGTGGATGTCCTAATATTACATATGAGGAGATTTTTTATTACTGTACTTATTTTACAGGGCTTCAATCAGTTTCCTACGAAGTGATACTATAAGGAAAATGATGGTGATGCGCAATACACAATGGCTACTGATGAAAAGAGAAGAAACAGTTTTCTTGAAGTTTTATAACTTCATTTTGAAGAAAATACAAAGCTCAAAATGATATTTGATTGTAAATTGTCCCCTAAAATTTCTGGAATCGGAAAAAAATTTTCGGAACAGGACCAAGTGCACAATAGCTTATTTCGGTAGGCTCCAATGGGCAGCGTTTTCCGAGAATCCCAAATCCCTTCGTATACTTACCAAGTTTAGTGTTAGAATAATACCAGTGGCTAGTTAGAGGATTTTGAGGTATACCAACACGTACACCCACACTTCAACCTGAAATATGATATAGATAAGGAGATATGTGTTTCTCCCTTGATTTCAATGCTGGATAATTTTGCCCTTCCGGATACCCCATTATAACTTATTCACAGGCAAATGTCCTCTCAGTCATCTCCATTCTCGTGGGTGTGGTGCATTCAGTACACTTGGGAAGAATCGGAATCGGTAATATTGCCATTTGAAAGTAAGAAAATTGAAAAAGAAATCGGAGATAGGTTCATATGAGTATCTCAAAAAGGTTCAGATAGGTTCACTCTTGCGATACGGGCTGACATAGACACAATAACTTTGAGTGCAATGGTGCCCATGCACTAGAGAGAATTTACAGCTTTTTCTTAATTAATAAAAAGAGAGAAAGTTAACTCCACAAATTTTTTTTATTTTTAGCTATCGTAATGCAATGAACAAATATTTTCGGGAGAGTAATAAAAATTTAGGAGACATCATATAGACCGAAATTTTGGCGGCGCGGCGTTAGAATTTACAAGTGCGAAAAATAGTGTTGTAGTATTTTCATGCGGCTGGTGGTTGCCGCCGTTCAAAGTTTTGGCAACTAATTAGTATATTCAATTCAAGTATGTCACAGTTGGACTTCAGACAAGCCCTCGCCCAAACTTACTTGAATTTGTACAGATCGAAATCTAAATACTAGCCTATGGTGTGGTGATGTACTAACGGCTGCTTTTTTTGTAAATGAAATATTTCAATTCTTAATTTAAATTAATTAAGTTATTGCTTCTTTTGTAAATGAATTATTTGGTATTCCTCAGATGTATGTCTGATCATAATTTTGAAAAAAATATTACATCATATTTTATGCAATTTGATCTTCAAAATTGCATTTTATATCTACTCAATGAATATTTTGTAAGATAATTCTACCTACATAAATAAAAATGAGAAAAAATCAGGAATAATTAAAATAAAATATTTTTTTCTAAACGATAATCACTATCCTTCAAGAGTAAAGCGCATATGGAAAAATTGAGTTAAAATAAATAAATGAAAAAGTTTTACATTTCTCAGAAAATATTTTTTTAAATCTTTTTATCTATTAACATAAAAATGTCTTAAAATTTTAGGTAGCAGATGGTATACAATCGGCAAGTTTTAAAATATCCATGCAAAATGAATATTTGATGCTTTAATATATTAAACATTGATATAAATGTCTGTAGCTACCTTAAATGCACATCGAAGCCAATGCAGATCTACCCTCGCTAAAAGCCAGCATATCCGCCCAATGTGACATTTATGTCACATCTAATATCTGCAGATCTACTGATTGTATAAAGATAAAACTAATAAAACGGCATACTAGCAAGGTACTAAGAATATTCTGAAAGTATGAACAATTTATCGCTAAAAAACATTTTGGGCGGATCCAGGTTAAGAAATGTATTTAATTATTATAAGAAGTGTATTATATACGTGAACCTATTCTACAATATTAAGGATTACAAAAAAAAACTCTGAGAATAAATATCAGAATTCCACTGCATATCGGCATCTACCACATCCAACAATATCTCAGGGCCCACAATTAGTGTCCCGGAGAATATGGAGTTGAATGCATGGAAAGACGTATGGAATTGAAGTGGAAGGCACACAGATCCATTTCCAAGACCCAACAATGCGTTCCAGGGGAAATAATAGCCTCATGTCTGAGCTGTCCGCAAAACAATGATACAATAGGGCAGAGCGCAATTTCTAGGGGCTAGTAGAGACTGGACCAAGCGCTAATGTTGTGTAACCGAGGCAAAGAGAGAGACTCAACACAGAGACCTCTTGAAATGCAATGAGCGAATGCAACGGAGCCCACTGAGATTTATACGTTGAGGGAACAAACTTTGTGCTTGGCTGAATTTAGCTGATAATCATGAAACATTTCCTTTAAAAACAGAAGGGTTTTCAACAGTCGGGAGTCTTTTAATGTCTGTTTTTAAAATGGATTCAAGCAATTGAAGTATACGAACGCTAGGTTAATATTACTTGAAAAACGCAACTAGGGGGAGTTTCAAGGTGACACAGAGGGCATTACCTTAACAAGCTTAACTAATGGTTTCCACTTATCGATTTTCCAATTACTTTTTCTTTTACCATCCTTTCTTTATGAATGGTATCACAGCACCTTCTGGCACAACCCTACTAGTAGCTATCAGGAAGGTACGTAGGCGTAGAATGATTCACACGAATTTCAAGTTTATATCATTCCCGAGTCCAAAGCTATAATTGAAAAACTAGTAAAATTGAAAAAATACTGGATTTACACTCACTCCAGCAAAGTCTTTTAACAGCCTGATGACGAGTGTCATAGCGATAGAGCTAAGATGTATTTATGGATTGAAAGATACTCGCCGTACCGGCATCTGAATATAATGTTCGTCATCACAAAAGGCGTATAGTGGTAGCGAAACATGGTGGTGGTTGCGGAGATGTGTATTTTGTTACTCAGGGTCCTCTGCCTACAAGCTAACTCACCACAAATTAGTAATTCAGCCTCTGCATTTATCTAACAAGGTGACGTGACCCTTTGTTGCCAACATTAAAGGGTTTTTTCTTATACAAATGGAATTCTCCTTATGACTCTTAATCTAATTGCTTAAACGGGCTTCGAACGGGTTGCGTGAACTACCAGCGCTTTTTGGTACACCGTAGTTTGGATCGTAAAAATTTTCAACTTAGGTGCTGATGACATTCACATTACAGCAAATAAATAATAGCCTGCGCGATTATTATGGCCTTGCTTAAAAAGGTTTTTTAAGCAAGCAAACATTACAGCAAAACCGAGACGAGTTCACCAAGGGAAAGAAAAAACAGCTGTTAAGGGAAATAATAAAACAGTTGCGCATTCAGATTGCGTAAAGAAACGCCGGGAAACAGAAGAACAGCTTCGTGAGGAAGGCAAAAAAAGCGGAAAGTTCAGGAAGTTTTCTCTTAGCACGCAAATCTGAACGCAAAAGTTTCCCGTCCGCGGTTAGAAACAAACGAAAGAATCTGAGGAGGTAGGTGGGATGGAGATATAAAAAAAAACGAGGGAGTGATTACAAAAACAAAAAAAACTAGCCTGGAATGAGAAGAAACACAGTATTTTCGCGCGGTCGCCATCCATCATAGGATACAGAATAATGGGGCCTCGACCATGAGAGGAGGAACACTGCACTCAATGGGCGGGGTAAAACGAGGTACATTTCGTCCCGTGGATGGCTTCTACGGCCTCACCTATTTCCAATGCATTTCCACTCTCCGAATAGGGCTGAACTCTACTGCAATGTATCGATCACGATATTCCGTGATGTCACAGGTTGGCAATTTATCTTTATGGTATTGGATGCATGGCTTTCTGAAATATTGCAATTTGCCATGAGTGTAGCAAACACTTTCGTGCAATGCTCACAACGGATGCGGTACGTGAAATCCTACCACATGCGATATTCAATGTAAGCAGTCCTTTTATACTTAATTAACGTGCACGTAATTCAATAGGCATGTAATATTATGTGAACACAACACAGTTTTGCCACGATTTGAAAACTTATTTCGTACAAGTCTACGGTTTGTGTCTCAAAAAAAAATGTTCTCAAAGATTAGTTTAACATTTAGGTAAATTATGAGAAATCAATCAGTTCCGGAATTCAGAAGTTTTGCAAAAATTTAAATATGCATTTTTATTACTGGAAGTGCACCTCTTTTAGCATTTTTAGCATATAGTTCCTCATTTTAAGCAGTCTTTGACACGGTGAGCTAGAAAAATAACAAACTTTGTTTATTGAAAAATAAGTTCGTATCATGAGGCAAATATCTACGTAATTTAAAAAAATTTAAATCTTGAAGAGTTCGTAGGTTGAGTGATTCGTAATTTGAGGGGCAATCGTATTCATTCATCCAAATCTCACAGCAATTCCATACGATGTAGCATATAAATCGCATATGGAATGCCACATGGTGTTTTTTAAAAATGTATTCTCCCTGTCAGACACTTTGTTACATAGCCTGGAGGTTAAGCACTTTGAAAATGTAGATAATACCTACTCCTTTCCTGATACACTGTATCCTACGGTGCATTTACATTGAATTAGTCACATGTCAATTCTTAGATGAAATTAATGGTGGCACCGTTTTTCGGTATTCATATGCCAGTACAAATTTAGCACCGTCCCACTCACGGCACTCTCATCCAGAATACTCCGGAAGCTCATTTCCTACCATCCAAACTCTCCCCATTACATTGAAAATCTGGGAAAACTTCACTCGCTATTCAAAACTTGCGACGTGGAATGGGTAAGAGAGACAAAGGAAACACGCTAGAGAGTAGAGATAATAATTTCTGAAGAACATTAAGAATAATATCTGAAAATAAGTAATTGTAATTGCTTTTTTATCATTGGAGATGACCTACCGGTTAAGGTGGTTTCAGCGAGATAGTTCCCTGGTCATAATGGAGACCATATTCAGATTTATTTGTTGATTTCAGCATCTGTAAGAAGTATGAAATAAATATTGTAGTATTAATGACGCAAAAATATAGTTATATTCGAACAAAATTATCAGCAATTAAATAAATAATGCTACATAAGTCTCTAACTTAAACTCATTTTTTCACGTCGTACGGCTGAAAACCCTTCAAAATATCACGTTTGTTTAGCGATTCTGTAAAAATTACTTTTGTGAGTAATAGATTAATTTTTATAAATAGTTGAAAAAACATGAAAACTATACATGGTTCGATTTTTGACGAAATCTAGGTGCTAGAAGTTCCTATTTTTTTATATTCTCCCTCTGGAGCGTACAGCCGTAATCTATCCCATGTAGAACAGCTTATATTTGTAGGCAAATTGCCCAAAAATTAGTTTTGTAAGGTGTTGATATTTTGATATTATTAGAAATGAGGGTTTTTTCTTTAAAATAAGGCGAAATTCATTAAATTCTAGGAGAAGTGATTTTTCGCTCAAATTACCTTAAGGCAAATTAAAATGGAAAAGGAAATACCTGAACAAACTTTTTCAGCCGCGGGTCCTTATCTCCATTACTGATTTCATTCTTTACTTATGTAAACGTCCTGTCCCCCCTCATCCCATCCATTCCCTTTCTTCTCCCTCCTTGCTTATCAAACATCCTCTATCACTGCCTTCAGCTTACTTTTGCCCCTCATTACCTGATACAAAAACTTACCTTCACTTACTACTCTTCACTCACCGTTCCGAACACTTTCATGGTCATCTTATATTCCGCCCACTGTACACTGCTATCTTGCTTGGAATTAACCATTGAGGAGGTGGATGGGCTCGCTATTACAATGACCCCTATACAGCTGGACTAGTGGAAGTAATAATAATTGTGCCATATAGAATCGCTGAGGCAAGGAAGATCGGAGGTTAAGATCCAGACGAAAGGTAGTTTACGTAATGTTGTCACATTATAAATGCTGTATAAATAGGCAATAGTAAGGAACGCAATTAAGTTTCTTATTCTCAAGATAATGGAAGGCAACAGCTGTTTACAACTTAGTAATTATGTGCTTCAGCATCTCTTAGATCAATCCATATAGAGACATCCGACCATCAACTTTGTTGCTGGAAAATACCTACAAAATTATATGAGATATCATTAATGATATCGAACTACATATTACCTCAGAGACATTTGAACTACTGACAACCTTGAAAAAGAGATTGTGGACGACTAAAGAAGCTATAGTGAACTTCAAACCCGAGATGAAACTGTTCAAATAGCTGAATCTTGAACAGGTTTTGATGAATATGATGAACAGATTAGAAATAATGGAAAAGATTAAAGAAAAAATCTTACCGGAATAAGAATTATTGTATTGGGGAAGGTGGCACCGAAGAAAGGTTTTTATACTGAGTGTAATGGGCTGGTCACTAAAGAGACGTAACGGGCAACTGTGGCCGTTTACACCTGACTGGACTAAAGTGTAGATGGACAAGGGAAAGATTAAATAGGGATTAAAGACATAAAATCGGCAGCTTTGGCATTATTCTGTTCTAAACAAAATACTCACAGTGGTCCACAGTTTTACGACCCATCATATGGAAGGCTTACAACACTTTAAGTTTGTGCCAAATAAAATCACAATAGTGATGAAGATTCCAGCTAAAATTCCCGCTACTTCAAGGATTATTTCCATTCCTTCGGGATGGAAAGCCAGCTTTCTAGCCATTTCACCAACTCAACCCATGATATTTATAATTCAATACCGCGAAGAGCAGTTTCTAGACTCACCCATAAAACTTCCTTTTTCCACTTCCTTCTTTTGCATATGCCCAGTTTCAACTGCAACCCTTGGAAAACTACTCTCGCTAATATGTAGGGGATGAATAGGATGTATGGGGAAACCAGATTGGAACCAAGGATGAACGAGCGCAAGGTGGCACTAATTATAAAAAGGTGTTTCAATGAGACAGGTAACTAAATACCAATGGGAGATTAAGTGGTGTGTAAGAGAGGGAATATTGTTAATTTATTCATGAAGGTTAGTGAGCTCGTGACCGAAAAAAAGAGCGATGAGGTTCATATCTCCTTTTTACCTTACAACTCATTGCTCACAGATTTTCGACCCCTAAAAAAAAAACGGGTTGCGACTTATGAAAAAATTTAGTGAGATGGTGCAAAAAATTGTGTCAAAAATATAAAAACAGGAACAAGTACGAGATTAAGCATTGTGTGAGAGCAGGATTATTGTTCATTTTTTTCAGCAAAGATTAGTGAGTTTCGGAGATGAAAATAAGTGGTGGTGAGCAAAACTTTCCGGGATCGAATAATATATAAAGATGATGGTAAGGTGCACGTCTTCTTTCACCCAAAACCACCCCACAACACTTTCAACCCCTCATTCTCAACCCTCCTTCCCCTATCCGTGGGAAAAAAGGCCACCCGCACTGCAAAATCCCTTTACGATTCCAAAAACCTTTACTCTCCTCCCCACGCACAACACAAACCCCATTCGCCCACTATTCGCCATCCCTACGTCAAGGAAAACTTCCACCAGAAGGAAAGAAACACACCCCACCCGCTGACAGTCGCCACCCTCTCCCAAACAACCCCTTTCTCAAAACGAGAAGAGCTACCCCCTTCTCCATTTTTTCACTCCCCCCTCAATCCAGTCCTGCCCCACCCCCAAACAACCCCGAAAGCCTTGGACTCATCCGCTGAGTACATACTGATGCCCCGCTCTCTCCTCTCACAAGGCCATTTATCTGAATAAATGGATCTGTCGATTCGTGGGAACCGTGGAGGATGCTACAGGGTGAACGGGGGAGGGGTAAGCAAGCTATGGGTCGGTGGAGAGGAAACGCATAGATGTGCCGGTGTGGATGGTATTGGAGGCCGTGAAAATAGTGTTGGTCGGCAGATGGAATGGAAATTTGAGCACTAAAAAGTAGAAAGGGGGATATACTTGGAGTGGACGGATGCAGCGATCGGATATTAATGATAGAGGAGGAAACACTGAGGATCACTGAAGGTAAGGATTACGCTATGGCGTACTCTTCAATAGAGGTGATGAAAAAAATGTCAACTCCATTTTTGTATTTTATTGTCGGTTGGTTATCGGACGTAAATAGATAGATATGGTAATTTGATATTAATGATACAGACGGAAAAGCTGAGGGTAAATGAAGTTAAAGAGTAATGTATGTAATACTCTTGAAGAGGAGGTGACGATAAAAAATATACGATCAAGTTGTGAAAGAACAAAGGGATAGAAATAGGGGGTATATATGCTCTACGTCCTCTAATGTAGAAACACAAAGACAAAATACTCCCACGACCGTAAAAATCACCAAAAATCAGAGAATAAAACTATTCCCGTTTCGCCTAAAACGTAACTGTGGTGGTTTCTGGGTAGTCTAATTCTTCACCAGTGTCTAGCTACAGGACACCATCACTCAACTCAACATTGGGATCCTTCGCGGGGCTGTTGAAAGACCCAGTCTAGGATGCCGAGCCTATGATCGCCAAGAACTCCCTCAGTTATTGTTTACGAGAACGAGATTCCGCACCAGGGAATATACCCATATCATTTATTAGCAGTACTGTGTCGTAGTTTTTTCCGGAACTTTGTAAAGGATATGTACAGATAGGTCACACAATACACCTCACAAACAGTCATCGATATTTCAAGTCCATCGTTGGTGGGTTATCTGAAGAGGGAACTAGAAACGTATGTACTATTCATTTAGGTACATCATTAAATTCATCTTAGCTTATTATACCTCATCGTATTTGGGCTCGAAAACCACTTGTTTTTTCAGCCAATTCTAGAAGATGTATTTTCATGCGTAGTTAAATGCACTAATAGATGTTCTGAAAAAATTACATCGTGTTAAGCATCAAGGGCTTGGAGAACTGCACAAACGAATGAACGACTGCGCGGATAACAGCAATGGTTCTTTATTCGCTGAATTTATCACTGACATTTCAAACTCTTATATGCTGCACAACCACAAAATGTAGAATGTCATAATCTACGGATATGAAACAGTCATTTTTTTCACCCAATAAAGAAGTGAAAACAGGCATTTTAACGTACATGTTTAGGGTTTTCCTCGATGCTGCGTCGAGTATTGTAAACTGCACTTCTGTATTATGTAAATTTAATTTCAACCATTTCAAAAATTGGATGTTTAACTTTATTTCTGTAAATTATATACATCAATTGAGTGGTCTCATTTATATTCCTGAAGAATGAGGGAGATAATGGACTTTCTTCTGAATATTTAATCATGCACTTTGCGAGTTTCATTGCCATTATCATGTAATGGCATGGGGATCAGGTGGATGAAGGAGCCAATTGCACCAAAATTTTCGGATTCCAGGTTCGGTGAAAGTGACTTGAAAAAAAATATTAAAAAACTTATAAAAAGCTCTTACAAACAAAGCAATGAGGATTGATTGTCAGATGGAAATGAAGGAATGAGCGATAATTTGGGTGAACGTCCCTCAACCCAGCTGCTCACTATTGGCCACCCAAAGTTTCTAAAGCACTGGGCAATATATGCTTAGTATTATAAGGAAATATTTAAGCATAAGTAACTTTAAAACCAGGAAAATTAAGGACTTAATGTAATAAATCTACATATTACTTTACGATCACCCATTCAAAGGTGCATATAAATGTTAGGAACCTTCCATATGGCATATAGGGTGGAAATATTACGTATACAATCTACTAGAACATTAAGAATGTTTTATCAAACCCGAAATAATATGTAAACCATCAAATTAGTTATTCAAGGCATTACAATTTAATCTACGTCTATTAATTATCGCAACAGGTTTACATGATGGATACATCGATTCCCGCTTGAACACAGCAGTTGAGCTCGGCTCGATTTTCAACTCACTCATGCTTGTTGCCTCCACCGCGTCACCTGTTCAACTCCAGAATCACCAGGTGTAGAAACCCTCAGCAAATATTCCAGTTGACGCTAAAATTCAATCCAGCTTCTTTCGATATGGTGCTGATTTTAATGCCTGTTATTAGTATCCGATCTTTAAAAATTCTGAATCTGGGCAACCGACGACGGGGTCAACTTTTAACTTGCTAGTCTTTTATTTTTTTACATATGCCACTCATGGTAGCCATTAAAAAATGGTTACCACAACACCGGAAAAATAGCGAGGAATTCGTGGCTCAACCAGAGTTTTGTTGAGAGGCCTATATTTAAGCTTTCAATTCTTCAATGTGTACTGTTATCAACTGTGGCATTTGATCATTCACTCTATAAATTTAGCCCACTGATATTGCATAATGACTACAATTTTCAAATTTTCCCTTTTTATCCAACATGTTCCGCTAACTTGATCAAGATATTATTAAAATATATTATTCCGCGTTCAGGGAAACAACTGTTTATATGTTAGCAAATTATTACGAAATATGTATAATCTGCCATAAGCAAAGGGGGTTAGAATAGCATTTAATTGCCGAGAAACCTAATTGCTAAGATGGAATTATTCCACTTTAATCTATCGATATCAGGAATGAGATCACGTATGAAAAGGTTCACGCAAATCTGTATGTAAACAAAAATCGCTCCAATCACCTTAAAGAAGTCTCGGGAATGAGACGTAAGAGGCGAAGAGAAAGAAGGATTGGAAAAAAGAGAAAGAGGACCTCAGAGGGGAAGGGGATAAATATGAGAGTGAAATAAAGAAGGGAAGGAGAATGAAAGGGACGAGGGTGGAAGTTTGAGAGAGTGGTGGATGATAAAAATTACGCCCTTGGCAGGAGTTGATTTTTTCATCGCGACCGTCGAGTGGAGATACTCCCGAACGTCAATTCCGTGTTATCCGATTTTGAGTGATGAGCACCACCTCCGGCGAAGGCAGGGCGGCTCTTTCTCTTTATATTCCACGAGAGAAAGAGAAGGAAGGGAGAGAAAAGGGTGTATAGGGAAGCCGAATAGGCTGGAATTAATTGTTATTCCGCCTTCGTGGTTTTGGCAATGTGGATTGAAAATAGGTACATATAATAATAATAAAAAGGTGTGGCGGGATGGCCGACAAAAATTGAAACACTGAGTATGGATATGACTGACAGAGGGGGGTACAATGTATTATGTATAAATAAACATAAATAATAACATTTATATTTATGAGAACATTAAAATTAAAATCTTTTTAAAGAATTAATGATAGTAACATGAAATTCAGATATATAAAAAAAACTCATATGAAATTACAATATAACCCTTCTTATGAATTAATTTGAAGTACTTGTATATATTTAACCATGCAACGACTCAATAACACCAGGAGTCGGGTGTTGCGTGACGTTGGGCTTTCGCGAGTAGTTGACGTTTCACTACAAATAGTTATTTAATTATTTTAAGAGTAGCAGTTTACGCACAAGGGAAATGCGTAGGGTTGCACCTAAGAAAAAAATCTTTTAATATCTATTCAAATATTTTCTCCATATAAAAAATCAATGCTAAATATGCTCAATCAATGCTCCATATAAAGGCCCTGTCACACGTTGCTTGATTGTTTTCACTGTAATGAGTAGGCATCCTCATATTAATACTTCATCTTTATTGAACCCACACATGTAAATAATTGTATTCTGCCATTTCAACCGAGTTCTTCTTCTCCAAATTTAACATTTGCAGTGCATTTTTATTCGCCACAAGTGTGAAGTCCCAGTATGTTTTAAGCGTACACCAGTTACTATTTTATAATGCTTTGTTGTGGCAATTTTAAACGATGATTGATTCAAAGTTAAAATTAAAAATTATATCATTATGTTTAAAATTTAAAAAACGGTGCTATCGTATTCGATGAAAGAATTGCATTCCATCATCAGTACTGAAAACAGAAATCAGCACGAATCTTCGATCCGATTATTGGATCCAAGACCAATCACAGGCAAGCAGGTGAGTCGTGTGTTTTGTAAGAATACCGGTGGTGAAGCTGGAATGTATCATCTAATAACTATGGCTTATGATAATAGTTCAATAGATCTGGTTTACCGGAGGCTGTTTATAATGCTTTTTGAACAATATAATACATATTCCAAAACAATATGGCGCACTTTATTCAGTTTGTGAAGTTGATAAAATGCCCGGCTAGCGCATTTGAGTACAGAAACTAGCATCAAGTGAAAGCAGTCATCATCATATTTAAGTTCCAAATTTGGTTTGGAGATTTCGGCACTGATTTCAGTGTTGACTAAGGTTTCGTATTACAAATTTCTGAATACGGTCTCATTCCAAAATGGCTAACATCAACTAACTAACATGTCTGATGGAGTATACACAACTCAGAACTGCCAGTTGGCAACAAATTAAGTTAACAACGATGTTCCCCCTTCGGTTAACTTTGAACAGACATCAAATCAGGACAAGGGTCACGAGTTTCCGTGCAAGCTGCCAACAGAGTAAGTGGTACGGGTTGATTCTATGTACCATATGCATCAGAGGGCGAGGGCCATTAACTCATAAATACTTATTTAATACAGAAGAAGCACCACCGTTACAGTTTGAGCATGTGAAACTGCCCTTAGCATACGGCAAATACCAGAAGAGTGCGTGGAATATCGTTACTATGTGAATAAAATCAAATCAGAGGAGACCTTATAGAGGTGTTGGGAAACAATTTACAAAATATTATTAATTTAGCCAGAGAATCAGGTCTTGCCAAATGTATTTAAATACCGTTTTCGCACATTTTTAACCTTTTGGCGAGAAAAATTCCAGTAAAGTCTAACTTTTCATTCATGGTTACAAATCCATAGCATGTGGAAGGTACAAAATGACGGATGCATCTCAGAAAAACCTACAAACTGTCTACTAAACATTCAGGATGTATGCCAACGTGACAAACTAAACTGTGATATTCACAGCGATATAATCACATAGAACTAGAATCTGTAACTAAAATGTTAACTTTACTAAAATAAGGCATACAAACTCATAAGGGTTGATTTTAGAGAAATAATAATGAGAACATATTCACGACAATCGCGATAAATAGCAACTTCACACTTGGACTTTGACTTCTATGGAGGTAACCCAAAAATGTTGAATGACAGAAGCAAATAATGAGCATGGCAATTTTTAAAATCGGCAACTTTGGCAAATCAATGCGTTATTATTTTTATAACTATCATAGTTCTTAGAGCTCAATAGTAGAACGATCATAAGTTTTACATTTGTGCTCTCTTTAACATGATTAACATTTTCAAGAACAAATAACCATTTGCAAACGTAAGTATAGTCTCACATCCGGGAAATTGATTTGCTCTTTACATTATTAATCTTTGTGAAGTGATAAGGATTCCACCGGATTTCACGTGATTTTACAACTGAATTGGAATGCTACTTGCAGGAAAATTATAGACCATAGTATTTTCCCAAAAGCCTACGACTACCACAATCGACCCCTTCTGTCATATAAGTTCCACGTTGAAATACAAATGCTAAGGCTACTGTCATAGCCTATCTAAGTACAAAGTAACTTCTATGCATGACGTCGCCTAAAAGAGAGTGATAATTATCAGCAAAACCCTTCTATTATAATTGTGTAGTATCCAGTGTATTTTCCAAAGCAGGAAAGGATAGAAGCTGAAATTAGGGATAGGAAATGAAAAGAAGCGATCTGATAACCTAGTTAACGCATAAAAAATGGGTTCGTGTTGGCGGACGAGGTATGAGGCCGAGAAAAAAATGGCAGTAATTTTCACCGGTGGAATGAGGCAATCTCGTTTCCGAACCAATCAATTTAGAACACTTTATGCTTCCATCACTCGGCCAAGGCAATTTTCGAAAATTACGAGGAGAGCGGGAAAAAACCAGTTGATTCCTGTAATCTCCTGAATAAAAAACACAAATACACGCCCCGTATTGGAACTACTATGTATTGAGGGAATTATCTGGACATTACAACGAACGTCTTTAGCAAGCGGGCTCTGAGGTTTAAGGCATTGAAGCAGGAAGGCTGAAACGTGGGTGTGGAGCTTTGAAAGTGATTTTCATTATTGGGTTAAAGAATCGATATTGCTCCTCGCATTGAAAAAACCTAATTACTTAACGGGCTAACTTCCCGATGAGAAATCACGTCTATGCAGCCATCCAAAGCCAACTCTTCAAATGAGTGGTTGTAGAATTGGTCGAAAATGCAACATTACACCTTGACCCAACGAATTTATTCAAAAAAGAGTGTTTCACCAAGCATTATTTTATGTATAGGTTAAAGACAGAAAATATTCCCCAGTGAAAGACAACCTTCAACATCTAAGTCATGAATGCAGGAACTTGTGCCCACAGGTAAACTCGGCTTGGGAATCAACACTGGGCCAATCCAGCGCGTGATGTAAGTGAAAAAAAATATTACTCTATGAACCACAGTTCTTTTTTTGCCTTTCTTCTAGGTAAAGTTGTAAAAAGTGAGACTCAACTCATAATGTTTATCAATGAGAATCATACGTTTTCCAAGAACTGAAAGCTCTCCAATTTTTGCTCAAGTTGTTAACCAAGGGTCTACTTTTTCCTTAAAATGTATACCTATGTAATTAAATCGGGCGTTTTAAAAATTGATTTCATCAATGCTTTAGATTCACATTTGGCCATCAAAAGAGTAACTTGCGTAAAAGATGGCCAGCAAATGTAATAAAGCGTGAAATATTGCAATACGTTAACGCACTCATGATCTATATACCTACTACTTAGCAAGGTAAAAAGTGAGTGTGTGGCATGGAATTTTAGAGCACTTTCAATGAAGGAGGTACGTTATTAGCAATTGGAACTTCGTAAGGGATGACACGAATAAAGTAGACGTATTGAAATATTAAGGTCATGATATTTCAATATTTTGTCATGAATGACGCCCTGAAGAAAGTAATGTACTTTTTTTTAATTATACATATCTCTATAGGAGTGTCACATTTGTTGGTTAGAAAGACGAAATTAAGCATTAAAACAAAGCTGGGACGTGGTAGTTCAAATATTTTAGCATTTTCCTAACAGCGAAATACAAAAATTTATGGTAAATTTGGCAAAACGCTAATAATATGAGTGACACGAGCAATCAAGAAAATACATCTTCATATCTGGTGTCCTTGAGACAACCCCGATCATGGTAACATAAAGAGAATCAATGAACCGCGAAAATAGAATGAAAAAATACCAATAAAATACGCTTCAAGCCTACTGCTTGCAAATCAAAACATCGTTAGCATTTTGTTCGGGTTAGAGGTTTTTTTAGGCACGAGAAAGGCAGCAGAATCACAACAAATTGGCTTGTATTGAACGGGAGCATTTGGAGGATTTAAAGCTTTCCTGCCAAAGCCACATGCATAAATACGAAGGGAAAGAGGGCGTCTTAAAGACCAATAGGGAGCGCGTAATCCCTCTTCCCTTGGCTGCTCAAGAGGCAATCCCCTGTCTCTCTTGAAAAACACGACCTACCCTCTTGTCTTTTCTTATATTGGTTTCCTTTCCTGACCAAAAAGAATGACTTCTACCGCCTCTTCTTTCGGTCCAAGTTTTCAGGGATTATTGCAGACAAAATAACCGTGTACGAGCATTCGAGAAAGATTTTTAAGTTTTCAGTAAAGAAAATGATGCTTATATAATCCAAAACCAATGTTCACCAATCGATGAAACGTTTTTCCTTTTTATTTATTTGCTTTAATCGCAAAGTACCGAGGGCAATAATAGGTAATAAAATACAT
This sequence comes from Pyrrhosoma nymphula, assembly GCA_963573305.1. Taxonomy (NCBI): domain Eukaryota; kingdom Metazoa; phylum Arthropoda; class Insecta; order Odonata; family Coenagrionidae; genus Pyrrhosoma; species Pyrrhosoma nymphula. The sequence goes on along the minus strand of OY754337.1, from coordinate 41,490,911 downwards.
TCCAAATATTGCGGCTATAATATGCGGAATTAAAAACTCATTCAATTCAATGAGGATTTGTCACAAATAAATAAATTTAACTACCACCTAACTTTTGATGCTGCCATATCATCTCAATGTGAAAAGTGAGAAAATCCGCTTCCTTACTTTCCCCAAAAACATGTTATTTATAAGAAAGTAGTTTGGCTCAAACATTCAGCTGAAGAGTGAGTCATTACCTATAAGGTTATTTCTTTATTTTAGTAAATTGTTAATCTGTATTCAATTCAAATCATATCAGTTGGTAGATTCTGAAAATGCAATGCATCAACCAAGACAAACGAAAGTCTTGAAAATATTACTTGATTTCTTAAGCAAGCTTTTTCTTTACATATGTTTTATTTTCACACACCAATATTTATTTAAACCATGATGAGGTTAGTTTTTACGGAATTTCATAAAACACTGCGGAAAAATGTGGATCACTCATTAAGAAATTAACCTTATCTATACATCCAGTAACTTGAGGGAACCATGACAGTAAAAACTATTTATTTGCAAAAAGAACTTTTTTTTTATAGAAAAGAAATTCTATAAATTACTAAAGCTGACGTTATATCGTAAAACCTCAAAACACGCATACAGAAAATTGAAACAATTCAAACACTTCACATGAAAAAATATAACTGCTTACTTTGTGATCAAAATGACAGTTGAATTCCAAGTTGCGGGCTAGCAGAGCAACCATATACCTCCTCTTTAAACGCCTGAACTCCTGGTTTCCAGTCGAATGTTAGAGCGGGGTTTGGACTTTTTGAAGGAACCTTGGCACTACACAGCATCCAGGGTAACTCTGATCCATATATGACCCCTTTATTCAGGATAAAACAACAAATATTAAAACGAAATACTATGTGTTGGAACTAAAGCACAATTACAGTAAATAGAAAGCAAACAACCTAAGAAAAAATCGAAAGAGATAAAAATGAATGCATAAAATTATGAAATTAATGTATTTAGTATATTAATCCTTTTCGGAAAAGAATATGTACCTCATTAAAAATAGGAAACAATTTAATGCAATAAGTTCATCGTCATTTCACTGCAATTGGTTCTTCAAGTTTTCAGTGAATTCACTGAATTTGCAATACTGGCAATAAAAATTTGATGAAATTAATGTTACCTATGAATGAAAAAGAGCAAATGGATAGAGAGGACTTCTAAAGAAGAAGTCATATGGAGAGTAGGAGAGAAAACAAGTGTAATGAATACTCAGAATAAAGGAGAGACAAATTTACTGGACACATTTGGTGACACAATAGCCTAATAAATACAATATTGGAAGGAGATGGAAAATAAATGGGAATAATTATTGGAAAATTATAGACTGTAATGCACTTGAAAAATCATGAAAAACGTCAAAGTCAAATTATTATCCAGGGATGAACCGTTTGGCAGAAAGGAGATTGCAATGGAGAACCGCAGCTACAACAACTTTGGACTGATGACTAATGATGATGGCCATATTATTTTGTCAAAAATTATATAGATACAAATAACATAGGAAATGTGCTTAACCATGATACATTTTTTAACATTATTTATTCGTTAAAAAAGAATAATCAATAATCAATTTAATGATTTTGATAAGAATCATATCCCATTGTTCCACTGGTTTTGAGAGCTCCAAATATTGAATGATCACATAAGATGAGATACATTGAAGGAATAAAATTGTAAATAAAACTAAAGAGAAAAGGTAAATGATTATCACTACGCAAACCAAGATCTAAAACGTATAATTAAACGAACTATACCAATAGTTAAGAGTAATGTTCGTCATTAAAGTGCAACTAAAACACTCAGTAAAAATAAGAAAAATGAAATCATTAGAAAACAAAATAGAGTTGAATGCCCTTTCTCTTCCATATAGATTTAAATTAAAAGTACGAAGTTTTATATATTTACATTTATGACAAATAATCATGTGTCTAACCTCATGAGGCCATACCCATTATAAACTTAGGGAATTCAATTAGCATTTCTATTATGTTGTCAAGAAACTCATTTCATCAAGAAAAATGATACGAAGATGAATCTTGATATTATTAATTTTAAGTTTTGAATGAACCTGCTCCCAGCACCCGTGTGTTTCTAATTCGGAAAAACGATACGGACGGAATACTGCAACATGCACAAAGAACTTATCGAAGCACGATGGACCAGATCCACTACGTATGGAAATGGCGCAGCAGAGACCTCTACAACTGGATTGCCGCACACAGCGCAATCGAAATGCATCCGTTCAGTTTTTGATCCCAAACGGCAGTAATTTAGGCTAACATGGGCCATCACTTTTCCGAGAGGCCCCATCTCAATCCTAACTGCTACGGGCACGGCCTGAGAGGAGGAGAGGCCATAGGAAATAGTACATAGCAAACAGCGCCAGAAAACGGCTGAAGTTAGCCGATGACAAAGGAAACACACACGCTTACCTTTTGTAACTAGGTCGATGTGGGAAGTTTTCAGATGAATTTTCCGATAGGAATAATGACCAAGAGACCACAAGAGCACAAACAATCCGGAAACGGAAATATTTTGACCGGTCCTAGCTACTTCAAATTGGTTTGTTTAATGAATGCGCCAATAAGGAATTAATATTCCAGGGTTTTGGAGGCCATCTACAACTGGAATCTGTTGGCATAACTTTTGAAAAACTTTTTTTGCGAATGGAAAGTTTCATAACAGTAACAACAGGGAATTTGATGACGAATTAGTCATAAAAAAAAGGAAATGTATATTATCTAAAGAAAAACTAAGGCATGCATCAACGTTTTGAGGATAAAATGTTTTGTTTTAACATTATTCACACTAACTGATTTATTGGTGTCGATAATTACATCGATCGTAAATTACGATCTAAATTGAATGTGTTCAGAGCGTGACTCCACAATATTATAGGATTTCACGAGTACTACTCAGAAAGGTTTTCACATACTACATTTTAACATTGTTCATCATTATCATTCATCATTTTATCATTGTTTATCATATGCCATTTATTCCACAAGACACGTTTTATTTATTTATAGATGTGAGATTATAAATAATGTACATTGCAGATTAAGATACAAATTCCCCAAAATACCCCCTTGCGTTTATTTCAACATTCTATAGGAAACCAAAATAATCATAAAATATCTCACCAGCAATTTTAATGGTCAGCATTAGGCAGAATAATTTTTAATCTCTTTGTTTTATTATTCTTTAATATCTGGATGGGATGCTAACCAATTATATTCAACACGATTAGCAGCAAAATACCAACAAAATTTCCAATGATCAACCGTGGTTTCGGCACTATATACTATTTTGAAGGTGCTGTATACATCTGGATACTACCCTGAGAGCATCATCAGTGGGATAAGGCAGGGTGGGGGTGTGCTAGGACACCAGCCATGAAATGGGAGGGATCGGAAAAAAGGACTGGAGAAAGGACAGATTTTAATAATACATTTATTTTTGGTCTTATCTTAGTTTAAAGCTGTTTTTGTTATAATTGCGCCTTAGCCATGGTCGGTAGTTATAAAATATTGCAGACGTGGAAATAACCCAGTCTTTTCTTACTCAACATGTTGAACGGTAACCACTTCCACTCAGTGATGCCAAAGATATTCTCTAATTACATTTATAGTGTGTGTTTCTTAAATTTTGTAATAATTTTTGAATTCCTGATTAAATGAACTCTTAACAATGGTCCTCATTACATGTGAAGGCCCTTCCCGCATGAATAGAGTGGCATGTAAAATCTGTATTTCATGAGAGTTAAGTACGTAAGTTAATTAATTGAGCATATAAGTAGGTTTATTGAAATAGCTAGCAACAGCATAACTGTGTCTTTACGGTTAGGCATGTCTGGCGATGGAATAACCTCTTGCCAAGCATCCTCGAAGCTCCTTGCAGGGTACCGTGTATACGTAGAAACGATTAATGTACAAAGCACTAGAAGTATTATTTCGCAACTTAGCGATTCACCTAAAATAAATATATTCCACGAAAATACTACCATATCTCATTCAAGAATCAATTTATTATCGCTGAAGTGCGACTATATAGGATATAACGGACGAGACTAGAATGGCATTTTTAAAGTCTGACATTTTTAATACTCGATACAGACCGTGGAACTCATAAGTTTGAGGTTTTAGTGAGCCCATGGTATTTTTACACTCTAAATATAAAAAAATAAAAAAGAATAATTTTTCTCGACCACGTAAACATGGCACTATATTTATGTTATTGCGAAAAAAATTGAAGTACGCTGGTTATATGATAAAAGGAAAAATGGCCACTCGATGAATGACTACGCCGTCCGAAATGCCAACTGATAACCAGATATTTATTGCCCGAAGGATATGCTAATTTTCTATGGAATGCCCTTTCAACACCAGAACGACCAAGCTTCACTTCATCCCTTAAACCACCTAAGGGTCAAATTTGAAACCAATACAGCGAAATACGTGCCTCGGTTGCAAGCTGTTTGAATTTTAGAGAAGAAAAGATATTTCTTCAGAACGTGGTATTATTTTTGTAGCTCTAAGCTTTGTAAGAAATACATTTAAATGCGAACTAAAGTTTGGTTAATGACAACTAGTCTTTATAAGGCATGTATACCTTAACTGATACCTTTACCTGAAAAACTAACCCAAATTTATCGGCGTCTATATGATAAATCGATTGTTAAAGTAATTTATCTCATGCATACCTCTCGATAATCCATGAAAAGTGATACAATTACGTCATTATTCAATGAAATACTCATATAAACAAAGAAAATTAATATTAAAAGGAGTATAAATTGACCACTCGTCAGGCCAATATTTGAGCGGTACGAAGGCGAACAACCCCAACGGTGCATTGAAAATTGAATATTTAGGCTAAACTGACTGGAATATACCACGCTGCAGAACAGTTGACCTCCAAGGCAACGTTAAGTACACCGTGTGATACAATTATTTATTTCACCCGGTTGATATCTGGGCATGAGACACACAATGCCGCATAGGAATAAAATTAATATATTATATTGTAAACGAATAATTACACACGATAAAATTACCTCAAACTATAGTGGACTTAAGGTAGAGATTTATCCCTTAAAACAGCAATGATAAACTGGTTATTAATGAGGAGACTGTGGTCCAACAATGACAGATCCTATGAACGATGTACTTATCAAAACGGTCAGCGGTGGAGATAAGCTATCGTCAACATGCTAATTTAATTATAACTTAAAGCTATTTTTATTTGTTATTAGGATTTTAAAAAAATTAGTTGTTAAATTAATGCTATTTTCACCTTTAAAATGCATCTCGGTATTATGAAAACTTAATTATGGCTAATGTTTAACAAATTTAACCCATAACAAATTGAAATTCCATTTTAACACGAAAATTAATATAATAGTATATAAAAAGTAATACAAAGGAAATATCTTTGCTGGGAAACCTCTACGAAAATGCATATTTTCGAATTTTAAGTCAAATGAAATGTTGAATTGGTATGAAAAATAAAGTTTCCAATATACTCATTTTTAAAATAATATCTTATTTCCAATATCTACTTCTGTTTTTCAATATTGATACCCACAAAATTCAAAGAGCTAAAAATTTATACTTTTCCCACTTCCAATATTTTCTATAACTTACAAACACTTCAACATTGATCCAAACGTAAAAATATCGTTGCAGAGCATGAAAATATAAGAATGTCTAATGGATTAAATGCCTATGAAATTCAAAATCCTTGACGGAAAACATGCAATCACATGATTACATTTTACATCTTCCACTAATGGAACTGAGTTTGAACCGTATAAACGCGTGTAAGAGGCGCACCCGTGTAAGAGGCGCACCCCTCTTTTTATGCGTCGAAGTTGAAGAAAAAATTTTGAGTTTTTTTTTCTTCTATTGCGAGGTTTTGCGGGCCTAACTGCGAACTTTCGGCCATTTTCAAAGCCTTCCGCTTGCGATATTCTCTTATAATTTACGCGGCATTTTTCATAGGCATATATAGACCCCGGAGGTAAGTATTCACTTGGATCTGAGGTTTCCGCGGCGTTTCTCCATATTGGTAACGGCTTTCGGGCGTTCCTCTACAAGACAAGGCGGAGGAACTGCCGCGTGCCCGAACGCCGCGTCACCCTTTACGCCACTATTTTCCGAGTCCAAATGACTCATGCACAGAGAAAAGACAACTGGTTTTCCCCCGCAGGTATTGCTTGTAGTAGACTCCCTCGCGCGCCTTACGGATAGCCCTCTGACTGGGCAACAGCGCGCGCCTCTCCCTTTCTCTTCCGTGCATGCTCCTGGCAGTTGAACGCGCTCTTTTTACAAAATAAATGCTAATCGATATTGATTAACCAACGAATTCCTTTAAGATTTTATAAGTGGATTCATGATGATGAGCTCGAGAGCTTGAAGAAGGTCTACACGGCGGTTTTCAGGGATACGCGGAACGGAAAATAACGGATCCGTGCGTTTGCATCTATAACTAAAATACTAATGCATTAAGTAATATGAAACTTCGTATAGCTGTTAGGAAAGATCTTTGCTACAATATTTGTAAAGGTAATTTCGATATCTTGATCCGTGTTGTTATTACGAAGCCGTAAATGCGATGTATCCGTCCGGTACCCGGGAAAATGCGCTAAGATCTGTTTTTAAGCACACACTGAAATCTATATAAACGGTAAAATGTTTTGTACACCATCAATAAACGCAGAAATAAACAAGCTTTAATTTGATGTACTTCATTTTAAAATCGATTGAGCTATCTCTGAGATATTAGCCTTCAAACTCGGGTGACGGAATTTTGCAACGGACAGATTCGTGTAAGAGGCGCACCCTCATTTTCGGCTGCGATTTCTGGAAAAAAAGGTGCGCCTCTTACACGAGTGTATACGGTATTTCATTCTTACAAAATATTTGATTTCTCGCAAAGGTTTTTTCTGGTTTCAACAAGCATAAGTATAAATGCAATGAACTGTATTGATATAGCATACCTTATGAAATTATGTAAAAAATGGGGACATAGGATTTACTGTGAACATGACATTGATACTTATTATTAGAATAATAAGACCAGCTATTTAAGAGTTACCAATATTATAACACACAAACGAGTTAAATTGAAAGTATTACACTTTAAATAACGGAGATCTAACAATAGTATAAACGTAATGTAATAAGACCCAAATTTTACATAAACTATCCGGAGCCGATCAATTGGATCACGGTGTACGTACGTAAGCTATTCCCCGGTCGATTAACCAGCTAGCGTTTTTTCTAAAATATATTTTATTCTAAATACCTACAAAATAGGATTTAAAGCATTAATGTTCAGTATTTAGGTGGAACTCATTTACCAAATATTTCAAACGTTTAAGCCTATAGAATTAAGGAATATAATTACTTTTGAAACATTTTAAATAAATTATAATTTGGAATTTAGATGTACTTTCGCTCTTGTAATTCAAAATTGCAATGCACGGACTTCTGCTAAAAGCTAAAAGAATCCTGGCAGACTTTCCAGATTCAAACATTTGCTGGCAGTGAAAAAGCAATAACCAGGTAAACTAAAAATATAAGTTGAAAAGATAGTTTGCAAAAATGATATGTATGTATGTATGTATAAAAAAGTATGAACGCGGTCATGACAAAATTCACTCTAAAGTAAGGCGTAAATACAATCTTTGCAGGGAACCACTTTTTTGCAGCAAATGAATGCCAAGGGAATCTTAGCGTGCCACAATAAAAACGAGATGAAATCCTTGGGTAATTTGAATTAAAATAATATTCCCATTGAAAACAATTCAAGAGGTAAAAAATATATGATAAATTCTATAAAAAACGCATTTGTCCATTTTCCTCCATTAATAACTGAAAGGAACATCGCATGGAAACAATTATCCTCAGCTGAGAACAAGAATTACAACGGCATCTGAGCAAACCATATGTTTCCAACCAAAGATGGAGAACGGAAAACGGCTAGAGGTACGACTCCCGGATAATCCCAATTGAATCAGCCTGACCGCCGTTACAAGTGGAACAGTTAGAAGCGTCAATGGAGGCTCAATGGGAAAAGATTTCACAGGGTCAGATCCTTGGATGTCAAACCTTTTAAAATCCCTTGATGCTCAATCCGCCGCCACTGAGGGTCAATTCATCAAAACTGTAGGTGAATCCGCGACGTTATCAATGCCGTACGTCCCGACTACCCCCTGACCGGCGTCATTTGAAGTTGCGAGGAAGGGAGGATTCAAAGCGCACAGGGCACCTCTCCTGGTGACGGTCAATCAAATGGCGCATGCTAATCAAATCTCCATGTGGTGTTTTCACCACGTAGCCTAGGTACCCACTCGGCAATGTTCCGCGTCATTCGCTGCCGACTCCAACTACCTTATCACAGTCTGGACAGCTATGCTCTACCGGGAGCTTGATAGCAAACGAGTTTTCAAGAATTACCCTGATCGAATCACACTCCGGTGCGGTTCAAAGTCCATTCACTCAGTCAACAGTAAGTTGCCTAGACTACAGAGAGATAGTATTTACAAGGAGACCAAGATTGGAAAATACTGGCACTATTCATATCAACAGCAGTCTTGACAACGAATTTTTTTGCCTTAAATCACCCTTATGGAATCGTATCACAGCACATCAACACTATCAAGAGATGGAAAACATTAATATGATAATTGGGATTTAAAGTTTATTTAGATTGCAGATGAATTTATTCGATGCGATTTCATTTTATATGTTCAGATACATAATCAATAAGGAGAAAGAATGAGTGAAAACACACTGTATTTACAGGACAATGCGAATGAATAGCTTCTCATGACAAAATGACGTAACGATAGAAAAGTGTTTTATTATTACAAACAATTATTTTAGTACTTACAAAATTATAACTCTTCTTCTCAAAAAAATACAGCGCAATAGTGCGATAAAAACGGTATTTTATGTAAATTAGGCACCAAATTTTGGTTTGCTATAATCATATCCGTAATATATTTTGTTGGAAGAGATTAAATTGTTGTTAGAGATAAATGCCTAATTTTAGTCTTGGGAACAGGTTGTCTGGCTAAATATTTACCATTTTACTCATTCACAATAGTAAAGTGAAACATATGCATAATTTTATCATCTCATTACCACGGCAGTTAAGAAACAACAACGGCAAATATTTATGGTTTGATTGTCCATTCGTAAACCTGAAAATATTCCACCATGCATTTACTGCACTGTGGTTAGCATTCTCTACTCCAGTACTATTTCCACTACTAATGCCAATTTGTTAATTCAAGGGGCAATTCCTGAGATCAGTACGCTCAAAGAAAAAGGAGAGGTGGAAAGCAATTACTAAAAGCTAAGCAGCGAGGGCAGCAGGATGCCAGTCCCACGAGATGGGCAACGCTCGCACTCGACCCTCCTCTGAGTCATAGCCAAACCAATCCCTCAGCCAGTTCACAGCCGTGCACGAGAAGGATATATAAAAAAAGAGAAACGGAATGGCTCACGAACGAACGGAGGAACGGAAAACTTTTTTATTTCATTATTTTGCGAATTCAGCTCATGGCGAGCGGTCTTCTCCCACCACTATTACCCCTCACGGTGGAGAGTCCGTATCGGACATGGACTCCGGAGACCCTCCACGCATCAGAATCAAAGTCGGGTGAGATTAGAAAATGACCGAGTGAAGATATAAAAATAAGGAAAATAACACCTCGGATAATTTAAAATAGATAAAAAATACTGAAACTAGAGAAAGATTAGGGATTCAAATAAGTATACTAATTTGTCTTAAACCTACAACGATGGAAAAAGTTACAGGGCATTAAACATTTATAATCGTGGTCATTAGTTGTAAATAAAAATTATTAAGTATAATTCACATCAATGTGCAGTCATCAATCCGAAGATTGGTTTGACAAAGCAAACCCCTCCACTCTACTCTCGGCCAATGTTTTGTTGAAAGTCTTTATTTCGATTTCCCACAAAAGCAGCCTTACGTAATTAATGTATGGTAAAGTACATAATTCACGTAGTTTTCCACTTAATCATTAATACTTATACACAGTTTCATTTGAATTTAATGCACAATATAATGAATATCCTTTTCTTGCGTAGCACCATAGTGATCGACGCAATATATTTTCGTAGATAACTCAGACAAAATTATCTTTAGCTCCCAATCCCCTGTTCATGTCCTTTCCTCCCATGACCTCATTCATATACATTACAAACTCAAAACCCTCCGTCCTTCCCCTCCACCATACACATTACGTGACTTTAAAAACTTCCAACGCCGAAAAAATTCTTGTTCATCTTTAGTCTCGAGATTGGATTCACCTTTTCAAGTTTGATTCTATTGAAAAAATAATGCATGTATTTAACGTAGACCTTCTGGCAAGTATTAATTCACAAACCTCTGTTAAGACTGTCTACCCCAAGTATCATCCAACACCATGGTTTACTGATGAAATTTGGAAAAATATCAAGGAAATAAATTGTCTTAGGATAGCCTTTCTTCGCACGGGGAATGTTGACTATCATGATAAATTTAAAACTATGAGAAACAAAGTTAAAACTTTGACAGTCCAGGCAAAGCGTTGCTATTATTCCTCTCGTTTGTCCCATGTGACTGAGCCAAATCAAGTATGGAAGCAACTACTCAAACTTGAACTAATCTCCAATAAGCAGCATTTAATGCCATTATACATTTCGCTAGACCAACTGAACGATCACTTCACCTCTGCTTCTTCCTCACCGTCAGGTAATGCCACAGTCACAGTCACAGACCCCCACGTTCCGTTTAGTGACGCCAACATTTACTTGTTACCCCAGAAGTTCTGCTAAAATTCCTTGCGTACTCTAAATCCAAAGCTACAGGGACTGATGCTATCCCCATTGACGTAATTAAAAAATCCTTACATTTAACCATACCTTCCATTCTTGATATTTTTAACTTCTCGCTCTCTTCCTCTAAATATCCCTCCTGTTGGAAAACTACTTTAGTTCGACCGATCAACCAAGTTAAAAACCAAACTCTCCTTCGGATTTCCATCTAATGTCCATTCTATGTGCAATATCTAAGATCCTCGAGCAAATTGTGTATCAACAAACTACAAATTATTTGACTGTTAAGAAAAGATTGGACCCATTTCAATCTGGTTTTCGTCAGGATTTCAGTACCTAATCCGCCATTTTAAAAGTCGATGATGATTTTTGGTGTGCAATTGATAAGAAAATGGTCACTTTTTAGTGCTATTTGATTTTATCAAAGCTTTTGACCGGGTTAATCACTTAAAGCTTCTAAAAAAAATGAAGTGTCTAAACTTTTCTTGCTCGGTTATAAACTGTATCCACGACTTCCTTGTTGGGTGCCATCAAGCTGTCAAAGACTTGTGGGAAAATGACCAAATGGAATGATGCCACCAGCGGCGTTCCTCAAGATTCGGTACTGGGACCTATGCTGGTTTCCATATACCTTCTTGATCTTCCTGATACATTATAGCATTGTAAATATATGCTTTACGCGGATGATTTGCAAATTTATCGACATAGTCTTTCTCATGACCTCGGAAACACTATTGAAAAAGTGAATGAAGACATTGTCAGACATATCCAACAGGGTTAAAAAAATTACCATGTATTAAACTGTGCTAAAACCAAATCCATTATCATAGGCTCCTCAAAGCTTGTAAATAAGATTGATCTTGATTTAATCCCTAATTTCAAACTGGGAAATATTAATGTAATGTCAATCTCAAACACAGTAAAAACTCTTGGTGTGATAATGTCAAATAATCTCTCCTGGCTAAATCATGTCCATGACATTTCGAACAATGAAATCAAAATTGTATATCAATTAAAGCTAAACAAAGAATTGTTACCTGTTGAAACCAGGAAACTGTTAAGAACCTCCATTGTTTTTCCGCATTTCGATTACTGTGGTATAGTTTATAATGATATGTCAGGTGAACATGATTTAAAACTTCAGCACTTACTATATTCCTGTGTAAGATTTGTGTTCAACTTACGAAGTGATGTACATATATATCGCCATACCTCAACGAAATCGGATGGCTATCTACTAAAAAACGACGGAAATATTACCTAGCTGCTATATCTAATTGCCTAATCTAATATCCCGCTCATCGTACAACTTCTTTCCAGCAATCATCCAATCTCTGGAATAATCTACCAGGTGAAGTAAAAAATATTCGGACTTTGAAATCGTTTAAGGAAAAGGTTTATAGGTTATTGCTCATAATAAATCATTGGTGATATGAACAAAAATGTATATTTCTTATATTTCTTTGATTGTTTGTTCTTATCTTAATGTAACTTCAAGCTGTTCCATTAACTTCTTCTGACAATTGGTTTAGCTCTGTGTAATTTATCGCTATGTAACTGATGGGCTGTAATGTTACTTACAGTCACAATGATGAAACTTATAATAATATTTTGGAATATTGTCTACGATATGTTTTTCTTTTTTTTTAACTTTGTATAATGGAACTCTTTTGTTGTATTGGCTTGTTGCATTGGTTTATCGCTCACAACAAGTAAGTTAGTTGATTTAATGATTCTATTTTTGTACTGTAAATTGTTTTTGTTCTTAGAAGACATGTCCTCGAGCAATAATATACCTTTTCTACTTCTACTTCTAAACCCAGTCAAAATGCCAAAAGTCTGTGATGGTGTCACAGATGCGATTTGAAGGAAATTTATAATAATTCCTAGACAAACTACTCCTACCGCTCGGTAACAAGCATTGATCGACATATCTCCAGAACAAGAAAAGAACCAGATCAACATAAAAGAGTTTCAAGAATCTTTATTACACAAATCTTATAATCGCCGGGAGCTACAGAATTCCACCGGAAAGGAACGTATAAATAAAGAACTATGATTTCTGGAGCAGTGATTTCATAGATCCAATCCCGAAACATTGTTGTGACGATAAGATTACAGTGTTTAAATCGCAATTCGTGAAATAACGCGCCATCATAAATTTAAAGTCGTGGATTTATAATCTTTTTTGGGCATAGTGGGATGAAAACTTCCATCGGTCCAATTAAGGAAATCATTGTTTGTAGGTGGTTTTAAGATACCTGAAGATGCCCATAGCCTATAATCAAAAACAAAATCGATACCGGGTTGATAACGTGGTCGGAGTCCCGGCTTTCCATTACGGGTGTACAGGTTTGAATCCAGGCACAATAACAAAACATATTTGGCTGAGTTTTATTTCCTGTTAGGCTACGTTTGGAGAGCCATTGAAGCGTGGTACACGTTTTGTCCTTTGATGCGATGAACTTTATACTTCTTGCACATTCCTCTGAATAATGCATGCGCCGAGTAACTAACTTTTCTTCCTCACTTTCCAAGCTATCCATTACATATATACCAACCTACCTATACTCAATGTCAATCTGCATCTATAAAACTGATATTTTCTTACTTCCAAATTCCTTGACGGATTCAAGCAAAATTTGTTACCTGGTGAATAACTTAGATTGCAAAGGTGATGTAGCTCCAAAAGTTGTCTTAAATGGGCCCGATGAGGGAACTTACTTTTACTTCCAAAAGAAAGCATTGGATTCCAGGAGGTAATTTTTTTGCTTTTTTAAATGACTTGAACATATGATAGAGGCTTGATTTTTAGTAACGGCTGACTGTAAGGACAGCGCTATAAACTCTTTGATTCTATTTTCTTATATGATTCGTTTTTTTCCAAAATTTGAGTTTCTGGCTCCAAAATGGACTGGTCAATTCATGACATCAAGTTACCTTCCAAACAATATTTACTTATTAGGCATTGACTCAGCACTTATTTGAAAAGGAATGCCTAGGTTGACACAACAGTTGTTCGTTACAACATGCTTTAACAGTCCAAGGTAAATTTAGCTTTACTTCAAATATATTTTAGATTTTTATTTACTTGGAAAATGCAGCATAAGCTTGTTGTGGGAATTTATGCCAGATATGCTCGCACCTCACGTTAAATAATTAATGAAGCAGAATTACAATAAGATATCATTTGGGATATTTTTTCATCCCAATCTCTCCATGAGTGGTTAATATGTGAAACATTGTAAACTCATATTACACGTAATTTTAAGGGAATTCATTCAATCCTATGCAGCAATTTAATTTTTTTCATGCCTTCGCTGAAGTTCAACCGACACCATCATCAATTACAATGGAAATATTTAATGATAAAACTAAGATATTTTTAACAACCTGCCAACCAGCTGATGAGAGAATTCTCTGAAAAGCTCGCGGAAACAATTTTTCCTGATTTCAACTGATGATGATAGTAATAAAGTAAGTAAATATTGTAAATCAGTATAATAATTATAGCAAAATTATTGATATTGAAAGTATAAAAATGTTTATAATTGGGAGAAAAGGAATGAACGCTATGTACTCAGAAACAGTAGCAGGATTCGGAAGGAGAAGAATACAATATTATTACTACTAATTAGCGCTGTACCAGGATGCAGGTATACTGACGAGTTGCATCTCCCTTCATTCTCTAGAACAGGGATGGGGAAGAGGTGAAAAGAGAGAGAGAGAGACAGACAGAGAAAAGTGACGGAGGAATGCGGAAGCGATGCATGGAAAGAGTGGAGAATGATGGGTAAACAAAAGAAGAGCACGGTGCGGGCATCTCTCCCATGACCATGGCTGGCCCGGCGATGCGGTCGCTAAGACTCACGGGGCGTAACGACAGCGGAGGGTGTAGGGCGGGGGGTGAAAATGGATTAATGGTTCAGGGACCACATGTGGAATGAAAGGGAGTATTCGGGGGTTTATCGGGGGCCTAGGGTCCACTATGTCCAAACCCTTCAAACACTTCAGGCATTGACGTGACCATACACGCACATTCATGCAAGGACACCACCAGGCTGCGCGAAAAGGAATTGCCGCCCGAGGGAATGCGAAGTAAGCTCTTTGCCGCACTCCTCCCCGCATACTCAAACCGCACGCATATATAAACGAGTGCGTATGTGAGATTTGTATAAACGCAAAACACATTATTAGATATACACATTTAAAAACTCTGAGTGCCTTAAACCTTTGGAACCAAACACCATTAAGAGCAATGAGATGGTAGGACTATTAAATTTGAATAAGTATGAAAACAATGGGAATGAAGCAAAGATCGTAAGCAATCATAAGAAGTAAGTCTCTTCCAAGACTTCATTTTAAATATGCTTAAAATTAAAGTACAGGTTTTTTATATTAATAAGCGAATATAATTTATGCAATTTATTAATGCTGCTATATAACTTCATATCTTCAACATTATTGTTGTCACAACAACGTTCTGAGTCACTTAGTGAGTTCCATTACCGAGATAATGATGTAGTTTTCCATAAAATAACTAATAAAAACTGTTGCAGGTTCATAACTATTGACTATTATTTAAAGCCGTAGAGCCATAAATGTCAATATAGCATTCCCAGGTTACATGAGATCTGATGAATGAAGAGGTGTGCAATTTTATGCTCAATGAAAGTATGTGTGAGGATATTTTGTATAATCATTCAAAATAATAATATCACATATATGGCAGAAGGTAGTTTAAAAACCACATCAAATTGTAGGAAGCATAATGGATAATTGGATAGGTAATGAAAAATTGACGTAAGGTTGGTGCGAACGTTGGATTGATGCTAACTCAGCAGGAAGGAACCGAGTAGTCAGAACATAAATTTGTACCATCAACCAAATAACCCATCTACCTGACGTTTTTGCTCCTAAATGCAAAGCAAAGCACGGTTATAAGTCAGCCTAGAAAGCTAAAAAAACATTAATTCGATTTTCAAACCATGCAACCTATTTTGTTCGGACTCGGTGTCACTCCACTCCTAAGGCCGAATTCGTCCTGCATTCATTTCCCTTATATTGCTTATTTCCACGTAATGTATTTACCCAACATGTCCCTGTACATGTAAAACAGATGATCCCAAAGTTTACGCGAGATAAATTTTTCATCATTAACTTAAGTGTAGCATTTCGCTAAAGAAGGTCCAAATCAAATTAATTTCATTTATAATTGTGCTCTACTTTCTGTATACACTTTGCTTTGGCTATCAAAATTCTTAGAGGATATATAAACTACCATATGTGTAAAACTAATACTCCTTCAGATGTTGGTTTATGTATTTTCAAAGAAGAAGAATCAAACATAAATTCTCTTTTAGGCTTTCCAACATGAATATCTCCTCATTCAGAGCCGAAGAGAATGAGTCACGATATTTTCTCTGTCGCAGAAACACAAATCACCAAATAAAACTAAATAACGCTAACTATCAAGCAGCATTGGTGCATTGATGAGTCATAGTATCGAAAAGTGGATCCATTATGAACAATATTGATAATAGCACACGTGGCGCAGGATACAAGTTTGGTATACTTAGAGTAACGGTATTGAGAGCAGTTTTTTTAATAATTACAACTGTGAATAAAAATTAGACGTATGTGGGTGTTAAGTACATCATTTATGGCAACATAACGACCATTCTTTCGTATAAGCGCACATATATGCAACTTTCAGGTTCGTAATACACTCGACCTGAATCTCATCCACTGCGACATCTCCTGGAAAAAGGGGAGGCCAAGTCCCTCCTAGGTAGAATCTACCCTCCCCACCAGGGCGACACACAAAACCGCGCATGGTCCCCTATATATATATATATATATATATATGTGTAAGTGTGAGAGTATGTGTATCCCTGCTACTCCTACTGCTGCATCGAGGGACCAAGAGCCTGAAGTGTTCTCATTCGATTTCATACCCCTCCCTTTCCTCTCCCGCCACCTCACCTCATCCCAGTGATTACTACTGAAGGGGAAGAAGGGGGTCAAGGCGAGTCCAGTGATCTAATTAGTTCCTTTGGAGGGGGAAGGGGAGGGCAGCGGGGAGGAAGGGCCAAAGACACGACTGATTGCGTCCACCACCACTCAACCACCGCCTACACCAACACCGATACATCGCGCTTCTACCATTCCACCAAAGCAGACGGGCACATATGTTGGGTGACCTTTCCTCATGCGATAATCCGATACATCGACTGCGATAAGACACAGATATCATTCTGTGATATGATAAGATATGCCATATACTAAGATGTGTTGCGTTTTGCAATGCGTTGTAATACAAGATATAAATTGAGATGTGCCATAAGCTTCGATATACGACATTAAAAAATGTGATATATTAAAATATAATGTGATATTCGGTAATAAATTTCGACATTATGTGTTGCGATATTAGAAAGGCTGCAAAATTGGGTGATATTATGTGATAATCCGAAAGCATGATGCTTGATGGACTGTATTTCTGTGCGATGTAATGCTCACACCACTAGCATCAAAACCCATACTTACTGCATCAGCCACCCCTTCAACAGACAGGTTAACTCCTGAGCCGACTTCTCTTCTGCGCAAAGGTGTACCGACTGAGCGATAAAACAATGAATCTATTGTTAAACGCAATATGCCGGTGATATCACATTGATAATAGCGAAATATTATGTCCTTAATGTGAAATACGACGGCATAACAAAGCATACATGACATATATCTGTCAAGCATTTAAAAAAGTAGCTTGACTAGGTTACCTACCTAGGTTACAGGTTAACAAGGTATAAGGAAATGCCTTTGCTGACGACGTAGCGATATAGACGGATCCGAAACGTGGAGGCTGTCGAAGAAGAATGAGAAAAAACTAATAGTGTTCTAGAATAAGATATTGCGAAAAATCTATGGGCCCACATACGAAGAAAGACAATGAATAAAAAAACATAACAGAAAAATCCGGAATCTATATAAACATCCAAACATAACAAGTGAAATAAAGGCAAGAAGAATCAGGTGGGCTGGACATATTCTAAGGAAAGAGGAGGGATATCTGCTGAAGGAGGTACTAAATGGGATTCCTGAAGAAAGAAGACCCCGGGGAAGACCACGGCTAAAATGGTGGGACCAAGTGAGAACGGATATGCAAAAAATTGGAGCAACAGAAAGAGAGGCAGAAGATCGATCCAGGTGGAGGGGATTTGTTGATGCGGCTAAATATCGCCTAAGATATAGATGACCCTGGGAGTAAGAGTAAGTAAGTATAAGGAAATGCATGATGCCGGAACACATCACAGTCACTGGATAGGATGAAATCGTTATCTCTCCGGTTAAGTTTATTATCATTTTTAGATAATACAGTTACAAGTTGACCCTATGGCCAGGTAGTAACATGAAATACATATAAAAGTATTAGATAATACATACTCATTTTTTTAAACCAATACAAATACCATGGATTAGAGTCTTTTAGTGAAGCACCTGATATTATTCGGGAATGGATTTAAAACGTTTACACCTAAGCCTTCCAACCCTCTGTTCAAGAAGGAGAATTTCCCCGTTAGTTATATGTCGGGGGCTCGATTTTTAAATCCATGATCCTTCCTAGAGATGTTAGCCGGATATCTTAGCCTCCCTGTGATATCCACCCAGGCACTTTCCTCATCATATGCTTTATGTATTGCCTTCAGCAGCGAGATATTCCTCCTCTCTCTCAGCGACTCCCAGCCTAATTTAGTGTTCATTGAAATAACACTGGCTTCTCTATTATAATTTCCCATTACAAACCTTGCCATCCTCCTTTGGACCTTTTCTATGGTTTTAAGGGGGCATCCATTAATTAGGTAAGGCGATTTTGGCGATTTTTCGACCACTTCTCCCCCCTTGGTGAGATGTCGTGAGATTTAGCTGGACCCCCTCCCCCCCCCACTAATCTCACGTTAGATTTTTTTTAAATGCGTATGTTTAGTGTAAATACGTTAATCTGTGCTTGATTGTATTGGATTTATTTAAAAAACATAATTTTCTTAATTATTTTTATTTAAGACTAGCATTTAGGACTACCAAGAACGTAATATAGAGTCATATGAGACAGTCGAGCAATAAAATACTTAGGTAGGAACTACTAAAATTCGTAAAAGAGTACTCATTCTAATTCAGCCCACGGGGACTCATGTGTGGTTTCAAGAGTGACTAATGGAACCAAAATGTGCATGTAATTTGTTTCCACATGTTTTACTTAATTTAACCCAGTTTTATCGCAATTTTAACTGTTTCTTGCGGAAAAAATTACATGATATTTGCCGAGATATTTGCCGCTCCCCCACGTGAGATTGGGTGAGATTCAGCTCAACCCCCTCCCCTCCCTAAACGCCTCACGTAATTAATGGACGCCCACTTATCTTCCTCAAAAGATGTGGGTCCCAGACTGCGGCCCCATACTCTAGAATGGGACGCACAAGTGTCTTATATGCGAACTCTTTTTTGTCGCGCGTGCTTTCCCTCAATATCCTCATAACAAAATTTAAAATCTTAGACGCTTTCGTTGCTACTCTATCCACCTGCGGTCCCCAGTACCGCTTCCCTCACGCGCCCGAGTATACTCGGGCAAAGTTATACTGACATGCAGGTGGCCTAATTATCTTAAGTTAAGGGGCAACATTCAGAAATTATTGAATAATTCATTAGTTATTTGGAATAAAAAATTAAGTAACAAATATTCGCATTTGCCTCAGTTTAATGCTTCTGAATATGAAATAAAAATTTATGAATTTTTTTTGACCATTTTTGTAAAAAAAAACCCGTCAGGGAAGTGGTTAAATCAGATGTCAAAGTAACAACTATGTATTTACAATTTTTTCTTCATCAATTGAATCACACGTAAGCGTATATTTGCTTTCTACCAGTTTTTGTGTCCTGCCAAACCTTGTTAGATTTGTTTTATTGATATTTATGATCATTCCATTTGTTTTCCCCAGTGTTCTAAAGCATATAAACCGTTTTACAGGAGTTCTTCGTCCTTGCTACCCTCAATAACCCTGTAAATGACACAATCGTCAGCAAACATTTGGATTCCGCTATGTCATTTGTGTATATTAAAAACAAACGAGGTCCAAGTACGCTTCCTAGTGGAACGCCAGAAGATACATTAATATTATCAGACAGAACGTTTCCTACCCTAACATTTTGAGTCCTATTTGACAGGAATGATTTTACCCAGCTCACTATTCCTTCATCAATTCCCATGGCGACCAATTTTGTAATTAGTATATTGTGATCAACACGATCAAAGGCCTTGGAGAAATCAATGAAAATTGCATCGAATTTCTTTCCCCCATGTAAACAATCAGAAAAATCCTGAAGGAGTCCAGACAACTGACTTCCGCTAGAAAGATTCTGCCCTTCTCATAACCAATTTCTCTCTTCCCAAAATCCTTTTAACCCTCTCACTCCTAACTTGGCCGAAACCGGCCATATGGTGTCCTCTGGCCGCTCGGAAAGTTTAAATTCCCAGTATCCAGAGAGAAGAATCTACGGCCGCTTTCGGCCAACTTAAGATGGGCGCGTCTTTGGGCATTTAAACTTCATAAGGGAAAGGGTTAGGTAATCCTCAATAAGTTGTTTCATTATTTTACACAAAATACACGTCATGCTGACTGACCTATAGCAGCCAATACTAGTGTGGGGAACGTTATTTTGAATAGGAATAATTATAGCCTTTTTGCAGTCATCCGGAATCTCTCCATTATTAAGCGAGACTGTGAATAGGACCCTCATGAAAGGTACAATTATGCAAATGCTTAAATAGTTGCCCATCTAATCCATCTGGTCCGTAGGACGCATGACTCCTGATTTTCCTCAATCATTTTATGCTCGTGTCCCTTATTTCAAAGATTTTCTGTCCTTTCACACTTAATAGAGTTAAATCTTCGCCGCTTGACTATATTCAATATACCCTCGAGAACACCTCATTGAATGCTTGTGCTCTAGAATAGCAATTGTCCAAAGTGCGTCCCTCAAATTCGAAATACTGCTGAACTAGAATATTATTGCCTTTTCTCCTTCTGCGTAAATGTTTGTAAGGGCTACTTCACCCTTGATTTAGAAGTGATTCCTGAAGAAACTTGTCTTTTGCCTTGAGTTTTTCTTTTGTTAATGATTTTAATGCATCCTTATACGCAAGCCGAGACAATTCATTATGAAACTTCTTACAATGTAACGACCCAACCTATTTCTTCAACCTTCTTATTTCAGAATTGTAGTGTTCCGGGTCTGGGTTGCTTTTTAACACTTTTAGGGGCACAAAATAATTCGATCACTCGCTTAATAGGTCCTTGAAATCTTTCCACATTTCATTTACGCTACCCGTCCCTGCCCATCCGGGGAGAGCATCTCTCAAGTAAATTTCAAATCCCTCAACGTCCATTTTACTGTATTTTTACACAACTTTTTCTCTTCTCTTAAATCAACATGATCCCACTGAACAGACAGCGTTAAAGCTTTATGGTCACTAATCCCGTCAATTGTGCCTGAGCTCAAAAAGATATCAAAGGGTCTTACTATGAACATATCCAACGGGCTCTCTCCTCTGGTAGGGCTATTAACTACCTGGGTGAATCCTCCTTCCCTGAGCAAAATGTTAACCCTTGCTTGTGCTCAACCTCCTGATTGATTGTGCTCCACCTTTACTGACATTCAATGCAGTGTGATGGTTCTTATGTTGGATGAATCAATGTAGATTTCTACCACCATTTCTCAGTTCACAAGCTTAATCAAAATAGCAGAATTATGCGGAAATACCAATTACTAACCATAGTAAGGTAGAATTATCATTAAAGTAGAGTAGCGTACTGCCAAGCTAGAGCCTTCTATCTCACAAATCTATCGAAGTAAAACGAACTCCATGGAATAAGATTGGACGTTACTTTTTATTTATTGAATAGTGAAACTCCAATTTCAGCACCAATTATTGTTCTGGGAAGAGAGAATTTGCTTGAATTAAAAGGATATCCACTCACGGAAAACCACAAAAAGTATTGGCAAAAATTATTCCAGATAATATTTTAGGGTGCATTTAAATCAAGCATCATGTTCCTTAGCTATTATTTACTAAAGATGAAGTAATGAATGTCACAAGGGTTTAATGATGAAAAACTAAACTATGACAAATCATTTAAAGGTCCATTTATTCAATTTACTTTTATGTTGTCATGCAAAAAATGCATCATTGTCATTTTCCAGTCAAAGTCAAGGGCTAAGACCATTATTAAGACATTTATGGCTCGAAAGCTACACGTAGATGAAATATTCCTGGTGAAATAGACTATATCTTTTCCCAAAGAAAACAATATCCAAATCCGATTGGTTTAAGTCAATGAAAAGGTTTGCTGGAATGCAATATGATGGTTTATCGTAGGAATTAAATACATACAAAGACACATCAGCTACGAGCATTTCAATTTTAACAATGAAACGGGAATTTTTTTCAAGAGAACGTTAGTCACGGGCATGATCGTTTCAATCAGCCATTAATTCATCAGTCAGCCAGCCATCAGCCAGCATACATTACTTCAAGCTAGCGTACTTTTTGAAGGCGTAATTAGGTATATGCTTGCTCATGAAAATTCATATAATAGCTAGAAAAATCAATGAGCAACGAATAACTCCATAAAGGTACAACGAATAACTCCTAAGGAAAAGATTTCCCAAATCAGATTAGTTCAAAAATAGTATCAAAGGGAAACTAATACTGCATATATATATAATATGCCAAGCGGCCAAGGTCAATAAAAATATAGACACAAGCAAAAGACGCTTACAAATTAAAACCCTCAAAACAGGGAAGCAGTTTAGACCAGATGGCGTCGTTTTACGTGCACTAGAAGACAATTTAAACGAGAAAAAACTTTAATATTGAAAAACACATTAGTTTGAATGTGAATGATAAATTTAATATGTACCAATAACTAGTATACGAGTAATTTGATTTATAAGTTGACCTATCAATGCACGAATTTCCTCGTACGTTGATTCCAAGGAATTCTGTAATGCCTATGGTACATAAAAATAAAAATCTGAGAATTGAAAAATAACTAACGAAGAGACTCAAGAAATGAAACATTATATTTTGTTATTTGTAAGATGTTAACTAAAATGTGACTAAATTCCGTCATTAATAATTAAGATCAATCCGCTCTCCCTGTTATCATTTCCTAATAATTATCGTCAACTGACTTTGAAAAAGGCAAAACGTTGGTTGAAATACAATTTCCTCATCATCGGAAATATTAAAGCGTTCATCTTTGTTCTCCACTGATGTTTAGTTCAGGAAGGGACGATAATGTAGTTTGCAGAATCACAAGTGTATTGATTCACCGTCCAGCATTACACCCATTTAATTAGCACCATCGTACAATAGAATAATCGTGGATAAAATCTCCCCAATATTCTGCGTATATTTAATAGAAGGTACTTTGCTATGGTAAGTGCATCGCAATGTATCGTTCGACCACAATATTATTAATCTACCATGATCATCTCATAACAATGTTTTCTATCATCTATATATTTATATATTTTAAGCATTTTTACTGAACTTCCTATTTGTTGTTCCTCAGGCCAAGCAACTCCTTACGCTGAACGTACGGAATGAAAGTACTCTATTGCACTTAATCGCTCTACAGAAGTCAATGTTTTGAAAGTTAAATAAAGCCATATTCCGGACAATCAATGTTACGAAAACTTAATGAAGGGAATTAAATCCCACACAAAGTATGGGTCTTGGATCCGAAATGTAAGTTATCAAACACTTCACAGGGCGCAAACTTCATTTTTTAATTAATTTATTGCAGCACACAATAAAGTGAATTAGTAATTATGAAGAATGTAAAGTATTATTTAGATTAAATGACTGGATCAAATAACTAAATAAATAGTTATAAGATAATTTAAAGAAATTAAAGGCTTGGTTAATACTCATTTATCCTGCCTTAAACTTCTAAATACACAAACTTCCGGAGTGGTGGCAAAATTATTTATTTATTTGTCAATTCAAGGGAGGCATAGCACATATAGCACACGTGGCGCAGGATACATGTTTGGTATACTTAGAGTAACGGTATTGAGAGCAGTCTTTTTATTAATTACAACTATGAATAAAAATTCGACGTATGTGGGTGTTAAGTACATCATTTATGGCAACATAACGACCATTCTTTCGTATAAGCGCACATATATGCAACTTTCAGGTTCGTAATACACTCGACCTGAATCTCGTCCACTGCGACATCTCCTGGAAATAAGGGAGGTCAAGTCCCTCCTAGGTAGAATCTACCCTCCCCACCAGGGCGATACACAAAACCGCGCATGGTCCCCTATATATATATATATATATATATATATATATATATATAAGACTTCCAGGAAAATCACTCGGGTGATAAATATACAGTATGCCATGAAGATAAAAAATATACACACGGAAAAAAGAACACTTACACATAAAAATTTTCGATATTTCGGTGAAGTCTAGCTCCACCTTTCTCAAGGTTTAAGGTAGGAAAGCATTCCTACCTTAAACCTTGAGAAAGGTGGAGCTAGACTTCACCGAAATATCGAAAATTTTTATGTGTAAGTGTTCTTTTTTCCGTGTGTATATTTTTTATCGGCCACCCTCTTGGCATACTGTATATATATATATAAGGCTTGACATAAATAAGTAATCCATTAACGGATGAAAAATGGAGTAATTATGGTAAAAACTAAAAGTACATTTTAGAACACATATATAAAATTCATGGATATGCATTGAAATAAATAAACGAGACTGTTTCGAGAGGTATGTCAAAATAATACTTGAGAAACGAAATTTGTGTTTGTGTCCTGACCAGAGGATTTCCTAAAATGTCGGCAACCAGCCTGTCATATGTATCTTTGGTTGCTTGCACGCAAGGAAAACATCCCTGCGATGTAGGCAACCGCCTTGTCACGTAGGAACTGTCGGTGGAATTACAACGCAGAAAATATTCCACATGCAAAAATTAATGCTCCTAGGAGATTGTATTTACTTCTAATTAGAATAGTATCCACTATTCAGAGAAATGTACTTTAAGAAAGAGATATGAAACCTGAGGCAAAACATTTATCGATTGTTCTCTTTTTATAGAAAAGGGAATCGGAAGAAGTATACCGCGAAAAAAATTCAGATGACCATTTATTATTGAAGAAGTGCTATTACATTAATCTCTATCGTGCCTGTGCATCCACTGGAAGTATGAAGTGTGAGTGCCTAAGTATCGGATAACGAGGCTTAATCCAAAGATTAGCATTATAATAAAGCTAACAATGTATCCAGTGTCTATTTTCCACTGCAGAGATTGCTCAGTAGCGAAAGACTTCGAAAAATCTATATTAATTTTCAGGTTCGCTTGTAAGCCTTTGAATACAGCGCACAGGTGCTATTGCGTGCCTTTATTAATAAGCTGTATTTAATTTCATAGGAAATGTATGATTTAAGACCATGGTGTTTTATTGAGTAAAGATCCCCGTTTCTAAGATAGATTTTAGAAGCTAAATCTTGGGACGGAAGAGGATGGAGGAAAGAGAATGGGATAATCACATCCTCTTCCCTCCATGAACCGTTATATAAACCCCGAATCTCAACAGATCCTCATTCTCTAAGATAAAGTGACCAGCAATGGCCACGAAATACCGGGTAACAACAAACCTGAATAATTACACGGGATACACCCGAACAGCAAGAGCAATACAGCAATGACCAGCGAAAGCTTCAACCAAATATCACTATTTATTTCGATCAATTTCCACGATTCGCCATGATCCAGGCATTATGATGCATGGGGGTTCAATTTGGGGGGTAAAGAATTTTCACTCTTGAGTCAACTTTGTAATGCGATAAATGAATGTGCGCAAGCTACTGCATTCCTTCCCAAAGATGGTGACCATTTTCTAATGTGCCTTTAATGGATGCAACTAACTTCATTTTTTCCTCGTATGTAATTTCTTAGGATTGTTTTCCATGATGCAGAGTTAAAATTAAGAGTCTTAGTAGAATTAAGTTAACAATAATATGATAACTTCAACGGGTGACACGGTCCATCTAGTTTTTAATATTTGACTTATGAGTATGAAGCTGGTAAGAAACCTAATGATACTATAAGAAGTATGTATGCAAAAACTATGCACGACTGCGCTTATGTAAGCTCTGTTAAATGTGTGCATGTGATTCATAATTCCTAGTTGATTGAAATGCTGTCAAGATAACTAAAATTATATTATGACTTCAAAACTACGTCATTAGACCAACGTTGTCTAAACTATGTCCTTTTGCTGTTTCGGAGATGTTTTCTCAGGGCCGCTCTGAAAAACTGGTCCGTTACCGGACGGACTCAGTTCGTTGATTCTCCCACTTCAGTTTTTCTCCACTCGGAAACTCTAGTCACTCGGCAGAGGAGCACAATTGAAAAAGATAAAATGAAATTGGTTGGCGAGAAGCAAGTGAGCAGAAATACTCAAAGCGGCAAGTGTATCTCCTGGACAAAAAGCAAAAAATACGATGGTATCTACTCCATAACGATCTCGCAGATTGAATTAATATATTCCTTGCGCGAGAGACGCTTGAAAAGGTCTGAATGACAAGGGTGTGAGGCCGATAAAAAATAGTAAAGCCACGCGGCCGCCTACTCGCGTTTGACTCTCGGACTAATGGGGCAACCCGCGGTGGCATATTCCATGCAGACACCATTTGACCCACTTTCCCTTTTATACACCACCCGGTCAACCCCATTGAAATATCTGCCCGTTTCATTAAACCAACCTCATACAGAATTTCAGAAGAGGGATTAACCTCTTCGATGCAGCAATTTTTGCTTCCCCACTCAACTGCGATACAAACTCGGACGAATTACGTTCCCCCGTTATAAAAACCCCCCCCCCCCCGTTATAAAAAAACACCCACCCAAGGTGAATTCTTTCTCCCTGGTCCTTAACTTCCCCACATCAGCACTCATATGTATATATACCACACACATCCCACTCCACAAACCCTCTCTAAACAAGAACTCATTTTCCTACCATCTCGCGTACTCATTCATCTGAACGCACCTCGTTCACCACGGGCCTCGGGAAGTGTTTTGAATGGTCTCACTTACGATATCTCTTAAATAAAAGGGCACTTGAAACTATGTAGCAGACCGTGGTGGGTCGATCACTTCGGGGTAAGGCCGATATATCCGTGTATCTCACCGTAAGAGTGGGATTAAAAAGAACGCTCCATAAAATCATTCGTATAACGCTCCAGAGGCAAACTTAGTTTGTAACCGAAATGATGTTACAATTGATATCTCCAGCTCCCTCTGTCTAATCCATAACGGTTGATGTGATTTTTGCAGGGGATACGAAGTTTTTCAGGCTCAAATCTATGAAATCCAATGACGCAGGTAAAAGTAACTTTGTGGCATCTCTAGTATAAATTATTCTACATTAATAATAAGAAAAATCAATTTGGGTGCCAGTGAAGATGATATGAGAGCAGACTTCAAGCAAAAATGGATATGTATGGTCGCAACGTTAATACATGCATAACGGATAATTAACGGTATTCAATCAAAGGAGGTCTTCTTTTAATGTTCAGGTCTTTTGATATAGGTATTACACAATATATTTACATAGAATTCAAAATCAAGTGTGTTGTTGGGTAAGAGATGGAAGCATAAAATTATTTTTTTTTACTTAGAGTTTATTAAGATTAAATCATTCCGTAATTTGTAGAGTTATCACATTGTCTTTTAATCGTAGACAAAAACAGTTATAGAGGTCATCCCGCTGAAAACATATATTTGTGTTATTTATGGAATATTTACTCGAGAAAAAAACATTTTTCCAAACCATGGAATGTAAGTGACTTAATTTTTTCCAAAGCGGCAGCGGCATTCAAACTTTCTACCCTTGCCTTCCCTCGTAGACACTACTTTTTGACAAGGACATTCGCAGAAAAGAAAACATTCGCGGTATTTTCATTCTTCCAGTACTAAAGATTTGTTCTTTCTCAAATTTACAATCAGCAAATCTTACTTGTTGCTAAAAGGTTGCTTGATCGTTCAGATCAATTCAAACATAAATCTCAGGAAATTGATGGTACCCGATCCTCGAGTGGAAAGGGGCTGGTGTGATGTAAAACGAAATGCTTAAGAGAAATTTTCACGCACAAAAACATCCTAAGTTGACTAATAAGTACTCTAAAACCATTCTTTTACAAATGTGAACAAAATTTACGAATAAATAACTATTCTTCGTACAGAACAACAGCTTTGGGGCAAAACATACCTAATAAAATAATGTTCACAAAAATTACTTAAAAATGTTAAGTGGGGCTAAATTCTATAGAGTTCATAGAAAGTAGTAAATCTGTAAAAATATAAATACTCCAAAGCAATTTTAAGTAAAAATCTGACAGCAATTGTGTTAATCTCGCAACCGTAAAACTTGTTATAAACTCTGCTTCGTGAGAAAAATAGAAAATCCTAAGATAAAACAATTTAAAAATAAAAAATGTCTTAAATTCCCAGATCTGCGAGAAACGATATGCAAACACAATCATTTATGATCAGAGCTGCCGTTTCAACAAAAGTTCAACTAATATTTTTCGCGAACACTGATAATTGTTACAAACCCATTCTGAACGGGGTTTCCAGTTGTAATCTTTGGATATCAAGAATGACATAGCATATCTTATGTCAGATATTATTCTTATTATAATAGTGCGTCTAAGCGTATGTTTCTGGAATTTGATGTGTATTTTGTTGGGATATAATTATTGCTATTGTTTTTGTTTTCAAGACATGAAAAAATGTGTTTAGAAAAAAACCTGGTCCCAGGTCAAAGGTATTCATGTCCGAAAGGGCTAATTACCAGAATATTCATTATCTAATGAAATGTTCGCTATATGTATTTCCTACCAACAAATAAGCTTTCTTTTCTCTTTACTCACGAAAGTCAGAGTTTCTATACTTGTCATCTCTCTCTACAGAGTTCTCTACATGTCAGGGATACCTAAAGAGTCAGGGATACTCAGGGAAAGTATAGTAGGTAATTCAGGAGAGTGACCACGCTTTTTAATCCAATTGAGTCTATAAGCGATGTAAACTGATCTCAAGAACAATTATAACACATACTTGTCCTCCAACAAATATTTTGACGACCACCGCCGTTTCTCATTGAATGATGCTCGCGATGGTGGAATGTAGCAATTTCTCTTTATTTATCACAGAAATCTTTCTGGGTCACCCTCGCACTGGGGCAAATAGATGAGAAGCATACTTTATCGCGAAATTTCTCTCATTCTTACGCAAAGAAACGCGAAACCCGCATTATGTATGAAGGACGTACCCGCCTCAACCGCATGTGTTTCCGCGCGAATTCCTGGAATTCCCTCGTACTCATTCCTAACAATCCGCCCTGCACCACACCCCTGAAACCGCAACCTGGAGGGAACGGATGGAGGGGGACCTTTTTGGAACTACCTTCATCCCTCAGTTGATATCGCCACTCTAGTCGTCCCAAGTGATACTTATCTCCAAAAATTATCTTCAGCAAGCAATACCATAGGCTCCACTAGAATTTGGCTAGTCTCTTTTCTCGATGTATCCAAATATCGAGAATAACCTTTCTCTTGATACACTTCCACTTCACTTTTACTTATCTTTATTTCCATGAGCTTCATGATTTTAATGCAGTGTATGTAGAAATGTAGATGTTGCGTCAAGTAGCTAGAGCTATTGGATAGTCTCTGACTATGAGTAACGAGATATAACATTTATTTGAGTATTGGAAAAATTTAAAAAGTTACAGAACTCTATTAAGCTAGACACTCCAGTTATCCTTCATAGGTTTTTCAAATTAACTTACCCACCCTGACGTTTAGAATTTCTTTTGCATTGCTATTCAGAAATATTCACCAATTACATTTTTAGCCAATCGTTTCTCTTCCCAACTACTCGAATCATTCATACATCTTGCAACTCATCCACATCTCTTAAGTCAATTCATCAAAGCTCATCACATGAAATGAATTAAAAGATCTGTCTACACCTAAGTGTCTTAGAATTTAAAGAACACTCTACACAAAAGTAATTTAGTTAAAAGTTTAAAATACTCTCTTTATGAGTAAAATGCATGCGTATATTTCACGTAAAAATAGCTAAAGCTGCTTTATCGATGTATCAAACTTGTAAGCAACAGTACTAGAGACTAATTAAAAGAAATGTATCTATATACGACAAGGAGGCATTGTTTCAGTTATATAGTAGGAGTCGCACATCAAATATGCAAGCATATGATTCCAAGAGGTGCATTACAACATACCCTAAATTAATTTCCTAAATTTCTAAAAGTCACGGGTCAGACATTTGGTTAACTGAACAAATTAGAAGAACAGCTTATTTTTTAACAGGAAATGAACGCATATCCTCATTTTGGTGTTTCTGTCGGCCTCGGTGGCGCCGGGTAACGTCCTCGCCTGCTAACCCAAAGGTCGCGGGTTCGAATCCCGCCTGGGGATGATTTTTCACTTCCCAGGGCATGGTTGTTTGTGCTTGTTCATTTTTGATTGTTAATACTCCGATATAAAGGCCAATGAGTGCTGTTTTTGGTGGTAAATAAATAAATAAAATAAATAAATAAAGTTCTAAAGTAATTTGGCAACCGTGTTTTTTATCATGATTAAGGGTTTTTCCCTGCTCGATTTATTCATGTCCACTCGTATGTATCACTGTTGCTCCAGAATATACGCTCTGCACTAATTAACACAATTTCAAGTTATGATAGTTCTTTCGTGAGCCCAACGATTTATTTAGGGTATTCCAGCAATATCTTCTCACTTCCCTGCTTTTATCCAGTAAGTGGATAAAGGCATACACGCCGTCATTATATATAATAATCATGCTCAATTTTTTAAAAGTTATAATCATGTACAACTTAATTCTCTTAGACTGTTTTTCTTTTTAGCAGATACTACCATTTGCCTTTTTCTAATCCGATTATGGATCAATAAAATTTAATAAAAGGTTCCCGACGGACCATGGATAAGTCACAAATAAGAGTGATCACTATAACCCAATCATCGTATTCCTATCGTAATCCTATTTTGAGCCATGTAACGACCTATTTTTATGCTCCCCTAGGTTCTTAGAGGTCATAAAGTTAGAAAATGCGGTAAAAGTAATTTAAAACATAATAAAAATTAATTTCAGTACTCCTACCTCCTCCTCTGTGGAATTTTACAATTATTAAAATTTGGAATAAAAGTTGTTGGCTGTGGCGGCGGTGAATCATTTACTCACCCACCAACGCAAGTTATTTTTTTAGTACCCAAGACATGGTTGTTTGCGAATTTTCAATGATGTTTGCTATGAAACACCCGGTGTAAAGGCCAAAGATATTGTATTTGTGATTAATGGTTAATAAATAACAAATATATTAAATATTCAGCATTTCTATACCTACCAATTCACGAGTTACCAAAAATATAAAAAGCAGAATAATAGTCAATAAAGGCTATTTACGGCTAAAATTTAATGTAACATTTAATGTAATTCGTCTATAAGAGAAGCGTAAAGAGAAATGAGGATGGGGTGTATGGAAAAAGTGTGCACACTATAAGCGAATCAAGATGCGAACGGATCAAGGAATCCATGAGTCACTATGAATTCGCTTGTGGCGAATGATGGAGGTCATGGAAGAGAGCACGAGGACATGGCCGGCACAAATAAAAGAGTACGCGACAAAAGTGCGCAGTAAGAAGTCAATGAATTAGCAAGGAACAAGAAGAAATGGGGTGACCAACTTTGGACTTAAAAACCAGAAATGGATCCCAGAGATAAAAAAATGGAATACAAAACTGCGCGTGCCTCGTGCAAAACTTCCTGGCGCATAACTGCGTGGCAAGAGGTGTTGTGGGTGAAGTGAAAGGACGGAGGGAAGAGAAGGAGGCAAAGAGAAGGAGTGACGTAGGGGAACCAAACCCGATTCGCAAAAAGGCTCGATGCACATACACATAACGTTGCGGTTAAATCACTCATCGCTATGAATTTACCAGCACACCTTATCTTGTGGTCCAATTGTGAAAAAATTCGGAACGGGAAGGCCGGTAGTGGTGAGTCATCCCACTTCTCGGAGCGATTGTGTCGGCAACAAAAATTATAGTAAGGTTTTTTGACCAACCCTGAACTCTTAATCATCATTTCTCCACTGTTTCACATTATTATGAAAGTTCCGTTTCCCATGTCTCAATGTCATCCTCTGTGCAGTGTCAGTGTCTTTAATAAGAGCTATACAGAAGTTGTTTGCTACACCTTCATTCCAGTGGGCAGGACTTAAATCACTACAGCAATATGTTTGCTGGCCGTTGTCGTTTAATATGGTAAATGTAAATAGCTTTAAGCGCATGGCACTGTCCGTCAAATGGCCCGCAAAACTCCTCACTTCAGACCCACTGTGACCTAAATTCTTCCCAAAGAAGTCAACCATTGCATTCAGTATTTTCTCACACAGCGGTGCAGGACTAGCGAAATCACGCCATAACTGCAAAAAAAAACATTTTCATGGCAACGCCCAAATAATGCGTGCCTATAAACTTCTCAAACGCCTTTATTTAGTTCAACAAAAATTTGAAACAGAATTTTAATAATATATATATACTTTCAATGGAAACGATAAAAGGTAGAAAGGGGTGCTGAACTAACAATAGGAGCACTTAATAATGTTAACCTAATAATAAAGGCAAACCTGGTACATTCCTCAAGCATAGATACTATCAATTCTCACTGAAATGGTTCTCCCACCACCACAGGGACTTGAACTCAGACACTCGGGATAGGAAGCCAGTACTATTGTTAAAAAAGAAACTTGATACCACCTTTTATTTAAAATATTATCCGTTCCTTAAATTCTAAAGGTTAAAGCAGGGAGTGCTTTCCTTCTTCCATTTCATACAGGACTGAGTGAAAGTAGGGACATGATGCTAAGGAGGAGACGGAAAGTTAGATTTGAACTTTCAAAGCCCTCTTAAGAATTTGAGTAAGGGAAGAAAAACTTTTTCCATCGCTTCCAAGCCGACGTTCATACCGTCAAAATGGCAATGTGCGCAAAAACGGCGTTAACACCACATTCCCACCACTACCCATCGAGAAATGAACTCCTTTCCCGACGTCCAACACCACTCTTACTTCCCACGACCCTCCCAACCTTCCCTTTCCTCCTCAATTCAATCCCCCAAACCCTATTCCCACACCTATTTTCTCACCCTCTATCCCTACTTCACCCCCCTCCCTTCCCACTCGGGGACGTCCGCAGAACAGTTATCCTGCCCACTTCCATTTGCACCACTCCTCCTCCTAACAACCAACCCCTGCCACACCCCTTTTCACAACCCCTCCTTTCTCCCCTGCCCATCCACGAAAGACTACCGTAGCGACCTTGTTCGTCCCTCATGCCCTTTATTTCTCTTAAAAACTCTCCATCTCCTTTTTTTCTCCTTCTTTCCGCTACCTACCTCTTCCTCTTCGGTGTTATAGGCTTTTCCCTTTCATTCAATTACAGTTCCATCTTATCTGCCCTCCCCCCTTTCCCTTGCCCCCTCAAGCTACTTCCCACCTCACTCAGCTACTAATGCCACTCTGTGAGTGTTTTCCTGTTCTCTCCCTATCTTGCCATTCCTCTTCCTCCGTCTTTCTTGCATATCCCTTCTCAGGTTCTCTTTCAAGGGTCATTCGACATCGTCTCGCCGTCGATTTTATACGTCTCCCAACACCATCGCAGCTCCATTCCTATCTCTTGTCACACTTCTTTCTCAAACGGCCCCTCGGTCCTATTTAAAAAACGTAACAAAAAAATATTACCCTGGTGATCAGATCTCTCACCAATTCGATACGTAGTACTCGAAATTCTATTTCCAACTCAAAATCGTAGCACTTAATTTATACGTCCTTTTTCACCACCATGCTTCCTTTCTTTTCTGATTTTTCTTTTATAGCTTTACCGGGCGGGGAGTAAGATGACCCATTTCTAAGGTCAACGCCCGTAGAAGTCACAGAGAAGTGGTCAGAAATGTTGGTAATTCCAATCTTGAAGTACGTGTTTTCTGTAGGCACTTCAGGGTGACAACTGAGAGTTAAGTTAAAAAATTAGTGCAATTTCCTGCTTCTTCTAGAGGAAAGTTTAAATTTTACGTTTAAATGTTACTTTTTTGACTCCATCTGTATGATAATAGAGTAAAAGGATGGAAATGGCGATGAAGTCACAGTTAAATTACACATAACTTCAGCGAAATCAGGTTATTTTAAAAATTTGAAACATTTTTCCGGAAAAATGTTTCAGGCTAAGAAAGAATGCAGCGATTAACCATTGGTAGCAGATGTCGCACATAGAACAAGTTAGGGTGATGTGAGAGCCTGATGTTAGGCCTTAATGTATAAATTAGTATTTCTCTTATGTTCTCATCCTTTCTCTTTCTCTTGGACACTAGTGACATTAATTCGTTGTTTTATTTGCAGTTATTACTATAATGAAATATGTCTTCCGCTGAATTTATCTATGGCTTCCTGAGCCCAACATTAACTCTTAAATTCACTTTATTCTCTTATTAGAATTAGATGTTTGAACAGAAACTTAATACTGGAAAGAGTAAAGGATTGTGGAACTGAAAAACGTTTGTTAATAGCGCTGGCGTCAAGCATACGTATTGTCTTATTGCCTCATATTATTATTTATCAATCTTGTCACCTCCTCCATTCTTACGACACTTTCTCGTTCTGACTCTTGACAAATATTCATGAGAACTCGAGTGGTGATTACCGTTGCCTTTAAAGTAACAACCGATTAACTTATTGCTCCCTTAGCACGAAAACGTTTCGAGGATAAGATTCATAAGCCAACGCCATTAATCTGCTCTAAATTTCTGAGGTATGAGTTTGTCGTGATAAAACTGATGAAAGTTGGGTCATCATTGAATCAAGTAACGCAAATCATGATAAGGTTAGGAAGAGGATACCATACAGACTGAATTTTTTCAATTTTAACACCACATTTTAACTCATTGTGCGCTAATTGCAAATCCCATGGATTATATGGGTGACTTAGTAGTTGATTAATGCGTTTATCTCTCATTCATTTATAAAAAATGACAAAATGTTTAATATATAAGAATGTACACATTCATTAATAGACATAGATAAGTTGACTTAAGAGGTGTGAATGAAGAGGTTGGGATGACTTAATTTCCTCATACGCATTTTATCACATTGAACTCGGAATATCTATAATGGGAGAGTGCTTTTCATTCATTAGTTGCCAGTCGAAATCCCTATCATTGCCATCCAATTTATTATGGTTGTATCTAGTGGTAGGAGCTTTTTTGAATAACCGGAGTTTGGTCAACCAATGAGCCTCCACTCAGGCCCTGTACTGAATATTAGATCTCAAGGTTTATCCCACCCTCTCAGACAGCGAGAGGATATAATGACAATCATGCGTGCTTCACTTAATCATGCATTACTACATCCATATCTTCAAAAATTTATCCACAAACTGATAAGTTTACATCACTAGTCAATAAATCAATACCAAAAATGATAATTTAACGATGAAAAGGAAAAGGTATTCTTAAATATTTCATCACTGACCTCTCAAAAAGTTCTTTGGTCGACTATTACGTTAAAGTGTAGAGTAGCCCTCTACTATGTGAACATGCCTCAATTGGTGTTAAAAGGAGCCAGAAACTAAGCATTCCCTAATTAGTGAACGACGTCCTTTGACCTACCACATTCTCCTTGGTATCTTCCCTGCTTAATCCTCTTACAAAGGATTCCGTCTCCATTCTCGCCAGCGAAGCTGTCCCCTTTTTATCAATCTTTCCCTCCTTTATACCCATATCATTGAATTAGACCCGCGATAATCCCGGCTTAATTCAAGGAAGAAATATGGGGATAGAGAGCTGAAGGACATGATTCGAAGAAGGAAACTTCCCTTCCCTAAACATTGTAAAAAGTCGTTCTGGAGTCGGAAAACATCGTACAGCCCAAGCTTCCAGTGACAGATTGCATGCCACAATTATGTCTACGCCCGTATCATATTACTCACTTCATGGTTAATTAATATATAACTTCTTGAGAGATCATAGCAATTCTGAACAAAAGAAAGAATTGGCAGCAAATTAGCTGAAGGGTATAGAGCATGGTAATTTTCCTGGGAATAAAATAAGGATTTTCCCTAGCGTTTAACACCTCAGACTATCAATAAGCCCGGAAATAGTTGTTCTAACCCAATGATTATAATATACATGATAAGTATAAGGCTGGATGATGAAACCGTTCCCGTAGTAAACATGAGCATCTCTCGCCATCACTCACTTTGAATTATAAGACTTGATTGACTCAGTGGTGACACAAAGAGGAGATTATGAGGTAGTTCATTTTCCTGGGTACTAAGTGCATACCATGAAAATTACCTTAATATCTGTCTCGGGTCATAAATATGTAGAAATATTTACTGAACATCCTAGACCATGGAAAATTATTTTTTCAAGTTATCCATTGAATTCATACAGCAATTATACATTACCTATATTTTCAAATCGGTTAAAATTTATCAGTGGTATAATATAAATTCAAAAAGACAAAAATGGTTGCCACCTTAAAATTCAAGCCAAACACTCGAATGTCGGTTGGTTGGTAGGTGGAATAAAATGTATAGGTAGATATAAGAGAGATAATATGGAGAGGAAAGCGGAGATAAAGATGTACAGTAGGAAAACCTTTTCTAATTGAAGAGTCCTTCCTTTTATACTACAAACGAAAGACTATGTACCACGTTGCGGCGAACGATTGGGTTAATGACGAAAGTTTTCTATTGAAATCGAGTCCCATAGTGACTTTCCCGGTACTGACCATTGACCGGGGGGGGGGGGTTTACCCGGGGGGAGGGGACCAAATTTACTATGAATGTTCAACGAGCCAACAAAATTACTTTCGTTTCATTTAACAGAAATAGGAGGAGCTGAGGATCAGTTTATATTTTAGGTCGATTACGATGGGGGAAAGCCAAACCAAAAGTATTCCGAGTTCTATTGAAACGAGGAGACTTCGAACTGAGAGAAAGCTTATTTCCGCGTTGATAACGACCTACCATTCACAGGGACCGGGTTCAAGATTTGGTAGTATACGAAAGTTTGGTGTTGCCACTTAAACTCCACCTAGGTGGTAGTACTCCACTAGGTGGCAGTGGATAACATAACAAAGACAGCACTTCGTTCGTTGGATGAGGCATAAAATAGGATAAAATAAATGACCCTAAAGTGTTTTTTCAATGTGAGAACGTGAGTCCCGAATGCTTGATTTATTATCCACCTCCTCAAAATTCAAAAACCACCATCAATTCCTCAAAATCGTCCATTAACGACTGAACATATGATTTTCAATGACGCATTTTTACTTAGCTGTCTGTTAAATTTCTTAACCCGTAACCACCTACATAGTTTCCAACACTATCAGCCATGACATGCAGTTTTACTGATCGCTAGTCATAAAGCTAAAATATTTTGCTAAATTAATACATATTTTATCATTTTCCATGGTATGCACTTAAAATTCTCTCTGGTATGTCTACATACAGGTTTGATGATAATTCGTCCTAAAGAGGAGCATATTAACGTTTTAAAATAGAACTCGACCGATTCGCTGAATTAGACGCACTTAAGTTGGAAAGCATTCATAGAGAAACTGCTAGA
The DNA here is from genome assembly GCA_963573305.1 of Pyrrhosoma nymphula. Classification (NCBI taxonomy): domain Eukaryota; kingdom Metazoa; phylum Arthropoda; class Insecta; order Odonata; family Coenagrionidae; genus Pyrrhosoma; species Pyrrhosoma nymphula. The sequence continues at coordinate 41,453,198 of OY754337.1, read as the reverse complement.
TAGATTATGAATTAGTGAAGTAGTATCTAATTATTAGGTACTTAATTTCGGAGAATACATTAAAAAACAAGTAGGAGATTTTTTTTTATTTTGGTGGTTTGTGAGACCGCATGGTTATGATTTATGGTTATGTCGTAATACTAATTTCGAATGTTCATGAAAAACGTTGCAGTGCAGAAAATTTATCCGATAAGTACAATGTTCCCCTGGGTAAAAGGAAAACAAACGAATTATACGAATGCTTATAAAATACAGCTAATAAAGGAGTATTGCTTTAGGACCAATTTCAATCATCATCACCCGACATATATCCAAAGATGGGTTTGCGGAAGCTCTACTCTCCAATCTATTTCCAACTAACATCTTTCTTCTCCATGGCTTCCTTCGTAATTTGATTCTTGTTTTTCATCCTCAGTAAGTATCAGTTATTTTTTTATTGCTCGATCCGTAATATTTATCAGGAGGCTGCTTTATATCAGTATGTTCAATGAGACTTCTCTTCTGCTTTGAAGGATTTAAATTAAACATTCCTCCACAGTTAAGCATTTAGATCAGATATCAACTTGTATCGTTACACTAACGGTTTTTTTTATTTCACCAAAAATAGCGCATTAACAGCGTTAGCGTTTACGTGTATCGGTGGAATACATCATTGAAGTGTAGTTCAAATAAGTAGTTTCTGTTCATCATATAACGTTGCAAAATTCCACCTAGTACCGCCTGCTTCTATCAATTAAAAATACCACTATGTCTTTGTAGAACCTCTCCATGGGTAATTCTCTCCGTTAATGTTATTTTCATAATTCATTCTTGGGCAACGCCACATCACAATATCTCCCAATTTTCTTTGTACTCTTTCTGATATCATTCATGCTTCTTGGTAATGACGAATGTTTGAATAGAGCGCTTCCTTACTCAAATTTGTGTGTTTCTCGCTGTCAAAAGGATCTTCTTGGCTGTGCTTGTTACTCTGCTGACTGTCTTCCTTCACCAATTGTGATCCTACTTCCCGCATAGCCAAATTCATCCACTTGCTGTTCCAGTCTTGATAGAAGATTTTGCTTTCCTGATTTCCTCCGAAATCCTAATAATTGTTTTTTATCCTCAAGTGGTCAGTGGTCTATGGTACCTTAATGGTTCCTCTTCTAATTTTGTGATGAAAGGATGTTCAAATTTAATAAAGTTTATTCGATGGAAACAATTATTATGAATGCAACTAATTAATTATTCAGATGCCCTTTCAATTGATCATCGTGTTTCATTCCATCTCTATCATTTAACATGACATTAACAGAGCTCATTCTCTCGGATTTAATAAATCATGCCATCATTATGAATGTATGATAAATGTTGATTCAGGATAACCCACATTGGTGCTCAGGCTATACTTAATGAAAATGTAATGATTTATCTCAAATGACGTAATTATGAAGTTCACAACCTCATTTCAGTTATTTCCGGAGCGATAACAACACGATAGCATCTAGAAGTAAATGCCTGCAATCAGAGCACTCTGCATACCATTAGTTTACCTGAGGTTTAATCGTAGCTGTGAAATTCATGAGTTGATCGAAGAAAATGGCGATTAAAATACAATGGATATCAGCTTAAAGTGAAAAATTTCATTTAAAGTTTGGCTAAATTTAGAACGCTGGATGATGAACGAGCATTTATGCATCTTTTATACACCAAAAAGGAACGAAATAGGGGAAACATATGATGTAAATATGCCCTAAACTAAATATTGTTTACTCACGAATGAGTATTAGTTAGCGGAGAAGTGATTCTAAAACAGAGTAAACAGTGCAGTAATGAGGACTAAATCGTGTCCATAACTGAAAATTTATCCTTAATCCTTAATAGGTCGCACACAAATACACACGCGTACGATCGCGCCGGGTCATCAAGACCCGAGATTGCCAAACTAGTTTTCTAGGACCATTACTATATACATGTAAAGTAGATAACAATAATAATAATAAAATACTACAGTAGGTCTATATGTGAATTTTTCTTTCAAAATTATACCTTAAAAAAATTTAAAAATAAAGCCCTTGGTAAATGGCTACCCTGAAATTCCATATAAAATTTGTCTTCAGAGCAAGTCTATGATTAAATTTTCTTTAGCAGAACACGCGAGGTTTTCATCCCAATAGTTATCTACTATGTAAGTATAATGAGTTTTATTTACTCTCTTTTCCTTGTGTAATTATGGACTATCTTTTTGGCGTCCCACCAGTGGATGATGTCTGAATTTCTTCAGCGAAGCTAGAAAGTATCAAATCGAATTTCGAAATCACTTATAGTTATTCCCTAAAAGATTAAAAGATTAGTTTAGATTAGACTCCCTAAAAAGATAAAATAAAAGAAGAAGAAAAGAAAGAAAGAAAAGGTCCATTTCTCTGAGGAGTATACGGTCATTTTATGTCAAATGATCCAATGATAGTTGCAACACCATTCTTAAAAATACATTTTTTCGCTCCTATATGCATTGGCAATTGAATGCAAAACTTTTTTATCCTCTAGTTTCCATTTTTCCAAGATGGCACATGTGAATTTTTGAGAATATTCATGTTTATTCTATCCTTGATTCCTTAAGAACTAATTATGATAGAGGACAGATATTGACCCCACACAATTTTACAGGTAAGTGGAAAAGATTCAAGAAATGAATATTAAGAAGACGTTTTCCGTTTTGTGTAAAATAGTAGCCTGCCATGGCTATATGCTATACCCATGGCTAGGAAATATAGGTTGGGATATTAGAAATCACGTCAACATATTCTACTTTTTCTTAACGTTATTCATGGTAGATTTTGCTTTATTTCCATTAAATGGCCATAGAAATGAAAATAAAAATCGTTAAAATAAAGTTTTCGTAATTACTCGGTTTACTTTCAAAATACCTTTCCAAAATATCAGTTTGGCAATTGTCTTATATATCAGTTTTAAATGGCATATAGATTTTGGAGAGCACAAGGTTTATTTTATAGTTATAGGCTAAAAAATAATAGTTTATTTTAAAAATGCTCTGAGATTTTCTTTTTCTAGAAAATTTTTCCCAATTTTCATTACTCATAGCAAGAAATCTTTATGAAACCATGAACTTATTGCTCAGATATTCATTTAAAATCAATTATGTTATAAATTTCTTTCAGTGAAACTAACCCTACTACTAGATTAAGGCTGTAGTGCATAGATTTTATACTTAATATGCAGTAAACTTTTAATCAAATGAAAACTTATTTTTCCTATTATTAAACATATTTTTGAGACAATAGTTTTAAGTGAATTTTACCTGCACGTACAGCAAAATGCAAGCAACAGCGTGATGGGTATGTATACATTAATTAAGATTAAAAATTGTTCCCAGATTCTCCCATGCCGTGCTAGCATACGCTGCTGATACAATGTCAACGCCTAAGATGAAGTCCTACGCAGAGTTGAGAAGTAAAATGTTTGTGAAAATTCTATAGAAGAGTGGGCAAGATTATTTGGCACATTCTGCGATATAACAGTGAATTGAAAATAAATATGAATGGAGAAATGAATAGGAAGAGCTAACTAGGAAGACAAAGGATGGAAAACATCACTCAAATGGCGAATAACATGAATTTCATGGGTTATAAGGAATAAGAAATTACATGAACTGTTATCAGCTGGGTGTGATAAATTAAGTAATTATGAAGAAACAGAAGGATCAGAAATGAGAATAGAGAGAGACGAGCTACACCGAATCAACCTTCGAATTCATGACTGACGCTGCAGTTGATGAGGATGCGATGACGTGTTAAAAACTTAACTTTCAAAGTCATGATTTTACTCCTAAGAAATGCATCTCTCGTTATTCGTTCGAAAGTTTTTACGGCGCTTGAATTATGACTTCGGTAGTTTTCTGTGATTTTGTCAGCATGATTTGGTTCTGAAGTCTCAGTTTCGTTGGCCATCCTGCCAGTGTCTTCAGGGCAAAGGTTTTTTCTTAAAGATTTAGGCAGTATAGCCAGTGATACTGTTGTCTCACAGTCAACACACGTGGAAAAAATCCTGGGAAAATGCAGTACTTTATTTCTTAGTGCCATGGTAAACACAAATTTCATGAAAAAATATCCAACATAATTAATTACAGCTAAGCGTAGGTACGTATTGTATTATCACTTCTATTTAAAATTAAGTCCTGCTTTACGCTTGAACAGGGTACAATCGAATGATACTCATCCCGTTACTTATAGCAGAAGTAGCTCTACTGGAGTTTTAGGAGAACTGGAAATGCACGGAAGCGATAAGCAGACAAACGATTTCCATCATCTCTACCGCAAACTGCGACGCATTAATGCGACAGTGACGCACAGTACAGAGCCAGTGGAAGCTATGCTATAGTGATAGCGAAAATTACTACGCAGGAGATGAAATAAATGTCGTCAATCTGGCCACTGCAGTTAATTAGCTGCATCGACAGGAATCGAGATCAACAATAGTAAACTATCCCTCAACGACCTTTCGCACATCGAGTTACTTGTGTATTTTTCAATTTGTAACTTCATCAATTCACTCAATAAAAAATCTTCACGATAATCATTGCCACCATATTCAATAACTTCGTAAACAACTAAAATAATTTTTTTTCAATTTCATGGCAAATTTGCTAATTTGAAAGTCATTCTCATATTTGAGAGCTATAGATTACTTGGCCACTGTATTTTAATAAAATTGGCAGTGAATACCAATTTATAATCCTTTTAATTATTTTTCTTTTTTACGATACCTCAGAAGGGTGTTTATAAATAATAAATTTATGGTCCATTTATATGCAAAAAAACAATACAAGGACAAATAAATGCAATATAATACGTACTTAAGGTGAAACTTAAGGATTTAGCCTGAAGATACGCCTATTCTTTATTTTTCGGGTATAATATCGTATATCACAAATAATGAAATTCAAGATCCTTTAAATTTTGTTTAAATATCCTCGGGTTTTTTTTTCTCACGGAAATAAGCACTTATTTCACCGATATTTGTTCTTAACTCTTGATGCTACGCAGTCCTTCAAACTCCTAATGAGATTTATCTGAGGAATAAATAGTGTTAAGAGGACACAATGGACATGCGAATATTGAGGGAAAAACAACGTTGTTTTTAAACGAAGTTCTATAGACTGTAGTGCTCTGGTTGTGGACCTCAATGACCTTCAAAGACGAAATTTGACCGCATAAAAATATCTCTCTATTTTTTACGCGCCCATTTGTTGCATTGTGGTGAAAATACGCAACTGTGGAACTCATCTTCAATCTTTTAAAAAAATTCCCATTCCAATAAAGCACTGCATTTCACGGCCAAAGATCACTTTCCGCAGAAGTTAACAACATAATATGCATAAGTATTGTTTCTTTATCGATGCAAAATTCATTCATTGACCTACATTTGATACGATTTAGTAAATTAATGTAGTGTCAAGAGTTCACGCGATGCTAAATGCCGAAAATATTTAGTTTATAAAAGCATTTATAAATGGTCGGGTTTTAGATGCGACATTAAGCACGGTTATTGGATGTGTGATAAGGGAGGCGACCAATAACTGAGGTTATTTGAGTAATTTTGGACATTAAGGTCGGTAATCATAAAATAACATGGAAAATGAACAAAGGGAAAAGAGGAAATCGATGTTGGCATTACCCTACTCTAAAACTAGGGAACGTGAGCTCTACGGCCTCTTAAAGTTAGATGGTATAAAATTCTCCAATGGCCGTAATAAATTGGCACCACTCGTCAAAAATACGTCACAATTGCTGTGTTGGTTTGCGGGAAAAAATGGGGGGAAATCCACGCCAGTGACCAACCACAACCTCTCGACCAGAAAAATCCCTGTGGTGGTTTACGGGAATGTTACTTCCTCGCCAGTGACAACCACAGACACACACAATCAACCCGAATAGGGATACTTCGCTGGGCTGATGAGACCCTGCTAAGGATTCCTGGGTTATGAACACACACACACACACTTAACCCAAAGAGGGATTCTTTGCTGGGCTCATGAGACCCAACTAAGAATGCCTAGGTTTTGGACACGAACACACTCACAAGCACTCAAGGACTCACTCACTCACACACTCAACGGGCCCAACTTCTGGGAGAATCTAGCTCAAAAGAGCGTTGTTAAGAAACGACACAAAAACAAGAAAAGACGAGGGTGTGCTTTGGATACGCGTATTTCGGCCGCAAGGTGACCCTCTTCAGCGAACTGAAGGGAGAAAACACTTGCAACGCAAGGCTGTTACAACCATGACTTACAACCTTGCGTTGCAAGTGTTTTCTCCCTTCAGTTCGCTGAAGAGGGCCACCTTGTGGCCGAAATACGCGTATCCGAAGCACACCGAGGGTTTAATAAAGAGGGTTTGTTTTCACCCCAAATTAGTTAATTTTTAGCACTATAAGAAAACCATTGAACTAGGTGCAGGGTTTTCTTCTTTTTTTAAAATGACTTGCACTCGAGATATAAGGTTTCAACTTTCACTATCGGATGGCTAAAAAAATGGAGATTACAATTATTACATTGTGTTTTCCTATACGCATCATTTTTTTGAAATAGATGATTTTGGTTTGCCATGAGTGGTTAATGAATGGTTTATGGTATTGTTAATGGTATTTTCAATTATCACGTCACATAATTGGGATTCTTCTTACCCCATGAAACTGTTTTAGTTTTTTTTCTTTCCATTGAATTTCAACGGGCATCCTCTACTAGTACAATTCAGAATAATTAAGCTTCGTCAGGTTTTAAGTTCCGAGGATACCAATATGCAGTCTCCGTTCGCAGCAATACTTTCTCATGAGCGTCAATAATATTATACTCGAGCACATGCAAGAACACGGCTGCCAGACGGGAGTCAACACCCAAACTTTGATCATAACCTGTAAAACTGGTACCGAACTCTAGTGAACATTCTCAAACATAGCTCGCTTCCTAAGCCCGCGAATGACCTGTCTTCACGGCTCATACTTTCAAAAGCCCACTGTCCACAATTCTCCATAACAGCCAACTTCCACCACGTTTACCTCCTTATCTCCTCTACAGGGCAATATATTTACTATCACGGCCGGATTGAAATATATTTCTGAACACGCATGGAGATTTTCACATCGAGCCCAATAATTTTGGTCCTGTAGGTAGAAGAAGAACAAAACCTGGACATAGAGAATTTCTTTTCATGTTTACATTTGTAGATAACTAACTCTGGACAACCTTATTCTTTCAATATTATGAATTGTGAGTCGAAGCCATCAATCACAAGCTCAGTCATTTAGTTTTTAGTGTATTTCTGCTTGACGTCGGCCCAAGCCATTTACCAATGCTAGCCGGCACATGGCTGCCGGATGGCTGTCAATGTCCTGGATACCGCCCATTATGCCCGACATCAGGTAAGGATTCTTGAACACTAAATACTCCCACCCGTACCCTCAACGACCTTCCCAAAACCCGCCGGTGACCGGCCTACTCCATGAATATTGCGAAAATAACCTACGGCACACAGTTCTCCAGAACAACCCACTCCCCAACCACGTTCACCTCTTAATCGCCGTAGCCAGAAGGGGGGAAGACATTAATCTCGCCTGCCGGCTTGAAGCGGCCGTATCACCGTGCATGCACTCGCACAGCCCCACCTTCGGGGTGTCTCATACACACTAGCAATCAAAGCAGCACCAGCAGCAGAGGTGGCAATCGGGGCATCTGCTTCCGCGTGGCGATCCATCAAGGATCTCATGTGTGCGGTGCTCGCGTGTGAGTCTGCGTGTGCAGAGGCAATGCGACGGTTGACGTCCCGCCCAATCAATATCCCGGACTGGTGCTGCTACTGCCGTAAGGGGAGGGGGACGGGAGAGGATCATTCATTAGGGCCGACTTGAAATTAGAAGCGGGGCGCTTCGGGTATCGACGTCGACTCCGCTCTCCAGAGCTACCGCAGTCAAGTGTATTAGAAGGTCAACTAGCTTGCGACACGGCGGGGCGGGGTGACCGCTAATGTTCCGCCTCACCGGTCTTCCCCGCTTCCACGGGCTGGAGTTCGGGGGCGGACTGAAATCGGTCGGCGTGGTGAGGGACTGGGGTGGGCGGTGACACGGGCGGAGACGGGACGTCGGGGTGGGTGCTGGCTGCTTAATGGCAAATCGAAGCGACCTCGGTGAACTCTGGAACCGAATTGCAAGCTTGAGATTCGCCTCCTCTCTCTCCTCTAGAGCGTCAACTCGGGTTAGTAGAAATCGATTCGTGATTAATTGTCGTTCTAATCCATCGCTATGCCATTGATAACTCTTTTTGCCTAATGACGTGGGTGTCGATGGATACCTTAATCACCATGTTGAAATGATGTTGTATCTAGCTTTGTAAAGTGGAACAGCTCTATAATGATGATTTAAGATATGTTTCCCAATTTTATATATAGCGGTGCTTCGTCTTAAAAAGCACTAGCCACACGAACGTTTTTCATATTTCTTTTCCGTCTCAAGATACAAACTGTTTTATGATGATTTTCTGATTCAGCGTATCACAGAATACTTATAGTGAGCAATAATAGAGTAAACTTTGTACAAGGGCGTATGTTTCCATCAATTCGAATGCATTGTGAATTCTTTCCTAAATTTCTGTGTCTGGGAACTGATTGATTGATTTCCATAAGCTGAATGTAAAACTGGGTTGCGAGACACCATCACCACAATTTCACATGAACATGGAAAACATTGCCCATTATGGATGTTTACTCACGGAGTACGTGGTATATAAGTATCCATAGTCCTGCAGTATTAGTGAACTCGATACTCTCAGGCGTTACTTTGTAAAATTCCATTTTGATAGAATCAAAACAAACTTTGTAAATTTTACAATCAATTTTATTCAAGGTAACCGGTCGAAACCGGTTCGTAGTGAATAAAATTGATTGTAAAATTTACAAAGTTTGTTTTGATTCTATCTGCAGTATTAGTATTGGGCGATTGGGTTGGTTAGCTTCGGCCACTTAGAGGCCAAGGAGCTATTTTTCGTGTCAAATAGCAACTACTGACCCCATAACGGGTTACTTGGTGCGGAGAAGAAACTGCTTTATCTAAGAGGGTTTAGGGTTTAAGCAAAGATAAACAGGTGAACTATATGTTGATAAAAATTTTATGCAAGATGGAGGAACTGGAACTCGTAAATGGAAATAAGTAAACATCCATAATCGACAACTTATTCATTTCCCATGCAAGTAAGAAACATAAAGGTACCTACTTTGCATCTATACCATAAAATACCAACCCTTGCAAAATACAAAACTCTAGTTGCTTACTCAATAGGATTTAAGGGCGATCAGCCAAAAAGATTAAATTGCGTCGGTATTTATATAATGTTTTGCACATAGATTTTTCTAGTCAATTAACATCAAATTATACTATAGTACGCATTTAACATTTATGTTAAGATCACCCAAAACTTTATCGAATCGAATTCCCGCTAAAATACTAGCGCGGAATTCTATTCTCCATGATTTTCACCTTCGAACGCCAAAATTATATGCAGTTGATACTTCTCGTGTGGAAGGGTGGATAATGTGTTTCGGCATTGAAAATTTCAGTTGGAATCTCCATCCTCCTCGGTTGGTGATTATTCGTGACATTTAGGGTGGCCAGGCAAAGTTGGGCATGTGGCCAGGGGTCAGTTGGGCGGTGTAGTGAAGAGGAAATTTGTTGAACGGTTGCCTGGCTTCAAAGGATCCACGTTTCTTTTAATTGTGCTATAACCCTAGGTTTGTTCAAGACGAGGAATAATACAGGAACAATGAAACTGGACCCGTTCCAAAAACATTAATATTTTACATTCTACCTGAATGTGGCATTAATTAGCAAATCTTGGACGGCTATCCAATGGAATGACCGCCCTAAAACATTCAGTCGCTCTGGCTCAGCGCCAGCCAGCGCTCAAATTCAATATTATTTTGTAAAAGTCGCATTTCCATAGAAAAAAGGAAAATATTTTTTTTCCAAGGATAAGAGACTTAATAGTTCGAATTAGTGACAAAGAGCCGATTAATGCTGAGCTTGAAGGAATGCACTGTTTTCACTGAAATATCCTTTGAAAACCTCAGTAATATGAGTTGAATTTATCACGGGTTTCCGTTCGGGAGAAAGAAAGGAATGGAGGAGAATATTAAATCACTAACCCGGACGGAAACCCGTTAAGAATTTACCTCAACTATTAGCCGGAAGAAAACCAAACTCTACCTCAAATGGGTGTAATATTATATTTTTTGGTGGTTCACGCATAATATGTTTTATAAAAATAATATGCATACACCATCAAATTTTATCCCCAAAGATATTTGGCGGGGATTATTTGAAAATTTTCTTGGAGAAAGAACTAGAGAATATAGATATGAAGAGGGAAAGGATGAAAATAACTTATGTAGTGAGGGAAGACCGAATTCTAGTACAAATTTTCGGCAGCATGGCATAACTCTTTAATCTTATCTAGGTTCCTCTGTCAAATTCGGAATTTTAATCCAAGGCCAAAGTATAACCTGATATATCATGGTAAAACTCCTAAATTTAAAATAATCTCAGCCTAGTGTAACCTCCGATATCTTAGCGGCCTCCAATATTTTCCTTCCTTCAGTTAATCTGCACTTTCTTTTTGCTCAAAAAAAGTATAAGGTTCTCTTCCATTCGAAAATGGAATGGTCACAAAAATCGAGAATTCTTGATATTTTCTAGGTATTAAGAATTTTTTTCGTATTTCCTCAAGGTGTATTAAGCAATTAAGTACTCTTAACCCTTTTCAATTATTTTTATGCGCCATGGAGGACTTTAAAACATGGTTCTGTTACAATATTTTTGTTTTTTGATCAATTCGCGAATGTAGTCTTGCTACTCAGGTTCTCAAATTCTCGGGGCACACACAAGATGGGGCCCAAACCAAATGCAACTACCTACATTGAGAACAGAGAGAAACGATGAGTAAAGGTTTATAAAAACTCTAATGTGCAGTCTATGGTTATATAATACTGAAACTTGGTCTTAGCTGAGAAATTATGTGCGTAGACTTATGTGATGATGCTATTGAGCATACAGAATAAAGTGAGCTATCTCCCTAGGTAGACAAAGGAGAAAGAATTTTCAATGGAGGAGAAGCACGAATGGTAAGTATCCAAAAGGAACAGAAATAATTGATGACGGACGTATTTAGGGTGAATAAATGTCGAAGTTTGTGAAAAAATGGAGAATTTTGGTGAGCCAAGGAAGAGAAATGGAGAAAAGGACTTTTCAATAACATTAGCGTAGGCAGAAAGTAAGAGTAGCTTAAGAAATAAGATGTTTAAGGAAATTGTTTAACTATAAAAGCTTGACGGTAAATTTAATTTAATATTTAAGAAAAGATCTGAAAAGTGCTGAAAATAACTAATCATTCGTTTACATAGTGTGTGATTAAGGAAGAACCTGGTGGAAGATTTGTACATTCGTTCGGATTTCGCTCTGGAGATGTCATGAGATTAAATAATTTAATTCATAAAAGAAACTGCGAAGTGTTCGTTCTAGATAAAAATATTATTATAATAATGATAAAGGGGAAAAATTACGTTTTGCAGAGTGGTAAAATTGGCACACTGAGCCTGACCACTTTGAATAGTGACGACTATGGCTGAAGTAACAATTCGTACCACTGCTACAAGTTTTACAAAAAGTACAGGAAGTATTAACCTGTACACAAGGATGAGGAATAGGGTTGAGAGAATGGATTCTAAAATTTGCCATCTTTTCCTCATTGCTACCGCGCCATCAAATTTATAGCACAATCGACATGTAGACACCTGGCTGAATATGGTGAAAATGCTAATTGGTAACTCGTGCCATTTCTTTTCAAGAGAGGACATTAGTTGCAAACAATATTCTGGTATGCATTCCTTCTGTGATGTAAGAACGAATAAACTTATCTTGGATTATATTATTTTGGAAAGAAAAATACACCGATCATGAAAACATATTAAGGAGAACAAGCGCAGCAAGGTAAATAGAATAACTTGATTCGAAAGCATACTAAATATAATTCAAAAGATAAATTTTTCGATGACCACTCTGGATAATGAACAAACAAAATCTCTTTTTTTTTAATTCTAAAGATTCAGAATATATTGTTTGGAAACGAAACATCACTGAGAAATCACACTAATGGGAAAAATCCACAAATAAAATACAACACACATTAAAGTAAACTTTTTTTGTAGATTTTCGCAGCTCATGTTTATGGTATTCAGGTTTCTGGTTCTGCGATTAAATTATTTAATCGCAGAACCAGAAACCTGAATACCATAAACATTCAAGTATTTAATATATGGATAGGTATTCTACTTTTGCAAAACTAGCAATTATAAATTGATGTCAAATCATAACAAGCATATCAACAAATCATAAAAAGGCTGTATTCTTGAATTACTTATGTGACAACTAATTCACCGAGCAACTTTAGTGGTATTTATTCCACCGCTCTACGAGATGGAAAAAAATACTTCAAACCAGTTTTTCCTCAATCTCTCACTCAAGCGCAATAGTAATTAAATAACTTAACCTGATGAGTTATATCAGAAGACTTTGCAGTAAACGATGGAGGTATAGCGTAAGAAAGTGGGTGATGAAATAAAGTGAAATGAATGCTCCAGTAATGGACGTATGTATCGCTGGTTTGACCATACTAAGGGAATGGATAACATAATGGATAATGTTTGAATAACTAAACAGGTATATCATAGTGGAGAGAATGGCGAGAGAAGAAGGAGTAGATTAAGACAGTCATGGGTGAACGTGGTGTAAGAATCTCTTAAGAGGAAGATTAGTTATGAGTCTTAAGAGCAAGAGAGCGATGAAGCAAAATATAAATTTTGCAGAAGCAAAGCAGATTTTCAAGTATAGGATACTATGGAAAAATATTGAAATCGAAGCGAAATGAGAATTTTTCGGGCACTGGTTTCATCCGTTTACAGTCCATACTAAGCTGTAATTGTTTTTTCAAAAACTCAATTGCATCAATTGCATTCATCCTCGATGTCGACAACTTTTTCGATCAAATACCGATAGCTTATCCTGTACCACACGAAAATTCATCTAGCACAAGTTCGAAGATGATCGCTAGTATGATATCTTTTCAGTGTCGTTTGAAACTGAACCAGCATGTTGTCTAACAAGTATGACCACTTTCATACTCGCTGAGCTACTTGAATCCATGAATTATCTGGTAAGATGTAACCAATCCAGTAGAATTTGGTTGCTATGAACCAATCATGTCAACGTTTTTAGTTGCTGCGAGAACTTCACTTGTTGAAACCAGCGCCACCTATGCCATCCGGCGCCTGTAATATTCTGACAATGAAATAAACAATAGATGTTCATCTACCGACAGTTATTTTGTTTTATTATTCTTAACTTATGCACCGGCAACCATATTAGGTCCAGTCCTGAATCAAGCGACGCACGATACTGGATTTAGATCTAACTTTATTTTATGAATGGTACTACGTTTTCCGCGGGGTTTGATTATTGGAGCAGCTTTCGGGCGTTCCTCCGCGTGATTTCTAATGATGGCAACTGTTTCTCCAGCAATCCTGTTGGCGTCTTCACGTCTGAAGAGCCGGATGGTTGGAGAAACGGTTGTCATCAATAGACATCACGCGGAGGAACGCCCGAAAGCTGCCACAATTTATTTAATGATTGATGGTCTTTCTTCCGATGGATGCACTTTGACATCATCTGTCAGTAAAAAATCGATAATTTTGCGGCAAGGCTCTTCTCTATGAGTGAGTGAGCTCATATGAACCAATACAACATCATGCAAAAAACTACCGCAGCCTGTCCACTTCGTGCACGAAATGAGTGACCTTTTTAAGTGGTTGCGTTTCAAATGCCGACAACTGGACCATGAACGCATTCTATGCATGCGTTCATAATTCATCAGCGTATTTTCCAGTACTTTCGTTACTATCTCATCCGTAACACAACGTGCCCAACGCTGGAGTATATCCACAGAGATGTTTTCAGGCGAAGTGGACGAAAGGTTGAAAAAATACAGAAACGGTCGTGTGTGGTAAGGTTGTCCCAATATTCAGGAGGACGCTTCAGCCATTGGCGTCGATGACCTGCGAACAAAGCACCCTCTCGCTTCAATAAGTAATTATTATTCTGCTTTAACTTCAAACTCTCTCTCTCCCTCTCTCTCTCCCTCTCTCGCTCTCTCTCCCTCTCTATCTCTCCCCCCTCTCACCACCCCATCTCTCCCTCCCTCTCTCCCCCCTCTCTCCCTCTCTCATTAATACCCGCACATGGTCATTCCTGGACTCATACTATTTCTTTTTCCATGTTCTATGTTTTATACTTTGACTGAAAAAAATTGTTTATCCATATGAATAGCATAAGTACTCATGTTATATTTCAGAACACTATCATGGGTGGAAATTCATAAACGCTCGCCATAATTCGAATCTATCTTAATCCATCTGACACTGAACTTTATAAATTCATATTTTTTCAGGCCCCAGATTACCCACCTGATGACTTAATAGCGGGAGAGCAAAAATGGGGCAATAAAAAAACGGGCCAAAATCTTTTAACTAAAGAATTTACAAAAATAAAAATATAAAATTACTTCTTGATAGATTTTCTGTCAATAGATTAGGCAAAGACTTTATTAAACAAAAAATTCATTTTTTTTATTTTGAGTAACCTTTTTATTGGTGAACATATTACTTAATAATACACATCACACTCGTCATTTTAAGACTGAGGTTTCATCTGAGTCCATTTCACTATGTGCAAAAACTATTTTCTTCTTTTTTTGACCTACTTGTGGTTTTTACGGGGATTTCAGCCTAAACGCTGGCATATGAATCAGTGTTAATAGTACTATACGAAAGAGATCCTCATAGTGGCCATCCTGTCTTTCTCGTGGTGTGCTCCCTCAATCTTCTGATGTATTTCTTTCTGGCCTCCATGGCTTTTTCAGAATACTGGCCCGAGAGGAGAATTGCCTCATACACGAAACTTTAGACACATAGAAACATTTTCCTTAAAATTATAGTTTTTTTTACATTTGTTTAAATTTTATTTGAGAATTTCAAGAAACATTTTCAAACAATAGTATCGTACCTAAAGGTAGACAGTAAGTAGCATTGTTGTGATGAGTTAACTGATCAGTTATTATTTAAAAATAATATAAAAATGTCGCCAAGAATGCAGCAGGTATTGTTCTTCAGATTATTTACAGACCCTCGATATATCTTGCAATCATACACGCGACTGCAAACCGAACCATCTGTGTAATTTGCGAAGAATGTGGTTCATCATGGAGGTGTGTTGAGCGATTGGATTGAATGGTTTGCTTGCGAGTGGATTCATTTTTTTGTTTCCATTCAGCATGAAACCAATACGGCAACGAGGGTACTCCCATAATACTACTACGAATTCTTTCCCTTATTTACCTGACATTCTCCTCGTCATATCACCACCTTAACTTCCATTACCTCCACCGACCAAGGTGAGGGCGATGACAACCGAATAGACCGCAGGACCTAGATCACCCATCATTGGGTCCCAATTCCCACTTTTCGCGTCAAAACTCCTGGATCGACCCATTCCAAAGCCCGTTCACTCGTTCCGGTAGAAAATAAAAAAATTACATCCCGACCAGCCATTCAGGGAATTAAATTTCACGCGTCATCTTTTTCCTCGATTTTCAACGGCCAACTGAAGCGTTTTTCGACAAGAATGAAAAAAAGGTATAGGCATAAAAAAAAACTCGACCCACTTCTATTCATCCTTGATGTTTCATTTTTTCCCCCAAACTTCTCTCAACGTTACTCCTCTCTACAATTTTACTCCAGAAGAGGAAATTTTGTGTCAGTGTGGAGAGAGAAGGAGGTAGGGAGGTTGAGGTGAGGTTAGAAGGGCCACAAACGAGTTAATTTGATTAGATTTACGAAATGAAATAAAAACCTCCCCAATCATTTCGAGCTTCGGGCGGAAATCGAGCGCTAGTTCGTGTGACGAGGCAACTTGATATTTTTACGAGTCGTTGGAGATACCGCCGGAAGGACGTTCAAACCCTGTATTAATTGAACCACCCCGGAGTACACTTAACGCGTCTGTGTGGGGCGTAATGGGTGAGAAAACAGTCGATTGGCCGATACAAGAATGACTAAATATGAATGAAGACACACAATAAAATGTTCCTATGGTGGCGCACTAACCTAGATTGCGCTCAAATAACCGAGGGTATGTGATAGCAGTGGAAGTAATGTGGTGGTGTTAGTATGGACTCGCATTCGAAACTCTGTTATAATCAAAGAAATAACTCTTGTTTTGCCTTGTATTTTTTTTAATGACGCATTAGGTTGCTTTTGACCTCATAATTTATTGCTCTTCCGATAAAAGCACAAAAAATTACTTAATTTTGAAATTTAAAAATGGGAAACAAATCATTTTTAATGAATTGTTTTCTAGGAAGACACACTTCTTGTGTGACGGCATGTAGGTACGCGTTGAAGACAAAGGATATGACATATTAAAAGTGATAACAGTGGAGTTAATATAATTTTATTAAAATTGACAGGCAGTCAAAACTCTATTATAACCTTGGCATTAACTCTTTCATTTTAAATTGTCGATTTCGAGAACTTAAATTTGGTATGTACTGACGCAGTAACGCATTCTGCAGCTTCTAAATCAAGTATTATATGCTTTTGTGATTAAGACCTTAATTTGGTTTATTTTATTATAAGTTTTGCAAGTAAATTTAAACGCCTAGTTCTAAACGGATTTTGTTCAATAAAATCAAATATTATTGTGAAAGTATGAAAGCAGGAGATATGGGCAGTTTTAATGGAATTTTGTGCAAGATAATAAATTAGTTTAATGAGGAGAGTTAAGAGAATAAAAAATAAAAAGTTCCATGAAATTATTGGCACTATTTAATTAGTAGGAAAACTTTGTTGACTTCAAACTGAATAGAGGCATGTTGTTACTGATACCGCCGGATGGACAATGAGAAAAGTACCGTTTGATTCATTTTACCGAGTAGGAGCAGTGAAATTCATGCAACGGTGTTAGTGTGTGCAGAACTTCAAAATCCAACTAAAATAACGGTAAATACTCTTCCTTTGATTAAGATTATGATGAAAAGACACATTCGGTGGTTTTGTAATCCAGTAATTCCATACTTATGAAAAACGTACCAAATCTGAATTTATTATCGAAACATTTGAACTCCCGCAGCGAAGGTTGCTGTGCTTATCTATTCGGTAAATTATCTTCCTACCAGTGCATAAAACGTTGGTAAGGTCATCCAGAATTTTCACCAGTCTCCAATCACCAAAGTACAACTGGAGTTTAGCACCTTCAACGTTGGCCATATTTCTTTCTTATTAACCCTCAGTCCCCTGGTTCCCCGAAAAATTACAACGATTGATCACGTTCATCATTGTTACAAATCGTAAATGCGACTACTGGCGCCGGGGTTACAACCACAGACGGTTCCTAGCATTAGCCTTACCCGCGGGATTCTGTGGAGGTTGGAAAAGGTAAGGGTTACAGGAAAAAAGGTAAATTGAACGTTAGACACCTGAGCCTCATGAATAGAGGAGCAGACATCGTCGCAAAACCATTCATTGAGACGTCCGAAGCCTCAATTAGCGAAATTATTCTCCCAATGGGTGGCAGGCGCAATAGTTCGAGTGCCACAATTGACCCCTCTAGCCAGAAGCCAGACGCCACCATTGTTACAAATGTGCAATTGGATAGAAGACAACAATTCTGGGTAGATAAAATACCCTTGTAGGTTTTTCCGGGAAGAAATCACAACAATGGTCGGCGCCAACCGGGCGTTGGTAATACTAACAAGTCATAGAATACCATGGTTAGAAACTAATAAAGCAAATGGGAAAAATGATTACATGTTGGAAAATGTATATTTTTGCAACAGTAGGTACGGCAGGAGTAATTTAAAGTTTAACTGGCATTTTATTTCTGAAAATTTTAATTTTTGATGAAGGAATGATACAGAAGAATTTTTGTGTCCTTTGAAATTATTGGCACGAACCGGGTGTTCTCATTACTAACTCTTTCAAAGCTAGTAGAGTGACCGAGGTAAAGGGATTGTGTTTTGGAAAGGATATATTACTGTATCATAATGAAGGCAGTAGTAATAGAGTGTTTAGAAGGTATTCAATGTTAAAAAAATACAACATAATACAATCGTTGCTTAAGCGATCCACTCAAGTATTTATTTCGGAAAAAGACAGTAAATTGAAAGGAAGGGGAAAGGGCTTGGAAAAATTATGACTTCATAGTAGCATAATATCTCCATTGTAACGAAATATCATTAATCAAACTGATATCTAAAGACTGGAGTTCAATATATAACATTCGCCTGTTTTCCACACAGAACGTGACATGGCTACAATCAATAAAAAAATAGAATTCAATAAAAGTTAGACTACCTGATGGCAAAAATAAGATTCATTCGAAGAACCATTAGATAGGCTAACATGCGGAGGCACCTTTGAAACAAAAGTAACAGATATAATAATAATGATTAAAAATTAATGCAATACTGCTAAAGAATGACGATAATGACTGAGGCATTAAGTAGGCATTATCATTACTACAGTGATCTATCGGTAAAAGTAGGTTAATAGGGAAGGAGGTAAATATACTATAAAAATTTAGACGTTAACGTGCATTGTATCTTTGTATTTTGAGGTGCGTCATTTATAAGGTTTACATAAAAGTCGTTGCCCATAGTTTGTTGCGTACAACTGTTTCAAGATGTCATGTAACGAGTAGGTCGCGTTTGAAATTTAATTAATAATAAGCAATGATATTTAACTAATATGAGTGACGGAATTTTAATGCATATTCAGGTTAAAATAAAAATAAATACTGTGGGCACTGTGGGCCTTCCCTGTAAAAACAAAACAATCGCCATTTCCCCCATATTTTGCCATGAAATTGCATGGATATTTACACGCTCGCGTCCATCGAGTAAAAAGAGTGGTATCCGTTTACGCAATGCATTACATTGCTCTTAATTATCCAAGTTTATGTCCTCAGAGTTGCACAATATGTATTTCCTCGTTAAAAGATCTCATTTGGATTTCAACAACTAAATAAGTCTTCCAAACAAGGAGTTCGAAGGGGATGCCAGAGATGAAGTGGGTATAAATGTGTGGGTACGGGTATAATTGGGCTAGAGACGAAATGGGTAATAAATAAAATTGAGTAAGCAAATCAAGAAGCAGAAGAGAGAAGTCAGTTTGGATTGTAATAAGACAAAGATGAAGCGGTTGGAATGGAAACACCATAATGTATTACAATTCTTTTAAATATTAGTGAAGGTAGAACAGAGGAGGGGTTAGGAGGGAGAATCAAATGATAATCATAATAAAATCAATCATATTGTCGGGGAAAATAAAAAAGATAACTGGAAAATATTACCAGAATGGAATAGGCTTATCTATGAGCAGAAATGAAATAAGAGTGGCAGCTAAGCAGGCCTGAGATTGAAGCAGTGATGATGATGCTCAAACGGCAAACATAATAAAATAAAAACTGATCACGGCATAAAAAAACAATACTCTAGCTCTCCTGTTTCAAAGGTCATAAGGATATCTCGGAAGTTACTGTCAAGATAGATCAGGCAAATTGTCAGCCGATAGGATGTTCCGGTCATAAACAAATCACTGAGAAGAAAGTTGCAAGAAATAAGGGACCTAAAGCTATTTTCCGTAACTAAATATCGTATTGCCGATAGTGCACTGTTAAAGACCCGCTTCTATGGAATCCCACTTATTGAGGGTATGTTTCCATGAACTTGATTTATCAACATATTGTCATAGCAAAACATGTCTTACGGGTTTCAGTAGCTAACGACAAAACAAGAGGCACCCTTGAGAGAGAATTAGATTTTCAGTTAGTTATAAAGCAGAGATTTTTCGTGCTTCAATTGAAAAAAGCGAAGAGATAGTTTTTAACTGTACTAGTAACGGAGAGCAGCCTCGCATACGGCCACGTTGCAATAAGTAATAAATGCAAAATAAGTGGAAGATGGTGTTTATGTTTGATGTTTTTTTTAATTCGATGCTATATTTACTAGATGAACTTTGTGAAATTTCATTTATAATATAAAGAGTTATATTGCGTTTTGCAATCGGAGTTATCCGAGTTGGAAGAATAGTTACACAAAGTATTTTCTGAGCCAAACATCCGTCCATCTGAAAATCCGCTTTTGTCGTACTATCGCATTTATTTTAGAAACCCTGAGCTTTCATTTTTCTACCACTTGTTTTAAGAGAATTTGCAAGGTTGCACTAAGACCCCATCATTTAAAGATTTGAAACGACCATTGCCATCATGTAAATATTGATTAATTTAGGTGACTATTTATATTTTATCCAGGTGTTGTACAAAAAGCCTCATGTGATTCCAAAATATAGCCAAATTTTGTTAGACCTCAGCAGGACTGAAATTTTCAGTACCTAGTATCGACTGTCAGCGATCTTTTGGAGGAATAAGTAACCTCAATGATTGCTAAGTCATAATATCACTAACCCCATATGTTCTCAGTCATCCGCATTTTTTTCCAAAAAATTATATTCTTCTATAATATTTCATTTATATCTGTTGCGACAAATCTATCATATATATTTCACTTTGCATTGCCCTGATGCTGCAGTAGTTTACAAAAAGATTTGTACAAACGCAGGCAGAGGATTTTATTTGCTTGTGTTGCATGACGATGTTATTATTTTTTCAATGGGCACATTTACCCGATGATTGAAGAACACCAGTTGAATCACACCGCTATGTTTAAGCTAAAGCGTTGGAATACCTTAAGAAATAATTAAATATTCGAGCTTTTATCTGTAAGCAAACGCGTTGATACAACAAATAACTCACTTTTCGGGCGTCAATAAGCTTATCAGGTTGGATATGTTACTCCGGTTGTTTAAAGAAATTTTTCGATATCACTATCGACGTTAGTCTCACCGAACAGTTTTTAGAAAGCGGATTGTCGATAGAAAACATTTTCGTAAAGCTATAGATATGGCAACGTCAATAGTGCATGCTATCCAGTAAGGGAAAACCCCTGCTATAAGAGTGAAACGAGAGCAAACATGGAAGACAAAATACCGTATTCTTAAGTGGACGAATGATGATAGAAATGCTTTTTATGTGATATGATGAATGAACTTAGGAATAATAATAAATTCCCTCGACGAGGGCCTGGAGGAATTCCTCTTATAGAGAAAGCTGATTTCGGACCATCACATTTGATTGGGGGTTGGAAGTCCTCACCACACGCCAATCCTCAAGGAAGTAGAACTCACTGATTCTGGGGAAAGGGGATGGTGGCTCCTTTCCATTCCTTCGACTGCGGTTGCCCAAAAAGTTGTGCTACTCAGGAAATCAGTTGGGCTAAGCCGAGAAAGTTCAAAGTCATCAAAAGGATTTAAACTTGGGACGCTCGAATCAGCAATTCAATTTTTCGATCCATAAGACTCCAAGTCTGGTTGACGGCGACGAGTAAAGAGAGGCCTGAACCGCAAAAAATTAAAAA
This sequence comes from Pyrrhosoma nymphula, assembly GCA_963573305.1. Classification (NCBI taxonomy): domain Eukaryota; kingdom Metazoa; phylum Arthropoda; class Insecta; order Odonata; family Coenagrionidae; genus Pyrrhosoma; species Pyrrhosoma nymphula. Next base: position 41,431,579 of record OY754337.1, on the reverse strand, counting down.
AAGACATCAAGCAGTTAATACTCGAATTATGAAATAAAATGGTCGTTCTATACTAATTACATTTTAACTAACACAGCTAATGAAATAATTGAAAAATAAAAATTTTTGACCGCAGTAGTCAAGTAAATATCGTGCTGGCCTCGCAACCCGATGTTTGTGAGTTGGAATTTTACCATATATATTAACGAAGTCATTAAATTTTCCAAAGTACAGTAATATTGTAACTATTTGTTATGCAATAAATTATGAATGAATCTGTTAACAACAATTTTAATCGTTAGATTGCAACACATTAACACTGTTTAAACAATAATATACGATTTTTTGCCACTTTTTTGCTTTGGTCAAATTTTTTATAGAGTACTGGTTTAAGAACTACATCCTTGAAAGTTTTAGACCAACTACTTGGGTTAAAATATTAAGGCAATTTAAGTTTCGACATTGGCAAAAGAAAAATCTCAATTACAAGAATATTCCAGGGTATCTTTCTTAACAGAGCAAATTATTAACTTGAAAAATTCCACAAAATCCTATTAAGAAACACCTCGACACACTTGTGCCCAAAATGCTAAGCACGTATGAGGTTAATTAAAAACTTTCCAACTACAATTTTCAGTAGAAACATTTTAAGGATAAAAGGGGGCTTAACATAATCACCCGCATTAGATCCCGCCACAAAATAGCCTCCACTCTGCCCGTTAAGAGAATGGATACTCCCATTAACTCGGCGCCATCCTAAATTAACCCTTTACTCATTCAGTGGTCCTTTCACCCAATCTCCTAAACGCCTTATCGCCCATATATTTTTGCGGGCTCACTTCCCAAGATTAGAGAGTCACCAATAAAGCTGATATTAGCTCCCGGTGCAGATGCGTACTATTTGAATCCTTTTCGGGACAGAGCTTTAATAGCACGAAGTTCATTTTCACGAAACGAGTAATAATGCAGTTTTTAGCCAGGTTATCAGTCGACAGAAGACTTTCAAAAGGAACGTATAAAATCCTGAACATGTACTATAAAATTTAGCCTCATCAATTTAAATTTTCAGAATTTAGGTCAAAATTTCAAGAAAATTCGGATCTAAATTTTTTATCAATTTTCTTGTTTTTTTATGAAATATTCCTCTTTCCTCCAGGAAAATTCTATAAATATTAGAACATAATATATAACGAATAAGTAAGGCCAGGTTATTTACGCAAAATTACACAGATAGAAAAACGCTTTACAATGATGAAACGCTTATTCGTGGCGATTAAACAGAAGGGGATAGAAAATGATAAAGATACCTAAATCCTTGAGCATCCTTCTTCCAAAATGCCTTACTCTCCCCTTAGTCACCCCATCATTCCTTTTTCGTTAAAAAAACCATTTATTCCACTGAAATCTAAAGCATGCACCCTATATTTCTGATTGTATTTACAAATATTAAGTCTGGCTCTTGAAATGCGTTTAAAAACTCTGAATTTTTTCTCATCTCTCCATCTTCACAATTTAAAGTCTGGCCAATTATTTTTCTCCGTACATTAATTTTAAGTTTTCACGCTAAATTGCACAAAATGGAAGCCTTTTGGTTTCTCCTAAAAGATAAAGTCGTTTTGGTTGCCTAGGCTTTTACCTAAGCCAGGCCAAAGACAGCACCTTTCATCTGCCTTAAACCATTGTGAAGTCGTAAAGTAACATAAAAATTTCCTCCGGTACTTGGTGGGAGTTTAATTGCACGCCCTTTCAGACATCAACTATGGTATATGCCTAGATAAATACACCCCTGGACTATCAGTTGTGCTTCATGCCCCAAGTTTCACCCTCGCTAGTTGTATGTTTTCAATGTTCAATCGACAAAAGACATTTCATTTTTGTCTGTATCCCAGGTTTTTTAATATTTTGTTTATTTTTTTAGATTATATCATTCTTTTTTGCATGAAAGCCCTTTGTGTGCATAATTTATATTAATTAACGATTCGTTTAATCCAAGCTTTAATCATTCTTCCTAAAATAATAATTCATTCGACGCACACAGGTACAGCTCCAATAACGAACGTCTTACTTAAGTCTCATAACAATTCAACAATAGACGAAACACACAACTACCTTATAGGTAAATATTTCATTCTGACGCGATTTGAAACCAAGACCCATGTTTTGGCAGGTAGGGAATCTACTCCGCCACCACCAAGGCCGCAATAGTAAATTTCTTAAACCTACCTGTAATCACTGACGTAGCCAAGGTTACATGGGGTCTGAACTCACCCCCGAAATTTTGATTTCATGTTCGTAAAGCGCTGTTGGAGGAGAAAGTTTTATATATTTAGTTAAAGTAATAATGTTGAATTCAAATATTCCTAAATTTAAAAAAACAATATATTTTTCTTGTAAAGTGGGGTTTGCATTTTCTCTTAAGTTTTCACAGCTTATATATATATATAAGTATCGGCAGTTACGCCTCAGTTGGTCGCACTTTCACTCTTAATTTGCGTGTACAGAATAATTTGTGACGACTTATTAAAAATTGTTCACCCCATCCCCCGCGCTTGTACTATGCATGGTCCCTCTCCCTCGAAATGAAATCGAGATTCTTCATACATTACTGCTGTAATTACAGGAAATAATGAACACAACTACCGGCATTGAACTACATACATAAATAAATTTTGAATTTTTTGTGGTTGTCCCCTTTGGCGAACCTGGAGATTTCTTGTGTAAGGGAAACTCAAATCGGCACTTTGGGTTTTACCCCGGCCAGGTCAAAGCCCTCACATTTCACCCGGCTTAAGCCACCGCGGAGTCATCAAGTAATATTTAAATTTCCCCCGGTCCTGAGAGAGAGTTTAGTCGCTCGCCTCTTATCTCGAGTCGCAAATTTTCTTGCGAAAAGTATTCTCGACTCCTTACCACGACCACCGACTTTCACGGAAGACAGACTATTCCAACCCCATTGCCCCTGCGATTCTCACCTCGCATATAAAACATGCCTACCCTACTCATGCTTCCCCTTTCTTCGTACCCGGGCTGCTTTAGTCAACACACAGCCTTCCAAAAACCCGCCCCTTCAGGCCATATTTAATCCGAGATAGGTAAGCCATTTGGACTGACAGCGGTGACTCCCAAGGAGTGAAGAAGTAGCGACTCCTCGCTGAACGCTCCTCTGGGAGTACTTAGGATCTTCCCCACCCGTAGATAGGTGGAATGGCATCTACGCCTCTTCCTCCTATAAAACGCTCTGTTATGTAAAAAGAGAACGCCCTAGGAGCTAACGTCGAGCGATATTCGAATCATATCGAATCGCGATTCATATTTTGTATCTCAAATGTGTGCGATCTATCGCACATCTACATGCAAGCATTATCATCTTAAGCATTCAATTTGACCTCTCAGAGCACACCCTGAGCCATAACGTATGCAGCCTCTGCAAGCATTGTATGAAGTATTGCTGGAGCAAAAGTAGACTTCGTCTCATATACATCCATCTCTTTGTCACCTTTTAATGGTCTGTTTTACTAGGCGAACATCATTGGAAGAATATTCTTATCACAATACGTTTTCCATGAAAGTTAGGACAACTCGCATCCTGACTGCAGTGCGTAAACATTAATGCAAATAAGTAGGTATAACTAGTAGTACATCATACGATAAAAAGAGGAATTACGGTCATTTAAATTAAATATAAATCCTTAAAGATACCCCAAGGGCCATCCAAGTGCAACTGGAACATAATTGTGTAAACAACTTTACCATGCGTGCATACATATCCATCATAGCGTTCTTTTCTGTGGTAGATACAGTTGAAAAAGTTTAACTCTCGGTGATAGGCCAGTAAAGCTAAAACTATTTTTATAATATTTTCCATAATGCCTTATCCTTGCATTCATAATTTGATTTGGTTACACTCGGGCATTGCTTAGAGCACGCCCTTCTGTTCTTCAGACTCATACGCCATGGCATATTCAGATATCCTTCATATTACTCCCGCCGTATTATTTAACTAGGAGGTTCAGTCATCTAAATTTTAGTTCATTGGCAACAATGGTTTGTACAGGGATGATGGGCTCATCAACGTCCGTTCATAGACCTTTAAACTACTTTCCCAGATTCTGGAAATCAACGATTGGTGTTCCCATTTTTAGGATTTATTTAGGAAAAACTTATTCAGATACTCAATTCACTGAAAAAAGGAATAGATTGGTGAGATAAAAGTATCATCGCAAACCTATTTTCTTCGACCACAAAGTGAGGCAGGACATAGAATAAGGGGGCACAAACTGAAGTGGGGTAGAAAAATTAGTTACTTTGTTAGTACGTTATAAGCAAGGGCATTAGAAGGATAATTGCGCTAGAAAAATAAACGTTCAGCAGTAGAAGGGAGCTGATGAATGAGATCTCGTGTAAGGATATAAAGAAAAGGTTAGCGAAGAGTTAAATACAGAGTTTGGTGTTATATGGTGCAGAAACCTGCTCTCCGATAAAAGAAGACGATAACGAACTACAGGCGTTTTAAATGTGGGTGTAAATGAAAATCAAGTAGGTGCCGCGGACGAAAAAGAAAATAAAAAATGAATTTCATGGTACGTACGTTGGGTGACGAGAGAAAATTAGTGGAGAAGATTAGTAGGAGGCAGAGTGGGCGTTAGATACGGGTAATGAAGGGCAAAGGGATACTTAATATCATGATTGAGTCGAATATATTGGGGAAGTGGGGAAGTAGTAGAAATAAAATAGTTTATATGGACGGGATTAAGAGAGCTATAACGTATGATGAAATGAATAAATTTATTGTATAAGAATATAACTAAGTGGCTGCGCCAGTAACAACATAGAGTATTTTTACACTCTTACATTTAAACATATCTTCATCGGAAGATAAAGTTAATAATAACAAACTACTGTACGTCTTTGCTCGGATTATAACTTTCCTTGAGACGAATTCTTTAAGAAATCAGTAGCTATGGAAATTAATTTTTGGCATGTCGTATAAAATACGCCGCAAGTTCACTAATTGCTCGCTTCTCCGATTACGGCATGAGTCATCCTTTCCCGGCTGGCTAGGCGGCCGGCTAAATATACCACGGCCGTAAAAATGAAGCTACTTGAACAAGGTAATAAATACCTTAAAATATTGTGCTTGATCTTATTTATCTAAAGTTACAGACGAGTAATTCCATTTCGAACACTAGGAGAATACACTTTCAACTCTCTCGCAGAATTTAATTCAACTGTACTTGTCGTAATTGCATCGTATCATATTCCAAGTCGCAAATTTTATATCCTTCCTTGAGGGATGCATTGATTATGAATCGGCCTGGGAATCATTTATGGACCAAAAATCGGTCCCTCAGCAAACATTTCTGGAGATCAAAACTAGCCCAATGAATTATTCGTATCTAACGGTGGGATTACACTGGACATTTTATTGCTCTGGTTACTTGCAGCAAGCAAATTTCCAGGTATATTTCAGGCGTAAACGGCTCTACAAATCCGCTTGCAGGCCGTTTAAAAGTTACGGCAAGTCGCAAACGTATTGTTGTCAGAGTAAACGGCAACCAAATTGGCTCTGGTAAAAATGTTTTTTCAGAGTGAAATTCCCCGCAAGTTCTGTTTGAAGAAACTTGCGGAAGTAACTTTCCAGGGTAAACCGACCATAAAGTATTCAAAATATGGTGGATTATCAAAAGCGTTAGAGACACTATCGATAAAAATTTTACATGCATGCATAGAATCATTACACATTTAAGTCTCAATGGTTGCAAATCTTAGTAAGATATCTCATGAATATCGCATATCGCAGTCAACGCATCGCAGAATCGCGCGGTCCTACCTGAAGCCATGCGCTCAGTGAAAAGAGGAAATTTCTCCTTTTTGAGGCTCCTCCTTCCTTGACTCTGCCCCTTTGTCACCTTGTCTGCATGGGCGGAGAGGTGTGGGGCTCGGGGAGGTGAGGCGTCGACGGTCCAATACCATCCCCCGTGTGCTCCAAGCGAATGCTTACTCAGATCCTCTCGCAGAGAAATTTCTTCCGCTACCCTCCTCCTTCTCAAGGTCCCATTCTTCAAGTGGCATGAGAGAGAGAGAGCGAATCAAATTCGTGAGAAAGAGGAAGAAGAAATAGGCAAGGAAAGTAGATAAGGAAGAGTTGGGCGCAGAGAAAAGAATTGGGAAAAGGAAATTTTAAAAGGAAAAGACCTTACCGAGGAAAAACGAATATTTTTCTTTTGTACTCAGTCTACATTTATTTAGCAAATGATTCAAAGACTTTCAAGTTAATTTTTCCAGTGGAAATATAACAGAGCATAAATCAGGCAACTGGAAGTGAAATAAACAAGCGAATTAGATAAAAAACCCACTTTAGTGAAGTTGACTTAATGAAAATATTTACACATAAGGGGTAACATTCACCCAGATGGAATAATTTGACTGTACCGGGACTCGCACCCAGTCAAGTTATTTGACTATAATTACGGAGAGTATCATCCCCTTTGGTGTACACCTTTACGCTCGTTTGCTTGACTTCGTACCATATTTTTTTGGTGTATTTTGCAGTGATTTGGAATATGCAAAAGATTACATTTACCAGTTAAGAACATGGATGAGAGTCGAATGAAGAAACAGGTTTATCGTGGAGGAGTGAATGAAGTGAAAAAAAAGGATGGTCAGAGAAATTAATGAGAGACTGTGTTGGATGCGACTCTTCAGAGTAATAACAAAAGGCGTCTTAAGAAAACGGGAGCTAGAATGAAGTAATAAAATGAATATGGCAAATCGAGGGAGGTATGAAAGGATAAAGTGGTATGGAGGAAATTATTAAAACGAGGCCTGTTTTCTGTCCAATGCTGAAAATTAACCTCTTTCACATTAAGTGCGAACTTTTAAAGAGGAAAAATCATTCGCCTTGACCGGGACTTGAACCCGAATCCCTCTTATTCGCACCAATGAAGCTACCGAGGCGTCCTTCTCCCATGTGGATTTTTTACGGCTTTATAGACATAAATGTGTTCAGGACTTCCGGACAAATGATGTCACAGAAGCAGTCCAAACCGTACGCTTAGTGCCCCAGTTCGCACGAGGTTAAAACCAAAACATGGAACACAATGAGGTGTTCGCTTTTTTGACAAATTTTGATACCGGGACCGGCCCACGGTATTACCTTTACTGAGTCTCCCGCAAGTGCATACAAGTACGAAATTCCACAGTAGGATAATCATTCGCCTTGACCGGGACTCGAACCCGAATCCCTCGATTTTGCACCAAGTACTTTTGCTAGTTAAGCCGTGAAGGTAATACCGTGGCTAGTCCCGGTATCCTCAAACTTTCTCTTTCACAATACCAACTCCTAAAGGGGACATGATGGTGTATTCGTTCGTACATGCTACACAGTTTATATAATTACTTCATTGGGTCATAAAGGGAGTCGGACAGTTGGCTGATCAACTGTTAAAAACATTATACGGAAGTAATTATTTCTATTTCAGAGCAAAGATTAAAAAACGGAATACATCAGCCATTGCCGAACTTTCAGTCTCCAGGCTAGGAAAAAATTGCTTTTGAAAAGATTTTGGCGAAGAGTGAAGAATACCATCCACCATGCGCAAAGCAATAAGAATCGCAAAATTTTCTAGCAACTTAAAACAAAGAAAACGCTTTTAGCCTCAGTGCAATTTGAAAAAGATTCCTTGCGACGGATCTTGTGACCAAGATTTTTATTTTTTTAAATATTTAAAATGCTTCCTAATAATGTAGCAATTCTTCTTCTGTCTTTTGAGTTCATATATAGGGAAAAAGGTCATTCCCCTTATTCTCCTGACGACGCGACGCTCTTCATATAAGGATTGAAGCGTTGATATTTTTTTTTTCAAATAATGCGTTTAAATGCAACTTCATATATAGACAAATAAATTTGTTACGTAAAATCTTCGCATATAGGTAAGGAAGAAACAGAAAAAAAGGTAAGTGGCAGGCGGTATGTTAGATATCTTTTGGTTACCGAAAGGTGGCAATGGGGAAGATGGGATAAAACTGAAATTCGGGTTTCAAAAAGTTGCAAATAAAAATAGAAGATTCATGGGTAGTTCATTCGATTTGTAGCGACCAATCATGTTGCCATGGAAAAGGTTGGCTATCATGCTGCGTCTTCGCTCCAGGTCAACTCCTAACCTTGAGTGCAGTTTGCAGTAGGTAAGATAAGAGGAGACACGATGTCGCACAACAGATATGAAGAAATTGGGAGGCCTAAGTGATCGCATAAGAATGGTGTGAAAGACCAAATTCTAGGGCATCACTATAAGGAAGTGAGGATGCAGATGAAGAAAGAAGACTTGAGTGCTAAGGGATTGCCGATATCGGTAAATCTGTAAGGAGACCATAAATAGACTTGGCATTGAAAGTAGTGTAATGAGTAGAAATCGGAAGGAACAAGTAGAATATACCGTAAATTATATCTTTACCAGGGAACGGATTCTAATACCGACCGTTTTGGAGACTTTTTGATGAATATTCACTTCCAGCTTGAGTATGGTGTGCCAGCTATTGAAGTGTAGCACCGACTTTATCTTACAGATAGTTTAATTCAATATTCTGGCACCATTTGTTAGGAATAAGCGAATTCAGTCGTAAAGTATCTCTCCACCCTCCCTCCATTACCCGATTAATCCTTACATTTGCAGCCAAGCTACTCTCGTTCCCGCTTCAGGTGAATTTTATTTTCTCGTGGAAATTCCTTTGTATTTCTTCACTGTACATCACGGAAGGATTAAAAATCATCATATCAAACGATATGGAACATGTCACTTACCTTTCCCTTATGTTATATGTCATGCTATTGAATAAATTTAAAATATCATCAATAATTATAGGCTAATAGTATTTATTTACATGGTCGTATAAACATATACAAGCTGCAAATGAATCAATTCGTAATATAAGCAATAATTAACAAATTATTTTCCATGGAGCTTTTAAGATGAAAGTGTGGAAAAAGGTAGAAAACGCAAAGTTGTTAGCAATAAAATTGAGAAACAGTGTAAGAAATTCTGGAGGAGGAATGTTAATTCCTTTAAAAGGAATGATAGAGACAAGCGAGATGGATGGAGAACGTTTTGGATGGGGTGACAGATAACTTGGGAAGTGCGGAATAGGATGAAATATTGCAGAAAATTTGAACGACCAAAGGAGACTCAGTGGGGTGAGGAACTTTGAGGACAGATTTATTGCAAGGCAAGCAGGTATTTTCGTTGAGAAAGTTTCATGATGATCCTGCAATGGAGAAAACGCAGACGAAGTCTTTGAATAAAAAATCTACTGATCAATACAGCCATACGTACCGCCACATCGAAGGCCATTATCGTACTTGTTGACATATCGACAACTTTATCGGCATCTGTGCTAATGATGGTGTTCGACTTTTCGACGAATGCATGCTATTTCAAATAATCCTTAACGACCTGGTTTACGCATTAAAAGATATCAAATATCCTTTAATATGCTGCCAAATGTTTCATCTCAATGCTGAAAGGAAGAAATAGATTACGAGAAAAGTGTGGGAATCAGGTCAGAGGCTGTTAGGGAGAGAAAGAAGCAGGGCTTCGAATGTGTCGGTAAGTGAAATTGAAGGAAGAGAACAACGTTGTACGAGGACAAGCGAAGTGAGCCTTTAGGATGAATAAGGGACGGCAATAATCCAAGAGAAAGAACTATTTAATGTCACCCCGATGAGGATTGGCGAGTACGAGGGATTTCTTTCATGCGGAACTAGAGAGCAAACATTTTAACAGTGAACAGTGGATGGTATTGGTGCCTGGAGGGCACCAAAGGTCGATGTCCTACTCCCATTGAAGAGGTTGACCTCATGAGGATCCTGCCGGGATAAATTTCAGGATTGATCCATTTTAATTCCCGCGCTCTTCCCTAATTTGTAAATCAGATCATTTATATGACGAAACGGCGCAAAAAATCACCCTACGTAAGAACGATGAAGTTTTTCTTCTACATTCTAAAAAATATTAGGTGAATAGAAAAAGGTCACTAAAAAGATGGCTCGTTAATAGAGTAATCGCATTGTTACTGATATAAAAGTTATAAACAGCCTTAGTAAATTGTTTTAAAGTGTATGTTGCGTGATTTGCATACAACTTGAATAATAAAGTAAAAAAATCAAGCAAGAAATGATTTGTAGTAAAAAAAAATCGGAGCAGAGAAGATTCAAACCGAAATTATTACCCGATGTTTACAAAAATTAGAATAAATTAAAAGTGGAAATTCGTGTACCACGGGTTGTATCACAGAAAAGGCTGTAATAATTTATGATTGCAAATTTCTTGAAAATAAGGGCCTAGTGAACACTTTTCCAAATATGCGTCTTATTTTTGCATACACCATGCGAAGTGTAATCACGGTATTTTCAATTACTGTTGTGTGCCTTCCCTGTATCATCATCAACATCTTTAGAAATCGACTTATATTGTTTATAAATTACTGCAATCGACTTTTTTCTCCAGTATTTTTCTCTTAAATATTCTTAGTAACAAAGTACGAAAAAAGAAACGTATTTCCTCTACTCATTGATATTCCAAACCCTGATGATTCCTCGTTCTCTTCCTATTAATTTGGTATATGATTAGTCCTCCTCATAGGATATCCCGTTCCTGTCTCCCTTCAGCTACATCTCTAAAAATCTGTTGTCTTAGGGACTTTGCGATCAACCTAATTCCTCTTTATCGCACGACATCCACGTGCTAAAAACTGGCTTGAATCTGTTGGACTATGGTGCATAGCGTCCACGCACTAGTAGAGCGGTGTATCACGGTACGATGTACGATGAGTGAGTACGATGAGTACGATGACTCCAAGAGAACACCTTGTACCATAAAATCCGAAACTGGTTTCGTAATTGAAAATGATCCGTAAGCAGCAAAACTGGTTAAATCATTTGGCCCCATATTGAGAGATCCCCTAAACCCAATCCGTAGGATTAAATTACATGTAAATTCCTTTCGTCGGTATTATACTCTAAATCTTCCCTGGAATTAAGAAAAACGACAATGAGAATTTACTTTAAACACATATTTTAACTATAATTGGATTTTTTGCGCTTAATTGGAGTGTGATTAGGACTTAAACCCGAAAATTGTAGTATCAAACGATTCATGTTGGTACTTCTATATCCAACACCTTACCAGTAGATGACCATTAATGAAGAGTCATAAATCTAGAGATGATAGTGGTAACGGAGAAAGAGGAAGGGAAAGTGTTTTACGTCAACCGTACGTGGGTAGAAAGCTATAAAGAATAAAAACTGAAATAATTTTGATAATAAGCTATGACTTAATGCTTTTTACTATATGGGCGAAGGGAAATAAACGGTATAAGAAGATCAAGCAATCCTTGGCTTGGCTCTTAATGTCCTCGTCTACCTCATTACATTGTAAGCTCTTCATCATTTCCAGGGATGCCGAAGATGAGGAACTTCGCTCATTATCAGGTTGAGGTGGGTAAAGCAGGTTTGGAACACTCAAAAGACCCCATAAAAGTGATTCGCTAATATCAACTAACCAGGAACACATCATGGATGAGCTTTCATTAGAAATTTAAACTATTCAAATATGTAATTTTTACCGTGGTTTTCATTTCAAGGCAACCGTTTATATCACATAGGTGACATTTTTGGGCACATTTTCAAGTCCGTCACAGAATGTATACCCATAACTGGGAGGGTGGGGGAAGAGTATCGTAATGGGAGGAGGAAGGCGGAGGTTGGCGGAAGGGGGATGGGGAAGTAGGGGTTACATTAGGTAGACTTTGGGTTAGAAATGGACCTCACAGCAGGATTATCACCAATAGTGGAAGGAAGGTTCTAGATTTAAAACATAGGAGCATCTAATAGGAGGGATTAGTTTAAAAAAATATTCTAGTTCAAGATCCACTCTTCATTCAGATGTTTTCTTATCTCCTAACTGCTACAGCGAGTCCATCCTGCGTCCTTTTTCCTCCCAAGTAAAGTATTTCGGGCACGAAGTTGCTTTTGTGCTCAAATTCCCACAGGCGTTTCGCGAAATGGTATTTATCAATTTGCCCATTCAGCAAATGTCTCCTCTATTCTCCAGTTCTCAGGTTGAGTGTCTGCCCCCACGTACATCGCCTTGCACTCACCACACTTCTTAAGCTTTGGAATACCACTTTATTTCCTTCTTGTCAATTTCGTCCTTGGTTTCATTTAACAATGCCATTACGTTACACTGTTACAGTAAGATTTTTTTAATTCTTTCTAGGAAGAAGGGTGGCAATTGTGTGAGAAAAATGTCCGAATACTAAGTTTGCACCAGCGTTTCTTTTTATCTTCGAAGTTAGATGACGCATATATGAGTTTTCCTGCTCTGATTGAGCGTTTTCAATCACACATTTTCTGAATGATTACTTCACTGTATCCATGTTTTACTGCAATCATATTTACTATGTTGAGGTCCCTGGTAAAGTTGTTTGCGGAGAGTGGGATGTTAAGCATTTATATTCAGCAAAATATGGAATGCGGACATATTTTGAGAGGGATGGTGACGGGAGTTGGAAGGGATGACATGGTCCACTGTGGATGCTTTTTGATGGATGGAAAATTCGTCGCCTTAACGCGTGGTTGGAATCGTGATGTCGCGGAAGTTTATACTGTTGATTTTTCCATTTTCAAAGGTGAATCTTATGTTTTTCACTGGGTACCTAACTTGATCAAACATATGTCCAGTTATCTCTCTGAACCATATCGACCTGTGCCGCATTGAAACAAAAACCATGGTAAAAATTACAGAGTTAATATTGATTCAGTCATAATGTATTTTCACAAAGTTACGCCTGAAAATATCGTGTTCATATTCAAAAAAAGCTCGATTCGGCGCTTAAATGCTAATTGTGGGTTGAATGACGAAGATTCCCCTCGTACTGAGTAAAATTAAGGCTCGTAATCCTAAAACAAAGATCTTGGCTTACAAGTCCAGATGAGCTTCATATTGCCAAATACCTATGACACCCATTGGCTAAAAGAAAGATGAGTAATGTATTACAAATGAAATCAAAGCATAATCTTTATTTTTAAAGCCTAATCGACTTAAAAGGTGTACCATGCCAAAACGACTATATCTAGAGACCGAGAAGATTCTTTTAAATGCAAACATTAAAGTTGATGACAGAGGGCAAGCGTCCAAGCCGTGATTTATTTATTTTTGCTCCTTCATGGCATTACTGTGGCTTATTGTCATCCATCATCACATAAAACTCCCATGCTTACAATTGTAAATTAACCCATGCTGTAGAATTATCACTAGAAAATCATTTTCTGAACAAGAAAGAGGACGTGAGAACGAAGATTACACAGATAAAAAAATCATCCACCTTGATTTTTCACCGAGTGAACTAATGAGAGTGACTCCGTGAACTTAATACCGCAACTAGTCCGCAGTATCCTCAAAATGAGATAACAGGACATTTATAAAAATTACAATGCTTCTATTTAGCGGATATCACTGTCTACTATTGAAGGTTTTGGGCTCATTCTTGAAATACAGTGCAGACAACAATTTCATAACTATTCTTGGCATTTCCCCGGAAAAGGCACGGTGTGAGCACAACACTCGCCAAGCTGACAAAAAATCACTCAGTAGGTATACGATTAAAAATATAGCTACGAGCCCGAATGAAAAAATAAATCTTCGACAATGGAGATTCACGTTTTCCTCGGAGACAAATTAAATGTTTATTTACTCACTTAGTATTGACCGAAAACGGCTAGCTCACCAACCACGTTGAAAAGCAAACAAGAAAGTTGGAGTAATTGGAGCAAAAGGATTGACTTCGTTGCTAATTCTCGAGTTCACCAGGTAGTCTGACGCAAACTTACTCAAGGCCATGAAAAATGAACCTACAAAAGTACAATAATCAGTTTTTACTTCAATAACCAGGACTTATCCGTCGGTTAAGTAACTTAATACTTGAAATTTGTGTATGTCAAACATTCCGAGTGATACCAAAAGTTAAATACTAATTTATGTCTTGGTTGAGCATGTTAAATGGAAAATAATCATCTAGTCCTAAATCTAAGGTTCAAAATTCTACTGAAATAGGCATGGCAATTACAAAAATATCTTAATAATCTAAATTATGTAGAAATACTTTATCTTAGAATTTGAATAATATGGAATTCCAGGTACCAGTCGTCAATAGTTCTTGTTGTTCGCTAAACACCAAGCAAGATAACTAGCTAATAACCTTGTCTAATCTACATTCGCAAGTAATCCCCACCAAAAGATCCGAAAGTAAGACATTCCTGAAAACGAGAATGATTGAGCCCAGACGTATGAATGGTTCTACGTAAAATATAATTATAATGAGTTCAGGAGTTAGTGAGCAATGACAGTACCCCACAGTATTACTTGTCATATTCTCAGTATCTCAAGATTTTGCATAGTTTAATTAAATTGCGCAATACACCGTTCACTGAAAGTAAAATTATGCACATCCAACTAAAAAACAAGAATGTTAACTATGTTAAGATCCGTAATATTTGAAGTGGAGGGATTTTGATGATTAAGTTATTTTCCTTTCTCCATGTTTTGAATGACTTACTGTCTGCACCCGATGAGAGCATAATCATTAAGTACACAGCGATTATATTTCTCCCCATCCTGAAAAGCGTTTGTTTTTCCGAGCCGAGCCAAAGCCCCTGACTGATAAATAAACAAGTGCATCTAAGGACAGTGAGCTCTACGGCCTCTTAAAGCAACAAGTAATAAACATCAACACCGGTAACTTAAGTGAAAACATCCTACACCGGGTTGGAAACATAAAAACACTTCATCCAAATAACTCAGGTCGTTTTCGCAACCGAGCATGTTTAGTCTGCAACGCAAAGGAAATATTTAAAGGGATTGGAAGGACGATAGAATGAAATCACTTCGCTTCAGCACTTATCTACTCTCAACGAAAATCAAATTGTATTACCTACATATGCACCTCAAACCAGAGGTTACATACTTTATGTGATAATTTTAGGCTATTTAATGGCATTTTTTTTAAAGAAGGAACACTATCAACCGTACAAAAACCTTACCTACATGGTAACAAAGAAATGGGCTCTTACGGCTAGCATTAAAAGTTAAACGTAATGATTCCAACAGCCGTAAACATTCACCTTTCTTGAAGAATGGGTTCAAAAGGAGGAGTCCGTTGAGAGATTTAAGAGGGATTAACCCACGCGAGGGATAAACTCAACAAAGTAGTCATTACTTTCAGCTATCGTACCCACAGGCTTGAAAAATTAAGTTTTCCACATACTATTGATAAACTATGAAAGAATATAACATAATTTTATAATAAGAAATAAAAATGTTCTTTAAAATTAATTTTTACTGAAAAATTAGTAAACATATGTAAACAGCAATGCTCAAAAATTGACGCTGGTCTCATTACTCGGAAGTTTTAAAATCACATCAATTGACGGGAGTCGCAGCAAGAATATTAATGAAAACAATTCCTTATTACAAAATATTTTAATGACTGATTTGTTAAAGTTTTCAATTGGAGTCATCAATATTTTATAAAATTACTATATTTTACTATTTTTAAAGTAAAAATGAAATGGTTTTGCAACAGGATTTGCTACAATGAATTAAGGTTAGATGTTGCAGTATAATTTGACAAATAGAGTTCCTAAAGGACTAGTTGCTCCAAGCCTTTCTAATAAACCACAATCCAATAAATGAAAAATAATTCAGCCCTGGAAACTGACCCTTATACCCTTATACGTTACAATGTTACTATCGCATGCCGTTAGTCATCATAAGTGATGAACTTCGCAATCAACAATCAAACCGGCCTTCGTCTAAAACCGCAGGTGACCGATGAAAAAACTTGCCCCTCCATCCCAATTCTTCAATAGCACATGCCATTAGTCTGAGTAATTAATGAACATACTCTCACCAATCAAAGTGACCGTCTGGCATCAGACCTTTCCTTTTGTGCTCACGAAAAAATAACAAAAGAAAAACCGTCATCCACATGGTCACTCTACAGAGAGAAAGTCACTTATTTTTTGTTTCGATTTGCCGACCGAAACGGGAACATTTGAACTTCACCCATTCGACTAAGTACGCAAGCGTGATCGTGACACTCCTATACCATGCCAGCGTCTAAAAAATAAAAGAAACGAAAGAGAGAAAACTCTTCCTAAATGCATTAACTCCCCCATTTTAACATCCCCCTTTTCACTGAAGTGGGTGGGGTGGAGGAGAAGTGGAGAGAGAAATGGAGGAGGAAGAGATCTTGCTTTCCCTTCTAGCTGCTGAACTCCCGCTTCCCAAGGTCGTACTTTCAATCGTAAAATGGGGTGGGAAGTGAAAACACCATTAAGGGGAGTGGAGGAGAGCGACGCGCGGGTTGATGGCGGCCCCATTTGACAATTCCGTACCGTCTTCTTCTTCCTGCTCCTTCTCCTACTAAAAGGAGAGTTTCAAAGCCATCGGTCTCGATGAAGGAAGGAGGAGGAGAGATAACATAGAGAATGATGAAGAGGAGAGGATAGAGTAAGCATGGGAAGATATGAGTCGAGGACATTCACCTGAGTGCACAGTACGCCCTCATGCACGCACAATACCGAAATTTTGAGCCGTAAGCCAGAATTAGCACTTTGGGGCATGTGGGGAGACAGCGCTCCCGCATTTTATCACGCAACTCTGGCTCGAGTTCAATCAAACAAACAGCTGCCTTCATCCTTTACTGTAGTTATATAGGGTCGTTTTCCTTCTTTTTCTGGCTGTAAATAAAAATATACCTAACTCTTTCCGTCCGGGAATATCAGAGTACGTATAACTTTAACTCCAATCTTCATTATCATAATTTTTTCCAAGAAGGACTTCTTCTTCAGATCCCCAACATTACCGAATGATTGCACCTCTAAGTTGTTGCGTCACATTTTTCGTCGAGACACTAAACGTCTTCTGACTGGTAACTCATCTCACGAAATCCTTACTATTGCGACTTTATACATATGTGATTGTTAGGTTCCTTGATGATTTTCACCATCTTTCACATAATTGTCCGAGTACTCCATTTCTTTACATAATTTCTCACCCAAGTCCTAAAATATCCTAAAATGTAAGTAATACTATTTGACATTGTTCTTCTTTTTACGTGACACACTTCATGAACGCTGAACCAAACGTGTTTAATATTCTACCTAATGTCTGTAAAAAAGCTTAAATATCTTATTAATTCTTCAAACTGTGATAACTTTGATTGTTCACATGTATGGTCATCGAAAACTTTCTTTGTATACATGTAGCTAAACAATTTTTCGGGACAATTTGCTTGATTTTTCCCAGTGTATGGCTATCTTAATTTTATGGTAACAGCAATATAGGTTTTCCTTCAAGGTTTGCCATAGCTCTTTATTTACTTCCATTTTTCATATTACGTGAATTATTCTGTAGCAATGAAATATTTATTATTATTCCAAAATATCTCACTTTTTCACATAAATAAGGTGAAAAAAATTCGTACTACTTTCTTAGTTAAAGATTAATTAGAAACTTATAGTTTATCATAATGCAAGAAACAAATTTTATAGAGTTAATGCCGTTGTTAAGATGTGAGCTTAGAGCTGCATCAAATCTTTGGAACGATGACCTTCGTTAATGATAAAAAGTGATAACAAACACTCTTGTTTCAATCGGATCTTGTCTTATGGAAATCTTGTAGGCCTAACATTAGTCCAACATTTGCTTAGTTCGCATTTTATCTTTGCTGTCTTTTCTAAGCTTATCTTACGATTAAACTGATTAGCGAACGAAGTTGCCTGACCATTATGCTTTCAGGCACAACATCAAGGTAGGGAGTGACAAATATCACGGCAGTAATTGACTTAAAATGTCTAAACTTAGTTAAATTTTTCTGGACACAGACCCCTGAGATGACGGGTCAATTATAGAGATTTAATATTTGAATTAACTTAATAAATAATCCAATGTATAACAATTAATGGTCATTTTCGGCACATGGATACAATTGAATGATTTCTTCACAAACCTTTAAATTCAGCACGCATCGTCACTTGAAGCTGTGAGCTAGAATCTTTCATGATTATCCAGATGTTTTACAGATACCATCTGTCAGCATCAACTTCCACCGATGTGAAAGTACTATTGCCGAAAACCAGAGGATATTTAAGTAACATCTACATATTCTTTTTACCTTTAAATATATGTAGGCCGCCGTGAGAGCATGTAACAGGAGGTGTATGAATGCTTAGCATATGATTATAGAATACTCAACTCAAAAAAGGTTTGAAACTGAAATATTCAATCCAATTCTAATTATAGACAAGTCCATGACTGCTTCATAAGACAATTTCATTTTAAATGGTCTTACAGGGAACAAAAATGCTAAAAAAAAGACTCAATTTAATTACTAGCAAAAAAACTAAATCTTCTCTGAGATTTCCTCTTTAAGCGTTATCCATAAATAAACATGAGAGACTAAAAGTTGAAAATAAGAAAGTATATGATTACATTTGCGTAATTAACTGACTCTCTTCATGCCTCAAATAAATATTTTATGAAAAATATGCACCATCTTTTGATAGTCGACATTTTAGGCGTCCAACGAGGGAAAGACATTCGCGTTAAAGTAATTGAGGAAGGGTGAGATTAGATGAGAAAATGATAAAATGCAGTAGAATGGAGAAGATAGATGCCAGTAAAAAGCTTCGTAGGCAGTCTTCGAGTTTGATCGTGTCTCTTCCTCTCTCTCTACGGTATGAAAATTAAATTCTCTGCGGAGAGGGTCTTCTGTCCTTATTCCTTTTCCAGGTTGAAAGTTGACACTCCAAAAGATTAATTCTGGTTTGAAGCTCCATAAATTAGGAAACACATCCACCCACGTGAAATGCGACCATATTTTTCGGAGGTGTTCCGTAGACTTTTGGGGCCAAAATTTAACTTAAAATTACATGTGAAGAAAAATAATGTAATTAATTTGGGTACTAAAAAGCAAAATCATTTCTTTTTCTAAATATAGGAGTCCAACGCCGGAAAAAATGCAAGCCGTACGTTAAGTTCAAATTTAGTTAAGCATAGTTCATGTTTTAATTGATGTAAGCTCGAGAAGAAAAATAGTAGGCTAATTTCAGTCATTCCTGTCGTACACTCGTTTAACACCTAATATCGCATAAATTTTAACCCAGAATTATTGAAAATTGGGTTTATGTGGCAGTATAATCGATGTCTTCCAAACTATAGGAGTGTGCAACATGTTCAGTAAGTCATTTGACGGGATATTTCCACACTTTTTAGTTTCTAACTTGTCATGGTTTCGGCACAATGAACCATTATCTAAGCATTTTTCCCACAGTGTAGCAGGCCATATTTTCATAAAAAACGAGCAAGAAATATTTTCATAGAACCACTTAGTCTGTCTTTTTTTACATTGAAGATTATGATATTCACATACAACTACCGTTTAAAAATAATAAACGTTCCCCATTTCTTAGATGTCATACAATGGACTGAGAACAACTTCATAGAATTTTGCTTCAGCTTCGTGTAAATAGGAAATATTGCCGCTAAACATCCTGCTGGCACTTTCCAGCCCTCTTACGTTAATAGCAGTTATGTTGGCAACTTTTCCTGTCATATGTTCTCCTCCCCCTTCTGGACGTTTTTCAATCCCTTGCACACGAGGCTTCTCCTCTTTATTGCCACACTTCGCGCAGGAGATTACTATACCCTTTTTCCCAATTCATGGCGAGTGGACGTCACTGAGCAAGAAGCTAATGAACGGTGCTTTGCCTTCCACCTCAGTTTCTGGCTCCCAAACCTAGCCAAAGAGCGTTGTCAGCTCCTGGGAAAAGTGCAGGTTGGGAGGCGAGGATTTCCATTAACCCCTCAAGCAGGGATATAATATTTGAGTATTTAACTCCTTGGGGGGGTAATTTAATGGACGTGTGAGGAAAGTGGACGTAGGCCGTACGTTGAAACGCTGCTGGGACAGAAAATAGGGCCCGTACACGTGTACTTCGAAACGGCTTGATAGGTCAACCTCTGATTTAGAGCATTAACCACCGAAGTCTAATATACCCATTTATATATTTTTTGTCCGGGTATTGAATCGAAATTGGAAGCTATGACGTTGTGGAAGGGCTCCATATTAGCAATTGGACGTCACAAAGTCTCTATATTGCTAATCCGGGCATTGAACCGGCACTAGCGGAGTTAAAAACAATCGCCGACTTGAGCACGCAGTCAATGCGGCAACACAGACCTTACGAGACCTAAGTGAACCCCACGCCAGTCGGAGATAAACTGAGTTCCCCCTAATGCATTCCATGCCACTCTTCTCCGAATGGCTGGAAAAATGAAAGATCGAAGACCAGTGCGTTCAAGGTCAGCCGCCATGAAGTGGAAAAAAGGGTATACCAAGTTTCGCTTACACTATCATCACCCTTCCGTTACTCCGAAGACATGGAATCGATTTTCTCAGATTGTCTAACGTATATTCAGAACCCCTGAATTTTCTACATATGGTTGAACCCTGAAGTTCATTACTCATCGGATTTTGATTCCATTTATAATGCTAAGCAGTAAGAAACGTTTATATAGTCTATTTGTTATCAATAAAAAGGCATTCAACGAGTACTTATTCATTTTACTCTATGTTACGTAATAATATTCCATTTCCTCTGGCCTAAACAATATTGAAAAGCAAAAATGTGGGTAAAAGTATATTATTTCCACTTATTTTTAATTTAATGATATAAGATAAACTTACTTAACCTCCTTCACTAAGAATGAGTAATGAAAAGTCAGTAGGGAATGATTTTACTAATATATTGTCTATTATTACAATACATTTGTGAAATTACCATACAATCCCAAAGAGAAATAAAACCATCTCTCCAATTACTGGTTCCACTAAACAAGAAGACAATCAAAATGACTACCCCCGGGGTTCTAGAGTTAAGAGCATGATCAAAGAAAATTCTGTAATTAAAGCCGCACTTCCGATCGTGCCGCAGGCATTGATAACAAAAAGATAACTTTCTAACTTTTGAATCACTAAGGTATTTCTAAAGTTAACATTCAGAGGGATGAGAAACTCTTGGGAACGATTTAGCATGTGAGTGTGAATAAGCAATTGACGTAGGAAATGGAACATAGGAACCCGCATTCTGACGAGGTTATCGCCGGAGTTGGACAAACGCTGAAGTATACTCGATTCTTAAGAATCAAATACCACACATAAACTGCGCTGTGATAGCCGAAAACTTAACTTATGCCCCAGTCAGATACCCGCGGCAAAAGACCACGGACAAACTCCGTGAGATGGCACTGAATATATATATTTTCATTTGCCGACAGTTTAAAACTCAAAAAGTGATATTTGAGAGCGCAGAAGAGCATGAGAGGTGTGAATAATGCATGACCGGGAAACGTTTTTCAACGTATGATCTCGTAACCCCACGGTCACAAATTATTCATTGTCATACCTTTATTTATCATCCCCACGTCACAAGTGAATAAAAATGCCCGTAAAAGCCCAGATGACCTCACGTCACATAACCAGGCACATTATCAAGATTAACTCAGCGTTTGGATTGTCGCCGCAGAAGAAAAATATCACCTCGCAAGGTATTAAAATATGGAGAAAGAGCATGTAAAGGTTTATTCGGGTGCGCCGTAAGTATTAACATATGCTATTACTATTTTTCTATTAATATTTCCTATTTCTATTTTCAGGATCAAGCTACAACTTTTTTTTAGTTCCTTATAGGTCCTATCTTCGTGACATAATAACGTTCCTCCTTCCTTTAATAATTGAAAAAGTGGTACAGATTCATACGATGGCAATCTGACGCAGTGGAATATTTCCATAATAAAGTGGACACAACTTCATGCTTCATGTTTTATAAGATACAATACAATTATGAAAATAATAAAACAGTGAAGAACGCAAAATTGTGTTTACTTAATAAAAGTGGAATAGTTTAGGCTGAGGATTTTGTCAGTATCTAGGATCCCCATCATACTTTCTCGCATGAAGATTCATTCGCAAGTAATATTTTTCGCAAATTTTTGTTCAAAAACCTTGACCTTTAAGGCTAAGCGTGACTGACGAAAAGGTTGAGGCTATTTAAAAAAAATATAGATTGACTTAAAAGATGTCCATCCCTGTTCATTCGAGCATTTTTATCATGTTTAACGGTTAGGAACCGTGTTAACTAATGAGACTCAGCATCTGTCAAATACAGTAGTGCGTAAATATTTTTATAATTATGTACAGCGGCTTCCGGCGTATTACATTCTAATTATTGCCGTATTTACACAAGCATCAAGCGTCGTCTTGAAATATGCAACTTTTGCCGCGCATTCCGACTGTATAAGGGCCATTCAAGTATTACGTTAGACAATAATGGGGCTGATTTGTATTTATGCTGTCTTATGTATAGGGATGAGGGATTCCTAGACAATCTTACGCAAGTTTTTAGTCATGTCTGAGATCGCATTTTTATAACATTGTTAAAATTATGGTGAGGAGAAAAGTCTTTACTTTGTAGGATTATCGCCACAATGTTACTTCTTTATCGACATAGATATAGCAAAGAGATATAGCATTATTTAAAGTTACGTGTTTTGCAAGCCTACCGTAACTTGCGAAATCTAGAAATCTGTTATTGAAATCCGGCTAAAAATGTATGTATCTAAGTTATTCCTAAGGGGATACAATTAATACTATAAAGGTTATCTATGTAAAAATTAAAAAATCCAAGGAGCTGGTCAGCTTTTACGCACTGGAACAAGGAATCGCCCATATATTGTTATCAATGTACATAGTTCCTAAAATGCATGATGATTCAGGTAAGATCGTGAGAGAAGGTGGATGGGTTCATAAAACCTTAAGTGTTCTTACATGAGTGGAAGGAGGGGTCAAAAATTCGCAAAGACCCTATTGTGTAATACTTGAACAACGCCATAGATGGAGAGATATGGATAAGACATAGACGAGAATAACTACACTGTAGTGTATCCATGTCTTTCCGCATATCACGCTGTATATTTCAATGTGCAGTGTGACCATTTGATACCCGAGGGACCGGAATGAACACGGGCTGGGAGCCCATCACATAGTTTAGAGTACAGAACATATGTAGCCAAACTGAGTGATAGCCGAGAAGAATACTGAAGCCATTAAAATCCGCATTCGGCCATATTCAATGTATCAGTTGTAGAGCGCCAAAAACATCGGAATTTGTGGTAGGTAGGTAGTATACATAGATATCATTAATTTTAGTGGTATCATTATGATTTATCTCTATAAATTGAAATAATTGTTTTTACAAACTCTTGCATAATTCGTAAAATGTATGGTCAAATTGCGAAGACCCAACCGAAGGAGCACAGTCTTTGATTATCCCTTTATAAGCTTTCGCCAATTACTGCCTGTTTCTTTATATATGATGGTGTAAACACACAACCTTGCCTTAGAACGTAAAAAATCACTCCAGGAGGCATAAATTAGAACCCGCGATCTGCAAGTTGGCAGACGACGATGTTACGCCACCACCACCTATGGTATATATTCACACATGTAATGCTCCCGATGATTTAATGCATCTTTTAGGGGAAAAAATAAAACGCGTATGTTACGCAGGTAAATACAGAATTAATTTCTGCTCTACATGATAGGGTAGGTTTTGATGGGCTTGGCTAGTTTGAAGGGTTGGTGGGTTGGCAGGATTTGATGGGCTTCGCTAAGCATCATGATCTCCTTTTAGTAATAGGCTATTATTACCCAGCAAGATTCTCAAAACTTTCTCAAACGATCCATATTTTCAGTTAAACACATATCCCACATCTGAATACCTTATATCCGAATACCTTTACCTCTCCGCCATCCTCACCTCCCCCTTTACAGGATTATAGCTTTTAAAACTGTCTTTCTCTCCTCTTTGTTACTTTCTCCATTAATCTAATTTGCCTCTTATTCATTTCTTAAAGAAACTTCCTCTCCTCTCTGATTTAATGGGCTTGCGGCATACATTATCCGGAAATTTCAAATCCCCGGAAAAAACAATTAATATTATTTTTCCCTGAAAAAATGTATATTTTGAAAACATTTACCCCAGAAATGAAAGCCGTGGGAAATTTCAGTAAGCCTATAGAACTAACGATGATTGAGCTTTTATCATTAACACAAGGGTCAATGAAAAATCTTTGGAAGAGGCACCTATGGGATGAAAAAAATGACATGAATGAACGGTAGTGGGATTCGCCACAAAAAGAAAGCTAGGTTTTCAAAAAAGCAGTGCATTACAAAAACTAATCTTTTAATCAATTGGAACCTTTTGATGGAATATTTTAAATAAAAAATAACAGAAACATTTAAACGCAATACTTCCAAAAAATAAAATCTCACTAAGAACATGAACACAAGATATTGAACTGGAAGTCCAAGCATCGCTATCGAGTGCTTAACTAATTTAACTGCGGAGTGATTTTTTGAGTCACATGAATCAGCAGCATCCCAACATCAAATTTACTATGGAAGAGGAAACTAAAAATTTCCTACCTTTTTTGGACATCCTAATTGAAAGGAAGTCTGATGGTACTCTTGGATGACGTGTGTACAGAAAACCAACTCACACTAACCTCTACTTAAATGGGAGAAGTCACCACCACCCCTCCCATAAGCTGGGAATCTTAACCACCTTGATAAATCGCGCAAAAATTGTTGCAGATGCAGAAAGTCTTTCCTCTGAATTGGAACATCTGAAAACTATGTTCAAACGCAATAGATATAATGACAGAGATTTTCACTTGGCCTTGAAAAGAACCGTTGGAATAAGTATGCAGCCGAAAAAAGATCATGAAATGCCGTTGGAAAGAGCCTGCATACCCTATATCTCTACTATCTCGGGTAAAATAGGAAGAATTTTACAAAAATACAACACTCAGACGATCCATAGACCTCCAGGGAAAATTCGAGATCGGCTCGTAAGAGTAAAGGACAACCTCGGCCTCAGAGTGCCTGGAGTGTATAGCATCCCTTGTGAGTTTGGCCTCGCCTACACTGGAGAGACTGTACGCACGGTGGAAACCAGAATTAAGGAACACAAGAGGCATATAAGACTATTTCAGCCCGAAAAATCGGTCCTGGAAGAGCATAGTCTAGATAATCCGCACTCCATCAATTTTAACGGCACCAAAATCCTTTGCCGTTCAAATGGATACTGGGATCGTTTGATGAAAGAGGCTATCGAGATAAGTTTGGAGGAGAAGAAGTTAAAACGAGACTCTGGGCAGTACATCAGCCAAATATGGAGACCGCTACTCAATAAAATTAAACGGTCGCGGTGACAATTCAAATTCAAACCGCCTTGAACAAGCCGGTCAACAATGGGTTTTCAACCGCCCTTGGCCAGCTATAAAACCCCGGCATGGACCAACTCGGCAATCAGTCTCAGCCCTGATGATAGTGAGGGAGTCACTCGTCGAAACGTTGGCCTTTAAAAGCCTTACCCGGTGGCAAACCCGAGAATATTTTACTAATATTATTCGCCGGGAAAGCCTAATATCTTTTATATAAACACTTTGTCACCTAGTAAATACCTAACTTCCAATGAGTACTTTAGCAACTTAATCCTCATACGCTGCATTCTATTATTTGTGATTTTCCCGATTTCTTTCTTGAAAATTGGTATCAAAGGTAGGTGATCAGTCTGAATGATTACTTTTTTCCGCAAATCAAATGGTGATACTTATCACATGCTTCGGTTATGGCTAAACATATGGTGTAGAACCTAAGAAAAATTTTCAAATGCAAACTTTAAGTCAGACATGTTAGTTCAGGAAATACCATATATCCCTTTTGAAAAATTAGGAGCTGACATAATGGAATTTGGAGGGAGAAGTTATTTAGTTACAGTGGATTACTTATCCAAATGGCTGAAAATATGTCCATTAATAAACAAGTCCTTAGCTAGTATAATTGATGCTCTTATTAATCTGATAGTAACACATGGGTACCCACAAATAATAATAGCGGACAATGTACCTTCCAATTCATTAGAACTCCAACAGTTTACTTCACAAAATGATTTCAAAATAATTTTGAGGATACCGGGACTAGCCACAGTAGTTACCTTTACGGAGTCACCCGCAAGTGCACATAAGTGCGATATTCCACAGAGGAAAAATCATTCACCTTGACTGGGATTCAAACCCGGATCCCTCACTTCGCGCCGAGTGTTTTAACCAGTTAAGCCACCGAGGCTTCCTTCTCCCCTGAGGATAATTTGGTGGCTTTATAGGAGCAAGGTGTTCAGGACTGCTAGACATACGATGCCATTAGCAGTCCAAATCGTGCGCTAAGCGCCACAGTCCGCGAGGATAAAGCCGTACATAGAACACATTGAGGTGTTCGCTCTTTCACTAATTTTGAGGATACCGGGACTAGCCACGGTAGTTACCTTTACGGAGTCACCCGCAAGTGCACATAAGTGCGATATTCCACAGAGGAAAAATCATTCGCCTTGACCGGAATTCGAACCCGGATCCCTCGATTTCGCGCCGAGTGCTTTAACCAGTTAAGCTACCGTGGCGTCCTTCTCCCCTGTGGATAATTTGGTGGCTTTATAGGAGCAAGGTGTTCAGGACTGCTAGACATACGATGCCATTAGCAGTCCAAATCGTGCGCTAAGCGCCACAGGAAAATAAAAGGGGGTCATGGCCATTGTGTCAAAGGCTGTGGCATCAAATGCTGCTATCTGACAAAGTTATTATTACTAAGCTTAATGAGTCTTACACTATGTTACAGGCACAAAATAATGAGGTACAAATCAGGTCTGGGAGAGTGTCAAGACTTCCTGACAGATTGGATTTGTGAGCTAGGTTTGGGTGCTTTCCAATTAGGCGACTGCCAGCGACTCATGCGTCGCTTGGAGGCAACTTGCGTCGACTTCCAATTCGGCTAATTGGAAAGCAGATATCCATGCGCAGGAGTCAATGCACAGTCGCGATTGTTTGAAACAGGACGATCAAGTATATGAACAAGTTAATCAGATTGTTTTCTTTTGAAAAAAGTCTCAACTGTTGAAAGAAGTGGATTCATTATTAATAATTAAAGGTTGGCGCATTAATTTTATGCCATGGCCGCCAAGATATGACGCATAGTTATAGAAATAATAGTTATTCATTCTTCTGTAGTCCTAGACTCCTGTTAACCATTTTAGTACAGTTCGCTTATTACTTTTTCCGTGAAATATAACGACATAACTCTGAACACGATAAAGAAGAAGTACAATCTCCGAATGCCAATTAAGTGTTCCTTAATTACACTCCATCAAAATCGAGGGTATCTGGCGAATGCATTTTATTCACCGATTTTTTAAATTATATTTTATTAATAAACTGCAAATTCCATAAAAGAGGTTTGGTTTTTAATTTCATTTGGTTTACAGCGCACTGAGTAAAAAGAATACCGCAGGTTCAATCGAATAGATGCCCCCGTCGATAGTTTTATTCGTTTTTATTCGTTAAATTCGCATTAATTTACCATAACGTGTAATATTTATCATGAACACATCAAATAAATAAAATAATAATTTTATGAATAAAATCATTCAAAAATCTAATCAAGGTATAGTATGATAGTTTCATTTTCAAATTTACTTCATAGCCACATTTCGGTAACCAAAAGGGCTGCATATGGCTCGCTCACCGCAGTTTGTCAAAACCCGCCATCGGAAAAACATACAAATACGAATGAATACCTTTTCTGCCATTAGAACATTTTTCTGATTCTTTTACACGTACTGAATACTCAGAAGTGAGAGCTCCGATCAAGCTTGTTAAATAAGTCAAATTACTGGCATGCTTATTTTACGTAAGGTCTCAAATAGCCCACAAGTCGCATCAGTCTAAAGCACATTTAGTGAATGCCATGCTATCGAGAAAATTTTCCTATAGCCGCACATAGTCTAAGACATTGCGAGAATAGGAAATAAGTAGGCTAAAGCCTGAAAACTATAATGATCATTGTGTTATGTTAGTAGAATTAAATAAACGTATTCTGCCTTCCGGGGTTTCTAATATTGAGATGAGTAGTTCAGTAGTAGCAAGTAGACTCATCCGGTGATTTTGTTTCTCCGTATTACATTACCAGCTCTGACCACCTCGCACATTACCACATTACAATGTTTCACTTCCAACACGACGCGCCGACAAAGACCGCGGAAAAATTGGTTGTTGCAATCCTTTTCTTATCGCTGAATGCCATTCGATGAAAAAATTAAAATAGTAACGTGGTGAGACTGTGAGCCTTCAGTTTATGACCATTCTTTCTAGTGCAACAAATTCTGATGCATTTTGCATCGCTGTGTCTCAGCTAAGATCTTCCTGCATTAATCTTGTGAAGCGTGTGAATTTACTACCAGAGACGGATGATCTTTAAACAGTACAATATGGTTTTCAACACATAAATGTCCCGAAGAAAGTGCGTTTTCCTCCCTGCTTAATAGAGAATTATCATCACATGAGACCTTTCAATGGTCATTGGAATAGTTCAGTCAGTGCAAATTAAGGAGCCATTATCACAGGGAGAACACAAGAGTGCCTTTGAAGGTTAGAAAGATTTTTCCTGTGCAACAATGATATTCATTCATCTCAATACTTTTAATGCATAACTGTATCAAAAGCTACACTCTTTGATTACGATGAAATGATGGTTATTCGGGGATTTTTTGCTTAAAATTATATAATGGGAGTTGTATACGACTTGTTATGAGTATTTCAAATATTATAAGGTTTTTCATCACAGAAAGAGTACCTAAGGTTAAATATCCATGGACATTTCATACAGAACATTTTGAATAGATTTTTCTGAATTCGGTCCCCAAAAACAATACTAAATTGTCATTGGACAATTATTTAACTTATGTCTATCTTCTCTATATTTACTAACATGATAATTATCCTGCGTACTATCATTAAAACTTCACATCCCTTGATTATTGTGTTAATAAAATATATCTTTTTTAGGTATCATTTATATAATGTTACATTCGTTTGCAATGAGACATTCATTGCAATTGAACCAAAATGATATTTTCCTTAATGATTTTTGTCATTCAGTGAATCCAATCTCTTATCTGAGAAATGTAACTCAGGCTTAAGGTCTTAAGAAATAAGTAGTTCATATTCAATCCCCCTTATCATTAAGATATCTACTGCCGTAAGCTTTTCTTGCTTATGTAAATGCGGATACATATATACTTCTCTCATCCTAACTTGCAGTTGATGTATATGTATTTGAAAATGATTAATTGTATTTTTTTTTTAACAGCGACTACCAAGCAGGTAGGGTGAATACAGCTGATGGAAGGACTAGGTTGGGAGGAGCTAGAGACACAGAGGAGGCTGCACGCTGCGCCAAGATTGATTGAAAAAGTCAGACCATATCAATCCAAGACCAGACCAAGCGAGTTTCAGTATGACACGGACGATATTATTTCAACCCCGCGCTACGTCTCTAGAACTGAAAGTAGTGATAAAATATGATGCAGATGCACTTCCAAACTGAAAGGTGTGAAAACCCTTTTTTCCTGCGCAACTTTAACGACTACAACAAAAAGAGGGCATGATAATGTGACTATCCGTTATCATACAGTTCAAATCTTCCTACCCTCCCCCCATTCCTTCCCCTTATTCCCTCTCTATTTCAAGCCTGGTGTCGTAACACTCACTTCCACACGCCCCTATGATGGCTCGTAGAGTATTTTGTACATTTAGATACCGATATGTATATTTTATTGGATAGTTATCAGTTTATTTAATGTATAAGTTAAATAGCTGAAGCACCTTAATACACTGTATTTTCTAAATAGTTCACTGTTATCCTCAATGAAAAGTTCGTCCATGAATAAATCAGACCATCAGTACTTAAACTTTCAGGTATATCATATAACCAGATTAATTTTAGGAATAAGATTTGCTATCGCTCAATGTATATAGGAAGTAATGAAGATGAATTTCTTACGCCTATGCAATTAAAGTGTCCACATGATTAACTAAATGTTCCTTAACAAATGTATTCACTTTAAGAGCATGAGAGTCCAAATATTTAATCATTATTTAAATATACATTTATGCCTTTTTAACTAGAGCACATAAACGACACTAAGAAGAGATAAAAATGTGAGAGAGACACCTTGTTTAACAGAAAGATCAATGAATTCCATCTTTCAGAATTCTATTCACGGATTAAACAGAAACTGAACACAATCAATAATTCACAAAATCCCTTAATTTTCTTTTCCCAATTCCTTTTTTCTATTCTCACCATTTCCATGCCAGTTAATTGGAACACATTCTGCTACATGTACCCTTGGCTGCATAGGGATTAGAATTAGACAATATTAAATCTTTATTATAAAGCCCTATGACATCCTCAATAATTCTTTACATTTCGTTTTTTTTGTTATTTTAAATCAACGTTGTGTCCAAAAACATTACCTCATTTATTTAATATATTCATATACAATAGTCATTAAACAGTTTTTGTTTCTTTACTCTTCGAATTGGACATTTTCGTTGGTAATTCTTTCCATACATTTTGATCTTCATCATTCATTAATTAAAACAAATTTACAAGTTCTCGTTTTTGTAACTCTAATTGTCCTGGCTTTTTTCAATCTAAGAGCATGCTCCAAACTCATGTGGTGCTTACATTCTATCAAGGATGTGTTGATAGCTGTTAGTAGTCTCTTCTGGTAGAATTTATCCTTAGCTTGCCATACGTGGTTCTCAATATGTACTTGCTCCTTCTATCGCTGATGTTCCGTGTTCAAGTCTGAGAGTAAGTTTGTCTCATTGATTTTTCCATATATTTATGTCATATTTATCCGACATTCGACGCGTAGACGTACATTTTCAATAAAAATATTTATTTACAGCCATCTTGTTTCAAATGCTCCTACCAGAACGTCCGAAAAGGCTGTTATTTTTTCATATTTGTTATTTTGCAGCACCAGTAAACATCAAAAATGCATTTCAAGCCAAACTACTAGTAAATAAGTACGTCGGCTTAAAAAAACAGGTATCCCATTGTTGTGCGAGGCATGCCCAAATAACATTAGCATCCACACGTTAACATTTTCAAATAACCCTGAAAATCCTTGATATTATCGGCAATGAAACATTACTTACTTTTGCTGCACGGTTTGTGATATTCCTTTGTTACATAACCACCTGTTGCCTCAAGATCTGTGTTCTTTCACTTACGATTCGTATTCGCAATCAAAGAAGTAAAACGCTAAAACAAATTACACTCTGAGTCAACTGTTTACCAATGAATCATGGCAATGACAAAACAGTTGATACTCGTGAAAGAGCACACAACAGGCATCGTCTATGCCTCTGTTTCTTGATGCAACTTCACGGGAGTGCCACCAGCGCCTCCAAGTGTCCTCATCCATATGTCTAAATTCTTCCTTCTCGAGGGTAATGCCCCCTGAGAAATTCTTCCAAAAGCTCTCAAAAATTGATATCCAGTTTTTAACATTACGTTGCCGCTCTATATATGCTTACTCTATACTACTACTCTGCAAACTACGTAAGAGGCAGGAGGCAGGGAGTGTTTGGACAAAAGCAATGAAGAGGGAAGGGGCAATAACAAACTAATAAGAAGACGAGAAAAAGCGACTGAATTGCTAGTAATATGAGTGCCTTACTCTCATATTCTTCTTTGGTATAGTCCCTAATGTTGCATAGTAAGCATGAATTTCTGTAATTATCAGTTGGACAGAGTGTTTTTCTCATTTTTTACTTCTTTTGTTCCGGAAATATAGTGCAGGGTTATCCCCGTAATTTATTAATTTACATTTCTCAAGTAATTAAAGGCTAGCATGTAGCCTCCGAGTCCCTATTAGCTCCCTATTCAGTCCTCCAATCAGCCGTAGTACACTCCATTTGCTCGTAGTAGTTTTTAACAAAGCAAGCAGAATGTCTTTGCATTGGCCCTGAATCTATATGTTTTCAGATTTCTATTACCGTGATGTGTGCATTTGCTAAGTGGCGCACCTATAATTGTAGCCTCCGAGATATATACCTACGACTTAACACTCGAATTTTGGTCGTCATATGTTTGCTAATATAGGCCTTAAATTTTCAATATCCTTACGGAGTTAAGGAGAAAAATCGAATGCAAGGTTATAATGGCATGTAACACTTGGTTAATATCGTAAATTCTCTTTAAATAAGATAGTTAATCGTCAATTATAGCTGCAGAAATTCTTAAACAGTGGAATACGCTGTTATAGCAGAACCAGAACACGAAATCTGAGGGCACCTTTTCCACGCGAAAACATTTTTTTGTGGAGTTATCTGGATCATATGCCTCTCAAATTAATTTCACCTTACGCACCATGAAAACGGCAGTAGGTTGTGTATCGGAGGGATTCCCTTACACTGGTGGGTGTATAACTTTTTGGAAAAAAGTTAGTAATTTACTGGTTCTGTTTTCAACTAAGAACTTTTACATCATTTTGAGCTTGTACGTCACTTGATAATGAAGAGCCAATATATGTCTTTACTATCTCTTTTATTACATGGCCAAAATGTCTTTTTACTACAGCCAATCTGGTGCCAGGACCTTTAAATTAATCAAGAAGGTAATGGACATAAGTGGATGGATGTTTTGCAAGTAATTACCTAAAATGCTTCACTAAAAGTGCTAATACTTTTTTAAATACATTTATATTGCTTACAGATATAAGGTGGTCCTTAAAATGTGGCATATATGGTTCGAAATAGTTGCCAAACGTCTTGGAACCTCGCCATAAGAAGATCACAGCAATCGCATATCCAGCGCTTTCTGTAGTACTACTAAATAAAAGTGGGGGTGGTAATATTACGACGTGTTCATAGCGGAGACTCCGAAACAATAAACTGCGCCACATTGTTCTGGCGTATGCAATATAATTTTAAGAAATATTCTAAACATGCTCGAGTGAACCAGTTTTGCAAGCCCCGAGTGGTCATATTCTCGATTACAGGTCACACAACTCCTCCAAGGTTTTATTTTTTCATAGATTCCCGCTCGACCACCGATGGACTCGCTTGCTTGCCAGTGACTGGCCATTAGATCAAAAACTTGGATGGAAAAGAAGATTCGAACTCATTCCTATTTTTACTTCGGATTTTTATTCTTTTAATCAGATGTGATAACACCCTAATACAGTACAACTATAAGCAAAGTGAATTCAGTTCAAATTTCAGCACTGAATGGATAAAATCGTGTAAAAAGAGCCTCTAGCACCCTTTAACACGTTCAATACCCCTAGATTTGATTTTCTACTATCCCAGATCGTCTTTCTTTATATTTTTATCATAATTTTCTTTGCAACGAAAATTAATTAAGAAAAAAAACAATTTCCCTCATCAATTCTCCTTCAAACGAAAAACGGTGTAGGTGTGTGTGCTCTACAAAAGCAGATAGCGTAACGAAGGAGAGTGAACGCGCTGGGCGCGTTTGTGGCACGGAACGATAGACAGTCATAACCACGCAAGGTTCGTTGTGGGCAGAGAACGTGTTAAGCATAGAGAGAGGTCATGTAGCCACGCTACTAGGGAAAAGTTAGAATCCGGAGCAGTATTTCTAAATGCAAGGAAATCGGAGCAAAAATAGGACTGACATCAAAAGGATAGTAATTTTCAAAGATCGCATCTCCCTTAGAAATCTGCGATGCTTTAACTACCCCCAAAACCCTCCTTCCTTCCCTGCCATCTGCCTCACCCACCCCTGGCTTTAGAAACTTCTTCAAAGTAATAATCATAAGTTTTCGCTTATCGTCATTCGTCTTCTCTTTTGCCAAGCTTCTCCTTAAGACTCGCCAGATTTCTTTTTCTTATTTTCCACTCCGCAAAAGGGAACAGCCTGAAACTCCCACTCTAAAAACCGCATTTCCCTACCATCTTGAAAAATTTCCCTCCGCCCCCATCGAACTTGGGATCAAACAAATTCTTGCTTAAACCCTAGCAAGAAGAAAAAAATATTTATACCGGGAGCTAAAAATTTTAATGCATCGAGCGGAAAAAAATGTCTTCTCCCGACCTTATTCCTCGAAATAATAACAGAGATTAATCTTTTATACACTATTTTATTCATACGACGGGTTCCTGAGATTTTTCTGCTCATTCGACAACTGGGTTTTTAATTTTTTTTCTCATCAAATTCGGGACTTGGACCACAAAAGAGTCCCGCCTAATCCCAAATGGAATAAATCCAACCACTCGTTCGCGTCCCCTCCAGAATAAGAGAACCCACATCCAGCTTGGTCGATCGATAATTTTCCGTCAAATTATTTGGATATCACTCGTTTATAGGATATCCGAGCATCGCAAGAGTCAGTTTCCGCCCGAAATAACATTTTTAGAAGCATGGATGATTCACATCTCCTTTACTTGCCACATTATTCCGGCATCTAAACCTAAACCTTATGCTGTCGCATCTCCGGGTAAGCATTCGAGTAAATCATCCCTACTGTTTACTCCACTAAATTATTTATTGAAATAGGAATCTATTTGTTTATCATTATATTGCTCACTTGTGTCCATCCGTGCTTAGCACACACAACGGTTGTTACAGCTAATATCCTCTGGCCACGATGATAGTAAGGAATCAGTGCTTTAGCCTAGGTTTTAACCTGTGACATATCATCGTGTTTTCAATTTTCAATGTGACCCATTATAAACTGAGTCGTGCTCACAGTGCGTAGTTTGTTACACACCACAAATGTATTATGGCACCACGATTTTCTGCATTTTTCCATAAATTGGAACTTTAAATGAAAAAATACTATAGGATACCAGAAACGTGCTTTGCAGTCACTTTTTTCTATAGGTTCCTTCAACCTGTTCATGATAAAATTTACGTAGTAAAAATTGAAGGCTGTAGTATATTAAGTACCATACCTAAATGCAACTTTTACTAATATTACAAGGTAATACTGGTTAAAAAAACAGATTCCTTAATGTGACTTGTGATGCTAATTAATCCTTCATAAACATTTCATTAGCTTTTTCATTTTTGCAAATTTTTCACCAATACGTTACCATAGGGTCTAATTATTTTTTTAATTCAATAAAATATCAGTTGAAAATATATTCCGGGAATAATAATTACAAGGCACTTGCTTAAACCAAATATTCATCAGTGAGGTTACTCTCCGTGTTTCAAATCCTTTAAATACTTTTAGATGCTTCCTGGTTTATCGAAATACGGGAAATTGACTGAAAGAATTCTGGAATAAATACATAGAGGTAAGAATGTAATCCAAGTACCAATTGCAGCACTTGTATAAAAACCATTTAAAAGGTATCTAAGAATAGAGAATGAATGGTAGAGTGTACATCTTTATGTGAGGGTTATGATATGGGTAAATAAAGTAAAAATAAACTGGGCAGCAAGGTGGGCGTTCATTTATGGTTAAAGGGGAGAGAAAGCCTGGAGAAGAAAACTTTTAAGATGCAATTAGAGTGAATCGAGAATTTTTTGAAGGCCTTGAAAGGGAAATAAATTGCCAAAATTTATAATTAGCCAACAGCGTCTTTAATCACCGGTGCCGTAACATGCGGCAAAAGTATTAAACTTGTTTTAGATTAAATGTGAAGATATTTGCTGGTTTGCTATATTCAACTGGATCGTAGTTGCTGGAAATTTTCAGCTTTTACGTTGACCAAAGCAATAAGTTAAGATAAAACTTTGACTTTTAACGACCTTTTGAGCTACAGCACACACGAAAAATCTTTTTAAAGGTGCCATTAACGGCAGAAGTTAGTGTATTTAGTTTATGCATTTATGTATTTGATACGTGTCTCTTCGGTATGGCTCAACATTTTTACATTTCATTGCGAATAATGTCGTGACAACATCGGGTAGTAGGAACACAATAAATACTAATATAGTAAGTTTTCCAAGACAGGTTAGCTAAAGTGGGTGAATTAATTAAACAAATTCGCGAATCAATGATTTTATATACGCTATTTTCTAGATAATGTCAGTCATTAAAGACTTAATTGATTGTTAAATTTCATGTACCGACACAGGATTACCTCTTAAAAGAGGCTCTAGGGTAACTGGTAACTCGTATTAGGAAAGACATATCGTAAGAGATCCTCATTTGGTAAGAATAATGAAAGTGTATAGTGATAAGTAAAAAAGAATCACGGTTTGGCTTGTTTTTTTCGGTTTGGTCCTGATTCCATCGCGGCAAAGTGGTTTATATTTGTCAATACTCGACGTTATATCCCCTTCGTCGTCGAAGGGAGTATTGTAATCCAAAATGACTTTCATCTACATACTACCCCCCGAGCTGCGGCAGAGACGTGTGGCAGGAGGTGTTAAGATACCAGTAACGAGAGGGGTTGGTATAGGAAAAAGGCGGGGGACAGAGGTGAATTGTATGTTAACTATGTGCCTTATGCTAATCTCAGGCTCTTTTTGTAAAGCTTTTTACCTCCCATTTTGGCTGTGGATATCTCTTATATTGTCGTTTCTATCATTCTTAGAGATGTAGCGTGGATTCAAAATAATATCTTCCGTGTCATACTGAAACTCGCCTGATCTGAACCAATCAAGTCACCTAAACTTCATGTGTAGCCTCCGTGTCTCTAATGACTTTCAGTAAAGCCCTTCCATCAGCTGTCTCTGTTCCCCTGTAGCAGTTGCGGAAAATGCTGACAGTGTTTCATATTCTACATTTAATACTAAGAGTCTGAATATTGGATAAAATCTGACGAGCCCGAGAGAAGCTGCGGAGGTTGAACAAGTTTTGGGCATCAAAGAGGGAGGGGGGATGGAAAGGATAATATGAGAGCTAGTTCCTCATGACTAAGGCCAAATGAGTGTTTCCATTAATGAACCTTCCGAAAAAATTATGGTTTATGCATGAATTTAGGTATAGTATTGCTGTAAAAGGTAATTCCAGCTTTAGCCAGAAATTTAGATTAGCCATAGAATTATCTAACATGTCAGAATTTTCACTTCCCCTATTGCGAGTTACACATAACAATCTTCTGTTATTTCGATAAAATACAATATTACTGCCGGAGTAAATAGATATCAATAGTGCTATTGTTTAAGAATGCTTTTCGACAGATAAACTAATGCATTAACATACATTTAAATTTGATAGAAATATTTTTGAGCAATAGATTATCAAGCATTGAAAATACATATACTGAAAACCGGTTATATAATATTTAAATGCACTGGGTCGTTTATTTCGTACCGATTTTCAGTGAATTTTGTAAAACTTAGCTGGATAAAACAAAGTGGCAGGTGGCCATTTTATACGAGGACTATGCACAAATAATCATATTTTATTTTATTTATAATGAGCCAAAATATAATAGAAAATTGTTAATAAGTATTTCCCCAAATATATAAGAAAAATACTGTGGGTAGATCTTCAATCTTCAATGAATATTTTCAGATAATTCAGGGTAAAATCATGAAAACTTATGATGCATGAAATGCACCCTTAACATAAGTTCCCATAAGGATGCTTCAGTGTTGTCCGATTATTAATTAGAGGGGAGCAATATTTTCCTTATAGTTATGGATTCTGAATAGAGAAATCAGCAGCATAAAATTAGGTACGCATTTGGTTAATGAACCCCAAAAATTTATAACATCAACAGAGTCACGGTATGTATGTATGCGATTCGGAAAATTGTTAATCACGCTCTGCTGTTTTCAAGGAATCCATAAAAATAATAGGATACAAGGCCCAGTAGCGAAGTGCCCTTGATCTGTAAGTATTCTTCATGCATGCCGCAAAAAAATTGGATGTACTCCAAATATTCGACATACCGATACTTTAAACGAAAGTAAAAATCATATAAATTCTTTTTGGCCTCGCTACGTACATATTAGGGAATTCTGCCTCATTTCAGTAGTGGATATTCTCTGCCGACAAGGCATATATGTAATCAATACAAACGTCGTGCAATGAGCATGAATAATGAAAGAAATTAAAGCGGCACAAAATAGATGCAAGGACTAAATTAAGCGTTTACTTTCCGATTTACTTTTTGCACGTTAAAACATGCACGCTTTGGCTAAAACGAGCGTAGCAGTAACGATGCTGGATGTTGAAAGAGGAACATAAACGGGGAAAAAAGAGGCCTCAACATAGAGAATGATTTTGAAGACGGGGACCTTAAAGAGATAAGTAAAGAGATAAGGAAATGAATAGGAGAGGCTTTGATATGGAAGCGCGGCGCTGTTATTGTTCCGAAACACTGTGTTTAAGGAAAGAGGATAGGCCTTGTTTTGCAGCCTTTGAGAGTCCGGATAAGTGAGGATAAAATAAGCTGAATAGAGAGGACGGCAAAAGGCGTGCTAGATATGGTCGGGCGTTGGAGGAAATTGTTGAAAGGAATCCGAAGACGCCGTTAGCCGTGAATGAAGGAGGCATTAAGGGACAGCAGAATGATAAAGACGCTGACGTGGGAGAGAATTTATTTAACCATGGCCAACGAAGATTGAAAATAGTCATGTGAATGCTGCTTAAAATATTTTAGGGATGTTTCTTGAGTACCTTGTGAAATGACTAGAAGAAGAATTCACATTTTTTCGCTGATGATAATTCATGGCTATTTCTGCTGATGAATGTTGATAAACAATATACATGCCTTTGAAATTCACAAATTACATCAATTTTAGGGGAAAGAGAAATACATAGCGTTACATAAAACATGACCTGAATATTGTAAATTTTAACATGCCTCTTCTGGTAAAATATATATGCTGAATTATTGGAAGAACAAAGAAATCCTTTTCTTCCAGCGTGCTTAATTTCATTATCTTATTTAAGATTGTCAAAGTAAAATACGAGAGAATCTTAATAAAGTAATGTTGGTCATTATTTTTGTATTTTTATTATGTATGGCTTAATGTAATATGGCTTGGAATAAATTGTCTGAAAATGCGCTTCCGCATTTAGGAGACTTGAAGACCGTGATTACAGGTACATAGGTTTTTGTCAAGCAGAAAAACTTCATATGTAATCTGTAGACCTAAGGGAAGTAGTTTATGTATACAAACGTATGTGAAATGGGCACTCACTTAAAACTGATTGACAAATAGAGACAATGTTTTGAAAGCATCATAAAATCTATGACAGGTAGGCATAGGGATTTCAAGATGCAACTTTGATGGATGCCAGCCAGTTAATATTTCAAATTTGAAGTCTTATAAACAAGAATAAGAGGTCATTTAACATCTTTAGTTCTGAGAAACACTTTTTTTCAATCACCGAGTCAGATTCTCAGGCTATTCCGAGGAGAATACAGTCAATTCTTGGATCTAAGACAGACGTATTCCATATCACATGTATAAAAAACATTTTGTTAAAAACATACCCCTCCCATAATGAGGCTAATGAACAAATAATTAACCGAGATCATAACATTTCGTCTCAATTAAATGTAAACCATAGTATTCAGTCTTTCCAATGATACGCAGAGAACATTTCTGCTGATAATGTAAATGGATGCATTGCCTTAAAGCGGCGCATACGTACATCGATTTTGTGAGAATCACTCTCTCAACCTCATTAACCTGAAATTTAAAGATTTAAAAAACATTTCAAGATTCATTAGATCTGGTAGAGTTCCTAATAGGGCGATTGTTGTACATGTTGTATGGCTAATATAAATCAGTCCTATATCGCCTATGACTCTATACGTATGTACAAGGCACAGGAAAGCTCGCCGTGTTCAGAAAGGAGTTGAGGAAGGCCAAGAATTGAAGAAGGAGACTTCAGTAAGGCCCAGAATGGAAGAAAAAACCTACATTTTAGAGGCTGATGCTATACCCACTAGGCTACAGCACCATCAATAAGCTGATGAGTTTAGAATTCCCTTCATATAACTCCTCATTGCGAAGGCAATTAGCCTTGGGATGTAATTTTCTAAAAATATTTTAGGAATCTATTCCTCACACAGGCCATAGGCAATATAGCCAAGTATTTAATTAAACCACTCCCTCGGATATTTCAGACGCGTTTATATGGGGTTTGGGGTATCTGCTTCAACAAACGTTAATCAAAGAGATGGACCCTTTAAGTTTTCCACCTACATCTTAAGATAAAGTTTAACGAACGTCACGCTTCCTTTTCTCTGGATATCCCTTTGCTCATTAGTCTAGCTCCAGCTAACTAAGGACTCTGATTCGGATTGAATATAACTCGAGGAACCCTTAAGACTGGGGAAAGTGAACAATAGCTCAGCAGAGCCATAATCGCGCATATCACAACATGACAAAACAATGGAGTTAAATAAAATTTCAACGCTTTGAATAGAATTGATGGACGAAGTTTTTTCATGTACCATTGTGTTTCATTAGATTGTTTGCTTAAAGGGCACAGCAGTGAAAGTGAAATGACCATTAAAGAAAAATACAGATTCCCACTAGCTCCATTATGGTTACTACAAAAAAGCTTAACACACAAGATTCTTGGTTTTTTACATGCTGTCATCTGTAGAATTAATTTTTTGCACATCAAAAGCCTAATAATTAACTTCAGTTTGATTTTGACAATGCATAACACTCTATATAATAGCGTTCATAGAGTTTGCTGAATAACCTGAAATTATTTTCGGGCTCTTATATTTTGAATTTCAATGTTTCCGCACAATGGCTTGCATAATGCCACAGAAACCATTACTTGAGTGGCATGGCAAAAGATTTAATGGTAATTATGGTCATCATTCAAACATGCAAATGCTACAAAGAGAGCATAAAAATTTTAAAATTTAGAAAATGTACAAAAAATGTAAGCAAGGTTTAATAAGTACTTGGCGGATCAAAAGTAATAAGAATTACGATCAACAATTTGTTGGATGTGAAAAAATATATTTTCCAATTTAAAGGACGGCTGTAATTTTTAATCAGTTTTCCAGAATATCAAGTTTTATCGGATATTTTAAACTGATGAGAAACTAGATATGGATGGACCAGAAGAAAAATATCATGCATCTTATCATGATGATATTTTAAGTTCATATTTCAAGGATCTTAGCACTCCTCATGGGTGGCAATACAATTATACCATGCTTAAATTCAGCTTGTGATGTATTGATGAATACATTAGGGCCTTATTATAGAAATATGATCATTAAAGTTGATAGCATTAGGTTAAATTATGCACAAAATAATTTCACCATGAAAAAGAACTTATTTGATTCCAATTTAAGTTATTGGGAGTCTAAATAATTTCCACTTAATTGAATGAACAGGAAAGCTTGATCTAAAACTAAAAAATGTTAATTATTCATTTTCATATTTAAACATTTCGTAATAACGTTGCTTTGAAAAAATTCATATGTCTAAATATTTATCCCAACTGGCACTTGGCATTCAATGGGGAAAGACTTTAACAATACCTATAAAAGATTGAGTACTATAACTGTGCTATGGAAGATTTTTAGCATTTCAACAATAAGTTTCACTATCGTCTGTACTGTTTACTTAATACTAACCACCCATTTTCTCTAACTGGTGCTTCAACTATTTGAAGTCAAGAGGAAATTACTTCACGAGAAAGGACTTTCCTACAGAAGGGAACTCAAAACAATCATTGTTAATGAAATATCTCTTAATGTATACACTTTACAATTACAGATTATGGTTGACTTTTATCAAAATTAATGCTCTTTCCAACTGCGTGGGGATTTCACTAATATTAAGCAAGAAAGTTATTTGAAGGATACATGTTGCATTTGCGTATTGACTTTTTAATTTCACTTTTTCAATGAAAACACTTCCGCTTGTCCCGCTTATTCGCTCCCCATATTAAGCCTGTCACAAATTTATAGTAAAGTTAATGTAAAGCGTAGAAGTGATCTCAATGTTCAAACGAAGTGTTGTCAGATAGAAGATGATTGTTACAATGCTCGAAAGACATTGCAACAATGAGTAGCCAAATTCACGCTAATGAGTAAATGAAAACATTCAACGGTGATTGGAATACAAAATTATCGCAGATCTTGGATGTTATGAGAAGGACATGGAATTATAGCGGAGTGCAAAATGTAAGCATTTATTCTGGGTCAATCATTGATGGACGGGGAAGCTAACTAAAACAAATGCAAAAGGATTGTGAGAAATACTGATACCGTTTTTTACTGATAAAATGTCAAAAAAGAGGCCAATTCTCTAAAGAAAAAATATGCTGGTTCAGGAAAGACTGGTAATTATCTAGTTGTTGGATTCAATTATTGGATCCTTTTCATTAATTGGATCCAATATGTACCTTATGGAATCCCCTGCTGCTTGAATCACAACAAGAAAAAGAAAACGAAACCGAAACAAATCAAACGAGGCAACCATTTTGTTGTAGAATAAATAAATTCCTTCACTCATGCCAGACAATACTTATTAAAAACGTTAATATTATAACAGATCTGCCTTATATTCTAGTCAAGTAATGCGTTAATCACACTATTTAGTATTTATTTACTGATATATGGGAATTACCTCAAACTTCGGAGGCCTCAACTAACGCACAACGTCGTATGACACTCAAACTAAATATTTGTTTTAAACGCAAAAGATCAATATTTTGAAAAATCATTCATTAACTAGCAAATATCTACAGGAGGTAATTTTACCTGATCATTAGACTTATTATTGGAGAATAATCCTTTCAATAAAAATGATAAAGGGGTGTCCAAAGATATTCAGTTCAATAGACATTGTCAAACGAAATAATAGTGATTCA
Organism: Pyrrhosoma nymphula; assembly: GCA_963573305.1. Classification (NCBI taxonomy): domain Eukaryota; kingdom Metazoa; phylum Arthropoda; class Insecta; order Odonata; family Coenagrionidae; genus Pyrrhosoma; species Pyrrhosoma nymphula. The sequence goes on along the minus strand of OY754337.1, from coordinate 41,388,780 downwards.
TAAAAGTGTAAAGAAAAGGAATTTTCAATGTTTTATCCCAAATATCTATATCCTAAGACTGAAATAGCACTTGAGATGATTTTGTGCCCTTAAAAAACTATTGAATATGAAAAAATATATCATAACATGCACAAGAGGGTTAAGAGACCATTCATGTTCTACTACAATTAGATTTTTTTCAGACATATTTCGACGCACAAAAAGGGTTAAACTTAAAAAAGGTTACAATATTTTTGTGATAAAAAGGAATTTTCATGGTATCTACCAGATATGGTGTGAAATGAAAAACAAATTAAATATATACTTATGAAATTGGGCTAAGAGTAAAAAACGGTCGAGGTCCTCCATAAATAGTGAAATGAACAATGCATTACCCTATTTCTTTTGTAGCGTCTCAATTACACTGAGCAAGTTCACACACTTTCACCCTTGTATATTTTATTCCCAATGAAAGTTATGCTTTTTTATTCCATACACTTAAATAATAATTAAGTATTGATAAATATGCTAAGCATACTCACAGGTGATGGTCCTTTTAAAGGGATACGACGAATTATTTTGAAGCTACAGAATACTTTATTTCTGCATACGCAATTTCGACGGCAGTGTTTTTAAGGACTCATCAAGCATTTGGTTAAATGAAGTGAAGGGAAGGATCGGGGACAAGGTTATTTATTCCGTCCCATTTAACGCCAATAAATCGCACCGTACAAGGCGTGAGTTATTCGGCGCTAATGGGCCATGAGCTATATCCAGAATCAATTAACGAGCCATTTGGGGCTCTCCACTTCTTCAGAATTCAGAATGCCTCATTTCCTCCTTCCTTTTAATTATAGTCCTAATCTAAATCTCGACGCATTTTTTTAAATAGTCCACTGAGAGAGGTAGAATAATTTACAATGATTGCGGAGATGGCCGAAATAGCTGACCATTGCAGGGGGACGGTAAAAAATTGATTATTTAAGTGATAACAACATATTATTTCAATGGGTTTACAACTTAAAAGATAACGGGGTAATTTATCTCGTTCCCAGTAATCTATTCTTTGGACATTTAATGGTGTTCAACAGCTTCCTCTTTTCCCCGTTTTCACCTTATTCAAACTGTTCAGTGAAGCAAAAGGACAATGCTTTTGGATTGGAATGGACTTTTAACATGTAACGGGGCTCATTTGAAAAAGAAATTTTCTCCAAGTTGGATGACTGACTACTAATAACAACCCAGCGTTAATGCTAGAGCCTAGCGTGGTAAAAATATTAATTTTGTGAGCGGAATGACGATAGTATCAATAATTTGGACCTATGCTTCAATCTCACAGTTATTTATGATGGTTACGGTAGAAATAAGCTAAAGATAAACTAAATGCATTAAAGAAATTTCACTCTTATGTCAATAACCGGGTACCTGGTGACAACATCAGCTGTATATGTCTAATGTTTTCAAGTTTAAGTAAATTATTTTCAAAAACCTCCCGGATAATCAAGATTTAACCTTTTTTAAATCTAAATCTTTACCTTTCATTTACTGTCTTTCCTTCAAACACAAAAATCTTGCAACAAAATTCATGCTTTTATTCCTTTTAACTGAGTGCCTGGATGTCTACGTGTTGACATGTTATATTTACTAAAAATATATCTAATAAAAAAGTAATTTCAATTGGCACCACCAGAGTACTAGGAAAATATTCTTGCTTATAATCTAAAATGTATGATTTCATTTATCTTTTCGTTCGGTTTCGACTGCTTAACAGCTGCTTGAGTCAAGAGCACTAAGTACCATGACCAGCCTGAGGGAAATACATAAAAAATATTCGACGTTGTATTAAATAAACAGGGATTAATTAAGTGAACTATAGGAAGATGAAAAATTGAATATGAGATATTATTTTTCTCTGGTTAGGCCAGAGCTTGAATATGAAGCGAGTATTGGAAACGCTGGAGAGGAAGATGTCATACTGGCATTAAATAAAATACTTCTAAAACTCCAATCACAGAAGTTTCAGAACGACACGGAGAATAATATGTTATCCCCGCGCTATATCTCTAGAACTGATAGTAGTGGCAAAATAAAAGAGATTAAATGTCGAGTTGACGGATAAAAAAATTCCTTTATTCCCCGCACCATTAGTAAGAAAAACACCATTAAATTACCTATCTTAAAACTCATCGTTAATACAGAATCACTATGTGATCTCTTTCCCTCTTTTACCCTATTTTACCCCATTCCATGGCAGATAGCCTAACACCCCCTGCCACACGCCTCTGTGAATTTTCGTAGGGTAGTACGTAGTTATAGGTGTAGAAAACAATCCTAGTGGTAGGTTTATATGTACAAAGTTCCTTTTAATTAAGCGAAAATGGCCAATAAAATTGATTACGATTTTTTTGCTCCTCATAGAGGCACCAGCTTACACGTATAACATATATATACACAATAAGGTCTCCGATGAAAAGTGTTTATTGTATAAATATTCTGCCGGTGGGTACCCGGGTATTGTATAAATTCCAGCTATGATGTACATGCCATAATAACCTCCAGGAGCAGATTGCGCTACAAAGCCTGCGTTTTAAACCAGGAAAAAAAACAAACAACCCGAGTAAACTAATCATTCAGACCTAACTAAACGCAATGATCTTTGGGTAAAAAAATCATTGAATTCCGATGTTATGAGAATAGAATGTTGTAATCTGGGAATCAGGATCACCAGGAATGGCAGAAGCAAGGAAAATGTTTTGAGCAGAATATCCGAAGCAAAGTAAGCATTCTACCAGAAGAGGGGTCTACTGACTGCTAGTAATACAAGCCTGGAAGCAATGAGAAACTTTATTAATACATATTATTCCTTAATATGGAGGTGAAGCCTGGACAATAACAGCTACCGACCAAAGGTGAAATAATGAAGATGTGGTGTTACCGAAGAATGATGAAGATCAAATGGACAGAGAAAATCACCACTGAAGAAGCTCTGCGAAGAGGTGGAGAGTAAAATAAGGATATTGTACACTCTGAGAAGAAGGAGAAATAAACTTATTGGAATCATGCTCCGACATTATCAGGGGCGGCGTGGGTGCTCAGGGGCCCGGACTGCTGCACGTCCAGAGGGGCCTGGTTTTTGTGACCCCCCCTCCCCCGTTTTGAAAAAATTTGTGCGTTAAATACGTGTTTCAGGTCGTTAAGGGCAAAAGGTATGCAAATAATATATATACGACATGAAAACTTTCGAAACTCCGGGAGCCGGGGCCCGGAGCCTGAGCCACAACCCGCCCTGGCCACGCCACCCCTTGACATGATAACCTATTGAAAAAAAATAATGGAAGAAATGAATGGGTGCTGTTACAGAGTAAGATCAGAAATGGAATACATAATTCAAATCATGAAGGACGTCAAAGTGAAGAACAATGTATCAATGAAGTGGAATGAAGAGCTGCAGTAAACCAATTTACGAATTGATAAATCCAACCTTCGGATTGACAAGTGTTGAAAGTGAGCAACTTAACATACGCAAACATGATGCGCACTCGGCAATATCATCGCTCATTTGTTTTTGGCGCGATCTTCAAGTTGTGATGTTTTGTATCTAATTACATAAGAAAGTGAAAACGGTTGATTGTTGCAAGAAGAAAGAAATAAAGATAGTTCATATTTCTTTTAATAACGAAGGAATTTAATAATACGTATGCAACCCAACACTTTTTAAGGGCAGCGTAATTTTTTTGCTAATTACTTTTTCCATATGATGGAAATATGGAGAAAATTATGCAAAGCCAAAGTTCTTACTAGCAGCACCAATTTTATCGCATTTTCCTTCGCTGAACCTGTGTTGTAGTCCACAAGCTTTTTATTATACTCGAAGGCATCAAAACAAGACAAGATACTCATGATATTTTTTCATTAAAAGCCAATATTTCATTGCTTACCGCTATTTTAACAATCGACTGTACGGTATAAAACTTGCTAAAGACACGGCGCATAGAGAAAAACATTATTACTGTCATCGTTCCTTTTGGCCTCATTGCATTCACTCTGTGACACAACTATGTTTACTCCTGCACAACTAAACAATATTAAACAGCCACGCCATCTTCCTAATCCGAACAGGATTTCGTTGATTTGAAATATTTTCCCGGTATTTTGAGAGAGGTAACACTTCACATAAAATTCAGCGATTTTTATCTCACAACAAAATAATACTATTAGAACAAACTATCTGGCCACTATACTTTCCAAGTCATTAGCCTAAAACTATCAGCAATTTTTCATGGAATAAAGTACAGGTATACTCTCCAGAGGCAATTTATTTTAAACGTAGGGAATGTTTTAACAAATTGATCTCACCAGAAATGTAACAGTGTATAGTTCGTATTAATTCGCAACTGTTTAAAATAAAAAAATAAAATCAATTACTCACCGCAGTCATTTTTTCAGGCTTGTAAATAAAACCTGCATTGTAAGGGCGGCATAAGTGAACGGCTTGAAAAAAATAAGTCGGGTTAAACCCTTATTCAATTATATTTTTTTAACTATAGAGAATTTGAGCAATTTGGAACATGTTGAAGCATGAAGTAAATGATACAACATTTACTTCATGCTTCAGAACCTGGAAGACTCAACTCATTTACTTTATGTTTCAAAACTCGATTAGGGGATTAAATGTGTAATGAAACTAGCCACTGAAACTTGTCGCTGAAACTTTGCGATGAAACCTATACCCCAGACGGTCGCAAAATCTCAAGGAGCGCAAAATTATAACGGACATGACGCACACAGGTCACTGCCGCAGACAGCTAACAGCCGCTTGAAGGGAACTTCCCGTCTTAAATTGCCAATGATGGAATTACACCATCCTTAAAACTGTTTTCTTCAACGCCCAGCACTTCGGCGAGGAGCAAATATTGTATGAGCAATCCAAATACTACATCAATATGCTATATTAGTGCGCTATTGAGTAATATAAGTATTCTGTTACTTGGTGTGTAGCTCAATTAATTGTATCCCCTATTAGCCTAGTCGGTGACTGGAGTTTTGAAGTGACGGACTGGGCAAATGTAGTTTCTGCCTCGGCTCCGTTACAAATGTAAAATTAAAATTTGAATAAAATATCCATTATAACCAGGAAAAAATCTTGCTCCAACTACCTTGATAAGGTTTGTGGTGTCTTTTAAGTTTTCATGGGTTTGATGGATGCAAAATTTATTTACCGTAACATTTTGGAAGTTGGTTTTTTCAGTACCTTCACAGGATTCTTTTATGAAAAACTAAAATAAATTATATTAATTAAATACCGAATGCATAAAAATTGCATTTGTCTGCGCTAAGGTCTTCTTTTACTGCACGAGCCTCACTCACCTACGTTCTCAAGCGTATTCATTTTCTTATTTGTGATTCATGGGAGGGTTTCATTCCCTTTTCTACTATGTAAAATTTAAAAATTATTTAATGTTGAATGATGAAACGTATCAATGCCATAAATGTAAAGCAATGGACAAAAATATATGCAAAAAAGTAAAGTAATGAAATATTTTAAAATTAACTGATCATCCAAAGTTTTGCTGAAGTAAAGAAATTATATGATCTAAGTTTCAACCTTTTTTAAAAATTTGAAAATAATGAAACACGTAAATGAAGATCTGCTATTTTTTTTAAATTAAGGTTGCCAGAATTAGCTCATAAAATTAAATGTAAGCCTTTTGGTTCAACCTTTCAAAGATTCTTGGTTTCCTTACTAGCAGCGTCGAAAAATCATGGTTTTAATAGTCCCAAAATGTACAATAGTGACATTCCCCCATGATGTCGGGTAAGTGAATCAGCCATATGACGTCAACTGCCATATCATGCCGATCCCTATACCGGGAGAGTGTAGTACAGTTTAAAACTTTGAAGGATCATATATTTAATACTTAAAAACCGTAAAACATTTTAGCGCTTTTATTCACCGTCAGGATATTTTAATTGACAATTATTCATTATTATCAGTCTACCTATTTTTGGCAAAATTCGAATTCTCTTGTCCACAAATGTGAATGGGACTTTGATCGTCAATGAATTACGACAGTAATGACTCCTTATCCTACGTAGCTGCGATTGCAATGACACAAGTATTTTGGGATGAACTTTTCTAAATATGAAATATGAATGACACCTTAAATGGTGGCTTTTATAGCATGTCCTTTTTACTTTGTGCCTTGGGGTCACTCTATCACTAACAACGAAGATGTTATCCTGTTCACTCCATCTTACTTATTGTTAGTGAAAAACTACATTCAGAAGTCCGTTGTTACTTTTGTTATCAGTAAATATTTTTCAGATCACGTTAGGAAAAAAACAACCACTAATATATCATTCCAGCACCATACATAATAGCTCCTATAGTTCCTATTATTTAGCCCCTCCACTTTAGATAGAAATACGCTTCTTCATCGTTCCAACGTTTTTATTTAGCTGGTGAAAAAGCAGCGCTATCATTCTAAACCGGATGCAGCAGTTAACGACGAATCTGAGGAAGGTCCACTTTGGCACCAAAAGAGCGTTTCAATAGAATTCTTTTATTTGACCCGGAATATAGATGCTATCGCATATAGAATGCAAATATAATTCGGAAAAAATAGAGTCACGAATTATCTCATATTTTTTGAAACTTCATGTACCGTAAATGACAAAGTAAAAAAGTAAAAAATTGGCGCAGACGCAAACAATTATCCTTTAAGTTTTCAAAGGAAATTCGCCCCCATATGTCACCAAACGATGTACCCCAACTATAATGTGGTCAACACTATACGTTAATTTGTCTAACGACATTTTTGGGCGATAGGGTCCAGCACACACAGTGGTAAAATGTTTGACCTGCAATTTAAAAGGGCACACGTGAGTAGTGAAATATTTCCACGACGATAATATCAAAACCGGTAAACATTTTCCAGAAAGAAAGCCTAGGTATTTATTTAAATAAAAATCAAGCCAAGTAGTACCCGTGTTGACAAATGCGCATAAGTTCATATATCGATAATACATATCGATTGCGTTGTCACCTTTCGGTGCAGTCACACGTAAAAAATAAATAGATGATGATTTTAGGCACGACTTTGTGGTTCATTGGTGTTTCAATCCTAACACTGGTTTAATGCAGCCCTCCACCCTCCCCTATCTAATGTCAGTTCTCTTACTGGAAGCTTCCTGAACATGGTAGTTCCTGGTAATTTGTCTTATGTACTTTCCCCTTTATTTGGTCGATGGTCAACAAACTTCCTTGTTATACAAACTATTGCCACTCAAGTCGGCATTACTGCGCTCTTAAACAGGCTGGAATATGTCTTGATACTTATAATTGCTCGTCATAAAACGAATGACATTTGAACTAAATTCCGAGTTTTAATGCGAAATTGCCTGGAATATACGGAAATAGAGGAAACATTTGAGACGGCAATTCATATAGTCAAGTGCTCCTCAAATCAAATGACTCCCGAAAAAGTCTCATAATGGACTGGCAAAGCAAGAAGCAATGATATTTCAATTCACAGAATTCGACACTCATTCATCAAGGACGGAACTCATATTTTCCTGCTCGCAAAATGATGATTGATGAGGGTATTATGTGTATGAATGACGACATATTATTAGGTTACCAAAATACCGCTCATTAAGCAGCGCACTTCACCCTACTGCACGAATGCTAATGAAGGCATTAATCATATTCGTCGTAGAAATTGACTCTCGCGATGCATACGTAATGAAGTAAAATATTGGAATTTATTTTTCTGTCATATACACCAATGACATATTTGGAAGTTTACATTAATGACCGTGAGGTACGGATACTGTTATATATTTCTCATCTGCAAATCCATGATTGAGAGGCCCATCTAACCAACTAATTCCCGAAAAACCTTCCCTACGTTAAATGTTTAATAAGTATTTAAATGTGGAATAATAAAATAAAGTTGTAAAAAATGGAGCAAGTTAGTTGAACTAATTAAATATACCAACTTTTCACCGGATAATACTCTGTCATCCACTATTATGTATACGCAGTAAAAAACTTCCTACAGTGAAATCCAAAGGTTCACAACGTAGGTACTTAGCATCATGAACCGTCATTACCCCTTCAATTCAGTACAATCTAATTCAACATAGCTCAATCGCTATGATCCACACCAAACTTTTCACCAACACATGCTCAATATTACAAGGTATTACGGTTAGCAAATTATATCCTTAAAAATGCCCGTATCAGTGCTCCTATGTTACATATTTGTGATAAGCCAGGTCCTTCTTAAGTTGATTTCAAACTTTCAATTTATAAATACTTTCTGAAATATATACAACAAAAACCCCCTCTTGCATTCTTCAAATCCATTCAGGTAACCATGTTTTTCTTATAAAAAAGAATAAACGATTCATACTAAAGGAGTTCTTGCGTTTCCAAACTTTTAGCTCAGATTTTTAAAGTTCAAGGCGTACCTTTAATGGACGTATCAAACAAAAAAGAAAGCAAATACGCACAGATAGATTGTACTTAAGGGTTCACTGATATAAAACCTTCATCCAATCAACTGAAAATATTTGTTAATTATCTCTCATAACCGAAAGCAATCATTCTGAATAGCGAAGAAAATGGTTCCAATGGGCAAATTGATAATTTTTAGCTACTCTCTCGAGAACAAAAATTGAATTTTTTCTCCCTACTACCAACAAAAATAAACATATAGAGTAGTTATATAAAGCTTATCTCACATTTCCTGCGTTCTAAATCAATTAAAGGTGCCAATTGTTTACCATTTTCCAACAAAAAAAGATATCAACCAGAAATCAACAGTCATATATAAGTTAGCTGGAAAAAGGTAGAATGCAAATCTGCAGTAAACCATTCCTAGGATTTCATTAGCAATGATGCTGATGATCCAACGAAAAGTTGAATTGGCATCACTATAAATTTAATAAGGGAATAAGTTTTCCTAAAATATTGACTTTGAAATCATAGTAAATATATAATCATCCAGTGCCAATACCATTCTGCTCGAAATTCTAACTTCAAAATGTCAAACCTTCAAAAGTCCAATAATATACATTTTAAGAACTTTTGGATGTCAATTCCTACACTTTAACCAGCCCTCTTTACGTTCCCTTCTAGCCAACCTATTCTCCCTCACTTCTTTACGCCAATTTATGTGTTCTAAAAGTTTTGTTTTCTCATTCAAAAAAATTGTCTGACAACTTCATACCTCAATGTAAAGTTTTCCGAAATCCATAACCAATAATCTCTCCGCAACAGCCAAAACGTAACATTCAACAAGCATAAAAACTATAATGACAGATTAATTTAAACGAGAACAAACAGGAATTTCAACTCAAGTAAAACTCGTGGCAAATCTCTTACGGCAATAATATACATAATCGAAAAATCGCAGAAGATTGATCAAAATTTAATTGTAACACATTTATTTCAGTTAAAGTATAGAGCCATCTTTGCGGTCATTATCGTTAAAGATCTAATCAAGCAGTAAAATTCTAAGCAGTAAGGGAGTGTCAAACTATTTTGAGGTTTCAGAAAACGATTGGGGAAGGCATTGATTTACGACTGACGCAAAATATATTACGAACGACCGCGGAGGGAATAGGAATATATCAAAAGATTCATCTCAACGCGTCGCCTGCCATCTTCGTAAACACTTATCCATCACAGGGACCAACGAAATGCTTAAATCATGTTTTTAATATAACGGAGAGAAATATTTTTGGGAGATCTCCCAGCTTGTCAAGAGGATCTTTAATAATGAGGGACATCGTCCTAGTTACGGCACCTTACCCGTATGCCAAATGTATCTCTCTCTCCCTGCCCTAAGCCTCACTCTTATATTATCAATATCTTTTATCGGTTACTACTGTCGCATGGTTGACATCACATGTCGTATTGCAACATAACTTTGGTATCGCAACAGAGGCAATACGTGTACGAATGGGAGGAAGTTGATGAGGATAATTCTAAGTAAAGACGTAAAGAAAATGTTAGAATACACATTTTATTTGCGTCAAATAATTACATTAACTGATATGAAGTGTTTCTGTGTAAGGATCAGATACTTGGAACTGTTTAAGGACGCTGAGTGTTGAAACAACACTTTATTAGAGGCTGGAAGGATTGATGAGCTACATCCCATCTTCCGGTACAGACGGACGGACTCGAATCCATTCAGTGGTGGACACGTCACAGAGGATCCTCAATCCCTACTAAGTGCTGCGTGGAGTTTATTTTGAGGCTTGTAATCAGTCCTTTGGAAGGAACATCGAACAGTGGACTTCTCGGTGCCGGTCCTGTTGGCTAATCCCGATGCCAGTCTTGGTTTAACGCCATGAACAGAATCACATATCAAATATTCTCTCCTAGTATTTCTTAGCATTTCTCAACTTGCAATAGATAGGTATATATTCATCAACGGAAATGTGGGATTTTCGAATAAGGATAAAGATGAAATTAACGGTTTGAATCATCAATGAAGAAGCCCAACGAAGAGTTAGAGAGATAAGATATACAATCGAAACTTTGAGACAACGAAGAGACATTAATTTTAAACAAATATATTTACACCGTTTTCGATGTTGCAGCCTCTTGAAAATTAATTTTAAGGGAGAAATTAATTGAAACGAGGAGGAAATGGAATTTTGAATATTCTGAGGAAAACCTTACGAAGGAATGAAACGGTTGGCTGAGAGGAGACATAAGTAGAGGGCTACAGCAAACCGATCTTTGGATTGACAAATGAGTATGGTAATGGTGCTTTATATCGTTTCCCACATTGGATTATACCGCATATTGGCAATTGCTTTACCTTATATCCGGATGACTCAATGTCTATCTGTAAAACCCCATGAAGGATGAGGGTTTGTGTGGTGGCTAGAGTACCTGCTGCCTTCCCATCTCGTTGATTCTGGTTCAATTCCCAGTATTGGTGGAGATTTTTCGAAAGAAATACTGATCCCTACTTGAATGCTATGCTGAGAGTACTTTAAGGTTAGTATGATTAGGAAAGATTAAGTGCAGTATTGTTATAGGAATGTTAACCGACCACTATAGATCGATAATGCACCTTCACAGCATCGGAACTGAAGATACACTTAGCTGCAGATAATGCGAAGAGAACGAATAAACCACATCCTATCTATTGTGCGGATGTCTAGTAATCTTTGGTACATATTCAGAATCATTTAGGATGTTTCACCACGAATGTTTGAATCAAAAAAATACTAAATTCAAACATTGTTCAATTGGTTACAAATATTGCTTTAGCTGATGAAATGCCTCACCTATTGAAAACCGCAATTAAAAAACCAAATGTACAGACGATTCCACGTATATATTTTTAATGAACACTTTTTATAACCACTGAAGCCAACTGAAGCGCCATGTCTATGGAATTACTACATGAAGGTTTCAATTATTTCGTTAATTAGCTAATAACTCACGAAATAAGGTGGTAAGCATCCTCTATTTTATTTTAATCGATGTAATGGAAGTTTTTAATTCTTTAAAACCGTTTTCCATAAAAATGGAATTTTATTTAGGCAGACAAATTATTTGTTAGATATAAGAAAGAAACACTATTTATCCTCATATATCTCTCATTGTCGCCTTTAAAATCGTGTAGTTTTAAGTTCAATTCGCAAGAAAAAAGGCAACATTTTGTTGTTTATATCAGATGGAGGATATATAGTTTTCTATAAGCAACCAGAATATGAATGACAAATTTTCAAATCCTATTAAGGTGGAACCACCTTAACTGAGCACCTTCGTTCCGGAATCCAGGGACGTCAGGAATTAACCCATTGAGGGCATATTGGCTTTTGGCGTCTTATGTGCCCCTGGTTTCTTATTTGGTGCCTAAGGGTTCAAAGTGAACTCTAAATTAAATCAATGGAATTCGTCCGTCAAATGGTAAAATGAACTCTGGTGTACTTAGTACCTTTCGTTAATAGTAGACAAATGCTGAAGCCGGATTTGTGGCCACATATATCAATCCCTCTGCTGCCAGCCAGCTCTCTAAACAATCAATAATTTCACGAGCATCCTATATCACAGGCAACACATCGCAATATAATAGCAGAAGCGAAACACTTGCGGTTTTCCACTAATAAAAGATTTAACGTAACTAGTAAAGATGTAACTACATCATCTTCAAGTGACGCTTTCAAAATACACGTAGTAATAAACACAAGAAAAATGAGGGTGAGGGAGAAGAGAGGGACCAATTAGGGCAGATTAAGTAAGGGTGGGAAGCAAAAATCGTTGTGTAGGGACAAACCCCACCTAGCCTTCGTCCCTACTGTGGCCTTCGTCCCATCCCTACGGCCCTCATTTTTCTTGTGAATATTTAACGTATGTTTTGAAAGATTCACTTGAAGATGATGTAGTAGCATCTAAACTAGTCACAATAAAACATTTATTAGTGGAATACTGCAAGTGTTTTGCTGTTTCTCTCATTATGGAATGATTCCACCTCATCACACCTTATACTGTATTTCACATGGCAATATCATACAGCCTCAGGATAATAATCACGTTTAGAGAAGTGCGCGAAGGTGGTTCATTCCTAGTTCTATGTTCGTCAGATCCCTCCTCGCCTTGGCTTCTTCCCCGTACTCCCTCACACCAATATCTAATTCCTCAACACTGCTTTCCCCATCCACGCCTTACCCCTCCCTGAGAACCTTACCGTTTGAACGGAATACGTGACCCGAGAGACTTTTCCTCCGATCCCTTTTTCAGGCCTTCACTGTGTTGGGAAGGCTTCGGAGGGCTGGTGTGAGGGCGAGATAATTAAGAAGCGAAGAGTTGATTCGGGCGTCAAAAAAAAGATGAGCGAACGTATCGAAAACATCTAATTGGAATGATTGGGAGGGAGAGAGAGAGAGAGAGAAACGGTAAAACTGAATTCGGAAATCATGTGAGATGAGAAGAGGAGATGGATGCTCCGTAATTTTCAATACTCGCTCGCTTCCAGGATAATTTCGCATATAGTTTCTATTTCCTTTTTCGCTCAATCCGTTTGGCCGTGCGCGAATTAATTAATTTGTAGCAATAACTCCTCTGCATGGTTCCGCTGTAACTAAGAATTCATCTACATGCAGACGATAAACATCTTCATCTGTAAACTACCGTGCAAGCAACCTCTAGGGTGTGTGGCACGGTTATTCCACACCAGGGGCGCGATCGCAGCTATCCATAACGCGTGCACTCGCACCTTTATCGTTATTGCAACTGAGCAATAGCTTTATCACTATCGCTCAGTTGCGCTAATGAAAGTGAAAACGTGATCGTCATTCTTCAGATTTTTGCAGATGCTGTAGATCTCTATTTTTAAATGATTGAAAGCATTCTTCGGACAGAAGCTGTTAGAATTTCCCTTCAAGAGTAGTTTTTTCGTTGGATACCAATAACGACAGCGAGAAAGAAATAACCGTTATCCCACACCAGGCATGAAATATTCCTCCCAATTCTAGGCCAAGCTCCACATGTTCCTTCTCCTAGGTGCAGGCCAAAAAGCTGTCAGGAGAAAATTGAACGGCCAAACCTGAAATTAGGCGTATGCTACATTAACGAACATGCTAAAATGCAGAAAACGTGGTTTGAAAACGTGGAAAAAACTGTTTAGATGTAACTACAGTTAAGTATTACTAATACTATAAATTCATTAACACTACGAAGTGGCTTCTAATTCATTCTGAAAACATAACCATGCGGATATTTCAAGTGGAGTGAGGCGTAAGTTAGAGACGAGTAAAGCTTGATGGGCATCTGCTGAGACACGAAGGGCTTCTGAAATTAATAATAGAAGGAAAAATGAAATGAAAGAGAAACAGAGGGAAGCCACGTATGCAGTACCTGAGGCAGGTAATAAAGGACATAGGATGCAGGAGTTACGTTGAAATGAAGAGGAAGGCAGATATACTAGAAGAATGGCGAGTTGCTGCAAATCAATCAACATATTGAACACTGAAGAAGAAGAGGAAAGTAATAATAGTATTTTGTTAAACCCAAGTAAAATGTCTACTCTACCTAGCCTGGGAGAGAGTTTTATGGAAATGATCTATCGTATTCAGTATGGTCCCTTATTGTCCGAAGAAATGCTAAACGCTTGCTTCGAGGAGTACAATTATTTCTTTCGATTTTCTTGATGCCCTCTCAACGACACAAGCAAGTCGTCCTCACAGGTTGGTATTCAACTTTGTAATTAACCTAAATATGCGCTATTTGCTCGACTACTACTGTACCAGTGTACCACGAGCCCTCATGAAAGAAGCTCACCGAAAATTTCACGGAGATAAACATGAAAAAAGTTATTTTTTCACCCAACTTGCAGCCATAGAAAATAGAAGTGGTTGCTTTAAGACTGATTAACAATAATAATAATTATTTTTTGTCTTAGGCCTTCCTTCTTCATGAGAATCCACGCATCAACGTCACGTGGATATTTCTCCAAATCAGCCATTTTACAACCTTTTTCCCCAACTCAGTATGATGGAACCAATTTATATTTCTCAAGGTTTCTCAAAGGTGGCTAGGCTAATATTGCAGACCGGATTTGGTGTGACATGGATCCTAATGCATCTCTAGAGTTGATCGAAGTGACACAATGAGAGCTCTACACTGTCGAAAATAAGGTTTCTTCCCTCCTTAGTGACTACGGTAAAAGCAAACAGAGACACTAATCCGTCAAGGCACATTCCAATCCTCGTACGTTCCCAATAAGTTTTTATATATTCCTTCCTAGCTCCATGGATCGTGCCCTGGATCCCCTGCCTCCCACCCACTGTACGGGAAAAAGGTCGCATGCAAAAAAATGCCTCTTTTACGATCACAGATCTAATTTCCGCATCATACTCACTTCCTCGTCGTTCCATAGCCCCTCAGTTCACAGTGCCAACTTGTCACATTTCAAGTTTGTGAACTGGAAGCTCTTGGGTAAAAAACTCGAATATTATTTATTTATTCACTAGCAAGTTTTATCTTTTTTTATTTTTTCATTTTGTGTTTATTTCTAAATTAACATTATTTTCCACTTTTATTTATTAATTTGTCAACATATTTTATCGGTCGATTTTCATAGAGTCCTTGGTTCCCCATTGATGTGTTTATAAAGAATCTCGAGAATTGTTACCAGAGGAGGTATATTTGAGTAGAGTAGTTATTAGCCAATGGTCCCAGGTTGCAGAGAAGAATAAATAAATGAAGACTAATTAGCATTAAATAAATAATTGTTGCCAGTGATAGATACTTAGAATTAATTTCGGAATGACATCAACCTTAGTTCCTTGGTATTTACATTCCACCCACGCAAGCACTTCCATCAATTCTGCCTCTACAACTTTAATCGCTTCATGGAATGCTCAAATATTTTCCAGCCCACTCGATATGCCGTGTTACAGGTATTATCAAAGCGAACGAGTCCACGAGATGCGTGGAAAATATTGATTTTCCCAAACGCCGAGATTGCGTCGCAGCAGAATTGGTTGATTCTCTCTTTTTTACTCTTTCCGCGGCTGAGGTCATTTCACTCAGATGGAAATACCCTGGTGAAGTAGATGCACGAACAATGTTCCCTCATCTATTCACTACCGGACGAGAAACCGCAAAAGCGTGCAGTAGGGGGAGTTATGATACCAGCCATGAAAGGGAAGGAGATAGAGGTGAATTATATGTTAACGGTGCATCTTATTCGGTGCGTCACGCCATTTTTACTGAAATTACTAATGGTGCGAGGAAAGAAGAAATATTTGTACCTAACAGTTCTGCTGTTTATCTCTCTCACTTTGTCGCTTTTGTCAGACCTAGAGATATAGCGCGGGATCAAAATAACACCCATTGATAAAACTTGGTTGTTGAGGGTTTGGTCAAGAAAAATTAGACGCCGTTGCCAACGTTTCGATTTATTTATTAATCTTCATTAGGGCTAAATAGAGGAACATACCAATAATATACACTTCATCATAGGATACAGTAGACAAATCAACATGTCAATTATGCAACAATAATTCTAAATACAGAAGCTATACCTGGGAAGGGATGATACCATATCTCACAATATCATCCCTGCGCAAGTATAGCTTCTGTATTGAAAATTTTTGTTGCATAATTGACATGTTGATTTGCCTTCTGAATCCTATGATGAAGTGTATGTTATTGGTATATTCCTCTAGTTAGCCCTGATAAAGATTTATAAATAAATCGAAACTTAGGCAACGGCTTCTAATTATTCTTGACCAAACCCTCCGCAACCAGCTTGTATCAATAGATTTTACTGTGGATGAAAACTATGATGACAAAATATCACCCTCCATGTCGTACTGAAACTTGCTTTATCTGAGTTTTCAACTGATATAAGCTTAGAGTGTAGCCTCCGAGTCTCTAAGAGATCCCAACGTAGTTATCCTATCGTCTTTGTAACACCTCAGATCACGTTTAAGTGAATACAGACAAAATGGGAAAAAGGGAATTAAAAACATTTATAACGAATCGACTGTATATAAAATCGAAAATATTGCTAATGCCAATTCTAATCTAGGAACAATGCGACCAATAAGGCAATATATGATGGAATGGTTCGACTGACCCTACCAAACGACAGATGGCTCTCTTTTTTCATTCGTTCAAGTTCAAACGTGTTATGCATGTTTTTGTAAAGAACCATCACCCACTTTATATTCCCACGGGCGGTTTGGATATCTCACAGAAAAACTACCCAAAGTTCAAAAAGAATAAAAAAATTATAATTTTTCATCGTTGGGAGACGTATGTAAAATGTATGGTTGACACCAGCCCTAATCTAGATAGGTATTGAGGTTTTCCTCTTTCCACGCGACAAAAAATGGATTTGTGGATGGATTGTTTTATTTGCATAGTTGTACATAGTGGTCTCCTCCCGTCGAGTTACCAAAAGCCACGTAACCCAAAACGGTCAAATAGTTGAAAGAATTCAATCAAATTTCTATTTTGTTTTGGTTTAATAAAGATACACATATACTGCTAACACCAACTGTATTCCGAAAATCTTTGTCTCAACTACCCCCTCAAAACGACTGATGAATCTTTTGTCTCTTCCATTAGGTAAAAGGCTAAAACATGTTTTGACACGCACCCGTGTCCCTGATTGTTTTCCTATGAGCCAGTTTGATTCCCTAAATAGAGAGCTACCTAAACGTTGAAAAAAATAATAAACATCTCTCAATTGTATCAATATGAGACGAATGCTGAAAACATTGTTGAGACCAGCACCAATTTCCATGCTAAGGTTCCACCCTTCCTGGACTACAAAAGATGGATCTCTTGTACGCATCTTTCAACAGAGCAAAAGTTCCTTAATTTTTGTAATTAGCATCGTTGTCCACGGTCATCAACCTTCCTCCGGGTGGCAGAGTTAGCTTTAATCACACAAATCCACATTTTCGCTGAGGTGACTCCATCTAATCCCCCTCATCCGCACTCTCCCCTCTCCCCCCGACAATCCATCCCGCATTCATGCCACGCCTTATAAGAGGCCGACTCAGACGCCTTTGTGCTCGCGCTCTTAACGATCGTATCCCATACACGTCACGTCGCCCACGTTCGCGTTTCGGGCACAAAAGGATGCATGCGAAGGGAAGGGAGAGGAGAGAAAAAAAGACTGGAGATGCGCGCGGCATGTACTATCTGAGATGCCAAGACCTCTCTCGGATGACGGAATTGCCCAGGCCCGATAACCAAGCCCTTAATTCCCACACACCATTCGCTCTTCCGTTTGTTTTTGTTTTTATAATTCGCGATAAAAATTCTACGGAAAAATCTTCCATGAAAAACAGGTGGAAGTTTAAGTAGGTACTATGGAACCGAGTCTGGAAAGACATGAGTCAAAGCTGCTTCCAAAAATTAAAATGCGATATGATTATTTAAAATTGGTGTATGCAATCGGAAATGAATCTTTTAAAAAACTATAAAATAAACATTTTTTAGTACATCGCGAACTAAAGAGGTACCAAAACATGGTGGCAGTTGCCACCACAATGGCTCGCAGAACCACAAAAATCAAGAGTAAATTTCTAACGGAAGGTAATTCAGAATTTACGGATTTAGGTACAGAAAGGTGCTACTTTTTAAGGGATAATGTTTGGCTTTTTAACAGTAAATACATGTGAAGGGGTGGGAGTTAAGGCTGGCATAGACAAGCGTTAAGTGAAGAAGCGAAACATAGTGGCAGTCGCCTGACCGAAACGCGACGTCAGAGCAAGGCTCGCACATTCTAACTACTTGAAGTAGGATAAGCAATCCTTCTACAGGTTTTATATGCAAGCCATGACTTAATTTATCCAACTCGTATATTCTGGGCACTCAGTATAATAAATTTCATATGAACACGCATTCATTCTTGTCATTCTAAAACTTTATCCCTCTCATACGTTATATTATTGATATCTTACATTTAGCATTCAAACTCTGCGTGAAAAAGGCACCCATCAATATATCTTCTCTGCAGTCCGTATGACAGTATGCAATTAAAATGGTTGTTTTTTTAACAAATGACAGCTGTTAAACCACAAGTTTCATGAGTAAAACAATTCCCTTTTGGCATTGGCCAACAGGCGCAGGTAGATTTTAAAGTTCATATTTTAGTAAATACCTACTAGCGAACAACACGAGTAGCTGAATTGCACTCGGATGAAATATGCGCGGAAGTTTCTATTGCACTCAGATATTGGCCGAGTTGTAGCCAGATATGCATTGCCGCGCGTCACCCGGGCAGTAAAATTGTGTGATTCTGTAACATGATGCATTGGAGGCAAATAAGCACTGTAGTGCATGCATGAGTTTTAGATAGCGGCGGAAATCAACCAATGAGTACATTTCTTTTGAAATCATGATGTCAGGACGCTCTCTGCCGCTGACTAGCGCTGAATCGCCGCAAAATATTCACCCCGACTGAAAGTTCCAGGGGCGGCCGCTTCCTTTCAAAACTGAAACTTCCATCGGTGAATAGCGAGACGTTATGTTTTCGTAAAGGCTCCATTTAATCGACAATTATTATTTATACGATATATTTTAGTTGTTTGGAATTTTATTTGTACTGAAACGTAAGTTTATTAGCCTGCAATGCGTATTGCAAGGCTGGGTAACAATGAAATAAATGTGTAGCAACGGAAATGGTAAAATCTCTACAATGGCATAATTTTTAAGCGAAAAGTTCAAACTTCTCAGTTTATTGGTTGATTGAGAAAATCGATTAAATGAATTATAAACTAGGAAGACTAGCCCAAAAAGCAAACTCGTAGCTCAATAATTTCATATTTTAATGAGAAAAAGAAAATTGATCAACTCGGAATATTTAAGGCAGTGCATTAAAATACTATTGTGAAAAAGTTAAATATTTTATAAGGTATTTTAAAATACAAATAGATAAAATTGTCACCCCTTGCAATAACGGCTGGTCGTATAAAAAAATAATTGATAAAAAAGTTTTAGGTATTGTATTGACAACTTCATATTATATTAAACGGATTTTGTTGTGTAAATAATAAGGGAGTTATGATTTTTTTTGCCCTTCAACCCCTAAAATACAAATATGCCACCCCTTTCAATAACGGCTGATTGTACAAACATTTTTTTTTAAACAAAAGATGTATCTAGATATTGTACTGACAATTTCAGATAACTTTAAACGGATGTTGTAATGCAAATAATAAGGGAGTAATGATTTTTTTGTCCTTCAATCCCTATTTTTTCCACCCCTTGAGCTTATTTTTGGTGAAATCAAAAAACGTTGAAAATAAATATAATTTTTAATATTCTTAGAAATTATAATACACCTAAAAAAATTCATTACATTTTAAACTTAGGGAGACATGCGAGTTTTTCTGATTTAAAAAAAAACCTCCCGATTCCTATCCCCTTGGTCCGATTTTGCTCAATAACGAACTTGAACGAGAATTTTCACTTTTAGATTTTATGTATAAGTCGGGAAATCATTACTGCAAAATTACGGAAGTTAGCGTGTTAACAAAAAAGTTATATATATCGTCTTTCTTCGAAATCTACCTAAAACGAGGTACAAAGAATGGCATAGCTTAGGGGATAAAATTAAAGTGGGAGCATAGCTAATAAGCATTGACGCTCAATGCGTCACATAAGAGAAAAAAGGCAAGAAAACACGCATAATAAGTGATCTTAGTGAACTCTTTGCAATTTCATCATCTAAATGCCATTGTAATAAATTTGTTAACCAAAAGCAGAATTCAGCTCAATGATCTTTCGAACCCGAACTTACTATCATTGATATTTGTAAAATCATGAATATCTTAAATCCCGTTTAGTAAAATACATGATCCAGCACTCGACCTAATATACAAGCCAGTACTATATATTGAGAACGGAATTCAGTATGATTGGTACCGTTTTTTATGGTTTCACACGATCATTCAAATTGTAATGGTGGTAAGCGGTATACTTATTCATAACTTAGCGTATGTTTTTTAATGATATTAAATTAACCAACGTACGGCAGCAGGTGACCAAAACAATAGTTGGGACATTTTTATTTATTATTAATTTCGTAGCCTGAAAATTACTGATAACCGAAAGGAGGAATATATGATGCTGAGATAAGAAATTGAAGATTCCACAGCGGCAGTAAAAGCTAATGTTATCGGTCGACGGCTACTATGTTCTAATGGGAGCTAGTAGCAAACTATTACCGGTTCGATATGAAATCAAGTAGCAGTAGAGTTCAAATTTATTAAAACCATATAAACTACTTCTCCTGCCTTTGAGATTCTTGTGCGGTGATATCTTAAGAGTTAAAAAGTTACACAGAGTGAGAGCAGTAACGTATGTGGAGGATATACCTTTCCAATTTTCAGATGATAGACGCCCTAAACCGAATGAGCACTGAAACATCCCTACAAACGAAAGTTACATATTTCCTGAATCCCTGAAATTTTTAAGAATCAAGCTACCATAATTCAACTAATAACATTGAACCTCGATGCATCAATCTGTGATACAGTACTCATTATAAAACATTTCTATATCAAAACAGAGGCTCATTTTGACAATAATGAATTTTTAATGATGATATTAATTATTCTGGATTTGGGTTTAAGCTGAAAATCACCACCTAAAGTCAGATATTGAGTATAGCCTCGATCAGTTTATTTCTCGGAATTACATTATAGTTCGCTACACCCATTATGAAAACTCGTTCCCACAATGATAAACCATTTCATCCTCAAGAAGTGTTGGCGTTTTTACCACATCATTGCATTGTAATACATACTCTTTTAGTGCATTCTGATGGAAAAGTTCTTCCAGGCTTCTGATATAATTAAAATTAAATGCTTATGTTATGCTCATAGAGTAGGTACATGCTTGAAAGTACCTGACCATTGAACATTAGAACAAGAGTTCTTCAAACGGATTTCAATCAGCATTCCGTAAATGGTTGTTTAATTGCCATTGTTAATGAACTCTTCCGTTGGCGTTCATGGACAAACTCACTTATCATTCTAAACTAAACCAGCAGTAGACCGTCAGGCCAAAGAAAGTTTCAGGAAAATGGAAATCCATGATTGGTATCAAAGCGAGAGGCAAACTCCATCGCCTGAAAAATATTTTTAAAACCTCAAAAAAATTCTCGAGCGGACATGATGATGAATTCACTGATGAAATATCTCCTAAGAGCCCGAAAAAGCTCTTCGTTTCTTTGTACACACCAAAGTCTTTTAGCAAAGAATTTTAAATTAAATTACGTGGGAAGGGGTCTTTTATATAAAATTACTCTTTGAGTCATCAATATGGCTCAAGGCTTACAAATACACTGTGTCAGAGAGGATAAATGTTCTCATCATCAAAAAATATATACATAAACTCCAGAGAGTGCTGTAGACCAAATTAAAACTACCTTCCTTCAGACTATTAACTAATTTTTTTCAAGGGTTGGGTAATTGAAAACTTAATTAAATTTTCGATCCAAAATATTTCCACACGAATGACAGCTCCCTAATTTTAGCATGAAAACATCAGATAAATCTCAGAATATATGTTTGCTTCAGTTAATTAATATAGACTTATTAAGTCTCACTTTTAACGCACTCCATTAGTTTTCCTACGTGGTTGGTTTGGTAACTTAGTCGACCGACGACTGAGATCACTTGCGCCATCATGAAGGTAAATGAGTAACTTGGTTTCATAAGAATTATTTGGGGAAAGGAGGAAGTGTGGAGAGAAACCTGGCTTAGACTGAAACATTTTCTTAACGAAAGGCGCCAAGAGAGCCGCAGTTTAAAGTTTCATCCGAAGGACAGAGTCTGCACTGTAAGAGCTCTCATCACAGACCCTATGCAGGAATTGGTATTCCGCAGAAAAATATTTTCACCCTATGTCAGTTATTATGCATAAAAAGTTGAAAAAAATTATATTTATAAACACACTACATTCCTGTAAATTACTTTTATTTTTTTCCACCCATGTTGATATTCTGTCCGACTGAGTATCAACATTTGATCTCCAAGTTGATATCTTCCAATAAATAGTTACGAGGTGGAGAAACTTGCTCATTCGATGATGTCACCGGTGTATGTGATAAAATGATATGTGATGTAGCCAGCGGTCCTTAATGAGGCTTGATATCTTCTTTGAGTAGCAGCAGTAACACACATGTATGCTAGGTCAGCTGGCGTAACACAATATAGACAATATCCAGCATTAAAAATCAGCCCACTCGATTTTGTTTATATAGAAAGAGGACTTCATTCGTGATTTAGTACCATGAATTTTCCAGAGATATAAGAGCGTAGGATAGGCGACTCAAGAGTAGTTGGAATAAAAGAATCATTCAATCATCATCAAAGAATCAAGACAAAAAAAATCATTAAAAAACATCGTTTCACCGATGTTCCATAACCACAATCTCAATTGAGACTTAAATAAAAACACGATGCATCAATATCTATTGAAAATAGATTTAACTTCAAGACAGTAAGATAAAAATCAGTTATCTGAATAACATTTTTTTTTAACTCAAGGCCGAAGCCGTAGAATTCAAGTTACAGCCGGGATAGTATTTTTTACTCACTCGTGGTGGAAGGTGAGCATAAAAGCTATCTTCGGCTTCGTAATAAAATTTAGCCTGCAACATCAGCGCAGTCGTTTTAAAAGATCTAGCTTAAAACATTCTACCATCTGTAATTAAGCTATTGTCTATCGTCTGATCGTCATTGGCCTCTTAGGTTCCCGAGAAATAGTGATGTCAGTGTAATTAACAGCCCTAGCTGATAACGTGTCCTCCGTAAATGTGCTTCAAATTGCTGAAGTGGTGGATATTCTCATAAGGATCCTGATGTCTACCTCTACATACTACCATGCTAGACACTGCAACAGTTGCCTCAAGTGTAGCCTTTGAGTCTCTAGCGGCTCCCAACCTAGTCCTTTTATCAGCTGTGCTACACTCTCTGTTCACCCTTAACTTTTTTCAAGGAATATTATGGCTTTCCTTTGCATTTTCTTTATTTTTGTATCACGTATTTCTGTTCACTGATTTAAACGATGGCTGCACACTTGAGATGGGACCTAACTAGAGCAAAGTAGCATATCTCTTTCACGATTGCATGCAGGGACGTTCCTATTTTTAGATTGTTGCAGCCATGAATATTTAATGTAGAGCCGAAAAAGTTTCACGTACATTTTCTCCAAGTTAGTCCTGAAGTTAATTTTAGCCCTAATATGTGACATCTGATGCATTTATGCACGCCTACTCCCTATATTTCCCCCATGCTGTATTCCATTGATATTCGTTGCTTTCACAGCAAAATGCTCCCGCAAGGAATGTACCCGATAGATTCTCGGGTTTCGTTCACTGTACCTTTTTTTTATTTTGTTGTTTCTATCAGCTACGGAGATACATTTTGGGGTTAAATAATATTCTCAGTGTCATTATGAAGCTCATGTTATGTGAACATTACATTTTTTAATTATCGTAGCCTAGTTTGCAGTTTGGAAAAAACGTAGATTCATAGAAAATGGCGAATAGAGGCTGCAGGTGCTCGAGAAGTGGGTGCTAAGGAGATGCCGTGGATGGAAAGAAAGACAACGAGGGAGTGCTTGGGATGAATAGTGGGGAAAGTAAACTTCTGGATGGGAATAGGAGTACGCACACTATGTAGTTGGAAGAGGTAATGAAGGGCAAATAATTGTGTCAGAAATGGATTTTGGGTAATCCGGGGAGGTAAAGAAAAGGAATGAGTTTTATGGACAGGATGAAGATGGGTAGGACGCATGCTGAGATAAGGGTAGAAATGTTCAAGAATGATAGGGTACTTCACATGTATAAATTCAAAATATTATCAATCACTTCCATGTAAACGTATTTTAAGAGGTAGATTACCTCAATAATAAAAAAGAGTGTAGTCTCTGAGTCTAATGCACCTCCCAACATGGCCTTTCCATCTGCAGGTGTACATGTTCTGTTGTCTCTAAACAGTTGTTAACGATGCGTGAGTCTTTCCCTCGTCTATCCCCCCCCCCCGTTTTTTCTGAGCGGTGTCTCCGGTTTCACTCAATCTGTGGCCTCTCTAGAGCAAAGTGAGTACTCTCCTAATGTCTTTCCATCCAAGGACGTTCCTACTGCCCACTTAATAGTTCCAGTAGTATTTTTGTAATACAACACCAAGAATATTCTGAATGAGTTACCTCTACTTCAGGCCTTTGAGCTTAATCAGTAATTCTCCTCTCTTTATCCATTCACATTATGATATTTCCCTCTACGTTCTTTTCACCCATCCTCAATGGCTCATCAAATGATCAATGGTTTCGAGTCACCTCTCCAATTAACCAACCGACTAGTCGATATATCTACCGTAAATTCTTATAAATTAAAAATGTACTCAGGGCCCCTTTGAGTTGAACATATCAGAAGTCCCAAGCGCTCCCAGGTGGGATAACGAAAATACCCTGGAAATACTTGAGTTTTCCTGGAATTCGTGCTGTTCGGTAACTAGAAGAGCTAGAGAGGCGTTCTTTTTCCGGCACACCTGTTTTTAGTGCTCTACATTTGTGAATGGTGTCAACCCGTGAACTTTTCATTCTAACCAATCTGTCGGGAGAACATGAGATGATGACGATCCAAGCCGTGGCAATTTTACAAATATTTTTGCTAGTCTAATGTTAACATAGTCCATTAACTCCGTATAAGAGTGTAAAAAAAAGGTTGGCGTAGAGCATAGTATGGAGTGTAACGTTTTATGGTGCAGAAACGTGGACTCTTATAGAATGGTAAGAGAATAGGCTGCAGGCGTTTGAGATGTGGGCGTGATGGAGAATGAAAGTCGTCTATAAAAGAGAAAAGTAGGTGAAGAGTCACAGCTAAACCATAATATGCTCCAGGAGAAGCGAATACTCGAGCAAATGGCACCGTTTAAAGGCATCAGAGCATCGCCAATAGACGATAATGCACTCCTCGCACCTAGGCCGGCAGGATCGGGGTGCTGCTGCAAGAATTGGTGATTAGAAAGGTTATACGTATGTCAAGCACCGAAACAAGTTCTAATAACGCTGTTTCGCAGCTTAGTAGTCCGGAAAATATCGGTTTCAGGCGAGTTTAGTACATGATGTTGCACTTCATGACCTTCTAATGGACCAGGATCAGGACAGGAGCCTTGGGACGGTACCGGACACCATTCACAAATGTAGAGCACTAAAAACAGGAGTGCCGGAAAAGAAGAACGCTTCTCTAGTTCTTTTGGTTACCGAACAGCACAAATTCCAGGAAAACTCAGTATTTCCAGGTTTTTCCAGTATATTTTCGTTATCCCGCCTGGGAGCGCTTGGGACTTTTGATATGTTCATCTCAAAGGGGTCCTGAATACATCTAAAAAGGTCAGGATTTATTATTAATTATTTCCGGGTTAAAACTTTATTTTCTTGGGCTAATAATAAAAGGCTGGCAGAGGTGTATTTTGAAAGGCGTGCACGCATGAATATATGGCAGTGTAGAGGAGACAGTGTGTACAGTGTGAAAGCTGCAAGAGAAGGATGAGAGAATGTCAGCGTAGAGGAGAGAAAGAAGTGACTGTTGCGGGAGGGTGGTTAAAATTAATTCGGTATATTATCTTCCCTGGTGCAGGGACGGAAATGGAAGAGCGGTATGGAAATGAAGGCAAAAAAGGTACAAAGAAACTAAGGCAGTGGAAGTCGCAAAAAATATGATGATTGTAAAGGAAACTTAAAATTGAACCAGCAAAAGATGATTAAAAATGGAGATGAAGTGGAACGTCGGAGGACAAACAAATTTTACTGATCTAATAATGAAATCTGAAACAAGGTTTGTGAAGAATTCATCACGAAAGAGTTCGCAAACCTGGTTAACAACTCCTTTGTAGAGGTGCAACATTACTTTAACTTAGGCGGCGAAATTGTTGAAGAAAAAGAGGTGCAGCAAGAGAATTCTAATGCCCGATTCATTAGATGTGATTAACGTTAACTGCAAGATGAATTACATAGAGTAAAACCCTATAAAAAACTAATTTTTTGAAAAATTTCGGAATCAAATACATATTTAATGTAAAAATATCATTAATTTTATTTTTACTATTAGAAAAATCACTTATTTTAAGTGTGTATAGATTTTTTACTAAAAATCTTCTAAGTTTTATTTTAATCGCAAGGGTAATGTATACGTGACATCCCTATTGAAATACGTGTATCAGCCGTGATAGTAAAATCCTTTTTTATACATTTAATGCAAGGTATTAATTTCTAACTTTATTATTTACGATGACAAAATGCATTGTTGATAGGGGAAAAATATCATCATTGGTCGTTCAGTTCTAAGGTTGGTTGACTGTTTGCGTTGTTCCCTTGGTCTTCTTCTTGAGAATTTTACCTCAATTTTTCCCTAGATTACAGTTAAATATATTAAAATATTAAGGATCATGTGGAACATTATACTCAAAGGAAGAACCAGAATTATTAGACCAGAATTATTCCCTCGATTACAGTTAAATATATTAAAATATTAAGGATCATGTGGAACATTATACTCGAAGGAAGAACCAGAATTATTAGACCAGAATTTTTCCCTCGATTACAGTTAAATATATTAAAATATTAAGGATCATGTGGAACATTATACTCGAAGGAAGAACCAGAATTATTAGACCAGAATTTTTCCCTCGATTACAGTTAAATATATTAAAATATTAAGGATCATGTGGAACATTATACTCGAAGGAAGAACCAGAATTATTAGACCAGAATTTTTCCCTCGATTACAGTTAAATATATTAAAATATTAAGGATCATGTGGAACATTATACTCGAAGGAAGAACCAGAATTATTAGACCAGAATTATTCCCTCGATTACAGTTAAATATATTAAAATATTAAGGATCATGTGGAACAGTATACTCGAAGGAAGAACCAGAATTATTAGACCAGAATTATTCCCTCGATTACAGTTAAATATATTAAAATATTAAGGATCATGTGGAACATTATACTCGAAGGAAGAACCAGAATTATTAGACCAGAATTTTTCCCTCGATTACAGTTAAATATATTAAAATATTAAGGATCATGTGGAACATTATACTCGAAGGAAGAACCAGAATTATTAGACCAGAATTATTCCCTCGATTACAGTTAAATATATTAAAATATTAAGGATCATGTGGAACATTATACTCGAAGGAAGAACCAGAATTATTAGACCAGAATTATTCCCTCGATTACAGTTAAATATATTAAAATATTAAGGATCATGTGGAACAGTATACTCGAAGGAAGAACCAGAATTATTAGACCAGAATTATTCCCTCGATTACAGTTAAATATATTAAAATATTAAGGATCATGTGGAACATTATACTCGAAGGAAGAACCAGAATTATTAGACCAGAATTTTTCCCTCGATTATAGTTAAATATATTAAAATATTAAGGATCATGTGGAAAATTATACTCGAAGGAAGAACCAGAATTATTAGACCAGAATTATTCCCTCGATTACAGTTAAATATATTAAAATATTAAGGATCATGTGGAACATTATACTCGAAGGAAGAACCAGAATTATTAGACCAGAATTATTCCCTCGATTACAGTTAAATATATTAAAATATTAAGGATCATGTGGAACAGTATACTCGAAGGAAGAACCAGAATTATTAGACCAGAATTATTCCCTCGATTACAGTTAAATATATTAAAATATTAAGGATCATGTGGAACAGTATACTCGAAGGAAGAACCAGAATTATTAGACCAGAATTATTCCCTCGATTACAGTTAAATATATTAAAATATTAAGGATCATGTGGAACATTATACTCGAAGGAAGAACCAGAATTATTAGACCAGAATTTTTCCCTCGATTACAGTTAAATATATTAAAATATTAAGGATCATGTGGAACATTATACTCGAAGGAAGAACCAGAATTATTAGACCAGAATTTTTCCCTAGATTACAGTTAAATATATTAAAATATTAAGGATCATGTGGAACATTATACTCAAAGGAAGAACCAGAATTATTAGACCAGAATTATTCCCTCGATTACAGTTAAATATATTAAAATATTAAGGATCATGTGGAACATTATACTCGAAGGAAGAACCAGAATTATTAGACCAGAATTATTCCCTCGATTACAGTTAAATATATTAAAATATTAAGGATCATGTGGAACATTATACTCGAAGGAAGAACCAGAATTATTAGACCAGAATTTTTCCCTCGATTACAGTTAAATATATTAAAATATTAAGGATCATGTGGAACATTATACTCAAAGGAAGAACCAGAATTATTAGACCAGAATTTTTCCCTCGATTACAGTTAAATATATTAAAATATTAAGGATCATGTGGAACATTATACTCGAAGGAAGAACCAGAATTATTAGACCAGAATTATTCCCTCGATTACAGTTAAATATATTAAAATATTAAGGATCATGTGGAACAGTATACTCGAAGGAAGAACCAGAATTATTAGACCAGAATTATTCCCTCGATTACAGTTAAATATATTAAAATATTAAGGATCATGTGGAACATTATACTCGAAGGAAGAACCAGAATTATTAGACCAGAATTATTCCCTCGATTACAGTTAAATATATTAAAATATTAAGGATCATGTGGAACATTATACTCGAAGGAAGAACCAGAATTATTATACCAGAATTTTTCCCTCGATTACAGTTAAATATATTAAAATATTAAGGATCATGTGGAACATTATACTCGAAGGAAGAACCAGAATTACTGAGACTCAATGGGTCTGTGAGGAACAAAATTTATTTTCCTCTTCTACTTTTCTGAAAACTTCTTTATTTCGTATTTTTCCCTACATTTTATCTTCTTTATCCTCCTCCAATACCAGGTTTTGAAAGCTTCTAGACTTTTCTGGTCTTCTTTTTCAATGGTTCATTTTACCGATCCATAGAGCAACACGCCACACGCGAATGCTTTCACATATTGTTTCCTCGTTTATAGTCCTATCTTTTCTGATCACAGGTTACTCTTTCATAAAGAACACTTGCTTAGCTATTAATAGGAAAAATATATTTAGTAAATAATAGAAATTTAAGGGGAAGAGAATTTTCCCAGATTTTCAGGCAACTATAGACGGGAATTCATAGTTATGTAACAAATTCAATGTTTAAGATTAACTGATGAAATTCTCTGTACGTAAGGAACATACCTTTCTCTTTCTTATTCATGGTTGTTAATGGTATGATAATGGTAATTTTAGGAAAAAAACTTTCATTAAAAAGGTTAAAAATGTAAAATCCGCTACATTTTAATTGGCTGTGTAGTCTTTTCATCGACTTAATGTTAACTGAGAGTTCGGGTCTTGTAAATAACACCAGACTGTCAGTTGGTTAACGTTTTCGTTATCGATGGAAGAACGTATTAACTTCGGTTTCTATACGGAGAAAATATTGAAAGAGGTGTTATATAATCTGACCAAAGATTATTACGGAAACATTCTATTCCCATCGTTACCGCTAGATCTTCAAGCCTTCGCCGGCTTACCTAAGTGCCACTGATTCAAATCCCGCAAGAGGCAAGGTTGTACTGCGTATTCTTCTTTTGTAACTAATTATTTTTCCCCCTATGCGAAAGGCGTTAAAAGCTTTTTAGTTTGGTTTGGAAAATTGATAAATAAACTAAAATACCTTTAAGAAATAGTGATTGTATTTTGTTCAATTTTCTTTTTTGTAAATCACTAATATATTATGAATCATATAATTATTAATTTTACCCTGACCAATATAAACTTATGGTTTTCTACTCGACTCGATTGATGATTAAAGGGGCAGCAAAACTTGGTGGTACCTACTTGTGAAGAGATCATCCCGGACTCTGCCCACTTATCCGCGCTTGTTTCAAGCTACCCAAAGTTTTGCGACACCTACGCAGATGCTATACCTAAAAAACCTAAATTAAACACATTTAACGCAATCAGTAGATAGATAGATTTTTTATAGGGGGGGCCTTCGACAGGAGCCCGTTCACTTAGACCTTTATGGTCCATTGTGCCAACCCCATGCCTGTCTGCCACATGCAGACAGGGGTCAAGAACTCCACGGTGTAGGTATATATGGTCACTCACCCAACCACCGTCCGGGCCAAACATTGCTTAACTTCGGTGATCTTACGGGAACCGGTGTGTCAATGTGGCTGAGCCCTTGCTCAACGCCATCAGTAAGTCTAGTTACTATAAACCTGCTTTCCCATTAATGTATTTGTATGCACACGCTTTTTGAACCAGACTATATATGTCGATAGCGAAATTACCCACTGAAATTATATCCAGAATTAACCACACATTCTGCTCCATCTCTTTTTAATACTACGAAGAAGCTTGTTACACACAATCAACCGCAACATTCCTTGCTCAGTAAGAATAAAAAAGCTGAAAAATATTTGCGAAATACTCCTATCATCTTAAAACTTTCTCTTACTGACAGCATTGCAAAATTGCTTCATGATTCGACTGTTCTTGGAAAGCCTGGGAACGTTTACGCCGAAAGTAACCTATAGTAAATCAAAGAACGTTCAAAGAACGTTTTATAAATCGTATAATGTACATGGCACAAAAAAACATTACCCAATCAATGGCAGGTGAGCTAACGCATTCGGCAAAGGCGTCCGGTTGCCGACTCGCCAAGTAGGCTGTTAATAATATGTACACCGCATTTTTTACTTATAGATAGCTCCTACTAGCAATCACACAATGAATGGGAGATACAAGTTGACAATATGTGATGGCTTTAGGCTTACTCTTTTCCTCACTTGTAGGCTGGAGTTATATTCGATTATATATGACTTAGTACGGTACCACTGCTTAATTTACGATAAAAGTCTATTTAGCACATGTACTCATAATCTGCAGTGTTTTATACTCCCCTGGAGAAACATCTTTTGTATTTTATTGCGTCGTGCTGTTGTAGAGTAATGGCATAAAATACGGAAAAGGTTTTGGGTTTGTTTCTTATTATAGAATGTATATTTATGGATGAGGTCACTAACATACGCTCCAGCGACTCTACAATGATGACTTAAAATGGACTAAGGACACTAAAATCTCAGATACATATATGACACTTTATCGTCACCCTTACGTCGTCACAGCTACAGCTAAAGCCATACTTCAAATCAGTTCTTCTTAAATAATTTCCTTTCTTAGTAACTTCCTTGGATTCAATGCACTATTTATCAAATACGGTGCGTAGTGCTCGAGACTTTCTCAAAACTTCCTTTGTCAACCATTCTTGCAGACTCATATTATCACTTTTTCCTGTCTAAATCACTTCATTTACATCTTCAACAGTACCATTCTAATCTCAATTTTAAAGGATTCCCTAGTTAATAATCTGTATTTTAACATTTATAGGCTCCAACGGAATTAACACACCGCTAGGATGATAATCCCCTCTGAAAAATGTTTCACGTGAAGATTTTCAATGATGTTTTTCTTTAACGGATCCTCATATCAATGCATAACCCTTTAAAAAATACAAAATACATCGACAACTTTGGTCATACTTGCACCCTTTGTAAGCAAATTCCACAACCTCCCAAGACAACCCGTAGGTGCACGATATTCTTGTTAGTTAAGATAGGCAACAGAGAATCCATTGAAAATTACCTGAAGAAAATGATTTTCTCTTCCCGGAAACGATCCATTGACCCTGTGATTTCTGGGCCAATTAACAGGTCACAACTCTTTCTACAGCCAAGGATTTCTTGTCGCAGCGGTACTGTAGACACCAGCGCACCTGTGGGTTTCGAAAGATTTCAACATTAAAGCCACTCTCCGTCAATAGAAACCGTACAACATGTCATCAGACTACGGAAAGGATATTTGTCACCTAAGCGGAGGTAAAAACAAGAAAGTTTCAGTTGAATTCGTAGGTAATATTTTCGTTAAGCACTTATGCAATAAATACGCATGGTAATCAACACATTAAAGTAATCAGTAGTCAATTCGCTGCCACAGCTTGTAGTGAAAATAAATATTCCATCGACTTTAAAGTAAAATACCATGCTCTTCAGATTTTAACCCGAAAAAAATCAGTTATTCAGTCAAGCACGATCATGCAGAATACAAATTGAGTCGTGCGAAACGGCTTTTGATCTTTAATGCAACACCAGAATTCCTTTCGACGCAATTTGATTGAAAACCTGCGATGTTTAACAAGCTGTTACTCCTACGAAAAAAATGCTTACATGTATGCTTAATATCGCTGGAATGTGTTCGTACTTCCTCCTCATAATATAGTGATAAAACGCATCCAGAAGAGCTAGTTCGACTGTTTGCACTATAATCAACAACGATTCACAAAGAGCATCAGGTACACAACACGAGATTTAATGAGCAATAAACTAATAATGAAGCAACATCTACTTGAAATGACGGACCGCTACTGAATCGCATTCATTAGATATCTATCATATCAGATCAGATATCTATCATAGAACCCGATCACAATTTACATTAAAAGTGCACTCTTCTTCGTTGATCGATGAATAATATCTTGATGGTTCTAAATATTCAAAGAAAAACGAGTCCCAAATACTCATTAGCATATTTTACTGAAAATGTACCATTTTCAAGGAAATAATACTTCCTATGAAAAGTGATAACCATGACAATTTGAATGCATGTATTCAAGAGATGAACGCATAAACATTTATCACTCTTACGCCAAAATTTTTTAACAGTAAAATGACTTTGAAATGGTAAAAATTAAGTATAGGCAAATAATACTAAGATAAATATAAAACAAAGTACTACGTGATTCCAAGTCAGCCATAAATGTCCATATTATAGTGTTTTGTGGCTTAATGGCATATTGCAGAGACATTTGCCAGCAACTTCATTTTCAATACAGCTCTCCGCAAGAGTCAACAACGAAAACTAAATGCAAATCAATGAAGCTATTTCAGCCAAAGAGGCATTCTACGACAGGGAGAAATCCTTCGCAAAACATCTACTAAATTGTATGCCAATACAATGTTCGTATTATTCCACTTGAACCTAGGGGACATGAGATCCCAGGTTCTGAATCAAGTTATCATTATTATTTAAAGATCAGGATGGACATAGTAGCATAAAAAATAACCGGGAATCATCAAACCACAGCAGTTTGAATAACGATGGTTTGTGAAAAACATTTTTTCCCTGGTCATCCAAAATTTCCTATAGAATTATAAGTCCTGTTCTGTGCATGGAGAGTAGGAATTTAAAGGTTAATGAGAATGCGTGTGAAATCATCCAGGACATGTTGCTCATTTTTTTTATTTTCCTGATTTTTTACCAGTTAGTCAGCCAATATTTTGGAGCTTAGATCGAGGAATGAAAAAAACGTGGAGTCCTAAATAATAATATAGACTCCATAGAAAAAATTAAAACTCCCTAAATATATTGACAGCAATTTTAAATGGCGTCGGAAGTGTTTTTGGCTAAATAAAAATATCAGGAAAATCAAAACTTTTGAGCAAATAATTTTTTTGTACTGGATGATTTCATTTGTATTGACCCGAGAGGAAATTTTAGTGCGCATTCGGCCATAGTTTTACAATTTTTTTTAAATATGCCAATGGATGGCCTTTGTGAGGTTTTATAAATATGGCATTCGTGAGCTGTCTTAGGATTCTTTCTCTCAACTTTGGCATGCCGGTAAAGAGCGATTGTCGCGGTCAGTAAAATCTTGATTACTTCAATAAAAATGCCGTGTGCTCTTGCTTCGCACCTGGATTTTCTACAGGATATAATGCAACTGCGTGAAGGAACGAAATTTTGGGTGAGGTGGGCAGAAGCATTTTTAATGATAATGTGTATACTCGGCGGCTATCTTCACGTTACCGCATTGCACATCGTAGTCATTGGTAATGATTACTTGTATTTTTCTCATAATATGTTTTTGTTCTCTTTCGGATGATATTAATTTGTTCGTTGTGATCAGTGAAGGTATATATACTTACATACTCACAGGGTCATCTATATTTTAGGCGACATTTAGCCGAATCAACAAATCTCCTCCACCTGGATCGATCTACTGCCACTCTTTCTGTTGCTCCGATATTTTGCATATCACACCTCACTTGATATATATATATACCTCATAGAATTTAAGCTTAATTAAGTTTCGGTCATGTACCACATACAGTCGATAATTTTGTCAAGCAGTCATGATTGTTTTAACATTTAGTTATTCAGAGTTTATTTATCAGAAATAGTTAGTCTTTAGTGGGTGGTGTATGTTAATAAAGAAAAGAGCTAGTTGTAAAACATATAACTAATAAAATGGGAGATTACAAGACAAAATTAAACAAAAATATGTAATACGGATGCCTGGAGCTAGAATTTAAAGATAATCTATGGCAGTGGTATATCTAGAATTTGGCTTGGGGGAGGGGGGATGGTAAATTTTGATAGGTGAAGATGGGTGGGTACAGTGAAGTAATTAACAATTTAACAACAAAAATCATTATTCAGCCCTTCTTTAAGTATTTCAAGATATATAGTTAGCTATTTTTTCATATAATTATGTTTGTACCCTTTACAAAATGAATTAATACTTCAAGTTGCTTCGGGCCCTTTCTTCCCCCGCAAATATGCTCAAAAGCTATGGAGTAAAAGCTATCAGGAATGCCTAATGCAGTGAATGAGTGAACAATAAATAAGTGGTAAAAATATTTCATCTCCTCTAACTTCAATGATCAATAGCTACTCTTGGCGTATTTGTTTCAAAGTTTCATTCCTCTTCCCAGGCGTATTCACGGTATATCCTTACTTTATCAAGCGAATCAGAGAATATCCGAAAAATACTCATCTTAATTCAACTTTAGTTATACTTTTCTGCGAATGTTACCCACGTCGCTCTATCCGTCGCTTGTGAATCCTATGTCCCACACGTTTTATTATCTCCCTCTCATCGCACTGTCAGCTCCTCTTTCCTATAATCTAATTTTCATTCTTCACGTCTTCTTGTTCCGCAAGCCCTCTCCCAATTTCCGCTCCCACGCACCGATAACTTTCCTTTCCCCAATACCCTTCCGGGCAGGGCAAAAAATGTAAAGAATGACTTTCAGGGCCAGCGCGCCCACAACCACATCCTCGTCCAAAAGAAAGAGAAATTTGATAATTGCGATCGCTTGGAGGTGAGTAACCATGTTGTCATATATAATAGCGAACAGTATCTTCTGATATGGTAGATGGTACATTGAGTAAACGTGTACAGTCACTAAATGATCATGAGACTAGAGTAACTTAGTTTTTTTTTGTTGGCATAATTACGACCCCGAGTTTTTTGGCTCACCTAATTTTATTGCTATAGCACTCGGGTGGTATTCTAATAAAAATCTGGGAAAAACAAAGTTATTCTAGAATAAGCTCTCTCGGATTTTCCGCCGAGTAGTAGTGTTCTTCAGTCCTGACGTGGCGTTCGAGGACGAAGTCTGCCATCACCTTCGAAGTGAAGACGTTATATCATCGATTCCACTCACAAAATCGCAACATGTTACAAGTCTAAAAAACCTTGAAGTGTCTAAAGCTTTTCATCAGATATTTGAGTACTTTTATCATATACAAAAAAATGTGTGGTCTTCCAGGAAATAGAGCAAAAGCCATCAGGAGAAGAATAGCTATACTCAGAGAAGCAATTATGAAAGAAGAAAATTGATGAGACGTAGGGACTCCATGAAAGCGAGAGTATATAACTTAATACTGCACTATAGCATGATATTCTATGGTTCAAATCATGATAAATAAACAGAGAGAGGATAAGGTTTGTTATATGGCTTTTTAGAAGTGCATTTGGAGAAAGATGTAGAGGATGAGTTGGGCAGGGAGGATGACGAAAAAAAAGTTTTGAATACAGTACAGCATGACAGCAGGAAAGTGGGGAGGATTTGGAAAGGGGAGATAAAATTCTAGAGTGTGTTCTGACTATTTTGACACATAGTTCATCACTGAAATCAGTATTAAATCAGTGCCGAAAACGTGGAACCAAATTTGGCACACTAATCGAATTCGATACCTCGGAGCCTGTATACACGACGCTAATTTCAGTGCGCATTGGTAATATCTGGGTTTTCTGAAGTACGAAACCTTAATTTTCTGCGCCATATTATTGTGGCCTCGGGGCTAGCTTACCGCAAACGAATGCGTCCATTTGGTTGTGGATGGTGAGTCAACCGTTCGATATGGAAGTTAGCTGCAAATTAAACAAGGTCACTCGACGAAGCAGTCGTGGACAAAAAGCGACTGTATATATCATCTACATCTACATCTACATATTACCCCGCAAGCCGCCTCAATAGGCGTGTGGCGGGGGGTGTTAGGACACCAGCCGTTTAAAGATAAAAAGGAAACACTCTAATGAAATTACGCCTAGCATTTATTATAGTCCCTTATTGTTCGGGGGAAAAACGAATTCCCATGCCTATCCGTTCGGCAAAATATCTCTCTTAATTTATCGTTTCTGTCGGACCTGGAAATATAGTGGGGTTCTAATATGATGTTCTCCGTGTCGCTCTGGAAGATATCTATTCTCAATTGTTCAAGCAATCTAAGCCTAGCGCGTAGCCTAATGCCAATATAGAGGGTGTAGGAGGCCATCTTTAGGTAAGTAAGGTAAGACAAATCAAAAATGTTTTGAAATATTTAAATAGTAGGCTGACAGGAGATAGGCAAACAGTAACTCGGAGGAGAGGGTAGCAACCCTCCTTCACATGAGCGAAGGTGGAGACCGCTTGGGTCGGCGATAGCGAACCAACTCAACTCATAACTCTATAGGTACGATAATGTTTTTATCTAAACGGCTGTGGTCCTGCAAGGTGGAGGGCAACGGGAAACCACCCGCTTATTATCCCTAGGAGAAGCAGCTCTTCAAATATTTCTCCGATATTTTTTATGCTTAACGATGTGATAGAATTCTCTCGTGTAAAATATTCTGGAAGTAAACTTGTTCCCCATTCGGATCTCCAGGCGGAGACTTTTCAAGAGTGTATATGAGCGAAGAACGATAATCAGGTTTTTAGGATTAGTACCTGGAATGTAAAATTGCTTCTGGGCTGTGGACTACTTGAAAACGTGAAAATGTATATGAGAAGAATGGGGCTAGATGTTTCAAGTATCAGCTAAATGAAATGACCCGAAGAAGGGGAGTTTAAGACGATTATCCACTTTTAAAAGTAATGTAGGTGTCGGTATAATACTCAGGAAAAATATCGGTATGCGACTGAAAAGCTATACAGTGGAAGGATAATTATAGTTACACTACAAGAAACCTAAGGACACGGTGGTGGTACAAGAATGCATACCCACGTCAGATCTTGAAGATGACGATATAAAAGATATGTACGATGGAATAGAAGAAGTGATAAGATATGCAAGAGGGAACTAAAGCGTATTATTCATGGAGACTGGAATATTAATTGAGGAATAGGTTGAGGTTAATTGAGGATTGACAAGGTAAGAAAGTGGGGAAGTATGTGCTGGAAAAACATAACGATATTGGAGAGAAATTGATTGAGTTCTGCGTAAAAATGTTCTTGTTATGACAAATATACTATTTGGAAATCAATCGTGAAGAGTATACGCGTGGAAAATGCCAGGAGACAAAATGACTTCAAGTAGACTGTATGTATACTAGTGAAACAGTGATTTAAAAATCAAGAAAAGAGTCCGGTCGGATATCGACAGTGAACATAGTTTGGTCATGATGAAATGCCAGCTTAATTTTTCAAAACTGAAGAGATTGATGAAGAATCGCTGGCAGGTTGAAAGGCTTAGGGGAACAAAACACCGATTAGGTTATCAAAATACATTAGACAAAGCTGAAGAGAATAGAAACGATTCAAGGTCAATCGAAGGGAGATGGCAAGAGATCAAGAAAAGAATTTTTAATGCGGCCGAAGAGAAGGTAGGGAGTAGAACAACCGAGAATAGGAAGGCATGAATTACACAGGTAGTGTATCAATTACACAGGTAGTGTATCAATTACACAGGTTACATGAATCACACAGTCTTGAACCTAAGCGATGAAAGAAGGAAGTACAAAAACTGGAAAACAGAGGAAGGACAGCAGCTGTAAACTCTAGCAGAATTACCCGTTGATTATCAACGGTAGGAATAAAATTAAGAAATTATATTGTACATTATTATTATATTATGTGTTTAAGGTGGGCATACGGTAGGACAGATGCTGTGATCCGTAGCGTTGTATGCAGTGATGTTTGAAGGTGGTAAAAAAGGAGCTGTTCCAGAAGTTTTCAACATTGTTTAGAACTATCCATAGTGAAATTTAAGGTATGAATTAAAAATATATATCGCTATTTTATTGCGTTTTCAACATTTTTTAGAACTATCCATAGTGAAATTTAAGGCTTGAATTAAAAATAAATATCGCTATTTTATTGCTTTAAAGGCAAAAATAAATTGGAAATTGTCACTCGTTACATTTCAGGCTTACTCAACTCATCTCTTCCAATGGAATACTTAAAGGGAGTGAAAATCAAATCTTTCTTTTCCATTTCTGGAGGGGAAATACTGGGTGTCCGTTAAGAAGCCACCAGTATTGTAGATGAAACGTTGAGTTACCAGAAACAAAGATGGTAAAAAGACAAAGCGTAATCATCTCTCGCGGCGTATTGACCGTGTAAATGTCAAAACATACATTTTTGCGTATATAACACTCGTCTCTATGGCTCTTCTGTGGAGGTGGGATCCGCCTCTTCTAGGTCAAGGCAAGGCTTCCAGCCATCCTCTGACCGCACGATCATGTTAGTAGAGCCCACTACCCTTCCAGAAAAACGTCGTCTGTCCCCGAAAGAGTCTCCTCCCTGCAGCTCGTTCTTTTGTGCTGGCTGAATGTCAAAAAAAGGGTATGTGCGAAGCCTTTAGGCCAGGGTAAACGAGGGAGAAAAGAATTGTTATTGTCCTCCCTGATGGTCGAGGATACTAAAAGAAAGCATGTCCATATTTGCGGTCTTTCTCTCGGTTTTCCAAGCTTCATAGCCTTAAACATACATGCCATGAGTCCATGTTCCACCACAAATTACTATTCCCTCAGTTTGGATAACATAAAACTATGGGATTTTTCCATTCACTCTAGTGCGGTAATCACTTTTCAACACAACAGCGCACTTGTTTTCCATTCGTTGCAGACTGCACACTAGGTACCGCACTTCGAAATAGAACGGGAGCAGAGTTGATGTGCGCTAAACAACAAAATAGTATCGATAAATGCATCGACGGTGGTTGTTATTGAGTTTATTTTCCGTAACGGCGTCAAAAATGGATATGATACAGTTTTTAATTACTCCGTAGTAAAGATATTAGGTTCTTAAATACGTGTTTTGAACGAATTAGATAACTATGATCACAGCACTCGGCTGTGACCGCGCTTAAGTATTCTAATGTGTTCACTAAACTTCAACACCTTGAATGAAAAATTGCCTATGTTCTCTTGCGCATTTCGTCTACAATATACCGTTAGTTTTAATGGCAATAGAGGAAGATCGACCTTTGAAATTACGTCATTTTATTTATGTACATATGTCTCATATTTTTTGTATACGTGATCACCAAGTGAATTGTCATACACCTTCATTGGTGGGCTCGTTTGCCTTCCAGTGTCCCGCAGTCTACTACGGATTGCCTCCCCTTCACCACCTTTACATTGACCAATTACCAATTTTATCGGAGAATATTTTCGGATATCATCTTATTTTCGGCATTTTTAAACATTAAATCGCATGTAGGTAGTACAGTGTATATTTTGATCTGCTTGAAATTTGGCAGATGAACCAGCACAACAAAAGGCAAATTTTCTACACTGATTAGTTTGTAAATTCGAAAATAATTTATATCGATCCACCCTGCTGAATAGTTTTATTTCCAAAATCCCTTTCCGTTTCGGCGAATTTCCGTTTGCATTTTCGAAAAGTAGATATCCACTTCCTGATAAACAAGAGATTGACAGTATTCGCGGAAAGGATACGAGGGAGATACTAACGTGGATTCCGACCTAATAAGAGCACAACAGACCAAGTTTTTACATTAAGACAAATGAAGGAAAAGTTTTATGAGCATGACTTAGACATACATTTTTTATTCATTAACTTCCAACATACAGTGGATAGTATAAACCGCAGGGAGCTCATGAGGACACTGATCCAGCTCCAAATCCCACCAAAACTAGTCAGGTTGGTGGGAACCACACTGGGAGAAACAGAAGCAAGAGTAAAAAGTCAGATCTGTGCATACGCGGATGATATCGCAATCGCAGCAAGAAGACTGGTAGACTTAAAGCAAAATTATGTGATTTTGAAAAGGGAATCCAACAGAATAGGCCTTAAAATTAATATAAATAAAACTAAGTACACGGCGATATCAACAGTACAGAACCGAAGAGAGCCCCGTGACTTAACAATTGATGGTGACACCTTTCAGGGTGTAAGCAGCTTTAATTACCGTGGAACATTAATAACTAGCGACAATAACCTCAGGAAGTTCATACAGGAACAAATTGGAGCCGGAAATAGGACTTCCTATGCCAATTTAAAATTATTCAAGAATAGATTAGTAAGTAGATCACTGAAAATGAAACTTTACATGACGTTAGTACGGCCAGTGGTGACGTATTGTTCAGAGACCTAGGGCCCGATTCTGATCTTCCACCAGTCAATGACTGGTGGAAAGTTCCACCATTTGTTCATTGAACGACTCTTGATCCGTTCAATGAACGGCTCAATGACCCCCTCTGGAGAGCCGAACGACACAAACTTATGCCAATGTCCAGCTTACCTCGAAAACGCGAACAAAACAATGTCTACCTTCCGCACGCTTACTTCCGTCGGAAAGTTTCCACCACGACACTAGCGCTGTTCCACCAAGGGGATGACGGGTGGTAGGGAAGCTTGACTTTCCACCAGTCATTGAACGATGAACGATGTAGTGAACGATTCTATGGTGGAAGGTGGAACATGATGACGTAGTGTCGAAAAGTCATGACGTTTTTATGGAAACTAATGACGTTTTGGTGGAAAAGTTGAACATCGGGAAAGCATCAGAATCAGGCCCCTAGACAATGACAATGGCGGATGAGGGAAGACTCAGAGCCTTCGAAAAACATATCCTCCGTAGAATATATGGCCCAGTATATGACCAGGGGGAATGGAGGATAAGATATAATGAGGAAATATAGCAGATGATCGAAGGAAAGAACATAGTAAAGTTCATCAAGTCACAGAGGATACGATGGTTGGGACATGTCGAGAGAATGTCAGGAGAGGAGACACCAAAACGGATGGTCAAAGGGAGGTTACTCAACAGAAGAAGGAAGGAAGACCTAAGAGCAAATGGATGGACCAAGTGCTGTGTGACCTGGGCAAGATGGGAGTGAGAGGCTGGTGGGAGAAAACTGCCAATAGGACAACATTAAGAGCAATAGTGCAAAAGGCCAATGCACACACCGGGCTGTAGTGCCACTAAGAAGAAGAAGAAGATATCCACTTCCATTGATGGCTTCATTCACAGAGAAATGTTTTCAGCACAATTTTCTTGGTTCTATTATATCCTCGTAGACATACGTCCTTACTAAATTTCAGTGGCGTGCAGTGACAATTTGCCT
Source organism: Pyrrhosoma nymphula (assembly GCA_963573305.1). Classification (NCBI taxonomy): domain Eukaryota; kingdom Metazoa; phylum Arthropoda; class Insecta; order Odonata; family Coenagrionidae; genus Pyrrhosoma; species Pyrrhosoma nymphula. The sequence continues at coordinate 41,346,619 of OY754337.1, read as the reverse complement.
AAGGTAAATAAGAATAGCATCCCGCGAAGAACAGGTGATAAATTATTTGTGCAATCCTCATTTAAACATTGAAATAAAATGACGAGAATGATATCTTATTTGAAAATTTGACCACGTATAAAATATTTTGCACTAAACGCATGAATAGCCTGAGATGCTAAAACAGTCATTTTTAAAGATATTCTCTAATTATCAAACAATAATATAAGCTATCCCAAAGCATTTCACGATAGGAAATTTCGTGCATGAAATATAATGGATTTTGAACTTGAAGCATTCATAAACGAAATACATATCTACGTTTGATGTGACATTGTGATCTGCTTTGTACATTTTGAGTGGGTAGCTTGAGATAACGGCGGGCCGTTTGTAGAGGATACTTGCATTTTTTCAACGTTTGGGCAAACCCAACATACCTAGATAACCCTATATGCACGTCACTGCTGAATTTCCACAGTATTCCTACTGGACAGAATCTTTTTTATCTACCTCCATAATGAAATAACCGTTTTCGGTCCGTAGGACAATGCTGCAGATGTGAGAGTGAAAAAAATGTCTGCCGACTCCCTCCTTGTTAGCTTTTGCGATATATTTTTCAGAGAGGATTCAGAATGTCTGTCGTTCAACGCCCAGTGGGCAACCAGAACCAGGATGTCCGTACAGCCAGCATTATTAAGTGAATGGATGAAAGTGGAATAGCCTGAACTCATGTGATAGAATATCATAAAATATTTTGTGTGAGTTATGATGCAGACGCAATTTCATGGGTAAATGTGGGTGGTGGGAGAGCCTCGCATACGTTGAATCATTCAGGGTCTGATGAAGACCTCCCAATATGAAATGCGCAATTATATGAGATGCTGAAAAATATTAGATTTTTAGCAGAATGAGGGGAAATCCTTTGAATATAATTTGTTCCCTTCATCTTTTACACCAGGATTGAAAACCAGTAGATAATTTTCTGAAAGGCTAGGATGTAGATTAATATTTAGCATATAATTAATGGAATTGTAGCTCTCAGGTATGGTTTAAAATACCTGAGATATTTCATACGCCGGAAAAAAGGAAGAACCTTCTGCAAAATCCACGTTTAAGGAAAGGGATGAAATATGTGGTGATATCACTGGGAAGTATTGTGTCCACGTGTTTGTTTACAATAGCTAAATTACACCCAACAGGGCTCCAACACATTCAAACTCGCGCTAAGACAAATGAGTTCACTAGAACTCTTGGTAATGGTCTTCAGAAAGGTGAACTGTGGTTGGAAATCAATTCTTAATTTTCCCATTTATTTAAATAGCTCATGATCAGGTAACCGATTTTCTTAAAAAACAGGAAAATTTTGAATGTTCCGGAGATTGTAGGAGTGAATGCGAAATTGTAAGTAATGCTATACGCCTGCTGTAATAGAGCATAGACATATTCAGTTTGTGTTTCCAACTTGGCACACCAAAAATGTTCTTTCCGTTGATATTTTAGCATGAAACCAAGTTCGACAAATAATGTTTACTGCAAGTTGACGTCAAAATCAAAACCAACATGTTCACGTCCTCGTAAAAGCTTTTGGCAGATGCGCCGTGGAATAGTATGGAATTAGAAGGTAAAATTTCCTAAAACCGGTCATTAAAGGGAGAATGGGTAGTTACTTGATTCCTATGTTCTCTTTTGAATATCCTACATGACATGAGTCAGCAAGTTTAACCACATGGAAAATGAGAATTTCAGTCGTATCTAGTGCAGATTACTTTCTCTTATCTCTGAGCCTATCCTTACTTATCCTTCCACTGAATAACCTCCCTTCGTGATGCAGTGTTTTGCGCATCCGTTTTCCTTCAACTTTTGTGATACTTCTATTCACAGAGATAATATTGGCTATTTCCAAACTGAGATAATCGACCCTTTCCTGTATTTGATGCCTTTCATTTCCATGAAAACCACAGATATTACGAAAGATAGGGGAGAAAATGATAATGATGAGTCAGGGATGAACAAGGGAAATGTGAATAAGTGCGTTGAAAGGAGAATAGGCGATGAAAACGCTAAACTGAAGAGGTTTGCAGAGGTCAAGCCAGTGAGATACGGTATTCTCTGGGGAATCACTCATTTCAAACTGTCCTTGGAACGATTCCAGCATGGCCACCAGAAAGGGATTCCACTTTTTTAACGCTCGGCCTGAAACAAAGGACTAGCCCTTTCCACTCTCGTTCCCAACTCTTTCACGGATCCTTGATACCCTGGCTCCTCATCCTATGTGGCCTCTCGATGCCCAACCAACTCTCATTTCCACATACACTCCTCTCACTGACTTCCCTTATCTCTCCACGCCAAACGGACACTCAAAAACTCACTTTTGTACCATCTCCCTAGGGGAGTGAGGGAGAGACACCCAATCCTATTTAGATAGACGCCAACTGTCGGATGAGTGTTTGACCACAAGATTGCAATCGGAGCTAGGTTAAGGAGCGGAAAATCGAGGGAAAAAATAAGGGATGGTCATCAAATGAGAGCTGTTCTCACAATAAGAAAGGGACAGAATAGATGGAGGAGATACGCCAGCGATTTGCCATTTAATTAAATTAAAGAGCCGCAGTGATTATTTTGCGCGGGCGCAAAGGACATAGAGAAACGCCCGCCTTTGAAAGTCTCTCGCTACTTTGTGGGAGGATATTTATTTCGTCTTGACGAGGGAGTAAGCTTTACGGAATGATTTATCTGGAGCTTTCATCGGGTGTTAAAGTTTTTGTCGTAGGTTCAATTATTGTCATTCGAAAACCCTCATAAAATAAAAAATGGTTTGATATCACCACGGATACAAGTTATAGTAATACTGCCGTCTTTATATCATTCCGTCTTTCAACCCTTTATATGCCGTCTTTTATCACATAATTCTTGCTCATGTTTAATTCGTTAATTGAAAAGCACAAACAACCATGACATGGGTGGTGAGAAACCCGCGCTGTTGGGATATATTGCCTCGGTGTTGGAAGATGAGGACTTAAAATTCCGTCGAAAAATTCCCTTAAATGAGAGGGAAGCCTCAAGAAGTGGGGAATATTTTTAAACACAATGTTATTGAGAATGTCCTTTTCTTAATATCTTCTGATGTCTAGCTCTTCCAACTTGTCCATATTGCACCACTCCCCTACCATATTAGGTGTAGGATTTCCGGGGTGAGATCACTTGCTAGTCCCTCCAGCAGATGTCTTGCATGGTGGGATTGGGAAGATTTTCCGTGTAGGAAAAGTTTCCTATGCTACTCCGCTCTCGTTTGGAAGGACCTCCCCGTTTAATCTACATATGTATCATCACAATCTTTGATCTTCAAGTTGTCTACTCCACTTTTATCCAGTTCATTTATTGTCTTTATTTTTGTTTAGCAAGCACATTGAATTGATCTTGTTATAAATGGCAATCCGGAATTGATCCTTTGAGAAGACAACCTATTATATGTGATATTTCGACATGATAAGATAATTTTAACTAGGATCATCCCAAGGGAGATCACCTAACACCATATGATTTTTCTCTACAAACTTTCTTCAAATGAAACAAATTTTATCTCTCATTTTCCATGTTAAATGGCTACTGGTAAACTTTTTTTTGGTTTCCTCAGGTACCTTTGTAACTAATTGTATGTGTATTAAAATTGAATTTGAAAACATTTATTGAACACTCATATTCACACTCCGCATTTCATAAAACAAAAATAATTCACACACATAAAAGAAGCCTGAGAAGAAACATTTTCAATGCTAATGCATAAATAAGTCAAGTTTTCAATGATTCGCTCCTGGAACAAATAAAAAAATTGAAATTTTAAGAAATAAGTGTGAGTGAAAAGAAAGTGTAAATCATGAAATAAGCAATTAAGAGATTTTCAAAATTTCTCATTCATAATTTCCTAAGCCTTTTTCTTTTTTCCCAAAAAAAGTTTTAAAAGGTACATACCGCCAAAGAAATCTAGATCATGGTGTTTTCTTTACATTTTAACAGATTCACGATTTGACTTGGGGATGGACTAAGCTGCCCGTCAACTCATTTTTCACAAAAATCAAGAAATGCTCAAATCGAGAGCTAGCACTATCAGGTTAGTTGTAGTGGAAAAATGTCGGCGATTTTTTGAGTGAAACAGCTGGAAATAACAGACTGACTGGTCGTGGTCAACCATCAAAAATAACCTAGACTGCTTAGGTGAATAGTGTCTGGAAGGCCAAAGGTGATGTAAGGAGTGAAATGACAACAATGACAACAATGACAACAATCAATAGCAGAAGGATATTATTTTAAACCTTTTGGTTTAACAGTGGTAGTATTTCATTTTAACGCGAATTGACGACTAAACTCAACGCACACTCCGCCAAATGTAGGTACGATCACCCATCACAATTTGAGATCAGGACTACGCTATACCTGATTTAAACGATCGATTTATTGAATTTGCAATTCATTCACTCAAATTATCTCCTTTGATAATTAAACTCAGTTATCTTAGTTAGAACACTCAATTACCTATAAATTACATTTTCAATAAGTAGCCGGGCTCATATATTACTATCATGCACTGTAGTCAGGAAAACTCGGTAGCGATTGTGATGCAGAGAATGTAGGTAAGTAGAATTAGGTTTTAAATGTGGATCAACAGCTAATGAATATTTCGTTCTCAGAGCTGGAAGGCTGTTGCATAGATCAAGAATCAATCAAAGCCTAGAATGTAGGTTGTGACGTAGGCAAGCCAACTCTGTCAGAAATATACGCAGGAACTACACAAGTGAGCCTAATGCACATTTAAGTAAAATTCGTTCGAAATGGCCGAAATGCTTAGGACACGTAATTACACGGATAACAAAAATGGAACTACAAAAATGAGCACCATTTTCATCTACAATTACTAATTCTCGAAAATGAAAACAGTCGATATTTTGATCAAAATTTAAAAAAATCGCCGATATGGCATTTCTTTACATGAGACAAGGCCAACCACGAGGACATACTCCAACTGAAATATTTATATATATACTGAGGTTTCATTTTCCTACTAGAAAAAAAAGCACTTTTATTATTTTTGCCAACATTTATCGATTTAAGCCCGCAATTCGACGTGGTTTCAATTCACGTGCGGTCACTTGGCCGTGTTTTCGTGTGTGATGATGAACGAATGTATTCCAGCTGGGGCGACCTCAAAATACACGGCATAAAACGTTTGCATTTTCGCAGAACGGGTGATTAAGAAGGAATGCGATGGGGACACAATATCGATTGGCGCGGCAGAGTGAAAGGCCAGCGTAATCTGATTTAGACGAATTCCGAGGGCCGGGAAGGCAGAGGTGGCGAATAATTGGCCAAACAAAGGTTTCTTCAACTTAACCTCTCCCACCTATCCCTCTACAATCTCCCTTTTCCTGTTACCCTTGTCTCCCAGACAACCAGGGTCCGTCCAAACTCCGGCCTCCCCGGCAAGAATGCCACATCAACGTTAGCCATTGGCGACCTTTTTCGGTAAGCCAAATGGCATACTTTAAATTTCCAAGGGCAGAGTATTTTTTTTCTTTGATGGAACAGTTACCTGTATCTTGTATATATTTGTTGTTAGTACCTTATATCAATTCGGAGAGATTTATTTCTATATTTGTATGGCTACAAATTTTACTTAATTTGAGCGACTGTCAAGCTTTGGTCACAGTCAAATTATTCAGAAGATTTCATGTAAGAATTCAAAAATATAAAATCAATTTACCACAATATTAATAATACAATTTAGCAAAAAACTTTTCTTAATTTTGTGCATTTATTTTAATAAAGCAGAGGTACCTGAAATTGACGCCGCTGCGTCGAAACTAGTAGTACCGGAAAATTAATTGGTGGAATAAAACAAAGTTTTCCTTTTTCATTGATATTATTAAAGCATGTATTTTCTCCTGCCTAGGTCAGGAAAAAGCAGGAAATCCTGGAGTACCTATATTCCACCAATTACTTTCTACTAGAGGTTCAACACGTGTTACGCGCGTTGAACCTCTATCCCCCGCTGCAGCGGTGCCCCCGTGGTGAAAACTTATCTTGTATTCAGTTCATCGGCAAAATAAATTGTATTGAAAATCAATAAAGCGAATTCATTTTTCCCAGATAATGCAAGGTAACATCTTCACCAGTCATGGCACAAAGGTTTGTGTTGTATAATGTTCGCCTCATTCGATGCTGTCTGTCATTTATAAGTCGTAGCTGGTGTTCGTTACCAATTTCATGTAAACGATCATGTACCTTTCAAGCCGCCTGCTCATCAACTCGTTCGGTGCGTGCGGTCTCGCTTTCCTGTGATCTTTGCTCCGAATGCCGAATTCTATCATGATTCCAGCGTTCTTCATGTTCCATAGGTGTTTCATTGTCACGCAATGATTGAACACATTGTGACATACTGCTGATCCGTTCGGCACGCTCAATGTCAGTCTCACTGCCCCGTCGTACTTGATCCCTATGAGGCATCATACTAAGACGCTCCTGTCGCTCAACCTCAGACTCAACGTCACGACGTAATCTAACATATGTGGATATATTCCTAAGACGTTCTTTTCTATCTTCTTCAGATTCAAATGAACGTCAAATTCTAGAACGTTCGGCCACTCTATCGAACGTGGTCGTTTTTGCTCGGGGGTTTCGGTCGTAGAAAAATTATTCACACGTTTCATAGGTTTACATGTGCACACAGTAATATATTATGAATCTCCACGAAAATGAACGAAATGGAAGGACAAAATCCAGAAATGGAGTTTTCACAAAATACTCTTAATTCGAGCAACGTTGATAAGCCGGGTGACAGTGTTAAAATATCAGTGTGTGAATGTTTTGATCGCCCAGGAACGTCCAAAGATATTAGAGTACTAGATACACACTATAATCTGTTAACGTTCCTGGATGACATTCACACACTACTGTTTTAACACTGTCATCCGGCTTATTACCGCTGCTCGAATTAAGAATATTTTGTGAAAACTCCTTTTCTGGATTTTGTCCTTCCATTTTCGTTCATTTTCGTGGAGATTCATAGTACACGTTATCTCTTCTCCTTACGTACGTTCATCATCCAAAAAATGTGAACAAATAGCAGGTCTGGAAATATGAATAATGATGAAAACGAAACGAAAAAAAATCAGTTAGAACATTGTTTCGAATGAATTTATCAACAGAAATAAAATGTATATATTTCACCCGTTATTAATTATGTATTTATAAAATTTAAACTTTATACTTACTAAACAACAACAAATCACCCAGTAATACTGATTGAAAACCGCAATCAAAATTTATGTAAGATAAAAACAATGTTAATATATTTTCAATCAGTACACGACCAATAGCGTCTATGCACGAATGATTTGTTTCGTTATTTCAAGCAATTAAAAAAAAAAATTCCACTTTCTTCAACTTCTACTTTGTCAATGCACCTTTTGTCCCTTAACCAAAAAGGTAAACACATTTATTTACTTAGCAACGTGAACAAATTTGCAGAGAAAATCGTTCCCTACGTAAAAAGATAGGTAAAACACCCTTTTTTCATGCTTAAACGTACACACTTTCCGACCGGTCGACGAAAATAAAAATACGCCTAAGCAATGTGCCCTTCTTTCCTCTTTTGATTGACACCATTCACGCTTCGATCTGACCTGTATCTTCGGAAATTACCTCATATTAATGGACAAACCCCGAGCGCTGCAAACATACATAGTTACCGAATACCACGAATTAATATAGGGTGGATAATTACAAGTAAAATTGTATTAACTTTCTTGTTGAGATAATTATTGCTGCTTATTTGTTTAATCCCACAGATGTGTTTTATCTTACAAAGGGGTTAGGGAAGCTATAGGCTAATTTCCCAATAGTTTTATCATAATGCTGGGTATTTTTACTATTAATACTTAATAAATGGATTACTGCCATAAACATTTCATGGAAACTGTTTGTAACAATGTGTAAAGAAAGCAATAGTAACACTTACAAGGTAGAAGAATATCCGAAAAAGTTTTTAAGGATCATAAAGTGAGCGGTAAATACATACAAGGAAAACTCCATTGCAATACCACGTGAAACAACTTAAAACACATGCATTTAATGTAAATTAGCAGCACAAATGAACTAAAGTCGTTTTCAGGAAGCGCCGTTTCGGACGAAAAAATCAGTTCCAGTTCATTAGAAGCTCTGAGAGAGAAGTCTGCGAAGTTGTACTGTTAGTTGGGTGAACACACGTGCACCTAATTATCAATTTCAAAGAGCAAGCATCATTCAAAGCAAATGAGCTTAGTTGTACAAGATTTTTCCCATTCAATTCTAGCGGATGCAATGCAAAATCATTAAAATAACAGTGCACTTAACAGCGTATCCTATCCAATCTGCCTCCAAAATTAAAAATAATCAGGTGAAATAAAATGGAGGGTTTTATAGGTATTACGTTTCCTCATTCAAAGTCTTACACGGCATCTTGATGTAATTCTTCGCTCTTGAACATTGATCATGAGTCATCATTTTTATTCAATTCAATAAAACTTATTTTTTTAATTAAGGTGTTTTAGTAATAAAAATTGGATGTAATCTGGTATGAAAAGAAGGCAAGAAAATGCTGAGAAATCAACTCAATCAAGATGGATAAAAAATATGGAGCACGGTGCATTAAAATCATTGCAAATTTCTACTCGATAAATAATTCCACATTAAACAACAGGGCGTGGATAGTAATGCAACAAGTCATAATATCATTAACGTAGCTCTCCTACTATTAATTGTGTGTGATAAAAAAACCCATTGGAATAGAAAAAAATGCCAACCAAAGATTTTATCCACAAACCAATGTTGTTAGTCTATGGTTCATAAATTATGAACCTAAATGTAGGCATTATTAAATAACGGTGTAAAAATGTAGCTATAAAATGATTGAAACTAAGTTTTTTTCTGAAACTAAGATATTTAAAAGTTTAATTCCCTTGCTGATATTCGTCGATAGTTTATGAAAAAGCTTTAATGATTAAGAGTACACATTAAACAAAACTTAAAAGATTTTAAATAATTGTGTTTTGATTAACGTGGAAACGATATAAGTAGTTGACACCCATCGTATTATGACGCGAGTATCTCCACTAGACCGCATAACTTCATACCCTCAAGAACTAATCAAAAAGTTCTTGCATTTAGAAGATTGATCGTCACGAATCGTAGAATTTTAAAACAGTTGCTAATGTTATGCTTGGTATATTTCACTCAACACATCATACAAATAAAAACCAAACCTACCCAGAAATGATTTATGTGAACGAATAAAATTATTATCCTTCAGAGATTGGTCAGTGTAAACGGATATAGAAATAACTGACTCTAAACCATTAGTGCGCACCAATTTTGAGGATACCGGGACTAGCCACTGAATTTACCTTTACGGACTCACCCGCAAGTGCACATAAGTTCGATATTCCTAAGAGGAAAAATCATTTGCCTTGACCGGGATCCCGGTCAAAGCGAGTTATTTTTCCTCTGTAGAATATATCACATTAGTGCAAAACTAATATGTTTTGAATGAATCAGCAAAATATATTTTTCTTCTGATACACTGAAACGCATGCAAATTCTACTTTTACCCTTCGGAATGCTTACTTATAACAGCTTGGTAACAGCTTACATAAAACGCTTCCGGATGTAGACCATCCTTCGGAAATATCTTTAAAATTCATCGCATTTTGAGTGCACTAAGCGAGCCCTCGTTACACAAGCAGATTTATTGAACCACTCAGTAAAATACGGAATTCATCTTAACCTCCTTAAGTACCCTACCTTCCTTGATGATATACACACTTGAATAATAGCCATTTATGAGTGAGATGGGAATATTTTATGCATAAAGCGCTTTCAAGGAAATTGTAGCCCCAAAATATAACGCGTTTCTTACGAAGGATGGAATTATTACTATTCTTAAATTGCTCAACCACTCGGGGGGGGGGGGGGGGGCATAGAATAGACGGGGTAGAATTTCACGATACAATATTCAGTGGTAAATTTCCTCTGGCGAGAACATCCAAACCCTACCGTAGACAGAATGGCATTTCGGACGGATTGCATCGGAACGATAGGTTCTTAAAGAAACTTCAGACTCAATCACATACATGATGGTGGACAAATTCTTGCAATAATAATATTTCGTAACCATAAATTAGTATATTTAAAATCCCCACGTAGAGTTGCGTGGGAATATTTATCCAGTAACTCTATACCTACTTTGAATAAATATGGTGGAAAAAACTGTTAACAGAAGACATTCTAGGAGGAGAACAGGAAGGCGTTTATGAATCAATGTATGAGTTCAGCTAAAGCATCGGAGACGTAAAATAATAGGACAGTATGAAGGAAATAATGCGAGAGGGGTCTGCTTAGCAGGCCCCACAAACAATTTTGACAAAAATTCAAACAATTTTGTCTAAGTCTACCACGACTAGATGGGTATGTGTGTATTTGTATAAATCAATTATCTTCAAAATTACTTAGAGAAATGACAGGGAGTATAACGCTTAGATCGTTGCTCGGTATACATTCCTATATTGTACATCAGAAACAAAAACTGCAAAAGTACAATTTTTTCATACAATCGCAGTAATTTATATCCGGATTCACAAATCATAGAGCGATTCTCCCGATCAGAAAATTAATTATCAAGAAAAGGTGATTTGAAAATCACCATGTATTCGTGTTGAAATGGTTCTCTAGTAAATCCTTGCAGTTTTGAAATGCAACGATATAAGAGAGACAGGATTTTGTGAACAAATATGGAGAGCTCCGAGAACGTTTAAGATCCGAGACGGTGAGAAACGGACGGCCGAACAAATGAGAAAATCTTTCTTCCCTTTCACAAGGAAAAATCAACATGGTTTTTCGGTAGAGAAATACGGCGGGCGGGACCTTAAAGAATCGTTTAAAAACTTGGCCAAACTCACGTAAACTCTTGGATAGAAAAAAAATATACAATACAAACTTCTCCAGCGCGGAGATAAGAAAGAGCAGAGGATGCGAGGATACATATAAACCAGGCCCTCCAGACGTCTTTTGATTCATGCCGGCGCGGCGGGGAAAAACCAGATAGGGGAGTTTCTTCTAAAAGATCCATGCTTTCTCCCGCACCAAATACCCTTACTCCCCTTATTCTCTCTCCCTCCCTACGTCCAACCAGACCTCTCCCAATCTTGTATAAGAGCATTTCGTCGACTCCTCGGAACTTTTCCACCTATCGCGCACGGATCCCATCACGAACTCCACCACGGACCAAGAGCATCGAGCCCTGAGATAATACTACTAAGTGATGACGGTACTTAAGGAACAGAGTATCAGGCATGGATGGGTGTAGCTGCGAAAATTATCTGCGTTTTCATCCCCATAAAGTACCTCCAGCAGTCATTTAAGCTGTGGAAGTCGCGATATGGTATTAATCAGTTCAATGAACCTAAAAACAAGTGCACTTACTAAAGGAATAGCAATTTTCTAGGTGATTTCTATCGGCTTCTATCATTCGTCACTTTATTATTTACAGCACTTAAGATCAATGCCTTTTTCATTAATGGAAAGCCACTGCTTAGCGTTTTTATTTAACCGTGCTTACCTTAATTATTTTGCTGGGGCAACCAACTAGGATTGATTAGCAATAACATTCTGAATCAGAATTTGTGAAAGCAGTGTTGCTAAGCTAGCGTTTTTGTCTCTAAATCTAGCAACTGTTACAAGCTTTTGGCGGAAAAATGTAAATTTTAGCCCCTAGCGAAAAATCTGAACACATTATAGAAAAATTGGGTTTTTTAAACAAAAATACGGACTTTAGGTCATTTTTTAAATTGTTTTACAATAAAAATGTTACTATTCACAAATTACTGTTTTTTTCCATCGGTTAAGGCCTTGCTATCATGTCACAACGAAGGGATTTTATTTTTCTATCCGCACGAGTGACATAGCGACAGGGAGTAGGAATTAGGAATTATTATTATTATGAACATTATAGCCGATTTTTATTTTCGCAAAATCGAAAATGTTTTTAAAGGCGTGTAAAAATACATATAAAAGTATTTACTTACATGCTAGTGAGAAAACAAAATTTTAAAAAATTGTAAAAAAAAATAGCAATATCAATTATGAATATCAATAAAAAATCAATAAAATGCTAGTATCAATGACATGCCTTTAAGAAATGGAAAGAATAAGCTATAGCACCAGCGCTTTTCTAAAGCTCGCACCTGATGAGTTCAAAATAAGTAGTCATGTACCTATGAGTACTGTATGGGTACCTATATTTAATGTTTTCTCAGCCAGCGATTAAACTAGTGACTTTTATCATTTTTTATGTATTAACCCACTAAAAACGTATTTTTGGGATATCGGGATCAGCCGGAGTATTACCATTACAGAGTCACCCACATGTGTACACTAGTGCGGAATTCTTCAGAAGAAAAATCATTCCTATTAACCGGGACTCGCAACCTGATTCCTGAAGCAATTTATGCTAACGAGGGGTGCTTATCTGCTTTGGATGTTTTTAACGGGCGTACTCAGCGTGATATCGAGGAATCAGGTTTCGAGCACCGTTCAAGGCAAATGATTTTTCCCATTTGGGATTCAGCACTTCTGTGCACTTGCGAGTTACTCCGTACAGGTAATACCGAGGCTAGTACCGGTATCGCCTAAATTCGTTTATTATATATATATATATATACATATATATATATAGTTACCATATATATATATATATATATATAATAAATATTTCGTTCAAACAGGTGGTGAAAGAAAGAGGATAGGAAACATATATATGTTTATATGTTTCCTATCCTCTTTCTTTCACCACCTGTTTGAACGAAATATTTATTATTTACGCCTGTGAGCGGTTTGAGTGAATGAATGAATGGTTGTATGGCCGGAATGGCTCATTTCTACTTCTTGGGCTCTGCGTGCCCCGAAACGCCTGTTCTGTATCTTTACCACTGTCTGTGTGCCTGATTCAAACTTTGCTTTCCTCTTCTGTGTACGTAATTTCTTCTCTACCGGTGAGTGAAAATGTCCAGCGCCATCTCTCGGCGACTTTTACGGACTAATCTTGGGGGTGTTTGTTCATATAAACCCCCCGCCGATTCCAGTGTTTCCTTAGTAGTCTAGATAGCTTAGTGGTCAGAGCATCCGGCGCGAAATCGGAAGGTCCGTGGTTCAATTCCCGGTCTAGACGAATTTTTTCACTTGGAATCGGCCTTCATTCCATCTTCACATCACCATTGTGTTGTCCAATTTTATATGTTTCCTATCCTCTTTCTTTCACCACCTGTTTGAACGAAATATTTATTATTTACGCCTGTGAGCGGTTTGAGTGAATGAATGAATGAATGGTTATATATATATATATATATATATATAACTTCATTGGTCTTGTTAACATATTCAAGAGGAGTACAGACCTATTATGTCAATCCAAGACAGCTGATGTCTTCACCTGATGATGACGTGGGGGCATTGAAGAAAGATTTTAAAATAAACTGAAAGGATGGTTGGTAAAGAGTAACTGCTGGAGGAGTTAAATAAGGGGCATAGTAGGTATTTGGAAACGGAGAATGAGGGGAGATGGGTAGTTGAGGGGAGAATGTTGTGTAGGCGGGGAAGAATAAGAAAGGGACTAATTGTAAGATATATGGATGAAATGGAGAAAGATAAGACGCATACCAGTCTGAATAATGAAAACCATGCGAGGAGATAAGGGCCAACGCCTTTAAAGACTAGTTAATTACCTTACATTGACGTAGCCGCTTTCATCTAAATCTAAATTAATCGGCAGATACACTAATAAAAATAATAAATTAAGACATCTTTATCTCTTTTGAAACTTATAATGGGATGAAGAGAGGAAGGATTTACTTTATGTCAGGCAAATTAACTTCGCTTAATCGTGACATAGTTAAAGCATAACTCACTTCGCATCTTTCCGCACTTTTATAATATCACTGTCCGGTTTCGATGCCACAACAACATCATCAGAGTTCGACTACATGTTCAAGTACTGTTTCCGTGATATATAGGATGGCATGTGGGGATGCGTTTGAGAGGAAGAATATTTTGGAGCGGGAGAGGATTAGGTCTCTTTATTCGATGTTTTCAAGCTAAAACTGTGGAATTACATCATCACAGAGGTAAAAAAATAATTGATATTTCCACCAATATTTATTAAGTTACAACTAGTTTCGACTCATAAGAGTCATCATCAGTTACAAATTCTTACTGTCAAGGTCGGTTGTGTATATACCCAAGAGTTATGGGGGGGGAGAGGATGGGAGGTTTGATTGATGTTGGTCGGGTAGGTGGAGGTGATGAGGTGGGAGAGTTTGGGCGAAGTTAGGTGGAGAAAAGAAAGGTGATGCCCAGTTCACACTACTAACGTAGCAACTATGGTTCGCACCATCGTAGACGCGAATCACCGTGTGAACGCGCGTTGGTTACCGATGGAGTAGTAGTTCTCACTGTGGCCACTTAACAGTAGCCAGGTGCTGGTACCACAAGCGGAAACTGGAAATGATGGAGGAAAATCAAAAAAGTCCATCAAAATAGTGAAGCAGATGGTGCTACTTCGATGTAGCCAAAGAGGAGTACCGTTTGCCTCTTAACCCATGTAGAAATCCTCCACACACCATAAGGGTAAGGGAATCCTTACCCTTATAGAGCGCTTATCTCCCAATTGCTGGTCAATTGCATTAGCCAGTTACACCATGAAGTTATGTAATTTAATGCAATTTCGGAAGGGGTTTATAAGATCTAGGAGTTCTCGTCTCGTCCACATTGCAACACAGGAGACGTAGTCGTGTTTTCTAAGACACTATTGCCGAGGATAAACCCAACATTGCCACTTTCGAACTACTAATTTCGACAATCCGTGTTTGAATCCTGGTCAAGTCAAAAGGTTTTTTCATGGCAAGTTTCATCCTCTTGGTGTGTATCTTTGCACCCGTGCGTATACCAGCGTACAATATCATTTGTGTATTTTCACAGTGACTGGGAAAATATCTATTGGTGTTTAGCCCATAAAACTGTCCATGTTTTAATGATTGATTACAAATTGCCCTATCAATACACACTTAGGTATGTCTTGTGCGTCAGGGCACCGCATGTTAAGGGCGTCCAAGATAATAGGGTATTTGGGAATTCAAACCTAATAGGGTATTGGCTTGCAGAGGTCTTTCGATCAGGCTGATATGGCCTTGTCGTTACAGCATTATGAATGAGACGCAGCAAACATAATTTTGGAGTCATGTTTTTCGATGTCATTATTTTCGATGATATTCGGAGTTAAACGTAAATTATTACATTGTCAAACATAAATAAACTCTACTGTAAAACTCATAACGAATTATTTTAATTCTTCTAATATGAGGATATGATTCACCAATATTTCACGCCAAGGTTTACAAATTGGAGTTTATAGGCATCAATATGATGTAAAGAACTAGGATGCCTATTAATTTTACATACAGAACTAAGTTGACGACGTAATCACGATCCATCTTGCGAGCCTGTCCATTGGTCGTAATGTGACTGCTAATTTTACCAACGTCGTCCCTTGTCATCTGAGTCCCAAATTCGAATATAACTGTTCTTCAGAAGTCGTTCTGTGAGGCATGTTGGAAAATCAATTGGAAGTGATAAATTGTCTTTACAAAGCACTTATGACCATGCTTGGAAACTTATCTCCAATTATTATTAGGTAATGCGATAAGGAAAGTGAACAGCACTCGATGGAGAGGCAAATTCGTACTTGAAAGTATGTATAATTTACCGTGAAGTATTTTTTAGGAAAACTTTGGCGTCACCTGAATGATGAAAACAAATTGCGTGTCCACACATTTAATAATATTTAATGTAAAGTAACTTTAAAAAGTCGTCGTTGATATTAAAGCTTACGTTAAAAGCATATACTACTGAAACCACTTGGTACCTTCCTAATTATTTTGTGGAATATTTTATGAAGGTAAAGAAAAAAATGAATGTTTATTGCATATTTAACTACCTATACAGCTTCTCCAAGCATTAGCAGTGCACTGAGCTATGGTGAGCATTGCTTCTCCAAGCATTGAGTTATGATGAGGAAACCGCAGTTACCATCTTTATATCTATGCAACCAGAAGTGAATTACGCCAAATATATAATAACAGAAGTTTACGAACATCCTCAACTTCAGAAGATATGGAATTAAATGTGCGCTCTAAGGTAACTTTTATCAGCAGCGTAAATGCAACACTTAGTAGAATGTTTTGTCCATTCCTCTCAAAGAATGTAAACTCAAAGGACGAAAATTAACTGGAAGTGCATAGTCACCAAAAATTCTTCGACGATTAAAACCCATTTTCTAATCTCGTGGATGAGTTATTTTCTTTAACACACAAAATTTAACCTAGTTTCTGTGTTTATGCACAAAGAAAGCAAAGCATCACACACAACAGCCAATAAAAATCACGCGAAATGTTACAAAAATTATCACAGAGGAGAAATAAATTATGAACACTTATACAGAAATTAGCAAAGACGAGTTCACACCTCAGTTCAACCCTTATACAATATTTTAAATAGCATTATTCTATGAAATGTACTGATATGGCAAAGAAAGCAATGAAAAGTAATGCTTTCACGGTAATATCATGAAAAATAATGCCACCAACATGAGTTCATCGGACACGATATTTGTTTCACCAGCCGGCAATGAACGAGTTTACTGATTGGATGCATTTCTAACGGTCAACTGCGATATTATCTTGGACAGGGTCTAACTCCTGGTGTTGGGTCGTAGGCAAGGGTAATCTGTCTCTCAATGTACTACTTTCATCAGGGATCCAAGCTCGAGTAGAATAGTAAAAGTGGGCCTAGGGTAATACTAGGCTTTTTTTTCTCTTGTAACATACTGGTTAAAATGTGACAAAGCTGACCAGTACAGCGCAGTACCCGTTAGCAGGGAAAGCTGCACTTAGCATGGGTACAGCAAAGGCTGGTAACATAGCATACACACATTTACTGCAAAACGTCAAAAATTATCCTCCAACTTCCGAAGCCACATGGGTGGCGGAGGCTGTAATGGGTTGACCCATCAATATGAACATGGTGAGACAATATGAACAAGCTGCTCCATATGTACTTTGAATGTGAGAGGTGTGTAAGGAAAAAAGCATGAATTTCTTAATGAAATGAAAAAATGTTTGAATGGAAATAAAAGCTGAGTTTTTAATTCAATTACCAACATGAATGCAATGCGTAGCATAACCGCACATAATTGTATATTTCACGGTAAGAATTCGAATTTTCACAGTGATGGTAACTCAATATTTTTTCGCCTCCCTTTCGTAAACACATTCCTCAATATATTCCCTGCCAATGAATAATTTGACCGCTTTATTCAACTCATTAGTAAGCGCGTTCTTCCACTGAGGCGAAAATACTCCAGATTCGCTATTGATGGGCCCTTTTGGAGAAAACCACTTGCGCCGACATCCGATCATTTGTTATCCCACACTCGCCATCGTCATGTTTAATATTCCCTCGAGAAAGAAATCACTCCACTCACTCCGCTTTTGAATAAGGGGGGATAACAAGCCTTACTTTCCCGTGAAGGGAGAAAAATATACGTCTTTCAACGGCTTTTCATGAAGAAAATCATTCCCAAAAGAGAGAGAGAAATATATATATATGGTGACTCATAATGCACCCTAAACGGAAACATTCCCCGCAGAAAATGCTTGGTTCATCTTCTCCGCCGGGATTCATTTATAAGGTTGTCAGAAAAAGGAATGGATATAACAGTCAGAATATTTTAAGAAGTGAAAGAGTAGGGGAGTGAGGGGTTGAGGTTGGGCGAGGAGTTGAAATAGGGAAAATGTACGGCGTTGCGGAAAATGAAGAGAATTAAAGGATGTTGGGAGGGGGATTTAGTAAAAGATCGATATGGGGTTGGTTTTTCAGTAAGCTTATGAATGGTGGATGGCAAAGAAAGAGATGTAACGGTTCCTCCGATTCGATTAGACAGCGGGACGTAAAATAATATCCCATGAGCGATCAATACGTCGATATTGCGATGTAAATGGATGACGCCATGCATATATTTCCACTAAAGGCTATGTAAAATCCATTTTTCAACGCTGTTTACTCATTCTCTATACAACGTGGTTACATCCTGGAAGGAGAGTTGGGACACTGATCTCAGGTTTCCAGGTTCAACATCCCGGTGAAACGTAGATTATATGTAGTGGTAGCGAAGCATGGCGGCAGTTGTGCAGAAGGCCCTTTTCAGTGGGAAGTCCATTTCCTGCTAATGTCTTCCCACGGGGAACTCACTACGCAAGATTATCTCCGCGTTTCACTACCAGGGTCCTCAAGGTCGAACAACTTCGTTGCCAAATTCAAAACCTTTAACCTGCTTTTCGTACCAACTTTCAAGCTCTCAATAGCTTTGAATCCAGCTGTTAAGATTGGCTTCTCCGATGTGCAGACAACATTGAGATAGATGGAGAGGGTGCTTGCTATGGTGGCCAATTCTCGAAGCTGAAACGTGGGCATGCCGGTCAACCATTTTTGCTCCCCCAGATTTACTTTATATCTTATGAACTGACGTACTAATTTCGCAATACTACGATGCTTTCCACTGATCACTTGAAATCAGCATATACTTACTTGTTCAGATATACATTTTATTTATTTGAATTAATAATTATCCGTAATATCAGCAAAAAAAACGTAAAATGGAGTACATTCAATATCTTTAAAATAACTAATATAGTTTTTTTAGTTACTGACCTTATGTTTTCAACAGAAGGAAGATATTCTTCCGTTATATCCACTAATGCGTCCACTCCTCCTAGCTACCCAAAGGAAAGCAGGAAAGGAAAGAAACAGTGAGAAGCAATATGGGGAATATTTTGGTTTTCATGTTACATACAGATTGATGATATCATGCACTCTCCATCTACCTCAATGGTTGAGAACAATATAAGCAAATTTTGATCCCGTTTGGTTTGGATCGTTAAAATTGCAGCGAAAACACTGCTGATAATTTTCCAGAAATTTTAGTTAAATAAAAGTTGAAGTAAAATGCAGTTTAGTCGGCAGTAGTGCCTACCATATTCTTTCCACTCCCATCCGCTTTTCAGACGACCCCTTCCACAGGAGTCCACCCCGCGCTGACGACTGCCACCATTTTTCACTATCACTATTCATCAACCTAGCGGTTAGCTGCAGTGTTTCGTGGCAGAAGGTGTTAGGATTTCCAAACTTAGAAGATATGTAGAAAATGAAAGGAAAGACTGATGGAGATTAAGAAAAGAGTAATCAACCGCAGAAATCAATCTGAAGGTTAGTTTACTGCAGTTCTTCGCCCCACTCTTCTCTCAGCTAACCTCTCCAGTCCTTCAAAATTCTTCATTTAGAACTTCTTCATAATTTAAATCATGTATGCACTTCGTTCACGATCTTCCTCGATAATTATAATTAATGAATGCCAGCTTGATATTCTTCAGAGGTATAGAATGGCTCCTAGGTGATGAAGGGTCATGCATCGAAACATCGGAAAAAATAGAGAACCTCTAAGCTAAGGCTATTAAAATTTCGTTAGGAAACGTTGAATAGAATTTTATTATTCAACTTGGGATAATTGGGTCTAGTAATGCTAACGTGACTGATGATGAGTTCCTATGACGTAGGCAATGGCATATATCTGGCAGATGCTGATGTCGTAAATGGTGATCATTAGCAGTCATCAATCCGAAAATTGGTATGTTTCAGCACTCCGCTCCTCTCCACCAATCACTTCTTACCTCCACAGGTTTTCATTTTAACATGTTGCATAATGTTTATACTGTATTCAATTCTTGGTCGTTCTCGTAAATGTTTCCTGTGCGGTGCCCCTCCCATAGTGGTTTTCAGGATGTAGCAGTAAATTTGTATAGAAATTTCACTGCTACGGTCAACAATGATGCACTTCATCGCAGTTGTTTAAATTAGTTAAACTTTAGTAACGGCCTCAGATTAATAGACCATCAACAGTGAAATAATCTAATCAAATCATGCATTAAAAAGAATCCATACTAATAAGATTTGCATGACTGGGTATAATGCCCGTCATTTTCAACGAGTTCTCTGCAACTTATACCATTATTATTATTCAACGAGTTTTCTGCAACTTATCCCATTATTATTAAAGGTTTCGTATGATGGAAGCAATGGAACAGATAAAAAAATTGAAACTCTGCCTTCAACGAGTTCTCTGCAACTTATACCATTATTATTAAAGGTTTCGTATGATGGAAGCAATGGAACAGGTAAAAAAAAATAAAACTCTGCCTTGGCTGGACATGCGGCTTGAAATGCTTTGTCGGATTAATTTTAATATGCATACATTTATACGGAGCTCATGGAGGAACTCGAAAATAACTTAGCTTTGATGACGTGTGAGAAGAATATCCTGAAAAGTCTGGTAGGGGAGCAAGTGGCAAGCGAGAAGCTGATACCGAAACCGCTGAAAACGTTAAAATCCAAACACAATGAAGAGAGTAAAGAGACGGGTAGTGAGGTCATAGGGATAGGAATATACGTATACATCCAGTGCAGTGGGGCTATATATTTGAAGCAGACGCAGGGTCATAAATTACTTTCGTGAGTCCTCGTTTTACACCACCTACAGTGACGCGCTTCCGCAAGAGAGGGCCCGTCACTTTTGATCCTCATAATTCAATTAACGCTATCCATTCCCACTCACGAACACGGTGGTCCTCTGAGGTTAACCGGAGGAAAATGAACTTTTACGTCGAGGAAAGATCAAATATTACGCAAGCCACGTTTTTTCTCTTCCCTAACCAACTCATCAAGTTAAAATGAGAGCCTTAAATCATTTTCCCTCAACCAAACCATAACGTCATAAAGACTCTTCCACAAGCAAGATTAAATAGTGCTGAGGTTATATCCTCTGGGATAAGGGAGTACACCTCAAATTGCCTAAGATGGGTTAGTTTTTTATGCATCACGAGTAATATAAATGAAGCAGCTTTTCCTGAGAAATTATTTCATGGATGCAGTTTTTATGATTTTGAGGGGTTGGCTTATCATCAAGAGTTCTAGTCGTGTATCAACCCTTTAATTCTTCACTTGACTGCCAAAATTTTTATTTAGTCTTTAGCACTAGAATAATGTTCAAATTATATTCCTACTGTAGCACCCAGGTCGTTGAAGCCCTAGCAAAAGCTTGTGGCAGATTTACAGTGGGCCCAACTTAGTCAAACGTGCACTTAGTATTCACGAAGTATTAGAATTATTATTTGGGTTATTTCATGTCAAAAAACGAAACCATGCCCCGACCATCTCCGATTTCCACAAAAATTGGTACAGATGTTTCCTATTTGAGTATTAGTATGTGTGCAAAATCGTATTCCCAAAAATAGAGTATATCGCGAGTTACAGCTCTTTTTTCATTTTTAAATTTTTACAATTAAGCCCTTAGCTTCAGGGATATATCTCTTGCTCTATTAGTGCTAAAAATCTTCAAAAAAGCTTATTTTAATTTTGAAAAGTTGACTAATTATATTATAGGGTGAAATTGAAATTTATGACATTGTTTTGATAGTTTTCAGTATGTTGAAACATTGGAACCTGATTTGCAAAAACACGTATCCCTTCGATTTTTTTCGTATTTTTATGGATCAAAGGACTTTGTGTCCGCTACCAATTGGTGGAATCAGATTAATGCACAATTAATTAATAACTGCGCAAAAAATTCCGAAAGAATCGCGTGCAGTGTACCGAGCAGCCGAGAGGCACATCTGTTTTCTGTTTGCTCAGCGGGAGGAGAAGACACCACGGGTAAATCACTGACTTGAGAGTTTGGGTAAGATAGTGTACACGTAAAACGTAGTGAGAGGCGGAGCGCAACTATTTCGCGAATTTAAATGTGACTCAGTAATAAATGTCTTGTTTAAGAATTGAACAATATCCTCTTTTGCCAGACTTATATTATGTTTATATTTAGATGCAAAGTTATGTTTTAGTTCACGCTAAAGACACAATGGTACCTTGAATGCAGCTAAGCAGATATTTTAGCGTACACTCAAAGTCTTCAACACATATTTGAATGTATAAGCTGTCAAACTTATATTTCTTAAGTCAAATTTCCATTAAATAACTACCAAAAATTTCACATTAAAACATGTGGTCCAGGCAAAACATTTCCTCGACAGAGTTAATTTCTCAATACCGCCAAGCAGCAGCAACAGACCTGAATATTTAAAAAGCACTCGCTTAGTAATGCAATTGCAGAATATAAGTTATCATGCTGAATAAATGAGAATTTCAGCACATTTCCTCACCGAGTAACGGCACCGATTTTTCCTGTCGTGGCCGACAGTGATGCGCCATTCAGCTGGCTCTTTACACCTTCTGTGGAAGAAGAGAGTCTTCAAACATATGGTGTCACTTGACGCAGGAACAGCAGCAAGATATGACCGTAGGCTTGGCGTTTCCACGGACTTGGCGAACCGCTTCTGGAGATCTCTCCTCGCGGTTTCCACATCAGTATTGCTGATAAAGCAAAGCGAAATATTTTTTATCTCTCGCCCTTTTTAGTCTCCATCCCACATATAGCAGGAAAATGGATGAATAGTGGCTAGGCTTTTGTTCCAATGGAACCCATGGACGGCATCTTGTAGAAGGAAAGAGAATTTTTCAGAAAAATCCGCAACTGCAAGCGTTTCTCCTCGCTTCAATTCCTCTCACGTTTTCTTGAAAAACTCGCTCTTTTTCTTAGCAACATAGTCATGGACAGGGACATTGCATGCAACATCCACGAAGGAGTCGATAAAAGCATCATTTTTAAGCTCTACGGTCTCTAATTTTCACCTATCCACTTGTGTCCACTTCTTGAACGTGACATTTTCAATGGCGTTCTCTTCAAAGTATTTTTTAATGAAAGAACGTAGCCTGTCCGTTTTACCGCACGTATTATTTTTGCATTTGCTAAGAAAACTGCCTTCTACTGGTGGTTCACACGAAATAATCCACTAAAGACAATCTTTATAACTTTCTAACTGTTTCTCGCCTTCTTCTGTCAATGTGTCGCATATTTTGGCTCCTAGTACCATAAGCTTGAAATTCTGATGCACTGAGAAGACGCTAAGTTCCTAAAGCGCCGGCGAGAACACATTCTGGTGGTCTCAATTCAGCAAATTTTATGAAGCATATTTTCTCATCAGGGTACTTCTTACAGAACGCTGAATAATTTCCTTTAAGTTTCCAAAAATGAGTCTCTTCTGCTTCAGTACTATTTTTCCATCGTCACGGACAATTTTGCATTCCTTCTTCCCAGGCATTTCGCGGCTAATATCTTGCTCGATAAAATACCCTAACAAGATCCTCAGTTTCTTTGGATATAGTTCTTCCGGGCTTTGAATTGGGAGTACAAAGAATCCCTTTACTTGAGATTAACTTCCTGATTAATCTAGCAATATACTCACTTGTCTAAAACTCTCGTTGTATGTCTGCTGCAGCCCAGGAGCACGGAAGCACTGAAAGTACTAGCACCTTTTCACAGATGGTTGATGAAGTGTCAATCTTTTCCTTCAATTGTTGAAGTATTTCTTTCTCTGCTTCTTCAAAGTACTCTCCGCCCACCGTCTCCACCCCTTTTCCCTCGGAAGGCTGCAGCGCTGAGCAAACAGAAAACAGATGTGCCGCTGGGCCGCTCGGTACACTGCACGCGATTCTTTCGGAATTTTTCACGCAGTGATTAATTAATTGGGTATTAATCTGATTTCACAAATCGGTAGCGAACACATAGTTCTTTGATTCATAAAAATACTAGGAACATCGAAGTGTTACGTATTTTTGAAAATCGGGTTCAAAAGTTTAAACATTTTGAAAATTTTCAAAACAATGTTATAAATTTTAATCTGGCCCTATAATATCATTAGCCAACTTTCCAAAATTAAAACAAGATTTTTGGATATTTTTAGCCTAATTAGATCAAGAGATAGAGCCCTAAATCTAAGCAAACAGAAAACAGATGTGCCGCTGGGCCGCTCGGTACACTGCACGCGATTCTTTCGGAATTTTTTGCGCAGTTATTAATTAATTGTGCATTAATCTGATTCCACCAATTGGTAGCGGACACAAAGTCCTTTGATCCATAAAAATACGAAAAAAATCGAAGGGATACGTGTTTTTGCAAATCAGGTTCCAATGTTTCAACATACTGAAAACTATCAAAACAATGTCATAAATTTCAATTTCACCCTATAATATAATTAGTCAACTTTTCAAAATTAAAATAAGCTTTTTTGAAGATTTTTAGCACTAATAGAGCAAGAGATATATCCCTGAAGCTAAGGGCTTAATTGTAAAAATCTAAAAATTTACTAAGAGCTGTGACTCACGATATACTCGATATTTGGGAACACGATTTATCACACATACTAATACACGAAAAGGAAACATATGTAACAATGTTTGCGTAAATCGGAGATGGTCGGGGCAAAACTTCCCGATTTCCCGTTTTTTGACATGAAATGACCTATTTCTCATTTCCCACGCTTTATTACTTTTAGTCCTAAGCTATCACCGAAAATATGTCATTCAAGTGCTCACATTTACATGCCACACATTAAAAATACGAAATACTGCAATTTTTTGTGCCTGTTTTTCTATACATTTTGTTGCAATATTTACATACCAGTCGGAACGTATGTGCACTTTCTTACTCCCTCAAAGCTATTGTATCCGAGAGTTATCTACCTCTAAATATGTTTTCCAACTTCCATGCTCTCACCACTGCAAAATAATTCAACATTTCTACTATTTCTGTTTCGCTTTCCTAAGTGAGCAATTGTGGAAATTTATTCTGGTTAGAAAAGAAAGTATAACGTTATTATTAATTGTTATGATATCGGAAATAGCTTGGTAAATATATGCTAAAATTATATCATAACAATATGGATGAATAAATCTTGCTAAGTACATTTTTGCTTACTTAAAGCCACAAGGTACTCAATTGGCGTTTACACTTTTTATAGCGTATACATAGACTTGTATGTTACTTTGAAATATAAATGCATCGTTTAAGAAGGTTCCACCACGACAATTGGAGTCAAAACAAACACTTAGTTACACTATTTTGTATGAACTGTTAAAAATATATAGTTTTCACTGATGATAGTAGTTATCTACTGGAAAACATGATAGAATCACGAAATATGCAGGTTATTTGAAAATCATAATTATAATAACCGATTTTTTCGAGCCATAAGAGCTGACTGCAATGTCATTTCTATTGAAATAACAAATTTTGGCTTCGATTTCAGTAGATCCTGCTAACTCCAAAATTAACATGGACTGGTGCCTTAATTTTATCACAATTCTACTCCGTGTGAGAATCCGCTCCTTTCAAACAGATTTTCGTGGATATGCCATTTAAATTAGATACAAAAATCCTAATTATTCTCTATTTTTTATCCTGTCTTGAATTTAACAATATGTACATTTAATTTTACTCAGCGAAAATAAGCATGGAATTGAAAGAAGTTTAAATTATAAATGATAATTTTGATATTCTGTGTATTCTACACTTTTAAGGAACTCGACTTTTTGTCTTTCGTACTACAAGTGTCACCAGGAGATTTTTTATAAATAAAAGAAGCTGCGAGAATATTCATACCAAGAAGAATTTTTTTATTTATAATTAGCAGAGGAACATTTTAATTTAAGTAGCCGGAATATGAATTAAATGGTATTTAAGTAATTTTACATTGGAATCACCTTGAAAGGATAGATACACATTTATTTTTTAAAGTCTATATGGTGACATAAAAGTCACTGCAAGTAAGATGGTTTACGTCATTCGATGGTAATACTCACCATTTTTTACCAATATTATCCCTATATATATTAGGGGACTAAAGTGCGGAAAAAGAACTCAATCTAGGGTAATTATCGATCTGTAGCATTAAATACTATATTTAGGGATTCCGAGGATTATAGCGGAGGAGATGAGAAAAATAAGCCGTCTGGGTGTAGCGGGGCCTTTTACTTCCCTTGAAAGGCGCACGAGAGATTAAAGTCAAGCGCCAGATGGGCAGGTAATTACGGCGGTGTGGGGGGAATTAGTGAGAGGCAGGAGAAAGGTGTAGAGAGAGAGAGAGCCCAGGCGTCGGTAAATGACCGTCCTTAGCCGGGAGCGCTAAAGGGACACCAAATCTCCTCCGACAGAAGGTGTTGTGCACCGGGAGCCCTTTTAAACGTGGAACCTAAATGGACGCCAGATTATTGCCAGGGAAAAATTTCTTCTCCCGAAAATAAAGGTACATTCTGCCAGAGTTGAAATATGTTTCACTGTAGAGAAAAGAGTTACCAATAAACTAGAATGGTACAGTAACATTTGGAAAACCAAGACTGGATCAAAAATTTACCGGACATATATCACAGAAATATTTGCGAGGTAATGACTGTGGTCCAATGGAGAGATAGATTTGTTAGCGTTATGTACTTTAATCGACTCATACTGTTTGGGTTTTCCTAAAATTATGCCTACTAATGTAAGTGAATACGCAATACCCATAACATATGCGGCAGCCTCGCACTACCGCCAGTACAATTTTTCATACGCCACATGCGTATTTACTTGTTTTTTTTTCTAGGAAAACAATGTGAAGAGTAACCTTCTCCATTTGAAATAGTGATGTCAAATTTACAAAATGTTATCCAGCACTGTCTTGAAAATTATTCCGTTAACCCTATGGTAACGTAAAATAAAATAATAGCACCACTTCTGTTACCACTCAAGAGAAAAATCCATATTTTATGGAAGTGAGCAGGAAAAAAATTCATAATTCGGATTCTTATTTTACTGTTAAAAATGGCTAACTACGCAGTCACGTATGGTTGCAATGACGGACACCATAGTTATGATATCTGCTATGAAAAAAACTTTTGATTGCTGTAATTTGCCTTTAATTCACCTTCATAAAGTCTTCTTTTTCCTCAATGTTTGTGTAAATATACCTATGTTTATTATATTACCAGACTATTTTTTTACAAGAAGCATGGCTTGTTATGCTAATAGTTAAATTGCATGGAAAAAAAAGTGAAGAGTAGCCTTCTCAGTAGTATTAATAGGAACCCCAGCACAGGTCAGCCTTAAAGATTCTCAATATTTATATAATGATGCTTCGTTATTATGTTAAAATAACATTAATTAATAAATATTCTAAGCTAATCTGGCTAGTTGATGTAACTGGTGAACACACGGTATCGAAATTTGGAAGAACTGAGCTTGAATCCCGAATTTTCATTGCGAATTTCATCTCTTTGGTGTATACAATTCAAATATTTCCCTTCACTTTATAGAGGATGGTCACGTACTTACTATCGTCCATGGCTATAATTATCCATCATTTCTTATGCAGTTACTAATTGTATGATACGGTAAGTTTGGTTTGCACTAATCTAATAATGAATAGATATAATAGTACCTAACTACTACATTACTGAATTCAAAGAACAATTCTCATTGCCTAGGGTTGAGCTTGCCTCGTACTCCGTCCGAATAAATAAGAATTTCCAGTTCCTTTGTCTGGGCCTTGCTTGGTTTTCTGACAGTTAATCACAAAATTCGATTTACTGGCGTGGATTCCACAGTCATTAGAAAAAAATGAATACATTGTGTCCTACGGTCACGGTACGGTAGCCAAGCCATCGACTGAGATAAAAACATAGAAGAGTTAAATTTGATTTCCCACATTCATATATATTTCATAGACAAACAGAAATGAAGCTTAATTTTCCAATTACTTTCGTTCAAGCTAAGAGAGCACCAAATTTGAAATGAAATGGGATTATTTTAATGCACTATTTTTATTAAGGTTAATCAACCGATCAATGTCGGTTTCTATGGCAAGGGTTACATTTAAATTTTTTTCACAGGCGCATAATTTCTTTCTTCACCTCAGTATTCGTCCTACGTCTCACTATAAAACCTTTTCTCAAATTTTCCCTTTCCTGCTAACCCAACGTCTTCCCTCTATCACGGTGTTCAGCAACCCTTCAGCCCTCTGTACCTGATCCAACCATCTACTCTACCTCCTCCTAGCCTCCCCTTGCAGTATTCTCTACTCATTCACCACGTTTCTGTCGTCTTCCTTTCGATTCATTGTACCTTGTAAAATTTCATCCACACCAACATCTCAATCACCTGCAACCTATTGTCACCTTCTTCTCTCAGAGTCCACCTTTATGCGCAGTACATCGCTACTATTCATATTTGATTTCTCAACAATATTTCATGATATTTCTGCCATTGCTCCTTTCCTATCAGTCAACGATGTCACTGTTCTTCTGTTAATCTTTACCACTATGACAATTTTCCCTTGAGCCATTACTCGGTTAATTGAATTATTCCGACTACTTAAGTTTATTTCCTCCTACTTTCCTACCTACTTTCTATCAACCTCGCCTATTTATTCTCAGAAACCCACAACAATTTAGTTTTTCACTGACGTATATTTCCAATTTATTGCACAGATTATCTCATACTCCTACCATCGCTTGCAATACTTTGGATGATTTATTATCTGGTTGACGCATGGTTGCCAGTGAATCCGACTTCATCGAATGCCCTTCAACTGTTAGTCCTAAATCTAGCTCTTCCCATGTCTCTTTTACCATTTATGCGAAATAAAGGATGAAAAACACGGAGCAGGCATCGGGAAACCTTATGTTACCCCCCCAATCCACGACCTTTCAACCTGATTTACAGCCAGTCACCCAAAATTGTGCCAACCGGGGCATTTGGAGTTTTCAAATTCTTTACCCCTTACCCCTTTCCTTACCAAGGACCACGACCTTAACCTGGTGAAAGGACTTGTGCGTTGCATTTGACCCCTAGAGCTGGACCGGCGATAGCTATGATTATTGTCCCTGGCAGGGCCACCATTGCCAGAGGGATATTACAAAATAAAAATCTCCTTTTTGCAATATATGTCATCAGAGGGACTTAATATATTTGATTTAATACTTTAAAAAAATAATTTCCTCAAAATGAAATAAAAATTTATTTTGATATACATAAACATATAAAACAAATTCTAACAAATTATTCTTTCAATCACAGTTGGCTTGGACTTTTCAAAATCATTATTATCAGTCTAAAATATAATTTATCGAGAAATTATTACGTACTTTCTACATATTAGTATTCTATATCAGAAGACGTTTGGCATTAAAACTATGAGCGAATAAATTTAGATATATAGATCAAGAGGACAAAGCTATTTCCTCATTGTAGTAACGCAATAATAAATATCCACGTACACTTCGAGTATCAATATTGGTCACCCCCAAGCCACGTTAGAACGAATAATTTTTTTTTTACGCTGCAACACCCTGAAAATAAAGCATCTTCGATGCAGGTTCCAAGACATCTCGAACGTTCTTTCCATTTTTTTACGTCGGGTGTCAGAGTGAAGCCTGCAGGAATTTGCTTGGCGCACTATTTTTTTCCTCGTGCACGCCTCCCAGTCTGCGCGTCTAGGGATGATGTGGTCCATTTCTTTCGAAGAAATGTACCACTGCGCGTAAATTTTATTTTATTTTTGTTTTTAAGATTCAGATCTGGAGGTTCGGAGACTCAGGGACGGTAAACTTAAGGAAATGACGTTGTTATGATTTGAAACCCGGAGGAGCGGACGTTGCCGGGCCGTGGAGGGAGCATCTGGTTCGTGGCAGAAGCTAGGCATCACGGCATCCTACGAAGTTCGGCCGCGGGAAGGATGCATGTTCCCGTCGGGGAATGTGATGCATTCGTTTTGCTGGTCGCACCAAAACGAAGATAGTTGCGCAGACTTCTTCGAATGGTCTCATGAGAGCGCCTCAAGGAAAAGCGGAAGCTGGAAAATGGGTTTTGGACCCAGAAGCCTATCCACTGTTCCCTCCTCATCCATGTGTGCTTGCGTTCCTACTTCTCAGAAAGCCCGCATCGGACTTGGCGATGCGAAATCACACGCGCAACGTATTCAGTTCCGCAGGGAAAGAAGCTATGATTTGTGAAACGCGTGGGGATAAAATGCTGCAACGGAAAAATGAAGGAGGGATCCTAAACACCATGGTAACGGACATATATAAAAAGGCATCTTCAGGATACCATGCAACGAAAAACGTGATAAATAAAACAATATTTATCACCACTAATTTGGTGAAACAACTTATTTTTGCTGTTTCCTGAAGCTACTTTAGCAAAGCAAAAAAGTATCATGTCCCACAGACAGCAAAGATAAAACTTATCAGAGTTTGCCATCAGTGAGAAATGCAATTTATCATTGGAAGAAACCATATCGAGTATCCTTTCAGTATTTGAGATCAAAGCCCATCCGTTCAATATATAGTCTGATAATGTTACAGATAATTGGTATCCAGTCCAGGAAAATAATCTATGAAATAACGCACGACAGGATATTGCTTAAAAACCTTATTAGGGATACTATAAGAAAGTTCATCTTTGGACTTCAATGTCAGCAGAAATTTTTCGATAGATTGGTTTTCTGCAGCCATCCACTCTATATTCTCATTCAACCGTTCCATTCCTATGTTTCTACATTATTTTTTATAAGATCACATTTCCACAGCTAACAGCTTCACAACTCCACTGCTTTCAATTTCTAATCCTCGTAATTGTTAACGTCCACGTTTTCACGTTATATCTAAGCATATGTTAAAAGTACCTGCTCACCTACAACCGTGAGTTTCATCCTTAAAGAAGAATTTTCTTCACTTGGTGGAATCTTGTTTTGCTTGAGAAACTCCTCTTACCATATATTTATTACATTTTCCGTCATTTGAAACTTTTAGCGTATTCCCACAATCTGTCACTTTCTTTAGTTTTTGCTGTTCGTGTCTGACGATGACTTGGCCCTCCGGAATTTTTCCTTGGTACATGATTGCGGGATAATCTCAAAGGAGAGGATTATAACTATACTATTTTCAAGGAGGGAAATTAACACCAAAAGACCGTTTTTAAGGTGGCAAAGTTTCCAACATTTCCCAGGTAAAACCGTTCCAAAATTTACTTTGGTGCTGTAATGGGCATTGCAAGTCAGAGCAGTTCTTTGATAAATCCTCTAAAATTTCAAGAAACTATGTTCTACATTTTGGCTTTGGTATAAAGTTTTGATATGGATGAGGCATAAGCCTGCAGCAACAAAATTGTTTCTGAATTCACTAATTCAGACCTCCACAGCAGGTTATAAGGGATAATGATCTTAGGTTAACTTGCACACATTTCTGTTTTCTTTGAATAAAGAACAGTGTCATTCTCCAAAACATCTATTAATTCCTGTTTATGTATCGACCATGCAATACCACCATACATTCTACTAGCAAAGTAATTCCTAGCTTATTTTGCTGCTCTTGAATTTTGATTGAGCTACTTCAAGGGCTAGCAAAAACAAATTCAGGGCTGTTTCAATGGATATTTACTGGGAGTAGCTAATCGTAATTATGTTCAACCAAATCCTTTTATCCTTATTCATGGAGAGTAATAGAAGAACAGAAGCAGTTTAAGCAGGTACATGCACGCCTATTTACAATAAGGATGGGAGTTCAAATGTCACCACTAGCACGGAAGTTGTGTTCCATCAGGAGTTCAATGGTAACGTTTATTTGTGCGATATTACCCTAGACGTTTGAGAACCTGATACGCAAACCAAAGAACTACTTCTGGTTGACCATTCCCTTCCCTTTCCTTCGAGAATCTCTAGGGAAAGAGAATAAGCGTATTGGTATTCAGACTCTTACGCGAGAAATATGATGGATGAGACGGCGGAAGTAAGGAAAAGAAGAAAAAATATTTACAAGGGTCAAAGATGGTGCCTCGGAAACGCTCGCTCGAGAGTAAATGCAAGGAAAGCAGCATGAAGGAGATGAGAGAGACGAAGAAGAAGGGCAAAGAAATATAAGACGAATAACACAATATATTATTACTTTGCGTACACGCCTTATAGAGTTAGACTTTACACGAATTAAACTATTTTCCTGATTATAAATACACGATATAACTGCTTAATTCAAGAATTTCCAAGTACGTGTATAATAGTAGACAATTAATATTAATAAATTTATTTACATGCATCGAGATAAAAATCAGCGTATATCTTAAATAGGTAGTTAAAACGCAAATTACATATTAAAAATCCGTAATGTAGGCGTTAAGGTGAATAGTTAAACTTTTGCTTTGAAATATCCCGACCATGCTTACTTTTTTGTTTGGAGGTAGATAATCCTTCATCTATGCAGAGTAAACTACAAACTAGCTGTCGTAAATTATATAATTAAGGAAGAAAGCTATTTAATATCGACAGGGAGAGTGAAAGTCTTGTACACATGTGAGTGTGTTGTCCGAGGTTCAAATTCTGTTTGTGTGATTTTTTATTACACTCGGAATTCGAATCTCGTACACCAGGTATATGTTTATTAGATTTAAACTCTTCCTATCGATGGTCATCTGGGTGACCAAAATGCATGCATAGAAGTCCAATTTTCTATTTCTTTCATTGAAAATGTGTATAGATCTTCAATTTAATTTGAATGCTTCTTTATTTAAAGTATGATATTTAGTTCTAAGAAATGCATAATAATTATATATTATTTACATCAGTTAAAATGGCGCAGTATTATTTAGACTGCGTTCAATTAAACAGTTGGTATCATGCACATTTTAAGGGACCTACCATTTTGTTCATTGTTTCTACAGTCTGAAAGACATTGTTAGAACGATCACCCGTCCACAGAGTAGCTCCCCATCCAAACCTAGCCCCCACTACCATTAGCGCGCACATTACCTACATTGTTTCATGCAAAAACCAACCTTCTTAAAATATATGATTTATTATGATCTTTGAGAGCACCACATTAGATGAAGATATGACTTACATGGAATGATGTTCATAGCAGCGATGATAAAATCAGAACCCCCAAGAGATGAGCATAAGTCTGTACTCTGACTGTATAACATAAAATGTTGAAATGTCAGTTAAAAAAGTTTATTTGACAGAAACTATGATCTTCGATTAAAGAGTTCTTGCGTGACAAGTCACTAAAGTAGTATATTAAAGTACTATTAATATAATATTACTATGTCTTTGGTGTATTTTTATTAAATATCAGTCTATGAATATTGGTCCCTAGTTGAAAATTTTTTAAAGGCATATCTCATCTTCATAATTGATTTAAACGTTTTATCTATCTATCTGCGGCAAACATCTAAAATAGATATTTTCTATTTTGTATTCTGGAGAAATTAATACTATTTTTAGCATATAGAAACGTACAATGGATATAAACTTTTAATTTATAAAGCAAGAAAATTAAATGCTGAACCATGATGTGAAATAACTGAATTCTGTAGGTATGGGGCATCTGAAAGGTTTTTATGATAAAAAAAAGCTGAAGGAATATGTTTAGAAATGAGTGGGTGATGAAAGAACGTGGAACGAATACTCCAATTAATTAGAATGAAAGAGGGAACTCCAGCTATGGGCATGGGCATGTATTGCATGAAACTTGATCCTTTGGCTAAGTCCTGTCGAGAGAATGGATGAGAACCAAATAGCAAAGCATAAATATGATAGAGAAATGAAAGGTAAGACAGGGACAGGGTAACATAGTAGGTGGAAGATACTGCAAGAAAAGTAATATTATGAGTCTCAAAGCAATATGTGAACGTAACTGAAGTAAAAGAGGTATGTAATAATTGGGAAGTATGGAGTAAATTGCTAAAGAAGAGTCGCCTTTATACATCCAACACCGAGAATAGCACTATTTCGGCAGTGCCTATGTCGAGATGTAATGGCGGTTATGCTTGTATGACGATGGTTATGCTTGTATGTATATATAATGTCAAATATGATCCTAGTGGCGTGGTAAAAGGGGATTATGGAACGGAACTCAAGGTTCAAAAAAGGAAATATGCTAGGCATGGAAACCTGCATATTATAAACACCCGCAGTAAGGAGTCACGCATTCATTTATGTGAAGTATGGAAGTATGTAACATTTTAAATGTGTAAAACATATGTAAGAGAGTGTATGAGTCGAGAGAGGGTAGGCAAGGGATGATCGAGGAGGATTTAGGAGGGACTCGGGCTGGGATTACATCAATGCCATTCCACCTCGGAGGATGACCACTTCCATGGATTTCTCTTCCAGCGGACAAGATGGATGAGGTAGAGGATCGCATTTGATGGCCTTTGAAGAAAAAAAAGAGACGCAGGCCAAGATTATGGATTTTTTCGAGCAGAGCGTGGAGCGGCATCTCCACCCAGGGACGTGATCTGGCTCGATTAAAGATTTTCCAGCAGGAATCAGTAATAGTATGAGAATAACCAGGGAAACTATTTAAAACAAATATGTAGTGCGGATTTAACAATATTTAAATCAACTTTGCTTAATACTCCTCGATTATGAAGCAGCTCATTTGTAATTTGGCCTTCCAGTGTTGAGTTGGTAAAGTTGGTATCCTTGGAGTACACAGAGGTCAACCGAAGTTCGTTGAACTAGAGTCAGTGTATATATAACTGATCGGATGCTAGGATATACTCCAAATGTTTAAGTAATGCTTAACGTGATGGTTGAATAAATATTTAAAGGCGTACACAATCTTATTAATGAATGTGACAAGCAATAAAACATGTTGTCAGAAAAATAATTCGAATTCATGCCATTTTGCAATGACCACCAATGTAGTTTTAAACGTGCCTTCTATCTACTTAATTTAAGTAGATGGTGGGGTTGATGATGACCATTGTAGTTATTAGATGAAATTAAATTAAATGATTCATTAAATGAAAGGATAATGACGTAAGAGATAGGAATGGATGATCCGAAATAAAAAATTATGATGTTAAAGTTGTCATTATCTTGAGGTACCACGAGGTGCTGTACAAATGTGAAATGTGGTCACATAAGAAAGCGCAAAAGCACCGATTTAAGGATTTTTAAGTTTGTTAACCAAGAAGAGGGTTGGAAAGAAAACAATAATATGCTGCCTGAATTACAGAATGAAAAGGCGAAATAAAAATTAAGTATTAGGATGAATCCAATATGAAGAGGAAGAAAGTCAACGTTACGGACATGGTTGAGGAATGAATTGATTATGCAAAAGGAAAGAAGATATTGGATAGATTTGAATCCGGGTAGAAGAAGAAAAATAGGTATAAACTAGGTAGGCATTTAAGACATAGCCTCGTGAATATGTGTAGATGGGACTGAGAATTGTTATATTTTTAGCATAAGTGGTATTTCTTTTAATTATGCTTTAGGCTTCCTGCTTACAGAGGGCTTAAAAATATCATTTAAAGCATTAATTAAATACAATAATACCCTACAATTTCCATACACTAAGTTACCGCTCACTTTTTAAAATACCAGGAACTTGACGATAGCATTGAGTACATAATGAATCCTCAAAACTATGAAAATGTTAAGTTAATAGTAAAAATATTTTTATTGCGATGATCACCTTGAATACTTCTGACGACTAATCCTTAATAGTCCAGACAATGGATTTTTTAACCAGAACAAAATACATAACTAGCTGAAAATAGGAATTTATATAGTTTAGGGCGTATAAAATTTGAAAAAAAATTGTTTCTCGGAATGCGGTTATTAGGACCCAAAAAAATGATTGAAATTAAACAGAAAAATGTAGTTTTCCCCATTTTTTTTAATAGTATGAAATATTTTCAAAATTGAATTCAACAAGGGGAAATAGCCTGAAATTCTCGATAATAACGGTAGGAATGCATTTTTCAACAAAGTATGTAAATTTCGTCAGGAATGGCATTGAGTATATTCATTACGCGCGAGGCTCCTAGATTTCGCGCCATTGAAAAATACATGAGTTCCCATCGCGCTGTCCCACGGAATCCGTCAAAGCTCACCAAAAAATCATTGGATTTTCAAAAACCAAAGTGCGTGATGTTCATGAAGCCCTAGGCTTTCACATTCCTGAAAAAGTTCATAATTTGATGACACAGTATGTGTTTCACTTGTTTTCAGGGTAGTTTTACTGGAAACATTAGTTGAGCTACCAATATACAGTATATTTTCCAAACTCCCGGACGATATCATAAATCATTGTGCATATAGCTTCCAGGTACCAAACTTTTTGGATTGCAATGATTAAAATCTTTGTCAGTTTAACTGGACAAAAATGGAGTTTCTTTTACTTTCTTGGTATTTTATGAGGTCACGGTTACGCTCCTTGTTTCTCAAACACGAGAGAATAAACTGGTCAATAAGAAAGTTATCGAAAAATAAAGATAAGGAAATTGATCCTCGAGACCTTGTGTTGAAGATTCGGTTTCTCAAATTTCGCTAGGGATCGAAAAAATTGTTGAAATTTCAAAAATGCACAAAGACACGAATTCTTCAATTTTTTTAGATAAAATTAGAATATTATCGAACTACAGGACTCGGGATAATATGTTATGCGTGGAAACGCAAGAGGACGAGTTCCCCAATATGTTCCATATAGTAAGCATATGCTTGGATTATCGGGACAAGAGAACTCATCCCAACAAAAGTCCACTTCTCGACTGCATGTGGCGAGAATTTCTTCAGGCACCGTGCTGCGCGAGCGCCGCGCTGCGGAAGATGACAGAAGCCGGTTGTTTATTGTTGTTACTCTCGACGTGTGTTTACATGCCGGCATTTCGGAGTTTCCAAATTTAACTAGTAAAAGTGAAGCATTGGTAAAGATTTTTCAGTTTTGGAGATTGAGGACATTCATCAGCAAAGTAAATACATTTTATTTGAACCTACGAATGAAGAAGGACGGATTATTCAACACTTCATTGTGTGCCTCTTGCTTAAAAAATTCGTGCACCAATTTCAATAAAGAAATAGCCAGTAAGAGCGATGAGTACAATGATGAAACCGATGCTTCAGTAACCCAAAATGAACTTGAGGAAGACGATGAATTTTTGTTGTATAGAAAAGTATTAAATGTTTATATAATCAACCGTTTATTTATTCTCAAAAGTTCTAACCCCTTCCATCGATGCTGTAACTATAATCATTCAGCCTGGGGAACTGTTTCCTCAATAATATTGTTTAAGAAACAAGAGTTCACTGGATTTTCATGGATAAATTTCATGAAACAATGGTCTTAATATGTTTTACATACTTTCTAATTGTTAAATACCAATTTCTTGGTCTCCTTCCGTATTTTTTACATGGGACAAATTTTCTCGATTTTTCGAACCGTTTGTGAATATAGTTTTAAAAAAATTGAAAAAAAAATTAAATTTTTGGGTTAAAATGCTAAATGTTTTTAGTTCTGATAACCGAATCCCATGAAGAAAAATTTTTCCCAACTCTATACTCCCTAAACTACTCACACACCAATTTTCACAGAGTTAGGAATTTTGTCCGGATTTTGGCGAAAATATGACTATGCGTACTGTACTATGATTGAAAAACGAATTTATAAAATAAAGATTGTCTGAAACATCTATTTTTTACACAATTTTCAATATTTATTTTAACTAGAAATCAAACACAATGCAGTTCCTTGTGTTATACAGGCATTAAGAATTATAAAACTCTTATCTTTCATTTTTTAAATTTAAACAAATATATCCCTCAAAGGAAATCAAAAATGTTGCTTCGAAATGATTCACGCGGCAGGATGACGACAAAATCAACGCAGGTTTATTAAGTGTGAAACACAAAAGGGTCTCTTTCAAAAAAAGACAAATCCTATTCACCAAAGAACTTGACTTCAATGTCTCACACTCAGCAGCCTTGAAGCAAATGTAATCGGTATAGTTTCACTTGAAAATTCTGCCGGCAATTTAAACGACCCGCGAAACCTTTGAAATGTACTTCTCTCGAAACGATTGAGTTACCTCTTCATGAGCCGATTCCATCAAATCGTCTTATCTGAAGCGATAACTGAAAGAAACCGCTCAACCACCGACTAAATGTCTGCCATTCCCGCATCAGATAAATAGCTAAAGACGAGCATCAGTAGGACGTGCGACTAAAAGGCCAACAGCCCGGAACAACGCCCTGGGAATCAAGTTTTGTGGCCTTACATTCCTCTCTTCCTTAATGTGGATTGTTTTCACAACATTTAACATCCCTTAGCCAAGAGAGGAATTCAAAGTGCAAATCTTTGCTTCACGATAGAGATTGAACGATCTACGTTAGGCCGGATAATAGATAGAAGGCATTGACAGTATTATACGAGGCACATTGAAGTTTTATGATACACAAAATGTAGTGCAAATGGAATTACAATCTGTGAATGCAGATAAACTTAAGCATCAAGGGCCAAAAGGCGTCAAAAGTGTAGTTCACTCCCATAGGTGATTTACGTAGAGCTGTTCTCAAAGAACACAAGTTCAATACTTTCCTAAGAATATATGAGATTGCACATGACGTGTCTGTGTATGGAGAGCGATATTACAGTTCTTTATAAGTGGATTGTAGTGACCATCTTTCGCCTTCACAACATTTGCTGAAGGTCCTAAGACTTATGTCATTAGAGGCTTCGCCTGCAATCGTCTATTGAAGAATTTGTGAGTGATAAAGGGAAAATTAGGTTTGAAAATATTTCCTTTGAGTGATTTCTATCCATCAAAATTGTTATTAGTTTGTCTACCCTTTTGAAGGATGAAAGTTATATATTTTTCGGGTTTTTTTCAATATTTTACTGGGTTTTAGCTTAGCCTAAAAAGTTGCGTAACATTGCTTGGACAGGCAAATTTACCATATTTAAGGAAATTAATGAAAAAAAGAGTTTATAAAATTATTTATTAATTGTAACAACTTAAAAGCACCAATTCTTCTTTTGATTAAACGACATTTCTTCTTTAAAACCAACCCTTAGGTTGAAATTTCAATAGACTAAGTCATATGTATGTATCAATATGTCAATTAAACGACCAGACTTACAACACGAGTCTAATAAAACTGAGCGTTATATACATTGCCGCATTTTCATAGTGATGATAATGATGAAGTGATTTCAAGCAATAGGAAAGAAGGGCAGAATTTAAAAAAAATATTTTATTAACTTTTGATGAGTGGACTTGGAAGCATAAAAGAAGATGTTATAATGTAAATATTCATTCTTTCGGGGAAGACCAAACACTCTGGAAGTTAAGACTCACGTGCATAAATGGCAAAAATTCCTTAAAAGTGTACATTAAAATATTGAAATAGAAATCGCAATAGTTCTACTTCTTTCTTCTATGTTTAGCAATTTCTTTAATAGAAGACATTTTTGTAATTACCAATGGTGCGATTGTAATGGCAAACTGTGGTAGATTTATGTCAGCGAATCATCAAAATAATATGCAAATGTTTATAAAAATATATGTATTTTTATTAAATAATGGGTTAATTATCATCAATCTCGGGATCCCGGGTCTGAGAAAATCACAATATTGTAATTACGGGATTGACGAAACCCTGTAAGATTGCAAACCCAATGCATCAATTGAAACTACTGGTTAAACACACCTGAATAAATTTTAAGAACGACGTCACGTTTGAATGAATACGTTAGAGCACAATTTAAAGTAACGATAACGCGAGCGCGAGCGTTATGGAGAGCCGTGAACGCTCTCGATCTCATTTCGATGGGCACATCAAGAACGTTTGTCAAGAAATGTCCTTCCGTATCACCTCAAGCATGAATGTGTTCGTCCCGCATATGGGTAAATGCCTCCACTCTCTCCCGTAAGGGAAGAGTTTGGTTGAAGGGAGTGCGAGACACGGCTTAGTGGAACCGGGGAGTTCATTAGCCCGCTGCGAAAGATAAAGCGTATCGCTGCGGTGGGTGCTCCAAGGTGGTCGAAATGACTGGAGAATGAAGTAAGGGTTGTCCCCTTCAGCAAAGGGGTTAGCGTCGGACTCCCCTACAGGCCTAGCATGAGGAGACAAAACGCACCCTTCGAAACCCCAAATTTGGCCTTCGAAACTCATTGAGAGACAGAGTGAGGGACCCAAACGACGTATTTGAACGCTCATGAATGCCGCATCAACGGGGCCAGACCCCGTGCAAAACGAGGCCTTTCATGCCAATATTGCCACAGAAAACATTCAGGGCAAATCACCCGGCAAACATAGTGACCGTTCCGGAAACTGATGAACAAAAAGGGAAGAGGGATGGCATCAAATCCCTTACGAAATGTCATATCCAGGGGTTTAATCTTCAAATGGAAAATACTTCCGCCAAGGGGTATGGAGAGAATGTGTGATCTACAAGTCGAACGGCGTGGAATGAAATTATATGGGTTAAAGGCAAGGCTTATTTGCAGAAAGATCCATTATATTGGAGGCAAACTGAGAGGCAGTGCCAGGAACTTAGCTTGCAACACCGTCCAACTTAA
Source organism: Pyrrhosoma nymphula (assembly GCA_963573305.1). Taxonomy (NCBI): domain Eukaryota; kingdom Metazoa; phylum Arthropoda; class Insecta; order Odonata; family Coenagrionidae; genus Pyrrhosoma; species Pyrrhosoma nymphula. The sequence goes on along the minus strand of OY754337.1, from coordinate 41,306,169 downwards.
TTTTAGTTATGTCTTTACGGCTGTCCCAATGATTTCAATTGGTCCTATACTAGACGTAGTGGTTCATGCAATACAGTTTAATAGCTAATAGTTACCTCCATAATTATCAATAGCAAGGATCTTCCCACCCCCGCGATGAATAGCAAGGGATCAATGCATTGGGATATGCATTGTTCAAATTAATATAGATGTAGAAATGAAATGCAATCAAGGTGTAAGGTAGAAAGAATTAAATAGAATAAAATTAGGGGTGGCAGTGACCCAATTGAGTAGTTACATAAGAAAGGCTCTATGTCATCTATTCTAGAGGTAATAACATCATAGCCTCAATATCACTAGACTTTTGTTATGCAAAAATTGATATAATATTAATGAGTTCTGTATTTACTAACCATGCAATTTTAATAAACACCTGATATTATACATGAAAGAGACAGAAAACGGAAGACGGATATACTTCAAAAAAGGATATCATCCATTGCTTTTCTTCATTACTCCGTCCATGCTTTTATGACCTATGGCATTCAAAGCCGCTGGTTTTGGCATGGCTTTATCCCTGCAAAGTAATCAATTCACGGTATTGGTAAAGTTAACAATATCCTGTTAAAAAGAGCCAAATTATTGGAACTAAACGCCATGATGCCTCGCTTAATCATTAAATTAGTTCACAGAGATTAATAATGCATATATGTCTACCACGGACTAGATGGTTTTCTGTTCACCTTTATCTGAAAAACAGGAATTCGGAAGTACTTTCCTGATTCCACGATATTTTTCTTGGTATGATTAGTGTCATCATGGATATTAAAACGTAAGGTACCTGAATTCCTATTCATGACCAAATAAGACGCACCACGAAATGGAATAAATTTCCATGTGTTTCCAAGTTTTACCTTTTCTTACCTATTACTCTTTTTATTGTAATCTGGCAAGAATGACCTGAAACAGCATTTATCTAATAACACAGTGATATTCAGTTTAATAAATAACTATAATGCAACGCAACCATTTGTTAAACAAAAATACATACAACTATAACATTGATAAGAATACCCAATTACTCTACTTTAATTAAGATAACCTGCAGCAGCAGGGTATGATATAATTTCGGACTCTTTTTTACTTGCTCGATAATCTTGCTCCTTAATGACATCGGATATTTCACAGGCAAAAAAGTGCAAAAAAGCAATGAGGTAAAGATAAAATTCAAAGGCAAGACTACTAACAAGGCTCATTCCTGAAATACGACAGTCACTACATAGATTTCCATACCTCAATTTGGGATTCTTCCAGTGCACAAGATTACCACGAAACTTAGGCTGGCTCAGATAAAGGTGCAATTAGCCTGTAATCATGAAAATATAGCATCATAAAGGATTCAACCACTATTTTAAAATGAATTTTATGCATTTATCTACTTCCATAACGTTTTAAGCATTCATCACATTAGTCATTATACATCACAGTAGATAAAACTGATAGAATGAAGGATTGATATCCAAAACTGTTTATTCCTAAATTCTAAGGAACTTTAGCTCTACGGCTTCTTAGAGTAACAAGGTTTAAATACTCCAATGGCCGTAATAAATTGGTACCACTCGTCCAAATTGCACCACAATTGCTGTGCTGGTTTGCGGGGGAAAATCAATTCCACAGCAGTGACCAACCACACCCAACAAAGGTGGTTTACGGGAATGTAACTTCCTCGCCAATGACAACCACAGACACACACATACTCAACCCAAATAAGGATCCTTCACTAGGGCTAATGGGACCCCGCTAAGGATGCCTGGGTTATGAACACACACACACTCACAAGCACTCAAGAACTTGTTTACTTATTGCTCAAGAACTTATTTATAACTTCATCTACATCTACATACTACCCCGCAAGCCACTTCAATAGGCGTGTGGCGGGGGGTGTTAGGACACCAGCCGTTTACATATAAAAAGAAAACGCTCTAATGAAATTACGCCTAGCATTTATTAAAGTCCCTTATTGTTCGGGGGAAAAACGAATTCCCATACCTATCCGTTCGGAAAAATATCTCTCTTAATTTATCGTTTCTATCGGACCTGGAAACTTGTTTTTTCCTAGATGATAGAATCCCTCTCAAGCCTTCTGATTTAATGCAATTAGAGTTTTACAAAAATAAGAAGAGAAGATGGAAATGTAGAGACCTCATAAATGTGATATTATCGTAATAAACAAAATTAAAGGAATTATTTACCTAAACTCGATTCCATATGGAACTGGAAATATGCCTGTGGCATCGGCGGATCAGAGCCTCATCTCAGTTTTGCCTCAGCAATTAAATACAGAACACTCAAGGAAATTAGTGTTATGCAATAATTTCTGATTATTTTAATATTTCTTTTTTAAGTCAAGTACGCGTTCACTATATGCTTCACTATAACTACCGCCCTAAAATAATATCCTTATAGGTACGTGTTCTTAAGTTTTAATGAGTGTCGCAGAGTATATGACTTATTTCTCACTTGTTCAACCCATGAATTTAAAACTTTAATACGACTCGTGTTTAATTTTCATATTTATCTCAGGAAACTAAGGATGATATAATCCTTTAACATAACACGTGCATTAACTCAAAAAGCCAACATTTATTATAATTTTGCTGCATAAGTTGAAACACGTGTCAAATTAAAGGTTTCTGTAATGGAGTGGAAATCAGAAATTTAATTTACATCGCAGTTATTTTTATTCATATATATGAAGCTTGAGACAGTGTACAGAATGTGCAGCAATCGATTATTTTTTATCAAAATATTCCGGGCCTAGTCGTAAAAAAACTTCTTTATTTTGCAATGTCCATAAACCTCTAATTTTACTCCTTGAGAGAAAATGGTCAACAAGAGTTGATTTTCCCCAAAAAAAAGCACTCCTCGAAATTCTAGGCTGAATGTAGGCAAAAGGGCGATGAGGGCCGTAGGAGGGAACCTCTTCCAGGGCTTTAAAGGAATGATACGATAGTGTTCTCTGCTTTTTGCCACATTTTCGTGAAATGTTATCTATATGATTTTTATATCAATAAACTTTATAGAGTAAAGTTAGACAACATTAACGAGGCTACCCATTTGTGTCAATAAAACAAGGTCACACCGTAATAGATTAATTGACTGATAAACTGAGTCACAAAGATGTACGACAACTTCTCAGTCAAAAACCATGAATAAAATAAATGGCTTAATATGGTATACTTATCACAGTTTCCGTGCGAATTTGTAATATCTCGCGAGTTAGACTTGTAAATATGGTCACGATTGAAAATAGAGCCGGCGATCAAATTCAAATATTGCCTTCTTTATACTCATGTAGTACTCAATTATGTCTTCTCACATTATAATTTATTCCTGGATCATTACAGAATGGATCATCGCCATCAGTCATTAAATTCAAACATCATCCTTCACTTCCTCTATCCTATTACTCTTTAAATATAGTTCACTTACACGGGGAATCCATTCTCTGACCCTTGTTTTTTAGTCTTGGGTATGTTTTCCCATCAAGAGCTTTGCATTCTGCTTTCCTCTCACGTATATTCCTAATTAATTAATAGTATATCGGATTAAGTTCAACCAGCTGTGTTCTTATCCACCTAAGTTGTTTCACGATGAAATTTTCCAAGGAAGAGGATTATGCTAAATGGAATCACTCACCTAAGACAAAAGATTGCGATATAGGATCGAATAAGTGTGAGGGATATCAAGATAAGAATAAATCAAAGAACTTCGGAAATGGCCACGCAGTAACTTTAACGGAGTCACCCGATATTGGTCACAAAAATGTGTGTGTAATTAACAGTGAATCATTTTCCAGGAAAGAGATTTGATCGCAGATCCTTCTATATTACATTATGTACTCTAATAAATCAAGCTAGCTAGGCGGCATCTTTCATGTTGAACTTCCTGGTGGCTTTAAGAAGCAAGGTGTCACATGCACGGTACCTCGTGAGAACACCTCTCTCCGTAAAGCCTCAATGAGATTCACAGTGGAAGAGGGCGCCTGGCTATCTTAACAGGTTAGAACATGCGGCGTGAAATCGAGGGGTCTGGGTTCGAATCCCAGTCCATGGGAATAACTTATTCACTGTGAATTTCATCTGTTTAAGAGAAGAATAGGTAAAGCAATGAAGACGTTCTTGCGGTACAGGCATGTATTTTGACTAATGAAGGTACCGATAGGGACGTGATTGTGTTTTCTTCTTTGGCTCCTTGGCGCTTTTCGGTTCGTTGTTTCCCCATCATTTGATCTTTAGCGTTGACCTCCAACTCCAGGTCTTGGAAGTCCTCCATATCTCTTTGGCCCACTTTTCCAATCGGTCAATCCTACTAACCATTGAGTGCCAGACCAAACACGGATGTATGTACTTAAATGCTTTTCTCTATTAATAGTTTTAATGAGAATAGTCCCTAACTCTACTGCAATAATGCCTTCCTAGTCTTACTCACTTATCCCTTGATGCCTATAATACTTCTTTCATACTTCATCGCAATTATTCCAAGGTAGGTGACTGATTCCACTTGATCAAATGCCTTTTATCAGAAAGCACATCTGCTATAGTCCTTTCTCTGTCGCATACCCGAGTAGCGGCTTTGAACTTCTTAGCGTGTCCGTAGTAATTCCATCCCACATCTCAATCCTACTAAAGAAAGTAAATCATTCCATTAGTTTTTATTTTTCTCCTTTGAGGCAATGTTTGTCTTCCCTCTCCCACGCACAAGTACTTTGATTTTATTACTATTTATTAACTTATTATATCCATGGATTTATAAATAAAATCCTCAAGAAACGAATAAAGATCGTGTATTTTCAGCACGAAATACTGTCAGGGAAAATACGTGCCTAGACAAAACGTGAGAGGGTATTGATTCTTTACGAGAAGTCCAAGCATCAGCATGGAGAACTCCAGAGCGCCAAAGCTCGAGAAAGAGAAAAAAGATAGAAAGATCAAGGACTTTTAAAAAAAGAGGAGGATATTCAGACTTCAAAAAGGTTCGTGTGCCGAGCTCATCAATATTTCATTACTCCTTCCCCGGGTGAAACATTGAATACGTGACATATATCCAGATGTTCCTCCCTTGCATGTCCAAAAACATCCCAGCAGTCCTCACTTCTGGAGGTGGGAGGAACCCATCCACACGCCTTCAGACCCTGTCCAGGCTCCCTGTCCTCGGCACCCTAACCCTTTAACACACGTCGCACCCCCTCTTACGCGACCCTCTTACCCTAATTCCCCATCCCTTCCCCAAGCTACCTCTCGCTCTTCCTCCAAAGACCGCTCCAACTCACACCCTCTACCATAGACCTTCCTCTACAAGATTTTCCTCTGCCTCTTAAACTTCCAAATGCAATTAGTCGTGAAAGGGGTTTTACTTTCGAGTGCCTGGACCAGCAAAAGAGGGGCTAGGGAAAGGAGGAGGAGGCTGGAGGATGAGTTGGGAGAGAGGAAATGGATGGGGATGGCTGTGCTGAGATTAAACCCGTTGGGATGGAAGGTAAGAGATGGAGAAGTAGAGAGGGGTGGGTGAAGGGTTTTCTAGCGGAGGGAATGGAGAAAAAAGTGTACAGAGTGGGTCAAAGGAGTAGGAGATAAGGTTATAAGAGGAGCTAGGGTAAAGCAGGCAGAGAGAGGAGGAATGATTGCAGAAAACATGTTAAGAGGTGTTGGTAAGGGTAAAGCAGGAGGAGGAAAAAATACATGCTTTTAACAGAGACCGGAAAGTAAAATTTCAATAAAGAAAAATTTCCTGGTGTTTTTCTGACACCCAGACTTACTCCCTCTTAAATTAAAATATATTTATTTGATTCTCGTAAACTACTTTAAAGCATTTATGTTTGTTCACCTATTTTTTTTCAAGACATCTGGATTACAATTCTTGAATCATTATTAAGGTTTACTCAAAATATAACTGTTCGACTCATGTTACTAACAGTTTCCATCGCGTTTGGGGGTTTCAATTACAACGTTCACCATTTCAGAACCAGGACACAATTCTCTTCGAACACAATGAAGTGTTGGCGAAAGAAAACCGTTATTTTCAGGACTCACAACATAAGCTAGGAATTAACACAAAACAATTCAAAAGGGAAAATGGATACACCCTCATGGGTATGTGGAAGCGAGTAATTATTTACATTACGAAATGGCCAAACAATAAGCTCAGATTCAAATTCAAAGTACCACAGTCGATCAAGATGCTTCTTAGTAACCAACTTGCACTTATGTATAGCGGCCGAATTTCAACACAAATACTTCCCCTTAATCTTAAAACCCCTTCATAATGAGAGTTGAAACGCTGTACCTGAAACAACCTAATGCTATGGAACACGATAACAAAATAAATCAAGATACATGGATGTATTAGTTGCTACAACGGGAGTGATACTAATTTAAACTAAATTCACAGCGTACATTACAGCGCCATGGAGGAAGCTAGGTCTATCAGCAATAAAAAAGGAAAAATTACCTCAATTCAGAGACTGCAAAGTAATATTCAAATCCTTCCAAACTTCAATTATGTTCTGCGCTCTTCTACACTTTTATTTCCAGAAATTTAAATGGAAACATTTTGTATAGCAGTTGCCGTAAACGGCGCCTATGATAAATTAAAAGAAATCCTCTGCAGCGATGTACATACCCAGGAGCACCTTGGATAAAAATAAGTTAAGCAGAAATACCATAGCGTGATAAATTGCTCTCTCCAAAGCTACATTTATTGATGGGAGTTGAGGAGCAATATTTACTAATGGATTCAAAATGCTCACTTTATTCCCCATTCATGAACCGTAAACGTTGTATGGCAGTACACAGAGTATAATCAGGTTAAGCATCTAATAAAGAGACTGGAGAGTGCTGTCCTTGATGATGACACCTTTGCCATAGAACCAGTCATGCAACAAATAAATTTATTGTGAAAATAATGCCCTGTTCTTTGCAGCTTTGCTATAAATGTTCGCAAATTTTAAGTATAATTCAACAACTTCAAGAAATGTAATATTTAAATGTGTTGGGATAGTTGCTCAAGGTTAGGTCCATTGGGATAAAATTGTAAAGCAGAAAGGGAGAAATACTTCAAAAAATGGCGACGGCTAAGCATAAATGAAGATTTACAGCTGGAGGAGGAAAACATTATGTTGGAGTCAGTGAATGAGGAATACAATTTTCTTCTAGTATTTCTTATTCCCGAACTTAGTGTTTTAAATATCCATTGATTTTTTTGTGATCTTGAGAGTCTCTAAGTACAGGGGCTGCGAGAAAGACTTGATGGTGGGCAAGCAATCAGCAGGAAATTTAAAAAAAAGATCCCAAAAATGGGAAAAAGCAGTCAAAAACCTATCATTTAGGTCATAGATCATACAACCATTATGAAGCGTGCCTTACATGGTCAGATTTTTCACTTTGTTTCCTCCAAGACATAATAAACGAGAAACTTGATCGTAGCATAAGTCATAACTACGGCTATATAAATTCTATATTGACTACTTTAGGGCAGCTAAACAGCTCAAACAAATGCACACTGTATTCGGAGGAAAATGGGTTTGAGAGAAAAAAAAAGAGTAAAAGGAACACTCTAGCCAAAGTAGCGTAACATGTTCTAATTGTTCTGATTTTAAACAGTTTTCGTTTTTATTATTTCATTTGTTCTAATGTGTTCGAGTACACTAGTTTTGCTCAAGGAATCTTACACAAGAAACCTGATTGTAATGGAGGTCCTCATGGACTTAAATATAACAAAAAACCGGTGGTTACACTGAGATTAAGTCAGTTTTTGCTGGAGATTTAAGAGAGAGAAACTGAAGAGAGAAAGGTATGGGGTCACTTTTAAGGGGACCAAGAATAAAAAGTGTAAGACTGAAGGTGGATTAAGGAGTGAGAGTTTGAAGATGGGATACCGTAAGTTAGGGAGAGAGGAGTGCATAATCAATGTGGAAATGAATAAGAACACAACAGAAGGAGGAAAAAAACTTTTCACGACACGAATGCAAAGCAAAATGTTCTCAGATTTTCTAAATAAACACACTTTCCTTTTTTATGCAAATCTGCGTTGTTTTAAACTTAAGCGCCACAAACTTGGTTAAGTTTTTATCAAACTTAAACCTTAAAAGAAAAATCTGCAATGCCTGCGGAGGGGAAGGAAATGGAGAGTAAAATTTTCTTCTCTAGAATTTCTTCCTATAAATTCCTCTTAAAATATTTCAACCTATGCCGGGAATTTAATTCGTGCCCTTAAAAATGGGAAGCTAGTACACTGGCCACCATACCAAAATGTACCTTTTTTTGAATTAAGTCACTCTGCCATCGGTCTACTATCTACCCTACTCATATTCGTTTTCGTCGCCATATTTTGCTATAACATGTTAATTTTTGGAGTTTTCCTCAAAATACATGGGGTTTCTGTAGCTTTTACTATCCCAGAAGGTCAAATCCATTTCTAGTTATCTGACCCACGGTGGCAAACGTGACCCTACTTGTCAGCCAAAAATAATGAAACACGAATGCCTTCGAGTTAAAATTTCAGGCTTTCTTTGTGGAACTGCCTCATATGAAATAATTTCTTGCTTTAAGCATTCCAAACGTTTTTTGTCAGCAACCATGGTTTCAACATAGATGTCGTTATCAAGTTACATATTTCGTTTTTTAATGTCCATATATACTTCAACCGGAAGTTGGTGGGGGGATGAGGTGGATGGGGAGGGGATAGCGGGGGGAGATTCATTGAGAGCGAAGGCAGGGCGAAGTCATTCTATGCTTTTGAGTGTTTTATTTTTTTCGAGGTGAACTACTGGATTGATAAGAAACTCTCAAGATGATGACAAGCTTATGACATCAATGCATAATAAAATCGAGCAATATGCGAAAAGCTGATATAAATCAATGGGGTGTGTAAATAAAATCTACAATCGTTATCAAAATATTTTCCTGTGATTACAATATCATACTGTTATAGGAAATCCAATGTTAACCTTTACCCTGTGCTTTTAAAATACCAGGTTCAAAGTTACTTGTATGTCCACACTCCAGTAAATGGTCAACTCTGGAGAGTTTATAGCAGTACTACCCACTTCAGCTGTAAGTTTTATGGAAAAATGTCAGTGTAAAAAGGTGTCATCAATATATCGGTGTAAAATATAGCACATAATAAAATTATTGATAGCATATTGCTCGATTAGTATATGCATCTACGTCATAACCTCCATCCTTTTTATCTTACGTCCCACACCTACAGTCAGTCACCTTAAAAAGAAACCTCTTCAAATTAGAATGGCCTTCCTCTCTCTTCCTACTCCCCCCTCAATTTCCCCTCTCCCTCTCCAACATCCCCCACCCACCGGTTGGAGTATATATGGACTCTAAATGACGAAGTATTAACCTAACATTTTTGAGTGAAACTTATGAGGAGATTAAGAAAAATCTTGAGGCTAACAACGCTCTAGTTAAAGAGCTGAAAGATTGCATTGGAGTTTTGATAAATGAAAAATTGGCTAAGGTCAAAATTATCAACGATCTAAATAATAAATTGAATATATTGGAGCCGATGGATTTGAGTTGTAATCTCGAAATAGTCGGACTTGCTGATATGGAATCTTAAATGAACAATTAGTTAACAAAATTGTTACGCTTTGTGTTGATATGGGTGTTGATAACTTTGATAGAAATGCACAAATTACGTGTACTTGACAAATGTCAATAGCACTGATTCTCGTTGGAATAATTTCTACAAGAAAAGTCGGTTGGAAAACATTTTTGGCTGAAGCCATTATATTGTTATCCGCTTATGAGACTTTGGCGTTAAAGGTTTTTTGAAGACAAGGTCTATCCAAATCAGCATGGAAGCCAAAATTAGTTGTGTATACTTTTCAGCGATGAGAGCACTTTAAATTCACTAAAGTCTCTTGATACTTGGTCAAAATTCGACAACATATGTTTATCTATGCTTATATGTTTAGCTTTGTTCGCTGATATCAATTCCTAGGGATATTGAATAACTAAATATCAGGCCAAAGGTTAAGAAATTTACGTATTTTAAATATTATTGGCTCAGGTACATCAAACTTATTTGCACTCCCATTTCTAGTTATTATTGAATTGCAAAGGTAAGCCATATAAAATATTCAAGTCAAAACGCAATATACTTTCCAACATAAGTCAAAATGAAACAACTTAAGGTTCCAATTAAAAAATATTCAATTATATTTGATGCAGTATTATTATCATTTACATTTGTGCAACAAATGTGATGTTTTTCCTGGACAAACTACTATCTTAGTCGCGGATGTGTATTTAGCTTCACTCAAAAAAGTGAAAAAAATATTTTAATGATAACCAGAAAGTACTGCTATTTTTTTAGTTTAAAAAGTGGCATTAGCATTATTTATCAAATTATATTCCAGGAAATGTTAAAAGATTAAGTTCCAAATTGCAAATAAATCTACAAAACGTTATGAAAAGCTAGGGTTAGAAAATCAGAGGTTAGATTACTGTTATATCACCTGTGTACCAAATTTATTTGTGTTTTTATTGAAGAAAATATGTTTTGATTTTTAAAATATATTATTCCTTGTCGCAAAGTATCTGGAGCAAACAATGAGATCAATTCTATGGCTGCTAAATATAACTGCCCCAATGGCAACAGATTAAACACACACAACAGATGACCTATTTATCATAGTCAACATCTCACGGTTTCTGGAAAAATTACTGTTATTCATTATACTATTCAGTGAATGTAATTTATTCTGAAATTTCAATTAACCCCATTACCTTTTCTCAGAACGGAACGCATCGCACCAGGATGTATTACAGGTATTTACTCAGGATCTGTCAAACCATTTAAATATATCAAGCGTTCCATAGGTCAAAACACTACAACAAGGAACAATATATTTCATCTGCAAGCTCATATTCTACAAATACCAATATCCAGGGCAAAGAAAAGTATTCAACAGCAGAAAAATACCTCTCAATGAACGCAAGCAATATATCACCGCAGCCTTTCCCGAGGAAAAAGTTTTGGCAGGTCTTTTCAATTAAATGGTTCCACTCGATACATAAATATACCAAAGATTTTCCAAACTTTAAAAGAACAGTGAAAAAGTTTATACTTCCCGTGAGCTCTAAACTCAAATTCCTGCCGAGAATTTACATATTTATTAATTTTATAATAAAAGTAATATGGGAAAAGTGCTCCTGGGAACCTATTTATGAAGCTTACTTTGGAACGTTGGTGAGATATCGAGACTGAGTGAGGCAAAAGATTATTATATGCTGAGGGGAAAATAAACAAAACAACAGAGAACTGGAATTAATGGAGCAGGGTTTTATAAGATAATTGTAAAAAGAGAAAGTGGGTAGACGACAAGATTGAAACTAAATATATACTCGGGATCTTAATTGTCCGGTAAGCTCATAAAGAGAGATATTGTAGATAAATCAACGACAAATTTAAAACCCAGAGGGTATCACATCCAGATCACATTCAATCGAGATGCCGAGGAACGAAATACAGACAATCCACTTTTCAACTATTTATCACAGCATTAAATAATTCTTAACCTCTCAATTTAAAAACCGATAATTTTTCTTTTTTCTAAAGTATTAATTAGCCTGAGAAATATAGACAATTTCTATACGTATATGTGTGGTGGGTGGCCTACATCATATAAATTATATATTTGATTGATTTGATTTGCGAGACCGAATAAGGAAAATGTTACTGCATCAAAAATGGAACAGCATGTACTACAATGGATGTCAAATGAGGCCACATTACTATAAAAGACCATAGTTTGTATAGCCTTAGTTGATAATATCTCTATAGTCTCTATTACATTCGATTTGGAGCCATTAGAAACTCGGAGGTAAATTACAAACCTAAAATTATTAGAAATAAACTGATCACAACAACTTTCAGGATGACATGAAAGATTATTCAGAAAATTGAGAGTTGAATAATAAAAAATATTAATTCAGAATAGTTACTTCTTTCCACGCATGCTTCACCACAACTACGATAACAATCCGTAAGTGATACTATACTGGTATCATATATCGCATGATATGTGATACCAGAATATCATTTTTTCATCCCTTTTTAAAGTCCTGGCCAAAAAATAACAGCTCCGTGACGAGGTATTTGAGCACAAATCTACCGGTTATAGCCTAAACATGACTTAACGATTGAGATAATATACCAGGCAATACGATAAAAAGTGCGTCAAATACATCAGAATATCCTTTGTTGGTATTTAGAAAGACTGATACAGAGAGAAAGAGGGAGATATGAGAGAATGACTAAAAGTAAGGAATAGTAATAGGTGATCTCTGAATATGCGAGTTGCAGGCTATATTAGGGTCACACATCTCCGCGGCACAAGTTTCGTAAGTTATTGAACCGTTAATTGCAACTGTCAAGTTCTATGGAATACATACCTAACAACTTAGCGCTTCATGTTTTTTGTGAAAAAATGAATTTTGATCTCACTGCACGTGTAACATTGCTTGGAAAAGGAGAAAATTCCAGCCGCTAAATAAATTTTGAATATTGCAGTGGTGTTTACATATTACCTTAAGAATGCAGTTAAAACCTAATTAATAAGCATTTTACCGAGCATAGGTTTGTACGTTTATCACGTAATACCTAAAAATTAGCACGGATATGGGTACTCAACAATTTCACTTTAACTACCAATAGCCCAGTAAAACCGCGCTCACTAATCTATGGCACGCAAACCCAGAGGTATGTGCCAAGCTGTTCAGGACTACGCAGAAAAAGATCAATTGCGGCAGAGGTACGCTAGAAGTAGTAGTATTAATTAAAAATTTCAAAATGAATAGTTTTCTTACGTATGTGGGCAAGAGCCTAGCCACGTCGAAACACCAATTCCTGTCAGATCACCGAAGTTAAGGGTGGATGTAGGAGACCCTCTTCAATACCTATACCAGGAAGGTTGGGGGTGAGGCTCCTCCATACATCTACCGTGGTGTCCCCTGACTGCAAGCGGCAGGCAGGTTAAATGTGGGACGGCACAATGGGTCAAGAGGACTGAGTCCCAGGAGGGCTCCAAAAGGCCCTCGCCCACCCATACGATCTACAATGTCTAACGTATGTTGTACCAATTTTGTAAATGTGTGACCAAGGGATACACGAATCAAAAAACTTGTAAATCACTGCCCATGGGGGAAACTTTCCTATCCCCACCTATACCGAACCATTAGAGTTCCTTGAAATCCTAACGTTTAGTGACTTTGAGGATCTAAATTATAAGCTCGAATAACAAGACCATTGCAGCTTCAGTCAGCGGACGATCTGTGAAACGGAACTACAAGACTGGCGTTTGCAATTAAGTCCTATGGCTCATTATGGTAGCGAGAGATGGTGAGAGTTGCACAGATGAGTCATTTCATTGAAAGATTACATTGCCTACGGTAAACCATAAGCGTAGTTAGTTACAAAATTAGGAGGGCACGAACTGGATTAAGTAGAGTAATTTCATTACTTGGGCTGTACGCTAGAAGAAAATGGGCATATTACCCAAGACGTTAGAAAGAGGATAAGTAATAGCAAAATAAACGTTAACTTATTGAAGGACACTGGGTAAGGATATAAAAAAGATGCGCGTGAAAGAGTATATTATGAAGTGTAGCGTGGGACTGTGCAGAAACGTTGATCCTTATGGAAGAGGACGAGAATAAGCTGCAGACGTTTGAGATGTGAGTATGGTGGATAGAGAAGCTGCCGTGACGAAGGACTATGTGTTTTTATGTAAGTGAGTAGTAAAAGTGTTTGGAACGGTGAGTGAGTAGAAGAAACTTCGGGAGAAGATTAGGAGGAGGCAGAGTAGGTAGTTGGAAGAGGTAATGAAGGGAAAAGGGTGGCTTAAGGCCATGATAGAGGGTAAGATTTTGGGTAAGTGGGGAAGGGGAAGCAAGTCAACAAGTCTTATTGAAGGGATAAAAAATAGTAGGACGTATGCTGAGATGAAGAAAGAAAAATTAAGGGTTGATAGAACCCTGCACAGTAAGAAAAATCCAGGCGATTCTTACTTCCATTTTAACCTAATTGTCTACGCAACTAGTTTCTGAGAGGGAAGTTAGGTAGTCTCCGCGTTTTACTACTAGGGTTAACAAGGTTCTCCATTGTTTACACAATAATCCGACACCAAGTACTAAAATTAAGTTTGGTTTTGGATTCGTCGAGTAAGTGACAATAAAGACTACTCGTTAATTTTGTAAGCAGTGAAGGCTGTATTTTGTATTTATTCATGGTAAATACATAGATGATTCACAGGTCATAACATACATCTAATCATTGCCAACTTTAAATCTGAAACTAAAATTTCTCCTTAAGTTCGCTCAATTTCGTATCCAAATCCAAAATTCCTGAGGACTCTTTCATTTGAATTTTATCCTTGAATTCTTTAATTATCTAAATAACACTCTTTTTGTTACGAAATGGTTTAATCTCTAGATCCATTAGGAAAGCGGCTCTTGGCTGCTTTTCCTTGAGCAGGGGAAGGCTCATAACAGTGACCTCTGAGCGTCGCCAACCTTTCTTTTAAACGTCTCAGGTATTTTTAAATGTCTTATTCGTGTTCTGCCTTTTTACAGCATACATTTTCTAACTTTTTTACGATAATGTCTTCATAACGCTTATATCGCAAGAGGTGTTTACACCGGGACGTTTTAATATGCACAAGATTCTTTTCCACACTTTTAGAGTCTCTTTAAATCTAAATGTATGCTCCCGTTTAACCTTTCTTCCTTCTAAAAGGCTGAATACAATAAACGCGGTCCCCTTGCTTAAAACCTGCTACCATGTATTTACGGGGCTTTCCATTTTTGCATTCCTCTATGATTTTCAAAAAAATACGGGTGTAATTTAAGAATTCGATTAAATTAAATATTTTTAACTTCGTTGAATTCCGTGCATCGGTTCCCCGGGACAATTCCCGCAATTGTAAATCATTTTTACTGACATTACACTGCCTTTTCCCAGTTTTAATACAAAACTTTGTACTTTTCCACACTTTATTTAAAAACTGCGACCGGTTTTACCATAATATGGCATCTTCTAGCATATTCTGAAGCTTAAGTAACACAATATATACCCAGAGAAAGTTAAAAATGGTGGGGGTTGGTTTGAAATGGGGGAGAGAGGAGCAGGGCGGTTGGGCATGGCAGCGTGAGAAGGGGTAGTGGAAAAAATCGAGAGCAAAGGAAGGAAAGTGAATCGGGGGAAGACAGTGGGTGGAGTAGAAGGTCACCAAGTTATACTGTTTTCTATTTTTTGAAAAAGGAAGATTGGTTAAATCCCCAGCCCAAACATCTGTGACTGACGGGCAAAGAAAGCAGGCTAAGATCTGCCGAAACAATTATTCAATAAAAAAGGCCGCGAAGTGAGGAGCTGCAAAAAAAGGACCTCAGAGGAACCTCGGGTGGGTTTTATGAATGGGCAACAGACGGAGGGTTGTGAGGGGAGGGGTTTGGAAGGGCTCCTAGCAACCGTAAGTGGGGAGAAGGGGAGTGGAAGGGCCGGAGAGGGGATAGGATGTGGGGGAGTGACAGTTACTTTTGCAAACATGGAAATATCGAAAACAACGGAGATGAATGCATAAATACATGGTCATTACACAGATTAAAATTTTGGTTTTTCGCTAGCAGGCGTGGCTAAATGTGCCATTAGATGCCATATAATGGTAAAAGCGGTCGCATATTTTAAATAAAGTGTGGAAAGGACAAAGTTTTTCATTAAAAGTGGATATCTATCACTTCTACGAAGTCAAGCCTGAAACAATTAAATTTACACTGTCTTTATCTTTCCGACGTTGTATCCTTTTACGTCGAAGGTCATTCTCAGCCAAAATGATAACGTAATTGTACTGATTACTATCTTTCCTTTCTCGCTGCTATTTCATTTTCCTATCTTATTCAATCTGTCTCTCCATATGACTCTCGCAGAGGGCATTCTTTGATATTTCTCATTAAATACGCAACGCGTAAATAAAAGGTTTATTCAAAATTAAACACAATTTAGGAACGCATTGAAATCGATAAGATTTATTACAACTGAATTTTACTTGTATCGTGAACTTCAATAAACAATGCCCGACATTTAAACTTGAAGTGTTTTAATTGTAGCAATGTGAATGTAGAAATTCTTTGAAAGAGATACTACCTTTACGTCTCAACAGCAAAACAGCATGCTTTAGGTAATTTATTAACATGAAAGAATGAGAATAAACACATATTTAAAGAATATTAAAAGAGGAAGGAATATATTTATGAGTATTTTTAAAGCATCTTATTTATAAAGTAGTTTTAAGGGCAATGCGTAATATAGGGCAGAAGACCCTATTTGTGTATTTAAAAAATCTTTAAAAAATATAAAGACTCGAATTTACAAAAATCGATAAAGGCAAACACTATTGGTAAGCAAATCTCTGAAGCCACTAAACGTATGACAATTTCATTTGTCATACGACTTTGAATTAGGCTTTAAATGCTCGCCAGTTTTACTCTAAGTAACTCTAACTAGACTTTAATGGTATACATACTTATTTATGTCAAATGGTACAAACTCACGGTCTGATCAAGATATTTCTATAACTACTGAACTTATCCCAACATAATTTGTTTTGAAAACTCTAATTAACGTTTTTAAAAACCTAACTCAAAAGGAGACTTTTTTTATCTTTAAACATAGCGTTCATTATGAAAAGGCTTAGATATCATGGCAAGGAATTTCATTTTGCGGCTTTAGATATGGTAGAGTCCGCATAAGACAATGTGATTGTACCTAAATTACGTCAAAAAGTTATAGTTTTTAAGTTAAGTTAAAAAGTCCTATTTAAACGACATTATCTATGAGGTTTGATAAATTAGATAAAACACTATATTTTGATGTTAAGATCGACTTTTTCAACATAAGTGTCATGGTCACGGACATTGTTACATACAAAGATTTTTTTACATTAATGCTTACTTACAAGAATGAAGATTATTTCATTTATTCATTAACCAGTTTGCATTACATGTTTGATGAAACTGTTTAACGAAATTATTTTCAATTTAAAATTATTACAATAAAGCAAGCATAGACAGAGTGCGGTATTTGTATGGCTCATTCATTTGTAAAACACTTTTTTGTTTTAAAATTATTCGTCAGAAATCCCTTTCGTAAATTCTTCATTAGCAGTTCCTCAAAAGTCTAAGAAAAGGTCAGTTTAGATTTATTTTAGACTTAAAGTCATTGATCCTATATATACCCGATCATATAGTCCTCGACGAGTATGAATGTCAAATTGAACGCAAAAACGACTCAAGCATATTTGAGAGATATCGGGAGAGTTTAAGATTTGAGAAACTCCTTGGGCTATGTCTAATCTTTGGCAAAATTCGTTAACGAACCGAATTTTCAGCCAGGAAACTGATTTCTAAGCCATGTTATGAAAAGAAAATTGTAATAAATGTGGATTTTATGCACGTTTTTTTTTATTTTACGTATTTAAAATAAAGAAAATAAATTTGCGACAGTAAGATATAAACTAAATTGCGCAATTAAGTTTAAATTTTAATTTTTCAGCGTTTTAATGTATTCAATTTTCTACTAATTAAGATGGTTAAATTAAAATACTATTTTTATCTATTTATTACCCTTTTCAAGTTTAGTACAATGTTTATAGCCGTTTTTATTTATTTATTTACCCCTAAATGGATAGCATATGCCTTATCCAGAGAATTAATCGATTGAAACGTGATTTTCAACGGCGTTCTAAAAATTAATTTGCTTAGAAAGTGTGATTTCTTCAAGAATTTGCCTCATGAAATGTTCACAATCCGATCAAAGAACTGCCTCCAAATATTCTGCGAGTATAAAATCATCCGTATATTTACTCTAGTGTCTTCATTTGCGGTCGTTGTATACAAACTGTCTTGCCAGTGTATATAGTCAATAGTATTGCATAAAAATCATCTATGCATGAAAAGGAATTACCTATGACTCATTGCACAGTCATGACTTCTAAGAAACAACTGGACCTATTACAATAAAGTTTACCACACATCTGTCTTAGGCCTTACCTGTTTACTAAGTAGGTATGTTATTTTAATCAACAACTCTAAACTAATGCTTGTCATGTAACTAGTATTTCGGGTATTGCGTAGGGAAAATTGATTTATGAATGTACCTATTAGCATAGAGTAAGTAATCTAATATACTTACTCTATGCTATTAGCTAAAATATATTTCAATATTGACACTATTTACAGGGTTCTAGGGATGCTAATGAGGCAGGGATGCCTACTATGTTAATTGCCATTCAACTATTATTGGAATAAGTGGTAAGAGAAGCATGGGAGGAGATAGATGAGGAAATTGAGGCAAAGAGAGGGACTGATAAAGTCAGTGATATTTGTAGATGACTAGGTGTTAGTAAGCTTTTCACAAAAGGAGATACATCCAAATAGGTAAGGCATGGAATGAAGGCATATCATAAGAAGACGAAGGCAATGAAGTTTTTAGAACTAGGAAGGTGGGACTGAATACAACGGTGAACGGCCATGTAATAGAGCAAGTAAGTTGAGCAGTTTGCAAACTTGGTGGTATATAAGCGGAAAATTACATTGGTGGTAGGGGCAGTAGATGTTAAACTCCTCTATCAAACCTAGCGTTTTCCAATAGAAGGGATTTGATGAGGAGGGCTCGAAGGAGAGATATTTTTTTAAATCGAAGAAAACGAGGAGTGAGGTTTTGCATGGGTAAGAATTTTGGTCAATACGGGAAGAGGATGTGAGAAGACTAGATGCATTTGAGATGTGTGTTAGGACAAATATATAGAGGGTGAGCACGGTAGTGAGAGTAACAAATGAGGATTAATTGGACATGGTGTGAGAGGGATTATAATTAGTGGTGAAGAATCAGATAATGCATATGGAGGACGTATTAAGACACGAGTGCATTTTGATGAGGGTAATACAGATAGGTGAACGTTTGGGGAGTGCAGAAGAGGAATACAATAGGCAGAATACTTAATAATAATCAATTACTTTTTCAAGGTTTACTTGGTGGCATTCCATCATAAGAGGGAGAAAAAGACAACTTTTACAAATACCACTGAAATTTATTGAAACTCGATCCGGGTTTCAACATGGGTTCACATCATCATCAGGCAAAAATATAAGAGAAGCGCAAGCCTTATATACATGACATAGCCAAGTGAGGGAGGGGGCGGGGGGAGGGAAAAGGGGGAGGGTTAAGGAAACCGGGATGTGGGTAGGGGAGAGGGTGATTGAGGGTGACGGACTAAGAGGACAAAGGGGGGGCGGGGGTGAAAGCTTTGAGAATGGGGGAAGAGGCCGGGAACATACATTCATTAACAAGGAATTTATCACAGTCAAGTTGTTTCTTAAAAATCTCCAGCTGTTCTAAAGCATTCAACTTTCGCTTATCACCGGTAAAATGGAGAGGTAACATAGTAAAATCACTTTTATGTCCATGGGTTAAAAGAGGGTCGAGTTTCAATAAATTTCAGTGGTATTTGTAAAAGTTGTCTTTTTCTCCCTCTCTTAATAATGATGGTTGCACTACAAATGTCTGTTGTGAGAGGACAAAGCATTGAAGAAATTTGTTAAAACAACAAAAATAGTTAAAACAACTATTCAACTTGATTATATTTCACCCGACTCTCGAGTGACTAGATCGGCTAAGATAATAGCGCTGGTTACTAACGGTCAATAGCATCTAGGTGTTCTATATACGATTCTTTGTATAAATGATAAAATACGACAATCCAGTCTGATTCTCTGCCAACAAACCAAAGCTAACTGCTTGTAATAATATAACACAACATCAAATTCTCAGAAAAATATCTTATTCGGTCCTGCCGGTTCCAACCAATATCCACAGGTTGGTTGCATATTATCACTCAATCATGCAAAAATGCTTAGCTTAACACATTATAGTCCAAAAAATAATGTAATGAACTTGCCAACCATTGTATCTACTGATACTTCCTTTCCTTGAAAATTACTCTTTAGGTCGAAATCTTCAGTTTGACAGTTTAATAAATTATTTAGTAGATAACACTTAGTTTACCTCATTTTTCTGGGTTTGCGATGGTAAAACATGACTTAAAATCAGGCAGGACACGTCTACGGGCCTGTATTATGGTGACTAGCCGACGGACGAATGGTGGGGCAGCTGAAGAAGTGGACAGGATAGGCAGGAGAGATAGAAAGATATATGGAGAGAGAACTGTGAAGGTTGTTCGAGTGTCGGGTGGACGGAAGACGAGACTTCTTGCCGTATTTTTCTCGGAGAGGGGGTGGGAAACGTGACCAAGAGGCCAGGAGGCAGACTGAGTGAAGTTGAAGAGGCGGCGAGGAGGTAGGAATAAAAAAGAGGACGGCAGGGGGTGATGGTGCGCCTTGACGGCTTGTGAATTCGAGTTTGCGGGATGGGGTGCTGGAAGAGGAGAAAGGTGGGGTAGGATAGAGAGAGACATAGAGGGAGGAGTTAGGGAGTATTGTAAAGCTGCAGCAGAAAAGGAAAGGGATTGGCTTAAGTACGGACCCGGAAATATAGGGAGCAATAGAGAGAAGAGGTGCTATGGGTCTCTCTCTTTCTCACACACACAAGAGGTCAGGAGTTTATGAGAGAGTGGTGGAAGTGTAGCAAAAAGTAAAGAAAGAAAGACGTAAAAAAGTGAATAGAGATTGAAGAAATAGATACGAAGGTGAGAATCATAAGAAAGAAAGAAGATTCGACCGGGAGAAAAAGAAATAGTGGTGGGGTTTGGATGAAAGTTGGACAAAGGCGTGGCCGTCACGGGACGGCCAACATAAGTGGAACATTAAGTTTTGATGTGACTGCCAGTGGTGAGTACGCAATATTATAAATAATGAAACAAACAAGCAAATATTTGTGAAATTAGGAATATTATTAGGAAAAAGTAATATTTATACATTACTGATAATTACATGAAATACACAAAAAATTAAAATATTAATTTGATACTACGCTACATCTCTCTGGTGAAAGTATTGTGAATTAAATAAAAGTGCTTGTGTATACTTAACCACGCGACGACTCAAGGTATAATGTTGTAAAAACTCGTTAAAGAATGCGTCATGAAAGTTAAATTCCCTTTGGTGTGGTTTTTATATACTGCATACTATATGACAGTCCTTGGAAACAATGTAAACATTCCTAGGCAACAAACGTGAAAACAGCTATAAACTTGCATAATTATGTTGTGTTAAATTATTTATTCCTGCTGTAAAAGATGCGATGAAATACGTAGAAATTGGAATGAGAAAAATCGATTTAGAAAGGGAATCACATCAAGGATCTTTAGCTTTCCAGGCCATTGCGCAAGAGAATTACGTAGCCTCGGGAGCGTAGTGGTCTGCGCATTGTCCGGGAAGCCAAATGCCCATGGTTCAATTCCCGGCTCAGGCCGTTTTTTTCTCGTGGCAATTTCTATATAATAATCAATTTCAAAATTTCAGTATATCGATGGGTAGAGAGAATACGATTTAAAAAAGAAAATGTACCTAATGTTATTTTTGTCTCATTTTTTCTAAGTACCAAATTTCTACCTTAAATATTTCATGCTTCAATAAATGAAATAAAAACCTTTTGCACGAAAATTCCGTCAAGGAGTGGAGTTCCGCGTGACGCTAGGCTTTTGCGAGATTACCCTCCACCCATAGCTCATTCCAATTGAAAACATCAGAACTTGCATTACATTACGTATATATACGTACAAAATTAGGAAATATTAGTCATTTGACAAGCAATTGCCGGGTATGTAACGGCAGCAGGTTTTTTTCACCTTAAGCTGGTAAAGCGTACTATTGATTTTATTTGAAATACTTAAAATATGATTGTTCCACGGCAAGTTGTCATTGAGGATTATGTCTAGGTTGCGCACAGTTTTGGAATAAGGCAGCTCAATATCCCCAACATACAGGGTGATTCACGATGATTCAGGTTGATTCAGGGCAGACACTCATGAAAAACCTGCAATGCTTCATGAAGTGGTACGGGAGCTGATTCTAGCATTTTAAATTTGATAAACAAGGGTTCGCAACTCCTTAGTTACCAAGCTATGGCCACGCAAACATTTTGTCAGAAGGACTATGCATTTACCATGAAAACGCCATCAAGCAGAGGCGTGAGGCTTTTATGAGCTAGTAAATATTTAGCAATATCAGCGAATATGTCTTTAAATAACATTATCAAAACTTCAAATCAACCTCAAATTATATAAAAGTTAACAGCGCTATAAAGTTTTGGTAGCAGATATAAATATAATTTTTTTATAATGACAACACTACCAACAATTTATAGTTTATCATTACTGGGTTTCAAAATCTAAAACCTTAGTAAGTATAATGTTTGAAGATTTACTACCAAGGGCTATTATTTTACTACCAAGGGCTATCATGCTTTAAATATAGCTAATTGTTAAGTGATATAGAGTTTATTGTAGTCTCGTCATATTACTTTTCAAAGCATAGTCTGAATTATCCAGAAAGTAATCTTTTATGATTGAATTATAAACAGCTAGTAACGTTGACATAATGAAGGACCAATAATTCAAAACCTAGTAATCTAAAACTCTTAGATGGACAGAGAGGAATAACAAACTGCAATTTCACATTAAACCTAATTCACATGGTCACGCTTGTACTGTGTAAAATCTATTACAAAGCAAAATGTGAAATATCAGTGCTTTTGTCCTTCTAAGTTAATTCAAGATGAAATATATCCACCCAGTTAGGCCAGATATATGCCAAATCGAGATAGCAAGCTTTAGTTTTATCAGTGGTCCATATTAGAAGTGAATATCGTTTAAAGAAATATATGGGCAAATCTACACAGCATTTAAATCTAGAGAGGCAACATATATTTTTTATTGAAGCTCACTTGTCGAGACAATGATATTAGTTACTTTGTAACAATTTGATTCACGAATTTGCCGAGAATAAGGATTACTTTGACAGCTTTTCTCAGTAATGTGTTTCATAAAAAAATTATTTGAATATTTTAAGCCGACGAATGGACAGTCACGGTTAAAGCACACAAGGCAAATTAAGAAGAGAATCCGAAATTTAAAGTTGTACCCACGAAAAGTTTGCAGTATTTTATGCACAAGCCAAACATTTTTCCTGTAAACCCAAATAAAATCCGTTAGCAGCTAATTAAGAAGAATGACGCGGAAAATAACAATTTTTATCACCAAAATTAGATTTTATGTAGCTAATCCCAAAACATAGGCATAGACACGCGATTTGTGGGACATGTTTACTCCTTCAATACATCAGAATGTTTTGTCTCAAATTTCATAGAAACAGCCTTTTTTACTTCAAAGTTTATCAAAAATATCAGAGTTGACATGTAAAAATTGACACTTAATTGTATTATAAGCTTCAATTTTTTCTATTTGATATCACGCCTCTAAAATTCATGAGACCTTAAAGTTAAGATTTATCAAATACTAACCTTTCTCAAAACAGATCTTGGCTAAAATATTGAAACTTACGTATATTTGCTCACACACAATACAAACAAAAAGATATCACAGTTATAAGAAACAAATTTTATTGAGAAACATAAAACTGATGGAGGCAAAACACAGCCGTTGCCAAAAGAAAAACGTTTGACTGGAACTGCACGATATTAGCACAGAGTAAAGATATACAGAGAGGACAGATGGCGCTGAAAGCGGTAATCGCTCATTGCGCATTTCGCCATGTTCTAAATGAGTGAATCGGGGTTGAGCAGTAGGAAACGAAGCGAGCGTTGGTAAGGTCTAGGTTGAGAGTTACGGAATTTTATAGATAAATCGCGTTTCATCACCTATTTCACGAAATTAACATTGTGACTGGTATTGGAGGGACTCAAGGAAAATGATTGAGGAGACGAGGAAAACAAGAAGAAGCGGTGTTGCTTGGTGCTCAGCCATAAATTGCAAGAACAACTCGGGAATGGCGGAAGAAAAGAACAGTTTCCCGAAAGACCCTGTGAGGTAAGTTATTTCATAAATGTTTACTGGTCACGCATTTGGATTGAAACATTTATAATTTTTCTGTTTCTACACGCTGGTGAATTGAAATAGCGGAAATGGTTTGATAACAATATGTGTTTATGATGCAGGTGCAAATAATGGGTGATTAGTTGCCGTCGGTTGGATTAAGAAAGCAAGACCCCCAGTTATCAGAATAACAACTGCAGGATTTGTAGTGTGCACATCGAAGGGATAATGTTCCGTAATAAAAAAAAACGATTGCATGGCAATGCGGTCCCTAATATATTTGATGTGCCTAATCCTTCACCGACCATGGCCAGCCAAAGAAAATTTCCGAAGCCAAGGCATGATGCTGATGCTTGTGCGGAGAGTGCTGAAGGTCAGCTACTATGAAGTTATCCGTTGATGTATGTTTCAAAACGTTAGTTTATCGGATGAGCAACATGTGAGATATGAGGATGTACATTTTTTATAATGCAATTGTGTATGCCTTTTCAAAATATGATATGACCTGGCAGCTGCTTGTCAATTTAGACAACTTCACAAACTTTGATGTAATTATGATACTGCGTAAAATCTCAGCTTTTAAACCGTAGTTACTGTCGTAGTACTGTAATTATATTTTTGTTTTATAGTTGTTATTTAGTGTTAAAACAAAGTGGTACAAAACATTTTTGGAGACCATTGAACTGAGATTAAACAATCTGGAAATAGTTGAGAGAAATATACATGGTATTGGCCTTATAGTATTCCTATTTTATCATTTATTATACCTTTTTGTCTCGATGCTATCACTCAGTTCTGCTATAAGTTTCATAAATTTTGAAAAACTCAAGAAATAAGATGATAGACTCTCAGTTGATGCATCATTAACAGTGTCATCCAATGGATAATATGCCTATACCCATGAAGTCTGAATTTTATAGCATTGAAGTAAACCTATGGGAAATAGGAATGATTCTTTTAAAATTACTGAGTACTTATAGTTTTTCCGATGTAATGTGGTTATTCCAGAGGAAGGGCAACTGCCAAAAATTGTTAATAGTGACCTGACGGGATCCAGTCCAACTAGACCATGTGATGCTGATATCATCAGCAAGTTGAAGAAGGTCATAAATAGGCAGAGGGTTGAAATTCATCGTTTGAAGAAGAAAAGTGAAGTTTTGATTCAGCAGCTAAAGACTGCTGAAAGTAATAATTCATTGGAATCTGTACGCAGCAGGTATTCACAGAAAAAGTAGAAAGATAGACAAGGTTAATGTTGTACACGTTATGTAGCAACCCAAAAAATCGATTGCTTGCTTGCTTTTGTGAATTCGATTGAAAAAATTGATTTTGTGATCAAAATAAACTTATATTATTCAAGGAACTTTAGTTGTGTAATTAATTTTATGGCGTATTCCCTGTTTCCTTTTCCCTCCTTCCTTACAATATTTGCAATATGTCCAAGATGCAGTATTTGGCAGTATTATTCTATTCCATGCACAAAGGGGAGTATAACTGGAATATTTATTGGCAGAGAGTTTGCTCCTATTACCTATGTAGGCTGATAATAACTGGGATCTAAATTAAATAATGTAAGTAAAGTGGCAAGTTTTAATTAGAGAATGATGAGATCTCTCTACTGCATCGCCTGTAGCACATATTATGGACATACTTTTCTTTTAATGATTCGGTTTAATCTGGATATGTCATTATTCACTGTATGTCATGTTCAGGTCAACAGCAGCTGTGGAAGGTTATACTGTTTTACCTTTGTATGGCTAGGTAGGCTCATGGCATTTATTGATACCATATTAAATTTTGATATAATTGTAGATCTTTATGTACGTGATACTCATGCTAATGTGGCTATGTTGCATTCAAGGCACTAATAAAACAACCGTGAACTTCATATTTCAGCTATTAATGTTATGATAGGCGAAGTGACTTTATGGAATCGTGACAAGTTGAAGAAAAAATCACGTTGCTATTTTACACATTTTTTTGATAAACTGACTGGTTTCAGTCTCTATACATCATCATCAGAGTGTGTCAACATGTTCAAGTACAGTTGGCGTCTAAATTTAGAGGACTGGATATGGGGGAGGGGTTGTATAACATCTGATCTCTCCTCATCTCAAAGCTCCTCCTTCAACCCCTCATCCTGTACCCTTAAATATGACGCCAATTCTGCTTAAACATGTAATCCAACTCTCATAATGATGTTGAGGCATTGAAACCGGTCAGTTTATTAAAAAAGAGTGAAAAATTACAAAAGGATTTCTTCTACAACAATTTCAGGTAATTACCACAGGAGAGTAGTGAGATCTCCACTGTATCCCTTGTTGCTTATAGAATGGGAGTAATTACGAAGAACTTAACTTACATTCTTAAAACCATAACGACTAATGATCCAATTTCGTCCAGAATTCCTATCCTCTTCCTTCCTCTCCCACGCTTCCCCAGTGTTCTCCCCTCTATAACTCTCTTCAACATGCCCTCTCCTCTCAAAACCTCCTCCATCTATCTCTTCTGCCTTCTCCGAACCTCTGCCACGAGCTTCCTCTCCTCTCCGACCATATTCAATACCTCCTCGTTTGTCTTCCTCGCCATCCAGCTCACCTTCTCCATCCTTCTCCAAACCCACATCTCAAACGCCTCAAGTCTACGCACATCCTCCCTTCGCAATGACCAAGTCTCCGACCCATATAGCGCCACGCTCCATATTAAAGTTTTCACCAGCCTCTTCTTTACGTCTCTTATCAGACCCCCCCTCATCAATTCCCTTCTCTTCGAAAATGCTTCTTTAGCGAGCGCATGTCTGCTTCTGATGTCCTTATACATATTGCATCAAACTACTGGTATAATGACGGTAATTTGAGAGTTAATACGCCAGTGTTTCATGTACATAAAGTCGTAGGCGCTTGATTTGTTTCGAATTTCCCGCATATTTCACTTATTTTCAATATGGCCGCCGTGCGCAATTTTCATTACAAGAAAACAATGGTATAGTCGCCATCTGTCCTCTCTGTATATCTTTACTCTGTGATATTAGTGTTGACACTGAATTTAGTTCTGAAATGAAACAGTGCAGAAAACTAAGAACCAATTTCGGAATTTACATCGGATTCGATGCATCAGAGCCTGACCACGACCTCAATTTTCGGGCATAGCGGCACTTTCCGGGCATTTACTGAACTACGATACCTAAATGAACTGTACAATACTGATTTGGCACATGCACTGTACTTTTTTCATAACATTATCAAAAAGCGACAGTAAGCCACTTCTACACGAGTCTCTTGAACAAAATTTCTCGATTACAGATGCAACAATTCCTTCAATTATTTTTTAAGATTTCAGCTCCTCCGTCACCGGCATTCTTTCGAAACACTTGACTCATTTTCTTGCCTGTGACTCGTCGTTAGATTCAAAAATTGATTGGAAAATTAGTATCGTACTTTTTTTTTCTGTTTTCAGTAATGATGATGAAATATGATCCTTTTTGTTGGATACGATAATACACTCATTAATGTACGAGTTCAGCACTAATCCGTTCAATTTTCTGCACTGAACTAAGCATCCCATAAAAAGGAGTTAAAGGAAGTATATACTTCCCAGATATTTAATTTTAGGGAAATAATGCGCTGAGGAAAAGGTATAACGATGAGCTAAGTTGAATGGCAAAGACTCTCGTGCTAAAAAGCGAGCAATAATTGCATATATGAATAAAATATGTAATAATTCATCAATATGTTTGGGGTTTTGCGTTATGTCGAATCGATTGGTATAGGTAGGTCTGGTAGGATTGGTCTGAAAATTAATTCAACCGCTGCTATACGACAAATTGGCGACCGTGACAGGACATTGCGCAAGGAATACGCGCTCGAAGGACGATGAAGATCGCGGACATGAAGATCGCCCAGCTGAGGACGGCGCTAACATAGCGGGGACTTCCGTCGACAGGAACCAAAGGAGATTTGGAAATGCGGCTCCGGCAGGATCTTATTGAATGCGGAGAAGATCCTGAGTACTTCGAAATCAACGAAGTTGAGGCAGGACAAGAAGTAAGTGCTTTGTTTAACAAATTAACGGAACAAATCAAGGCCCAATCCAAAAAAAATAAATTGCAACTCGAAGAAATTAAATATGAATTAAAAGAAGATATTAAATCTCAAGCTGAATTACTATCTGGAAAAATTAAATCCAAGGTTGATGAACTAATTAACAAATTCAACGCGAGATTTGAAGGGTTGGATGCAAGAATTGCCGAAATTAATTAAAGAGTAGCCAAGTTAGAAAGTAATGAACTTAGCCTTTACACCGATATTGTTAAAAAAAACATCGCAATTGGATGGGCTAATGCAAGATGTCTCAAAAAGATTGTCACAATTAGAGAATGAATTGCTAAACATGACGATTTCCAATGCGAATATTCAACCAGCTACTTCGATAGGGATGCCTGTTGACCCTAAAGTAATTAGGGAAAGCCTACCAGAGTATCACGGTAGGTTAGAAGAAGACCCAAAAGTGTTTTTGACAAACTCTGTTTCCTTACTTAGAAGGACGAATCTGCCTGAGAATATTTATGTGCATTTGGTGTCACAACAATTGAAGGGACAGGCCGCTACATGGTGGAATAATATAAGGGGCCTGGGCCTGAATTGGGACGATTTTGGAAAGGAGTTATGTCTTAGATTTGATTCTGATGGCGTAAAGGCTTCTGTCAATCGGAAATTCTTAACCGAAACGCATGAGACACGAGCATGAGAGCTGGTGCGTTTGTGATCCAGAAATATCAACTTTTTAAAAGATTGAATCCTCAAGAGAGAAGTAGTTCTGCTCTATCCTATATGATTGAGCTACTCAATGATAAAATGAGACCCTTGGTAAGAGTGGCTAATCCGAAGACCTTTGACGAATTAAGGGAAGTCATTAGGCAACTAGAGGAGGAGTATAAGAAGATTAAAACTTCACCAGACGAAAATGTTACTCATCGAGAAACTGGCCTTCAGAGGAAATGTTTAGGGTGTGGAAAACCTGGCCATTTGCCGTTGCCCAGAAAACTAAAAAGGGGTCACTCTGTCTCGGGGGAGGATGTCCCTGGGTACAAAACAACTAAGCCCCGTGTGTCAAGTAATACAACAAATAAAGACTGGAATACTAAGAATACCATTGGACAGATTGGGGTTGACCAGGACGGTCCCCGCTCAGCCATAACGATTTGTGTCAAAAATAAAACTTATAAAGCCTTTTTAATCTGTTTTATGAAGAAATGTTTAGCTTCGTGGATACGCTTTATTTATTTAAATCATTTATTTTACTTCTTCAGATGAAAGACCTCCGTGGAAGACCCTTGATAGACCTCCAAAACTACGCTACTATTATTTTATCAGACAATCACAACAAAATGAAAATTCTATAACTTTTAAATTTCGGATAAACCTATTTAAGCCATTATTAATGAGAATTTTATTTTTGATCAAATATAAACATATTAAAATATTTTCAAAAAGTATTAAATAACAATTTTCCATTTCCTTATTACAACAATGAATACACATTATGTGCCCAAGAAAGATTGGTCCCCCTGTACTGATTATTGAAGGGCCAGAAGGGATAATAGGATTCAGAGTTACCAAGGAGTCGTCAATATCTATTTCTTTTAGACAGACTAATAACGTCAATATGTATCCCTTGGTGGTCATCGAAATGCGATGGCTTTGGCGACCAAACGTAAGTCTTAGCCTCAACTTTTCAACTAAAATTCCTTAGGATAAATAATTCTTTTATTTTTTGAGCGTCCAAACCCTAACAATAAATACCTTAGTAATGTCTTACTTTTGAACTAATAAGCCCAAATACTGAAAACAAGCGAAATTTATCACATACGAGCAATTACGAGGGCAGACTATTTTTATCAACTCACAATTCAACTCAATGGTAGGTATATATTACTAACGGCCATCAAGGATATAAATCTAATTGGTAAAAATGCTTTACAGATTGTTTACGATAAAAATACGATATCTTAAAAATGACGATTCCAGGCTGCTGCATGTATAGCAGAACGTCCTTTGCTTACTTACTTTTAAGAACGTAGCAAAAGATACCACAATAGTTCACACAGAAGCATTAAGGAGCACTTTTCCGTCAAAATATTCAACGGGAGGGCTATACTCTTTATCCCATCTTATGGTGGCTAACCTTGAATGCACTGGTGTCATTTTTTATTTCAATTTTCCAGCCAATCACATAAGATGCATGGAATGCAATGGGGGGGGGGATCTCCAACTGCCGTGAGGTTCACTAAGGTATCATATCTAGCGTTGCCTAATATATTGCGTGCGCATTCCCTTGTTTGTCTCGAAGATATTTGTAACTTCTCCAGTGCTGGTTTGGATGACCCGGCTCAAAACTAAGGATGGGAAATATTACACTTTGCTGGTAAACACTCAAAATCAGTGGTCAGAGAGACTTCTCGCCCCAAAAATAGTATTTTTTTCGCACGAGCTGACAAAGCTATTCGGCCACCAGGACCCAGTCATTGAGGAAGAAGAGGAAACGCCTTTCATTGGCTACTCGCTCTGAGACGTCCATGAGTTTGGAAAAAGGGTATAAAAGCCCAACAGAAAACCTTTCTCGCAGCAATAGTGAGTAAATATAGAGCTTGTATACAGAACTATAATTTCAGTGGTAGGAATACTTTAGTTTAACGTCATTCGACGGCATAAGTCAATTCGTACTTATTATCAGTCACTTGCAGACAGCTCTAGGTCAGCTTGCAGACAGCTTGCAGACAGCTCAGCAGATAGCTCTCAAAATAACAGGTTGGACTTTTCAAAATTGGGCCGAGCTGAATGATGTCTAATTTTGCAACTGAGTGGAAGTGTTTCCTTCGTTACAGGCCGTTGCACGAAAACACATCAAAGCGAAGGCTTGTGTGTATTGTTTCTATGGTTAAGTCCTCTGATATTACTATAATTAATATTTACATCACTTGTGAAACCCGTTAGATCAAAATAATATTTCGCTGGTCAATCGTGAAACCAGAAAATAGAAAAGGAATACCTACCGTTATCCATATGAACTGTACCACACTTTAGGAAATACGCTATATATTTTGACCAAAATTTAAAGGAAGTTTTAAATTGACACAGGCATACATAAGCATTGTACGCCGTGCTTTAAATTTAGGTATATCTATCTTATCCCACAGATAATAGCTACTTCCATCTCAGTGAATGGACAACATCATCCATCCATAAGACAACAGCATCCTTCCACGGATGCCACTCTAAGTCATTAACCACGTTCAATTACGTGACAAAAGATTGGTCCGTCATACAACTATAACTTAAATGACATTAGACGTATATACGCAGTTCATATGAACTGAACATGATCAGTCTCTGATTTAAAAGGTGTATCTAGGACATAATTTTGAATTTTGCATCAGAAATGGACACGTTTCAAATTTTTACAGTGCACCTGGAATTATAGCTAACAAATCGCAAGCTGACACATTATCATGCTAAAATCCATGGCCATCAACTTGTACCTAAATTCAGCTGAAAGTCCTCTACATTTCGTATTCAAACATTGAAATACAGCTTGCAAAATTTACGGATTCTCGTTGGCTTTGGGTTGGGTTTGGACTCCCTTTCCTCTACGGCTAGAAGCGAATCTTTCCACGTGGAAAATCGAGAAGCAAAGTTGAAAGCTGGAGCATTCGCCGGTGATATCCACTCGCCCGAAGAAAGAGGCGATGTTGTGGACGGATGTGTTAAGAACGGCCACAGCGGAGAGCACGCTACACGGGAGCTCACGAGAGCGGAAGAAGTTCGTAGCAAGGGAGAGGACAATGGATCGGACACCAGAACCGCTCAAGGTGGAGAAGAATGAAGACAAGGAGCAGTCGGGGAACGGTTAGAGGAAAAAAAAACTTTTAAAGAGTATGTTGTCAAAAATGGTGGAAGGGGAGATCTTGCCCTAAGCGACAGTCGCGAAGGAGTCTTCAACAAAACCTTACTAAAGATTCTGATGGGTTAAATTGCAATATGCGTCATTTCCGGTGAATACTTTTCTCAGGGTTTTGGTAATTGACGACAGAGTGATCGCGATCCAATCCACGTCGCTTGTCTTTCCATGATGATAGATGAGTAATCTCCCAGGGAAAATCTTTAGGTTGAAGAGAGCACGCAGCATGTAGACCTGAATACGCTCCATGCTGCTGAAGCAGACGAGAAAATGTTGCCATCAATAGATAAAAAATCGAGGGAAATAAGCTGTCCAGTAAGAAATACATGAAAAAATAGCAAATAAAATTTGAATGAGCAGGAAATTGTGTCCTGCAATATGGAATTATTAGCAAATGGCCAAAAAGCCAAATACATGGTTCTATCATGTTGTTACTTATCACTAAGCTGAGGACATTTAGGCACTAAAAATGAAGAAATAGGCAGCCTAAATAGGCACTAAAAATTTCAAAATAGGCACTTAAAATTGGCCCTTAAAATATTTTTTAATCGAAGATATGTAAACAAAAATTTAAAAAACCGATAAATCGACGAAAGTTCAATTTTTACTACGCCCCCAAAGAGTTGGTCTATACCAGTAACAGCAGTCACTATTCTAGAAGCACCTCTAGTGGAATAACGGATTCATTAAGATGAAATTTGAAGGATCCAAGAAATGAATACATAGCACCACTCACAATTATAAAAATTCGAAGTCACACAATACAGAACGGCCACATGGCCACGACTTAACCCAAATCTCTAGTATAGTCTCCTTACCTGATTGTGAGTATAAAAAAAACATACGAGCTTCGGCTTGGGAACCTAGGATAAGCTGCCTATCCTTTGGCTTTGGAACCAGACAGATACCCACACAAGGATTTGGAACCTTGTCAAAGAAACCAAATTACAGGCTTGGGATCCTCAACCAAGAAACCCACCCGTGGCTGGTATTGCACGGCAATTGAGCGTGATCCCTACGGCGATGGGGTTACTGAGGGGTTATTTTGTAATCTCAATTAAGTGAGAAAACGTCATAAAATGGGGAAAATTACGTCATTTTTCGTAGATCAAGTCTGCCACCCAGGCGGCGTGACCATCTTCGGCTCTCAAGTGGTGAACTGCCGGTCTATTTATTTGATTCATCCACTCTTTCGACTCTTGATACATTTCATTTGGCTCCACATTTCATTAGCTCCATCTCACCTGCCGCAAGGAACATGAAATGGAGCCACCATCGGACCTTGGCCGATCGTGAGTCGATCATTTAGAGAGCGGAACGGAACTCCCGCCTTCCCGCATTGAGTCATTAAAAAGGTGAGATTACAAAATAACCACCCTGGTTCAAATGCCTGAAATGGTAGTGACAATGTCACCATGGACCAACGCAGTATACTAAAAATTTCTACATAAAACCAACAGGACGACAAACAACAGAATGCAATTGGCGCCACCATAGCAACGTTATCAACGTTGTTCATATTTTTAGGGCCGTATGTGCTCGCGATGAAAAACCAAGTCTACTTTTTTAAGAGGTTTGAAACATGCTCTTTCAAATGAAAATGATTCAAAAGAGTATCCAGAAGGTCTTTATTTTGTAAGAGCGGGCAGAAAATAACCTATTTTTGTCGTTTTTACAAATGTCATCCTCAACGTTGTCCCTATTTTTAGGGTCTTATATACCTGCGATGAAAAACCAGATACACTTTTTAGAGGGTTGAAATTATTCTATTTATAATGAAAATGATCCAAAAGAAATTCCAGTGAGTCTTTTTTGTAAAAGCGGGGAGAAAATACCCTATTTTTGGCGTTTTTATAAAAAGTGTCAAATTTTGACTCGATTTTTAAAATAATGGAAAGCACTTGGAAGATGAAATTTTATATTCATAAACCATGCTTTGACATGTTATCATGCTCAAAGTTTCACGTTGAATATACCTTTACTTCCTGAAATATAAAAAGCCAAAATTTTAATTTCTTTTCGATCCGCAATTTTTCGGGCCAGTTTCGCCCTGCGTTTTCTACAAGGAGGTCGCTTTTTCAGTTATTTTTATTATACTTCTTAATAGAGCTTAAAATATTGTACAAGAATGTTGTTGTTGCCAATTTTTATGTCTCTTATCAAAATATCTCCTGAGATACTATGCCTCAAAGTTACCGAAATCTCATACTGAAGAAGTCTGCGGCACGGGGTCAAAAAATTAATATATATCAACAAGCAAATGTTTATGGGGAATATGTATGAATGTCCATAGAAAATTTCATTGAAATCCGTGATGGTCGAGCGGGGACTACGAGACCACTTGGCATGGAATGGCCCAATAGTGTACCTCTAAGTGGGTGAAAAAGAGGTTCGAACTGATGTATCGGAGGCACACATTATTCCTGTCACATACCTCACATATTTCAATAATTTTATCTGCAGAGTATAATGCAGTATTTAGCCATGTTCCCCATAATATCAATACTGGCTGTGAAGACAGATCAACTTCAGGCATACTGCCTGAAGTTGATCTGCCTTTAAACTCAGCAATACTGAGTGGTACCTTCAAAAACAAGTTTTTGGCAATTGAAACCATAGCATGTACGCATCACGTAAAATTACCATAGTGTTTTTTCTACTCCTTATATAATAATACTTGGGATGATTTTTTTATATGCATGTTTAATGACATTATTTCAACCTTGATAGGTAAAAAACGAAACTAAAATTCCTGACAAGGTCTACACTAAAGAGAAGTTTGGTGATGTTGAGAAGAATATAGCTTTTTTAGGCCCTTAAATGGGCGATATCTGCAGAAAAAGGCATAAACAGGCAAAATAGGCATTTATAGGCAGTAACAAATAGCCTCAATTTCGCCATAAATGATCCTTAATGAACTTATAACTTCATAAAATTGGTTTCCTGAGTAAAAGAAAAAATAGGCATTTTAGGCCATGTCCTCAGCTTACTTATCACTCATTAATTAATCAAATACTGTTTGCATATCCGCATATAATCCGAATCAATGAATAGGGATTCATATGCTAACTTAACCTCTCATTCTAATAATTCTACATCAATCCATATTTATACAGCTACGGCATAAGTGCTGGCAAAGGATGAAACTTCATGGGTTGTTGCTTCCTTGGCTCTCGTGTTGCTATCTTGAAGGGCCACAAGGACCACTTAACATCCAGTCCCTTCGTATCCTCCTACATTTCCACTGGAATTAGGAAGCCTGGGTAGCGTAGCTGTTTTCATCCCATTTCGAAGTAAATCCAAAAAGCCACACCCGACGCTACTTTAAAAAATATGTCATATACTCCACTTAATTGATTGAATTTGGTCACCCGTCATTTTCTCATGCTATCCCCAAGGAGCACTAAATCCAGTATCTCACTTATTTTCTCACTCTCCCCCTTTTGGCCACAGTCAGGGGTGGCGTGGCCAGGGCTGGAAGGCGGGTATTTTCGCCCGGGCCCCGAGCCACGCACTAGGTCTCGGGCTCGGATCCGAAGGGCCCGGTGGGCCCGGCCCCGAACTTTTAACAGCCAGCAAACCAAATATCTCTGATTGAAAGTACAATTTTGTACATAAATACCTATGTAATTATAGTTTAACGCGTTTTTAACGCACAAATGTTATCAGAGGAGGGAGGGAGGGTCACAAAAACTGGGCCCCTCTGGACGTGCGGCCCGGGCCCCTGAGCACCCACGCCGCCCCTGGCCACAGTCCATAATATTATTCCTCATTCCCAATATTATCAAAGAATAATTTAATTCAACAGATGAAAATAATACGCTTTTTTATTATCTATTTTGACCTGCGGCTTTCAATGAAATTTATTGAACACCACAGAATACGTCAAAATCTATTAATTGTAGCACATCTAGAAATTATATTTTGATCAGTAATGACCACACTTCGGCCCAAAGCTTTTCTGAATTCCACCCGAGGTGAGTAATTCTCCACTGGCTGAGAACTTCTGTCAACAGAAAAATGTCTTTAACTTTATATTAAAGGTGTCCCAATTTTAATAACAACAGACTCTGTAGGGTTCAATTTTTCAGCGGTATAAGTACACAACATAGTTTACCCTACACATGTGCGCATAGCTAGGTATTCATTTTTTTGCTCTATAATTTTGTACGATTTATGACACCCAGACATATTGGAAAGAAGCTTGGGAAAATGAGTATCACGCGCAACGTAATTACCGATTTTCGGCAAAATGGATTAAATTGACCTAAAACATTCAAAATTAATAAGAATCTGTCTAAAACATATTTTGATGGTCAATATTGAGGACATCTTCACTATGGGCATGTTTTTAGTTTAATCAGGAATTAATCTAATTATTAAATTGAGAAATAATCAGAAATTGGATGCACTTATGATTCCATAAAGGTATTTTCAATTAGTATATTGAGTTTAAAATAGTAAATATTAATGGCTAATAGACATTGATAAACTAATTTCACCACTGCAAATATTTAAAAAATTAAATGTAGGCTCATTGAAGCAAACCTATGCCGGTAAATAGTTAAAATTCCAATCACTAGGATCAAACATTCGATTCCAATGATGAGGATTTTCGCAATTTGCAATCACTGGTAGTGCGTTATTTATTTAATTCATTAGTGCATCTCAATTATGTAGTAAATAATGTTGAAACCTCGCAAATTAAGGTGATCACCACATATTTTTGTCCCCAAAATAGAAGAAAAGAGGTAGTTTGAGTAGTAGGGATCCCGCAAAGAACAGACAAATTAGACGATCCTATTGGAACTGCCGAATTTGATCGCAATGAGGAAGATCTCATAGGGAAGGGTCCCTTATGAATAAAAAAAGGCGAACTTTTTAGGGTTAACGAGGTTTAATTTTATTTTTTTAAATTGGTAACGCAAAGCCGAGTGAGTAAAAGGCCTTAATCGAAGTTGTAATCGTTAGCCTCGGACCAGGAAAAGAGTATTTGGAACACGAAAAAGAAATTTGAGATCCTGTCTACCGACAAGGTTAACATTACTTTTTTTCTTGAGTTTTGTGGCTGAACCGGAGCTTCAAGTTCACAGTAATTTGGGTCATTTTACAACCTTGGTAGAGTGATAAAAATCTGCCAGCCGAGGGTATTGGATTACTTAATTTAACCCAAAGACCATTCCCTCTTAGCCACGATAATATTTTAGGAATTCGTAGCTGGCCCGTTACTAGTATTCCATTATAAACACCTTAAGTGCAAAGTGAATTTTCTTACAAGTGGGATTCATGTTATTAAAAAAGGCAAAAAGTTATTTTGTGAAAAAACATTTTGTAACTCAAATATCTGTATGTAAACATAATAACCTTATTTTTTCGTATTTATTAAGTTGAGAAGGTTTGAAAAATATGAATTCTTGGCTACTTTAAACCGTGATTTTGTAGGAAAAGTACTTTTTCTCTTCAAAGAGCAACTCATAACGCCTGAACATTGGATCTTTTACGAGTATTACTTACCATTATATCACAAGATGTCTTACTATCTTACCATTATACATATATGATACATAATGAAATCAATTTGAGCCTTTGATTGCAGTTTTCAAGAAATATGCATTTAGTGGAAAAATGCTGTTATTTTAAATGCTCCTTGTTACGCAAAAAGTATTAGGATCTCCGACATCACTTTCTAACGCTAATAATAACCAATTACTTTGCATAACCAACAACTTGATTGTGATTTCGGCGTAGATGAAACCCTTGCTTGTTACAATCAATACTTTACAAAGATATATTATTTCTTACATAATCTATGAATTAACAATTGCTGAATAACCTAGGAGTACTCCTAATTTCCCTCCAGAGTACTTATCCTTACTTCAGAAAATAAATAAGTTAAAGTGAGTGGGTTATAACGTAGTTTCAAAAGTTTTTTTTAAATTTATAAGCGGATGCAGAGAATGAATACATGAAGAATGCTCTTGAAACATAAGTGATGTATTCCACAAATGTTTTTGTTCAACATACCTGAGCCAGTGAATTCACGATTCAAGGCCAAAACTCATTTTAGAAGATAAAGCTATAACGATATGAGAAAACAGATTCGTGCCTAATCCAAGGAAAATGCCATTTGTTCCCGACCCAATCCTGGGAACACTTTCAAAAATATATTCTCTATTTAACGTCTTCGCCCAGAGCAAGATAATGCCGGACCCCACTGCGCTAAATTTGAGTACATTTGAGCACTCCCGATTGAACGTAAAACAAACTTTGCTCGGAACTACTTGCTTGACAATTGACTAACAAGATAACCAATAGGAGAGGATAGCGGGATGGGAGGTTTGAGGGGAGGATAGCTAGTTTTTTTTGGGGGGGAGAAGGGGCGGGTAAGCAGGAAGAGGACGAGGCAAAGTGTTTGCGACAACTAGGTC
Source organism: Pyrrhosoma nymphula (assembly GCA_963573305.1). Lineage (NCBI taxonomy): Eukaryota > Metazoa > Arthropoda > Insecta > Odonata > Coenagrionidae > Pyrrhosoma > Pyrrhosoma nymphula. The sequence continues at coordinate 41,267,724 of OY754337.1, read as the reverse complement.
GAAGAGCAAAAGACTAAGGCGATAGCATCAGGGCCCTTTGTTTCATTTCGAGGAGCGGCGGAAAGGAGAGTTTGCCTTAAGGTCTCTATACCGTACGCGTAGCATTTCGAGTATTTCGTGGAGAAGTGGAGGAACAGTGCAGGGGTTGAGACAGTAGCATCGGGAATGTTTCAGGTTTTGTGTTGGAGGGGCTTAAGGGAAAGACGTGTAATACCGTCTCCGATACCACTAGGGAGGGGGAAAGATAAGTCCCACCACCCCTGAACCATCTCATTGCAGAGAACGACCTGGAGCGGTAAGCAAAGCGGAAGCCTACATTGGTCTCGAGAAGGAGGTTAGTAGTTTTGAAAATGTCCTTCGGATTTAACACCTATTTCAGAATTACCAGCGAGTGCAAGATGCTAACGCACGTTCGGTGAAAAATTTCAGGTTTTTTTATTTTTAGAATAGCCGGAGTTTCCCCTTCTCCACCTATCGCTAAGGAGTCGTTATCACCCCTGTTGACCAAAACCTAATTCCCATTGGGAAAAAAAAAATTCAACAGTTTTAGTACATAACAAATATGATATCGATATATTTTATATATTTATCAGCTAAATAATTATTGTTATCGTTAAAAAATTTAAAACTCAGTTATAAATAGAGGTGATTGGGATCTAGGTAGGATTTTATAAATTTGCCACAGCATAATCGTGCCTTTTTCCTAATTTGACAACAGCATGAGTTGTAAACGTATTCTAAGCAGGGTCTACATTTGCCTGTAGTTTGTTTGCTCTTTCACCTTCTAATTGATATGTTAAAGCATTCTATTTGTCTTTAAAAGAGTTAAAGCTATAAAGGTATGATGGTTCTATAAAAAAAACAGTGACAAGCAAAGGCACACATTCGCTGCAGCCAATTACTCCCCTCAACGGTTCTAGTGTTAAAGCGCTCAGGTTTAACAGGATCCTACATATAGCGTTGCTCTGCTTCTTATTGGATAGTTCAAAGATGCATGCGAATAGGAATATTTCCCTATGGCAACCCGCCGATTTTTTGCCTGAACTTCTTTATCCTATTTCATCATATTCGCACTAAAAACCATTAGGATCACACAAAGAGGCGGATTCAATAATGAATAAAGGGCATACAGATGTTTCATTCTAAAGAAAAACAATTGCAGCAGAACTCCCAACTATCCATATCAATTGGGATTGGACCCCATCCGGATAATCAAATATCCGTATAAATGGATAACTCATGGATTTATGTTATCAACATAAAAGACTTGAGCAGCGATCACAAATACCTATATGATATGGCACATGCTTTTTCATGTGGAGAATGCCCCTAGAGCCTTTCAGCGAGAATTCCAGGAACAAAGGTTCATTCCAGATGGACCACAACCGCAAATCGCATTCTTCTATTATATGGTTCATCAATGAACTCTTTAAAAGAAAATCAGACATTAGGCTCATTTGTGATTAAAGTATATGTTCCCATGTGGTTTTCAATAAAATTGAGGCCAATATGCACGGAAGGCCCAAAGTATATCATGAATATGATATAGTTCAAGAAATATCTGTATCGTGACATCAAATTACGTTTTAAATTACATTCACTCACAAGCGCTTATTTTGCCCATCCAGAGAATATCCTACCAGCGATGCTAGCCGATGAGCAAAGGCCAATCCGTGCCACATTGTTTAAATAATATTAAAATCAAGGGGAAATCATAAGAAAGATATGAGGAAGTTCGAACTCCCTACTTTGGATTTTGATGCACATGACTACGTCAACTTAATTGACCGGGTAACAGTAGATGTAACTGAACCACCTTTAACATTTAGCCTCACAAGTAAAGATTTGGAAGACTTTCCGGAGGAAGGGGCATTGTTTGATGTTCCTCCCATCCCCTGCCACACACAAGCAGTGGAGAGGATGGTACAAATGATTATGGTTGCTTCAAAGCCAGTGTGCAGTCCGGAAAGCAGACATGGATGGGTATTATCATGCATTAGAGACCACCAAATTCAACCAAAATTTGAACTTAAAGCACAACATAAGGTACTGCTAAATTACATCCACACGTGCCTCATGGAAGGGTGGTTGGGGGGGGGGGGGCACAAGGGGAACTCGAATAATAGCCACCTCCTCGTGCTAAGTTCTGGGTAGTTTCTCCACGAAACTATCGAAGTGCAACTAAGATAAGCCCTTGTGATCAAATTGTACTCACATGCTACGTTAATGAACTAAATATTTTAAACTAACTCGTAATAAATCATCAGATGCATATTTATTCGATATCAACGATAATTTCAAACTTTAAGATTTTGTAGGTTTTTTCCATGGATTACTTTATGCGAAATGATGACTGAAACATTTTTAAAGGAATAAAATTTGAAAAAGTAGGAAAATTAGGGCAATTACGGCTTCCATAAGGGAAAATGTGAAGTGATGTCCTATGTCGCCAGAAATTTTTGTTGGTTTGTGGGTTGCATATGTTCAACATTTGTTGACCATTCCCAGGCGTCGTAGAACCATAGATTTCATGAAATTGATTTAACATTTCAGAAATGTAATACAGAGAAGTAAATTCATCGTTGATCTTTACGAAAATGTCGGGTTTCTAAATACCTCAGCCTCCATCGGCGTTTGTTTTTCATTTGCGCCTGAATTTTCGTAAAATTTTAAACTTCAAGGCTCGGGCGGCAGTGGTTAATATTATCCGATTTCGAATACAATGTGCATGCGAGATCCTCATATCAGTACACAACTTTATACCTGCGTTCCGTCACAAAAGCGTGTCAGGTGATATTTGGCTGAAAACCCCTAAAAAAATAAACATCCTTGACCAGGAGTTGAACTACTCACTGGCTGCGATGCAATGTGAGGATGCAGCAAGTAAATGTATATTTTATATACTATCAGATGTGTGAACGAAATCTCGTATATTTTTTGGTGAATAGAAATATGCAAAATGCCAACCTTCAGATTTATTGCCACTGATGATCGACCAATGGCTGCCGATGATGCACCCGAATAATTACGGAACTTCCGGCTTCCAAGCTACAGAACCGTCCACTATAATCACAAATTCAAGAAGTAGCCAGTTTGATGTTTGGAATTAGCGGCTAATCGTGGTTACACTATGTGAGTCAAACAAATACTAAATTACACATTTTATTTGGTTAAAAAAATCCTGCTTTCACTGAATAAATGGGTTACTTATTTAAACCAAAATTAAGGTACAAAATATGCAGATTATTCTACATACATATTTTAATGACAACATTTTTCCAGCGATAAATGCCTATTTCAACGTCATTTGTATGGAACTACCGCATTTTGACTTCAATTACGGCAGTAATTCGCTAATAACTTTAAGAAATAGGTGGTAATATTCCCATATTTAATTTTTATTCAATTTACCAGGAGACTTTGCAGCTTATAAACAGTTTTAAATAAAAGTGTATACATGCTTTCTCGTTCAAATTGACGTTTTTCTACTGTAATCTGAGCAATATCCATAAGAGCCCATGTTAACATCTACACTCTTAAGGCTGTATTTCATTAAAACGATCCTGGCAGCCCTATCTTTTCATATCATTTTATAGAACGCACTTCAGAGATGCAATACATAGGTTTTCAGAATTTCTGGAATAAGTGGTCGTGAAGCTAGATCCGCCTTAACGTGGATTGGAACAGGGCCTGATAAAGATATGGGAGCGGTCGTTGACGTAGGCCGAGGACCTTCGTCCCTCCTACACCCAGCAGAAAATGCGAATCTTGCTGATCATGGGGGTGGCTCCTGGGAAAGTATGGAGGGGAGAGGGAGGGATGGGGTCTCGGTTCCTTGCGAGGGGTACAAGGGGAAGACTGAGACGGGCCATATGAGTTCTCCTCCCCACGCACGTGGGCGGGCCATAGTGCGGGCGCGACAATCAAGTAACGGTGCTGCCAAGGGGCCGTCGTGGACAAAGGTGAAGAGAGCGGCGACGCGGAAGGCAAGGATAAGACTCATTCGGGGGGTAAGATCCGGGTGTGGCAGTAGGTTTGAGTTGCCAACTGCGAAATTTTGACCAGGAGACTCCGCGTTAAGGATTGCTTTCCTAAGCTTAGAGTTTCAGTAGTACTTCTTCGTCACATTGTCAGGTTCGAAACAACAAACTGTAAATATTTCAATATTCAAATAAGGAAAAAGAGAAAAAATCACTGGTACACTAGCAAACTTTTATTAGTCAACTAACCATGATTTCGGCACTTAATGCCATCATCAAGGTGCCAAAACAATGGTCGGTTTATCAATAAAAATGAGCAAGTGCATAAATGTTTTTTTCTCTTTTTCTTCTTTTGAAGATGGATATGAAGACCTTCCACAAAATTAATGCCAGCACTCTCTCATATGAATATATTTTACGCAGATATTCCATCGGATATACAGAATCATCTCAAGTCAAAGTCTATTTTAATAAATAAATCCAATTTTACCCGTTTTTACGGTTGAAATATTGAAATCAGTACAGTCATAGAGCTTAGTAGCATGCCTAAAACTTAAAGTTTTCCTTTAACTATTATATACAATAACTTTAATATTTTTATTACTAATTTATATCACTTCAACAATAAAGCAGCAAAAAAAGTAATAAATCGATCGATTAATCGATCTGACATTACGTATATAACGGATCAAATTTCGGGGCAATGGAAAAAAGGCTGCCTACTCGAATTGTTCGCGTTGCAGACCATAAGCACCGGGTGGAGAACGTCTCACAGTTGGTAACCCTTGAGTAGGGACAACCAGTTTGGAATGGAGAGGGATGAACGTGGGTATGAGTTGAGAAGTTGAGTTGAGAAAGGGGAGGTTATGCATAGTTCATATGACGATGCTTCAAGCCAGAGAAAGGCAACTCAAGAGCATTACAAAGGTGACCGTTTCAAAGGTGCCACGCTCAAAACAAGCACGCGAGTGGATTCCATGTCAGACAACACTCAACACCGGAGTGTATTAATGCAACGTATCTTTTGGGATAATGATTGATTTTTAGACTATATGCTATTCAAGGAGAAAAACGCCGTACCGTGATCCGGATCCGGAATAAGGCGGATAAAAGTAATTTTTCGTTTTACTTTAAATTAACTTAGAACATGCGCTTTATGTAGAATAATGTCAGGAGTATCCTATAGAACAATTATTTTTGCATGCACTAGTAAATGAAGCTCAGTGCATTATTTGAAAGTAGTGAAATATTTCATGACCATTTTATATTTTTTCTAAAAATAAAAACTTAAGTTTTTTTACACTTAAGATAAAAATTGGCGAAACGACAGAGGACCACAATACTACAGAAATGTTACTATCTAAGAAAGTGGGTTTCAATCTTTCTGCAATGGTGGTTTTCGTAGGAGTACGTGAACAGCAATCAACATTTATAACAAATTTTGCATGCCAGTTGGATTATAAAAAAGCGAGATGTTGGCCTATTATACACTGTATAACTAAGCTCAAGTTGTGTATTTTTTCAATAAGTAATTATTAAAAACTTTTCCTTTTGGTGAAACAAATTGAGGACTAAGGATGTGTGTGACGAGGGAGGCAGTCCATGTGACCTCTTAAATATATATTAAACTGCATTTAGATGCGTAAAATGGACAATGCATGCAACAAAAGAGAATAAAATGGAAGAAGTAGACAGAATGGAATTCTAGGAATGATAAAAAATTCATTGTAAAAATATGACCCCAGAAATATTGTGCAGTATTATGAACAAGGAAATCAAATACCAATCATTTTTCCTCGTGAGACTCACATAGCTAACCTGTGTAAAGCGTGTGTTGGAACAACAGAATTTATCTTAATATGAAACACCTTACTGCACCCAGTACGCAAGTGATTAAAATGAAAGAATCGATAATTTATCTTATTTAGTTTGGTTAAATTTTCTTCTTTTGTAAAAGTATTTATTTTATGAGAATATTAAATAATATTTCGAGGTGAAACTCAAACAGAGTGGTTTCTTTAAGGATGAAACTGTTCCACATAATAAAGCCTCAACTGAAATTCTTTATTGCTAAACCTTTTATTATTGCGAACAATTTGGGGTTGAAAAAAAATCAGTAATTTCAATGTTTACTGGCACAAACAAAAGTTATAAGCCACTAAGGATCATCGTCCCGTCTGCGAGGTATTCTCTTAAACTTCAAATTATAACTGTAAACGAAGCTTATTTCACAGTTAATTCATCATGTAAGCTTAAACGGACTTCTTCAGCAAATGTAGATAAAGTCGCAGAATTGACATAATAAAAGATTGAGAAAATTATCAGCTAAAATCTCTTTCCACATTGGCGAGTTCAAAGTTTATTTCTTTGAGCATTAAAATATTGGCGCAGTCGATCCCTGCTTGCTACTAGCTTAAGACTTTTGCTAATTATATTAATACTCAAAATAGTCTAAAGATTATTCGCATCAAAATAATGGAAATAGAGAAAGTAATGAATAGGTCTGAGTATCACCCCATACAATCACGATACCATAAGTGAAACTTTTACAGAGAGGACCAACCGAAAAATCTAGTCGTAAATTTGGCAAATGGAAAAAATATTAGAAATATCATAAATTATAATGAAACGCATGAAATGTGAAGGTGGAAAAATAAGTATTCAAATGTATGGCAATGAGGAGGAAATCATTGAAACAGTTTAAAAAAACTGCCACTACTAATTAGACATTTTAATAGTTATCGCTTCATCAGGCTGCGACGAGATGGGTAGAATGTAAGAGCTACAAATTTCATATTTTCTCATGCAGTAAGTTCTGCACCAATAAATTTTAAATATATTTTAAACAACTTGGTATCAAAATCTGGATCAATGTTTACATCTGGAAGATTAAATTTAGATAAATGGAGACTAAGGTAGGAATATACAAAGGAGCACTCAGACCTAACACTGACCCATATGGCAGGATCAATACCAGATAAATTTAAAATTAAAAGACTTCTAGAAGCCGCAGATATTAAAAACACTAAAAAAACTAAGGAAAAATCATATTCAAAAGAATAGGATGCAAAATCATCAGAAATGACAGCCGTGTAGAGGATATAACAAAATAGGCGTAAATGAGCGGAAACAGGAATGAAAAGGTCATAAATATAGTAGACTAGTTTAAATTAAGGCGGAACAATTATTGTGTTTAGTTTAAGATGGAGAGGCATTGTAAATATGGAATAATCTTAGATAGTACTGGAGGCAAGAGGCGCGATCTTAGGAAGAAAATTAGAAGAAAAAAGCGTCAAAAAGCAACTGTTACTTTATTTCATCGCCCTTATACAATATACTATAAAATTTAATTTCCAAGCGTACATAGAATTCATTATAATAGGTTGCTATGGCTTGGTGTATTCTCCTTTTAGAATAAATTTTACACGTAGGAAAAAAAATAATAATAAATTTTACAGTCAAATTACGTTCAATATTTCGTACATATAAATATTCAGTTTTATGCTCATGAAGTATATGCTCATGTTTAATAACGTAGGTACGTATTTATCGGTGGTTATAATGTGGTAAATATTTTTAAATTCTTTCTATTGTATGCCGTGCGTCTCTTCTAGTGTATAGTTATCTTCTATGAACGTTACCAGAAGGCAGTAGGAACAAAATAAAGAGAGAAATCTATTTTTCCCATTAAATATCCGAATGTTTCTGACCTTGAAACATTTGTAAAAGACAGTGTCTTCCTCTCTTTTCTTCCTTCAGTCATATTTTCTTAACCTATTTTATCTTTTTGATGATATACCAACTCGTTCACGCTACATCACCTTCAAGATTCTCTCTCTGCAGGTTATAATCAGCAAGCTTCTTTTGATCTCTCGGCGAGTTGAAATGTTCTTTTTTTTTTCCCCGAGATTAACTGATTTTTCCCTCCAAAAATTCGCGTCTCAAATGTTCTCTTATCACGTAAATCCTCCTCTTCGACCTTCAAACTCTCCGGCTGGAGCTGCATTTCTTATTAAAGTTCCGGACACCTAATCTTTCCCCCTAGAATCTCTAATCAGGGCAGTGATGGGCGAGGGAGAAAGAGGTGTTGCAGCGAGCTACGACGAGGACGGCGTTTGGTGTAAACAAAGGCTACACGGGAGATCAAAGCTAGGGACAGTGCTGTGCACGATCGGTAAGGCGAACAATACAACTCCACGCATTCAAGGGGTTTTACGGAGTGCACTTCGCTCTTCATCTTCTCGACATCGGAATAAAGAGAACGTTTGGAAGCACAAGCTGCCAATTCACAGCCTCTGATCAACATTAAGAGCCGTGTTTTTCATGAGGAGAAGTTATCTTGTAACTCCTATTTCCCCCGTCCCCATTTAATAGTTATTAATGTGGAAATAACTCTTCTCCGAGAATCCTTAATTCAACTGAGGATTTAACTATGGTTTATATCTAACCATGGTGCATATAGGAACATATGGTTTCGTTTTCCCATGCCCAAACTGTAGCCTTTCATGAGGAAGTTACTAATAAGACACAACCCTCACCTCAAATCCAGACTCAACCATTGTTATAATCAAATGTATGCCTGATTCAAGCGAACGAAAGCTAAACATGAAGGGTGTAGATGCGGTTCTTTCTCGAGAAACGTACTTCAGTTCCTTTTTTGGCCTGTCTGGTCAAACAATCAGTCTACAACTATGTCCTTTAAAATTCTTTTTGTTATTCTTCGCTCTCCAATGACTGTACAAATCACAGAACTCTAGTTTAACAGCTCTAGGATAATTTCCACCGTCAAACTCTTCTTCTATCGGAGATGTCTTATATTTTGAATAAAAATCAGTTTTCTAAGTCCTTACCTATGACATATTTTATTTTGTAAAAATAAGTAACTCATCATCGTTATTTTAAAAATTCAAAATTACCTTAAAATAAAAGCCACATCTTTGGAATGTTCACACTTTTTTCGTGTATTAACACCATCAAACTTCAAGAACTCACAAGCTTAAGGTTTTTAGTCTCTTTTGCCTTTTCCTTGTTCAACCCAGAGTTTGAAAATCATGAGCACTGTTTCTACCCCAAAAAAAGTTCGTTTCCCAAAAGAACCACAAGCAAAGTATTTTAACGCTTTAAGTTTGTGATGATGGCACGAGTTTAGGCCCTACAGTCACATCAATCCATGTGTCATGCTCAAATTTTCTATTCTTTAATTATAAATGTAATCATATCCATATCCTCGTGGTCACGGCATGTCAGAGCAAAGATTAAATCAACCCTAGGGACTGATATAAGGGTAAAGAGACGAAGTAAACAGGAGGGCTCAAGGACCTAAACAAGGTTTTTGGATGACAACCACTGATCAAGAGCACATACACTGCAGTACTCCTAAACCTTCTCGCATGCGACTTGGTAAGAAGAGCAAGAATCACAGTCGAGCTCTATATTCACTCACATCCTCACCTAAAATGCTCGATTAAATATCACATCCGTTACAAAAGTGAAGAAAATCCGGTGACTTGTTATGAAATGCTAGTAAGAGAAAAGATTACAATAACCCAAGGTTTGATGTAAAGAAAAGGCAGCACCAAAAGAAAGGCTTTAGGGTCTAAAACCCTTCCCTCAAACAATCCGCAATCTCCTTTACTCCCACGCTCTTAGCTCCCCCTTTCTCAAGGCTCCACGCCAAACTCCCTTCCCCCCACCCACCCTCCATTCCACTATACCCTCTTCGCCTCCTTATCCCCGATTACCCTTCAATTTTTTTATATCCCTGCCCAACAAACCCCTTCGTCGCTATCGCACCCACAAGCATTACGTCCCGTGCTGGCATGGAGAAGATGGAAAGGGGTTCACCCTCCCACGATGTCCCTGCATTCCCGCTCTCCCATCGCCGGACATTGATGGCCTCCCTTGCTCTTTAAGGAGGAAGGAACTTTTAGCGATTGAAGAAAGCATCCAAAATTCAGCCGCATGGCTGAGGTGGAAGAACGAATATTGGAGAAAGTCTAGGAAAGTAAATCATTATATAGTTAAGTTCACCAAGGTAAATTACACCACTCATGCATAAATAGTACATTTCTATCTTTACGTTTACATTTCCATTACCACCCGAATTTCTATTTCTTTATGCCCTCCTATTTTACTGAACTAATAAAAAATGTGTATGTAAAACTGACGATTCCAGGCGTGATGTAGCGGAAATTCATCATAAAATCAACGAGTAACAGTCATAATTTTCCGCGATTTTTTATTCTACTCATTTCTACGATTTCATGCCACACACAATTTTTAAAACCCATTTGTGGAGTACTAAGACTGTGATTCGTTGTTCATAATGTGTAAATATTTGCATAGAGTACCTAATCATAAAAAAGTAACAGAAAGTGCTACGATTAAACTTAAAATCGATGCATGTTCAACAGCTTTGAAAGTATATTTCTGCAGACAACGAATGGAAATTATCTTAGGTGTGAATATATCAGGGCTTATTCCCATGAATGGATTATTATATATCGAAGAATCTACTTCACATTTGTGAAATAGTTGTGATCTCCAATATCAAATGCGACCCTCGGCAAAGGAACTGTAATAACACCCTGAGCATGAATGGCTTAATTATCACTCACGCTATGAATCCTGTCAGTTGAATTAATGACTCCTGAAGAACGTGGCTCACTTCCATTGACACACTTAACGTTTATAACCTATCAGATCTTACAGCAATAGTCTATCCAAAAAGCCATTTCAAATTATCACTGTTTTATTTATTTATCTTAAATTATGCTTTGGATTATTTACGTATGTAAATTGGAGGAATTCATCTTTTTAGAAATGCAAGTACAATTGTTGTAGGCATAATCGTATATTTATTGCACAAGAAAAAATCCAAAAATGATCAGTATTCTATGAAAGAAATCAAATTAAAAAATCGGCATCAAAAGGGTAAAACTGGTGGTTCAGGGTGATACAAAATTATCTTCGGTTTTTCAAAGGTTTATTTTTCAATGACTATAAAAAATTCATTTCAAAGGAGCGTATCAGAAGAGATATACTCTTTAAACTTTGAATTCGAAGTATGCGGCGTTACATGATTGCAGAGTTAGCCACTAGGTAGTATTGGTATTGCAACATGAGTTTCAACGGCAAGCAAAAAGCTTAGAATTTGCTGATTATGATTCGGTCGTGGCGTATAGCGAAGGAAAGGTGCATATCTTCTATGCACCTTTAGCAAAGGTTTAGTACAAAATATCAAGTAGAAATATCCACAGAAAAGGCGTAATTCAACAAATTCTAGGACACTTATAGCGTGTGAGATGCTTTTAAATAGGCCAGCCGGGTTCAGTCAGTCCATGGTTTAGTCCGAAAACCTTTTGCGATAAGTATATGTCAGGAGCCCAAATAAATCCACATGACACGCAATGCGGGAATTGTGTTTCAACAAAATATATTACTTATTCTAATGGGATTTCATTATGGATTGTATCCTTGAACCCCCTTTGCAATGTGACTTTGCGCAAGAGAAAGATAGGATATACTATTGAATCCATCAATCGTGATTTGTTGTAACACGCGTGGCAAAAACTTCAATTTGAGATTATGTCTGCTGAGTCACCAAAGGTGCATATGTCGATCACATGTGATATAAGTGCCTAGCATTGAGTGTATTTTAACTTATTCATATACTAACTTATATTGTATCTGTTATAGCTATAAAATAATAAACCTTCAAAACCCCTGAGGTAATTATGAATCACTCATATGTTTTTTTAGTTCAGTAGTAATAAATTTCCACAAACTTCAGCCAGAACCCGTCATATACAATTCGTGTACTGATTTTTAAGCAAAAATTATGAATTACTCAATTTAAATAAGCTCAGAAGCACCCTACGCAGCGGAGAGTCTGACCCTGAATAAGAAAGTAATGACTAATATTTTGGATTAGCTGAAATAAAAACTATGAAGGAAACTAATGGAGTCTATAAAAGTTGGAAAACAATGCATACACAATAGTATAAATTAAAGAAATACACATATTGAGAATATTACAGACGTAATTAGAAAAAGAAAGATTTTATTTTATGGACACCTTAAAAATAATTCTAGTAAGTTTACATTCAGTAACCGGCTGGCCAGATAGCATGCGCAAAAGTATTCGAAATCCAAAGCGGTCATTCCCGAAACTGTCCGACAATAAACGAGGTTTCTTGTTGAGGCTGGTAAACGCACAGCCGATGATTCCCGGAATCAATCGACAATGACCGAGGTCTCATGTCGCAAGCTTTGACGTCATGGTGACGTTTAGTGGAGCGTGGAAACCCGTCAGACCTTCTCCGTATGCTGAAGTGCACGCTTTCTCACGCGCAAGAAGGCACTGAATGCGAATTCAGGCACAAGATTCGAATGAGCGTGTAAAGTACTTCTGGCCGTATGAATACAATATTTGATACTCACTCCAGCAACAAGCGAGCAGGAGTGCCGAGTTCCGATTCCGAGAGATCATATTCCGATTTTTTTATGTTCACCAAAAGTTGTACAAACATTTTTTGTACCTCACCGAGTTTTCAAAAAATAATAAAAAGTTCGCTGTTTCCGTTCCGTGTTTCGCTGACCAATAAAAAGACAGCTTTGACAATATAAGCAACTAACGCTTATGGAGACAACGTGGGACTTGAACAACCTAACATTACCTCTTAGACAAAATCGCTCTAGTAATAGCTAAATTCAATAAAATACCACAAAAGCTAGAATTTACTATTTAAATTATCAAAATAGGCGCTTAAAAAACTACTCTACTGGCGATTTCATTATAACCATTATCATCAAAATTTATCGATCTGATAACCACATTATTTCTCTGTAAGCGTTTAATTAAAAATTCCCCATAATCTACATAAGGCACTCCATTCACCATCTTTCTCAGTTATTCTTCTTATTCATTCATCCTTTCATTTCTGTATTTCATGACACTTTCATGATGTGATGCCGTGTTCCCTGAAAAAACCAAAATAATTTCACACTTTAAGGATCACAGATTTCCCTCAATTTCGAAGTCCAAACAGATCTTCACTTAAGATATCATTCAATCACTTCTAAAACATTTTGCACATAAATTAAATACAACTTAACAATTTTACCAACCTCCCTGGCAAATCCTTTGAACAAGGAACCATCTCATAAACTCTCTTCAAATTAATGTTAACACACCAAAGATGTGAACATGGCTATTTTCTGATTGTTGTCACTATTGATGTCCGAAATTCAAACGTCCATTGTTGCAAACTGCTCGCAACCACATTTTGTACGTCTCGCTCCGCAATTGTGATTACGTTGATTTTTAAGAACAGGCGTTCTTAAAAATTATGGACGTTCTTCATGGATGTTCAACGCGTCATTTTATTTATTTAACGTATGACACAATAGCGATAATGTGATAGCATACACTATACATATTCTAAATCACGCCCCTTATGTTAGTTCTGCTGTTGAATGACTTATTGTTACTCCATACTCATTATGTTCCGTTTCTTATTACTCCCATTCTTAATTATTTCAATACTTAGTCATCTAATTATTTTAGTACGTGGTATTTGAAATTTTGTTACAAGTAATTAGGTATTTGGTTCTCCCTATCATCATCGTATATCCATATGCCAGATAAACAGATACCAGTATATTTTGATTTTGAGTTTACTGTTTTCCCCCTACGGCGAGTATCGTTTTCGCTTTCTTACAACATAATAACAATTTCACCTTCACGCCTTTTATCATTAACTGCGTCTCTTAAAGAGAAACTTATAAAAGAAAATCATGCCCAAGGCTAAACTCATTCGAAAAAGTCTTTCTAAGCGTCGCTCCCATTAGACCTCGCACATAAAATTTTAACATTCTTTCGTCTCAATAAAGCTCAAAATAGTTTTCAGTAACCTCAGCCCAGACCGAAACACATCTCTTTTTACATATTTATTCCTTTGAAGTGGTAGAGAAATTCACATCCATATGCAATCATCATTTGCAGTGATGACGCTTTCGTCACACTAATGAATTTTCTTAATTTTCTCCAAAAATACTTTTTACACCAAGAAACATATTCTTCTGTGATAATCAATATAGGCTTCCCTTTCAAAACAATAATGATAGAAATGAGCTTGGAGATAAAATATTTCACAGCGCCGCTTTGCTATGATGGCATTCATACTTATGATAATGGAGAATACTTCTATGCATTTCATGACTGAGCGATGTTTTTCAAATGCTAAAAACTCAACATTCCTATATGAGCATATCCAAGAAATATACGAGTTTATACCATCAACATAGTAGTGGGATGGTTTAAACAAAACAAAGAGAAAATATTTATAGATTAAATGAATTTTTTAATACAATTTGGTTGAAAATGGCTAGTTTAAAATGAAAATATTTATTCAGTAATGAATGAATTACCAAATGCCCAAGACATCAACAAGAAACTAATGCGATAGAACCCTTTCCATAGCATGGTCATTTATATCGATGTTGTTACTATTACCTTAATTACTACTGAGTCAACGGGCCCCAGCATAGCTTAAGAGCGTTGGTTATACAGGTTAATTAAAGACTCAAAACAAAGTAAAAGGCGTGTTAATTAAACATATTCAATGGAAAGTGATCATTTTCTATTCCACTATAAACTGCTGTTTAGCCCGGGTATTAGAGAGCTCAAATAATCATATCGTGTGAATTTTGTGGTATAAAAGAGGGCTAAAGTGGAAGAGTTCTGTGAATTGGGAAGAAAGAGGACCAATTTTGGAAAAAGCAATAAAGATAAGGTGGTGAATGAAGTAGACATCAAAAAGAATTCTTTGAATGGACGAATTGGGATGCATGAAGCTTTACCTGGATTTTATCCGCGGACCTTTCAGTCCGTAGCCTAGCGTAATCGTCCTCGAGGGTTACTACCCTTTACCTATTAAATGTCATGAAATATCCCTGTCTTAAGACCACAGGTAAAATAAAATTAAGTATTACTACAGTACACTTGATGCAGCAACCTTCAAGGTAGACATTACTTGATGTTTGATGCTGGAAAATTCCTAGATCTTCTCCGAGAAACTCAATCACAGACACATAACATTACAGGTTACCAAACATGGTTATCGCAGTTTTCCGTCGTAAATCAAGACTCCATCGCAGTAGAAAATGTTTAGACCAAACTTGATGCGTCATGAAATGCTTACGCCATATCCCTGTAAATGTCCATCGGTGCGCCGCATGATTTTCTTTCCTTACGGCACTGCCTACAGCAGAAACAACCCTCGTTCGGCTACTGGTATTTTAAAAGTCACATTAAAGCACCGGGTGTCGCGCCGAGTCTTCTTCTTTAGTCTCCCTAGCGGCCTTAAATACTACGGTATTTTTGATGACTCCGGGCGCACGTGGAGGATTCCATTTGAAATTGGGACCGACAGTAAGCAAAGGACCATCCATTCGGCCATTCACATTTTCCTCGTTACTACCGACTTCGAAGAGAGCCATCACTGTCGAGAAATCATTTTTCTCCCTTATACCGATGATCACCCACACTGCGCCGATAGAAAGATTTTTTTAAATGAACTTGCTTTTTCCCTGAGTGAAATTCTAAATGAAAAAATCATTTGACATGACCGGGAATCGAATCCGGATCTTCCAATCACCCGTCAGGTGTGTTAACCAGTTACACCACCAAATCACCTTAATTCAAGGTGAATTTCTGCAGGGGTTTATACGAACAAGTAGTTATCGTCCCCAGTCTACATTGTAGCAAAGGAAACGTTGTCATGCATGATAATGTATGTCTTTGATGCATGTAATGTAATGCATAAAAAACCATCGTATCTAACCTAATGATTTAGAGAGAACGACGATAATATACCTTCGAGGATTTCTTTATTTAACTTTTTCGTTTGTGATAAGCTACAGATGCCCTGAGCGCATAAAAACCATATTAGATTTAAAGAAATTTGCACATTTCTATTTGCGTGACACCTTTTTATGGACACACTTAAAATTACGGTATTCACCACCGGATGCCAAGAATTTTGCATCTAAACAGGTGATTTCCTGTACCTCCATTATAAAACTTGTTGCTAGAAATTAAACCCCAAAAACCCAGCAGGCACTACCGAAAAGTAACTATTTCACACAGACACCTGAGAATACTATGATCATTAGGATCTTCACGAGGACTCACAAATCCAAAATTTCTATATCAGGTCGAGTTTATGTAAACTCGCTAGAATATCATAGTTAGTTTTATTTTTTTTAACTTAAACTAATAAGAATTTTTAGTATAAGCTGTTGCGAGTTTACACTGATTTAATTAAACATTATAAAAGCCACCTTAACATTGAAAATTTTGGGCCAAAATGACACAATATACTGACGGGAACAATCGTGAAAAACATCGATAATCTAATTCATCGGTAATCATTTTAATTGCCATGATTCATCAATGATGAATCATGGACACTTTCAGATGACCATAACAATACGCTACACAAACATTTAATCACACCAGTGACAGTAAATCTAGATTCCAAACACTTTGACATTGAATCTCTGGCAACACGCACCTTTTCACGAGATTTAAACTCCCCCCGCCAATGGTTACTCGGATGACCGCAATGCATGCATAGGAGTCAAATTTTCCATTACTTTAATTTACAATTTGGGTTAATCTCAAATAAAAATAACTTGGCAATTGTTTACTTCTTAATCACATCTGTAACCAACTATCGATAAGAAAACATTGACCATTGGACGCTAATTACCAATGTACCGGAACCACTGACCCAATCGTGGCTCATCCCTAATTATTATCAATAGTGATCTACCAATAACGATAAACAAATTAGGATGATCTTCAATTTGATCTTCGACCAAAATTCTTATTTCACCATTAGTCATTAACGTTAAATCTATCTAGGAGATTTTGATTGAAATTATCAATGAGTATTATAAGCAAAATGAATAGTATAGTTTGGATTTCCAGGCATATGTTGTCACTTTCATTTACATAATGCATTTTTCATATTTTAAGATAACAAATACATCAAATAAATAATAATAAATTACTAATTAAAGTAGTTATCACAGTACAATAATCCAAGTTAAATACTTCCTTAATACAAAACACTTCCAAATAATTAGAGAACGTTCCACCACAATTGTCATCATATTTAAAATAACCATATCAGGCTATGATGCGTGGAATTTCTGCGTTTATAAATCAAGCACGGAGTAGTTCTGAGTGTTTTAGTTAATTCACGGACATGATTTCAAGATTTTATTCACATTGCATAACTACAATAATCTAATAACTCAATCAGAGTCACAACACGAGTGAAATCTCAAAACCATAATAATTGTTTGACTATGATGTTGAAAAGAACTCTTGAGCTTGATTACATAAGGTTTTATCCCAAATTTCGTTCAACCTGCTGCAACATATTGGAATATCACACAAATGGAGGAAATAAAAGATATATTATTCACCTCTCATCAGCAAAACTATATTTGGAGGAGGCAAGAAGAGAAACAAGAAATTGGAGTGAACAGAATTAAGATTAACGGAGAAGAATAAACATGCACTGCTTCGCAGACGATATCGCAGGCATAGCAGGATAATCTTCAAAGATCACCGGACGCAATGGACCAAGTTCTCCAAGAATAAAGCATGAAAATAAATAAGAAGAATACCAAAATTCCAGTATTCGGAAGAGTGAATCTGGATGCAGAAGTTCCACTAAGAGGCTAGAATTTAGAGCAAGTAGATTGATATCTTTACCTATCTCGGAAGCACTATCACGCGAGACAGAAGAAGTACAACGGGCAGCAAACGTAGAATTGCCCAAGCTAAGAAAGCGTCCATGACGGAAAGGCAACTACTGTGTTATCAGAAGATCAAACGAGGAAGCAGTTTAGGAAAACATACGTGTGGAGCGTAGGACTCAATGTATCGGAAGAATGAGCCATTGGAAAAGCAGACCAGAAAGGATTAGGGGCTTTCAAAACCTGTTCATGGAAGAGGATGCTGAAAACCAAATGGACAGATAAAATAAGAAATGACGAAGTATACAAACGGGTAGAAGGGAAAAGAACCGAAAGGAACAATACACAGATAAGATGGATTCGGCATAGCCTGAGGCACAATGGGTTTGTGAGGAATATAAAATAAGGAATAATTGAGGGAAATGTCCCAAGAGAAAGACCAAGAAAAAAAACATAGACCAAAAAAATAGGTAAGTACGTAATATGATCTATCAGAGAGTAATGATAATAGCATTAGATAGGGACAGATGGAAAACTACATTCAACTAATTCCAGGATTTGGCGACCATTGATGATATGCCTTCAAGTACGATGAAACATGGTATCCATTACTTATACCAATTGATGCATCGTCACAGTCAAACATAGATGACCCTTAAATTACGATTGAACACTCTTGTTCGGGCGCATCTTCGGCACGAAGTTCTGAAAACTGAAGCAACCGCAGCCCTTCTTCGATGTCATCAAATGTTTTTATTCCCCATTGGCCGAACCCCTTCATGCCCCTTTTTTCCTTTTGAGAACGGATAAAACTTGAAATGCTGGCAGGATTGCCTGACCAAACGATAGAACCGCGATAAAAGCGAAATAATGGTCCCTTTTGACATAAATTCAGACCCTCCCAGAAACGTTACTTTTTTAAACGCGTCGCAAAGTCCTTCCAGTTTCCTGAATCGTGACCTTTTTTTAGGGCAGCACCTGCCACATACTATCCCTCCGGGTTCGCGATTGCCGAAAACTCCAGCCTCCGGAGTTTTATACGGCTCCGGCGCGACCCCATTTTATTGTTCACTATATTAGCAAAATCAGGAGGTGATTTTTTTTTAGATCCCCTCCTCCCTATCGAAAACTAAGCCTCCGATAAAAGCACCAAAAGAGGGATCAATACGGGAAAGATCGCTTTACTTTCCGTGGCCTTTTAAGCGGCACACATGGCTCCGTGCCCATAATCCTCTATTGGGTCATTGAGGCAGACCACAATTGCTAGCCAAAATCCATTAGATTAGTACAGCATAAAAGTAAGCAGGGTGTAACACAGCGCTCCCGTGAAATTGTTCATGATAAAACTCTGAATGAAACCACATGAAGTTGCCTTGTTTTACGACGAATGGAAACTCGGAATTAGCTTAGATTAGTTTTCTAAGCCGATGCTCTCTATTCTAGCCACTCGGTGTAAGTTTTTTAATAAACCATTTCGCATTCTGAAATATTGATAATAATGCTCATTACTTCCCAAAAAACGATGGCCTAATAAAGGTAGTAGAGTGAAAAACGCTTGCGCGTCTGTACAAAATGAACTCCATATCGTTTAGCCTCTTATACTAGGTACTTCCACTTCACCATACATTGATTCCAGAAAGATGTATCATGCCTGATTCAGCATTACAAATGCTATTCTGAAACATCTCGAAGTTAGACAAACAAGCCTTTCTCCTCCTGAAGTCGATGTTGAATATTCTCTATTATAGATAACACATTGATGAATTAATACAGTGGGTTCAAGTTCCCATTTCAGTCATTCCCCTATTTAAATTCATTATAATCATTCCTCCATCACTTCCCTAAATTTAACAAACCACTGGGCGGTTCATCTATATAAATGTATTTTAAGTATATACAACTTGAATTGGTTCTGTATGACATAGTGCACCAGCTCAAAAAGTAGGCAGGCTATACACATTTAGCAATTTTATGTTTCAAAGTCAATACTATATAGAAATTTTCCTATCATCTTTGAACAAAGTTTTTTATGAGAATTATCAATTTGAAAAGATATTGAGAGACTAGTGTCTGATCCGAACCATTTAAACCTTAACCAATCAGCGCATGAATTACAATATCAAATTGATTTGGCAGTGGAAACAATGGATCAATCATCTGCGATAGTACATGCATACCACAGAATATTGCAAGTGGAGAAAGCCATTGACAGGAAAATGCCCTATGGCTATTTAATGGCGTTATTTACTCCGGAGAAAGAGACGCAAAAATTTAAATATCATTTTTTTTAATTAATATAACATGCTGTAGGAAGTACCTCCGTCAGAGTTTTACGAGCGCATAGCGTACAAGGCATTGCATCGTACGGGCTGAGATAATTTTTGAAAGGCAAAAATACAGCCATAAAGCGTATTTAAGGACAGATCAATACAAAAAATGTATCAGCAACATACAAGTATAAATATAAATGATGAAAATAAACAAAGATGGAACAATGGGAGAATATCAACCCATGCTTGACTAATAATTGGAAACATTTTTAAGAAGGGACTTCAATGAATGGTATATAGCATAATTTATACCTCCCTTCATATCGTCTATCCTTTTCCCTTTTGCCAGCACTTTATTTCCAGCCCAGCACATTTTAAGTCAGTGATGGCGGAATAGGGTAGTTTCCTATTTTTTAATTGTTTTAATCGAAAGTGTATAACCCCTGGAGTACGTACATCATGCCGTTCCATTAAAAAATGACGTGAAGTATTTTTCCTGATTAAGAAAAAAGTGAAAATTTTCAACGGCGCGAAAACGCGACGACAAATTATTGCATGCCGGGTAAATCTTCAAACGCCGCTAGCAGCTGTAAGCTGCAGACGACGCATTCCGTGAAAGTATATGAATGAGCATCGGAAGAACGCTCTTCAAACTAAATGCATTTATGATTCCATTACGAGATATGAGAATCGTATTTTAATGTTTATAAAACGTAATTCTGCAATGCTTCGATTTTTTCAAAGTGAAGTTGGTATGGAATGAAAGTAGATAAATCATTTAACCCACATTCAATTACAAATATTTCCCAAACTTGCTATCCCATTCCGTATCATGATTAGTCGTATTTTCGCTATAGTTTTCTGCTTTGCATATGCGGAGTGTATTAAGAGCGTAAATAGCATGAAAGTCATTACACTGTATTCTACGAAACATGGAAGTTTTGTCAAGGCGTCATTACTAGAACATAAAATGAAGCAAAAGGGCTGAGGCTCTTCACCACAAAGGATGTCAAATTCTCG
Organism: Pyrrhosoma nymphula; assembly: GCA_963573305.1. Taxonomy (NCBI): domain Eukaryota; kingdom Metazoa; phylum Arthropoda; class Insecta; order Odonata; family Coenagrionidae; genus Pyrrhosoma; species Pyrrhosoma nymphula. The sequence goes on along the minus strand of OY754337.1, from coordinate 41,246,678 downwards.
AAGCACACTATGTACGAGTACTCATTAGATATGCGTAATCAACCTTCTCCGAAGATGGGCCTTAAACCCGTGATTCCCTGCGATAGCTTATTTGCAGCATATGTCCCTATGACTGATGGTAGCATGCTTCCGAGCAGAAATCAAACTTATTGTAACTTTAGTTTAAGTATTGCTTTGTGTCGCAATGTCATATAACAACAATCAGTGACAGCAATAAAACATACGTTGCGGTACCATTGTACGAAAAAAAGAGGATTTTGTGGTTTAAAGTTGCCACGAGAGAGTACCTCTCCATCAACAGAAACACTCGCTTCTATTGCTGCTCAGACCATTGTAAAGTTAGAGCTCACGTGCGTATTTCATTTTTTGATATAAAACGGATATTGATCTAAAGAGAAGGTATTAATTTAAAGAGAAGGTAAAAACGAGAGTGAGCAAAACGCAAGGAAACAAGTTGGAACAAGCCAGAACACGAAGTCAAAGGCATACGGTTTTCGCTATTCATCTTACTGCGCATGACGCGAACGCGATAGACTGGAGAACAGCAGGGCTTCGCGGTAGCCTAAGACTACTAGCAGGTAGCTAAGGATGTTAGAAAACGACTGTTAATAACATTTAAAATGGAGGAGAGTTTCCCAGCTATGTGAATGTTCATACGTAGATCAACCATCGCTATGAATTTACCAGGAATCCATATTGAGGTATCATTTTGAGGCGAATCGAAACGGGACGAAAGGTTGTGGTGAGTCAACCAACTTCTCAAAGCGCTTATGTTGGCAGAAATAGAAAAGGTTTTCCGAGAGATACTCCGCGCTAAACAACCTTTCTCCCATGTTTCACAGGATTTTGAAAGTTTCGTAAACTATGACCCAAAATAGTTAAGTGCGCAGCGTCAGAAATATTTTGCGAGAGCCATATACTGCTACAACGCCGAGACTTATCCGAAGGAACGTTGCACCAGAAATAAATAAGGTTCTCATACGAAAGACAACAATCAAAGAGCTTAGCAGAGTTTTGCTTTACACAAAAGAATCAGGAGGGAAGGAGCAAAATACACCATTCTATTGTAAAGTAACTTTTACTTTAAAGATTCTCTTTGCGCAGCATGAATGCAGAATTGACAGGGATATCGCTATCTAAGAACCGCGATGACGTTTTCTTTACCGAGACTAAAAAAGGAGAAGATATAGGAACCACTTCTCAGTATATTTAGGCAGGTACCTTTGCAAGCGTAAAAGAAAATAAACCGTAAGAATATCTGAAGGGTTGAGCCCAGGTTGCTGTGCAACCCCACGCCAGACTTTACTCGGGTGAAAACTGTTGATTCGGCCAACATTTTTGTTGTTTTTTTAATACTCGCTTCAGACGTTCCTCGTCCTATTTAAGAAGCACGTTTATTGAAACTTCTCACTACACCCGTGAAAAAATGGCGTTGTAGTGACATTTAGAAATGCGCATCTTCTTATACGGTGCGTGAGAAGAGGGGGTATCCATGGAAATAATAAATAAAAAACCTACTCCAGTGGGAGATGAAAAATAAGAAAGATGAGAATGGGGGCGAAAAGGAAAGATTTGAGGTGGTGAAGCAGGGAGTGAGGACAGGGAAATATGTTGACCTAGATGGAAAAGGCTCTTGCTCCAGTGCACGCGGAGCATCGCATCTCACCGCCGTGCACAGACCACAGGGACCACAGAGGTGATGGAAGAATTTTTAACCGGCTAGGAGAGAACGCGTAGCACTGCACGCTCACACAGATCATAACACATTTTCGCCGAGCATACATTCACAGCCTCGAATACAACTCTTCCAAAAATATACTTTTCGGCTGAACTTATCGTTATGGTTTCCTACCTACTACAAAGCTGATATAAGCTGAAAACTGGACATTAGTGAAAATAAAGCCAACAACAGCCGCGAAAAAAATGCAACTTTAGAGAAAACAGACACGAGAAATTTGGGTTAACCACAAAGAAATTGAGGAAACTTTTCTAGGAAGTTTGGCTACATGAAGTAAATCTAGTATAAAATAGCAAGCATGGAAAAAACCTCGGACACAACTGTTTTCAGAATATTTATGAAGATGAGTTTGGCATTTACTGTTGCAAGGAGAAGACCCATGGGACCATTACAGTAGGTAGTGAAAGCGCTTTCGATGGTGGTTAACACCTCGACCTTTATCGTAGGTGTGGCTCATCCATCATACTGTGCATCCTTATTTAGCCTAACAGTATCTCAGGAAAAACTTAATTTCCCTCAATACTAACATTGATTAACGCACCTACCTATCAGCTTCAGTGGCTACGGGCGAATTACAAAACGAGGATCCTACTCTTCGAAATATATTTCTCTGCCACCAAGGAAAAAATTACAAAGATAGAAAATAAATATCAACACTGAATGTACTAAAGACATTTAATAAATTCTCTGACTTTACCTACCCCGAAAGGGAATGCCGTGATGGGTATGTACGCATGTAAGTACGTAAAATTGAATTTCAGAGTAGCAAAAACGTAAAAAACAAATACTTAGACAGGATATAGCTGAATCAGTACATTACTTACGTTACCAGCGTTTCGTCTGTAATAGTTTAGCTCTAGGAAGAGATATTAATGGTGCTTTTATTAAAAGTGCTTCCGCTATTAAGTCATTTACCAATACAAGTGGTAGAGAAACATGGTGCCAGTCGCTTGCGCTTAGCGTGATGTTAATGAGGAAAAGCCACGCGCGGAAATCACTAAGACAGCTTAGGAGCGGAGATGGAGTATAACGCATTGCAGGCAACGCTGCCAACATAACTGTATTTGACTTGAGAGGGCGGGAACGTGTCAGCAGCGTGTTTTACGAGTGTTTACTATCCAAACAAAGCCGGAACTAAATACGCTGACATTTTTCGCAACTCATCGGAAATACCCATGCAAACTATCGTAATAATATCCAAAGAGAGCTAGAAAGTTGATGTGAATAACAGATTGAGCATTTTGAATCTGGCAATTATCGTAGTGCAACCTTGGGAACCCTGGTAGTCAAACGCTGAGACTACCATACTACCCGGTGCGGAGCTAGTTTTTAGGGAATGGACTCATCCACTATAAAGGGTCATCTATGTATTTCCACTATGTTCCTCCACCACTATACTGTTTACTCCTTGAAGACAGGAGCAAAAGCACTCGGAAAAAAAGTAGGATCACCCATTTAACCCTCAGCCGAGCCCCACGATGCTTAACAAAATGACTGAGAGGAACCGGTGTTTCCATCCTGACAGGTCGCCGCTCTTTTCTTAAGGAAGAATAAGCCATGCACACCATATGTACTTCGCAACTTCCGCTTTGAATTGTTATTCGTACCACCGGTTTTTAATGCGAGGCTATAATGTTTCTCTAAAAAGTTTTTCATAGCAGTCTCCGTTTTAAATACAGAATAAAATAATCTTGTAAATACATAAAAGTAAAATGTAGAAACCACTTAATTCTAACTAAAAGGTTGATTTCAATAGTACGTTTAGAGAAGGAAAATTCTAATAAAAAAAGGTACTCACACTGAATTAGTAGGAATCGTCTCGAAATATTTACCCAAATATTGAAACGCCTTCTTCACATAATTTGTGGTGTTCCATAACTAAACTTATTCGCGTATGAACATTTTACGAACCACAGTAGCAAATTTACGATACGGATTTCAATGCTTCAACGTCACCATCATGTCTTCTTCCCTAATATACTTTTCTATACGTGAAGGGGGCAAGGAGAGAAGTAAAAACGAGAGGGGGAAACATTTTCGTGGATATATGTTTATTTGACAACAGCTAAGAAGATTCAGGAAGTTCTCTCCAGAGAGACACTCACAGAGAATGAAAATTGACGTCAGGTCCACGACCTCCGTTAAAATTCAAGTGAGGCAATATCTGATGTGATTTGATCTCCTGAATTTCCTCTGGACTATCCGGTAAGTATGGGCCGACAACTGAAATTTTATTTGAAATTTCATTCTTTATTTTTATTTGTCGGCAGAAAATAATTTACTATGTCCGAATTTCGGACTCAACTTAATATTGGTTTATACCTTATCTTTGGTTTGGCACCAAAGTCAATACAAATCACCTTTTTCACCTTACATAGGTGTTTGGGTTTTGGTTTTCCGATGTTTAATTAATTTTAAAGGTCTATGCACAAAAAAATGTTTCTGATCAAATTTAATTGCCTCATCTTCTCAATTTTAGCAAATAAAACATATTTACTCCACCGTTTTTCATCCCTAAATATTCCATCTATCCTCCCAATTCAAATCACTGATCATAATAATAAGAGTACTGCTATGCGTAGCACAAGTACATACCAAAAATGATGCTAAAGCACTGAAACATGGTTCGTGTATCGTATGTCTCATCTCAGTGGTTTATAAAATTTTCCATACGAAAATAAATTCAGTAAATTTCTATTAGGACGTAACTCAGAGACTTGAGTAATGATAAATACAATTAATTATACATTGACGGAAAATAATACACAATAAGCGATAGGAATGGTAGGGAGGGAAAGGAAATTGTCGTTGAAAGTTTGAAAAAAACGGAAACGGAAGATGCAGTTGGAAGCGATAAAATATGAATGGGTATCATGGGATCTAGTGACATTCACATTTCGTCCATAGGGAGAGAATTTGACGAGGCACAAGAGAGACATGGACATCGTCAAAGTTAACATCACCTACTGACTCCCTAGCCCTTTCTAAAATCTTCCTGATCACAAATATCAGATCATATAATCCAAATGCTCGCTTTTGACCCATAAACTAGAAGGCACTCTGAAAAAATTCAAGCTTTGTAGGGCAAAAAAATTGCAATGCCCCCGCAAATCTGACACTGCAATACACAGTATAAACATTAATATTATTTTTCTTTCCAACTTGGCAGGAATCTCTAGGATTCAAATCACCTAGATTTCAACCCTAGTAAAGAAGGATACGCTCAGCACCGTAAACTTAGTGACATAATACCGGACCAGAAGAGATCAAGCAAAAACCAATAAACTCTACCACTAGCCTTCCACCAGAGGTGCTTACTTCACGAGGTATTGCGCACTCAGCTCAACGCATATTATTTTCCTCATGGCTTTGCTCAGAAGCAATTTTGCTGATGCACAAAGCGAGTACAGTTAGAAGTAAATCCATGGATAGGCATCGGGATAAAGGAAAGCCGGTCTGATGCAGTTAGTTCTAACACAAAATAGGCGTACGCCTAGAAAATGCAAAGCATGATAAGGGAGGAGCTTGATGTACGAATGAAAGTGGTCAGGTATGTGATTAAAGCAGTAGCATTTATCAAGCTGTAGTAATCCGATCAATAGGTATTCAGTTGTCGCAGAAGGGCGTTAATTAATCAGCGAGAAAGGAGTAGAGTGGAGATGAATCATTTAAAATTGAAAACAGAGGCGTTCTATAACTGCATCTATACCTACTTTGTATACAATGACCCACCACATGAGCGTGTGGCAGTGAACCTTTGGGTATCAACCATGTTTATATTTTACCATATGAAAAACGTGTTTCAAAAACAAAAGAGGCTGTCATGGAGTAATGCGTTTGATTGCTTTGTTTTTGAAAAATAAATTAAGCAGCGGAAAGCTTGTAAGATAATTAATAAAAGGTGCAGCAAAAACATAAAACCCAAAACGAAAAAAAGTTTCATTCATTTTCACATCATCAAGAGTCATGAATCCAAAGATTGGTTTGCTCTTCAATACAATCTCCTCTACGATAAATTTAATTACTTCTTGAGTCTCCGTTTTAAAGCACCCAATAATTTGACTGATGTATTCCATCCTTGGTCTTCGTCCGTTAATGTTTGCATCCATTTTTAATTGAAATGTATTTTTAAAGAGGCTTTTGTGTAGAAAAAATATGTCTAATAAGTCTGTCTCTTCTTCCTCTTACAGTTTTCATTACACAACTCTTCTCTAAAACCTTGTCATATTCATTCTCAAATATTCGTCTTGCGCTGTAATCTTTTTTATACTCTCCATACAGGATAAAAAACATTTTCACACAAACATTTCAAACCTAGCATTCCTGTGGCATTATCTGTGATTCGAGATATAGCATTTCCTTGTATGAATTGAATTCTTATCCCGGTTAATCACGATAAATATTTTCCTCCTTTCTCTTATTACGACCTCTCGCCTGAATATTGTCCTAATTTTCTAACCGTGGGTACATCGTCATAATGCATATTTTTACAAGTGGCCTTGCTCCTTGCTCTTGTAAATTGTAAACGGGAAAAAGGAGTATCATTTAAATTCTGGTATTCATTTTACTTACTTATTTGGACTTTAAAATTTTACAATGAAAAATACAGTCAAATTATATTGTCAGTATTAAAATTAATCCAAGGTCTCATTAAACATGTAAGAAGTAATATTCGCCACTGAAATGAAATACTAGTACTTTATCACAGTGTTTTAAAATTAAATTTCTTATTCTACCCTTCAAATTTGTAGAAAAGCTCATACATTTAATTAAATTTATAAACACTAATTGAAAGGACTTCAACGTAGTGAGGTCAAATGAAGTAAAATCTATTCTAGTGTCATTAAACTTTTTTTTTCGCAGAGGTTTTTTCAGGGAGAGCCCTGGAATAGTGCGTAAAAACCAGTAACACAGTGATAATAACACAATAGTCAACTAACTTTATAAAAATGAGCTTGCCAACGATAAAACAGTTTATAAAACCTAGTTTTATAAAACGTGCTACAGAATAGGACAGGTTCTATTTCCATAAAACTGTTTTATGCAACAACCAATGAGACGCTCCGCTCATCGCGATTATAATAATTTCGTATCCATGGGAAGCCAAACAAGGAAACGTAAACAAACATGGCTGGAAGGTCATGGAACGTTGAGGCCAAGGGTCTGACGGAATTACGATATCTCGTATGGATTACTACTAGCGCCAATTGTTTCAGGTACCAATGGAAAAATAAGTATGCATGAAAACGATAAAGATTGTATATTTTTGCCACAAATCTTTTATTTTTGTGAAAAAATGCAGTAATTATTCCTTTTTTGTAAGACGTTTATCAGCGTCCATTTAAAATACCACTGGGACCACACGATACATCGCCATCGCAACCGTAAGTAAAGAAATAAGATGGCCGAGAAAGTATACTGCAAAAACGCCAAGAGAAGGACGGGACGGCATTATTGCGCTGCAATCTGGTTCCAGAATTTTTCAGGATGCAGAATTGATTATACAATTACCTTTTTAAGTTTCCCCTGAAAAATACATAGGTAATTTCCTACTTAAATCTGCCAGATATTCAATTAAAGAGTATACCTGTCGCGTTGATAGTAAGCGCCTGAACGCTCGAGTGCTCTGGATGAAATGTATAACCATTTGAGTAATGCAAGTGTCAGACCCTTGGTTAAGGCAGTATCCTTCTTGTTAGAAGAATGCGTTAGAGCCTCAGCACCGTTGAGTGTGATCAGAAAATAAGTAAATAAATAGTACATATAGTTTTTAACCTAATAGTCATCCAAAAGAGAGTGCATTTATCACTTCACGTGTTCGCAAAGCGTCTCATAGATGCCAGGACATTGCGATTTTAAGAATAGTTTTACCGTGAGCGAGCAAGTACGTTTTACGTACGATTCATAAAACGTTCAATAAAATTTTGTATAAAACTCTTTTATGGAAAATATTCCCGTGAGCAAGAGGCATAATAACCGGTTATCCTTATAACAGAATAAAACTGATGGATATGCTTTGAGCTTGATATAATCCTTTGATGCATTTCTTTTTCAATAGATTTGAGCACCTCTTTTCCTCTGAAATATGAAGAAGTGGGAAAAGTAATGTGAACCATTTTTTTCAAAAAACAAAATGCAAACATACATTAATCGATCGTTTTTACAATCTCTTTCTCACAGGCATTCAAAATCGGCCAAGAAATAGATCTCGGAGTGGTCCCTTTAAAATCCCGTGGCTATGATGAACGACCGAGTCGACCCAGATAGTCCGTAGTATAAAAAACATAGACTGAGTGGTCCGAAAGCTGTGGGATTGAATCCTGCATCTGGGAAAGATGTTTTTCCTGTAATTAATGTTTTTTTATAAATGCGTTGATGTGTAATGGTCAAAGCGCATTGTGCTGCGAAGTACCCTTATAAGCCACCGGAGTTCATCCCAAATGCCTCTTTTTGAACGATGGATACATCTTTAAGCAGATAGTCTATAAATGATGTCTCTGAACCCCTCCGTATGCGCACTCATTATAAAAATCGCTAATATCACCAAACACTTTTCAAATTATAAGAGGTACGGTGACGGAAGATCTTTTGTGCATTTTTCCACTGAGACATCCTTAATATGACCGATTTCGACGTTTTACATTATTGACAAGGTGTCTTTAAGTTGTCTCCTTAAAGGCTTCTGCCGTCAGATATAAGTTCCACCAAATCAGGCCTCAAACAACATTATTAACAAAGGAAACGGTTGTAGGCTTGATTTTGTGGAAGGTATCCTTTACTGAAGAGTTAAAATAACTTAGTTAACTCCACTAATTATTAATTATCACGACCCGGATTTCAGCACTTTGTGTAATCTTCAGGTCTAAAACCCTAAGTAAATGGAGTAAATACATTCATACTAAAATTCATTTCAAGAAATGGATTGAATAATTTCTCGTCGGTTGTAAGCATAAACAGTTTGCTTAAAATTTATTAGAGTTTTCATCCGTATATTCACATGCAATCAGGGGCACGACATTGTGGGAGATGAGCGATATTTAAGACCACTTGGGCAAATTGATCATTAAACGATTATCAGAGGAATGGACAAAGAGTGGAGAGAAAACTGGCTTCTGAATCAGCTTACTGCAAAAGAAACGAAACTCTTATGCTAACGAGTACACAGTTATGCATCCCTTACATACATAGACGAACTACAGCACCCAAAATTACTCACCACACAGAACCCAATCATATGGAAGGGAACATCATGTACCACACCAACCCGAGCTCGGAAACGACTTAAGACCAATGAAAAACGTTCTGCAAGGGTTTTCATAATTTTGAAGATTTTTCTCATAAAAAAAGTTATGAGCTCCGTCTCAATTGACTACCTTCTGTAATAAAGATTAACGTATAACCTGTAATGATAACAGCATCTTTTGTTGGCTGGTAAGTGTAAAATTGATGAAAAGTATTAGCCCTTCTCCTTCTGACTCTGTGATTACGGTAAAATAGATGGCCAGGAGATAATCAACGTAGCAAAAGTATTACAAACCGTAAAATTTGTGAGAATTGATCCATAAAAAAATATCAGCATTGATAACATGAGTGTTTTTTTTTATTTTTGGCAGAGGTGTGAACGTTCAGCGTTTAAATAGAACCACAAGGACCGAAAAATTAATAAAATTTGCGAATTTACCCCAATTGCCTATCTTTTTCTGAATCAATCGCTTAGCATTTACATTGAAACTCGCCTGCCTGGAAAAGGTACACTTGAAATTCATCAACTACTCCTAAAAACGCTCGTCTGAAGGAATCTTTAATACAGCAGAAGGGTTCAGGGGATTCATTTTTTTTAAATCACTAGTTCCTCGTTGAAAACTTTCAAGATATGAAAAACATGTGGACTTAAATGGACCCTCATGAATTATATCAATGAGAAATAATTTATGCGTGGGTATAAACACGGTGCCTAAGTTAAAGCACTTTGTAAAGGGAAAAGTACCAAAGAAATAAATGCAACTTTGATGAGTGAACGAAACGTATTTTTAAAAAACACCTGCACCGTAAAATATTTGTGCAATTAACTTTCATTTTATCGCCGTCCTTAAAATATGCGTGAACTTACACACAGTGGAACAAGAAACCTTACTTCAAATTTCAGATTTTATCCCAACAGCTACTGAAACATGATGAAAATAAAGTTCTTAGTGTGATTCCAGATATGTTTTCATTGAGCATGAACTTCAAAGTCTGTAGCACCATTATCCAAGTACATGGGATTTATTCTAGAATAAGGTTTAACCCAGTGATTCATCGGCTAATAATTACGGTATAAATAAAAATGTAAACAATTACTACTCAGTTAATCTTGCTTTAAAATGAGTTTAAATATTTCATACACCTAAAAAAATTATTTACAAACATTCCAAATGTATCGCACCCAAAAACGCGCTACCATGTCTAGTTGCGTCACTAAGCAGAACCACCTCTGCGTGTTTTTTAATCATTTAACCATAAACAATCGTTGTGGTGGGTATACAAAATTGAGTGCAGCTGTGGAATGGCATACATAGGACAAAAAAAAAGAGCTGTGAAGTTCCGCCTGCAAGAACACAAATGGGCAATGAAGAATAAGCAATTCCACCTCTCCGCTGTGGCGGAGCATGCCTATTCCGAGCCTGGAAACACCATCAACTTGGAGGACACCACGGTGATAGCCAGGGAATCTCGATACTTCCCGAGAATCATTTGGGAAGCTATCGAGATATCAAAACACCCGAAGAATTTCAACCGGGAAGACGGGTATCACCTCCACAGCACTTGGAAGAGACTTTTCCGTGTGGAAACTGTCGACATGGCCAATCACCGACAACGGGGAAGTATTGGCACCAACGGGAAAAATGACGCAACCAATCAGGACTGAGCAACGGGCCTATATAAGGTCGTCAATTACCGGCATCATCACTTCGACCTGAAGACGCTTGCTGGAACGCAGGCGATACTTGTTACTAAAAACAACGACGCCATGAAACGCCTGAAAGCATGCAGCCTTCATCCGAATGCAAGACCTAAAAGCAACGGCAAGTCGCTTGCAGAAGCGTATTGCTGCCAATGTAAACAGCAACCAATCTACACTAACTCGTGAAAAATCTTTCGTCAGAATAAACTCCTCCGCAATCTCTTGCAGAAGAAAGAGCAACTTGCCAGTAAAAAGCCACCCTTACACCTATCTCGGCATTTAATATCACCACGGGCTATGCATTAATTTTTTTTACATGAACTTACAATTACACTTATAAGATATAATTAGAACACAACCCAACTACAGCAGAGTAATCTTGTTTATTATTATAAAATGCGTTTTTTATTCTCGATACTCCGACCTCATTACTGATATTCCTTCAAAATTCTTCCAATACAAAAACGGCCTCTGAAAGGCATGTCAACTTTTCGTATAGGTACAAATTAGAGGGGTGAACTAAAATTCGAGAGTAATACATAATTTGTATATTCTATGTGCATGTACCAAATGTAAAATTTTAAGTCTTTGAAGTGATACGTTTCTGTGTTTACTGCCTAGAGACGAAACAGTTTTAGCCAACATGGTAACCAACTTTTACATCGCAGTATCTAAATATGTCCTTTTATAGTGTTTTAGAGCTTACTTCAAGGTTTAAATACAAATGACTGTCCTCAGTATTTCTTTTTCAACAAATGTTTTACTAAAAAATAACTAAAATAAATTTAGCCCAATGTTGGCGAAATCAGCTTAATGACAACGCAATAGTCTTCGAAATCGATCGGATCAATGAAATAAAGAGCGGAATTTATTCAAGTGTATCTTTTCACCATGTTTAACATTGTTAAGTTCCACAAAATAAATCCTGATCTCATCAATTAATCCAACTGCTCTAAAAACTTTCAAAGAGCATATTTGTAAGCGGCGCTAAAAAGGTACACCACCATGGTGGCCTTAATTTTAACATCCAGGCAGTAAACTCAGAAATTTATTACTTCAAGTATGTTTTAAACTTTCTTTTAAAGCGATCGATTAGATATTAATCGGAAAGGCTACGAGCAAAATCACTGGATAACTCCTAAAAAGCACTTGCCTCGAAAATCGTCAACGCGGATTAATGAATCATTACCTTCAATTTGAAACTTAATTGCTCAGTGCAAAGCTTGAATATTATTCTCGCCTTAATAAAAAGTATGGCAAGCATATAAAAAGTTAAAACCATGCCACCGCGAAAAGTTTGGAGATGAACTTATAAACCTATACCTTCAATTTATTGTTTTTTACTTGCATTTCGTATTCGTCACAACGTCAAGCATAAATTTTCGCCACTCGGAACAAAACACATGTAAACTCAACGTTTCTCAAACTGATTTTAACACTCCACAGCTAAAATCTTGTCATAAATCACCTATGTTTATGCTCAGACTACCTACAACTGATAATTTTTCCATTGGGAATCTGTATTAACCGCGCTGATTTATATTATCCCTTCGTAGGTTAAATCGATCAGAAATAAATTTTCCTACGCTTCTAAATGCCATGCTAATGTAAAAGTAACTGGTTCGAGGAGCAAAAGCAGCCGTGTGAAAACAGGCAAACAGCAAAAAGTGTGAACACTGAAATTGAACTGCAAGATATGTTGGGCATACCTGAATTTCTTTTTTAATTTTAAACCATACCCCAAACCCGACTTTACGCGTGAATTTTGTACCCCTCCGAGCAAGGGAGCATTAAAAGTTTCTTCAGCCGTAATTTCTTCCGCGAGGATCTGGAGGACTGTCTCTCTTCTTTCTTTTTATTCCTCCCTCGTCTCATTTATTGTGCCGTGATGTATCTCAAACCGTCGGAAGCGGGGGGGAGGGGGTGGGGGGGGGTAGCGGAGAGCGGAGAAGGAATATTCATAAGCGTTGCTGTGGCCAAGAGAAACTGCTTCCCCTGAAATTCTCACACGCCCAGCACGAGAGGGACCATGGGAAAAGGGATGACCCTCTTAAAAATATTCTTTTTGGCCCACACATTTGAGATATTACGAAGCATCGACAGCAATATACGATATTCCTGAAACATTTAACTACGGAATATGCTATACCCATGCGATATTAAATGCATTGTGAAAATGTTTCACAAATTATCACGTATCGCAAACGTGGGGTATACCACCAAAATGCGATACAATAGTTGGGAGATGGAACGGAATATTGCAAAGATGAATAAGAAAAAATGCATACGTATTATGTTTAATTACATCCGATACGTATACGTTAATAAAAGCAATGCGATAAGCTACTAGTGGGAAATTTGAATATGGTATTTTATAGGTAATTTGAAGTAATTATGTGATGCGTATTTTTTCAAGTAAACAAAGTGTGGTTCAGTGAGAAGATAAATGCAATTGCCAAACTTTTAACGTGGAGGGGAATCTTAGAGTCACTATACTATGTACATAATGCACAAAACCTATACTTCGGTTAAAATTTGAATGTGAATCAATTCAATAAGGAGCAAACGCGCAGGAATTAAATCCAAAGGTTTTTCACAATTAAACATAAATGTGGATTATACAACTTCTTATAGCATGCCAAATATGATACGTGATATTTATGCATTTTCATGTCAATATGTGGTATCGTATACCAAGCGAAAGCAACATTAATAAAATGTTACGTAGTCACGTGTATGGATGCGTTTTTTTTCTTTCAATTAATATGATATGAAAATGTAAACGGCAACGCAGCTGAACGGAAATCTATTATTTCAAATTCGAACTGCGATCCAATAGGTACCCCGACAGAAGATCACGACGACATCAGATCACGCGACAACAGATCACGAAGAACAGATCACGAAGACAATAGATCATGACGACAACAGATCACGACGACAATAGATCACGATATACAAAAAACGCTGTATTTAAATAATTGAAAGATAGAATAAACCTAATAACACGGGTTTCACTTCATCGAGGTTTGCCGGCCTCGGTGGCGGCGGGGTAATGTCCTTGCCTGCCAACCCAAAGGTCGCGGGTTCGAATCCCGCCTGGGGAGGATTTTTCACTTCCAAGGGCATGGTTGTGTGTGCTCGTCCATTGTTAAAATTGTTAATACCCCTATATAAAGGCCAATGAGTGCTGTTTTCGGTGGTCAATGAAAATAAATAAATAAATAAATAAATCATGTATATATTACTGTTATAATTCCTAATAGCATGATACAAATCACACTTACACACTTTATTATCATTAAGGGTTATTTGGTTGGGCAACTCGCCGTAGTTTCACGCAAAACAATCACCATTGGGGTGGGTTGGGTAACGACCAACGGGGCGGCCCCCACCGGGGTTGGTTCAAAAGGGTATTCGTGAAAAAAGAAACGTAACTATCCGCCAAATAACCTCCTGCCCAGGTAGCCTTGAAGGTTACCCGTGCCTCCAGTCTCAAGGAGTTCGTGCGTTTCCCCGCTTGGTGGCGCTGTCATCAGGTATGCCGGTAATGTTATCTCTCTCTACATTCGGAACGACTCCGCAGCGCCCCCCTCCCAATTACACATCTGCGGCAAAATATCCGCAAAATATTGAAGGAAAATATATTACAAAGTAATTTTCCCATTTTAATCGTGATTTAGAATCGCCTGATCTGTTGTCGTCGTGATCTTTTGTCGTCGTGATCTATTGTCTTCGTGATCTGTTGTCGCGTGATCTGTTGTCGCGTGATCTGATGTCATGGATCCGATCCAATATACATAATGATATTTTTCACGGTTAAGTTACACATTGATGTTACGTAATATGATGATGTAACACTCGTCATCATGTAATATATGCTTCCGGCGATATATCGCGTACATTGTTTTACGATAAAAACAGCGCATCACGAGAAGAAAAAATTTCGAACGTGGTACGTTATACTCGATATGATGTAGTGTGTGATATCACGTGTTACATCGCATGTCTTTCGATAAGAAATTAATTACACCACACGATACATAAATCGTAATATGGTGATGACCAACTTAATACCCAGCAACATGTGATATCATGCGATATAGAGCGTAACTTTCGATACGAATGAATGGCACCTCACGATACTTTAAGTCGAATATGGCGATACAACAGTTGATATCGAGTGTCTCTCGATACAAAATAAATAGCGCCTCACGATACATAAAGTTGAATATGATGATTAAATACTTGATGTATATGTGTAATATATACATCACAATTGATATGGTGGTTGATATATGTAATATCAACCACCATATCAAATATATAACGAAATACATAGCAACTCACGATTTTTCAAGACAACTATGGTGATTCAATACTCGATATAATGCAGTATGTGATACCACATGATATATCGTGTCTTGCGATACGGAATAAAATTCGAAACTAGATGCATTAATCCGAATACGGCACGAACCTACTTTGAACACCTCCCTCCTTCCGCCCGCACCCTCCCTCACCCCTCCCTTCCCCCACTACTCCCCCATATTCATTAAAATTCAAAAAGCTTTCTGTTTTTTTCTTCGCCTCTACTTCCCTTACGCTCCTGAACCACTGAACTATATCCGAGACAAGCCATCCAGAAACCGGCCCCACCGAACGGAAAGTTCTCGCTTTCACCGTCCGAGAGCCTTTAGCGCTCCGCTCTCGCGTCCCTGCCCTCTTACGCTCAAAAAGTGAATCTTTTTAGGCCAAAAACGTTGCCTGGCATGGTTGGGGGGACCGCACCGTCTCCCTTGCCTGCCTGCCTACTTGCTCCCTTCGCTCCCGGTAACGGCGATTTTTTTCTGCGCGCTATTCTCGACTCATGAAGGCAGAAAGGTAACCCTCGGACCTTGACCATGTCGTGAACGTGATGTCACAACCTCGACGGATCACAACTCTTTAATGGCCTCACTTGAAATTTTTTATGTAAAAATGAAAGTACCACTTGGCGATTCCTGTTGCAAAATCAAAGTTAACGGTCAGATACATTTGACGGTACATCAAGAATCATAACTTACATTCTCAGGCATTCGTCTAACAAGCTACGGTGATATCGAATATGAGGTACAACAGCACATCATTAAGGCAAATAACACAGCAGGGTGCCATTATGATAAAATTTGGAGAAGCAAATACTTAAGATGAGAAACAAAAACTAGATCTTAAGACCAGTGATACCCATACAGCAGATGAGGCCACCCAAAAATAGAAGATTATCAGAGAATTCAGTGATGAACATGCTTGGAAATACTACAGGAAAAATGCTTTTACATAGAGAAAGAAGTGCAATTATAGTATATCATGCAAAACAGTAAATATAATTGTCTGGGTACTTAAACGAAAGCATGAATGTAACGAAGATATAAACAGAATTTCTATTAAAATCTTAGAATCATAAGAAATAAACCACCCAAAAGTACAAGAAACGTCGCCCGGGCGAGGAAATGGTGGTGCGATAATTTAAACTAGAGAAGGCTGTAATTGGAGAGGAAACAGGCTATATGATCCACCTACAAAGGAAAAAGAAGAAGTAATTACACAGGGACATATTTAAATAGACCGGTTTCATAACAGAGTTATATCTTCAAGTAATTAATATGGGTTGACATAGTACGTATATCTTATACCACCAGAATGAAAATTAACGGCTGCAGTACAGTCCACATTATATTACAATTACAACACATGCTACGGTGAATAAAGTCGCCAAATTATAAGACACAATGTATATCGTGCCTTATAATTTCATTCTGAATGGATCTGAAAGGGGACAGCAGCAACAGAGCGAGCACGGCTAGAAAATATCGACTAATAATATGTTTCAGTATACGATCCAGAAAAACAGTGGCGGAATCGTAATCAAATAATAATTACCTCTTCACTCAGAGCGAAAATAGGAATACGTAGTCCTCACATTCCAATTAATCATTACACATCACATTAACACATACCCTCAGCGGAAGAAAACTCACCCAGGTGGGGCTCAAATGCGAGACCTTAAGGCTGGGTGGTGAGCACTTTACCCTGCTGACACACAAAACGGCACCACGAAAACGTATAATAGATAATGGCTGTCTTTGGGGGAGGAAAAGACCCATCATACAAATCAAATGTGTATATATGGTGCAAATGACAAATACTTACCTAACGGTCTCAAAGGTCCTGAAGTATCTCAAGTACAGTACAGGCTGGAAAGTCATTTTAACTTCAAGTTCATACTCCATAAGATTTTGAACAGACGTTGCAAACTATAAAAGCACAGATAAAAAACAAATTACACTCCGAGGAAGCTAAAAGAAAGGTCAAACATTACAAAAGATGGAAGCTACCATATAATTTGTACTATTTAATTAGTTTAAGCATTAATTTGTTGTATATAGCTTGTGCGGTAGCATATCCATTGACAAAAATTATAGAGCACCATACATGCAAATTTTTTTATGATTCGAATAAATTATTACGGAAATATTTTATTTGGGAAATTTGGAGATTTTTTAAAGATAAAAATAACATTTCCTTTTTCTCCAATATTAGAAATAATGGAAAAATAAGGAATTCACCGCAGTAAGATTAAAGTGAAAATAATTTCTCATGACTCATAAAAAATGACTCATGAGTATAATTACCAAATCTCCTTATATATAGGCGGCACATTTTGCAAAAAATCATACATTCATTGCTTTCACGATATGTTTCCTCAGTGCTTATAGTTGTAATATTAACCCTCTTCCCCTCAGGTGTGGTTGCATATTTCATCTGAGGGGCTAAAGTAGGAAGCAAATAAGGTGATTTCACAATAAAAAATTACGATAAAGCATTTTCAAATAAAATTACCTAGCCAGAAAAGAATAAATAGATTGCACTAGTAAGTAATTAACAAGTCAAATCCACCAAATAATTTCTCCCCATGGCCGAAGTTCTGGCTTTCAGGAAAAGTTTGCACCAAATCTTTTATATATGTTCACTTGGAGCACTTAACTGAAAGGTCTACTCAACTGCTTTGAAAGCGCCTCTAAACCAGTCCCAGTAACAAAGCAGTTCTAATGACATTAAGGGAGGTCACAGTTAATTTACATCACCAAACCACTTCAATCAAAATGCAGTAATTTCATGAAAGTGCGGCATGTCGAAAACTCTGAGATAAATTTCGAACTCCAACTGCAACATGGCGGAAAAAGAAGCATGAATGAAAAATGTTTCTTGTAAATTACTCTGGTAGCTATCTTTCCTCCAATTTTGTGTTTGATCTTGTGTGTAACCTTTATTATCGCATCAAAACAACAGTGAATAATTTTTATCACCTAAGTAGAGGGATATTTGAAGCACTGAATCGTTAATGCAATAATTGAGGTGCAATTACAAATGAAAATCATTCATGATTCGACTATTCTGTTGAAGGTTATTAGAATACGGTTACTGGCTCTTCAGACAATTTTTTCAGGTTTTAATTGAATAAAAGTGGAGAATATTAAGAGATGTTAAAATAAAATGTTGTATCGAGAAACTTTGTAACGTGTTTCAACATCTAAATGAAAAATAAAGAAACATACCCTTAAATATTTTCGCTATACTTGAGTAATTGTAATTTAGAAAAAGTTTTCTAATGCGTAAATATTTCCGCTATAATAGGTAGTGAGAAATAATAACGGAGAAAAAGTTTAGCTGAAATACAAATAGAATGGCTGCATAAATGAGATAATATTTTTATGCATCAAATTATTAAAATAGCATTGCTATCATTTTTACTTCCTACCAAAACATTAGACACAATTTTGCGAATAAGTGAAGAAATAGCTCAATATCTAGCACCCATAGTAGAATGTACTACTCCACAACTGTTTTAATAAGTCAGTTCCTTTTCTATTCCTAAAATAAAGATGCCAAAAAGAACTTCAGAAAGCTAATTACTCTGTCGGAAAATTGGCTGTCACAAGTAGCATTGCTTAGTAATTATTTCAATAACTAGTATTATTAAACTCAAAAAACATTCCATGTGAGGACGTAGCTTTTTTGTTACGTATCAGGACCCTATTTCAGTCTGCACTCCCGTAAAGCCAGTACTTGCATCACCTGCTATTTGTGAAAGAGGGAAGCATGTCAATAACTTTGGCTTCACTTACCGCTGTGTTTGAGCAGGTGGGAAATGGTTTTAAGCTAAACACACAAACTAAAAGACAAGAATGACGAAGCACGTGCCCAGCTGAAAGCTCTGTTTACAAAATAGGCAAAGCTGGGCAAACGAATTTCAGCACCAGTAGGAGTAGGATTTTTTTTGTTTACTTTATGTTATAGACAAATACAGAGCAATTCAGCTTCTATACAATAAAGAATCATTTAAAGAATAAATATCCGTCTATAAATTTCAATATAACTTTGCGGAATCAAGGCTAATATGAATACATCTCAATTACTCTTACCCACCGCAGTAAAACATAATTAAGTTCCAAATGAAAAATATTATGACAAGTATAATCGATGAATCCTCACCAGACAGCCCACAGAGCAGAGGTAAAATATTACTCGGCCTAAGGAGCCAACACTGTCTTTTGGACTGTTAATTTATTAAATACTTTCAGTTTGATTAAAAATACATATGAATTTATAAACTAAGTTATTCCAGAAGTTTCATAAGTTAAACGCGTCATCATGAACCAGCTTAGAGTTGCATTTATGGCTTCATAGACTTCATAATTTTCAGGTGTGCTTCGAAAATTTTTCAAAATATAACTTTTCCCTTGGTGAATGAAGACAATTTATTTTATTGGTTGGCGGCTCTACTTTGGATATTATCTTCTCTTCTTCAATTGTCCTCTTTAATATCCACTAGCATACATATAAATTTGTAGGCCTAAAAGCCTGACTAATTTGCTGCCTTTACTGAATACCATCCCTGATTCCTCGAATAACGAATGCCATAAATGTATTTTCAATATTTTAAAATGTTAATAATATTGAGGACTTTTTATATTCTTTATTTCAATTGGTAAGCATTATTATTAGCAATTCCTAGTCGTAGTATCGCTAGCTATTTCTTTTCTCAGTGCGTTTATCATTTCGTCCACAAAATCCAGATGAACAATTAAACACCTTCTTCTACGACATAAGTTATCAGGCATCTAGGTCTATAATTTAGTCTTTACTCCGAAAAAAATATAAAATAATATTCGTACTAATATGGATAAATTATGTTGCTGTCGAAAACAATCTAAGAGAAGGGTGGAGGAAACAATAATCCAGGTTTTCGAGAGTTTTTTTGTTATTTTTGGGGCTTGAAACGCTCAGAGGCCATTTTCATGTATATTTGCGAAATCTAAAGAAATTTAAGTTCAAAAAGTCTTACACATCTCTCCAAAGACTTGAGAGTAATGACATACTGCTGTGAAACACGCTACTTAACTTCTCCTTCCGCTAGATGGAATCACATAAGATTCAGTGACATTATAAATAGCGTCAATTGTTAATGCTTCTCTAAACGCTTCGAGCCGGAGAGAGCCAGAGTTGTATCCTAGGTACATATATAAAATTTGAACTCCCACACCCCTGAACGGATGTGAACAATATTTGGCGCATATGTTTCCAGGAACCTAGAAGGGTTAATAGACTATGTTAGAGAAGCTCCTAGGTCCCAATTGGACCTAAGTGGGCCAATCGTGCGTTATAGTTACGTAATTAGAATTGTGCACACTGCTGTAGAAATATTTACTAAACCTTCAAAAGCTATAACTAGTAATAAGGGTGAATCCCTGAAAAGCCCTGAGGTCCCGCATTGGATTCTGTACAGAATATTTTTTTATTTATTTAAGAAAATTAACTCATGATATAGGCTTGGAATTTTTAGTGACGTACGGCTGAGAGAATCCAGTTTTTAATTGTCGTGTTCTATTTTCATATAATACACTTCCCTTGTAAGACAACCTTGTCACGGTGGAAGGGCTTGCGCGTTCCAATGACCCCTAGAGCTCGACTGGTGAGAGCAATTACGACTGCTCGCGGTAGGGCCCATGCCAGATAGGTCAAAGAGTTGGAACCAGACAAAAGGTAGTTCACTTGATGAAAAAAACAGGAGTGATATTAACCGAACATGAAGATATCCAGGCTAGGTGGAGATAATTTGTGTAAGAGCAATATGACAGCGGCAATAGGCCTGTAAACCTAGGTGTAGAGGATGTGAGTGCAAAGATAAATATTATCTTAACCGAAGATACTATGCAGTGAAATACAGAAGGCATTACGAATGATAAAGGTAAGGAAAGCTGTGAGAGTAGACAAAATGCCTTCGGAGTTACTGAAAAATGTAGGTCATATTATTTTGTAATAATGCCACAGTCTCAGGAGGAACTTAAGAGTATAAAGCTTACACTGAAAACTGCAACTGGGAAATTCGGCTTGAAAGTAAGCCCATCTAAAACTGAATACATGATTATAGGAAGGCACACTCTACCAAATGTCTTACAGATAAAAATAAATGAAGATAACCATAAGAGATTCTATGTATATTGGTGCAATTCTGTCGGGAGTGGATGAAGTGGAAATAAAAGCGAGAATTCTAGCTGGTTATAAAGCACTCTATGCTCTGAAATATATTTATTAAACCCGGAATGTATCAAGAGAGCTTAAAATAAGATTATACAAGACATTTATACTCCCTGTGGTCTTATATGGTTGTAAAAAGCTGGATAACACAAACAAGAACTAAACAAATTATTAATATTAGAGAGACGGTTACTGAGAAAAATATATGGGCAGTCCAAGATGAATATACGGGGGAACGGAAAATAAGATATAATCAAGAACTATATAACCTCTACAGAAATAACACCACAGAAGTTTAATGAGAAACAGGAGATTGGTATGGATAGGAAATGTAGAACGGATGAACGATGAACAATATCCTAAGCTAGCAAAGCATAGGAGACTGGAGGGGAAAAGCTAACCGCAAGGGATTTATTATGCCTTTTAATTAAGAAAATGTATTCTCCCTTATCTTGAAAACAAGGAGAGGGTTTTTGAGGTAGCTTGAGAACTGTATATCTATCCTGAAGGCTCGGGTTCAACTTCTAGCATTTTGGGAGTAATTTGAGACATCTGCCGGATAAGGGTGCTAAAAGTGAGGATTCAGAGGTGCATTTCTTTGTCCAGTCTTTCCTCGACTCGCCATGAAATAGGGAGAAAATTAGAACTGGACCAGACATATCGATCACAGAACAGTCAATCAATTCCAACTCGGAATTTCCCTACAAACCTCTTCTATTCCTAAAATAATATTTCCTCTTCGACCCATTTAAAGCATGAAAGAGTAATTTAAAGAGTTTTAAGCCAGATATATCCATGAGCGGCATGATTTTAAGGCAATCTTGCATCACCCGTTCAAATTTACTATTGCGTAAGTGCTAACCAATCGGCTATCGGTTCTAATCGAATTTTTTCCAGTCAATGTTAGGGCAGCTCGATCACAGATTATATTGTAGGTGAATTTATGAAAACTTCTGCATTGATTCTTTTAATCCTAAAAGTAAGGGCATGCATTTGTTTGGGAAACTATCGAAAGAGAAGGAAACTATATTATGTATACCTGATCGTAGAATTAATTTCTTATTCCATAAGGAGATCACACTAAACCTTAAGTCAAAGAAATGCTATAAGTCAGCTGGTAGAACGAAAAAAATACACCATCAGTGCTCTAATAAGAAGTGAGGGACCCAGGATTTCAGGTGACCTGTAAAAACTGCTCAGCATAAATAATTTATGACGCTCTTTGAAGATTTCCTATTTAATAGAAGCAGGGTTACCCGAAAATATATGAGCTCTTTTACAAAGAATAATGGTATCTCAAGTAATATCACAGGTGGCCTTTGACTCAAAATTATGAATTCTTTTACATTTACAAGGCAAAGAATATCCTTCCATTGATAAAGTTAAAAGTGATTTTATAATTTTGAATTGGATCTTTTGTGATCTGATAAGAAATTGAATTTTATGGACTGCCAAAGAGAACTTAAATGTTTTTTAAATGATAATTAACCTCTTGGTATTTCAATACAGGTACGCGTTCATACAAGATTTGTACAAAATTTTATAATCCGCAAAGTTCGTTATATGCTTAATTCAAATTTCTTAAATTGATTAATATTTGCAATTCACGTTCACTCAACCTTTTGTTTCAGATTATTCCGATGAAGGTAGGCAAGGGACATCTTTATTTTAAATGATAACGTTTACCTATAGACTTTGCACTCAGGAGTGACAACGGCCAATCAGGATCGCCACTTCAATTTTTGCAGAAAGGGAGGAGTTCCTGAAGTCTTCATATTCACCATTAACAAAACACTGTCTCAAAGGTATTTTATTGAATTTCAATCTCAGCTCCTTTCACTTATCGATTTTTGCAAAATAAAACGCTATGGGAAAGGACCTATAGGGCGACGAATATTAAAAGAGGGAACATTCTGTTATGAGTAGGAAGAGCTATCCACTTAAAGAGCGGAGCGGACTTTTTTTAACCATTCGAAAGCTTTAATCAATCTGCCAGTTTGTAATATTAATGAAAAAAATTTCACTCTACGTAAAAAATTGAAGGTAATTTGCTTATTTTAAGGTATTAGTGCGGTTTCAAAGTAAATTTTTAATCAGCCTACAATGCCAACGATCTTTAAGAGCCAAGTTATTCTCAATGCTCACTTCCATCGGGTAATAGATTCGAATTTAAAGTTCCAGCTATGACCACCAAATAACTGAATATTTGAATTTCGTGTTTAGAGGATTCACATTAATCACAGTTACTTATCAGATAACATTTACGTTAAAATCTTTCATTCGACGCAGGTTTCTACTGTCCGAGTTATTTTGAAAATGGGTGCATAACGGTTGATATAAGGAAATAAATTTAGAGGTGATTATTTGATGTAGTTAATAACATGCAGCTTAATTAAATAATTAAGCACAATCCTCCAATGGCTTTTTTTCACCACAATATTTAAAATAATAATTCAGTGTATATTCTGATAAAAATGCATTTTAAGGCGATGCTGCTATTGGTAATCTCACAAAACAAACAATTTTCTGTATATGTGGAAATTGAGAATTATGGGAAGACAATTCTATTTCATTTCTCTAGCAAATTAATGAAACCGACATCTAAACAGAAACAAAGCTATATAGTGGTGTATTTATTTAAAAATGGTGGTACAAATAGGTTATTTTCAGAAGGATTAATCCATTGGTTACATACGAGAGGGTCCCGATTTTAAACCAGCCTTTTGACTATGTTAATTTTGAACACCTATAGCCTGAATATGGGATGAGTTATAATCTTAACTACCAAAAGAATTTAAACCGCAAAAGAAAGTGTATAAACTCCCTTTTGCTATAAGCTCAAGTACATATGTATTTACATTTTTTTATTATAACTACATTTATAACCATTTATACGCTCCTTCGCCCTGTTATCTATCAAAAAAGACATATTTTGCAATTTGCAGTTTTCTAGGTAGGACGATGTATTCCGCACAAGGAAGAATTGACATAGTTATAAGATAACTCCAGGAAAGTTTACATTTCCAGCTGAATGGAGGACGCTAGTGGCTGGTTTCTTAGGGGAGCTGTGAAATGTTGTAATACGCAATAAAAGATGACCTTTTGATGACAGATGATTCATAAATCATTCCACTGCTGAATTTGACCCAGCAGATCAACCTACAAGTTTTTGTTATATCAACCTCAAATCCACTCCTCTTTTTTATTTAATCGACGATGGGTAAAATTATTAAATTCTTTACATTTCCTCTTTGCCATCCTTTGTAGCTCAACTGTTAATCCGATACGCACATGACAGATTTCACCAGTGAAGCGACCTCAGAGGAATAACTTTTAAAATGCTTTTACTTTTAACCACATACATTACGCATGATTATACTATGCATGATTTTATTCATGAAGATTGATGAGTTTCATTTAGTAAAACATTATTTACATAAGAGAGATATTGTAATAATAAAATTTATTATCTAGTATTAAAATTCCTGGAATATATTTCAACTAATTAACAATAGTTTAAAATTGTAGACTTTTCTGTTTCCAGACATGCCCCAGTCGAGTGTCTAGCCAATTGGTAAGCGTTTTAAAAGCTGAGCAAATATTTTAAAATTAAGTGATGGCACGAGAATACGTCATGGTGGCCGATATACTATTTTGCCTGTCATACGGTCTCACAAAATCTGTGCTACCGCAATTAATGCAAAGTTCACGTTCGGTCTCCGAGTATTTCGGCTCTTAAACCGGAGTATACCCCTATTAAATTACCCGGGAGGCATATAAAACGATCATCACGATAAACTGCAATTCGTTATTTCTTCTCACAGTCACCTCTCAGTTAAATTCCCAATTTAAGAAATAGCAAGGATAAATAAGGGAACCTCAACAAGAACAAAAACGACAAACGAAAAAAAACAACAGTCATAGCAAGTGCTAAACGTCCACAATCGACTCATTTCATTCTCAACTATTGGAATTCAATTTCGAGAGAAAGGTCCCCAAGGACTCGCGAAGCATACATTAAGGAGAAGATATGGGAATTAGGCATGAGAGAGTATTGAGCTCACTCCGTCAGTCAAGCTTGGAGTACGATAAAGATAAAGAAGAATGTGAAAATATTTATTGCAGAAAACGAAAATGCGAAAAAAATACTTATAAAGACCGGCCCGATACCAGATTTTCCGATGGTAATCGTTCCCGATTTGAGACTTAGTGATATTTTGATTTTACAGACCCAGTGCTTAGTTTGCGCAAATATACATATTACATATATTTAATATATATATTTTACACCCATGGTATTGTAACGAATCCGTGCTCCCGAGACTCGCCCGGATGAGTCCCGAAGGCACAAACCGACATACATTAAAAAATTTGAAAAAAAATAAAGATTTTGGGGGGTTCCCCGACTCGTGTTCAGCTAGTCAAAAAGGAAAACGTAATTCAATCTAGGAGGAAGTGGGCTCAGCATCAGGCATGAGAACGAGTAAGCACAATTACTCAAGACTTTCATTTAAACAATATATTGTTCGATTAAATTACAACACAAAAAAAACACTAATAAGTTGCCCTGGTGGGGGGGGCTTCTCTTCGTACGGACCATCTAGGACCACTGATCACTTGGAGGGGGGGGGGGAGAATGGCAGTGGGTGATTCTGGCCGCCGCGGACCCTGGTCGCCTTTCCTGCGTCCCGCGGGTCCTCGTCAGATTCCCCGTTTCTCTCCTCCGTCCTGGTAATCAGATCACTTGGAGGTGGGGGGAGAATGGCAGTGGGTGAATCTGGCCGCCGCAGATCCTGGTCGCCTTTCCTGGATGCCGCGGGTCCTCCCAGATTCCCCGTTTCTCTCCTCCGCCCTGGTGATCTGCCCAGCTCCGCCTCCCGTCTTCTCGTGCACAGAGTCCCTGGCTTCGTCTCCCCTTGCGCAGTACAGTGACGGCGAGTAGTCTTAGCTCCTACTCCGTCACGCGCCAGTATCAAGAAGTCCTCCCGTTCTTCACCTCGGGCCTTTTTATACCCGGGTGAAGAGGGGAGGGGGGGGGGGTCACACAATTTGACGGTCGACTGGGATGTAGCGGCGGCACTTAACTGGGGTCGCCGATACCTCCTTAGGTCCCACTCGACTCTGCGACTTTCGAACAACACTACTCCCATGCACTCACACATACACGCACACATTGAGCCGTCGTCGAACTCATGCCTGATGTGGAGGCCAACAAAGGGAAATATACAAAAAAAAACTGCGATGGCCGCAGACCATCACAGTATTCATTTTAACGTG
Source organism: Pyrrhosoma nymphula (assembly GCA_963573305.1). Taxonomy (NCBI): domain Eukaryota; kingdom Metazoa; phylum Arthropoda; class Insecta; order Odonata; family Coenagrionidae; genus Pyrrhosoma; species Pyrrhosoma nymphula. The sequence goes on along the minus strand of OY754337.1, from coordinate 41,220,138 downwards.
CTTGTGTATTATTACTCATACACATAAATGACGTGAACTAGAATATATTTTGCAATATTAGTAATATATACACATTAATCTTAACATCTTTTTCAAGCAAAAATCCCTGTCTAAAATACTTTTTACAATATTTTGGAAAAACTATTTTAGATACATTGAATTGCCATAAAAATCCTCTTAGTCCCATAGCTTTCACTCACGGTTCGCGACAATGTTAAGGGCTACTTTCTCACTATAGACACACATTTCCACATTGATAAACTTAAAAAGATATCAATACTTACACCGCAAAAACATTTCTAAAATGTGAGCATACTGTGAGGAGAGCTCAGCGGTGGACGCCATGTAGTCGAAAACGAGGTTTATAGGCTCGCCATTTTCTAATTAGGCCTTGACGTTTTTCAACGAGCGACAAATTTTACAGACTTGCTCCCTTCGAGTCCCCGTCAAGGAGGATAATATTTCCTCCGTTGAAACTTTCACAATTTTTCTGTTTAAGTTTTGTAAATAATTCCATCAGCCGATAACATGAATTACACCATAATTATCAACCGTGTCATTATCGGCCGATATGTATCAAATCAGACCACATACCTATGTACTTTATTTCCAGGCGCCTTTTGGGCGCTCCTAAAGGAGATAGCAATCCACTTTTTGGAGAGAAATAGAGGGATAATATAGGGTAAGGGTTGGGAAATTTCCCGTTTCGTTTCCTCCAGCGAAATAATACCCAACCAATTTAAGGCGCGGGACCAATTCTCTTCTTCCCCCTGGCTATCTTCCCGTTACACCCTCAGGCTTTTCCTTAATTTCTCCGCCACCCCTCTTGCCTCTTTAAGATCCCTTCTCGTCCTCTCCACCTTTCCTCTCCCCTCCTCCTCCTCCCCCTGAATCCATTTCTTACTGCTGCCACCCCTTGAACTCCGTGCTCAATCGTCTAACTCCACCCACACCCCTCCCTCTACATAACCAGCGCCATCTTTCTCGCCCCGCTTCAACTCTTCATTTTCTTATTCCTCCGAAAATTATTCCGTGATGACTTGAGCCATTATTTCACTCGATCAATCCACGATCCTTAGAGAGAGAGAGAGTGGAAAATGAGGGGAAAATATAGCGACCAAGAGTGTTGGGGGATTGTTAGTAAAAGGGTTAGATTTGACCTTTCTTATGTGACAGGGGACAGTGGAAGCTTCAATCTTGACATATATTAAGTAATATAGTAAAACATAAAATAGTACTATAATTATAATTAATTGTACATAGTATAGTATTTTGAATTAAGTAAACTTTATATATTAACCGTAACTATTTTATGTCTTTACTACAAGAAATGTCCGTTGATTCTCAACGGGAGGGATAAAAGAACGAAATAATATATTAAGCCTGTTTATACAGAAGAGAATCCGACTTCTCAATTCTTATGTCATTATTTTGCTACGTGAACATTTCACGCGTCAAGTCGCTTAGTGATGCATAGTATAAAGCAATTTTACTGAAATTGTTTATTTTTAAAACAGTTGAACTCAGTTAATATGGCAGATTTTGCGTTCCATTGTCCCAGACTTAATGAGAAAAATTCCACTTTAAGCATTGCTGTAAAAGTTGGACTCGACATTCAAACGTAAAAGGTCATTAAATGGAGCAACAACAGCAACGTGAAAATTTCTAAAATTACTTAATTGAGTTGTTGTTTTAAAAAAGTTGTTGTGGGAGGTTTAAATTTTTTTAAATCGTGAGAAATGGATATATTTTATCAAAGTACCTGCAATTTTGATCCGAAATCTGTATTCGACAGTACGAAAAAGAACTATTATTGAATTTTCTTTCCGTTTCTGTGTATCTCAAATTTGTGAAATTATTAATTTTAATTATATTTTGAAAAAGACGTAAAGCCAGAAAGCAGTGAAAATGAACTGCTCATGCATTTGTAATGGGAAGTCTTTGACTCATCTAGGGTCAAATCAGAGACAATTAGCTGCATGAAAATTAGTATGTTATTAACGCAGGGAAGACAATAGATAATCGTCAAAGTTTTAAAATTGAACATTTGGCTTTCTAGTCACAGATGAACATATACACACGCACGCATATAACAATTAAATAAGGTGCATATATAATATATGCACCTTATTTATTAGATTTGCTGAATTCATTACTAAGGCCTTAATAATGAATTCATAAGTCGAAACCTTGATTAACAAGGGAAAAAAAGTATAAAATAAATATAAACTGTTATCGCCCACGGTAAAATTTTACTTCACTTACCGACCAGGGTTTCAACTTATGAATTCATTATCAATATCTTGATACCACGGCATTTGATAGTTTTTTTCTTCCAACGGTTTCACATGGAAGCAAAATCTAGATATGTCAGCACAAGCATAAGAGTAGACTTAAAGCGGTGAGAATGAAGTACTTGAGAAGTGATTGCGGAGAAAGTGTGACAGATCGGGTAAGATATGAGTGAATCATCAATTAATATCGGTTGGATGCTACAGTAGTTAGCATATGTTAGTATGATTGCATAGTGTGATTCGTTGGTAAGATCTTGTTGAGAGAATGAATGAGAGACAATTAACAAAAAAATGAAATGGTATGAAGGGGTAGACCAAGAAAGTCATGAGTCAAAGCGATGGAAGAGATCCTAAACAGGAGAAGTATGAGAGAAACTGAAGCAAAAGAGGTATGGAAGGACAGGGCATTAAAGGGGAAATTGCAAAGATACCCGGTTTCCTAAACTAAAGAGCGGAAAACCCGAGAAAAAAATAATTTTCACCATGTCATTTTTAAAGATATTCCATTTTCAGTATCGCATGAAAATACATTTCGAATCACCACAGCCTCGATATATAGAACATCGCATAATATCACATGTCGTATGATATCGCACATCGTGTGGATTTAAATCGCGTGGCATGAACTATTGCGAGACAATACATATCGCACGATAGCGATCATAGCACAGTATTTTTACTGCGATGATGCTACACATCGCATAATAACACATATAGAACAGCATTTTATATGGAAATATTTAAGTATCTACGTATAAATTTACAAATTCATTCCTCAGAGTTAGTTTATTTTGAAAGAAACTTCTATCGTACACTGGTTCACATTTAACGAATGTGCATGTGACTGGCACCACCTCTGCGAAAGACAGGGATTCGGGTGACATTTCTCATTCCACTCAACGGGCTGAGGTTCCCTCGCTCATGGTTTAACAGCGCCCCAAAAGGGACACGGTTTGATCCTGTGACCCCGTTTCCACTTACCTCTGTGTTACGCCCACAAGCCCCTTGCCAGAGACCGAAAGGTAGGAAAGCAAGAGAATAATTTCCATGGTGTGGAATTAGATGGAAAAGGGAGGGATTAGAAGGGTAAGAGTTTAGCAGAGCGATATTAAAATATCAGGTTCATAAGGCGATATATTTTGCTTTGCAAAATATTCAATACATCGCGCATCGGATGATATCACATGTCGTGAGGTATCACATACCCCATGGAATCGGTTATCGCATGACATCGTATTTAACACGATATCGCCTGAAGTACAGTATTTTATACGGCAACGATATCACATATCGTCAATTGGTTAAAACTTTCGCGGTCCATGATATGCAGTATTGTTCTTTTGGGTTACACCGCGTCAAGGTTTAAAAGGACCCGCGGCAAAAAGGTGGCGCGTCAAGGTTTATAAGGTGGACCTTTTAAACCTTGACGGGGTGTAACCCAAAAGAACAATACTGCATATCACATAAATAATCGTATTTTCATGGATAAATATCGCATTTATTAATCAAATCGCAAGATATCACATGATTTCACATACCACATGAAAAAGGCAAAATATTGTACAAACTGCGGTATTTCATTAGGAAATGGTATAGCATGTAGAATGACATTTGATGCGGTAGTTATATTGCATTTATATCTCCTATCGAATTTGGGATGTTAAAGCAGCTTCACACGTGGAAGTCATATAGCACACAGTAGCCTTAAAGGCGATTGCAAGTTGTAATATTTGTGTAAGCAAGCACCTTGACCGCAGTAGATATCCATAGCTTTCATAATTGACCGCGGTTCGCACTTTCGTGGAAAACCGACTGGCTTCTATTCTACATCCAAGTAGCATTTCAATTCTTCGATGAAATCGCATCGCATCTGATGAAATCCTGGTCATTGACTCCAAGCGGAGATCAAAATTGTAAACAGCGATTGAATTTTCCAGAGAAAGAATCAAAGTTGCAACTATATATGATTATTAATACTGTCAACCCTCAAAGATAGTATTCCGCCAACTGGGTGAGGCCAACCATTAAGGGTGAGAATTCATACGTCTCCAAAAATATTTGCTAGGAGTTCTTAAGGTTTTTTCACAACCATTATATTCATATTTCATTGAAAGTGACGAAAGTAATTGTAATTTTGTCAAATACGACAGAAGCATCAAAATATAAAAGACCTTGATACACCGATTTGGTTAACACGGGAATTCTAGTATAATTTACACAAGTTTATAAAATCCAGAAATTTCTGTTAGACTCGAACCTTGCAGTGATTGTCAAAAACGGTCGATATTCAAATTCTCCATATTAATTCTTTTCTTTCGTCATTAATTTCTTTGGAGAAAATCGGAAGTACTGTGTAAGCAGAACGCCTCTCTGCAATTAGTAATATACAGAAAAACATCTATTCACTCGCTACTTCAACAGAAATCCACTTCAATGTGGTAATCCACCTTTTCACATTGGTTCGTTTATTCTGATGAAGACTAACAAGCAAGATCTTTTACCTCAATAAATTAAGCGAGAAGGGTTCATAAGGGTAGCTCTATTTCCCATTTAAAAAAGGAACTGATGCACGAGGTTTAGAGAGCATTATAAATGCGGTTGTATTTAAAAGGAGCATAAAGGAACGGTTGATACTTGGAATGTAATAAAACTATGTGTATTTTTATTGATTATATTGTGTGTGTGAATTAATAAGAATTTTGTGAATGCGAACGGAAAATGAGAATATAAGCGTAGAATTATAGGTATGCCTTAGGCATGGAACACTGGAAAAACTCTCTAGTTGTATCTTAAACTGTAATTATATTTTGGTATAGCTTTATGCTTAATAAAAGCTATTATTACTAATATGGCTCTTTTGTAGTGATCTGCAAAAGAGAATTCCAGGGAGATTGGCGTTGGGGATTTATTTACCGCAACTTCTTCACCTGTGGTTAACTAATCCTACATCGTATATGTACTTTGCATGACAGAGTGTAAAGATTCTTTAATTCCTATGCAATTTTCTTTCCTGTTTCCCTTTGAATTTCAACGGGCACCATCTTCTTGCTTCACATAATAATGTTCCTATGAATACCGCTCATTACATGATGAAGCATACCTTGCAATATCGGAATGTGATATAATGCGTGACTCAGTATCTCAATATCAAATCTCGATAACAATTATCAACAGTCAGCCATTCAAATACTTATTAACTTCAGTTCTCCACAAAATTGCTTTACCTAACCGCTATATTCCTTTATTCCCTTCGGTCCCAGTACATCACTCTGTGAGTTTTTGCCCATCTGCATTCTTTGTTGAGCTAGCGGTTCACTGGCCGTTCAATCCAAAGACTGGATGACTGAAGCCCTCCCTCCTTCCCTCTTTAATGCTGATTCTTTTACTCTCTGGTACTTCCTTTCATGTACTTTTTTCCTTATTTGGTCTATGTATTCATCCTTTGGCCTTCCCTTTAGGATTTTTCTATCTATTTTCCGATCAATCATGTATATTCTTTACAAATCCATTGTGCCTCAGGATGTGCCCAATCCATTTGCTAAGTGTTCCATATGGTCCTTTTCTCTTTTACTCTTCCGTAAACTACATTTTTTATTTTATCCGTCTACTCGTTCTTCAGAACCCTCCTCCGATACCAGGTTTCGAAAGCTTCTAATATTTTCCTGTCTGTTTTTCCAATAGTGACTAGCTAACGGATACGATACCGTAATTTCTAAGCCAGAATGATCAGAATGGTCGTTGGGCGTTACCTCAATAGATTGAGATGAATTTGCCGCAAAAGTTAAAATGGGTACCTATGAATAACAAAATGATTTGAACTACGCATATGAAGGATGCAACACAGGAACCTTTGTTTTAACAACCCGCGATGCAATCCTCGGTAATATCACATATCGCAGACAATACGTCGTGCAGGCCTTGAAAGGAGTTCTAAGGGGAATGTGTAATAAAAAGGTGGTCGCCAGTGAGGAGGAGTTATAAAGTGTGAGAGGAAGGACACCTGCTAGCAACTCCCACGCCGGGATTAATCCTTTCAAAGAGCTCAGAAACTCTCCCACACCGCACCCTCAACCAACCGAAGGAGACCCCCTCACTTACCCCTCGCGCTGCCGGAAGGAAGGATATAACAGGGCACACCCCCATACTCCCTGCAGCCCGGGAGGAATCCTTGTCAGCGTGAAAATTTCTTCGCGGACTAGGATGGTGAATTGGAGAAACAGAGAATGGTTATAGGGGCCCCCGTTTTTTTAAATGTTAATTTATCATTGAGTTTTCTTCATCCAAACTAGCCTTATCACAAAATAAAACTTGCGGGGTGTGTAGTTCTTTCTTGGAGTTAATTTATATTTGTAAACTTAGCTTTATTCCTTAATCTATTAGAAAATTAACTAGTTTTTGCTAGATATAAGAACTCTTTGCTTTTTTTCGCTAAGAATTATTTAATTTGAAAGGTTTCGATGTTTTATATTAATTTCAAGCCTGTTGCATCAGTTTAACCACATCAGTCCTGTGACGGCAATATTAATTGTTTTTACATGATGTTCAGATAGATACATATTTGCTTTTTAGGTATATTACTAATATCGGAATATTCAGTGGGAAGTATCAAGTCCCTAGGATATATCTTTAATGGAATTGATTTCATCAGAGCTTGATTTAATATGCTTCACATATCATGAACTTCAATTTTTTCATTTATTCTGTTGTTATCACTTACATAAAGGATTATGGCGAGGGAAATTTGTATTAGCTCACTCATTATTTGTATTCCATTTGTATTTTAATTGTATGTGTTCCATAGGACAAGGTCCTAGAACAGCAATAAATCTTTTTTTTTATTATTTGGCTGATTTCATTTGTATTGCCTGAAATATTTTTCATTACTAACATTATTTATATTTCATAACATCAGGATTTTTGAGCTAAATCTCTTCCTTTTTTCATTTATTATTACATGCTCCACAATCCAGAAACATCATATAAAAGTCTATCCTTTTATTTTCGCATGTCATTGTAGAAATGGTTGGCAATCCAGTAAATGCCATTCAGAGCGGAGAAAATAAAATATTTATGCTATATTTGGTGAATAATCATCATTATTGGACATTTTACCAGCTTATTGGTAGACTGGTACGTTTATACTCGATTTACATGAATATGTGAATACACACATACCCATCAGTCCGTTCGTTCACTAGAAAGGCATTTTATTTCTCGGCGTTAGACTTATAAAAGCGCCTTCAATTTAAGTAATTTCCTCTACACTGTCTTATGCTTGCAAACCTCTTTTTTTCTGACACATACATACAATGCTTCATAAACGCTTTACAGCACTTTTTACTCCTATATTCTTCCACTTAAACGTCTCCCACCCCACATTTTCCGTCGACTTTCTCAGTTTATGCCTTTCTCTAACCCCATTCCTAGTACTATTAGTCTAATTATTTAACTCTCATCCATTTTATCAACATGGCCAAACCACCAACGCTCGCTCTTTTTGTACAAATCCATTGTTTTGTATACATCCAAAGTATGCTTTGAAATAGATCGGATGTGATCACGAATTCTGCGAGGAAAAAGTCTCCATGGTTATATCCTAGCTTTGCATCTCCCTTTACTCCCGGTCGTCGAATGTACACCTATATAGCCTATTAATCTCATAATTTCCAGACTAAAAGTTGTGTGCCCTGCACCTTAAGTCTTAATATCGCTTTATTTCTCCTTTTTTAGAGGCAGTACCAGCCTAGTTGATACAATACCTATATTATGAGAGTAAGCCCTATATCATAATAGTTTCTTCTGAAAATCTGACATATTTTTACTCATCCTATTATCAAGATATAATTCACTTAATGGCCTTACCTAGTTTACGCTACGCTGTGAACCAAGTGCGGTTTTATGGCCCTTCTTACACGATGCGTACTTCAGTGCTGAAAATTCATCTGATCCAGTGTTCTTGAAATCTTACCGTGTAAAGCGTGTAATCGTACCCAGTGAATGAATCGACTTTGATTATTAGCACTGAAAATAGAAATAAGTACCTTTTTATTTTCCATCCACGCTTTGGATCCAGCAACCAATGGCAGGGAAGCATACGAGTAGAGCGCTTAGAAATAATACCGGTGGTGGAGCTGGAATCTACGAAAATAATTTTCGGAGGAATAGTGTGAACTGCAAGCGAGCTAATGTGCTCTATATAATTGCAGAACTGTTTTACTGGAGCTTGTTTATAATGCTTTGTGAAGAATATAGTACATACCATTGAGGTAGATTAAGAGGACATGTCGTCATCAAGCTGTAGCCTGACAACCGAAATATCCACTGCATTGCTTCCCCGTTTTTTTTGCTTGACTAGGGATAGCACGGATGAGTGGATCCATTAACGGATATAAGGCAGAAATATCTACTTTTAGTCGAATAATTCTAAGAAAATATTATTTACTTGGAGTAATTTGATTTATTCGATTTTATTATGGTCATTTGCTGGGTATAGGGATTATTATTAATTTAAATGGATAAAAATGTCAATGTAGGTAAATGAAGAATGCATTTTCAAGAAGTAAATTTATGCGGATTATTGATTGATGTAGTCAGTTATCGATGGAAAATATCATTAAATTGTAAAATTTGTGAGTCTTAGGGCTAAGGTAAATCGATGTGAACAAAGATGGAAGGCCAGCCACGCCAACATTACAGCTTCAACAATCGGCCACCATAGCAAGCACCCTCTCCCTCTACCTCAATGGTTCAAACATATGCTAAAATATATGGTGAAGTTTATTTACGTTGCATAGTTTAGCAAATACTCGGACAGAGCCAATGCGCACCGAAATTAGCATAGAATAAACACAGGTTCCAAGCAACGAATTTGATTTAAATTCCGAAGTTGGTTCAGAGTTTTCAGCATTGATTTCAGTACTGATTTTAATAATGACCTAAGTGTAACTATCTTTAACAATGTAAACCTTTAAGTAAATATCTTTCAGTGATTTAACTTTACATTAACCTAACATCTACCTGAAAAACCAATGTTTATTCCAGTATTGACCCGCAAATTCTATTTACTGTAATTCTAAAAACGCAGTTTGATATTATGTATTTCACTTTTAACTTATTCTTCAATCGACTCTTCACTTGATGGTTCTAGTTACGATCAGCATATTCAAACATGCTGTTATAATGATTAACTGCAACATCAATCAGTGAATAGAGCCAGCCAGCAAGCAGAATCATACAACAGCCAAACTCACGCCTGATGAACCAATGTTTTTCCAAGACTGACGCACATATTAACCTTGTGGCACAAAACATCTCACCATCTCATACCTCTTGAATATAAATGCCTCTATTTTCCTCACCAGACGAGGAAAATATCTATTCGTTTTAATACAGAGTATGGACTTTTGTTGACCAACGGGGAGCAAGGAAACCTTTCAACTGCAGAAAAGACAGAACCACTGGTCTAAGTTCGCAGCTGATGCTGTAGAAATGAAATATCAAAATCAAGAATCTGTACTAAACGTAAGGAAGTATGGACACATCAATAAATACATGAATACCTTCACGCCTCATAGTTTCCAAGTTGGGCTTACTTAATGGTTTCATTGGTATTTATTAGCCTACACAATTGACCCCTGTACCTACATTTACCGTGCTTGGAGATTTCACTTTAGGAAATATTCACGTATTTGCAATAAATGCAATCTTTGTGAAACTTTATATAATTCCAAGCTTTTTAAATGAATTTTCAGCAAATATATATCCTGAATATTCTCTTCTCAATCTTTTAAAAATAATGACATTTGAGAAATTGGGTTTCAGCTTTATCGAATGAAGTTGAAGAAAAAACATTAGGATTTATAATGATAATAAAATGCCGGATTAATTCATGCTAGTACTTTTCGTATACCCATTGATAGGAACGCTCATAATTTCCTCAAATGGCACCTTCCGGAATTCATAATTAATAGCATTCTAAATTTATCTTCTCTTGGCTAGCTATTTTTTTAACATTTCTTTTCATTTTCGAATTTATCGTAGCACTCAGCATCACAAGACCTTTTGTCTTGTTGAAGTTGCTCCTCGGCCTTTCTCTTGTGGATGTCTTTGGTTAGGTAGAACCCCTTTTAATCCTATAACCAAGTAAAAGTTATACAGCACAATATTGTTTGAGATATGCTGCTATCTGTTTTGCCTGCATGTTTTAAATTAGTCAACGCTGTCGGAGAAATGTAATCAGTAGAACTATCACGGTGATTTTTATAATTTCAGAGCCACAAATATTACAACTATAAAAATCTATAAAATTTCCCAGTGACGTTCAAACAAATTAATTAAAACTGTTTCACGAACTTTGCTTGTCGGTATCTTAAATTTTTATCTGATTAAAAGAGGTCCTTTCCAAAGTCAAATTTATTATGTAGATACATAATACCTTGAGATCTAATATGCTATCTAATATACATGTTAGAAATTATACAAAGATTATGGAGAAGACTAATTAGTACCACTAAATATGCGGTTGTTAAATTTCAGTGGCAGTAATTCTTTCAACTATAAAACCCTATGACACATCTCAGTGAAGTCCATAGCAATTTAACTCCGCAAAGTATGCGAACCGAATTTCCTTAAATTTACGGATCTGCACACTTGCACACCCGCGGAGCATAAAACATGTGAAACTGAAATTAACTCCAGGCCTAATCTGGTCGGTGCATCGCCATTCCAAAGAGCGGAACGGAGGCCTCCCCGGAAAGATAAGGCCGAAGAGACGATACGTGTTGCGTCCGAATGGCTGAATTAGTCCGCGAACCCCAAAACGTCCCCTCTCCGAAATAAGGACGACGAAATCTATGTCACGTACAGAGAGCGTCACGATGGCTGGAGAAAGAGAGATCGTCTTCCAGCTCGTCTACCTTCAAGCCAAGATTACATCGCGGAGACACAGATACAGGGGGAAATGGTATAAAATACTAGTAAATCACCCGAGCTGCTTAAAATGTGACATGTCGTTAAATTGTATAATAACTTGAAATTTTCTGCCTGAAGAATAAGCTCATGTATGCTTTATTATCAGTATAAACCCTTGAGTTGCTTTCCTGAGAAATACTGCTACTTATTATATTTTACTCTCTATTCATCCTACGATGAGTATCAGTAACTACATCTTTCCAAGAGTTCTCCTATCGTCATCAGTAGTCCTGATTTCTCCATAAAGCTTGTTTTTTTAATCTACTACGAAGTATTAACAGCACGTCTAGGATGTTTCCTGTATAACTCTTGTATCATTAATGTAGATGCAAAATAAATTAATGTGAATAGTATCTACAATATTAGTAACATACCTATAGTGTAGTGCATGTTGGTGGAATTTCACCTCCTGACAAGTATTTTCCGGCTTCGCTAATTCATGAATGGCAGTAGTTTCGTTACGTTTATCAGGGTAGTGTAGTTCACGTAAGTAATAGCTAACTCCCTGCTCAACCCCTTTGAGGTGGCTTGCAGGGTATAATGTAGATTTAGTCAAAATTTTGGAAAATGGATTGCTGCAGCTCTCCACTCCACTCTCCTCTTCATCAAACCCTTCATTCCTGTATAATTTCTCGCTTTGATATCCTTCATAATTTTATCCGATGCATTCCATTCTCCTTTATTTTCATTTCATTCTCTTTATCTGCAAATTCTTTCTATTCATTTATCCTTTATTATCGTTATGAATAGGCTATTGTGTTCCAAAATGTGACCAATAAATTTGTCTCCTCTTCTAAGAGTTTTCATTATGCTTCTTTTCTCTCCTACTGTTCGAGTGACTTCTTGGTGGGTCATTCCTTCTGTACATTCGATCTTAATTATTATTCGGCAACACCACATCTCCATTACTTACATTTAGCGTAGAAATTATGAATTGATGTTATCATCATCAGTAATAATCAATCCGAAGATAGGTTCGTGGCTAATCTCCATTTCAATCATTCTCACTACCAACCGCTTCATTCCTACACAATTATTTACTTTGTCGTCTTTCATAATTTGCTTTATGTATTCCATTCTTGGTCTTCCTCTATAATTCTTCACAATTATGTTTCCTCCCAATATTGTTTTAATTTAGCAACTGCGCTGCAAAATGTGTCCAATATGCTTGCCTCTACTTCTTTGCAAAGTTGTGCTTCTTATCTCTACAGCTTAGGACTTTTTCGTTAGTGATTCTCTCCATCCATTTAATCTTCATCATTCTTCGGTAACACCACATCTCAATTACTTCCAATCTACTAGTGAGGCTTCACAGTCACTGTTGTTGTTTGCTATTGCTGTCAAAGCAAACGAGGTACCCATCCCTAATCAAGAGAAGTACCGTATTTATCAATTTGTAAAAGTTTTCGCATCGCATTATTCCTCATAATCCTGTTTATAATGTGAAATAAGTGATATATCCTAAATTTGGTGACCCTCCGACAAAAACTGGAGAATCGACAAAACCCTACTATCACCAAACCAAACGCCGTTAGAGCAACAACTCTGTGCAACTAAAGTGCGCTTTTACTTATAAATATTATCCACGGTAGATAATTTTACGGCCCAGGATAGAGGTTTTACGTCAAATGGGTGTACAAAGTTCTTATGTAGTAGTCAGCATAACCAAAAGTGTCAACCGTTGATACACAATTGGATAGAAGTGCGCATTAGAAGCACACAGACTTTTGGCTCTAACGGAATTATTTTTCTCCCGAAATTTCCGAAATTTTTTCTGGTTTTTCTCTCAAACTAGAGGTAGTACGTTTTCATAATGAGAACATACAGAAGATTCCAATACTGAGAACACAAAAAAAGTTGTAACACAAGAGTGTAAAACTGAAGGTCAGCGGAGGCCATCATATTGTCGAAAATGAGGTTTACAGACTCTCAAATGTCCATAGAGCCACCAAAGAGACAATTTACGTTTGTCGACGTTCGACAAAATTTAGTCGAAGGGCCATTATATACTCCGGTCTGGTTCCACGGTGGGAGAGGGGTGCCCTCTGCCCGGTGTTGGTAGGAGGCAGGTCGCTGGTGTGGCCTTTTGACTTCCAACGTCGGCTGCTCAAGGCAAGCTTTGAGGGAGGAGGAGGGGGCGAAAGGTTGCGTCCAACCCCCCAGTGAAGGCCGGCCCTTTTGAAAGCGGAGCATACCCCGGCTCAAAACCACTTTATGCGTTATGTCTCATCCAAATTCATTTAGCAATTTTCAAGTTTAATTGCACATACGTTTATACATTTTAAGAGAGGACCGATAAGATAATGAGAATTGAAGAGGCCTATCATCGTATAAATGGTAGTATCGATTACCTCTTGCATTTATGGGGACATGATGATCTTGGTTAATAGTATAATAGGAAATATTTATAAACAATACCCAATTTTTGAATCAAAAGACCATATTATGCCTCTGCTCATAGGACATTATAGTAAAATTCTGTAAAAAAGGGACTCTATTGGCAAGTTGTCTTTCATGTAAGGTTATGTTTTTGGCACTAATGTTAAAGATACAGTAACGTATCATTAGCGAACACCTTGACTCAATAACTTGATTTAAAGTGCACTCCCCGAACTTGGAGAAAAAAGTATGCGTAAGGATTGAGAGTATCATTAGTCTTTTATTCTCATCTCTCATGTTTTGTGTACTATATTTTGAATCCCTGGTATAAATGAGTGTATCAACAGGGTTCAAAGCTCCTGCTTAAATCAATGATTTGGTTCTCGGTATTTATGAGAAAATCCCAAGCTTAGCCACTTCCTGGAAATGAAAACATTCCTGGAAGCCGATACTCGGCGCAGGGTCAGAAATTTGCTACCCGATATAGAATCATATTTAACATTTTTAAATGAATGTTCATGAAATGCACATGAAGTGATTTTTTTCTGGCTTCCAACTGGGTTAGGTTCTGCATCTCCAACATTTTGATGAAAGACGTTTCCATCGTTTTCAGGGCCCTTGATTAGCATTAAGTCTTACGTCAATTGTACATGAATTACACGCAAATACAAACGAGTTAATGTGTCAAAAAGCTTATTAACCTCTGATTCCAACAGCTATACGTAATTTTGTAGCGAAAGACTTGATTATACAAGATTAAAAATATTCAAAGTAAATATAAAATGTTACGTTAATATATGAACAGTATTTTCATAAAAATATGTACCCAAGTGTTAAGTTAACGATGGTCAAAAACCTAATATTGATAATTATTTCTTGTTACACTGCAAATGCTTCTATCGCCTTACGATTATGGTCTTCGATTATTCTTAAGAAAATAGAGCAAATTGTACGTAAAAATTAATTCATTTAATTATGCTTGATGGGTGACTAAGCAATTATACAAAGTTATCCTTCTTCTTTCGCAACCTTTCCCATTTTCATATGGGTTCGCTCTTTTTTTAAGTGCTATCAACTCCTCTCTGTGCACGTACTTATCCCCAGTGAGACCTTTGCTTTTTAAGTGCTTTAATAAGCAGTCCCTACGCCTTGTTCAGGGTCTCCATTGAGTATTCTCACATTCTACAGAAATGTCTATTGTCGCTTAACCCACGTAATCGTCAGGCCCCCTCACTAGTTTTCCATATCATTTCAACCGGATTTTTGCGGTAATTTGATATTTCAGTGACTAAAGCTCTTTCTCTAAATTTTAAATCCGGATCTGTTGTAAAATCACTTTTCAATTGCATCCAAATGTAAAGGTCTGTGGCGAAAAAACACTTTATTGATAACATCAAGGTAACTAGGGTGCTATTAACTATGGAACGACCTACCTTTTAAATATTCATTCCTTTGTTTTTCATCATCTTTGCTATCCTTGACACATATTACCTTCGCTCTTGACTCTTAGAATAAATTTTTTCACCTTAAAACTATTGGAAGAAGAGTTAAATATGAACACGTTGAGGGAGAAAGCACTCAACTTTTTCATTTACAAATTACTTCTCCCCATATTCCATTAAGTTTTGTACCACCCGTCACTGTATAAGTCCAACTTAATTCCGGGCTGAAAGGAAGCCAAGTAATATGCGTGAGACCCCAGGGCATTCCTCGCGTTCTGAGGAATCGTTCGCCTTTTAGAGAGACATCCCACTCAGCAACAGCCCCCGGTCCTTTTTTAAGTTCTTAAATTTCACCACACTCTCTCCTCCGCGATTCTGAAACCATTCCAACGAGCCCTCCAGGGCTAGCCACCTCCGAGAATGTTATGCAACTCCCTCATCATCTTAACACTCCCTTCTCTTACGCAATTTGAATCGTTATGACATTAAGTCGCTTCTCCCAGAATTCCGCATCTGGTTTTTTTATCGGACGAGAACATCAGTCGCCACTCCAGTCTTACTGGGTGGTACAAACGACACAAGTGTCATAACTTATTGTTCTACTAAGTCCAAGGCAAGCGTAAATCCAGTTTTACACAATACTTGATCCAGTGCTTCAGACAAGTTAAGAGATGCTCGATTGTGCGATATCATTCCAGAATTTTATGACGTTGAACCAGCATACCAGCCATCAAGAATGATCGCTTTTACACTCGATAAGATACTTGATTTAATACTTAACAAGATACTGAAACAAGTAGTCTCTGGCTTCACTTCGTGGAAAATTTTCACTGTCAATAAAAAGAGAAAACTCAATTCCATTTCTCCACAATTTTATATTATTACGACCAAATATTATGATGTTTTAAAGTCATTGATGATTAAACTTGGTTTCCATATCTCACATTAAGTAGAAAATAATCTCACTTCTATGGTGTAATGGACGAAGCACTTTCTACCTACATTATATCCAAGATTCTATAACTTTACCTTATTTATTGCCGCTTGCCTAGCCCAAGTGCTATTCTGCAAAAACTTTTCACGTTTAAGTACACCAAACTGGTTTATTTCCTCCAGTAGCCTGAATTCGGGTAATCAGATTCATAAACTGGACCACATAAGATAAACTCATACTGCATTTCGAAATTTTATTAGTCTCAGATCTTGAATACTTATGTTGAAAAAAAGTGTGAAACATACCCCAAAATGTCGAAAATAAACTTAAAAAATGCAAACGCAACTGTGGGAAGTCATTATATCTTAAACAATGAAGAAAGAAAAGATACTAATGTTTACAAGTTTCAAAAAACGATGGCAGTTCAGGCAGTACCCAACGGTAGTAAGACGTGGGTTCACTCAAAAAGGGATAGGCATAAAATCCCACCAGCTGAAATAAAATTCCTAAGAGAACTACTAAGATGAGCATCACCTGATAGGATAAGTTAAATAAATAAGAAAAATTGAACCATAAGGGAAAATATAAAAAATTTTCATTTAGATTAAAAATTAATAACACATAGGTACAACTAAAATGTGTAATCTATTAGGAAGAATGCATTAGTCGTCTCCTCAGTATCGCCTTAGAAGATAAGCCATTTGGCTATTGCAATACTGGTTTCGGAAATTGTCTGAGCAGCATAAAGTCGATGCCCCGTAATCAAATTTGGATTCAATTTTTTCACACAAGTTTTATATAATAGATTTCCATAGTGAGAAATTATGATATTGCATCAAAATAACTTTTAGTACGATGTTTGTATACATTCCCTTCTGGATCAAACAAATGGAATATGCTCTAAATTTCCATCTAAAAGTATTGAACCAAACAGCCAAAGGCCTTCAAAACCAGAAGCATCGATACGGACAGAAATTCATCCAATCAGTAAAGTCAATCAATTCAGTCTGAGAAAGTGAATCACGTGACCGAAGAACCAATGATGGTGACCTTTGTTTGCATAAAGCGGTCATGATAAATTGTTTCCTTTAATTACTTTCGTAGCCGAATCAGTACATTTCTGCCAATTATGGTATTTTAGAGATTTTTTAGTGTCGTAGCCAGTAATAATGTGCATTTCTTTCCGCCATTATGACGCATGTTTAATGTATCGATGTACAGAACACAATGTTGGAACTGGAATTTTAATTCGTCTCTGCTAATTTCTGTATACATTTTCAGAAGCTAGTTTTGACAGCTTCTAAATATTTAATCATGAAAATAATTCCCGTTAAGCATAGACTAACATGACATCGACATTTGCACCCAAGTATACAATTGGAAGGTCTGCGCTATTGGAATTTTGCGAACATGAGTACTGATGTTTGTGAGTAGTTCTTGTGAAAAAAATTTAGAGTTCCTAAGGAATTAAGTGAGTCACTTGTTGAGTGCGTGCAAAAAATTGAATTCGTGTTCAAGATACATAAGGATATGTACCATATCAAGCTAAGGCCAGGCCTACCATTGCATTCACTTACTTATATCCACCCCTTTAATTTGTATTAAACTCGCAGTCTAGTCACACTACTGAAATTGCCATAAACTCGCCTCCTGATTAATCCGTACCCTTCATTCATATGATATCGACTTTCATTTGTATTTCCTCTTTTAAGACAAATGTACTGCAGCGTGGGAAACACCATGTCATTTCATACAAATTTTGGAAGAAATGTCTATGAATGAAAAACTTTTAAGCAAAGCTTTGGATACAAATTCAACCGTGAGACACCGAATTAACCCAAGAAATAAACTAAAATAAAAATTCCAAATTGATATTTCATAGTCTCCATTACATGGGGAAGTACACTGGGTCCCAGAATCATAATATTTTAAGATTAAAATATTGATTTAAAATCTTGTTCACCAAGTAAGCATTTGACAATTAACTATTGAGTTAATTGCGAGATATATTCCGGATAAGAAAAAAGGGTAATAATAATGTTTCAATTCCTACCTATTTATTAGATAAATGAATACACATAACCATGCCCTGGGAAGTGAAAATCCTACCCAGGCGGGCTTCGAACGAGCGACCTTTAGGTTGGCAGGAAAGGACTTTAACCAACCGCCACCGATGCCGGGTGCTTATAATATGGCCGCTTTCGCGTTAAAGTTAGACTTCCCCGGATGTTTCGTCACCTGCTGTATCCGGTTTGAAGCTATTATTCTCTTATCTCCGCCACGCTCTCATGCTAAATCTACATCTACAAAATACCCTGCAAGCCACCTCAGTGGTGTGTGGCAGGGGGTGAGTATTCACCAACATGCATTACACTATACCCTAAAGTTAGTGTAACAACGACTAATTATGCATTAGCATAAATCGATAATGCTTGTCACGAGGCGAAGCCTCACAAGCATGCACTACACTACAGATATTATCACAATGGAGAGGGACCATTAATATATATCTATTTTGCAACTACACTAATGGACAGAGACTCAAGACTTATGTAGGAAACATGCACGTCGTGCTCTTAATACTAGGTAACAGATAAGGATTCAAGTATTAGGGAGTACTACTACGACTACTAAGAGCTACACTACCTATCGAAAAACCTAGATAAAAGTCAATAAAATAAATGCTAGAGTGAAAATGAAGCGTGAATATGGGCTTTATTACGTATATTCTTCTAATTTACCACAAACTGATGAGGAAATGTTAGTTGAATACTTCGAAACGATTAGAATAAAGGAGGTATGTGATAAGAAATATCGGAGCTCAATTGCAATGTGCTGGAATCCAAATATTTTTGCTTTCTATTTCCCTAACGAGAGCTGCCAACTTATATTCATGCAACAAGCACAAAAAGCTCTTTCAGACAATTCATACTCCGGTGCAGCCCCAGATTACTGTTCTTTAGGCAAACCTGGCTCTGAAATGGTACCAGGCGTTTTTTCATCCACCTTCACCACTGAAGAGGAAGTCTCGGAACTGGCAATGTAATCTAAATTAGCCTCAGGGCTACATCCTTAGCAGCCCACTGAGATGTTATCTCGCAACTCGCTTGTTGAGTATGAGCCGGACAAAAGTTTCTGTGCATAGAATGATAAAGTGTCTTGCACTTTGAGAGATCAGTAGATCTCTCTTGTTTCATGAAGGGGCCCTGCATAGCTGCATCCATTTTGTGTGAGTTGATCTAGCGTAATTTGTTAGTATTTAATGCACTGATAAGGAATGAAGAATGGCCTAGGTGTAGTTGAGGTTCTTCATTGCATGGACCGTGGGAAGTATGGATTTTCCCCTCTGATCTGTGATGAGTAATGTGCAGCACCCTGTTGCGTCATTTCATCACTTAAACATGCTTCACCACTACTTCTATTTCAAGAGTAATGTTACGAAAAACAAATAATCAGGTTGGTGTGGTAGCTATAAAACTGCCTTCTTATCCCGAGGGCCCAGGTTCAAATCCTGACAAGGGCATTCTGATAATGCTTGTTGGAATCCCAATCCCCACTTGATAGCTATGATCTCCGTCCGTCGATGGAATCACCGCCGATCACGTTATTCCGCGGTATCCGGGATTGAGTCCCGGTTACGGCGAATGATTATTTATCTGGGAAATTTTCGCACTTTTTTACATAAGTTTGATCCCTTACCACGGTGGAGGCTAGATCTCCTAAATTATTTCTTAAAGGTGGTAGCATTAAAACTCTAATTTGGACTAAATAAATATACTAAAATGAACTTCGGGCCCCAAATAAACTCAAACACTTTCTAGATATTAGTTACTATCGAGATTTGTGGAGCGCGGAATACTCGATGATTCATAGGTATATGGCATCGAAATGACATCCGTGTGTCAAACTTTTTTTCCAGTACATTGAGTAAATATCCAACATTGCAGGGATTCTAATTTCGGTCCTCGGAATAGGAAACCAATGTTTTCTACAGCCTAACAACCCGAGCCCCCGGCTATTCCGAGGCTATAAGCCGTTTTACACAATGTATACTAATTTCAATACTGAACATTGTACTCAATTCAGAAAACTCAAAATTGGATAGAATTCATTATGCTAATAAACAAAGTACAAATTCCACAGGTAGTGGAATTTGTACTGTATTTTTCTCATCATGAATTCTATCAATAATTTCCACCAAGTATCGCCACAATCGATTATTTGGATTCAAAATTGGATATTAAACGTCACGGGTAAACCCTTTCATACAATCCTACTCGTTTTCTCCATTTTTGATCGGTGAATGCGCAGAAGCTATTTTTTGTAAAAATAGCTCATACAGACATAAACAACGCTTTCAAAGTTATTTTAAAAAACTCCCAACATTTACTTCGTTAAATTAATTTATATGAAGATTCACTAATTAACGAGCACATTTTAAATGTACTACTGAAAAACTCACAAAATGGTATCATACTGCACTCTTATTGAAAACAATTTTGTTGTAAAATAGTTTATACTAATTCCACCATCGGCATTTCCGTTAAACTCTCCTCGTCCCTGATTAGTAGTTGGATGTGAGAAATTGGAATAAAAATGGGTATCGCACTGTTTTTCTATTTTCAGTACTGAAAATTGAATCCTCGCATTCATCGAATCCGATTGAGCCTTCTAAGATGGTATTAAACATGGTCACTTTACTTTCATGACAGTAACCTTGAAATTCGCTTGCAAGTGGCACTTAGATGAATAATCACGGACTTCCATGGAGAAAAGGGGTCGATGTACGAACGCATAACATGCCAAGTTAGGGTGATTTCGAAATATGTTTACTTACATGTTTTATTTTCGTCGTATACTTCTTTTAGAAAAACAGTTAAGTTATGTGCAAGAATAAGGATTTCATGCAAGTAGTGATACCCATCCAGATGTCACTACACTTGATACTTAAACAGAAGTAAACATCAAAGTGTAATACACAGCCCCTTTTACACAAAACGATTTTGACTCGATTTTCATTACTTATGGTGGTTTGTGCCAGAAATATTTTTCATAAAAAATTCGATGAATTGGCCGTCACTATAAATAAATAGATCTCCTCTTTCCAATGATGGAAAATTCCCATCAGAGAGATTTCATTGTAAAAAAACAAGAATTTCTAGCGGGTAGACCTGGTCAGAATTTTTACAATGTGTAGTTTGCATTATTTTACAACTATTTTAAAATATAAATCAATTACTCACCGTAGAGAATTTGTACAGAATAGCAGAAAATCTTTGGTTTTGAAAGTGATTATGGTGTATGGCATGCAAAAAAAATGAATCAACTGAAACGTTAAATATGCGTACTAAGTTGATTACAGAGATTTCAGTAATTCAAAACTAACTTTCTTGACATTAATTTGTAGCAAGCATCTTACAGTTGCTTAGATAAAAAATGAAATAATTTCTCTACTTTGACTAGGGTAAATTCTCTCTCTAATTGCCTTAAGGTTATAATAAAACGGCTTTTAGAGAGAAAAAGCTTGAACGCAGACTTTCTATACTTCGGCTGCACCACGCCGCACACCTTTCCCCATGACCCGGGAATTTCCTCTTCTCTTTATACCCCAGGCTAACCAACCACACCCGCGCACACAAACACACCCCAATAGCAAACTCGCCGTTCTGCCCCGCAGAAAGCGCATCCCCGGGCGCCGATTCCCCATCAGCACCGCTTAAGGAGGTGCGGCAGCAAAACATATGGTCCTTTACCCCCCTTTGCCGAACATTCAACACTCAGCGGTCAACGCGGTGCCGGCAGGGCTCCTGGACCGCGGGGCGTGGTCGGGCTCGTCATGTGATTGTTGGTCGGATTGGGAGATTGATCATGGAGTGAGAGATTGGTTGTATCGTGTAGGAGAAGTGGACCTGATATACAAATGGGAACCTTGAGGAGAAAATAAATAACGTTTTTTCGCGTTTTTACGCACATTCATACATTCTCTTTCGGCACTGATGCGACTTTTGATAAAAATAATTTAATGAAATACATTTGTTACAATAAATAAAAATAATTTAATGTAAATAATTTATGTTCGTATTCATGATTAATTGAAATACTTAGATAACTTCTAAGATAATTTAATTACTTCTACAAAGTGAAGCCTGTCACCGCCAAGTTTATTTCTAAATAATATAATTTTGGAAAGGTAATTTTAAAAAAAGTGAGATAAGGCTTTGAGAGCCACTCAAAGACATGACCTCTCGCTTAATTTCCTCCTTTTAAGATTTCGAGAGAATCAAAACAGTTTTTTCAATTCTTTACAGTGCGAATAGGGCTTCGATGGGAGCTCTCACTTTTATCTGTATGAAAAAGTAGGAAAAATACAAATGCAAGCGATGAAAGCATGCTTTCTACATCCCATGTATCACTTCAAATACTGGATTGTTAGAGAGGAAGGTGAACACGAAACCAAAAATATCTAAAAAATGAATCTTATATAAAATCTTAACTTATATCTAAATCTAAAATATTAACTTGTGCCACAAATATGAATTATTTTGTATAGGGTTTTACCCATTGAATCTTTTAATAAATAAATAACTAAAAATTTACCTCGCCAACGAAGCCAGTGCAGATTTTAGAAACATGGATCATTTGTATTTACCTACATTTCATTTTATAAACAATTATTTATTTTTGGTATTTTGACTATGCATTGTACATTGAAAATTTAAAACAATTGAGCTTTTCATCTTGAAATTAATGCACAATTCTACGCATAAAATAAGCATTGAATTATATAAAGATGAATCGATATTTTCCCCATTTTTTAGTTTCCGCCATTTTTTTAAGAAAAAGTTCCAGATGTTTGTCGGCTTAAAATCACTTAATTAGGAGCAAAAAAAATATATTATAGGGAAGATCTTTAGTGCAACTGCAATGATTGAAAAATTTTCAGAAGTTTTTTTGTGTAAACATTTTTATTGATGTTTTGAAGAGTGGTAAAAAAATGTATTCCCCGGTCACTAGTATAAGAGGTCGGTCTCTAGCGTCAGCGAAAACCGTAGTAGGGGCCAGAAGGTCAAAATGGAGCGAATTGCGGCGATGCACCAGTGAGCTCCAAATGTTAATAACGGAATCCCTACAAGTCCTGCATAGGCACTAAGACCTCAGGAATCGGGGCCATTGTCTTGGGATTGTAGGTGACGAACTTTCAAGACACAGGAGAATTATTTTAAGGATTTGTGTGTGAAAATCCAGCGGCTGATAAATGAGCTGATTTTTCATATATAAGTGACAAAATTGATAACGTATACGTTTTTTGGGACTCTTCAAAGGAAATATAAACAATAGAGAACGCCAAGGAGTAGGAAAAACATATTTAAAACATTTTAAAATGTGCCTACATGAGGAAAACAGAATGCAGAAAAAACGACTCTGTGACCAATATCAAGGTTCAACTTCACCTTGGCAGACCAGTGGTGGATTTATGGGGGGTAGGGGAAATTCCCTGCCCACCAGGGAGTCAGGCGAAGAAAAAAAGGATAGGAGTTGATAGTAAACTTCACTAAATCAACAACTTAGTAGCATTCGTAAGCTATAATAAATAAAAAATGTGACTCTCCAACCACCTGTGACCATCAACTGTGTTTTTCGTTAGCGAGTTGTATCGGGCATTTTGAGTTGAGCAGCCGAAGAATAAGAAGTTGAGTCTTAGTACATCTAACTTTTGTCTTACATACACCACTTGCAAACTTGCGCACCCATTCCCTAAAAAGTTCTGTAAAGGGAATTCGGGCGTGTGTAGTTTGCTTTGTCTAAAATAGCCTCCAATGACCCTTAAAACTTAAGTCCTCATTTACCTTGTTAACATACGAAATGTATCGAGTTTGTTAGCTGATGGCTAACTGTGAGCGTTTGATCTTTGCCACGCGCATATTCAATCGTGTTCCTTGAATTTGTCACTTTGTTTTGTACTGTTGGCGACTCCTTCGGCTCCTCGCCTCGGACGCCAGCCTAAACGTACCTTTTCATTTTACTGCACGGAGATTTTAATCATTTTTGTTCCGTCAACTGAGTGGATTTTTGTTTTGCTGGAGTTTATCAGAGTCACTCTTCCACTTATCAATACGGTCTAGTGCCTGGAGATAGTGATTCATTACGCTGGTCTGATACCTATTCTCACCGCTGTCACATCCTTCTATATTCACGGATTTCTGCCTGCCAGTAATTTATTTGACAGTACTGCAGTTGCTGTGTGAGGCATGGTAAGTTTAAGAACATACATCGAATATGCATCAGTGCATAACTACATTATAACAATATTTGATATCGCTCTCCTGTTATTTTTCCGTCTCATAATATCCCGTATAGACTTTAAAATGTGTGAATCAGTAAACCTGTAATCCTCAAATAATTCTAAATGCTATATTCCATTACCATTATAATGAAAAAGTAACTCCAATGGTATACAATTCCGACGTATGAGAATTTTTTCATTCTTGTCATACCAAAGAACATCCAATTTCTCAACTTTTTAACAACATCGTAAAAGGGAATTCACTTTTCTTCAAACTGGTGTAGCAATTATCTAATCTCACCTTCATATACTGTGGCGGCAAACGAATCAGTGGTCGTGAACTTGGCGTGTTAGGTTGAGTAACTTTTCCACGTTTTCCGAGGACTGACATAAAGGTTACGTAGCCTGTTACGTTTCAATGGAAGAGGGGTGGAGACAAAGAAGGTTCTGATGGTAGTGACCCTAGTAATTGGCGTGAGCACAAATGGGAGAATAAACAGAGGCGTATGCAGACAGCTAATTCGTTTAGAGTTGCTTCCTTTCCATACTAGCATTCCCTCGGCCATATAGCTACAGGCATCACCAGATCACAGATATAATGGGTGGAGAGATATTTACAAACCCATAGTTGAGATGCTAAATAAATTCCCAATTGGCATTGGAAAAACTTTTTAGGCATAGTTATGAGTAAATACGAGAATTATGGCATAAAATTCACACAAGCAAGCACCCAGGCGCTGGAACGCGCATGAACGCATAAACCGTACCCTCTTACTTAACATAAATTACTCCATGGATCCCCCTTTGTGGCATGCAGCCGTTGAAACTGAGCTTCATACCGAGGAATCAATCTATTGCGAATCTTGAGATCTCTTCACCTTTGCTACGCAATAAACGATGCATTGCAGTATCTATTAGCCAAGGTCATGTGGACTAAGGACATCTCGGGTAACAAAAACCTTGATTATACGAAAGACTACGCGGATTGAGATGAGAAGGAAAATGAGATATTTCAATGCTCTGTCGTATTTAAATTTCATGAAATGTAAAGATAAAACTGTAGCGATTCTCCTTGTTTAATAAGATCAAATTCATTGCCAAATTTCTGTATTCGCTGAGTGAGCTAAACAGGTTTGACAAAGTTAAATAGCACAAATAATATGGGTATATTAGGAAACACTATTATTAAAAACAAAGTCGGTATTTACGTACCTACTCCGCATGCTGAAGGGATTAAGTCCTGTCCTACACAGGATCTAACGGACTACGTTACTAATCTGTAATGTCTACTCACTGTACGTTTTTACACATTCATCCGCGTTACCTTTAGATCTTCTAATATTTTTTATCACATTTTGTTGCATAACGCTAGTTTCTAAAGATAAGCGTATAGCAGTGGTCAAAGGAAAAATAAAAATCACCAATAGAAACGCTATTAGTAGTTATAAGGCCTATTTTTAGCGCAACATTCTCAAGCATAAACTTTAATAATTTTAGGATTAGCAAATTGAATATTTTTTTAACAATGGATGTGCTCAACACTGAGAGAATATTATCACAAATAAGCATTTTAAAAATACCTGAGAAATAACAAATTCACAAAAAACGGATCGAATCTAAAAATATAGCGTACTGTTCTTGAAAATCATCCTTAATATAGATAGACATTTCCCAAAAAAATCAACATTTAGGGATTTCAGATAAGACTGAAGACATTCTAGCTCTTGCAGGACATATTGCTAGATCCGTCAAGCTATGATGCTAAATCTTAAACACATTCCCAACTTCTCTCATGTGTATCGCTCCTTCACTAATTGAATGCACTTAATAACTAGATTGCGTCATTGAATACCTTCCTCTAAAACACGAGCCGTTGACATTCTGAGAACTATCATTGAGATGTTAAAGAAGTAGCTATTTTGCGTGTATTCTGTTACTCATTTGTTTTGCCAGAATTGTTATTTGCTATGCTTTGGCATCCATGTTGCGTAGCTACTACCGTGTTTTCCTTTTATATAAAACCTGTATAACTATTTCCCATTTTATTTGGCACAAATCCTATGAAGTGGTCCCATAGGATGTTTGCCAAATTACATCAGACTTTCAGGAGTTTGGCAAACGTATTAATTCGTAAATAACTACAGAAGATGTTTTGGAAGCTTTTCGAAAATCTCAGACGATTGATAAGGATTCCAAAATGGCTATTATTTCACCTACTCATGAAATGGAGAAAATTAAGAATTCGTAAATATCAGCAGTAGAGATTGGGTAAAGACATTTTACGGTACAAAAATTAACATTGTAACATTTTACGGTGTTCCGACGGCTACTGCTATGGCTTCCTCCATCTACTTATGATGCCATTCCTTTAAGAGTTGACAGAAATAACGAATATGGAAGGGATTTTGAGGTATTTCGGGAAGCTTCAACGGTGGCCAAGGCTCCGCCAAAATGACGTCTATGACCTATGACGTCTTCTCTCCTCTCGAAGGCGGTAGCAAGAATTAGGCCGGCAGTGACGCCCCACGAAGAGCAGATATTCGTGACGTCAAGGTGTCTTTCCGTATGATACGTCACGATTCCCATTCGTCCAATTGCTTCATACCATGACAATTCTGATTATACGGTCATTCATTATCATCATTAGTCATAAATCCAAAGATTGTTTCGCAGTTACTCTCTACCCCCCTCTTCTCCCCCTGTGTCTTCATTCCTACATTCCATTCATGGCCTTCCTACGTACCTCTTCCCGATCATTTCTCCTTCCAATGTTTTCTTTAATAGACTGTTGTGTCACAAAATATGTCTAATTAGTTTGCATCTCCCTCTTTGCAGAGTTTTAATTATTTATTTTTTCTCCTCTACTCGTAAGACTTATACTTAAGTGATTCTCTCCGTCCGATTAATCTTCATCATTCTTCGGTAACATCTCCATTGCTTCTTATCTCTTTTACACTGCTTTTGTTATTCAGGTTTTACTGCCATATAAGAGTCAAAAAATTTCTACCTTCGTATTTTGACAAGATTTTACAATGATATTTGTCTCATTCTTTTCTAAAAACTGGGCTCTTGCATGTAATTCACCAAAAAGAAACACGTGGGAGCCAGGGAAATCAACTCCAGCGATTATGCGTTAGAAAACAATTTTAGCGATTTTCATTCCTCGCCAAAAGGCAAGTTCGTCCCAAATAATACTTACAACAGAATTGTTACTCTGATTGGGAACAAAAACAACCAAAAACTACAGAGAACATAGTATTTGTTTCCGATCACACAGCATTTTCACCAACTGATTTTCTTACGATACATCACTCATTGGAACCCAAATCACAGAAAAACTGCGGAAAATTAGAATTAATCGATTTTTCAAAACATCTTTAGAGCTATAAACAACTGAATCATGCGATAAGAAGTTGTGCAAGATGGTCAAATAAGGGTCTAATGGGTGGAAAAAAGGTAAACTAAGACATTGACGCCATCCATGAACGTTTTCAAAAGTTAATTCCACCATAAAATCTAGGGTACACAGCATTACATCAGTATTCATCCTTCATTAGGGTAGGAATCCTCATCTTATACTCGACAAATACCAAAGGAATCAAAATGGTCTCAATTTTACCAGGAAATCATCAATCAAATTGAGAAGACTACACTAACAGAGTCGGTACATGATTAATAAGTACAAATTGATGTATGCGTGTTTAACAAAAATATGTACAAATCAATTAATGATAAGTGAAAGTATTTGCCGAATAATAGTCGCATGTCCTTAGAGCCATAATCACCATTGCCCTCATTGAATTTATTCTTATCAAAATAATATCCATCGTCGAGAATTTCCACCTCAATACGTTAACAGCATTTTACAAGAGTCCCTACAGGCTGAAATTTATCCAAAAACTATAGAACTATTTCGATGGAATATTTCTTCCTTAAATATAAATACTTCCAACCTAGATTACTGTGACAAATGATCGGTACAATTGAAGGTATGTACAGACTGAGTGAGAAATTGACTGTCACAGTCAAATAATCTTATTCTAAATGTTTTTTCATAAGTGTTAAATTAATCAGAAAATGAAAGATTTACCGACTGATACCTAATAATTTACAAAAATATTCCAGTTTGAAAATAAAATTATGAAATTAATTGGGAATATTTAGGATATTTTTAGTATTATAAAGCAAAAGGGATTTTCAGTAATCAATATTCAGTCCTCCCGCGGTCAATGTGAAAGGTGATATTTGTAGCAAAGTATGATTCACGAGGATTTCGCTTGAAATTTACAAGTAGGATAAATAAGCCTTTAGGTCAATGAGAGGGCAGAGTAATTTCCATGGAGTAAGTATGGTGAAGGAAAAGGTTAAAAGTTTGCTAATAGTTCACTTTGGCAGCCAAAATATGTCCCAGTAATAGAAAATAAATTAAAAGGGACACACAAATATCACCTCATAGATAAAAAGTGGCATTAAGGTGGCTTTATACCGGGGCTAAGAAGCTCGTTTCAGACGTTTCCCTCTAACCCAGTAACGGGTTTGCCGTGACAGCTGGAGCCTTGCAATTTTTGTCTTCTGTAGATGAAGAGCCATTTGTTGATTTAAGTGGAGTAACTTGATCATAACGTGGTTTAATCTTTTTATAAAAAAGAGCAAAACTTTGGTTTTTACGACATTTTTTTGTAATATTCCGGGGCACGTTGCGAAGTATAGATTCCGAAATGAGGATTTTCAGCCCAGTTAAATCAAAGAA
The DNA here is from genome assembly GCA_963573305.1 of Pyrrhosoma nymphula. Classification (NCBI taxonomy): domain Eukaryota; kingdom Metazoa; phylum Arthropoda; class Insecta; order Odonata; family Coenagrionidae; genus Pyrrhosoma; species Pyrrhosoma nymphula. Next base: position 41,191,085 of record OY754337.1, on the reverse strand, counting down.
TCATCTTTCATAAACGCAAAAAATTAACAAACACTGATGTTGTTTTCGTATTAAGGCTATAGCAATGTTAAGCGTTTAAGCCTGCATTGACAACTGACTAGACCTTTTCCATCCCCACCCAAGGATAATCGTTCCCCACTCCATTTTTGTCAGTGTCACCTTCACAGTTTACCGTTGGGCTTCTACCACCCCAGTAGGCAACCACAGGTGGCGAACGTTAACTTGAGTTGGCTTGGAAGTATAGACCCAACTTAAAGGAAAAAAATGGCCAATATTTAGAGTTAAACTTATACCCTAAAATATTACGCTAAGAATATGCAGTGAGGAACCTAGGCGCTCCAAGATCCGTTAATGAAATATGTTTAAATTTAGGATAGATGAATCTAGGGACCCGGGAAAATTGAAAATATCCTCGGGGAAAAACCACTGGAAAAATAGGATATGGATTCTGCTACCGTGTCTTCACGAGTTTCATAAGATAGAAAAGGTTTTTACAAGTTGTGGTAGTTTAAATTTTTAAATTTAGCATCATTACAATTCTTTCAGTCATATAAGGGAATATACTAATTTTTCTCACTGACCTTTTCAAACGTCAGGGAATGAGCAAGCACCTAAGCAAATGCAAATTGAAACGTAGTAATCACAAATATTAATCCTAGCTAACATGAAAGTTGCGTAACTTCTCAAATGATCCCCGTAAGATTTAAATTAACATAAGTGATTATTTATGTTTTTATTTAGTTGAAATACAAATAAATAGATTCCGTCCACAATACCATCAGTCCTTCAGTCAAGTCACAGCTAACGATAGGCACTTGTGTAAGGAAGAAATTGACGCAACTTCAAAATATTATCGAAAAATTAGGGAATTGATTTTATCAATTAATAGATATATATATATATATATATTGGTTTACGACGTTCTACGTCTTCCGATTCCCAATTTCCATGCCTCCCGATCATTCCAGAGTTCTTCATCTAATCCTCTTTCTCTCATTTCTTTCTCTTTCCCTTGTATCCAACTTTTCCTCGGTCTGCCTCTCCTCCGTCTTCCTTCCGGGTTCCACAGCAGCATTTGTTTCGGGAGTCTTTCATTTCCCATTCGTTTTACGTGTCCATACCACCTCAACTGCTGCGTTATTATATCATCTATTATGGTATCATTGACATTCATTATTTCTCTAATTCTTTCATTCCTTACTCTTTCTCTTTTTGATTTACCGGCTGCTCTTCGCCAGAAGTCCATTTCAGTCGTCAGTAACAGTTTTTCTGATTTCTCCGTTAGTGGCCATATTTCACAGCTGTAGGTTACTATGCTCTTTACTATGGTATTATAAATTCTCTTTTTGTTTTCAATGGATATTGTATTGTCCCACAATAAGCTATTTAATAGTGTTATTGCTTTTTTGCCTTTATTGCATCTATCCCTAATGGCTACCTCCATTGTTTTACTTTCTGCAATTTGCATCCCTAGATATTTATACTCTTTACAGTGTCCTATTTGTTGCCCACTTTCTAAAATAAGATTCTGTTGCATTCCTCCCATACACATATATTTTGTTTTGTCGATACTGATATCAAGACCCCAATTTTTGTATTCTTCTATTATTTTTCTGGTCATATATTCTAAATCTTCATAATCTTGTGATAGAATAACTTGGTCGTCTGCATAGCTTAAGGTGTATATGGTACTTTCTTTCAAAGGTATTCCCATGGAGTTGCATTTCCTTTTCCAACCCTTAAGCACTTGGTCTAAATATATTTTAAAAAGTGTGGGGGAAATACAGCAGCCCTGTCTTAGACCTTTATTTATTGTGAATCCCTGAGAGAAGTCGTTTCCCATTTTGATCTTGGCTGCACTATTTTTGTACAAATTTTTTATGGCTATTATTAAGTATGAGCTTATGTTAGCTCTTTTCAAGGCTTCCCACAGTTTCATTTGCGGCACCGTATCATATGCTTTTTTAAGGTCAACATATAAGAGGTGAAGTTCCTTGTTGTATGCCCAGGTTTTCTCTATCAGTTGTGTTAAACAAAACAGATGGTCTACAGTAGATCTTCCTTCTCTAAACCCCGCTTGTTCTTCGGATTCCTTGTCTGCATACTCTTTCTCAATTCTATTTTTTACTATTTTGCCATATAATCTGCTAATTGTACTAGTCACAGATATTCCGCGATAGTTATCGCACTCGTTCTTATTGCCTTTTTTGTATAACGGTGAGATATAGGAAATTCTCCAATCTTCTGGTACCTCTTCTCCATTTAGACATTTAATAAAGAGTTCTGTTAATTTATTGTACAGTAACTCTGATCAATATTTTAACAGTTCTCCCGGTATTTCTCCAGGGCCAGCAGCTCTTCCATTTCTTAGACATTCAATTAATAGATAAGAGGTAAATTTATGACCATAATAGATAATTATAACCCAAGAGACTATAGTTGCAAGTAATACTTAGGAATACACCTATATGCTTAATCCACTAATATAAAAAGCAACAGTAGGTAATAGGCTTTCAAAATATTATTTCTAATCATGACTTAAATCCAAAAAAACTTCATAAAACATTGTTAGTGGTAGCATTATAATTTGTACTCAAGTTGAACGTGCTTCAATGAAATTATGTCCTTTCGCACCTACTATCTGCCAATGGTAGACATAGTCAACTGCACTCGGGCATATCACCCAGAATCACCCTTCCGATTTCGATACAAGATCAATAATGCATGACTAAGGTGACTGAGCAGAACCGGTGATTCCGTCATGACTAACCGATACCCAAGTGTTAACAGTTGCCGACAACGTTATCAGCAATATGCTATAGGGGGATCATGTCACATGCATCTAACTGAACGGCTCATTATCATGATGGCAAAATATTGTTTCCTCAGTTTACCGAGAGCAACCTCAGAGGTAGGTCAAGGCCAACATTGAATGTATTTCCATAAGTAACGCCTGCAAAAGAGGCGATATAACGACGTTTGAATGATAATAAAATTTTCTCTAGCTCTCGTCAAAACTCACTTTCCTTTCTCCCGTCTTGAATTAAACAATTGTATTCGGGATGCAAGCAGTCCATAACAAATGCAGATCAATGCTAATGTCGCTTGTGCTGAAAGAGAATAAGCATAGACTGGAAGCTAATAGTGAATGGGTTAGGAGTAGTACTTGGAGCAGTAGTTATCAATAATTTTTGGTCCATTCTCCTCTTTCACCAAAGTTCCAAATGTTAATCCCCAACGAAAATTAAATTAATGAATTATAATGCAACCTTTTGGATGAAAAAAATCTACTTTTTACGATTGTGGCATTCAATACTCTGTATTGAATGCCACAATCGTAAAAAGTAGATTTTTTTCATCCACAAGGTTACATTATAATTCATTAATTTAATTTTCGTAAGGGATTAATAATCTACATTAAATGTCACACAATAAATTAAAATAAATAAAGTTTACTGATTTTAAATCATCTACAGAACGTCAGATTTTGCTGAATAATGGTCCAAAATCCTCCTAAATTTCCCCGGGGGTGGATTTCCCTACTAGTTGAGAACCCCTGATTTACTATCCGTTGCAAAATTTCGTCACCCGAGTTTGAAGACTAATATCTCATAGATGGCTCAATCGATTTTAAAATGAAGTACATTACATTAAAGCTTGTTTATTTCTGCGTTTATTGATGGTGCACAAAACTATTTACTGTTTATATTTATTTCAGTGTGTGCTTAAAAACAATTTTTTGGCGCATTTTTCCGGGTACCGAACGGATGCATTGCATTTACGGCTTCGTAATAACAGCCTTTTTAAAAAGAGCCTTTTTAGTGACCCTTGTAAATGTTCATGAATGTGTAATAAAACGCCCAAAAGGAATCAATGATGTAATCGATTTTATAACTCGCTGATTTTATAAATGCTGATAGACCTTCGTATAGTCCTGACCAGTTGTACATTGCACCATCATGGATCCGATCAGAGACTAACATAAAAATACAAAATTCTGATGTTGGTAATAATTATTATTTAAACGCTCTGAGGAAAGAAGTTATTTAAAATATTTACAGCAAATTAATGTAAAAGTACGACTCTTCGTCCTAAGTGTGATGGTGGAGTGAGTAAATAGAGAGGTGGGTAGACACCGTAGGTAGTAATCGGGTACAATCCACTAGTCTTAAATAAAAAAGTTAGAGCTTCAATAGGAGCATGAAATGGTGCCGTAAAGATATCAAAAAAATCAAGGAAATGAAGTAAACACTGTTTCAAAGAAGTGCATAAATAAGACACAAGGTACGCACTGGCCTAGCATTGAATCTCGAAGTTATCAACAAAAGACTCACAAGAAAGACGGTAAAGGTTTGTGAAGGAAATAATTTAGAGGAAGTGTAACCTCAAAATTCACCAACGATAGAGGGATTACTGCGTTCGAGGGATGTTGAAGAAGACGGAAGAAAATGATAGGTATTTTAAAAAGCATAATTTAAACTTGATAGAAGTTACTAAGAAGCCTAAAAAATCACCGTATGCCTCTAATTGTGAGAAAAAATTTAAACGAATTAATTATTGGCCTACTAAATTAGTAAGGGAAACGATTGATAAAATAATTTTACGAGAAAATGGATTTTGACAAAACTTATGCAAGGATAAACAGAGCACAAATTAAAAGAAGTTTAGTCATCTCTATACACCTATAATTTAAAAAAAAGTGGCAAAAAAAACCTAACTTAGTCACAAAACCTAATGCGTAAAAATATGTTTAACTTACCATATCTGAATTTGGTACTGTTCACCTTCGTTTATCCATTAAAGGCTCAGTTATACATTTAGGTCACCTGATAGTATCACAAATACTAATAGCACAACAAAATATGTATACAGAGTAGATACCTTGTTATTTGCCTGTTGAGACTCAGGTGGGTTTTTATATGTTAATTTTAGCAGTTTTTGTTACCTTGTTTGGTCTCAGTTATTTTATTTATCCAATGTTAATTGTAACTGTAATTATTGGATAGCCCTAAGACCCAAAGTGGATTTCTGATTCATCCGGTTTATGGATCCTGGAAATATTATGGCGACAAATGTTTTCCAATGTGTTTTTCTAGATATTTTAATATTTTTATTTAAAAAAAAGGGCATTAAAAACCCAATAAAATGTTTGATTGCTCTCCAAGCCCTTTGGAAATAATCAACGTAACTACTTAATTCTACGACATAATCTACTTGCAGGTGTTACATTTATCTCAAGTAGATTAAAATATTTAAAAGCCTTTAAAATGCTTTCTCCAGTTTCTAGATGGTGAATTACCACAGAAACACATGTTTCTCCTCATTAATTAAATGCCTCTGTAGTTGATTCTGTAAACTTTCTTGTACAGATTTTCCAGAAAGCCGCTTTCTAAACTGTTTGCCTAGAAGGGCTTGCCTTGGGTAGGGACGAAATCATCAACAACAGTTTAATTCGACGCAAGAAATCAAAACATAGGGTTCATCAAAATTAAGTGAGTTTTCTCCTCAAGCTCAGAGAGAATTCACGTGAATCCCTTTGTCTCAATTAAAATGCTTTTTGTACTCGGCTGACGGTTATAAACACGGAATAATTCTGAGAATTTTCTGTAAACTCTCTTATAAACCTGGGGATCTCAATTTTGGAAGAAAATTAACTCTTATTTTCTCGATTAAAATCCCAGTATCAGACTTGGTAAAAATATGCTAAAAAATACAATCAAAGATAATGCGACCCAAACCATCAAAATCAAACTGTCAAAAAGAGAGAATTTTTCCCACCCTATTGTATCTATGCAAGGAAAACTAAATGCTATCATGTCAATATTGAACTGCCAGAATGTATTACCAGCTGTTTTGATCGGATATTGAGGTTTATGAAGAATAAAATATTTAACTTCCTAAAACACCTTCCAATTCAAAATTTAGCTTACAAGGAAAATTACAAAGGAAAATTACAAACGAAAATTCTAAATTTTACTAAGAAAATAATGATCACCAAAAGAAGGAGTATTGTGCATGAGTTCTATGATTCTAGTTGCAGTGTTTATTCACTAGAAAGCAACATTAAAGCATATTTTTAATTAAATTATTATAATTACTTTTTTTCAAAAAGCAATTTTTTTACTTTTCATTCGTGCTCTCGACGGCTTAACGTAGTTTTCCACAGTTTTATAGTGTTTTGCATATTGGTTTATCAAAAACCCATACCAAAAGCAGTCTTTTACCGGAAAAAAACTATTATTTTAACATTTCACTCTTCATTTCCTCTTATGCTGCGACTCTCTTCATCCTAACGCAATGGATCATTTCCTACCTTCTTCCTTTTTAATCAACTTTCAACACTAATCCAGGATTTTGATTTTATTTGATTCCCAAATAATTTCACGCATTATTCCATTGGTTTAAAAAAAATATTTTCAGCCTTTAACCTGATTAGAATCGTCATCAATGATTTTTTGTTTTTCCACGACAGGAAATTTATGCCTGCGAATTAAAAATGTAATGGAGCCAATTTTACACATTTACGTATTGTTTGTAGGAGTATTTTTAATTTAAATAGTGCCTGGACAACAGAGGAAATACCGTACCTTAACTAAATGTACATATTTTATATAAAAATCCAATAGTTTTAACGTATCATAGTATCTAAGATTAAGATATGAATTGATAAGTATTAGTAATAATATGTAAAACATAAATTTAACAATAAAAAATATATCGACAAAAATTAAAACAAATTGGTTCGATATTTTTCTTTAAGAAATGTATGCAGCCGATCGATGCGAGAATGGCCAACGCCCATAATAATCTGTAGTCTCCCGAGGCGTTTAGAGGAGATTTTTAATCTTTTTACTCAGGACTGTCTAATGGCAGATCCTCTACGGTCATTAAGACAATATGCTTATTACATATATTGTTTTTATAGCTGAAAGTGGTACATGCTATTATTTAGTATGTTTTAAGTCTAGATAACAAGCAATTTTTTACCTGTAACATGATCTCGTCGCTGGTTATGCCCCTGGATTTGCAAAATGATGCAAAGAAGACGATTATCTAAGGTCCATCATGATAAACAGCACACCAATATGCTGGGTATGACTCAAATCAGTGACCTCTAAGGAATAGGATAATCCTGTAACGCAAAACAAATAAGGGACTTTTAAAGAAAATGAAATCTAAATACAGAAATATTGTTCGAAAATAGCAATTTGTACACCAAATTGGTTCAATTTAAATATATTTAAAAAATGTCATTCTGCCCCTGTGAAACTATAACATCAGCCTGTAGAATATTTCTTAATTGAAAAGTTATTTATAAATTATGGATATTTTATAATTACTGTTTGGAGTTAATATTGATGAGAATTTGTTTACTCAATAAAACGTTAAGCTATGGAAAACGTGCATAATTGCAAGCAAGTACCAAATGATTTATCATAAATTATTTCCTTAACAAAATTAATATTTTTGAGCAGGGAGAGGGAGTCAAAACACCGAGTCATTTTCCCCGAGTCCATGGATAGTTTTCTTAATTTTTTCTTAGACCTTCCACTAATGCAGGATTAAAATGCTAGCATGCTCCAAAACGCAATCACAACTTTCCCTTAACCAACTTCCTCCTCACTCAAAATTAATTGATTAAACAATTTATGAAGTCAAGGAATCTATTAACGGATTTAATGTACAACAAACCACCGAATCAAGGACCACCACATAAAAGGGAAGCGAGTAGACTTACACTCTGCGTTAATAAAGGGATGCTGCTGGACTCCCGATAATGAAGAAACTAAGCGAATATCTGAACTCAAGTCACGCGTCCTAATATATATATGGAGTACGGTGAGAACTTTTAAGTGAAAGGAGTGAATAAGGGCTAAAGTGTAATCGATATTTAATAATCGTCCGGCCTCTAAAAGATCCCTCTCTGCCATCACATTCCTTCTCCTTTATCACTCCCGCATCCGATAGCCACTCGAAGATTGGGGCGATACAGAAACCCAAATCACTTGGCCATGCCACCCGCATCGTCACGACCTGCATCCTCATGAGGGCTTTCCCCAAAACCTTCATCCCTTCGATCCCTTAAAGGATAACCAACCTCGAAGCCGTCAACGTTAACACACCAAACAAAACTCCTGTATACATCTTAGATAGGGATATAAGATTTTCGATTTTCAGAACCGCCCAGCAGATACATCGTTTATCGCGTGATATAATTTATTCACCAATATAAAATTGCTTCATGATATCACACATTCCATTCATATCGCATATCATATGGAGTACCTATCATGCACAGTATGGTGTCAAGTGTCGAATAATGTCACTGGTGTAGTTACGTTTCATATCGCATTTAAATAAAATATTTAAATGCGATATGAAACGTATCGCCTTATCTACGCTCCTTAATCACTGCAAGACCCGTTCATTTAACTTGAAAGGGTGGGAAAGTGATAGCAGTTTGTTTCACAACTGTTCATGATCAAAATAACACCCAATCAAGTTACATCAATTACATTCGCAAACCTTTGGATAATACCATCTAAATAGCTGGGTTAAGAGCTAAAGAGAGCATTCAAGTTCATGCGAATAACTGAATTAGGATTTGATTGCGGCATTGGAAGTTCTGACACTTATTGTTAGCGAACCCTGGCAGTCATACGCGGAGATTACGACCTTCTACACAAGGAGCTACTCAGCCGAACTGGTGTGTGACTGAACTGACAAACGAATTAGGAAATGATTAGTGATTCGGCTTCACACGAAGCTATTCTTTGTTGACTGGTTTTTCTCCACACATGGGCCAAATTTTCTGCGCGTAGGTGAATATGTAGGTAATACATTGTCTTCTAATGATACCAAATACGAAGATGATATGGTTTAATTCTAATATTTGAGAAGAAGGAATAGACGAGAGCAATGGGCTTATCCATATTTTGGAAGGAGCATTCAATGCTGATTATTCGTCGCAGAAAAGGAGCTTGAAGCATAGTGCCCGATGTTTTCAAATTTCCTTCTCGAATATCATTTTGAAAACTTGTTCAGTCGACCACAAGAGTTGTTGTTAACAACAAAAAAACATATTCTGTGACGTAGGAAAACGGGAAAGGGACAGAAACTAAAGTCACAAGTGACATGCATGATGAGTATTCAAGAACTGATGGCAAAATGATTAATAACTAGCTACTAATTCGTAGATCCGTGTACAGAACGTCACAGTATTACTTTCGAAGTGACTCCAAAGTGATTGGCAAGAAACTTGCCCAACCGATCAGTTCCTAAAGAGTAGCTCCGTGTTTAAATGTCATCTCTCAATCTACGTTTTTGTAGCAGTTATTTTGTGTCGTTTGGCCACTCACAAGGAGACATCGCGTGAGTGATGTTAGGGACGCAAATGACGCAATTATTTTCTGAAACTAGAGAGAGAATGCGGGAAAAGTGTCACGGCTTTTTTCCATTTGAAGCCGGGTTCGAAAGAAAAACGCAACTAAAGAATTTCCCTCCGTATAAATCCTTTTAAATGCGAGCGTAAGATAACAGAAGCCGTGGCTGAGCGGTTAGAGGAGTTGGACTAACAATCCTCGGACTGTGGTGCGGGTTCGAATCCCAGGACGGTCAACCTTTTTTCTTTCGAATATTTTACGGAGTCTCTGTACATTACCCATTCCCATACAGTTATGGCAGTAATGACAATCTTTTTTTAATTTTCTACCTATTTTCTGGATTTTCAATCAGCCCCCTTGGGAGACCTTCGGAGCTTATTTCGGGATTCTTGTTTGGCCGAAAAGAGGTCACATGCCGAGAGGCCTAAAATATGTAGCTTTTGAAATACAAGTATATTTCCGTGAATAGGATGGGCATCGAATGGTCGAGGCTCTTTCTCAAGGCGGTAAACAATGAACGGATTATTACTTTTTAATATACAGCTATGCATGCACTTCAAATTTCCCAGGAACTGCGTTCGAACTTTTGTTCGAACGTTATGACTTTTGTGACTCAATTTTTCGTTCAATAGCGAACATGATATAAGTAGAAAAGAGATGGTAACTGTTTACGAGGTTATGTACAAAATATTTGCTATGACCTTTTTGCGGAGCAACATATTATATTGAAGGGAAGCCTGTATCGTGGGGGAGAGGAAGATATAAGATTCCAGCTCAAAAAATATCACGCAATGATAAAACTATTTCTTTTCCCACCTCATGTTTATTTCAATTGAAGGAATTCAACTTTTTATTCATGCGTGGAATTGCTTACTTTCACTCATTTGTTTCCTCGCATTGCATTTGTATCCAAATACCACCCAAGTATCAAATAAACAATGTACTCCGTAATCGGACCGCAGCGTACGTATGTACGCTGCGGTCCGATTCGCGCATTTGGTGCTGACATCAGGCTCACGTACGGTCCGAATCACGCTTGAGGCGCTCAGCACCGAAGTCCTTTGAGCAGATTACATCATTAATTTACTTAAATTTACAATCACCACACGGCTCTTCCGGGTGGAAGGTAGGGATCTAAGAGCGTTGCTAGAGATTTGATGTAATCACACAAGTGCGCACTGGAAAGATATCGCGTCTCTACAATAAAAATGTCAGTGAAATTGAAGTTTTTTTTAGAATTTACGACATAATTCAGTTATAAACGTGCCCCATAGTGAGGAGGCGCATTTAGTAATAAGTATATGTAAAATTACAAACTTGCCTCACCCTGAAACCTAGCTAGCAACAACTATGCTAAATTTTATATTACAGTAGTACAGATGATATTTTGACCGGTGATTACTGCGTTTGAGTGGGACCCTCTTTTCTGGACGCCATTTTGGAAAATGGCGGATGCTAATATTTGATTGTTCGTACCACGAATATTACATTAGGCTCCTTATGTAGGCTCCTTGGTTCGTACTTTGGAAACCACTCAACCTAAAAACTTGATCTTGGTGTTAAATTATATGTTTTTGGGGTCAAGGAATTCAAAAAAGTCTTTAATTTATTCATATATACAGACCATCTCCCATTTTTCAAATGGCAATATTTATTCTTACACATTATACTTAATTCGCCAAACCACTTTTAGCATACGTAACAACCAATATCAAAATAATCAGAATTTTTTCAGATTATGAAGTAATGATTGCGGAACTCTGAAGTTAATGTATCTGTGAAACATCTTAAATGGATCAAGAATTGAAACTTGTTGCCAGATTGCTAGTGAAGCGTAAAGACTTGGAGATAACAAAGTGGAATTTATTCATATTTTGTCAAATTGTATCCAGTGAAAATCTGATAAATGGTGGCAAAGAATGAGTAAATCGTGTTAAGAAATTCTACTATAAACGTTTATCGTATAATGATGTAAATAACTGGGATGTACTGAAGCGCCTGGAACTAGACAGAAACACTGGAGCTAAAAAAATCTGAAATGGCATAAAGCAAGTTGTTATGCCAGTTTTTGCAGTAAGAGCAACATTGACAGACTTAAAATACGGTTTGAAAAGGCTGTGGAAAATCCCATCACAAATATTAGTTCCAGCAGTGATACAAATAATAAACAACCCTTCACATCTGTCCCTGCAACAAGGGGTTCATACCAAATGTCAACTGGTCTTTGTGTATATTTTGCCAACTAAGGAAAAACAAAGGTTCTATCAAATTGTCACAAGTGAAATGGTGAGAACTAAGAATGGTGAGAAGAGTAATCACGAAATTGCCAAAAGCGATGAAGAACTACATTGTCGAATTGTAGGATTAGATTGTATAGCATTTGAAGTAAAATATCACAAATCATGCTACGCCAAATGATTCCAGAATAACACTGCTGATAAAAAATACATCCACCCAAGATACCAGTTCTTTTAAATTTGCAATGACACACAAGTGCCACAAGTGCATTCCTCATAGAGGAATAAGATAAGGGTTTTAAGGTGTATTCCTTAGATCAAGTAACTGAACGGGAATTGGTGGCTGAAATTCAAGGATCCGACTGCTCTTATAGTACACAGAAACTGAAAGGAAGATTACAGTCATACTATGGGAACCGAATTGATTTTGTGCAACCACTTCAGCGATCTCAATCAATGATAATATTCCCTCGCGTTCCAGTTTCCGTAGCAATGCAATCTCTGAAATTCGAGACCGACAAAATTCATGACATAGATGTAGATTATGAACTAAAAATTGCTGACTGTCCAAGTGACGAAGGTGTGTTTCTTCAAGCTTCAAGCAAATTCAACTGAAGGACATACATAGTATGGTAATCTCAGTATTGAGCATGCAAAAATGACCATTCCTGATAGTTTGTATATGCTTATCCAAATGTTAATCAACAGAACTAGTGAAGAAGACGATCCAGAGGAAGCAAAATTACTAAGCATTCTTCAAGATATAGTATCAGTAGCATCTAAAGGGCGATAAGTAACACCGAAGCAAATTGGAATAGGACTATCAGTGCATCAAGCAACGCGGTCAAAACAACTTATACAGCTCCTGTATGCTAGTGCACATAGCATCAGCTATGAACGAGTGCCACGTATTCATGCTAGCATTTATAAAAATCAGCTTCAAAGGTTTGCAGCAAATGGAAACATATTTATTCCAGAAAATTTAGTGTTTGGTCGCTTTGCACAATTTTCGGATGGTAATTTAGATATCAATGAAGAGACGTTAGATAGAAAACGAACTTTTCATGTAACACAAATGGTTGTATTTCAGCGAGGCTCTGCTCCGAATCATGCACCCGATCTACCAGAAACAATTAGACTAGTACGAGTTATTAAGGACAGTCCCTCCGAGTTGAATAAAATCTTGCCTTCAAAATACAGATATATTGTACCAAAATTTTCAAATACACAAAATGCAGGTGATCTACTAAAAACTAATGAAATTGTTGAACACAAGTGCATGCCTGGACATTGCTTTGTTACTGTCCCGTACATCCAATAGTGAACATGAGCAGCATGTTCCAGCAAGAAGATGGTTTAATCAAGTAGTTTCTGAAACGAATACTCAGGTAACTACTATTGGATATCTTCCTATCATACCGGCACCAGCTACTGATTATGACGCATTAAGTATAGAAATAGATCGTTGTCAAAACAATGCAGGAAAAAATTGGCTTAATCATAAAGTTTTTACATTTGATGAATCTCTCTATAGCAAAGTGAAAGAACTGACGTGGCCCCGGCCAGAAGAGTGCCAAAGTTTAGTACTGCGTCTTGGGTCTTTTCACATTGCAATGAACTTTCTAATTGTTATTGGACAACATTTGTCACATACTGGACCCACAAGTGTCCGTGTTGTGGACCAACAAAGTGGATGTGATACAACCAGTCAGCCAAATGGTATTGGCAAGAAGACTGCACGGAAGTTTATATGAAAAATCCTAAATTGCTAGCAGAAATTGATGTAGGAATATTATTGGATAGTGAAATCAAATCGGCTTAAAATTTGTTATAAGTATTTACTCGCGCTCTCTACATAATGCAGAAACTTCAAAATCAAGCAATGAACTTCGAGAATTACAGTTTGGGAAAAATCACCAGAAATACTTCCTCCTACATATGCTTCATTGAAGCTGAGGCTACAAATCCAACATGCACATTACCAAGAATTTGTGAGGAAAAAAGCACTGGAGCCATTGTTTCCTGATTTACTTGATTGTAGATGGTACGAAGATAATGGGGAATTAAAACCTAAATTGATGGGAAAAGATCCATTTCAACCCACATACAAGCAGCTCGTGCAGTTTGGATGTATGTACTACAGATTGCACTCTATCTAATTGTGTGTTTACAGTAAGCAAGCTACCTTGTCTCAAAGTGTGTGACTGTTCTCTTGAGCAGTGTAATAACATATATTCAAACCAGGATGAAGAGAATGAAACAGGGTAACTCTTGAATTTATACTCTATCACACAGGGAAGTTAGGCTCCGCATAAAGGACATTTTTAACTGTGGTTTACATGTTTGAGTAAGAATAAATGTCATTATATTTGTTTAATAAAGGAAGATTGTAATAGTTGAACAATAATTAAATAAAAGTTCATTTAATGTCATATATTGGTCCCCATTTTGAATAATGAGAGAAGGATTGCATGTATGAATAAATTAAAGACCTTTTTGAATTCCTTGACCCCAAATACATAATTTGATACCAAGATAAAGTGTTTAGACAGAGTGGTTTCCAAAGAACGAACAATAAAATATTTGCATCCACCATTTTCCAAAATGGCGTCCAGAAAAGAGGGTCCCACTTGTACACAGTGACCACCGGCAAAAATATCATCTGTACTACTGTAATATAAAATCTAGCATGGTGGTTGCTAGTTAGGTTTCAGGATGAGCCAAATTTGTAATTTTGGCCATCTGCCTCCCCACTAGGAGGGAAGCAGAAAAAGCTTACACAGATGAGTCAACTGCCCGGATCATTGATTTTTCACATACTCAATGAAATGCCGATTCCCTACCAATAAAAGTAATAATAAGTTAGCACATTACATTTACGTAGTTTTCAGCGTTGATAAAACGCGTAAATTAAATTTTCGTCAAGGCATTTACATTGACTACAATTGCAATAATTAATGGAAGTTGAATGACATAGTATATGACTGTTGTCATTGTAAAATTCAGACAATATTTTAGGGTTGTAACTTCCCCCAATCGGGAAAAATTTGTTAAGTTCTAAGTCAACCAAATCATTAATGCTCAATAACAAATCTGAAAATTAACCCGAATAGGAAGGAACAAAACGTAAATACCATATTCTTATATTGAGCTTGAATGGGGGCGCTTAATTGGAACAGAAATTGGTATTTTATTCACGAAATCGTTAGATGGAAACAAAAAATGAATTTTGGTGAAAAAATTAATCTCCTAACCGTAGCCATTCACTCATAAATTGAAAATTAAAATACTCAAAAGGTGACACTCATCGAATGAGCTGCGCTGGGAACTTCGACGTCATCCACCTTCCCCCATTGGCACTTGCGGGGAGTGAAGTGGGGTTGCAGTTGAGGAGGGGAGGTCTGCCTATATAGCTACTGGTGCAGCAGATTTTGATTGAAGGGATGACGTAAGAAGCCTCAAAACGCCTATTCCAGCGAATGTGTAAAGAACATCAGTTTTTCGTCGCTTATAACTCGAGAACTAGGTGACGGGTCGAAAATCGGAAATGGTCTTTTTGTTTTACAAACTCTTATCAGATTCGGCAGTAACAAAAAAATGGTAAATGCCCCCATTTCCATATTCTAGTTTTTATTTTCGGTTGCTTCAAAATATGCTCCATTTTCTTGGTAAATGTGCAGAGTGTCACGAGAAGGATTTTTACCAAGCATTTTATGGGCGAGTACAACAGTTTCATTTACCGAGCACCCCACTAAAATGTTAGTACCAATTAAGGGTTCACTTCGTAGGCAAGCATATTTACCGTAAATTAAGATTGCAGATTAAATTGCATCGAGGAGTACTGAGAGATGACTCAATACTCATGCAACATAGTTTTCAATACGACGAGTGTTTTGTGTTTCTTCCCGTATCCCAGCAGCCATAATCACGGCGTACAATCATCTTACGTCGTCATTTTCACATTCTTCGCTACTGGATGACCCCGAGTCTACAATCATATCAACCACCTTATTATCCTCATCACTACCGTAAATCGGCTTCCAACAGAGCTCTTCATTGAAAAACCATCGCAGGTATAACTATTGACGCGATTTACTACTGGCGTCACGTCGTCTGCATTCGTACGCACTCAAATGCATTCCGAATTGACAGCTCTATCAGCGAGCAAAATATTTCGGAACGGTAATAAGTGCCCTCTGCGGCAGCGTTAGCGCCATTCGGACCGCAGCCCTAGCTGGCGCTTTACGTAATCCAAACTACGCCACAGAGTTCAACCCAAACGATATATCGAATCGCTTACGATGCGAAATGACCCACCTTGTATAAGTAGTACTACGAACCGACCCTTACCTATATTCTTCCCCCATCCTCCTACCAAAACTAACCCCTTTGCCTCACCGCCGCATCGGGGTCCTCGACCAAAGCCGTGCCACTGGTCCGTAAAAGGCGATTTTCCACTCCACCACCTCAGGAGGGTGGGCGGAAGTGGAGGTTGGGGCAGGGAGTGAAAAGGGGGTGGGAATGGTTGCCTCTGCTTCAATCGAGCTGGAAAGCGGACGGATCAGAGGGGTTGTGTGCTCAGGAATTTCTAATGGTGTGAAAAAAAGAAGCAAGTCGTTAGGGAGAGTGAGGTGGGAGAGGATGAGTTTATTTTCAAAGAGGAAAGGGTCAAGACTAGAGGTGGACGCCATCACCGTTGACGTCCATTTTCCTCACACCGCCATCGCCAATATCGTCGCAGACACGGAATCAGCGCGTATATTGAGATATCGGCGGCGCTTATGAGTCCATTGCTCGTTCAATCCTAATATTGGTTGACTAGTTTGACTGATTGGGTTTCTCCTCATACAAATTCTCTGGAAGAATGATCGGAAGACATAATGCCTGTATTAAGGCTACTTTTACCCACGGGTCTCACATTGCATTAAATTATGAGGTGATTCTACTGGACTGCTTTTTTAACTAAATCAATCTTGCTATGATATTTTTTTATTTAAATTTTTTAAAACATGGTAAGGATAGTAGCCAATCCTCCGATCAGACATCCTCGAAAACAGATTTTTATTAATTGTAATTATTTCTGGGCATTGTCATTGAAAATATTGTTTACTCTTTTCTTCTCGCCATTCCCACTAAAGGAGCCCTTCCATCATCGCAACTTGAGAGCCAAATGATATTTACATCTTTCAAGAATTCTTCTTCTACTAGAGCATCGTTCTCCTCGAATATTCCCTTGGATAGCTAACCTAAAAAAAACCCACATAAACCTCATCGTCATTCGTCACTCAATCCTAAGATTGGTTAACTCTAGCCCCCCATTCTTCCCTATGTAATGCTAGTTCACTTATTCCCATCTGCTAGCTGATAAACCGTCAAATATGACGGGCAAAATACCCAATCCTGCAAATCTTATTAGCGAAAATTTTATTCATACATTTTTTGTGTAGGTTACTTCACTGTTAATAATTGTCAAAACGTAACCATAAAAAATTAAATAAATGTGGTTTTGAACTGTCAAAATATAAGGCTATCATCACTCAAAATATAACACTCTTCTAAAATAGTCAAGCTATGCATAAATTGTTTTTGGGCCATTTGATATAGATTGACCCAAAAGGAAATGACAGACATGAAAGAAGATAGTTCTTCAATGACGTGAGCGTTCCAATTGAGTAAGAATGCGATGTAGGTACCAGCAGACCTGTCCATGGGCCTACAACTTGGGGGTCAAATATGTCTGTGTATTCGCATGATATTGCCTTATCTCATCATATCACGTGATACTCAATGGTATACAATATGTTTCCAGGATGATTTAATACCACAATGCGATATATCCGCAATGCAGTCGATGTATCGCATATCCTGTAGCTCTTGGCGAGTAGAGAGGGTGAGTGTAAATTGGTGGAAGACGTATTTTTTAGGTTATGGGTACGTAAAATGGCGGTTGTTCTCGATAACAATTCCTCTAACAGAATAGGAGATAAGAAGGGCCAAAAGTTACTCTTCAGAGGACGAAGGGATAACGACAATTGTTGCGCCCTCTTATCTGAATGCTTCCAAATATATATAGCTACTAAACTCGCCGAAAATGCATGTGAATACGTTATTTCAGCAATAGTCCTTTAAAGCGTTAGGTAAAGAAAGAAGCAGCATTGAACCGATATTCAAGAAATCGATACAAAACTACCAAACCTTTAGAACATTGTAACAAATAATTATGTACCCTTCAGCGGTAGGAAACCATTGGTTTGATGTGTTCTTAACTTAATGATCTGATGAATCAATTTTTTTACTGGTATACCCACAATAACTGAGGTAGAAAAATTACTTTCAATGAAAATATTCCAAGAAACAAAAAATACATTGATCCCTCCCGTCACCCCATACATGTTAGTTTGATGACAAAAGATAATCATTGAAATTAAAAACTATTCTTATTAAAGTGGCAGACCAAGGAAACGCTTTTGTTTACCTTTTTTATGGTAAATATAAGATGCCTTATGTTGAAATATTTTTTTCGTTTCTTCAAAACATGTATGTACCGAACTTATCGATTCTATCGCCTTTCATTCTTTGATTGATTTTGATACATATAAGCACATACAAATCCCTCAGATAAAAAGCCAAAAAGTAGTTCAAAAATTAATTCAAACTAAAACAGGGCACAGGAAGCTATTGGCTTGTGAATATATCGTGTACTAAAATTAGTACAATCGTGTACTAAAACTAACAACAAAGTACAGGCGTATATAAAGAATACGCTAAATTTATAGTATAAATGTTGATTTTACTCGAAACGTAGGAAGGACTACGTACAGTAAGGACCGTCACACAATTAAAATAATAATACCATCTAAACACCAAAACAATGAAAAATCTTTAGGGAATTCATAAAATGCGTCCATTCCACGTAAGTCTTCTACCAAACTGAAAGGTGTAAAACTTCAGAGAGAAAACAGAGCGAGACATTGAGACACTTCATTAACAAGTAATTCAGTTTCATCGTTTTACTATTCAAATTCCTATTCCCCCCTTTTCCCTGCCACACTCCCCTGAGATGGCTTGTAGTGTAATACGTGCATGTAGATGTAAATGGCCCACACTAAAAAACATCAGGTATTTTACTGAATTGCAACAAAAATGGAAATAAAAATAATTGAAAACATAAAAAAGGGATAGAACCCATATTTCAACTACTTATAGTAAAACTAACCGGTTTCACATCACCTTGTATCATGACAGTTGTGGTAGCTGAAAATGTTTTAAATTGAGAGTGAAATGATATCCACAATCTAGAACCGTAGTAATTAGCCTACAATCCAGAACCGCAACTCTTTCATGGGAGAGAAATTTAAAGTATGCGAGACAAGATATTTTTCGTTTTCTTTCGAAACCTTTGGTGATCGTCATGAGAGGAAAACCCAAAGCGAAATGGCTAAAATGATGAAACCACATTTAGTTTCTTTCGACGAGCATCCAATCGCGCAATATTATGGTATAATACCCATGGGTCTCACAACTGAGTTTCGGTGGGTAGGGCGTTAGTTACATAATTCGTAACGAGAATCTTTTGAAAGGTAAAAAGAAACATGAACGGTAAAACGTGGACTATGAGGTGATGTTAACTCCCGTGGGAACGAGAGAGAGTACAGCACGCAAATACACTGAGTAAAAACGGTTACATATGTTGGACTGAAATTTCAAGATACAGCACATTTATATGCTTATTAACATTATTGTTATGCTTATGCATAATTTATTGATCCGAACCAATAAAATAGGCATTAGTTTAGAAACTAATCCTCAAGTTTTAGACCCAAGCAATTAGTTTAATTTACTAATTTCAACAATTAGTTTTTAGGAAAACAACAAATATCAATTTAAAACAATTTTATTAGCTCTGACTTTGTGGCATGTCAGTTGTACGAGTTACAATTTAGTACTACAACTAACTCAATACTTACTAAAATAGCTCTTAATAATGCTATAGGAAAATTTATCTCCAAATCAAGAGATACGTGACCTTTTGGGTGATAGCATGGTACTAATTTGTTCGCGATAACATTAAAAATGACATAATTTTCAATTTGGATAGTATTTTTATTTCAACAAATGTCATAAGCTTTTAATAAAAGTGCAAAATATTTAACTTTAATTGTATAATTAGCGTATAAAACGTCTCCCGACATTATTATAAAACTATACCGACATTTTTCTAATATTTATCGAACTTCCCGAACAAAAAGATAAAAATGTACGCTAGTTTGATACAGATCCTTCTGCACTTTTACAAATTACTTTCAAACTACAAACGTTCTTGGAAGAAAGAGAAATAGTGAAATACTCGGAAAGGGAGGATTTGACTCTCAAAGTATATGACAGCAGAGGCCTAAAAAATTTTTATCTGTAATGTATATCTTGTATTGAGCTACCTTATTTTATTTCACGTTTTCTTTCCATGTGAAGACATTAAAGCCGTGCGAATGCCGTAAGGAAAGTTGTATGTGTTGGGTGGAGCGCATCGAGGAATAAGTGTTCCTCTAGGGAAGTGAAAATCACCATGTTCAAAAGTGTTTTCCTCTCAACGTTATTATATGGCAGTTAAGCCTGAGCGTGCTAGGATAAGTATAAGAGTACTCTAAATGCAGTGCACATGGAGAGTTAGATTTTAGTCAGTGATGAATGAAAGAAAGTGCGTAGGATGCTCAAGCTGTGCATATATGAAGGGATTGTGCTCCGCTGGTTTGACTAAATACGGCAATTGTGGCATTTTAAAGTTCACTAGTTCATTTATGTGAGATATACTACATGAAAAATATCCATGAAAGAAAACTACTCCAGAAAAAAATAGGTTTATAATTACTTACGGATATATGTGTTTTGGCCTAGTTGGCATAGTTTTTAGAAGATAGAGAAAAGGGACCATAGTCAACAGGTAAGCGAGGAAGCGAACATGCGGAGTTATGAGTTATCCTATCATGTACTAATATATAAAAATCTAATGGTTTCTATTAGTCAGTTACTCAATCACACAAAAACGGCTGAGCTCAATAGTTTCATGTGGGAACGAAGTGCACTGAGACGCACATAGGCTAAATTTATATTACCTAAGGGCCCCAAGGGCCGCTAAATGGGCCCCTAGATTTTAATTACATTGGAAAAGCATTGGAAACAGTGCAAAGGCTGATTTTTTTACTTTTTTAAATTGCTTGCACTCATGATACAGGGTTGACATTTCCACAATCGGATGGCTGAAAGAACATTTAATTCTTGCCTACTGTTATGTTTTACGTTTCGTGTTTACTTAAAAATTAGGTTTTCAATTCAAAATTATAAATTTTTCTCAAGTTTCAACAATGTGATATTTCCTTAGCAACCTGATCAATGGTTACGAACGGGAAATTTCGCCCGGAGCTATTATGGCTTACATTATATTGAGTAATTAAAGCAAATTTCAGAGAGATTTCAGTCTGGATATTTTTACCCCAGTCTCTCTTTGTGCGTTGAAAGGCTTTAACATAGTATCTGTGTTTAGCACGTCACATTAAGACTTATAATTAGGTCCAATCAGTAATCATAGTAATCGCTTAAAACGTATAATTTTTTACGCTGCTAGAGACCTACGTATTGCACCTATTAAACCTTAATACAGTCCTAGAGCTCAAGAGGGATGGCTTTGGTTCCAATTAGCTCTTAGTCCCGAAATCACTGCTTTCTATTTAGAATCGGAATGAATGCAGTAATGAGTCGTTTATCTTAAAATTTTAAGGATAAGTATACATAACTTATAAAAATTCAAATGTGGGGTTTATAGGTTCTGGAAAAAAATCTTGCTCAAACTCACGGGAAAATATGCTCAAATTTTATAATGACCCTCGCCCCCCACTGCGTAACTGGAATACTTTTTCTAGTTATACTGTTTTAAGAATGATCAATTCCAGTAAAATATCATATTACAATGCATCCTTAGCAAAAAAACGGGAAATTTCTTCTTAGTAAAAAACTATGATCATAAATGAGAAGTGAGATTCACTTCTGTTTGAATAGCGCTACTATTTTATTTCTTATTTTTATCTCTGCCATTGAGAATCAACGGGCATTTCTGCTAGTGAGATGATAATTTTTTAAGATCTAGAAGAAAGGTAGAACTTCTTTGTTAATTTACAGTAAGTCACCATTCGTCTTCCCTATTCATCATGATTTCTGAAATAATAACTAAAGTTGTCGTATATGTCCGCTTCAATGTTTAACTGCGCAACTAGTTTCAACGCATTAATGCGTCCTCTTCAGGTACTGCTGCATTAATGCGTCACTTTCGGGTACTGTTGGGTAACAGTACCTGAAGATGACGCATTAATGCGTTGAAATTAGTTGTACCGTTAAACATTACGTGGACATACACGACAAATTTGGTTATTATTCCATATCATTATTTTCCGCAACATCTCGCCTCATACCGTTGATTTCATCATGATTTCTTTTTGCAGCATAGTAACATAAATAAAGTGTAAATAGCTATTGTGTGCCTCAAACATAAAAAACGTGTAAAAAGTACAATAAAACATTTTAAATATGCTCAACTGTTTTAAAACCATATCTCTGTAACATTTATTATTTAAGTTCAAGTGCTTTTTCATAGCATCCAATTTTGACTTAATAGTCTATAAATTAAGATATTTAAGGCAAAAACTCTTTTCTGGTGTATTCATCGCAATTCCCAAGATAAGCACCATATTTACAGCCATTTCTGTTTGTTCATTCACGAAAATGGATGGCATGTGCCGTAGCCGAATGAATGAGTGGTAGATGGATTATCTTCAACGCGATTTTCCACAGTCTCAAAAATTAATGTCTGCTGCACATGTGATTTTCTCACTTATTCAATTAAAAAACAACAATCCAATCAATGATTGGCCTCCAGATAAAGAGACTTAAAACAAAACACTCGATAAAAATAGTCATGGACATGATGAATTGGACAATCAAAGTGCAGGTTCTACCTAAAGGTGGCTGAAGCGGTAATCGTGAGCCTTTGAGGGCACATTTTAATACATTTTCAAGTAAGCCGAAAAAAATCTTGGACAATATTTCACTTAAGTACACTTGTTTATACGTTGGAAAACACCATGCATGCATTGATTTAATTAATGCAAGAATAATATTTTAAAATGTTTGCATTGTTATGACTTAGATTTTCGGCTCGGAATTAGAAATATTATCAGAAATTATATTTAAATACACTATTTTAATCTAAATAATACCTCTACATTTGCTATGAACCATCATAATAATATGAAACGTATTATTTCATGTTCAGGAGAATTTTTGTAATAATTAATTCGATTTTTTAATGTTATTTTCCATAAGGCTACGTGTAAAATAGCATTGAATTTCCAAAAATCAAATCGGTAACATGCAGTATTTTTTAATTTGCTTCAATATATATTACAAATAAGGACACATGTGCAAAGTATTAAGTACCTAATAAAATACATAAACGAAAATCGGTCCAACCACCTTAAGTCTGAGACGGTATAATACCGGTAAGCGGAATTTCTTTTCTAAATAAATACAGCTCTGAGATACCATCGCAGGTTAGGAGTAGTGTTGGGAAGTTAAAGAGATTACAGCACGATGGCGCAGGCACAATGACGCCCCAACGGCCGGGGGCTAGCCCATCGCCGTTTTCATGCACGGCTTGATGGGGCCTCTCTTTAAGGGGATACTCCGCGCTGTGAAGAGCCCATCACCTTTTGACGGGACAGGCGTCAAGCGATAGCGCCGCGAAGGAAGGCAAAACTCGATGCCTTCCCTTGTTGAGCATATCGGTATCTATCGATCTCAATAGGGCTGCCAGGCCGTGACTTTCCAAGTTCCGACGGGAAAATAATCGTGCCCCATCAGTTCCATCGATAGGATATCTGAAGCACCATTATCCGAGGCTCTCTTATCTATAAGCTCTTCCCTAATTCCTCACAACGAATTATCGTCTATTAATCCCAAAAATCACTAGATTTTTCACAAATCACGATCTCATTTTTACCTGTTCAATTCCAAGAGAGTAATTGCAAGACTGTTTTATAAATTAATATGCTATATTAATTAAGTCGAGGGGAAAGGTAGGTGAGAAATTAAAATTTAACTTTTTTTTAGTTAATCCCTCAGAAAAGTAAATTCATGGAGGAATTTACGATAGTTGCTAATGAATGGTTTAAGCATTTTTAAGTGGGTTACCTCACCAAAGTAAACGTAGAACAGATGAGGCAACTCAAGTACATTTTGGCAATAGTATTATGGTTTAAATAAATTTAAGCACAATGAAGGTCTAACTCTAATATGTTTTTCCTGAAAATGTCACACAGTTGTGAAACTAGAATAAGTATTATACTTTCCTTCTACGTCATTATGTTTATTATGAATTTTTGTGTTTTAGATTTGGATTTTAGTCCTATGGCTTTCAGATATGAATTAACATATGATTTAATCACTTAAGTAAATAATTTATGTAATCCGATGAAAGAGTCAAAGTTAAAGGCCATAGCAATTCATAGGTCGGAGAAGAAAAACATCAAAAGAGGCGGTGTATAAACTTATTTTGATCCAATACACCAAAATTGTTTTGTAAGATATCTTATTGGGTCTTTCACACAGAGATACAGGACAAAATGATAAGTCACTACAGTATATTCACGGGACATGAAGGATAAATTGTAGAAATATTCAAGCAGAATGCTAAGAAGAAATGCGTCTTCCGCATAGCTCTTCGCTTGAAGGTATTCGCTCAATAGGGAGAAGTAGCTTTTTCTGTAACTTATCCAGTAAACAAGAATAACGGACGTCAACAGCTTTTAAGAAAACGATGGGTCGGTTCCTACATTATTTACACATATTATCCCATTGGAAAGCTTGAAGGATGAAGGAGAGTGTGCGGTGGACGGAAAGAAAAACAAATTAAGTGCTTGATATGGCTGGTTAAGAAAAGAAGCTTCTGGATGAGATTAAGGGGAGGCGAATATGTGGTTGGGGGAAGTAATGTGAGGCAAAGTGTTGCTGAAGACCGCGTTAGAGGGTAGGATGTTGGGTAAGTGGGAAAGTGGAAGAAAGAGAATATGTTTTATGGACAGGTTGAAGGGTAGAACGCACACTGAGATGACAAAAACTGTGTAGGTAAGTAGGGCCCTGCAAATTCCAGAGGATTTTTACTCACTTCCATCTAAACTTACCTTACTCGACAGACTACCTTAAAAGTATTACATAATCCCATAGGGGGGATAGAGGGAAGAGGAGAGGGATGGCGCGTTTGACTCCGGCCATAAATTACAATGGTAGAGCACTCCGGTGGATACCTGGAATTAACCCAAGGTGTGGTCAGACAAGTCAATAGATTGAAATGTCTTTTCGACGCCTTTGAGTTCGAAGCCAGAGTCTCTATAGCCGTCGAAAGGCGGATGTTTCGGCCTAGGTACCCGAAGGTGACTAACCATCGTACTCTTTCCGAAATCAAAAACCCGTGTCACGTTAAGGCAGAGGTTGGCGGTTGAAGGGCGCTTGACTCATCAGCGTCAAGCTTTGTGAAGGGCACAAAAATCTTTACCATATTGAAGGATTGGAGACGGGGTTAATCATCTACAGAATGAACATGGTGTCTACTAATATATGAAAAGAATTTCAAGACTTTTTCAAGACTTTTCAAGACAAAAATTTTAAAATTCCAGACAAAAAAAGCCAAATATGTCTCTATTTATTTACATATCCAATATAATCACATTGCGTTGACAACATTAAATGTCAACTTAAAACATTTGCCACGATAAAAAAATGAGATAGGATAGCAAACTAACTAGGCAAGATTCATACAATGGTTTAAACATATATTTGTATTTATTCATAATTTTACAGCAAACTGTCTGTACTGTTAAAAAACAATTGACTTACTTCAAAACTATCACTCATAAAAATGAATCACTGACAAAAAGCATTCAATAAACATACCAACAAAACCAACCTCTTCCGATCCGGCGCGGCGGCGGCACAGGCTGCGTCATCGTCGACTACGTAATATAATGTTTTTACTTTCCATGGGCGGATTTCTGTCCTTACATGATCACGTAATGCCTGCGTTATGGCGTAATGAAGCAACAGAATTCAATGGCAAATGCAAATAACAAAATGGCAAACGTTAGGCTTTACTGAATGGGATTCCACCATGATGAGGGTGAAAGAAAGCACTGCAATTCCACAGTAAGTTAAATTAATTCCACCCGATGATGGTGTGCAGCATAGAAACTTAGGACGCGATGGTTTAAACATAATACGATATATACGCAAGAATAATATATATAGTGGAATTCAAAAGAGTTGAACCCTTAGAGACATGGCAAAACGCAAAATGGAAAATTTCACTATGGTAATATATTATAGATCGCTTGAATCTTTGGTAGCGTTATAATAACCACGGTAAAGGTCCTTGTTTCGAAATAATCATTAATGGGGAGGCAAGTATACCATATTTAGCCTGCAACCGACCGAGCCGATTTGTCGAGCGGCGGCATGCAAGAAACTGTGCCCACGTTTAGTGCAATCGAACGACGGAATTCGCAAACTCACACATACTGACCACAGAGGTTAAAAAGAACACCTCCTTGATACTGACAGATTGACAAAAAGTGAAACAGAAGATCTATTTTCGTAATGCTATGTCTGACGTTTCAATTTTTATCGTGACGATTTGCTAGCAACCATCACTTATCCTTTTCCCGAATTTGGATTATTTTTCAGCGAATTCCGGACTTTTTTCCGATTTTTCCCGACATTATTAAATTCCCGACATTTTCCCGAATTTTCCCGACTGGTAGACGCCCTGAATGAAGAATGAGAAAAAAGTGTAAAATTTCCATCGGTCAATCAAACTTCCACTGATCCATTCTGTGGGGAAAAAACTGGGATCGAACTTAGCCACTCGACGACGATAACCGAATAAGTCATGCAAAGGTCGGTAGAAAAGCATGATTACCTCACGGGGTAAGAGTGAAAGGTTCACAAAAATAATACGTTAGAAAAGGCCAAACTGTTAGAAATCTCGCAGTTTGCTTGCCTAGTTCACGAACTCAACAATACCAATATTAATTATTTTTTTTAAATGGCACTGCCAATTTGAGGCGTTGCGTTGGTCAGTGATATAAGGCAATCGCCTCACGTAGCTCATTCGTCTATGCTTATGCTCGCCTTTGCTTATCATAGTGGAGAGTAAAACAAATTACTAACAACATGTGAATCCGTTCGTAGAAATGAGAAGAAAATAAGTCCTTGGTTCGCAAACTTTCGCTCGCATCGGAACGGAATTGAGGTATTCGTAGAACGTTGCATCGGATTCGTATATCATTTTTCCTCCTTGAGATCTACCATTGGTGGACGAATATCGCCGTACGTAAATGTGAAGCCGCCAGAGTAACATATTTATATCCATTACTGTCCATCCCCAGTCAATCAGATAATGCCACATCACAAAAGTAATGTGGCAGCTTTGATCAGGTGATCCACATTTTTTATTTTGTAGAACATTTCATCTGTTATTGTAAAGTAAAAACGATGCACAAAATACGTAAGGAGATAGATATACATCGTCACAAAAGCTGGTGCCTTTCAGTGGCCGACCAAAACAACATAAATAGATGTCACGGTCGGATATTGGATATACGGTGGAGGTCTCTTTGAAAAATAAGAAATAAAAGAAGCGTTGAGAGAGTGGTTATTGCTATTTATTTCCTCCACGGTGTAAACAATTTTCCCCACCTTAAGATTTACGAGTGTGGCTCAGATTTTATTTGCTCTTCCAAAGTTTTGGAATTGAGATATCGGGTAAAAATTAAAAGAAAAAACTCACGGGTGGATTGACCGAGAGAACGTTGGAGGACCGAACGAACGAAATAGGACCGCAGGACGAAAGCTTTTTTTACTACATCTTTTAGAAAGATATTTCAAAATAAATAATACGGTGTATATATATATATATATATATATATTACCTACGATCCATCCTACAGTAAAAAATTAGGGGTTGAAGAAAGAGTTTTTTCACCAACGCGAAAGTAACCTCATCCTCGGCAATAAATTAGACGCTCTTGCGGAAAGTCTGTGTATCTTCCTTCACCACCGACTAAAGGCGAAGGGAGTCTCTCTAAAGTGTGGCGCGTTCTGAGTTACGCTCGGGAATGAAGAATATTCTACGCATTTCCGCGGCGGAGAAGAAAAAGAAGAGTGAAAAGAAAATAAGGGAGCCGCCGCGCCTTCTTTCAAATCCGGAGAGCAATTCGAAGAGATTTCATTGGACGGGAAATTGGTTCGCGAGATTTATGTCTCGCAAACCTTTCTCTTTCCCTTATTTCTCTCGATTCTTCCCCGGCACAACCCCTCCAGACTTCATACCCACTCCCCTACATTTTTCCTTCTCCAATCTATCTCGAATATCCTCACGCGATATTTCGGTGTATCGAATGAAATATTCAATTTTCATTTAATATGGCTCATCAACGTTTAACTTCGAGGAAATTCGGCATCTTACCATGCAAAACCACATGAACTTATCGTATTAACGACGAATATCGAATTCTTACCCCCCTTATTGGACCGTGTGATGTTTCAATGAATTGAATGCGAATTGAATGCAACATTCGATGCATTGAAAGAAAATATTCTATGTATCGTGTGCAATTTTCGATGTATTGCATTTATTTTCAATGTATTGAATGCATTATTCTATTTTCATTTGATACGGCAATGAAATACTTAACGTCAAGGAAATTCGGCACATCGCTTAACGAAACCATACGAACGCGAATGGCGTGTTTAATACGATATGGATACCATAAATTCATATCGTATTCAATACACGCGACTTTATTGCGCATATTGAATCCTCACACTCCTCGAAAGATCGCGCCATGTATCGATGCATCGAATACAGCATTCAATGCTCATTGGCTGAGAGGTACTGATTGCTTGAGGAAGGTTTAGTAGATTCGTCATGAGGTCAGGTCAACTCAGGAAAACAATGTGAAGGGCAAATCCAATGTGATTATAAGGGTGGCCGGCCGAGGATTGTGAAGATTTAGGTGTAGAATGGGTGAGAAATTGGTGAAAAACATATAATAATCACATAAAATAACATTAGCAAGGCTATTGGTGATTTCAAATTATTCTAAATACTTCAACTGCTGCCCTTTGTGTGTGTGTACAAGGTAAACTATTTAGAGTAAAATTACTAAAATGGTTATGTGCACCAAAATGCAAACTTTATTTTTGCTTCCATTTATAGAAAATAATCTACCTTTTTACTTATTGTTAGTCTTTAAATTATCCGCTAGTACGTGATTTTTAATGTATTTAAAGTACGTCACCTATCAATCTATTCAGCCCTTTCTTATCGATCATTCCCTTCTATCTCACTTCCATGCCTCATTGCATATTAACCACATCCACGCTTCCTAGATTCTTCCCTTACTCCTCTTACTCGCAGCCAGCCATCAGCCAGCCAGCCAGCAATTGGCCAGCAATCCTGCGCCAGGGCAACTTGGATGGAACGGCGCGCCGTCATCGGCCGCGGCTGCAGCCGATGGCCAGCAACCACTGAGTACACATGAAGCCAGAGGTAGTGAACAAGTCGTGGAAACAATTTTGCCCTCTCGAATGATTTGAGTATGAAATGATTGACATTCTAAAAAGACAAAAATAAAACAAGACATGGGTTATTTATTTTACCATAGTTATTTCACCATCACCATTGTTATTGTCATGCATTGTGATGGGATTTGGTTATGTATATGTGCACGATTTCTCATTAAGAAAATATTATATCTCATGAAAAATAAAAATTATTTTAAAAACTTGTGAATAAGTTGTATCAATATTCAATATTGCCATTTCAAAGCCTTCCTCATCATACAATTTGATTTCCCTATTCACAAACAAATGAAGACGGATATGCGTACAACTTTACTGACAGATAGCGGAAAAGTTGAAAATTATCTAATTCTGACCAGAGGAAGACAATCGCAAGCTATTCTATCGCATCGCATACCCGCAGATGGCATGTGATTGTCTTTTTCACATGGAGAAAATTACCACTATCCACTACCAACGCCAGTCAGCTATGGCGCAAGAAATTCCACCGTGCATACAGTTATTTGCGCTCACGTCTTGCGGACTTGAATGACGCGTAACACTTCTCCTAATCTCCATAGGTCCCACTATTCTCCTTTTCTCCTCCTTCAAATATCCTATAAACTTCCGTTACACACTTTTCCCATTTCTCATCCTAACTTCCTACGCACCTCCGAAACACTTCTACACATTTCCTGCGTGCTGAAGCGTCCGTTGAATTCCCGGCGTATTGGTAATGAAGTCCAATCAGGATCTCCAACAGATCACTTTCGTGATCGTGAAGAGTGATTACGAGGGAAGTGATGAAGGAAAGTGAAGTATATTTAGGGTCTCCATTGGGCAGCTATGAAGAATTTGACCCGATGGAAATCCTGGATAGAATTCAGGATTTCTTTCCTAATTAAACATGCAGATGACATCGCAGTCATAGTTGGATATGGTGAAGATTTTCAAAAATCACTGCAAACAATGGAAAAAGAGTTTCAGGAATATACCACGAAAGTAAATAAAAAGAAGACTACAATCCTAGAATGCGGAAGAGAGAAGCTGACTGTACTAGTCACACTTGAATTGTACTAGTCACAATTGGAGCAAGTAGATTCCGTCACCTATCTCGGAAGCATCATAGTAAATTCCAAGGAAAGAAGGACGATTGTCAATTGCTACACGTTGCAGCGTCGTGACGTAGCAAAAACTGCTCGAATCTGTTTGACGTCAGTTTATTGGGATGAAAACAGATACGGGTTGGAGGTAGGAACTGAGGCTATCCGAGACTGACTAACGTCAAGGAGTGGAAGGGGGTAGAAGGTTCGGGAAGGTTCCTGACGCGGAGGAGAAGGAAGCGGTAACTGCAGGAGGGGCTCGCGGCGCGCGACAACACAAACAATAGACGATCAGCTGGCGCTTAATCATTCTACAACATCCCCCATTGTTTAATTATATACATATATATATTTTGTTTACAAAATAATTTAACTGGGTATGCCAATGTGACACAATCAAAGCAAAATCATACTACTAAACTTGAATCAATATTTTAGCCTGTGCTAACAAATTTACCCAGTGTAAGAAACTACGTTATTAACCACAAAACTTAAAATAAACTAAGTCTGAAACTCGACAATATGAAAAGTATAATCATAAGTAAGCCTCCTAGTCGGTCTGACGACGCGACCGCTCCTGGTCGACTATCCGGGTCCGGGAGCGTTGCCCGGCTGCGGTTGGTCGTCTCGTGGCCCATCGTCAGCTTCTGGCACCGGCGCTGGTTCCACTGACGTCACAGGTGCGTCTTGGGCATGCTCCTGCTGCAGGGGCGAGATCTCATCGTCCATGTCCATTAGTCCCAGATCGCCGCTTTGCCGACTTCTCACGGGCACTAGGAAGGCTCGATTACGGCGCAGATTACCATCATTGCAACGCGCCTCATAGGAACGAGGCTAAGCGCGTTGTTTGATAACAGTGCCATAGGCCTTCTTGTCCCTGATCCAGTCCATCTCGCCTGATAGGAGCGGGCCAAGTTCGCGCGCTCGGTGACGCCTGTCGAAATTCATCTTGTTTCGTAGTTTTCTCTCCCACAACTTCCGACGATGGCTGGCGAAGTCCGGCTGCCTAGGTTCCAGGGAATGAGGCGCACACGAGACCGTGGTACGCAGTCTATGGCCCATCAATAGTTCAGCTGGACTAAAGCCTGTCTGTAGCGGCGCCGTTCGGTATGCCAGTAGGCCTTGGTACGGGTCGGTCTCCTTCCCGAGTTTGTCCTTGCACCAACAATAGATGATCAGCTGGCGCTCAATCATTTTACAACACACGTGGCTAATTAGTTTCCAAATTGTGGTTATTTCTATCGAACGAGCACGCGCTACAGACTCGCAAATTATTGTGCAATTCGATGTCTATAGCTAACATATTTACAATGCAGCTTTCATACAGACCCGTGAGCTACAAGGTGACATTTGATATGCCCTTAATACGCCAAGAAGTTTCTTACGCAGTCTAATACACAGATGGATGCAAGGTCATTATTGAGAGCAACTTGCCGGCAGTTGCGTACGGGAAGCATGTCATCAAGGAGGGGAAGGTTGGTTTGGAAGGGGTCGGCAAAGGAGCGGAGGGGAGGGGATTGCCAATGGTAGGCATTTCGAGATGGCGCACGCAGTACCCAAAATCTATTCAACTACCGCATATGCAGAAGAAAAAGTGGTTGTAAAATTTATCTCCATTTCTCCTTCATAATCGTCCTTCGAATCGTCTTTTCCCCAAGAAAAGCAACACTCATATGAGGAGCCCACTCTGCTGAAGCATGATTAACTCACAGCAAACTCTCGTCATTTTAACACTCAGAATTTTCTTTTTCTCAAACTCCTAGTTAAACTGTTTTCCTCCCTCAAACTCCCTTTGTTGTCATTCCTTAATAAATCCTTAGCAAAAGTGCGATATTCCAAAGAGGAAAAATCCCGGTCAATGATCCCGGGCGAATGATTTTTCCTCTTTGGAATATCGCACTTATGTGCACTTGCGGGTGACTCCGTAAAGTTAACTACCGTGGATAGTCCCGGTATCCTCAAAATTAGACATCCTTAGCACTATAAGCTCCGCCATAGCTTTTGTCATTAATTTCGTAATACACATCTACATCTACGAAATATCCTGCTAACCACCTTAAGTGTGTATAGGTCGGGGTAATTTCACATCAAGCACGCAACACTCGTCCCAATTCAAGTTCGAACCCCGCACGCACCCCAGGCCACTAGGCGTGGACAAAAAAGCAGTCAGGTGAACAGCGTACGGTCAAACCTAGGTCAAGCTAGGAGAATGTTGAAATAATAAACATTCTAACGTGCAGTACACAGCTTGAGATACTACAACCGATTAGTATGATTTACGCTATTAAACCATTGCTAATACGAGAAAGTAATTCACGCAGAATATAATCACGCGGGGAATTTCAAGTGGAATGAGATGTTAGTAATAACAATAAGTAATTGAACACCGGTACGGAGCCAAGTAAAGTCCATGTCTTCATGAGTCATTAAAATCAACTCACGAGGTATACACCCTTTCATACCTAGCTGCGTGAACTGGTGCTGCTCCAACCTGAAGAACGGAGTTCCTCGAATTAAACCACAATTAGTTGCGTATATTACTCTTCTGTTGAACTTACTGCATTCGAAAGGCTGGACTGGAGTTCCTTTGCTGGGCATTCCTCATGGAGCAATACTGGAGTCCATCCCGTCTGTCCGTAGTTACTTCCGTGGACGAAAACACTTCATTCACCACCATAGCCATACGGTACTCCTTCCTTACAACAGACACACTCAAAGGCAACTGAGCAAGCATATGCGAGCTCCCCAAGTTAGCTGAAGCAAGCCGAATGCGTGATCCCCTCAGCCTTCTCTTGTGCTTATGAGCCCCGAGAGAAAAAGGCTGTAATCGGGCTGTGAGTGTGCATGTGCAACGAAATCAAATGCGCTAGTAGGAGCAAGCGGTACCTGCTAAGTCTCATACGGATGGATCATTCAACACATCATCAAAATGGCAAGCCCTTCAACTTACTCGCACTGAGAAAGTGACGCATTTTGAAAAGAGCTTAACTTACACCGTGTGAGAGGAAGTTTCACCATTCTATGACAAATCTTGCATGCTACATACAATGTCATTAAATGACAGAGTTGAATATCAGAGTTAAAAAATGAAATAACAAGAGTTCAATACGTGAGTTGGAATGGAGGGATGCTCAACTGATCATCGAATGTTGCATTCGTCCACCAGAAAGGCCAAATTGTGAACGATATGTTTGCACCTGATTGTTTAAATACATTGTTGCTTAGATATCACCACCGAATAAGGAAGATCAGAGAAGTGAAGAGGCCTACAAAGAGGATAGAGGATAAGAGTCTCAAGAAAGTTTGATTTTTTTTAATTACACGACTCCTACTTACGTCCTACAAGAAAAGCAGGGGAGTACTTTACTCCGTCCGTCGGATGGGACGTTAAGCCGAGGTCCCTTTGCCTTCATTCTTCGGGAGCTGATTAAGGTACCTGGAGCAGTAATCGTGGGTCATTGAGTGCATATTTTAATAATCTTTTAAGTCAAGAAATTTTCTAAATTGTTCATGCATTGTAAAGCACCATACAGACAGTAATGGAAATGATACGAGAATTATATTACATATTATTTTTCCATAATAAAAGCATGTAATGATAAGAGTTTTCGGTGAAGTATTCAAAATTTAGAAGAAATTGTATTGAAATGGGTGGTTTTACAATATTGGACTCAGCTTGATACCTTTATATTTGTTATCAACAATTATAATGATAATAAATATGTTATTTCGTGATTAGAAGAAAATCTACACATACGTAATCGAATTATATATGAAACATATGTTGCGTGCCACAATCCTACGTGTTAAAATAGCATTGAAGTGCCGAAAAACCAAATCCGTATGATACAATTTTTTCACTTATCTATAGATTTATCTATCTGGTTATAGATTATTTATAGACATCACTAATTAGAGCATGTATGCAAGGTTTCACGCAAATCTGTGCATAAGCAAATATCGCTCTGTACCATCTTTAGGCCACTGGCTTCTCTCCATCCTTCCGTCCCACCTACCTTTTCTATCCCAAAACCTTTCCTCCCGTTCTAAAGCACCTACATGCGCTGAAAAGATTAAAGTTCACACCTTTGCGAAATGTGTAAAAGTCTTCGATTCGCAAGAGAACTTGAGTATAGTGGCGGTGGAATACGGTAATAGTTTGCAGAAGGTCCTTTTTGTGCGAAAGGACCAATTCCCTACAAACTGACTCAGCACAGGGAGTAAAGCAACGACTCGAAAATCAGTATATCCCAAAATAGATGTTGGTAATTAAGCATACCTGATCCCTCATTCGGTGGATTTTTGCAGAGGATCTGCAGAACGCAGTCAATTTAAATCAACTGTGTTTAAACCCCAAAGTGTGTTTAAACCCCAAATTTGGACTAAATGGTTTTTGAATTTGGCTACTAATTAGTAGGGAAATGTTTCCATAGTATATTTATGCAAAATCAATTAGAATACTGAACACGGACATATTAACAGCGGTGGTCCCCTATATTGCTAATCATGTTTTCTCAAAACTAATTAATCTCGATTTTTAAAACTTTGATTAGTCAGAGGTAATTCGGAATAACTAAATGAGGGCTTTTGTTATTCATCTGATGCAGTTTTGCAGAAAAATTGAAAAGAAAAGTTTCGTGTCTTCGGAATATAATGTCAAGAGTTTATTTGTAATGATATTTACTTGAATTTTGAAGAATCATTTACTCAGCCGTCTAATTGGTAGAATGCCCAGATATGAGGCTAAGTTTCAGGCTTTTTTTCCAGTACTTTCCAATAGGTCACGATACTTTTTTAATATTTCACTTTGATAAAATAGTCGTGAAGGAAAAGTAGTTTTTTGCACAGCGGTGGTGTATTTTACGGAATTCTGTACATAAATGATGCCATTGGAATAACAAATGAACATTTGAACGATTTTTAACATATAGCCAGGTGGTATTTATTGAATGTTTCATGTTGACAACATTGCAATGAGAAAAAGTAGTATGTTCCACATAGGAGGTGCGCGTAACACGAAATGTTACACATAATATGACACGAATGAAATGAAAGATGAAAGCTTTGAATGGTTTCTAACATATAAAATGAACTAACAACAATGTTAAACGTCTCTGGTGCAATAAAAAGCATTTTATTTACAAGTATCCCATAAAATTCATCACAGCATATACTTCTGTAAAAGGAAGAGGATAAATAATTAGGTTTTTTTAAAGTTAATCCAGGGACCTCATTTCCACAGGGCAAAACATTTGGGCAAATTCAAAACAGATTCTTGCGTTTCGATTAGTTGAGATTGCGACGACACAATATATTTATATATATTTTCTTTTGCTCGAGGTTTTCTGATCTTACCGAGGCGGCCCTACATAAGCCCTTCAATCCACTTGATCCCTTCTTCCCCTTTTGTACGAGAGCTTATATTCGAAAACGTTATTGGAAAAAATAAAAGCCTTTCGAACGTCGCTGAATAATGCCATTCAAAACACAGCAGTTTCTCAGTATAGTCTCTCCGTAAGGAGAGAAAACCTCCTTATCCTTGGTGCCACTGAGTTGAACGGGGTGAAGGAAGCTAAAGAATATTCTGCAGGCGGAAAGTCACAAGGGAATTGGACATAAGCCGGTTCACGAATAGCAAAGGAATATAGCTTATGAAAATCACTATTACTAGAGTGATCTACCGGTTAAGGTATGTTTAGATGGAAAAGAGAATAAATCCTCTAGATCTTTGCTGGTGGACGCCCCGATCTCCATTCATAATTTCTTTCTTAATTTCAGCATATGTTCCACCTCTCTTTATATTCTCCATAAACCCTATTTAAGCGATTATATATTTTCAGAAGAGCTATATACCAGTTAGTAACAGGTTTAAATGCAAGGAGGAATGTATGCAATATCTTCTTGAACCACAGGTCTTTGTCTCATTAAACGATGTCATTCTTAATCTCGGCATATGTCTTCCGTCACTTCATTTTATCCATAGACCATTCTATTTCTTACTCTCCCCCATCTATCAGGTTTCTCCCCTCTATCACGGCCTTAATGATTCCTTCACCTCTCATTACCTATTCCTCATACCTACTCTGCCTTCACCTGATTTCCTCAAAAACCTTTCTCCCCTAACCCACCATACCACTCACTTCCTCGTTTGTCTTCCTTTCCATCCACCACACTCTATTCATTCTTCTCTACGCCCATATTTCAAACGCTTGCAGGCTATTCTGGTTCCCTTTTCTTGTAGTTCACATTTATGCTCAATATTTAAGTCATCGTAAAGATTTTCTTTACATTATTAATTAATGTTTTACTTACCCCAATCATTAGCTCCCTCGTATTTCTGAACGCTACCTTCATTCCCGCATTCTCCATTTAATGCCCGTAATAATATGCCAACTATCCTCAAACGTGATACCCAAGTAATTACATTTTTCTGAAAGTGAACGTTTACAGGGTTTTCAACCGCATTGATCCATGTCCTTCAAAGACATTTTCGCCGGCATTCCAGCAACCTTCTTCAGACCTGAAGCACTTGGTTCAACGTAAACCTGTATCAAAGCGGTAGAAAACCTTAAAAATATTCTCCACCAAGATATTCATTTATACCACCCAGATACCTTTACTCCAGCAATTAAATTTTTCTAAGTGCTGCATATCAAGATTGGGCAACTTATTTTTTTCCGGCAAGTGGTATAGGAAATCCTTTGAAAATATTATGGCATCATGTAGATATTTTTCCACTTGTTTATTTCAATACTACGCGTTTTGACCTCAGTGCATCTTTAGCTATAGACTTTAATTCTGAAATATACAGAAACAGAATCTGTACGTTGCCACATCAAAATCTCTGGAGTTAAAATAAATCAAGAGAAAAATCACTTAATGCTCACTGATTGTTGGAAATGACGCAATTTATTTCACTAATCTAAAAAAACACTTCATTTCCTCCTCCTCCAATTTTCCTCCTTTCGTTCTATAAATTCCCTTCACTGTGACCATTTCTCTTATGGCTGATTCCTCACACCCCCCGTCACACGCCATTGTGGCGGCTATCGTGTTAGCAAGCACATGAGCTAAACCTTAGGCTGCATTCACCCGTGTCTTTAAATAAACCAATAACATTCTACTCTTTTTCTTTAATTTGACTAATTGGATTTTTCTACATCTATGTAGCCAACTGCAAGCAGCCTCTAGGGTTTTGTCTGGGGGTGAATATTCTCCAACATGCACACCTATATATGATACAGGTATAAGAGATTATGAGTATCAATACATTATACATGTGAGTACATTGTCAGAGATGAACTCGTTTTGCAGGAAAAATGCTATTAATCATGTTATTTCTACCTAGCATATTATTAAATAAACATCATTTGACAAATCACTATCAAACTCGCAAATTAGACTTTCCTAGTCACTACCCATACCAATCGGTAATGTATATTGTTTTCTAGGGAGTATGGTATTTAAATTTGTTTTTTAGTGACTATTCACAGAAGCTATAAGCTCAATAATGTCTTTATTCAAACAAAATCTCAGATAGATTAGCTATTAAAAATTAAGTATAAACTGAGGTCTTTGAAAATTCTTGATTATTACCTTCGAAAAGCACTTGAGAAATTTCCTTAGGTAAAGGAGTTTTCCTTCCAGAAGCTTGGTGGTCACACTGAACCACAGTAACAAATTATGTTTACAAGCAAATCATTTCAATAATGATTTGCTGCTTACTGAAGAATTAGAATTTTAAGCCGACGCACACATATAAAATTAGCACTATCTATAGATAGATTAATATTGGGTAGCTGATTTTAGAATTTATTTAATACTAAAGAATGCAGAACTCAAAGATAATTTAAAGGCTCATTAATACACTAATGGATTTCTGCTACTCCCCATATCCACTGCAGAGTTTTATAGATATGATATTCCGATCAAGTTAATAAAATAAAACGACCGGGTAACCATTTTCTCTGGGTAGAACCAATGCTGTACAGCTTTCTGTGACGAGGCGGAGATATTTCAATAGAATTCCGATCCTTGCATCAGGAATACCCATAGAACATCCCCCGAGGAAGCCATTTTCCACACAAACTATTCTTAATTTAGTATTTTTCCATTTTTACCCTTTATAAAATAAATGTCACTACTTTTGACTGTAATGAGGGAAAAATACACCATGGCGCATCACTCACGCATAAGGCCAATACTAGTTTGTTTAAACAATTTTTTTGTGATAATATCAAGTTATCTACGGATAAAAAATGCTCATATATTTTGCAATGATATCCCCGTCAATAAACTATATTAATTCCCTTCTGACGTTCATGAAATTATATTACGCATCAAAAACAAGTGTTATTCCAGTTAATCAAATTAATCTTACATATCCGTCACGATATAAATGATTAATATGATATTCTTTTTCCCAAAATGCTTAAAAAAATGTACAGTCAGGAGAAAAACATTTCTGCTAAAATATAGAAGCAACAGAGAATTGACCTGGGCACCATAGCTGTTATCTGGCTAGTTTTTATTAATTCCTACATAGGCATACACGACTCATGAAATGCTTTACGAAAACATTATATCGGTATTAATACCAAATGGGTTGACCATATTTAGAGATAAGGTGTTGTGAAGGTCCGATATCACGATTCATGTACTCATGCGAAAAGATGCGTGAAAACATGAGCCTTCAAAATTGCGTAGAGAAAACACCTCTACGACGACATTAGCCATTTTTATATTTTTTCATATGAAATGAGTGTTTTAATTAAATAAAAAAGTGCTATTGTTAAATTGATGGTAGATTTTTCTCAGTTCTATCGTAATCTGTGATTGTGCAAGGCGAGAGAGAGGCTCATTAAAACATGCCATTTCTTGTTTTATTTAACTTAAATTCACTAGTCAACTATAACGATGCATGAGAGTCTAATAAAGTAGGCAGTTACAAAGGTAAACTTTTCCCTGCCTTTTATGAGGTCTTACTGTTCCTCGCGTTCTATGAACTCATATCAGGAGAGTTTCAAGATGATAGAGAGCATATATATTTTAATGCAGAGAGAAAGAAACTCTGTGGGCATATACAGGCCTGTGCCTGTAAATATGTAGAGTAGTTTAACTCTTCAATTTTAGCCTACTTCAACCAACATATTGCCCTGATGCTAGGCGCGATATAATAAGAGATGCATCGAAGAAATGAAAGGTACAAAAATTCCTTCTACCCACGTGTCATTAGTGGCCATAACCAAAACAGAGGGAGAATTTAAGACACTCCGTTAACTTGGAATTTACTCTCGTCATCTCCCTCTCCCTATTCCTATTCTCTATTCCTTCCTTTTTCATGACTGGTGTCCTAAAACCCCCTGCCGCACGCCTCCTTGGTCTCTTGCTGGGCAATGTGTTTGTAAATGTCGAAAGATCCAATAGGCTTTGCTCTTCTCTTAAGTCAATTTATTTCGGATACATCATCAACTGTATTTTAGTAACTGACTGTGAGGTATTAATTTATCCTCCAAATAAGTCACACCAATGCTAAATATATATTGTGAGAGGGGGGTTAACATAAAAGACTCAGATGAAGTCAAATACCTGGGAATCACCAACACTTCAGACCTAGCCTGAAGCACACATACGAAACGTGAGGAGCTGCATCAAAGAAACTAGGATTCATCAATCGGATAGGCTGGTTAGGTAGGAAGGTGCTCCTATGAAAAAGTGAAAGTGAGATTCTACTTCGCTCTGGTTAGGGCACATCTCAAATACGCCGCGAGCATCTGGGACCCGGCAAATAAATATTTAATTATTTTTATTTTTTATTTTAAAGAAAGACAACCACGTACAGCAGAGTGCCATTTTATAGTGGCCAGGTAACAATATCTACATTTGAGGACAT
Organism: Pyrrhosoma nymphula; assembly: GCA_963573305.1. Classification (NCBI taxonomy): domain Eukaryota; kingdom Metazoa; phylum Arthropoda; class Insecta; order Odonata; family Coenagrionidae; genus Pyrrhosoma; species Pyrrhosoma nymphula. The sequence goes on along the minus strand of OY754337.1, from coordinate 41,150,809 downwards.
AAACAAGCAAATTTAACAAGAAGCAACAAGAATCAAATTTACAAACAAAAACAAATGACGGGAACATCTAGTTAGGTGACAGATACGAAAGAAAACGGCTTATAAAGGATTTTATTGGAAGTGCAAAGGGATCAATGTGTGGAGGGAGGGAGTTCATTAGAGAGGAGAGGCGGAAGAAAAGAGAACGTTTAGTAAACTAAAGTCTAGGAATGGGCAAATGGAGTAAAGGATGAGAAGGGGTGGGGCGGGATGGAACTTTGAAATTGATAAAGGATAGCATTTCAGGGAAGTCAATGGCGGAATTTAGAATATTATAAGTAAGTTTTAAGTCTGCTGTGAGTCTATGGGTGGTGAGATTAGGGATGGAGAGGGAGAAGAGAATAGCATCGGTGGACATGTTACGAAAATGTGGTAATCTATTTTTAACTATTTTAGCGAAGAAATTGCAGGCAATATCCAGGGAGGAGAGATTAGTTTGTGGAGAGATATACCAGATGGGACAGGAATATGTAAGAATTGGACGAATGATAGAAGAAAAGAAAGTTCGAAGTGCTCGGGGGTCATTGATTTCGGGTAAACGATAGAGGAGGACAAAGAGGGACTTTCGACTCGATGGATTGTATGTGTGGGGAAAAATTTAATTTATTGTCTGCGAGAATACCTAGATCCTTAGATGCTGAGATACGTCTGAGAGAGTGATTAGAAACAGTGTAACTAAATTGATGGGTGACCTTCTTTAGAGAAATAGACATCACACTACATTTATCCGGGTTTAGTTTAAGCTTCCAAACATCACACCAATTTGATGTCTGACGTAGGGCATCCTGTAGTTCATGGCAATCGGAGGGCTTTTGAATGTTCTTGAAAAGTTTACAGTCATCGGCATAAAGTAGGGTGTGAGCTTGGGAAGGAGGTAGTAGCGAGGCAAGATCATCAATATATAAATTAAAAAGGTAAGGACCAACGACACTTCCTTGAGGAACCCCAGATGTCAGAGGAGACCAAGGAGAAGAAAAACCAGAAAGAATACCCCTTGAATGCGGTTGCTGAGGAAACTTGAGAGGAGATTTTTAAATTACCAGAAATATTAAATCGTTCACTGAGTTTGTTTAGGAGGAGGCTATGATTGATGGAGTCAAAAGCTTTGGAAAAATCTAGGAAAATGGTATCTAACTGTGTTTTATTATTAATTGAATTTACGGCATTATAGTACTTAAATAAACTGCTGTAATTGTACTGACCACTTAAATATTAATGTAAATAGTACACTACACGTGTTTCGACGTTCCTTAGGGCGTCATCATCAGGTCTACCTAAATTTACATTAAAATTTAAGTAGACAGTACAATTACTGCAGTTTTATTTAAGTACTAAAATGCTGTTCCACCATGTATCGCCAGAGACTGTCGAATTTACGGCAATATGTTTAAAAACAGCTAAGTAAGTCATGCACGAACGTCCCGGAAGGAATTCATGTTGATATTCAGAGAGATGTGGGGATGTGAAGTAATAAAGTCGATTGAGGATTATTCTCTCACAAACAGAAGAGAGAACTGGGAGTAAAGAGATGGGTCGATAGTTTGATGCTACATTTTTTTTGGCCGGATTTATGTATGGGGATAACAATAGCAGTTTTCCATAGAGATGGAAAAATACCAAGGGAAAAACAGCGATTTAAAAGTAAACTTAAAGGTATTGAGAGGGATTCAGCACAATTGCGAACAAATATTGGGCTCAGGCCATCAGGGCCTGCGGAACGTTGAAGGGGAATTTTACGTAGATATTTAAGAACTTCAAGAGGGTCGCTTTGGATTTCATAAAAGCAGTTATTAGTAATGGGTGTGAGAAAGGGATCTTGGGTGAGGGGTGGGGTGGAGAGGGGTATCATACATTCAGAGAAGAATTTGAGAAAGAGGTTCGTCCTTTTTTCTCCAACAGCATTATTATTAGCATAAGAAACTATTTCTGGGACTCTGGGTTTACTACGGCAACGATTTACAAAAGACCAAAATTTTCTTGGGTAATGGTTGTGGAGACGCTCTGGGTGAACTCAATGTAGTCACAATGATTGAGCAACTTTGAGTAGCGACGTAGGTCTTTGTATGAGCGAAGGGTACGCTCGTTTGGATAGGATTTGTAAAGGTACCAAGCGCGGTTCTTATTTCCAAGGATGCGCAAAGTCTCGGGCTTGAACCAGGATGAAAATTTTCTCGTTTTGTGTTTTACCGTAGGTACACAGTCCTTTGTGACACTTTCGAGGACACTGTAAAGGTATTCGACCGCTTCCTCAGGGGATAATGACGATAGAACGCCCCAGGGGATGAGTTCGAGGCAGCGGTTGAAGTCCTCCCAACAAACCTTTGACCAGGGAGGGAGGGGAAACAAAGGGACGTTGGGAAGTCCACGGGTTGTACGGGAACGGTACTCGGCATCAAGGATTCATGGTCAGAGGCAAAAGATATTACGCCCCGGCGTGACTTCTTCCGGAGGAAAGGACGAGAGAAGGAAATCCAGAGTTGCTAGATCGCGAGTATGGTGAAGATTATGCTGGGATAGTTGAAGGCCATCGATGAAATGATCAAGAAAATAACGATCATGGAGGTTGTGTGGTTGGCCACAACTTGGGGAGTCCCAACGGATTGATAGGTTGAAATCTCCTAAAATAATAACATTACCAAGCATCATTGCACTTACAATTAGTATTGAGTCCCAATAGTTTTCTAAAATTTTGATGTCACTTGCAGGGAGGCGGTACAAACATTCGATTAACATTATTTTTGATTTCCCACGATTACGAGAAGAAGGACAAACTTCACACCACACAATTTCGCATTCCGTCTCCAGGTCCTTGAGACGCAAAGAATAAGTGTTTGAGTTTATAGCGAGGAGTACACCACCACCTCTAGAGGCTCTATCTCTGCGGAATATTTTATGAGTGTCTGAGAAAGACAACTCACTATCACTAACAGAGGTAGATAGCCATGTTTCTGTTAAAGCAATAGCATCAAAACGGGACAGTTCGTGAGCACGAGAATCACATGTTGAGAGTTTGTTTTTGATGCTTCTAGTGATAGTACACACGAAAATGATCACATGGGGGAGGGCCAGGGTTTATGTTCACATCACGAGACAGAAGCACAATTAGTAAAATAACCACTCCACGTAAGGGATACGGGCGGGAGACAGATGCCGGCAAGGGCCCACGCAAACGCCGGTACGGAGATGACGGGGCGTCGGGGAACACTGCAAGACCACTCGATTGGAAGGCTGGAAAATAAAACTTTCTGTAACTAAAGAACTCTTGAGGCACAGAAGGTACTGTTGAGAGATAGGTTTTCGGTATCAAGCGTGCACACAAAACCGAAGAAATATTCACTAAAAGAATGAAACTGAACACTGAAACGAAGTATAAATGAGGAGCGATAGGAGCGCGTGTAATGCACCTCGGCTCCATCTTGCTTATATGATTTAATCTACGGAGTATATAAAATACACAGGAAAGACACACGCTTCGTTTAAAACTACTACAAGCACACAGCAAAGGTCCCAAAGCTAATGGAACGATTGGGTTGGGAACCGTTTGGGAGACTTTGATTATTAGATTACTTGAAAAACGTCGATCAAGAGAGTTTCAGTTCGGCACGGAAAACATTATTTTATCCCCCGCGCTGAATCTCAAGAACTGAGAGCAGAGACAAAATCAGAGAGATACACTACTGTACTGATCACTACCAACATTCCTTCTTTCCTAACACCAGTGGCGTACGGCCGGGGAGGGGGTTAGGGTTTAAACCCAAAAAAACATGTTTACCTGAATTCTTATTCGTTCGTTTACCTGAACTGGCGTTTAGAATTAAGCTTATTTAGCTGAAAAATATAGTTGAATTGTCTTCACGAAAAGAGAAGGTTAATTTAATTATTGCTTCATTGAATAATAATCTAAATATCATTTTATGACCATGCACATAAATATTAATGAAACCCCCCCGCAGAAGTCAAACCCCCCTTCCCCAGAATTCAGACCCCCCCCCCCACAGAAGTCAATATTGCGTACGCCACTGCCTAGCACCACTATTGATTATAACTAAAACAGCGTAATACTATTTTAAAACATATCGCTAAAAACACACAATTCACTTATGCCCTCTTCCCCCTCCTTTACCCTATTCTTCCCCCCCCCTTTATATGGCTCGTGTCCCAACACCACCTCCCACACTTCTCAGCGGCGGCTCGCTGAGTAGTATGTATATGTAGATATATCATTTGTAGGCATGGTAAACACGGATGGCATCGCTCGATTATGAAAATTAAGTGCCAAACTATCCTTAACAGTCATCACGTATCGACTGAGATTCAAATGCCTACCTAAGGTAACCTTCTACATCAAAAGTCAGGGCTACAAGTCAGAGCTACAGTCACCTCCATCGAGCCGAATTCCGAAGTATGAAAGTCGTGTGCCATCGCCAGGAAACCAGTGAGACCTAGTAGACTCGAGGTAACATTTTACATATTATTTCAGATGATAAATCATGTGACCTATATTTCTTCAATGATATGAACTTTTTGCTGCTCAAAATTCTGCATTCACTTCATCAACATTTGTCTGAATTATTTTAGCATGTTTTACTAAAATTGCGGGTCAGCTTATAAATAGAACTTGGCGGTGATACTCTTTGGCCAGTCAAAAGTGTACAATTGCTGAAAATAAGCGGGATATAAGGGAAAAATAAATTATATATGCCAATACGTTATCAATAATCTCTTCATTTTTATAGCTTTTACTAATTGTAAATATTTAAGTCATTTTCATTATTCGGTAAAAATTTTCCATATAATTTGACATTTTTAATAAGCCGTTTCCACTCTGATGGTTGGCTGTAAAGCGTCTACTGGGTTGATGAAATGGAAAAAAAGTCTGTCATTTATTCAGCAATTGCTCCATTATGTCCAAAGCATTGGATTAGAAAGGTAAAATATTAGTTGAATGAAAACAGATTTGTTGACAAAAACAGAACATCACCCAACAAACAATATAACTTGGTTATTCCTACTGAAAGAAGGAAGAAGAAAGTGGGGAGGGGATATGCGTACGTCCCCTGTCAAAAAATATAGTGATAGTGACACATGTTGTCATATGTGCAGAAGGCCCTTTGCAGTGGAAGAATGCGTTCCCTATTAACTGGCTTCACACAGAGAAGCAAGGTAAGCTCCTCGTTTGACTAGTAGGGTACCCACACTCGAAAACCTTCATTATCAACTTCAAAATGCTCAGTCTGTTATTCACATCAACGTTTAAGCTCTATATGGCTCCTTTCCCAATTTTTTCTATGGGCTTTTGCAATGGCTTTCGAACAATGTCATCGAATTTCGACCTACCTTTGCTGGAATCGTTAATATTATCGTTAAATGCCCGACAGCCACTCTCCCTGCTCTCTCAAGTTAACTTTAGTTATTTTGGTAGCGTTGCCTACCGTGGTTTTTCCTTTCTCCACTCTAATACAATTAGCCACATGAGCCTTCCGACTTTTTGACATCACGCTGCAAGTCTTCCACTATATTTCGCTATCACGATACGACAATGTGCATTATTCTACTTAACTTTAGTAATATTAGATAACTAATTAATGGTTTAACTAGACATGCAAAATTACTCTCCACTAAAATTATTATGTGGAATCCCAGCTAACAACGTATTAGAAAGAATTCGATATTATATCTCCATGTTTAAAATTCGATCAGTTTATAACAGGTGAAACACATTTTATTATTGGCTGAATAGTAAGGTTTAGAGTGATTCAAACAAGCCTTGTTGTAACTAAATATCACAACCAATATATAGCTCCCGCAAAAGTTCATGGCACTGACCATGGCTGCAAGGAGGGGAGGTAGAAGGGAAAGAACGGAGGGAAAGAGAGGGAGGGAACGAGTGTGAGAGTGAGGAAGGGGAATCAAACTACTTCGCGAAAAAGGTACAGGGCACGCACACACACATGGAAAGTGGTTAAAATCACCCGTCGCTATGACTTTACAAATGACCCTATATTGAGGTCTCATTGTAAGACGAGTCGAAACTGGACGACTGGTGGTGATGACTAATCCCACTTCTCGAAGTGCTTATGTTGGTATAAATTCGGAATATTTATGACTCCAGACTTTAAACAATATTCTTCTCCGGCTTCACAGGATTTAGATAGAAAGTTCCCTAGACCGTTTCCCAAAATCGTTTGATGAGCAGCGTCAAGAATATTTGCTAGAGGTATACATCGACAGCGCACGTTAGTGGTAACCTAGTATTTATTCACTGTGGACGTGGATCAGAGAAATACATCGAAAGGTGATTTTCTTTTTGGACCCCCGGAGTCGGAAGCTATGGCCTCATTAGTCATCGGGAATTGAGTCCTCGAGTGGTGCGAATTTGTCCAAGGATAAAAGGAATCACGTAGCCAAGAAAATGTGAAAATGAATAGGAACTTAATTTATGAAGACTGTCGGGCATGATGACTTCAATTCCTTAGGGAGACCAGGCGCTGGGAAAATTCCTCTCAAGAAAATGAATTCTGCGAGATGACGCCGGTGAATGGGGTACGAAAGCTTAAAAAAATCGTCCTCCTATAAAAAAAAGTCCTCCTACACTCACGTACGTCTTGCGAATATTAAAGAGACACACGATTGAATCGTGGAGTATTTTTCAATTATGGACGTCAAATATGGTGATGTGAGTGAGCGTGTTGGATCCCGTCGAAAATAAGCCATTCATTCTTTAATACCTTTCTAGAAAGGACACGTAAAGGCACGGAAATAGAGGTGAGGTAACAGTAATTTGTTCCAGCCAACTGCTTGGGAGAGGCGGCCGACATCTAATGCCATTTAGGCGAAGAAGAGAGCGATTGATAAGTAAATTTAAATTAAAGAAAATTGCCGATGAAAGCAAAAGAATTTCGACTCCTATGCATGCATGTATTTCGGCCATCCTGGAGTCCATCGATAGGGAGAGTTTAATCCCGTAAACGCGCGTTAATTTAAATTCTCCCTGTCGATGGTCACCTGGATGGCCGAAATGCATTAATTGGGGTCAAAATTCCTTTGCTTTAATTAACAATTTGGATCAATCTTTAATTCAATGGTCATTTAGGATATTTGAGTGGGGCGGTTATGCTTGGATTTTTAATTGAGAATTAAGTTACTTGACAGAACAAGCAATACATTTCTGCTACTTAGTGTTCCATGTGACTTACAAAGATATTAACGGAATGACCGTCAAGATAAATATATTGCGAAGTATACGGGTGATCATTTCAAGAACTACGGGAAGGAATACCTGTATAGAGACACAAATAGGATTATAATATTATAAATTGTAGTGTATTTCCACATTACAGTATGGTGTCTACTGCAACGGACTTATGGGATCTGGAGACAAAAGAGATGAAATTCCAAATGATAGTACGAGGGTGGTCTCGAACACCCTCGTAGTATAGAGAGAATAAAAATAATTTAAAAAAATGTTAAGCATGCTTTACTAAAAAAATCTTTGTTAAAAAATATATAAAAAATATCTTAAAATCGTAGGTGCTAAAAAATAATATTTTCTCCAGTGAATGAAAGTTTAGCCAAATACTGGAAATAATTAAATTAAATTCAAGGAAATTAGCCACACATTGACAAGACTACAACGAAAAGCGTGGGGCGCGACCTCATTTATACTTCCCACCTTAACTTTCGTTCATTTAAGGACTTTCTAGAAATTGTATATTGAAGTTTTCTATTTCATTGAATACCAATATATTCATATATAATGAATTTATGTTGATATCGAATATGAAAGAGCGCCCAAGAAAAAAATATCATAATATCTTACGATATACGAGCCTCGTTGGAGGTGGAAAAAATCACAACAGATTATTGTCAACGACGGCCTGGGAATACCATGTTTAACGAATTACCTTGAACAGAATGCCTTGGAGCATAACAGAATGTCGAAGTTCCTACACGTCCTGGTAAGAAAGATAATGATAATTGGGAGCTTTTCATTCAAGGTATTGAAGTTAGTGCACATCGAAACACAAAGCGCACACGAACGACATTGAACGGAACGACATACGCTGGTGAAATGTTTTGTAGGCCGGTAATTGCCGGCATTCTGTGGGTGGAACACAGTCACGGTCGAATATTTTGTGTATCATTATCGAATTCGTCCGAGATAAGTATTTAAAAACGTAATATTTTTTTTCCAAAGAGTAATAAAAAACTATACATTATCCATTTTTGACGACTTTACGGAAAAGAAACAAAAAAACACTGTCGTTTTGTTGTCTAGCGAGCAACAACTATGCTCCTTATCAGTTTTGGAGTGTGCTACCTAGTACGGAAAGTCTGTAACGAATGGAAGGGAAGTGCGCTGTTGCGTTGCTAAGTCATTAGCGCCCAAGAATGAATGGAAAGCTCTCGATGATTGAATTGCAAAGCTAAGGGTGCCAAGGGGACCATGGTTTAACATCTCATTACTGTGCACTTGAAATGCTCTCCACATAGCATTTGAGTAAGGATCTAAGTCAACCTGAAAAATTTTCACTCCTGGGTTGCTATAAATCTAGTAATTTACCTATCACACCAACTTGATCCCCGGTAGATAAAGTAAGTAATTTTACAAGTGACTAATGCTTCAGGAAGTTACACCGTGACATAACATAAGTCAATTGCCAGACTAGAAGGTGGCAGGGCAAAGTCCGGGACTGCCAACTCCAGGTTTGCCGGTGGGGTTTTCACATTTAAGGGTATGGTTGTATGTTTGAACCGTTTCAGATAATGTCGATCACGTAACGTCGTGACGATATTAGAATTACCACGAACGGTTCAAATACATCCCACCACGGCATGGTTGGGTGTTTTAGTCTGTTATTGCCTGTTACAAGGCCGAATGTAAAAGGCCTTCGAGGATTTTTTCAGGGCAATGCAAAATAAATTAGATTATATTCTGTTGTCTTATGGAAAAACCTGTACTCTCTTATAATTGAACAAGATCATACCTTTCCCAGTTTTTTTACGAATTGCACTTTAAATAATACATGGTGAGAATGGCTAAAACATAGATAAAAATAATACCTATTTTTATATCTGATAGATAAAATCTAAAAATTAAACTATTAACAATAAGAAAATACTTGCAGGGTGTTGTATTACAACAAAATGAACGAAACTTCCCATTTTCAGTTTCTGAGCTATAAGCAAAAAAAGTCCACTACTGAAGTCGAAATGTGTAAATGCAATGGAAATGGCGCGGTAGTCTGTTCCTTTTGGCTGTAAAAAGAGTACAACAGTACTTCTACTTGCAAACTTCATTCGTTATCTCCTGGGGTTTTTGTATCTCGAAACCAAGTTTTACATTCAACTTATGGGAAACAATCAATCTGTTCCCAGACTCATAAATTTTGGAAAGAAATAAAAATGCATTCGTGTTGCTGGAAATGAGCGCCTCTATACAAATTTTACTACATTATTGTTCGCCATGAATATTCTGCGATACACTGAATCAGAAACTCATCATGGCACGGTTTGTATCTCGAGACAAATCTCGGATCTCAAGGCGAAAACGAAATATATAAAAACGTTCGTTATGTTTATATGTCGAGTGGTTCGGAATTCGAGTTACTACTGTACTTCATAATAAACATTCGTCCAATGGTTCACATATGTTGTATATTAATTTATTTTTAATGGCTAATGCTTCTCATCAGTTAAATCAATATTTTTAAATAGTATAAATAAAATTGTGGGATGTAGTATTGGTTTTTACTCGCGTAGTCACGATGGAGCTACCTAAATGCGAACTGATTGCAGCACTCATGCAGCTACATCGAATGTTATTGTCTCCTCTCTCAGCAGGGGATAACTTGAATTATTAACACTCACTGAAACCGTTGGAAGTATACGGAAAATCAAAAAAAAAATTGTTACTCCCTAGTAAAACCTAGCGACGGCGTTAGTTTACTCTTAATATACGAGGTAGTAAGGTAGGTCAAAGTAAGGTAGTTTGAGCAAGAATATTCCATAGCCACGATAGAGATCACGTTAAAATTTAATTTTAAATTTTATCAGCCTTAAGAAGCATGAAGTAAATACTAGTGCATAAATTATGCAAAAAAGTTTTTAAAATTTCTGAATTTCTCAGTAATTAGCTAAATAAAAAATTATAAGGTTTAAACTTGACTCATTTTTAATGCCATATGCTGAAAGCGCCTTAACAACCGAAGATCTTTTTTGCGATTCCGTAAAAGTCTCTGCGGCAAACAGTTATTTTTTTTTTATAGTTGAGAAAGCATAGAAATAAGACGATGTTAAATTTCTGTTGAGATCTGTTTTTTATGTTTTGAATACCAAGTTTTTAAATAAAGCCTCTCTGGAGTGCATACCATCACCATTTACCATGGATGGCTGGTATTCTTTGGCAAATACCTCGGAAGTTATAATTATAAGTGTCTGATATTATGTTCTCATTGAAAAGATGAGATCTTTTTTTATAATGCGAGCTAATTCGTCGAGTTGTATGTTAAGTGATATCTTCCTTGAACTACCTTAACGAAAGACGATATGTGGTCAATAGTTTAGCACTCCATTCGACAGAAGGTTTCCCCAGGTTCACTTGGTCGTTTCAATGTTTTTGGCCAGTTCTTGTCACCTAAACGAGGATACAAATACTTTCTAATGTGTGAAATTCATAGTGAAAACATTATTCGCCTTGGGAATACTGGGATTCAAACCCAGACCCCTCGATATCGTGCCAATTGCTCTAACAGGTTAAGCCCTGCCCTTTGCCCTGCCAGTGTGAACTTCGGAGAGGCTTTAAGTAACGATGAGTAATAACAAGGTAACATGCATACAAAGCAATAAGGCAATCCTGCTAGTGCGCTTAGCATTACCATCCATGGGCAAAAGCTAAGCTTTTAAACACAGGTTTTTTTCTGTTGACGAATTCAAAGAACTGCGGAACTGGCTGCTAAGTAACATTAGCGTATTCTTACAAAAGTGTTAAAAATTAACAGTGAAAAAATCATTCTCCTGAACTCGAAATACGAAGAGGTTTCCAGTGATTTATTTCACTTTTGTGTGAACATCAGCGGGTGACACCGTTAAAGTAAATGCGTGGCCAGTTCCGTCCGAAGGTTTTTTAATTTACTCAAGTACTCTACCCAATGCACCAAACCAATTTATTTGAGGGAAGTGCGAAGGTGGGATTTTATTATTACTTTTATAGACGTTTGTAGAGGACTGAGGGAAAAGGAGCAAGAAGGATTTTTATATGAAAATGTATTTCGGATGAAAGCGCAAGTGCAGAATGGTGATGAGGACTAGTGGCCGTGGGCTCAGTCAAGCATGGTGACGGTGAAAGGTCTGTACTTCACCAGAGGCGACAGGCACGGAGGCTGAGACATGAAGAAAAAATATACTTCATGACTCAAAGGACACTCGCGGTTCGCACCGGTTGGAGAACGTGCTGTAAAAAGAGCAAGGGACGCAGCCGTCTGCCCTCTTTTCCAATAAAAATAATGCAAAAGAAGGAGAATCAACTCCTTTCATTTACAAAGAAACCCGAGAACTGAAATATGAAAAGGAACCATAAAATGGCGAGGGGACGGTTAAAAATTCCATGAGCAAAATTGACCACCCTCACGTGTGCCTTAGAGAATGCTCCCTCATTCTCCGAACATATTCCAATAAAAATAATGCCTCATTTAAAGTCGAAGGGCATACAAATCGACGCCTAAATGAATAGGCTTTAATATTCCATGAATCAAATGACTTATGTGAAACCGCCTCAGATAATTACTACCAACTGTCGAGGATTTCCATTTCACATTTCCCGTGAAATTATGTCCTAAAATCCTCAATTTACGAGAACTGACCCATTATGGAATAACTGCTCCAATGTTCTCGTTTAGGAAAATAAAATGCGTCCATAACATTAAAATAATGATAATTGATAATCAAATACCTCAGGTCGATCGTTTCTTAGACATAGCTCTACGGAGTCACTCGCAAAACGATATAAACAGAGACACCAAGACAATATATACTCGTATATTCATTGCAAATTAACATAAATTTCCCATTTTGCCCTCCGTGCAATGAAAAAAACTGGCTTATTTTACTGATTTTTATTTTATTTTTTATTTATTTACTGACTTTAAAAACTGATTTAGTAATTTCCTACTTTTGTACCTACTATTATTTTACATTTACCTGCTACCCATACATCTTTTATATTAATATTGGCTCACTTCAAAGAATTGAGAGATAGAATTAAATTTTAACAATGTTGAAAGTCAACGAAGAAATAGAAGTTCAAATGTGGGACTTGCGAAAACTAATAAATTCTACAGGTTTAGGCAGATTTTAATGGAACATAGTAACATATGCAGTCCATCTTTTCACTCAAATTCATTCTTCATTTCAACTTACGTCAATCTTCAACCCGTCCATAAAACCTATTCTCTTTCTTCCTATTCTCTACTAGCATAACATCCTCCCACCCATCGCGGCCTTCAGCAACCCATTATCCCTCATCTCCAGTTCCACCCTCCCATTCTGCCTCCTCCTAATTTCCTCTATTAACTTACTTTCCTTACTCATCACCTGAGGTCAACCAGCCGACGACTTCCTCGTTTGTCTTCCTTTCCGTCCAGCCCTTTTTCTCCATTTTTCTCCACGCTCACATTTCAAACGCCTGCAGTTTATTCTCGTCGTCTTCTCTTCAAGTTCACGTTTCAGCACCATTCAACACACGATTCCATAACCCATGTCGTCTTCGCTAACCGTTTCTTTCGCTTTCTTTATATTCTTACTCAAGTTCCCAGTCGTCGCCACTCTCATTTTGCAGAATGCCTCCTTCTCTAGCGAAAAATCCTTCTAATGACCCGTTCTTCCTACTTCTATCCCCATTTTCCTCTAACTTACTCGCCAAGTAATTAAATTGTTCTATTTACTCCAGTTTACTTCTACTTTCATGAGCAGCCACGCCTTCTTTGTCCCACAAAATCTCATTGCTTTTTTTCTTATGAAAAATCTTAATTCCGTATCTCTCGCACGGATTTTAACTTTGAATCGCTGAGAGAGGTAGGGGAAAAAATGTTACTTGGGGTAAATTATTTTAACTGATGTCATGATTTAAAGATGGAGAGGAAAAACAACGGAATCTGAGCTTAAATCTCTGACAAGTATAATCTTGGTGATATCTAAGGACGCCTAAAACCAGACTTCAGGATTACCAAATCATTGGATGAAACAAAAGGTGGAAGATACCTACTGCAGACGATGTAAGTATCTCATACTGCGGGGCTTAATACCGGGTTAACACCATCAAGGCCTATACTATCAAACGGACGGCGTTCATCCTAATCACAACTGATCAGTCGATATGGCCCCAATTGAATAAGAGTGGTATTCTATGAATAATTGAGATTTTATCATTGTGGGTGCTCCGTAAAATACTCGTATCATTCATGCTCATAATGAAAACATATTTATCTGAAGTGCGAAATTCATCAGAATAAAAATCATTTGTCTTTACCGGATACTCGAACGTGGATCCCTCGATATCGCGCCTAATGCTTTAGTCAGTTAAGATTTTTCAGCTGTAGATATCGCATTTATGTTAACTTGCGGGTGAATCCGTAAAGGTAATACCATGGCTTGTCCCGGCATGGCAAAATTTGGCATGTTTACCTTGAATGAATGATTTGCTATATACTTCTACATTTGTTAGATTTTAATGTTGATGCAATCGCAATTATCACACCCAAAAATAGGTGGACATGATTATTTCTAATAGATAGTACGGGTAATGAACGAAAATAAATACCAAATGCATCTATTAGTATCATTCCATCTTTCTTTACTGCATTCAATGAAACAATATTCTGCATAGTTTGTATATTACTTCACTTTTTCATTAGCTAATGCTTTTAATCAGTAATAGCAATATGTTTAAATTGAATTCATGAAATAGTAGGATGTAGTATTGGTTTTGACTCACGCAGTCACGTTGAAGCTACCTTAATGCGAATTGATTGAAGCATACACGCAGCCACATCGAATGATATTGCTGTCTCTCTCAGTAGGGGATAACTTGAATTTTAAACAGTCACTGGATCCATTATAAGCATTCATAAAATACCAATATACGTTTATGCCTAGAAAAACAAAGCGTTGAGTTCTCTTTCAGATACTGATTGCTAGTGGTCAACAAATTAATTTTTAAATTTGCTGAAATTTAATCACCATAAACATAGACTATTTGCCCAGAATTTTATTATCATGTGAGTCCCCTAGTTTCAAACTTGTATGAGTAAATTGAAGCGTCATCTTTTGCTCGAACGGCTTAAGTATTGGTTTTGTGGTAAACATAGTAAATGTACAAATTTAATTGTTGGAGTTTGAATTTTTAATATCGACTAAAACTCTGTTTATCATGATTGTACATTTTGTCACTAATCTTTAAGAGAAAATAATGATTAAAATAGCATGCAAGATCCATTATCTAGAATAAATAAACAAATTACCATATTGTAGAGTATGCGTTAGTTGTCCTAAACATGTTGATTCACTCGGATATTATTACACCCGAAACTTAGGTAGGTATAACTATTTCTAATAGATAGGGTAATAATCGAAAATAAATATCTTATGTATTTATTAGTAAAATTACACATTTCTTTACTGTGTCTAATGAAATTATATCCTGCAGCAGGTATTTACATATCGTAGTACTCTTTCTCACATTTGATGCCTCAATCTTATGCCGGAAGTTTAGCAAAGGCACTACCTGCTCAATAGCAGAAGATTATTTAAAGGTATTCCTCGTTTACGTTTCTCCGAATAGTGTATTCGGGTGTTAAATAAGTACCAGAAAACAAAATAATCAACCGTTTGTTGAGTCACAAAAAATTGTGAGTTGAATGATTTAGTAACGGCCATGTATTAAATGGCTGTGTTACTACCGATATAAATTTCCAGGCAGCTCTTGAGGAATTAGTCAGAAAAACATTTGAGGACATCAATTAAATTGTAAAAAGCTGTTAAAATCAAATTAAATTCGTAAAAATTATTTTTTTACCATTATACCTTAATGTGCAGAATATTTAGATAAATCGCGAGAACAGATAACTTGACCCACGGCTTCGGGCTTAGTAGATTCGAGCGTTCGGGCGCGAGAGGGAACGTCCCCCGACTGGAGTGACATGCGTCACACAATCAGGGCTGTAACTCCATAACTAAGCGGTGTCAATTGAAAGTATTCTAGATGAATAATATAAATTGTATAATTGGTCTTTCCTAATTACAAAATAGCTATTAGGATCACCGAAAGCTCAATAATCGCTATAAATGACGAAAACCTTGAATGCGATGCGCTATGCCTTCCATCATTTTTTAGCAATAATATTTATCACGATATGTTTTTTTACCAAATGGAACTATTTTAGTGGGTTTTCCAAGAGAAATTAACGCAAATAATATTTGTCCATGTGGAAATAACTTCAACGTCCACCCTAATCCGACGTAGATTGAATGTTTTAACGTTAGTTGTACCATGGAGTAGTACATTCTGAGAATCCTGGAGATGTTGTGAATATGAATAGTAGCATAGAGTAAGTATACTTACTCTATGTTTGCACACTTCATAACATGCTCACATGCGTGCGATTGGTTAGAGATTCGATCACTAGAGAGCGCGAGCAGCCACAACGGTGATGAACGGGCGGGAAATACACTTCGTTAAAAGAAGATACAGGAGCGTGGGATCTATCACAGTAACATAATTAATACAGATTACCCAAATAAATAATGAGAAGAAGAGTAGGACGCGACGTCGCATGCTTATTTCTGATATTATAATTCAACGACCCTTTATTTCCTCCATAAAGGCTGCTGTACACGACACTTAGGGCAAATAAGTACTGAAATTAGCGACGAAAACTTAAAATCGATTACGGGAACTCCCGTATCGAATTCGATTCTTCGGAGCCCTGTGTTTAAATGAGGTTAATATCAAGTCTCCGTTGTGTTGTTTGAGTATTTGCTGAACAACGTATCCTAAATTTTAGTCTCCGAGGTGCACAGGCCGCAACACTACCGCCTTCAATTTCATTTAACAGTCCTTAGAGCAGCGCGGGAAACGCGCTTGATGTGAAATTCTTATTGCGAATTCCCAAAAGGATAGGAATTTATTTCTATCCATACGCCGCATTTAAGTTACACTACACGTTTATTTAAAATAAAAATGCATTTTAGAAAGCATTAGTACTATTTTAGCGAGGCATTTCAGGCACTTTATAGGAAAAATTTAAATACGTTAGTAACTGTATGTCGATCACTTTCTTGATCGAGAAACACGTCCAGACACTAGATTTGGCGTGATAAAAAAACAATTTTACAAAAGTAGGTAATGAAAGATAACATAAAGACACTCGTTGGCTTCTCATTGTCATGTGACATTCGAGTTTAAGAGGACGTAAATGTTCTTGGTCAAAAACAGTACGAGTCGAGTCGAATAGGTATTTTTCAATATGCCTGTTTAAGGGATTTTATCCGCAACACAACCGTCGCTTTCGAGATGCGTAAGTTGTCATTTATTAACGAGGTGTATGATCCAGGTAAGACACAAAAATATTTTAACCTGGAATAGGCGTTCTCAAATGTCATGTCCTAATACTATTATAACAGCGCATTACAGTGGTTTCAGAATTTCTGGAGTTATCAATGACGCTTTATTATCTTATTTCAAGAACATTTACGGTTATAAACAAGTCTTACATGCCATAATAATCTTCTATTCAATTTTTTTCCTTTGCTCGGTAAGGGAATTGAAATATTTTGGTCTACATTTTACAAACAAATGATGATTGAAATTCGGGTGTTCAGGCCTGTATGTCTCGGAGACTAAGCCAAAACTAATCTGCCCAATATTCTTGGCGTATGTATTTACTATATTGTTTATAAACCAAGTTCAACAAAACAAATTCTATTGAATTGTTTTTAGTAGCCATAGTTATTAGGGCGTTGAAGAGCCAAGGGACTTAAAACGGTTGATTTAAACTTACACCACAGGTATTTTTCCAAAAAACCCGACTCGCATGTTTTCCTGTGATTGGTCGTTGGATCCAAGAATTGAATGAAAAATAAGTGTCCTACTTATATCGGTTTTTAGTACTGATAATTCAATTCCATTCTTTCATAGGGTGACATTTGTGTCGCAAAATTGTCTTGCATCTGCAATTGCAATCTTCTTCATCTCAGTGTTTTCATTATACACTTCTTTATTCTCCAACTCTTCGTAGAAATTCTTCAATAGTTATTCCCTCCGTCCATTTGATCTTCAATATTCTTTGATAACACCAAAACTTTCACTGCTGCTAATCTTTTGACCAGTAGCTGTCATTGCCTAGCCTAACCTGTGCCGTGATATAGGAGAATTTTACAGATAAATGCTGTAATGAATTACATTACTTGAACCTTACTTCAATAGCTGTGTGTCAGTAGCCTCTTTTTATGCTAGACTGCCATCTTTGCTTGAACTATTCTGCTTCTAATGCCATCTCTAATTGTCCTTCTTCCCAGATTCTATCACTTGCGCAAGTTGTTGCCACCTAAGTATGATAGTTTTCTCAAACGATGATTTTGGTTCAATTTACAGTAATCTCCAAGGTGTATTTATTTATAATGTTATGATACAGTTCAATATTCTTTTGAGATTTCCTTTCCTCTCAATCAAAATTGCTATGAAATTAACAAACATTAGTACTCCGATTTTTAAAAATGCTTTTGCATTCCCGTTTTTTTTCCGTAGGATATTTATCGATTTTTCAGTCAACATATTGAAGGACAGGGGAGAAAAAGTATACTCTTGGCGCACGCCTTTCCACACTACTACACTGTCCGCATTCCTACCATATTTAATCTGAAACATTAAGTGCATATAAAAGAATTGAATTCTTCATTACGTTTGGAATAAAAGAGGGATAAATAGCGGAGTAAACATTTCTCCAGACTAATACAAATTACTAACTATTGACTTTATGGGTGCACGTAAGTAAAGGCTGAACATATATTTCCCCTCTGCTTAATAAAAAATAACATGAAGGGTCTTTTACACAGAGAAACTGTCTTACAATGGCTTGGATTGCTCCCAAAATTCATAGCAGTTTGCTGGTTGGGCATTTTAATATTTTTAGGTATGTCGTCCAAGTACCAGAATATAATTTATTGAGTAGACAAAGTAAACAATGCTCGTACGTTTCTTGTCCATTATTTTTTACGCAAAATTAATTACTCTGAATCTACTCGGGATATCTCTGGATAAACCCTATTTGGTTTAAAGGGAGACTATCAGTATCCTTCCTGCATTTAATCCACCGTCGAGAAAAATATGGGCGCCTGCGGAACGAAAAAATAAAATCTCTTAATAAGTGGAGGGTGAGTTTGGGAAAGAGCGAAAATATGGGACGAACTTAAGAAACTCTCTGTTAATCAAGACAGATTTCATCTTGTTGGGAGAGAAGAGATGGGAGAAAGGGATTTGAAGACGGCGAAAAGCGTGGTGACGCACGAGAAGGGATATGAAAGGGATACGAATTAGATACCAAGGGGATATGAAATGGAAATGAGAGAGATATCAAGAGGAAACAAAAAGGAAACAGTGGAGAAACAAAGCAGTGACGAATCGGCTAGGGGGAAGACCTTCAAGCATATATTCGATGGCGCGTGCACCATCCTTGTAACGATGGTTATTGGGGAACGAGCAAACTGGTACATGTTGTGTCAGATATCGTGACCAATTACGATGTTTACACCTTGTCGCCCGGAGACCGCTACTTTAACGTAGTTTCCATCCCAATCCTTTTTTGCGTACTTACCTGAAGGATTAATGATTGCGGGTTCATTAGAATGTGTCAATTAGGCAAAATATCTGTCTCGTTGTCTATTGATATTTTGCCTGCGCGGTACATCCATATGGTTTCCCGTAAAAAAACCTAGCATTATTAATCATTCTCCAATCACCTCTTCCATGAGTAATCATTTACTGTAAACTATCCTATTAGTTTAAAATCTCAATTTTTCGACAAAAACGCCCTTTTTTTTACTAAAGACACTTCATTAGAATATGCGCTGAATACATTATTGGCAGCCTTACCGCGGCTGACGTCACACGCCCATATAAAGACAAAATATCTCGTATTTCCAATGATAAAAATATACTCAATTTTTTTATGTTCTATTATTATAATCCTGCTGTGAATGAAGATATATTAAGATAAAGGGAGGGAAAGGCCTATACAGTATCCTCCAACGTGAACTGTAGTTGTTTTGTTTCTATCCGTTTCTGTACTTCATTATCATGAGCCTACATCAGACAGAAAGTGTAAAAAAACAATTTACCTTCCGAAGTAAACTCGAAGGCTACAACACGCTGGGCTAAGGAGGTCAGAAATATTCATAAATAACGAGTTTCTTGTAAATTTTCACGAGAAAAAAAATTGCTTGGGTCAGGAATTGAACCATTAGACTTTTACCGAAACATGGCGCAAACCACCACGCTACCCAGGCCTCCCTAATTCCCGCGGCAATTTTGGAGGATACGAAGAGCCTACATTTTTTTTCTCGTGGAACTTTCTGCATACATATTTCATCGTCGTGCTTTCTGCTGGTTTAAGATGCAACCGCATGAGTTGTGGCTTCTAGAATGTCCTCAACTCCCTTGCGTTGCCATCTTTGATGGACCTCATCCAGTTGCTTCGTATCATCCAAAAATGCCACGAGAAATGGGAAGTCTGGGTAGCGCATTATCCCGGTAAGACAAACAGTCCAGGCCGATTGTTTCTCGTGGCAATGTCTACGTATTTCATCGCCGTATTTTTGGCATATATGAACTTATTAATAACGATTTTACTGTCAAGACAGCATATATTTCCTTACATCCGCACTTCATTTGCAGGACAGATAAAAGAAAAAATTAGAGAAATTCAAAAAAATGTTTAGGGTACTTACCGCAAACTTGTCGCGGTATTACTTTCAGCAGCCTAAGGATGAAGATGAGCCCATCAGAGAATGGCTTTTCCGAACACTTCGTTCTCATATACTTCAAAGTCTTCAAACCACGATATGAGCTCTTGAGAATTAAACATGCCATACAAGCCACACCCTTTGAATTACATACCACGGATGCACTTCCTTTCCTCCCTCAGTAAGTTTGTCTCAAGTGGGAGCCTGGAACAAGTAAGGGCCTGGCTGAAAGCACATTTTTTTATTATTTCCCTCAGGTCATCGCCTCGTTGCCCCACACCACAGCCCTTTCCAGGATTTCCTCACTTTTTCTCACCCTATTCACTTCCAATCCTATCGTCAGGACGATTCCACATCCGGAAAACGCACTAATGATCCCATTCCTTTACCTCCCGCTCATTCTGCCATAACTTTGCAACTGTTACGGCCGCGTCCGAAGCGAGGGCATGCAGGCAACCAGTGCTGCAGGTGAGGCCGCATCGTGAAAATGGTATGACTCGGGTTGTGATAATTTGAAGGGTGGAAAATACAGCTCTGCTCGAAATCCTAAATCTTCATTCACCGTGCCTTACTGAGGACAGCAACGAGGAAAAACGTCGAGAAACGTGCATCGTAAACCACTGTGAAGACCAAATGGAGCATCAAATGAGCACTAGGCATGCCATAACTTATATACGATACGACAATTCAACCCGGCGGATATTTGAACTCGTAGTGTGACTTCAGAAAACACAGCCCGACCATCAGTTGTGTGAGTGATAAAACCTTGAAGCA
This sequence comes from Pyrrhosoma nymphula, assembly GCA_963573305.1. Lineage (NCBI taxonomy): Eukaryota > Metazoa > Arthropoda > Insecta > Odonata > Coenagrionidae > Pyrrhosoma > Pyrrhosoma nymphula. The sequence continues at coordinate 41,129,983 of OY754337.1, read as the reverse complement.
ATCCATTCAAAATCGTATTCTCTTGGTTAATAAAGAGGTTCATCCTAAAATGTCATTTTCTTTTATCGAGGCGTTTTTAGAATAAGTGCCGCTAATCAAATTACGAGCATTGAATTCAAACATTCCGCTTTAATTCTTCCACGCACGTAAGAAGTCAAACTTCGGAATCAGAGGAAAAATGGATGGACAATTTCATCTATCCGCTGAATATCATCAGCATCAGCAGTGATCAATCCGAAAATTGTTTTTTTTTCTGATGCTATTCATCCATTCAACTTGCAGCTTTTTCATTCAAGCATTTAACCGCTAACTCTTTATACGTATTTTATCTGTAGCCATTACAGCTTTCAGGGACTGCTGCATATTTGAAATAAAACATACTTAATTTTTCCACATCAATAGCTTTTCATTGCACGTCCCGGGTTTTGTCAAAGATCGACGTCAAGATCACCTGAAGAATTCTCGTCGAAGCCCGGGTAGTTAAATAATAGCTATTTAAGTGGACAAACTAAGTTACGTTTTATTTAAAATCTTTATATTTATATTTGTACCATTATTTATATTGTCATCACTTTAAATTTTACTCGTGTTTTCCATTCATATGTCATCTTCGATAATTCTTATCATTTTTTATATTCCTGAGGATACTAACTGGTTGTACTCATACCTCAAGGTGGTAATCTACTGTCTAAGAAAGGTTTAAATGGAAGAGAGAAACTTTTTCTAGATGTTTACAAGTGCAGGTCCCTATTCACCTACACCAATCAAGGCACCAAAACGCTGCAAATGAAAGCACAAAAATTTCAAGAACATTAGTAGTTAGTAAGAAAAACATTAATATTTGAAATGTTATACATTTTTGGAAACGCTAATAATATTCGAGAAAACGAGGACTTCAAAGGAAAATTTCGAGGGTTCTACCAACCATTGACGGCTTAAGATTGAATTTCCTTTTTATCCGGTGATACTTCTTTTTGTGTAGAAATTTTTTTTCTAGGAGCTCTACAAAAAACATTAATCTATTTGATTTTTCAATATATATAAACATCTATGAATGAATGTTATGTCCCCCATCTGGCAGTTCACTATGCGCGCCATCGGGATTGCCCGACCCCATCATGGGGCGGGTTGGGGAAGGCTGCCAGCTCTCGACGTTAGTTGTGACGTCAGACGGGAACGCCCCCTTCCAGGACATTTTTTGCTGCGTTCAAATTCGACTATTTTGCGAATTTAAATCTCCAAAACTAATATTTTCTTTACCTGGAGTTTTCAGCGTTGTGCTTGTACATTCTCTATCATCTGATTTATTTTCTAAAACTCGGAAGGTCCTTGTTTCTTTTTCAAATAACATCATTCTCTCTGTCACGGTCATCAATACCCCTTGACCGCTCATTTATTTCTTCAAGTTGTTTCAACTCGCCATCTACTTCTTCCTCCCTATGATTACTTGCCCAGCAGCTACAAAAAGTACTTGAGTACTGGTGGATTATTCAGCTGAAATAACAGTAAGAAAATACATAATATGCATCTTTTAATGCATGCTGTTTATTGACTAAGGGACAAGAACTCAACATAGTTTGGAAATCACGGGTCTAGTCCTTTATTCTTATCAAAATTATTTTTAGATGCGCATATTTCTTTATACAAAATAAAATGGTAACAAAATGAAGTCATGAACCCACATCCGTAGTAAAATCAATTTGTCCAATGGAAATACATAATGTAGCAAAAGAATTGTCGTGGCATTAGGCGAAGAGTACACGAGTACTAAGCGAGATTTTATGCACGGAACCACGCAAAACCATCACTTTCATGTAAAACTTCATTGGAATTCACAATCAAAAATAGGTATATTTTCCACGGAAGAATTGAAAGCAGGAGTAGGTGAGGAATGGCGGAAGATATCTGGTAAACACATTCCTCTCATGAGTTTATGTTTCACTGCGGCAAAATCCTAGCGTTTGACCAGGTGCCGTACCTATAGATAAGCAGGGCTTACGAGTGCACATACGTCTATACTACACATATTACTTATCCGTGTTTTTCCCGCTAAGTACCAAGTGAACAAAATTGTCGCTCAAAAGTATTGTAAATGTGAAGTCCGATTTCCCAGTATGTCATTGACATTTGAGTCGTAACAATATTTTCACTGAAGGCGTAAAGTAATACACCACTTCAAGAAAGTCTAGTTTGCATACTTGAACACTTGATTCTGGCATTGCGCTTTCTGCTAACATTACACGAATCATTTATCCCAATTTGTACAATAAATACAAAATACAATTTTAATTAAACAATAATGTTAAATGTTTCCTCAAATACCTTCCTATCAATACAGATAAAAACGATCTCCATGAAATTATTGGAAAAACTGAATTTGCATTCCATGAATAAATGTCCACTTCTCTCAGACGACTTACGTTACAATATTAAAATATTTTAAAAAATATTTTTATACTGACATCAGTAAGCATAATTTTGGGAAATGATCTCAAAGATAAATGGCCAATTTTAAACCTAATCTAGTGGATAAGTCACCTACTTATGGGACTATTGTTGCTTTAAACGCAAACGAAATCATACTGATATTCAAAAAAATAAAGGCAAAAACTTGGAAACAGTTACATCATTTAGGATTTTGGCTTTGAATAAATATAGTTAGGTGAGTAGTAGAAAGTAGGTGAGTAGTAGACTATTGTTGCTTTATACGCAAACGAAATCATACTGATATTCAAAAAAATAAAGGCAAAAACTTGGAAACAGTTACATAATTTAGGATTTTGGCTTTCAATAAATATAGTTAGGTGAGTAGTAGAAAGCGGTGGGCTATGAAAAACCCACGCATACAAACGCAAGTCCCTAGCTGCAGAGACATAGGTTATAGAATACTAAATACTCCATGAATTCCACTAAATTATAGATAAGTAAATATTTTTGTTTTATAGGCATGCTTAATCAAATCTTGACGGCAATGAAACGATACACACTACAATTACTGTGCAAATTAATTAGAAATAGCACTATTGATTACTCATTTGAGAAAAGTAGATGAACTTATAAATAATAATAGGGTCATAAATCACCAAAAAATATATAATCACCAAATATACATTCGTCAAATGCATACTCTCTCTCGTCTTGTCTTTCAATAATTAGTCCCTTAAGTTAGAAGCATTTTTAATTAGTTAAATGAAAAGTTGAGATCACGTACTAGAATAGATATAATAAACACTAAATAAACATATTCGTCGACTTTATCTTCATCTTCAGCGCCTTGCCTTTTAAGTGTTTTTGGCTTAAGGATGCTATCCTCAAAATAGTGTTCTTCACACGGTCTAAGTAAAAAGTTATTCTCCTTATTTTTTATGACTTGCACATACTCGTTGCGAGCTGCTTGTGTACAGATTTACATAACTTTTTGCTTTAGGCATTTAACCACGTGGATACGGTTATGAAAATCCCATAAAATTAAACATACACTCGTGTACTTAAGATGCATGCGTGCACAAGAGGAGCACTTTTATCTCGGGACATTCTGCCTTCTTCAGCTTCTAAGGGCATGTACCCAGTCCAATTAAGGTCTTAATGCTACTATTTGTTTCTGCTTCCTTCTCATCACTTACTTCTCAAGCATCCTCACTTCTACATCATCCTTCAAAATCCTGCTTGTATAAAACATTACTTTCATCCACTTATCTACTCTTACCTTCAAATCCTCAACGGGGAAAAAAACCTCTCCAATCATCATTTCTCTCACTGCTCTCTCCTACTTCTTGGATCTGCATTTATCTATCCTCCTTGCTGCATATTTTCAATCCTCATATCTAATTCTATCTAAACGTTTACATTTAAAGCCCACTCCATGTTCTCAAAGAATGATTAACTGTGCGATTTACATAATCTTTAAACAGATGGGCCACTTCATGGACACTATAGCTTGTTTAGAATGTTTTGTAAACAATATGGTTCATACTATGCCAAAAAAGTATGGTGTCGTTTACGCAGTATGCGTAGTTTAACAAATGACAGGAAAGCGCTCCTTTTCACTGAAATTAGCATCGTGTAGTCACAGAATCCGAGGCATGAGTGTCGAAATAGGTTCCGAGTTTTCAGCGCTGATTTTAGCGCCGACCTAAGTCTCTTGTATGTCTCGCAGCTTTACTCTAAAAAGGTATAAACATAACAATCGATTCCGATAAAAGTCATGTATTTGATTTTCCAGCGCTGCCCAGAGTCTTAATAAAAGTAACCGAGTAGAATCAATAACTCAGAGGAGCATATAACCACTGCTGGACTAATTCGTTCAAACTACTCTCTAACCTTGGGAGCATAAGCGTTTTTCCGAAGCTCCTCGTCGTAAATTTATATTGGCTGGTGATTTTTTTTCGACAAACATTTCCGGGTTCGGTCAGTGCGTAAAATACTCTACGTACCACTTCTTTGTTCAATATATATATATATCAGTTTCAGCCGAATTCAGCCATTTTAAATCATTGGTAGGCATTTGGACAGTTTCTACAATGATTATACCCTTAATACACTCTCCATGATTAAATTGTGGATTTTTAGAAGTTCTAATTTAACTACTTCTAGAGAACCATAATCCTTCACTCAGCACCCTAAAATAAATCCAATTAAATTAAATAGTACCTTTCCGAATTGCCATTTTTTTCCATAGCCACTTCAGCTAAATTATCCAGGTCGTTCACCTCGAGCTAAAAGATTGCTTTTGAGTGGACCAAATTGACCTTTTCCCTTTTGCCAAAAGCTGATTCCATTAAGCAATGGATTGATTCGGTAACATCTGGCCCCCGATTTCACCAAAAGCTGAATCCCCCGGAGCACAGCTCTGTTGCGTGGTCACGACAGGTGTTCTTTCAAATAATAATATAAGAATCAGGACGTGTAAATAAAATAAAGCAAAAACTCAAAATGGGAGTAACATACATTTAAAAAAATGTATTTGAGAAATAATAAAAGTAATGTTAAAACATACAAAGGCTGAATAATTACAAATCGCATGAAAGGAATAAATTTTCTCCAAAATATTTCCATCATAACGTATTCCTTATAAATGAATATGGCTTTCATTCCTGAAGATAAACTTCGGTATTCTATTACTAAAATATTCATGGGGTGCCCTTTCAACAGTGTTACAATTACCCTGTAAATGTTGGCCGTAGAGTGAATAATTATTTGGTAATATTTTGGCGTCTTTATTTTTAAGGCAAGTACTTGCTGACACGGTAGCTTGTTAAAATAAATCAATCAATCATAATGTATTACGTAGAAAAATTATACAACTAGATAACAGATATACGATACGATTATACTCTTAACGAATTTGCATCGTTTTCCCGAAAGAGTTTTTGCCAACTAGTCTTGCAGTTTCTTATTAACTCGGAGGTTAAAACCTTTACATTTTTTGACTTCACATCTTAGAGGGTTTGAACGTTAGTATTGAAAACCTGTAGAAAAATTTAGAAAACTACCAGTATTTCATTTAATTATGAATACTTACGGTTGCTGAAAATGTTAACAAAGCTATATATTCTATTCAGGCGTTATATTGTTCCGCAAAAGTCTTCAAAGCAGCAAATTAATAAAAACTCAGGCAATAAAGCTTTTTAAATCATGAACGTGGAACTTTATTAGTCATGCAATGTATAGATTCTAATGGCCATTGATTCGTTAAGAAATGAATTCGCTACCACTGATATTAAAAAATATATATTTTTCACTCTCGCCACTCATTTTAAACTTTTAACTAAGTTCAAATTTCACGTTATTTTCACCAGATTTTAACAGCTTACTCTCTCTTAACTACAAACTGACACTCTTAATCAGCTATGCAAGGATTTGGTGAGACAGTGACCGCAGAAACTTTGTCTATGCTATCACTGAGAACGAGAAGTTGGCTAGAGCCTCGCAGTTTCATGGAGGCATTACGCATTTCATGAAGTCCACAACTTTATGACGGCGAGAAAGCTTTGCAAAATAAGCTTTTAATTGGAGGAAGGTCTTACCTTAGGGCAGTTTGGAACTGGAACCGAGGAAATGACTGGTCAAAACCAGCAAGTTGAAGGGGGGTACTTAACTCGCTGTTACGACACAATGGCAGAGTGGCACTGAGGGAAAGGCAGGATTAAGGCATATGGGTGAGGTGAAAGTGGATGATAGTAAAATGGGCGGATAGTATGAAGGCCCTCTTACTGCGAACCTAAGAACATAGCTTAACAACGTAACTTAAAACGGTGCAACTTGAGCATGCGGATGAAACAGATGGAAGTATATGGTCAATGTCGTGAAAATGACCGTTGAAATCGATCTTTAATTAATAAGCAACTTAAGCGAAAAAGGACCAAGTGATTACTTTTCAATATGCTAAATTGAGCATGCGAGTCGTATAGCGTAAAAAACCCAACGCAGAGCTCATGGCTCAGGCTTCGAGGCAAACGGTTCTCCTTCGTCTCTTGAATTTTCTGTTTCCTCCACCTTGGTCTTCTTTGACACCATACATTATGATTGGCATTAAAACGGTTGAGTTGAGGCCAAAAACACAGGGCGCTTTCCATTTTCTCGTGTGCGCTGTTCACATCGCGGCCCAGCATCGCACTTGCTTTCCATTCGTTTAAGACCCTGCACACAAGGCAGCGCACTTCAAAATAAAACGGGAGCATCGTATGTGCTCTTAAGTGGGGTTGAGTGAGATTTTTCCCTAGTCATATTAAAGACAATTTTCGAATTTCACTTTTTTATTTAAGCAGGTGTAAGAAGAATGAAGTACATATTGCAACATTATTAACGTAAAAGTATTTTTTTACATGGCCTACATTCTCATTAATTAACTAAATATGTATACTAATAATCATAATGAGTATATATTAGTCATAGTGGACTCATGTTTTCACACCGTACGCCGAAAACCCAGTCACAACCGAAGATTTTTTGTGATTCTGTAAAAATTACCGCGGCGAGTTATGGTTTATTTTTAAAATAGTTGATAGAGCATATAAACTACAAAATGTTCAATTTATAATTGTTGAGGTAATGTTGGCAAATATTTGAAGTGGCAAGGCAAAAAATAATTGAAAACAGATGTATTTCTTTATGGTGAGGCAAAATTCATAGAACTTTATTTGATGTAATATCTCGCTCAACCTACCGTGTCTTTGTGAAGAAAATAAATTCGATAATTGCATCTGAGACTGTTGTTGACGCATTGACTTTTTGTAAAGGAGTCACATGTCGATGATGCAAAGTTTTTATTTACTTTGTGGTTCAAAGCATAATAATTATAAGCATGTATCAAAATTTATATTTTAGAATTTATCAAAACATCGGCCTTGACAACTGAGAACCGCCAAATTGCTATCACGATATAACGGAACTTTATTTCCGCGCGTTGTTGCATTCAACGTCGTTCGCGTGAGCTGATGTGTTTCCATCTATTCAAACTTCAACTCCTCAAATGAATGGTTACAAAAATATCAGTTCTGGGATGCGATCACGGTTTCTCAAGTCGCGCGCACTCGTATTCATATTTATCTTTCCATTGCGCTCATTAAGAGTGAGCAAGTGAATGTCATTCTTTAAATTTTTTAGGTGCTATAAATCACTAGGTTAAATTAATTGAGTGCATTTTTAGGACAGTGACTGTGAGAATTGCCCTTTCAGGGATGGAAACATGGCTCTTTCATTTGCGTTGTCGCTTTCGTCACCCGAAACTAAAATACTCTACAAGGACAATGCTTGCACTTATTGCACCGAGAACGCACTCCCTCAATTAACACTTATGATTAAAACATTTGAAAATATTGGAAGAATGACGATCACGTTTTTGCATTTTTGAGCGCAAATTAAATATAACTGCAACGCGAGCGGACGTGTTAAAGAGAACAATGGCCGCAGAAGCATGGCTTCCACCATATTCACCAATGAATTCTTAGGTCTACCACTTCCTCTCACATCATTGATTCTGCTGTTTTATATCAGCTTCGTTATTCGACTCTCTTCCATTTTCTCGACAAAGGCAAACCAGCGAACCACATTCATTTCATATATTTCCAATACTAGGGCTTACGACCCACATTCTTCCATGACTCGATCATTATTAACTCTGATTTGCCTAATTTATCTGCAAATAATTCTCAAGTGCTCCACAATCCACTGCATTTAACCTACTCTTGTGCTTATCCTGACATACCTAGATTTCATTGACATAATATCGTCGGTAGGTGAACACTTTTGTGCACTGCGATTTTTGCTTCCCTATACAAACATCTATTCATTGATATGCACCACATACTACCAGAGAATTTCTTTGTGGCATCCGCACGCCTTATTAATTCTTCATATATCCTTCTGTCTTTCACACACATTCAATAAAGATGTAAAAATCCTCTACTTGAATTATTTCGCCTTTCTACTTCATGATACAATCGTTCATCCCATTCTCCTCGCCGAATGAAACTACTTTGGTCTTTTATTAGTATAAGTTCGAAAAGCAAAAGTTATTTTAGCAAAAAATAGGTTAAAGAGTTAAAATCGATTACCAGAAGAGAGGATATAATTGGCTACTCTGACTGTCAACGAAATAAACAACCGTGAATGAGATGGGATTTTTCGCTTGAATCCAACTCCTTAAAATTTCTTGAGAAATGCATTACGCTATATGTTCAGAACGAGGTATATTTATTCCCCAAACCACCGCGAGATTTTGCCAGAGTATATCAACCTGCTTTCGAAATGTTAGTTGAAAGCAGCGCCTGCTTTGGAAAGGTAAGTTGGGAGGGAATGAAAACTTGTTGTGCGTCTTGTCGTGTAAGAGGCAGGCCTCTTGAATGCTGCCAAACGCAACGCCTCGTTGCGCACAGGAAGCTCCCACTAAGAGAGTACCTTCAATTAACCGCGGGCCATGCATCGGCGTGTTGATAAAAATAGCACGACGGGAGTTAAACGACCGAGCACGCCGCTCCCGGGCAGAGTGGGAGTCGAAAGAACTCGGAGGGGGGGGGGGAGTTGATGATGAGCGAATTGCCGCCAGGCCACACCCCACCCCCTCTCACCCACTCTGGCAGTATGCAATCATAGTTCAATGCCCCTACCACCATAAAAAAATCTTCTCTCTTCCAGCTCCCCTTTTTCAATCACGGCTTCTCATTAACACGTTGCCACTTTGTGCTGTCATCGATTCTTTCGACCTGGCTTCATAAGAAATGTTGAATAAGCTGGCGACGGGTTTTCTCACACTTAACTTTCAAGCAATAACGCCACGGAAAGTTGATAAGAAGAATTTCATCGAAAGACACTCAATCTCTTCCATTTACTCTAGTGCATCGGCTTTAATGCAAAGAAACATGGAAACAAAAGGTTGTGGTGCCAGCGAACTAATGCTGCCCAGTGTTCAGTCAAATACTAATACCTATTTATTAAGAAGCTATCAAAGAATAAACCTGAAATACTGTTGGGAACACGTGAAGAATATAGGATATCATTTATTTTCTTGTTCATTGAGCTAAAGAATAGTTTAGAAATAAACAGAGAGAGCGTGTTATGCTATGTCTTCATCTTGATGTCTTCTTTCCGAATGTTTTTAAGTTTGCTTCTTTCAATATCACCGTCTAAGTTTACTTCTTGATGTAAATAAATATTTATTCGGTAAACGGATAAGTGACAGGTAAGCGATCCTTTGCAGAAATGTGTGGAATAATGCTTTCAAGTATATTCTCTAGGAGAAAGGTGAAAAGTGAAAGAATTGAGACAAGCGATACAGAGACAGAAAAAGCTACTTATTTTCCTTTTATAATATAGCAGCCGTTGGTCAAGTTTAAAAAAATATTTGCCAGAAACAAATAAAGTTTAAAAAAATAACCTAACTTACAAATTCTTTTATTTGGCTGGCTATATTCTCTTCCCTCCTGGTATTGCGTGACAACATCCATTACATCATATCGGCTTCCAACTTTCGGAGAGGTAATTAACCACGCCCTGAACGCATAACGTTCGGGTTATATCAGTTTTGGATATTACAAAACCGTACGCATTTCATTTATAAGACACATCGAAAAGGTGATCAAAATGGTGATTGACTGAAATAGATTAAGACGAAATGTGACACCATGTGGGATTGAAAATCAAGTACAACATATTTACTGTTAATACAGAATGGAATTGCTTCATTGCAAATATAATTCTCAAAATACTTGAAGCTAAGCCGTTTTTGTTTTTACGTAAGGATAAATAGCGAGGAAAAGTAAGTGACCGACTTAGATTAAGTAGGAAATGAATTCTGCGTGGTGAATATTGTCCTAAGTTGGTGTAGTTAGTTTCAATTTCAACTCTACTCCTGGTAATAGTACACAGCTTTTTTGAAATATGTAGCTCAACCTGTTTCTAATTGTGCACACACTAGTGGTGTCATAGGGAAGTGAACTCCACAGTCATCTGGACTGCCATAAAAGAACCACTTGGTGAAAGAGTAGTGTTGAGAATGCAATCTAGAGGACTCTGGTGAACTCTGCATTGCCCTGCGAAGAGGGAGGTGAATAGGCTCCAAGAGCCGACAAACGCACGTCACGCGCAGGCAAGCTCGAGCCAGTATCTCCATGAAGCCGTCCAAATAAGCCGAAATGGTTGAACCATCCAAAAAGTACTCTTAAATGACGTAATGATTTTAAGGGTGTTTGATATACCAAGAAAAATCACATGTTTCAGCAGCTTACCTTTGACTGATTCGCACGGCTACGGCGATCCGCACTGCTATAAGACTGAAAAAACTCGAGGAATCTTTCTCACCAAATGGACTTGAGTGCTTCCAAAAGACCTGCAAGAGTTAGAAAACGGTTCAAAGTTCCAAAGTGTAGAAAAAAAATATATTAATTATCAACAACTACCTCTCCTTTTAGATTAGTGAACGATATTCCGGATCACATTATAAATAACAATAATATAAATCAGTTAAAATTAAAAACGTTTTCATGCATTAGTGAAAAATACAACTGTTATTTAAAACAATAACATTCACTGAAAAATCTGCTTATATTTTTATTATTAAATTACTTTAATTATGTAATATTTTCAATGGATTGAAATTTTATAATAATTTATCATTATTAATTATTTATAAACGTTGTAATGATTTAATGATTTGTAATGTTTATCATGCCTCATAGTCCAGCTTTTTTTTATGCTCCATAGGATAAATTATCCTCGGACAATAAATTTATATTCATTCATTCAAATTGATCATGTTTTGCATACGAATTCAAATATCTCCCGAATCGTGAAAAATAAACGCCACCCTGGCGCTGACGACATTTACAGCGTTATGAGTAGGAGACAATGGTGGAAAAGGAAGGATTATTTGGGGGGTAGAAAATGATTTAAGGGAAATCCGGCGCATGGATGGGCCTTCTGTTAATGTTAGGCGGCAAGGGGTACACATGAAAGTATCTCAGTAAGTAATAATGGAATACTGCAATAGAAGTTAAGTACTCAATGAAAATCAGCCCAAAAGGGCTCGGGATTCCACTCAAAACATTTTTTCACCTTCGAAATTCAAACTCAGACCATTTAGGTTGCAAGCTATTTCTCTGACCACAGAGAAAAACCGATCCCCGTGAGAATAAGCGAGAGGGTTTTAATATTTAGGAATGGACAGCATAATAAAGACTGCAAATAACATAAAAGCAAGAACTTTAAGGCATATGAAGAGTTACGGCGAGAGGAAGAATGAATTTTTGGCTTTAGGATTGAGATAAAGAGGAAATTGGAAAAATCCCGTAATGGGGAGAATTCAATAGCTGGGTCTAGGATTTTTACGAAAGTTGGAGAGCAGGGAGCCATAGAATAGTGAATCCCAATACTTAAACAAAAAGTAAGGTAAAATATTTTTACGGTCTTAAAAATCATATAATTGAGACTTAAGTGACATGATAAAGTGATTCTAGTGGTTAAGCGGTTGTCTGTTAATGCAGAAATTTTAGTATCAATTTCCAAGATAGGGTATTAATTTTTCATCCGCTTGGTTATTTCCCCGACCTAAGCGGTAAAAGTTCTTAATGTTTCTACCCAAAATGCGTCAAAATAAATTTATATCATTTTCACACACAAAAGTTGGCATATGATTCGGGAACTTAACCTAGAACCCTTGAATTACCTGTCAACTACATTGCCCCTAGACAACTTTCCCATAGCATTACAGTCTCAATTTTGCTGAAACTATTACCCTCAATTTTGCTGAAACGCTTGGGCATACATCCCCAAGAGGAGGACAATTCTTAAATCACTATTATAGGTCTACCTACCCGTTAACTTTAATCTAAATCGAAGACCTTAAGAAGAAAGCAGTTGGAGGACATATTTCAAAACCAATCGGTTAAGGAATATAGTGATTGATTTGAGAAGGTTGATCCAGTGGAGAAGAAAAATAAAATAGCGTAGTTCATGAAGAGAGATAGGAAGCATTCAGCCCCGGCGATTGAAAAGCAAATAAATGGTTAATGATAAACCATATGGTGGTGCAATACTTTCCGTGGTACACGCATAACATGAGTCTAGCTGCTGGGCTGTAATTAATTATGATATTGTAATTGAAATAAATAAACTGTTTCCCAACTTGACGTTCAAATGTAAACAAAGGTACTCGTCTATTTGATTTTCATATAATGCAGTCGGGATTGTGCTAAGGAAAGAATGCAGCCAAGTCAAAATAAAGATTAAAGATTTAATAAAGATCCTCTTTTTCCAGCAGCACAACTTGAAGCGAAAAATGTAGGCAAACCTGCTTATTCTGACAGCTGCTTACTCAATCTAAAATTTTATTCAGGGCTTTTAAGAGATGCAACTCGCCTCCCAGTATTAATAGCTTTCATGCTCTGAGTACCACTTGAGAAATACATTGCGTATGCTGGTGTTGAGGCACAAAATATGGCTTTGCCGCACAGAGGGCCGGAGAGAGACCATAAGTTGCAGCAACTAGCCAAGTCGGGAGTAGCATGCAAACGCAGCGAGCTGTCTGCCTACACCTCACCCGCTATGAATCTATTGTTTCGGCGAGGGAACCTATTTTCAGGAGCAGCTCATACGAGGGCCCTCTGATACGGGAAAAACATGCGGCTTAGGGACAAGCAACAGAGTTCGTTTCTCTGTGTTAACATTCCCTTCACTGGTTAGCCTTATAGTTCATTTTTATAAAGATTTTCATCCTCGGTAATTGCGTTTTATCCCAAACGCGATTTTAGTATTTACCACGCTTATAAAATTTGTGTTTTACTTAGCAACGAAAAAGTGACTATTAATTAACTTCCCTCCTCTCTTACATTCATGTCTTTCCACCAGAAGTTTTAATTTTGTGGGTTGCTCTCACTCGTCCTTCCTGTTCTCCCTTGCTTTTCTTCACACTGATATCGCCTATGCAAACTATATTTTTAACACTTTTCCGTTTTATTATCTGCTTTTGGACATCACCGAGAGGCCAGGGGAACGTGCAAGTGTCGTCCGTGAACTAAGACGAGTATTGCATGCCTGTGAGGAATCAACCCGTGCCACACATCCAGGAGGTAGCCAGCACGATATTTCATAGATGTAGAGAGATGCACGAGATTTCATAGACATAAACTTTGCTACTACCTCATTTAGCTGGATCGTGGGTTACCAATTTTTCTTTCAGTAATAGAACTTCTTTTTCTCTTTTTTTACATAAATGATTTTTTTATGATCCATCCTCTCCAAATCCATTCTTCAAAATATTTATAATTATATTTAAGTTGCTAATGAACTCCATTTCTTCACCGGCGGTCGCAATGTTCTCAAAATATTTCTGAAACATTGCGTTTTGATTACGGTTACGATTATTGCTGCGAGAATCATAAATTGACATGTATCATTAAAAATGGTGCAATTTTCTTAAAAGGATGTTTTCCATGATTACTCTGCCCACTACTTTTACTACTCGGTCCTCCCTCCAAGAGGAATGTAACTTATCTGATCCTGGCCATGATGTTAACCCTCAGCGCACTTTCTGGACATAATTTTAGTTAGTTATTTTGGAAAGTAATGTATTCTCTGCGAGCATTATCAAACTCTCATCACCTGGAAGAAGGTTTCAAGGAGGTTAAAATTCTGAATGAACCGTTATTTTAATGTCAAGCTAAATATTTTCTCTCTGCAATGACTAATATGGATAGTCTCTTCCATTGATAACGCTTACGTCAACTAACATACAATCTTGAGTACTATACTAACACCTCATTCTCACTTACCATCACATTAATTTCTACATTATGTCAACAAAAGTCAAGCAAAGTTATAAGTAGTTAACCAAGCTAAAGACAGACATAATATAACTGCGCCGGATTTGACGGTAATTAATCATTAATATCTATGGCAGTCCAACATGACAAAAGTTATATCGTTTAATAAAACCGTCAGGTTCTTAATTTTCTCATTCATTTATGCAAGAAAAGTTAAATAGATCAACTTTTTTAAAAATACCAGTGGATCTTAAAGGTGATAATTGAAAATTAATTATATAGAAAGAGGCAGCGCGTAAATTTTAAAGTCTCTACATTAAGGTTGATAGTTATTTGATTCGCAATGGTAACTATGGATTCCTTTTTATTATGTATTCTGTAGTGATATTAGATTGAAGCCTTCCTCAGAATTCCTTGTCGCTGATTTTTTTTTATTTTTTAGGTGTCCTCCAGCGTCTATGTTGTATGGCGACAACAGTTTCGATGGAAATCCTACCCACGTCTTCAGGACGAAGGTACTAGATCACTATTTTGTATGTTTTTATAGTATAGTGCCTCCATTGTAGAAGCTGCTCTCCCATTGTTAAATCCATCTTTTCGGTTGAAATTATTACCTACTCTTTGCTCTCTCTATAGCTTCTCTAACGACTATAGGGTAATATCCTGGCTAGATAAATTTGCTCTGGTACCAAAGAGAATATATATTATTCACGAAAATTACCGTATTTCGCCGTGAATTTGATTCAATCGTCGTTCATAGGGAAGAAAATATATTTCCAAAAGCGACAAATACATTGCGGCCAGATTAATAAGTCTCTAATACACTATAATATTCCAATGCTAGACGCCAAAATTTATGTATTTTCTAATATTAATGACATGAAGATACGCAGCATAACAGTCTATGGGTTTGAGAGATGAGGATCAACAAATTCAAATCTCTCTGTCACCCATAGCTAAGCACAAGTTGAGCGATGATCTAATTCAAGGTACGTTTTGGGAAGCCGTGCATGGAAAGAGGTTTAACTCTGCTACTCTGAATATATTAATTCTGCTCGCATCTCTGGTTAGAACCGGGTGTGCTACGTCGTCAAATTTTCAGTGGAATGACTCGGATTGGTAATTTCACGTAGTTTGCAGAATTGATATAATTATGACATGTACTTTGGTGAAATATTCAACCGAGATCAGGAATATTAATATAATATCTAACATCATGCTATTCAAATGCTATATACCAATTTTGTTTTTTACCCCCTTGAAACACAACGAAGATTTTATTTCACCCAAAATCATCTCATTTATGAGTGACATAGCTTTCCTCCATTCCAAAGCCAGAATGGCTGCAGGCCTGCAAAATTTAAACAGGTTATGTATAAGAGCTCGATAGAAATGTGTCCATTACAGAAACATTATCATGGTAAATATAACCATATGCCACAGTGTGAAGAACTCCACCGAGCTGATTCAAGAACTTTGAGGAATAATGCTAAATGTTTCAGCCATCATGCGAAACAACTATTTCTACCTGATCCAGTCTGAAGTGGAATTTGGAGAGAGGTAAGATGATAATGTACCTACTTACTTTTTTCGATTGCCTTAAATAATCTGAGTATGGAATGGGCTCATAAATAAATCTGATGTGCAACTGATTTATCCTATTTTGTCATTTTATATCATCATTTTACCGACTCATTGTGTGATTCTTTGGTATTCTACGGAAGCATTCATTCCATACCAAATCACACTACTTATTGAGGCAGGGCATTGAATGCTGGGCTCGGAAAAGATTAAGAAAGATCACCCCAAAAGCTACTAAATTACGTTTATGAATAAGGATGTCAAGAAGTCGGTTGGAAAAACAAAGAAGCCCTGGGAGTATTGAAAGGAAAGCATTGATGCACATTACTCAAATTGCAATGAAAATCGAGAAAAGTAAACACATTATGATACATATTGTGACACATGGCTGAATAGTTGGGTAATTTTGAGGAGGAAAACTGGAAGGGAAAGACACTTGAAAAGACTATTTACTCATATCACAACCAGGAATGGGTGGAAGTAGACGGATAAATAAAGAGCTGAGAGTGTAGAAGTGAATAAGACCCTTATTGTAGCAAAAAGACACAAGCTTTTGGATGATTAATGAATTTACTCATTACAGCTCTTCCATATCCCATTCCCTCCATAATATTTCCTCCTCCGTCAAAAGGAATCTTGTTCCAGCCTGAACTTCCCTAAAACCCTTACACAAGCACACAGCCCTATACCGCCTATCCTCTCCTTGCGAGATCCTGGCACCACCGTCGGGGACAGCGAGGATCTTCCTTCCGCGGGAATTCAGCTCCACACTGAAGACCAGGAGAGGTAAGCACAGAAGGAGGAAAAGGGGGACGGGGTTGAGAGGGAAATATGCTCTTTGTCAAGAGTCTCGAACCCGGAGTGCCAGGTGGAGGTGATTAATGAGATGGAAAGGAGGGAGTTGAATGCAAGCGAGGGCGTGAAGAAGAGCAGGGAGGAGAAGGAAATGGTTCCCCCTCCTCATTCACAACGGGACGGTTAAACAACCAGAGAGAGGAGAAATGTTTGAGTGAGGGGGGCTAGAGAAGGGGGAGAACTGTGAGACGGAGTACCCCAGCGCACTATCCTGGTGCCGCAAAGCTTTTGCTCGCCAGTCTCCCGAAACGAGGAGAGTTAAGTGATGACATTCGAGTGTGGCGGTGAATTAATGCGGTTGCAAATGAGGTGTCACAAACAGATAAAACGCACGGCGTACCTACGGCCGGTTCCTTTTGAGGGAGGCAACTTTTAGACTATAGAGTTTTGTGTGTGTGTGTGTTTGCCACTCTTCTTCCTCCTCATTATTTTTCAAACTCCTAAAAACACAAATGCTCGCTGCTCTTATTCATTAACGTCATTGTCAAAAGTCATGGGAGAGGACTTCCTTTTCATTCTATGCTTTTTTATCCATTAGCCGTGTCACCTACAAGCCGTCTCATGGGTGAAGTTGCTTGTATATTAATTTCTGGAAGCATTTTTTGTGGAAAACGTCGCTTTTTTCCTATGAGCCAAAGGATCCCCCCACGGGGGAGAATGAAGAGTGAAAATCATAATGGATTGTAATCATAATTCGGTCACAACTGGAATAATTTTTGAAGAATGACACCCCTCCTCGCAGAGACTCTGTAGCGAAATGAGAAGAATTTTTTCCATGCGTGCTCTGTGCTTGAAAGAAAGAAAGAAAGGAATTTCATGGAGAAAAATTCGCCCGAGGTTAATAAGTTTATATTTTTTAATACCGTTGAGCCACACGGCTCAGGAAAGTATTTCTCGTCTCGCTGAAGCCAATTTTTCAGAATTAAGCATGAGGCACTGTAAAGAGCAGGGGCAATTGGTAATTTTAATTTGGAAAAAAGTGAGGCGCAACGATGCGCTTCAACAAGGAGATCCACTCTGACCGAAAACGAGGATTACCAAACATTTGCGCATACGCCTGGATCCTCAATTGTACACTCAGTGCGATTACCTTTTAAATTAATTACGAAATTGAGTTACCATCAGTAGCTGGCAGTGGTATTAAGGATTTCATTGCTCTTGGAAAAGATAAATTACACCGAACGTATGTACCCACAGTAAACGAATTTTCATTTAATGCCACTTCATTAATCATCCTTTGATTTAACATATGGGGAAAAATTAAACCTCATTTATCTCATATTGATTATTTAAACATGGAATATAAAATAATAAAAAGTGACACTTCATATTTTCCCACCTTATTTAATATTCTAATATTTAAAAAATAAATTTAATATTAAAATAAAAAAACTCCAATGGCAGTAAGTTTCAGCACCACACGTCAGAAAAGGCAAAAGCCAAAAAAAAAATGTACCCGGTTAGCCTAGCTTTGGTGGTTTACGGGAAAGTTAATTCCTCGCCAGTGACCAACCACATGGCACTTGCATTCATCCCAACAATGGAACCCTTCAATGGACTGTTCAGGGCCCCGTTTAGGACCCCGGGGTTATGACCACCTTTCACACTTACTGTGATTGTTTACGGGAAATGGATTCCACGCCAGGGACAATCGCAGAGCAAAGACAAATCACAGAAAAGTACACACTCACACTCTTACACTAAGGTCATGGTTTTCACTACTGAAACCATTGTAGTAACTGGGTTAATCATAAAATCCTTACACCACAAGATCGCGAGCGCAGGCATAAAGGACCATATGAAATATCACCATTAAAATAAACTCGATGGTTTCAGGCTTCACTTTGTGAAAATCCATTCTAAAGAATTCAAAAAAGATATGGTACTTTTTTCACAGATTTTTATTTAAAGTCGACCGGTTTCGTCGCATAGGCGACATCATCACCTGATGATGTCGCCTATGCGACGAAACCGGTCGACTTTAAATAAAAATCTGTGAAAAAAGTACCATATCTTTTTTGAATTCTTTACCATTAAAATAGTCAATACTCGAAAAGTAACCTAATAGCTATTTATTAGAACAAAATTTGAGAAAATTTACTTCCATAAAGCTTTGTTGCAAAACACATGTCAAAATTGTTAATTTTTAAAAGTTTTCTTCTTGCTAATTTCATTTTAAATTCTTTGATGCATTTTACAAGCAGAAAGCTTTGTTGCAAAATACACGTTTTATTAACGAGGTATTTTTCTTCAAAGAAAAGGGATTATCTTCATAACTGTTGTTTCAAAATTTGAGAATAGTTGATGTCAATAATTATTAGGTACGATGATTAAATGCCACAGTATATTACTTGTGGATTTATAATACAGAAGTTGAAACCAATTGGTAAATTTAGCAAGAGAAGAATTGATCACTATATTTTTCACTCCATCATGACCTTCGTTCCCTCATCACTCCATCATGAGCCATTTCCTCAACGCTACACCTAAATACTTTAATCATTTGAATAAGTCATACATAAACATATTGTTGTAAGAAAACTGATTCCTTAATTTTTGAGCAAAATAAATTCTCAATAGTGACAATCCAGCGATGACATGTTTGGAGATTCACATAGACATTATCCCTTCAAAACATAAAAGATCGATGACTCGAAAACTTTGAAAAACAGAAATGAGAGACACCCGTAGTGACATAAATCCGCGTCACACGAAGAAAACCTCAGAGGAGGGAGACTCCATTTTCGTCGACGTATATTGGGTGATAAAGCAAGTCCACGTTTCCGAGTGATTTACTACGAAAGGGACCAACTTACGAGAACTCCTCTCTCCTTTCGAGAAATTATGACGCGGAGAGCACAAAGTGACTTTACACGCTTGGAAGATAGGTTTTTTTGGAAGAACTGGGAACTTATTTCAATCCACGATCCTTCCAAGACATTTACCGGCCTCGTTCTTGCCTTTAAACATGTTCCTCACTCAGCGGTGCTCTACCTTGCTAAGAATAGAAGTCCACAAATGTACAATACAAACATTGAGCTTAATTCTTGCCGGAGATGGATGTGTCATTTTCACTTTAATGTGAACTCATTTAGCTGTCACTATAGCTAAAGCTTAGCATAAACATCTTGCGTTCTAGATAAAAGAAAGCAAAAATCACTTTGAGCCAATGGAGAATATGTGTTAAAAATATCTCTTTTAATTAAGTGGTGTACGCAAAGGCACACTTTCCAAAAACAGTAAAAATAAAATACATATATAGTTCAAGAATAAATCTATTTGTAATTTTCCTCACTGTTTTCAAATAACTGGCCGGATTTTATGTCGTACTCACATCATCAGAGTTCGACTACATATTGAAGCACAATTGGGGTAATACATAGGTCAGGATATGGGGAAGGGATGGCAGAAGAAGGGTCTTGTGGAGTAGGAGAGTATTAAGTTGGTTATTCAACACAAGGACAACATACGAAAAGTAAAACATAAAAACAACCTCAAAGATTAAAAGATAACGAGATAGAGACGGTAAAAAGGAGGTCAAAATGTCCGGAATAAATTTATTTAAAATTTGACGTCTACAAATGTTAAAAGCTGAATCTATTTCAAATTTTTCTAAACCATCTAGATAAACATCCTTGTCACTAAAAAATAATACAGAAGGATTAAAATCCCATGCGTGCTTCGACTTTAGCAAGTGATTAGCAAAAATATATTCACGATTCATAAAACATTTGGAATAATCTGAATGACTTTTGGAATGATGATTCTGGTCTTGAATTTCCGGCCAGTCTGGCCGATGTACCTTTTTCTTATGATGATGATTACGTTTTAACTATGTAACGATTCTAGAAAGTTACTTCGGCTGCCATCACTTTAATACTCAAATATATAACCCACTTATATATGGGCCAACTGCAGACTGTAATAAATACTTCCAAAGAGAGAAAAAAGATTTTACTGAGTCACGTGGTCTAAAACGCCATCTCAAACGTCTCACGTCACCACACGGTATGCCTTCTCTCTTTTGTGTGCATTTCAACTGGATTTATCTAATCTTACTTGTGCATTGCTTTCCATTAACGTATTGGAAACAATTTTTTTCGACTTATTTGGAAAATTGGCTTAACTTCACGTGGAAATACGTCGTATTACTAACAGCAACACCGTTTCATAATGTAAGCAAACGGGTTTCCGATGACGTAGTGCCTTGAAGCCACAAAGGGTGCGAACGTTTTAGCAACAAATACATTTTCACAATATGGCCTTTTTTGCCGGCAAAAGTTGGCAATTGCAAACAAATAGTTTTTTGACAATCATGCATATTCCTCATCCATCCCCAAATCAAATGATATGTGAATCTTATTAATTAGCCTGGGTCAAGTACTAGACCGGCTAGTCAGGGAGCAGAAAAAGAAAAACAAATAAGTTAGTTTCGTTTTATCCTGTTATAAAATTAGAGGTTAGCTAAAAAAGGAGATGAACGCAACACACCTCACAAATATACATCTGAACATAAAATGCAAAACACCCTCGTTACGGTTCGTTCAATGATACGCACTTACACATTTATATCAAATGCAATTTATATCTAAAATAACTCGTAAATCATTATTATTGAACCTGCTCTTTTCTTTAGCTCCCCGAGAATATTAAAATGTTTTTCATAGTAGTTTAAAATATTTTGGAAGCTATTTTGAGTAAACATGCAAGTATCCGTAAGAATGATAAAAATTTACGTCCACAATGTCATTTCTTACATAAGAATATGCATGCCTATGTCTAATTTAATATCTATCCAAAATATGACATTTTTCACATTTACTCGTTTTAGTCAATATCTAGACAATGCAACAACTTTTACACAGCCAAATGCTCTTTGGAATGCGTCACCCGTAACGATATCGATCGCCAGCCAACTGAATTATTGGATTAATGAATATAAAACTGAAATAAAACCAGCTACTCTTGATTTTTTTTCGGAATTCCGTTATCAGATTCATTTATCACGCTTAAGATCGCATTATCAATCATTATAATCCCAAATACCTGCTCATAGCAAATATATGAGTCAAAGTTTCATAGGAATACGGTAGAATTCCTTCTATTTAAAATATTTCCGTCACGAAACTCAATAAAAATTACTTTCAGACCTCGACCTTTGAAGCCTAAAGCTCTGCAGAAGAATGACACTTTTGGCGATTATTAAAATGTCAAAATACTGTTCCGTTCACAGGAATTAGTAATGTTTTCGTGTTGCTACATTCTCTCTTTTTTCTGACCACCAGAATAGAAAGGGAGAGCTTCAGAACATAGATGATGAATGGCATTTCTTCGTTTTGTTTCAAGAGTCATGTTACAAATTGGAATAATAACTGCATAATTTCTAAATACCCAAGTTTTTACCGTTCTTGAGTGAGCCAAAAAAAGAAGCACCTGTTCTCCTCACGCTGACAATGAAGTAAAACGAGTCTCCTTACTTATGAATTGCAACTGTAGGGACGGTTATGTTGGGCAAAGCGGCGTCCTGCGATGTGTCTTAGAGTGCCAAACGAATTGACCGATGAGATGATGGTGGATGTTGGGAAATAGTGTACTCTAGTGTTCGCGAAATGAACGTCTCCGATGGACACCAATAACCAAAGATGGGATTTTGAAACGAACTAAGCGCCTAGCCGGCAGAAATTAAAGTGTATTACGTATCAAAGCTTGAAAAGATGTGGATTCTTCATTTCAGTGAAGAGGGTTTGGTTGTCATCCTGAAGTAATTCCCTGGCAAAATTTGAAGAGTGACGTTCACGTTTTTGTTCTCGTGAGCTCTAATGAAAAATAACCACAACGCGAGCGCAAGCGTTATTAAGAACTGTGATAGTGACCTTGATGACGAAATCCTAGAGTTACCATTGTGCAGTGCGAATGCGAATAGGCATGCTACGTTGGTACAATTGAGGCAGATGAAGAGGGAACATGCTTTGGTGGCCAATGCTTGAAGCTGTAAAGTGGCGTGGCCAATCCGCCATCTTTGTTCCCCCCAATTTACCTTAGCGCTTCCGAGCTGACGCAATAGTTTTGTAATTTTACGATGTTTTCCATCGATAACTCACTTGAAATGACCATGTATTTACTTTTTGAAAATGCATTCTTCATACTAGTTTTTCATTTGTTTTAATTAATAACAATCAGTCTTCACAACAATAGAAACAGTAAAATCGACTAGAATCCATAGCTCAAAGTTAATAATTTATTTTCCAAGGGTTGCAATCGTTATATTTTCGACTAGATATTCTTGTTTTATATTCATTTAAGCGTACACTCGTCCATATTATCCGAAATCAAGCAAGGAAAGAACAAAAGGAGGCAATATGGTGGACATTTTAGTTGTCCCGTTAAAGTTTGATGACGCCATGCCCTCTCCGTCTACCTCAACGGTTGGTACGCATGATAACTGTCTGAACTGGGCATAACCGATCGTCCAAGTATAGTGTAAAGGCTTGGAGAGGGGGAGGGGAAGAAGTTGGATGGCTGGCGTACGACAAATGGCGCGAGACAATGGAGAATTTTTACCGTGGCACTGGGGAGGGTATAGAGGGGTCGACGTTGTACCCTGAGAGGCAGGGGAATCCCCCCTAGGGAGGACGCTCCCATGAGATCCTAGGGATATCCACGCGGGAGAAAGAAGAATGGTAGCGGCACAAATGGGATACAGAGCCGGGTCATGGGTAAGAAGACAAGAGGGGAGGATGGGGAATATTATGCGTGCGTGGGGCTAAGTACAAAAGGGATGGAAAGATTAAAGAATATAGGGTAGGCCGCTTCGAAATGTAAGGCCTTGAATTTGGAACGTCAGTCTGTGACTGGGGTAATAATTAGAGTAGCTTTATCTACGTATTCGTTCCACAGTAAGTAGGTATCTCTTTATTTTGTACAATAGAACATTCCACGTTTATACACTTTTTCCCAACTCATAGTGGGAGGACGTCACAGAGCGAGTAGTCAATGAAAGGGGTTCCCCCTTCCACCTCAGCTTCTGACTCCTGGCGGCCGAACAGCATATTCAGTTCAAGTGAAAAATAAATACTATTCGTGGGGCAAGAAGTCACGCTAACCACTGACATTGAGCCTTAACCAACGAATTCCTTATCCTTCTTTTTGAACTTCACGGGTGTCGGAGAGAGACTTGAGTTCCTCCCAAATACATTACATGCCACTCTTCTGTGATTGGCTGGAAATTTTAATTCAAGGTCATCCCCCATGATTTGGTAAAAAGGGTATAGTTGACAGTGATGGCCACATGGAGAACGCTGTATCCTAACTTACATGTGTTCATCTCAATGCCACGTTGCCAGCCATTTCCAGCTCCACCCTAAATATAATTTATTTTACGGAATAATATATGCATATTGAAAGAGTCATAGATTGGAAATTAGTATACCTTATGGCACTCTGTAAATTTTCCTGCAGCTAGTGACAACATTACACCTTGGGACTTATGGATATTTACAGGGAACGAATACTATCAACTTAATGAGGAACGCCCTAGAGGACACAGTATAAGACAGACAACTACTGACAAGAGGAATACTAGGTATCCAGTAGCCGCGTCTAGGATTTCGACGGCAGACAGCCTATTAATAAAGCACTCTCTTTGTAAATCATAAACCCAATAGTTTAAACAAAATGCAACATTAAATTTTAACAACTGCTAGTGTGCCGTAGTAGTTTAAAATATAACGCGCAGATATTCTTAGTATTTTTCAGTCTCGTATTAAGGTAGCTTGAGTCATTTCATAATAGACACAATGTTCAAATTTTAATTTAAAATGTAAGTTGGGAATTTTAATTGGTAAATATAGCAACATCAATGTCACAAAAACTTTGTTTTACATGAATGAACTTCTCATAAATTAGATAAATACTATATACCACTCCTTTGTTGTTTTCACTCTATTTATTTACTTAAAATGGCAGGATGAAAACCGCCACAACCAAAGGCTGAGTAGTTAAGTAGTGAGTAGTAAATATATTTGTAAAAATTTGAGAAAAATACGAAACACACACATTTATGATGTAATCCATGCCTTAGGACAATCTCATTTTTTTATGTCTCCTGAATCGCACACGCATTCCCAATCCACTAGAAACCGGTTTTAGTTTTTGGAAAATATCTCAAAACATTAGTGCATTACATTGATAATATCAAGACATTATTATCTCTTTTTCTTTAAAAAATTAAAGTGGATATATTGAATTTTATTTGGAGCAATATCTAGTTTAAACCACCCTGAACCTTATGTGCGGGGTCGCAAATGCTACAGGCGCATTCGATGTCAAGGAAGTGCAAAAAGAAATGGATAGATTAACCAGCAGACAGTACATACATTGTGAGACGCAGAGTTGTTGGAGCCAGAGTTCCTAAGCGCCAGGGTGTTGTGAATGCGTTTGTCCGAGCGGAAAGGGGGCATGGTAAGAAGATTAAGGGTAGACGGACTTAAAGGGGCGCACCGTGGGAAGGGGTGTCACCAAAGCGGGCGGAATGGGTAGAGAGAGAGAGAGGGAAGGAGAAGATAGAATGAGACCAGGAAGCGATGCGAGGCAACTCTTGCATTTGGAATTATCCACGAGGTAGAGGTGCAGTAGTGCTAGGAGTGCATTGCAGCACACCAGAAGCACCGATGCTCCGTAGCTTAACCAGAATGCACCGTAGTTAAATGCACTCGGCGGATTATGCCACCTTTTGACGTCTTCCTCATCGGTTGGTTGGCTATTCAGGGTGGTATTACGATCGACGTTACTTGACGTTACTAAAATGGCCGGTGGCGTTCGGGAAGTTTGGTTATTGTTAAGTAGTGGAACCTATTATTATGATGGCCGTACGTTGACTTCGCCGTAAACGGACGATGAGAGAACTTAATTCATCACTTTACATCACAAAGTAACTTTAACAAAGTCTTACTTTCACGTCTTAAAGTCACGCTAAGTCAACGGTAGCCAATTAGAGGAGAACTTTCTTTTCAACTAGGAGAGAGTGTCCGTCGAAATTCAACGGGAAGAAGAAAAAATTAAAAATATTTTATAAGAATTAAAAGAATCCCCACTATTTGACGTGCAAAACGCATCTACTGTTTAGGATACCACGTACCATGTATTAAGCACCCATTGAGGGGGTGGGGTGAAATATACACTTAATAGTGTCTCACTGTAATTCTCTTATTGATCACAAAACCTAAACTTAAACACACTCATGCCTAAGTTCCCATTAAAACTAATGCTGAGGTTACCAAGGTAATTATGAAATTAATACTGTTTATACAATATTGAAAAAGTAGACGAATTTGAAATCAAAAACATAATTTTCGTATAAACACCCAGGGTGTAGGAAAATCTAATTCAAACGGTAAAAATGGCATTCTTTAAGCCATCCGACAGTGAAGGTTAAAACCTCATATCATGATAGGGAGTAATTAAAACATGCAATGAATGAAACTCCTACACCGGATCCTGGTTTCTTATGGGGCTAAAAGCTAACAAATAAATGTTAAAAACAACCCCTTTAAATGATTTTTGCTGTTTCACCAAAATTTTTGTCAATTTTTAATTTCTACAGCTATCCATTAATGTTAATTTCAAACCTATATATTGTAGGCAAGTAATCTAAAAAAATATTTTTAAATCCCTCTACCAATTCAATTCTTTTTTCATGGAAGTAAAAGTTATGAGTATGAGGTAAAAATTATCCCTTGAAAGTGTTTTTCGGGAATTTCACCATTTAAAGGACCATTTTAGATCTCAACATGTATTCGTGCCAAACTTCAACTTCCAAGGTCACCTAAAAGTCCTTCAAGCAGGCATGAAAGACAGACTTCAGTTAAAAATTAATTATAGGGAGTTTCAAGAGGAAAGTTTGTAACTTCTGGACGGGGTAGGGAAAGTGATTTTAAGCACTTTATGTCCCAGGATATAAAATAAAATAATAAATAATGGGGTCACAACTCCTTAGTTATGGAACTATGTCAACGCAATTTTTTCAGCATTCAGCAGTTACCATTAAAATGCCAAAAGCAGTGACGTCCAGCAATATTAACGAAGAAAAACTGGCCTAAGTTGTACTTCGGGGTTTTATAATTCCTTTTCTGCCAACGTTTACAGGAATTGACACCAATTTCCGAAATGGTAACTGAAATTGTCAAAACAATTTTTCAAAAAATAAATGCTTTGGGTAACTTTTTTATTTTGAGAGATATGAAAAACTTAATGGAGACACAAAAATTACAAAATTTTAAATCCTCAAAATTGGTCAACTTATTTTCGTCTTAATTTTTTAAGCGGAAAAAATGGCATCTTAAATGGTCACATTAGTCCATTGATCGACGACTCTCTTCCATGCGTGGAACTGGTTTTGATTTACTGAAAGAGACAAGTACCTCTCACCAGTTTAAGCTTACGTACATACCTACTAATTTTTAAAAGTTATTAAAATAAAAACCAACCATTGAAACCCCCAAGGAGGTATTTTTGTGAACCAAATTAAGTACAAAATCAAGCGGTAACAAATATCTCAAGCTAAGATTATCTCCATGGATTAATTTTCGATCACTGGTGCTGAGATTCATTGTTTAAGAAGCTGATTGAAGTAAAAAATTCTTCTATGATTACTTCATCAATTGCATGAAATATTCTTAGGTAAACCTTGGATTTGATAAGAGATTAAGACAAGAGGCATCACATGAGAATCAGTTAAAATTATGTTATGAATTAATTGTCTGTAAGAATTAAAAGCTACTAAGAGACAAGTACCATGTGCCTTAAATTTTGTTTGGGACTAAGGGATAGGAACAAAGGAAACATAATTTTGGAGAGGAGCATATCGTACATTTGTAATAAATTTACAAAAACTTTTCAACCAACATCGATGCATTTTAATATTGAGTTTGGGCCCCTTACGTTGCTCAGGTTCATAACGGCTTTCTTCAATGTGGGTCAGTGCGTCTAGTATGTGAAGTAGGCATACATTACATGTTTTAACTTAAGTTCAGTACATCTGCTTACTTGTACTTAACGGCACACTCCCTTGCAGTAAAGCAAACTGTTTTGAATGAGTCGACGAAGGAAGTAAGAGAAAGGAAATCCAGCAATAAGCAGAGCGTATGTAACGTCAATAAGGAGAAAAGTCAATGTCGGGTACCTACCTAAAAAAAAGAAAAGACAACTTGTGCCAAGGATTAACCTCGATCTGTTGAGGATTAGAGTACTATCATTACGGACAAAGTATAAAAAAACAGCCGTATCAATTTATATAGAGATAGACACCACAAGATCTATTAGCAGTCAACGAGTGAACGTCTATAAGTATAGAAAGGAGGAAATAAATTATTTATATGAATAAAAAGAGGACTTCGCAAGGCCCAAAGCAATATAATTATTTTTCATAGATGACTGAAAACCTTCTTAATTGCTTGAATACTGATAATGTCGAGAACGATGAGATGCAAAACCTAGAAACGCCTAACACCCTCTTGGTTCATATAAATTTACATTTTTTGCGCACAAGGTACTATTCAAGCTCCATATAATTAACTTTCCCCTACATTCCTTCACAAAATACCCATTTATGTCAGTTCACTAACATAGCCAAATAAACATCTCAACTGTTTATGGCTAATACATTCCGTTCAGTTATTCCAGGCAAACTGCTGATTACAGTGAGTTTATCGCAGCGTAGGCTAGCCGCAGCATCAACTTAACGTTGCGTCAGTTTACGCTGCCTCAATTCATCACCGTGTCAATTAATGGCAATGCATATCGTGGAAGCGCAAACTCGATTGAGGCGTTATCATAACAGCAGCTGGTCGTGGGAAAAGTGCCGCGCCCAACTCGCGAGAACACTACAAGGTGATTAACGGGGGAACATCGATGCCCTCAATGTTGTACGTATAAGAGAAAACTCAATGCCATTAACTAGCTTCGGGTGAGCAGTATACATTAATGGTCGGAACTCGCGTTAACTAATCGTAATTTACTAGCAGACGGTAATTAGTGAGCATTGAAAAGTAGCCAGTAGGCATATACGTTTAAGTTCGCAACAATCCACACCTTGATATAAAATGAAAGAAACACTGTAAAGTCCACAATACGTTTTTTATTTAACTTGGCGATAAGACCTTAATAATAACTTCATAAATCGAAACTTTGGCCCGAAAGTTAAATAAAAAAATATACTGGTAACAATACAAAGTTTCCTTCATTTCATATTAACTGAGTATCAAAAAGTTACGCCTGAGCACATAAAATCTGTTCATATCTGGAGTTATTTCGAAATAAATTCCGAACGCTTTAGCAGAAGTAACTTTTTACCAAATTATATACAGATATAAGAAGCTGTTTCATCATCAGAATTACCATTACTTTTTTGCTTCAGTGGCGGTATAATTAGTAAATTAAAGGTCCCTGCAGCAAAGACCGGCAAGGTACGTTAAAGGCCGTTATAGTAATCTCGTTGGTGTTTAAAGAACTTCGGAACTGGCCGCGCAGCAACTTAATGGAGTCGCCCGCTGATGGTCACACAATTGTGTGAAATTTACACCGAAAACATTTTCACAGTTGTGCGAAATTCACAGAGTTATTAATGAGAATTTCACTCACTTTTGTAGCCATTAGCGGGTGACTCCATAAACGTTACTACACGGTCAGTTCCGCCGTGCTTTTAATTTGTCTAAGTAAACACCTTTGTGTTTAAAGCTAGTATTTACCTCATAGACAGTAGCGCATAACGCTCGCACCCAGGAACTCCATGACATCATATCTCCGATACTTATGTTGAGGAAAACTCGTTCCTTAAAGCCTCCATGAAACTTACAGTGGAAAAGGTCGCCTGGGCAGCTTAACTGGTTAGAGCACTCGGTGCGATATCGACGGGATCAGGGATCGGAAGGGATTTTTGCTCCAAAATATTTTTTTTTACGAAATGCATCATAACTTGGACACTTCTGAGTTCGACTCCCAGGCCAGGCGAATGATTTTTTCACAGTGAATTTCACTCTCGTTAATGTTTCTGACCTTTTTCAACAACTTGGATGGGAATCGCTTTCAGACCGCTGATTAAAATTTAAGCTTAATATTTTATGTTAGTCCTAAACCAATTCGTTTTCTGACGACGTTAATACCATTTTACGAAATTTGACATACGTTAGATTAGATTTAGGTAAGGTAGATTACGTTATGGGAGTAAAATTAGGAAAAAAGACTGCTGAACGGACTGGTTTAAATGTAATTTTTCCCACGAACAATTAGAGACCATAACCGCTGCCAAAGAGAATTTTAACTAGGTTTGTCGATAGGTATTGTTGCTAGTTAGTTGATTTATTTTCTAATGTCTCTATCTTTATCGGTGTACTAGTACTAGGAGCGTATGCATATTTCCGGTATTACTCTTGTATCTCTGTCCATTTATGTAGTTGCAAAATACATTAATATAAATAATTTCGCTAGCATTGTTGGCATCTTATAGTGAAATGCATGTAGGTGAAATGTCAACTCTTGAAAATTGTTTGCATGTTTTTTTCTAACACACCAATATTGGTAGCACCATTAACATTATTGTGGTACGGTGAGGTACATGTTGTCGATCACTCATCCCCTGCCACAAGCCCTAGGGATGACTTGCAGTGCATTATGTAGATGTTAATATAGAAAGGTTACGAAGATCAGGGTTCGAGCAACGAATTCACAATGGTCCTAGAAGGAATCAACGGTATGAGGCGAGATTTTGTGGAACATAATGAATAAAATATCAAATGGGGATTATCGTGAGAAACGTAATGAAGAAAATAATAACAATTGTGGATGTGGGCAATTAAGTGGACATATACGACAACTTTTGTTATTATTTTGGTCCTAGAAGGATTGGGAGGAATACTGGATTGAGATATGGAGGCGGTCGCTTGATATTTTATTATCAAGAGAATTGATACCCCCGGATATCCCCTGGCACGTTATGACTTCGTTTGGTGTTCTGGAGTTGGAAAAACGTCTTGAGCGTTGAGAGCAAAGAGGGTGCATTGAGAGAATTAACGCTTTGGAGGCGAGTAAGGGGGTATGGGAAATTGGATGAATGAGCAAAGGGAAGAGGGGCATGGGTTAAGACTGAACCATTCTCGGGATTCCATTCATCTGAAATAATGACAGTGACAACTTTGAAGAAGTAGTCTAGTATTTAGAACGTTCGGCTTTCAACCTCAAGTAACCCAGGTTAAAGTTGCATATGCATTCTTTCAAAAAGTGTAAATTGATGTACAGATATTACTTGGGCTAGTGACCCCATGATAATGCATCCATTGACTTTTGGATGACTTTTCCAAATTCAAATTCAACACGATTACGGTAGGTGCTAGAATCCTTCTGGCGCTCCAATGTATTTTGGAATATATAGTTATAATAAGTCGGCTTTAATCAGGCGAGGTTGATACTATAGTCTTCTCATACTTTCTAACCCCTCTTCAATGAATGCATGAATTATAAAAAAAAGAATAAGTTTCCTAGGCCTGAACAAAACATTAAGTCTCCACACAGAAATAAATGTATATTCAAATTATAACAGAAACATTTTAAATACTACAGAATATGACAAGAAAGTGTAAAAAATTGTCTACATAGGTGGCAAAAACTCTGGGATTATTTATCTTACATCCTAGTCGAAAAACCTAACAGCAGGAAAATACGCATACATGAAGAGGACAGCGAAAACTTGCAAAAACCTAATGAAAGAAAAGCAATTTTTTTGCTATAAGTATCAATACAAGCACATAAAAAAGTAACGTAGATACGATAAGTTGATTTAAATACGTTAAAAAATACAACCTAATAATAACTGTTTCAACCTCAACTGGGATCACTGGCAACAAGTGGGCGACAAACCGTGGTGAGTGATAAACCATTTATTGCAATTTTTACCAACTCGGACAAAGGAAAAAAAAGCGGGCAACAAATGCGGTAGACTAACAACAGGATTATCCATATACCGAGTCGGTCACCAATATGTTTCTCGTGTTTCTCTGTAATTCAAAAGTCCAAGGGGGTAAAATATATCACGCTTTTCGGTAATATGAGTTTTTCACCTTCGCGTTGCTAGTATTTAACTAGATGTTGATAATTTTTGTGGAGAATTAAAATTTGTTGCTTATATTCCCATATTAACAATATCAGCCGGAGAAAAAATTCAATTACCAGTCTATTTCCAAATGTTCAGGCAATCTTAGCGTATGATTGAGCATTAGGTATTAGCGACCAAGAAAATGAAACTAATACTTTTTCCTACTGAATACCTTGTTATGCACTTGGGTAGGGTTTGGCGCTCAGGCTACGGTCTGAAACCACTGGATCGTCATAGTCAGCAGTAACTAAGATGTTTTTGGGGTTGTTGAGATAAATAAATAATAAATCTGAGAAATGGTTTGCTGCAAACCAACCTTAGGATTGATAACAGCTGACTCCACTCCACTCTCAGCTAACCACTCCATTCCTGCATTATGTCTTCACCATGATATCTTTCATAATTTTCTGATGCTCCATTCTTCACACTACACACATCTCACAAGCTTTTCGTACGACCTCTTCATTAGTGAAACAACTCGATTTTGACCTAAATAAAAATAACACTAAAAGAATTTTACACCAAATTGGTACAGGCGTTCAATGGAAATCCAGCGAAAGATAAGTTACAAATGAATAGGACCAATAAACCTCATCAAAGAAGGAAAGGGGAAGTATTTTTTGAAGGTAGGGGCAGAGAACCCTTTTCTTCTCGGGATATTTTGCTCCCCTGACATCCGCAGTATCGCTATGTATGGTTTCGCATGGTTATTGGGGGTATAGCAGGAGAACTAAGTCTTGAAGGGTAAGGAGGTTATCTAGGGACATTAATTCAAGGAAGGCGTATGTGAGGTAGTATGAATGATTTGGTATGATATGAACTTGGTGGAACGCGCTTAAGGGGGTGACTTTGAGTTGAACCATTTGCATTCCATTCGGCTGAATATATGAAAGCGATATCATTTGTAGAAGTGTTGCCATGCAGGTAGTGTAACCGACGCCTTACCCAATGTCATCAATTTTAAGTTCCCTTGTATAAAATGTAAGCATAAAGAACGTTAAATTTTCGTACACATATCATTCTTGCTCATTACCTGAATAACACGCGTTTATGCTCAATTAGACTTTGCATGCCAGTATTAAAGTAAAGTCCATACACCTTAATCAATACTATTATCTGACCGATTGAAGTATTATTGTTGGTATCGCGGAAAACATTCGTTTCTTGTAAATGGATTGAAACATTAAAATTACCTGAGGAATATCTGGCAAGATATATATGCAATGCTTTCTCAAACTTGACATCAATGTTCTTAGGAGCAACAGCAACATATGGCTGACAATACAGTACACCAACTATCCACAAATTGTGTCACCCAATTCAGTGTCGTATTCTGATGAGAAAGCAAACAACAAATGGGTGACATTTATTCCTGCAAGCATTTAGCACTGAATAAGGTGGTCAACTCGGCCAGCGAAACTTCGGCAGGAATGAAAAAAATGACCAAGTGAAGATTTCAAAGAGACTTCACAATCAGCATAAGCCGGGAAAGCTACAGATCTTTCTTCAGGCATCGGTATCCTTAGAAATATCGGTGAACTAATTGTTTTTTTCCAACTGAGGTGCTGAGTCCTTAGGAAAACCAACAACAACATTGTTTTCTCTCATTGATATTGGAAGTTCATAAGCGCACATGCAACTGTAGCGTTTGATACTTTGGCGTTATATTTTTGGACTAGTTCTTAGTATTTTCATAAGTTTCTGATTATTGTAAAGGAACTATTATTACTTCATTGTTGTAATGTTTTTCTTGGTTGTGAGGGGTTTGTTGAAGAAGAAGAAAAGGGGGATTTTCGTGAGAGTGGGAAGGGAGAACAGATGAGCTGTGGACTTGTGTAAGAAAGGAACTCCTGGTTATACAGAAATTGCTGCATTTTGCATTGCAGAATTAATTAAAAGCGTTCCGACGTTGCACGAAATGCGTGAAGATCACAAAAGTGCGAAAATACTCCTTGAAGGAGTCGGGGGAACATAGCTTGAGATATGGTGGCGGTTGAATAACGTTTTCTTCCCTGGAGATTTGGTTCCCCTCCCCGGATATCCTCAGGAACGTTATGGTCTCGCATGGTTTTTCGAAGGGGAGGAACAAAAGGTCCAAAGCCTTTAAGGGTGGCGAGATTGGTGGAGGGGGGAGAATAAATGCTCGGGGAGGAGAGCAAAGGGGGAGAATGGGGAATTGGATGAATACGCAAGAGGTGGGGAGGAATGAGTTTAGATTGAACCTTACCACTTCACATCACCCCCGGGAGGTTTCTGGCGTCAAGAGGAGAGGTGGCAAGAGGGCGAGCCGTGTGAAGATGAGCGAGGTGGGGGCAGTTCTTGAGAGGTGGCTGGGGGTGTGTAGGGGGTGGAGTATAAGTGAGAATGTGCTGGAACGGAAGCAAATGACGGGTTAGGGGGGGGGAGTGCCAAGTGGGAATGGTGCAACGTGTCAGGGGTGTGAAGGAGGGGGCGTTCGTGTGGGGATTGATGACTAGGGATGAGAAAGGGTGTCGCTAGGGTGGGGGGGAAGGTTAAGGGTCGCTTTGAGAGGGGATGTCTGCTGCGTAGGGCCACGAGAGAGACGATTCGCCTCCGATATGCGAAATGACAGTAACATCGCATTCAGGACAGATTTTAAAGTATCAGGCGATAGTTCGTGGAAATGTGTGACAACCAGCATTATCACATAAACACTTTTAAAAATTTCCACAGCAAGTTTTATTCTACCGACCCAGGTTTCGACAAACATTGCCGAACCGAACACCTTGATAATGGCAATGCTTGCCGAACCTAGATCGGTAGAATAAAACTTGTTGTGGAAATGTTTACAAAGTGTTTCTGTGATAATGCTGTCTATCGGATTCAGGAGCCTACTCATTGAAGTAGATGGAGAGCACTTTCTATGGTAGCCAATGCTTGAAGCTGTAACGTGGGCGTTGCCGGTCCGCCATATTAGTTCCCCCCATTTACCTTAGCGCTTATGGGCTGACGAACTAGTTTTTCAAATTTACGCTGTTTTCCATGGATAACTCACTTGATATAAGCATGGTGCTCTATAGATTCACCAATGTCACAAACCCCATAGCCCTGAAAACCATATTCACTGGCTGCGATCTCTCAATTCTCGAGTACTGCTCCGTTATCTACTCCACTGCCTGTCCCTCCAACTTGAAAGTTCTTGAAGGCCACGTTAATTTCTTCATTTGCGTAGTCCGTCACCGCGTACCGCACCTCCGTAATCCTTCTCGTCCTGAAATCATGTCTTCTCTTTCATTGACCCCACTGGCCACCCGCAGGAATATCACTGACCTTTCATTTATTTACACTGCGTTCAATGGTCAGTACCAATCCACTGAAATACTCCCATACTTTTCACTTCGCATCCCCACCCGTGCCTCGCGCAACAATCACCTTATACAGCAACCAAAATTCCGTCTTTCTCTCTCCCAGCGATGCCTTTTTTACAGGCCTTGTACAACACTATTTCATCTGCCTACCCTTCCCTCGATCTCTCTGCTCCCCTCGGATCATTCAAGCGCCAGCATAGAAAAGCGCTTTCCTCCTGATTCCCTAATTTTCCATGTTTTTGTAGTTTATTGATTTATGTTACTGTCTTTTTGTTTTTACTTTGATACTATTTCCCAACCCATGTTTTTTCATATTTTATTTTGTTAATGCTGCAGATTCTAAGTTGAAAATGTTCAATGTGAATGCCGACATCGGCTGTTTTTGAATATTTTAAATAAATCAAATCAAATCAAATCTTGAAGATGCAGATTTTATACTAATTTTTTTAATAATTTAAATTGATAAAAATGCGTCTTTCCAGCAAAAATCATGGTGAAATCGAGTAGAATCAATAGCTCCAAGTAGATTATATAAGAATATGTTTCAAGAGTTAAATAAATTAAATTTTCAACATATGGTAGATATTCTAGCTTTATATACACTAATATTTCCATTCTTCCGTGCTATCCAACGGCAAGCAAGTAAATAACAGGAGAAATAAGATGGTGGATATTTCGGTTGCCAGGTTACAGTTTGATTGTATTATGCCCTCTACCTCCATGAGCCTACGAAAGAAATGACACTAACGCTTTATCTATAAAGTGGGAGAGGTAAAAAAATAAACGAGTGAGATGAATTCAAATACCTTCAGTTACTTCAGATCTAGCGAGGGGGAAACACATATGAAACATTTGAGGCACTGAATGAAAGGAAATATGATTTATCCAAAAAAATGATAGGAAGGTACATATTCTGGCGAAAAGATGAATGAAAGATGTTACCTTGCTCTGGTTAGGCCACATCTCAAATTTGTCACGAACATTTGGGACCCAGCACAGAAATACAACTTTCGCGAAAAATAAATACCAAGGAAACCCGCACTCATCAAGAAAAACTGCTCAGGGAAATCAGAGAACGTTCCACGGCTGAACGAAGGACTAAATTAAAGGTGCCATTGACTCGGAGGCTCAAAACAACGCTTTGAATACTTGCAAATTTCCGATTAAGCGTGTTTTAGAATGACATGTAGGATATTATTTAAACCCCTTACTATAGGTATCTATAGAACTCAAAGAAACGACAAAATATGATTAACAAACTGCTGAAGTGATAGGTACTAAAATTCCTTTCCACAGGCCACAATAATTCAAAATGAGACACTTAGTTATACCCATCACAATTCCATGAAAGTATGGTGCTAGGAAAGAAGGTTATCTTAGAAAAGTAGCCCTAGTAATTGGCATGATCAGAAGAAGGTGACAGGTATGGGAGAGTAAAGAGAAGTGTACGCACAGATTTAATTCGTTGAATGCTGCTTTCTTTCATTTTGACGTTCCCTGTACCATAGGTATACAGACATCACCAGATCGCGGATATAATTAGCGGAGAGGAGATAATAAACCCATAGTTAATGATGTTACATAAATTGTCAATTGGCATAGTAAAAATATACAGGAATATTTATGTGTATATGTAAAATATAAGACATAAGATTCACATAAGCACCCAGGCGCAGGAACGAACGTGCACTCACACCCATACCTACATAAACGTTTTATAAATCCCCCCTCCCAATATTGCTCCCCGGATCCGCCCCTGTAACGGGCAAATAATTAGAAACCGATTGATGTTTCTTAGATAACTACAATAGGTGCAACATTAAAAAGTCATTTGATTATTTGTCGTTCCTTGCTCAAGCTAATCACTCTGAATTTAATCCTCGGTTGAAGCAATACGAGACAAATTTGCTCATTAGTCTATTACTTTTTCCAACATAAATACAAGATTCGGAATAGCACGGAACAAAATTTTGCAATACAAGTGATATGTGGTAACATACCATATGGATTCACACCATACGGAGTCACGTGAATGGATATAACATAATGCGCCGTAGGGTGAGAAATCACTAGCAAAAGAAACGTTTCGCTATTTTAGTGAACTGATGACGAGGACCTTGCGCAAGGATATGAATAAGAGGCTGTCGAATAGCTTAATATGGAGTGTAGCAATGGATGGGGCTGAAACGTGGACTCTGATAAAAAAATGCGAGAATAGGCTGCAGGCGTTTCAGATGTGAGTAGTGGAGGGGGATACAGAAACTGCGGTGGACGGAAAGTAAGGAAAAAAAGGAAGTACTTGGTATGGTGAGTTAAGAGAGGAGACATCTGGAGGAGATTGGATGGAGGCAAAGTAGGTGGTTTCAAGAGGCAATGAGGGGCGAATGGATGATGAATGCCATGCTAGAGAGGAGGGTATTGGGTTGTCGGTGAAGGGGAAGAAAGAGAATAGGCTTTATGGGTTAAATGGATAGGGTTTAGACGTTTGCCGCGATAAAGTTAAACATTGCGTAAACATAAAGGAGTCTGTGCTAGTAAAAATCTGGGGGATTAGTACTCTTTTCCATTTAAACCAACCTTAACGGGTAGATTACCTTATTAATAATAATCATATAATGCAATTTCATATAACGCGATAGCCGCCACATCTTGTCCTATGCGATGTGAAATTTGCATCGCAATTTGGTATTGATATTAGAATACCGCACAGCCCTATAGAAGCCTCTGTTTGCCCCCACCCCCGTCTATTTTTCGCTTCCCCCCGTGCACCACCCTATTGGGGTTGAAGCGTTTGCCAGAGTAGATTGCCTGAGGAGGGGTTGGGGAGAGGATAGAAGAGACCGTCGAGAGCATTGCTTAAATATCAGAGAGGGGTGGGCGTGGGGTTGCATTCATAAGCGCATACAGCGGCAGCCCACCCTCTCCCCGTGTATGTCCGCTTGAAGCTTCTGAATGCGGGTGCCCGTGAATAATTGATGGCACAAGGGGCGGCGCTTTTAATGGAATTGGGGAGCGTGACTCAGTAATGCGAGTTATATCATGCGAGTAAAACTTCTATTCCGTTTATATACGTATGCTAATATATCGACGGTGGTATGCGTATCATGTTTCATGTGGAGGGTTTGGGGTGTGGAAGGGATATGGCTTAAGCTTTCCCCCACTAAGCTCTTCATCCCTTCAGAAACCGAATCATCTCAAGCGATTGGTTGGCATGTGCATTTCTGCCGAGTTCTGTACTGTGCAAGGGAATGGCTTGTTACACCTACGTTGATGGTATGCCGTCTAAACCACCAAAGAAGCTCATGTAAGAATGAAACAGTGGAGCAAGCGATAAAATGTTCATCCATAATGACACGTCCAACTTGGTAATTCAATATATATAGATTCGAATATGCATTAAAAACACGGTTGAACATTTTATAATACATTACCCTTCACTTGGGAGTACAACCATATTGACTAGGTGGAAGTAGTTGCGCGTTTTAATGACCCCTGAGCAATAAGTAATTGCTCTTGGTTGGCCAACCCATTCCAGATAGGTCGGAGGATAGGAGCCAGAGCAAAGGTAGTTTACGTGGTAGTGTAACGTTAAAACCCTATTCGGCAGGGGAATGGGAATCACCAATTGATACCCCTGAACATGGAAGTAGTCACCATTGGCTTGGAGACTTCTCCCTCCTCCTAGGACGATAAATTAAGAGGAAGCACAGATAATATTACAAGCAATATAAGAGTGTTGTCAAAGGAATGATGATAATCGATTAGACCGAAAAAATCGCCCATGAGAAAGTCACACAAGTAGAGGGCGACAAAATATGTTTAATAAATAAACAGCGAACTGACTGACAAATGTAAATTAGGCACATTCTCAAATACAGTCTCCCGTGTACCACATGCAAAGGAAAAAAGGAATGGGAAGGAAGGAGAAGCATCATCGAGGGAGAGCGATAATGTAATTCTGAGGGAAAAATAAGAAAGATTGGATCAAGGAACTATGAAGGAATAAGACGTTTAGGGGATAGGAGAAACGAGGGGAGATCTGTAGCAAGCCAATCTTCGGATAGATGAATGAAGGTGATGAATCACCGTAGTCAAATTACGCCGGGATTAGTATATGTATTTTGAAAATTGAAGCGCAGAGAATATTAGAAGGAAGAGTAATGAAGGGCAGTATCAAAAGCAGTCAAGTTATTGGAGGGACCAGGAAATATTCCTGACGATCTTTTAATCGAATAATACATCACATAATATTTATTAGGTGTAATTACTGCTCATAAGCAAAAATATGTAGGTCTCACAAGCATTTTATTTCAAATTTATTGAAATTAAGTTTATTTGAGATACTTTCAGCATAATTTAATCATAGATCTAAAATAAAAACTCAAAAGTCCCTCAACTCTGGAATGGAATTCTTAGTAAGCTATACCATCGAAATAATAAGGCATAGTTTGTTTCATAAAAAGGGGACTAAAAAAGTGCATCGTGTATTCTTAAGTGAATTTTACACATTGACACAAACTCAGACGAAAGCTACTACCCATAGTAGAAAAAGTCTTTGGAGAATATCAAGTGGGCTTCGGACAAGGCAGGTCAACAAAAGACCAATTATTCACTTTGAAGTAGATCCTGAAAAAATGCTAGGAGTTTAATATCAGTGTATACCTTATATTTGTTGATTTCAAACAACCATATGACAGAATTAACTGGGAGAAGCTATGCAGTATAATGCAAGCCTTCAGAATACCCCAGAAACTGATTCACCTTTCGAGGATGACAATGAGAAGCTCAGTCTCAAGAGTAAGAACTTAGAATAGGGGGAAATAACAGACCCCTCAATAACAAAACAGGGACTATAACAAGGAATGGCTGGCACCTATACTCTTCAACCTAGTATTAGAATTCGTCATCAGGCAGCTACCGACAGTTAAAAATACCACACTCATACATTAACTAAGCCAGATAGTGGGATACGTGGATGATCTGAACATAACAGCCAGAACAGAAGGATATGCGAGGGAAAAATATAAAAACTGGAGGAAAAGGGAAAAGAATTGGGATTGGTGATCAATAACATCAAAACAAAAGCCATTATGTAATCCTTAAAGAAACAGAAGAAACAATAATGCACAGGGGAGAACATGACATAGAATACGTGGATAGTTTTGTTTTATACCTCAGATCCATGATAATAAATGAAAATGAGGAGCTGACCAAAAAGAATAGAAGAATAATACAACAAACCAGACATACTATTTCCTAATAAACTTGCTAAAATCAAGAGGCATACATGGACAAGCAAAATTGAAGCTATAGGTACTATACATTATCCCGCACAGTGGCTACATGTGGCACAAAAGCCATTGACGAAAATATCAGAAAGTATGCTAGATGTATTTGAAAGAAAGGTACTACGAAGAAGGCCCTGTGGAAGTGAATGGACACTGGAGGCAAAGATACAATAATCAGCTGTACCAATTATTCGGTGAAGTAAGCTTCAACTTCATGAAAATCAAGATACATCGGTGGGCAGGGCATGTTACATAAGATGGATTATAAGAAGACAGTGAAGAAAGCCTTCAGAAGGGAAATGGAAGGAAAGAGACCATCGGGGAAACCCAGGAAAAGATGGGCGGACATGGTAGAGAGTGATGCAAGGGATATCCAAGGAAACACGAACTGGAAGGAGGTAACAATGAATAGGAATTAGCTCGTAGGCTTCCGCGGATGTAGTGTTGACTGTTTTTTTTTCGAGATTTATTCCACGTTGTTAAAATTGTAAAAAACAATATTTCGCTGATCCTGCTGCCGGCTTCATAAGGTTAACTGAACTGATTCCTTAGTCTCGCTCGTCTTTATATAAATGAGTGAGGACTCCCATTGTTGCCGGAATTTTTAAATTTGAAAAATTCGTTTAAGATTTCTACTCAACGTGTAACCGTCTCCTCGGTTGGCGTTCTCCGATCTCTTCGCAATTTCTATATCCTCCCTGATTAATTTTGGGTAATTGCGTACCTCCTTTGATATTAATTTTGTCTCCTCAAAGTTGAATTCATATATATATATAAGGAGTCCTTACTCATACATATAAAGAAGAGCGAGACTAAGGAATCAGTTCAGTTAACCTGATGAAGCTAGCAGGAGGACCAGCGAAACATTGTTTTTTACAATTTAAACATCGCGGAACGCATCCCGAAAAAAGAAATAGTAAATTAATAGAAATGATTGGTAGCGAATTCTGGAGGCGGCCAAGGCTCGAATTGGGCTGTAATGCCAAGAATGGATGGAATTTTATAAGAAACTGCAAACTCTTCACCCTTCACCGACTAATTAAATTGATTTTGATAATATGCAAATCTGATTCAAAAAATTAGCTCCGAGTTAGCTTTCATGCAAATTCCATTTTTACCATTTCCTCGCCGTAGAGATGAATAATAATCAACTAAAATTAGAACCTTTGTTTTAGCCCTCAGTGCTGGATGTTCCGTAGAAGGTTCTGAAGTACTTCCTTAATCTTTACAGTAACGACCCTGAAGTTGCTTAGAACATGGAATATATCTCTTTACGCTTTTCCTACAACCTGTATTTTTATTCAGCTAGATACTTAACCAACATTTTTTCTCCCAAAATGTCTGTCAAACACTCACGAACAAAATTTAATTTAGTAAAAAGTAAGTTCTTTCACTTTAATTATTAAGTACTCTTAATTTTTCTGCGTACAGATGACCATAGCCGTACTGCTTTGGAGAAAAATGGACTCGGCTGAAGATCCAAAGTAGCGAAAAGAAAGCTTTTCAGGATACCAGTATCTACTCTCTGTCGTAAACAGCTCCTGCTAAATTTTAGAAAATATTCAACCTTTCTAAATGCATTTTTCCACCCCGAGCTCCAATGTAATTTCAATGTGATAAATATATTCACGAAAATTAAAGCAAACATAGAAGTTTATCAAACTATAAAAACCTTAATTTTAATATGAGCTTGGTAACTTAAACAGCAAAGTACACAACCGGTTTCGATCGCCAAGCCATCTTCTAATGTAATGTGGAAAATGTCAGACAA
Organism: Pyrrhosoma nymphula; assembly: GCA_963573305.1. Taxonomy (NCBI): domain Eukaryota; kingdom Metazoa; phylum Arthropoda; class Insecta; order Odonata; family Coenagrionidae; genus Pyrrhosoma; species Pyrrhosoma nymphula. Next base: position 41,087,762 of record OY754337.1, on the reverse strand, counting down.
CAACAAATACTCGCAAGTGAGGCTTCAGCAACTGAATCTATTTAAAAACGAGATTTGATGACATCTATGAATGGGATATAATGACAAATATGTTAGTATGATTTATAATACACTTATTTTAATTTAATAGTTCCATTACTCTGCTCATTTACGCTAACCAAAATATACATATGCCAATTCTTAATGGGTCCGATTTTGAAAGTAAACAAGCAAGCTCTGGGATTAGATTCACACATCGCTGAGCATTATGGAATTAATACGAGATGACATCGTTTCAAAAGAGATGAAATTCTTCCCCAGTCACATAAAAAAGAAATTTTGTACAGGGATAGAAAAACAAAATAATCTTAATTAGCACGGAGTTGTTTTGGATCTGGAATTAGAAAACATCACTTTCGAGTTGTTTATTAGGCTACTCATTGAGAAAGGGTGAGAGAGAGGGGAGGAAATCCGAAGGAAAACAATAAAAAACAACTCTCAAAGAAAAATAAAGAAGAAGCGTTTCCCTTTTCAGAGAGGAAGACTAAGGAGCAATTAAGCGGGAAAAACAAAAGCGTTTTTCGGGTTCCACCAACGCGCGCGCGCGGACAACCGTGGATATTTAAATGAGGAAGGAAACTTGAAAAAAAAATAAAAACGAAACGAAAATCCAGTCAAGGAAACTAAGAGGGAGAATTAAGCGTGGGCGAAATTAGGGTTTGAGGAAGGTAGAGTTGTAACGAAGCTTTCATGGAAGCTCGAATTCAAAGACAAAAATTCAAGGAAGTGGTGAGAGTACACAAGTTTCCGGGATACATCCATTGTCAGAATGTACGAAGCGATACCTCCACAGGATGTTCGAATATAAACAAGGACTCATTACATTCCCCTGGGGTGCGAAGAATAATGCGAAGAATTCGTGCAAGGCATAAATGCGTAGTGAATCTTCACACCTAAATTAAAGGGCGGTTTGGAGAAGGAGGAAGATAATACGATGGAAGACACTACCAAATACGGATCCCTTTCGCATAAGCGGCCATAGAGTCAAAGCATTTGGTCCTTAAGCTGCAGTGAATCGTGACTTGCTTTTATCATAGCCTAAATCAGTGATTCCCAACCCTTTCTATTTATTTAAGCAAGGTAATAGTATAATCACCAGCTAACATATAACATGGTATAGTTCAGGTATAGTATACAACTGGAGTCAGGCAAGAAGACGTTCTTCGATTACTGTCACCATATGTCGGGCGTGAGAGAAATCAATCAGACGCTGGTCATACGAAACATGCTTCGTTTTACCACAATAATCTCACGACCCCCCTAGCTGTTTTCCTGGCACTAAGATATTAGATACCCTGGCACAGTTTTCCACACAAAATATTACAATGCGATATGAATAAAATGTAGTGTAACAAAATAATGGAATTACGCAGAGCAGCTTTTTGCAACCTTTACTCATTTGCGCGCTCCTTAGTCACTTATTTCCAAGAATCTATTCCAAATATACCTTTCCTAAAAGTGTTTTTTAAATCATAATAATAATACTTCGTACAATCCGCACTTTGCTAGAGCACCGCTACTTGTTTCGAGGCTATGGCCGCATCATTATTAAAAGGTTTACTACGAAGAAATTTCGGGCAAAATGTTTTCATCTTTCGCTTTCCTTTAGGTTTAGGAGATTTGGGTTCGTTTTCCGATGAAGGAGGAGGAATCATAACTCACTATTGGGGACGAGTAAGTACCTATATAGAGTAAACGGAAGCGGTATTTTTATGCTATGCAAACAAAAACTAAGCATTCAGTACATTCTCATACACTCTTGATGGTACCTCTTGAAGCCTCAGAATGCGTCAAACAAGTTTATTTCATCTACCTTTTGCAAGTTTCATGATAATTAACATCTTTCCCATTGATTATTTTTTATAATTCCTCATTGGTGATACTCGCGATGAAAATAGAGGTAAACGGGATGATATAAGAGGGGAATTCTGAGGGAAAAGAGGCTAAAGGTGAATGACCAGCAGCTTGACAAAACAAGAGAAAATGGAGGGTTCGCAATAAGCACAGAGAATTTCAAATGATAGCAAATTATCTTGTGAACGGAAAAAAAAGTAAGTGAATAATGGGCTTTACAAATATAATGTAAATAGGATCGAATCTCAATTCTGAAGAACGATTTTCATTGTGAATTTCGCACTTCTCTTTCAATCTTTCGTCTCCCATGATGGGTGACTTTCGTCGAAGTTGTAAATGAAATGAATATCTTATGAGATAACTACATGGCAGTTTTCATCTCATGGCCTGAGATGCCATGTGCACAAGCGCGAGTAATTTGCAGCATTGTATGCACGGTATCTTTTTATTGTACCAACTTCCTTTTAAGTCCCACTAAAATTTGGAGAGGAAGAGGACCCTTGGTAGTTGGATTGACTAAAGAAGTGATCTCCTACCTAGGCTACGCAAACTCTAAAGGGGTTCGTGCTTGATGGTTTAGGGGCGCATGAAAAATTTTACTAATGGTTGATGTATGTTTAAAATAGTTTTTTAAATATAAAAATTAAACATTTATCACCTATAAGGGGAACAATTCTTATAAAGTGATGACTGGACTATACGAAAATAATAATAGGCTGGGAATAGTGGGGATAAATCATTGGGGTGAATACGAAAGAGCTGGTTTTGAATGCCAGTCTAGTCAAATTAATTGTTTCCTGTGGATTTTGTGCGATCGTCGGTAGTCCTCAGTGAGTGAACCCCGTTGAATTTAAGATGCAACATCAATCAGAGCAATAGAATGACGGATTTAGCGAAAGCATCCAAGAAAGTGACCTTCTCAGCTATGCAAAACGAACTGTTTCCCCAATGGTGATTTTAAATTTCTCCATCAAGAATAAGGATTAAAGATCAGTTTATTAACTCAGTAAAAATAATTACTATTAAAAAATGGTATTATTAAAGGAATGCGTAAATATAGAAAATGTATTCGATTAGGCAACGCTGGGGAAAATACCTTGATTCCCAGCCAATCCAATATAAGGTTTAACTACATAACTTTAATGAGTACGTATAAAATACAATATTAAGCAAGAGGAAAATAACATTCTCGATAAATGAACACTTTGAGATAAAAGAATATATATCTTTTTCACACACTTCAAAAAAGGTGGCGTTTATGATGACATAATTGCCTTGTAAAGAGACCCCAGTTATAAATTTTCCCGCATTTCCTTCCAAGAAAACACTATAGTAGCACTATTTGGAGTGGATAAGTAATAACAAGAAAATAAATCCCTTTCTTCCCCTTGAAAACAGCCATCAGCTGGACAAGGCCAATGAAGGTCGCAGAAAAAAACGTGAGCAATACTTCCACCGATTCCTCACATAAAGGTAAAACTTCCGCCAAGGTTTTTTTTCTCGGTGCAATCCAACGCGCCCTGCACGTAAAGACAGCCGAAATGCACTGCACTTGATTTCAACTTTTCATTAAAGGAAGTGCACGACGGGGATTCTTAGGAGTCTTAAGTAGTACGTTTCGGATGAAAGGTCGAGGGCGGACTTAAACCTCAAGAGTTGGTCCACAGTGTTCCTTTTTCTTTCAGAGAGCACTCGTTAATTTTGAAGACGCGAATAGTGTGAGGAGTGGTGAGTATAGGATCCACTGCCGTGTAAGTACCGATTCCTAGGCAGCAGATCAGACGGAAAGCTAATTAAACATGCGGGACGGGGCTGCTCTGGTCGGCTGAGGGGCTTCCTGCCCGAGTGCATAATCCCGACCACCGCCGGAAGGAATCAAGGCGAAACTCTCGTATGTCTGTGATCGAGAGAGGGGGAGAGAGAGGGATCGGGCGAAATGAAAGCGAAGTGAGAAGGCTGACTGACTGAGAGAACCGAATATCAAAGGAAGTCATGGGACCCGGGGATGAAGTCTACAACGAATTGAGTTTTTGGGAGGGGGACTGATGACATACTCCCAAAGGGACATCAAATTGTGATTAAAATACGTTTACCAACATATCGAAACTATACAGCTAATTCGAAATCGCATATATTCATATCATTAGTTTTAATGAGTAATTCAAGAAAATAGCTATCGACAAGTAAATTTAAATTAAGCATTTAGCCAAATTGTCAATAAAAGCAGAAGAATTTAGACTCCCATGTTTTTGATTCGTTCACCTGGGTGACCATCGAAAGGGAGGTCACCTGGGGGGTTATTTTGTAATCTCACCTTTTTAATGACTCTTTGCGGGAAGGCGGGAGATCCGTTTCGTTTTCTTAATGATCGGCACACGATCGGCCAAGGTTCGATGGTGGCTCCATTTCACGTTCCTAACGACAGGTGAGATGGAACTAATGAAATACGGAGCAAAATGAAACGGATCAAGAGTCGATAGATACGGATCAAGAGTCGAAAGAGCGGATGAATCAAATAAAAGACCAGCAGATCACCACTTGAGAGCCGAAGATGGTCACGCCGCCTGGGTGGCGGAGTTCGAAGTACGAAAAATGACGTAATTTTCCACATTTTATGACGTAGGTATTCCCACTAAGGTGAGATTACACAATAACCCCCCTGGATGACAGGATGGTCACCATCGACAGTAACCAGGATAACCAAATTTCACGCATAAGAGTTATGTTATTCTGCTGCATTCATTCGTAATGTAATCTACCGGTTAATGGTAGGTAAGAGAAATGGTAAAGTAAGAGAAAATCCTACAGATTTTTACAAGTGCAAGGCCCTACCTAACTCTGGTATTTCTTTCTTCATCTCCGCGTACGTCCAACCCTTCTTCATCCAATCCAAAACAGCCTATTTTCTTCCTTCCCACTCTCTGCATGCCCAACATCCTCGCTCCTCTCTATTACATTTTTAAGTAACCCATCGCCCAACATTACACCATCCAACCACCTCCCTTGCCTCTTATACTCCTCGTCCAGCAGTTTCCTTTCGTCACCCACCATACCAAGCACTTCCTCGTGTGTCTTCCTTTCTGTTCATCAAACCTTCTCCATCCTCCTCCGCACCCACATCTCGAACACCTGCAACCTATTCTCGTCCTCGTTTCTCAGAGTCTACCTTTCTGTCCCATGCAACGCTACATTACATATTAAACTCTTCACCGGCCTTTTTTTTATATCCTTATTCCTAGCATCCTCTGTTGATATTAATGTACAAGGATTTCGTTACACCCTAACTTCCCAACGGAATATATCTCGTTAAATTCATTTAATAATATGTAATATATCTTATCATACATGTTTCGTGCGATATAGTAGGAGCATAAGACAATTTTATGCCATTAAAATATATTTATATACATTAGAAAAGCTTAGAAATAGACTTCAGTTAATTTATCGAACCCCACGTGCTCGTATAGGTAATTTCAAATGAATTCCTGGTTCTCGGGACTGGTAACTTATCATTATTACGCACAGCATCCCATTCAATTGATGGAATTATGTGACATGCTACATATTAAATGTGAGTCGCAATTCACAGGAGCATATTGGGAGACTCAATAGAAGGTAAATACTTTTTTCAGGAACTACAGTTCACAGACATGTGGAGCTTATGTCGAAGAAGTCCGGAAATACAATGTACGCCAATAAAGATGGGTTTACACTGGCAAGTTCATTGCAAAAGTTACTTGCAGAAAGGGACTGCTGACGTACATTGTATGTGTAAAAGACTCTCCAAGTCCACTTTCAGAACTTTTAAAAGTTTCAGCAAGTCACTCGTAGAAGCGAATATTCTTCCCAATGTTAACAGCAACCAAGTTGTCTCTGCACTTTACTTTTGAAAATGTTTCGTCAGAGTTAAATTCCCTGCAAGCTCTTGCAGAAGAAACTTTGAGGAAATAACTTGCCAGTGTAAATCCACCTTAAGACAGGTAGGAATGTTTGTGTAAATATAATACATTATCATTTCTTAATTAGAAAAATCTTCAACCACGTGGGTTTCGAACACTCTGCCTCCAGGTTGTCTGGCAAGGACGTTACCCCTTTGTCACTGAGGTCGGCAATGAGCGATAACAGATGAGGATGAGACAGATTTGTGAATCAGATATTGAAAACTGAGCATCCCATTGCAGAATAAATATTTTCATCGCATTCCTTTCGTTGTCTAAAACCCATATATGAACCAAGCAAGAATTATTTACACAACTATATAACATCATTGCGCACAGCATCTCATTAAATGATGATTTGGGGCTTCCTTGGTGGTTGTTTGGCAGACATTTCCACATTCCATCTTTTCCGCCGCTTCGGTCCATGATGAGAACATTATATTCCAACAGTTAATCTGGAGGATTTTTCAGGTTCGAGATAGGTCAAACTTTAACTACTTCAAAAAAGTGTTGTGCAATATCGCAAATTACAGAAAATAGTTAGGTTTTAAGATTTAGAATTATTTGATTTATTTTTGTACGGGACAATAACAGTCACAGGTCTTTCAGTTAACTAATCTGTAGCAACAATAAATATCTCCGAGTACTCCTACGTCAAAATAATTAGTCGTTTGGATTCTTTATCCTAAATCACTTTAATTAGATCAGGATTTCACCAGATTTAGTGCTATATTATAGTAGAAACTAAATGGCACTCGCCATCTAAATTGAAGGCTTTCATTTTTCGTGGGAAAGCGAACCGTGGTCGACACAATAGCAATTGCAATCCTTTACGGCATATACTGCTAAGTAGGTCTGTGCTTAGACATTGGAATAAAAGGCAAACAAATTTATTCCTCATATTTGTGCAAGGATTCCAATACAAAATTTTCCAACGAACTCAGATTTATAATCCATATGCATGTGCGTATAAAGTAATGTGATCCAACACGGCATCTCTATTGTTTGAATTCAACGTTTTGTATGTCTTCTCTGCTCTTCATGTATTACAAGAGGAAGGATAAAATAACACTTGTCCATTGTATTCCAAAAGGAAAATATACAAAATGTTTATCTTAAAATTACAAAAAACAATAATTGAAATTCACATGTCATCGTGCAGAGAAACACTGGCAGAGATACCGTTCCATGAGACGTCATCTGCCAGTTTACGAATGATACAGTGTTTTGAAACTGTATTTTACAAAGAAATATTTCCATACATAATGTTGTTTATCGATAAAATGTGTGCCTCAAATATTTTAGAACATAAGCTTTTCATACAGTATTCTTTTAAATGACGTATCTTCCCCATTGCAGGCAATTTATTTGCTACTGTTATGGAAGTAAACTTCCTTGAGTAAAGCCGACTGTAAAAAAATCACACAAACCTTGTGCTACAAATAAATATCGTAAAATCCGGATGTACTCCTAGCCGAGTGATGTAGCTAGGAATTCGTTTCGGGAGCATCCTCTTTGAGTAAAAGCGACGGGGGTGAAAATTTTTGAAAATAAGGAGCAACTTTGTCTATTTACGCAAATTAAGAGTGCTACTTCGATTGAGGAGCAACAGTCAATATCTAAAGATTTTAGCTTTGCACACTTCTAAAAAATCACAAAACCACAGTTTTTTGTTTAAAAAAACATATTGATTGAAAAAAGTTGTTCAAAAAGCAGAATAAATATATTCAATATTCTTAGTTTAAAAAAATTACCTTCTCCTTTAGGGCCGCTTATTCAAAATAAATTCGAAATTTCGCGGGGCAATCCGGAACCAATGAACCTTCCCCCCTCTCCCCCCGAACGCGTCATGCTCGAGCCGTTTGAGTGCAGCCTGCGGGATTGGATTGCTCCAGCATTTCATGTCCACAGTTAGGAGAGTTACGGCGCCAGAGGGGATAGCAAGGGTTAGTGAGTGTGGACTAGGCGTCTTCGCTTCGACGGACTAATTCATGACTTCCCGGGGGCGAAGCGTCATGTTTATTGACGAGACCGCTGGTGATACGGCCTTCCTTAAAAGCTTGCAATTGGATCATCCATCTGGACCACAAGACTTTGGACATTCTCTACGTCCACCTACGTTCCAGATGGATAGCGTGCGCTTGAACGTTCGGAGAAATGATTCGCGAAATAAACCGATCCGTTAAGCTGACCCAGCGAAAATAACGGTGCGTGAATAAATCAAAAGATATTCTTAAGTTCATTGACGTGATTCCGCTCGGATCACAGGCATCGAACTTAACGTTAAGAAGCTCAGAGTCGGGAGCAAAAGTGAAAAAGGCTCTTTTAGAAAAGTTCATTCTGCTGCCGAGTAAATATTGGCTCAAATGAGAAATCATACTGTGATATCGAATCCATTGGTATCTAATACATAGGTATTATTGCCGAAACCTTTCTTTGTCACCTAGTTGTGGATCTGTCCATAGATATTTTTGGTGCGTTGGAATTCTCAGGGAATTGAATAGATATGGTGCCTCCAAAGAGTGATGGGTGGAAGTTTTTCACCAAGCTTGACAATAAATCTGCTTCTTTCAAGATTTGATTCAAGGTACTGAAAACGAGTGATAACAAGCAAATATATAAATTCTCATGGAAAGAAGGTTTAGATTATTTTAATTTATTTTATGAAAATTAATTAGGTACTTTTCTTGGCCACTTTCTCATAATAGTGTATGAGTTTTGAGTGTTGGTCAAATAAAATTGTAGTTGGCGATGAAGAATTTAATTTTAACTGACCAACACTAAAAATTCATATACTTTAATTTTATATAGATAGTAGCATACAGAAAGTACATCAAGTTATTATCATTGAAAGTTGTACAGTTTAATATTCTGACTGGTATGTATTATTTCATGTAATGAGTATTACGAGTATTATGGCATTACTTACTTTTAGGCGATTTAAATTCTCTGAGAATGCTAAAATACCTCAACTTCCCAGCTCGGACTGCTCAGGGCACGTATCTACGTACCGTCAGCACCGCTTCCCGCGCTTCGAGATATAAATACACCAATAATAATAAGTACCAATAATTTAGAAAATGGCACTTAAATGCGTCCCTCTCTTTTATCTTGTACTCTCTTACCTTGTAGCTACCTTTAGAAACGCCTTTCACTAGTCTTAGCATATTGCCTCAATACAAGATATTGCAAGTTTTTTAACGCCCAATGTATTCCGGCAAAGTGATTGACGTTGCAGTGTTTTAGATTACTTTTTAACTGTAACTTACGACGATAGGAACGGACAATTTGGTAATGTAGAAATATTACACAGATTTTAAAATTAATAAATCACCTAATGTACACAGTAAATTAGGTGTATTATTCATTAAGTGTACGAAGGTAATATATGTGTAATGAGTTGTAATTTGATTCCCTTTTCCAGCTTGAGAAAACGATTTTAAAGCGGTAGCGCTGATCCCCAAGATGTCCGTCTGTATTAATCGGACATAGTTCAACAAACGATGAAATTTCGTTTTGTTTACAATGATTTAATCATTTTTCTTTATTATAAGAACACACAATACCAAAATTCAGATATTTGAAAAAATCTATTTTTGAAGGGATCACTGTAGGGCGGTGTACTATATGTACTGCACCTGAAATGCTCCCCATATTTGTTAGAGTACCAGCAGTAAGTTGAGAGCGCAGTATTGTAATTCCCTCAATTATAAAAGAACAATATAATGCCGCCCCAAGGCGAGGGCAACGAGGGCAAAAGCGATAGGCGGCCAGTCGTGGGGGCGTTTAGTTATGAATTTATGAATTAATATAAAAACGGTACAAAAATATAAAAAACCGGGATGTTACCAACTTCCAGAGTTATTTTCTATTTTAAACCAACCCTCTCTAGTATATCATTTGAGTGACTGACACGCAAAGCTAACTTCAATAAAAAGCACAATAAAAACCAGAACTACTAACTACTAAACAGAATAACATTTTCCTTCATTAGCATCCTTATTCCGAACCCAGTGAAAGGAACTGTGGTTGGAATAGCACTATAATAGAGTATTGAAATAACACCCACCCACCAGAATATGGTATAATTTTATAACTCCTTTTTAAAACTATTCCTTGTAAAACTCGAAGCTTGGAGACAAATTATACATTTTAAATTGTCATCCTGGCGGGAACGGAAAAATCAATGTTAAGAGGATTGTTGTTAAACATGTTGCCCTCAGATCAAGGTGCTGTTTGTGAAATCATAATCAGTCAATAAATTATTCATTGGAAGTGGCTAAATAAAATATTGCCAACACTTGTAAAATAGTATGAGCCGGCACTCCATACATACGTAACATACCGATCACGCCATTCGTTTTCGGGGTAGGCAAAGTCGAAGAACTCACCGCTGCTAAACCTGGCAAACTGGCTTTCATTTCATAATTTCCCCATGATTGCATACCTTCCTCTTTCTCTTCTATTACAATCATACATTATTTCATACAGGACCTCCTAATCTTAAGGCCCCTAGATTCCTCCTCTAAAGAGTCTCTTCCACCACATTCACCAATGACTTTCTCGGTCAACCGTTTCCTATCACTCAATTCACTTAATTGTCATTAATCTGCTTCGTTATCCAATTCTCATTCATTCTCTTGAAATGGCAAAACCAACTAATCACACTCCTTTCATGTAAGTCAATTACTAGAAAATCCAAGCCACGTCCTTTCGTGACTAACTCATTGCCAACCCTATCCATCAAAATTTAGCCGAATAGAGTAAGTATAAGAGAAGGTTAAATGCAATGAGAATGATGTACCTAACTGAGAGGTAAAAGAACAACCAAAGTAATATAGCGCAGCTTTATATTCATAAATCATTCCACCTAGCAATAATGAGCGAAACGTATGCATAAGAGCAAAAAAAAGAAAGAGAAAGAAGAAGTTTACGCTCTCAAATACATCTGAGAGTGGCTACAAGGTCAGACTACAGTGGCTACAAGGTCAGACTTGTCTATGGTAAATCGCTTCATTGGCCTAAATATATACCCTTCATCTGGCCTCCATGGCCAAGATATATCAGTCAAGGTTAAGGATAAAACAAAAAGTCTTGCGGAGAATATTATATGGACCTCGCTATAGGACTGAATATTAATTTCCAAGAGCTGAGGCCGAGTTTACTTCTCAGTGGGCGGGCATCTCCTAATACTTTTTATTCAGGAATAGACAATTCGCTACACTTTAGGTCAAATGAAGGACTAAAAGAAATTTAAATGGCGTATACATCTAATTTGCGTAAACCCACCAAAATTCACCTTGGATTAAGATGGGTTTAAGGTGTAACTGCCTAGCTAACCAGACCGAGCATCTGGTAAATGTTAACGCTTTAGTGTTATAGTTTAAATAGTTATCTGCTGAAATAAGAATGAATCATGAATATAACTCCAGTTCTAACCATTCATCGGCATAACATGTCTATTTTTTGATAAACGTATTATCTTAACAGTTGAGATTGAAGCAAATCGCATGCTTAGCCATACATAGCCTTGTTAATACCTTCACTACCATTACCTCTTTTAATAAATATTTAACGTCCCACAAATCCATGAGAGATTTTGTTTTACTCCTTTAGGCCAGCGTTCACATTCTTTCTAAATAGGTGTGAATAAATATGTGCCGTAAATCGCAAACAAGCGTATTCATTTTAATTTCGTCTGAAGAAACCAATATGACACAAGATCCAATAAATTGGAGAAAGAAGCCAATATTTAAGTTCATTTTTGCGGAAAAGAGAACTTATATGCTGACAACAGGAAGAAAACGACGGACTTGCTTATTCCTGAAAGTCTTACTTTCTGTGAAGACAAATAAATTAAGTTTCCGAGGATTGAAAGCCACGACACCGTCTCCAGCGTCACTCTCAGAGATTCAGTAGAACGTGAAAAATACATATGAACGACTGTATCTATTTTTATCTACTCGCTGGTAATTGTCTTAGAGATATAAAAGAACGCTGGTCAGTTTGCAATCATTTTCTATATTTTATTTGCAGGAGGTGCTTGTAGGCGAGGACTTTGAATCTTAAGACTTGCGAAAAACATTTCGCACGGATGCAGTACGTGGCCCTTAACTTTAACAAGAACAAACGAAAATCAATTTCATGGGGTTGCTTGTACACTATTGCATTTAAGGTTTCCCCATAAGAACAAAAGCATCCTATTCGGCGCTTTCCTCCCCCCCCCCTCGTTTAATGTCAACGGTGGCCCTCCACTAGAGATCTATATAAGATAAATACAATGAGGTTTATCTGGGGTATTTTTCACAACCTCTCCATTTGTGGCTTATGACCACTACATGGCATACGCGTTTTCAACATCACAATGGGAAGGTTTTTGAAAAATCATCTGCAAAACTCTTTTTTTCTTCTTCCCGTTGAAATTCAACGGCCACCTTGTGATAGAATAAAATAAGAGAAACTCTTAATTTTGCTTTTCGTTCAGAAAAGAGGTCAAAACCTATTTAAATAGTGATCGCCACTAAATCAAAACCAAAATTCATCAAGTAAATTTTTAAAACGCTAAAACCAATAATTTTACAACTACCTTGCTGACATTTACCATAATTCATATTTCACTTGAAAATACCTATGCATCTTTCAAGTCATTCTATCATCACCAGAGGTGCCTAATTATCTAAAGGAAGGAAGGCATGATTTTTTATCTTCCTCCTATTAATACCTAAGATGTTTTTGTAGTAAAATTAGGATGGATATGGGGAGGAATGAGTGATATAAAAATAATGTGGATGTTATAATCCGGTAAATATATGAAAGAAGTGTGATTTGCTGATTTGGCAATGTTGAGTAAATGGATGACAGTCGAACAATTAAACAGATTTATGATAGTGGAGTGAATAGCGTGAGAGAAGCCAGGAAAGACATAGAAAGTCATGGGTGAATGTGGTGGAATAGAATCTAAATAGGAAGATTTATAGGAGCCTGAAGAATAGGAGACCGTTAATAAAGTGATGTATGAGTGTAAAAGAAGCGGGAGAGATATGCAAGGATGGGCATTAAGGAGGAAATCATTAAAAGAGGCCCAGTTCTTTGACTTTTCCTATACCGAAAGAGAATGCAGTTATGGGTTTGTATGAATATAATTAGATATAATTACCACTACGAGAAGTTTTAATTTCTCCAATCGAAGGGTGTCCAAATAATGAAACGACTCATCCAAATTAGAAGGAAGAGTTTATTTATAGCTTTGGAAAAACGATAACTTTAAAATATTATCCTATGGAACATAATGTCATTTTGATCTCCTTTGCACCATCATTCAGAAAAGGAATAACGCCCTCACTAGGAACATAAAAAGGAACTCAATGCCACTGCAATATGAAGGATGAATCCCTCTCATTTTACTTTATGGCTGAAATCCGTGATGTATTCTTCCGCACTTTAACGCATCCACATGCCCCTGGGCTTATGATCTGCAAATGATGATTCCAAATTGCTCCCTTAATCTGCTGAGAGACGGAAAACGCGCATCTCAAAACTTAAACCAGCCTCGGGGCGAACGCTTTATAAAAGAAAAAATAAAGGAAGGAAGAACTCTCACTTAGACGAGTGAGGAGATGTTCTTCATTTCCCAAAATGGCACGCCTAGAGCGCAGCTAGAAAGGAGGGAGCACTTTGCGAGATACCTCCGGAGAGTGAGAAATTTAAGGAAGAGGGTGAAAAGGAATTGGGACTTAAAGGCGTTCATAGAGGGATGGAAGAAGAGAAAGGGAGCCCAAAGGGATAGTAGTCAGAAACTGTATAGCTTACACAAATGTGCCTGGCTTCGTGCAGTGAAATATTTTGGGACGTGGGCTACGGAACTTTCGAAATTCTTCAAAATTGGGGAGGAAGGTGGTTTAGTATGGAGGGTCAGCCGGGAACCCTTTCTGAATGCCGCCAGCGCAAGCGCTTCAAGAAGTGGAACGGCTCACCACTACCTGCCATTTTGTTTCGACTTCTTGTCCAGTAGGACCTCAAGAGAGGGTTCCTGATGTAGTCATAGCGATGGCTGATTCAAACTACTTGCCTTCTGTGTGTGTGTGTCTCGTGCCTTTTCTGAAAATTAGTTTGGTTCTTATACCTCAATCTATCCCGTTGCCTACCTCACTTCCTCTCCGTCCTTTCCCTTCACCCTCTCCTCTTCTACCTTCCCATCTTGTCACGTAGGTCTGCGCCTAGAACCTTTACGAGAGCTACACAAGCACTTTGCAAGATATCTACGGAGAGTGACAATTTAAGGAAGGAGGGTGAAAGGAATTTGGACTTGGAGAGGGAGCTAATGACGTTCAAGAGGGTTGGATAAAGAGAAAGGGAACCTAAAGGAATAGAAGAAAGAAGCTGTATAGCTTACGTAAAAGTTCCTGACTCAGTGTATTGGACGATTTCGGGACGTGGGCTACGGAACTATCAAAATCCTTCAAAACAGGGGGAGAAGGACATCGATTGTGGCGGATAAGTCAGAAAAACTTTCTAATTGCTGTCTCAAGGGGCCGATTCTAGGGCCCAACCGCGAAGGGTGCAAGCGATCTACACTTTCGATCAATTTTCATTACGCCCCTAACCATCTTGAGGTGGAGAATTATGGGACTTGGCTGTTTTCCAACTGGGCTTAAACTCGCGGTGGGCGAGCAAGTATCGTATTTCCCCGTTTTAAAAACTACAGGATAAGTTTTCATCAAGCCGCTTTCATAATAGAAAGGCTATTTACCAAAGTATTAGTTATTCACCCATAATATGCATGCTTTCTCCTGTGCAAATATTTGATAAAATTGCTTAGTGACGAGAAAATAAAACTAGAACCTACACATAGCATAATTTACCATAAATTTAAAGGGGCGATATTATCAATAAAGACGTAAAAAGGCTAAAATAGCAGAAGAGAACACGCCGATGCCAATTTCAGCAAAAACTTCATTCAAAACTGCCGATTTAAATTAAGTTCCCTCATTCATTTATTTATAGTATATCTACCGCTACTGGATGTCTCTAGCGCCGACAAGGACCCTTGGAAGGGGACTTTGTTTTGGACACGGCTTCAGGGTAATGGGTCCCAATAAACCTTTGGACGGTCGAGTTTTCCACCAAGATTTAGCATCTAAAAATATTTGGAGTGATTCCTCAGGATGTGAATCCAGTACTTAAGCCACTGCACCAACCCAATCAACCAAAATGGCCGATTAACATAAGATACAACTACGTGAAAAGGTTAAACAAGATTTTATAAAACATTATATCATTATAAAAACAATGGGGCTATCTTATAATCAATAAATTTTCACCCATAAAAATTTTTCTAAATTAATTCGACATTGTTCCTTACTTAGGTAGAATATTTTGTTATAACGGGGAAAGTGTCACTCCTGGCTGCTAGCATATTGTCAAAACATTCTATTTTCTCAGGCCAAGCTTTATCTTAAGTATGACGAGGCAAAAAACGGATTATTTGTATTTGCATTTCCTCTCATATTTACAGAACACGTAAACTTTCACCAGCACCCTGTAGCGGTGTATTCACATTCCAAATGCTACATGCCACGATCGTGTTGCCCTAGGTTATGTTGCTCACGAGAGAGCTCATGCGATGACCGAACGATTCTTTCCCCAGAGTTTTTAAAGCTTTTTTGCTTGTTAAATAAATGTTAATCGTATTCCATAGCGTAC
This sequence comes from Pyrrhosoma nymphula, assembly GCA_963573305.1. NCBI lineage: Eukaryota > Metazoa > Arthropoda > Insecta > Odonata > Coenagrionidae > Pyrrhosoma > Pyrrhosoma nymphula. Next base: position 41,072,229 of record OY754337.1, on the reverse strand, counting down.
ACTTAAAGTGATCATTTCATATAATTACCCACTTAGTACGTAATTTGATGCAACCCCCATTTCAGTAGCAATGAAAAACACTTTGGGGACAATTAAGTCGTAAAGCCATAGACTAACTTAAATTTACCTCGTTCATTTACATTTATTATCTATTATTATCCAACAAACTGATCTTAAAACACGATATTGAAGACGCCAGTAAAAAAATAAAACAGACCAAAATAGACCATATTCGTAGTTTAAGGTGAATTGAGTAAGCGGAGGAGGCATTTGCTAGCGAGAACGGATGACTAAGGTCCATAATACATTTGTCCAGAAAACACCAACCAGGCGTTTGATGCTGAATGAGACGTACAATGGCTCTTAATCCTATAAAATACATAGAATGGATGAGAATGGACTACAGACGGATCAAAACATGGTGGTAGTTACAAAGGAATCACTTTTCAGTGGAATAGTCCATTCCCTAAAAACTGGCTCCACACGGGGGAAGACGGATGTTTCTCTATTTGTCCACTAGGGTCAATGAAGGTCGTACACCTTCATTGACAACTTCAGATGCTCAATCTGTCCTTCCCATCAACTTTTATGATTATTGTGGCTCATAAACTAATTGTTTATATGGACTCTTCCCATGAGTTGCGAACAATATCAGGGTATTCATCATGAATAAAACACTTTTCAATCTTCCACATATTCATTAATATGGCACGAAACGGTTCGCCACTATGTGGCATAATCATGTGCAAGATTTTTCGTTTTAGTTCTTAGATATATACCCCTTGATCTTAAAATAATTCTGTGTAAATTAGCCAAGTGCCAACAAAATTTATCACAATTATTTAACACCTACACCAGGTCCAGCCTGAAACAGTTATACTCAATATCAGCGTATCTTGAAGCAGCTTTGTTTTGGCTCGCAAGCATTAACATAAAGCGCACTGTCAACACTTTCCCACCCGTGTAAGTAAAATTCAGTTATGTTAATAGATTGGGGATTACGGACTTGCGGAGTAGTACCTAAATTCGGCGCATGAGATAGATAGAGGCAATAAAAGGCAAGGGCATACTGAATTGGCAGAGGAAATAATGATAGCTATAAATAGGTATAAAAAGAAGAGTAATCAGATGAAGAGAGACGCGAAATATGAAATACGGAAAATAAATACACTTGATGGAATAGATTTCTACAGTTAAAAACATATTCAATAGTTTTTCTCAGTAAAAATAAGCTACCTTAACTGGTAAAATACTTCCCGCTACCCCTCGTCCAAACTGAGGTGCATAATCTTTTCAATTATATTCTCTGCGTTTATAATATTCTTTATTCTACTAGTGCATACCATACTTTACTTATGTCCTTCTTCTTCACGTGCTTCATCCTTACATTACTGATCCCTTTCTACTTGATATATCCACTTTTTTATATCTCCCGAAGTGTCTACTTATGTGTGACTGTGGTTCCATTGGTGCCTATCGCTTTGAGTAGACTTATGCCAACGTTAGGTTGTTCCTCATCTTTCCTCCGTTTACCTATAATATTCTTTCTCTACCAACCTATCCCTTTCCTTCAAATAGCAAATGAACTTAGCTATCGGTAACCATTCCAAATAACCAACCAACAAATCCTTCCATCCATTTAAGTAAGAGTAGATACATATTTCTTTCGAACTACCCTCTCACGTAAGATTGAAAAATGAGGGAGGGGGATGCCGAAATCTAACATTACCTTACATAGGGGGAGGGGGATTGAAAAATAGAAATAATCGGCATACGTAATACTTGAATGGCCCCCAAGAGTTTAAAGTAACGACTTTGTAAGTAAGCGATTGCTCACTACGGAGCGGCAACAGCGGATGGTTACGGACGATTTCCCCTACCTTCCCTTTACGAACCATCGGCGCTCCTTCCGTAGCGGGTCGTGCTTTCTTGGCGCGTGAAAATAGATATAAATAAAATTCGTTGTTGAGAATACCAGTAATTTTTACTATTTTTATGTAAATATTTGCAATGCTGGCATTACCACGCGTCACAACAGTGTACCTCAAATTTCAATCGCATGGTTGGTTTCGAAATAAGCGGAGGTTTACAACTTATACACCAGCTCGTGTAAAACACCACTTATAAACAATTTATTTCTTTTATTACGTTAATAACATGTTAAGCTAACTTTTATCAGAATTTCCAGTTTCTATGTATGATGGAAAGAGAACAGTGATAACATAGAGTTGGGAAATCGGATTTTGAGCACCGAAAATATTGACTTCTTACAACTAAAATATCGTAAAAGGGCAGATAAGTAAAGTAAAAGTTTTCAGCACACATTGATAAACGTAGGAATGATCACTCTAACACATGGTTCTTATTTCGTAAAAGTCAGCTAACCCAACTTGAAGATACAGCTTCCTAAACTCGAGGGACTCGACTTTTTTAATGGATAATAGTATAGTTTTTCGCCTACGAAAATAAATAAAAATATTTCCAATTAAAACAAATTTAACCAAACTTTAAACCGAGTCCAATGCTCCATACAATTTCAAGTAATATAAAATTTAAAAATGACCACTATGAATGTAAATGACTTATTTAGAAGGATTATGCATAACTTCGGCATCACAGGATTTCAATGTTCATGTCCCTGTTCTGGGAGTGCATACGATAAGCTAAGACTTCAACAGTACCTCCGTCCCCTGGGAAACAAGAACATCTCACCTGAGCGTAAGCCCAGAATGACGTTAGCATGAGATGGTAATCCACGAACGATATCGCAGCTGTTTAGTCATTAAAGGTAAATATTTGGCAGACACAATTTTTTCTTTTCAAACTCAAATATTCCTTCCCAAACTAGCGAGTATAACTGACATGAAGAACAAATTCAAGGCTCTCAAACTGCTCAAATTACTCACTTGATGGAAATATCAACTTTAAATTTAAGTTCAAACGGGTTCCAAAAGTTACAGCTAACGTGTAGCAAATCAAAATAAAGTCATCAAATTCCTTTGACAAAAATAAGATTCAATCAATATTTCAGTAAAGCAACAGTTTTTAACCATAATCCATCGTACACAATTACAACGGATAACAGAAATTATGAAAAATGATAGTTGTCGAAGGCGCTTTAAGTTTATGGCAATGTACGACGCTAACTACAAAGTCGATCTATTACTTAAGTAAGTTTTATAGTTTATTCTACGCTAGCATGGAAATTCGGCATCGCCAATAACAGCAGTGGATTCATATTTACATGCAAGGTCTTCGCTAACGTCAATGTGCCATTAAGTTTATATATAAACCGACTCTGTTTTGGCTTCTTTCTCATGAAAAACCTAGGTTTGGTGCGAGAACAGTCCAAGTTCCGCTCTTGTGCGTTTCTTTCTTCCAGCGAGTCTGCGCTCTTAAGGCGGATAAAATCCATCATTTGTGATGGGAGCGTCCACGGGCTGCATTGGGACCCGGGGCACTTACGGGAAAGACATGGGAAAGTTTCTTACCTAGTATTTTCTTACAGTGTGGGTAGTGGAATGGAGAACGGGAAAATCTTACAAGCATACGTACCTGTTCAATCCGTTCTCTTTCGGTGTAGTGAAAAGAAAAATCTTTCGGTAAATAATTTGGATACATGTATTTTTTTAGAGATTTTCCATAAATGTTAATCCACGACCCGGGTTTCAATGTAATACATCATTTTCAGGTTGTTTAGGCACACATTCAAGTTATTTATCATGTAAAAATTCCACACAAAATCGCCTTAATCCACGAATTTCGATATCTTAGGGATTCGTGAGACGGAGAGTGATCACGAAAATATTCTCGAAAGTAGGTAACTTCAGACGAATTAAGGAATATTACATGTAATTATAAAAGTAATAAATTTTCTCCATTTTCATGATTAAATTAAATATTTATACGTTAAATTAGTTTAAATAAACTAGTAAAATATGGAAAAGTTTTGCAAAATATAGCGTTAGCTTCAATTTACCGGTTCGAAGTTAACTTGCACACACCGCAGATGAAAACACACTCCCTACGGCGTCACTCATTAAAACAAATGTAAAGCTAAGCTACGCACTTTCTCTTTCACGACTCTTTACTTAAGTTATTGCTTACTTAATTAGAGTGTATTCTATCTTAATTAACGGTTAGTTAAATATCTCTTCCGACATTCAACGGGAAATAGCTCTCCGTGTTTCCATTAACAGGTTTTATTGCCAGCATTTTTTTGTCCACATGCGAATTTTTACTCCATCATTTCATTAATTAATTTGTTTTCGTCTAATTCTCATTCACTAAATCTCATTTGCGAAAAAGTACGGGTAACGGCGTGCGACGATGGAAACACCGGTTCCCGATCAGTCACCGAAGTTAAGCATCGTTGGGCTCGGTTCTAGTTTGGAGGGGTGATCCGCCTGTTCGTCCGAGTGCTGTTGCCCCTGTCTGCACGTGGCAGACAGTATGTGCGAAATGACCTTAGCCGTCGAAGCACGTTAAACAAAAAAACTACTTCAATAAGTGGTAGTCAAGATATACAATTCTGTCATTCTTTCTATATGTCATACCTTCTCGACTGATTTTGTTTTACACATATTACATTTTCTTCTAGAGGAGATGGGTCTTGGGAAAAAATAGATCGTTATTACCTCGTCACCGACGTTTCGAAATTATATGTTTACTTCTTCAGGGCTACTATGAATTCATAATATCTACAAAAATTGATAATGAACGTTTGATGAAATATTTATTGAAATTACTTGCATAAAATATTTACCTTTGAATAATTTCTTGGTAAACGGGTATGGTTATTTTTTGTTATTTCTAACTATGATTTGTATTACTGTTGTTATTTTGGTTTCTATGATAGATAATAGAGTGTGATACGAAGTATGATTCTTTTAATTTAATTATGACTTAATTCATTAAAATTAATTCACCGCGACCTTAACCACAACATATTATAACATATTTTCAATAGCACACAAGTATTTTAAATAGCATGAAAACGACAATATTTAACGGTTTTAGATAACCTTTCAAACCATTTAAGCACTCGCTTCATGTCTTCTGCCGCACATCCCAAGTCTCAATGGAGAATGCGAGAGAGCCGCCTCAAGGAGACGGTAGGGATTAAGGGGAGCGCGGAGGGTGGATGTCTTTATTGAGCGTCCTCAATACGTCCATCATCATATTCGCCCGAGAGCGGTATCGCTGTGCATCTCGCCAACTGCACCCGGAGACGAGAAGGCGGGTTAAGAGGAGAACGCGCGCTGACAAACTAATTCCGGAGTGCGCGCGGTGCAAGAGTGACAAGTGAGTTTGACAAATATTGAGACGGGGATGTGAAACGAAAAGCGGGAAAAAACGAACGGAGAGAGATATATATGCGTATACGGAAAAATGGCTCGCGCGAGGATAGGAGATTAACGAACTTTTGAAAAGAGGTATTTCAAGGAGAGAAGTAATGACAAGTTTTAAAAAAAATTAATTAAGACAAATTTTAATTAAAGATTAATCCAATTTTTCAATAACTCAAAGTAAAATACCATGCATGCATTTCAATCATTAGAGGTAAACATCGACCGGGAGAATTTAAATACCGTTTAAGAGATTTTAATTATCCCTGCTGATGGCCATCTGGACGACCGAAATGCATCCAAAGGAACCTATATTCCTTTTCTTTAATTGACAATTTGGATTACTATTTAATTTAAATGCAAAGAGGCTCCAGGGAATCCCATACATAACGTACATAATGGTGATCTACGTACTAACCTCAACGAAGGGCTAAAATGTCAATTTAACAATCCCACCACATATATTTATTAGATGGTTATGGAAATTGAAATTCAGTACTGTAAAAAGATTTATAAATTATTATATTAAAGTTCTAAGCACCAATTAGATTATTACAACAATTTTAAAAATGCTGTCATTGATTTAAAATTGTAAACAAAATGACTGATAAGATAATAATAAGAAAGGGCACTCAAAAATGTGTTATTTAATTTTATTTTCCTGTGCCTGAATATATAAAACTGTCTTATTGTTTGTGCATCATTCGCTAAAAACGTTTGCAAAGAAGATGCAATGCAAAAGGTCCTTTGCTAGCCAACTACCTCCTCAGCATCACTAAGTACACCATTCGCTCATTTGCTGCAACAACGTCATAACTCGAAAATCATGATTTTTTTAGTTATACCACAGATAATACCACAGGGATCATGATAATGAAGCGTACCTACTTTTAACTGGTAAAGTGTCATTTCAGAGCTTTTAAGATTTCCGACGAGATGGTAGTAGTTTCGTCAACAACATTATTGAAATTACAACAATATTGAAACTTCAGATGCATCACCTGAAAAACTGTGATTTACGAGTTATGACGTTGTCACAGCAAATGAGCGATATATACAGACTATGCTAAGCCTAAAATAGACGCTGTTAATGTTAGCAAATTTCTAGCAATGATGAACCCTCTACTCGCTTATCACCCTTCGCTTCTCAACGAGCCCACAACATATTTTTAAGACAGCGGACTTTCTTTAGTTTCACCTTCAATCCGATATCCTCAACACTGTAAAATGCTCCCTTCATGGGGTAAATGCCGCGTCCAGCAGACCAAACTCTCGGCATCTCCAAAGCTCATAATTACTTGGCTGACACTGGTGTAAACTCGTTGAATCCTGAAGCCCTGATAATAGCAGAGGGACTTCCGAGTGACACGGAAGGATCTTCGTCTGAAAGGGACGTAAACTCGTATAACTTTATAAACCGACGCAAACACATCAGGTGGTAATGAAGGCCGGTTCACACAAAATATGAGGACATTACTTAAGAGCATAAATTAACGTAATCTCTGGCTGCAATGGCCCGTGACTTCAAACAACCGATGAAAATACCTTTAGTTGATCTATAGAATAGAATAGGTTTTATTTATGCTCTGGGTACGACACCCCTTATACGGCAATACAAAAGCTAAAAAAGTGGTGTGCATTTATACTCGTATAGAAGTGACAAAGGAAAACAAAGAAGCATATAGATAAGTAGATACATCGATGGGCCCCAGGCCACAGTCTCTATATTTCATGTTGTATAATGGCAGATGTCTCAATCAGAGACCAAAGTACAATTGAAAAATGTCAACAATCCATAGCCACTTAACAGTATACTTGGTAATGGAGAAGACCAGACATGGCACACAACAAATAAATGTGGGACAAGGTCACAAACTATTAAATTAAGAACTCGATACAGAAATATTATAAAATAGTGTATTAAGAACAGACAAAACAGATTTTAGTGAATTTGGTAGCGAATTCCATGTTACTGTAGATTTTACTACAAACGATTCTATATTCGGTGATATTTAGACATGCGATGTTCTGAGCAGTACAGGTTACATAGGTTGCTTCTGGTGGACATGTTTCGAGATAAAGGTGGGCTAGTGAAAAGGTCGTACAGATAACTTGGCTCTCTCCTGGAGAATAAAGAGAAGAGAAATAAGCCAAGCATATGCATCTATCTCCATGCTTAGCCAGGCTATTTTTTCTCTGTATGGAGAGAGATGTGTGCATCACGTCGAGTATTAAAAATAACTGGGATACAGGAGTTCTGGAGGGTTATTTTGTGTATTATCACTTAAGTGAGAATACGTCATAAAATGTGGAAAATTACGTCTTTTTTCGTAGTTCAACTCCGCCACCCAGGTGGCGTGACCATATTCGGCTTTCAAGTGGTGAACTGCCGGCCTATTTATTTGAGCCATCCGCTCTTTCGACTCTTGATCCGTATCTTTCGACTCTTGATCTGTTTCATTTGGCTCCGCATTCCATTAGTTCCATCTCACCTGTCGTTAGGAACGTGAAATGGAGCCACCATCGTGGCCGATCGTGAGCCGATCATTAAGATAGCGAAACGGGTCTCCTGCCTTCCCGCAAAGAGTCATTAAAAAGGTGAGATTACAAAATAACCCCCCTGTAGGCGCTGGAGCTGTTCGTGAGTCATGTCACCAAAGACCAATGAGCAATAGTCAAAATGCGGGAAAATTAGCATCGCGATTAATAGTTTCTTTATGTGAAACGGTAGGGTGTGCTTCACAGGTGTTTAATTCGGAACAGTACACTATTAATCCTGTTTGAAACATGGAGTACATTGTCGTTCCAAGTAAGATTCCTGTTCATTAAGATGCCTTAATTCCGGACAATGTTTGAGTAGGGAATACCGACATTATCAATCGTGATACGGTAAATATTGTCAAGATTAATTTATCAACCTTCGTAAGCCAATAATGACTGATTTGGTTTTCTCACTATTTAGCGTTAGAAAGTTCCGTTTCACCCAGTTTGCCACAGCATCAACATCACTTGTTTCTTTTTGTAAGACCTCCGTTGTGGTCATGCAGATTGCAATTATAATAGGTTTGTAGATTGTCTGCATATAACATATATTTACAATATTTTATTACTCTAGGGAGATCTAAGATGTAAATAGCGAATAGCATGGCACCAAGGACGGATCCTTGAAGGACGCCTTTCGCAGTGGGTAGCCATGAGGACAAGTTACCATGAGGGCCCTTGATCGCCTGTTGCCGCCCCGATGAATAAGAAAGAGACAGGTTTAGAGCAGAGGCAGAGAAATTGAGTTGCTTCATTTCACGGAGTAGGGGCGCTAGTTCCACTCTATAAAAGGCCTTACTAAAGTCAAAAAGGGCCAGAACAGCTACCATTTTCTGGTCAATTGGCTAAACGGATATCAACCGTGACTTGGTTGAGAGCAGATTGCGTGCTGAAGTTCTTCCTATCCCGGATTGATAGTGATGAAGTTTGTTTTGACTAGATAGGCAATGGGAGACTTGCTGGTGCACAATTCTCTCCAAAACCTTATATAGGGTTCATAGCAATGATATTGGGTGGTATTCATTAAGAGTGCTTGCGTTTTTTACTTTTTAATTGGTACGACTATTGACAATTTCTATAAGCATGAAAAACTACATCTAGAATGGAACAATTAAAGATTTCAAGGATGGCCGGGAGTAATACGTCTCCAGCTTTCATAATGAAATCGATGGAGATCTCACCTATGGGGTTTTTATTAATATAATTTAGCCAATACTGGTTCCAACGCGATGAAACAGCTTTCATTTTTGTAATTTTTCAACCTGCGATATATTTGGACGTACATATGTGGTGTTTGAAGAACCATCTCCATCGAAGTCAATCCCACTTATCTATACAAAATTAATAAAATAGGAAAGAGCATGCGGAGGACTGGCAAGAGAGGATGAGGATAAACCGATAGTTTATGGAAAGATTATCATCAATAAAAGATCAAATACCCGTCACAAATAAAATATATTTTTAAAAGTCAAACCTTATGCAATTATATTTTATTGGAACAGTCTGACGATTGGAACTACTATAGTCCATCAAGATAATTATAATTATAGTGTTTTAAACAAAGGTTATATATTTAAATAAATTAACAGTAATTATAATATATTTAGTTGGCAAATGGTTTTATTGGCATAAATGCAACATGATTTGAAATTCATGTTATCACCGGGCTAATTGCTTACATTTAGCATATATATTGTAAAATAATGTGTTTTCTTCTGCAATTCACTCTTTTGACACTGGTAAAGCATGAGTACCCGGAAAGGTGATGAAAAGTATTTTTAATGAGGGAAATAATTGGCCAACATCGAGAATCACTCTCCTTCGTGATTGGCCAACTCAACCACGTAACCTAAAGACAAGAACGAGAGCCAAAAGTTGCGTAGAGTTACGATCTCACAGCGTATTGTGCCTAAACACGGCCTCCATCTCACTCGCTTGATGAAGTTCAGCCGTCTTAATTTACTTTCTTACGATAGTTTGAGTGAAATATTTCCCTGGTCATCATACAGATTGTTTTCTATTTTTATTTTGTATTTCAGCAGACATAGGAAGCATGAAGTGAATATTGCAATATTAATTCCGCAAATATATAGTTTTATATGACTGAAATTCTCAGTAATTAAATAAATATACCGAAGTATATAAGCTTGACTGATTTTTTTTCATGCCGTACGGTGAAAACGCCTTCACAAGAAAAGGTGTTGTGCGATTCTGTAGAAATTAATGCAGTGAGTAATTTATTTATTTTTTAAATAGTTTAAAATGCACACGAGCTGCACTTTATTGGATTTCTGACGAGATCCATTCGTTATAAATTCCTCATTTTTTTAATAAAGTCTCTCTGGAGCAGTGGCGGATCCAGGGGGGGTGGCAAAGGGGGCAATTTCCCCCTATGCCCCCCCCCGCCCCCCCCCCCGCCCCCCCCCCCCCCATATAGACAGTTCTTGTCAGATAGAGTGCGCCGTGTCGCTGGCGGAAATCGGAATAAAGAAAGTGCGATTAACAATTACGGAAATCAAAATGGAGAAGGGAGAATTATTATTTTGATAAATATGAGTGTAATTTAATTTTAAATTCATATAAAAAGTTTCCAAACGTCCCAAGGATGTGGAAATCCTTATTTTTGTTCCTTTGCTCCCTACTTGTTCATTACGTTTGTGGGAAGGGCAGCACAGATTACGGCAGTGTCGTGTGAATGGGCGTAGGGTTGTTACGTTGGTACAAACATTAGTTGTCTGCACGGGTATTATGCGATCGGCAAGGCAATGTTTGCTATTTCAAGTACGCTTCCTTGAGTACTGAGTAAGACTACTAATCCCATTCACACGACACTACGCGGCGCACGCTACTGGCAATAACTGTGTTTTTTATTATTTCGGTGGGGGAGGGGGGGGGGAGGGGGGGGGGCATTTTGGATAGTGGATTCAGTGTTTGAGAAAGACTGCACATTGTTGTTAATTACAAGTTAAAAAGTGTTTTAACTTGTAATGGATGACGTTTTGTTTGTTTCTGAAGTGTATTATGCACTGCAATTATTTTAGTTATGCTGTAATCTAATAGAATAGTTTTCCATTAAACGGACTTCAAAAATAACAGTTTTCTTCAAAAAACAGAGGACAACAACAGATAAATTTTCTCTAAACGGATAAGTTTTCTCTTGCTAGTTAATAGCAGTATGCCATGCAATTTATGTCTACAGAAAGATTTTTAAGCAAATCAGTAGCAGTGAATCTTGTTCTTTGCACTACAGAAAATTAAAATAGGTAGCAGAAAACATTGGGGCCATTCCATGTGAAGTGGTCTAGGGCTTCACGCGCGACCACGGATTTGGCTGAAATATTGCGTGGAAGGGTGCCTATGTCCACGTCACCGAAAATCGTGAAAGGCTGAGGCCTATTATTATAATCATTATCATGCTTGGACGTCAGAACATCCCTCTAAGGGGTCATAGGAATAACAGCCCCATTAACCCTGTGGTCTCTGCTGTAAACCAAGGTAATTTCAAAGTCCTGTTGCAGTTCAGGGTAGATGCAGGTGACAAAATACTTGGGGTACAATAAAATACAGTTTCTAACAAGTACATCTTCCCGTGGTACCTATATTAGTTAAAATACTCGAAATTTATTAATAGAATGTTGTGAAGAAGAAATTCTAAAACGGATTCATGAAGCTACACATTGGTCAATATTGCTCGACGAAACAACGGATCCGTCTCATAAGGAATAAATGACCTTAATTGTAAGGTATCTGTACACAGAAACTATTAGAGAAGGTTTCATTACATTCATTGATGCTTACAAGTCTTCAGCAGATATGAATGATGTGCGATTGGCAGAAAAGACGGAAACAAAACATACTGGGAAGACTCTTGGATAAAATAGTTTTAGAAAATGTGAAAGAACTGGGTTTAGATTTGAGTCTCTGTGTAGGAATTGGTACAAATGGAGCATCTGTTATGACTTCGGAAGAAGTCTGTAGTATCACAGTGATCCAAACAGAGGTTGTCAATGCAAAACGGCTACCATGTTACAACCATACCTTGAATAACTCTCTTTCGAAGTCAACAAAAATCCAAACCATAAAAAATGCTGTTGGAATAATAAAGGAAGTAATTTATTTTTTCAATCAGCCATCCAAAAGAAATGCCATTATGAATACATACTTAGGAGGTCAGCTTGTTAGTAGGTATTTGTGAGGCTCGCTGGGTGGAAAGGCACGATGCTGTAATTTTATTTTACTTTCCCTTACCGGAAATAGCAGATGCCTTCACAGAAATAAATAATGTGTTTGTTTTATTGGCATTTTGAAAAAACCGACCTCTCAATATGTGACCGCACATGCCAGCTGTAGACTTATATAAGGTTTGTAATGCTATACAAGACACTCTTACATCTTTGAAAAGTAGAATAAACTACGATGAGTCCTTTACAGAGATATTTTGAGGCAAAAACCACTGATGAAAAACTGGGTGTTCTGCAGCTAGTAATGCCAAGAATTGTAAAGAAGCAACGTCACCGAGAAAGCCATGAGACTAAGACGATTTTAGACTACTACAGAAGATCCAGAGTATAATCCACTTCTGGACATTAATGATATTCATGAACTTCAGACACGGTTTTCCCAAGATACCCCAATGTGTTTTGGTCTAAATATATTGTTGCCTGTATGTGTTCTGAGCACTAACACCACTGCTAATCACCAATAAAAAAGTAATTGCCGAATAGAGGCTACATAAAGTGGTTAGGAACTTCAACATCTTCTACCTGTTCAATCTGAAGCTGCAATAGATAGGGAAATAAATATTTGGAAAACAACGTGGTTGAGAGAGAAAGAGGAAGGAAATAAAATTCCAGTTCCTGTAAGTGATATGTTGAAGAGCTGTGATGAAGATCATGATTTCCCTCTGTAATGAATTACTTGCGAATTCTCATCATACTGCCAATCAGTGTTGCAAGTGCTGAAAGGTCATTCAGCAGCCTTAATCTTGTTAAGTCATGGCTACGAACCCGAATGATAGAGGAAAGATTGAATGGCTTATGCCTTTTATTTATCCACAGAGATTTGAGGTAAATGTAGACAAAGTGCATGAATGTTACGCTAAAGGATATCACAGTTACAAGTAATTATTAAGAGTTTATGTAGTTTGTAAATAAAAAGTTATAATTAAATTTCTAAATACTAATTGTAATTATTTTGTATTTTTACTTTTCTAGTCTTTCGTGCGTTTGGGTATTATTATAAATTATCGTTATAGGGTAGGTTTATTTCTTGTGTCAGAACATTTGTCTTAAGTTTTTATTAACTACTCCTATAATTTTGTGTTTTAGTTTTGATCACAAACCTTATACCTTTTTAAAGATACCTTGAAAGCATTAAACTCAAATTTACAAAATTCAAACTACTCTACTGTCGATGACAATACCTTTTTCAGTAGTCCATAGTAGTGTAAAACAGTGTAGTAGTTTTATCATTTTAAATACAAGTGAGAGTAAGATCTTCAGGAAAGAAATAAAAATGGCTCGTTACGAAGCAAAACCAAAGTTTTTAGTTGCCTAAGTCATAAGGAAATAGTCAAATAGCATAAGAATTAAAAATGTGAAAAAATGTTGAAAAACCAGAAAATTTGCATGCAAATTCACCATTTTTTCATATTTTTACAATTTCCCGGGGAAACCCCCCCCCTCCCTAGGAGGGTATTTCATATCCCCTACCCCCGGTAATATGGCATATTAGCAGACATACCCCCCCGAGGTATGGTCCTGCATTGCCCCCCCCCTCCCCGAGATATGGTCCTGGATCCGCCACTGCTCTGATGTGAATACGCGTCCCATTTCCCATGGAAAACGGCTTCTATTTTTAACATATATCTTTAAATGTATGACTGTTTGGCGGTTGATATTTTGGTATCTTTAGAAAGGTGAGTATTTTTTGTTTTAAAGGCCAAATTTATTAAGTTTAAAAGGAAATGTTACCTCGCTCTATCTACCTCTTTGTTTGTTTTGCTTAAAAGATGTTCATTTATTGTTCGTGAAAGTGTTGTGTGAAAATGTTGTGTGAAGTCCGTTCATTCATTCCAAGCCTTGGCTAAGCTATTCTAAAATGAAATTAAGATAAAATATGTCTATTATTCGACGAAAGTATATTTTAACTAAAACTCTTTTCCAGCCGTAGATGTCGACTCACGCGCCAAACTTTAATTACTTCAGTAATTTGCAACTACTTAAAATAGTACGAAGGCAAATTGCCAACATAGCAGTTATTTTTAATTCAATGTCCTGAGCTATTTTGCTTCTTATTTTCAGTTTTTCGCGAAAATTACTTTAACATAGGACGGAAAATTAGTATTTTTCCCATACACTCCTACGTTCAATGAGCGCGACTAAGCGAGTCAAAACAAAAACAAAATTCCCAAATACATTCGTTAATTTGGTTTCAAATGAACTGTTTTCATTGATGGCATGAGATAGCTATTGAAAACCAATATTAAGGTCCAAAATATGCGGATTATTCCACAAATATATTTTCAACGAACACTTTTTTATAGTCTATGGCGCCTAATGCAGCCCCATTTCTATAGAATTGTCACATTTTGATTTCATTTATCGCAGTAATTAGCTAATAACTCAAATAATAAGGTGCTAAGATGCATATATTTTTATTTTCAATCAGTTTCCCGGAAGTTTCCGCTTCTCATAAATAGTTTTCCCTGAAAATGGGGTTTATATTAGATACAAAAACAAACTATTTTCTCCCGTGTATCTCCAATTTTTTGCATTAAAAATAATGGAATTTCAAGTTCAATCTGCGATAAAAATAGTGTGGAAAGGTAATATTTTGTGGATCATATCACATAGAGGACATGTTTTCCAATAAATATCCAGAAAATTAATAAATTGGCATTGAAGATATTTGACGGTGGAACCACCTTAACACACTGTACTATCTTTTTTAATTAGAAAATAAAATAGTATGGAAAGGAATTATATTGTTGCTTGCATAAAATAGAGAACATATTTTTCTATATGTAACTAGTATATAAATTAAATAACATTTAAGTTTCATTTATAAGCGGAGACACATTTGGATAAGTTCTAATGCTCATAGTGAAGCACCCTAATTTCGGTCGATTTTTGGTCATAAGTGTTCTTATGACTTTGTGAGAACACTTTCTCTCCCCTCCTTCCCCACTGCTGGTCCAGGAGCTTCTTCCCCTCCATTGGTCTTGAGGCCACACCTTGGCGTCCCCTGCTTACTTGTTGGAATATTCATGACTCCCGCACAGATTAAGTCCATCGCGACACGATAGAGGAATTAACGGATGAGGGAATGGTTACATGGCCTCACCAGTTAGAACCCTTAATGAACTATATCTAATAACTGAAGAGAAAATGATAATTTCTGACTAGAATTCTACGCCGCAAATGAGGAAAAAAGAGCATTAATGCTCAGGAGTGTACTGGCTCTTCACTCCAAGGGTCTGGTTTCAAATCCTGGTAGTGGCAAAGATTTTCCTTAGAATCCCAATCCCTGTTTGGGTGATTTATGAAGAGCACCTCAAGTGATATACTCCGTATTTCGGTTGGGACGTTGGACTAACGACCCCTTTAACATACTTACACCAACCCCTGAGTTCCTCTCTACTCTTCCACCATTTCCCAAGTATTTCTAGCGAAATCCAACTGCACTCATTGGTGCATACTATCTTGGATATTCACCATGTATCCCATTCCTCTTTCAATGTAAGGAATGATGAAAGAAAACATGCTGATCCAATAAGTAAAAATATCACCAATCCGGTCTCTATGAACTCTCACGATCTGCTATGATTTCTATTACCTATTATGTAGCACTAATTTTCATTTTTTCGAAGTTAGTGAGTTCAAATGAAACATAGCATTCTTCACACTTCCGGAACATGAAGAAGACAGTGTGTGCCCTATTTTAACAGAGTCCACTGTTTTCCAAAAACCACGTTGGCAAGAGAAAACTTATGAAGGCTTCGGATGATAAGGAGCAAGAATTGTCGTTGCAATGACAAAAATTACTATCATGTTATTGAAATAAAATCAAAATCATGGTATGTGGAATAGAGACATTTAATGAAAGTGAAGGGAGGTATGAAGGAAGGAATTGCTCAAAACAGAGAGAAATTAGAACAGGTGGAATCACTTACCTTGGAAATATAATCACATTACATGGAAGAAGCTTAAGGGACATTAAGAGTAGGATAGCTCAAGCTTAGAATGCGTTCATACTGAAGAGACTATTAAAATTCTCAAAGAGACTGGAGTTAAAAACAAGGAAGTAGTATGTAAAACCTTCTTATGGAATGTGACACTTAATGGGTTAGATATATGGATCATCGGAAAAGCTGAGCAGAAATGAATAGGAGCCTTTGAGACCCGCAGTTGGAGACGGAAGCTGATATAATTAAGAATAAAGAAGTTTAAAGAAGATTGGAAAACCCCAGGGACAAAATGCGTTTTCCAAGAACATAATCGAGGGAAAAGTAGAAGGAAAGATTCTGCGAGAAAGACCACGGGATATATACATTAGGAAAGAAGAAATACGGGATGCAGGAGAGTAAAAAATGAATGGGGAAGAATGGAGCACTGCAGTAAACATATGTATTTGGATTGAAATAATTATGATGGTCATGGTGTTATTCGAATATTTTAGAGAAGGCGGAGAAATAATTGGCACGTTTTGCACAAAATTGGTTGCCAGTAATGCATATTTGAACCATTTTCAAGTTATATACAAATTCAGATGATTTTTACCATATAATTGGATATAATCAGTCACCGAGGCAAAGTGCGTTACTATTAGCTTCTCCTTTGAAGAAAATAAGTCGAAAATCGTAATAACCAAATCGTTCGCTAGTTTTTGTGATTAGATAATAATTTTGATGTTCCATCTTCATAGTTTCCATATTTTCTCGGAAGAGGTAGAATTTTTAAGCAATAGATTAATTAAAATATATAAAATTGTCTCCAATCCACCACTACCCGTTAACCATAATAGGACAGTTGGTCATCAGAAGAGGAGACAGATAGCTGACGTCAGATGCCCCTACAGAATAGGTTGGAGGGACAGAAAGGGGAGGATCATTTTGTGAATAGGAATAAATGTAAATAAAAACCCAGAGTCAGTTTAATGACCCATTCAATGGATCGAAGTACCGCGCTAAAATGCTTTCTATAGCACCGATAAGCGGACACAAAATACTGACATTAATCACATATGTGTATTCGAGAATCACGTAAGTATCCGAGGCTTCAGAAATATATAGGATGATACAATTTCGGAAACCCCTTACTGGAACTAGTGAATTGGTTTGGCTGGGTTTTTTCGCCAGATGAGGGGCTCTTGGAAAAGGGGATAATTTATTTCGATAATGTAGAAATAGGACAAAAATGAAGTACATTACGTGTGAATTGCCTCAAGAACAAATCTCCCAGGATTGAGTATCGAATCACGGACCTTGGCCTTACCGAGATGATGGCCACACCACCACGCCACACAGGCTGCCTTATTTTAAATATACTGATAAAATCAACAGAAACCATTAAACGTATTAGCACATGCTATGATTTTCATCCATCCGGAAATACAGTGATGAAATACGCGAAAATTACTATGAGAAAAATCGGCCCGAATGGAACCACGAACTTTCGTCTGGCAGGGCCAATGGGCAAAAAGAAACTGTTGTCATCAATGGGCATCACGCGGAGGAACGCCCGAAAGCTACTCCATTAATCAAACACCGCTGAAAACTTCGTACCAATTATGCTGAGAATGTTTTGAGAGCATGATGAGCATATTTAGAAATCATATGCCGGGCATATTTTGAGAACATGCTGAACATATTTTTCCCACATATGTTGAGCATAATTTCAGCATATGCCCTCCCGGACATTTAGATATGCTCAGCACATGCTCAAAATATGCTTGACACATATCACATATATGTTGAAAATATTCTGAGTATATGCTGAAAACAAATTGTGCTGCTAGGGTACGAATTGATGTAAAGTTTAGTGCTTTACGGGCGAATAATTCCAGAGAAGTTTTCCTAGGTCTATCACCGAGGCCCGTCGAAAGACCCAATAAGACATCACAAAGAAGAGTTAACGGCTAACAAACATAAAGAGATCACAAAAATATAAATATCCTCGCATTAATCCAGCACGAACTCAAATTCGTTCAAATTCTAATACGATGCCCACAGGAGGCGCTGGCACTTCCAATTCGGCCTAGAGCGGTAATGAAAATTTTCGAATGGGTTTGTCGGAGCGAGTGTAGATGGCGGGAGTGAGACGAACGACTAAAGGCTTTGCCAGAGGTTACGAGAGGTACTCGGATGAAATTGGAAAAGAATCACGTAAAGTGGTTATGTAAGACACAGACTGATCGAATGTGGATAGATGAACTAAGGGAATATCACAAGCTGCTCGATAATCAATGAACACTGGGAAAAATTAACCTATCCATGTTTTCATAATATGGTCTTAGGACCTGAGGAGGATCTAGAAGCTTCAGATACCACAAAACTATTCCAAAATATGAATGTACAGTAGTGGGGAACTATAGCCAAGAAGATAATAAACTAGCTAACATAAACCATAAAAGAAGAAAGAACATGGAAATTCATAATTAAGTAACATACTTATTCATTTTTTAGTCTTTAAATAGCTCGACCCGTTTCACTTATTTACAGCATCGTTAGTTACATATTATGTTTCCTGTAAAACTGATGATCTCAGACCTAGTGGAAATTATGGATATCCATGATGAGAAAAACCGGATTTGTTATTTCCACAAAACTTTATTACGCTGGCACGTATCTACTATCTACCCATGTGGTGAAACGCGCACTACACAGTGTGGTGAAACGCGCGTCGTGCCAGCGTAATAAAGTTTTGTGGAAATAACAAATGCTGTTTTTCTCATCATGGATATGTTTACTGTATTTTTAATTATCGTACAAATTGTATTTTATCCTCCTCCAAACCAAAACAACAATAAACCAAAAATAAACAAGTATATTCAGTAGGTGCCTGATGATGGCGTAAATCAGCGAAATGCGTAGTGCTATTAAAATATTGTGAAAAAATACTACGTATTTTACTTAATTATGAATACGAGCATTTAGAACTTCTACGAAATGACACTTTCAACAGTGAAGTTTTATACTTAGAAGAAATACTTAGAAGCTCGACAAAGCAAACGAGGAAGTACGATGCAGAAATAAAAGAGCGTATAAACAAAGGAATAAGGCAGTTAAATCGCTAAATTCCATTGAGGCTACAATCTTGAGGTCGGAAAGGGTGAATCAACTATGGATGCGCGTAGAATAGATAACATACGTCTTCCGCATACTATCCTCATTCTGACACCATACTCCACGCAAGCGACTGCCACCAAGTTCTGTGGTCATGCATTGAAATGTAGGCTGCCAAAAACTAGACCACGTTCCATTTCATTATTATGCTCCCTAGAGCTCTTATCCGCTAATTAAGATCGTCACTTTTCTATCGTGACATCTCGTAGTGCTGTTCCATTCCGTTGGGCGAATGTAGAGTAGAGCGCAAGGGCATAGGGCAGGAAAGAGGTCCACCAAGTTCCCTTACGCGCCCTTTCCACCATTGAGCTACCGTAGATCGCGGCTGTAATAAAGTATTTTTCAGCATGTATCGCGGAATAGAAGCAGTATTTTATATTTCTTATAATGAATGTTAAACCATTCATTTTATGAATAATTGTGCATTATTTATATTTCCACGTAATACAATCTCCACCAATGGTATTGGTGCAGATTGGTCCAATACACATCTAAGAAGTTTTATCTTTAACAAGAAGAAGAAGTTTAGAAGTTTTAGCAAGAAAGTGAAAATCCATGGGATATGGTGGGAAGTTGCAGCATGGTGACTGAAACGTGTTTTTTGTTAGAACATTATTGTTCTTAGTAAGGTGAAGAAGGGTTTTATTTACTGGAAGTGATTCATTTTAAGAGGTCCTTTCTCGGGAGGTCTCTTGTGTTTTTGGGCTACCGTTACGTTCGGACGTTAAGAGAGGCGATCACATAGGTTTAAACGGTTTCGATGGGCTTAAGATAGATATTTTAACGATAGCCTGTGACTTTGGTGCAAAGGCTTCCGCGGTGCGAAGAAGTTGAAGGTTGTATTCTTTCGGGTGTTTCACCGCGTCGTTGTTTTTGTGACAACAGTTTCGCCTACGGTAATTACCGGCATCATCACTTCGACCTGAAGACGCCTGCTGGAACGCAGGCGAAACTGTTGTCGCAAAAACAACGACGCGGTAAAACACCCGAAAGAATGCAGCCTTCAGCCTGTGATTTAGTTCACTGGAATATGCTTGGGTTTTCATTACACTGAGCGTTTTTATTTGCCAATGAGTCATCGTGAGTGTGAACATGTAGAACATAGTTAGAATAGAGTTATTTTGTGTTTGATATTAAATTATTAGGAGACAAGCGAATCTTACCCTTAAATGCAGGAAATACTGCCTGAAATTGAATATTTATTCATATTTTATTTTATTCAAACTGGTTTTTCCGTTAAATAATATGCGATGTGTATCTTTGAATCCGTGGTTACTATCCATTAAGATTTCTCTGTTTCCCGAATGAATGACACTGATGTTTCAGTAATGCGTGCTGGGGAGTGGTAGGAAAATCCGCATTTGAATGATGTATCGCCTTCTAAATCTTCATCTATATACCTTACACTTATATATTCGATACATTTTATGTTACCCGTTGAGTCAACTCAATGCGTCCAACTTTTTCAACTAATCATGTGACCACGGAATGCGTACATCAACTAATTATAGTTGTAACATCTACCAACGGAAGACACTGGGGCCCCCTTCAGAAAATATCAGAAAAGGGCAAGCGCAAGGGCATTCAAGGTAGTTTGAGCTGGAGACGCTGTATTATCCTAAAATAGGGCCTCTGTTTGAGCGAGATATTTCCCTAGTCATAATGGGGACAAAGTAAATGGAAGTAGAGGGATGTAGAAGGATGTAGTAGAAGGATGGCTCACCCTTCGAAACGTCGGCAGAGGAGCAGATGGAGTCACTAACCCGGACGGAAACTCGTGAACAATTAACTTCAGCTATTCTCCGGGAGAAAATCAAACCCTACACAATGGAGACAATATTCTAATTTTATTTTTTTAATTTTTTGCTTTAGTAAGAGTGTATGAGTATGAAGTAAATATTGTAGTATTAATTTTAAGAA
The DNA here is from genome assembly GCA_963573305.1 of Pyrrhosoma nymphula. Lineage (NCBI taxonomy): Eukaryota > Metazoa > Arthropoda > Insecta > Odonata > Coenagrionidae > Pyrrhosoma > Pyrrhosoma nymphula. Next base: position 41,051,076 of record OY754337.1, on the reverse strand, counting down.
CATGTATTTGTATATGACAAAAAATCTCAGTAACTAAATAAATATACCCTCTTAAGTCTCTAACTTGACTCATTTTTCCACGCCGTACGATGAAACGCCTTCACAACAGATGGTGTTTTGCGATTCTGTAAATATTACTGCGGTGAGTCATTAATTATATTTAGTTAGAGAAGGTGCCGGTCCATTCATATCTTATTTAGTGCAAAGAATCATTGAGTTAATGGATATACACGGAATCACGTAAGTATTGTCTAATAAGTATAACTAATAAGTATGGTTGTCATGGGAACGATGACTAAAAAACGCTAAAATATCGCGAAAAATTGTTACGTTTTAGCAAATTTGTCGGAATTTTGACCGGAATACAAAATTATAATGAGTCCTTATATTTATTTTCTTCCTATTGGACCTTTCCCAATAACAGATAACCACTAATTCTAATTTAAATTAGCAAATAAAAAAGGTCTGCAGCCAAATGAAGATTCTGTTTCACGTGTATTTCTTGCGTGAAAGTTACTGACGTATACATACATATCGGTGATTAATATTGTAGATGAATATTTCAGAAAATATTTCAACTATACGCCGTTAGCTTATTGACGAGATCAAGGAGTTATAAATTTCTAATTTTTTTCCATACTCTTCCTCTGGAGCGCACAGCCATGTTCTATCCCATGCGGAACACCTTATATGTTTAGACTAATTGCTCAAAAAGTAGATTGGCAAGGGGTTAGTATTTCGATACCATTGGGAAGATGAGAATTTTTTTCTTTAAAATGTGGTCAAATTCAGCAAATGCTTTGTGAAGTGATATGTCGCTCAAACTACCTCAATAGCACAAGGGCGTAGAGCGTAGGGTGCACCCTACGTAAAATAGAACATGGCCTACCGATCAGGGTGAGAATCCCAGAATAATTCACGCATTGAATACGTCAGGAGAGAGAGCCAGATCTGTCGTCTTCATTCGATGGTGACAAGGTGAACAATGTAAAAAGTTGAAAAATATGCATAATGACGATTAATTATATTTTTATAATAATGCAGCTGTTTTTATTCTTATGGCAGTTGTGTTGAAAATGAAAAATAGTATTTCTCACATTTGCGGAGCGAGTAGAAGACCGTAACTTTCTAATAGTATACATTGCATTCCAGACTTTTACCCAAACACCACGAGGGAGAATAAGCGAAAATATTCGCAATGGGAAAATTAGTATTATGCTATTAGAACCTTTTAAATAAAGCGGTGATATAATTTGTTATTTCATATTCAGCAGATTATCATGCGTACTAGATGATTACGTATCCAATAAAAAATGTGACACAGGAGTTGTTGACTTGATTGATAAGCGACTGTCGCGGAGGATAATCCCAAAATTTTTACTTTGTAACAACGAAATATTTAAACAAACATGACTGCGAAAAACTCAAAAATGACTTGAGAAGCAGTTAAACGTAAGATTGCAAAGCTATACACCAAACTGATGGACTAAGACTAGCATTGAGGTGCAATTACATAGCACACCTGACACGCATGCCGGTCAGGTGTGCTATGTAATTGCATATTTCAAATGCCGCGGCATTTGAAATATGCAAGTTCGAACTCCGGAGAAGTCAAATGATTGTTTTATTGCGGATTTCATCCATTGTGATATATATCTTAGCACCCGTGCGCATGACTGTGGATACCACTAAGGCATTTGTGTCTTTTTCGCAGTGATACTGGTTCAAGTAAGTCGTCAGTCCAAATACGAGTTTTCAGAAATTGCATCATCCCATAATATTTTCTGATTCCTCGGATTATCATGTGTGCATGAATATAGATACTTATTCTATATTCATGCATTTGTGAATCATGCCAGTATTTAAGGACCACATCCAGCCCATTCCGACAATATATGACTCATCTACAATGGAATCAAGTCCATGCGCCATGAAGTACGACATATCGTTATGGATCCAGTGCTAATGCAGTCACGTATGCACGGCCACTAGCTGAAACTCAAGCGGCCCAGTTCATTCCATCACCACTCCGTATTTTTTGTCCGTCTGTTCGGAAAATCCCCTCTAGCAAGTCTCAGTCTGTGCCGCCGACCTTTTATGAAGCCACGGTAATCAACAAAAACAACTCAAAACCGTTTTTGTCCTGATGGCTACATTACCGAGCTCAAGTACTTAATTTGGACCTCCGCCTCAGTCATGCATACAGGCTCCCACAACACTTTTGATAACTTCCTCGAACTTTATTAATACACTTCATTGTTTTCTCTTTCAATGAATAACTAAGCGCCGGAACACTAATTTTTCTTGACAAAAATAATAGGAACTTCTACCGAGGACGAGAATACTGAGGATGCCTCGGTAGCTTAACTCTCTAAAGCACTTGGCGCCATATCGAGGAATCCGGGTTCGAGTTCCGTTCAAGGTGGTCGAGAGTTTTTCCCCTGTGGAATATTGCAAATATAAGCTAAGTTCAACATATTTGTGCAATGTGTCCCACGCCTAAACGTCATCCTCAGGTGCAATTTCAGTGGATAGAGCTATGTAACTATATAATTTATTTTTTGCCAATTTAAACTAAAACATATTTCAATTTTATTCATTAAGGTTCATGATGCTCTTTCACCGCATCTCAAACGTGGAATACCTTTAATCTTTCTTGTCTTATACAAGTTATTTGAATTACTTTCAAACTTTCCTTTGATTTTTTATGATTTTATCAATAGTTTGACAGCTGAATAATTTCGCTTAAGGAAAGGAAAACAAAAAATATAAACTGTTGTTAGACAGAGGACGGAGGATTTATATAGTGTGTAGAGTATGCTGAAATTAAGGACAGAAGACAGAAACTTTTCAACGGAAATTTCAGGAAGATAAGAAAAGGGAACAGCAATTTTGAAGGGGCAGAAGAATGAGAATAGACATAATTCGTAAACTATGGAGCTAAACAAGGCCAAGAGAAGGAGATCGCAACTCACGGAACAATTTTGCAACACGAAGATAGCAGCTAAATCCGATCAATTGCTAGTGATAAGATGATTAGAAAAGGTTTAAAAAGAATACGTAGAATCTCGTAACTTGTGGAAAAGCAGAGCATTATATATCGACAAATATGCCAATATGCCACTCAGATCGGCTAGCATATTCCCCCGAATGAGCGCCAATGTTTATAACAGGATAAGTTCGCAGATATATGAAAATGTAAAATTGCTTAAACAAAGGTTATCTTGTACTGACTTCCAAGAGTTATAAAAATAAAGAATTTTAAATTGTAAAAAACTATTACAGTGAAACTTTTACTGCGAGCATAATTTGTTCGGGTGGTTTTCATCCGTCAAGTACTTGAAATCCAAAGTGCTCGAATATCAAAGTAAATCTTCCCATAGAAAATGATGGAAACTTGGATGATTCGTTCCACAATTCAAACTATTTTTTGTAAAAATCATTTTATTAAAAATACCCATTCTTCGTCTTAGTTCTGCAATAATTTCCCATTAGATGAAGTTTCTTCATTTCATCGTGCAAAATGTCGCGAATATTCTGTGGGAACTCATCTAGAATGGTCAAAATGAACAACTTCCATTAATGTTCATCTCAGTTCGGAACATACCACTGCATCAAGGCTACCATGATGATATATCCCGCTGAATTGAATTTCCTCTGATCACGTGAAGCTCGAAAGATAAAGCGCATACGTACTACTCGGTCTTCAAGACCCCTCATACATCATGCAAATATTTGTAAAATATTTGCTTGATGTATGAGATGTCACAATAATAATGTACCTGATGATACCATACTTGGTAAAACCAGTTGCACATTATTTTAAATTGTTTAGTGGAATTTAGTAAGTCTACTGCGTAAAATTCTTTATTATCTAAAAATATCTCTTTGGCCTGACTAATAGCAACGAAACGACATAGTTGAGCAGAGGAATTACAGGTTATCTCACCACACTCCTGAACTACAGTGCTGCTCTTTTAACCTATTTGTAGAAACTAGCACATTCAAATATTTCGTAAATAAAATAGATAATTTTTGTACGATAAGAAACTCAACGTGTCGTCCCTTTTAACCCTAGTGCAATAGCGCCACTCTCGTTGCCTGCAAAACGGCTTCATTATAGCCCATTATACACGCCAACGCGTCTAATGCATGGGCTAGCGTCCGCTTGGGCCGCAAACATTCGCGAATGCATTCGAACACGCATTCCAGCCCGAAACATGAAGAATTGCCAGGAGTACCTACGTGGGTGTGGGACGGGGTAGAGTGTGAACTCGTGCCTTCAGCGAGGCATTAGTCCAGGCGGCTTAATGGAATGCACGAGCCCGAACAGGGGAAGGGAGGGGAGAAAGCAGGGCCGGGTGAGAATTAACGTCCCTCCCAAGGAACTGGCGACGCCCCCGCATGCATTGTCCCGACTACGCTAAACACGAATGGGAGGTCAGAGGTAGAGAGGAGGGAGGGAGGCAGCAGACGTAGGGAAATGTCCATGTGCAAGGGACTTTCGCACAGCGCGAGAAGGGGGAAGCCCGCTGCCTGAATATTAGTGTGAAGCCGCAGCAAAATCCTTTTACTCCTCCGGCACGCTCTAATAAGCTTGAACATAGCCAATCTCATGAGCTTACGCACCCTGTGAATGCAAGGCTCTGCACGAGTGATCTTGCGACGATTATTAATGCACTGCCATTTTATTTGTATTTATTAACACCATCGCCCTTCGTGACTTAGACCATGTAATAATAAACTGATTTATTTTCCCGTCAACGGCCCACCTTTTTACACAACACTAGAAAAATAAAATATACGAATCCAATTGGAGTTTTAATCTATATCATAATCTTCTGCATTCTTAAATCCAAAGATTTATTTTCTGTAGTTCACTACTCTATCCTCAGTAATCAGCTAACCGAGTTATTTCTCCATAGTTCCTCATTTTCACATCCTCACGTAACTTGATTCCTGAATCCCACCTTAGTATCCTCGCTCATTCTTTCCATTCACCGTTTCTTCCTTTCAGCAGACAACTATGCCTCAGTAGGCCTCGGAAAGCAAAGTCTTTTCTAATTGGCAAAAATAACAGCAGGCAACTTATGCCCTCAATTACACGCAGGACTTCTTTCTCCATTCCCTTGATCTTCATCAGTCTTCTGCAACATTCTACGAGTGCAGAATCAGATCTGTTCAGCTACTGCACACGTATAAGAATCACAATCAGGTGACACCGTGCCCCGTGCATACGTTTAAAATAAGCACCTCCTTACTTTCAGAGGCGTATAGTAAGAGAAATTGAATTAATTCCATAACTATACAACTAAAGTATCGACGCTCAGCTATTTTCAAAATACCAAATAATTATTAAAATATAAAGTAACCAAAATCTATTAAATTATGCGTGCATATTCAAAAGTTTCAATTACGACTGTCATTCATTATTTGGCGCTTTATCGCCTAGCCCAAGGTCCAACAATTAGAGTAGGAAACTAATGGACTCAGGAAAATATTTTGATTTCCAGTAAGTTAGACTCTGCTGAATTGAATGATTAAGGTTTTATAGCACAAATCAAATGATATTTTCGTACGAAAAAAAGAAATATATAACTGTCTATAATACTTCAAAAGTTAGGGCAAAAATTGTGTAATCATGAAATAATCAGATTTCCCTTTTTTTACCTTGCTTCTTTTTGACTACTTGTTCCCTGAACAAATTATGCATTTTACACGAATTTTCATTTAGAATTGTATTTTGGTATTATTCTCATTTTTTATACACAGATTCTTTCCTTACCTCGGGAAACAGTTTAGTAGAGCTATGGGAGCTACTTCGGGAGAACGTCTATCCTGCGTTTAGCGCAAAAAAATAAATAAGGGATGAACAATTCATGTATTTTCATGGGGAAAGAAATGGTTATGATATTTTTTGCAAGCTGTTGCACATGCTTAGGATTTATTTGTTCAGTTGCTGATATTTTTTTGTGTTGCGTCTCGGGACCATTGTAAATCGTTTGCACCAGAGGACTTCATGGAACAGACAAAATATATCCACAAATTACCTTCCATATTAAAAATAACTTCGGGATTTTAGTGTGTGGTAATCATTCATTTTGAAAGCTACGAAGAAAATAGGGATATATCATTACCAAATTTACACTTCATTCACCCGAGTCCCTATTCTTATTTAGACGAAGCAACTATAAAGAAATGTATTTAAGGATGTAATGCCCCATCTGAGGTAATCACAACAAACAGCAGAAAGAGCCTTCCATTCGCTCTATTGCGCTAATCACTTCGAAACACAACACCGCACTTGCCTTCCATCATTACAGACTCTGCGCACTAGGTAGTGTACTTCAAAACAGATCGGAAGCAAAGTTAATGTGCACTAAACATCAAATGAACGTCGTTTATGGCGTCCGTGATTTTTGTCACGTTTGTTGATTTTCTGTAAAGGCGTCAAACATTCATATACTGATATTTCTAATTAATCTGTTATAAAAATCTTACGTTTTAAATACTTATTTTGAACAAATTCAAGAACTTTAATCTAAACATTCGGCCGTGAACATTGTTCATCCACAATATGCTACCTACCGACTGTTTACAAAACATTTCGCCAGTGAACATCGTCCCATTCAACGTTATACATGTATGCTAAAGTGCGCTGATTTGTTCCGATGTGCGCTAACTTCAAGACCTTGAATTGAAAGATCCCAGTATCTTTCTCAAAAAAATTCATTCTTATCTATCATGATATAAAATCCCTATTGATCCTTAAGTGTGCATAATTAATATCAGCATTATTCACCATTCCAACTAAGAAACAATAAATTTCTTACTTAATTATCATAGATATCACCTACAAAAAACCCCAGTTATCATTATGCTCACGCGTCACAAGCCTATTTAGCGTAATCAATTCCTGATTTTTAATATACAGTGCAAATTAATTCCTACGTAGGTAGATTGCTGGTTCTATTACCCTCTGATTTCACGCCCAATCAAATACTATCGCTGAAAATGTGTAACCTCTTTTGCTTATTGCCGAGCATCAAACAAAGAATATAAAACAATCCGATTATCGTTTAGGATGAAAACACTCAATACACCTGCAATAAAAACTGAGTTGAACCGATATCGCATGTAGAAAAAAACTACAAGGGGAGGCAGAATAATTTATCAATTTCTCTATTCACGGGCACTTATATGGGTAATCATTTAGCAAAGCACATTTAGGGGCCTAAACCAGCTTCAGCGCTGATGTGCGAAAACGTTGATCCGGCAATTTATCGGGTAAGAATAATACACACATCTGAAGTGTATGGGTTCGCGGATGTTGACGAAAGCAATGCAACCGCTGAAGGTCAATAAATCAAGGTCACTTTCATCTAACTATTAATGCGTGAGGAGGTGTTAGGCAACTTTAAAGAAGTAATCAAATCGTACGTGATGACGAACTATAAAAATAATGCGAGGACGTAATAGATAAAGCATGGAAATGAGATGATGGAGAGCAAATGTTAAAAGAAAATTTGAAATATAGCGAAAAAGGTTTGAAATTTAAGAGGAAATAAAGGAGTAGAAAGTATCCCTAGTTGCAGAATAAAATATTCCTAAAAGAAACTTTTCGAGAAAAAATGTCCCACTCTTTATTCTGACTACCTCCAATCAATAGCAATTCGGCCAAGCAAATAAAAAGTTGCCAATTTTTTTTTTCTTCTGGAGATGAAGTCCATTTTTTGATAAATGACTTTATTTTTCTCTTGTGCCAATATTTCGCATTTATATTTATGCTTCCTCAGGGCTTCAGAGAGAGTTCCTTCGGATTTTTATTGTATTTAAAACAATAATTATGTAAAAATAAGAGGTCATGAAGAAGAATCATCAAGATATAAAAAGTTACTTTCTAACACATGCATCAGCTATGCAGAGTTAGACTACGTGTAACACCGTTTCACAACTTTGCGGTGAATACAAGAGGAAAATACCACGGCAAGGCAAAGGCATCCAAGAGGCGAAGATGGTAATACAAATGGATGCAGGTAATAAGTACTGTGAAGGAGGACAGGAAGTATAATGAACTGAAAAATCAGATACTCAAGGATTACGCAATTTAACCCTCATCGTGCCATCTGTTTTCAGAGACAACTTTGAAAAATTTCAAGGGCTTCTTTTAAAATAATAAGTCACCCTTCAGTAAATAACAACAATTGGTACTAATCATTTTAAGTATCAGTCACAACTTTACTTCTTTTGTCGGATCACAGGTAATACTGACTTCCATACGTGTAATTGTTAAAAAATATTCGTAAGATTCATCACAGGATCGACAAAAATATAAGGCAACATTTTTTATAAATTTTTCATCAATAAGTTGGTATTTTGGCCATCGACGCTTTACAAATTAGAAGCCAAAGACGATACTTTATAGGGAAAACAGAATCGAAAAACAGCTTTTACAATATATCCTGTTCAAATTACGATCAGTAGCAAACAATAAAAGTTAAAAATAATTCTTTGAATCATAACTCCTCCCTCTCCACATGCTTAGCCTAATCCCTCAGCATTCTTATCTCAAAGTAGGTAAGAGTTTCTCAGTTATCTTTGCGAGTAAATGCGCTTAACTTTGAAAAGAAGATAAGAGAAAAAGATACTTGAAATCCATTAAAACAGCTACATGGTCACTCAATTTCGGGAAATAACTGGAGGGCGCAAATTCTAAAGGAACTAGAGGCTTCACTGATGTTAGTCGTCATTCGGTAAAAGCAGTGCTGATGGTACTAGGGAGCCGATATCCAGAAGAATACCCCTCCACATCAAGTGAAAAAGAGTGGGAGGAAAAGCTGGGGAATCTTTTCCTCTGAACCCTGCGCATCCAGGGTCTATTTTCCAATAGTGGAAGGACGGAACGTCGATAACGGTCTTTCGTACAGCAGGGCCAGTGCTTCGAACGTAGTTCAAACAATAGACCAGTGAGCCCAGTTCCCTCTTTTCCCCGATTCTTTTTCGTCGAAAATCAACTTCCCTTGCAATTAGGAAAATTTCGGCTTCAACCTCCTCCTTGACGTTGTGATGAGAAATGTAAAACTATGTGAGAATGAGAATATAATAGTGTTTTTCAAGCTTCATCAATCCTTGCAGACGATCGTCAAAAATTTATCCGAGTTGACTTCACGAAAGGGCTCCGTCGAAAATATTGTATATTTCTCGCAAAATATCTACTGAGGAGATTCAGTGATGTTTAGCGATACTTGAAACGCAAGCATTTCAGCAGTAAAAGAACACAGTTCGTCAATCCCCACGAATGGCACGATGATTAAAATTGCCGATTTCCACATTTTTAGGTTATTTTCGGCAATTTCATTTCGAATTATTTTTCCTGCGTATTATTTTGCACTATGCTACCGGAAATCTTGATCCCCAGTATAATTACAGTTTGCTACAGATAAAAGTATGTGAACCGATGGGAAATAAGAATACCGAGAAAATCATATTCAGACCAAGTCAATTTTATGTCCAAAATAATTGTTCTATGCTCAAACCATCAAGTTTCCATTTAAATATAATGTCTTTCAGTAATCGGGCATTACATAAAGTTTTGTTTTGTTTTCAAAATATATACGTAGTAGTAGTTTTTGCAATGTAAAAATGAACACATTTTAGATGAAAATATAATCAAAATTGAACTAAATCGATGATATTTCAGTTTTGAATGTTTCTTAAGGCCGTTTTACACGGTACATTTGTTTGTACAAACTCTTCCGTGAACTCTTGCATGAGGCAAAATGTATCGTGTAAAGCGGCAAATTGTATGAACGCTTGTGCGAATGTCTCAATGCCTGCACGGGAAATAGAACCTGTTCTAATTTCGTTGAGACAAACGTACATTCTCACGTACATTCGTTTGTACAAAATCTTTCATCGTGTAAAGCGGCCTTTAGAATTTAAAAAATCATTAAGTACACTAGTATAGGGCTTAAAGAGACTATGCATTCATTGAAGACTTCGATTTGGAAAGTATAACACCAGATTTGGGCGGTTAAAAGCAATTTGAAAAGTCAGGATTCGCCAAAATGATCAATTTTGGATATCCGTTGCGTAAATCTAACGGTTACGGTGACAAACATGAGTACGAATTGCTAGTAGGTACAAAAAACCACTGTAGGATGCTTGGGCTAAACCTTGAAAATGTTTACGGGGCTTTGAAACGTTTATAAATAATTAAAATAACGTTTTAATTAATTAAAGTATTAGTGACAAGTTAATGTATACAAGCAAAGAGTCTAGTCCACCCAGTGACATTATGTCACATTCATCTCTTGACAGTCATTCTGAAAATATATGGGTAGTCTTTTTGGATTAAACAAAAAAGAAAGGTTTATTATTAATCTATAACACTACACGAGACATGCTCATCGAAATGATATAAGCTCATCAGCGCTCTCCAAAGAATTATACAGCCTTACGACTTCCTCTGAATCAGAGACCCTCAACTGGGGCGGAATTGCCCCCTCAGGGATGAAAATTAGGATTTTGGGGTCGAAAAAAGTGTGGGATCACAATCAGGTTTCTCTCAAAACTGGGAGCCAAAGCACTTTCAAGAGCACATTAAATTTACTGGCAAAACGGAACCTTGCATTTCTAGTTAATTAGCATCAGATACAAGGATTCCATTGAATCAAGGGAGTAAATATAAAATACTTTCTAGTTTAGAATTTTCATGGCGGCGATCAGGAATAATTTTGTCTAAATACCCTTTAAGCTAGTTTGAAGGAGACTTTTCCCTAGTCTTAATAGAGACCGATATCGAATGTTATTTTTAATTTCAGCAGCTGAGAGAAGCATAAAGTAAACATTGTAATATTATTGGCGCAAAAATACTGTTCTACATGACTGAAAGTTTGAGTAATTAAAATAATATACTTACTTTGTATACATTGTAATATTATTAAAATAATAATATGTCTTTGACTTAACTCATTTTTTTCACGACGCACAGGGCAAACGCCTTCACAACAGATAGGTTTATTTTTGCGATTGTGTAAGAAATACTGCGGTGAGTATTTGATTTATTTTTAAAAACGGTTGAAAAAAACATATGAACTATACAGTGCTAAAATTCAGAAACCTTTCCGTTAAAAATTCTTCATTTCTTTAAATAAAGTCTCTCTGAAGTCCAAACTCATACCTTTTCCCATGGAAAACGGCTTCTATTTTTAGGAAATATGAGAAAAAGTAGCGCAGTAAGTGGCTAATATTTTGGTATATTTGGAAAAGTGAGATATGTTTTTTTATTAGACCAAATTTATTGAATTCTATTTGAAATAGCATCTCGCTCAAACTACCTTAACTTAGTATTAGCCTTTTGTTTTTTTATTAACTTGTTCTAGTGTAACTTTGTGCTATATCATTGTAATTTTTAAATAATTATACTTATACGGAGACTACTTCTTCTTGAAATAACATATACGACCCGGGTTTCGATAAGTAATCATCATCATCCGGCGTTTGTATTAATATACAAACTGAGTTAAATATTATAATACAATATCAGCAACTATGAGCCATCGAAAAAGAATTTGAAGCTCTCGATTTATCTCAGACACCATTGCAGTAATTTTTCAAGTCCAACTAGCGGAAATACGGTCATTCAAACTTCGAGTATTGTTACAATGACGATATGGGAAGTGAGCACAACAGACAACAACTAGTCTAGAAAATCCGGCTGAAACAGGCTTAAACATTTGAAAAATAGCCAAATAATAAGAATACAGTATAGAATTAAATATAAATTACTGTTTTTATTTTGTGAAAAGAATGTATGTGACTATGGTAGACAATATATAATATCTCAATGTCAGGGATTTCTTTTTTCGTACAACATTTTTCATTGAAGCAGGCGGAGAGCTTAACGCATAGCCGATTATATAGTACCGATTCGATTCCAACACAAAATTACCTGATGATGAATGTCTGTATCACATTCTTAAAGATTTGTAAAAATTCATCCATACTCAAATTATCATAAGCGATAAAAAAAACTGTGCAACTATAAATGCTAGAATCGATGTAATGGGTGCTTAAATCGATACAACAGATAAACATAGCAAATGTGCATTCGTCTTTTTATTTCGTTTATTTATCTTCCGAGAGAGACATAAACGAATAAAAAATAGTATACTAGCAGACCTGCTGCCTGCTTTGAAGGCAGTCTCTGTCTGGTGTGCTCTTGAGGTGCCCCACTGGCAATTTTACTTCCCCAAAACATCAAGCACGGGAGCAATATTTGGCATACATTAACAAATACTGGTAATGATTTATCTCCGAGGTCAGTTTCTCACACATTCATATAGCATTCGTAATAGTATAAGTAATACTTCTTATATAGTACTACCAATATTGAGACAGCGCCACACGCAAAAGTATTGAAACGTTTACGACCTTGGGTAATTATCCAGACACGCATGCATGGAAAACTCTTGAGGTTCATTTCACTTACGCTAGCAAATCGTATATGTTATGCAATAGAACCAAATCAAGGGAAAGGCAATATCAAAACACTTAATTGATTATATTAACGTTGAGTTTTCAGAAATTTGACATGAACCTTATTGCTTCGGAGTGGCATACATTTAAAAATTCACCCGAATAATTTATAAATATCTTCACTAAATAACTTCATTCGCGTAATAGTTGCTATATATCAAGGGAAATAAAAGAAATTAAAATAAATAATACAGATATCGTAGTGCAATCAAAATTTACCTGAAAAAGATTAACGACGTTTATATGCCCATACGGTTAGTAACTTATTTCACTTGGGTATTTTCCACGTATTTCAAATTATCGATATTCTGATTCAGTTACTTGAACTTATTGCATTGGCTAAAAAATTTCTTATCAAATTGTATGAATTTCGGTTTTAAAAGCTAAAGAAAGTAGAAGGTTACGAAAGCTCCCGAGCACACTCCGAAAACAACCGAATGGCCTGTGACGTCATTTTCGCTGTTAACATTTAGACCCAGGCGTTTCCTTATGCTTACAGTGGTAACAAATGCGGCGAAATTAGTTTCTGACGTGTTCGCGTTTCTAGATATGCCTTTAAATGGCATCTAAGTAAGGGATATAGATGGTGTTTTGTGCCACAATGTACGAATACATCGGTTGAAATACCGAACAAGAAATTTATTCACGCAATCACGACATTGAATGATTGAAATTTCTTCCTTGGATTCCTCAATGTCCACCCGTAAAAATGTATACTTTACTCCGCACTTTGTGTTCTGGACATATTCTTGCAATGATTGTGCACAGTGGTCCATCTCTCTTTACTTGTATGTATCCTATAGCGTTATCACCATACCTCTCACGAGAAGCTTTATAATATAACAACACTTAAATTAAACTTTGAATAGACATTTAGGAGATGAGAATCTATTTTTAGGCATTTCTACAGCAGATAAGCCACTTCTAGAAACCTCCTCTACAAATAATCACTAATTAGCAAATAAAAAATTAACGTTTTAATTGTGTCGAGTATTGGCAGCACAAACATTTGGCGAGTACCTACTGTGTTATGTTGATATGTTACTAAGATACTGTTTGTTTACTGTTGCATGGACTGATATGGACTTCGATAAAGAAAGAAGTATCATAATGATTATGAGTGTATTGGAAAAACAGTTAATAAAGTTCATACACCAAATTCATAATTATATGTATCAAAAATGATATAAAACAGTAATGACTCTTTTAAAAGCAAACTTTAGGGTTACATTTTTTGGACTTAAGCTCAACGAATTTCCGCAGCATTAAATCGCTCGTCCTTCTTCATTAAAACGCCTACCATAAACATATCCACTTTGGGTAAATTATCTTATGTGGTTTTAATAAAACCATTGCACGCCATAGTCTTTGTTTTCAATGAAAAATCTTTAAATATACGGTAGATCTTCTACAGTTACTCACTTTCTCCCTCACATCCGTCCATCGCTCAGCGAAAATGACAGCAAGCCAATCAGATTTCGTTTCGCAGCGGCGTAAAAAAATTTGAAATTTCGACTATTTTAATCTTTAATATCTCAATTAATATTGAATCAATTTTAAAACTACTTTCACTCTGCAAGCTTGTTCGAGTTTAAGTAACATATAAAGATCCGTAAACTTAAATTTAAAATTTTGGAAAATACCCAATTTAATGAGTACTGTTTGTTTACTTCACCGTTGCTAACCTATATAAATCCATCGTTGTTTAGTAGTTTTTACGGATTATGAGCTTAATAGTCACGGTTTTTTGCATTTTTCTTTGCACCACCAACTTCTAAAAATCCAAAACTACTACCAAATCATACAGACAGAGAATGCACATATAATGACCAAACCTCATTTCTCTAGCTCAAAACTTGAGATAGAAATAAACAAAATGGATATAGAATGACTGACTGACACGCTACAAAATTAATATATATGTATATAGATTACAACTAAAGTCATCGAAAATTCAACGAACGAATTGAATCAACAGGGAAGTAACACAAGAGAAATAATATGTCGAAGAGAAATAGCAGATGTACAAAAGCAGAGGATGTCAACTACAGTACAAACATTGAATATTGAACATCGTAGAACTCAGGTCACTTGTCTACCACTTTTAAAATAAATATTAAAGAGCAACAAGTAAAATATCTCCAAAAAATCATACATTTGCAATTGTTTAGGTGTGAAGACGATAGTTATCACCCGATGACGTGCTAGCGTTGGGTGTAACAAACGTCAAACTATTCAAAATAATATATATTACATTGTTTTAACTACAACTAACTAAACTCTACAACCAAACGCATATAAAACTACAAACTGTGAACTAAACTCTACAACCAAACGCATCAAGTATCAATAAATTCGAATTCTTAGCATCTTCCCATGGTAACCCTTTGAAAGAGTAAGATTTAATAATCCGAACTCCCAGTTGGCAACGACTACGATAACTCTCTACCCGGATAAATCTATCATAGTTATCAATCTGCAACAGCTGTTTTCTGCCATCCCAATGCATGCTGGTAACATTATGAACTTGAGCAATCGTCGTCATCGTTTTAAAGTGAATGCTGGGTGATGAGAAACAAATATAGTTCGCGACAAAGGTAGGAAATACAAGTTGCATCATGGTGATAAAAAGCACGTAAACGTAAAAAGCACGCACGCACGTAGTTGACATTACCAACTTTTTGCACTATGATAAGAAGCTAGTAATGCAAACAAGGTATAACACTACTTTACAGCCAATTTAAATTGTTTTTCTGAAGATGAACTCCATATAGTTCATTGCATTCATTTCAACTTCGTGGAAATGCTTTATATTTGAAAAAAAAACGGAACTTAGTTTTTCCATATAAAGAGTTTTATTTTACAACCCGGGTATGCATTGCACTAAGTTCCGTTTTACTTTCAAATATGGAGATGTCCAACTAGATATTTGCCTTCTTCCAAAGTTGGAAAGCTTACCTCAAAAGCACTAATAATAGGAAAAGTATTTTCCGGGTTAAGGGTTACTTTTCCAATTAATCACCGCGGAAGCCTCCGTACCAATTTCAGCACTAATAATACTTTGGGGGAGTGGCGATAATTAAAGAAAGGCTGAGAAACTGCTCAGAATCCTTATAAATACAGAACTTTCTCAGTCTTTCCGGCAATAGTGGAGGGAACAAAAGAGCTCTCGAATCCCTCCCATGCATTTAACTGACGTATGGCGAAAGCATGAACGCCTTGTTTCCCACGCTCCACCAAACACGTTCACGGCGAGTGAATGGGCGATCGTCCGGTGGCCTGACCGCGAAGCGTACATTATTAACGCGGCGGCGAACGACGGCAAAGGGCACCCACGATGGCCAGCAAGTCGCACACAGGGAGAGCCCGGCGACGCGTCCACAACAGGGAGTGTGACTTGAGCAACGGAGCACATACGCTAAACGTCGACGTCTTCCAAACGACGCCAGTCAGGGAGACGGAGATAAAACATTATGAGCAAATTCTCATTAAATTCTCACACTGAAGAAAATCTCTCCTAAATAACAAGGAAAACAAATTCTACTCCACGTAAATTATGAATAAAATTTTTACTGAGGCTAGCAAGATTCCATGCCATAATGGAATACTTAAAGCGTATTTTCGGTACATTTTCCTCCTCTATCGCTGCTAATTGTGTATCAACTCATGGTGGTAAAAGACTGCTCTCCTAGAAATAGAGGAAGTACCTGAAACGACACTATTCAAGGCGTCGGAGGAAAAACCAAGTACATAAATGATTTTCCTACTAACTAAACGCTCATTCTGAAGGGAGGCGGAGATAAAAAATTATAAGCGAATTCTTATTAAATTCTCACACTGCAAGAATTCCCTCCTAAATAACTAGGAAAACAAATTCCACTCCAAGTAAATTATGAATAAATTTTTACCGAGGCTAGCTAGAGCCTATGCCATAATGGAATAATTTCACAGTATTTTTTGTCTATTTTCTTCCTCTATTGCTAATTTTGTGTCAACTCATGGTGGTAAAAGACTGCTCTCCTAGAAATAGTGAAATTGGTCCAAAAACCTTTGCTTTAAATATACCAGCTCATGCACTTATCAAGAGTTTGACTTATAAAAAGTTTATTCTATCAAAATCTAACAATTGAAATTATGTAATAACAGACGATATGACCCTTAGGAATTTCAACGGGAAGAAAGACACTGTTGCATATGATTAAAAGGATCATTTCATTATGACTACTACAAAGCACACTACATGCAACATACTTCATAGTACAACTCAACATACTAGGTAGATTTTAGATAGTATGGGAGGGCCTTCTGGAGCCCTTCTGGCACTTATACCTCTTGGTCCATTGTACCGTCTCAAATTTAACCTGCCTGCCACTTGCAGACAAGGGACAAGAGCACCAGGGTAGAGGTATGTAGGAGGGCCACCCCCAACCTTCCCAGTACAGGTATAAAACAGGGTCACCTCCCTCCACCCTACCCGGTCTGGTGCTTCTCTCCGACCACTAGAGGCCTGGAGGAGTATCACCCTCTCCATCCACCCCGGTAGAGGTATGGAGGAGGTCACCCCTCCAACCTCCGTCCGGGCCCAACGTTGCTTAAATTCGACATAATAGGTAGCACATACTACAAAC
This sequence comes from Pyrrhosoma nymphula, assembly GCA_963573305.1. NCBI lineage: Eukaryota > Metazoa > Arthropoda > Insecta > Odonata > Coenagrionidae > Pyrrhosoma > Pyrrhosoma nymphula. Next base: position 41,033,908 of record OY754337.1, on the reverse strand, counting down.
CACATCGTAAAACATTCATGTACAATGTGGCAGTCTTTCGCCACACATGTTGGAGTGAAAAATACCCTAAAAGGAAATTTAAATGTCTATTATTCTTCAGGTTTCCAAATCAGTTTGTTTGGTTAATTCTAACATCGAGATCATATTTTTGTTTACACCCTATTGTTTCTTTCCTTATTCGTTCTGAAAAAAATTGGTAATATACTACATTTGAAAAAAGTACCTACATTTTACGTTCGTAATCTAAAATGCACAGGGCATGATTTTGTTTTTCGAAAAAAAAACTATGCTGTATAATAGAAATATTTCTTCCTAAAACTGACGCGCGCTTTGTGGCGTGGAAACGCTACGCCATACCATATGGATCCCGATGGATGATGATTGTTACGGAATCGATAACAGCAATATGACGTATTTCCATCAAAATCTTGGCTAGTTCATCGAAATTTGATGTAACTATAGTTTTAATCATTCCTTGCGGAAGACAATAAACTGGTTTGATTTGATCCGTTCTCTTTAAATATATGTAAAAAAGTGATGCTACACCGTGTGGTGACGTCAAGCCACAGAGAAGCCATTTTCGATGACGTGACTTTTTCAAATTTTGGTGTACTTTTGAAAGGTCATTACCACTATCTGCTGCTGACGCGTATTCATATGGATTATGTATTTGAGTAATTGAGAAATATTTTTTGCCATGTACTCACCTTAAATCCTGGAAATAAATTTTATGCGTTTCCTATCATTATCCAAGTTTTACGTTTCAAGTCCAAGTATCCAAGCTCATGTAAGATATGAAATATAAAATATGTTTCTTGAGGGAAACGTTAAACGGAATTGTTAATTTTAGTTACAAGGACAATTTCAAATTATTATACGACAAATTTTTCCTTCTTTTAGTGATTTAGTATTGCTTCCATAATCTGTGCCTAGGAAACAAGCTACATATTAGCATGGATAATGTTTAACCTTCTTATTCAACGTGAACAGGTGAATTATTTCTTTTTATGATCTTCGGTGTCTCTCCATTCCCAACTCCTTTTCACCCGCACAATATATTCCTCGAACGTAGCATATTTTTTTATAAATACCATTTTATTATTTTTTAGAATTTTTTTTAGAAGAAGTGTTTCAGCCATTGAGATCAAGGGAAGCGCTGAGCATGAAGAAGAAAGCTTGCACGGGCGGGGGAGCAGGAAACTCTTTATCGGAAGAGAATGGCGAACGTTGTCGATAAGCGGAAAAAAATGGGTCCAAAGATTGGGCTGGTTCTCCGGAGGTTTTTATTGGAGGTCCAGAAAAAGGGCATTCTTGGATCTCAGAGAGTACCTTTGATAAAAAATGGAAGCATAAAAGGCCCATAAAATCAGGATGTTTCATAAGAAGCATCTCCATGGACTGCGCTGAGTGAAAAGCAAATGAAATATCCCACACTTTCCTTTGAGTTGTACAAAATTTACACATTACTTTCAGTTATGTAATACCTTTGCTGACTGGGAAGCATAATTAAGGGACTGATATATTTTTATAACCGTTTTCCAATGCTATTTTAAGTAATTCCCTTGAATAGTCGCAGTTATTAACAAAAAACTGCAATTATTTAAAAATATTATTTAATTAATAAATAATGAATAAATATCAGCAATAAAAAATACAGGGATTTTATTTCCATTTCAATGATAATGAATTTTTTTATTTTCAATATCATTAAACCTAGAGTTATGCTAAAAACATATTAATTGGAGAAATATTTATATCTGCTCCTGTTTCACCCAATCTCAACTTTAGTACCATGGCATTAAATTCAAGCTTTATCTCAGGAAGAAAGAGTGTGGAAGGTTATTACTATTTTGACGTGCTAAGATTTTCAGAAATTTATTTTTACGTGTAACATGAAAAATGAAATAAATTATATCTTTCTTCTGAAGAGCTACAGCAAGTTAATCAAAGAGTACATCATTCGTATCCCTAACTCATATTCTCGTTTAAATTATAATTGTATATACTTGAAAGAGAAATGAATGGAAAAAATTAAATATGAAGACTGAGAATGGAACGCATTAGGCAAATCATGAAGGACGCCAAAGTAAAGAGTTATGTAAGAATGAAACGGTTGGCAGAGGTTAGAGTGGATTGAAAAGAAGCAAGAAACCTATTTTCATATTGTTGACTTCTGATAGTGATGATGACATAATCATTTCTGATAAAATAACGAAAGTTAACCGAAACCTTAAGTACTATTATGCCTAGAGCCTTAATACACATGAAAAGAATTCATTGATCGGAAATTTTCGATTCAAATTTACCGAAGGAAAATGTTACTTAGAAAGGATTATAGGAGCGAAATATTTTCATGCTACATACCTCTTACAATTCATGCATAAATAAAGATATTATTGTAAGGGTTTAAAATACTTAAAAGAGTTTGAACTGTCTGTTTATCTTAATCAAAACAATTTAACTTGGCATGATTTATATATATATCAGATAATCTAGCAAAATGGAGTTTGCACGCTATTTGGTTGTTCCACATTGACGTCAAGTCAAGCTCATAGACGGGGTTATCTACATGCATTACGTGGCCACACTTATATCAATGACTATTCTCCCCCCTGGGGAGTGAGGTTTAATCACCAACATTATGAAAGAATGAGGCTATACAGATAGTAAGTTATTTGTTTAAAAATCCATACTTTCTAGTCTTGTCAGCACCGCCATTTTTAAACACTAATCTCGGATACGTTCTCAATCATAGTGAAAGAAAGTAAATCTCTTTGAGTTTTAATCAGTTATATCCCCTAAATATGTGTTTAGCTTTGATCACAAAAGTGATAATATACGTAACTTTGCATGATTAGATTATTTATCTTGCGAAATGGAATTCGCTAATTCATACTCCTTACATTTGTTTCGATGTCTTTGTTTTAAGCTACATATCGCGTGTTTCTGAGGATAACACATTAATCACAAATGTTAGGTCAGCTTTTTTCAAGTTTTTGAGAAAATTGGAGAGTTACAAAGAGCCTTTTGGTAATAAGTCTTAGTAGAGGAAAACTAAAGATTATTTCCATATTTTATCTACAGAGATATTGTAAAAATGTCTGTTGAGCATAATTTACTGAGTTCAATTATGATTCTTGTTTCTTTTTTAATGTTGCCAGTACACTAAGCAACCATTTTATTGGATTTTACATACATTACTACAACAATAAACCATTATATAGCTTAAATATAGTATAATAGAAAGTAGAAATGCGGTTGGTAACTTGTTTCGATTTAACAAATAATTCTTACTCTCCTCGTTGAGCTCAAAATTGACATAGCAGGAAAATAATAATTAGAGTTATTATATATTTTTTCAGGAGATATATGTCTATTCTATATCTCCTGAAAGAAGAAAAAAATTACATAACATAAAAGAGGTCATGAAGAGGAATCATCTAGATATAATTAATTGTGTTTTAAGACTATTGTGCTCCATAATACCCATTATTTTTATTTCTCAGAGGTCTCTACGAAGGCATTTGTATGTTTTTAAGGTTCTGCGATTATTTTATGCCAGAAGTGGAAATATGCCAGGTTTCTAAGGCTTATGTCCATATAGCTAAAGAAATTAATTGTATTACGTAATGCCCAAGCAAAGAATGACTTAGCAAAAATATTATTTTTGTTTATGGGGCCAAAAATATAAAATTTATTTCCTAGAACAATAAAAAGGTGCAAATAAGGTAAAACATTCTTGAAAATGGTCAATGATTGGCTTCTATATTATGAAAACTTTGAATAAATGTATTCTAATTTTGTTTTTATAAAATATAAAAGTGTAATTGTTGCTGCAATGTAAACCAAAATGTAAATGGCATGAATTCAATATTGATGGTGGCTCACTTCAGGTCATAAACCTTAGAGACCACCTAAGGCTTCCGAAGATAATATCTTTATCATATTTATGTTATTTACAAGAGGAGGATTTAAATTAATTATTATTATTAAAATAAAACATATATGGTCTCTAGGGCATTCAATAGGGGAAATTGGAACATAAGGGTAGATACGTGAAATTTCGGCATGAATCAAAGCGTTTCACATTAATTCCAAGCCAAGTTCATAGACAGAACTACCTGCATACATTACATGGCCACTGCCGATAGCATGTGAGTACGTGCTGTGAACTTAGCGACAATCGCTATAACACCGACCCTGATTATTTATGAGACAGTTAGTTTATGTTATTTTCGCCGTCCGCGTTCGCCTGAGATCCGATTGGATCCCTATAAGCCGTATTTGGCTTGTCAACGGGTTTCCCCGAGACCTAACCACCTGAGTTACACCGCATAACATGCCCGAGGTGAGGGTGGAACCCGCAAACCCAGTAAGCGGGTTACCGTTCAGACTAACCTAGCCAGCTCAAGACCCAAAGCCTCTGAGCCCAAATTCCTTTTAAATAAAACCTGCCGATAGAATAACATGATCTTAAAGGTACCGCTTTCAATTGATTAACCTTTGATCCCCAGGTCTTAGAGCTTTTATGAGAATAAAACTACTCATCTCTTATTTTTTAGGGCAAAGAATTTGGCCAGATGAATATACGCAGGTAAGGTTTAAGATCTAATTAAGCACATACATCACCCTAAATTATAAAATACGTAGGCTAGAGCACTAATTACTCCAGTTCTTCCCAAAAAGTCCAATTTTTTTAAATATGAAATGCTCCGCATTTACATCAAGTATTCATTTATATGATAGATACATAAATTTTCTGGATTTTATGTATTAAAAAATAAAATAAAGTTGCATACATTTTAACATACCTCTTCCTTTTACAAAATGTCTCAGGTATTTTAAGCAAACATTTCTGTGGGCTCAACTGTTTGTCATACACTATGAGAACGCAAATTAAAGTAGATATGACATGCAAAAAAACATGAGCCAAATAACTTTCAGGGAAAAACCGAAATCATAAAATGTTTGCTAGGCTTTACTAATAATATATTAAATTATTCTTGTTAAACACACTGTATTTTGGAGAAGTATTTCTCGCTTCTTTTTTTCAGTAGGTATTAATTCCGCGTAACTCCTCTCCTTATTACACATAAAATCCATTTCATTTATCTACTTCAAAGTAATTTGCTTATTTCTAACCAGTTTATAAACTACTTACTACATTTCCCTTTGAAACAATAAGGCAGTCTAAGCAATAAAATATGTTACCTTAAAAGCCGCCAGGTATTTTGCTTACTGATAAAAATAACAAAAGTTTTACCTTTGAAATCCACGAAGCCATATAATCAGGGAGGAGAATACAATATAAAATAGGAAGATGTCGGGAGGAAGAATAGGAAGATGTCGGGAGGAAGAATAGGAAGATGTCGGGAGGAAGAATAGGAAGATGTCGGGAGGAAGAATAGGAAGATGTCGGGAGGAAGAATAGGAAGATGTCGGGAGGAAGAATCTACGGTGAATACAATGAAGCAAGAAGATGCGTGCCCAGGTGCACTCTTAAATAAAGGAAAATATGGGGACAATAGCATCTGTTGATAACAGAACTTTTAAAATTAAAAAAATATATCCGACATCGTCTCGATTTTAGATGCGAAATGCATATGCGGGCACGGTCATGATCAAAAAGAGGAGCGATAAGAAAACCTAGCAGGAACGGTTAGCATCGACCACGTATTTTTACGAGCGTCCATGAAAATGCCTAGGATACAGCAGCCAAGAAATCGACTCCTGTTCCACTTACCCCGACCCAAAACTCTTATGCCAAACAAAAGGTCAAAGCGATATCCTATTTTTTTCCTCCCTTCGGAGCTCGCCTGGCATCTTTCCACACACACCCCCCTTGGGGCCTTAAACCGATGGGAATTCAGTCGCCGCTTTTCATCTCTTCTCCATCGGGAACGGTTGGGTTGGAGGGGTTGGAGATATTCGTGAAGAATCAAGCCATCCGCCGGCATTATTAACACTGCTTGCTGAACCTTCAATTCCATTATTTTTATAGTACAATTGAGTTTATTAGGCGTATTTCTTAATTATTTTTAGAACGAAAGTAAGCTACCATGAGTACAAAAACCAAATCTATATGTTGAAACGATCTTCATCTACATAATACCCTCCGAGCCACCGCAGAGGCGTATGGCAGGGGGTGCTATGACATCAGCCATGAAATGGTAGGGAATAGGGAAAAGGAGGGGAGAGGACAGAGGTGGATAGTATATTAACGATGTCTTATTTAAGAGATACGCTGCTGTTGTAATGATCAAAAATTATGAATCATTGGCCGTTCAATCCTAACATTGGTTTACTGCAGCCGTTCGTCCCTCCCTGTCTAATACTAGCTCCCTTTCTCCCTTGGTAGTTCTCTTTATCCACCTCTTTCTTTGTTTGGCCCATGTATTAATTTCTTGGCCTTCCTCTTAGGACTTTTCCTTCTATTTTTTCTTTAATTGCATTCCTCACAAACTCATTGTGCCTCAGGATGTGCCCAATCCACCTGGCTCTTCTTTTCTGAATAGTGTTCCATATGTTCTTTTCGTCTTCTACTCTTCTCTAAACTTCTGCTTTTCTTATTTGATCCGTCCATTCGATCTTAAGCATCCTCCTCCAACACCATGTTTCGAATTCTTCTAATATTTTCTTTATAATATCATTTTATAATAAGTGAGGACCCACAGACGCATTTTAAGTATCTCTTAGGTAGATGATGAGAAAAATGAAGAAATTCTTCACAGTAAAAGGTACCTTCCATCCTGAACTTATATTGAATATTAAGCAGCGTAAATTGCATTATCTTGGTCATATAATGAGACACGAGGATAAATTTCAAGTTTTTTTTCAGTTAGCTCTCCAGAGGAAGGTTGAAGAAAGACGAGGCCATGGTAGAAGAAGAATTTCCTGCTTTCTCAATCGGAGGAAGGGACATGAAACAACATTGGTCAAACTCCTTGGGGCTACATCAACACAATCAGACATTGCTATCTCGATAACCAACGTCCGGACCGGATAAGGCAGAGGAAAAAGGTTCATGATTAGAAATCCAATAAAATTTGAGACACTAAAGCTGTGTCGTTGGTGACAACATCATGATCTAGGATTTAAAACATTTTCAAAGAATGATAAAACTGAAAATCGTCATCAATACTCGGTTTTTTACAGGTTCCCACTACTGAATTGGAATCTGAGGTCTCATTTTCCGTTTTTGTGCGGTACCTGAAGATGTTACCCACGTGACTAAACCGGTAATGTAGCAGTTCAGCTGACAATAAGTAAAATCCTCACTTTGTTTAGTAACAAAGGCACACTTTGTGACACAACAAATGCGTACGGAGTATAACTGAGGGGAAAATAGGAGGAAAAGCCCAGAGAAGAAAATAAAGGCATAAGTATACGGACGAGCTAAAGGGGGACATACCAAAGGGGGACGAGCTAAAGGGGGTACCACAATCAAAGCATGAGAAGCTTGTAATTGAATCAAGAGAAATGGAAGATGCAGTGAAAGAATATTCAGATTGAAAAACTAATGAGGATGATTTACTCTCTCATGGCATTTGTAATCTATCTATCAGAACCAAATTAAAGATGAAATATTTTCACACCCTTAGTCCGAACATTTGGACTGGAGCTAGTAACAGTTAAGGTGTACTTTTTCTGACATTTCAAGGTAATATTAATGCCAGATTTAGATATTTTAATTATATGGTTATTATTTAGATGATTCCTTTTCATGACCTCTATTGAAATTATTTATTTTCTTCTTCTTCTTTTTTTACCTATATCTCCTGAAAGAAGAAAATAAATGGGTATTATTGGCTGATGCTTTGCTGTTGACCATCTGTAGCTTCGTGATTGTAGCCAAGAAGATGGAGGTAATTGAATTCCGAAACGTCGCACAGTGGGGCAAAACCACACTTTAGGCGGACAAAAGTCCAAAAATGAAATTTTGAATTAGGGTTTCTGAAATAGTAGGTTGGGTAACCTGATGTTTGCACCACGTAACGGTGTATTCAACAGGTTGGTAAGTATGCACCTGCGCGTAGAAATGAGTGTCAAAGTGAGAGAATAGCGGAGCACTGGTCCCACGGACGCAGACGCCGGATTGGACGGTCGATTTGAAACTATTAGTACAGCACACTGGTGTCCTCTATTTTATTTTTTTAACTTTCAATCGATTGAAATAAGCAGGTAGTGTGTGAATATGATTTTAAAATTTATTTTTTAAGGAAATACGCCTGGAGTAATTAATTATCACGAATGAAAATTTATCGATTTTTCAAAATGAAAAGTTTTAATTATTTAGAGAAAATTTATATAATCGGACGGAATCGTATCGTAATTTTGAGATATGTTATTCATTTAAGTATGAGCTAGAGATTGTAAAAGAAATCAACTGCCATTGATTTGCAAAAGGACTGTTACGATATAAAAGTTATTATGCACGAGAGGCGGATAGGAAATTCATCCGGCCGCATGGCAACGGGTAAACTATAATATAAACAATTTCAAACATGGAAAGTAAATGCAAGTACCGTAAATAACATCTGTTTATGAAGTTATTACTAGTTTGTAATAAGTCAAATTTGGATGCTATATGTATTATGTCCACTCTTAGGTACAAATGGTGATGTTTGTTACACCAGGGCTGAGATGTTTGAAATCTCAGACCTGTGAAATTCTGTGCAAATCGTATCATTTTTTCTATGAAACATGAAAATATTTTGCAAAGGTGATTACAAAAATAATTTTGTAAATTTTATCGCAGATTCATTTTCGACGACCATCTCAATTTACGTGAACATTTTTATTTGATTCGTTCAGATTATTCTACTGAAAAATAATTTTACTGTCCAAAATTGTAAAAATAATAAAATTTGCAAAAAAAACATAAAATACAATAAATATTGCAAATTTGACATCTGGTTTCATTTAAGCAATATCGAAAACATACACAGGCCTGTTTTGGAGTTGATTGTAAATTTTTTGGACTTTTGTCCGTCTAAAGTGGGTTTGGCCCCACTGTGCGTCGGATAGGAATAACAATTTTCATTTGATATCAACCCTCGATAGGAAATATTTTATCCACTTTGAGTGGAAGGATTACTATAAAACATGTAAGCTTAAAAAAAAGTCGTGGCTATGAGGTTTCTATACAATTGATTCTAATTCCTCATTTTAGTAGCCTACCCCACGATTCTAATGACCAATTTGAAAAGATAAGAACTTCGGCGGGTCATTAAATATTGTTCAGTTGATTTCTCGCGGTCATGAACAGATTATGCATGCAAGAGCGGCAATACTTACGGCAGATTGGCAAGGAAGTATGATTGTCGAAAACTCCTTGTATTCCCTACGTATGTCCTTCCTGCAAAATCATCATTAGTCATACCATTCTAAGATTGAGTCAAGAGATCAAGCCTTCCATTACATCCTTTCCCTGGATAACTCTTTAATATCTTCTGTTTAGCTCTTCTGTTTAAGGTCATGTTTTAGCTGACCCATGTATTTGTCTCTCGGTCTTCCTCGAGGGGTTTTCCCTTCTATAATGGTCCTTACAAAATCGTTCTCAAATTGTGGCCTTTCCATCTGGACCTTCCTGATAGTGCTGAATATGGGTTTCTCCTCTCCCATTCTTCTGTACAACTCATTTCTTATTCCATCCGTCCATTTGGTCTTTAAAATCCGCCTCCAGTATCAAGTTTATATAGCCTCTATTCTCTTCTGTTCCGCCTTTAGAATGCATCTAAGCCTCATCACTCCATAAGAATGTTTTCAGGAACTGCTTCGTCGTCGGTAATCATATATCCTTTTAACGCAACTGTTGATTATTTTATCATGTGAGCTTTCTTTACTAGAGAAAATCCTCGTTTGATTTCCGTTGCACTTCTCCCATCCCATACCATGCAGCTTGCCAGATGGGTTAAGGATCCCTCTTCTTCGAGAACATCTCCTTTTAGCGTAGTGTCTGTCTACAGGTTCTCTTTTCCACATGAAAGGATATTCGTTGTCTTACATTTAATCTTCATGTTATATCATATTACATAAATATTAAAAGTTTCAGCATTAGTCTAACAAAATGAGGGGTCAATATCCTCCCACGCCTATCTCCAAAGGCTGAGACGCTACTGATTGATAGGAACTAAATAAGAGCGAGAGAAGCATACCCGTGAATCTCAATTCGCAACTCCGCGTCCATTTCTTGGGACCATTTACGGCCAAAAGTTTCTCAAACGCGTTTTCTTCACATTCTCACGGGCAATTTATCGACAACTCTTACTTTTAATTTTCCTCTCCTTCTCGCGGAGGAGAAACTTCCAGAGCACCGTCAAAAAAGTTTCCTCAAAGCTCTGAATTTACCACCGCGCGCGAGGAAAAAAATACAAAAGTAACGGACATTTCCCCCGGTGAACATTCGGACCCAGAGAAATCACCTCGACGCCCATAGCAACGAAAATAAAATACACACAAAGTTTCCCCGGGAGTGCACCAAGTCAAAATCGAAGTGCGAAATGGAGGGTCCAGCCTACGAAATGGGTTCGTATAATACATCCATATATAGTACAGCGTCTATAGCCCTCGCAAAAGTTTCTCGCGCAGGCCTGCGCGGAAAAGAGGGGAGATAGAGATGGAGGGGGTGAAGCGATAGGATAAAGGGGAAGATAGATCAGCTACGAGAGATAGGGAGGCAGGAGAATCAAACAATAATGGTAGCGGAACTTGGTGGCAGTCCCCTCCTCGAAGCGTGACGTCAGGGAGGGGAAGACGCTTATGGAAGGGGCTGGAAATGGAATTTACGGGAGAAAACAGCAAATGTGTAGCCATCGCAGTCAACATAATTTTACTTAACCTGCTGAGGGTAGGAAAGTGTAAGCAGCGCGTTTCACCACTATATTGACGATAAAAAACGAAGATGTATCAAAATACGTTGATATTCTTCGCAGCCTATCAGAGGAATTCGTCTAAGCAATTGCATTAACAGCCATAGAGAGCTATAAAGTTAATGTGAGCAACAAATTGAGAATTTCGAGGTTAACAATTAAGGTTCGAAACCTTGGAAACCCAAGTATTCAAAGGGTAAAATCACCATGATCCCATGTGCAGTGCTATTTCATAGGACATGGATTTTTTCAAAGAAATAGGCGTTGTACGCAACTACCACCACGTTTCGGTACTGCTATAGATCGCGAAAAAAGTCATCACTTCCGATGTCAGATTGTGAGTGGTTCAAATCACCCATCTCTAATTACTTTAAGAAGGACCCTTTCTTGAGGTCTCATTATGAGATGAGTCGAAACGGGACGGCTGACTACCCCGCCTCACTAAACAACCTTCCTTCCCCGTCTCGAAGGATTGTGTACATTCCGTAGCCCGTAGAAATGCCAAAATCGACCACTGCGCAGCACCAGGACCTTTTGCGATAACCACATGCCGGCAAGAGTATGTATCACCATTGCGCGTGGGTAAACAGCCAGTCATCGTAGTCACCACCCTTTTAGGACATAAGAATGAACATATTTTATTGAAAGAAATAGTATTCTAGAGAACAACACTGGCTGAATTAAAAGAAAACTACTTCCTCATGAAAATGACTATAAACTATTAAACTGGATTATTTAAATATACTTTTCATTTAACCACTGTCCAATATTAGAGATCGATTGTATCAGGTCATGAGTGAAATAGGATGTACCATTAGGTACAAGTTTAATAGGCCCACTTTTATACTTGGTTAACATAGATGACGTAAGCACCAGATAAGATTGTTTTCCGATGGCTAAGAATTACAAACAGAAAAAGGATCCAAAGAAGATGTATTTCTGAACCAGTATTATGTATTACAAACGTTACTGTACGACAAGAGTAATTTTTCAACAAGTATCGTATATTAGATTTAACTGACAAAAATTACTAGATTGCTCAGTTTGCATTTCTATTGGATGTTTTTTTTCACCTTGGGCTCTATATTTGTGCAATGAATCGTTTCAATTAAGTGGTTTGATACATTTAATAATTTGTGTGCCTACTTTTGGTGAAGAGTGGCTTATACATTTTTTATAACTTGAAAGATGGCAGGAAAATATTATCTTTTTAATTTTGGAGAACATGTTGGTTCTAACGCAAAGAATCTATGAAAAGGAGTAAGGATGGATGGAGAGATAAAGTTATCATCAGTCTGATTATGTCTTTAGTATTCAGATATCTATCGCTTCCATATTTTATTATAATTTAATTCCCTGGATCCAATCTACAATTTTTCAGGAGTTCATTAGCAGCACTTTACAAAAATTCTGGGTTACTTAATTTTCAAAAAATCTTAGATATGAGAGCAGCACTCAACGATAGGTACCGAAACACCCATATAGCAAACCTACGTGCAGACGAAAACAAGTGACGTAGTTTCGCCAAGGCGTGTAAAACAATAAGTTCTTGGATAAACGACCCAACACGGCATAAGTACCGGGTTCGGTTGTAAGGGCTATTAAAAGGGGGGATAAGGGCGGAACTAATGGCCCGACGAGACGGGCGGGGTATAAGAGGGGAGAAAGCTACAACTAGGGAAAGAGGCGGGATGACCACAGGGTGTGGGGGAAAGAGGAGTCTGAAAATGGTGCTCGTGAGAATACTCAGGGTTCAGAATGGGTTCCAGGGGTCAGGGCGAGAGTGCGTGAGGGGCGTTGGGATAAAAATACAGGGTCTGGTTCATTGGGAAGAGAAAGGAGGTTTAGTCCGTGGGGCCGGCGCACATGCAACCAAGCCAGGGTCTCCAAAATTCCCGAAATTTTGGAACTTTCGGAGAATTTATACGGTGGAAGCATATTTCCCGAGGATTCCAGAAAATGTCTTTTTTCTAAACTGGCTGATAATCAATCACAAATGACGCGCACAATACCCAGTCATGCCTATCATATGAGTATAGATTTTATTTACATGATTTGTGTCGGTTATTTTCCTGTCAATAGCCTAATACAGTGATCCCAAAGTGGGCGCTACCGCCGTTTAGTGATTTAATGTAAGGGGCGAAAAGAAACAAGGGGATGGCAGGGGGGCGCTAGAGACAAGATTCCTGACCGAATGGTACCTTACAAACATGTCCTGGGATGGATAACCAACTATCTTTTGTGTTTGAAATTAACACGGATTTAATCATAATTATTTTAACTTTGTTTTTATAATCTTGCTAATTTGGTCATACATACTATGATTTTATAGGTAACAAATGGGGGGCATAGGTTTGGTATAGATTTGTGGATTAAATGCTGTCTCAAAAAGGTTTGGGAAACACTGGTCTAATATTTGGAGTCCGTTGCTAATGTTTACAACATATAAACATCTGTGATTAAGTACGACGTTTTTGACGGCAGCTAAGTAGTTTCTATGCAAATTTAACATGGTCTCTATGACTTTGAGTAAAAGCGAGTTTATTTTTTAAGCTATACTTTATCTGAATCATAAGGGATATTTAGGGATTTTTTCATATACATGTGATGCTATACAAATAACTATGACACATATGCCAACTAAATCGGTTCAGCCAGTATCTCCATCGTTTGCATCGACACGGACAAAGGCTTTTATCGGTAGAGATGTTTATACACCACTAGTACCTACATCTACATAATACCCTGCGATCCACCGCAGAGGCGTGTGGCAGAGAGTGTCAGGGCACCAGCCATAGAAACGGGGGAGGAGAACAGGGAAGAGGAGGGGAGAAAGGACAAAGGTAAATTGTGCGCTAACAATGCGTAATTTTATAGTGTCACGCTGCTTTTAATATAATCACTAATGGTGCGAGGAAAGAAGGAATTCGTGCCTGTTATTTTGGCTGTGTATCTCTCTTTTTTTGTCACTCTTATCTGTTCTAGTGATATAGCCTTGGGATAAAATAAAATTTTTCCGTGTCGCCCTGAAACTCGCCTGATCGGAGTTTCTCGAGTAATCTAAGCCTAGCGTGCAGCCTCCGTGTCTCGAACGGCTCGCAGACTAATCCATCAACTGTGAGACACTTTCTGCACACTCGTAGTAGTTTCTCACTAAGCTTGTGGCTTTCCTCTGTATTTTATTACTGGGAGTGTAGTAGAGTAAGGCACGATAAAAATAATAAAAGCACGCCCGACGAATTTCGTACTGGTTCAGGTATGCAGGCCTACAAGCAACAATAGGGAGGAAAAGGTGGACGAGCTGTACAAGCAACTAGAAGAAATAATTAGAGGAAGTGTCGGGAAAGAAAAAACTGTTAGTGACGGGCGACTGGAATGCAGTGGTGGAGGAAGGGAGAAACGGATTAGAAGTGGGAGGGTTTGGGCTAGGATCAAAATATGATCGCGGTGAGATGGAATTTGAATTTTGTAGAAGAAATAAATTAGTAGTGACAAATACTAGGTTTAATCTTCATCCCAGACGTAGGTACACATGGATAATGCCGGGTGATACTGGGAGATTCCAGATTGATTACATAATGGTAAGGCAGAGATCAAGGAACAGTGTGAAAACTCGCGAAGCTATCCAAGGGCGGATGCGGACCCAGATCTTAACTTGGTGATGATGTACTGTGAAGTTAGATTCAAAAGGCTTTGTAAATGAAGGAAGATAAAGAGGTGGAACCTTGAGGCATTGAAAGGATTGAAAAGGAGGGAATACCAAGAGCTGGGGGAAAAGAACAAAGGTGAAGCAAAGCATATGGGAACAATAGAGAGAAGATAGGAGAATATTAAAACAGGCATAATAGGAGCGGCAGATAAAGCAATAGGAACGGTAGAAAAGGAAAGGGTTAAGAAGCAGTGGGTTACGGAAGAAATGATTAAGAAAAAGGAGGAGAGAGGGATGTGAAAAAATGTCGACACCAACCTAGGCAAGAGGAAGTTCGAGGAGTTAAATGATTAACTTCGACGAGTGATCAATAGGGTAAAGGAAAACTGGTAGAATGGACAATGCGAGGAAATGGAAAAGCTGCAGGAAGAAGGGGAAGTGTGTGCTTTATACGCCAAAGAGAAAATTATAGTGAGGTAGGAGAGGTCAAACGTAATCAAAGGTTAAGGACATAACAGGGAAGATATTAATCGAACAGGAAGATATCCAGAATAGGTGGAGATAATACGTAGAGGAGCTATATGACATCGAGAATAGACCGGTGAACCTAGATATAGAGGATGAAAGAACAATAGATGAGGATAACCTCGGACCGGAGTTACTTGACAGCGAAACAGATAGGGCATAAAGGGTAATGTACGAACGATAGAAAGCGGTGACAATCGATTACCTAACTTTGGAGCTACTGAAGAATCTAGGTAGTAAGGGGAAACGATGCTTTTTCGGACATTCGTAGGATGTATGAGGAAGGACGATGGCCAGAAGAATTTGTTAAAACAGTATTCATACCTATCTCGAAGAAGAAGAGAGCGTCCGAGTGCAAGGAGTATAGAACAATAAGTTTAATTTTGCACACGGCAAAAGTTTTACTTAAAATAATAAATGGAAGGTCAGAGGGTAGAGCAAATTACTATTTGTGGGATGACCAGTTTGGATTCAGGATGGAGAGGGCAACTCGAGGCGCGACTCGAGACTCGCTGTAATGAGGACATTAACCGATAGAAACATAGAGTATAATCAGGATTTTTTTACTTGCTTTGTGGATCTCGAAATGGCGTATGACCGAGTAAACTGGGAGAAACTAATGCAGATACTGGGAAATAGTAGGAATGGATGGTCGTGATAGGAGACTCATCCGAAACTTATATATCGTATGAGTCAGCAGGCCCAGGTGAGGGTAGCTTGCAGTGAATCAGGGTAGGCAGTTATAGGTCGCGGGGTGCGGCAAGGGTGCCCGTTGTCACCTTTACTTTTTAACATTTATGCGGAGGAAAAGGTAAAAGAGGCATGAGAAGAGGTAGATGTGGGAATAAAAGTAGGAGGCCAGCGGATAAAGTCGGTTGGATTCGCGGACGACCAGGCGTTGGTCATTAGATTATCGAAGGGATTGCAAGCTTTAGTAGATGCATTGGGAAGGCAGTGCGAGAAATACGGGATGAAGATTAATCATAAGAAAATAAAAGTAATGAGATTCTCTAG
The DNA here is from genome assembly GCA_963573305.1 of Pyrrhosoma nymphula. Lineage (NCBI taxonomy): Eukaryota > Metazoa > Arthropoda > Insecta > Odonata > Coenagrionidae > Pyrrhosoma > Pyrrhosoma nymphula. The sequence goes on along the minus strand of OY754337.1, from coordinate 41,017,849 downwards.
GGCAAAGAAAGCGAGGCTGGTCATAAGAGTAGGAAGTTACAAACTCGAGCAAGTAGAACAAGTTAATTACTTGGGTAGTATGCTAGACGAAACAGAGCATAGTAGCGAAGACATTAGGAGGAGAACAGCGCTAGTGAAGGAAGCGTTCAATAACAGAAGCGAGCTGATGAGGGGGACCTTAAGTAAGGATGCAAAAAAGGGGCTGGTGAAGACCTTTATATGGAGTGTGGCGTTGTATGGGGCAGAAAAGTGGACCTTAAGAAGCGAAAACGGAAATAGGCTGAAGGCGTTCGATATGTGGGTGTGGAGGAAGATGGAGAGTTGGACGGAAAGGAAGACAATGGAGGGAGTGCTTGACATGGTGGGTGAGGAAAGGAAACTAGTGGATGAAGTTAGGGGAAGGCAGGGTAGCTGGCCAAAAAATCCCCTGAATGGGTGGGTCATTTGGGAGGGGGTGTAGTTGTAGCGTCGGCAATGTTGTGGCGTATTTTGTTATAAGAAATTAAGAATATTTAAGAAGAAGTTATAAGAATTTTGTTACACCCGAGTGGGTGGGCAATTGTAAGGAACGTTTGAAACCCACATTTGAAGAGGAATGTGCGGTGTTAAGTGCGGCAACTTGTGTGAAATTGTAGGTAAAGTGGTTATGTAAAACGCGTCGTACAGCGGGGAAGTTGAAGTTGAAGGCGGAAGAAATCATTGTCAAGATTTTTAAAGCGAAGAGGAGTTTCTGTTCGACCACTGCGCCATCTCCGGGGAATAGGATGAAAAGCAAAATTTTTCCAAGATGGTGGCGAGAAAAAAATACACTTCTCAAGCTTGATATTTGAAAAGCAATAGGTTAATACAGAAAAATAAAAAATTATTATAAACTCTCATACTTAGCATAACAAGTGACGTGAATTTGGTGGTAATAGGTCAGTGCAAACCAGGTGAAATAGACGTTTGAGCTGGTGAGACGAATATATACCCAAGATTTAAACGACTGTAAGCACAAATATATTAATATTACTTCACCCAATGACAATTTTTGTAACAAACATTTTTTCTAAAACTTTAAAATGCTCTAATAATACTTTGACTATCTTGCAACAAAACAAAAATCACTGTTTCATAAATTTGTAATAAGAAATATCCCTCGAACAATAATTACCCACTGGCACATATATAAATCTTAGAAGTTAAATTGGGTCCATTCTAGAAAAACTGTACGTGATAGAAGAAAACTAGGAACAGTTCTGAAATCAACGTATCAAAGTTATACTGTTATCACTTACTAGTTTTCAGTCATCTGATATCATGCAGACTCGTGTTAGAGACTAAAACAGTAATTTTTTATTCATTGCTAGGCCGTAGTGAAACCGGAGCAACTGGGTTACGACTCTCTTTGGCATTCCACATTTAGTTGCAGTGTGGGTTCTTATTCGTTTTATTCGTCCCCTATGTAACTCTCCTTCGGTCTGGAGGCACGATGTTGCCTAAAGTATCAGGAAAATAAAAGTTTCAGATTTTGTGGGATGAAAACATAATTGGATTATAATCATGGTTCCCTCAAAACTAGGTGCCTACGCGCTATCAAGTGGTGACATTCAAATTAAATTTACTGTCATCAAATTGAGCATTGAACTTCTAGCTAAGATGCATCAGGCTCAAACATCCCGTGGAATGAAGACGGTAAATGTATTTCTTGTTAAATTAAATTTTTTTTAGGGGTGATTATGAAAAATAGTGTCTAAAAATACTTTAAGACGGGCGATTGTTAAAAACGATTAAAAAACCATGGTTTATATGAACTAGATGAGGGCTTCTCAAGTGAGCTGAGCGTGTGCCTATACACACACTTATTTGCCACGAATTTGCTGGACTGTGCCCTTATAAACATAATGGGAGAGTACAAACATAAAAACATGCTTGTGCATTCAACGCTTTAGAAGTGCTATTCATTAACCGTAGAGAGCTTAATATACATTAAATACAAACTCAAAAATGAAGAATACTCTGTCAATAATATTACAATATTGCTGCAGTTTATGGTGAAATGAGGGTTTGTTTTCTTTGGTACCATTGTTAACTGCGGAGAAGAATCGCAGACAAACACAATCGTAATTCTTATAATTCTTGGCCTACAGAAAGAAGCCGCGCACATTTATTATATTCCATGCTGTTTAACATTAAAAATAGTTGTAGTAAAACGTTCCACGGAGTGGTCTTGAGACATGATGGCTTTTGGGATAGCTTCCGCTAGCTTAAACGCTCACGAAACTGTCGTCGTAAAGATAACACAACGTGGAAGCTATCCCGGAAGCTATCTTATGTCTTAAAAATAGTTTTGTTGGCTGGTCTAAATAGTGTGGCGCTAATAAAAATAATTGAAAACCCCTGAACTAGATGTTCTAGTCTCAAGACCACATTGTAGTTCCGAAAACGTAGTCACGCTTGATAAGCCATAAAAGGATAAACCCAAGAGTGTCTCTTTAGAACGACTAGTGCTTTAAACAATAAATGGATGTCTACTCAAACACGTTCCAAAACAAATATTTTTTGTCAAGTATTTTGACCTTGGGAAATCGGATTTTAGCAATGTCATTTGATATTTACCCTGGAGAAGATGGACGAGTCGTCCGTCGTAACGTCGGTACTTTTTGCCAATTTAACCCGCAGGAAATCAAGAGAAGAATTCACGCTAATGTCACTATTTTATTTGTTTCGAGGAGCATTCCGATTTTTTTCGATTTCTCAACCACCTTTTTTCTCAGGTAATTCGGGAACGAAAAATCGTGTAAAATACACGGGAACGTGCGGGAAAGAAATTCCCGTACGGAAGCACCGCGTACTACAACGGCCAGGTTGGTCGGAAGGGTGAGAGACGTTTCAGTCTCCGGTGGGGCCAGCGAACATGCAACCAGCCCACGGGCCAATATCTCTTGCGCCGTGGCGTCGGTCTCTCCCTCCGCTGGCGGAGAAAGGAAGTCCGTGGAAATTTATAGCGAATTCCCCGCGACGGAGGCTGAATGGAGACTGAAACTGAGAGGGGAGATGCTGCCCCCCAAACCTTTCTATCCTCTCACCCCCCAAGCCTTGTACCAACTTCCTACCACCCAAGCTATCCGCCTCCACAACCCTAGGTTCCGAAAGCGCGTTCGTAGAGGATGGTCAACCTTCACTCGAATTCCATTTCTGTATACGTTGTGAAATTGGTCCCGACGAAATGACTTCAGCGCTATGAAGTGAAAAAAAGAAAAACATTATGAACGTGGCTGGAGCAGTAATCGTGGTTACTGAGCGCGCATTTTAATACTTTTTCAAGTCGAAAAAGTTCGAGTACCACATTTCATTTAAGTACATTTGTTAGTTCGGTGAAACTCACCATAAATACAGTAATGAAAACGATTCAAGAATTATACTGGAGATTTTTTCCTTAATTTAAGTGTTTATGACTTTAGCTATTGAAGTTTTCGGGGGGTACTCGAAATGTACTCGAAATGTTTTGCGACAATTGCATTTTAATATGTTTTTTCAAATATTCGACTCATTGTCGGTGTGACACCGTGATATTTGTTAGGAACCATCATAAGGATATGACATTTTATTTTGCGTTTAATAGAAAATCTGAACGCATGTATTCGAATGACTACGACATAATGTATCTCAAATGCTATAAGGCTACGTTTTACAGTAGTAGTGAATTTCTCAAATACAAAATCAGCAAAATGCAATTTTTTCAGCTAATCTAAATATATCATTAATAATAATACGCAAGCAAAGTTACAAGAAAATCTACATGTTGACAAACATCGCTCCAGCTGTCTTAAATCATCCTTACAAGCTTACACGAAAGTTCCGGGCGCATACCTGCGTAGTAAGGTAGGGAGGTAGAAGTTGAGGGGGTGGAGGGAAAGGATGGAGGGGTAAGATTGATTGACTGGAGCCTTCCCTATCTTCCCTTACTCCCTGGTTGTTCTACTTATGTACTCTACCAAAGGTTACATTCAGAAAGACAAAATCGGTCCCTCCAAACGCTATTTTTTGCACATTCGTGCGTACGATGCGATCCACCATGTTTGTTTATATGGTTAGAGTATTTAATGCTCCATTCAATTATGTTAATACCGTTTTTGCCGATAGGAAGCCTAGTTTTTATGCTATCCTCACATTTTTCAGTTTTCAATACCTGCATGGGGCACTAATTAATTCTATGCCCATGGGACCATATTTTGTAATAATCTTTATATGTCAGTATGATCGTAGAAATATGAAGACAAGTCGCTGAGTAGACTAGACTTTGTACTTGTTTCTTTTAATTTATCGCTATTACCAACAAATTTATATGTTATAAATGTCCCGCGTTATTCTATTCTCTGCATGCATTAGTATCTCGTAGTATGCATCAATTAGTAGTATTGGTTATACCAACCAGTAGTAGTATCTTGGTCCTGGTACTGCAAGCATAAGGGTTTGCCAATGTACCACTCTCCTTGTGCCTGGTTTGGCTGTGCATTATTAACCTGATGCTTTTGGTTAGCTACTAGCAGCCAGAGGAGCTAGCGGGATTCGACCTTATACCAGAACTAGAGTTGCGTGCCTTGCATGGAATCATTCCGTGCTATACAGCCTGAAGTAGTGTTGAATTCCGAAGGCATTTCTCCATCGTCTGAATCGAAGAAAGCGATAACAGGGCTTTCTCCGGATACCTCCGGTACCTCCGGATACCTGCCGCAGGTCTCTGCTACTAGTACCTACTAGTAGCAGAGGTCTGCGGCGGTCGGTAGTAAGGATGGGAACCGATGGTTATTGGAGGTAAGGGAGGCTTGAGGAGCTGCGAGTTAAATTATACTGCCAACTATGACCCCGAACGACAAGCTATTTTACCGATTCTCTAAAAAGTGAAATTTAACTCTCATTACCTCTGGTTTTAGTTGATTTTAACGATGATTAAACACTGCCAATGTTACAAAATGACATGGATTTTTAAAAGAATTTTAGGCATTGAATTTAAATAACTTAGATAGCAATTTAAAATTGGTATTCCCTATCCATTTTGATGTTTATTTGAAATTTACCCGTTATGTAGGCAATCTTTAATGAAATCATTCCTTAACATACAAATTTTGCAAGGGTTTTACCTTCATTGCAAATTATAGAGCTTTTCTCAGCCATTGCGTCATTTTACCACCTATAACCCTAATATCATCATGTTTACAAACTACTAATACTTTCAGTTGAGAAAATTAAGAATTTGCGCCAAACTATACTGTAAGTATAAAAAAAGATGACATTTCAAAATTCCCGCGTCAATCACAAATGATCGGAGGCTCCAACTGAATGCACGGAAAACACGCACGAAAAATCTTTGCTCCGTGCTCAACACTACCCTGGAAGTGACTTTCACGGTATTTTGTAAATGTAGATGCGAATCGCGCTTGTATCGAACTTGAGCTCTGTTCAGCGATGGCCTCTATGAAGCAATTCCAAGGAATAATATCGCAGAGCATTAACGAGAAATGTGAATATAAAAGCCAGCGGGGAGATCATTTAACTTATTCCTGGATCGGGTTGAGAAGCACTTCCAAGAAACAACTATGCAAAGCATTTAAGATGAATACGAGGATAATGATCTTACAGAGTGGCATCATTACAGTTTTCTTGCGGGAGGGATGATATCCTTGGTGGTCATTTATTTCCATGAATTTTAAAAGCCCATTTATCCAGTAACATTTTTTTCTCGTCTCGTATGAAAACGGAGAGCTTTAAATAGAAGGGCAGTCCTCACAAATTATTTCGAAGAAGTGATACTCATTATCGATTTTTCATTGAACCAATATGGCCCACGAGAGTAAATAGATAACTACTACATCCTTGGTATCCTCTCCTGCGGACTACAACGCGGGCTGTAGTTAAACGACTCTCATGATTAAAGCAACGTTGGGGATTTTGCAGTTTATAATTTAACATAAAAAAATCTACATAATATACATAGTCCACGGCAAGCCAGCGTAAGATCGTGTGACAGGGGGTGTTAGGACACCAGCTCCGAAAAATGGAGGGAATCAGGAAATGGAATGGAAACATTTACATAATTCTCTGAAAGCCACCCAAAGAGTGTGTTCCAGGGGGTTAGTTTCCACCAACATGTACTACACTATACCCTGCTTAAGTTAATTAAGTTAATGAAAGAATGGCTATTAATGTATTAGCCTGAAACCTACAAATAACAGTCAGTAGGTGTAATTTCACCAACATAAACCACACAATAGTCATACTACAAATGCTGTATAAACTTTTAGTATTGGAGTTCTTTAGAAACTACACAACTGCACAGAGATACAAGATTTATACAGAAAACATGCCAGACATGTTATTAGTATTACGTAGCATATTATATAACAAGCATGATAGGAAAAATCGAATCATTAGATGCACTACCTACCGACAAACCTAATTGTAGAATACTAAGGGCAGCTATAAAATTCTCATATCATTCGCGGGAAAAAGCACACTGAACCGGTCCGTTCAGCATTCTATTTCCCTTATTTTTCCTCACGCTCCAATTTACCGTAGTATGTCGGGTTTGGAAGAATGATCTAATGCTTTCCCAGTGTATGCTGTTAGTGAAGCCTTTTCGGGTTTTCCACTGAGTCTACATTTCCGCCGTAGTTTCGATGGACGAGTCGTCCATCGTCATCAGGGTGTGATGCCCTGAGGACGATGGACGACGCCTGTTGATGCTCCATATGGATGGGGTTGTTGCTCCATGCGTAGAAATCTATATCCGTATCCATCACCCTCTTATACTTTTATTTTTTTAAATGGAAGTTACAAGGGCCAGCGCTGTGTTGCAAATAATTAGCCTTACCATTGCTCAACGTCACTGTTTTGCCCTTCAGTCATGATTTCATTCGAACAAATCATCCATTCTCTTAGCTAGAGATTCCCCCCTCGTATATTTATCAGCTGCCCTCAGGGTAGTGTACTTGAAAGTTGAAAATATTTCCTATGGAGACAGAAGACGGGAATGAGTCCATTAACAACCCTGTCCTCAAAAATGAGTTAATTAAGCCTCTGGTGGGAGGCTGTATTTTTTAAATCTTTGAATTTTCTCTTTTAAACCTTCTCTTTGAAATTCAACAGTCATCGGAGTCATAAAGTCAGTAGTAAACGGAACAGTTAAAAGTTTTTGTTTTTGCACAAAGTCAAAACAAAAAATTGCCTGAGCGTGTTTCCTTGTTCATGAAAATATAAAAATAGGTGAAGGAGAAGAAGATCAAATCAGGAATAGGAATAATACGTACTATTGCATTTTATTTAGTCTTGAAATAAATTCAGGAAATACTATGTATAATATTTACTTCTCAGATATCCAGCATCCAGAAATATCGGAGAATAATATCATTTCTTTTCTATTAAGTACGAAAAAATCAGGGCAAAATATGCCCGATGGACTCATAAGTCATTATCTTAGATAAAAAAGATACAACCGACAGAAAATACATTTCACTGCAGCAGAAATAAAGACATAGTAGAGGTAAATAGTGGCATATGAATAAAATATTCCTCTTGTTCATTGAATATAATGCATCTCTTTCCCCTTTTTTTAAATAGGACCCTGTTTTTAATGCTACATTGACGATAATCACATAGAGTTTGTCAATATTTTAAAAATATGATTACCGTTAACGCACATCAGTTGTCGACCTAGTTATGTATGATGTTTTTGGACTCGATGCTCAACTAAACCAGCAAACAGTTTGAGTTGTTCTTTTTTCACATAAAAAATCCCTCCAGTTTTCGTCTTGTTAAGCTCAGGAGCATGCACGCTGAACCGATAAGTTAAAGTGTACGATATAGGCAGGCCTTATTATTTATAATCACCCTTAAATGAGATTTACCTTTAGAAGTGCGTAAAAAAAGACGAAGACTAGACGCTAATGATCAAGTCGATGACATGGTGATTTGGCAACGCAGGTGATGTTTATGATGCAGTATCACATAAAAATCTAATGAGTCATCATGGAGTTATTGATAATTAAACTCTATTCCACTAAATTATGCCGCGGACATTGGATTACTGGCTTCCCATTCCCATTAGATTCGATTCGTGGGTTGTGCGGAGACTTTTATTTGGAATCGCGAACCCAACTCGGGTGACATTTGGAGTGCATTTCATGTGTTGAACTCCGTCCGTCGATTAAACTGTCATACACTTGGCACCTTTCGTTAAATATATGATACAGGAATTTTGCATGGCAAAATACCTTGCACATGATCATTCGAATAAATATACGCACGACTAACATACCTAGAGTTAAACGGTCAATTCTATCTATAAAAAACATGCACATGATCGTTCGAGCAAAATGTGAACATGATCTATGTTTGATCGCATGATACGACCGCACGACGTCAGTCTTAGTTGTTTTAATTCATAAAACCACCGAAATGCTACGATATTGTGACGGTTTTGTAATTCAACAGTCCCAACATTTGTTAAATTTCAGACCATATCTTCATCAATGGTCAGAAAAGCTATGAGTATAACGGAATTGACAAAAGTTTGAAGAGATTGCAATAGGGTGGGCCGAGATATGGTTTTTTTCCGAATGAAAGTTGCCCTGTGCGGGAAATTGTATACTGATATGAGGGTCTCGCTCGCTAAAGTATTTCGAAATCAGATGATAATAACCAATGCCGCCCGAGCCCTAAAGTTTAAACATTTGCAAAAATACAAGCGAAAATGGGAAACAAACGCCTATGGAGACAGGTATTTTAAAAAAACTTACATTTTAGCAAGGACAAACGATAAATGTATTTCTCTGTATTAAATTTCTGCAATTTTAAAAATAATTTGTCGAAATATATGGTTCTACGGCGCCTGGAAATGTTCAACAAACTTAGAGCATAGGCAACCCGAAAACCAACCAAACATTCTGGCGGCATTGGACATCACTTCACATTTTGCCTTTTGGAAGCCGTAATTGCCATAATTTGCCTACTGCTTCAAATTTTGTTCCTTTAAAAATGTTTCAGTCATTATTTCGCATGATTTAATCCGTGGAAAAACCAACAAAATTATAAAGTTTGAAATTAACCTTAATTTTGACGAATATATACGTGCCCGATATTCAATACTGACCACAAAGATGATTCAATGAATTTCGTTTTCCTCGAAATGCATACCCTTTAAGAGATTGTCGGTATAGCACGTTTGAAGTGAGTCAGAGATGATAGAGATGCTGAGTGGGAGAGGATGGGAAGGAATGATCGAGACGGGGATTATCCTTAACAGGTCCCCAGCGAAGAATCAATCTATGAATGCCTTGCTTATTAAGTGGACAGAATTCTCAGACAGGTCATATCCCAATTTAGACCCTCCTTCAAATAATGTTTACTCTCCTTCACCACGTGCTGCTACTATTGCAATGACATTATTGACTCTTGAGTCCACCATATTCACTACTGTGTGTCATTTCATTTGTGTCTTCTCTCCCATTACCCGACAAGATTGTAGTGTGTATTTTACATCACATGCCTCAAGTAGCCAGTCAGTTCGAGTTCGTTTCTCTCTGAGAATAACTACCTTGGGCAGCATACTGTGGTTTCTACTACGAGAAGCACTCAAGCACTCAGCTGGTTCAATGGCACTACAGAAAAATTTACGAAGAGTGGAGTGGAGTGCCTGATTTTTGGTGCACCCGAAAAGTTCACAGCTAATGTTTTGCCTACTTATAAGGTAATAATGAAAATGTTTTTCTACTCTTGGTTCATTGAAGAAGAAAATGGAATTAATGATTTATCAGTGCCGGGAATCGCAAAAACCGTGGCATTTGCCATTGGAGACATTTGGAAGACATCTTCTATACCATTTGTCGGACACAGGCAAATAGTGCGACGGATTGTTCAATATAATGGAAAATACCGTAATATTCTTCGATCTGTCAACAAGGAGTCTTTCACTGATCTCAAACAAGACTTCCTTCATCAAGCGTGGTAGCTCTTAGACGTTGCAGCATGTAAATGCTTTATTGGAATTTTGGATTGCTTGGATTGAAATGCTTTATTGGATTGCATCTGCGATAATGCTACTAAGGTGCCTATTTTAGAGCGTATTTCTTCCAGGACTAGAGGACTGAATGTAAAATGGTTATTGGTTGGAGTTGATGTCCAGGAGACTAAGAGGAAGCGGAAAAGGTTAGAAAGAAAACGATTATCAGATTGTTCCCCGCTATCTGAGAAGAAATTTCATGAGATTTGGGAAGATTCAACTGGAGATTTATTAACAGATGATGAATCACACGACCCAAATCATGCCGAAATTTTATTGCAAAAGGTGGGCCTCTAAAGAATTTAAATTTGCCGTGATTTTTCATATTCCTGTGAGCGATTCAGCATATCAAACCGAGCTGCTGCAGAACTCGCATTCGCTCTACTAGTAGATGTCGAGATGGTTTCTAAAGGAGGCCAGTCACTTGTAGACGAGAACAAAGTGAGGAGGGAACAGAAAAAACTGCGTTTCTCTCTTCAGAAGAACGTGAGCGTTAAACTTCAAGCGCTGAACTTCGACGGAAGAAAACACTACGTACGTATGCAATAAGTCAAAACGAAATAGAGTGGTAGAGGAACATATAACTCTCGTTGAAGATCCTGGTTCTCATTACTTAGAATATGTCACTTCCAGTATAAGTAAAGCAGTGGGGCTGAAGGATGCAATTATGACATTTCTCACAGAAAAAAGAATATACATCAATGGACTCCGAGCTATAGGGTGTGATGGAACTGCAGTAAATACTGGCAGGCATACTGGAGTTATCAGGAGTGTTGGAATGGCACTCGGAAGGCCATTGCATGGGATCATTTGTCTACTACATTACAATTAACTCCCATTGATGCACTTGCTTCATATGCTTGACGGTCTAATTGTTGACCCAAAAGCTTATTCAAGCCCGATTGGCTAATCTTTGCGCAAATTCTCGAAAATTAGCACCTCGATCAACATAAAAGACTTGAGCAGCGATCAAAAGTACCTTTATGATATAGCGCATGCTGTTTCATGTGGAAAATGTCCCTAGAGCCTTTCAGCGAGAAGTCCGGGTACAATGGTTCATTCCAGATGGATCACAACCGCAAATCGTATTCTTCGATTACACGTTTCAAAAAGAACCCTTCAAAAGAAATGCAGATGTTGGCCACATTTGTGATGAAAATATATGTTCCCATGTGGTTTGCAATAAAATTGAGGCCACAATGCACGGAAGGCCCAAAGCATACCTTGACTGTGATACATTTCATGAAATATCTGTATCGTGACATCAAATTACGTCTTCACTCTTACGTCGTCGCAATTATTCGGGGAAAGTTTTTTGCCCAACCAGAGAATATTCTACCAGCGATGCTAGCCGATGAGCTAAGGCCAATCCGTGCCATGGTTGTTGAAATAATATAAACATCAAGGGGAAATCATCGGAAAGATTTGAGGAAATTCGAACACCCTAATTAGAATTTTGATGCACAAGACTACATCAACTTAAATGACTCGGTAACAGTAGAGGTAACTGAACCACCTTTAACAGTAAGCCTTACAAGTAAAGATTTGGGAGACTTTCTTGAGGAAGGGGCTTTGTTTGAAGCTCCTCGCTTCCCCTGCCACACACGAGCAGCTGAGAAGATGGTGCAAATGATTATGGTTGCTTCAAAGACCGTGTGGAGTCTGGAAAGCGGCGTGGATGGGTATTACCATGCATTAGAGACCGCCAAATTCAACCAAAGTTTGAGCATAAAGCACAATTTAAGGTACCGTAAGAATTTACGCTAAATTACATACGCACGTGCCTCATGGAAGGATAGTTGGGGGGCACGGGTGGAAGTCTTATAATAGCCACCTCCTCTTTGTGAGTTCTAGGTAGTTTCTCAACGAAACTAGCAAAGAGTTACTTAGAAAAGCACTTGGTCATTATACTGTACTCACATGCTATGTTAATGAACAAAATATCTTTTGAATCGAAATGAATCAACAGATGCATATATTTATTCGTCAAAATTAACATTAATATCAAACAATAATTTTGTAGGTTTTTCCACGGATTACATTATGCGAAATGATGACTGAAGCATTTGTAAAGGAACAAAATTTGAAGCAGTAGGCAAATTATGGCAATTACGGCTTCCAAAAGGCAAAATGTGAAGTGATGTCCAATGTCGCCAAAATGTTTGGTTGGTTTGCGGGTTGCCTATGCTTCTCCCTGGCGCCGTAGAACCATATATTTCGACAAATTATTTTTAAAATTGCAGAAATTTAATACAGAGAAATAAATTTATCGTTTTTACAAACTAAAATGTAAGTTTTTTTAAATACCTCAGTCTCCATTGGCGTTTGTTTCCCATTTATACTTGAATTTTTGCAAAAGTTTAAACTTAAGGTCTCGGGCGGCAGTGGTTAATATTATCCGATTTCGAAATACTTTTGCATGCGAGATCCTCATATCAGTACACAACTCTCCCGTATTGGGCCAATTTTGATCCGGAAAAAAACTTATTTCGGCCCACCCTAGTATGCATCTCTACCAAGGCAATATCGGATGATGAAAAAAAGAAACATTCCAGCAATCGAAACAGCTCAGCAACAGTCTTATCGGAAATCGACCGTGAATCGTTATGTATAGGTCGATACCTAATATACCCAATCGATCGGGTTCCCACATTTTCAGTGTTGAAAATTCTCTAAATCAGTTAGCCATTTCAAACAGAAGTTTTTCAGGCCATCATTGCAATTAGTTGCGCGAATAAATGCACAAGTGATGATTCGCAAGATGATTTGCCTTGTAAAATGGCTTTAATACTGGATTTCTCTGCACGTGGTCTTCCAACTTTTTTCGTTCACGAAAACATGATGAGTGCTGAAGGAACACATACTCGTCAATAATTTGAAATATTTGCAGCCATTCTCGGATGAATATAAAAATATTCATTTACACATTCATATATAAATTATTCATTAATATGCATTAAGATATTAACAAGTTAATAATGATAATACAAAGTAAAGTAAACAACTATGACATTGTGCCCGTTGTAACTCAAAGAGAAGAAGAAAAATTTGAAACTTTTTCATAGGATGAAAAATATCCCCATTTTGTGGCGTGAAAATTCTAAAACATTTATGATTCATAAATAAACCATGGAGAGGCAGGAGTTAAAGATACCACAACCAAACTGGCACTAGAACTTTCATATTGATCACATAATCTAAGTCATATAGTCCTCAGCCTTAAGTTCTCATTTAGTCCATGCTTCTGTTAACAAGGAAGTTATCAAATTTCAAAAATGAAAAATGCGAAAATATGGACTACTTTGAAGCCAAATACACATTTTTGACAAAAACCAGGTGCATAGGAAAAGCAATTGCAATAATCAAAAATTATATTCTTTTAGCAATCCGATAGACAAGTTTCAAATTGATATCTTAAGTGCTAGTAATTTAAAATGTAAAAAACCATTCACGAAGTTCAATCCTTTTAATGTGGGGTGCGGCTAAATAATAGCAAATATGGCGTAGAAACAATCACTTACATTTATTATTTGCTGCCATTACTATATTTTCGGTCAGTACTGCATCCTTTCAGCTTTCCAATAAAGTCAAATCCAAACCCTACCTTTATATATTGAGAACAACGTATCTAAAAGAAGCAACAAAAAATAGAAATCCCTGCGAAAATTCAATAATTTTCTTATGGAAGTAAAAGTAAACAAAATGGGGTAAAAACAACCCAGTAAAAATTTTGTCCGGGGAATCACTATTTTTTTATCAGTTTTAGGTCACGTCCCGTATTCATGCCAAATAGAAAAACTTCCTTGGTCTCCTGAAAGTTCTTCATACAAGCGTGACTCATAAATAAATACATACAGAAAGACGAATCTTATTAAGTATACACATGCTAATTGCAAATCTTGCTGAAACAGGCTAAAATAATGGCGAAATAGATAAAAAGTAATGTATAAATTAAATAATTTAACAGAAATTAATTTGTTTTTTTATGAAAAATATATTTAAATATGATAAACAATTTATAATATCTCAATATTAGAGATTTCTTTGAATAGGGGGTCTGGGTTCAAATCCCAGTCCAGGCGAATGATTTTTTCACTGTGAATGTCACACAATTGTGTGACCACTAGCGGGTGACTCTGTTAACGTTACTGCGCGGCCAGTTCCGCAGTTCTTTGAGAGATTTCTTTGTTTACAAAATTTCCAATGAAACTGGCCAAGCTGATATAAAGTAGTTTCCCTTCTGTGAATTTCGAAAAATGCATAGGGCTGTGCCATGAGTCAGTTAGTGAAGAACGTATATGTAAAGCCCTGGGCAGCTTCACGCAGTATGGATATTATGAAGAAAGAACCAAATAATGACATTATTTAACAAAAATTAAAATAATAAGCCATAAATGGATGCGTTTTTGAAGACAAGAAGTTTTTTAAAAAGAAATACAAGTTTATTTTGATTTAAAAGGCGATATGTATTGAATTGGCGACTTGATTTATTTAAATGGTGTGAATAAAAATGATGCCTCTGTCCTTACAAACATGAATTCTTCGTAAAATACATTCCGCACATTTAGGTGTGATCAGATGCAAATCTATTCTACGTTTAATTTATTATTGACCAAACATGACTACAAGAGTGGAAAAATATGTCAGTTCTTGTCAAACTTGTGCCGTCTTCAGCGGGAGTAATCAGAAAGATCCATTACTATGCCATGATGTGCCAGATCCTCCTTGGCAGAAGGAGGGCAGTCATATTTTAACACAAAAACATATACTATGTACCTGTTGTTGATTATTTCTCAAATTTCATAGACGTGGCTAAATTTAATAGCTTAGGTAGCCAAAGTGTAATCAAAAGACTAAAACCAATAGTTGCCAGACATGGAATACCATTAAAATTATTTACAGAAAATGGTTCTTCGCATTCATCTAAACTATTTGAATCATTATTAAAGTAATGAACTATCATTCATATAACTTATAGCCCATAACATTCTCAATCAAATGGTTTAAGTGAGTCAGCAATCAAAATAATGAAAATCCTGTTAAAGAAATGTGAAGCATCTGGTACTTAACGATTTTTACTTGGTTAACTAGTTTTACTTGGAGCTATTAGAACTAAGAAATTCACCGAGAGAGAACCAAAGATCACCAGCAGAATTGCTTATGTCTATGTTGTTGTGGCCTTGCCGATTCATTTAACCACTTGAGCCCAAAGTCTCTTACAGGGAGAGTAGAGATTTTAGGTATTCTAGAAAAGAATAATAACGCGAAAAGGATATATTACAAGAAGTTTGTCACAAGTGGGCATATATGTGATAGAACAGTATGTTTACAATGGATTGAAGCGAAGAAACTTGTCCCCTGGTGTGATTATAAATAAATATAACGAACCCAGGACTTATGTAATAAAGGAAAAGTATGGATACAGGAGAAATATCATTCGCCTAATGTCAAACAAATGTGAAAGCAATTTTTATGTGAATGGCATATAAGAAGTATTTGTGTTGTACTGTTACATGTATTGTTTTGTTAACAAAATGTAAGCGTGTTGTGTACTTATATTTATGTCACGAACACGCCATGATGATAGCTATGCATATCAATATTTGTCAGAGACAAGGAGGGGATTGTCGAGTGTGAGTCTGAGATGAAATCTAGTTATGTCTTATTAAAAAATAATAATTTCAGATAATTGATTAAATATTACACCAGGATTCCATGGAACACAAAATACTACTGCTGTACACGATTCCCTCGTTGAATCAAATAATCCTTCTTTGACCAAACTAGCAACGTTTCCTCAATGGTGCAAATGACCTTAGTTGTCGGTTACTCTCCCAAATTACCAAACAACCAAAATCAGAGTTATGCTCCCCCGAAAATTATGATCACTATCAAATGAGAATGACGATTATGCTGGCTGGAGTGATTTTTTTCAATGCACATATTTGCGAGAAACTTTGCTTACCTTCTTCTATAAGTGATATCCATGCATTAAATTTTGAAAAATTAATTTTATCGATTTGGTATATTATCAATTCAATTCGAAAAACATATTTAAACAATAATTTTCGCCTAAAGTTTGAGTATTGTACCGAAAACTATCAATTGCAAGTCATAAAATTCTTCCATTGATCCAAGTTTGTGCAATATAATTACTTTATCATTTTAATTATAACATGTATGGTGAGTCCCACCGCAAAACAGATGTAGTAGGTACCTAAATGAAATGTGGTTCCAGTATTTTTTCGACTTACTTGCAAAATTATTAAAATTTCAAAATAAATGACCCACGGCTACCACCCCAAAACACAGTTAGATCTCGTGCGTATAAAAGGTCGTAACGATGATTTCATAAGTCATACAAGTCGTTTGCAACAACTACTTTGGTCATAACAAGCTTTAATTAAGATTAAATATAAAATATTTAACTTTTGAATAGTTTTTATTGCTGCATGTATGGTGAGTTCCACCGCATTAACAAATGTACTTCATTGAAATGCGGTCCTAGTGTTTTTTTCGACATGCTTGAAAAATAATTAAAATATGCACTCAATGAACCACGATTACCGCTATAGACACCATAGTTTTAAAAAAAATATATTTCCATCCAAAAATATTTATTGGATTTTCCGATACTTTAAAAGCTTTAAACTGCTAAAAAGTAATCCTAATTAAAATCGCTTGGCAAGCCAAAGGTTTTGTTTAGTACGGGAGCCGAAGGTGCTTAATATTTCTGGTATTCACATACTTTTAAAATACAAAATGAAAGACCCAAAGGTTTCACCTTGGGAAATTATATCATTTTTTTAAGACGAAATAATAGTAGCACCTAGTGACCGACACTGGAGGGAAATTCTTTTAATGAATATTGAAATTAATTAAAATTTAATTAATAACAAATAAGACAACGATATGATACCACATTTTATATTGCACGATATAAACTTTGCACGAATAATTTGTTGGCAAAAACTGTAAAACTCATCAGTGTACACAGGTGGAATGGAGTGGAGTCTCCATGGAGTTTCGACATCAAAAAACAACACGGCATTCCATAATTGAAGGAGCAATTAATTTACTTCAATAAATATAAATTATTTATCGTTTATTGTATTATTTAATGCTTAAGATAGTTCTAGAATAAAATTTATTTCAAGTATTATTTCTAATTATTTGAATTTTTTTATCTTTAGCCAATGACCTAAGGATACAGCTCAAACCTCTTTAAGCTACGTTGGGATGCCGAGACTGCCAATTGAGCAATGACAGGTTGAGTTGGGGACACGAATAGACGCTCTCCGAAAACCTTTTTAAGATATCCCCCCTTCCTCTGGCGATTGCCTTCGCAAAGGGTCACTGCTCCCAGAGACATGCCATTGCCGCTCCATAGCGATAATACAAACAGCTACACACACACACACCTATTAATAAACGATTCGCTCTCTGCGACCGAAAGTGGAGCTCGGCGATCGCACTCACGGACTAACTGACTGAAAGCGAGAAGGCGAGAGAAACTTCGTGCATCATTAACAGCTCGAAACGAGAACCTACTTTCCTTCATCACAGCGAAAATTCACCTTCGGCCAAAAGAGCGAATTTAATTGGATTTCCGCGAGACTAGACGATTTGTCGATAATGCGTCCCTTTTACTGCGCCGATGGAAAAGGCAAGAGCGTTAATATCTGCGTATGCGAGAAGCGAGGAGATGGAAGCTTTTTAAAAGCAGAAGAGGAGGTAGAAGGAAAACGTGTTTGTATCCGACTTTCGGCTGCGCCGAATGGAAACAATCGCCGATCGGAGGGCGTGGTGTAACCAGTTCGCATTGGGTGTCCTACATTTGGGCGGAAAATCCCCAAGGAGCCTGGCGACGAATGGCGCCTCCAGGCGGGATATCGGAGAAGCTGGAGATCTTCAACCCCGCTGCTATGGCCTGCTCATGACACTCGTTTCAGAACGCAACAATATAATATTGGAGGCAGAAAAGTTTAGATGGAATAGGGTACTTCAATGGGCGAATTTCTATTTGCACCACTAAAAAATCTTTTTCTTTAAAAAGAGGAGATAAATATGTCACCGTCCTCAGAAGTCGTCAAACCGAAGATTGGTTTGCGGCAGCTCTTCACTATAATCTTCTATTAGCCAACCGCTTCATTCCTACATAATTATTCACTTTGGCGTTCTTCATTAGTTGCCTGATGCATTCCAATGTACTTGGTCTTCTCATGTAATTCTTGTCTTTCAGTTCTCATTCCATTATGGTTTTCAATACGCTACTGTTTCGCAAAATGTGTCCAGTTAATGCTAGGTGTTATCGCGATTCACATCGGGTTAGGCAATTGGCTGCCGCTAACGTTGACAGAATACTCTTCCATCATCAACAGGGCATTAATATATTGAGGGTAGGGCATAAAGGATCTGTGTAAAATTAGTTTGCTTCTTCTTCTGCCCATAATTTTCATTACCCTTTTTTACTTCCCGAGTTTTTATAAGACGTTTTCGCAGGTAGGCAATTATCTCTATCCATTATGTCTTGTTCATTCTTTGATAGCAGTACATCTCTTTCTATTCCAATTTATTTTGCTCTACAGCTGTTATTGTCCAAGTTTCACTGCCATATAAGGGTATGCTCCAAATATAAGTTTGATACAGTGCCTTCTTTACTTACAAGCTTCTGGTAGAAGGTCTTCTTTGCATTTTTTGCCTGGTTTTTCTCCTCGCAATACCAGCAGTTGATGTTTTTTTTCCGAATAGTAAAATTCTTCAGCTTACACAAGATTTTGAGGCACCAGTATGAGGTTGATTCCGTGTTCTTGAATTCTTACCATAGAAAAATAATTGGGATTTTTCAAATAGTTTGGATATTAACTATGACAGTACTAAAAAGAATTTGAGAGTTAAGTTTTCTCCATCAAATCAATCACTACATTAAGGTGATCGCATTCTTAGCCTACAACGTATTCTAGGTCATGCAATACTAAACTAGAGGACTTTCATACTGAACATATATTTGTGACCAAGCAAAACCTTTGTTTGATAGGGTGATAATTGATGGTATGGATCTTACTAAAAGGTTTTTATGTAAGACTGGAGAAGGTTCGCATATGGCTGTAACGTTGCACGGAGTGGAATCCTGGACACAGACAAAATAGATAGTAAATTAGAGACGTTTTAGATGTAGGTGGGGTAAAGTCTAGGGAAGGTGCGTTTGATGGAATAGAAAACGAATGAGAAAGTGCTCGGCATGTTAGGTAAGCGGGGAGGTTCAATTCGATATATATTTGATCTTTCGACAAATCAATCGAAATAGGATGACGATCAAAATATCGAACGACGTTGGTGGGTGGGGAGAGAAAATGGTAGGATGAAATTAGGATTAGGCTTATTTGTAGGTTGGAAAGGGTGAAAAATAAATCGTATTATACATTAGCGGAATTATGTCTACCTCTCTGACATTTAACTCATTTGATATCACACAAAAACTCATGCCCTGAATGCTGAAAATTCCGCCCAGACTCGGTCTCGCGACCACAAGGTAGGAAGACGATGACTTCACCCCACCACCATCGAAGCCAGCGATGACGGGCAAGGGGTTCGTGAGGACCGCTCATTAAGATAAGAGAAATACGGGGGAAAAGGGGGAATGGGAATAGGAATGCATGATATGGAGTAAGGGTAGGAAAAATGCTAAGTAGAATATTGAAATAGCCCATGAAAGGAAATGTTTATTGATGAAAAATCACAGTTAAGAAAACCCATCATAACCAATCATTGACGGTTAAACACCAATTATAATTAACTTATTAATTTTGATACATGCGTTATTGTGCCTAACTTGAACAAATCAGTTAAGTCCTGTTATATAATGTCTGGTTAATGTTAACCGCAAGATGACGGCTGTTACATAGTGTTAACTACTGAGAGTTCGGGTTTTGCGTGCTACAACCTCTTCGGTTAGTTAACGTGAGCGTTATCGGTGAAAGAACGTATTAACTTCTGCCTTCGTACCTTCGGAAGAAATTTTTAACAGAAGTTATAAAACCAGCCTTTCATATGGCATATCACATTGACATGCCATGCGTTAAGAATTCACATTGTACACCGTAGCTATCAATAATTTATCCAAATCTCATCTTTAAGTCTGTTACCACATAAGAGTCGGCAATGTTCTGCCAGTGATCGTGGAGATTTAGGCTCACATCCTAGTGAAGCCTTCAATAACATGTCCAGCTAAACCTATAATGTGTAGTTTTTCTTCGAGATCTTTCTGAAAAATCACAGGCGGCACAGGGAAATGGAGTGGCCTCCCGATTATGATGAATGAATTACACACGCCGTTGGACTTCGAAATTGGTTATATCTACTTTCCCTTTTCTCTTGGCAATCAGCCGACCTTTAGGTTGAACATTATAGTGTCTTTAGTAGCCTTACTTTTGTTATCTGTCTTATTATTGTATACCTAACTAGATTGGTACGCACTGCTTCAACTATTAAGGTGTATTAAGGGTCTTTTCACAGTGATCCTAGCCAATGCCATGAATTATTGGTTTTAGTAAAAATAATGAGTTTTAGTAGTATTTTATCCCGTGTATGTTATCATATTCACTGGCATAGCAATCTCCAAGTTTCTATTTTCCTGACTGATTTTCGGTCAGCGCTTACCGGTCAGGGGGCCATGCCGGGTTCAACCTTGAACTTGGACGGGCATCGCATGACTGGTGTGGAATCACCCCGTGCCACACACACCCTAGATGTGGGTTCCACCTTACTTCGTAGATGTACATGAAGTGTCACATTTGAAGGATGAAGATTTTATACCAAATAACACCAGAAACTACGAATTGAATCCCAAATTACCGTAGCGAATGATCTGGTAGCTTCCAGTGCCTACGAAAGATTGAGTGATAATCGTAAAGGATTGCTTTTGTTTTTAGTATTTAGCACTGTATTATTTTAATAACCGTATGCCCTTAGACATGTAAATATAAAAAAGAACGTCCGTATACTCCTCATTGTGTCGCTTCCTGACTTTGCCCCTCTCAACTTTTCAAAGTAATCCTTCTCCGGGACACCTTTATTTCAACCAACTTCCATTCAGGCGCACCACAGTTAGCCAAGA
Organism: Pyrrhosoma nymphula; assembly: GCA_963573305.1. Taxonomy (NCBI): domain Eukaryota; kingdom Metazoa; phylum Arthropoda; class Insecta; order Odonata; family Coenagrionidae; genus Pyrrhosoma; species Pyrrhosoma nymphula. The sequence continues at coordinate 40,996,694 of OY754337.1, read as the reverse complement.
ACGACGGTTGTTCATTCATGGATAAATGATGGGTAGAGTAAGCGCCAACATCATTTCACACTGCTAAATTTCTTTATGGGCATGAGTAGAAATTCAGCATCGAAAGCTTGAAGCGTGTACGAAGCAACAGGCCCGCTAGTTGCCGCAGTCAATTCATTGAGGACCGGATTTCTAGGTAAATCTAATAGTCATTCCAAATAGACGGATTTATCTGCCACTATTTAAGTACCATTTTCCAGGCCATTGCTTAACTTTCATTTAGTGAGGCGACTACGGTATTAAAAGACTAATTATTCCAACCAGATAATCAAGAGTTAGGAGTATTCGCGAGAATCTGAGTATCTTAAAACAAATCACGTTAATATTAAAGCCATACTTCATACTAAATTTAAAATAAAAACTGTCTTTTTCTATGAGAAAACGTCGTCTCATGTTTACGGCTATATTACTAGAATGCCAAACGACAGAATATTTATCAGTATTCTAAATCATGTCATGTCTTGGAAATGTACTACTCTGTGGGTAAATGCCTATGAAATAGGATCTGCCGGAGCCTCTCAAGCGCCGGTTTAGTATAGAAACAAGTTCAGGACGTGAGTAAGCAAGATAAAGGATTTCACTGAAAAGGAAAGAAAAATAACTGGTGCTCAATGGACTGAAGAACGGAAAGCTGCCTTCTCAGCTAAAATAATACTGTACGCCCAGAAGGGTTGCAAAGATTTAGAGTTGGTCCGAAGAGACCTATAAGTGAGAAAAAAAAAGGCAGACGGTAATGCTAGGCTTTCATGGGTATCAATATACCGTACATACATGTATGGGTGTGAGCTTTGGAATCTGCGGGATCGTTGCGTGCGTAACAACTCCCGTTGTGACGCAGTTCCTTCCCTATTTGCGAGCGCCACCGAGTGTAAATGCTACAGCGATGATTCTTTGATGGGCTCCCATTATCGGCGCTCAATGAAACGGTCGCGATTGCACCGCCACTTACTCGTGTGGCTTCGATGGCGACTGACCTTTGGTTCCGCTCTATCGAAACAAGAGTACTGGAAGAAATAGGCGCCATGGCAACGGCTTAAGGTTTGTTCTTGCACACTCCGGATGAATTCACATCTGGGATTGAGCAAAATCTATGTGAAGCAGGAAACAAGACTGTTTTAGTGCATAGAATGGCTCATTGAAAGGTCCCTGTTTAAAACGTGCTGCTTCAAAGTACCTTAATTCCTGTAGGCTATAAAAAGTAGGTCAAATGCAAAATCAAATTCTAAAACAAACATATACATTACTATTAAGTATAACTATTCTAGTCAATGCAAATGAATATTAACTGTTAATTCATTAATACTAATACTATAACTATTTCTCTTATTCACTCGCCAAAAGAGACATCTTATCCTTAATCAGATTCAGCCATTGAATAATATGTTAAAGGAGGTTGATCTTTTGAGATTAATTAAGTACACAATCAGTAGTTCATATACAGTTGTCTTACCTACCTCAGAATACCCAGAATGAAAGTGATACATAACCGCGTTACCTATGTAGGTAACGCGCCGGTGTGACAAGCAGAGTGATGAGGGTTCTATATCACCTTGGGTACTGGTATTTTGTTAGTTTTAATATTTACATCTTAGGCTAGGCGGTGAGATCTTACATCGAAGAAAAGATATCATGTGAAATGAATGAAAGGAGAGCCCAAAGGTGAGAAAGTTCGGATGGAAGTGGTTGGTGGATAACATTTATGAAATAAGTTGCTAATTCATTATCCTAATCATCCTAAACAGAAAAGGCATTTGATGGTCACCGTAGATTCTCGATTATTTGCGTCCGACCTACCGAGATTCAGTATTAAGGATTCTTGTGTTGAGTCTGTACTAAGCCAGTTTAGCTCCTGCAAAAAGAACGTCAGAATTTGGATGTCAGTTTTTTTTTCTAAATAAAAGGCGATTGGCAGACGTATTTAATCCAAACCATGTCAAAAATGAAGTACAGTAAAGCATAGAAATGTCACATTTTTGTTTTTTCATTACTCGAGGGAGCCTCAGTCTACTTTACCTCGGAAGATTGAGACTAATACATACGTGAAAAAGATATGGTTTTCCCAACGGATTTAATGATTCAAATTCTATTGTCCACTACAAAAATCAATATCTTTGATCTTTGTAACTATTCCTGTTCAGGTGTGTGGTAGTAAATGTGAAAAACGATTTTTTTTAGTTTGCACATGATAATGAATTCCCACTAAGTTCAAAGGTTTTCGACTTCAAGCAGTAACTATAAGAAGCCTATGAGACTATAAATTCTGCCTGGCAATATTGCGTCTCGCAGAAGTACCTGTTACCGTAAGGGTATTATTAGTCTCATATGCCATTGCTTTGGAGCTCTATTTCGAGCTTAATTCGGTTCCTAAATTCGTTAAGACCGTGTAGTTAGAAGGTCAAAGAGGTTTGACCAATCCCTCCTCATACAATCTATTCTTAGTTATACCGTGGACTCTAATTGGAGAATTATCAGGCAAATTAACGTCCGGGAACTGGCTTAATCCTTAATGGAAAGGACGATAGGGTTTCCCTTTATGGGAGAGGAGGTATTTAAAGAGATTACAAACGGCGATGACCAAAACCCAGGATTCAATAATACGTAGAAACGATCTCCGTTCGTTCACCTAATTTGGTTCTCAATTCTCTTCCACTGGGTTTTCGCTTAAGCACCAAACAATTAACTGCTATCCTGAAGCGTTCCATTTGCGGAACATCCAAATCTTAAACATTTATTTAGCATTTCTTAACCTTCATGTGGAGGTTTTACTGTGAACATTTGGTATTAAGAATTATAGAAATTAGTTTAAGGAATCAGCCAGGTTCGTTTCGCATTGACATGAAGTTCCAATCGGTAGAACTAGAATTGACCGAATTAGTAAAAAAGATTTTTATCGTCATAACAATTGGTCTTAGACAGTGAAGACTTAAGATTAATTTTCACCAGTGGCTGAATTATTTAATTATTCTAACAGAGGAAATAGATAAGTGACACTGAAAAATAAAAAGACACAAGTGTTAAGTTTCCGTTTTCTTTTATTCCGGTAACAGAAAAAAGCTTTTGATGGACAGGAACGAGTCAGTGAAGGTCTTTACGGAGCGATTTGGTTTATCAGATAATTTGGAAGAAAAATACCATCTTAAGACGATTTTTAAGTAGAATACATAGTAATTCGCTTTTAAAAATATTTGGCTTTTTCGGAATTTTCATGTGGAAATATAAATTTTCAGTCAGTTGTATTAATCAGTTGAAATTGAAATTTGTAGAAACCTCTGACGAACAATTGGGGGAATAGTGCTCCAAACCAGGTCTACTAATTGTTTTTAATTCAATGGAAAATTTCCACCATTATGAGTTAATTGCGTGGCGTTTTATCGCCTTGCGTGCGCCCGTATATAATGTTCTTTTGCGAAATGCAAATACATTATTCTCATTTTACTCCGATATTTTCGTTGACCGAAGTTCGAGCCTTGTTTCTAAATCTGTTTTTAAGAGATATCAGCAAGCTTCACTTTAAACTGATTGAACCACCTGACCGGAAATGAAGATTTCCGGTTCGATAATTAACCACTTTATGACATTCCACACAGCTTCAAAAGCAATAACCGATTTCGATGCCATTATGTAGATATTTTAAATCTTATGTGTTTTTATCTCACAATATGCTCAAACAGTCAAAAGGGGTTTTAACTGCAGACATTTTAGGTAATAACACAGACGAACACATATCCTGGGAGTTAAAAATCTACCCAGGCGGGATTATAACCCACCGCCCATGGGTTGGCAGGCAAGGGCTCCACCACCTCTCCACGGTAGTCGGCAAATTATGATGATGTTATAACATTGAAACCGGTGTGCGGGTGTTAAAATAGTGTAGAAAATTACCAAGAGGTTCTTGACGTGTCGAAAACCTACACTCACTTCGCCCATCATCGCGTTATGATATATCCAAGTTCAAACCCCGAACGAGACAGATATTTTAAGTGGATCTTGTATTTTTGGAGAACACATTGATATTGTACTTTGAATACGTTTATGAGTCTTGATTGTCACCGTGTTATCTGAAAAACAAAATAGCCCCATGAGTACTTCGATCGACGCACTTCTGTACATGGAAAGCTCCTTCCCAATACCGGAAAACAAAGGAAACGGAAACGAAACAGGCATTGATAATAAAAAACAAACAAGATTAATTGCAAGTGGAGTAATTTCCCTAGTGGCTCCAACTAAATAAAAAAACTTTTAAGGCGCATTTATCCCCACGAACTCCCTCAGGAGGATTCATCTACCACCGCCTTCATGCACATATATATCCACGCACCAGTCCAAATCACCCAGTTGGGAGTGGGTAATTAGCGCTCCAAGATGAAATAGATCGTTTTAGGGAAAGGCAGACTGTGCGGTCGTCGAGGACTCTCGAACGGCCTTGACTCCCAAAGTCGAAGCCAAATTTACGACGCAAAAAAATATACACGCTCTCTCGACACAAAACACGAGACTTCAGCAATTACCGAGAGTGTGACCTTCAACAAAACCCTTTTAGATTGCAAGCGCTTCCGTAACGGCACGCAACCTGCTTTGGCGATGGCGTAACAGTTTTCAGAGATAATAACTGAGCAAAAGTCTATCCAATGCAATCCTATACTGATTCTTTACTTAGAATTATAGCTATACTGAAGATTAGACAATAGGGATACGAAAACATAGATTTTTCACCAGTTTAATGCATTATAACATACTTTCGCATTTTTAAGTGGAACTTCTGAACTGTCGTTGTGTTTTTTACGCCCATTGTAAACAATTTTGCTTAACAATGGGTTAAACCACCCCATGAACGACACGCGACACGACACAAAAAAACGTCAGATGACGTCAAATATCTTAGATGCAAATTCCTGGTCATTTCCAATCAAGCTATAGGACTGAAAGTTCCAGGTGATGTTCCTAATCACCCAGTTAGTCGGGATAATTCAAAAAATCTGAGTCTCCGCATTTCAGAATTTCGTTTTCCAATGAGATTAAATGGGAGAAAGGAAATATTTCCTTGATTTTCTTTCGCTTGTAAAAATATGCAATAAATACACCTCCAACGTCGATTACAGGTCAGAAATATGCCTTAATGATCATACTTATTTCAATTTTCTTGCGTCCGATTTTTACAAAGCGATCTCTAAATTGCGAAATATTAATAAAAGCGTATAAATTTAGCTATTTCCCTCTCTTCCATGATTAGAATAATGGCAACGACCATTGTTGGCCTCGAATACTTATATTTTTTTAAACTAAGACTACGTATTTCTAAGATTAATTTGTTTGAGGACCAGATATTAGAACGATTTTAGGAGTTTAATTAAGATTTATTATTTTATAGTTTATTTCAAGAGATGATATTTATTTCACATCGTAGATTCTGGCACGATAGTGTATTTTAAATTAACATAAATTTGCTTGTTTTCCATTTCTGTAGTCGCTATAAACAATTTAATGAGAAATTGAATGAAGGAACGATATTGGAATAAACCCTAATGAGATAATACAGGGGTTAAAACTAGTACAGACGTTCCACATCTGTCGTGCGTCCACGAACTGAAACACCCATTTTTCCACAATTTTATAACTGTATCAATGTGTACCTGCTCCTTACTTGCATGTATTCCCACCCTGCCGATGTGATACTAAAGCGAAAATTTTAGATTATATATCAAAGGAATGCACATTCAACAGTACTTCCGTATTTTTCCTCAAGTGCATAAGTAATGGTGACAGTAATTTGTATTATGTATGCTCATTATCATATACATTCATCTTAAATCTTCTAATAAGCATCTTATTTTTCAAAACCGATTTAAATATTCACTTTCCAGCGCAACAAAGCACAATACTGCTATAGAGCTACCAAGAGGATGAAATTCGCCGCGAAAAAATCATTTTACTTGACTGGGACTTGAGCCCGGATTTCCAAAGTGCCGGGGTGAAATGTGTTACTGGCTTTTACCAAAACCATCTATTTATATATATCTTATATACAGGGTGTTCCGTAATGACTCTGTAATATTTTAGGATATGATTTAACAGATCAAAACAAGAAAAAAATTCAATTGGACATGTGTTCGGAAACGTACCATTACCCAGATATCTGTCTGTACGCGTTTTTCACTGAAGCCGCACTAAATAAAAAACTATCAAAGATAAAGACTTGAAAGTTGGTACAGCTGTTGATTAAATGTTTCAAGCTATCCAGCGATATTTAATTATTTTCTGATTCACCGTTTCAAAATAGCGGCAAATCAAACTTTTGAATCCCTAATATCATTGCACACACTTTCGTAATAAAAAATCGCATATATGAAAATTTTGCGCCTTTTATTTACAAATAAAATGGTATCGATAAAATTTGCATACCTACTACAACAATGATATGGTCAGTAAATTTTCAAACCAATGTTGAAGTGTTTAATGCAGTCATACAACAATAATCACACAATCAATAAAATGGAATACATGGGCGCCTTAATATAGAGTTTCTAGACAATGGTCAATTGAATGCAGTACGTTTCTTAAACTTCTTACAAACTGTTGTAGAAAACACCATGGATGAGCTGCCTCTTGTATTGAGGCATTCCATGTGATTCCAGCTCGATGGAGCCCCCGCACATAATAGACAAATCGTTAGGGAACACTTAAATGCTGAGTAATAACAAAGTAAAAATATCAGATTTTTTATGCATTGCAATCAATGATAGTTTATTATTGTATGTGTGCATTCAACTCTCTTTGACTTATTTTGACTTTGACATTAAACTCTATTTCATTGTTGTAGTAGGAATGCAAATTTTATTGATACGATTTGTTTATTGTTGTACGTCTACATTAAACACTGACATTGGTTTGAAAATCTGCTGACCATATTACTGTTGTAGTAGGTATAAAAATTTTATTGATATCATTTAATTGTAAATAAAAGGTGCAACATTTTTATATTTGCACTTTTTTAATACGACTTCTGTGTGCAAAGATGTTGAGGATTAAAAGGTTTGATTGGCCGCCATTTTGAAACGGTGCATTATAAAATAATAAAATATCGCCGGCTAGTTTTAATTATTACCATCAATAGTTATACAAACTTTCACGCCTTTATCTTTGATATGTTTTTATTTAGTGCGGTTTCAGTGAAAAACGCGTACAGATATCTGGGTAACTGTACGTTTCCGGACACATGTCCAATTGAATTTTTTTCTTATTTTGACCTGCTAAATCGTATCATAAAATATTACAGAGTCATTACGAAACACCCTACGTATAAAAAATAATGTTTGTTTTGTTCGTGTTTCATGTACTACGCTAATACCATGAATCCGATTGCGATGAAACTTGGTGAGTTGTTGCGCGCGTGCCCATAAAGGTTTCTGAATTATAAAAATGGCAATTTTTGGGGTTGTTTTACCCCAATATTGTTATTATTTACTCCCATAAGAAAATAATTCGGTGAAGGTTTTTCTTTTATTGCTTTTTTAATTACTTGTATTCAAGATATTGGATGGAAATTTGTATCATAGAACGCATAAAAGAATGCTGTATTTAATTATTTCATTCAATTTTCTTGTACGCTTCGTTTTTGTCCAAGTCTTGCGTTTTTATCTCGAAATTTATCAATATTTCTTCCTTTTCAACAATAGAAATTTCCTTGGTAACCAGGCGTGAATATCCATTTAATAGCGATTTTATGAATGGCTATTCAATCCTGAAGTATTTTAAGGCCAAGTTCAGTGAATAATTTGATAGTTGTAGTCAAACGACTACAGTTCCCCGTTCGCCTTGCCTTCTCAATGACCATTAACAAGGCAAGAGGTCAATCGCTTCAAGTGTGTGGATTTAATCTGGAAAATCCATGCTTTTCACATGTTCACGAGTGGGATAGCCGCAAAATTTGTTTGTTTATGCAGAGGGTGGTAAGACCATATCCCAAATCAATATACATATATCCCAAAGCACTTGAATACAATTTTTCAACTTTAATTTAATACACAAAAAGTCACTGTCTTCAATTTATATTTTTACATGCAAATGTGTCTGCTTTGTAAATGTGTGCCTACTTAGAAATAAAAAGAGGCATTGCAACTTATGCCGGGTTAGTTTTGAGAGCGAGCCTGCGAAGGTTTGTGAATTATTGAATCCATCGTAACATAGGTGGTGCGTGAGTCGTTTTCAACAAATGAGTGTTGGCACGCGACCATCTCAAAGAAGCGAGAAACGCCAAGCAAGCAACGAAGCAAATCGTTTACGATTTGCTCAATCACGTGCATCAGAATCGTATTAGTGAGACATAATATCGCGTGCATTAGATTCATATAAGTGAGACAGATTTTGTGTGAAAAGTTACGTAATTTATTTGTACGTAAAATAAGAGTTTAGAGCAGCGGTCTCTGTTTGTTTTTTTTTATTGCTTACACTCATTATATGGAATTTAAAGTCTTATCATTTGATAACTTAAAAAACAAGGTTTTGAATTCTTGCATTCGATTTTTCATAAAAGCTTTGGTTTTTCCTAAAATTGGATTTTTAAAATCGATAATCTTAAATGTTTTCACTACGTCAACTATAGAATATTTTATTTACTTGGAAACCGCAGCATAGGCATGGAATAAAAACTCATGCCGTCATTTATGCCTTAATAGTTCCTTCGAGAAATTCATTGTACTAGGTTTCAAATTCGTTTAGGGACCGATTTTCAAACCAGGAAAAATTTGTGGGCCAAGCCATGAAAAGTATGGACATCAACGGGAACTTCAGTGTAGAGTATTTTATTTTTCGAATACACAAAAAATCATTGTCCTTCATTTATTTTGTACATGTCTGCTTTGTATATGTGTGCCTAATTAGAAAGAGACATTGCAACGCATGCCGGGCTTAGCTAATATATGGCACACCCAGGTTTTTCTGCCATATAATAAAGTGGAAAGGAGTGCACTTTTGTGTACTGCAATGTTTGCATCCTAAGACATGAGCCGTCCTTCGTGGCGAACAGGGCGGCTCTGGTTTAAGTGCCCAAAGACCCGGTAAGCCCGTCCGTCGTGTCGAACAGGGCGGCTCGGGTCTTAATCAACCCGAACTCGGGTCACTTGACTGGGGGCCTTTTACCAGTACCACCTCCGGCCGTTGCTGTTGGTGGCGGAATTGCGCCCAGGCCGGAGGGGTTTAAAAGGAGAGGCGCGAGGACCAACCGCTCTCTCGGTTCATCTCCCGGACTTGCCGGTTGCCCGGTGCCTACGCCCTCGGTCGCCCGCCGCCGCCCTGGTGGACGTCTCCTTCTTCTGCCATCGCCAGCCTGGGTCGTCTTTCTCGGCCCCGACTTCCGTACGTGTGGAGCCGGCCAAGTTTCCATCCCTCCTTCTTTTCACCTTCTCTCTCTTGGGCGACAGGTTTAGTTTGGATTGTACACCATCAGAGTTTGGGTAATAAACCTACGATTGTTAAACTAATTTAACCTGTGACTTATTTTCCGCCACCAACCTGGCCCCCGAGTTAGTCCTATCCCCGGAAAACGTTTCAAATGGTAGCAGAGCGTGGTTTCTAGTACTCGGGTTTAGTTTTTTTTTTTTTTTTGGGTGCGGTTGTTGGCGGATCGTCATGGCGACCGGAAGGAGTGGTCTCCCTTCAGGTAGCACTTGGATATACGAGTTGTCGAAAGAGAACGCGGTAGCCACTTGTGAAAGGTTCGGTTTGTCGCGTGAGGGGACGTTGGACGAAATCAGGAAGATGCTCCGGGAATACGTGCAACGTTTGGAGGTTGACGACGGCGCGAAGGAAGGGGGTTCGGTTGACACGAGCAGCGTTCTGTTAAAAATGGAACAGCTGCTGGTCGAAACACGTTCCCAACAAACGTCTTTACGTGAGGGAAACCTTGAGGCTATAGTTAGAATGGCAAACAATTGGGGTATCCATTTTAGTGGCCGGCCGCATGAGAGCTGTATGAGTTTTTTGTGCGCCCTGCATCGGTTTCGTAGCCGTTTGGAAGTTAGCGACCAAGCCGTACTCAAAATACTCCCGGAATTGTTGAGCGAAAGGGCTTTAGATTGGTTCTGGCGAACTTCTTTTAAAAGTGTCGGTGAGTTCGAAGTGGAATTAAAAAGAAACTATTTGTCACCGACATATAACATCCGATTAAAGCGGGATCTTTTTATGAGAACGCAGGGCCCCTACGAAAGGGTGGCGGAATATGTGGGTTTGATGGAACGGATGAACGACAGATTATCACGCCCGTTGGATCAAAGCGAGTTATGCGAGTTGATCTGCGCAAACCTCAACCCAACATATCTAAGCGCTCTACCCGTTGCGCCGGCGACAATTTGCGAGTTAGTCGAGTGGGGGCGCGGATACGAGGATCGTCAAGCATTAGCCGCGAGTTTCAGGGCCCCTCCACCACCTCAGGTGATGGTAGATCCGGAGTTCGCCTGTCGTGGCCCCCCGCCCTTCATGAGAGCCCCCCAAGAGAGTCCAATGGTAGGAGCAGGTGAGTGCAGTGCCTATGCGACCGCCCCTAGTAGCCGGGAGCATGAGCAACAAAAATATAGTCGGAAATCTTGGCAAGGGGAGTCAAGGTCGGGAAACGCCCCCGCCGCGCGGAAGTAAAGCCCACGGAATTCCGGCGCGGCAGTGGGAGGGCACAGGCAACCCGGATGGATGACCATAGAATTCAAACTTCCCCCACAGTACTTGCGGAAGTCAATGGTGTGGCCTCTAAGGGATTGTTAGACTCCGGCGCGTTCCGTTCATTTGTAGCAAAACCATTTGTAGCAAGACTTCCTAATAAATCGGTTAAGGTCAGCGCGGAGGGAATTAACTGTGTAGGTTTCGATTCATCGCGCGTAACCATCCACGAGTCGGTTAATTTGCACATAAAGATAAGTGGTTTTTCGTGGAACCAAGAGTTCCTCGTGGTGCACGAATGTCCTTACGCGATTGTGTTTGGTGTAGATTTCATGGCTAGGGCGGGTCTAGTTCTAAATTTCGTGAATCGATGTGTTTCTTTTAATTTTTCTCCGACATTAAAATTCCCTTTATGCCCGGTAAGGGACGTCTCGGAGAGCGATGATATCACGAAAATTCCTATTGGAGTTAGTCCGACCCCGAACTCTTACGACGGTAAAATGGGTGAGATTCTGGCGGAATTCTCGGACGTTTTAACAGATAGGTTGGGTATGACCGACCTCCTCGAGTACGACTTAACGCTGACGGATAGGGAACCCGTGCGTTCCCCTCCCTTCCAATATAGTCCTCCGAAAGTCGCAGAAATGAGATCCCAAATACTCGGCCTCAAGGAGAAGGGTGTGATTAGAGAGTCTAATTCGGCTTATGCTAGTCCAGCTTTTCTGATACCGAAGAAGGACGGGAAATCGCGTTTGGTGGTAGACTATAGGAAATTAAATAAAAAAATCGTATTCGATTCTTTCCCCTTGCCGACGGTAGAGAACGCATACTTGCATTTGGGAGGGGCACATTATTTCACAGTTCTCGATTTAAATTCGGCATATCACCAGATCCCCCTTAGCGCGAATAGCAGAAAAGCTACTGCGTTCGTCACCCCATTCGGTTTATACGAATACCGAAGGTTACCGTTCGGAGTGTGTACCGGTGGCCAAGTGTTGTCCCGGCTGCTGGATAAAATATTGGGGGACGTAAAATTTAAATTTGTCATAAGCTATTTAGACGACGTGGTAGTCTACAGCAAAACTTATGAAGATCACCTTTCACACGTAAGGGAGGTTCTCAATCGATTACGGAATGCTAAGTTAACAGTTAATCCCCAAAAGATCCATGTAGCACAGAAGGAAATAAAATTTTTAGGCCACATAGTCTCGGCCAAAGGCATCAGCATTGACCCTGCGAGGGCGGAGGTGATCTATTCTTTTCCCGCCCCCACCAATTTGAAGGCAGCGAGAAGATTCCTGGGGATGTGCAGTTACTACGCCCGTTTCATTCCAAAGTTCTCTGAGTTATCGGCGCCGATTAACGCATTGAAGAAGAAAAATGCTCGGTTCCAATGGGGAGAAAGTGAACAGCGGGCGTTCGACGAGCTAAAGTTAAAAATTTCCACTCCCCCGGTACTTCGCATTCCCGATTTTAACCAAAGGTTCGTATTACACACCGATGCTTCGCGCAACGCGGTGGCGGCTGTCCTTTCTCAACGTGTAGAGGGATATCTAGCGCCAGTGGCTTTTGCGAGCAGAACATTAAGTCAAAGCGAACAAAAATACTCCACATACGAAGCAGAGTGCCTTGCAGTCGTATTCGGAGTGGAAAAATTCCACCAGTACCTTCATGGTAGGGAATTCGACTTACACACAGATAATCAAGCCTTGTCGTGGATGCGCCGACACCCTCGACAGTTAGGTAAAATAGGGCGATGGGTACTGCGGTTGTCGCCTTTTAAGTTTAATATTTACCACGTGAAGGGCAGCGAAAACGTGATAGCCGATTGCTTATCGCGCATGTTTGGGGAAGAAACTCAGGAAGAGCGAAATTATCTCGACGAGGCCGTTAGTGTCCTACAGACAGCTCCCTTGTCTTTCGTGTCAATACTCGAGCATCAGCAACGAGACCCCGACTGCCAGAAACTTAATGATAAATTAGCTATGGGAGAAAAGGTCAAAAATATGAAGTTGTGCCGGGGAGTTTTGGTGTTCAGAAACAAACGAGGAGGACGAAATAGAGTGTACATTCCGACAGCAATAAGGGGCATGATGATGGCCTATTTCCATGATTCCGTGGTCGGGGGACATATGGGCTATCATAAGACGAGGAACAGAGTAGCTCGAGAATTTTACTGGCCTGGCCTAAATCGTGACATACTTCACTACGTCCGGTCGTGTCCCGATTGTCAAGCTGCGAAGCCGGCGCGAAATACTCGGGTGGGATACCATTCGGCAGAGGTTCCGTCTAAAATTTATGAACAGATCTTTATCGACTATATGGGACCCCTCCCTCGGACCCGGAGTGGCCACACAGCGATCCTGGGAGTCATAGATGCCTTTTCTAAGTACGTAATTTTAATACCTACGAGGAACATGACTGCCGCGAATACCGTGAATATGTTGCATAGTAGGGTGTTTGCAATTCTGGGATTTCCAAAACTCATGGTTTCCGACAATGCTTCTATATTTACTGCGGGGTTAATGAAGGATATGTGTTTCAAATGGGGGATTAAGCACGTAACCACTTCCCCGTATTATCCGCAACCGTCGCATATGGAACGTTTTTTTCGAAATTTGAAAGCTGCTCTCACAATTTTTCATCGTGACGCGCACGACCGGTGGGACGAGAACCTTCCGACCCTCTCTTTGGCATTCAATTCAGCCGTCCATGAAAGCACGGGAAATACGCCAGCGAGCTTGTTTTTGGGTCGTGAACTGAATCACCCACTTGCTCTGCAGTGGGAAATAGACGATCAGATTATTCAGAACACAAAATTCGAAAATAAGTGGGAGGAGGCGATAAAAAAGTTGAGACAAGCAAATAGGGTCGTTGCCGCCCGGTATAATCAGGGACGTCAGCCTCAACCATTTTCCATAGGGCAGTTGGTGTCCTGTAAATCGTACCCCCAAAGTTCAGCAGCGAATAAGAGGAGTGCTAAATTGCAGGCGAAATGGGAGGGGCCGTTCAACGTTATGAGATTTACAAGTCCCGTGACAGTTGAATTAGGAGATACAAAGACGGGCACAATAAAACGGCGGTGCCATGTCTCACAGGTTAAGCCATTCTTCGCGCGAGAATGAGAGACATCCCCGCCTTCGTCACCATCATCCTTCCCCTCCTTACCTCCGTTTTGGCTGGTTTTCGCCGTCCCCTGGTGGGGCCGAGGGGGTCGACCTGAGTCTGTCCGTTTTATTTTTTTTAAGCTCTACAGCTCTGGCGGGTGTTCGAGGGCGAAGTTGACCCAGGGGTTATCATTAAATGTCCCCCCCCCCGTCTTATAGAATTCGGGTTGTGGGTTTTCGCACGAATGGTCGCCCCTTTGTTGGAGCGATTATTCGGCGTTTTAAATTCCACAGGCATTTGTTTTTTTTTACCTTGTGCCTTGATGTATATTTTGGTGGGTTTTCTAGTGTTTGGTTGTTCGTTGCCCATGTGGGTATCTTGTATTTTCGTTACTGTAGAAAGAAAATGATTTTCCGGCAAAAGCCTGTCGGCCTGTTAATTATGTTGTCTTGTCGGCGCTCAAGAGTCACTCCTCCCTTCCCCAACCTACCCTTCAGCGAAGAACCGGAAATGCACATATGGACTACGTCATGGGCGGCCCACAGAGCCGCATAAATCGAGGACGACAGCGGAACACTATGCCGAGGGGGCGTAGAGAGGGAGGATGAGCCGTCCTTCGTGGCGAACAGGGCGGCTCTGGTTTAAGTGCCCAAAGACCCGGTAAGCCCGTCCGTCGTGTCGAACAGGGCGGCTCGGGTCTTAATCAACCCGAACTCGGGTCACTTGACTGGGGGCCTTTTACCAGTACCACCTCCGGCCGTTGCTGTTGGTGGCGGAATTGCGCCCAGGCCGGAGGGGTTTAAAAGGAGAGGCGCGAGGACCAACCGCTCTCTCGGTTCATCTCCCGGACTTGCCGGTTGCCCGGTGCCTACGCCCTCGGTCGCCCGCCGCCGCCCTGGTGGACGTCTCCTTCTTCTGCCATCGCCAGCCTGGGTCGTCTTTCTCGGCCCCGACTTCCGTACGTGTGGAGCCGGCCAAGTTTCCATCCCTCCTTCCTTTCACCTTCTCTCTCTTGGGCGACAGGTTTAGTTTGGATTGTACACCATCAGAGTTTGGGTAATAAACCTACGATTGTTAAACTAATTTAACCTGTGACTTATTTTCCGCCACCAACCTGGCCCCCGAGTTAGTCCTATCCCCGGAAAACGTTTCAGACATACATTCATTTCTTGATACTACCAACAAACTGTGCTATTCCACATACTACCTACAACTTTTTCCAGCATTTGCACGCCTCATCTATATTCTGCCGTATTACACAAACCTACCTAAGTCTATACTAAATCTTTTGGATTTGAGGTGATCAAGTCAGTGTGCTCTGCAGTTGAGTGTGATCTTCAACAGGGGAGCTAATTAAGTCAGTTTCATTAGTGGATAATCAGGCATAAGCTAGCCATTTAGATGAGGGGATAAAGTCGACAACGAGCGCGTTCAATGCGTAAGGTGAAATGTTTGGATGGAGATCAGCCATTACTAACTAGCAAACTTACGTAATGAGATTATTTCGAATTTAAAGGATTGCATGAATGTTAATATTGACAAGTATTAACGATATGATATAAAAATATAGCTACTGTTTGATTAACATTGAGTCTCATTGTTATTTGCTGTTGCTATTTCTTCCTTTCTCTCATTAATTATACCAACAATCTCGGCATTGGCCGATATGTACCCAATTAACCCCATTTAAAACCGTAATTCCGTGTCCAGTGAGCATCACGCCTAGCCGATTTCACGACAGAAAAGGATGGACGTTTGAGCAGACAGCGTGATTCGCCCAAATTGTGAGGCGCTTTTGGAGTAAACCTGCTAGGCATGACGGTTCAGCATCAAGGACTGAATATTTTTTTTAGTCCTGCTCAACCCAGTGAGAGCGGAGGAAGTGAACTGAAGGGACTACAAGGAAAGTGTATCGTTGTGGAGAGTGGAATAGTAACAACAACAAAACAGTTGAGTAATCATACTATTCCCGGTCTTTAAGAGTTCACCTGCAAATATTATAGCATCTCTCCAGATACATACACCTAAGACGGTGAAATTTGCCGTGAGAAAATCATTTGACCTGACCGAGATTCAAACCTTGATCTCCGGATTGCCGGTCAGGTTTGTTGGTCAGTAACCAATGCATCTTAATTCAAGGCGACTTTTTTGCATATACACCCACCGTTCTCATAAGTGTTATACCTTTGCACCCGTGCGCGTGACTGCTTACCACATCATTTGTGTAATGGTAATGATTGGTGAAGAATTTTTCTTTCCAGATATTTGAACTCTGCGACCCTTAATTAGTTCCCATCAATCCTCTCCCTCCTGGTTAATAAAAGCAGAGAAAATTTGTAAATCTTATGTAAACCCGTAGCTTTCTGGATTTTTGTATACTAGATAAAAGAGTACTACAAGGATGCACACTTTCACCAATGATCTTCAACTTTTAAATTGAATAAGTCATCCATTAAATTAATACAATGTAATGGATAATAGCAGATAATCCACGGATGGAAATTATGCTGGACACCAAAATGAAGAAGCATGAAGAAATTAATCGCCTGACTGAAAATAAAATTGATGGAGATGGGGATGGAGAGCTGTATAAAACTAATCTCAGGAATTATGACTGCTGATGATGTCTTGGAACGATGCCGAAATGACTCACGCAGTTAATTAGATAATATGAATATCCTAAAATATACTAAATTATCAAACTATGCATATTTTCAGCCTTGGGAAAGGGTAAGGTGCTTGTACATGTTTCGGAATAATTGAATTGTGTCATGGGTGCCCACACGATGTTATTTATAGAAAGGGCGAAATAAATTCTGAGCAAATAAAATTAAATTATTCTCGGAGGGCATTCATACACAACAAGGCAAGTGAAAGAACGTCCTACACGTTCTGAGCAATTTGAAAAGTAGTAAAAAACAGTAACAGAGGGAGAAGAACAAATAATTCACTTAAAAAGCCATACTACTGGCCTTATTACCGAAATTAATTACACGATAACATAGTTCACATTCATATCCACTAGATTGCGACAATTACCACAGAGTATCCTCTAGCTTCGCTACTCACAACATTCTCCATGGCGACCAGTGGGTCCAAGGGATGAATAGACGGAAGAGATGGGTGTAACGGAAGTCTATAATACAGGATCAAACTAAATTTGGAATATTGATGCGAAGCTTCAAGGAGTCCCGGAAGAAGGAAAAAAAGAAAATAAATATTGACGGAAATGCGGAGGAAGCAAAGCGAAAGGATGAAAAATTATTGAAGGGTTGTTATTGAAAAGTAGCGAAAAATAAGAAACGAAAATTAATACCTCCGTTTTTTTCACTTGGTCCTTAGACGACCGAAGTCGAGAGAAGAAGGAGAAATAAACAGTATATTTTCTTTGATTAATTTAATGTAGTATCGGTTTCGTCACATGCGAGACACAATCAGGTAAGCGTATCGCGTATAAATGTTCTCCGTAAGTGCTTGAAAGCTATATGCCGATCAAACACAAAATTCACGCCCAAGGCGGGTAGGAACCAGCAACCATTCGATTATCAAACCTCTTACCAATCACACCACCGAGTATGACAAGCTGGGCTGATTAGGGCATAAACTACATAAGAGGAGAGTTGGAACTACCGAGGGGATCGGGTAGGAGCGGGAGCACAAGCTTAATTTTCTGAAGGCGAAGTTCTAAATCCAGGCATAGTTGGAGAAATTTATACAAAATTCCAATTCGCGCTTGGGCGCCAGGAGCACATCACTTAGAGCGCAGTACTTAGACTGGGAGAATGGATGTCAAACTGCGAACATCTCTGCGCCATAATTGCAGAGTTGGCAGATTCCGTCAAAGGTTTTACCAAAAATGCGTTCCTAAAAGTATCCTTTTCTTACCAAAACTACGTCTACCCACCAATCCTACCTTGGTGCAAAGAAGAAGATCGGGTTAGTGTGGGTGCTTAAGTAGTGGCTTCCCATTATGAAGGCCTGGTTTCAAATCCCGGCAGTGTGTGTGTTTTTCTGTGAAAACAATGTCAGCAACTTAATCGTATGAAGCGATAGACGTATGCATAGAAAAGGACTATGAAGGGCATGATTAAAGCAGAGACAACTTTACAGGCCTATCACTGAGAAAGAATCTTTTTCTGCTGTACGTACCCCGAAAGAGAACGGGGTGCTGGGTACAAATGAATGTATCTCTACTTGAGTGGCGTTTCGAAAGCACTTCAAGTGGAGTACTCCGGCCATTGCATGGTGCATTAAACTATGGTGCCCTAGGAGCGTTTCGTTCCGAGTAGGGTTATACCGGCGCCGAGTTTCTCTCCAGCCTTCCTCCAGTCCCCACAAAAATACATCTCATACCAACCTACTCACCTAGCCTAATTGGTGCAAATGAATTCAGTTGACGGTAACCTTTCCCAAGTAACCAACAAATTGGCGCAAATTAATTTAGCTGAGAGTAGCATATCCAAATATGCTTATAGATTCAGTCACGTTGTTCATCTCTCAGAGGAGTATTACAGCCTTCGGGAATGAACATTCGGCCAAAATGATTCATTCATTACTGAAGTTAAAGCAAATTGAACTTGGTACTTGATCCTGTACAGATTTGAGTTTCCAGCTAGCAAAGAAATATCAAGTTATACTGAGCTAGCATGCCAGCTGATGCTCACAATTTCCAGAATAGTAGTAAACACACATACTTTATATGGGAAAGGTGCCGTCAACGAAAAAAGCCTCATTCAGAAAATACCATATAATCATCAATAAAAGATATTACGATAAGCTTGTTATAGCCGCAGAAATGTAGCTTTAGCGCGAATCATATGTTCATATTTAATGCTATGTAAAATATAAAAAGAAAAGTCTCCTATATGTAAACAAAAAAAGAAAATGTGTAATACAATTTTGTTGTTGATGATTGCTAATTTGTATTGGAAATACATTAGATATCTGAGAAACAGATGTATACCATACATAAATGTTTACCTTTAGGGCTTAGTAAGTTACTAAACCGTTTTACCAACGCAATACAATATCAAATCAGATTAAAAATTACGAAATCATAAATATACACAGGGGATCCATTTGAATTTAGAGGGCGCTGGAAAGTATAAACTCAAAACCCATAAAGCTTCATAGATCAGGCGCATCAGACGGTTTTATGTTATAAAGTATACCCTCACAAGTATTCAAAACACAACACGGATCATCAAATAAGCAACCTCCTCTCCACAAGCAAATAAAGCCAATTTTCTGGTGTATCCTTCCACAAGTAACACCACAATCTTAAGCAAAGACAATATAACGACAACTAAAGCCTATAAAATCGTGCATGCACGTAATAAACGAGGAATATTTGTCAGGTGAACCTATTCTTAAATCTTCCGCTCCAATATATTTTACCGGCTACACTCAACATGGCCGGTGAATTTATAAATCCCCTAAATATGGAATAATTTAGAATTCAAATACATTTTCGTTATTTTCTTGATATGCTTCCCCCGGAGTATTAATTAGTTAGAGACGGAAAGTTCAGATTTGAATACACCAATTCTCGTTATGTGAATATTCAAAACTCTCGCAGCATCATTTTCCTTTGCTTTAAATTCAAAATCAACAGAAGACCTACTTAGGTCTATTTCCGTGAAAATAGATACTGTAAGCGTGAATGATAGTTACCCATGGCCATCTTATGGCCAGGCTCTCGGAAGAGAGAATGCTTTTCAAAAATGTAAATCAATTTACACCATAATGAGGAGTATTTCACATTGGAGCTATGGAGGTGATGGAGGGGATTCAATGCGAGCGGACAGCGGGGCGCCGGCGATAGAAATAGAAATAGGAAATTAAATTTATTACCCGGGACAAGTGTGTCCCTTAGGAACATACATGATTATACATATCTTAGAATCAACTAATAGTACATACAATAAGAGAAGAGAGCCGCCAGCAGATATGAGACGGAGTTTGATAATGACACGACTGGGGGACTGATTGGACTCATAACGAGGCTTCATATTTCAGTGAAAACCAATTAGCAAGAAAAATCCTGGACGTGAGAAACTACATAAAAGGTAAAAGACAAATTTTGAGGGAGAAAAATTGTCATTATTTCCTAATGACTATTTATAAAGGAGTATAATAAGTCCGCTTGTTTTTATTTCACAATTTCAATACAAATAAATAACCATTTTTCTAACTAAAATTTTATCGATAGCCTCGGTGGTGAATTCATTAAGCCCATAGGCTTATGTATCACGATTTAATTACTATGCAGTGATTCCTAGGCCCAAAAAAAGAATTATTTAAATAGTTTTACAAATATTTGGAAGCCACAATAGCTCATTGCCGTTATGTAAATCGAAAGTTAACGGAACCTTATAGAGCAATCCAAACTTAGTTGTTACAAAATAAGAATGCTACATTTTTTCTCACTTCATGTGAATAAAACTGTTTTCAATGAACACACAATATTAGGAATAAAATCTTGTATAAAATACTAACTATTACCCGCAGCTTTGTTCGCAGCAAAGCCCGCAAAATTGTTGAATTTTTATCAATCATACAACGGATGGCATATGACATAAAATATTATTAAGTAAGAATAAGCCAATTTTCCCACATTTCCATATTACTGTGGATGTTTATGCTCCAGCATCCAAGGTATAACACATTGACTACCTTGCCTTGCGCTTATTAAATTGTAAGGAGTCGGCAACCACAAAACAGGAATATTCTTCTTAAGGGGTGCCTAATATTCCTAACATTTTTCTAGATCATATATTTTTCATCGATTTAATGTAATATGAGATATAATATTATTGCTGTGTATGAATTAAAAATATCTTGTATAATTCAATTAAATATATCTCTATTTAGTACTCAAGTGCATTCAAGGAATGGTTTTATTTCGTCGTGACATGGACGACACACACCCTTTCTTCACCCTCATGTACATATCAGCACCCTCAAGCACACCCTTTTTGGCATTTATTTATCTCTGATTTGACGTTCAATCTAATTTAAATAGTCAATTATAAAGAAACACTCACTCCAAAAATTATATGTGATCCAACAATGAAACAGAAATAAAATTTGTTGATACAGCTAAAAAATGGCTTATCTGTGATTAGGAATTTTAATTTTTACTCAAAAGGATTCTGTTAAATCTTCCTTATAAAATGTTCATATTTTTTAAGGATAAAAATGTCTATAGGGTATTATAAAAAATCATGTGTGACCGGTTTCCACGTGCATAAGGCTAAACATGTTTCCTAGTATTTTAATGAGCAATGGTAACACAGATTAGCCACTGTCATATTTCCAGAAACTTATGTATTTTTTTAGGATATAATTCCACACAAATTTAAAAAATATAATTCATCGTATCAAATTTGTAATTGAAAAGCCTCTGCCTAGTAAATTTAAATTAAATCCTGGTGGCAACCCCAAGACCGGTTTTTCCTCTGAGGTACATATATTCCACTAATTTATTTAAACGTATTATTATGTTAAAATGGTTAACGTTAATGATGTGGGATAAAAAGATACGCATTATTATTATTATATTTTACGCCACGCATGCATGTACATTGCTGCAATAGCTTTCTAGATGAAATGATTGGGAACAGCTTTAAGAATTTCCCGAGATAAATTAGCTAATCAAACGGCAGAATTGAAACCAAATGAAATCCAAATCACGCCACGTCGCGCCTTAAATACATTCTGCTTCACCATGACATATAGTGGAACAGATCATGAAAATGATCAAATTTGAATTTACCTGGAGATGTAGACGTGGTTTTCAACAGTTCAACTGCTTCATGAGTCACATCCCACACAACTACGCTCGTCATAATGAAATGGAAATGTGACGGGTACCTCGGCATTTCTTTGCCGGTATATTGAGCTACAAACGCGTCCAATCCCTCGGATTTCTTATTCTGCCGCGCCGTCACCCACCTGGTGGTGTGGTTTGCTTCCACGTCATTCGGATCGTGGAAGGCACGAGAGAATATTTTCAATGCCAAGCACCCACGTTTCGTTAAACGAAGTGACAGAGTAATACTCACGAAATTGTCTCCGTGTACTGCACCGCAATATGCCAAGGCCACCGTCGTTAATCCTTCAAAAACTTTCTGTGGAGCCGAGGCTCGTACGTTTACCGATAATTGAGGTCACAGCGGTGCCCGTTGAAATGCTTGACAGACACCTTTGTCCAGGCGTGACTCAGGGCAAGGGCAAGTTTTCATCCTGTGGGGACATAAACTTGGTACTAGTAAAGTATTCTTCATAGACATTAGCGATGAATATAATGGCAGAAAGTTTTAAAGTCAAAAATGTAATGCTCCACTATAATACTAGCATAAGTCAAACTTCTATTGGTCATCAGCATTAAAATTTCACTGTCACATGGTTAAATAACTTTATTGAGAGCGTCTAATCGCTCAAAATGTACAAAGATGCTGGATTATTTTCATCCTCTTCCAATTTTGCCTTAACTAGAAGGTTTTCTCTAAATAATTTATAATTTCCATTCGATAATAACTCGTAATGTATTGCCAAATGCTCTACAAGCCCAAAGAAAGGCCAAAATATAACTTATTACAACATATCGGTCATTTGATATAATGAAAATGCAAGTAAATATGCAGGCAGATATGCAGGCAGAAAAATATGTAGGTAAAAGTATTGCTGAATTTCAAAAACTTGAAGGAAAAACCTCAATCAAGACGCTGAAAAATACCGCAGGCTGAAGAAAACCATGGATATAGTTATACACCACGCTAAGCAATCCACCACCGCGCAGGTATAAAAAAAATATACTCGCGGGCGTAAACGGCAAGGCTAATGGCAGAGAAATATTTCACTTAGACTGCAATTTTTTAAGACATACCAGATAGTTTTGCGGCGAAAATCAATCTATTTCACTGAAATTCGATCACCAATAATGACCCACATACCAATTGATACCATCTACTTGTAAATGATAACACCATGCTAGTAAAGAATGAAAAAGGTAACTGGATATATATTAGATTGAATAGACAGAACATAAGGCACCTTGATATGCACCAATGAGTGAAGCTAATATTATTAGAATTTGCCACCGATTGATGTAAAATCTTATTTGTGAAACGACAAGCGCGCTGCTTTTCTCCAACTCATTTTAGCAATTTAACAGAAGCAGCCGTTCCTATGGACGGAAAGAAATAAAAATGGAGGAAGTTTCTCCAAGGTCTCTAAGTTTTAGTAATAACGTGACTTTCATGGCAAGCAATATTGAGAAACTACAATCATACCTGGATTTCAAAAGAAGGTAGGGCGAGAATAAATAGGTCGATGGTTCAGATACGACAGAGATTGAAAGTGATAAGAGTTGGAAAAGAATAATGACGGATGAGTATGGGTTAAGATACTTGGAATATAAGAGTATAAACATTTAGAAAAAGTAGAATAAAATTACATCCATCTGGTTTAATAAATGCAACGATTGAAAATTTGTCATTTTTGGTGTGTTGTTCCATTTTGAATATACAGCCCTAATTATGGTAAAAATGTTGGTGTAACGCCGGAAACGGAAGGCCGAGCTTAACATTTTGACATATGTATGTATGTGTGTATATATATAATAGTAACTAGTAATAGTAAATCTCTGTAAAGTAATCTGGAGGGGTCAATACATAATAGTATAGGAAAACAATAATAGAATGAATGAGGAATGCGAGGTCTATTGAGGAAGACGAAGGATGAAATACATCAAACAAATTTTAATGAGTGTGGTAATATGAAGCAAATGAATCAGTTAGCTGAAAAAATAATGCAGTGTAGAGCTACAGCAAACCAATCATCGTATATATGGATATAGAAATAGGTACCTCGGGCAGCTGCAACACTCCAAATAAATTTACCTGCTGATAGTGATTTCAAGAATTGAGAGACATAGAGCTAAAGTATACAGGTCTATCTCATTTCTTTTGTCGAAATGAAAAAGCAGTTTAGACAGAGAGCTCACATAACCCAAGAATACCACAACAGTCATGCGGAAAACCATTTGTTGTCAGTGTATCCGGCAGATAAAATATTACTTCCAAGCAGTAATATCACGCAGGGTCACTTCCAATTTCCCCGATATGACCACTCGCTCCTCATCCACCTTAAGACTTTTAAGTCATCTTTCTTTTGCTTTGGGGTACCAAGCCAGTTTACCATGGGATTGTTTTTACCAAAGGAGTAAAAACTTCCACTGCAGCGTATTAAGTCCAAGAGATCAATTTTTAGAGCTGTCTGCACTAAGAAGCAGAGGATAGGTTTTCATGGGTAACTCCTTGAGCGGTCTTCAAGCAATAATTTTTTGCCAGAAAAAAGTACATAAAATAACCAAATATTAATAAAAGATCCCCGAATTACTGCAGTATTACATCAAATGCATCAACAATAGGACATTTTTATCGGTAGCTACTTAACACCCGGCAAGGATATATAAAGGATTAAATTCCAATTATAGCATTTTACGTGCAACACTTAGTATTAAGGAATTCAGAAGAAACCAGCAATTTTATGAATAGCACAGCATAATATAGCTAAAGAACAAAACTTACTGAAGTGCTACTTCGTCGAATCTGTAGGTCTGGCAATAGCATGACATCCCTGAGAGAATCGATACTATATAAAGACAGACGGTGTAAGCTAATGAGGGAGTTGAGATTCGTAATCAATAAGCTTAAGAGAACTAGTACAAAACTAATAGTAGCGCTATAATGTAGACGAAGGTATAAGGTATAATAGACTGGGTAAAAAGAGAATATATCCGGAATATATTACACCTCTGAAGTAATTAAATAAAACTGCAGTAATTGTACTGTCCACTTACATTTTAATGTAAATATTACACTACACGTGTTTCAATGTTTCTTAG
The DNA here is from genome assembly GCA_963573305.1 of Pyrrhosoma nymphula. NCBI lineage: Eukaryota > Metazoa > Arthropoda > Insecta > Odonata > Coenagrionidae > Pyrrhosoma > Pyrrhosoma nymphula. Next base: position 40,971,991 of record OY754337.1, on the reverse strand, counting down.
GACGTCATCATCAGGTCTAACTGATGATGACGCCCGACGTTTCAGTAGCGTAGTGTGCCATCGTCTTCAGGGTGAATTAATTCACCCTGAAGACGATGGCACACTACGCTACTGAAACGTCGGTGCAGTTTAACACCATTACCCAGTTGGAAACCAGAGAACAATTCATCCTACACTGCAATTTGTTATTTTCAAATTCTTTGTTTTTAGCTTTAAATCAGCACCAGAATGCAAATGCTACATGAGTGGTGTTGGATCGAACGCCTATATAATACCATCTTACTTCCAGTCTAGGATGCCGCGAAACTTCGACGTAAAATGCGAACATAAAAATTATTTCCTTCCTCAAAAGAAAAACTACCTTCGAAAAACTTCAACAAAGAATAGCTAAAATATTTAGCTACAAAATATAAATAATGGGCAAAATAAAATGCGTAGGTTTTATGAGAAAAACGCGTTTGTTGATTTCAAAATAAAAATGTATGCACTTAATTGCAAGAGTTTGAACTAATGACGTCAAAATATTATGCGCCGTTGCTTTTTATTTCAAATGAGCGTATCTACTCCGACATGAATATCACGTGTCCGGAGTTGTCGAGTATAAATCAAACATATTTTTACGAGAAACTCTATTTTTCATACTCCCGTAGTTACGCAATTTTGCACATGCTTTCTCTTCCAGTGAAATCCCTTTATTTTAACTTGAAGCAAACATTCCGCCTGTTCTCTATAAAAACAAGATGCATATTATGTAAAACAATTGGGTATGGACAAGAATATAGCAAAACGGAATACGTCCTGCAAATGTGATCAAAATCGGAGAGATATACGGTAATTTCGGTCTTTCTTGGTCGTTTTGACACAGTGTGGTATTACCCTATAATCACTCAGACGGTGAACGCAAGCCTCATCAATCTCAATGAGGGAGTGCCAGTAGGTAAGTAGGGATAAGTGAGAAAAGGTCGCAGTGGCAGTGAGAATATTGAGGAATGGAAATATATGTATACGAAATATATATATATATATATATATATATATATATATATATATATATATATATATATATATATATATATATATATATATATATATATATATATATATATATATATAGTTTCTTAGGAGAAGATGCGCGTACCACAATATAATAATACACCAGTGTCACTAGCTGTGACGCACTAAATAAAATAAAACACTAAGAAAGAACACTCACACGAGAAAAGTTTTTGCATCATTATATATATATATATATATATATATATATATAATGATGCATAATGCATATATATATATTATGTATACGAAAGGAAGTACATTATGTATTTGTGGATTGAGAGAAGGCATATGACAGGGCAAATAGAAATAAAATGTGAAAGGTTTTGAGGAACTATGAAGTGAGTGAACAGTTATTGAATGTTATCAAGGCGATGTATGATAATAGTAAGGCTAGTGTTAGAGATAATGGTGGCTGAAGTGACTGGTTTAAAATAAAACGGCGAAAGCAAGGATGCATAATGTATCCGTAGCTTTTCAATGCATTAATAGATAATTGTGTGAGGTATTTGCAGCAATATTTTTTTAAATCATCACTCATACTGTTGAAGAGTTTTGGAACATTAACACTCACTTGCCTACAGCCCTTATGTGCTTAATATCTTGGCACTTCATATTAATTAACTTTTCTAAGTTCTGTGTTTTGATAGTAAACTTTTCCTTTTATATTTATCACTGAAATAATTTTCATGTTATAACATACTGCAATCACTTTTCAACCGGTAGAATGCTGAACTCTTTAAAATAACCATCATTTTTACACTCTCCTTTTTCTTGTAATGGATTGGATTTTATTATTTTCGATAACCATTTCTAATTAACTTTTATCCTTTTAAGATTTGCTACTCTACCTGTTCCCCACACAGTGAGGCCATATCTCAAAAGACTTTCAAAAAGACCATAGTACATCATTTTCAATGCATATATTGTTACAATGTCATTTATGTAGTAAACCTGATACATGAGACACCTAAGTTTATTGTGAACTTTAGATAAATGATAATTAAAATTAAAATTGCTATCAATTATGAAGCCCAAGTACTTATATCCTGATAACTGTTCCAAAACATCACAATTACATGTTAACGTATCAGAATGTAGGCATACGTGATCAGATGACTTAATGGAAACAGTTTTATTTTTAGTGGCAACATAATTATATACATTGCCTAGGGCTTTTTTTCATTTAAAATTAGTTTATTATCATGTGACCATTTCAACACATTATTAAAATCTTTCTGCATATTCGTCACAGTTATATTAAAGGTTCGGTTTATGGTTCGATATCAGGACAGAGTCATCTGCATACAAAATTAATTTACAATCCTTTCTGTATTCTTGCATGCCATTCACATAAATTAGGTACAATATTGAACCCAAAATTGACCCTTGAGGCACTCCCATTTTAATCGAGGCAGTATCACTTGCAACATCTTTTACCTTCACAAGAAATATTTTCCTGTTTGCCAAATAAACCTCAAACCAATCCATTGTAACCTCTCTAACTCCAATAATTTGTAACTTTGTAAACAATATGGTATAATTACCATATCGAAAGCCTTCTTATAGTATATGTATATAATTAGCCAGGAATAATGCGTCAACTTGCTTGTTCGCTTTATCGGATATTAGGAAATGAAAGATTCCATGAATGTAAATTTCCCATGGATCCTTTAATAAATGCCTTATACTTGCCAAGTAGGTGAAATGCAAAAGTCCCTTGAATCTTGTAGACGAATACTTTACCTAGACTTTATGGTACACAATAAATGATGGAATTCACACTTTTCAATCTTGTTCAGGTCTCATGTATATTTAAACCGCCACGTGATTTCCTCGAGCTATGAGTCCTTCTTGTTACTGGTGGAGTAGGTACAACTTCCGAAACACGTTCGTAAATATGAGAATGCAAAGGGAACAGCATGTGCGGTGCTTTTAGTATCTCTTTCACTACGGCCCATAAATCCGTCAAGTATTTTCTCTCGCAAAACCGTGAAATCTGAGTCAACTTCTTCCCTGCTCACCATGGAAATGTCACGGTTGCCTACCTTAAGTCTTATCCAATAAGAGTACTTCTTTCGCTGGTTATCCTGAAAGTTATATGAGCGTCACTCCATAAAAAAATGCACAGAAGAAATAAAAGCGGGGTCTTTGACAGAGTTTATACGGCTATAAAGACGCCGGAATCCGAGCATTATTCAGGCAGCTTTCGATAGAGCGCAGTAAATCCAGCTATTTAGGCTCCTCGTATAATTTAGCATTCATGCAAGACTCCGTTTATAGACCCCCCATTCATACGCACTCAGTCATATCTCACCCTTGCAGGAACTTGAAGGCTATGAGATTTAGGACGTAAGCCATATAACTGCACCACTTGCTACCAGAAACTGGTGGACCGTTATACAATCTATTCCGCATAAATTATCGCAATGTCAAAAACATTTATGAAAACCTTAAATTTTGCTCCAATTGGCTCAGTTTTTTCCCTAGTAAATACGGCTCATACTTAAAGTGTTCATAAGTCTAGTATTTCCAATGTTCATTAAGTGTGATCAAATTGATGAAATCACCTTCAATTACGCGATGCTTCATCTTGAATTGTGATACCTAATAAAGTATAATTTTCTGTACCTCTACCTTAGGATGTACCTAGTAACTGAGGATAATGCATATGTTTTGAAACCGGTAGTAACAAAAAAGCTTATGAAATTGATACGCTATTGTATATAGTACTCATCTTCTGAGAAAATATCTCATTGTTGCTCCTCAAAAAATGTGATCAGAGTGTTTCAATGTTAGTTTTTTCACTATCAATGCTGATACCAATGCAATATTTCACGGAATCACACAATCCAATGCCAGCAACCATCGCCAAGAGAAGAAAATCATCGGTAAAGATTCATAAAATACATGCGGAAGAAAACCTTCATGAACTTACACCTACAATCCGTATGGTTTGTCTTATCGTATCTTGATTTAGTACTGACCAGGAAATTTCTATTCCCTGAAAGAACTAAAGCATCAAAAAGCGCACCTTGAAAAACTGTGGAAGGAAATTAATATTTTGAAAGGTTTCCTGAAGTATTCAAGAGGTGAAATATTGAGTAGATTATGTGGTAAGACTAAAGAGAATTATTGATAGTTACCTCACTGTTCACCAAACCATCAATCAATGAATATAGGATGCATAAATATACCCATTGAATGAAACTCAGAAAATATTCTTTTACGAATGAAGGAAGACTTAATAATTTAACTGCCAGTTATTTACTGTGCAGTGTGAGCATTAAGTAACTAATTAAATATTTTCATTACTAATATATCTTATTATCTTTATAACACCTAATCACTTAATAAATAAATTTGCATTCCCACGACTAGGTCAAACAGCATGAATGTGCACTATTTTGGACTAATGGATATCGAAGCGTATTGGGAAAAAATTTCCCTCATGCGTAAAATGAGATCGAGGAATTTTCGAGTAAATTTTAATTTATTGAATAATAACTCTAGAATCAAACACAGGAATCATGCAATTCTGCCCCAGGACTTATATCGCCAATTTAGCGTGATTTAAGCTGGGAAACAAAATTATTTCATTAGCTAATACATAATGGTCCACCGATCGTAATTTAGTATTAAATAACTGAATTTTGAGGTAAAATTAGGCAAATTAACCAGTCAAGTTTTTATTACAAACGAGGCCAGAAATTTAGCAATACAAAAATTATAAAGAAATCAGAAGTATGAATAGTCTATACCTATGAGCCAATTCTGCTCATTTTCCTAAAATAAAAGTCAATGAAACCTGCACCACAGTGAAAAATATGCATTGCTGTCTTGTATTTCGAGCACGATCTCCAATTGGTTAACACTATCCAAAACAAAGAAGACTCAAACAAATTTTATACCGATAATCTAAAATATTGGATAGGTCTGGAGCGTCTGGAGCAGCGGCGGAGTGGCCAGGGCGGGAAGGCGGGGATTCCCGCCCGGGCCCCGGGCCACGCACTAGGTTTTGGGCTCGGGCCGAAGGGCCCGACGGGCCGGGCCCCGAACTTTGAACAGTCAACAGACAAAACATATCTGAGTGAAAGTACAATTTTGTCATACTGTACATAAATACCTATGAAATTGTAGTTTAACGCGTTTTTAACGCACGAATTTTTTCAGAAGGTGGTTCACAAAAACAGGGCCCCTCTGGACGTGCAGCGGCCAGGGCCCCTAAGCACCCATGTGGCCCCTAGTCTGGAGTGATCATTTAATTTGATAGGAATTTAAATAGACGACGTCAATAGCATAGTAACATCCTGTACATAAGTAATGAATAAAGTTTGCTAAAAATTTGGGCCTCGTGAAAATTGCATTTTTGGTTGAAATTTAGAGGTAGGTATTATCTAACTCCTCGGACCCCACCTTTTTCAATTGTTAAGTTCACTCATAAGAAAATTATCCACATTTGTCCCGAGTACCTATATAGAAAATTATACAATAAAACAGCTTTTCAAATTTCAAACTCGTAATCATTCAACGATCGCACAAAGGAAAGCAAGGAAGTGAATGGCTTAAAGTTTTTGGCTTATTCAAATTGGACTCGGAATATTGAAAGAAAAAATTCATATTCAACGTAACTGCAAATAGAGCCATACATTGAATTATCAGGCCATTATTTGACCCGAGTAAAATACGATTTAAAAGAACTTCTTTGTTTATGTGATAAGTGTGATAAATTCAGCGTTCAGGGTTTCACAAATTTCCACAATCTTGCCTTCATTTTCTTCCTATGATTTTCCCTTACCCCTTGGCCTGCCTACACGAAATTTGGGTAATTTTGTGCTCATCCAGTTAGGAGAGAAAGAAAATAAACTCAAATTTGCAGTATAAGCTTCTTTTGAAAAAAATAATACATACCTACCAAGCCTGCATTGAATTCGTATATCTTGCACACACGGGTCAAAAGCAGCTAAAAAAAATAACAAGAGCTGTGAAATAAGCAAGATCACGCCATTGCTTAACGGCATTCAGAACGCTTATTGTGGATTTGAAATTAAGGGCGGCAGGCAGGTTTAAATACGGCGATAACTGGATCAACTAGCAAATTAGGTAAAAATCCCTCCGAGCCAAAAACGGGAAGAGTTTTAAACCGTGACCTAATTTTTCGAATAATACCCCGTAAGAGAACGAACCGTATAACGAGCCAAGTTCCGCCAGGAAGTTCAGAATTGCTAATCCGACTTGGGGTAAGACCTACCTCAGTATCTCATTACGTCTCATACTTCAGTATCACTGTTTCGGAGTATTATTCAAATGAAGATGATCTACGTTAAAGGTTTAGCTTCCTACCCCCTCTTACTCGACGGCTCTAATACATACGGCCTTTGGGCTTCTTCTTCCACGTTCTCATGCAACCAACTCCCAACTTCCTCTTCCCTCAGCAATGCAGCCGACTCAACAAAAACTTGGAGTGTAAGACGTTACTTTAAAGTCGTTCGTCGAAGTGACGAAATGAGATTAGCCAAAATTAAAGGAACGCTCAAATTTGAGTTAGGTATTGTAAAAATGTGAAGGGCTCTGGGATTCTTATGATATTTTTCCAAAATTAAGTGCCCCATTTATTTAAGTAAAGGGAAATAGCAGTTTCCCATTATCCATTTAACGTGCGTAAAATCGAGACGACTAAATTTTGACTATAGGTGACAGGTAAGGTGATGAATGTCATCATTTCTTGAAATGAATCACGATATCTGTAAAACTACGAACGAAATTTGCTGCTTACGCTATATTGTAAAACTTCCTTTTGCTGTCTGGCTCATAACAAGTTTTCTTGGATCATTCAGGTGATGCTACTAAAAGTATGCGATTATAACAATTATGAGGAAGGTTAGTAAATGAAGCAAAACATTATGAGCAGAATAGTCCAAGAGAAGAAGACATTCTACCAGAAAAGGAGTCTGCTTAAAGCCAGTGCCACATGTCTAGGGGTAGTTGGTAAAAACAAACATTTGGAGCATGATTTTACCTATAAATCACGCCTAGACAATAATAGCTGCAGAGCAAAAAGATTGGAAGCAATGGCTACATGGTATTATCAAGGAATGAGGAAGACGGAGATAATCACCAACGATGAAGTCCCACGAAGAGTTGGAAAAAAATAGTATAATGAATTCGTAGAAGGATAGACAAATTTAATTGTCATAAAAATATAAATTTACTGTGACACAATAGCCTGTTTAAAATAAAAATGGAAGAAGAAATAGATGGGAAGAGGAAAGCCAAGAATGGAATACATCGTACAAATATGAAGGATATCAAAGTGAAAAATTATGTAGGAATGAAGCGCTTGGCTATTGGAGAGGGGTGAAGAGCTATGTGGCAAACAAGGGTTATAGTACAAGAGTAGCTCCAAAAACCACTACTCCTATTATTGAAAATTCAATCGCACATAACACTGAGGCTGAAAACACCAACTAGCCCATTTAATGGTGAATTCGATCCCCAGAGCAGAGAAGAAGGTCACGAAAAAGGTCAATCAAGATAAATGCTCCCGCAGAACTCCCTTCTTTGGATTTTTAGAATTAAATTCAGGAATGCATTTCTTCGCACGATTCAGTCTCTCCCCTCCGCATCCCTGCACCGAGTTCGGACTCACGCGAAGCATTGCACAAAGCATTGCCTCATTTCAATAGACTTAAGTTACGGACACAAATCTCGAGTTTAAAAAAAAAGATATTCCACGTGATAGGTAAGGAATAGGAAAAGAGAACTTTCTTTCAAGAAGAGAGGTTTTCTCATAATCACTAGCGAAAGAGCTTTTCTATGGAAGGCGCGGAAAATTTTTCGGGCATGTTGAACAGACACACGCGAAGCGTTTGAAGGTTTAGGTTGGAGTGGATATAGGAGGAAGAATAGGAGGAGTTTACAGGGAGGACAAGGGAGGCTAGCTAGACCCAAGTTTTGAAAGGGGGCGACAACGCAACCAGGTCACGTGCACAGCCGTCAGCTGGAGTTTCGGGGGTGGTACAAGAATTTCCTCTAATTGTCGCGAGGCGTGAGCTAGCTTCCAGGGGCAGAGGGGGTGAATTGCAAGCGACGTTGCTCGGTGTTATAATGTAAATGCAGTCACTGGCTTCGTCCTCGAGTTACGAAAGGTGAACCCGAAGATGGAAACGGTTGAAAAAGGAATGGGTATAGTGTAACAGGAAGGCTCGATTAAAGGAATGGTGGAATGAGTTTGGGAACGCGGAACGGTAAAGGTAGGTTGCATCCAATTAGTTGGCATAAGAGTTAATTTGTAACTCTATCATTTTTATGCTAGTCACACATTTTCGCCCATTTCATCAATTCCATATGAACGTACTGAAGTATGGTAATGAATGACCTACGGGTGACCATCACTTAACATGAGTAAATAGAAAGAAGTGCTACATTATTCTGTTTAGGTCTTTAGCAAAGGTGTCCAAGCGTACCGGTCTGGCGGGGGCAGTGCTGGTATTGAGGTGTTTGTCCCGGTGTTCCAAAGGATTTAACAAATAATAAAAACATTTTCTTCCAATAAATAAAAATCTCCCTTTAAAAAATGAGCTAAAAATATTTATCATTTTAAATTAAAATGAAATTATCTTCTCCCGCAGTATTCTATCTCTTTTATTCTTCTATCGACTTGATAAATATGTATATTCCTACCCATATTTATAATATTCTAAGCTTTCAAGGAATTTTCAGTAATTGTAGTGCAGAAAAAGTGATTCGTACAGGAATGAATGAGTGAAGAGTTTTCCACCACTTCCCTTGGTTAAAATACATGTGAATATGTGAAAAATGGCCTATTATCCAGGAGATCCAAAGGTTTGTCCCGGTTTAGTGTATCAGAAATCTGGTCTCCTTAGGTACTTTTTGCGTACGTATTTTTTCCCTTTACCTTTCTTTTTAATGCCAAGCCAAAGGATTTTAGTACTGTAGCCATGAGAAGTATACATTCATCACTTTCATAAGATCTTAAAATTAAGATTTTATTATTAAAAAAATTAAGGCTTTCCCGGCGAATGCTTAGAATGTAGAGTTCTCGCATTTCCAACCTGGTGATTAAAAGAGCGGGAATGCAATAACCAATAAAAAACCAACTTGACCTCAATGAAACATTTTAAAGAAATGACATCCTTATGGCCAAACCATTCACCCAGAGGACGATGGCAGGGTACGCCTTCTAAACGTCGCACAGTGGGCTGAAATCGAAAAAAGCAGGCCAAAACCTCTAAAACGTTTTTTTTAGTCCGGAAGTTGAAACTTCGCATCAAAATTCTCAAATAGTTTGTGCAGGACATGGTTCATTTATTTTTTTCCTGTAATTTCACATTAACAATATATATTTGTTATATATATAGGTATTCAAAGATGAACAAATTTCGAAAAAAAACGCCCGCCTTCCATTTTCTCTGAGAATTGCATCTGTCCTTGGAAGACAAACTCTCGTTCTAAGGCACCAGTTTTTTCAACTCCCTAACCCCCTCCAACTACTTTAAGACCTGCCGAAAAGGGTTGGTCGGCCTGATAAATTTGTAACTATAGTTATTAAGTAGTTCATTAGTTCAACTCATTATACCTTAATAGAAGAAATATATATCAAAATCACATTCACAAGAATTATGGACGGTACTATATATTTGCAGGTTAAAATAAATAGGTATTTAAATTGATAGGAAAGATAAAAAATTATGCGAATTTCACAAAAGTTGGTTTATTCACGACCCGGGTTTCAACACATTATGTCATCTTCAGGTGTTTCATCTTTCTATTTAAATTGAGTTAATATTATTAGGCATAAATTAGTGTATTGAATTACTATGAAAATAAATCTTGTTATTTTTAACAAATGAAGCGTAGTTTCTACATCCAGCAAAATACAATCACCCGAAACAGACCGCACGAAGGGCTCCGCAGTGTCATAAAACGACCCATTTCGGCAGGTCTTGAAGTAGTTGGAGGGAGTTGGGGAGTTGAGAAGGCTGGTACCTTAGAACGAGAGTTTGTCTTGGTTTGTTTGTCAAGGAGTGATGCACATTTCCTTCCGCAGGCGAAGTGCAGGACAAATGTGAAAACCACGTGCATTCAAAGAAAGAAGTTTTTCAGTATACCTCTTGCGGTGGCCCGCGATATGATTATGAGTATCATTTCCAGCATAGTTTATTTTTTTAATCTTTACGGTGGCTTTTTTCAATCTCTATATATCGACGATCACTATAGAAAAGTGAATGAGGCCATATCGCATCCACACACTTGCCGCGTCACCGTGCTCCCCGTCGCGTCCAGTCGCCGGCGGGCGGAGCCGGACTCGACCGCGCGCTCGAAAAAACAATGTAAAATTCGTGATCGCAAATATGCGCAAGATTTTTCTTTAGATTCCAAATCTGGAAGCTTTGTAGAGTGGTGAGGTATAAGTTACTTAGCGTAACCAGGCACCAACTACTTTTTCTCAATAAATATGTAAAACATTGACTGAAAATAGGCTCCTCCATTTTGTTGTATATCTATGGTTAATAACAAAATCAAATCTTTAAAAATCCATCAAATGAAAGAAAAAGAGCTGCATAATAAAATGGTATAACAGTCGTTTCCATAACTCAATCCATTTCCATAACATAATCCATGCTGTACGCAAGAGGTTAATTTTGATAATTCTCAGAGAAAATGGAAGGCGGGCGTTTTTTTTGCGAAATTTGTTCAACTTTGACCCAATATATATTGTCAATGTGCAAGTACAGGAAAAAAAATGAACCATGTCCTCCACATACTATTTGAGAATGTTGATGCGAAGTTTCAACTTCCGGACTTAAAAAAAAACGTTTTAGAGGTTTTGTCCAGCTTTTTTCGATTTCAGCCCACTGTGCGTCGGTACCATTTACCAGTGTCACCTGGTTGGAAAACCGAGAGCTCTACATTCTAAGTTCTTAAAAGCGTTGATTCCTCGTGCACTGGGTGGATTCTCGCAGTTAATAATAGAAAATTCCATGTAATGCACAAAAAACGATTTTTCTCTCCTATAAAAATGTAATTTATGATAATTTGCGTAAACGGATTTGTGCATGAAATCAAGTAGCAATGAAATGAAGACACCAAGCAGTAAGTATCACAGTCATTAGCTTATATCAGCAATTATTGAAGGGAGGACACGTTAGTCTGATAAAAATGACGCAGACGCAGTCTTCTTCTCGGGCTGAAGAGAATATTAACTTATAAATATATTTATCAACGCCACATGTAGAAAGTGGGGGATGAAGCCAAGCGCGTGGGCCTTATCACAACTTCAGACCTATCGTGGTATAAACATTGGAACATTTGTGGCACTGAAATGAAGAGATTGGGAGCTAAAATGCAAACATTAGGAAATTATACAATTATTACGCAATATCAAAGCATCACGTACACACACTAGTACACTATAAACCAACATTAAAGAGCATGTGAAACACTGCGATTTGAGGGACCAGCTTGGGAACTACTGAAGTCTTGGAGGCATCATGCAAGGCTAACATAACTACAAAATTTCAGATCGCACGATTTTTATTATCACGCGGATGCTATTTTATTATCCCCGTACTTCATCTTTAGAACTTTCAAAAGAGATTATAGTATAGAAAAATCAAGCATGAAAATTCATTTTCCCACGCACTATTTACGACTATGTACTACAAAAATGGATCGAGACACAAATCTTTCAAAATTAATCTAATTTGTTTCACTAGCAACTTGCCATTCCTTTTCCCAATTCCATTTCTTCCTCATGTGTCCTAGCACCCACTGCCCTTTCGGTGTCTCGCGAGGTAGTTCTTACATGTCCTAGCAAATGAATCCTTCTCGTCTCACGAAAACTTCATTAACTAAATCTGCTCTTCTTTCAATGACTTACGATACGTTTTGCATGAAATTTTTCCTTGTTTAGTCAAAGGATTTTTTTGAATTTTTTCTTCAAAGTAAAAGCGTCTAAAATCAATTTCAGATTCTCAGCAGTAGTATTTTCAATATGGTTTTACTTAACTTACCGACGGATTCAAACAGAGACAACAAAGTCCAACCATACTTTACATAAAATATTACTCGCTATTTTCCAGCTTTTAGAAATGCAAGTTGTTTAAAAAATGCAGCCAGAATTGCAATCGCTAGGCTTCCACCAGTTATGGATAATTCATAAACTTAAAATTAGTACATGCATAAGTAGAGTGAACTCTGAAAATTAATCAATACTTTACAAATAGAGTACGTCAAATATAATAAATGACTCTCAGTGTCAAACCTCCAGATTTTTCATGTTTTAATCTCAAATATGCATTTAAAACGACAGTATGATGTATAAATTTGATGCCCTTTTTCCAACATTTTCATTGAGCTAATGGGATAATTGCATGTCGTCACGTTTTGTGAAGTACACTCTAGGGACACTAGTTGATTTTCTTAGGTCTACAATTTCTTTCGATTCATCCTGCTACCTCTGAAGCGCACAAATGTATCGTTAGCTGTAATGTACTCCTTGTCACCTAAACTAACATCAGAGTTTGTTCACCGAAGTAACAAATTTTGGTAGCGCAGCTCATGATCTGTGAATTTCAACTAATTCAGAAGTTCAAGATAAAGTAAGAAATGACCACGGCTTCAATAATCAACCTATCTCTACACGATATTCATTCCTGCCAGGCGTTCCAAGCTTATTCAAAGCTGTTCATGAGCTTACCATAGTTTTCATACGATTTGAAGAGTGACATGAAGCAACGACTTATGAATGGGTGTTTTATGGAAAAGGTGTTTATGGCAAAATTGATATTTTAACGCCAAACTGTATATGCCGGGATTCGTAAAGATTATGACAATTGTAACAATAACTGAATCAAAGGACAGAAATGTTCATTTAAAAAGTGAAATATTTATTTGTGAGGACCTGAAAGAGGCATTAGAATATCATCATCAACGCCAGACAGAAATGTGAATCTTTAACGGTGATTATTCAGCGGCATCATAAGGTTACACTATTAAGCAATATAAATATTTTTATGTTACTTCAGAGTTAATTATTGCCAGCAACATTTTCTTTGACGGAAGATACTTTTAGCGGTCACTACACAATAATTATCGCAACCAACCGAAAAGCCTGATATTTTCCTAAAATATTTTAGAACTACTGAGACAATCATTTCCATTTTTTGCGTTTCCCCAGAAAGATAGGCATGTAATTAACTTTCCAGAATTTAACTATTCAAATATACAGGTATAGAAGTGATTCAACACAAATAAGGTTCACCATTAACACCCTTACCGCATAATTATAACCAGCGTAACGAGTTTAAGAAGTTTTCACGTCAGTGTATAGTAATAATATGCTACCTAGCTGCTGTTATCTTTAAATCGTATTTCATAACAATAGAGGTTATTTTGTACCATATGGTTCACATCAATTATAAGTGATAGCTAATATCATTTGCGCTCATAAAAGGGTTTCGCATACTAATACTGAGAGGATACCAAAGACGATCTGAGCTGAAAATCTGTTTAACGATCACTTCAATACCATAGACGAAACTAACTTTGTTAGACACTTCATTGGGCATAAAAATGTTCAGAAAACAATATTGGCATGAAAAATGAATGGGAATATTTGCAGTAAGAGACTAAGCATTATATACTCTAGAAAAATATGACAATGTGATGTGATGAGGATTGAAGGAGAAGAAAAAAGAAGTTCGGAAGGAGATAGAAGACTAAGAAGATGGCAACAAAAGAAGACAACTCCGGAATCTCCTGGATGCTGACGGCTAGGAAGAAGAAATCATCAGCAAAGGTTACGGGGGTCATTGTGGCCCCCAAGCCTCCCGGCCCCTCGTCCGGTGGAACTGTATCGGCCCCCGGCTCTCCCCTTCCTACCCCCTCTACATCCTCACTCCCCACTCCCCCTACCATTACCGTGGCGGAACTCCGTCAGCTTCGTAATGACACCTCGGTGTATTACAGGACTGCCGGTTAACGTCTCCCAAAAATCCTTCCACACCTCCCTCATCTGTACCCACACCGCCCTCCGTTTTGCCGAACTTACCGTCTTCTAGATCGAGAGGAGTGCGAAGCTTCGCATCCCTGCCAGGCTCTCGCAACTCTTCGAAGGCGAGGGGAAGAAAAAGCTCGAGCACCGTCTTGGCGGCCAGGTACTTGTCTCCATTAAGGCGCCGGCCGCCCGCTCTAATGCCAAAACCTCTTTTTCTTTATCATTTTCGGTTGTTATCCGGGGGGTAGACACAAGGATCACGAAGGATGACATCGACGAGGGCCTGGTCTTCGCAGGAATAAACCGGGAGAAGTCTTATCACAACACCGCCAGGAGGTCCAACAAGCCGACGACGCTGTTCCGTGTCATAACGAAATGCCAGGAATCCGCCCAACGCCTGCTGAATGAAGGCGTGATAGCGTTTGGCAAGCGCTATTGAACAGAACTCTCCCGTCCACCTAGACCCCAGCCCACCCGATGCAGCAGATGCCAGGCATTTCATCACCAGGCACTAGGGTGCAGCAATGACTTGAAGTGCGCAAAGTTCGGGGTGAGCCATTACTCCGCATCTTGCCGTCTGAGAGTCTGAGCTGCCCTAACTTCGGCGGAGGGCACCACACCGTTGACATCAGGTGCCCTCAACGCCCTAGGGTACCGACGGGGCTCGCGAATACGGTCCCTCGGTTACAGCTGTTTGCGTCTCTCCCACAGGTACGGACGAGGAGAACGATAATGTGTCCAAACAAGACTCCTGCTGTTGCTGAGCCTTCTCCTGGCAAATCTCCACCCGACCGAGAGCTCCACGGTCGCCCAGCTACTCGACGACGCTGCGCGCAGCACTCCAGGGTACACTGTGAAAACGGTGTATTCCTGGAATCACCAATTCGCTGCCGCAGAGATACTGGCAGAGGATCAAGGCTAAGGCTTACAATTGATTATAATAGAGCTTATATGTCTCATTTTTCTAAGTGTTGTAAATAAGTAACTATAAGACAGGGCCTTAAACCTTGTAAACCTTCTAACCACAACTGTAAATAAAATGACAAATGCCTTGCACGCAAGTTATATAATATCTTTTAAAACTTCAGTATGACTTACATTTACCTGACAAGTTTTGATCCAATGTTGTATATAGAACTACAGTAGAACCCCGGTTAACCGAAATCGGGTTAACCGGAACCCGGGTCAGCCGAAACGGTTCCGTAAATAATTATAAGTATACGTAATATGTAAACAGCGAGGCGCTGCGCCGAGCCTCTTTCTCCAGAAAGAGTGCCATTAGTTTGTGATTAGCAAGTGTGTATGTTTTCGGGTATTTTTATGTACAGTAGTGTACCGTAAAGGTGTGTGTGTGCGATGGCATCGAAGCGAAAGCGTGTGGTTATTTCTTTTGCGGATAAATTAGCTGCTATCAAACAAGTTGAAGAAGGTTGTTTGCTAAAGACTGTTGCGGCTAATTACGGAGTTGGCGTGTCTACTGTCTCGGACTGGGTAAAATCTAAACCTAAGTTTTTAGAGCAAGTCGTCAAAAATGGTAACAGAAAAACTTTGAAGGCGTCAGATTTTGAGAAAGCTAACGAGGCCTTATTCATGTGGTTCACGCAATAAAGGGAAAAAGGCATGCCACTAACAGGTCCCTTACTGCAAGAAAAGGCTAAAATGTTAGCAGAGTTGTTAGGTGACGAAGGGAAAAGTTTTTGTGCCAGCTCAGGTTGGTTAGATCGCTTTAAAAAGAGGTATGGGATCCGTCAACTGAACTTGTGCGGTGAAAAGTTATCTGCTGATTCAGACGCGGTAGATGTTTTCAAAACAATGTTTGCAGACTACACTCAAGGCTACAGTAAGGACCAGATTTACAATGCCGATGACACGGGCTTTAATTTTAAGATGTTGCCTAAAAAATCTCTAGCTTCAGCAACTGAAACGTCTGCCCCCGGTCACAAAATGAAAAAGGAACGAATAACACTTCTCTTAGCTTCAAATGCCTCTGGCACTCATAGGTTGCCACCAATGTGCATCGGCAAGTCAATGAAACCTCGAGCTCTGAAGGATATTGCGCCAAACGCCTTTCCAGTGTTTTATAGAGCGCAAAAAAGTGCCTGGATGTCCAGTGACTTATTTGAAGAATGGTTTTTAAAACAGTTTGTGCCGCAAGTTGAAAAGTTTTTAGCTGGAAAAGGTTTGCCGAAAAAAGCTATTTTATTGATTGATAATGCGACCTCGCATCCCAGTGAGTTAAAAAAAGGCGATATTGTTGTTCGCTTTCTTCCCCCAAATGTCACTTGCCTTATTCAGCCTCTTGATTAAGGAGTGATCGAAACATTCAAACGGCACTGTCGAAGACTGTTGTTGAGAACTATCCTACAAGATTGCGAAACACAAAATAAACTTATTAATGACGCGCTGAAGGCAGTTAACATGAAACACGTGATTTATTGGTGTGTGGAGGCTTGGGCAAACATTAAAGATGAAACACTTCAAAGGTGCTGGAGGAAGATTTATGACGGACTAGACGAAGAAGAAATTGAAAGTTTTGCAAATTTGACAGAGATGGTTCATAGGATTCCTGGATGTGAAGACATGAATGCAAGTGACGTGGACGAATGGGTCGTCGCCGATGATTCTGATGAACTTTCCGACCAAGATATTGTAGAGGCAGTGTTGCAGCCAGCTGACAACGCAACAGAAAACAAAGCAGACGACGTGGATGACGGAAACGGCAAAGTGACACCTGACGACGGATTTAATGCATTAGAGGTAAGTCAAACATTACTGTATGGCCCAGACACAGACATTTTAATAGAGATTCGTTTTTAAACAAGTTAAATTACAATCACTTTTATTATTTTAGGTTGCCCTCAAATTTGTGGAACAATGCAGCGAGTCGACGCCTACTGACGTCCTTCTAATTAAAAGATGGCGGGACATCGCCGCTCGAAAACGATCCGAAGGACTTACGAAAAAGCAAACAAAAATCACTGATTTCTGTAATACGTAATGTAAAATGCTGTAATAACTTCAGTTGTTCAGTTTATAGTATTTTCTAACCTATTATAACATTTTTTGTAGCTGAAATAAAACACTGTATTACATGGACATTGTTTGTAAATTCATTTTTCCTACACACCATGTTAATAGGCTATTTTTAGCATATGACGGTTTAACCGAAAAATTGGTTATCCGAAACGGCTCTCCCCTCTTTATTTCGGTTAACCGGGGCTCTACTGTATTATTATAAAACCATTTACAATATGTAACTATGTATATACTAACTCTCATTACTACTTACAGCAGAACAACGCCAACCTGAGACACTTACAGAAACGACCGGCCACAACATACATCGCCAGCACAACTCTACAACGTCGCGAGACCAACATCGGCACCCAGGACACAAGAGTCAGACTACCTCTCATCAATCCATCCATCAGCTAATTACCTATTACACGGCGGTCTTCGTGAGGTTTTGCCGGTTTCACTCACGCCACAGGCAAATGCCGGACCATCAACACCAATCTGCAACATGCTACCAGACAAATTAAATACGAACAATGTTTGACTCAAACCCTGAAGAGGCGCCTAATCCTAGAGCGGGGTTGCCATTGTAAATATTAAAATATCCAAGAATTGTATATATGTGTAAATAACAATACTCTGTAAATACTCAATAGCAAAACAAACACCTTTTGACTTGACTCGCGTTAGGGAGCTGGTCCGATGTCTCATGTCAGGCAGTCTAGAGTTCATCGAACTCCTTTCCACAATTTCACACTGTTCAGCGTTCGGGAGGAGTTGTTAACCTAGCTGAAGTGCAGCAAGTCCTCATGATTCCCTTCCAACGCAGACCCGTTCGCCGGGCGCGACCTTTCTTTCCCTACGCAGACCCGTTCGGCGGGTGCACAACCTTTCCCTACGCAGTCCCGTTTGCCGGGCGCCCACCCTCAAGGTGTTAAAAGGAATAGGATGGTATATTACTTGATAAAATGGTTAATATTCCGGCGAACCGTATCATCTCTAGCCGACAGCTACGCTAGGTGTCTGCCGTGACGTCATCACCGAAACGTAAACATTGAAATGAGACCACCTTAGTATTCTATCACCTTGGCCCACCCTGTCCCTACACAGTCCCGTTTGCCGGGCGCACACCCTGCCGCTACGCAGACCCGTTCGCCTGGCGCTTCCCCGAACCCCGCCTATCCTGACCCAGTCGCCAAGCGCCTCACCCGGGACCAGCAGCCAATGGGTCTCCGACTTCGCTGTTCTACTTTCGGACCTAGGTCCCGCCTTCGCTCTCCAGACCACAAATCCAAGGGTAACGATTTCCTGAAACCGTGCCAACCTGTATCTTGCTACAATATTCAGTAAGTTAACAAATAATTCCATCTGTCAAGTGTACAGCCACCTTTTATTTCATGTGCCCCAAATAACCAACAAGTGACTCCCCTAAAAATTTAGCAGCGAAACCAGTGCTGGGACATTTTCATATCATAACAGGCATCGCTAATATCTGAAAATCTAAACATTCATGTAAACCTATAAAATTCGAAATAATCTCATAAAATCTGTCTTTTAGGTTAATCTTCTTACCAAACCTGTCACGTATGTAACAAGCTCACGACCGACTACAGTACCTCACCTTATAATGTATTTGTACCCCAGTAACACTGACTTAATCAGCTCCACCCCTGAAGACCAATATCGACAGATTTAATTTATTCAATGAATTTCGTTCGCATTAGGCAATTAGCCTGGTGGTTTAGTTAGATTTAAAAAATGGAGAGACAAAACAGAATAAAAAACTCATCTGAAAAAATAATGTACCTACACTTATTTCTGAGCATTTTTACATTCTCAGGATAGGCCTAAAACATTTCTTCAGGTAACTCATTTCATTCTTCAATTTCTCAATTCCAGAGGGAGGGTTTTAGAATTATGGTTTTTACCCACATTTTCTTTTGCAGCTATAACTTTCCTTTCTTGGTAGCAGGATGTATCCAAGCTAGTTATGAAAATAAACCTTTCGCGGTGTATTTCTAACGCGCTAAGCCTCGGAATCCGTCCCATTGGATGGCCGGCTAACTAAAGTTTTACCGTTCGTAAATCTTGATCAGCTCCCATCGAAAAAAGGTGCAGCCGTCACAGAATGGCAGACAGAAGTTACCACTGGGTACGGGTATTACTGTCAGTGGGGAGTACACAGTAGGTACTTATATGTAAATATACATAAATAATTGAATTAATATTTCTGAAAATATTAACACGAAAATTATGTTTATTCATTTATGAAAATTACATGAAATACACATAGACTTAAAATATTCATATGACATTACACGTTATCTCTCTAGGGATAGTGTTTTAAAGTAATTCGAAACGCTTGTATACACTTACGTAATCAGGGAACAACTATCTTGGACGGAACGGTATTATATTTTTCAAAGCCATTAAAGTACGCGTGTCGAAAGTCCATTTAATATTAGCTTCTATATCCTGCATAGCATATGGTAAGCCTCGGTGATAATATAAAAATTCCTTTGCAGCGAAAGTGTAAAAGCTTCAAGTTTATATAAATAATTCAAATTAATTTCAACATTGGTTCATTTCATTTCAGTTCATCGATAGATAGAAGGAGAATAATATTAGATAAATAGAATTTTATGACACTGTGGCCTCATTTTGTACCAAACTTTTAGCTTATTTGCTTCGAAATTAAATGAATGAAAGAAAAACGTTCTACGCAGTAACTCCGACCGGAAGTCAGGTATCGCATGACGCTAGACTTTCGCGAGATTAACCACCATCCAAAAGGGGTGTTCCACTTCAAAAATTTAATATAACCATGTGCAGGTTTATAAAATATTTTCCGATGACGTCAAATAGCTGTCAGGGCCCGTTCTCCCTCACGCGGAGGAATGCCTTTCAATTACGAATCTGATCTGGAACTACGGCATTAATTGGGAACTCCTCCCCGGTACCCTCTCATCAATTATGTTCGAATTCCTCGGTCGGGAGAGTTCGTCGACCTACTCGTGGACGTATTTGAAGCGCCTGTGTGCGACATTCCCACCCAATTCCAATCTATACCGCGATTGAAAGCGATGAGAGGATCAGGATCACTTCACCAGGGAGCTTGAACTTTCGCGTTAATCAACAGTTTACGACCCCACACGCGCGTGTCTCAGACACTGAGATCTTTGCTAATAGAATGGAAGGGGGGAAGCCGATGGCATTTCGGATCTTGAGGCCATTTTACACGATGCTCACTTCGATGTTTAAAGCCTAACTTAATCCAGTATGTTTTAAACCGTATTATGAAACGAGATAAATCGTATCCGTATAAAGAATCGAATTTCGTTATTATCATCCTCACGGCAGTTATTCTAACCCAAAGATCATCGATTTTACCTTCATAGAACTTGAGCTTGAGTCCATAAGGGTGGGTTATCACTGGCAAGTAACTTCCGCAAATCACTTCTGCAAGAGCTTGCGGATGATTCCACTCTGAGAAAGATAATTCACAAGTTATCGCAGATTGGTTTTTGCTTATACTGGCAACAATACGCTGCCGCAAACGACTGGCCGAAACTTTTAGTTCTGAATGTGGACTTGCAGAGCCGTTTACCACTGCAATTTCCGTCGAATGTTCCTTTCTGCAAGTAACTTGCGCAATAAACTTGTTAGTGTACGCCCACTTTAATACATGGATCATAAACAAAAGCACCAACATGAGAAGTATTCATACGTCGGAGTTACTGTTTAGAAACATTTTCTCAATAAAAAGCAATTTTCTCACTACTCAACTAATCTTCCCGGGATGGAGCTTGCGTAGAACATGGAATATTGAGCCAAGTATTATTAAGCCGATGTCCCGTGGTAACTTTTTCGCAAATCAAATAATAAATATTTCGGGAGAGTGAAAAGTCTCAGGAACTGACTGCACATGCGCTTACAATATTTTGTTGATTTCTGTAATTAAGTACCTCTGTGAATCCTTGACGAAACACGGCCAATGATTATTTGTCCAGTACGCATGCGCTTCGTAAAGAGTGTAATATTTTATGCCCCGTATATTTGAGCTAATTGTTGATATTCTTTCATTGCATGACAGAAACATTATTATTTTCTGCAAGCGTCTGCTGTTAAATCACCTGTATTAATTTGGTCAATAAATCACGCATTATTATTAAGTAACTCCTAAGTTGGTATTTCAATTTGCATTTGCATTTCATTTCAATTTGCATTGCTGTTAAATTACCTGTTGTAATTTGGACAATTAATCACGCATTATTATTAGGTAACTCCTAAGTTGGTGTTTCAATTTGCATTACCGTGAGCCTAGTATGCCTTTTCATGCAATTCTTTCAGTTTATATTCCAGTCTATAATTATTTCCTTCTAGCTGCTATACTTAGTCTCTTAAACTCTGTGAAAAACTCATCGCTATTTGTTCTTTTCGCACTGATTAAAAAGTATAGATTCTTTACAACAAAAATTCTTGTACAGGCCATCAACCGATCTGCGCCAAATTCATGTATTTTTCCCACTTGTGTGACATTGAGGCATAAGCGATGTTGTAACTTCTTACATAAATATGGATTTCAAGAATAAATTTACGAAATAATTTACCGTGGGACAGGACCGCCGCAGATATTGTTGCTCTGGCCCTCACCGTACGTACTCTGTGGTGCGCACGCAGAGACATTTTGGTGCAAATATTTGTAATATATCCCTTCTCTTGAACTACAACCTTGACGTGGTGGAAGGGCTGGTACGTTCCAAAGACCCCTAGAACTGGAATGGCAGGAGCAATTACTATTGCTCCTGGTAGGGCCACCCATGCCAGATAGGTCGGAGGTTGGAGCCAGACGAAGGGCAGTTCCGTGATGGTATCACGTTAATAATACCGTTGAGACGTGGGGTGGTAGTTCCTCTAAACTATCAATCACCCAGAATATGAAAATCATTCACAGATAATTGAATCCTGGCAACTACGGAACGCCGGCTACTAGGGCGAGTGTCATGCCTGGCAGCGGGGAATGCAAGGCCTCCGCGGTCGACATCACACGAAATCCTTGCACAACATCTTCATATAAGAATAGAAGAGAAAATAAGAAAAAGAGGAAGAGGAGGAGAAAAGCAGCGGTAAAAATAGGAAATTGGAACGTAAGGTCAATGATGAGGGCCGGAAAGCTTGAGAGAATTAAACAGGAAATGGAGAAAGGGAAAATAGATGCTTTGGGGATGTGCGAGGTAAGAAAGAAGGATAGCAGAGACTATTGGAGTGATAGTTACTGGGTAATCCAGAACCCGATCAGCAGTTTCGAAGTCTAATCGAATCAAAGACAGCGTACATTGACTCTCAGAAGCCATGAGAAATAGTAAAATATAATTAGCGCAATGAAACATGCCCTCTTAACAATGTATTAATGAGAGCTACATATGGGGAAAACTATGAATTCTGTAGGCACTATAATTTTGTTTTTATATGACTCGAAATCGTAATCACAGCATGTAAAAAAACTTCAAATATTTCAGGTGTCATGAAATAAATATAAATACGCCCGAAAACGATGTAAATTGAACATCATAAGAAGTTATTCGATCCGAAAACAAATTTTGAGTACTTAACAAACAACTATTGAAAATTATACAAATATAAAGTTCCGCGAAATCCAAGGTAATTGTTAAACCTTTAGATGTTCAACCATCCCTGAAACAAGTTCAAACGTAGCTACTACACCATATTCAGGTACCAGTCACAGTATAGGGTACATTAAATTATAAATATTACGATGAAAACTCTCCAGAAAGGTGAAAGAAAGCCCCTCCAATTCAAACTCATTAAGTTATAAATATGACAACGCATTCAAAATTCTGGTATCAACGAGGCTGTTGAATCGCGTGTTATACTTGAAATTGACGACGGCAAATTTGTCGACCAGCAGCAGGCAAAATCCTTGCACAGAAGCATGAATAAGTATCAATGTAGATATAAGGATGGGTAAATATACATATATTCTGATTAGGGGGTAAGATAAAAGAAATACATAAAACTAAGTGAATTTGAAGGAATTATAGTATTAAGAAAAAATGCAGATACCCTGAATGATATTTTAAAATTAATGAATAGCAGAACAAAAGCAAGTAAACATAAATCAATCGAAGAGCATAACGTCAAATATAAGAAAACGGTAAAAATAGACTAGAGAATGCTACTTAGTTTGAAGTAATTGCAAAGGTTTCAATAGTTACAATAATAGAAGCACAATAACTTAAGTGGTAGAGGTAACCTATACAACATCTGTTAAGTCGAAAATCACCAGCGAGCAGTAATCAAGGTGTGGAACAAGTAATAAGGTAATACATATCTTACGTAATTCCTAATGTATTTAAATCTTAAAATGAGTTGGTCCAATGATTTTTGACACTTGTTAGAGATCTGAGACTTTATTATGTTCTTTCAAGGAGATAGTATCATTGATATTACGTCTGCATCTACACCTAAAATATACCGTGTAAGCCTTCCAGGGTTTGTGGAACGGGGTGATTCCACCTAAATATGCAACACCCGTCCCAGTTCAAGGTTGAACCCCGCACTCTCCGTTGACCGCTAGGCCTAGACCAAAGAAGCAGTCAGGAGAGCAATGCTA
Source organism: Pyrrhosoma nymphula (assembly GCA_963573305.1). Taxonomy (NCBI): domain Eukaryota; kingdom Metazoa; phylum Arthropoda; class Insecta; order Odonata; family Coenagrionidae; genus Pyrrhosoma; species Pyrrhosoma nymphula. Next base: position 40,948,268 of record OY754337.1, on the reverse strand, counting down.
CGCCGAACCAGAAGCCAACGGAGTGCTACGTTAATAAACATGCTAACATGATGTTCATGAGTGAACGTAGTAATACAGATAAGTATTACCAATTTAAGGAAACCGGGACTAGCCACGGTACCATTACAGAGTCACCCACAAGAGCACATAAGTTCGATATTCCACAGAGGAAAAATCATTCGCCTTGACCGGGATTCGAACCCGGATCCCTCAATTTCACGCCAAGTGCTTCAACCAGTTAAGCTACCGAGGCGTCCTTCTCCCCTGTGGATTATTTGGTTGCTTGGTAGGATTATGTGTGCTTATGTGCAATTGCGAGTGACTATGTAATGGTTACTACCGTGGCTACTCCCGTTTTCCTCAAAATTGGTCAAAAGAGCGAACAACTCATCGTGTTCCTTGTATGGCTTTATCCTCGTAGTCTGTAGCGCTAAGCTCACGCTTTGGACTGCTAATAACATCATATGTCTAGCAGTCCTGACCACCATGCTTCTACAAAGCCACCAAATAATCCACAGGGGAGAACGGTAGCTAAAATGGTTAAAGCACTCAGCGTGAAATCGAGGGATCCGGGTTCGAATCCCGGTCAAGGCGAATGATTTTTCCTCTGTGTAATATCGCACTTACGTATTACCAATACTATTAATTCATGGATACTACGAGATATCAATTAGTGCTGATAATAAAATCATGCGGAACATTATAAGTGGGATGAGACGATAGTGAAAAATTCAGGGCCGGCCTAAAGTGTGGGAAACGTGGTTAAAAGCCATTGGCCATGGTATTAATATCATGCCCATGGATACTATTATATAGTACCCATGACCATGGCACTGGTGGCTGTTCGTAGGGGCGTTCAGTCTGGGACTTATTGATGAATGTGAAAAGTGGGCAGAAAGTATAAATGAACTTCTTTAGTGAATCGTAAAAATAACTTAAAGTCATAACTTACTTAAAAAAGAGCACATTGCAACCTACGAAGTAATAATTTTCTTTAATGTCGACGCTCGAATACCTATTAAATAGAACTATGGTTGAAAATGCTCTGCAATGTTCGGTTGAAATAATACTCGCCCACAAGAAGTAAATGTAATATAAATTGTTCCTATAAACACTTTTCTTCATAAAAATCTAAGCTTGGAGACAACTTACTGATTAAAAATTCAACTCCTGGCGGTAAAGGTCAATATCAAATGTAAAGGTCAAATGCCAAGGTAGCTGAAAAGATTTTTGTATATATACAGATTTGCGTGGAACTTTGCGTACGTGTTCTTATTACTTATATCTATGAATAAAAGTATAATAATTATATCATACCGATTTGATTTGTTGGCAATTAAATACTATTTAAACACGTAGCCTCGAGAATCTACATATAATTTGAAATTATTTTAGTTAAATTATTTGAAATTATTTGAAATTATTTGATTAAATATGCGTACGTGTTCTTATTACTTATATCTATGAATAAAAGTATAATAATTATATCATACCGATTTGATTTGTTGGCAATTAAATACTATTTAAACACGTAGCCTCGAGAATCTACATATAATTTGAAATTATTTTAGTTAAATTATTTGAAATTATTTGAAATTATTTGATTAAATATGTACAGACTTTATTCTAAACGTGAAATAAAATTGTTGGAGCTCAATTGAACCCGAATGTAGTTTGGCAGAGAATTCTTTTTCTGTGTCTTATGTGCTAGATTTCCACCAGAGCGCAGAGAAGTGTTTCTCCCTAGGACTTTATTTGAGGAATGAGATAGAGACTATCTCACGAGGTGACGTAGGTGTGCGTTGAGAGTCTGGATGGATAGCGCACCTGGCAGTACACAATACGGCTGAATTCATTTGCTAATTACCGCGCGGTGGAGATCCTTCTCCACCAACTCCTCACCATCGGTCGTTAACATCGTTCGCCCCTCAGAAGTAGCGGTTTCGCCTGTTTCGACGCAAAGGCATGGGGAGGGAGAGATAGATTCAATCAGCAGCACTGACATGCGTGGCGGCTTACCTCGGAGGCACGCCTTCTAGCGGTGTAGGGAGTAATTAATGGGGTTCCCTCGCAACTACGTGAGTCAATACAAATAAGATATCACATTTTCGTGTTCTTAAATAACATTCTTACTTCACTAACACTCTGTCTTAGCTACTGTAAAGCAAAAGAGAGACATCAATTATGTCGATTAGTTGATGAATATATTTCTTAAGATATTTATTTGCACATATGTAAATATTTTATCTCTTGGGTTCTTTTAAAATATCCACTGTGATATGTTTCTATATATTGGTTGCTCTCAAAATTCCAAAAGATGATATATTGATTGACCTTGTGGATATGAACGCTCAAAAAAGTATGAATCGTTTAATCCCTTTGTTGAGGATGTAACTGAAAAGCATGTATTTTCACCAGCCTCTGCCTTTGTAAATGTAATCCTAATAGTAACCGCAAAACAGGATACCCTATGGAGTACATTTACTACTAGCATCTTTTTTATTTCAACCCAGATTAAAATGTAAACTTTCATTGGTGAAATTAAAGACATTTCTATAAATGAATACTTTTTCCAGCCCGAGAAAATGACGGCGGAGCCATTTTTATCGTGATAACACGTTTTCCCTACAATAATTGCTGTCTGAAGCTAATGACGCCATGAGGAAGACAAGTTCATTCTTTCACCTATTTGGCACTTGATTTTCTATAAAAACGCTATGTTTTACGCAATTTAAAATTACATTTCTGTAGGATAGAAAACAATATTTTTCCCCACGTGTTGTCCATTTTATTATGGCCGCGTTCTATCAGAGGCTTGCACCACTCTTACGCTTCCACCGTTGCTCAAAATTTTATTTCATTCACAGCGTGGACTGTCACAGACATGGAGTAGTGAAGTAATTTTGCAATTATTTGAAAGTTTTTTGATTGTTTTAGCATCCCGTTTAATCGCAAAGACTTCGTACGTAAACCATGTAATCGTTTGTTATCGTATTTAATCGCATACCTGGCACATATTGCATTTGTTTCTTTCGCCGCATTTGAATCGTACAACTCCTAATAATCTTAAAATGCATGGTCTTTTATATCACGAAATATATTTTTTTCAGAGCCTATATAAGTCCGTATAAGGTGATGGGTGACCAGCCACACCCTTGTCGCACTTCTTTCCTCCCCTTTGCTTTCTCTGCATCACCACCGCATTAAAAGATCAATCAAATCTTAACACACGATAATATGCCACCAAAATGTATCCTTTAACCACCTTTTGAACGGTAATCATTGGGACTCTACATATATTTTGTGCCTAAATGATTGCAATTTGCATGAAAACATATTTTGTCACTGTTTGACATTTTTTTATGACTTCGCTCGTAAATGAAACTGAGTTCTCATGTTCCAATTTGAAGCCTAATTATATACAAAGTTGATGGTTCAATTATTTTCAGGCAAATAATGAAACCTAACTACTTGAATAAATGCTCTAGAACCTTTCCCTACACATAAAAAATATACTAGTCCGGCCATCAAGCGAAAAACACGCCCGTATTCTGATCCAAGCGTCGAAACATAGGCCTACTCCACCTAGGTAATCGGTTTTGCGTCATCATAGGGACTCGGCCCTTGTAAAACTATTATGGGTCAGGGATAGACTAATTGGGTTCCTTGGATACACTACAGACGTCCAAAGAGCAAAAAAGGAGTATGACTATTTTTTGTTCGTTCGTGCGTATCCAAGTACGCACTTCCGTGGTAGCAACGTTAACAGGAAATCAAACTTGGCTGATTCCTTGATTCTTTTTTCTAAGTCACCCATGGCATTTTTATAAATAATATGCTTAAAGGATTCAATACGGTCATATTTTCTTCTCCATAAGGAAAAGTTCCTAAAAGAACCATAGATTTTCAATTATGGCTTAAGCATGGTATTCCTTCAAAGGAAGGCTATCATCACTCCAGCGGCGCACCACAACTTTTTCCGTTGAGACTGGCTCCTTCTTATGAAGTTCCCTACTTCATTTGGACTATTACCTACCTATTTCTCGCGGGATGAAATTTCAGAAATATATAGGAATATGAAAATAGCATTGCATGCGGCTGAGGTTGGCAGAACAGAAAATGCTATTTGAGGAAGGCAGCAGAAATGAATGGAGGACGTACTATAGAGCGGAAAGAGCATGTTGGAGGAGCTAAAAGACAGAAGAACCCTTTGTATAATTGGAAACTGATACGAAAGAATATGTGCTTTTGGCAACATGATTGGTAGCAGTAGATATGAAACGCTATATCTGTATTTACGAAAAATGTTTATCGAAACCCAGAGATCGGGGAAATTAACGCTGATTTTCTCCAAAAACAAGCCAATCCTTTGGTTTAATACCAAGTGAGAGATACTTTAATTAAGTAAGTACTAACACGTAAAACTAGGGGATTGGATTAAAGTATTGGTTAGAGTACTGGCTTCCAACCTCGAAGGCACGAGTTTGAATTCCAGCATTGTTGTAGAACTTTCAGTGGGATTTCGAACCATACTTCAATGCTGTGGAGAGGATTTAATCCTTCCGATGGGACGTAAAACTGTAGACCTCTTGGTGCTTTTCGTTAAGAGTAGGCATCAGTCGACACCGGGTTTCCCTCCACGCTTCCTCCATTCCCCAGATAATCCTTCCCGTCATTAACCTACCCGAATTTCTTATGTGGCGCAAATTACCTCAGTCGTTGGTCGCCTCCCCAATTAACCTAACCAAATCAATGTTAAAGTAGACAAATTCTGCGAAATTCCACAGATGTGCCTTGACCGAGTATCGAACCCGGATCTCTCTATATCGCGCCGAGTGCTTCATCCAGTAAAGCTACCTCCTCCTCTGAATTTTTTGGGATTTAAAGAAACATTATGTTGAAGACTGCCGTGCATACAATGCAGCGAAGCAGTCCAACTCTTGCGCTTAACGCCACAGTCCGCGAGGTTAAAGGCAAACTTTGAACACAATGACGTTTTAAAACACAAATCACATTAGTAAGTTAAATAAAAATGAAGTTCCGTCGTAATATGGATTCTGGAGAGATTATAGAGAAAAGTAAGAGCTACCAGGCGTTCCTCCTCGTGGCGCAATTCATGAAAAATAATGGAGCACAGAAACGGCAATTTTCCATTAGATAATTTATCTAAACTACAGTAGATAGCTTTATCTAGTGGAAAATTTCCATTTCTGTGCTTCATTATGCTGAAAATCCACCATATCACGCCTGATACTTCTCATTTTGGTAATGACGATAGTTTAATAATCTCCCTCGTACACTCTTTGAGTCACGTCCAGTTATCATATTCTTGTGGCAGGTCCTACGTCGGGAAGACAGGGACATCTATTCATCGCAGATTACGGAAAAATGAACTTTGAAAAAAAGCAGTTCCGGCTCTCCGCCGTCTCAGTTAGGTCGGAGCTTGGCCACAGGAATGACTTCAAGGAACCAAAAGTATTTTGCAACAAGAGCCGCTATTACTTCAGATTCCGGAAGGATATTGAGATAATCAGCATCCAGCAGCCAAACAACTACCACTGGGAGGATGGGTATATTCTATTCCAACCTGGTGGAGAATTTTTCGGTAAAAGTCGTGGGAAACCAGTCCTCCAATTAGATTGATCCAATTCCACAGACACTGCGACATAAAATGGGCCAAAATCGCGCATCGCCACTTCAGACCTAAAACACCAACAAGATGGCAGGCAAAACTGTCGTCATTATGGTGGCTAAAGCGGTAATCGTGGGTCATTGAGTGCACATTTTAATAATTTTTTAAGTAACTTAATTAAATTTATAGGACCACATTTCACTTTAGTCCATCTGTATCTGCGTCGAAACTCATCATTCTGGCAGTAATGTAAATGACACAAGAACCATATTTCAAATGTTTTCCTTCATTAAAGCATTTTATGACTAGAGTTTTCGGCGCTGCATTTGAATTTTAGACGAAATTATATTAAAATATTTTGTTTTCAAATATTGAACTCGGCGTGACATATTTATTATTGTTATCAACAATTACAGTAATAATAAATGTATTATTCCGCGTTGAGAAGAAAACATGTACAATATATGTAGTGTTATGTGCCCAAACCGTATGTTTTAAAACAACATTAAATCGCCAAGAAAACCACATCGGTAAGACGCAATGTTTTCCCCTTTCATCAATGGATACCACTAATGAGAACAGCAAGTAAGTAAAGTTGCACGCAAATCTGTACGTTGATAAAAATCGCTTCAACCACATTTGACACCATGACAACATAATGGACACCTAGCAGAGGAACGCCCAAAGTTGTAACTCTTCATGCTAAACGCCACGGAAACCTTCGTATCAATGATTATCGCGAAGTATAATCCATCACAAAAATAAGGCGAAGATTTCATTCATTAGTAACATCTATATTTTATTCCAACCTCGGCTTGAGCGACGGAGTCCTACGATAAAGCCGGAGAAAGAAGTCACCCTTCTCGAGGACGAATTCTTTTCAGGATGCAGGCGGCGGCGCCAGCGGTTCCTAAAGAACGCGAGGATTCCGAATTCCTAAAGAGAGAACGCTGTGAGAGGAGCACGGGTCCTTCGATGGAGCGAAACGAAAGAGAGAATTAAAATGACTGAGGGAGAAGGACGTAGTAGAAAGAATCTTGGGTAGGAGGGAGAAGGGCGAATGAAAGAAGAAAAAAAGTGGAGGAGACCACTTGACGGCGGAAGAAAGGAAGACGGCCTAAGAAGGAGGGAAAGGACTCCTTTTCTTTGTCGGAAGGGTCTTCCGTGACGCAAGGGTACGTGTGCGGAGAGAGAGTAAGGGCAGGAGAGGAAGTGGGATGAGTGAAGGAAAATGTGGGTATAGCGGTATTGAAACATGGTTAGTCACCTGCACTCAACGTAACATCAATATGGAAATTTCGTCAAGTATTTTGATCCAGGTTTGCTTGGATCACAAACATGGTCGTGAAACACGCTGCAAACTCTTAAGTTATATGCGAGTTTTATTGGCGGTGCCGCCAATGCTCTTTCTTCCAACTCATGTCGGGTGGAAGGCATAGAGCGAGTAGCCAATGAACGGCATTTCCCAGGGGCTTCTACCAAAGTTTCTGGCTCCCGGGCGCGGCGGCTGAACGTCGCTGTCAGTTCTTGCGAAAAAACGTTGGGCGGCGAGGTGTCACGTTAACCACTGATTTTGAGCCTTTACCAACAAAATGTTACTCGCGAAAAATAAATTGGGCAACACAGACGTTACGAGACTGAAGTTAACTTCACGAAAGTCGGAGAGAGACCGAGTTCCCCAATCCCCTCAAATGCATTCAATGCCACCCTTCTGTGATTGGCAGGAAATGTGAAAGGTACATTACATTAGTGCATTTAAGGTCAGCCGCTATGAGTTGTAAAAAGGGTATATCATGCGCGGTATTCTCCCCTCCGCTCTTTGGTCTACCCCCTTCACACGAGCCTTCCTCTCCTTGAAGTCTTGCAAGGCGCATGCAACTGCCACCATGTTTCACTGTCACTGTACCCAAGCACGATATGCAGTGTCAATTTCAAAACACAATGGTGCGTATCGTATTATATAGGGAGCTTGTAAGTTACACGCAAGGCAAAGTGTCATTCTAGAGTGCTATCCTCAACTACGGTACCCCGTCGAAGGGTTATGGATGACTTATCCAAATGAGTAAGAAAAAAAAGTATTTAAATAAATATTAGAAATTCACAAAAATGTTCAGTGAAGTCCAAATTAATATTTTCATTTTCAATGTTCGTGTGGATTACGTTCCTATAATTTAAGTCCAAATTATTCAACACGGCTGCATTAGTAAATAAAGCGTGGCTGAGCCAAGCAAAAGCAATTCTTATGGGAATTCCGGCCCTCTTATATCTGTACGTTTTGGCTGAGAATTTAAAATCCGCATATTTACGGTCTTCCGAAATGTTAACGGGACATCAAAAGCGTTGCGACGCGCCACCCATTCATGAAACAAAGGCCGACGTCCAATGTGCACATCCACCCACATGTAGATGTGCGAGAAACATTCAACGGCGACGGTTTGTAACGTCCTATATTCCTCTCATTGTGATCCCTCAGTCGGTTTTTCCACAATCTGCGGAGAAAGAATCAAAAAACGTTTCCAGGGGCCTTATTCAGCAAGAACTCGACAACCAGCTCGGAAAATCCGCGGATGTGATGTCACAGACATCGCATCCCTCTGCCAAATCTCAACTTTGAAATTGGCCTATTTTGAAATTTTCGAGGCTGTGACATCAAAATTTCGTCATTGTTGTAATCCCGGAGATTCCGGGGCCATACTTCTATAGTCCCGGAGGATGGAATGGTAAAAATAAATTATACAGGAAACCATTAGAGAGCGTTTTTAAAGAAGATAATTGTTACACATATTCGTTTTATGAAAAAACATAAGATGAAACACACCAGTCAATACACTCGACATTATCTCATCATCATCTGCACACAGTCCACAAGTATCCATCCACCAATGCAGAAAAATATGTAAGGTTACAACTAATCAGAGTCAATACTAGTAATTACCAATGATTACTATCTCAAGTCTACTTTTCATACAAGTCTTCCGAAAAATATTACACTTTTTTCACATCCCTCATACATTATTGCTGAGATAGCCAAAATAAGAGCACTCATTCCTCCTCGAACAAAAAATGTAACAAATGGACAGAATGCAGTGGCTAAAAATATTCCACTGCTATTCATTATCACCATTACTTCATCTATTGACTGTATTTATACTAGGCTTACGATTATTACTATTCTCTGATAATTGCCATTTCGAATATATCATTGTATTAAAGCCAAAATACCTTTTGCATCTCGATGAGCAGGAAGATTTATTAAAATTATAATACGGGATGGCAAAACATAGAAGAGCGTAAAAACTTAAAACCCATAATTTATAACTACAGTGAACAAATTTATGAAGCACTGATCAGGATCCATTGATATTGTTTGCATACATGCATTTGGCTTTATTGTTTAAAATTAATTTATACCCAAATTTTTATATTAATTGTAAAAAAGGAACCCAAGATTATATGCGTTTATATTTACACAGCTTTTTTAAATAAATGACGCAGTAAGACACAATGGATTCAAAAGTGGCAGAGCAGCTGAGATATAACAAAGGAATAACAATAGAGCAGAAGAAAAATATACATTGAAAATAAAAATAAAATATTAATATTTTGGGGGAGGTGAATTAAATATAATGCGTGGGACAAAATTTATGGCTGAAAATAAGATAAATGTAATACGATTACACGATTATGGATCAAATGAAATGGAAATCGGCGTCAGCATCTTTCTACCAATTCCTCGTTTCTTAGAGGCTACTGCTCCCTATCGGGAAGTAATATTCTTGAACACCTAGTCGAAAGGAGAAAGACCTATCAAGAAAGCCGTTGATCAAGATTCTTCTGGAAGCTGTCCCTTTACGCATTATCAGGAGTAATCAAACAGGTAAGGATTGTTTAATTGGAAGAGAATACAAGACATTTAGATATTTTTCAGGCTTATACCCCTACTTACATGTACAATTACTTTCTTCATATCAGCATGCGCCTTACCTCCCCTCATTACATCCATAAAACGTATTCCCTATTTGTCCCCTTCCCCGCTTATCCAACATCTTCCCCTCCATCACGGCCTTCATCATCCTCTCGCCTCTCATAACCTACTACAACTAACTACTCTGCCTCCTCCTAATCTCCTCCGGAAGTTTCATTTCCTCACCAACCACACCAAGCACTTCCTCGTTTGTGTTCCTTTCCGTCCACCGCACCTTCTCCATCCTAATTCACTCCCACATCTCAAACGCCTGCAATTTATTCTAACCATCTTCGCTCAGAATCTTCGTTTTTACACCATTCAACGCTACACATCATGATAAAATCCTCACCAGCATCTGCTTTATATCTTTACCCGAGGCACAGTGGTCTAAAATCGAAAAAAAGCTGGCCAAAAATCGAATTTTCGACATTTAACAAGGAAATTCAAAATTGTGTATTCGTATTATACAAAAAATGGTCAACAAAATGGAGTACTAACTTGGTCTCTGTATTCAGTCTAGAAGTGTGTGTAACGAGTCAAACTTGAGTATGCCGAGAGTTAAACGCCCGAAACGTCGAATCGGTAAATTTTAGAGAAATACACCTGGATAGAAGATGGCTTTAACTGCATAGATGAGAATAGCCAATTTTTAAAAAGTAATTTAGGACCTTTATGCGTAGTATCCCGGTGATATTGGTTCGTTTTAGTTTTATTTATAACTACATTAAAATATTTATAATTCTAGCTATTTTCGAGTGATTTTTTGATTGAATGTATCGATATTGTTTTGTGCTCCTCCGTGCTCCTTTATGATTTCTATGCTTTTAGATTGATAAATTAGTTAGAAAGTATATCCAGCATAATTGAGAAAATAAATCTTGCTTATACTTGCACTTCTGACTTCTAGAAGGTTTTAAGTTAAGCAGGCGGTTGGCCGGGGCCGGCCGGCGACCGGGTCGCTTTAACGCTGAAGGAATCCAATTCCGATGGTTAAACTCGCGTGCTGTTGTATGCTTTACATAGTTTTCCATTCCTTGAAATTTTATGTTCTAAATTATATAATTTTCTCGTGTTGGATGGTCTCCTCCAAATCGCAATATGTATCAATGAGGGCCGCCTTTTTTACTCCTAGCGAGACTAAATATGCGTGCATTTAAACAGACACATAAAATATTATGCGAACTCCAACTTGAGCAATTGACTACGATCAATAAACACTTTTCCTCAGAAAAAGGTTTTTGTATTTTTATTCAGTGGAGTTTCTTCGCGGGTCCTTTCCACTACAAGATTCTGGAAATAGGGTTAGGCCTTCGGGCATGGGGCAATAAATGTTCCCTAATACCCTTGTTGCCACTGTGCCGTATGATGTCTCTTTATTTCCCTCCAACGGGGAAGCCCCAGTCAAGAGATCATAGACAAGGATAGAACAAATTACACTCTGGCCACCGGGGGTGCGAGTATACTGCACAGGCATTATTTTTCTTGGAAAAAAACGGAATGAGGATTACGGCCCCCTCAACATGACCACTATCGTAGTTTTAGGCATGGCTGCGGCGAAGTCTACCGACTCATTTTTGCCCAGTGCCTTGAGCACATTTGTTTCCGTAGTGAACAAGTGTGCTAAGTGCTGTGTTAACCCCAAAGGCTTCTCCTGCCCAGAGGAAAGCAACGCTTCGTCTGCCTGACATCTAACATTCAAGATACGCCTGAATCCAAGAGGTCATCTTATATTCATTCCTTTTCCAATTTCAATTATTCATCATTTCTGAGTTTTTTGGTAATGGCTAAAATTAATAAGCACCGAATATCCTCCTATTTCATTCAAATATCTCGTTGCTGCTCTAAAAATCGTGTGAATGAGTTTCTATGGATGTCGACCATTTTACGCACCTTGGAGTGCACGAAAAATATATTTTTAAAAAGGGAGATTCTTTGGCTGTAAAGAAAAAATGTCCTAGAGTATTTGATGGCAATACTTTATCCGAACGGTGACGAGACGGCCAAAAATACTCTGACGCGCTTCATGCAGAAAATATTTTCCCCCAAGGATCTAAAGAAGTGGGAGCAAAACTCACGAGCAGATAATATTTCCAGGAGAGCGTTCAGAAGCTGGTTGCAGCAGAAATTAAAACTCCCATCAGATGTATATAAATATCTTCCCAGCACATCCGGTGAGTACCGATTATTATTATGATTGCTCAATTAACGAGTATGTGTATATATCAGTGATTAATCATAACATAATTCTAACGTTGCCGTCAGAGTATGCTGAAATAGGACGACCGAAAATAATATTTGAAGAGTCCAGCGAAAGAGCAAAGAGAAGAAAAACGGAAAAACTGAGATCCAGCGCGTCGCCAGCTGAATTATCCTACGCTGCATCGGAGGCCATGAGGCGGCTGCAAAGCTAATCAAGGAAGTAACGACGACCACACCTACCAGAGCAAAACGCGTTTTAACAAGATGGAGAGCAAAAGAGGTCCACCAAACCGAATTAACTCCGGAAGAAGCAGTTTTCAAGATTTTGTCCGGATATTTTACAAAAAGAACAGTATGTGCTGCTCCACAAGACGGCAATTAAACGTGGTCACACCATAATTCCTAGCTACCAGGCAGTACTGAAAGCAAAATATGTAGCTTACGCAGAAGGTATTCGTGTTACTGAGGAGAAGTGCGAGGTTTTTTATGGAGACATTAAAGTAATAACTTTAAAATTTACGTTGTTTTCTCTTTATTACCCTAAATTTCAGTAAATATCAATTAAATGCAACTCATTAAGTACTAGGAAGCCAAAACTACAGTAAAATTACGGTACTTTCCGATATGAGTAGCTCGCCGGCTTGCTGATGGTCGCGTGTTTGAATCCCTTGATGTAGTATGCAGCAGTATCATGGTTTATTTTAGTCTGGTTTATAAATCTGTTTTGTAAAAGTATGTTGTCAAAGATTCCAAATATATGGCTATATTTCTGCCAATACCGATAACTTCTACTGTCAGATTTTCAAAGATTGTTAAAATAATAATAGCGTTTTAAAATGTTAAAATGCAGGGATACTACAAAAATAACTTCCAAATCAGATTTATCTGATCCAAAGCATATGGAAGCAACCGTTGTAGTTACTAAGTAGGGTGAAATAACGACAGCATTAATTTTGGCCAGCTTTTTTTCAATTTGGGACCACTGTGGCGAAGTTTCCATCAGTATTTCAAACCTTGGTTGTAATGACTCAAATAAGGACTTCCACAGTTGTTCTCTTCCAACACTTTGCTCCGATTAAGATGTTTGGAGTTCGTTTGAAGAGCTGGAAATCGACAACTGGCAATATGAACCATGAAAACGTTAAGATATTGAGCTTTGGCTTCCCTTCAAGTTCCCAGAATCCTCATGAAACCCTTATCATAGTCTCCAAAGTATTTCAGCTTCTAATACAACATCCTTATCAAATGTCAATGAGTGCAACACATGAGCAGTTATCATCTACTTGTGAACAAAGGGTAGGAGAGGAATAAAGCTCATTATATCCTGTGAATTCTGTCACCCGCATACCCTTTTAGTTCGTTTTAATAAATTATAGGAATAGAATGGGGTATAAGGGGTAGGATGCGGACACACAGCCTCTCCTACTCAAAAGACAACCTCACCTGCATCAGTGGTGTTGATCAACTACATCCGGTGTACCCTGCATCGCGAACGAGGAAATGGCGACCGAGGGACTTCCGATATAAGAAGTCACCCTCTACCCAGTGCCAACGGCCTCTCCGGAGAGCGGAAGAGCGGGTAGAGGATTAGGACAACCCATGTCCTTGGGGCGAGAAATCACCCCAAAAGGAGGAGGAACCTCCTAGAGACCAACGGCACCGGATGTGGAATTTGTAGGTGACTACCACATTAAAGATCCATGAGGATACACATAGTATCGGTTACCCATAGTTACAAACTTTGTTGAAAATGGAGCAACGTGCTTCAGTAAAATATTCCGGAGTAATAGTCCCCCATTCGGATCTCCGGGAGGGGACTGCTCGAGCACTGACCTCTAAGAAGAAGAAAACAGCTAAATTACATAGAAGAATAGCCACCTGAAATGTACGCACTCTGTTGCAACATGGCTAAGTTGACAATCTTAAGTTTAAAATGAACAGAATGAAGATTCAACTTTTGGGGATAGCAGAAATGAGGTGGCCCCAGAATGGCAATTTTTGGAGTGGTGAATACAGAATGATTCATACGGGCACAAGCGAAGGCAACCCCGGACAAGGGGGTGTGGGAATAATGTTAAATAAAGAATTAGGGTAAATGGTAAAAGTGCGATATTCCACAGAGGAAAAATCATTCGCCTTGACCGGGATTCGAACCCGGATCCCTCGATTTCGCACCGAGTGCTTTAACAAGTTAAGCTACCGAGGCGTCCTTCTCCCATGTGGATAATGGTAAAAGGCTATATACAAGGGGATGGTAGGTATATCCTAGTCAAACTTGAAACCAAGCCAGTGGACACGGATATAATTCAAGTGTATATGCCCACCACCAATCACGACGACGAATTGGAGGGGAACATATACGATAGTTAAAATACATTGACCTGTGATATAAAGGACAGTGAGAACCTCATAATTATGGGGAACTGGAATGCTTTGGTGGGAGAGGGATGTGAAGGAACCGTAGTAGGATCATACGGTTTGGGAGTAAGGAATCAAAGAGGTGATCGACTCGTGGATTTTTGTGCCAGGAACAAACTCACCATTGCTAATACTATGTTTCAACAGCATCCTCGGCGAAGATATACTTGGAAAGCACCTGGCGACCAGAAGCGTTTCCAAATTGATTTTATGCTAATTAGGGAATGATATAAAAATCAAGTTAAGAACTGCAGAAGCTATTCTAGTCCTGATATTGACAGCGATCACAACATAGTCATTAGTCGTACCGTCTTGAAATTGAAAAGACTCAAAAATAAGAAAATGATCAAATGGAACCTGCCAAAGTTCAAAGATGAAATATGTAGAAATAATTTCAAAGAAGAGACCGATCGATGTATGAATGAATTACAGCAAGAAAACTACACTAATTTAAACTGGGATAGTATTAAAAATACACTGATTAAGGCCGCAGAAAACGTATTGGGAAAGAGAGGACCAGAAGCCAGAAAGGAATGGGTTACAGAGAAGATATTGAGCCTATTGGAAAAAAGAAGAGACCTCAAGAATGATGAAACCGATGACGGAAAACGCCTCTGTAGATCTGTGTGGAATGAGATCAATGTAAGCGAGCAAAGGAAGCTTTTCTTGAGGAGAAATGTAAAGGAGTCGAAGAGATGATGGAGAATGGGAATATAGAATCCGCATATTCAAGCATTAAAGCATTTTTTGGTCAGAAGAAAATGAAGGGATGTGCGATAGAAGCAGAAAATGGAAAGCTCTTGTAGCAAACAGAGTAGACAAAGTAGTAGAACCGTGGAAAGAATAACTTGAGAAATTATATGGAGATGAAATTCTAACCAAAGATTATGTTCTTGAACATGACGACGAAGTTGAAGATGACATCAGAGGTGACTCAATTATGAGATCCGAATTCAACTTATCAGTTACAAAACTAAGAGAGAAAAAAGCCCCAGGCAACAACCTGCCGGCAGAACTGATCAAAGAAGCGGGTGAACAGACCTCTGACACCCTCTACCACCTTATTCAGACGATGTACGAAACAGGAAATCTTCCAGATGATTTCAAAAAATGCATCATTGTCCCCCATCCGAATAAGAACTCGGCGAAAAAATGTGAACAATACCGCACCCTAAGCCTAGTCACGCATGCTTCTAAAATTCTTACATCCATCATACTGAAGAGAGTTGAACTTAAAATTGACGCACTTTTATCCAATGATCAATTTGCATGTAGAAAAGGAAGAGGAACAGGCGAAGCTATTCTCTCGCTCAGAACCATAATGGAAAAACGACAAAGAAAGAACAAAGACACATTTGTGGCCTTCATAGACCTAGAAAAGGCTTTTGACAAGGTTTGTTGGGCACCAATGTTCCAAATGCTGAAAGAAGCAGGAATTAAATAAAAGGACAGGAGAGTAATCTGGAACCTATATGAAGAGGAAAAGGCAGTGGTGCGTTGTGCATACCATGTGCAGGAAGCAACTATAAGGCAAGGGGTAAGACAAGGATGCTCCCTATCACCGATTCTCTTCAACTACTACATACAGAGAGCTCTAGATGAGATTGAGAGAAAAGGTAGGGGAACTAGGTGGTGTCAAGATCCATGGAGAAAAACTGGATATGCTGAGGTTTGCTGATGATATTGCATTACTGGCTGAGAGCGAAAAGGATCTGAGTGAGGTACTTGAGGTAATGGAGGACATTCTAACAACAGGATACAATATGAAAATAATTGTATAGAAGACCAAAGTACTTAAGGGTTAGCAAGCATGGGGGACAAGCTAAAGTGTATTTGAGGGACAGGCGAATAGAGAATGTAAAGGAGTTTACCAACCTGGGAAGCAAAATAACAGCCGATGGAAGGAGCAAAAGAGAATTAGTAAGTAGAGTTCACCAGGCAAAGAATGCGTTTTATCAAAAAGGGAAACTCCTAACATCCATAAATATCGGCCTAGACCTAAGAAAACGCCTTTTTCAAACTCATGTGTGGAGCATATTTTCATATGGTAGTGAGACCTGGGCGTTGGGCAAGGCAGAAGAGAGGAGGGTGGAAGCATTCCCAATGTACTGTTTCAGGAGGATGTTAAAGATTCCCTGGGTGGACAACGTCAGTAACGAGGAGGTTCTCAAACGTGTGGGGGAGTCTCCTTGTCTGCTGAAATTACTGAAAAAAAGAGGGAACCAACTGCCGGGGTAGGCCTAGGTTGGAGTTTATGGGGCAAATAATGAAGGAGTTACGCTGCTCCACTTATGTGCCATTGAAAAGAATGGCACAAGACCGTAGCGAATGGAGAACTGCCGCCAACCAACCTTTGGGTTGAGGACTTCAGAAGAAGAAGAGGAATAGAAATATGAACTTGTTTATTCATTGACTCGTAAAGTTCCACCATCAAAGAAAGCTTTTCCTAAAGCAAAGTGCCGACTGTAATGTTTGAATTGCCTTCTAAGATTCAAGCGGAATGTCACCTCTTTATTTTTTTCTAACCGCCTTGATCCCAACCAATACATCGACATCTTCGAACGCCTAAGACAGAGAGATTGAGAAAGGGTAAGGACTCAGAGAAAGCGGTTAAATGGTGAAAAGCAGAAGAGAAGGCAGAGGAGAGTAAAAGGTTGAGTGTGTGCAAGCTAGATACGGAGAAGAGAGAACTAAAAAAAATGGAAGACTTTCTTCCTCCTCATTCATTTTCCCAGTTTATTCTTTTTTCTCTCTCTTCAAGGGACCGAGTAGGTTAGGCTACAGGGGAGGGTCTCCCTAATGTATCTTCCCTGAACTGAAGCTGCTATCCCAAACTCTTCCTCCCCTCGTACCCTCTCAGCCGCGGCAGAAAGTGAGACATTGATATTCAAGTCGCGTGGCCCAGTTACACACGTAGTGTCAGGGAGGGTGGGCGTGTGCAAGGGAAAGGGCAGGGGGTGTGGGGTCGCACAGGGTCGAGGAGACAAGAGTGAGGGCAAAGGAGGAGGAGAATAGGCTGGAGAAAACGGAAAAAGTGGGGTCTGAGAGGAAGGAGAAAGAAAGCTGTGCGTTTGGAACGTGTTCGGATAGAGAAGAATAAGATTCTGGAAGGTAAGGGTGTGCAATATTACGACGTATCGGCAATTATTTGCGATTTAAATCAATCAGTGCAAATTTCAAAAGAGCCTGGAAAGGAAGGTATGGACGATATTTCGATGCATCGACTAGAACATTGCGATATAGATGAATAAACATACTGAATAAACTTGGAAAATAAGGACGTGCGATATTTCCAGGCATCGACCAGAATTGTGCTCGATTAAGACAGGGATTTGACAGACGGTAGAGAGAAAGCTGAATGATTGGAACGTGCGACTCTATGTTCGGTTACAAGGAAAGAAGAGTTGGAAGTGAAAGATTACGCAATTTTTTACGATTAATGATATAACCATGTAAATTTTATAAGAGTCAGGAGAGATAGAGATGCGTGATGTTTTCATGCATCAATTTTGAGGATACCGGGACTAGCCACGGTACCTTTACGGAGTCACCCGCAAGTTCACATAGTGCGATATTCCACAGAGGAAAAATCATTCGCCTTGACCGGGATTCGAACTTGGATCCCCAAATAATCCACAGGGGAGAAGGACGCCTCGGTAGCTTAACTGGTTAAAGCACTCGTCACGAAATCGAGGGATCCGGGTTCGAATCCCGGTCAAAGCGAATGGTTTTGCATGCATTGGCTAGAATATTGCTATATCAACGAAATATTGTATACTGAAGAAGAATCGGGAATTAAGGATGCTCGAAATGACTATCGCAAAAACTCTTCAATGTATATACACAGAGAGCAATGGACGAAGTCGTAGAACGAATACAAGGGGTGAAAGGAAGGGTCCTAATGCTTCGATTCACTGATGATATCGGGGATCTGGCGGAAAGTGAAGAAGAGCTGTCACATATGATTAGAGAAATGCAATATGTACTAAACAGTCAATACAATCTTCATCTGAATCGGCATAAGACAAAATTCTTAGTAACCAGCAGAGGAGGAGATAATAATGCGAGGATTATGTTGGCTGGGGAATAACTAAAAAAAGTGAAAGATTTGACGAATTAGGAAGCAAAATAACTTCTGATGAAAGAAGTACAAAATAAATACGGAATAGGGTACTTAGAGCAAAGACTGCTTTTGACAATAAAGGAGGACTCTTTACTCTCCACTCCGTCGATATATTGATGAGGAAAAAGCTGGTTAAGACATTTGTGTTGAGTGTGTTGCTGTATTGCAGCGAGATATGGACTGCGAAATAAGCGGAGAGGAAACGACTTTAGGTTTTTGAGATGAGGTGTTGTAGAAGGATGTGCAAGATAAGCTAGACAGAATGAAAAATGAAAAATCTAGAGGTACTGGGAAAAGTGAAAGAAGAGCGGAACCTATGGAGAACAGTAGACGGGACGCATGGATAGGTCAATTACTACGGCATGAAGAATTGGTGAAGATAATTTTATAAGGAATTATACAAGGCAAACGGTATAGATATTGGAAGCAGATGATGGAGGACATGGGATGTGGACGGTTTTTGTAAATGAAAAGAATTGCAGAGGATAGAGAGAGGTGGAGGGCTGTCGCCAACCGACCCCGATGGATTGACAACTAGAGAAGAGTAGACATGCCGATGCTTTGCCCAGAACTTAGAACGATATTATGAGTCTTAAGAACAGGTGGGCGTGCATAAATCACTGTATGAGTGTAACTGAAGGAACAAAGGTATGCAAGGAAAATTAAAGAAGAGCCAGGTTTATAGGCCTATTACAGAGCATATTTTTTACTGTGCCTATCCCAAAACGGACCGTCGTGATGAGTCTGTATTTATGTACCTATGTAATTATTTTGCTCTCATTATTACTCTTGCGAACTGGTCCATGACCTACTAGCTTGGTACTCCAAATAAATAAATTAATTCCTCTATAGTGCAAAATTTACACCACAATGAGATATTTAAGTTCAAGCATTGCACGGAAGTAAAGAAGTAGGTGGATGGATGAAGAGTTCCGTAAATCGTTGAGGACCCAAACTCCCCCGAAGTAGGGTGGTGGTGATGGGAGGAGGGTGTCGGTCGAGTCGGATTTCAGGTTTGGTGTAGGGGTGGAACCATGTAATGGGATGGGAGTCGAATTGGCAATAGCGACGGTCCCTCTGCAATGATGAAGTGGTGTTGGCTCAAAAGACAATATGAGTCTCGTCCTTGTAAAGGGGTACTCTGTTAAATGTTGGGTCACGAAAGTTACGCTGAAGACGAAATAATATACGTCCTTGCGTGGGGTATGGTCGCCTTTGAAGGGACTCAGCTACACTAAACGAGTAACAAATATAATGCAGAAAAAAATTCAGGCGAATATTTCACTTTCGCTGAACCAAATTACAGTATCCTAAAATGTAAAAAAGTTCATGATGAAAAAAAGCATGGCATACAGGCCCATATCCCTTGAATTTGCTCTGCGTTCTTCAAGACATTGGGTTGTTTATTCTCACTAAAAAACGCTTTCTTATCCATTTACTGTTCAAGTTTTCGTATCGGATCAGCTATTATTATTCCACTAAATTCATCAACTTTTTTTCATAATATTTCGTTTCCTGAAAAATCAATCAAAATTTACTGAAATGCAACATTTTTGGTCTTGTGGCTCTATAAAGCCTAGTTTCCAAGAATAAGCAGTTTTGTAAACTTAACAACATGCCAATAATTGAAAAAGTTAAAAAATGGAAAGTCGGCAGACGTCATTATAAAGCTATGAGTCATGTAGAAACAACATTTTGCCTTCGTTGAGCGCTCATTTTTGCAGTAATTAGATGCTAAATCTTTACATGACGCCACAAGGCTATAAAAATAAAACCTATTTTTACCAAAGCGCAAAAAAAAACATCCAAAATTTGCTTATAAAAATACCCTGCGTATGTATTAATTAGCACTTAAATGTTCTAAATAATGATGTACTTCACATGAAAATTCAATATGTACACCCAGCGTCAGAATTAGCCTACTATAAACGAATGGATCCAAGGGGAACACAGTGCAACGCCTCTCTCGTGGTACGGAACGCTGCACTTAAATTGCGCTCCATAGAGCTCCAAAGCAGGGATCGGGATACCTCTGAAAAATATACTTGACTCTAGCACTCAGAATGGGGGGTCCAACCAACCAATTAAAGAATATAAATACCAAAACTCCCATCGCATCCGTCCGCATCGTGTCCCTAAAAAAAACCTGCGGTACCCCCGTAAGCGCATTCAATTAATTTTATGCATACATAAGCCGGTATTACAGCGTCCACCAAGGGCATTTTGGGCCACTTTATTCTCTAGTTATGATAAATATTATTTTTGAATTTTACTTAAAAATTGAGCAGTAGTACGAAGCATGAAGGAAAATTTAGAAATATAAATCATGCAAAAACTTAATTTCAAATGAAAAAATTTCTCAGTGGTTAACTAAACGCAAATATTTGACTGCTTGCTTACATATTTAATGGTTTTTACTTATTCCATGCCATACTACTAAAACGGCTTCAAAAGCGAAGGTTTTATTTTACGATTTTCTTCCAAGCCTACCAACCCAATCCCCATCTAGCTTATCGTTCCTGTTCTATTTTCATACCCTGCCAATCCCCCTTTTTACACTTCCTCATGTCCCCACAGCCATTTTCCCCAAGGGGGTCTCCCACTCTCATTATACTCGCATCCTTTCAACACTCAAATCGACGCATCCCGTCGAGTCATCGGCTTAAGAGGTCTGTCTCCGCGACCTAACAATGGAAGTCTTGAATAGCCTCGTATTCCCTCCAGCGAGTTTGTGTTTTTGGGTAAATAGTGGTGCTAACAACTTGTGTTTCCAATCCTGCAACCATAATCCTCCCACGTGTTTTGCGCCAAGGCTATCACGTAATATGAATACGAGGGAAAGCGTTTGGTCAAATGAGAGCAAAGGGGGACGTATGCCGTAGAGGACGAGGGTTTTTTTCGGGTTTCCCGAAGTCTCCTTGAGTGTACAAAAATCACCCTAGTGATCCTAGGGGTTTTGACTTATGAGAGTGGCTAAGGATTCTAGAGGGTGAGCAGTTTACCGAGGAAGCCAGATATGGTGTGGGAGGAGAGAATATCACGGAGCAATGAAAATTGCCAGATAAAAATGGGTTTCCAGGAAAGAAAATTGAACCACGATTGAAGTAATTACACAGATATAAATCATTATAGATAAAACATACGTAAAAATTCAGACTATCATAAGCCTACAACTAGTTTCATGCCAGTTCATATCATCCACGGTCCACTGTTGGATGATGTTTACGTTCGCTAATGGATATAACCGGTCGTAGTAACAATAAGATTCTGTAGAGTTAAACAAATTTTTATCTTATATAGCAATGATATTTCATAACGCTGAGCCTAATTTCATTGAATTTAATCTAATAATTTTATCTTAGACATTTAGTGAAGATATTAGTAGAAAAAAGTATCAGAAAAGGGGGCTATCACATATAGCATAGAAGTAATTACGTGGACTTTGCGAAAGATTGTAAATTATAGACTGCCGAAGACCATAATATATACATAGTAAATAATATCTCTGCTTAGTGCCGAAACGTGAACTCTTGAGGAAAGAGGATGAGAGTATACAGTAGGCGTTTGAGTTGTGGGAGTGGAGGAGAATGGAGTAGGTGCTAACATTGAAAAGGACGAATGAAGAAGTATTAGGCTTGGTGAGTGAAGAGGGATAATTTCTGGGAGAAATAAGGAGGAAGAATAGGTGGTTGGAACAGGTAATGAGGGGTGAAGAGATGCCTAAAGTGAAAACAGAGGGGAGGATATTGGGTAGAAGGGGAATGGCTACGGGGAAGAAAGAGAATGGGCTTTATAAATCAGATGAAGGGAGGTAGGACGAATGAAGAGGTGAATAATGAAGTAATTCAAGGCGAAAAGGGCCTGTGGTTGTTAAAAATGGTGTAGATATTCCTTCTTCCATTTAAACCCACCTTAACCGGCATATCACAATGATGGGATCATATCACCACTCTGCACCTACAGATCAGAAGATCATCACTCGTCGTTCAATCCTGAGATTGGTCGACTGCAGCCCACCATCCATCCCTATCTAATGCTAGTTCCCCTAATCCCTGGTTGTTCTTCTAATTTACTTACTTCTTTATTTTTTGTAAGTATTTATCCCTTGGGCTTCCTCTCGGGACTTTTCCCTCTATTTTTCCTTCAAATTTAGTCTTCATCAACCCAAGGTGCCTCAGGGTGTGCCCACATCTGGTTCTTCTTTTCTGTTTAGTGTTTCATATGGTCCTTTCCTCTTCCACTCTCCTGTAAATCTCTTCATTTCTTACTTTATCCGTCCCTTTCATCTTCAGTATTCTCCTCCAATACCAGGTTTCCAAAGTTTCTATTTTTTTATGGAGTTTTTTGCAATGGTCCATACTTCCGATCCATAGAGGATAGAAGATACGGAAACAGTACAAAAGAGATGAACCGTCGTTGAGACGGGATCAAGGATTTGTTAACTCTCTTCTCATTCGCAACTACGACACCTACTATAGAACACCATTGTGGCAAAACAAATCAGTTTTTTTCTCATGTAGAGTAAACAGCTTTTGGAGTAAACAGGGGTTCCAAAGGTGAACAAAGCTTCGGAAGCTGTATTCTCTGATGCCGAACATAATATCAGTTATCCGGCTAAAGACTATAAACAATTAACATTAAGAGCAAGGAACTATTACTTCTATACCAAATGACACCATAGCAAATTCTAGACTTGTGGAAAGAAGGATTGAGTTGTAAGCTGATGAGAAATTGAGAAGTGACCAATTTGTATTCAGGAGAAGAGAATTAAGAGATGAATTAGGGTGTTTTCGGGTGAAGGCAGTGAAGTTATTCGCCGTACCGTTACATAACGTACTTTAAGGGAGAAAGCACAGACTTCGTAATAATGGCTGTTTATTCGGGTATGCCACAACCTTACAATTAATCAAGAGAACACCTTCGGTAGGATGGAGAGAATGTGCAAGGTAGGATGATGGAGGAGATGTGGATAAGTGAAGAAAGAGTAACCATGAGCAGAGAAGCGGTGGCCGAGGGACAGGGCAGAACTGGAGACAGCAACTAATGTTGGGCGGTGTATTCACGGAGACCACAGGGCAGTCAACACCACTGAGAAAAATAAACAGCCCATAACCAGACAGGCATGTCTATATATACCGGCCGTGGCCCTCATTTTTCTGAACCGACAGGGCCTCCCATTTTACTAGACTCACAATCCGACTTCACCTTCACAGAGAGGGCACTCGCTTTAGCATGCTATGCCTCACAGTGGTGGGGGTTCAACGTCTACAAATATATGGCCCCAAGGTGAATAGATATGTTTCCTAGGCTAAGTAAGGTATTTACTTCATTGAACTGGAATGAACTCATCGGAATATTTTAGGGTTGTTGGTGTAAGCTTAAAACATATAATTTTCTTAAAAGAGTGACACTGAACAGATTATTTAGATTAAACTATGTAGAAAGAGTGATTGAAGAAGAAGCTAGATTTATATAGATTGATAGAGGTATGAGACAATGTCTGACTCCAGTCCTATTTAATAGAATTTATTTTTAAGAAAATTCTTTTCAGTGACTCCCTCCAGATCAAACTGAAGTCCTATAACCTAAACTAAACCATCACATTTTCTGTCATTCTATTCTTTCCAAACTATACCATCAGTTTTTCCAAAATATAATCAATGGTCCTAAAGTATATTTTTTACTAAGCTAGTCGTCACCATCAATATACCACCCGATAATTTACGACACATAATTAGTTCCACCACGAGTCATATCATGCCTATAAAGACATCGATGTAGTTGCCTTCCAATGTCTTCCACATGCTGTAACACGTCCGAATCCGCGCACTACACGTACATTGCACAAAGACCTTTAAGGATAGGGGAACCGGATTTTCATGCCTCATTATTCGACGTCAGAGGGGCAAAATACGAAACAAGAGTCAGCAGCAGCATCCCATAGGTTTACTGCCGTTTATTATTCATTTTAAACGCATCACGATACTCGGATGAGATAAGGGATATGATTACTTAAAAGAAAAAATTTGTTCGCTCTCAGTGAAACAAAGCCATTATTGCCTACATGACTTACTTAATTTCCTTGTTCCGTTGATTTTATATCACCAGGGTCGGATGGCGATACTGAAGATGACCCGGAAATTTCACGCCCAATTTACACTATTTCCGCTGACAGTGATTCCTCGCAAAAAAAACTTACTTAAGGCAAAATATCACAACATCAGGATAAATAGTTCCTTCAGGCAGTCACATCTCTATAAAAACACACGCACACTCTCACTTGTCCCATTTTTATCCATCCATCAATCCATCTCTTGCGTGGACATCCCAGAGATCTTCAGCCTCTCGCTACATATTTCCATTTTTTTTAGGTATTCTAACATCATCAATTTGTACTACGTGTTATCTCCGTCCATTTCTGTATCCTCGTATCGTTTCATTAATGCCTTGAACGCCGATCTCTTGCCTTATATCCACATTTCTTGTAGACTGAGCAACTCTTTTCAGAAATTTCATTTCAGATACTTAGTATAGTCTTTATTTATTTGTCTTTGTAATTGTTCAGTTCTCGCTACCGTATTCCACAAAGAATAGACATTGTTTCAAAAAAGTTTTAATAAGGTGTCTTCTCTTTTTTTGTTTTTTTTTTTAAGTTCGCTGTGTTGCGCCGTTGATGTAGATGTCGTTGATGGTTCTTGGAAATTCGATGAGTGGAACAGCATGAGATAAAAGCAGTTATGTTGACGGCGAACCCACGAGTTTAAGTCAAGTATCAACAGAGAATGAATATATTATCCTTCTTCACTTCTAGCTGCAATTCGTGAAAAAGACGCCCGCAGGCTTCAAACCGTTTCCTGCACAGGTACCAGGAGCTTTCGACCGCGCCTCTACTATATGTATAGTACAAGTGTTTATCATATGTGTACCTATTTCCCAGCAGTAATGTAACGCTTTTCCAAGAGATTAAGGACGTGACTTGCTCCTTACCATATTGTTTAATTCTTGTTTGGCGGTAAAAATTGTTAAAATATATTATTTAAATATATCTTGAAGTAAATTTCGGTTATTTAGGCAACATCTAGGTCATCAGTTTGTGTATTAAACCTTTCGCTGCTGTGAACGTAGGAACAACGTTCACCCGGTGGACTGCTGAGAACGTTGCTCCGTTGGCAAGGCCATTCCTACCGACCGTTCATTTTTCCGCCGCACAGGATTTTTCGCGCATTTTAAAAATTTGCCACTGCATTTAAAAGTAAAATTTTGAGAATTTTACAGCAAGTTTTAAAGTTAGAGAGGGAATCTGTTGCTCGTTGCACAAGCGCCTGCCAAGCGTTATTTTCTAACATGACCTAATCAAAATTTCAGTTTTCGCAGAATGACATTAGCATTCCTACAACACTTACAATGTACCCGTGTTAATATCGCGAAGTCATTCACGATGCTTAGAATCAGTAGACAGTTGATATAAGTCCTTTTTAGCCGCTATCGTCATAACTTTTATTTCTCTCGACATGAACATTTAAATATTTGATAAAATTTCGTATTCCTGCCGGTTTCTTCTTCCTACCAATTCCCAGAATCGTTGATGAATAATGTGTCGCAAAAGTCAATTCAAATGCTAAGAATACCGGCCTTGATATCAACCTGCAAAGAGCAGCTAATGCATACTAATCAGCTTTATCTGGAAACCTTTACAATTTTCTCGTTTCGATGAACGTATCCCTTGAAGAGAGAGAGCTCCGACTATTATTCACCATTGTCCACATTTTAACGACTTTTTCTTCACTCGTTAAAGCGCTTTTTCAAAAAAGAATTAATAAAAAAACGCTAGGTAGAGGCAGTCGAAAGGAAAAAATTTTTAAGGGACTAGAGGACGCAAAGGAATTTTCGCAATCACGTAAATGAGATTGCAAGCGTCACAGCGCGCATAAAAAGTTAAAAATCCATTGAGATTTGCGCACGTGGATCTCTCTCGGTATCGTCAAACCCGACAGCATTAATAAGATTATGGTTCGAGAGATAGAGAGAGAGAGACGAGGAGAGTAAAATATGGAGAAATATAATAACCACTTGGTCACACAAAATAGCATATAGCGCGCTTTTATATAAAAACGTCGAGTTGAGTGAGCTCCGGCATTCAAATTTTTAAAATAAAAGTTTTAGTGCACGGGAATTTAAAAAAACGCACTTCCTGCCGACGTTTTGGCTGTCAGTCCCCCAGATTAAAAAAATATCCCAGCTCTTTGAATTTTTTTGTTTTTTTTCACCACCACCACCAAAAACGCAGTGTAAGGAACGCAAGAAAGAAAATGACACAACGCAATTATTTTTTGGGGAGTGGGTAAAAAAATAAAATATAAAACACACAGAAAATATCCCTCCCCATGAGGCAATTTTGCAGCAGACTTCCCGCGATAGCTACATAATCCAAGTCGGACGAATTGTCGTCCGCCCGCCATGGGGTTTTCCCCACCTTTTATGAAACGTTGTTTTTGAGGCAATTAAACACGCGAAACCGCGTAACTCAGCTCACGGAGCACTCTCGTAATCGTGGGGAGAGAGACGGAGAGGAAGAAAAGAGGTAATGGCAACACAAAGAGAGAACGAGAGAGAGAAAAAAAGAAAGAAAAAGAGAAAACTCTTGATGGACCGACAAATGAACAACGAAAACCCCTTCTGCGTTCACATCCTCCACCGCGTAGCCGCCGAGAGAGGCGCTTTCAGCTGGGACTTCCGGCGCTGACGTGGTGTTAAATGGGGAGGTAGAGGGGAGTGGGAGAGAAAGGCAAGGTTAAATGGGAAAGTAGGATGGGGTTTGGGTCGGCGATGACTAAGAGGTGGGAGGAGTGGACGTCGAGGGAACGAAAAAGGCACGGGTGGGCGCTGCGGAAGTTGATGGCGAGTACTCACGAAAGGACCGGATGAACCGGTGCTGCCCTCACTACGAGAGTTCCGACGTGCGAGACAAGGGGTGGAGGAGAAAAGGGAGAGACATATCGTCCAAAGAAATGATGGTCAAAGCAGAAAATTCTAGAGACATGGAAGAATAAAATGGGGGGAATGAACGTGTGAGGCCATTTGGGAGGTGCATTGGAGAAAATCATCGATTTCCGGTACAAATTGAAGGTATAATTTTGAACACATATTACAACCATAGATGGTAGTGTAGAAAACCTAAAGGTGGTTTGAGCGACATTTCCTTCTAGTCATAATAGAGACTGTATTCGATTTTTTTTTCTAATTTCAGCACCTGTAAGAACCATTAATATTGTAATATTATTGGCGTAAAAATATTGTTTTGTATTACTGAAATGCCAAGAAATTAACTTAATATGCATGCATAAGTCTTTGTCCATGTACATAAAAGCACATTCATGACTCATTTTTGTCCATGCCGTATGTTGAAAATGCCTTCAAACCCGAAGATATTTTGTGATTCTGTAAAACTTACTGCGGTAAGCAATTGATTTATTATTATAAGTATTTGAGAAATTATACTAATTACACACTGTTAAAATTCTGACAAAATCTATGCGTTAGATATTCCTCATTTGTAATGAAGTTTCTCTGGAGTACCATTTCCCATGGAAAATGGCTGATATTTTTTGGAAAATAACTCGAAAAGTATAGTGGCAAGTAATTGATATTTTGTTATCATTGGAGAAATGAGATATTATAATTTATGAAACTCATCTTCCTTATGCCCTGCGAGCCGTTCCGCAGAGCCTGAAAGGAGACTTACTTTTGTTAATGAGAAATTGTTCCATGCCGAGGTAAGTTTTTTGTATTCACTTCATTGATTGCTTCGCTATGGTTCTTCGGTTATGACCGCGAACTCTGCGAGGGAAGGAACATGAGATCATATATTTGTTACTTATGAAGACGTTTTCAATGGCTAAATTAAATATAATTAAAGTTAACAGTAGGTATTTAGTGTGAAGATATTTGTTTTATATTGAAGTTTGTATATGTGCTTTTATGTACATAGCGCTCTACGGGCGTCTTAGCAGATATTGGAGGCGCGCTCGGCCAGGAGTTTCACCATCGACAACAGAGCAAAATGGTAGTGTGATACCTCATATCTCTGTATCTTTTGGTTAAACACAAAAATTTGCTCGTTGGTCCTTGATACACTGCGATTCAAAGCAAACAGCGCGGGAGTTGTATTTTCTCACGTAAAAATGCAATTGTCGCAAGAGCTTACGGAATGTGCTCTCACACATTTCTGGAAAGTCCTCAAAAAACAGATTTTACTTTCCCTAACACCTCAGTCACTGTTAGGTATTTCTGTTGTAGGTAAAATCCGTGGACGGTTTGTCGCACTACACTTTGAAAAAAATCACTAATGATAACTTGAGGTCTGCCTGGGCTTAATATTGGCTGCTTGGGTGAACTTTTTTCGCTTAACTTCGGACTTAACTAAGCTTCGGACACATTTTTCACCACCGGCTTCCATGGGATTTCTTCCTTTTCACTTTTAATATAATTTTCAAAAAAAGCAATCGCATTACTAATTAATTTTTTTCCTCGAATTGGGGCCTCGCAGGGCCTTGTCTGTTTTCTTCTTGATCATCGCAAATATCTTGCAATGCCCTGCGTTTTTTATAAGGCATAGTGTCGTTAGAATGACAGAATACGAACTTAGGTTTTGGTAGGAGCAAAATACTGTTTGTTTATGTGCTAGAAGTTTATTGATTCTATGGATTGTATTGTTATCACGAGCTGAATTAAAGTGTGTAATTTCTGAGACTGAATTAAATATCTAATTGCGAAATATTCAATAAAATCCATCCACATAAATTTAAAAGAATATAAAACACCTAGAGCCTTTCCCTTTCCTTGTCCAATCAGCGCTGGACAGAGATCTCGCTATAGGGGTCTTGGCAATGAGATTTGAGTCACGCGCGGCAAGGAGTTTCACTATTGCCAACTGAGCAAAATGGCAGAGTGCATTGCCGCGGGGCGATTTTCTTCTTTGTCGTTCATTTTAAGTAAGAGGAAGAAAATAAACATTTCCTTACATAGAAGTTTTGCAATATTTTTTACATAGAGCATACGTAATTTCGATATTCATATACTTTGCCACACCTCGAAAATTGAAATCTAGCTTTCGCCCATTTAAAAATCAAATAATGAGTCAATTAAAATATCAAAATAATATTTGAAATGCGGAGATGCTCTTCGCAAATAAAATAATGAAGTGCACCAATTAAATATTTTGGCCGTGACGAGATTAAGAAGACGACCGTTTCACCGTTCTCCTAGTTTTTCGCGTGTTTTTCTTCACTCTTTCGACCGTTGGATCTAAACGTTTACATTTACACACTTTTCAATGAATGCATTTTGTAATCAAATAAACAAGGAGTAAAAATGATATATCACACGGCTCTTTGGAGCTCCGGCGGAATTTCGTACATAGCTTAAAATTCAGCGTTCTATCTTTTTTGCGGCGATAGTAGTGTCTCTCTCACTTATTTTGTGTACGGTGGAAGATAGCCGTGTAGTGAAGTTTAATTAACCAGAAATTAACTCGTAAATCTCCTTCCCTGTTCCTTTATATGAGTACTTATCCCATTAGCTTGTATCGGTTGCATCAATTTCGTAGCGACTTCTATCTTTGTTCAACCCATAATTCAATTACGCTTCACTTTTCCTTCATAGTATCTTTTAAAAACTGGTGTATTATCTCTCAAACATATTCTTTACTAACTAATTTCTGATATATCTTAAATTTTTACTGCACATTTACAGAAAAATATAATATGAGTGTTACATAAAATGGCCTAATTTATATAAAATAGCATCTTTCTCTGACCACCCATCTTATTATGTATATTCTTTTAATTGTGCTTCAAAATATTCGTGTCCGGATTTCCCATATGTTGATCAGGTGTTTTAATCAGTTACTTAACCAAGCCATCTAAGTCCAGGACGAATTTCGGGTGTAGTAAATACAAACTAGATGTTCTCATCTCCAGTCCACACTGTAGCAGAGGAGGCATTGTCGTGTTTTCAAATCCACTATCGCAGGGATTAAGCCAAACACTATCGCTTTGGAACGACTCAACTTTTAAACCAACATTTTAAAGGAATACAATAAAATGATCTGGCACGCAGTCAAGCGCATGGGAGTAAAAATATACCCCTAAGTGACGATATTCACGATTTTTTAAAATTTCTTATTTAACCGTAATTCAAACCCTCCGAAAATTACTCAAGACAATGTTCTTAGTAAATGTGCCAGCGATAAGAAAAAAATGTCTTCGAATCCTCGTACGGTAACGACGTGCTAAAGCGATTCGGCTAGGAAGTTTATGCGGATGGGCACCAAATTTCGGCTCCAGCGTTCGCCTCAGACTGCATCATTGATGCCCTCCCATCGAATGGGTTTACTCGATAAACAGCCTCGTTCATCTTACGGAAGACTGGAACGAAGAAAACCGCTTAACGCACTCTAGAACTGCAGGTGGATTGAGTTAATCCTCCGTCCACCGTTTCACTGCGGCTGCAACTGCTGCAACGTTAGTCCGAAGACACCTACTAAAGCTTTCTTAACTGCAGATAGACCGGCAGAGCGAAAGAATAACAAGGAAGTGGCACGGATATGCCCGAGATTTTGTGGCCCATAGCTGCGTAGACGGCGGGTAGGGGTCGTAAGCTTTCCGAAAATCCCATTAGGAAATAAGTCGATCGTGTTAGGCTTCCCTCTGAGAAGATATACATTCGTTCTCCAATTGCAATGAGATTGGACGAAATTATGGCAAGATCGTAAACATTCTAGCAGTGGATCCAATCGATTCGACAAATTCACGAAGAATGCGGCTCTCATCAATTGACATATGTATCTAAAGTTTACAGTAAACAACAATTTTTATTCATATAAGTCATTTTTAAACGTATTATGTATTTTTATTTTATCTTAAAAAAAGTTTATTATTTACTAATTTAATTTTCTGTACATAACCGTTTCAGGCATTTTACACGGTATTTGAATGCATATTAGGATTTTTTAACGAAAAATATGCCGAAAATGCTCGGCATTATAAGAAAGTAATTCAACTTAAAGCTGAGCAGCGATGTCGTTAAAGGATTAAACAGTTACCCCCACGTGGTTCTGCTTATACTCAGTCGGAATAGATGATCCAATGAGCATTTCTAAGAGGATAAATTAACTTTTTATATCATTTACGACAAAATAAAAAACATTTCACAATAGACACGACAAGATCGGGCGTGACTTTGTGGAATCATTAATGATAATAGCCAAAAAACTTTACTTTTCCCCACACAATTTATTTCACCGATCGATTTCAACGGTTAAATCTGTCCCAAAATTTCCTGGGCCATTTTATATCATTTTGGACAACGGAAAGATATTTGGTGATGAAACAAACCATTGTCATTAAACTGCACTTTACGTCATTCACAACAAGAATACTGGCTTCAAATTATTTATTTTATTACTTAGCAGCAATGGAATTATAAATAGATTTGTACCGTAAGTTGGCCCTGGTCTCTGATTGAATCATTGTTCTAACCTAAGTTTAAAACCTAAATCTATTATGAACGTTTTATCTGGTGGAATGTTTGAAATATGAGCTTCCAAAGCTACGGTTCGTGCAATAATAGTTAATGTAAATTGCAAAGGTCTCACACCCAATAACTTAGATAATAGAAAATAATATATCTTAAATAACTGTTTACAAATTTACATACACACATAGCCTAAGTGGGGAAGACATCACCAAGATGGGAATCGAATACGCGGCAAAGTTGAGAATAAAAGTGGTGTAATTCAGTTTTTTTAGTATAGTTACGCCTGCAGTAGCATTTCCCTTCCTATGTTCTGCTTTTATTTTTTTATTTTATTTTTATCCCCATTTTCCAAAGATTGGTGATTTTGACTTTCGCCATTCCTGCTCTCAACATCACATATATGCGAACATGCAATTAAATCTCTTTAAATAATTTAGATTGTTTTTTCTGTTACTTTATTTGAAAAATAAGAAATTTGCAAATGACTAAACAACTATAGGACGGTAAAAGATATTTGCAGATAGATATTTTTTTAAATTACTACCTCATACTATTCCTTTCTGAGGGGTTACATTTCATTTACTAGTCTCCCTCGACATTTCTGAATGGTTCCACTGAAAATAGATGGCACTGAGAGTGGTTAAAGACGATGGAGATTAAGAAAGCGAGGAAGGGAACACAGGAGGGGACAGTACATAGGGCGACGTACAGCGAAGAAGGGTGCAAAACGAACGGCGAAGGGGGGAGGAGGGGGAAGGGGGGGGGGGCAAAAAAGTGGCTTAAAGAGGCCAAGGACGGCAGATGGGGAGGATGGAGGCAAAGTGACGCATTACGAGATGGAATCGAACGCCCCTGGAGCTGGATCGTTTTCCATCTCTCCTCTCCCCCACAGCATCAAGCTCTCTCGATCACACAGGCGAGGCTAAAAAAAATAAAGGAACAATCGAAAGAATGCACGCCATAAAGGAGAAACCACAAAAAAATAAAACTTTTTTTGAGTAACGAGTAAAGAACGCATACGTATGACGTTTTGTCGGCGTGAAAGTTTTGTAGGTCGCGATGCCATATTAAATATGAGCGAAAAAGTGAAAAAATAAAGATAACTTTTCAAGTCGATCCCACCTATCAACATGATTTCAGGCACGGTGCAGGTGCAACAGAGGTTGGCGAGTCTGAATCAATGAAAAGCAGAGTAAAAATCACAACTTTATAGCAAAAGCGAAGCAGAGCTTTGATGATTTTTGTTAGACTCTTATTCCATCGAACCCAACCCGTAGTATAGCCCGTGATAATGGTGAGAAAACGTATTTTTAACTCTTACAGTAGTCCAAGTCTCGGGGCGTCTATTCATTTCGTATTTTGAGATTTCGCACTTACTAAATTTCTAAATTTGGATTTAATAGTCCATTAATGTTCTGTTTTCTTAATGTTTTTTTCAATGATCTGGCTGTTATTCTGTGTAAATAGGTATTTTGGTACTCTTTTAATATTTTCGCATTCTGTAAACATCTTGTTATTCCACTAATGCTCTGATTTCTGCTACTGTTCCGATATTTTCGTTAATATCCTGTTGTTCATTTGCGTGATGTTGTAGCTGATCACTTGTTTGTTGCGAAGTGAATTGGATATGAACTGTTATAAGTAAAAATATTCACGACCCGGGTTTCGACAATTTTATGTCATCTTCAGGTCTAAAATGTCAAAGACTGGGTCGTGAATAAAAAACATACAAGTGAAATTCGCAAAGTTTGTTTCTTTTCCACGATGGATATTATTTTAACCCCTACTATACTACATTTTTACTACTACTATACTACTAGTAATGTTACAACTGGCAAAATAAGAGAAATACACAGTCGCACTGTGTGTACAAAATTCTTACCCCCCGGCGTCATATACCTGAACAACACATCAATCTCAGAAACAAAAAAGTACATCTGCAAAAAAAATAAGGCGAGACTCTTAGACACTCCATTACCACTTTTGTTTTTTCCCCTCATACATATTTCTTTTCCCTAGTCCCCCCATTTTTCAGTAGTAGTGCCCTAGCATCCCCTGCATTATATCCTCGCGGTGGATCGCAGGGTAGTATGTAGTAGTAGACTAGGGTTGGATGTGGATATATTACATAGCATCACCATTGCCTCGTCCATTATGAACAGACATTACCCCTAAATGTTCTAACTAATCTTACACTTCGCTGCCTATCCTAAGAGATACCGTGCCTTTCTTCTGCATTAGTCATATTTCACGCCACTTTCGTTTACTCCTGTCTAGAATAATAAACATCCCAGTGGATCACACAACGCTAACACAACCAGACTCTATGTTTGGGTTTGCATCGCAGCAAGCCTTTACGGGCGTGAGTTTCGGACGGTTAAAGTGAGGTGAGGCAGTTCCCTTTCACTGAGCCACCTGAGGTTTCCTATAGGAACTCTGGCACTCGGAAATCGCACCACTTGGAGATTGCGGTGCACGTGAACCCACCCCCAGATTTAATCCTGGTGTTCTCCTATCCGTGAACGAGTGCTTATGTCAACTTTTCAATCTGTAGGTTTCCTAAGTTTTTCGCACAACCCTTCCTCTGCGAGTGTTTTCCTTTTACTGCGTGTTTAGGCAAGGATTGGCGCAATATCCTCATATTTTCACCTAAAAGGTATTTTTCCTATTGTGGTAAATAATAATGTACCTTCGCGTTAATTTATAGCATTCAAACTTTATGACATGCAGAACTATTGATTATACAAATGTATACCTTTCTTGATCTCTAAATATTTCTACTAACAATATTTAAGTTACAAAACTTCTTTGTACGAAGTATTCTTTTCTTTGGCGTTAGCAATTTATGCCTGTATTTTATAGTTTAATTTAATTTATGCATCGATTTTCTGTGACACAAGGGGTTAGGCGGAAGAGGGAACTTTGAGAGTCTCAATCCTTCCAAACAAAACGAAGTCACGTATCTATCTATAGCCTTATATTGCTTATATCTATACTCATTGATCTAGCATTTACAGTCAAAATCAGAAGCGCTGGTTGTTCCTTACCCAGAAACTCTTTGGATAACTGACAACAGTTCAGATTTTGAGGGATTCTTTAGAATGTATGAGAGTGTTTTGACCTATTGCATAAATTAACCATACTTATAAATGTTCTAGAAACGAAATTATAACCAATTCACTCGCGTGAAAATATATAAGGTCCATAATTTGAATATTTAGTGATAACTGCACTGGTTGAACAATTATTTATTTGTTTCTAGGATTCAAAAATGTTCGGAAACAATGTAACAACTGAGACGTTCACTAGTCTTCTACCTCTATAAAGGAGCTTAGAC
Organism: Pyrrhosoma nymphula; assembly: GCA_963573305.1. Taxonomy (NCBI): domain Eukaryota; kingdom Metazoa; phylum Arthropoda; class Insecta; order Odonata; family Coenagrionidae; genus Pyrrhosoma; species Pyrrhosoma nymphula. The sequence continues at coordinate 40,913,056 of OY754337.1, read as the reverse complement.
ATGAACGCAATTGGCCATTGTTAGAATAGTATGGTTCTTCTGATTGAATCAATGAAGTCATTTAATTATTAAGTCATTTTCATTATTAAGTCAATTATTATATTATCAATAGTCATCAATTATATAGTCAATTATTATATCAATTATTATATCAATTATTATATAAGTCAAAATATTAAGTCAAGTCAAATTAATAATTAAGACAATAATCAATTAATCAAAAGGAATTTAATATACTCCACAGCAATTAATCTACGCACCTAATGATGTAGATCATATTAACCTACCAATTCAGAATCGCAACCCCCAAAATAGGTTTCAAAATGTCATCCGCATCGACATCTACCTGTCACAATAACTTCATCCAGTACGTTTATCTGTAAGTAATTATTTTTCTATTCCTTGAAAAAAAAAATGAGATTTACGGGTGAGGGAAGTGAAAGGAATGACGGGTAAATGGAAAGAAACACAATCGAGGAGGGATTGAGAAGGCCAGGGGGGCTGGGGAATACAAGAGAAAGGGATGCCCGTAGTCCACACTCATCGCTATCACAACCCTGTTTCACTGTAGCGTTCGTGGCGTCAACTCTTCAATTATCAGATACTATTTGGATGTTAAACAAATGCAGATATCGGAGAGTTTCCGGCATAGCCTGGTGAATATGCTTAATCTACATAATTACAAGAGAAAACACAGAGGTTAATTTCCACTCCATTTTAATATAGACCAGACGTGGTTTCAATGTAGTGTCGTTGGTCCATAGGAAATTGATAGTGAAAATATGCATTGATACCATGGTCGGTCTTATTAAAATAGGCACATTTATACGTCTCAAATTTCTACTTATGGCTAGCAGCGGAAAAAATAGAGGTATTATGGAAGAAATATAATACCTTAGTTAATTCCACTTGTAAGGTTTATTGTCACAACCCGGGTTTCATGTTATTTTCACCCGGGACGTGCCAATAAATCTTACAAGTGGAATTAACTAAGGTATTTTAATCCTTCTGTAATGGATAGCTTCCACAAAGTTAAGCCTACAATCGTTTCCTTTGTAAATAGAGGCGTATTAAAAAATACAGTACCATTACCTGAAATTAACTCGTTCCCACGTGTTATCAAGAAACAAGTATCCGATGGATTCAATATTTGATTAGACCTAAATTGGCTGCAAAATCTTATTTTGGAGCGATTCCAATACAGTTTTTTAACGCTTTAATGTGATAATATAATTTTTGTGAGTATAAGATTAAGTTAGCCAGAATTCTTCTGTTAATAACAGTACCCTGGTTTAAGCAGTGAGCTGTTAATGCGAACAGTTGAGAAGTTCATCGGAAATCCGTCAGTTTTCAGAAGCTCATTATTATATAGGTATGAACGGCATAAATAAATACACCATTCCCTCTCGGGGAAGGCAAAGTCATGTAACTTAAAGTAACTGCTGTTAAGCATAGGAAACCGTAACTCTATTAATAATTTCCTCTATAATGCCCTATTCCTGCATGCCTCTTTTGATTCTTTTATATTCATGCATTGCTCCTTACACAGTCCGTTATCATATTTTGTAAGCCTTCTGACTATATCAATAAGATATTAATGCTATACTTAAATGCTATGAAAATAAGAATTTATTGAAAATAACATTTTCATGACTCAAAAAACGCGAGTTTCATCATTGAAATTGCATAAATATCTCTTTCAATACGTCATCAACACCCATATCAACTGAGCATACATTTATCTACTGTAGTCCATCACATAACATTTAGATATAAGTAATAATATCGCAATTCGCTGAAGGAAAGAAGGGAGTAGGTGGTGAAAGGAATAGTGGACGTTGAAGGAATAACCGTAAAGAAGCAAGAGTCATGAAAAGACAGGGATCTAGGGAATACAAGGGAAAGGAAAGCCTTGCTCGGGCCGCCGAAACCATTTGAGTTAAGGGGGTTTGCCGAACAGGTCATGCAAGGATATCGGCCCTTCACGGAAAGGCTTCTTTCCCGGGGCGATCGGGTCGGGCGTCAGCCAAGCCTTTTACTTCTCACATCCATTCATTTCCAACCAACCCTTCTCCCAAGAGTTTTTATCCACTTACCAAGCACCCTCCATACCTCACCACCTACGACACCAGCCTAGCTCGACCCTTTTCCTTGGCAGCGGTTTTTTAAAGCGAGAGCCTCACTTGTATTGTCAATAACGCCATCACAACCCAGAAACTTTCGTTGTCGTCTGACGAAAACTGCTGTACGAAGTTTGTTTTTCCCTCACTCAATCTTTAACCTGCCATCTCGTCGAAAACTATTATCTCCCTCAATTTTTCTTCCCTTCTTAAAACTGTTCATAGACAAAGCAACCAAAAAACAAGAGGCATTCACATCAATGGAATGTAGGTTCACCGCATACGCTTTGTAAAATGAATCGCAATCATCAGTCTCTGAAATACTTGGAATACAAAATTAAGCCTTTGACATGTTTCCGTTGAAAATATATACAGATATAGCGAAATCTAAGGTAAAAGACACATAAATAGAGTAAAGGGCAATAAAGTAAAATTTGAAGTAGGATTGACTGATAAGACTAGAACTATTCGGTATTTTTCTTCATGGGAAGAGTAACTGATTCAAGCAACTGACCACATAAATACTGACCCGGAGAAAAATATGTATCAAGGGTTTTGTGTCGATAGTTCCGACTTACCACATAAAGGAAACGAGAACAAACATAAGTATAAGCAGTAGAAATACGTTTTTGGATAAATCTGACACGAAGCTGCGACAACCAGAAAACCAATAAGGAGATTTTAAACGAAGTTAACAAAGAGAGGAAACTTGAAGAATATGGCAAATAGAATTATTAAGTAACTTGGAGGAATCTGAAGGCCCCAATGCTTTATCTAGAATATTTTAACGTTAGAATTAGAGAAAAATCAAGAAGATGCCAAATATTGTGAAGAGGTTAAATTATGCACACTTCAACTCATGACTATCTTTTTGCCATGAATTAACGTTTTTGAAATTTCTTCATACTTTTTGTCTTTCTCCATGCCATGTTTACTAACCCACTGCAAGTAATACAAGCCTACAGCAAACAAATAGGATCGGAATTGTTATCAGATCGTCGATTGGCATTTACACGATCTTTTGGGCCAGTTTCAAGCTGATTTATTTTCTGACGACGTCAAAAATAATTTTCGAAATCCAACATTCTCCTTAAAATTATGAAATGAGAATAAAATTAGAGAAATAGACTGCAGAAAGTCAGTTTTAGAATGCCATTTTGCCCGTGAACGATTAAAGATCACAATAGCTGGCAATACAACTTTACAATTAGGTTAGCGATAGGTAGTGTAACTAGTTATTTAATTTGCTCTCTAATGCTTATTTCTTAATCGGCTGCATAGTACTAACAGCACGTCTCTTGTACCTCTGTTCATTTATGTAATGGAAAATAAATTAATGCTCATAGTTTATATGTAATTGGAAGTATATTTCGTAGTGTATGTGGGTGAAATTGTACCTCCTGTGAACGGTAGGTTTTTGCAGGTTTTTGCTGATGATCTAATATTCGAATTTTCATCACATTTATGGGGATATAGTGTAGTACGTGTTGGTGAAAGCTCACCACCCACTACATACCCATGAGGTAGTTTGCAGTGTATTATATAGATGTAGAAGCCTATTCATTTTCTTCCTCTTCCACGCTTATTAAACATTTTGCGCTCTACCACCACCATCCACATTCCGTCCTATCTCTCTCCAAAGATGTTCTCCATCCACTATTGTTGCTTCCTCCATGTCACCGCTACACAAAACCTTTCCTCCCTTATTCATTTATTTATTTAATGATTATCTCACACAACCAAAAACGTCACAATGACTAATTGGTAGATATTATAAAATAAATAAACATAGAGCAACAATAAAGAAAAAATAAGGAATGCAATGAAAACAAAATTAACTCAAATTTAGTGTTCCATTTCCCATGTGCCGTTAAATGAAAGATTTGAATTTGTTGGGTGAGGAGAGGAGGTCAAGGGAAGGAAACATTGTGTGTAAAACTTGGAGGGGATTCGGTAATACAGGGAACGCTGTGATAGGGAAAGACGGAATTTCGGGATGCGTAGGAGATTGAAGCTTCTTGTGGGGCGAGGAGGGACACAAATTGGAAAGAGAGAGAAAAGGTCGTAGGAACGAAATTGTCCATTCATTAAACTGTGTCAGAATTTCAGGCCAGATAGTGCACGGTGGTGAGAGAGGAGAGGAATTCCGAGGAAGGACGAAATGGATCCGCGGGTTGAATTCCTGAGGGAGGGAACGCGATGACGGACAATGGCAAGGAAAGAATTGACGGGACTGGAATTTTAAGAGTGGAGAGGCAAGCAGTTGACTAAATTGGTGCGCAGTACTCTAATATTCGCAGGACACAACCATAAGTTCTGTTCTAAGGGCTAGAGGATCTTGAATTTTTGAGTGACGGCACAGTAGGCCAACCACCGCCATAGTCTAGCCCACAACGTTTTAAATTTGGTCTTGGAAATGCAGCCTATTCTCAAAGATGACGCCTAGGTCACAGTGGGATCTGACTGCAGGAAAAAGACTATTTGCGAATGTGTACGAATGATGCGTAGGTTTCCGCTTCAAGGAAAGGGTCATGACAGCTGACTTGGTAGGGTTAATGCGCAAATGCCACTGAGCACACGACGAGTTCAAGAAGTCCATTGCAAAACTAAGGGCTAGGTGGTCGGGAGGACTATCAACTTGCTTGAAGATTTTCTACTACATATAAAACTTCATCGCTTGTCTTCCTCGTCATCCAGCTTTCCATCTCCTTCTACTCCTCTTTCAGAAATGAAAGAAGATTTATCTTCGCTCTTTTGATGGGCTGTGGCCTTGGTGAGATACAATGCCACAAGAGATATTTTCATCGCCGCATCGATAGTGCACGCTGAAACCATTTCCGAAGTTTGAGTGAATGTGCAGAAATTATGTTTTCTCCACGCCGAGTCAGATGTACCATGAGGATGGGATACACTTACAGTTGATCCATAATGACTGGTGAGCTCATCGATTAGAAGACTGGTTTTGGCGTCTGACATCAAGGTAAGCGATACAAGGTATAAAAATGTTCATGCCGGCCATTAAATTTAAATATCTTTCTATCTTTACCTTAGCTACATTTCACTAAGCGTCTATTTTGGAATTAGATCTGGAAACACATGCCAATCGTTTATTCTCACATAAAACAAGAATCAATAAACAAAAATCGCATATCAAAAAATAGCTGGGAAATTTCCAAAATGGGTGCTCTGAACTAATTGTGATGAACTCCTACTTAAAGTTACTAAAAATGTATGAGAGAAAATAAAATGTACTGGGAGAAACATCGATTCAAAACATTCAAGTACTTGGAAAAAAGGGCAGTGAATAACTCAAGATGTACCAGCTAAAAGTGTTTCAATTATATTGCTTTTCTTATTAGTTGGTATTTCTAAGTTATTATGTTGTGTAGGATTTGTAACGTGACTTCCCTCAAACATATTTTTAGCATGCTCCATTTTTTTTTTAAATATCCGTACATTTGGACGGAAAAATGTTGACCAATATCTTACTGAAACCATAGGAAATAATGAAACTGATACCAACTCCGGCTTTTCCTCCATCCTGTTCCGTTCCAAGAACTCCGCCTTCCTATGGCTACCATCCCCCAAAAATGTTTTTGGAGTAGGTACGCCAAATGCCTCCCATACTAACACACTATAAATACTACATTTTAGTGAATTTGAAGCGCATTATTGCTCTTAACGAATTTCTTAATGTTCTTAATATAATGAGTTTTCTAAGAACCGTAATTAAGTATATCATGTCTAATTAGACTAAGTAACAGGACAATCAGGCAGAAAATGCAATCCACTAATTTCTACTATAATTCTGGGGCTAAATAATGTGAAGCAGATATTTAATTCATCACGCACATCATGAATTTTCATTACGCCCCCAAACAGTTATGTTCTTTCATACACTTAATTTCACTACATTCATTTCGATATGACTGTTGTTTTTAGAGGTTCATATTAGATTCCCTGAGGAATTTGTTACAAAACAAGTATTTCAATGCACAAAACAGATTTAAAACGTAGAGTGGAAGCAAATAAAATTAAACAATTTAAAATACATAATTTGAATTTAAGTAACCAATGTTTAGCATTTCACGAATATAAAGCTCCGCACATTTTTTCTCATTTATTACGATTGATTTCCAAGATTTTCTCATAGTTCTTATATCTTTCTCATAGATTGGTGTGATAAAACAAAGTAATTCGAAAAATGGATAATTATATAGCTTGAGAGTTTCCGACATAGCACTCATAATCACGATTTATTCTTTGACGATCACGAATTATCTTCCATTCTTTTCCATTATGAACACTCCTCTTTCTCTATGGGCTTTGGGCTTAACTAATTCACATATTAGCACATTTTACACCTCAATTTTTTCCTCAGATCCATTACACTTCACACTGTTACATAAAGAGATGAATTAATCTCATTTTCACGGCCACAATGAGCTTGTTTTTTCCGAATTTCACATCTACGCGAGGTGGGGAGTGGGGGGGAACGCTTCTCTAGACTGCCACCGCCGGGGAACATTGCCGCAGTATGGAGTGATTAGACGCGCTATCCTTCTGGCCGTAATAATTGAGGCATATGTTTTATGGGGTCGTATACACTTCCTCGGGTTTACTCGTTGACGGCGGGAACTGCAACTCCGGGCCCGGAATCACGCATTAAACGCGAGAAAGGGAGGAGGTTGCGAAATGGCAGCAAGCATGCGGGAAGAAAAGGGAGTGAGGTAGGCCTTGATTGCATTCGATCCGAGGAGTCAAGGGCCTCCGACCTTCACCTTACCAGGCCGTGTTGTGGACCATTTTAGAGGGAGCTTAACTCGGTAACCGGCTGAGAAAAGGTGGCCTTAAAGTAATAAATGATAGCTCCTTTTTCTTGTCAGTATTGCTGCCAAAAGTATTTTAACTATTAGAGAGAACGTATGCAAAGGACCATACGTATTAGAGTTCATACAGAATTGACAAAAACGATCATTTCTATATACATATTTGCGCAATCCGCCATTTTCCTATCCATATCCATCACGACCAATCACTGGGGAACATGCATAAAATTTATTTCTCAAAACAGAGTAGTGCACAAATATATAATGTATATGAGCAAGCATCAACCGTACACATTAAGAGTGAACAGAAATTTGAATAAGTCACGTGATCCAAAACGGCATCACGGTGGCTTGACGTCACCGCACGGTATTGCTTGCGTGACATTCAACAGAAAGGATCAATCCAAACTAGTTCAATGTCATCCGCAAAGGAAATTGAAATGATTACTCATCAATTTACGAAATGATGAGCCGAACTTTACAGAAGGTAATACATCTTTTTGCTATAAGCAATACTGTGCTGTGACGTTATCCTTCAGGTTCCCGGGGGATGATTTAGTAACTGAGACAGTGCTATAGACGAAAATAGGCCAAGTATCGAGGTTATTTAGAATAGAATAGTAGTTCACAGATAGAGGAAAACCTCTGACCGGGTTTTAAGAAAAAAATGGTAAAGCCTGATTTGGAGCCTCATAACTTTGCGCTGGAGACAAAAGCAAGTAGGCTTCCAGCTCGGGCCTTCACCATACACCGAGTAGCAGACGGCCTAAGTCGAACTCCACCGCACGGTAGAAAAATTGATTTTTTTCGTGGTGTAATAGGCAACGAACTCTTATAATAGACATCACATTTTTATAGCATAATTTAACACTTTACAGGTTATGTTTCAGTTTGACTTCAGTGATTTTCAGATAAAATTGAATGCAGACGCTTGTTTGTAAAAGTAAAATTTATTCAACTTTGAGGCCTCTTAATTGTTGATGCGTAATAATTAAAGCAAATGCCATGCATTGCTTCATGCTCTAATTAATGCAAAATAACCGGGTGAATTTTCAACTTACGGTCAGAATAAAAACCTTTTTAATTTTGGCTAGCTTTTTTCGATTTCAGTTCACTGTAAGGTGGTTTTAAAACATATCTAGGGTTTTACAACAGAGGGTGAAAATCGCCAAGAAAAGATCATTTGGCTTGACCAAGATACAAACCCGGATATCCCAATTCCCGGTCAGGTGTGTTAGCCAGCTACACCACCAAGCAATATTAAATAATAATATTTAATGGCTTGTTACAATTTAAGTGTTAATATTTAAGATGGACTGGTGGTGTAACTGGCTAAGAACTCCGAACTCCGAAAAGATCCGAACTTGGAAGATCCAAGTTCGGATCTCGGTCAAGCTACATGAAATTTTCATGGCGTATTTCACTCACTTTGGTGCACATATTTGCGCCCGTGCGCGTGACTGTATGCCACATAATTTATGCATTCGCAATGATAAGGAAAAAACTGAAGGAATAACTGTTTTTATCCCCATTAACACAGACCTCGGTCTGTATGCCACCACTAAAGAAAGTTAATAAGCATAGATATTTCGTTCCCAAAATTGTCCCAATTGCTCTGAAAATAATTGACGGAGAGAAGTTGCATAACATTACGGTTGTCGGAAAATAAAATCTAGAGTTCATAGACTAATGCTTCACCTTAGTATTCCCACATGGTAACATCATAGATACAACTCATTTGCTAGTAGTCCTGTCAATTCCATATATACACACGAAAGATTCTTTCCTGATTTCGAAGCCGTTTGAGGCCGCTTCACTCACTTTGTCCACAGAGCCGTATCTTGGCGTTTCATCACATTTTCAGAACCAAACTTGGAAAAACAAGGATGGATTAATTATGAGGGTGTCTGTCTGTCCCACAGGGTACAAGCCAAAAGGGATTCATAGAAAAAGGAAATTGTTTTCCGGAGATGGGAATCCTCTTGCAACTGATGAAAAAGGCTGTTAGTAGAGATTATACCATTTTTTACTTACCCAGCCCAAAGCATCCTTTGATTAATGGAAGGTCCCCCATTTCTCTTTAACTCCCGTCCCCAGATATATCTCCCAGTTCAACCCCTAAAATGTCCCATTCCAATCCACACCGGCGAAAACTGTTCTCGCTGCACCCAAGGAGCTCCTTATGGAAAGGGATATGCGTTATCCAACAATCAGTAATGCATTTCGATATTCATTTCGTATCGCAAAGATCGCGGTGTATCGCATATCAAACAATATCGCTCATTTCATACTTTCGAGTTTACCATTACATTGATGGGATTGGTTAGATGTAATGTATAAAGTGATGTATTAACTCCCTAGGAACTAAAGGTTTTCCGTAATTTCTACAATGCATTACAATGGATCACGACCCTGGTTTCGTCACTGAAATTCACTTGATGATGTTGCTTTGTAACGAAACCATGGACGTGATTGATAAAATAAGTAATGGAAATTGCAGTAATATATATTCATCTTTCATTCCTGCAATTAAACATCTGCATCTGACAGCACGATACTGTCAGCTATGCTAGCTTCTCATTCAAAGGACTTGGATTACGGCAACGGCGGTTATTTTTTCACTGAAAACCTGATCCCCACAGGGATACTACGTTGAGAGTAGGTACCTACTTCATATTTAATACGCTATACGTTCAGCGGAACATTAAATACTGAAAATCATTTCGCCTTTCGTTTAGGAGTAGGTTAATTCTGACACCGGATTTCTCTCCAGCCTTCCTTATTTCTATATATAGTCCTTCCCTTACCAATGAAGCCACTTATTCTCAATGGTTCAAATGACCATAGTTGTCGGTCGCCACTTTAAAATTAAAACAATCAAGCCACTATGGCACCACGTACTGCAACATAATCGTATTTACGATTATGCGTCGCGTCCGCAGTTGGGTTTAACGGCGGGGGAACCGGGCTTGCACCTTGGGCCTCTACTTCTGAAGGCCCCCGCAAACCCCCAACTTAACATTTTTAGTAGTGACACCAAGTTTGGTTTGTATGCACAATTTTAATTAAGTACATGTTTACAATTGGTGGTAGAGCCAGATAATATGTTTATATTCGCTTATTTTCATTATTTCATTAATACTCAGCATAATTTATACATACTATGCTCCATAGACCCCGCGTAGCACATCAGAGGAATGGAATCGTATTTGCTACTTTGTACATACAAAGGTTCTCCTGCAGGTATTATTCATCAGCGAAAATTAACTTTAGAAAAGTGGATTAGTGGGACCTGATGAGAGCATTGCTAGCGAATGCACCAGATATCCATACAATAATGTACACGGTAGACATCAAGTTAAAAATGAGCCGACAAGACCCTTTCTTTTAATGTTTCAGTGAGTTTGACTGCAATAGTCTGCAATTAACTCTCGGGCGGTAAGAAGAGAAGATATTTTTTTCATTGCTGAAAACCAGCAACATAACGGACATTTCTAGTGGATAAATGACTACCCATTGAGCTTAGACTTGGGACCTTTTGTAGCCTCTGTTTATACATCATAAATGAGAGCGGCCATGAAATAGGACCGATCAAAACACTTATTAGGTTAATTTTATAACTAATATTTTTTCAATGATGACTCGACAGTTTCCAAGAATTTTAATAATTGGATGGAGAACTTAGTACTTTAAAGGAAATAGTTTTAGAGAAAACTGGCGAGGAGAGGCAACGGTAAGTTCATTTATTTTATGTTATTGCAATTGGTTCTATACTTACAACCAATAACTTAGAATACCTATGGATGCAACTAATGTCAGGAAAACTAAGTATGACACCCGTAAATATCATTTGAGGGTAGGTACCCCATGAATCTTTTTTCTTGAATACGTAAACCTGAAGGACTACTAGCGCCTCTAGTGGCCAACCGATAAACTACAGCCTCATTAACGAGACCGTCACAGCAGCGGAGTTCCCAGACATCTTACGAGTATGTACAGGACCATTTATGTATTCAACCATTTGCTGTGAAGTCTTACGAGTATAAATATCCTTAATTACGTACGTATATGAAAATGAATGAATAAATCCACTACTGAATGTAGCGCAGTGTAACTTCTCCGTCACCTTTTTTTGTTTTCAAAACCTAAAGATCCGTGGAGAATGAAAAGGAAGGAAGGTGATCATCGCGAGGATTTTCAATTCAAACTTCTACATCCACCGCCTACTCCACCACCTACGTCGCTAAAGGGAAAAAATATAATAAAGACACAAATGGAGGAACTCCTTTGGACCTTTTCATTTAGCGTGGTGGAAGGGAGGAGCAACTCCCTCCGTCATTTCTTTCTTACCCACCCTTTCCCCCCCTTTGTCCTTCTCACCATGCCCCATCTCTTGATACCCTTCTCGTCCCACGCCACACTGCTGAGAGACCCTTCCAGCGCCTCCTTGCTTCCCTTACCCCCCCCCCCCCCAACTCAAAAATGATTTATGGTCTCTCGCAACGCACATACAGTGCCAACCGTCTTATGCTCCCAGTCTCCATTCGGTTCACCCACTACTCCGTCTTCCCTACGTCCATAAGTCGAACTGTGCGAGACTGCGAAGTATCAACTGCGATATACCTATCTTCTTCTATGTATCGACTTTGATATGCTTAATTAGTGGATATATTGAATCTCAGTATCGATCGCCCACTATTTTCTATTTGTATCCGGCTTTACGCATGGACGTTACTTCTATGACAAGGATCCTAGAAGCCGCTTGCAAGTTGTACTTCATAAGCGTAAGTATGTACTTCTATGGAAGTGGCGGAAGCAATCAAAAGCGGTTTACACTTGCACGAAAAATATACTTACTGAATTCCATTTCACTTGCAAGAAGAGATGTAATGGCGTAAACTCAATGTCCAGAATTGCCAAATTTGTTACTTCTACGGCAAGAGACGCAAAAGTTGCTAGCAAGTTGTACTTCGGATGCATAAGTAAGCACTTATAGGGAAGGGGTGGTAGTATTCAACTGTGGCTGCACTTGCACGTAAAATATACTGAATTCTATTTTACTTGCAAGAGGAGACGTAGCGGAGTAAACTCAATGTCCAGAATTATCACGTATTTTTACAAGTAGTTAATCGGTTTATTTTAGTCCATTTAGGATGCGGATGAAAAAGCTTTCATTTAAAATATCGGCCGGAAGATTTCGGATCTCTCATGCGCAGGTTTTACTAAGAAAACATTTACTTTTTGAGGATTTAGCAAAAAAACCGGTTTTTGAGCTTTTCCAATTGTTTTATTATGATTTTTATTACAGACTCTACTGGGACAATTTCGTTATATGACGGGTTTTATGGCGGACGGCTATGACGGGTTTTTCCTGCCTATTAAGCGAGTGAAACCTATCAAAACTATTGCTCAAAACAGAATTGTGTAAATATTTTTTAAATTTTTGGTAGACTCATTTCAGCGTGTAAGGTTTCCTTTAGAACTAATACATTTAATTCACATTCAATAATGTTGCATATTTTAATCTCCTGTGTCGGAAAAGCCTTTAACCTGCTTCACTTTAAATGCCGTACAATTACAAATCAATGCAATTAATTTTATAAAAGTAAATGTGATTTATCTTACCTTTTCTGGGCAAATGAAAGACATTATGGAGCCGATCAGGGATTCATCTTCAATTTGCAATTGATGAACTTCATGACTCCAACACAATCAAATCCAAAGACAAGATGAATTGCTGAAAAGATACACATACCTATTTATGATGTTGACAGGATGAAAGTTAAGTAGGGTAATGTTCTGATTTAATTCGCAAGTGAACGGGAACACTTAATCATAAGAAATATAAAAAAAATAAGCCAAATCCAAATATTCCACAGTATTCCAAGGTAATAACCACTCAAATAAGAGAATTGTCATGAATTTGGTTTTTGTTCTCGATTTGGAAATCAATCATAAACTAATATAAAAATAAATAGCCAAAAATTAAATTCTATGTGTGCTAATTGGAAACTGTCTTCACCTAAATAAGAGTTAATATTACACTTCATTCTATAAGTTCGGGTAAGAAATTATAGAATGAGTCCATATAAAATATCTAAAAAAAACACAGTCTAATACCTAAACATATGTATGTAATGCTCTCAATACCGATCACTTTTGGAATTTCGAGATAAAATGTTTTTTCGTTTTTCGTGACAACAAAAGTATCAATGAAACAAATAGTTTTCCTTATCAATCCAACCCCAGAGTTCAGGTTAAGTTCAAAAACCTACAACTAAGCCCACGCTCTTCGGGCAGTAAAATAGTGAAATCCATCAGCGAAATTTTCATTTTGTTAAAAGTCCACTTCTGCGTGTTTTTACTGGAGACAAGTTTGGGGTCTCGAAGGTCCATAGATTTTTTCAATAACTATTAGTATAATAGCGTCATAACCCAGGCAAAAAGTCTATAGCTGCGCGTTTTTGCAATCATCTACACTACGTTTATTTAAATGATGTGGTACAACGTGCGAATTAAATGGACATCAAACCTTAAAATAGTGTTTCGGTGTAGCGGACCAAGGTTCAATTGAAATAAGTTGCATCGTGAATGGAACGTCTAGCGGGCGACCAGATTGTGAGTAAACTTGTGGATTCAGGAGAGCCAGTAAAATCGCTGCGAAATATCAAGGGTACGAATGTAAAAGATTATAAGAATTCATTTTAAGATTTTGCTCACCATATTTAATCAACTTTTACCGGTGAGAATCCAAAATCTCCACAATTAATGAAGGTGCAAAATATATGAACACATGGAAAACGTCTCACGAGATCACTATCGTTTACGCGCCACATGCGTTGTGCGGGTTACAAATTCACTCGTGTTTTGTATATTTATACTTCTATTTCATGTAGTTTACAGTTTTACTGAAATTTGAGCTCGTGAAAGGAATAATATCTAGTATATCTTGCAAGGTATTGTCTCAGCATGCATGATTTTTAATACTAACGCTTTAAGTTTCATATAAATATTATGAAAAGGTAATGAGATATGAATTGTTTAAGGATGTACCACCGCGACTGTGCGAGTCAATACAAATACTAAATTCCAACTTTTTGACTGGTTGCGTTTAAATATTATACTTCCACTGATAACATGCGTCATCTATTTAAAACCAAAATTAAGTTAAAAACTATGTAAATTATTCCACGAATTTATTTCCATGGCCAAGGCCATGGCAAGGCCATTTCCATGGAATTACCACATGGTGACTACAATTATCGCTACATTTTGCTTTAAACAAAAAAAAGGTGGTTAGATGTATTTAATTTTATTTTTAACCCATTTCTCCGGAGAACAGTTTTCTCGAGAAAATGACATTTATATTATATGGAAAAAGACTATTCTTCCCCGAAGTTCTCCATTCTCGGATTAATCAGCATGTATTTTCAGGTTCAATTATCGAGATAAATAGCATGGAAATGTTAAATTTTGTTGTACATATCAGATAGAGGACATGGTTTTCTACATTACTCGGAAGATGAATTGAATAGCGTTTGTGTCGTTTAATAGTGGAACCTCCTTAATTAAAATTTCAGATAAATATTATAAAAATTTAATGGGATCTGATCTATTTAGTAGGGGATAGAAAAAGGGGAAAATGCCAGGTCTTCAATGATCTAAAAGCAGTGTTTCCAGGTATTAACTAAATCGGCTTCCTATATGCTGTTATAAAGTTCAGTAGCAAAAAACATAAAAACCTGTCCGTTTGTTAAGAAATGTGAATGAATTAGGGTACTCATAAAAGCATAAAACGACCATCATGATATTGAGTAACTAGCTGCATGATTAAGGCAGAGTTCGACATAAAAATGAACAAATTTGATGTACACATGCATTACAGAATATGTACAGGGGAATATTTGAGAGACATTGATCCTCATCGTTACCCGGACGAGAAACAAAATGCAAAATTAGCTGAATGGAAAATTCAAATGAAAGATGTAGGTACTGCCAGAGCATAGAGCAGCCGAGTTAAACTATTGTTGTCGGGGAGCGAAATATTGGTTTATTTTTGTGAATATTTTTAAATGTTTTAAATAATGGAGAGAATGTTTACTCTAAAAAATAAAGGACGACGTTTGGATCAATTTTTCATGAATAATTAGGGAAAATTTCATTGTTGAGGTACGCTTTTGCAAAATGGGAAAGATTTAATAGTCAGCAGTACCTAATAATAGCTGTGTTGAGCATTAGGATGAAACAAAGGGAAATTCTGAGCAAGCAAAATAGCATTTGATAGGATAGAACTAAATTTCGGATGCAATTTCCAAGAAAACAACTATTTTGAAAACAAATTCGAAGCGCGCAGCATTTTATAAGACAGAAAACATATTAATGAGGAACGCTTTTGAAAGTTTTTATGGGCAATGCCAATAAACTTGTCGAGTCTAATTGAAGAGTTTGGAGATTCATATCTGTCGCCTTCATATTGTCTCACAGGTTAGAAAAGAACTGTCTCAGGTGCTTTTTCGGCCACGATAATTTTGTGGGATGAATAAAATATATCAATATCCTTATTGGATTAACGGCGCAAACTTATGCTGAACCATTTTATTTTTCTGTTAGAACTTTGTTATTTATTTCCATCAACGAAGAAGTTAAAAAGTTCAAATGAGAAAAAATAATCGGAAAGACTTCTCTCAACCCAAAGTTTCATAAAATTCAAAATTCAACTTGTAATCCTCAATAAAATTTGTAAAAGATTAAATTATATCTGTTCTCCATTTAACATCAACCTGAAGCTCTGCAAATGCGACACATAACATTAAATCACTCGCAAAACATATTGAATATCCAGAGACTGTGTTCAGCAGGAAGTCTAAATAAAATTCCCGTTAAAGATTGATCCACATGGAAACGATAGCTAACCTAAATCCAATTCCGATATCGGAATTCTTCACGGTAACGTTCTTACGGAGGCATGCCTAAAAAGCAAAGCATGTTTCCGAGACATTTAGTGCACAGATCCATGGCTTCCGAGGTGATCCGCTTTCAGGAGAAGAAAAAAACAGGCATGTAGAAGATTGAATTTGAGAAAAATAATGCTTTTTTGACTACTATGTAAAAAAAATCCAATAAGGAAAAGGCAGGAGGTTAGCTGAGCGTCGGTGAATGGGACAAGTCAATCTAAACCACCAACGCAGATTTTTCTTCACAGATTCATAGCCTTAAGGCGCCCAAACGTTTTTCTCCGGCAAGTTAATATGCCCGTTACTCGATGGTAGACGCGGTACATTTTTTTGTATATAACTGTTTATAAAATAATTTTTAAACTGACACTTATTTGAGTGATTGCCGTTAAATAACTTTTCGTTTGAAATTGACACGAACGTTCTTCGTTTATTCCTATTGAATGTATGTTAGTATTGAAAATGTATCACATGTCGTCTGATGGCAGCTGAATGTAAATAGTAGTAGGTACACAAAGTATGGAATTAAAAATTTAATTGATAAATTATAAGGTAAACGACAAAGAAAAAGATCAACGTGAATTTTGAGGATTTCATGGACTAGTAACGGTATTACCTTCATGGAGTCACCCGCAAGTGCAATCAAGAGCGATATTCCACAGAGGAAAAATCGTTCGCCTCGACAAGGACTCGTACCTGGATGCCTCGATAGCGCGCCGAGTGCTTTAGCCAGTTAAGTTACCGAGGTGTCATTCTCCACTAAGATGGAATAAGAGAACTATGTAGGTATCTGAATGTAATTTAATCTGCTAAGTCAACAAAACCATATACCCCGACACTTCCTAACTTAACCCCTCCGCTTCACCTCTCTCCACCTACTTCCTCCTAAACATCCTCATTTCAGTAAATACTTGAAGAGGGAGCCCGTTGAAATTCAACGATAAGATGGAAAAATTGAAATTGTTGCATAGAATTAAAAGAATAATTTTATGTGACAAGCAAATTGGAGTTATCATGCAGGAGCAATTATCCACCGACGATGAGGTGTGGGCTAAAATTGCACCTAATAAAATCTCGCAGTAATTCTCACATTTAATCACAGAGGCCTCAAGGCAGAGAGCGTTTGCAGTGACATTTGTGACGTCACCTGCGCCAAGCACATTGAAACACATCTTCACTGGTTTTATATTTTTGCATTCGGTTGCACTGATTGTATTCTTAAAGCACGAGCTTTCACTGACACCTCTGTCAGCTTCGTCAGTCAATAACCACCGTCTTAATCACTATGGCTGACGAGGCCGGCAGAAGGGTCGGCGTAAGCTTGCGCTAAAAGTAAGAACGTAAAATCATGCATCACAATGTAAATCTGAAATCAAAACATCTTCACTAGTGTTTGCTTGCGTTGGCGTGTGGACTAGCATACGACACTTGTATCTATGGGGAAATATGTAGTTATAGAAACAGGAACATCTCAATTTCTAAGCTAATTGTGACGATTACTTGAGAAAACCAATAATATTTCGGAGTTTAATATGTCTAGATATGAGTTTGACCACTTCTACATAGAGGTTGAATATCGTCCCGCCATTTTGTATACACTTCGGCAAAGATCGTTGCGATCGTCGAATAGAATTTGCGCTCCTTTATTCACTTTTGCTACGATGCCTGCGCTCGGTGACTTGAAAGCACCCTATATAATACTAGACTGTGACACAGACTCCAGCCCAACCCATCACCACTTGATGTCAGCGGGGCAGATAGCAATAATGAACCACGGGGCCAGTGACAGAAGGAGAGGGAAATGGTCTCCTCATAAAATACCTGGAAGTACATCTCGCCTGCTTTCAATTCCTTCTGTTATTCCTAATGATTCGGTCTGCAGTGGACGCAAAAGCTAGGAAGACAAAGACGCAGCAAATTCCGACATTTACAACAGGAAAAAATACTTAGTTCACTGACGCACATCCGCTAAACTTTATGACAAATTGTATTTTAGGAGGCAACTTTAGCAAAGGTTGGCTAAGCTCATTTTTTTCTAGTCGTGCTGGAACATAATGTAAAACTTAACTTTAGTTATGATGCCAATATTCATTTTTTTATATTGAAATCACATATCTATCATCGCAAAGGAACTGTCTTTGTATATTTCTAAAACAACAAGAGAGCTATACCAAGATTTTCTCTATACTTATGAGGCAATTAGGTATTAAAAAGATTTTTTTAAATCCATCTCTAACTCATATATGCTTCAGCAACAACAAAGACATTAACAATGGTGGAGGAAAATTAAAATTAATTATTTATTTCAATTCAATCCGCTCCACATCCCATTTTGCAAATTAGACCGACTACCAAATGTCATTCAATTGGCCTTAACATAAAGGCACATTATACTCCGACAGTATAATCTACTGGAAATACAAATGAGTCATTATTCTAGCAAATAATTACCCCAGTAAAGTATGCATTGTCACATGTACGCAAACCTAATTTTCAATTAATTACTCCCAGCGAAGCCATGATTAGGCTCATTTAGTGCTCCAATATGGCTGCTATGAAATTACCTCATACCGTCCGTATTTATTCTCCGACGTGTGTTACGATCGCAGTTCCCAGCATCCAAAATTTATCCAGTAATTGTTAAGGATTTTTTTCAGCTTGCTCCCGGCAAAAAGCGCAGCTCAACTGGGAACAAGGTGACTGCAAAACAAAATGATTACTGAGTAAAAGATATTTACTACTCAGCTAGTATATATTCGCCTATAATGATGATTGGTTTAAAAAGGAAGAAGAATCAAATTTAATTAGCAGTTACCTGAAATAAAAAAGGATATATCTCCAATATGAACTAGGGCATCAAATATTCCATTCTTCTTCCGGGTATCTGCCGCGTCGTTGATTTTCTGACGTTTCTTCTCCCGTCCTGGAGGCGTATTCAGGTCGAAGACGCCCCTCGACCTGAAGACGCCTCAAGGAAGGGAGGAGAAACGTCAAAAAAACAACGACGCGGCAGATACCCGGCAGAAGAATGGATTATTCATCTAATCGCCGCGGAAAACTCCGAGAGTAGGGCATCAAATATTTTCAAGCCTCATACGCCAAACCTAGACATTATGACACGCTTCAATCATTCGCAATAAATTTGCCAATCGCACACTTCAGCGTAAACAGTATCAAATACGTAGATGTTTGCTAATTTTATCCCGAATTGAAATGGAATGGTCTAATGATCACGCATATCCATGCAGTTACACTCGAAACATTATGGAACTCCATTGAGGGGATTAGGTCTCATCAAACAAACAGTACAAAGGCACTCGGAAAAATGTTGCAAAATAGATGTCACTTTGCTCCAATAATACCTCATCTAAATTACGCCGCCAGCATTTGAGATTCATGATAGAAAGATAAAAACATTTCATTTGCGAACAAAAAAAATACAAAGGAAAGCGTCACAATTGGTAAAAACGTGCAAGAGGAGTTCAGAGAGTGAAATACAGGATGAAAAGGGCTGATTTGAGAGCCATTAGAGAGTACGAGGTTCACGAAAAGCTGAGATTACTAGACTAGTTGAGATTATTCAAGTTATAGGTGGATTTATACTGGCAGATCTTTTGCGCAAGTAACTTACTGAAAGAGACAACTGCTTGCAACGAAAATTGCTGGTATAAACGGCTCTGCCAGTCTGCTTGTAGAACTTGAGAATTCCATTAATTACGTGAAATAACAGCTTTAGCGTTGCCAAGTACAAACGAGGATTTAATCGCAAAGTTGGATAAATTCGTTACGTTTCGTTGAAGAACGTCGATCAAAAACGTACATATTTGCCTTGTCATCGGCAATACGATACAAATCATAAAACATTTCCATATAAATGTTAAATGAAGTATTTCAATTCTGTTTTTGACGCTAATTGGCATGGGGGTATCATTTAACACCCACCCTATATCTGTGGAGCACAAAAGCAACAAAAAAGAGAGATACAGAGCCCAATAGTTATAAAACAGTACTTTCAATTCCTTCTAAATAATCTTCAACGCACAACTAACATTAAGAGATACTGATTCAGCAAATTTTATTTCACTTGTCGCGTCTTCCCTCCCTTCTCATTGGTAAGCTATCCACCACCTCTTGCGATACATCATTTAGACACAGGGCACCTTACTCAAGAGGTCATGACAATCCTTTAGAACGACCCATGACCATAAAATCACTGGAAAAAATTAAACCACTAATCTCTCAGATTACCCGAGCTCCAAGAATTAAAATCACTACTTTATAGAATCAAAAATAACAGAACCTTTTTTCTATTGGGAACTACTACTATTCCCCCTGATCCTTCACTTATCTTACATTCACGAAATTCCTTCGGGAAGTCCACGTTCTCCTTAAGTCCATCTCTTTGGCATTTGCATTCCTCTCTATCTATCCCGCTAACTGAGAACCTACATTTCAATAGCCTCCATTAAAACTTCACCATTAAAAGTAAGTCCAGGTTTAATGCATAAATGCACGCAAAGGATACCAGACGCCACAGCGACATCTTGAATATATTCTTCATCCATCTATACTTAAGGGGTAACTGTCACCAATACCAATTTAATTCTAATCGCCTACTTTGTGAGGGTCGTTCCAATTCCGATTTTCTCGCTCCATTTACTTATTCTGCTGCACGAATGACGGGGTCCGAAAGAATATTAGCACAAAACTTTATCAGTTTAACCACTCTTTTACGCCATCCTATTATAACCATCGAGTACACCACATCCATTTCTGCGATACACCAAACCACTTCTCCAGAATCAGATTGCGTTAAATTTTTTGTTGAGTTTTGTTGTTGAAAAGTTTAACTTTGTGGAAGGTCGTCATGATATTGTTACTTTCACAATTTATTCTCGAATAAAAAACCCGTTTCAGCGGTCACGCCACCTTCAGCTTCATTGAGGCATATCAGTTTTATAGCAACTATATACAGCTCTGAGGGAAAGAGGTGAGGGCAAAATGGTGAGGATTAGAAGGGGGAGGGTAAGGTGGACAGTGGGCATATGAATGTCTTGGTGGCATAGTGGAAACTAAGTTATAATGTGGTTCGTATAAACTTACTTCTAATGACTGTGAATGCTTTTGTATCGGCCAAATTGGGCGTAATTTCAAAACAAGAGTCAAAATGAGAACCAGACCTGCTTTAAGAATAAGAACGAGGCATTGGCCTTTGCCAGAAAACTGATGGAGCTGGGCCATTGGAGTGATTTCAACCCGGAAGTTCTCCACTGCGCTAAGAAAGGCAAAACGTTGGTTGCATATGACCATCGAATTCCACCCTCATGAATAGACTGTCAAAAGAATTCCACCCTCTTTCTGAATGGTAAAGCCTTTCTAAATGTTTTTTCTTGTCTAGTCACCTTACCTCCTCCTATTTCCGTACAACATGACGGTGCACTATCTCAAGTAAAAAGTTGAACTCAATCCGGCTTTTTACCAACAGTCATTACTTGCCTGACTAGTCTCCACAGGCAGAAAATTTTTTATTCCATGAGTGAAATAGTGAGTAGAATTCAATATATACAACGAGAAAGACATATAAGAGCTTTAAACTACCTATTTAAACTCTAATGTTCTCTCCCTTATTTTTTCTTCGCCTTTAAATCGTCTTCTCACGTCAAGCACATATATTTTAGGCTTAAGACCTACATCTTCTCGTTCGATGTATAAGTAGTATATACGGTAGTATCCACGAATTCAGTCCCTGCAAATACGGCCACTAATTGAGATAATACCGCGATGGACCCATGAAAAAAATAGTCAAACATTAATACTATAATGTATATTTTCATTGAATAATTTTTTGCACTACCGATTTGGTGACGTCATCAGGTCTGAGATGATGCTGTCCTTATGACGTGATCATACCGCCTATGTGACGATACCAGTCGTGCATTAAATTAACCAGTGGAAATATACACATAGGTATTTATGTCATTAGTGACCATTGATTAGTAAGTAGTAAGTAGTAGAACACAAAATAATACAAAAGCAACAAATTTAATTTTGTAAACTTTTCTTTTAAACTCATCAGCTGAAACTCAACATTTCACTTAAACTCACAACACTTAAAGCGGGCGTATCCTTAGCACACACATTACGGATGGAGGATCTGATTCCGGGAAAGAATATCGAGTCTGGAGAAAATGAAAAAATAAAACAAGAAAGAAACAAAATTATCCACTCCACTTTTAATTTTCTCTTCGTCGTCCCATTATTTTCGTCCAAGGGATACACTCACTTCTCACAAACTCCTCCGAGGTTTTTTTATAACTTTTTTTATAACTCCAGCACAAACCCTCTCCCCTCTTTTCCGCCCCCCCAAACCCCACCATCCCTTCTTGTTTTCATTAATAATTTTCGTCGCATCGGAGAGTGTAAGTAAACTTCCCTCGTCGCCCGAGCTCGTCTGAGAGGAGGAGAAGGAAACTTTTCCAATTTTCCTCCATCCATCACGCAGCATCGCGTGCCATTTGTTTTATTTCGGACGTGCGCAACACTCCCACCGCCTTCATCTGTTTCTCCCTTCATCCTCTCCCGAGTTCCTCTCGAATGATCGAGCTCATCACTTATGTACAAGAGGATTTCTCATCAGCATTATTTGAATTATGAATGGCAAAAATCTATTGTGTGTTGGTGGGTATGTGTGCTTATGAAAGACCATCCGCCTCCCACACACCCACCCACGGCTCCCAAAATGTTCTCTTCGACAAAATTCGGAAACTTTCATACGTGAATTCTCGTTTGCTCAAGTGTCTATCCGTTCGGGATTATAAAGTAATTTTGGGCAAAAATGTTTGGCAAATGAATTACAAATGTTTTCGCTATAACACAAAGAAAATAACTATTTATGGCAGCCGATATCTTCCATGTTCTTTGATTGACTATAGTGTAGGCATGCGTGGCATTACCTAAGCATGGTCTTTATATTAAAATTTAATCCAAAATGTCAAAAAAGCAAAGGAGTTTTCACTCCTATGCATGCAATACGGTTATTCAGGTGACCATCGACATGGAGAATTAAAATCCCGTAAACACTGCTTTTATTGACAATTTGGATTTATCTCCAATTTAAATTTACTTTTCAATTGCTCTCTTCTTGAATTGCATTAAGGATGATCAACTTTAGAAGTAAATTTGGATGAAAGAGATAAAATTTGCATTCAAACCCGAGATGTGGATACCTACTAATCTTTTATAAACGACCAAGTTAACTCACACTCATTAAATACAGCTCCAACTCAGTACAGTGGAAAAAAGCGGAGCTCTATTCAAAGGTTATAATTCCCTATTCAAATATTACATAATTAGTTAAATTCCTTAAACTGTGTGTTAATTTTAATGGGACCCTAATTTTACAGTACCACCTTTGACGATGCAAATATTTTTCCAAAAGGTTGAAACTCATATCAGATTTCGGGGACGAAAAATATTCATTTGTAAACAAATATTTTCCATGCTTCGGATCACAGGGAAATTATAGACCATTAATGCTTTTTTAGTGTTTTAAAAAAATTTAAGACAAGGGCGACTAAACACGCAATAAACGCTATTCAAAAACACTACGCTGAACGGAATCCTAAACCTTTATCCACTCAATTCACAATATAGGCCTGAAATTTGACTACTCTCAACAGATACAGCAATACAAAATCGGACCGATATATCTTAACCGGTGACGTTAGAGATGCATAAGTTCTACACGTAAACCTCCAGATGACGATTGAAACTTCATTTAATATCTTGACAAACTCATTCGTCTTTTTTAACAGTCAACATCCCCCACTGATGACGGCATTCACTCAGTAAAAACTGTGCAAGATGATTAATCTGAAATTTTAATTTCTTCCATCTCCAACTGGGATTTTTCCAGGAAGGGCCAACAGTGTGGTAAGTCGCGAGATTACGGATACCCCGCACACACTTTTGTTGGAGGGAGCGCTCGCTGTGATACTGAGCAATCGGGCATGCACCGGTGAAAAATCTGGAAAAAGTGATAGAGGTGAAACCCAGTCAACCGCTACCTACCTCTAGCATTTATTACTGCTCCCTCCAGCTTATAATAGCAAGAAAGCCCTGCCACCACCACGAGGCTCCCGGGTGGGCAACGGCCACAGGACGGCAAATTAGAGGCTTATTGCTGCGGATAGGGACAGGGAATCAAAGTGAAAAACATAAACATAATTAAGGAGCCCCCGGGTAGTCCGGTTTCTAGAGTCCAGTATGATCAGCAAAACTGAGTTGACCACCTACCAGTTGGAGGAGGAAATGATAAACCTGAAAGTGACTATTGACAACAGTGTCCGCGCTATTAATGTGATTATAGCTACAGAGAAAAAATGGTGAACTACTTACCGAGAAAAAAAATGTAAGAAATATTTTCGACCAAATTCTATACGCAAACATTAAACTAGTTCAAAAATGAACTGCAACTAATCACATACGCCTGATGCAGAAGGTATCAGAAAAGGAACTCAGAAAGGGTTGGCAAAACAGAAACCTAAGGCTGAAATCACTAAGACTCGTACAACTGTATTTTAATAGTTCAATGCTTAAAAGCAGCCAACTTTTTCCAACATTGCAGCCTCCCAGCACTGAAATTGATCAAATTTCGGGTTATACGTCCAACATTATCAATAACGCGAATCATTCAAGTATAATAGTTGGAATGGACTTAAGCGCAAAGAACGAAGTCTGGTGCCATAATTCTACAGATGCCAGAGGAATTCAAACGGAAGACCTTATTGCATCTCACGATTTATACATATTAAATGAACTTAGATATTCTAGCACCTTTGTCAGCTACGCTGGTGAATCTAATATTGATTTAACTCTCATCTCTGGCAACATACTAGAGCAAGCAAAAAACTGGAAAGTCCAACCGGGCAAAGTAGCAAGCGACCCATAGGCTGATAAATTTTACATAAGGAAAAATTATAACCCAAGAGTCAAGACCTAGATTCAATGCGAGGAGTACCAACTGCGAAAAATTCAAAGAAACCTTGACAGCAAACCTCTGGAAAACTGAAAGTTTTTTATCAGTGTACCATCGGCATCCTTACTAGAAATCTTCGCAGAATTCCTGACCTCAGCTATTCATAATACTATGGCTGAAGTCATACCCCGATATAAGGTACGAAAGAGAGGAAATCCATGGTGGACATAGAAGCTAGGTAAAGTAAAACAAAGAGTAAATAATTTAAAAAGGCACTATCGCGCACAAAAAGCGAACCCGTACGACAGAAGAGTACTTTATTGAAGGTATGCCGTTGCGTAGAAAGAATATGTCATGGAAATCAGTCGTTCCAAAAAAGAATCCTGGCACAAATTGGCCAAGAAAAAATTCGGAGAAAAGTTCTGGGGTTTTGTGTACAAACTTCCCTAAGAAGTCCCCACGATACTCAGTGTCCACGTTAGAAGGGAAGGACACATCAGCGAAATAAAGGACTCCATGAACGAAATATTCACTTTTGGCTTCCAGATGACACCAACGACCATGAAATTCATGGTGGGATAAGGAAAAATTACGACTCAGACTCGGAATCGACGTAGCACAGTTCACCGGAGAAGAAGTTGAAAAGGCACTGGAACAAACCAAATGCAAAAAATCACCAAGCTAGTGATAGCAAGCTAGTAAATAGATATATCCACTGAGTAATCCTGAGAACACTGGTTAAATCATAATGGAAGATTACGTCATAATATTTATTGGATGCTTGTTTTTTAGGTATTTTCCTAAAATCTGGAAACATGGCGTCTACACGCCATTTTGGAATCGAAGGAAAACGATCCTAAGGAAGGGAACGGAAACCGTACAGACTAATTTCACAGCTCCCAGAAATCGGGATAGCGGGTGCTAAGGGACGTAATTGAAAATTCCACCGAGAACAATAAGATCTTTACAAATAACCAATGTGGCTTCCATATAGGAAGACAAACCACAGATCATCTAAACCATCTCATCAGAGAAATTGAAAAAACCCAAACAAAAAAACAACTCAGTGATATTTTTAGATGTCAAAGGTGCTTTTGATTCTGAATGGTAGTCGGCGGTCTTGGAGTAATCGAGATTCTTTAAGATTCCGAACAATTTAGTCAATCTGATAAGGAGCTACTTTTCGGGCAGGAAAACTGAATTCCGAATGAAGCAACCAAAGGCTGTCCTCAAGGATCTGTCCTCGGACCATTTTCTGGAATCTTACAGTGAATCCATCCCTCACACAATGCTTTTCATCATCTGACAATCGGATACGCAGATGATGTAGCGTTGATCGTCCATGCATCATCCCGGGAGACATGGAATGAATTACAAGAACCTGTTTGGACATATTGAAGATTGGGCTGCAAAGAACAAACTAACGCTATCAAAAGAGAAACTTTAGTTCATTATATTATTAAAACACAACTCCAATGCAACCCAACTGTGAAAATCGGTGGAAAATAACTGAGCAGGGCCAAAAACGTCAAATATTTTGTTGTAATACCATAGGAAAAACTCATCTTCCACGCCCACGCTAATTATCTTTGTCAAAAGGTCAAAACAATGTTTAGTACAGGAAGACTCTTCTCATCTATTTACGGGAATCCATCAATGAAAATAACATACAAAGGAGTAGTAATTCCCATGACAATATATGCTGCAGAAATTTGAGGACACCATGCAACCAATAGTAGAAAACTTCAAGGGACCCAAAGATCTAACAATCACCGTCAGCACAGACGAATTGAATGTACTAGACTCCTAGCCACCATTAGCGTACTTAGTCCTGGAACGCATTACAGTACACCTGCTAAAAAGAGGAATCACGGTCACATACTCGGATATCGAGTTCCACCCAAACGAAACTAAAGTATCAGATGATTGAAAAAAAAGCTGAGAAACACGACCGAAAAATTGTGGCAGAATTATTGGGAAAACTCAACTCAACGAATGGCAGGCAATCTTATGACCTGCTACCTTGAATCAGAGATGCAAGAACTCCAAAAATCAAACCCATTATTCTCCGAGAGGCGTTACAGCTACTCCGGACAGGAAAACTAAACTTGTACCTTTGAATGTTTGGGAAATCGAATATTTATCATTGCGAGGATTGGTTTATTGAGGACACAGCAAAACATAGAATGTTACAATGCATCGAACTTGAAACAAGTAGAATGCAAATGTTGCACACAACCGAAAGAGAATTAATGGCAATGGAAACAATAAAATTCGTATTACAAAATGACTCAAACTGATAAGAAGAATGGTGACATAACAGCGGAAGAAAGACCAAGAAAAGAAATGGCAAAAGAGGCGGAGAGGCAAGGAGAAGAGGAATGTAGAAGAAAATGGTAGCGGGAAGAAGAAAGGAAGAAATAAAGATCAAAAGAAGAGGTAGGAGCAGAAATGTAACACTAAAGTCGCGCAACAATTGAAAAACTAATATAATTAATTTTAAACATCAGAATTGTAAGAAGTCAAATTTCATTTCAATGTAAACCAAACTTCGAAGAAATCAAATTCAATTTTAAGTTGCTCAGAGGGACTTAAACGCATTGAAGAAACCCTCAACCATACTTGTAATCACTATTTTGTAATACGGGGAAAGTTTTCCCTGAAGAGAGATTTGGAACTAGACTGAAACTCTGACTTGACATCAGATAATGTTCCAATCTCTCTCCATTTTTTATATCCAACCGGCATATTCTTAACTGGAACTGGAATGAGTTACCAATGCCATAATGTATGCTTTTGATGAATTAGATTTACAACCATTGTCCGAAATACACTATGAATGAACTGTAAGTGGTTAAAAACTCGCTAACATTAGCTTGAAACGATAAAAACGAATTAGGGAGCTATTTACAGGGTATAAGGCCTTTTAGACAGAAATAAAGTAAAATAGTAATAATTTGCGGTCAAATATCGTAAAATTATGAGTCGAAAAACTGATTAATGAATATATTTATCTTTCAACAGTGACATATGGTTTTCATTTGTAATAATAGCACGTCGTCATTCTCTTTCCGCAACTAATCAAATATTTGTTTTTGTTAAAAATGAAAGTAAGGCTTTACTTCTTCATTCATATTATGCATGCGGTGCTAAAATTTTTAAGATGACATTCGACTACAGCCATTTCGAAACGCACTTTTCACTCGGATAAACAAATTCCTGGATATTTTTCCTTAACGAGTCCCTCATATTTTTCCGTTTCTTCTTATGAAAATGGCTACCTCTTCAAACTGCACGTAGTATTATCCCTTCTAAAAGGTCTTTCAGATCTCATTGTCTTTAATATCCAGCTGCCAGTTTGAGGTTTTACGTCCCTAACTATACTCTTAACCCATTTACGTCCAATTTTGCGACCCAACTTGAAACAAATGAAAACGGAAAAAAAAGCCTTGGATTCAACCTAAAAATATTTTGTTTGAATTTTCAAGCAAAAAACGTAAATCCAGCGGTAATTTTGTAGGTCTATGGACGTACCTACTGCTTTGCAGATTTCATTTAAACATCACATTTATATGCAGTCGTTTTATTGCCTGAATAATTAATATGTAAATGTACTTATTCATAAAAGCTTTTTTCTTGATGCTGCCTTCTAACATAATCATTTTAAATTAATAACTTGAAATTTGTTGCAAAACTTTTATAGGAGATACAATATAAAAATAAATATTAAATATGTAGGATGATTACAAAAGAAAGCGTCCGTTTCAAAGATCTGTATTTTTCAAATGGTACGAGCTAAGGAGCTGCACCACCTCTTAAAATGACCGGTACATTGTCTAGTTTTTTATTATCACAAATGTTCAATATGTCCTCCTTGAGTAACCTGAACAATGTCAAGTCGATATTCAAATTCCTCCCACACTCTAAGAAGCAAGTCAGCAGTTGCTGTCTTCACGGCCAAAGCTATGGGTGCTTTCAGTTCCTCGCTGTTAATAGGCAATGGCGGCACAAAGACTTGACCCTTGACATATACCCCGCCGCCGAAAAGCACGTTGCACCAATGTAACAGACTCACTTTTCGCGTACTGCAACACACAAAACGACTTTTGATGAGCTGTTGCCATCGTGAAGCTTGCGAAAACAATAACTGAGTGATTAAAGATCTTATCTTATTGTTAGCAAATAGCGCTTCCTAGCCATAACCTAAAGAACTAGAGGTCATTTTAACCGGTCATTTTAAGAGTTCGCGCAGCTCTGTAGCTCGTACCGTTTGAAAAGTACAGATCTTTGAAACCGACGCATTCTTTTGTAAACACCCTATATATTTAATATTTATTTTACTCGTTATAACGGCATATTTGAAAAGAATAAAGCTGAAAGGTCGTTAATGGGATAATTTCCCCATCAAATCACTTTCCTCGTCCTGTTTTCCCAGAGCATCTTTGCTCGTTCTTCTTCCCAACAATCTCATTCACTACATCCTTCTTCAAACTCGCGTCTTAAATTTCTCCAAAATTTTGTCCTTTCCATTTCATAATTTCCAGGTTATAGATCCATTCAAGAAGGCCGTCTCAAACTTTCAAGCACTTCACTTGATGTGTGGAAGTCACAGTTTAAAATCTCTGTTGTCTGGATAGAAATTCGAACCCAGACCTCCCAAATGTGCGTCCTGTGCTTTAAACCATAATTTAGCAAAATCTTATAATCCTTTGCGATTTCCAATGATTATCATCCCCTGCCACACATATTGAGGTGACTTACAGGGTATTATCGAGGTGTAGATTATCAGTCACCAACTCGTAAATTGGTTTTCAGCACCTCTAAACTTTACACTGCTTTCACCCAACCGCTTCATTCTTACAAAATTCTTCAATTTGACGTCATTTGCCTGATGTATTTCATTATTGGTCCAAAATGTGTCCCATAGGTTTGTCCTTTCTTCTCTGAGTGCCATCGTACTTCTTTTCCTTCTAACTCATCGTAGGACTTCGTTGGTGATTCTCTCCGTTTATTTGATCTTCATCATTCTTCGATGACACCAATCTTAATTGCTTCCAACATCTTTTGCTTTGTAGCTGCTATTGTCCAGGCTTCATGTAAGAGAATGCTCCAAATAATTTTTTTTTGATCGTTAAAAAAATATTCGCAAATCCTTTCCAACAGCTCTCAAAGCCTTGCTAAGATACACTTACTTTTTTAATATTTGAGCAATATGACACTTAAATTAAGCTCTGGGCTGCGAAAACTATTCGCAAAGAGTGAAAATAGCGCCACGAAGAAACACATCGATTATTTTAGTAGAGTAATATTAAGAAGAAACAGACGCCTTCCCGTGGACGTCACTCATACTCAACGAGTTTACGCTAATATTAGTCAAGAAGTCTCATTCCCTCACAAACTGATAAATTCAAATATTATCATGAATAAAGTTGACTGAAGATGCCAAAACACCTTTTGTTATGAGTTAACTTCGGAT
The DNA here is from genome assembly GCA_963573305.1 of Pyrrhosoma nymphula. Taxonomy (NCBI): domain Eukaryota; kingdom Metazoa; phylum Arthropoda; class Insecta; order Odonata; family Coenagrionidae; genus Pyrrhosoma; species Pyrrhosoma nymphula. The sequence continues at coordinate 40,882,700 of OY754337.1, read as the reverse complement.
CCTGGAAATAAATTTGGAAAAAAGGCTTAAACTACTTTGAAAAGACTCGGCAACAGGAAATCAAGGGAGTTCGTGCAGAATTCGAATATTATCATGAAAAAAGTTGACTGAAGATGCCAAAACACCTTCAGTTAATAATTAACTTCGGATCTTGGAAATAAATTTGGAAAAAAAAGTCTTAAACTACTTTGAGAAGACTCAGCAACAGGAAATCAAGGGAGTTCCTGCAGAACTGACTGTAGATGACGCCACTGCGTCGAAACTAATCGTACCGTAAAATAAATTGTTTGAATAAAACAATGTTCTCTCTTTCATTTGAAAACTGACTGAATGCAACGCGGAAAAGCGCTCGTAGTCAAAGGTGAATGGGTTTTCCTGACTCGTAGTAAAATTATTATGCAAAAAATAATTTAGACCTGAGAGATACACCAATTTCACCCAAACCAACTTAAGAGCTTGATTTTGAAGGGATTCGGTTGAAGAAGGCTCCACCCTACAGAATTTGGAAATAAGTGTCTTCTGGGAATCCTTAGAATTGAATTAGTAGCAGGAAACTAAATGTGTATGTACATTACTGACTCCGAAGTCCAAAAAATATCACTGGTACATTTCAGAAAAGCTTGTTCTGAAAAAACTGTGTTTCCGGGAAATAATGACTCACATTCGAAGTAAAATTAACGCAGCAAATAATAATTAAAATGAGAGAGATATTCTATTACGGTCAAATCAACTTAAACCTTGCCAAATGAACGAAAATAAGTTTCATTTGCATGCCGCCGTAGCACGAATAGCAGCTCTGAAAGTTAAGTTTTCCGGAGCGACATCGCGAACGCAGCATATATTCCAAAGATATGCCGCTCACGTACGCGGCCTGACAGCTGTGTCTATATCAACGCGCATAAATAACGAGGCATTTTGAGCGACTGGAACCCGTAGTCGATTCCATTGATATAAGCAGGCGTGGGGGGTGCCGGGAAACGCCGAAAGCAACGCGCACTACGAGCCAGTTCCGTTCCCAGCTTTCCAATGATACGAGAGATTGGATAACCTCGTGCCACCCTTCTCGCCAACACGACGAGCAAATTGTAAATGCTACAAATTTGTCTGAATAATTATCCGCTCTGGCACGATCCAAAGGCAACAACGAGGCTCTTCGCTCTTCGATGATAACTTTAAAACACTCCCTGCGGCAAATTCGCGGTCCGCTTTCCCTCACGCGTTGATAGCCCCTCTCGATCACCACACGAGAGTTTCAAATTCAGACGACTGTGTTATGGGAGTGAAGAGCCTCGATAAACAAACACAGAACCATTTTCAACTGCTTTATTCGTTAATTTATGTTCGTAGCAACCAGTTTAATGCATTGTTTATTGAATATTAAGCTTATCTTAGAGAAATATTTTTGCTAATTTAAATAGTTCTTTAGTTTTTTTGCATCATACTACAATATAAAGGCACAATTTAATAACTCCTCAATTTTAGATTTATTTTTGAGATTGAATAACAGGTCGAAGCGATTATAAAATCCACAACTTCGTCTTCTACATATGTCTACCAATGCAATCTGGAGTTTCTAAACAAGACGAATATTGGCTTGGCTTGCAGAGCTGAAGAAGAAATCAGTCTACGGAAGAAGTCTACGGAGAGAAAAAAACGTACTGTCCAAACCAACATAACTTTGATTTAAAAAATATCCGAGGTAATTTGTAATTGTTTTTAGCAGTATGAATATCATTTATTAGGATTATGCGTAAATCCCCAATTTCTATTCCTGCTCAAATCAATTATATTGGATTTCGATATGTGAGCCGAGGGAAAAAGGAATTAAGTAATACACTTATCTCTTCCCGCATTTTTTATGGGCACTCTAGTTTCTACTCCTGCATACTACACTGCGAGCTCCCGCAAGGGTTTATGGGAGGATAATTTAAGGCACCATGCACGAAGATTGGAAGGTATATGGAAAACGAAGTAGGTAAGGGAAGGTATTAAAAGCGATCATCTATCTACAAATTACGCCGGTTACTGAAAATCGCATTTCTCATATTGAAATGCAAGTAAGAATAAATGTGACTGCGAAAATAGAGCAACCATTGGTGTTCATTAGCAATCGCACTTTAGGTTTGAACTAGTTCTACTTTCAAGTGATTATAATTGTGCACCTTGAGCGCAAATGAGACTCTTAACCTGTTTTTTCGATAGGCAGTGTAGCTAGTGATGTATTATTCCAGGCTTTCCCGGTGAATGGTACTGATGAGTTCTTCTCGGGTTTCCCAATGGATTAAGCTTAACCCAGTGGGAAACCCGAGAAGGACTCATCAGTGTAGCTAGTAGTTTTTTGTATACCTAATGCTTGTTTCTTAACCTGATAAGCTAACATACGAACTAGTAAGTACTAACATCACGTCTTGCATGTTTTCTCTATAACTCTTGTATCTCGGGGACGTTATGTAGTTAGCAATTACTTACCTACATTAATAAAAATAGTTTCTCTAACATTAAATTGGCATCATACCTATAGTGTAGTGCATGTGGGTGAAATTGCAACTCTTGAATGAAAGTATATGCAGGTGTTTGCTCATGAGTTAATTATCGTAGTTTCCTTGACTTTATAACGGTATAGTATGGTGCATGTATGTATTAACTCGTCCCCTGCCACAGACCGTTGAGGTAGCTTTCAGGGTATTATCTAGATGAGCAATGCACATCATTAATCTCGGACCACTTTGCGAGGAACGACTCTTGATTTCGTCATGAACGTCTGTCTTTAGACGAACGAGCCAAGAAGAAGACGATGACCCTAGTCTATTCTACACACTAGGGGAGTGAGAGTGTAAGCGAGTAGCTGACGAACCCCTCCAATACTGGGCGCCGCCTTTAAGACGACGAAAAATAAGAAGAGGTCCCAACTCGTGCCAAGTTCCAACGATCAATCTGAATTATACGCACACCACGTGGAGACTACAATCTTTCGTTTGGCCCTTCCCTCCATTTCCTCCTTGGAAGACCGCAGTTGCCATGAGAACACAAACATCCCGAGCAGGGAATTCGAGCACTTGAGGAATGAAATTGGCTCCCTATCTTCCGCGCCTCTCTCTGCCTCTCCACGGCCAGGACACACAAGCACACGCCATCCGTCTCAATCTCACTACCTCTTCTCCATTCCCGGAAGTGTTTTCGGGACGGGAAAAATTCCCGCACATTCCCGGGAATTTAAACAACTTCTTAGGTTACAGGATGCCAAGAAAAAGTTGTTCGCGGAATTGTCTTTACTCAAAAAGAAGAACTCTTATTAGTTCTCCACTGATAAATGCTAAATTCGACCGATTTCGATGTTTTAACATCAAGCATGTTACTACCTCTTTTTCATTCCTGGAGACAGTGTTTCCGGACGGGAAGAAATTACTGCCCATTTCCGAGACTTTACAAGACTTCTTGTGCTTCCAGAAAATCCTGAGAGATAAGTTGTTCATGGAATTAACTATTAGCTCAAAGAAGAGCACTTAGCAGTTTTTCACAGAAAAATGATTAATGCGACCGGTTGTTTTTACATCATTACCAACCCTAACGTAAACCATAGAGACCGGTCTCATTAAACATTTATCAGTGAAAATTGCAAACAGTTCTTCTTTCGCTATGTATAAATTCCACCACATCAGTCCTGAGACAACATTATTATCATTTCCAATGGGAAGCGGTGGGGAATGAATGATATACGGTAAATATGAGTATGATTATTTCAATAAACAGGTTCAAAGAGATATCATTGCACTAAGATCTGTTCTGCGTTTCTGCATTTGGCAGCATCTCCCATAGTCTTTAGCCTAAAACTTTGGTGAAAGCTGTAGTGTTGATATCATTACGAACATTTTTCTGCCGTCCATCCTGAAGTCAAAATAGGGCCAGATATGTAGTATTCGTTGTACTGCAGCCCTGAATAAACAATTCAAGGTCTGGTCAGATCTATTTAGGTTAATCCTATGAGATTTCAGTGTTTTCATATTGCAAAACCTACAAAATCGTTTTAACCAAATGACCATTCCACGTCTGCCAAAGTGTGTGCATTGTATCCTGCCTACAGAGATATTTCTTTCCAAATACATTGAAATGGCTTTCCTCGCCTTCATTACATGTTATTATGAGTTTGCTTTAGCGAAGTGAGGTTAATTCAATATCAAAACAACCAAGATGGACGTATCATGCGTTCATTCACGGGATCATGCGATCAAAAATAGAACATGTTCTAATTTAGATCGCATGATCATGCGCATGACCAAGAATTCGCCGAATTTTCCGTATTACACGAGGCATTAACGTCATGTGCATGATCATTCGAATGATCATTCGCCGTGTAAAACGGCCTTAACAATTGGCTCATCTATTTCATGTTCCATGATCCTTCTTCGGTCTTCCTCGTGAGACCCTTCATTATATAATGTTCCTTACAAATTCATTGAGTCAAAGAGTTTAGCCTACCTATCTGAATCTTGCCTTCCTGATAGTGCTCCTCATGGTATTCTTCTCTCTTTCCTTCTTCTGCAGACTTCCTGGTTTCTGATCTTATCCGTCCATTCGAGCTTCAGCATCTATCTCGAGAGTAGTGACAATACAGGAAAGCTGGGCCAGCTATAACCTTGTTTCAGCCAAACTATGCACATTATAAACTCAATGCAAGATGATTCACGGCACCAAAACTAACCACCACCAAAGAGGCAATAAAAGTCAAGACCTAACGATGACGCAACGCGCTAAAAAATTAAATATCTCGTCAGACATTGATTGCAGGAAAAAAACAAAACTTTCACGTGATGGTAAATTTAAACGCAAACATTATATTTCCTTATTATTTCTCTCTCTCACTATCTCACTATCTCTCATTATCTCACTCACTCAACGCGATTTACGTCATAGTCAGTATGGCATTACGTCGCTAAGACTGCAGCACCAAGTTTCAAGAGCTTTCATTCTCTTGTGTTTCGGAAAATTGCATGCCAACCAAATTATTCCGTATGCACCCTTGAACCACCGTAACCATTACGAATAGAATCTCCGAAAAATTTCACGCACATCGTGATATTATATGGAGCTGTGGAGTATCTAGAATTGGGTCCTGCGGGGCGGTTCAGAAAAATTTTGATAGGGTCAGAGCCCAGGCTAATGGGGGTCCGGGAAATTTTTGAACGATTAATTTGTAAATATTTTTAGATATTTCAGATGGTACCTTAAACAAAGTTGCTTCTGGGGACAAGTCCGGTCACGGTCTACCCCCCCCCCCTGTAAACACGCCCATGATCAGAAGATCGATTCGTTGAAATAAGCGGCCAAGTCTTTTCCACATTCTTTTTATTGTGTGTAAATCATGAAAAACTGACTGAATGAAAAAATGGATAAGTTTTTACGAAAAGATTTTTGTGGATATTTCTTACTACCCTGTAAGTATAACTGCAACTGTTATATAAGTATATTCACAAATTTAAAGGCATTATTATTAGCATCAACACAAATATTTAGCAATAACTCTTATTATTTTCGATTAAGCAGTCATTCCCATTTCCCAGTTATACATTTGTAAGACTAAAACACAATTCAAATTCAGATTAAAAAGATTATCTGCAATAACCTTTCAGTATTTTAAATCCTTTTAAAATGATCAATAAATAATAAAATAAATTATAAAATTTAAGAATAGACGACTCACCGCTTCTGATGCGCGCACCCGCTTTTATATTCTAATGAGAAATTGACTCTGTTTTTTCAGAAGTAGGCTGGCTTGCGCATGCCGGGGCAGCTCGCGCCGTGGAAAGTTGTCCCCTAGAAATTGAAAAAATAAATTTTACAAGGATTTGTCTCGCGTGCAAGAATACAAGTCATCAGCGTGCCAAGGGTTACTCACCCCTGGAATAAGACATGACAAGACCTATCCTCGTGATAGACGTGCCGGCCAAAGGCGTGAGCAAAAGCCGCAGGCGGCCGGTCGTAGGGGCGCACAGTGGGCCAAAATCCAAAAAAGCTGGCCAAAAGTCGAAAAATGAGGTTCGCGCAAACCAACCAAAAACAGTTGATTTATATTATTAAGCATATGCTCTTTAAGATAGGGTACTATGCAGAACAGGGAATACGCCATGAAAATTTTTACATCTGGTCAAAGTAGAGCATGTCAGGGTGATTTTGGCGACCGAAATTTTTCCGTGGAAAATAGCTAGATATAAAGCTTTATTAAAGAGTCGTTATTTATAATGTTGGTTTTTAAGGAATAATGATCCCCAAAATGGATATTTATTGCATGAATAAAGATAAAGTTTGTTCCATTTTATTTGTATTTTAATATTTTTATAATTTTTCAAAAATTGTGCTGTTTTTTATTAAATTTTATGTTTAACGTTAATTATCGTTTTTATCGACATCAGGCAACACGGAGTTATTTTCACTGTATGGTAGAGAAAAGCATATAGAACAATATTCAGAAGGAAATTTTTGCGATAACTTGCGATTCTAATTTTAACAACCATTTTTATTTAAAATCACCCCGGCCACTCGGGCCACAGTGGCGGCCACTAATGGGGTCTAAGCGAAGCAAGTATATAATTTCCGAGTATAAAGACGATGGAATGCCAGTTCAATGACATTGGTAATTTGAATTGATATTTTATGAATAACTTTTCATATTGATTTTTTCACATTGTACTTAAATGGCTAAATTCAATGTAAATATTGTCTCAAATTGCAACTTCTCGCAACTTTGGCGACAGGCGATTCTACGATGAGGAGGTAGTTGGGACGTTTCTCAGCAGAGTTATGGGCTAAAATATCTTTGAAAGGATTTTCCATGAATTGTGGTATTCCCTCAGGCATGTTGGGCAGATTGTGGTCGAGGGATTTAGGGGAAGGCTCGTGGTCATGCACGTGCAGCGGCATGCGCCCGCGCCAGCTGGTTGAGGACTTGCGTCCCTCCGTGCTTGCTGGCCCCATAATACTGGTTTTACAACCTTGCCAATAATGACTCTTTTCTACTTCCCCTAATCCATTGGTAGCTATCTCAAGTTATGGTTTTTACACCTTTTTTGCCTCTTTTAGCAGACCCTTGCCGCCACTTGTTCCGCCAAACGGAATGCTTAGTTAGTTTCCTTAGGGGTTTTCTGGTTGTTTTCGCGTACCACATGCATCAGTTGTCCTAGAGAGCGTCGAGTGAACATCCACCGTAAGTGACTGTGCTGTGCAACACTGGTTTGATCTGTTCAACGTTAGAACCGTTTCAAATGAGAATATAGTTACCTACTTATACCTGGAAACCAAAGTCTCCTGGAACCCGTCTCCGTTTCGTCGTGCCTTAACTATGTGTACGTCGCATCAATTGAGGAAAATTTTGCTTTCCAATCATACGAGAAGAAGTTTGGTAAGAAAAATTTTAATTTTTAAAATGGATTCCGAGTTGGAGTCAGTAATTTGTTTTTTGCTACTCATGTAAGAATGATGATAGTGAGGCTGTCGATGGAAGTGATTACCTGCTATTTTTAATTTCGTTTTGTAGTGTTTTATACTAAATTTGTGAGAAACCATGGAGAGTAGATAAGTGACAGGGTTGCAGCTTCATGAAAAATTGTAGAGAAAACAAATTACGGAACGTGAGAAAAAATGTGATTGATTTTTTGATTGAAAAATTTCAATTGAATGGAGATACCGATGCGAAAGGTATTTTGACGAAGTGCCTACAAACATGCTTTTTCACTAGATATTTTGAGAAATGGAACAAGGTGCAGCGAAGGGAGAGCTACTTCAGAGTTAATAATAGTAAATGGCTAATAGAAAATTGGCCTGATAATAGATGTACCAAAACCAGGATATGGCACCACAAACGATATTAACACAGAAGCTGTTTTTCGGACCCTAAATTATCAGCAAATATTACCGGTAAGAGAAACTGACAACTATTTCAAATTAAAGAAAACATCGCTGCTGAAGTTTAGTAAGATTTTTTGTTAGTTTAATATTTTTCAGGGCTTCATGAACAACTGATTTCAAGGTTTGAAAATATTTTGTAACTAATTTCAAGCAGTCGATCACTCAATCACAATGAGTTCAGAAAATACTGTCTAGCAACAGCGAAATTATACGTGAAGCAATACCCTTGGTATTATATGCCACCAACGGTGCACAAGCTTCTGATTCATGGTGCAGATATATCCAAGAAAGCAATTCTGTCCATCGGGCAGCTTCCAGAAGATGCCTTGGAATCAAGGATTAAGGAAATTAGGAAATTCCGGCATCACAATACGCGGAGGATATCAAGAGAGGCGACTAATAAATATATATTTCGGAGATTTCTGTTCACCTGTGATCCCTTGATTTCTTCAATTTCATTTCAAAATAGTAAATTGAAGGAAGATTTAGATCCAGAAGTAAAAAAACTAATTGACTATGGGAATGACGACTGTGAAGATGAGAGTGATGACGAGTCATCAGAGGATGAGTGATACTTTTTATCAATATTATTATTCAAAATATTTATTCAAGTTTTTGATAATAATATTATTGAAAAATATTTGCTTAATATTAAAATTTAGATAAAAAATTATCATGGTCTCTGTCTCTGGCTTACATTTTTGTTGAATCCTGATCCCAGTAGTGCGACAAAAGTATAGCAAAATGAAATTGACTGGAATATAGCCAAATTCAAACTAATTTTGCAATAAAAAATGAATTAAATATTTATATTTTTGTGAAAATGTAGTCTACGTAAGCTATAGCTTTAACATTTTATTTATTTAACATTTTAACTTGATGCAAATTTATTTCCATCGAGAAACATATTTTCAATTCCTCCCATTCCGTTGCAGTAGTCATAATTTGTTAAAATGTATTATGCATTAAAAATCTACTTGGACAATTTTTTTTACGGATTTTATAGCCCCTAGCATTATTAATTACAGTATTTTGATAATTATCACAGGAAATTTTGAGTTTTAACTAGACCACTCAATCATCGAAATTAAGCTTTGTCATTGCATATTTAATGTTTATACAATTAATAGCGCTGTAAATAAATATATTGAAAAAATAATGATAAAATAATGTTTATCAGCCCAAAATACCTTAGAAATGCACTTCATGTTGCATATATACTGGTATTTATTAGAGTTATTAATTTTGGCCAACTTTTTTTCAGTTTGGCCCACTGTGGGGCGGCCAGCTGGCGATCAATTTTAAAAAATGTGATAATGGATACAAAATGTATTAAAATCGGAAAATTATTCAAATTTCTGTATCTCCATCCAGAATCACATTTTTTTGCATCGAAAAACTGACTGACACTCATAACTAACATCAACAAAGGGTGCAATGAAACCTACGGACGAACAATTACCTTCATTAGTATTCTTGTCGTCTACCCATAGAATGGAACTGTGGCTGGACCTGCATATAATTTACGGCTGAAAGTACACGCACCCTCCAGAAGAAGGGATAATGCAAATAATTCCTATAAACACTTTTACCCGTAAAACTGGAAGCCTGGAAATATCTTATGGATGAAAAATTGAGTTCCTGGTGGGAAAGGAAACAACCATGTTAAAACGATCGCTTTGAAACCCCAGACCATAACCACCGAAATACACAGGCCTGAACACCCAAACTTCGATCTTCATCTGTGAGTTAATAGTATACCTCAAATTTTCAAATCCATTACGGAGCTAATCAAGAGAAATTCGAATAGGTTTTTATGGCATGTAAGACATGGTAAGTACCGCACAATTTCTTTAAATAAGATTATGAATTGTCATAGATAGCTTCCGAAATACTTAAACCGCTGGAATGCGCTGTTGTTACAGTATAAGGACACGAGATCTGAGGACGCCTCTTCCAGGTGAAAATAGACGTTTTATCTGGATCACATGCCTCTCAAATAAATGGCACCTTGCGTATCGTGAAAGCGGCAGTCAATTTTGTTGCGGAGGGAAACTAAAACAGGTAAAACAGGTAAAAAAGTTATGGACAAATAGCTAGCTATTGACTCGTACTGCTTTCAGCCAAGAACTTCTACGTCCTTTTTAACTAAATATACGAAAAAAGTCTAGATACTTGTATCGATATATTTCTTTCGATCCTAAGTGTTTTCGTACTCGATACTGATCTTTCTATAAATTACTCGAATGAATACTCATACTGTGGTATCTAAACTTTTGGTATCGAATACAGTAGAGCGCCAATTGTCCGTGATAACGGAGGGGGAAGCCCAATCGTATAACCGAAAGTGACGGATAATCCATTCATGTTCAATTTCGAGGTAGTCGTGGCCTTGGATTCTGCACCATGCTTTCTAAAAGTCTTCCGCTAGCTTTATATTGAAATACTCGTTTTTTTCCCTACCATTTCCTTTACCGGGTGATCATTCATCCCATTAACAGTTCCGCAATATGATTTCTGGAGCCTCCATAATAATTTGGCCCAAGGAAAGAGAGAAAAAATATGGGCACTGATGGAGAAAGAGAGAAGGATTAGTTAGCCTTACACTTAGCCAACCAAGTTAAGTAAACTAATTAACTTCATTTTTTTACTCTTCAGAAAATCATTGTATGGAAACTATTTGCAAGGCATTATTGCACATATAATTTGATAGTTACTAATTATTATTATTTGTTGATTTGATACTTACTATTATCGAGATATTTGTTTCAATACTTATGAGCATCGATAAATTTATTTCAATACCCATTAAAACTACATTATCGATACTTTTGTTACAACATCCCTATCTTAAACTCGTATATCACATGACAACGAGAAGGCAATGTAGGTGTTTATCCCCTTTCTTATAACATTGTGTCAAATTGTCTTTTAACTACACCCAATCTGCTAATAGGACGTGTTTATTGGTCAAGAAAATAATGAACATTTCCAGTTACTAATTTATCTAACGTTTTACTATTAGTAGCCTAACGTACCTCGCTAAAACAGTGCTATAGCTTTCTTAAGTGCATTTATATTGTTAATAAAAGTAAAGTGGCTCTTAGAATGCGGGATATGGTTAGAAATAATTGCCTTACTTCCTGTAACCTCGCCACAAGGTCATCACAGCGAGCGCATTTCCTAAGCTTTTCGTAAGGCTACTAAATAAAAGTGGGGGCGGTAGTGGTACGGCCTGTGCATCTCGGAGGCTACGTCTTAAACGTCCCTCCAATTGATGCTCAGTTTCAGTAATCATATTAGGTAAAAAAAATTCTGTGATAGGGTCTAGGTCTTATAAAAATTTGCTCTCACGTGTAAAATAGCTTGGGCGGGCACAGCATGCACCTCAATTTGATATATAAATTTTTATTTTTGGGGAAAACGTTTGAATGGTGCCTGCGCAAGCAGATATCTAAATTTTTTGCATTTAGAAAAGAGAAAGATTTGAAACGATATTCATACACACCTTTTTACAACGCCGACCTAGGTTTCGAAGTCATTTAACCCGTTACACGTTGCCTAAAAAACCTGGTTACCCGCTGAAACCTGGGTCGGCGTAATAAAAGTATGGAAAAATATTATTTCGTTATTTTTCTTTTCTTACGAAAATGAAAACTTCCACAAATTTAAGCATGAGACAATTTGTTTTACTTTAAGAAGACCTTGAATTTGACAGAAACGAAGCCAAAATGATAATGTCTATCAGAGCCGACGTCGCCCTCATTACTGCTCTGGTCAAGAGATACACTGGTCATGGAATTCAGGTCGACCTTCATTTAGGAACTTTCAAAACGCAATTCTTTAGTTCGGTCCAACCTTTCATAGGAGTGTCTCAGCCCCTCTACAAGAATGAGCGCGTCCTATACGAGTGATCCTGTAGCTTCTCCCTCACTACAGCTTAGCAGTGAATCAAAGGTACATAATTTATCACAGATAATTACAGATGATCCTTCTACAGATGATGACACTTCATGAAAGCGACAATTCGACAAGCAAAAATTCTCGGAAAATAAAAATTCCCGGTATTGCTTCCGGGGTTCCCAGTAAATACCGGCATTGGTTTCAGAATGCCGAATATTTGAAAACCCTGCCAACAAAAACCTTTTTCCCCGTGTTTTTATTTTTAGAATATATGCATTATCGTTAACCCAAATACAGATTATTGGGCCTTAATATCGGGCGTTTACAAGTACCAATGTACTATATGTTAAATAATATACACCCTGGTGGGACTTGAACCCGCGACGCTAAGGTCGGAAAGAAAGATCCAAGGATTCTTGTTTAACTTCTGCAAAACTGGAAATCATATGTCATTCAACAAGCCGTACTTTGTATTTTCCTCACAATTATTCCTATTTATTTTACTGAAACTGCAATTACTACGGTAACTGTCCTTATCAAGTTACTTTCGGTATTAATTTCGATTTTAACTGTCATTATAACTTAATACAGACATATAATGGAATGTGGAAACCATGATCGGGAATAAAAGTGTGGAAAATACAAAGTAAGAAAGGATTTAATGATGGAGTGACCAAGTTTCTGAGTCGTCTTTTGAATTTAAGAATATTCGAGAATTCTCGGGAAATACAATTTCCCGTAACTATTCCCGAGGATTCCGAAATTTCGGGACTAAGAAAACCCAACCTCTCCTCAACGCCTGAGGGCGGCCTCTCAGCGACTCGGTAACCGCAATTTAATCCCCGGCGACAGATACCATAGCGTTCGGGGGGAGGAGGTCGAAGGAGGTTGAATACTCCTTGATACGAATGAGAAGGCACTGAATTAATTTCGCGAGAATGGAACGTGGAGCATAAGGGAGGGAGTGGAAGGGAAAGGTAAGAGACGAAATTATCGCTCCAGACGTCAAGACACCGCACAGCGCATTGCACCAAGATGTCGCTATTGGAAGGCCAGGGTAGCGCGTGACATCTGCCCTTGCCCAACGGTCATGGGTTTAGGCATTTTTCCTCGATTGATTGGATTGAGCTCCTTGAGGGACCGCGCGCCGAGTAAATTAATATGACGTACATTAAAGTTACCAATAATTGCCTCGATTTGAAAATGTTTAAGATGGTGACCGTCTTATTGGTTGCCTTGTAGGGACTACATCTGTAAAAAAAAACTAACCATAGTGACTCCAATACATAGTGACATGGAAAAGACTCATTTATTAAATATTTATCTTTAGATGTTTGCGGTAACGACCATCTCATTGGTTTATATGGCTATAATGATTTTTCTCCCACCTCCCTTCTTCTCTGTGGGTTTTTCGACGAGGATATAGGGCAAAAAATCCTTACCTTTTTTCCCATGCAGGTACATGTCTTTTTCACTCTTTTTGAATATGATTTACTCAATAAAATTTGCTGTTATATTGTGAATGTATAAATATTCCTCTCTACCTGCTTTTTTCACGCCTATAAATTTATTTAGTTATTTTTTATTTCACGAGCGCATTAACGAGGGGTTATATGGAAGTTGGTAATTTATTGTCTAAAACTCGCCCTAATGAAGCTAACTTATTATTATTATTATAAAATGAACACTTATAAGGCGAGTAAGATATAAGTAATGAGTTTGTAGTAAGCATCTTCGAAGAATGAAAAAATCTATCGCCAAAGTAAAAGAGAGTAAAATTGAGATTAGGTAAAATTAGCGATTCAAAATTACGTTTACAGTCAATACATATTATAAACAAAATATTTTCGATATCACATCTTTGCTTTAACCTTGTGTTTCCAACAACAGTAGAAAACTAAGTCAATGAAAAATGAAAAAAGCTAGGCAAAATTTATATTTAACTTTGTGGTTGATTTCCGACAAAAATGGCGGATTCGAGATTTCGGCATATAATTTAAACTTGTTTATTTATTGAAAAAAAAATTGTTACCATCTTGGGACGGTAGATAGAAGTGAAAACTTCAACAAATAAATTTTGATTGATGGTGTATATTGAAGTAAAATATGGCTGATGGATACTGTAATGCCTACATAACGTACGCTTCTACTGGAAAGACGGCTGTAGCTATCGATGGGGTGACAGTACATACAGCATTGAAAATATCTCTATCAAAACTTTTTCCACTATCAAACGAGATTTTACAACAATATCGAGCTTTATTTAAAAGCGTCCAAGCAATAATTATTGATGAAATCAGTATGATAGGGGCAGAGCTACTTGCGCAGATTGATTCAAGGCTAAAGCAAATAACTGGAAACTTCAATGCCCCATACATTATTACAATGCCATTATTACAATTAGATAAGCCATTATTACAATTAGATATTTTCCTAATAGGATATTTACGGCAACTTCCCCCTGTAAGAGCGACTTCAATTTGGAGACCAATTAAACAGTCTATTGCTGGAAATAGCATTTGGAGAATTTTGAAATATTATGAACTAACTCAAGTAATGCGTCAGGAAAATGCTGAATTTGCTAATATACTCACGAAACTTGGAAATGGGGATTAACATAATAATAAATAAATTCGTATTTACTACATATAGGGCGCGGATTCTCTTTCTCTTCTCTTCGCCGTACTATATTCGTATGTGCTATAGATAGTGGGAACGGAACGCTTAAAATTTAACGCTTCGTGTGTCACGCTTTTGCGTTTACTCCCATGGAAATCAAGCCGAGAGCAGGCGTAGAGTAGACCCTCCCAAGAGTTTTCACTTCAAAAATTAAAAACGCTGGATAATATGACCATGACATTAATTTGTCATAGAGATTTCTTGGAGACCTACATTACATTTATTGAGCAAGGGTAAATATAAAGTTCAATTGTTTCATAAAAATGTAATCACTTATACCAATTCAGGCACCAAAACCAAGCCTATGAATAAACCAATGTCAGGAACTCATAATCACTCGTTGACTCCGACAGACAAACCAACGTTAGCTTCTATGGCGACGGTCTCCCTTAACTAACGACATCATTCAGCTACCAAAACGATTAGCCCTTTCACACACAATATGTAAATGTATATCGGTAACGGTAATGGAATGCTCTTTGCGCTGCTGCCGATAAAATAATGTGACTAAAATGGCATATTGATCGGGAAGCTTTGGCTTTTTTTTAAGATTCCGTAATGGCTGCAAGAGGATATATAAGGAATCACAGTCATGGCTTCCATAGAGTTAGAGTAAACAGGCGGCAATATAGAGAGTAATGAAATTGAGTAAATGAATAATATTATGAATATTGCAAGAGTAAAAAAGTTTGAGTGATACTATAGCTGTTACGAGTATTATTAGTACCCATATTATTACAAGATAACCAATAAGGGAAAATATTTTACAAGCCCGTTTTAGGAATTTCTGTCTGTTCCGCTTCACCGTCCAAGCCTTGGTCGACCCACGCTTATTTCCCCATGTTGGACGCATTTCATCAGACTCCTAGGTATCTATCATTTTAGGGCATTCGCAGAGCATGGTCTTTCCACGTTCTCTTGTAAATATGAGGTGCTGAAGTAATTTCGTCGATCTCCAACGAAACTCGTACATGTTCATTTCTAAATCTATCAACTATCGAGCATCCTCGTACTCTCCTTAGGAATCTCATCTCTGCTGTCTCCAAGGCACTTAGGTCCGTTTTCCTATGTGCATAACATTCGGAGCCATTCACTTATGTGAGCACAGCCATTACCTTGCATAGTCTTATTTGTGTCTCTTCACGGGCCTTCTTTCCAGGATATTTTGCAATTGTCCCACATATTCTTTAAAATTTAAAATTTTTGACGGTCATGTCCATATCATATTCATAAGTCACACGAAACACCCTAATTGTTAAATTTTATACTTGTTCTATTGCCCTGTTGTCGATTCCAATTTTCGATCACACTTTGAATGCCATTTCCTTTGTTTTTCTAACTGATATTTGAAAACAACATTTATGGTTTATATATGCATTTTACATGTGGTGCATTAATAATTTTGTCTCAGTATTGATGCGGTGAAAATTACGCAAGACGAAATAAGAACTCTTAGCAGTTTTCCACTGAGTAATATTAAATGAGACCGCTTTTGGAATTTTACATCATCATCAAGCCTATCAAGGGAAGGATATTATGTGCGCCATAAACTAGAGTAAATACGATTACGAAAACCAGCTGTAAGTAATGATCATTGGATAATAAATATAGTGAATAAAATGAGTCTCTGCCTTTTCTGGATTAGGCTTAAGTGGCTACTACTCGCAAATTCCATTCGGTCGACCATTTTCGCACATTAACCTTTGAGTAATTTTAATGCGAGACCGCCCTCGTTTCAGAGACCACTAGTGCTCCACAATGTGAACAGCTAAAAAGGATGATACACCGTTGGATATTGCGATGCACTCCATTCAGATTCGTCCCTCGCCCTAAAATAGATTCGACTCCAAGTACAACGGTTGAAAAGTTCCATGTCTTCCCTCTCTATCCTTCACTTTCCTGTTCCCCCGCCCGGAACATGAGAGGGTAGCCTGTTAACGCGGGGAACGGATGGGCCTTGGTAAAACCAAGGAGATCCGCGTGTTTCGGAACCTTCGGAACACTCGGGGAAAACGGATAGTGGCGCCCTTAAGGCCAACTGGGAGTCTTGTTCCATCAGTGCTTCCTCGGCCTCAAATGGCCGCACGCCTAGTTGCCCCCCGCCCCCACACACACACACAGCAATACATGCCCGACCCTTCACTCTTCAAAGCATGAAGAGACAAAATGAGATTTAAAAAAAAATATTTATAGCCCAAGGTACAATGCACGTGTTCCCACTGCCCCAATAAGGCGAATAAAATACAAGCAATCCGATAACATTCGGATCCAAACAGGAGCTAGCGACGATAATCTCGGAAAATAGATACAGCATGCCTGTCAAACATGGAAGGTAAAACATAGTGTATAATCATGAGTTGGTACTTAAGTAATCAGAGACAAACATTTGATAACATATACTAAACCTAATATCTCATGGTATAAATAATCATTTGTACATTTAGAACCCAAAATTGATTTTATATGAACCAAAGATGTTATGCATGCAAAAAGCCGCTTCATATTTCTGGAAAGATAGCTAAATGGTAGTTACAAAATGATGAAGTAGAGGCGCACTAGTCTTGGGTCACTGTCAGTGCATGCTAGTGTTTTTTCCATAATTGTCGTCTTATGTTGTGAGATGATACTTTTTTGTTGTTCTCCACTTTATAAGTACTTTAAATTACAAAAAGTATGCTCACCGGATATTACTATGCTCAAATAGACATCTATTTTCTATGAAAACGGGGTCGACAACACAGGTATCCTTCGTGGTCACCTAAAAACAGTGATTTCATGAGGTATTAACTAAATGTATGAATGTGTCTGTATTTAGCAATGCTCTGGAGCAATATACTTATTATTATATCAGTTAACCGCACGCGCCTTCAAAGTACGAATTATTGATGAAAAAATACGATATAATCATATTAAGTACTAACTTAAAACACCCATCGCTATGACTTTTCCAGGGACCCTATCTTAAGGTCTCTTTGCGAAACGAATGTAACCGGAACTTCATCCCACTTCTCGAGGCGCTAGTGTCGGCAGCAATCAGAAAGGTTTTCTTATTGACTGTCCAGATCAAACAATCATCCTCCCAGTTTCAGAGGTTTTTGAAAGTTTCGAAGCCCACATCCCAAATTCACCCACTTCACGTGCAATGAACTATTGTGAAAGCTATAACAAGGCTACATTCCATACTGATTTTCTTTCCCCGAGGTCCAGGTATCGGACCCTCCCCATATCGATTTCAAGTGAAAAGTTTCCCACCGCCTCCTACAGCCGCCACGGCGAAAAAAGTCCGATGACATCTCCAAAAGTGAAAGGTAAGAGGAAAAAGCACACGGTGCCACGCGCGTCATAGACCAAATAGCTTAGCCCTTTCACCACTCCATCCCTCTTCCAGCCCTGGCGACGACGTTAAATACCTTTCACTTTTAGAGTCTTTGTTTGTACGTTTCTTTTCGACAATTAGTGCTTCAGATTTGATTGCTATTTTTTAGGAGAGGTGGCTAAACTTAAAAGGCCATCCCGCGGAAGTCAAAGACCTCAGCTACTACCACACCCACCGTTAAGAAAGTCGTGAAGTAAATTACATTTGTTTATAGCAATACATCATAAATATCGCCTCATTCCGCTTGAAATGCGTTTATTTTCCGCACGAATTACGGTGGTTGTAGCAATTTTTATAATGTACAGATTTGCGCGAAACTCTGCATGCGTGTTAATATTAGTGCTACAAATAGATAAACGTTCCATTTTACCAATTTGATTTTCTGGCCATTAAATGATATAGTAACAAGTAGCATTATGTCACGTAAGCTACATTACGTAATAATTCGATTGCATATGTACAGATTTACTTCTAGACGCGAAATAATACATGTAATATTATTGTAATGGCTGCCGACAAATATCACGGTGTCATGCCGAGTCAAAGATTCAAAATACCATGTTTAAATATATTTTTTCCTTGAATTTCGAATATCGTGCCGAAAACCCGTCTCAACATGCTTTAATTAAGGCAAAAGTTTTAAAATACAATTCTTGTATCATTTCCATTACTACCTGTTTACCCACTTCCAACGCATAAACAGATGCAATTAAATGAAATTTGGCCCTAGATTTTTTCGATTCAACTTACTTGAAGAATTATTAGAATTTTCCCTCAATAACCCACGGTTATCGCTTCAGCCACCATAATATCACGTAGTATCAATTAATATAGAGTATTAGTAGAACTAATCAGTAGTGGTTGTATGTTAACCCGTTTACTACTAGTTAGCTTGTTTGTCAACGTAGGAATCAGTTGGGTTCTTTTTTCCTCCGCTCATTGCACTACTGATTTTGCACTGAGATGAGTATTGCATGTCTGTTGTAGAATCACCCCGTGCCACACACCCTGGATGTGGTTTTCATGGTATTTTGTAGATGTAGATGCACAGGTAGTGCCAATTTTTCATCAAAGTATGCGAATGACATCCTTGTTCTCCACGCCCATAGTCTAATGAAGCGGTCTTCAACCAGTATTAATGGTTTACACTTGGTAATGGTGTTTTCGGGGCACGCAAGAAAATCTTATTGACAGTGGAAGAATTGCAAGCATACTTCCCAAGGAGACTAAAGTGGTTCTAGCGATTTTCTTTTTTTTTATAGATAAGCGAGAAACTTTGCATACGTGCTCTCATCAGTAATATCTATAGATAAAAGTGAAAACATTTTATCATCCCGACTTGGTTTTTGACATTTAAATTCTATTTTAATACGTAGCCTTATGGCACATGATATATATCCCTCATCATTCGATTACTAATGCAAAAATTTTCTTTCTAAACGCGAAATGATGTACGTCTTGATATTTTAATTGCTTTAAACAAATATGAAGGTGTCACGCGGAGAACAATATTCGAAAAAAACATATTTCAATACATTTTCATCCAAATTTCGAAATCCGCGCCGAATACTCTAGTGATAACATGATTTAAATTTGGGAAAATGTTTTAACTATAATTCTTGTATCATTTCCGTCACTGCCTGTATGGTGAGTTCCAACGCGTAAACAGAATGAAATTAAATTAAATGTGGTCGAAGGAAATTTTCCTACTACCTTAAATAATTATAAAAATGTCCTCCTAATGACCCACGATTAACGCTCCAGGCACCTTAAAATGAAATGGAGGATGCATATGCCGTTAAACCTCATGGGCGAAGGTGGAGTAAGAACAGGGGTGCATTAGAGGCATTTTGTGCTGATGTCGCATCCCTGTGTCTTCGCCGGGATGCTTGGACAAAGTGAATGAACTGTAAACAGAATAGAGTGGCTGCTTACAAGTTACAGTGGACTCTCGTCGTAGGGCTTTAGTTTGGGGATCCAAATTTACCCCGCAGGGTTGAATTTAGTATTTATTGCGATACAATAGAAATACACAATCCCTCCTCACTCGGGCAGCAGGACCTCCCGACGAATCTTTGAAGCTTCCGTCTCCCGGAATTCCAAGGGTTTCGTCCCTATTATCTGTGATCTGTGCCTTGCGGGCAACAGTCACTCTGTGATTTTCCACCCTTTCGGCATCACCAAGAGTCTAATCTCCCAGGCAGTCATAGGTCACTTAGGGACAAAGTTCAGGCAGGCGCTATAGGTGCACACCCCTACCGTTGAGCTGAGATTGGGGGTCCCTTGCTTCAGACTAGGTCCGCAACATCCAACACCGAGTAGGCGTGGCCTAACATTTCCCAAATATCGCTTTACATGTGGATTTAAACTTTCATTTGATGGAAATCAAATCCAACCAGCGGAAACGTAAACCAGAGTAAGGTCTCTCCAGTAGCGACTGCCTTGTCGGAATTTGTTTTAAGGATGCAGCGGAATGTCGCCTCAATTTATTTTCTAATTTCCTATATATTCCCTTGCTATACACTTGTCCCCAACTCATGGCGGCTGGCCTTGAATGCGCTGGTGTACCTTTCACCTACACAGCCAATTACAGTAGAGTGGCATGAAATGCATTGGGGGAAATCAGTTTCTCTCCAATTGCCGTTTCATTTCGGTCTCGTATTGTATGTTGCCCAATTTACAGCGTGCGACTTGCTGTGTGCTCGTGTCGGCGATTTTTAATAACTTCGCCAGAGCCAGTTCAAAGCACGGATCAAAAAAAAGATGGGAATATTAGACGTCGTTGCTTTAGGCTCAAAATCAGTGTTTAACGTGGCTATTCGCCGCCGAACAACGCACATTTAAGAATTCGCAAGAGCTCACAACGCTGTTCGGCGGCTGGGAGTCGGAACCTGAAGAGGTGACGCCTTTCAATGGCTACTTCCTCTGTGACGTCCATCCACAATGAGTAGGGAAAAAAGTTATTGTTCAGCAAAAATGGCGCTGCATTCGGCTCCTGTGTTCATTAAATCTTTACTCGTCATAAATTCTGCGTATTTTCTGCCTTAATATTCTTGTTTCTAATATCTGAGGGTTGTAATTAGTGTAAATAGTATTTATAAAATAATTAATACAAACAAAAATATGGAGTTCAGCAGGGTCACTGGGAAAACATGGGGTGCAACTGACTGGGGCCCTTTCGAAAGAACTGAGCGATCAAGGGATACAAAAGTAGAAAGAAGTTGGAAACTGCAGGTCTTAAGGATCATTAGAGTTCACGTGACTTCTAACCATCCAAGAAAATGTTTTGTTATTACTTACAAAAAAGACAAAGTTTTACAAGGTTTATAAAACCAGAAATTAAATACAAGTTCAATATACGTCCTGAATAACTCAAAATTAATGAAGAAAGTTGTTTCTGCGGAGCTCGTTATGCCGTTCATGTCTGCACATATGAGGCTGCAAGGCACCTATTTTCTTTCGACATCATCAGATTGAACCCCAGCGTTCACTTGTTCAGTTATTCAAATGGCTCCAATCATTAATTAAGGGGCATTTTCAAGTTGAACACAGGAAATGTGGTTTTGAAATGCATGGCATTATATCCCTTTCACGTTTTTGGTGGTGCTACGATTGAGATGCTCTATATCTCTATCTTATAAACAGCCTATTTCGTAATTCCGGCTACTGATAGTCCTGCGTGTTCGCTCTAAATTTCAAGTCCTTTTCAAAAGCTAAAGTATGGATCATAGGTAGTCTCTTAACCGCAAATTCGGCAGGAAGATAGGAAAGGTCACCGAAAGAGAAATTGGTAAGAGGAAAATTACGTAATGAACGACAAAAAAACTTTGAGAGCAGGTTCAATGGTCTCCATATTTATGCCCTCAAGACTGCCACTAATTGACTCTGATTCGAGGCAAGGAAGAAATTAAAAGTAAATAGAACAAGATCACAGGGGGTGCCCTCAGGGTCGAAAAGGACCAGATGAGGCACATGCGAGTCTTTTGAAACCCGACGAGATAATTGATATTGAATTTCCAAGGAGCCACGCGATACAGACATATAATTATCTGTCTGAAATGTTGCTGGGCTTGAGCCGTTAGTAATAGTGCCATATGGTGCTCAAGATAGGGAATTTTTTACACTCGCCGGGTCTTCGGCTCCTCCCTAATATGGTATTCGATGCAGAATGACTCTTAAATTTCTCAGAGCATGACTTTGCTTAAGTCCTCATCGAACCTGGATCCGTAGTATTATAAATAGGTCAATGTACAATAGTACTTATTGTGAGAAATTGAGAAAATCAATGCTTTCCTCCTCTAAAAAATGATGAGTAGTGTGAATTCCGTGCTGAAGTCCCGTCACTGTTGGTTATCGGGCCAGTTGGTCGTACACTAGAGTTTCTGAACAGAGCACCTTTCGAATACCCCAAGAGTAATGAAGGGGAAAAGACAAAGACAAAAAGGAAGTAGCACTTACAAATTTAAAAAACCTATCAACAAATGAAGGAAGACAATTAAATCACTACATTCCAATTTATGGGACAAAATAATAACAAGGAAGATCAATAAATGAATATGTAACGAAGCAACACCCAAAGTATAACCACATATGGAGCCAAAACATGGAAAATGACAAAGAAGAATCGAAATAATCTTATGTCAACCGAATCGGGCTTCTTTAGACGAAGTTACACAAGATCTGAACTAGAATCTGTCTGACAAGAAACAATTAGAATAAATATAAATAAGACCACTGAAATAATAGAGGAGATCGAGAAGAAGCAACTGTAATCTTTTGGGTACGAGGAACAAATGAGGGACACAAGATGGCCAAAGCGAATTTTAGAATGAAAACCATCCGAGAGAAGAAAGAGAGGGAAGCATAGAAGAAATTGGAGTAATGATACTGATTGGGCAAAGGTCTTGGAAGAAAACATGAGCAACAACCAAACAGAATGGAGCTCTGGGACGGGGAAGTGGATCAGGCCGTAGAATATCCGTGATACATATAGAGACGATAAAAAATATGGTCTATGATCAGTAAAGATAATTAAATTTAATTATTGTTGTTTAATCCCGATATTTGAATCTCCACAGACGATGTATTTTCGATAACTGAAAATATGTTAATCTTCGGAAAAATTGAGCCAAAAAATAGTATTCTTATTAAAAAAATATATCTATTAATGAAAAAACATGGATTTACATTAATGATCGAGTATAACTAGATTCAAAACCATTGAAATTTATCTCGAAATAAAGCGAAACCATCATATCACCGGTAAATTTCTTTCCCTCCACTACATAACATGAGCCTTCTTCAATGAAGTCGCTAAATTTAATCCAATTGATAAAACACTGATGTATGGCCCCAAACGCCTTCAAAGCACCTAACGCTATCGATTCCGATTCATTGCTTGATTCCACAAGATTTATATCAATTGGCGAATAAATGGCTCAAGTCACGTTAGCGCTCGAGTCTCGTCCGACAAATCTTTTTGGATGGGCGTTAAGAGTTCATGGAACGGCTGCCATAAATATTTCGAAGCAAGTGGTTTTCATTTCTTTCTGTCTCTCCATAGCCCGAGACGAAAAAGAGAAATGGAAAGGAAGGAGGCCAGGCACATGTTTCGCCAACGGCCATTCGTCATTCTGGCAGTCATCGACCCGGCCCAAGGCTGATACCTTAACGAGTTCACACCATCGGATTTGTGGATTTATTTTCTGCACCCCGCTAATATAATTACTTACACTTTTGAGGTTGACTTGATCGAGTTCTTTCCGGTTCCTCATCACTTATTTATTCCCAAATCTAATGTAAAATCATCGATTTCACTTTTGCTTTCATACATAGCTTTGCAACCTCTCAAATGCGTCTATAGCAGTGTACAAACAACGACGAAAATATGGGAATATATCAGGCATCCAGATTCCTTATTCCCACCGATCATTTGTTAGAGCGACTCCGCTAATGAAACATATTTTAACTTTATGAAAGCTGCGTTTTCCATTAGCAACTTTACTGAAAAAAATTTACTGGTGCATTGGTCACCTTAATAATACAGAGGTATTTTTTGTATATTCTCGTAAGTCCAATTTCAAGTAAATCAAAGATAAATAACAATCCATGGTAAAGTTTGGAGAGCCTAAACTTTCCCATGTATCAATGATGTGGCCTACGTTGCATTTAAAAACAGAATCCTCAAATATTTTACACACGAAAATATAATTTACGTGGTTAGAAATGTGTTTAAGGTGGATTTAAAATCACTGAGGTACGATTCGTTCAGAGGTAACACATGAAAAGAGCTGATTAACTTATGTACATGTTCGCCAAAAACACTTTCGTAATTATCGAAGTTTTTAATTTTACGTGGTGGTCTCAATCAACTAAACCTCTAAACATCAAATGCGTTCTTTTAGAATTTCCTCTGAAATCTAAACAATGCATATTTAATAGCAAAATCATGCCGCCATGTTATTTTGAGCACGCGTCGTTCCAGAATACCCCGCAGGCACTGCGATTACCACGCATCTCATTTTCATCAATTCTAGGCTGGGTAAGCATACACCAGTGATGTGCACGATTCACTACATCCAAATGGTTCAGTGGTTCAAACTCCAGCCTCAGGGATGCGGCTTTGGAGGCTTTAGTCTTGACGAATTAACCACGAAAGGCAACCACAGCGTGAAAAATGTTTCCTGCGTTTCATGCTTCAAATGCATCAGATTGGTACTCCCTCGCCAGGCAAATAGAGAGACAATCCGAACTGATTAGCGAATAATGCGGAGATACAACCTCAAATGTGCAATTTCACAGTGATCCACCTCATGATTAAACCGATTAATTGCTATAAAGGGTTTGTTTTCATCATGGGAAGCATACCATGGTCCCAATAGCGGCCAGTGTATGTACTTACAACAACTAGGTCGTCGAAAGGGTTGGGAGGAATAAAAATGATGTGGGTAAGATCAAATTACTTCGTCAACTAGTTACTAGCTGCATACACATTTAGCTTAGGAAAGAGTAGCTGAGACATCCATAAATGTATGGAACTAATCAATAACGCATTTGGATTGTAAGAATTTTCCCTTCCCTAGCCCATCCCTCTATATCTATTGCTTAAGTCATTTGGAATATTCCCTTATCGCACGATAATGTTTATATTATGTATTTCATTACTTATGTAAATTTTCACCACTAGGAATAAATAAATATTCTCACCAGTAATCATTTAGTGGCTCTCTTAGGTATTCACCCTCACAGTTTGCTGCTTCGTAGATGTCCTCTTTTCCCTTTTGGAGAAATCCTTGATGGACGCATGGACAAAAAATCTAGATCCCATGAATCCTTCAAAATTTCCTCGAGAATTATTAAGCCTGGGTATCCTGACGGTCTCCGCAATGGCCCGGCAAGCCAAAGGTTCGTGATTCGATTACTGTTCGAGGTGGATTTTGTCTCTAGGCAATTTCTAACATGGGAGAATGCTGAAGAGGGTAGGAGGTGGGAGGGATTGAGGTAAGCGTGGGATAGGGTAAAAAGAAGACTTCGAGCGTTCTGAAAAGTTATAAGTAGAACTCTGTGCACAAACCAATTGGAAGTATATGTAATACGGTGTCATCCTGAAATAAATAATATGAATGAACTTATTTATTGCTGAAGTGAGACGCCTCTTCAGGATGACTACTGAGTTTAATCTGGAATATGTCCATATCGAAGCGCCAGGTTGACATCGTCCTTCTAATGGTTATTCTGCGTGAGGCGTTCAAAGATACTGCTTTCCCGTAATTTAAAATTCCATCAGAATATGACAATGCAAAAATATACGACCCTTAATTGCTTTATTGCCTTTTATTATTTAATGTCGGGTTTAATGCGAGATCGGCCCAAATCTAGGCCGAAAGTTTATTATTATTTTGCCTAATTGAGGCCACAGGAGGCAAGACTCTCCTAAAACATGCTGCACATTGACGCTGTGCTCTCATTTTGGAGGATGAGAAATCGTCCTACCCGCAAGCATAACGAGGCAGTGACGTCACAGCTGCGACCATTCCCCCGTTCTGGCAAACAAAAATTTGAATTAGTCAACGCCGTAACATCCGGAATTCAAAACTGCTGAGACTAGACAATTCGGCCCGCCCGAAATTAGGCCACTAGTTCATTAGTATGCATCTCTAGTTTGCATTTTATTCATGAAAAAATCATATACAATTTATTAAAACTGCCTGCATGCAAATTAAAGTTTTAACTGCTATTACCTGACATTCTATTTGAATATCAACAATACCTCATTGGAGGGAACAATCGAGATGCACAGGTGAAGGACACTTGACTTAAATCTTGACAAAAAACGGGACTTTATTACCCAATATTACGGAAATCGAAAAAAATATCACCTGGATGAACACGCGAATGATAACGCCAGATAATTATCAAATACTCATTATTCCAGCGCACAGTCCGTAATCACCGCAAAAACGTGATATATAGCCCAAAACTTGAGAGTTAAGAAAGACCCAATAACCCTCTGCTTCCTATTTAGCCAAGAATTTGTAAAAACAAGTCATAAAACTCCCAAATGTTGACCTTATAAAAGCATTAGGTTCAAAAATTGCAGCAGAAATCCAATTATCCTATTACTCAAACAATTAGTGTAAGAATGGTCAGTATTTTCTAACCTCCCTATAACATTTACAGCACGAACCAAACCAAAGCATCAACTGTGGAGTATCTTAAAATGTTCTTCCATTACCGTGTAAATCATGTATCTGAATAAGCTGTATGAGAGCTATATTTGTTACTAGCTGAATTACCCGGCGTTGCTCGGGAGTACTCTTCCTTCATAACTCATCATATTAGAGGAGGATAGATTGAAAAAATGAGAAACTTCATTCTTTCGGGTATCTAATGAAATAAATTTTAACTCACTAACTATCTTGAGTGAAACAGTTTTAAAAAGCAAAAAAATAAACCACTGCAAAAAAACCAAATGCTTTACATTCATAATCAGCTTAACTAAGCAAAATAAATTTTTAATGCGTTAAAGACCATAATCTGGTTGTCAAGGAAATATACAATTGTTGAAATCAGATAAAAATGTGCTTTTTTGCAGCTAAAAAGGCAATTTTCAGACAAATACGAATGGAAAAAGATAATTGATTGAAATAATTATAATCTTCTTTCTTTCAGTCATATGATAAAAAAATCTCTACCCTCTATCTTTAGCGAAAGTAATTTTAAAAAGCAAAATATTACACCACTGCACAAAACCCAATACGTAGCGTAGATACAAAAGGGCCCCTTTTTGGGACCTTTTGGGGCCCTTAGATCTTTTAACAATTGCCTATATTTTTGCTCCCGTCTTGAAATATTAGTCTGCAAAATTTCAGCAAGATCGGAGTAAAACTGTAGATTTGTATGAAAGACAGAAACCGGTGTTGCTCTTTTCCCGATCTTTTTGGGGATGACAGGCGATGGTCCACTCCTGGTGCTTCATCGCTGGGTTTCCATAAAAGACAGATAGACAGACAAACATTCTTTATATATATATATACTAGCTGAATTACCCGGCGTTGCTCGGGAGCACACTTCCTTCAAAACTCATCATATAAGAGGAGAATCAATTGAAAAAAAATGAGAGACTTCATTCTTTTGGGTATCTGATAAAATAAATTTTAAGTCTCTAAATCTTGAGTGAAAGCAGTTTTCAAAAGAAAAAAACAAATCACTGCACAAAACCCAATGCTTAGCATTCCTAATCAGCTTAACAGAGAAGCAAAATGAATTTTAAATGCGTTAAAGACCAAAATCTGGTTGTCAAGGAAAAATGCTATTGTTGATTTCAGAGAAAAATGTGCGTTTTTGCAGCTCAAGCAGCTCAAGGTGCGTTTTCAGACAAATACGAATTGAAAAAGGTAATTGATAGAAATAATTACAAACTTCATTACTTCAGCCATTTGATAAAAAAATACCAACCCTCAATCTTGAGCGGATGTAATTTTAAAAAGGAAAAAATGAAACCACTGCACAAAACCCAATACGTAGCGTAAACCACCAAAGGGTCCCTTTTTGGAACCTTTTGGGGCCCTGAGATCTTTTTAAAATAGCCTACAATTTTCCGCCTGTCTTGAACTATTAGCCTGCAAACTTTCAGCAAGAGCAGAGTAAAACTGTAGATTTGTATAAAAACCAAACAGACAAACATTCTTCTTTAGGGTGTTTCAGGAGGAAAGCGCAATACTTCTGGAGGAGGTTGGGGACGTGATTTTAAGCATTTTTTGTCCTATGAACATGGGGCCGCAACTTCTTAGTTACCGAGCTATGGTAACGCAAACATTTTGTCACAAGCATTCTGCAGAGAGGTTGGTGAAGTCTTCAGAACAGATCTTCATGAATATCCTGCTGACGTTCTGATATCAGAGTGGATGAACCTGTTTCACGAAGCTGCCTATGGGTACCGGTAAACACTTTTTTTTCGGGAACTTTACGGTTTGGAAATCGTCGTCGATACTCACGGACAGCAGCAAAAGCATTCCCATCGCAATGCCCATAAATGAAATGGATATCCGCATATTCTTCATTGGTGAACATGGATGGCATTTTTTCTTACTGTACACACACGGAAAGTAATACACAGGATAATATAAAAGATATCAATTATGCTGCTGAAATTGAAAGTTAATGTCCATGTCGAAAATAAGTACGCATTTAACGAAAATGTAAACCTTAACAACAGACACTACCGGTAACTAAAACGGAAATGCTCAGCTCTAATTCATCTAACATTATTTATTTATGGGAAATCCACTTGTTAAGTATGTCCACACTCATGAATTGTTGAGGAAATAAAGGCATTCCAGATAGAAGAAGATTGACTGCTCCACTGTAAATGGGTAACAGATCATGCTTTGTTACTGGATGCTCAACAGGGTATTCCACAACCTTTAAAAAGGAGAAAATTTTAGGTGCAAAGAATAAAAGCTTGTTTAAGGAAAATGTAAGTACTCTTTTTTATTCTTCACGTTACCGTATAGCAAGGTATGGTCGATGATTATGATTACCTAGGTATCCATGGCAGAACTTTTATTATTTTGACAGAATTTGTTTTTTTTTATGTGTTTTAATTTTCTTTGATGTGATAATTGAAGGTATTCATTACCGAATTCAAGTACTCGTGGATTACGCCCATTACCCATACAGATGCTAATGCTTTTGTTTTGTCGTTCTCTATATAAAAATATTTGTCAACGCCCATCATTTTCAAAGAATTTCCTTTCATCTGTTGAACTCCTATGATGGAAAATTTGAAACCTAGATCTGGTTACGACATCATCGCAGTCACACGGTCGCCGTAGATCATTGGTACTCTCGAATAGCCCATGATGGGTTAATGAAGGGGATTTCTGTTATTCAATTCATATATCGTACGTGGTTAACATTATTATTTGACGGAAAGCACTATTAGTTGCTTCCTAACTAGCCGTAATTTCCCACTTTCCCAACTAACTAGCCACAATTTCTACTAAATAAAAAAATTAAATATGTACCGCGTTTGATTACAGTGGGAAGATAGGGATCATCTGATTCCTTGCATCCGTTACGACAGTGGTTCCGCGGTTGGCAGCTTCAACAAAAGTAGCATG
The DNA here is from genome assembly GCA_963573305.1 of Pyrrhosoma nymphula. Classification (NCBI taxonomy): domain Eukaryota; kingdom Metazoa; phylum Arthropoda; class Insecta; order Odonata; family Coenagrionidae; genus Pyrrhosoma; species Pyrrhosoma nymphula. The sequence goes on along the minus strand of OY754337.1, from coordinate 40,853,219 downwards.
CCGACGTTAGGAGTCTGTTATCCTTCAGTATCCATGTTTAAGACTTAGGTTATGAGATCAATACGAGAATGGAAGTGAGATTTTTGTGGGGGTATTTTTCACCCCACCCTCTCCATGGGTGGCTATGGTATCATAAATGACATATGCATTTTGTACGTCATATCCTGAGGATTCTTTAAATTCTAAGAAACAGTTTAATTTTTTCTTCTTCCCGTAGAATTTAATCGGGCGCCCTCTACTACTCATCACATTTAATATCATACGGAGCAGCCAATAGTATGGCCACTCTGTATATGCTCTGTGCCTCTGTCCTTTTTTCCCAACAGCATCGCATGCTCCACTCCCACAGGCATTATTCTACGCAGATAATGAGCATCCGAATACTGCTCTGCGTATACTAGCGCAAAAACGGGTTGGAGCCTATAGTGAGTAAGTGGCTCCCTAATAAAAACTCCCCATCGGTTTCCAAGGTTCCCTCTCGATTGCCGCATCCCGTGAGTCCTTGTTGTTGGAGAATCCTTCGCCAGCCTTGGGGAATGACTATGGTAAAGTTTTGGAATAATTATAAAGTGTCCGTGGAGACGCCCAAGGGACACATATTTATAGGCTCAGAGAAATAAAACTCGAACAGAGGAGAGGATATTATTTTCAGAGAGCATTCATACGTGACAAGGCTAGTGGAAGGGCGTCCAACACACGTTCACTACGAAGGTAATGTCAAGTACATGCATGTGAAAATTATATGGCGCTGTTGAAAAGGAACAAATGATTCACTGCATTAAAAAATGGCCAGCCTGAGTTACCATGCTATCATGAGTTCGCAGAGCAAAAAGAAAAAATAATTATCTCAAGCTCATTTCTCGAGCGTTTCCGTGGTGTAGTGGTTATCACATCCGCTTTACACGCGGAAGGTCCTCAGTTCGATCCTGGGCGGAAACAGATTTTTTGCTAATGCTGATTAGCACTTACTTACTATAACTGTACTACTTGCTGTAACTCTTTTACTATGATAAGACAATAAAATTCAGAACAGAAAGATTTTACATGCAATACATTTTATAATAATTCTGAACATGTTACGATCAAAATTTTAGCGGTATTATCCTTGACAGAATAAATGAATTCGGGGGGACTCAAAACCTTTCCTAGGGAAAAATGGAAAATATAATGTCACAGCAGTAGATCTTGACATCTATTAATGCTACCGCGTCTAAGCAGTTAAAAAAAAAGAAAGAACCTGGTTGAAGGTAACGACTACTAAAAAGAATATTGAGCTCTAAATTTCAGTTAAGTATGAACCGTAATATAAAAAATAATTGACCAGCAATACGATTTCACTCCACATCCAGGAGGCGCTTCAGTACTATCTTATTACGTTGCATTTTTTAAAGAATTAAAAAAACACATCCACGGATATTGGTCCTAAAAAGGACCGCAGAGAAGAGAAGGCAGTTAAAAAGACCAAAGATCTGGGAATGAAAAGAAAGGAAGAAAATACTGAGGGGAAGTCATCTGTATATGCTACAATTCTTGGAGAATCAGGAGTAGAAAAGATAAGCAAGCACCTCTTAAAACATAACTTAGTGACGAGGTTCGAAGGAGTATATGAAATTAAGTGCAAATTTAGGAAATTCTATATCGGCCAAACAGGAAAATCCGTAAATTGCAAATTTAAGGAGCACCAGAGGGCCACGGAAAAGAAACAATTTCGCCCCTCCGCAATCGCAGAGCATGGGTAATCATAACCAGATCATCAAATTGAGCTAGGCAGCACAAGAGTACCGGCGACGGAAAATCGCTTTTTTCCTCGTCTCATTAGAAAAGCTACCTAGTGAAGAATCAGGAATATTTCAATTGAGAAGACTGTTATCACGTCACTTCAACTCGGAAAAAAGTTATCAAACCAAAAACAACGAACAGCCAAATAGCGTCCTCAAACGCAGACAGCAATCCCCGTAAATATCGGCAAAAATGCAACGTGTAACCATCATCAGGAATAGGATTGGGAATCAGAGTGTAATGGAAAAATATGGAATAGATGCTCCAATAATGGACATGTATGAAAGGGCTTGGCCACGTTGATAGACTGGATGGGAAATTAATAACGAATCATATTTGTGATAGAGTGAATGGTGTGAGACGAAGGTGTAATCCGAGATATTCATGTGTGAATGTGGTGGAGGAGACTCCTAAGAGAATGAGTGTTAGTAGTCTTTAAGAACCGGAGGGCAAGCAAGGATAAGGCAGTGTGGAGGAAATTTTTAAAGCAGAGTCTATTCATACAGTTTACACAGGACTAGAATAGAATAGAATATGTTTATTTCTAGAGACCATGCATACTGGCATAGAAATCGTCAGTTTTACATTTTTACAGTTTTACGATTATCGTCGAGGATTACACTTTTTTGGCTATGTCCATCTCGGAAGGGCACGGCGTAATGGCTATACATGTATGTATGCATGAAAAGCAATTTTCATCCACGGAAGATATAACGGGAAGCCTTTAAGTGGCTAGAGTGGTAATCGTGATTCACTTCAAGTAAGTCAAAAAAATGTTCTTGGACCACATTTCACACCATTACATCTGTTTATACGGTGGGAATCACCATGTATGCAATTATGTGAAGATGCAAGAATCACATTTTAAATTTTCGCCTTAAGCAAAGCACTGTTTTGACGCAGTTTTCGAGTTTTTGGCGCAGGATTCGAAATTTAGGCGAAAATTATATCTAAATACGTTCTTTAAACTCGGCATCGTACCTAAATATCTATTTGTTAGCAATCATTTTAATAATATGGAACGTTTTATTTAGCGTTTAGGAGAAAATATGTGCTCATGTAATCGAATTATTTCGAAATATGTATCATGTGTCATAAGTCTACGTGTTAAAATAGCATTGAAATACCGAGAAACCAATTCAGTAACATGGAATTTTTTTCACTTTCATTTATAGATATTACCAACGTATGTGAATTTTGACGAAGATCTGTTCATAAACAAAAATCGCTCCCAACACTTTTTTTTTTAAATCATTCATTTTTTTAGCGGAATCGAAGGATCACGCCGCCAATGCGTGACAGTCTCTCTTCAACCCACTTCCTCGGCTTTCTCCATCTAGAACATCTACCTCCTTCTCTCTTTCTCCAGCTCAGACCACACCCGGGTTGGATGTCTGAGAGAAACCTGCCGTAGCACCGATTCCCTCCCATTAAGGGGGGATAATTTTGCAGTGAATAAACCAAGCAGGCCATAGAACAGGAAGCGATGATGCAAAACAGTTAGGTTGGTAGTTCCGAGGTATCGGAGGGGTGTGAATTCATGGGGCAGCGTGACATAATGATGCATTGGAATGTAGGTAATCGTCCGCCGTAATGGAGTGAAAGGAGGGAAGGATAACTACACCCGCCAGCTTATCTGAAGTCACTCCTCTCTTTCCAAACCTCACAACCTTACGTCACCATACGTCCAAAAAGCAACAACCCCTTCCTGCGACTAGGCACCATTTACGGCGATAAGTTTCCAATAAAAAGAGAAGTATCTTAGATATAGATAGCGATTGGACAGTCACTGGTAGTTAAGGTGGTTTGATCGAGATTTTTCCCTAGACATAAAAGACCATATTCGAATTTCCTTTTTTCAGCAGCTTTAAGAAGCATGAAATAAGTATTGTAATATTAATGGCGCAAAAATATTGTATCATATGACTTAAATTCCCCCTAATTAACTAAATGCGCATGCATAAGTCTTTAGCTAGACTCATGTTTTTCACGCATTAAGCTTAAAACGCCTTCACAAATGAAGATTATTTCGCAATTCTGTAAAAATTACTGAGGTAGGTAATTGATTTATTTTTTTAAATAGTTGCAAATTAATACAAACAACACACTTAGATTTCTTGCAAGATCTATGCGTTAGAAATTCCTTATTTTTTTAATAAAGGCCTTCTGGAGTGCATACTCGTACCTCCCATGGAAAATGGCTGGTGTTTTTTGTCTCTCAAAATCTCGAAAAGTAGAGCGGTAAGTGACTGATATTTTGGTATCTTTGGAAAGATGAGACGTATTTATTAATGACGAGGCAAAATTCATTGAATATTTGTGAAATTATATCTCGCTCAAACTATCTTAAGCCGGTTTTCTTCATATCGACGTAATTTAATTTACGCATCTTTTTATATTGAGGGTTAGTCGGAAGTTAAAAACTTATCTTGTGAACCTGATCATCCTCGCTTCCCTGAACCCTGATAAAATTATCTAGTATCCTTGAATACGGAATGACTGAATTCCGAAACGCTTGCCCACAGTGGTCGAGTTTTTATCAGAAACCCTAAATAAGATGAGCGAGTCGAGCATGGAAATGTCGGCAGAGACGTAGGACCAGACCCGATGTGTAACCCGAGAAGAGTTTTCATTCAACTTTCGCCGGTAAAGAATCAATTCATTTACAAGTAGAATTGTAACTTTAAATACAATGTTTCTCTGTTTCCAAGACGATATTTTGAAATACAGCTTCGGAAAAAAACTTTATCTTATTTATTTTATTTACCACCGAAAACAGCACTCGATGGCCTTTATATCGGGGTATTAACATACAACAATGGACAAGCATAAACAACCATGCCCTGGGAAGAGAAATATCCTCCCCAGGCGGGATTCGCACCCACGACCTTTGGGTCAGCAGACGAGGACGTTTCCCCGCCGCCACCGAGGCCGGCGAGGTTTAAGGTAACTAATATATACCAGCTTAGCATCAAGAAATCAAATGTATTGAACTCATAACCTCATTTACAAATTTTGTTTGAGCACTTGATATTATCAAATTTTAGATTAATTTTTTTCTTTGAATTTTTGGAAAGAAAATTTAGCAATATATCTATCAAAAAGGTAACAAAGCAGCAACCCACTGATACTTCTTACATACAGTAATATCTCTAAAAATTACCTCTTTCTCCGTATGACTATATCGACGAATTGTTTTTCACACTTCGGGGTGAGCAAAGTTAACAAGTGACCTAGAATAGGTGGAGCTCCATTGCTAGTTGCCATATGAATGTTCTCTTCCTGAAAGCCCTCTTCCCATCCACAAGTACTGGGAGCAGTTGGACCGCAGAAAAGCGAAGGCCTATGTCAACTGGCTCACGTACCTCCCAGCAGCACTTTATTTGGTCCCTAGATACCAATCAACGCAACATCCACTCAGGGTCCATTCGTTCTTACTGCACCCTATCCCTCATATTTAATCCACATCTATCTTTTATTTAATCACATCGTCTTGGACACACTATACTCAAAAATATTGAAAAGAGTTTCGACATAATCTCTCATATGTATGGACCATTGGGAAAATATAAAAATGGGAATATATGGGAAATTTGGTACTTTTGCAAATACTTTAAGTCATAATTATTACTAATCATACTCTGTTCATTCGATGTAAAAAGTCACACATCCACTAAGGGGTCTTGGAAATGCATCGACTAGCCAGGTAGTTTCCAAGCCGGAAGTAATCTAGAATATTTCTTTTAATCTCAAAAATTTTATTTTCCACTAAATACCGATAAACTCTTAATACAAAATCTGGATAATAAAGGAAGGGAGGGACTCCCGGATGATCTTGAGGCATATAAAACCTAGATTAGGCAAGAGAGAAGAAGCGCGTTGGTAAATCCCGCAACTCCGTAGCTTTGGAATGAAATTCATCGGTGTATCCAAAAGCTTGAAATTCCAACTCGCGATTTTAAATAAAACCAATTAAGACTTTAAATAATTATGCATTTTGGTAATTTCCGAGCTCTAAAATAATTATTTTCTTAATCCAAGGTCTCGTAAAACATTCTTAATACATTCGGGTTGATTACTAACTTAGTTAATACGAGGATACTATAAATAAACAATATGGAAAATTCGAGCGTCATAAACTGAATGAACACTTGGATGAAATATCTATTATTTCCATGTTTTTCTCCACTGAGATTTCATTATATTTCTATAAGATTGATGATGATAGAATGAACCGAAAGAATAACCTATGGAGAAGTTCTTTGAATAGCAGGGAAAATGTTTGATGAAAGCTCAGTGAAGTAAAGTAGACTAACTTATTCAAATATTCAAATATTGGAGGGTAATATGAATGATAAACGTGAAAGACCAACGACGGAATACGCGTATAAAATAATGAGGGATGTCAATATAAGGAAGTAAGTTGGAATCAAACGGTTGCCCGTGGAGAGAAGTGAGTGGAGAACTGCAGGAAATAAATCTTCGGATTGCTGTTGATGATTAACCAAGATTGATTGAGGTTGTGAACTAGTAATGATTAATGTAATAGTAGAGAGTTTCCTTTTAAATTCAACGGGAAGAAAAAAATCAAAACTGTTACATGAGGAAAAAAGAATCCCCATGATGTGACGCGCAAATTGTAAATACCATTAAGGATACCATGCACCATTCATTAATCACCTATGGAGAGAATAAGGTGAAACATGTCCTCACTTAAATCTCACTGCAGTTACCATATTCATTACATAAACTACGTCATGAAGGCCGCAGGCATAAGTACCCATTAAAATCCCATGCTTCGGTTGCCAAGGATATTAGAAAATTGTCATTGTTAAAAAAAGGAAAAAATGGACTATTTTCGAGCCAAAAGCACCAATTTCAGACAAAAGTGAAGCGTATGGAAAAATCAAATGCAATAATTATAATTTACATTTTTTAGCCATCCGACAGTGAAAGTTTAAACATTGTGCATCGATTTCAAGTCATTTAAAATGTCAAAAAAAGAAATCCCTGCACCAAGTTCAATGCTTTTCTTGTAGGGCTAAAAGTTAACAAATTTGGGGAAAAAAAGAACCCCTTTAAATTGTTTTTCGGGTTTTTAATGTTTTTCGGCTGGTTTTAGGTCACACCCAGTATTCCTGCCAAATTTCAACTTCCTAACTTACCTGGGGGAGCGTGACGGCCTAGTGGGTCCCTAGTGGGCGCTTGGCTACTGATCGAAGGGTCCCGGGTTCAAATCCGGGTGAAGCCTTTGAACACCCCCGAGCAAAAAATCCTCGAAGTGGGAGGTGGCCCAGGGAAAGGAACTGGCCCCCCTACCCTGAATGTGTGAAATTCACACGCCTTTGGCTTAGTCCGGGGTGAGCTCTACCCTCAACTATCCAAACCAACCTTCGGGTTGAATCACTGAGTGAGAACTTACCTGGAATTCCTTCAAACAGACGTGACTGATAGCTCGATCGCAGCACCCCTAGCAGCGTTACAGGCAGGCATATGTACATAGATTTTAAAATAAGAGATTAGTTCATATTGTCAAAAAAAGCAATATGGAATTTTTCTCCTATGCATTCATTTCGGTCATCGAGTTGGCCATTTGCAAATATAATTAAAATCTCGTAAACATGTGCGTGTTTTCCGAGGTTGAACCTCATTTAAACAAAAACATTTCATTTGAAAAAAGATTTTCAATCAACTTTACTTCCATAAGGAAAGCATTGGGTTAGGCTCAGAGATTAATTTTTTTGTTTTTTTTTCTGTTACCTGCACTCATGATAGAGGCTTGGAATTTTTAGTATTGAATGATTGAAAGCATTAAGTATATTTCACCGCGACAGGGTCAAAACAAATACTAAATGTCAACATTTTGCTTAAATGGTATTTAAAAAATCCTGATTTCACTGATGGCATGCGTTAGCTACTCAATACCAACATTAAGGTACAAAAGATGTAGATTATTCCAATTAACAAGGAAGAAACTAGAAAAGGTTAATCGTCCAAATTAGTTCGGGTCGACAATTCATTCTGCATAGGACTTCATTCGTCAAACGATATACCCAAGAGGTCCTTCAAATGCATCTGTAGATCCACATTTCAAAGATATGATTCTTCTTCTCAGTGGTCTCCGTCAGGGCCCAGGCCTCTAGACCATACAGTAAATGGAGTTCAATAACAATGAAATAAGTTGACCTTCTCCACTATTTCCGAAATATCTACTATTTAAAATAAAATTAAGGGAATTATTGCCATAAAATTTAGCTCTAAGTCAACAAGGATTGACTTTATACGGTCTAAAATGGCACATCATCCCTCTTCCTCACATACAGGCCGACTAGCCCATCAACTTAAGGTGGCTGGAGCGGTAATCGTGAGTCGTTGAAGGCACATTCTAATAACTTTTCAAGTAAGTCGAAAAAAATATTCTTGGACCACATTTCACCCACGTACACCTGTTTATACGTTGGATATCACCACAATACAGTAATGTATATGATGCAAGAGTTATATTTCAAATTTTTGCCTTAATAAAGCATTGTTTTGACTTGGATTTTCGGCGCGAAATTCGAAATTTACGCGAAAATCATATCTAAATACGCTTTTCTTACTCGGTATGATACCTTGATATTTGTTGGCAGCTATTATAATAATATGAAACTTACTATTTCGCATTTAGGAGAAAATCTGTACTTAAGTAATAGAATTTTTTCAAAATATATGCCGTGTTCCATAAGATTACTTGTTAAAATACCATTGAATTGCCAGGAAACCAAATCGGTAACATGCAGTTTTTTTTATTTTATCGATAGGTATTACTAACAAGGACACGTATGCAAAGTTTCACGCAAATCTGTATACAAACAAAAATCGCTCCAGCCACCTTAACAGCCCTTCTAAAAATATCTTCAAGCACCATCTTAACATCCTCCTCCACGGAAACTTTCCAGATCTTCGAATTTTGCGCAACAACTTCTTCCCTTCGGACTCTGAAATCTCCGTTTGTCTTGCTCTCCATCTACCGCACTTTCATCGTCCTTCTCCATACCCGGTTCTCAGAAGTCTATTTTAATATCAGTCCTTATTCCGTAGGCCAGAACCTACGAAGGAACCTACCATGATACGTTCCAATATTGATGCCCTCACTATGCCGTGCTTTTTTATTCCCTCCATAGAAATATCTCTGCTCTAATATCGTTACATTTAGGTACGAATTTCGTTAAAGTTATAAGTTAACAGCAAAAATTATTCCACCTTCTCCGTTTTTCATTTCGCACCATTTTCTTTCGAAATTATACAGTTGATTTTTATTAAGATAATACCCATATTATATCCAATAGTCAGTTTAATGCCATACTATTTCAGTATGATAGGTACGTTTTGTATTTCGTGTATTAATTATGTGTCGAAGGTACTGAAAGTAGGGAGATGTACAGGTTTAAGCATAAAACATAATAGAGATAACGACTTGGTTATTTCGGGGCAAAAGATGACGTAAATCAATAGCATAAAGCGTTCCAAAATTCTCAAATTAAAATTTATTTTATAATATTTAATATCTAAACTGAAATAAACGTTGGGTGAAGTAAGCAACTTTTGTTGTTTAACACAACTTTGGCCCGAGAATCAGCTCTTAATTGAAACAACATCTACCAACTGATATGACTGCCTGACTCAGTAAATTGGATACAACTTCTAAGGCGCTACTGTTTCCCATCCATTTTAAATACAGGCTGCAAATATTGACGAAGTTGCCTTTCGCATCACAATATTGGTTTTAGCATCACTCGCGAAGCGTCTCTAGAATGGGCATCTATTTGAATCAGAAAGCCAACCAACTCTTTTGATTGCTGAAGAACCTTCCAGCAAGTTAGCGGTCGACGGAACACCCTCCTAAGAGATTTATATTTTTTTGAGGAGTAAGTAATACACTTTTTCAGACTGCATCATACCAAAAGATTGGAATAACATATCAAGAAAGAAAAATTTGTTCAAATGTAGTTATTATTGAAATTCTCTCGGAGTTTTCCGCAGCGATTATATGAATATTCCATTCTTCTTCCGGGTATCTGTAGTTATTATTGGTTGAGTCGTTAACGACAATGGAAGTAACACTCTTCCACTAATTTACCATGTGTACATAATTTTACTTCCTATTTAGAGGCTATTACTCCGCATTGTTTTAAAAAGTATTTAACTCCGCGTATTTAACGGTATTCCGGTGCTTAACGTTTCAGGATAGCAGCTGGTCGAATCTTTTTTCCGATATTTTTTACGTCAATTTTCTTCAAATTCTTCTCCACTTTTGTTGGATGAGGCATCCAACTAACATCACCTAAACTGCACCCAAATAATTAAGACGGTTCCCAGAATTTCTTTTAATGAGATATTACATCCAATTCTTAGGTGCCATTCCAACAATTATTTCAGTGTAGAGCCGAAAATACATGACTAACATTCGCAATACATTGCACGAGCTAACAAAATTATCCAGAGATTTCACACCACCTCCCACCCAAAGAGCTAGAACTTATCTAGAAATGGGTAAATTTCGTCCCAGTTAGCAATCGTAATTACCAGGTTCGCCACAAGCCTCTCTGAAAGATCGATGATATGGTAGTTTACGGACTAGAGGTGGACAAGGACTTATGGCTCATGGAAATTCCTCAACAAATGGAGCAGTCAAACCATAAGAGAAACTATATCTCCTCAGCCACGCTAATCTCACGCATGTGTTAATGAGGGAACCCCTGCCGTAATATTGGAACATGAGGCAAACTCGTAAACAAATGAATAACCCACTATCTGGTCAGTGGAACCGAAAGACATTTTCCAACATTTTGAGGCAAATAAGTGTTCATACAAATATTTACGCGAATTAATCCCTTGTAATCCCTATAGGCTTTCCTGCAAGTAAACCAACAAGAAACTAGCTGAATGCCGATACCTGCACCTAATGTTCACATTTCACAGCAACATGAAAAACTGATTTGATTGGCCTATCAGCTGCCTTCATATTGATTCTTATGTCGTCATTGAGATATAAAAACATGACTACAAATTTTTTTCCCACCACGTTGGTCAGAGTTTTTTTCAAAAAGCCATACATGTCATATACAACCATGAAACTGCATATTATCAGAACAGCAGCATAGAGAACTGATTGGATTGTCCTATGATCTTCCATCAAATTGATTCTTATGTCTACATTGCCATATAAAAGCATATCTATCAGACCTATGTCCGACATTTTTCTAAAGGTCTGTACTCCTTGTACTTACACTCTAGAACCAAACTGCTTTCATTTGCAAGGGTGCTCCTTTTGCGATACGACTCCCAAATCACTCCGCAGGACTATAGACGTTTACTTCTAATGGAATGTATAATTATCTAGCTGGAAAACTTATGGCGCCCGTTAGGTTCATGTACACACCTACGGTATTTTGGAACGTCAGAGGTGAGGTTGGGAGAAAGGCATTTAAGTGGGTGAAAGGGAAGAGGGCGAGGGTATGGCTAACTTTCATCCCCGCGGCAGCACCGCATCCTCCTAATCTGCAATTTCCCTTATCCCCGACTTCGCATCCAAGGCCCTCGAATGGAATTCTCCGCCCGGTGTGAAGGCAAAGGAGAAGTGTGATTCGGCTGAAGGGTTTGGTGGGCGCCGTTCACTACACGGTATAACTGCTTGAACACGAAGAGGAAGATTTTCAGAGGGAGTTCACCTTGGGACTAGTCCAAGGAGGCTGAAGGGGATTTAGAAAGGTGGTCTTCCCTATAACGGCCTCTTACACGAGAGATTTGCAGTTTGAAGTTGCATCAGTTCGTGCGGTCAAGGGTGAAATGTATAAAGTAAACAGGTTCAAACAGACTCACAAGGAATTAGTGAACAAGCAATTATCTGAGCGATGTTTGAGGGGTTTTGCATTGTGAATTAAGAAAAACTTCAAATAATTATTAATACTTTTACACAGGAATAATACATTTATTACTTCCACTGGTTTCGCTATAAGTATTGTAATATCTTCAGTAAATTATATTTCATAAACTATATAATAGACTTCAGAAAGTGAAATAATACAGAATATTTCCATAAAAATCGACAGAGTAGCGGGACTAGTTGAAGAAATTCATATATTATTCTATGGAGATCAAAAGGTTTAACGTGGAGATTTCAGAAAGAGTTTATACGCAAATAAGCGAATACAGTTGTTTATAAAAGCTTATGGCAGTCGTTAAAATCAGAAATATTAATATTCTTTTCTTCATCTCCCTCTCATCCCCTTCTCTACCTCAAACCCTGATTTTCTACTGATTTACCTTCCCTTCTTTAATAAAGAGGCTTCAGCCATCGAAATTAATCGGAATTTCTCGGTGTCTCCCTTTCTTTGTTTTTTATTTCAAATGATATTTTATTTGTTTTTCTATATTTTAATCTGTCACCCGTGTAGCAAAACATCATATATTCAAAGTATTAAATACAAACAAAACATGAACTCTTTGGCCCAAGAAAATGTTTACATTGTATTAATAATTACTTCTGTAGTGACTGTCATGTTTTACAAATACTACACTAAAAACTCATCTTTCCAAATGACATGCCAAGTTTTTCCCGTGACGACCGAATACCAGTAGCGCTGGACATTTTAAAGTGGACACACTATGTCTACTTGAAAGCCCCTTGGCGAGCCCTTCACGTATATTATTCTGTCCGTCGAACGGAACGATGAACTTAGGACCCTTGTCGCATTTCGCTTAGAGCAGGCTAATGCCAGCGCTGAATTTCTCTCCCCCTTCAGCAATTCCCATCAAACATTCACCCACCTCTCCTTCATGTTACAAATGACCTCTGTTGACGAACGCTCCTCAAATTACTGCCCCACTAAAGATTGTTTTCCAATTTCAACCCAAGCAGAGGAAGAAAACCATAAAGTCTTCGGTAGTAAAATGTGACACAACTAGTTTCCGCATTTATCATCAACTGTTTAATTCATAATTTGCCAAATTGGACGGCTTTAATGGCTACGAGTGATTCAAATAGCATTCAGCATGCGCAGAATGATTTCAATTTCAAAATGATGTAACAATTTTCCCATATTATTGATACCTATAGTAACGTAACAACGACGCCATATTTAGTATTTACGTAATATATTCGGAGCGAATATATATATAAATATTTCGTTCAGACAGATGGAGAAAGAAAGAGGATAGAAAACACATAAAATTAGACAATACACTGGTGATGTGAAGATGGTATGATGACCGATACACAGTGAAAAAAATTCGACTAGACCGGGAATCGAACCACGGACCTTTCGATGTCGGATTTATAAAAATATAAAAATTTTGCAGCGTGTCAGTCAGTCAGTCATTCTTTATCCATTTTGTTTTTTCTCTCTCAAGTTTTGAGCTAGAGAAATGAGGTTTGGTGCATTAAATGTGCATTCTCTGTCTCTATGATTTGGTAGTAGTTTTGGATTTTTAGCAATTGGTAGTAAAAGAAAAATACAAAAAAAACGTGGCTATTAAGCTCATCAACCGTTAAAACTGCTAAACAACGATGGATTTATTTAGGTTAGCAACGGTGATGTAAACAAACAGTACTCATTAAATTAAAAACCGTATGGGCATAAAAACGTTGTGAATTTATCTTTTTCAGGTAAATGTTGATTGTACTACGATATCTGTATTACTTTATTTTCATTTCTTTTATTTCCCTTGATATATAGCTACTTTTACGCGAATGAAGTAATTTTGTGAAGATATTTAGAAATTATCCAGGTGAATGTTTAAATGTATGCCACTCCAAAACAATAAAGTTCATGTCAAACTTCTGTAAGCTCAACGTCAAAATACTAATCAATTAAGTGTTTTGGTATTGCCGTTCCCTTGATTTGGATTTATTGCATACGATATACGATTAGCTAGCGTAAGTGAAATGGACCTCAAGAGTTTTCGATGCATTAAAGTGTCTGGAGAAATACATATGTCGTAAACGTTTCAATACATTTGCGTGTGCCGCTGTCTTAATATTGGTACAAACGCCACGTCGAAAGTTTAGAAGTATTACTTATTCCATTACGAATTCTTTATGAATTTACGAGAAACTGACCTCGGAGATAATTCATTACCAGTACATGTTAATGTATGTCAAACATTTCTCCCGTTCTTGCTGTTTTGGGGAACTAAAATTGCCAGTGGGGCTTCTAAAACAATGCAATATGTAAAAAATGCCTTACTGTTTTTATAGAAACTGCAGGAGGGAGAAAAAGACAACTTTTACAAATACCACTGAAATTTATTGAAACGACCCTGGTTTCGACGTGAGTTCACATTATCATCAGAACCCACGTCGAAACCCGGGTCGAGTTTCAATAAATTTCAGTTGTATTTGTAAAAGTTGTCTTTTTCTCCCTCTTATGATGGAATACCACCAAGTAAACCTTGAAAAAGTTATTGCTCTAGAAACTCCAGCTTTGATGAAACCATGTCTTCCCACGATGACCAACCATTAAAAGTTTTTGCAAAGGTTTTCGGGACTCCCGTGTTCACTTTTTCAAAGCAAGTCTCTGTTTCTCAGACAGAGACTGCCTGCAAAGCAAGCAGCAGGTCTGCCAGTGTCTTCTTATTATCGATTTTGCGGCGCATAGGTATTACGTAATATTTCTTATTTAGTCAATTTAGCAGCAGGGGACACGCATTTCGTCATTATTGAAGCACATCAACTCTTAACTTTATTATTGTGAAGCTCGCTTGGTAGCCAGTTAATTAATCATAGCTGCAATAACAAGCATTGTTACAGCTGGCGAAGTGCAAATGACGCAACTACGGGAATTCCCAACTAGGAGGGGTGTGATATGAAGCGAGGGGGGATCGAACAATGGGTTCAAGTAACTATAAAAGGGCGATGACCGCCGTACATCATGAGTCACTGATCAACAATATACCCAAAGGCAGACTGAATCCACGCAACTCGGAACGGTAAATGTCTGTAGTAAGAGAAATAGAAGAAGTATTCCTTCCTAGTGACTCGACAGAAAGTTAAGTAAGGTTTTTAGAAGTTAAAACCACCCATAAAATAGTTCATCCTGAGAGTACACGCGGTAGCAGACGCAAGACGAGGGAGACACATCGACTACATTGTCGGGAATTGAAGCCGGTTTCACGTCCGCAGAACGATACTTGTTTGGCGACAGGATTTCTTCCGGGACGCATCTGTGCCAGAGGTCGAAGTTATCCAAAATTGTAAGTATGCTACTATTTGTGTGTGAAGGGTAATATTTGTGTGTGAAGGGTATTATTTGTGTGATTAGTGATCTCACCTGTGGCCGTGATGGCAAACAAAATATAAGTGAAGGGTAGGTAATATTTTGTGAGTGAAGGGTATTTCTTTGTGATTAATGAAACCATCAATGGCCGGAAGCCAAAAACTGAAATTTACAAGTGAAACAGAGTATTAATAAGAGTGTAAATGTTATAGTGTAAAGGGTGATCTGTACCTAGGAAAAGATACGTGGATATCAAATAATATCTTTACTTCAGAATAAAGGGAGATTAATTAACGAGATAACTTAACTCTTGTTTTAATTGTATGTTTCTGGCGCCCAACAACCTCTTGAGATAAATTAAATATAATTAAAAGATAAAGCAAAGACAAGTCGCTCCTTTACACTATAGATATAAGGTGCAAAAACAGTACGGAAGTATTAAACAAAGCTTAGTAGACCAAGGAAAACACACCATCCAAACATGCACTCTATTTTTATCTTGCTTAAGACATTTACTGACACATACCGAAACGAACTAACCTCCATAATTCTTACATTCAGGGCTATCTCAAGTTATCAACAATGCCACAGCATAGTATGAACTTACGAGTGTTTCTTCACACATGTTCTATTCTCCTACTGCCTTTGCAACGAAGTTTTTTCCGGGAAGAGGTTTGCCTCTTCTTGATATTTTAAACAATGAAGTCGTTTGCTACGCAATTAAGTCGTACCATCATTGCATTGATAAAGTATCAATTGAAATTATGAAGGCTACATAAATATGATGGTACGGTAGTAATCAGTGGAATCCTGAATACGATTTAGGTGCCATGTGGCAACAGTAGAGTATCTAGAATTTGGCTCTGGGTGGGTCTGGAATATATTTGATAGGCAAGTACCAGCCAAATTGAGGGCCCTACCCCGGAAAGTTTTTGAAAATTATAATTACAAAACTGCATTTTATAGCCCTTTTTGATGCAAATATTTAAAGGTTAGTTAATTTTTTTATATATTAATGTTGGTACCCTTAACAAAGTTGCTTCTGCGAAAAATACTAATTTTGGTCATTTTTCACTAGTTTTCGACACCATTTTAAGACGTTTTCCAACGTACCAGTAGAGGGATACCGATCAATTGCACGTCTAAAATGTAGCCTTTTCCCCCTCCTCCCAACAAGCTTGCGGGCCTGTTGAGTGAAACAGGGGTGCTGGGGTGGGATGGTACGCGGCTCCGAAATGGCCATTTTTTCAAGTAAGTTGTGTATTTTTGGCTGTGTAAATGTTAATATTTGAAATGATGAAATTCCCAGAAAGCGTCCTTTTGATTGTTAATGTTATAGTTTTATAGACCCTCCGATAGATCGCGTTGCTGTCGCGTCACTACAAGACGTTATTGAAAAAATTCGTTAGATGGCGCTTCAACAGTTTAAATGAAATTCTGTTTTATATCATATTTTACTATTGTATATTGCGGTCGATTTCATTAATTTTTACAAAATTAAGAGTATAAACGTTAGAGGATATCGTAAATATGCTACTTTTATCGTTCCATTTTCACTAATTTACCGTGACAATGTGAAATGGTAACACGAAAAATAAAAATTATAAAAAACATGTATAAGTGAAACTATGGAAAAGGCAGCGTTTTCTATGGGGTAAACGCAGAAATTCTTCTCTCCGTCGATATTACTTTACGAATGAAATACCTTGAGAAATTGAGAGCGTAAATTTAGTCCTGACGGATGTGTAGTGATCTTTTATTCGTTAAAGGAATGAAATCCCTCGAGAAAGTTGGTTACTTCAAGCGTAAATTTAGTTCTGTCGGAGACCTAGTGTTCTTTTATTTTTGAAGGAATGAAATCCTTCGAGAAAGTTGGTTGTAATACGCTAATGTCCACGTTGTTGGTTTAAACACATAATTATTACATAAACACGTGTTGGACAACGCGTCTGAGTTCACGTGTACAAACAATGCCGTCGGTCATTGTTTGGGGAGGATGGGTGAAAGGTTAACAATTACAGGTGACCATTTCTCTTTTCCGCGGCACAGTAAAAGCACGTTGCTGCCATGGGAAGGGCAGAAATGTCCTCGCTGAGGCTATTTGCTTGCGTTTTGCATGAAAAAGCATGTTTGGAGGTGTTTCGACAGAGTCCGGAACACAGAGACGCGGAAGTCCATTCGTTGTGAGTTCTCCTTCTATCGTGAGGTAATTAGTTAAGTGAGGTTATTGCTGTGAAATTAGGAACACAATACGGATTCTCTCGTTCTTATCGGAGCTGGTGGGAGCTAAGATGAAAACGCAAGAAACTCGCATTCGGAGCTGAGGGAAAATTTGATGCGAATGTGCCTAAAAATGCATCTGCCGCGAGGTAAAGAGGACGACGAAGCGTAGAGGAGCAACTGGGCGACCGCTGCGCCATCCATCGGAAGTTACGAGAAAGGCGCCTTCAATGAAATATAGCTGACACCGGAAATTGCACTTACCAGGTTTGATAGTGTCTTATTACCTTAGTATTGTTGGTATTAGAAACAAAAAATATTTTTACAAATGCGCAGGTTTTAGTGCACAAAATATATATACAAAATATGTGTACAAAATTTGGTGGAATTCGTAGAATTTTAAGCGTATTAAACAAATGTTGTTCCAGCGGGACGCTCATTTACCGAGTTTTGCATCGTACACGCCAACCTATGTAACTAGTTTAGTGACACACTTGCTAAGCAACCCAAAGGATGCAAGACATCTGATGGAAAGACTCGGGAGGCTACATGATCAGCTAAGATTATTTGAAAAATTCGATTAACGCGATTTTTAAGGGACAAGGAAGGCCCGCACTATATCCCCAGAGCTAACAACACCGACGAAATAATAGACAAACACTTCCAAGCTGGTTGGTGCTAAATTCACTCTTCAATTTTCATTGGAATCCCTTAACGTAATGGTTTCTCGATTAGTGTATATGTACCACACAAAGGAAAACGAATTGTTTGAGTCTTTATACAGCATTAAGAGTAATATCCTCTCTAATCATTTACGAAAATCAATAAAATGAGATTTCGTGTTGATTGAACATTTGAGACTTCTTCTGACGTAGGTTTCCGCGGGGCTTGGATGGACGTTGCTTATTCCGATTTCCGGAATTTTCGCCGCGTGGTTCCATTTTAGGGATAATATTTCGCCGGCTTTCCTGTAGGCTTCCTCAGTTCAGGACATAGGAAATCCCGGAAATCGGAATAAGCAACGTCCATTTGAGACTTTTTCACGCTACTCACTGTTTGTGATTCATGTAGGTATGTGCAGAATGGAACCGTATCCGGCAAACCATATCAATCCCATCCATAAAACTGACCTTCAAGCTCAAAAACGGTCTTGAGGCCTCCCTTTGTAAATATTATTGCAAAGAAGGCATGACACGCGAAATAAATAAAATACAAAGGAAATCCGCAGGGTTCGTTAAAAACTAAAACGGGCGACAAGGTAGGCATCACAACTGATGAAAGGTAGGAGTCGCTAGAGACTGGTAAACTACACGCTAGGCTTACAATTAGATCACTAGAAAAATTCAGATCATGCGATTTTCAGGATGGCATGTAGGTATTCTTTTAACCCCGCACTTTAACTCAAAGTCACGAGCTGACAAAAGCGACAATTTAAGAGATATGCACTGCCGAACTGAGAGCTGCAAAAATGAGACCCCGAATGCAAAATTCCTTCTGCTGAGACTGCTGTCTCTCTACAGTGAAGTCAGGTAGTTTTCATGTAGCATGTGAGGCGTGGAAATTTGGAAGCTTCGTTGCCTCTTTCCAGAAGAATAAGTAAATAATATTTTTCCATAACACAATTTTCCAAACTCAGAAAAAAGGTCTCGACGAGCGTCTCAAACCTGCGACCCTCCGATTAAGAGTCCAACAGCTACTCCTGGGTAACCCCAGCTCCATATATATACTAAATACATTTTGACTACATGTCCTGTTGAGTAACGCATGTGTAAGATTTCACTTGAATTGCGGCTTCTTAACTATCATTTTACTCATACTGAGCTCTATATACTTAAACATCAAAGGGACCATTGGTCATAGTTCAGTCATGCTAACATGTAAAACATGCGAAAACATTGCAAAATTACAATCTCGTCCATTAAGTCATGCCAAAAGAATGAAGTTTCGAACAATACGTAAATCTCATCGGTGTATAAGTAAGTACTTTCACCTCTTCCGTCAGTCAAAATCTTGCGATGATGTGCAGAATTGCCAACAAAAGAAGGAGAAAGCCGAAAAGAAAACATTCTGAAAGGGAAAGAACAGGCGTGGCAGATCTAGCCACCTTATAATCCCATTAACCTTAAGTCTCTCCACCCACGGCAAACAGCCGTCCCTTTCCCCGCATTAACTCCAATTCTCGCTTGCTCGCCGGCAACGGCAGAACAGCCCCGACCCCGTTCGTCCTCGCAAGAGAAGGAAACTCCTCACGGCCCAGCGCCTACTCTCGGCCGTCCATACGGTGCTGCCTCTAGCGGCGGTTTTTCGGGACTATAAAGGACGCTCGTGACCTGGGCAACCAAGTTAGCGAAGTGGAAAGGAAGAGACGTGGGAGCGGAGTGAGAATGCTGCGAGGATTCCAGGAGATGACCGCCTAGCCGGCTCGGCGATGCCCGGTTTATACTTCTGCTGCCCATGCAGAAAGCCGAGATACCCTAGATTTACTTGCTGTATCCCCACAAAAATACCTATCATTTCACTAAGGAAAATATGAAAAGATTAGGTACGCTGACACTCGCACGGGTGCATGGATAAAAAACCTAAGTGAGGAAAAACAACCATGAAAAAATTGATCGATATAAAGTATATACATAAATACATAAAAGTGGGTCCACAATGGCGATTTTATTGAGCAAATTAATTGCTGCGAGCGGCTTTCCACTTAAATTGCAGGTGTAAACGGCTCCGCAAGTCGGCTTGCAGAACTTTTTGATGCAAGTGTAAACGGCAACCGGCTCTGTACTAACTGGTGAGAAATATGTCGTCAAAGTAAAATCCTCCGCAAGATCTTGTAGAGGAAATTTGCGGAGTACTTGCCCACCCTTAAGGCCGTTTTACACGGGGCACGTCATTGCGCAGGTTAGAGCTGCATTAATTTCTAATATGGCGGGCAATTGCGCGAATGCATGAACGAAATTAGAACGGGCTATTTGCCATCTCGCATCCATGCATTCTCGCATCCGTTCTCGCAATTCACCGCTTTACACGGCGCAATTTTGACTGCGCCTTCGGACATACGTCAGATTGCGCAATGACGTGCCCCATGTAAAACGGCCTTTAGACATGATATCCAGTCCCAACCGGTCCAAACCGATTGCCCGTCAGTCTGGTTAGATAGTTACCTCCCCACACAGCACACCATATACCAAGAACAACCAATATATGTATGCCATGTGTTGTAGATTTGGTGGCTCTTCCTTGTGAACACATTTACCCCAATTTACCGTCGCGTCGTAAAGAAGCCAATTTCTAGCTTCAAGCATAGACATACTTTTGAATATTTTAATCATTATATACTTACCTTAATGGATACCTTTATTTAGCACTGTACGATTTTTATTACTGAATGTCCTCACTGCCGTATGGAAGCAACTTTATGGCTTTATGTCCTTTCCGTAAAACTTTCATAACAAGTGGCTTTATGCCCTTTTCATAAATTCACGTTTACAAATGTTTAAAACTTTATATTCGGCCTTCGATTTAACTAACTTCTACTCATAAGCATCGCAGAAGCCTGAAATTTGTATCCAGCGTCAAACTGATTGACTCGTCCACTAAGAATAGCGAGAAACATTGTTCGCAAGGCAAACGTCTCACCACTCGTACTGTTAGAGTTACCTGCGTATAACGCTTAAAATGCAAACGGGGCACAAGGGAAAGAGCAGACCTAACGACCTTGAATGTGAGAAATTCTCACGCTTTTGGGTTTGTTGTTGACGGCATTGAGTCTCGAGCTCTGTCTGCACGGTCTTCACCGCCGCCTGCGTATTACAGCTCTCGCAAATACTGGTGGCAAACGGATGCGTAGAACGGTACGTCACGGAAGGATTTTTTGCAAGAGTAAAATGAGATGGAGTAAAAAGGCATTTCAGACACAGGTGGGGCAAAAGTGAACAAATGGTCACATCTACAAATTGTGTTCCCCCTCGCTAAGAGTCCAATTTCACGAAACGTGATATTTATCGCATGCATAAATGACGGGTTATCGCACGATTTCGCATTAAGTGTCGCACTCTACACCACCTTTTTATATTTTTTCACGCTATAATTGACACATGCAGACAGGATTAGACAACATTTTGATTCAACGAAACCATACTGTTATCATGTATGATATTATTGTTATTTTCACATACGATAATTATCACAGCCTTCGGGAATAGACTCCCGAGAGTTTTCCATTCCCATTAGCAAACTCCGGGCAACAAAATAACCTATTTACTACTGACACGTTGAATTATTACGTATTGATTTGCAACGTAAACATTTAATAAAACTAAAATGCATTATGAAACAGCTCACTCTCGATAAAAGGTTTCCTATATCTATAATATGATAAAATCAGCTTGAATTTTTAATATAATTTGATTATAGTCAGGAACAAAAATATATATAATTTAAAAAACTTTAAACAAGGTTAAGAAAAACATTGAAAAAAGTTTTCAGAAGAATATCGCATTAAAATTACATCTTTCATCTAATAGTTTAATACATGACCACGAAATATATATCTAGAAGAGATAGAAGTGACAAAATAAGAGAGAAGATACTCTTCCGAACTGATTGGTACAAATATTTTTCCGCTCACCTCTACTGACAACTTTTAGCAAAAATAGCATAGCACTGAGGTTGCTTTGGAGCCTCTTCTCGAACAAATGCTTTAATCTCACCGCGAGGGAGTAGGCGATAGGAGTATGAGATTAGGAGCTATAAACACCCCAGGGAGTGTCTTGTCGCTCACGGGCAATCGGTCTTGAGGAGTGGATTGTGGTCCTTATCAGCCGCCTCCCACGCACCCACGCCTCCTCCATCCAGACAAGGTCAGCCTGCCTGACTCAGCTCAATTGCCCGCAGCCCAAGGCTGGAAGACTTAAAGACCCATTGCGGCGGCACAAGAAATTCAGTTAGGAGTTGACCGCATCAAAAATACGTAGTAAGGGTACAGTTCTACGCCACGAATAAAGCACATGCAACACAGCAATTAAGCACATGCAACTACCTCCGGTACCACTTTGAGGAAGTTTATTACTCGAGATAATAAATAAAAGTAGCACGATTACCACATTACATTGATCACGCTCACGTCATTTAACCGGCAGTAAAACGCAATTGTCTAAACCGGAACTTGGCCAAAGAAGTAGTTTTGATAGTGAGAGTGAAGAGAATGATTATGCGTTTAAATAATTGAACAAGTGGACGATTTGGTGTATTTTGGCCGAATGTTTGCGAAAGATGGAAGGATAGATGAAGCGATTCATTAAAAGACGTGTGAATTCCGCAAGGGAAGTCGTAGGTAGTATGTGGAGCATATCTAGGATTGAGCGTTTGTCTAGGGAAGCGAAAATCGCAGTTTACAAAAGTGTTCTTCTCCCGACGTCATTATATGGTAGCGAAGTCCGCCCCAGGCCCCGCTTTCAGCATAGGCCCCCAAATTTTAGTTTTTCCTGTTTTACCAGGCCTGAGTTTTTACCAGGTCTAAACTGTCTCTTGAACTACATCGTAAATTTGGTTATAAATAAATTGATGAGCAAAGAAACAAAGTATGAGCGCCGAATTCGGAAGTTCCTAGGCCCAGCGAACAGCAATGACATAAGCTCCGACGAGCAGATCAAGAGAAGAGGGCAGGGCGAGGAGCCAGGCCTCGCAGATTTGTAGACGCAGAATCAGCTGTTTGCCACTCGTCATCCACCCTACCCTCCAGCCATTATAAGTCAACTCTCTCTGCAATGGACGCGATGTCTTTTATGCCTCAATTTTTCGATTATAACACGCAAAGATTTTTACAATACATTGTTACGAGCAAAATGTGGGAATTTTCTAATCACCATGTGTAATACGCATTCAACGTTTTGAGAACGGCACTCCTCACTATTATCTGCCGCTACGTCCAGCGACCAAAAGAATATCCTGCAAAGAAATTCTGTCTTCGTATGAATTTTCCCTACACGCACGTTCCTCTTTCCCTTTGGTTTCCAAATATAATGGTCTATTTGTAGCTGCGAAACGTCCATTCGTGTCTATGGAAATACTTTTATTCAGTAGATAACTGAGTTGCTATTCGCTACAAAGCGATATCAGTATTTAATTCGCAATAGTTTTTGTCCACTCTCATCGGATTCCGTCCGAACTACTTGCGAGAGATATGTTATTATCTAATTTCGAGATGCTACTATTCTGTGCAGTTCTAAATAGGCAATTGTCGGAACCTTTGTGGGTTTAGTTGCTACTGGGCTTTGAGCTATCATCAAGGAGAATAGATGTGGTGGCCAATTTGTTGCCGATGAGTCTGAGACAGTGGATCGTATTTGCTGGCAGATTAAGTGCCCGATTTGTTGCTATTAAGGTGATTCATACACTGTAGCATATAAGTATTGTTAGCACTCACCTAGAGGGTCCGACGAGGGCCAATTAAGGGAACGACAAATCTTAGCAAAGGCGTTTATTTTAGAGATGCACATACACACGCGCAATTGTTTCCGCTTCGTTACCCGCTACGTTTTACCTGTTCAGTTTCTTACCAACTCGAGTCTATGCTTTGGCCGCTCCCACGATCATGGCTAAGTGACCCCCCTGTGACCCCCCTGTATTAATCTGATTGATCACCAAAGGCAACCTTCAAAGATCCTACATCTGCAACGCCTTATAGGCTAGGACACTTTTATCTTAACTAAGCCCTCATTCTAGAAATCTTTAGTGGTCCAGGGTTAATATCTCCCACAACAAGCAGAGTCTGCAGCTCTCCACTGGCAATCGGACATTCCTATCTTAATGAAACCTAGTCAGCCTATCCTTTGGAACTCGTATCATCAAGTAATAGTTAAATATCACAAGGTAGACAGATTTTCCCCACACATTAACATAGGACAGTAGCCGGGTTTATCCCACAACAGGAGGGAGTACCCTAGTGGTAAAAACTGCAACTACCGAAGCTCCGTATATTTAACTGGTGTCACACAATTGCATACTATTACTTTCAATGAATACAAGTCTACTTTCATACTTTCATTGAACAATTGTATAATCCTGCCTTCTAGAATATTTGCTTTGTTTTGTGCAATATTCTCATTCTTGTTAATTCATTACACCTGTCGAGTCAGATGTTTCGTCTACTGGGTGTTGGTTTTTTGTTACTTAGATTTATTTCTTATTTGTTGGATGTTGCCAGCTGGACATCCAAATTATTTATGATAATTGATATCAAAGATGCTATCATATCATTCTACTGATCCATGTTTGTGACAGTCAGAATATACTTTAATCATTTGTTTGAAGGCTGTGTGAACCAGTGTCATACTGAAAGATTGTATGAATCTGAAATGTTACTAAACTGGGTTATTAACTTCAACATGTTTATTAGTGATTATCCTTCTACACTGAATGATCAGCTGTTCCACCTTTGTGGTCCAGAAAGGAGAGGAGGTTCTTGTCTGTGGGTGTGTGTGCTCATTTTCTTGGCAATATTGTTCAGTTAATTGCCTCTAAGCCATAAACTGGCATTGTGAATTCAGTGAAAGTGTCTCTCTTGCAAGAGAACAGGTGTCATTGATTCAATCATCATTCCTCATCCGGGAGTCAATTCTGTGCCTGATTTCCCCCAGTGGATGTGGCATTTTCCCCCGTTTTTTTTTGGTCAATTCCCCTCTTTGGACAGTTTCCCCTCTGCGGACTGTTTATCCTCCGGACTTAGCCGAAGGACTTAGCGCGCATGTAACGACATGCGCGCTAACGACATGTGCGCCAACGACGGCCAAAATGCCTACGACTGCAAAATGCAGCGACTACTGCCAGCGACTTCTGCCACGACTTCTGCCACACCTTTCGCCGCACCATTCGCCGCACCGTTCGCCGCACCGTTCGCCGCACCGTTCC
This sequence comes from Pyrrhosoma nymphula, assembly GCA_963573305.1. NCBI lineage: Eukaryota > Metazoa > Arthropoda > Insecta > Odonata > Coenagrionidae > Pyrrhosoma > Pyrrhosoma nymphula. Next base: position 40,828,053 of record OY754337.1, on the reverse strand, counting down.
CTCACCAGGTCCTGCACCGTTTTTATAGCCAGTAAAGTGAGGAAGGATACCAAAAATGCGGTCATACTGACCAAGGCACAAAGGCTGTGATCCTGTATTCTGCGGCCGACGCCAGAAAACAGTTCCTGGCGCTCCAATTAAAAACTGCCACCCTATCTATCACCCATCCCATTATTTCCTCCCCTCCAAGGCTACCAATCGCCAACCTCCTGACCTTACCCATTCCACCTTCGTCCTTGTCGACAGACCCCCTCCTCAGCTGACTCATGTCTAAGCTCGTTCTCTATTGCTTCCGAGACGCCGACCGGGTAACACCGTTGTGTGAGCCTGCTGACTAAGTCACTTTTGTACTTAAGAGAGAAGCTCAACCTCTCGTACTTGTTAAACTTAAACTATTTTCCGACTGGAAACATTCATTACGGTCGCCTGGCACTCCACCTATGGGTAAATTCTTGTAATTGGTTTGGTTCTATTTTGTGATTTGTAAAATATATTGATAAGTTAAGTTTATGATTGATAATACTTGTGTTTCGTTCGTTTTCCTCATTTTTCTCACCCGAGCTTGGAAAGAGTTTGTGTTTTCAAGAGTGTTATCGGCGAGAAAATCTGCTCCTTCTCCCGATAGCGCTACAATATGTTCATTAAATACTGATAGATTGTTAAACATACTAGCACATACTCTCAGGTATTTCCTTCATATATACTAGGATACATGTTCTGCTGTGCCGCCTAAAAAACTGTTCAATATATTATACGTTATCAATCGTCTCGGCTCTGCTACTGTGTATTCCTTGGCAGCATAGCTTTTTTTAAATAATCGGTAGTACTCACCATATTTTTTCCATGAAAAGAACACATTAATACACTACTATACTAATTAATCTCTGAGGGTCTGTTTGCGGTTGTTTCAAAATCCGCTCAAACGATTTGAATGAAACAAGGGAATGTGAGCTCTACGGCCTCTTAAAGTTACAAGGTATAAAATTCTCCAATGGCCGTAATAAATTGGCACCACTCGTCAAAAATACGCCACAATTGCTGGGTTGGTTTGCGGGAAAAAATTGGGGGGAAAAATCCACGCCAGTGACCAACCACAACCTCTCGACCAGAAAACCCCCTGTGGTGGTTTACGGGAATGTTACTTCCCCCTTGTAGATTTGAATGAAACTTTAGGGTTTACACTTCGTTCGATAAGGATATGTTAAAAATAATCGAAATTATTGCAAAAAAAATTAATTTTCCCAGTCTAATGTCCTTCTCTTCCCAATAATGTCAGACATTAGAAAGTTAATCTGGCAATGCGCAAAAGGTATATTGGAAAAAGCTTTTATAGATAACTTCTGTAATAATACTTTAAACACTAGGTGGAGTGCACATCACGATGCAGTAAACCCTATTTTTCATCATTTTGAGAAGTTGGTCGAGGTTGTAAAAAAGTTATGTAATCCTTCTGAAAATCTTAATACAAGCAGCGGAGGTGTTCATTACAAACATTTGTAAATTCAATTTTCTTTGTTTCGTGCACATGTGGTACCATGTTTTATTTGAAGTAAATATTGCCCAGAAATACTTTGCAGATTGAAGGATTCAGTTTCGAAAAGTATGTGTTAAAGCTGAGAAGCATGAATATATTCTTAGAAAAAATTCGGGAAGAATTGGTTAACAATTCTTTGGAATGTGCGACAACAACTTGTACTCAAATGGACATAGATATTAAAAGCAGGAGACGCAAGCATGTTAAAGAAATTATGCCAAAAGAAAAGACCAAAGGCGCAGGCTTGACTCCACATCAGGAAGTGAACGTTCATGTTTGAGTGCATTGATAAATTTCTTGTAGAGCTAAAAATTAGATCAATCTCAATGGAAAATGTTTAAAAACAGTTTTCGGGTGTTCATCCGATGAATCTTGTAAAAGCAAGTGATGACCAACTCCCCCTTCTGGTTCAGCAACTAACAAAAACATTTGATGATTTTGATAAGGAAGAAATGATGCCAGAAACCATGAGGCTTCGAAGGCATCTACAGGCTTCAGGGAATTCAAAAGACGATGCAGTATCGTGGTCCGCTTTGAATATGCTGCAGTTCATTATCGAGATGGATTTTCAAGAGCCACTACCAAATATTTGTGAAGCCCTAAAACTATTTTTGACTGTATATGTGCCAGTCTCTTCACGCGAAAGAAGTTTTTCTAAACTTGTATTAATTAAAAGCTATATCCGCTCAACAATGAGCCAATACCGCCTGACCAGATAGAGAACGCGGTTGCTAAGAGAGTGAATTTTGATGATGTAATAAAACAGCTTGCATAGGTAAAATCTCGCAAGAAAGAATTTTAATTCTCACTACTGTACTATTTACATCTTTAATTTTTTGGTTTGATTTCTATAGTAAATAAAATTATGCTGTGGAATAACAACTCTTCATTCCATACCTATTAAATACCATTGCCGAAGGAATAGCATGCTAACGCAAATTTCCTCCGGCCATAAACCAGGACTGGGTACTGGTGATTACATCGAAGTTATTAAAAGAGTGTAAGAATGCCTTTAACCTACTTATCTGTGAATGCTGAGATAAATGTCGTAATCCATTGGTAAATAGTTTATTCAGAGTCTGCAGGAATACAAGAAAAATGCATCTTCCTATTATACTTGTGTAGACTATGTCAATGTTATAAATTATAAATTCCAAATAATCCCCATATCGACTAGCACCCCAGGCCCCTAACCATGTTGATACGCCTCTGGTCAGGATAAACATAAGTGTTCGCACGAGGACTGGCCACCTTTTTTGTTTCTTTAAATTTCCCTCCCTCTGGCCATGGCGAGTTTCGTGTACCTTTTTGTTTGTCTTGTAATGATGATTTTGCCCACTGAGGGCGCTGGCCGGAGAGAGACAGACGGGACTTCTGACTGGGAGAAAGACACAACCAGTGTGTGGAGTTCAGACAGGACAAGAGTATAAGTGGCCTGCAGGCATGACGTGTGTGTGTGATTGTGCGAGTGTACATGAGAATTGAAGACCTCCAGAGACGTCGGCGATACAAGGTACGCGAAGCTTACGCCCGGCATTTCCTTCCCTTCTTTATTATTAATTTTCTGTTTCACCTATTATCAGTATTTCTTCAGTTTATTATTTTGTGTCCCGTTAAAGGCCAGCCTCCATTCTTTTTATTTTATCCTTGTGGGATTCATTACTTGTCTGGGGACATCACGGCCACGGGCGCGTACAATAAGATTAGGCTAAATGCAGTGGGAATGGGTAACCTGAGAAGTGTTCGCGGCAGAAGTAGGATAATAGAGTTAGAAATAAATGGGCCATAAAAGAATGTGAGTTGAATTCTCCAGTAATGGAAATATATTAAATAAGTGTGCTTCGCTGTTTTGGCCATGTCGAGAGAATGGAAGAGAGTCGAATAACGAAACAGGTATATGATAGTGAAGTGAAGGGTATGGCAGAAAGGGGTAGATCAAGCAAGTCAGGGGTAGAATGTGGTGGAATCCTCCAAAGAGGAGGAGTATTAGGAGTCTCAGGAATAGAAGAGCGTATATTAATCAATACACAAGTGAAAGATAAGCGAAAGAGCTATGCAAGAATAGGGTTTTATGGAGGCAATTATTTAGAGATCCAGTATTCTAGGCCTACAGCAATAACTGAATTCTTTGGATCTACCAACCCCAAAAGGGAATGCTCCAGGGGCTCGATGAATATATATGTAAATATTAACTTTCAGTGAACATCACAGTAATGTTAAGGCTATGCCATCGAGCGGTCATCTTTAACCAGGCATTGTAAAACTGGGCCCAAGAGACACCCACAGTCCCTTTGTTTCACTAATCCTCTATGATTACGTATCCCTGACGTCACGCTCTTGATAGAATAGTGCCGCCAAGTATTGCTAGCTCTACGCCATTCTGTAGCAGACGATCCTACCCAACTTTGTCCCCAGGAGACTTGTAGTGGTCACGATCGGACAACTCCTCCTTAACATCATTTGCATTTTTATTTCTTTTTTTTTAAACTTCAACCTTTCTCAGTCTATTATGACCTCCAACTCCTTGGACCTCGTCCGATTTCCACTGAAGTTGTCTCCGGAATACGAAATTTCAAATGTTCTCCTTCAAATAAAGTAAAATCGGGAAAGGACATGAATCAGCCTGATCTCGTCAAGATCGTGTCTCAATTGAACTTGCATTTTGTCAACGGTATTCGAATGATTGATATTCACGCAATGATAACAAACCTAATCCCTGAATTCTAGTTTAAACAATGCAATGGGGGAAATAAGAAAATATGCATAGAGATTAAATAATACATTTAATTAATATCCTTAAATTAATGAGCAACGCAAATGTTTGCCACAAAAATGGAGCACACTTATTTAAACATTCGAGGAATTCAAGAAATAACCACAAAATCAGACAAAAATACTAAAAAATTCATCACACTCCGCTATTGATGTACTTTAAATTGATTGAGCTATACCTTGACCAAATTATGAAGTATTAACTTTTTCAAGTCTGAGAATCGACTTATCGGGCCTCAGTGGAGAAACGGAAATTTACACCGGCTGATATTATGACCAGTATTGTCAGTAATATGGCAATGAATTTGTTCATTTTTATCACCATCAAAATACAATCAACGGCCAATATGTTTACCATTTACTTCCTAAATGAATATCTAGTATTTGAATAATTACTTAATATAATATTTAAATACATTGGTTCATAAAAGTTTTAAACTGAAACTTTTAAAACTACACGAAAATGGCCATAGTCCTTGTACTTGCTTCCTGGAATTTGCTGTAGGAAGGCGAAAAAACTATAATAGTACGAGTAGAACAATAACGAACGAAAATGCTAAGAAATATGAGGAAATTATTTCGTAGTAATGAAAATAAAAACTCCGATGAAGGTTGAGAAAATAAATCTGATCTGTTTGTCATTCCTCAATGGCGCCAGTGATCATCCTTGTCGGCCTCACTGCTAATTTCAAATCCAATTGAATGAAGCAAAGGATAATCTTCCCAAAATTTCGTAAGTAGAAAACTAGGCAGTTATTACTTTTGCTCGATTATTCGAATAAAAAATGATCGCTCGCCTTTAAATTATTTCCACAGGGATCTCTGTTGATCATTTATAATCAAACAACGCCAGATATGCACGCGAAAAATCCACTGTAGGTACATAAGTATTTATAACTCAAAGTTGTACTTTCATTAATTTATTTATGTTATATGACCTCCGAAAACAGCACTTTTTGGCCTTTACATCAGGGTATTTAACAATCAACAACGGATGAGCACACAAAACCATGCCCTGGAAGATCAAAAATCCACTCAAGCGGGACTCGAACCCGCGACAATAGGGTAAGCAGGCGTGGACTTCACCACGCCGCCACCACTTCGACTTTAAATAAGTGGTTTCTCATTTCCCCGCGGTCTTTCAAGACTCTCGAAATGGAAACGTATGTTGTCGTTTACGCTCGCAAGGGATTCGTTCTCCCGAAGCAATAACCTTATTTCTTTTCCTCTTTAAGGCTTCTCCGCCCGAGTAATTGCGTTTACGTGGAATGGGCCACTCCGCCGCCATTTTCGTGCTCGGTCAAAAGGCCGTGGGAGACGATGCCCTCGAACAAAGCGCGCGATACTGACTGCCATGTTCACCTTCGGGGGCACGGCCAAAGAAGTGATGGAACGGGACCGAGATTCTTATGCTGCGCACGACGTCAGAAGAATGCAAGGAAGCGCTTGGGAGCGAGAGAGCTTTTGCCAGGCCAGGTGGAAGAGAAGAAAAAATAAACCTACGCCCTCCGTATGTTTGCATTCGTTCTTTCCTTCCAAGAGAGGTTCAGGCAGCGTATTCTTATCCCGGAGATACCTGCAATGGCATACAAAAGTGTAACTTTGCAAAGTTTTTCAGGCTTATTTCTCAAATATTACAATGCTCCATCACAAAGCTGTTTTTATACTAGAAGCATTCCGCTACATAATAGCGTATGGCGTTATTATATGGCAGCGAAACCTGGGTACATCCGGAGATCATAAGAGTAGGCTAAATTCAGTGGGAATGAGGTATCTGAGAAGTGTTTGCGAAAAATATTGGATGGATAAGGTTTGGCATGAGTGGGTAATGAAAGAATATGGGTTGGATGCAGCAGTACCTGATGAACTTATATGAAAGGAGTGTGCTTCGTTGGTTAGGCTATTTTGAGAGAATGAATGAGAGTTGAAAAACAAAACAGATATATGACAGTAGGGTGAATAGTATGAGAAGAGAAGTAGAACGCGAAAGTCATGGGTGAATGTGGCCGAAGATACTCTTAAAGGAAGCATCACCAGGAGTCTTCAGAACAAAGGGGTGTGAACTGTGCATGTATAGCGACTAGAATCAACTGAGAAGTATCACGTATTTCATCTTTATAAATTGATTTTTTTGTATTTTCTTCTTTCCTCAAGTTTTAAAATCCACCTGGATCCAGGCACACTGATTTATACTTTAGAAAGTAGAAATTAAGCCCAATAAATTTATTGCTAGAAAGTAAAAAAATAACAGCTTAAAAATCATATCCCGGCATGGCCAACAACCATGGCTATCCTGGTTTGTGGATGAGTTTTATGTGCTGGAAGAGACTCAAAATGGGAGGAATATCAAAAGTAATAAGAAAAGGAGAGCGTGTACGAAGCAATGCATGAGTGTAAGAGAAGCGAAAGAGGCTAGGGAATTATGGAGGAAGTTATTGAATTAGAGCCAGTTTTACGAGATCTAACTGCAAAACTAACTTCTAGGACTTTGCCTAACCAGAAAGGGAATGGCATGATTCGTCCCTGAATTTCAATAAAATGCAACTACTATAGTTTATTCACGGAAAGTGTACATATCAAACCCAAATCTTAAAAGTTTCCACAACGTGCGAATCTTCTTTCCGAAAATACCACTTTCCGAGCCACACTACGCTATACACCACGCGAGAGTTTTAACCAATTTTTTCTTAATGTTTTGGCCGTGAGTTCCTCTCAACAGCTCCTCCTCTTCAAAAATGCTTTCTTAGCCGACCCAATTCTGCAACAGATGTCTTTGTCACTAAGTCCATCCTCGTTCAGAATACTACCAAGAGACAAGAATATTTCCGCAAGTTCTATTCTGCGCCTTCCCACCATTTGACTTCTGCCCGATCTCATTAACATTGTTATCTTATGCTTGATTTGTCTTTTGGCCGTTTGTTTTACCAACGCTTGGTCATCCGCGAACCTTAGCTGCTTACCTTCCATAACTCCCCGCTTGCTTTCATGCCCACCACCGTCTCCTCCTTTATCTCTATAAATATTTCTTCCAAGAACCTACACTTTAAATAGCAGTATTGATAAGGGGCACCATTGCCTTATGTCTCGCCCAATTCTTGACCATTCCAATTTTCCATTTACAAAAATATAACATGAAAACAAAATTAGAAGAAGGCCAAAAATCCTATTGTGTTGAAGAGGGAATCTGAATGAAGTAGTCACACTAAGATGAGAGAAATCAGAGTAAGTGGATTTCTTCGCCTACCTCGGAAGTACCATCACCCTGGGCCGAAGAACTGCAATGGACATCAAGTGAACGATAGCTCAAGTTAAGAATGCGTTCATCATGAAAAGACAACTACTGTGTCCAAAGAAGATAGGACTATGAACGAAGAAAAATCATGTGAAAACATTCGCGTGGCACTCTATGGATCGGAAACATGGACCATTGGAAATGCAGACCAGAAAAGGTTAGAAGCTTGCGAAACCTGTTGTTGGAGGAGGACGCTGAAGACCAAGTAGACGGGTAAAATAAGAAATGGAATAGTATTGAGAAGATTAGAAGAGGACGACAGGACCATATAGAACACTAAACAGAAGGGAAGAAGCAGATGGAATGGCCACACCCTGAGGCACAATCGGTTTGTAAATTATATAATTAAGGAAAAATAGAGGGAAAAGTCCCAAGAAGATGGCCAAGGGATAAATTCATAGATCAAATAAATAGGAAAGTATTAGAAGAAATACGAGGGAGTAAGGAAACTAGCATTATTTAGGGAAGGGTGGAGGACTTCAGTCAACCAATCTTAGGATTGAACGACCTAAGATGACTATTACCTAAGCTGTCGAATTCATTTAAAGCTCCTTCAAAATAATACAAGATTGAAAATTCTAAAATCATTTTCAATTAGTTTACAATAATGCAAAAGAAGGTGAATGTGACAAATTTTTCAATCGACCGTCTCCTGTCTTTGGACGTAATTCTTCAATCCCGAGAGTGTGTAACTGTGTAATGACTCTGCCGACATCAACAAGCGTCTTTCTCTAAGCTCCCCACTACTTCATACGTAAGTCATCAGTGGTATGTTGCGCAGAGGTTTCCTCTATCCCTCGCCGTAGAGGGGAGAACACTTCAATCTAAGGGTTCTTGCAGTGATTTCCAATCAGAAAAAATAACGAAGTGCAGCATCAACATGGCTCCGCCGGCGAATTGATTAGCTCTCAAAATCCTGGAGAAGAATTGGGAAGCGAGTGATTGAATCCTGCCTCGAGAATGAGTGATTTGTTCTCTAATAGATCAGTACGTCGGTTACTAATGCTTTCCCCATCACCTTCCCTGAATGCCTCATCAGTTGGGATATTGAATCCTTAGTAATCAACTCTGCAACCACTAATTAACTCGAGGAAATATGAAGTTATCAAAGGTCAACAGAAGAAAATTACTTTCCGTGAATTGTGTGAAAGGCAGATAAAGTGAAGGGATGAGATATTGAGCGGTGAGAGGACGTTGAATTCAATGATACAGGAGAAGGGTGTTTGATATGCAGCACTGCCTTGAGCTATGAGAGCTTTATCAAAAAAAAACTTATATTCTACATATATATATAATATAATATATTTATTTATCCCTTAGAATCAACATTACAAGCATATTTACATTTCAATTAAATAAGGATAAATTAATTAGGAATCCCTTTAGGCATTGCCTGTATTGGGATACCTCAAGAGAGTTTACAATATGAGTAATTGAAAAAAATAAGTGAACTGAGACCAGCTACGAGACATAAATAAATGCATGAAAAGATAACAATTTGTTTTTTAGTTACAACCTGTCGTGCATACAAAATATAGTGAGTATTAACCTTACTATTAACAAAAAAATACATCTGGATTTTCTACATTAAGTAACCATTTCTTTACTCCTTTCAAAAAAGATGTTAAACTTTTTGAACCTCTTATATTATCTGACAATCTAGAAAATAATGTTGGCCCTACATAGATAAATGAGTGTTTGAGCACGGTCAGATTTGGTTTGGGCAAAACATACATTTTTGTAGATCTTAGGTTGTATACATTGGTTATTGGTTCTTCCTTAGGATTATTACCACTTCTGAGGTAGAACAATTTCAATACTTTGTACACATAAATATGACGTAAAGGGAGTAACTGTAAAACCACAAATATGGGGAAGGACGGTTCAAATTGACATTTTCTAGCAATCAGTCTCACTATTGCTTTTTGGAGAATCAGCATCGGATTGAGCGAATTTTTGTAGGCACCTCACCAGCAGATTATCCCGTAGTTTAATTTTGATTGCACTAAAGCATTATAAATATTTTTAATGAATTGTCGGGGACATTTATTTCGAAGGAAATAAAACTTCGCGTGGATAAATTTAAGTTAACTTGAAATTCGGTTTATGTGTTTATCCCACTTTAAATGCTGGTCTACAGTCACTCCCAAGTATTTGTATTCAGGCACACATTCAATTTGTATACAGTTATTACAAAAGGTTCGATCACAACTTGGTTTATGATAGGTTAATTGCCAATTAATTGAGAAACGATTACATACATTAAAACACAAAAATTTCGTCTTTTCACTCAACAATAATTTATTATTTTCCATCCATTCACTAAGTATGCTTAGGTCTGCTTCCATATTAAGTCTAACCTCTTCCCAAGATGATCCTTCATGAATAATTGCAATATCATCAGCGAAGGCAATTAATTTTCCGGTGAATTTACAGTTACATAAGTCATTGATATAGATAAGAAATAATATTGGACCTAACACTGAGCCTTGAGGCACACCTGAACATATGGTTTCAAAGTCACTGACACAATTTTTTACACGTACACACTGTGAGTGAGAATACAAATAACTCTTAAACCATTTCCATGGTGTGCCACGAACACCTATTCTACTTAACTTTTCCAACAAAATATCATGATTTATGGAATCAAAGGCCTTTTTTATATCTAGGAATAGGACAGCAACGCGTTTATTCGAATTAATTGCGTTGTAGACATGTATCATGAAGCTTTCTAAGGCATCTTCTGTTCCTTTACTCTTTATGAACCCGTATTGGTTGCTACTTAAAAGTTTTGCTTGTCCAGGTAGGACAAAAGCCTTTTTTTAACTAGTTTCTCAAGAATTTTCGAGTGAACAGATAACAATGAAATTGGCCTATAGTTTGTTATATTTTGTCGGTCACCTTTTTTATGTAGGGGTAAAACGATAGCTTTCTTTAGGTCATCGGGAAATTCGCCTTGAATAAAGCTTATATTAAAAATATGGGTCAGAGCATCAGCAATGAGGTCAATTATGTTTTTTAGCATTGTTACATTCGTTCCGTCTGGACCAGCGGATTTTCCAGATTGAAGAGAGCTCACAAATTTCACGTATTTCAAAAGATGACATAGGTTCTAGATACATTGAATTAGGATATTTAAGATTGGGATATAGGATTTCAGGCCCAGAAGAATTTCCATGCTGAAGGGAGATTTTTTTGGTGGACTCGAAAACACTAATAAAATATTTGTTAAATTCTCTCGCTAAAACTGCAGGATCTGTGAGAAGTTGGTTATTAATCACTAGCTCTGGTATGTGAAAATCCTTTAGTTTATCACCAGTTAGTTCTTTCAATACCCTCCACTGTTCTTTTGCGTTGCCTTTCCACTTGTCAAATTGTTTCACATAGTAACTATTAGCAGCTTCTCTTATGTCTGCTCGCAATTTGTTTTTAAGTTTAATTGTTCTCTTTCTTAACTCCTCATTATGCGGATACTTCTGCAGCTTATTAAGTAAGTGGTTTTTGAGGTCCATTTTTATCAATAATATATCAGTCATCCAAGGTTTTAATTTTTTAAAGTTAACTACACGTTGGGTATGGAGTTTTGAGTCCTGGACACAGCTTTTCATTAGATCTAAGAATAAAGTAAAGCTTTTTGATACGTTTGTTTCATAGTAAACAGGACCCCAATCGATGGCACCAAGTCTATTTTTTAATACGTCGTATTGAATATAATTAGAATTAATGGAGTAAGAACTATGAACATTTACGTTTTTGATCATGCTACTACCTGAGATGGACAATACAGTCGCAGAATGATCAGTTACTGACAAGTGAGCTACTCTTGCGCTTATTTCAAATTTAAATGAGTTAAAAATCCGGACAAAAACATGGTCAATACATGTAGCAGTTGATGAGGTTATTCGTATAGGCTCATTAACCATACTAGTTAGACCATATGAGCTCATTAGGCTAAAATATTCCTCTGAAACACTATTACAATCTAAAATATTAATATTCATGTCACCAATAATTACTAAATTATTTTTAGAGCGCCCTAATAATGGTTCCAATTCTTTTAAGAAGGATGTTACGGGAATGTTTTGGTCCCTGTAGACCGAGATAATATCTAAATTTATAAGTTCACATTTCAGACTAATCAACAGACAGTCAGCAGAAGTATTTGATTCAATATGCACATTTTCAACCTTTAAATTACATTTTATGTACATAAATACACCTCTGGCTCTATAGTTGTTGTTGCAATTAGCAATATTATTATACCCATTAATATGATATAGGTTTGCTTCCTCTTTTCTGATCCAAATTTCAGATAAAATTATCACTTCTGGCAACCGTGGTAAGTTATTTAGAGTCAACAGAAATAAATCGAAGTTACTTCTCATACTGCGTATGTTTTGATGCAACATCATTACTGTAGGCTTTACACTGAACAATTCATCAACAGGGTTTGAAATCATTGAAAGGAAAAGTCACAATTTAGTCAAATCCTCCAGGCAAGTAATCACGAGTACGGGCATTTTCTCAGCCTTTCTCATCATTATCTTGCCTTGTCTTACCCACAGGTAGTCAAATTTCTTATTTTTCTTAGCCTCTCTCGCCGCGCTGAGCAGTCTGCGTCTCCCAGGACAGAGGGCCTCATTGACGTAAACAGGTGACTCAGGAACGTTGAAACCCAGGTGACGGGTGGAGAGGTTCCGTTTCACCCTCCGTTTCGCCAGGAAATCGTCCTTGATGCGTTGCCTCACGAACTGCACGTGGATACCTCCGACCGAAGCACCGGATTTCGATTTGTAGCGATAACATTTGTCAATGTCATCGACACATACTTCTAACCCTAACTCAGACCCTATTTTACAAACTGTATCCAGTAAGCATTCGTTTTGCATTGCAGGAACTCCGTGAATTTCAACGCAATTGGAAAGCATTTGTTGCTCTAAATCATCAATGCGATTTAGACAAACTTCAATATTCTTTCGTAGATGAATATTTTCACTTTGCAGCGATTCAACTTTATCACTACACTCATCCAGACGCTTTCCCAATTCTTCAATGAGTTTCACCGAATCATCCAGCCTCTCGTACACCTTATTGATTGTATCACCCAGGTTTAACTCAGTCGATCGTAAATCACTTTTTAATTCCCGGAGCAGTGCCATAACTTCAGTGTTTGATGATTCTTGGGGTGGATTTGGGTTGTCGGTCGCGTCTTGACCCAGGTGCATACTCTCCCTTCCCTTCAAACTGCAATCGCTGCATCTACACCTTTGATTGCTGTCAGCAATTCCCAGGATCTCTTCTCTGCTAAGTGGAACTGGCAAACAGTGCCCGTGGTAGTTGTTGTTACAATCACTGCACGACACATAAAATGTGTTCCTTATAGTTTTCTTACACACGATGCAACATGCTACAATTATTGTTTTTAATCGCTCCCGGTTTCAAAAACGCATTGATAAACACGTCCATTTTCTTCACGACCAAATGTCAAAAACAATTTTATATAATAGTGCGGCCTTTTTAAGTATAATATACGAGTAAATCTTAAAAGTAGCAGCAAACGAACCAGAACGTATCCTGGCCGGAATAATACCACATAAATACGAATCTATATTGACACATGAATTGCCAGGACAAGCTCATATTTGGAGTTTTTCCATCGACAAAGAGTCCATTGTAACTATTACATTTGACAGCCACTCTGTTTAAAAAAAATTAAAAAATGCCAATTTAAATTACTACTTACAAGTGGAATACATAGCTACATAAAAGAGAAGTTACTGATTGGGCTACGTCATAAAGAACGAGTCAACTGGTCCATTGGTGACAACGCTGCTAACTTAAAATTAGAAGTCCTTGATAAGGTTTAGCGTAATGTTGAACCCCGCGACAGAAAGTTTCTAGTTACATCATAGGTGGGAGGGGAAGAAAAATTAAAATACATGATACTGCGGATGGAATCAAGTAGAAAGTGTGAACATATAAAGAGGTAAGCAATTCAAGTCAAATTAGTATGGTGTGGAATAGGCGTCCCCGAGGTGCAGTGGTTCCAAAGGGTATCCAAAAAACTTTCAATTCGGAAAAACACCGCTGACAGTAGCGAATTGGTATAATCCACAATTCATCAACAAAAGCGCTCTGCAACTTTTGAGCTTGAGTTCCATATCTTCCACAGTTTCAAAATGTTCTTTGAGGAAGATATTATTAGCCTTGACCGAAACTTACAGTCCCACTAAAGGCATATGATTTTTTTTAGCCTGAAACTCTAAACAAAGTGCATGCATCAACGGGTGACTGAAATCCTAGATAAGATAGATAGGTAGGATAAGATAATGTTTTATTACTGTTGGTTACATTCAATAACATAATAATCGTCTATTATGCATAAACAGAAAACAAACGATGTTCAATCAAGTAGGTACAATTACATAAAAGAAACAAAGAACACAATTTTTCCTGTTGTGTCATCTAACGTACGTTTTTGTATCAGTATTTCTTCGCCATTTCTTCCGTAGTCGAGTCAAATATAATGATGCTACGCCCTAAATGTCACATTGAATACCCACATATTCCTCCGAAAAGCTAATCCCTCTACTTGGACATCTGCAATGCTCAAACTTAATAAAGAGAATTAGAAAATGCGCACTAATTATATGCTAACCAAGAACTTAGCATAACATTTCAGACCATTTCCAACTTCAGGGTCTAATCACACTGACGCGATGAAAACATTTTAGAAAGCTGAGAAGTTGCTAACCACCATCTAAGTCGTGATAACGCAGCCATAGCTGAGTTTCATTACTGACGGTTCCAAAAATAGCGGCAACTCAAACACGACTGTTATCACATTCAACTTTTTTCGCCCAGACGCTTATTTACTCTTTTTCTCCACAGTACACCTGCGCTATCTCTCGCCACAGAACTAAAAGCAGAGAAGAGAGTAGCCTCTGAGCCTCATGTTTCGTGGTGGCTGGTTGCACAATCTTCATTTGGAGAGACGACAGCAAAAACTATGCCAGCTGCTGTGTTGCTCACGCTGGCTGCTTGCGAGTTGCAAAGTAAACACAATCACCGTTCAGCAAAGCCAAGGAACTCGACAAGGCTATGATCCGTCTCCTATTTGCACGGTCAGATGTCGGGGGGGGGGGGGAATTGTTCCATTCTCAGGGCAAAAGATGACTATTTTATTGACTGACGCTGATCTAAGTTCTCTACATGAGCCCCGTCCTTGGAGTGATCATCCCCGAGAGTAATCGACTTGGCGAGATGAACAGACGACACGTGTGCCACATAGAGAGGAAGCATAGATTTACATCTCTTATGGCTATCCAAACAATAGCAGCATCGCTCAAGGTATTTCAAAAGCTGAAGTGCTTCTCCATGGAAGAATCTTTCACAGAAAATTAGCGACAACACAATATCCATGCACTTCATTGGTAACGAAGGTATGAGGATCCAGCGATTACATTAGCCACAAGGGAAACATATGAAGCCACAAGGGAAACATATATGTATCTAAAAATGAAGTCCAAAGTACTCTAAAATATAATTTATTTCATATTTTTTGACTAAGATGTACACTATTTTGGTACGAAAAACCAAATTAAGTAATAGGTACACTTTATATTAATAAATAAGACATACTGATCACGAATAAGTTCGTTTGCCGCAGAAATGAAGCAATTTTCAGATGAACGACGTGGTTGAAATTGAGAAAATTAATAATTTAAATAGAATTGCACAATGATTTGACATGCAAATAACATTAAAAGATTCAAAAATATTATTTTCAGGAATATATTCCCTCAGTGCTTTAGACATCATCTTTTTTAGACAAAATAACTCTACCAAATTTTTCTGGCACTCTAGAAATACTTCACCCTGAATTCACACCAACCTAGCACTTCGGCGAGCCTAATATGCAAAAGATCCACGCAAATATTTGGAAATAAATTAGAGTAGCTTTCCGCTGATGGATCACGCATATCATTAGTAATAACGTACTAACCCTCTTGGACACCATTCGCAGTACTAAAGGCTTTTAGATTCACAGCTCGGAGGAAATAACCACAGTGAGACTCATTGCTCAGGTAAAATATTCTGCCTGTTAAATGAGTTTCACTAGCATAAAAAGATCTCCGATTATGAGATGAAAAACTGAGAAAAGCACACTGGGATTACTACGGGTTTATTTTATTGCATACCCCGCTCACTGATAAATATGAGAGAAATAGACCTATTACTCGGTCCACCAGAAATCGCATAACCCGTTCGTTTCCACGAATCAGCTCCGCAGTTCTCATCAAAAACATGCAACCACGCACATCTGCGATACAATTCTCTGCACCTTGAAAACCACGGGACAGGAAAAAATAACAGCGAATATATGACGTAATTACGTCGGCATAGTGCTAAAAACGTTTTCATTCCAATGTCATCCCATGCGTGGATAAAACTTATGCACAGTACCACTCAGTAGCACGATTCATAGACCGGGATGCAAAGAAAAAACAAAAACACATCGCGGAGAATCATAATTTTCGTCCGTTCCCCGAAAATCCGCGTGCACATATCATTCCGACTGGCATCAGGAAGAAAAAATATATATTCTCCATCCCTTCCTCCAGTTTTGCATTTTCAACGGTTCCGTGAGATAGCGTCGCATCATTTAAGCAAGATATTCCGCGCGAAACGTCGGCGAGAATTACAAAATGAAACCCCGTGAAGTGCGCGAGTGTTCCGCACTTGTTACTAAACCGTTCTGCACATCCAACCGAGTAGTGAAGTTGCTATGGAGTCCAACAAAAACGCCAAGTGGGTACCCATCTCTCTCCCGAACGGGTAACAGCTACGTACGTAGCACGGCATAAATCACTCGGAATAAAGTTTGGACGGCAAGAAAAATTATAATACCGTGAGACATCCGATGATGCAGGCAAGGAATTTCAGCCCACGCTCGATATAAGAACGTTAAATCCGCCGGGGAATACATGGATAAGCAAAGAGATACTACGCTGAAAAGACTCCCACAGGCATTCTGCGACATTTTACTTTAAAACGGCATCAATAAAACCCCCTTTAAAGAATAGTGTACCCTTATGAATGCAAACTAAGGGCTCACACTCCTTGACTGCGCGTTTTTCGTGGACACCAAGTATTAGACAAGATACCCAATGAAAATAAAAATGAAATTTTAGTCATTAGAGTTCAAAAAAGGAATAAAACCTTTATAACAAAACGGAATTTCTAAAATTCTCTTTACAGAATAGTGATCTCATATTAATGCTAACAAAATGCCCATACTCCTGAAGCGCATTCTTGGATTTCGAGAAAATAAAAGACAGGATTCCTCGAAAAAAATTAATACTCTAACTGTAGTCACATGGATTTCAAAAAATAAAAACGTTTTATTTCAAAAAGGCGTCTCTAAAACTGTTTAAAGAATATTGTGCCATCGTTCATAAATACTACTAAAGCGTTACTACTGCATCGTTACGCAATATTCCTTGATCTCAAGAAAGTATCCGAAAAGGCTCATTGAAAAAAAAACTAAAACTCAAGCTGTAGTACCTACTGTATATTACACAGCTAAATCAATCAGTTTTCATAAATCAGCAGGGGTTTTTAAAAGAGAGTATGCCGTAAACATGCAAATCGCTGATCCTCATTTCTCGGATCTTCACCACGTAGGTTTATTTTTCAAGACAAAATTATCGCTCCTATTCCTACGGACGTCTTACAGTCAAAGTACCGGAAACACTTTTTCAAGATCAAATAATAAATCAGAATCAAAACACTCAATTCCCACTTCACAGGAGGAGTAGATCCAGGGTTACGATAAAATGTAAGCGAAGGGGCCACCAATTGACCACTTCGCGAATCACCTTTATGAACATGTAGCAATAGAATTTCAAACGGCTCGGCGTAGAGAGGGTAATAAAAGTTTCGAAGAGCTTAAAAAGGATCATTTCAAGAACCTTAGGATCATCAGATGCTCTAATCTCTAAAATAAGGAAAATTATTCAGCTGAGACTAGAAGTTTCTCAAAAGAAGCCACGTAATCGACACACCCTCATGCGAAGTCCCATGTGCGGGTATCAACAGGCTGAGGATAAGGTGATTGACGTGCGTGTAACTGCCTCTCTTTATCTTTTCCTCCATTTATCTTTTAAAACTTCACTTTTCCTTGAATTTGCTTAGTGTAAAAGTTTCTTGATGAATGCACAAAAACCTCAGAAAACGAATTGATCGAGTTTTCATTCAACGAAATGAGTAACATTCTAATCACAAACAAAACAGCAAGTGTTTCTAACAGCATGTTTTGCATGTTCTAGCTTCATAGGCAGATTGCCCTCTTAAGTAGCATGTAGAATATTATGTGTCATCGTACATGTGTGGCGTGCATGTGGGGATTCCCTTGCATGCTGCATGATGGTTTTTAGTTAATGATGGAATTGGTTAGTATCCTTAATATTCATGACGTACGGTGTGCATGTGGCGGTCCGCTTGCATGCTGCATTTTTTGACTTGTCACCCCCTGCCAAACACCCTAGAGGTGGCTCGCAGGGTAATATGTAGATGTAGATGAAAACAAAAGTCCTCGGAGTGCGAGGTGGCCCAGGGAAAGGATCTGGCCCTACCCTGAATGTGTAAAACTCACACGCCTGTGGCTTAGTCCGGGATGAGCTCTACCCTCAACTATCCAAACCAACCTTCGGGTTGAATCACTGAGTGAGTGAATTTTGTTTAGCTTCGTTGGGCCACTCATCCACCTGAGCATTTTCATTTACATCTACATAATACGCGGCAGGCCACCTCAAGGGTGTGTGGCGGGGGGTGAATTATCACAAACATGCATTACACCATCCTAACCTATTAAATTTAATGTAATTACGACTATTGATGCATTATCTGCACCATGCACCTGCTAATACTTGTAGGAGAAGCGAAATTTCACAAACTGCACGACTTTATAGATTTGCTACCTATGTTAAGAAAGACTGTTTGTATCAATGTTTTGTGCAACTACAGAAAACATAAATATTTTCATTTCATGTACGTGCTGTGTGTGACGCTTTTTAGTGGCCCATCACTCCGCTCCATATAGCATAACTGGCCTAATCATGTTCTTATACATGGATAGTATTTTCATGGAGGATTATTCGGGGAACGTGTGCTCAGGCAGGCGACTGCAAAGGCCTCCGACCCCGTCGGGGCGGCTATTTTAGTCACGGTGGGGACCCGAGACAATTGAGGGAGGCAAAGGGAAATCATCTCGATTATTTTGTCCATGAAACAGTGAGTGGGCAAGCCCAACCACTGCGGGCGGGTGTCGCGCACGGCATATAAGGGACAAGGTCTTCACAGCATCCGTCACACGATATCTGTATACGCACAGCTGAGTCTGCAGCAGCAGAGGGAAAAAATGACCGACTTTGTTATGATATGAATTAGTGCTGTTAGGAAGTTAGAGCTAAATTCCCAGGATGTATCAAGCGATGTAGTTCAACATGTGAAGTGAAAAAGAGAGTATCCAGCGGTAAAAATACGGATAGTACACTAAAGAGGGTGAAATTCGTCATGAAAAAATTATTTGAATTGACCGGGATGCTTTTTTCATGACGAATTTTACTCTCTTTTGTGTACATATTTGTACCCGTGCGCGTGACTGCGTACCACATATTTTGTGCAATCGCAATGATTGTAAAAATTGTCAACACGGATAGTTCCCGGAATTAAAAGACTGAATGACTGATAAAGAGATAGATAAATGGTAAACAACTTTATTAAGTGGGACAAGGCTATGACTCTATAGTGCCCTCTTTTCCACCTAACTCCTTGTCACATGGGAGAAAATGATACAGGCGATTCGTATAAACCATAAAATACAGGCATTAATGTTAAGGCTAATGAAAAGAATATTGCCTAGTTTTTAGAATAACGAGTTGAGATTAGTTGCTTAAACTTTGTAAGTAAAAATCGATCAGGTAACACATGAGTTTCCATCACCAAGATTCTTACAGGTAATAAAATTTAAGCACCATAAAAATTAGGCAAGGTAGTATATAAAATTAATCTAGTGCGAATAATAGCGTATGAAAGATAGTATGGTGAGGTGGAAGTAGAATCAGAATCACCGAACATATAACAATAAATCTAAAAAGGAAATGAACTACTGCAAGTAGTTCATTAATTATCTGGAAAGGTATAATGGAAAATGACTGATACTTTGTTATCATTGTAAATATGAGATATTATTATTTCTAATGAGGCCAAATTCATCGAATTTCATTATAAGTGTAATCTCAATCAGACTACCTTAAATCGTCAAATGAGCAGAGCACAGCATATAGCATACACAGAAATAAATCATAGTCCCAGTAAAATGTTGCACAGCGTCGTTGATTGGATGGATTTAGTCTTCTTACGATATACACCACTCCTCCATAAATTAAACTGCTTTAAATCTTTGTCTTTTTCTCCTCAATCTTCGCACTGATTTGGAAAAATTAAAACATGCAGAATCTCGAGTTTCCAGAATGCACTAGCAAAAAATATCTAATCCATTACGATTGAACGCTGATTACAGGATTTTGATACAAAATGCAACAAATACGCCGATGCTTATAAGATTTCGACAGTCTCGGGCTTAATGGTATAGAAATGTTTCAGCAAAGAAGTGAAAGGTTAAGCACTAACACTGCAATTTCCACACTGTATATTAATTGGTAACTATCAAGGTTGCGTTGCAAAGCAACATTAACAGAATATCTTATGACATTGCTTTGCAGCGAAACCAATGTGGTCATAAAATACAGTTTGGAAATTTCAGAGTAATAATATCACTTTTACTACTAGTAAGATTATTTAATAAAATTTCAAATGCTGTATTAATGTGTTCTTTTTCATCCAAGTTCGTGAGCGGATGAAATTTGTGCTTGGCCTCTACATCAATCATCAAACTGGTTTTTCCTCTATAAGAACTTCATCTCCCAGGGTAAATAAATCTCATAGCTTTCTTAAATCTCCCACAGTCTAACCATATAGCTTTTAAATATCTCCGGCGTATTCTTTCCCTATTCCCTCCCATGGAAAAAGACATCCATTTCGACCGAACGCTAATTGAAAGACACACCAAACGCAACAAACTAATGAGAACTTGTAAAATGATTTCATAACATTTCAAGTGTTGCGATGAAGGTTTTCTTTTCCATACAAGTTTTACTGCGGATAATATTCCGCTAAGCCAGTCGAGCATCAGTCACATAATTGTTTTTTCATATAATAGGATAGGATTTCATATAATTTCGTAGTGCCCCACATTAGTAGATACATGTTAAATCTTTCTTTATTCTCCCACTGCCTAATCGTTCTATAACTTCTCAATATTCTCTTTACATACCATCCATATCCCCTTCAATACAAAAAAGCATATACCTTCCCTTTCCCCTTCCATAGAAAATGGCCTCTTTCCTCACCTCTTCAACCTAACGATTCATCGTTTTCCTTCCTCCATATTCATTTCATTCCCTCTACCCATGTAAAATAAAAAAGCACTCAAGGGGAGTGGGTACTTTTCGAAAATATAAATGGAATTTCTCGAAACTGGAAATTGATTTCACACAGAAGCTATGGATAAAGAAGATGGGAGGTAATTTGTGAGGACTGCAGGGAAAGGGTGGATCGATTTTCCCTTTTTTCCGAATTTCGTAACGCCTCAGGGCGAAAAAGTTGTTTTTTGGTAAGTGAAGCCCGGTGTCACACGATACTTGATCCAGCACAAGTTCGAGGATATTCGCTAGCATGATAGTTTTCCAGTATCGTGTGATACATAACCAGCATGTTGGCTGACAAGCAAAATCGCTATCATGCTGGCTGAGCTACTGGATTTCATAACCGATGCGGTACTAGTACTTGCTACTAGCTCTAACCTAGTAGCCGTCGACCAATCAAGTTACCTTTTACAACCGCTGTGCTTCTATATCTTCAAATTCTGAAATCAGCGCCATCTATACCTACCTCCTTTTGGCTATCAGTAATTTTCAGGCTACGAAGTGAACAATTAGTTAAAATTTCCCAACTGCTGTTCTGGGCGCCTGCTGCCATGGATTGCTTAATTTAATATTTTAGTAGACATGCATTAAGATAAGAATGAAAATACCAATTATCCGCTAGCACAAGTTTAATGATCATTTGAAACCTTCTAGACCGACATAAAATCATGCTGGATTCCAACCTCAATATTTAGTACCGGCTTGTATGCTAGGTATTGTGCTGGTTAATGTATCGAGTGAAACAGACTTAATTTGACCTTGCCAAATTTCAGAAAAAATATTCCCTAACCAGCCTAAATGTGACTGAATTTTGAAATATTTTTGAAAATCAGGGCACTGTAAAAATTTAGGTGCTTCGATGAAACTGGTAATTTGTCGAGTTAAAATATGTTCACCAGGTAGGAAACGCAAAGGTAACCTTTCTAATTAATATCATGAAAATTTAAATTTCTGCGAAAAAATGCCTGCCACCACGAAGCATAAGAAAGCTTCACTATATAGGCGCAAGGGGAGCTGGCGGGAATTGGATACTTCTCAAAACATGAAAATGGAAACTCGCCAAAACGCAAAAAGGATTTCGCACAGGAGCTATGGAGGTCGTAGAGGTGAGGTAATTCGGAGGACTACAGGGCCCTCGAAGGGAAAACAGCGTTGCGTGCAGGGTGCCCCGGCGATGAAGGCGTTTGACATTCATCTACGTAATAAAGACTACAAAAACTCTATAAAGCACTCACTCATTCGCGAGAAATGAGTGAAACTTGGTTATTATTTGATTAAGATATCACTTTCAATAAAATTCAACGAATTTGGCTTCATCATGCAGAATATGATCTCATTTTTCTAAAGGCACAAAAATCTAAAATAAAAGGCTAGTCACCACCAGAGTCCTCTGGATTGCCGATAATACACTACCCTATGAGGGAATAGTGTAGAGAACGGCCATCCAGAGGACTCTGGTCACCACATTCCTTTTCGATATTTGCAAATGAATAGAAGCTCTTCTCCTTGCGATAAGGTAAGCTATTCTCCTGAGTCATATTAAACTATATAATTACCAATTGGTATGTCTGTCATTCTGCAACACTGCTAGGGGTATTGCGACAGAGAATTTAATTTCATTGCAAGAGAGTTTCATATTTATCCTTTTAAATGTATATTATTCGAACCATAGATCCAGCACCCCAAAAATTCGTAAAAGACTATCCATATTTTTAACCTAAGAGGATTATTTCTATAATTTTAAAAATATAGAATAATAAATAAGTTAATATTCTTCGAGATTTTGTGTACGGCGTGAATAAAATTCAGTCAAGTTTGTCCATTGTGACTTGTTACAACACCCGATGGAAAAAGCATGTAGAGTTGTTTTCGGGAATGAGGAAATAAATAAATAAAACAAAGCTTTTGCTTCATTAATATTACCATATTTTCTTCGTTCTTACAACAACAGCCTAAATTTTAAAAAAAATCAGTTACTATTTCTAATATATTTCATTAAAGTAATCTACCGGTTTAAGGTAGGTATCATGGAAAGTGAAAAAATCCCTCCAGATTTTTACCCGCGCAGGACCCTATCAACCTTATGTAGTTATTTCGCCATCTCCGCGTATGTCCTACCCATCTTCATTCCGTCCATAACCCTATTCTCTTTCTTCCTCTTCCCCGTTTGCCCAACATCCTTCCCTCCATCACGTCCATGGGCAAACCATCTAATTAGCCTTATTACCGCATCCAGCCACCTACAATGCCTCCCCCAAATCTCATCCAGAAGTTTCATCTCCTCACCAACCACGTCAAACACTGCCTCATTTTTCTTCCTTTCCGTTATAAACACCTATTCCATCGTCCTCCATACACACATCTCAAACGCCTGCAGCCTATTCCCGTCTCCTTTCTCAGAGTCCGCGTTTCTGGTTCATACAACGCCATATAAAGATCTTCACCAGCTTCTTTTTTACATCCTTAACCAGGTTTCCGTCATCACCTCCCTTATATTACTAAACGCTTCCTTTGCTAACGCTATTCTCCTCCTAATGTATTTGATACTATGCCCATTTTCTTCTAGTGTCCTATCCAAGTGATTAAAATGCTCCACTTTCTCCAGTTTGTGCCCTCTTACTATTATGGCCAGCCTCGATTTCTTTGTCCTAGAGAATCTATTTACTTTATTTTCATATGATTTATCTTCATTCCGTTTTTCCCGCACTGAAATTCTAATGCATCAACTTAAGCTTCCCTTCGATGATCGACGGACAAACGCCTGGTCGTCCGTGAATCTAACCGACTTTAACAGCTGACCTCCTACTTTGATTCACGTATCTATATCTTCCCATGCCTCTCTTAACATTTCCTCAGCGTAGATGTTAAACAGCAAAGGGGACAACGGCCACCCTTGCTTCATCCCGTGACCAATAACTGCTCAATCCGATTCACCGTCAGCCAACTTCATCTGAGCCCTCTGGGCTAAATATAAGTTTAGGATAAGTCTCCTATCTCACCAATTTCCCGGATTAACTGCATTATTTTTTACCAATTTACTCCGCCAAATGCCTTTTCTAAATCCAAAAAATCAATAAAAACCTCCGGGTTATGCTATATGTTTCTATTTATAAGTTTCCTCATCACCACAATCGTATCTCGAGTAGCCCTCATCTTCTTGAACCTAAACTGATCATTGCCCAAGTGGTAGTTTGATCTTCTCTCCATCATTTTATATTTTTTCTAAGAAAAACTTTTTCCGCGTGGGAAATTAAACTAATTGTTCTATACTCTCAGCATTTTGACATTTTCTTCTTCCTATGGATAGGCATTAATACTGTTTTAACGAAATCCTCTGTCCATACTCCTTCCTCGTAGATCCTACGAATAAATTCGTAAAAAATTCGTCTTCACTTATTATTTAAATTCTTCAATAACAACCGTATCTCGAGTAGCCCTCATCTTCTTGAACCTAAACTGATCATTGCCCAAGTGGTAGTTTGATCTTCTCTCCATCATTTTATATTTTTTCTAAGAAAAACTTTTTCCGCGTGGGAAATTAAACTAATTGTTCTATACTCTCAGCATTTTGACATTTTCTTCTTCCTATGGATAGGCATTAATACTGTTTTAACGAAATCCTCTGTCCATACTCCTTCCTCGTAGATCCTACGAATAAATTCGTAAAAAATTCGTCTTCACTTATTATTTAAATTCTTCAATAACTCCGAAGGTATGTTATCTACTCTCACGGCTTTTCTTGCCTTCATATCTCGTATGGCTCTCTCGATTTCGCTATCCGAGGTTACATTCATCTATTGTTATCTTCTCTAAATCTAGTTTCACAGACCTATTATCACCGTCTTATAGCTCCTCCACATAATCTCTTCACCTATTCTGGGTATCTTCTTGTTCGATTAAATATCTTCCCTGTTTTTTCCTTAACGTTTGGTATCGCTTGCCCTCTCTTACCGTTCGGTAGCATATTCACCTATCCTATTGTATTCTCTGCCGCTCTTGCTATGCCTGTTTTTATAACCTTCCATCTTCCCTCGATTGTTCCCATTTTCTTTGCTTTATCTGTTCTTTTCCACTAGCTCCTGGTATTCCCTCCTTTTCTTCTTCTCCGCCATTTTCCGTGAGTATCTACACCTGGCGTGATGTTTAAACACGTTTTTGTTACTAATAATTTAATTCTCTAACAAAATTCAACTGCTTTCTCTCCACTGTTACTTCTTTCCCCTTAACCATAGCCTCCCACTTCAAATCCATCTCTCCTTTCCCCCACCACTACATTCCAGTAGCCCATTACAATGAGGTTTTCGTTGCCCTGGACTTCCCTCATTATCTTTTCAAGTTTTCATGTACCCCATTCACTGCTGCATTTCTAACAGTCAACTGCACTATTATAATGGACGAAGTACAGTTAATCTTGAGACTACCACCTATTTTTAGTGAAGTCTCCTATTTTTTTATTTCCCACGTGATTAGAAACAACATTACAAACAATATTTTGCGCCAATGCTGCATCATTCAAGCACCGCATGGTGTAAACAGTATTTCTACTATAATCTACTAGATAAATACCGTGGCGATGGAAATCCCAATGGTCTGAAAATGATTTCTGGGCGTAGTATCCACCCACATAAAAACCTTCGTCCATTACCGCTTCTCAAAGGTAGTGTTTCTGCGTCAATAAACGCTAAAAAATCCAGGTAAAAATTTCCCCTTTAATTGCAAAATATGAAATTTTTTCCGCCATACGCTCCGAAAATCTCTTCGACGCCTTTTAAGATGAAACATTTTGGTGACCTCAAGATTATGTAACCGTTTAAGTCACTCGTCACAGACCTTTCGGTGTTGAACCATAATTTCAGAATTATTTTTCCTCGCATTTGAATACGTAAAAAAAACTTGATTTAACAACCACCCGACATTTACTCCGCTTTCAAATATCCCGACGTGACCACAAATTTAAATACAGAGCCAATACGTTTCCTTACGTGCTTTAAGGTGGATGCAGCGGTAATCGTCAGTCATTGACTGCACATTTTAATAATTTTTATGTCGAAAAAACTTCTTGGGCCTCATTTCCTCTAAGTGCATCTCTTTTTTTAGTTGGAGCTTAGCGTACATGTAGTTATGGAAATGATAAAAGAATAATGTATATTTTTATTTTATTCCTAAATTAAACTATTATATGATTAGAGTTTTCGACGCGGTATTCGAAATTTAGACGTTATTATAATTAAATATGTTTTTTCGAATATTGGACTCGGCGTGACACCTGGATATTTGTTAGCATCCATTTTTAATATGATATTTTGGGTTTAGAAGAAAATCAGTCACTCACACACCGTCTTTAGATGAATAAATATAATAGTCTGAACAGAAGGTGAAAGAAAGGGATAGGAAACATATAATTGAAATTGGATGAAGAGATTGGTGATGGGGAAGATGGTAAAGCCGAAAAATCAGAGGGTACGCGAAATCGGGAGGTTCCGGGTTCGTGTCCCGGCCACGGCACATTTTTACCCTCTGATTTTTCGGCTTTACCATCTTCTACATCACCAGTGTCTTCGTCCAATTTCAATTATATGTTTCCTTTCTCTTTCTTTCACCTTCTGTTCAAATGATATATGTATATATATTGCATGCAATATATATTTATATATTGCATGCACAATGAGGCTACGTGTTAAAATAGTATTGAACGAACCAAATCGGTATGTTGCAATATTTACCACTTCTACAAACAGATAGGCATCACTAATGAGAGCACGTATGCAACGTTTCAAGAAAACCTATAAACAAAAATCCCTGCAAACACCTTAAGGCTCCTGAGTATAGAGGAGGTGAAACATGGTGGCATATGTGCAGAAGGCCCACTTCAGTGGAAGAGTTCATTGTGTGCGAACTGGCTCCTTATGGGGAGAAAGGTACCAACACTACATAGGATCTAAGTCTTTGCCGGCGAATGCTTAGGATGAATAGTTCTCAGGTTTCCAGCCGGTTAATAGTGTTAAACTGAACCGACGTTTCCATGGCGTAGTCTGCCATCGTCTTCAGGGTGAATGAATTCACCTTGAAGACGATTGAAGATAGTGTTAAACTGCACCGACGTTTCAATGGGGTAGTCTGCCATCGTCTTCAGGGAGAATGAATTCACCCAGAAGAAGATGGCAGACTACGCCATTGAAACGTCGGTGCAGTTTAACACCATTTCCCGGCTGGAAACCCGTGAACCATTCATCCACCACTACATAGTCCCCACGTTTGACTACCAGGGCTCCCAAGGTCGGTTACCTTCGTTACCAACTTCAAAATCCTTAATTTGTTATTCACATCAACTCTCCAGCTGTCTGCGGCTCTTAATTTAATTGTTGAGAAGAGCTCTTCTGATAGGTTGCGAACATCAGGGTCTTTTGGGGCAGCTTTGTTTGGATCGCATTCACCACTCCACTCTGGTGCCACATTTCGAATATGCCTCAAGCATTCGAGACGCTGCACAGAAATATTTATCCGATAGGTGTATAAAGTACAAAGGAAAGCTGTACGCTTCTTCAAAAACTGCTAACAGCGAACAGTAAGTGTCTCACAGCTGATGGAAGGATTAGTTTGGGAACCGTTAGAGACTCTGAGGCTACAACGCTTAGATTACTTGAAAAACTTCGATAAGGCGAGTTTCAGTACTAAACGGAGGATATTATTTTGACCTCTCGCTATATTTCTAGGACTGATAGGTGTGGCAAAGTAAGAGAGATATCAAAGAGAGTGGACCAAAAAGTTATTTCCTTTGTTTTCAATGTGCAAGCGATGATTTAATAGGGACATTGAAATAGGGATTATGAAAGGAGTCAACATTGACCTCACGAAGGTTATAAGGCAAATCGAAAGAGAAAATAAATATAAGCAACACAAGATAGGAAGTTTTGAGAAATAATTCCTCCCCATAATCCACGAATCGAAATACGCGCACAAAAAATTAAAAGGGGTACAAATTTGACCTCTCGGCGGTTCTACGGTTAAGGCAAAATCATTTGGGAGGTATGGAAAAAAGTAACCTAACTAACTATCAGAAAACCTAATTATATAGTCTTCTTGATGGGCATTATATTCTTTTATCACAATTGTGCGTCTCTTTACACCGCTGCGAAACAACAAAGGAAGACGTAAGAAAGAGCACTAAAAGCACAAACCCTAATGGGGAACACAAAGACGAAGCAAAACTTCTCAAGTAAGGACGGTTGGTTTGGGAGGGACACAACGGGTAAGGAAGATAGGGGCTCTGGAAGAAAAAATTAAGACGGGAGTGCGAGAGAAACAGTAGCAAGGAGCACAAAGGGGGAATGAATGTTTCAAGATAAGAAATTGCGCGTGACGTGGGATTAGAGTGTAAACTCGCAAGAAAAGGAAATGGTCTAAGAAACACCGTGGACGTTAAGTTAAGCGGAGAGGAAACGAAGAGAGGATTGTAGAGTCCGGGTGACTTAATGAGGTAAAGGGAGTGAGTCTGTTCCCAGTAAAATGGCGAAGCCCGCGCGCGAGGCTTGGTTTGAATGGTTTAAGAAAAAAGTTCGTTTCTCTAAAAGGTAGGGGGGATAAAGAGAGACAATATGCGCGCAGAAGGAACAGCAGGGGAAAGATATGAGCGTTTCTTCTCCCCCCCCCCTCGACTAATATAGCTTTCGCCGAGATAACAAAAACCTCTTGGGCACGTGAAATTCAGTTAGTTTCACGCGGGCATGTTTTGTTTTCACATTAACCGCCTTTGAGAGCATTTTCTACTAACAGCGTCGCGCGACAACCGGCCGGGAATTGAAGAAGTCTAGAAATTTCTCAAGTGAGGGATTTAAGGTAATGACCTACTGATGATAAGTATTCACTGCTAACACAATGTGGGTAATGAGGTATTCCTCCTTGACTCCGTACTCAAAAGTTTAATTTACGTGACTGGGTCACTTATCACGCCTCATCAATAGCCATAATGTTTGTTAATATTTCCAAAGAAATAAGCAAACGGTGATTCTGTCTATAAATGGTTTTTAGCTAAAACTTGTATGATATTTGATTGAAAATTAGTAAAATTACAAAAGTTAAATTAAAACAGAAAAATTAGCATGCATTTAAATATTTAAAAAAACCTTAATGGAAGAATTGGATGTCAATGAAATAAGAATATTAAGAAAAATATTAAGGCTAGTTATAGATGGGAGAAAACGCCCTAACAATGAACTCTATGCACGCATTGAAAAAATTACAGAGTCAATTAGGATAATAAGAATTGTTTTAAAATAAATGAGCTCCAGCAGACTCACAGGAAGACCCCTCAACAACCTCCGAACACTGAAAATGGTCTATACATGGATTATAGAAACTGAAAATGGTATACAAGAAAACAAGACCACACATGATGGCATTAAAAAACGTTTGCAACTTCGGGGTGCACTACAAAAATACAAAGGTTTGCAGGAAAACACAAGAAGAAGATTGGTGCGTCGGGGTGTGAAAAAAGGAAAGGGATATGTCTGGTTAGAAGGAACAGGTTCAAATCTTTCATTTTCTCATTCTTAAAAATATAATTTTCAAAAGAGTAATCATCAGGAAATCTTCAAATAAGCCTCTAAAGTGTTTCATAAATATATATCAGTCACAAACATTCTGAAATTTAGATTTTATAAAATTAAAGGAAGGATAATAACAACTTTCCTCGCTCACTTTTGACGTAATTGTATATGCTTCAGAGGATATAGCTTAAGGATATAAGCTGACATTTTATCGATGCAAAAATTCAATGATAATAATAAACAAGCATCAATCAAGGGAATTTATAAGGAGATTAAATAAGTTTATAGCTGCCAAATAATTCTGTTTCGTGAAACAGGGAAAGATAAATGCTCAATAAGACTCTCAAGTAGGTACCATCCAACAGTAGCCCATCGAAAGATTTATCCTGTTCGCTGGCAATTCAAAGGTATAAGTTTCTTATTTTTTAAACTTACTTTCACTCATAATATAGGCTTAAAATGTTTAGAATCGGATGACAGAAATAAATTAGTGTAAAAATCTTTCACTAAAATTTCCATTTTCGTATACGCTTCCTTTTTTCTTCAAATCTGAAGTTGTTTCTCGCAACTTATAAATATTTGAAGTACTTCAACAATAGGAATTTTCATTTCCTTGGCCTCCACAGCACACAATATTAATGGAAACATATGACTGAGGCTATGATTAAGTAGATTAAATGATCTACACACGGTGTTTCAGGAGGAATCTGCGAGAGGTTAGTAGGATTAATTCGTTCAATTAGCTTCTTAAACAAAGAATCTCAACGCGTGTGATTGACAACTAATTCATGGCGATAATCCCCGTTTGAGGGCTTCGTTGCGGGTTGATTGTTTTCTTCCTTTAGCCCACAAAAAAGCCTCCATCCAGATCCAGGTTTCACTGGTTCATTACTCTTTTCGATACATGTAAAAATAAATACATAATCTTATACCGATTTAGTCAATTGTATTCTTCGGTAAATGAATACCAATTCCATGCAAGGGAGATAGCTGTCAATCAAAGAGATCATATCGTTCAAGATACCATATCTCCGCTAAACATTATGTTGGGAAAATAATATTACCACGTCTAGAAAAATGAAATGAAGTTTTTAAATTCATTTGTTTCTTAAATGTTTTTCGTATCTCTCAAAATAAAAAAGTAAATAAAATAATTAATTTTTCGAAGAAGACATTGTTTTAAAATTTCGGTTACAATTGGTATTTGCTAGGCATAAGCAAATATTTTTACTGAAAAAGAAAGATACAATTCTTTTTTAAAAAGCAAATACAAGCTTTACTTCTTTACCATTAGTGCATGACACTGCTAGTTGTTGATATTATGGTAAGCATGTTATGACTACAATTTTCGACGCGTTATTCGAGATTTAGACGAAATAATATTGAAATATTTGAACATACCGTTGAACTGCAAAAAATATCAAACTGGTATGATGATATTTTTTTCACTTTTATCAATAGATATCTCTAATGAGAACAATTATGCAAAGTTTCACGCATATCTGTTTTAAAACATCGCTTCGACCACCTTAGGAAAAAACTATTTTTGTCAAGCATCTTAGTCGGAGGCTCTCTCCAAAGATTAATTTTCTTCAGCATGAGGCAACAGCAAGCCATAATTCCTTGGAATCTGTCTGTTGTTGTTCTTTCTCTTTCTAAGAGTCCTTCATTTTCTTACTACCCCTCATAGCACTTCAACGGTGGGTGGACAAAATGTGCAGTACAGTTTCTTTTGCAGTAAGACATTCATGTCTTGTTTTTCGAGACATTCTCGTGCAGAAATTGTACCAAGTTTCTGTTATTATTTTTCGGAAATGATCTTCCTCTTACCACATAAAATCCGTTATTACCCTCAAAAGCTTAACTATATGTACGGCATTTGTAGGTTTAAAAACTTTAATTTTAGGTGAGCAAGCAAAGTCGTAAGTTGAGAATTTCATTGCAAGTAGTGCATCGTATTCACCTGGTGAAAATATAAATATGCTAAACTTTATTCTTTATAATACTATTTTCAAAATAAGCGAACTTCCAAGAATAAAGTTTCCTCTCCGTTCCTCTTTATACTACTTCTGCCTGTTATCTATTCCTGGTCGTCCCAAGGATACAAAAACACCTTTTTGCTTATTCGACTAAAATCCCTTAGGGTGGGACAGAGAGATTTCAAATGCAGAGCCTGGTTTCTTTTGAGAGGAAGGCAAGGTTTTCAGAGATTCTTCGTTGATACGCGCCTAGACTAGAGACGTGGAGTTTGAAAGAAAAAAACGATTGTAAACTATTTTCTTTTCTCAATTGATATATCAACAAAAAACAACTTTTTTTAAATAAATTTTTAATGCTGAGAAAATTAATAATGAATTCAAATTTAAAATCCGTGCAGCTCCGCAGTCGTCTCATCTCATCTATGTAATTATAATTGCACATTAAGGTAGGACTATACCTCGACAATCAACCTAGACGTGACATCGCAGCTTCGATAAACCTAAACTTTTAAATGGTATTACTTGATTTTTTTCGAGGTTGTGACGCCTCAACTACGTCACTAAGGCTCGAAAATCCCGAGCCATTCCTGAATAGGGTACCAGTAGACCAACAATACCTATTCGAACTAAAGAGCAACAATTCATATAAAAGGAAACGATTCCACGTATTTCTCGAGAGTGGTCGATTCCGACCTAAGCCTGACAATATACTCCAGGACGGAAGCATTAAACGCAAGAATTTTTAGATTTTTCCAGAGTTTATATTCCTATAATCACTTGATGGACACGTTCTGATTATATGTTATCAAAAGTAAAAAATAATATCTATAATTTGAGGGGGCAATGAGTTGATTCATGCTTAAAATGGTGGCGCTACTCCGTCCAAAAACACAGAAAAAATGTTTTTTTAACGTTTTTCACCAAATTAATTATAATAATAGTAAAGAGTTTATTCATCAACACCTGAAACATAAAGTTAAGAAGTGCAGCAAGCAAATATCAAATGGGAACATAGGTGCCCTTTGCAAGAACCGCCTTCTTGGGGCTACCGACTTGCTCATATACTAAAAAAAACATCACCGTGACTTTGCCTTTATGTTGTCATATAATTTACTTAATGTTATCTTTTATGCTGGGATATTATTTTACAATGTAAAATTTTACAATGAGCAAATGCTGCAATCCGCATATATATAATTATTTTAACATATTCACAAATATTTTTAAGAAAATACAAGAAACTAGTCACAGGTATCTTAAATAAAACTACACACCTTTTTCCCCATAAATATTATATCCCCATGAGCAACCGGATATTTTTTAACATCTACAATATTTACCTTTATTCTTGGTATTGGCTTTCTATATAATGGTAATGAACAAGGCATTTTGAGAGGATGGAATGAATAAACAAAAAAACAACACGTTTTTCGCAAACACACCTACTTCCCAATTCCTCTTCCCACTCCCCGATGGTGCCTGGTCCAAGAATAAACAAACCCCTGTTTGATTCCTCGTTGAAAATCTCCCCAAGGGGGAGGTTCCCGGGGGATTTTAAATGCAGTACCCGGTCTCTTTCGAGGGAAAGGCAAGGCATTCAAGGCTCACCGTTTTTACGGGTCGGTGCAAATATTTTCTCGTATTCCCAAAGGCACTGCCGTAGCACTGAGAAACCCCGCCGTCGAGGGTGATTTCCTCCTACGAATACGGCGGAGCGGACCGCTGCCTGCTGAAGGCTGGGTAGTGGAATTCTTCATATGTTATTCCTTTCAGAGACATGTTATTGCTCGTAAAGTATGAGGAGGAAACACGTGCCCCTTTTACAAGCTGATATACTAGGCACAGGTAGTCAGGCTACTTGGTCCATGCCTACGAAAAGACTTTTTGTGCTCCTTAATCCCGTGATGAAAAATCTGATGCACTTTGAAGGGGAAGTTCTTAGAATGGGGTACATACTCTGTCCAAAATAATAGCGAACTTGACCGTAATAAATGCAACCAATCAGTAAGTACGTTCAATGCACGCTGGTAAGGCGAATCACGTGACCGAATAATTCAAGATGGTGGCCTTTGTTTACATCATATGACCGTGAAAATATTAACTTCTTTCCGTTACGTTCTTAGCTAAATCAGTATATTTGATGGAATTATGGTATTAAAAATATTGCTTAGGGCTGTCGTAAGTAATTAGGCGTATTTTTGCCGCCAAGAAGACGCTGCTTTAATGTTTTAATGTACAGTACATAATGGTGGAACTGAGATATTTTCTCATATCTAATAATTTCTGTTAAAGTTTTCATTAGCTTGTTCTTCCCGGTGATTACTTGTCGAACATTTCACTAGACCTCGCGTGATTTTTCTCGTAGTTTATGAAGTAGTAATAGCTAGTCTTCTAAGACATTGATTTTATATCATACCTATTTTACATCGTTCGAAATCACGTTTACCGTCGGCACTGTAAAACTTTAATGCATTTACCACACATTAATGGCGATGCTTTGCTTCACTGTGTTACCATTACACTGGATTACACTTTGTTGAAAAGGTAATGCTGCATGAAGGCGTTTAAGTCACTAAAGAGAGAGATTCAGAGCATTATCAGCCAATAGGAAATTTATATACACAGCTTTTACCGTATGAGCATGTTATGGCTCAATTTTAACTCAACTTTCATCGGAAAATATGGAAAGCATTTGAAGTCATCTTAAAATTGAAAATCGCATCGGCTGCTACCCATCCCAGATCTCGTCACGGCTACGTCACGTCTGCCTCACCTAAAGGCCCATGCAAGGGGGTACCCAATTGGTCGTAGGTTTGAATGCCCAAATACCCTATTATCATGGGCAGACTGTTGGTGGCGAAAAATGATGGCATTCCTGAATAAGGCCTTCTTTAGAGGAAGAGTCCATTTCATACGAACTGGCTCAGCACGGAGTAAGGTAACCCAGGTTTCCTAAGGTTGCAAACCTCCATGTCCAACTTTGAAGTACTCATTCTGGTATTCACATCAACATTATTGCTCACCATTGCCCTAACTCCAATTGTTTCGATGAACTGCTCCAATGGGTTCTGAATAAAATGGGCGTATTCCGATCCAGAAGCTTTGTTGGGATCGCTAAAGGCCATTTTACACTATGCTTATTTCAGTACTGAAAATCGAACTGAACTCAGCATTAAAATCGTACCATGCAAAGAGTGTGATCGCATCCGATTACGAAATCGAGTTTGATTATCAATAATCAAAAGAGAAATAAGTAGGATATTTATTTTACATCCGATTCTTGGATTCAACGACCAATCACAGGCAAGCAGGCGAGTCGAGCGTTTCGAGAGAATATCGGTGACGGCGCTGGAATCTACCGAAATAACAAGGCCAAGATAATCCCTCCGAGGAATTCTTCAGATTATTTTAAAACAGTAAAAATGTGCTCTTGGGCAAATGAAGCCCATATTCCAAATATTTCTTTGCCTTCGTCTCCTTTTCAGAAGACGAAGGCAACACACATGCAATTGCGATGCCATGATATTGCTTAAATATGCCAAAAAGAATTGTGATAGTGTACGGCGCAGACAATACAAACAAAAAAATAGCGCAGTTTATTTGCATTTCGTACTACAGCGAATGTCTGGACAGCGCCACTGCGCACTGAAATTAGAATCGTCTAATCACAGGCTCCGAGGCATCGAATTCTATACAAGTCCCGAATTTGGTTCCAAGTTTTCGGCGCTGATTTCAGTACTGAATTCAGTGCTACCTAAGCATCGTATGAAACTGCCTTAACGCTGTCGTGAAACATGCTGCCAACACTTTCCCACCCTGTTAAGTATATTGAAGTTATGTTGGCAGCATTTCCTACCGTGTTTTATTTATTTAACTTTGTTATTTATCATTTCAGTTTTCAATGCCTGCATAGAACGCTAAATAATTTAATGTCTCTGTAATTTTGAAGCAATATTTGCAGCATGACTGTCGGGGTATGAAGACGAAACTGAATGCTGCTTAGTGGATTAGATTTGAAATTCCGTTTATTAACTTATCACTATTACTATCGCCTCATCTCGCTGGAAATGTCACGCTTAATTATATTTTCTGAAAGACTAATATTTTCTAGTTTCCATTAATTAAAAATATTAATAATACTAATAATTAGTGGTATTTTCACCCGTGTATTGCATATTAGCATATTTGTCAACGTAGCACTCCCTTCATTTCTGGTTTGGCCATGCATTATTCTCCTGACTGCTTTCTGGCCCCCGCCTATCGGCCGGGGGAGCGTGCGAGGTTCTGATTTGAACTGGGACGAGCACTGCATGCCTGGTGTGGAATCACCCCGTGCCACACACCCTGGAGGTGGCATGCACGGTATTTCGTCAATTTAGATATTCTATCATATGAGAAATGCAGAGGAAAGGAATTTTGGACGGCAAGCTGAGGGTATAAGGACTTAAAACAGGAAAAATAGTCATTGTTAGTTGATAAGTTATAAGAAGACTCAGCAATAGTCCAGATTAAGTTAGGACTTGCAATTTTATATAACTATTAATTGATAGAATACAATGATG
The DNA here is from genome assembly GCA_963573305.1 of Pyrrhosoma nymphula. NCBI lineage: Eukaryota > Metazoa > Arthropoda > Insecta > Odonata > Coenagrionidae > Pyrrhosoma > Pyrrhosoma nymphula. Next base: position 40,791,815 of record OY754337.1, on the reverse strand, counting down.
ATAATTTTTAATCGCCTTAGTCTCAATAATACCTAATTACAATACACTGACATTTTTCTCATTATATTCACATTTTCTTATATTCTATGAGTACGAGCTTGGTTCGAAAGAAAACTTTAAAATTTTGATGAAAATTAAAAAACGTGGCGCGAGTGATTGGCAAGCTGGTAACAGTGATACTTGAGAAATTAGATGATTATATATATATATATATATATATATATATATATATATATATATATATATATATATATATATATATATATATTCATAATTCATTTAATACCAAATAAAAAGCAATTAATGTTTTCATAAACCACTTTCGCAGATATCGTCTATGCGTGGTTGAAGTTAGGCGATGTATTTTCCCTTCAAAGGGAGTTGCTACTGTTTATGCACAAAAATGCTTAGGTACTTCTTCCTACGCAGTTTCGCGTCGTCTTTTCTTAGACATCGGAGACTACATTCAAAATCCTCCGGTTTCTCCCTGGGGGATTTATCGAAGAATCACAAAGAAGCTTGTGTATCCTTGGCCTAGGCATGAACAACAAGGAGGAAAAGAAAAAAAAGAAATGAGGTCAGCGATGTAGAAATAACAAGGAGGAAATAAAATAAGAATAAAGGTCAGTGATGTACAAAATTTGTATTTTTTAATCGAATTTTTATTTTGAAAAAAAAAATGTTGCAACTAAAGTTTTGTTTTTGTCCACATTTTTTCCAATTGAAGCAGCGCAGTTCTTCGTTGGAATCAGCCCATGGCCCCTATGTGTTTCCTATTCAGGAAAAGCCCATCAAAATGATTTCATGATAGATTAAAACAGAATTAGGTACCGCACGACTAATTTAGCGCTCATTTGGAACATTGATCTTCATTGATGTGGATACAGGAAGATGATTTCCGGCAAAATAAGAAGAGTAATATATTCTTTGAATATCTCGTCAGCAAACCTACACTACCAACCGTAACCCCGAAAAACACGAATTTCCTAAAACTTTGATCACCTTTGTTTCTATGTATTCCAGGGGAATCGTGTCTTGAATGAGTGGACTGCTCATTACAGAGGGCATCAGGCAACAGCAAAGCCTTTGAAACATTTGAATTTACAACTATTTACAATCAGCAAAGCCTTTGAAAAACATTTGAATTCACAACTATTTTCATCAACATTAATTTTCAGAATATTTTCATAATTTTTCCAAAAAATAATTTTTTTCCCAAAATCGATACAAAAATTTTAAGACTCCCAAGACTAGCCGTGGCCCGTATAAACAAAGAACCTGAATACTTTGCCGTTCCCTCCAAAGAAATCGGGAGACTGCATTTCAAATCCCCCGAGGGTTTTCACCGAAGGTTCATCAAAAAGTTTGTGCTCTTGGTCGGGGCAAGAGGGAAAGAGAAAAAAAGGAGAATACGGTTTGGGGATGAATTGAATGAAAGTGTGCTCAGGGAAGTTGAAGCGTATAACCCCCAGCTGACCAGGCTTTGACAGTCGCGATTGTACTCACTCTTTTGAAAGTCGCGACCAGGGGTGATCACCAATTTTTTGCGAGGGACCTGGACTAGGCAATGCAACGAGGTCCCTGAGATGTGACGGAAACCATTTTCATATTTCAGGAACTTTGTACCGAGTCGATTGAATTTTAACCTGAATTCAACGCAGGCAGAACAATTTGGAGCAATCTTGAATGTAGTTTTAACGAGATATCATTTAAGATAGAATTTAATGAATTTGGCCTAATTTTAAATAAAAATTTCTCAAACTTCCAAAGGCACCAAAATATTAGCCACTCATCCCACTGATTTTCGAGATATTTGTAAAATAAATGCAAGCCGTTTTCCATGGGATATGGTACCCGTATGCACTCCAGAGAGACTTAATTTAATAAATGAGGAATGTTAACGCGTAGATCTCGTCATAATTTTAAGTGTTCAGTTTTTATGCTTCCTCAACTATTTTTTAAATAAATCAGTTACCGTGGTAATTTTTTCGTAATCGCAAAGCCCTCCTTCTGTTGTGAAGACGTTACCACCGTATGGCGTGAAAAAAATGAGCCAAGTTAAGGACTTATACAGGTAAATTTATTCAATTACAGAAAATATCAGTTATAAAAAACAATATTTTTGCGCCATTAATATTACAATATATATTTCATACTTCTTACAGCTGCAGGAATATAAAAATAAAATTCGAATATTGTCATTGTTATGACTAGGGAAAAATCTCGCTCCCACTACCTTAATAGGTTAACTACATATATCTAACTTTAACCTAAATCCGAAAAACATTTCTGGACAGTCCTGCGATACTTTGCGACATGATCGTCCCGGAATAGATATGGAAGAAAAAAGTAACTCTCAGGGAATTTTTATAGAAAAAGAAAATTGCAGCAGGGTCCTGAGGCTTAAAAACAAGCCATCGCATTAAAAAGTTTCATAAAAGTACGTTCTGGTCCCAGCACCTTGACATTACTGTCATTGAACACAGATGTGGAAAAACTTGGGTCAGATGATTTGAAAGATCTAGTAGAAGTGGAGATTTCAGCCTCTGAGCTACGTGCATTAACAGCTTTTCCTTCTGAGGTAAGGAAATTCAAGTTTCATTATTAGGATAATGAGTGTTACTTTCGTACTTTGCAATGGACACTCACTTTATGTGGTGGTAAATGACACTGATTTATGCTGTAGTGAGGCTGTAAACTTTTTCTTGATATTATAGGAAGTGTACAACTACTTTTTTGTCTCAACTTATCGATGGTTAGTGTTAAGAAATTCTCTTTGTAATGATACTAAGGTCACTAAATTTTATGAGCAATGAGATCTTGCTCCAACAACCATAATTATTCATTTGGTCAACTCGAATCCTGAGGAGATAGAAGAAACAGGATAATTTTGTACACCTGATTATATGAATTCCTACACGTCATGCAGACCTTTATTAAATACTTCTTTCAGTAATAGCAGGGAAAATAAGTTTCTTGAAGACACCCAAGCGAAGTCATCAGCTAATTGGAGCAAGAGAAAAAGTGCCTATTCACAACGTATACCACAGCGCCTGGGAGGTAGCTTCTCCGTCTAGCCGTTACATTAAACCTTCCTTAATGTTCTACACCGCTCTCGGCAAAAATTCAACCGTGAGAAGAAAAATAAAAAACTTAAGCCCTTTTCTTAAATTAGCAAGCTCCCCAACGGAAATAGAACACGATATTTCTCATCTCCACCCGTAACACATGTTATCGCGGGTTCTTTTGCTGCTCTGGTCTTCTATCGCTGAACGGCCTACGTTTTTTTCGTGTAAAAGGAAGAATGCAGCGGTCTTTTGGAGGAAACGAGTATTTTTTACCAAGCAAGCTTATCTCCCGAGCCGGTACCACGTACTAACTCACCCTGTTGATTAACATTTGCGCCACAGATTTGCGCCAGGCGCAAAAGCCAAATTGGGCAAACAGACATGGTGAGATAAGGCGATACGTCTTTCTGACCATGCTCTCCACGCCAGATAAAAGCAAAGTGCCTTGCCTTTGAGTCGAAAATGGTCGCATATAGCATCGAAAAAATGCAAGGCGATATCCGCGTGAAAATTAAAGAGTTTCGGAGTTCTCATTCCTCCAGGACCAAAAAAGTTAATTATGCTACCTGGTGTGTACACCCTACAAATTCCGCTCTTTTTAATAACCACATGGTTATAAAGGACCATAAATTTTCTAATTTGAAGATGTTCCTGCATTTAATCAACCGTGATAATTTAAGAAAACTTCTGTCTCAAAAGCAATGCTTCCCTTACCATTTTCAAAGAGCAAACAACAGTGTCCCTTTAAATTATACCAAGTTCACCAAACATACAATCAACATTGAATGGACTAATGCAAATTGTTCTATAGGGGATTTTAATTTCTGACATAGTTAGCTCAGTAAATCAAACATGCTTCTACTTGTACCACTTCCTTCCCACAGAATTTCAATTAACATAGGTTACATAGCTTTTATTTAACGTGGTCTATTTTTACATGTGCCCAGTCCAGTAATATTTCTTTTTATCTCAGCATACTCCTACCATTCTTTATCCCGTCCATAAAATAAGATAATTATTCTAATAATGGCATTACTTTATTCTTCTAATGACACCAAAAATTTAGAAAAGAGAAAGGAGTGAAATTAGGCACCCTAGATGACATAATTCATGTAAAAGTTAGGTAAAAGTTTAGTATTTTCTTGTCAAAGTTCCTGCCTTGATTATGAAGGAAGAGTTCGGGAGTTGAATTTAATGAACATAATTTGGCAAATTTGAACACAAAAAAGAAAAATTGTGCCCTTACACGAAATGCATAAAGCGATATCATGTACAAAACACATGTAAACAAAGGTGAAAAAAATATTTGCACAAGGTAAATAGAGCAGAACAATAAACAAACAACATCGCAGAAATCAACTTATTTCACCAGATAAACATCTTGTCAATGAAACCCATCATGAAGTGGTCAATTCAAATGACGGAATTTAACATCTCTTCAACATCACTCCGTGAAAATAATCATATTTTTAAATTTCCTATAAACTCTTATAAACCTATTCTCATTCTTACCCTTCCACGCATACCATCTCTATTGCATCTCTATATAAACCTCCCCTCTATTCCATCTTTAAGTGACCCTTAGCGCCTCATTACCCCCTCCAACCTTGTCTCTCCCTCATCTCATCTTGAAGTTTCGTTTCCTCACCCACCATACCAAGCATTTCCTCACTAGTCTTCCTTTCAGTTCACCGCACCTTCTCCACCGTCCTCCACACACACATCTCGATCACCAGGAGCCTATTCTCTATGAGGCACATAAAATTCTCCGGATAGGACCAGTAATAATTGTATGAATTATAATCTCTCGAACGAATCTAACATTTTGATAAACGATTACAATACCTATTATGTAGCAATATCCATGCTTTAAGAAACATCGGGAATTATGCCGTTTGTAAGTCTCCGTTGAGATATTAAGTAAAGTAAAAGAAAAATCAGGATTCATCCACTGAGACACATGCATCGCACGAATCATAAAATCTTTGCAACCGGTCTCGCGCCTAAGGAAAAGCAAAAAAAATGAGTAAGCATAACAATACGCTACAACAATTCTTGTGACTTCCCGTGCAGTGCTACGGGAGGAAACACGCATGCATAGCAGCATAATTCATCGAAAGAACGTCCAGAAACTTTTCAAATAAAGAGTTAAGAAGTGAGTCAAAGAATTCGACCGCTTTCTGTGCGTGATTTGGGTCCCTCTGTGGACCATTGATTAATTTCGAATGTGGTAAAAACGAATTTGGAACATAAAAAATGAAATTAAAAAATTAAATTCTAGAACGGTTTAAATAAAATTTGTAATAATAATGTTGTGTCATAAAATGTTTGCAGTGAAGTCTCACCCTTAGAGAAAAGAATAATAAATAATTATCATAATACGCTGCAGCGATTCTAATTACTTCCTTTTCAATGCTTCCAGCAGGGATCACGCTAATGTCATACATGGCAGCATAATTTATCGAAGGACACCCTGAACTTTTCAAATAAAGAGTTAAGAAGTGACTCGGAAGAATTCGAAAGCATTCTGTGCGCAATTTTGTCTCTTTTTGAACAGGCTACGTGGCCTCCAAAATTGAAAAGGGGCCGCAACAGGGCTAATTTCCCGGCTTATCCGGAAATTCGGTAGGCATCTAATCCCCTCAGGGACAAAGGCCATAGCGGCAATTCATCACCGATTTTTTTTTCGGATAATTCACGCCACTCACCGGGGAGAATAATTTATCGTCGAAACATTAGCAGGGGACCCAATTAACAATGGCGAATCCGGAATTCCTGCGCAAAAGTTGATATTTGAAGGTCCTGCCTGCACGTAGATGACGCTGTAGGCAATTGCGAGTAGCATGAAAAAGTCATTTTCCGTGACTCGACCCTCAGGGACATAAACGAACTCCAGAACTAAACAACATATTAAATTATTTAGTACTAATCCCCGATGTAAAAACTTAAATTATTACCGATATATGAGCCGCCTCCAACCCTTAGTCGCATACCTTTGCTATCTGAAGTCGAGATACATGAAAAACTATGTATCTTAGATAAAACGCGATTATTTTTTATGAATTTAAATGTATTTCGATGTCATTATTCGACGTCATCATGTATCGCATCTGCACTTATGCGCTAATTTTGAATTAATATCGTAGGTATTCATTTGTGTGTGTGAGCCTTTATATGCATATGTACAATGAAATTATGACAATGTTCTACTTTGAATATGAATAGCGAAGCTAAAGTATTATTTATACAGGAAGCTTTGTTGTATTTTCCCTGCACATATTTTTATCAGTTTTTAATTTTTCAATGTAATTTTTACAATTACATTCTTAAGTTATTACATGGTTAAACCGATGATATCACCATAATAGGTATACCTTAGGGGCTACCTAATGCTTCATTAACATGTTCAATTCTCACTTTCTAATCAATTTAAAGCAATTATATTTATTCTTATTTCTGTAAGGTTGATGTGAGGGCTAGGGCACTGGATCAACGGCCAAATGGCCGGGGTTTGTGTCCCGACAAAGACGGAGATTTTTCAGTGGAATCCAAATTCCAATCTAACGGTCAACCTAAAGGAATCAGATGGAACGTTAAACTATGTAACTCCTTCGCACCTTTTCCTAAGGGTAACCTGGCGCCGGTCTTTAATCTGCCCTTCCACCCATTCCCCCCATAACCCCTCAAAAAAGCTTTAAAATGTATCAGGCCACCCTCCAATTCCATGTAAATGCTCTTTGTGCAAAATGTTTACCCAATACGTAAACCAGGGACCGTGCTCCACAGTTTTATTCTTATGCGTGTCTTTCCTTAAAGCCTTATGGGGTAGGCAACACGAACGAGAGCTTTTGTTATTTCTCAACCTCGATGGTTCCTAGTACGGGATGGGATTCGGCGGAATTACAGTAAAGATCGCTTGTATTTTTTACTTTTGTAAGAAATGAACACACTGTAAATTATGGATTTTTCGTGCATCATCAGTAGTTATCAATCCGAAGATAAGTCTGCGGTAGATCTCCATTTCACTCCTGCTCACTGCCAACCGCATCATTCCTACATAATTATTTACTTTGTCGTCTTTCATGATTTGCAATATGTATTCCATTCTTAGTCTTCCTCCATAATTCTTCCAAATTATTTTCCCTACCAATATTGTTTTATTTAACCTATTTTTTTCAAAATGTGTGGAATATGTGTTTCCTTCTAAGCAGAGTTATGCTTCTTATCTCTAAGTACAGCTCTTCTAAGGACTTTTTCGTAAGTAATTCTCTTCGTCCATTTGATCTACATCATTCTTCGGTAACACCACATCTCATTTGCTTCCTATCTCCTTTGCTGATGTTATCGTCCAGGCTTCACTACCTGGAGCATTAGAGCATGCACCAAATATATATTATAATGTTATGTAGTCCGAAATATTTAAGTAGTTGTAGTCGTGCGGAAATGGGAGTGCGCGTTAGTCATATGCGACAGCTACGAGATGAAGAAGCTATTTTTCATGTCGTTTTGCAATTCCTCATCTCGCACCGGGAGAGGGGGTGAGAAGAAGACAATGCTTTATATGACGGGGCTAAAGGTTCAAGCATAATAAAACAAGTGAACCGTAAGTCAATACAAAATTCATTCGTTCGTGTTGCATATCACATAGGAATTAAGGGCATTCACGAAGAAAAAATAAAACTGCGTGCGGCACAGCCCCTGGTTGACGTATTCAGCTGATATTTTTTCCAAAGTTGTCTAGTCGTTTGGCATTGAATTGGGGGGCAGCGTGAAAATTGTGAAGACTTTTAATTTATTTGGACCACCCACAAACTACTAACCTTTCCTCAAAGGCGTTTATGAACTCCGTTGGTGGTCTTCTCCCCAAATGGCCAACAAACCAACACTGTGGAAATTGTGCAACGTCTTTTGCTAGGAGGTATTCACGCCACTCTTCAAGGAGAGTATTTAAAGGAAAGAGGGCCAGTCTGTTCGCGGTGCACCTTTTCAGTGCAGGAGGGGAAGCAGCTGATCAGTGGAGGAGTGGGGAGAGTAGGGGAGGTGCTACCACACTTTGGATAGGAGGGAATGTTCACAGGTCGACTTGAAAGTGGAAAAATATGTCAGCATCAGCGCGGACGGAATAAAAGCAGGGTGCTTGCAGGAACCGCGATGACCTGAGCGATCGCGGTGACCAGAGCCAGATCGGGGCACTTGTCTCTTCGTTCTAAGTCTCGAGGTTTCGAATGTGCCAAAAATTGGCACAATAATAATGATAATTTAATAATTTTACTAAACTGTACTTTATTTTTTAATGCAATTTTGTAGGACCATTATTTCTATTTTTTCAATAGAAATAAGGTCAGCAGGCGATAAAATATTCTTCTCCGTAGATTCCTTTCGGGTGTTTTTGCTCATACGTTCTTCAACAATGGCACGGGCTGCTGAGGGGGCTAAAAAAAACGCTGAGTTGTGAGAAATATTGGAAATGTTTTGTAAAAGTTTAAATTAAAGATTAATCCAAATTTTCAATGAGAAGCAGGTGAATTAAGACTCCTATGAATGCATTTCGGCCATCCAGGTGACCATCCACAGCGAGTATTTAAATGTCGTAAACACGTGCATTTTTACAAAATTTAAATACCTAAACTCTGTCGATTGCTTTGATCGATATTTACTTGTCAACTGCTTTATTCTTGAATTACATTTTGTAAAAGTTCTCAAAATTCCGAATCAAAAACAAAATATTCATTGATAAATATCAGAGAGTAGATTAAATTTATCTGACAATTCTATCAAGTTAGATTGGCTATTATTTCTTATTCAAGTTTAAAAAATAAATAAATAAATCCTGCAAGCGATAAGCATTACCTCCACATGTATTCCCAATGGAAGTTAATGAGAATTATTTGGAGTCAAACCTGAGACTTTAGGCGTTCAATTCTGTGGAGTGGCGACGTTTAATAATAAACGAAGTTTTTAAGTGGAGCAGCATCTTGCAAAAACGTTTCATTTAAAATGCTTTATGAAAGCTTTTACTTTTAGGCAGATCGTTTCATAAAATTTAAGATAGGATGAGCAGAATCTAATGTAGAACTTTCAACTCGGTATGACTTCTCATTTTTAAACGTATATATTAAGAGATGTAATTTTTCAATTTTTTTACAGTACTTTATTCGTGATGGATAAGGAGTGCAGCATTTAAATAATGCACATACGCATGACATGGTTCTATTCTTTTGCATAAGAGCCTCCTGAAAGCAATGAGGGAAAGAAAAATAAAGGGACACATTTACCAACGAAGATCGAATACAGAATGCTTGAGCAAATTATAAAAGGTATGATAAAATAATAAATTACGGAAGTGTAGTTAAAGCTCTTTTCAAAAAATTAAAATTAGATAAAAAGATATGAATAAGCAATAGCAATAATAGAGATGAATTCAATATAGCACCAACATTCTCATGGAATGATGACGTAAGTAGAATGGAAGACAACAGGATAGTGAAGATTTCAAGACACCAGTGTCCAGGAGGATTAAGAATTGCTGAACAACCCACGAAAGATGGAAAGAATGCATGTGAAGAGAATGAATTGGTATAAAACAAGTATAAAGGAAAACGAAGAATGAAGTCTGAAGCTGCTTCAAACCAATATCCGAATCGCTGACTGCTGATGATGATGATAAGAAGCACTCTGCATCTACTCTGTCAGCGACTAGTCATCACACGTTCACACATCACTTACTGTTTTTAGAAGGGCACCAACGAGAACCATTTTATGAAAATCGCCACCAAAATCCCCTGTCCTGCTGGTGCACAATTTTACGCGCAACAAGAGTGTGTAAAAAAAGTACTATAAATTTCGCGTATCTTTGGAAAGAAGACTAGCAAGTTATTTATGAGCTCACGTCATACTTAAGGTATTTATGTTGAGTAAAATGAGCCCCAGATAGGAGCATGTATATGGCATTTCATTCCCTTCGCCGGATTACACTCCGTAATTTGTCTTTGTAGCCCCGTCATGTCCTGAGCAACTTAAGGCCAACCCAAAAACATCATAGAGCCCCTCTTTGGTTAGGATAGATACTCCCAGCACTTAACCCCGCTACCTACATATTTTTTTAATTCTGGCAACATTAGGGGCATTTATCATCATTTGGTTACGTTTGATTGCGCCTTCTCACGAGAGATTTAAATTAATTAATTACCACGCAAATACTAAAGGTTGAGCGCGTTGTTCACTCGCGAAATGGAGGGATCAAAATCCTAAGCTTGTTTTACCACGTCACCCCGCTACAGTTTCGCGTACCACTCTACATCGGGGAAATTCCCAGGAGATGAGAGATGGGGATACCCCAGGCGAACGACTCGTCTCGCTGCCTTAAGCTGTCCTCCCCCCGACTCTTCCGCCATTTCCACAGGCGCTTGTTTATATTACGTGTTTGCGTTTTGCGGCGAGCGGGGCGACCCAGTCGGAGCGGTGGCGTTAGCAGTTAACTAGCGATAAACAAGACGTGAGGCCGGCGACAGAGATACATCAGTCTACCGACAGACACACACGCACACGGTGCGGTTAAACCTACCCACCGGTAAACGTACGGACGCGATGAAAATTCTCGGCAAAGCGCTGCTGTCCACCACGGAATACTCTGAAGTGCGGGAATGGGATAACATAATTATTCCATCCCTGTAAAAAAAAACAATCCGTCTCGCCTCTTTTGGTGAGGTTGGTTTTAACGAGTAATTTCAGCGGGAAAACAAAAAATAACATAATGAATCGCCCTCAGTGGCAGTAGTGTGAAGTTTGCGCTTTCTAATCCGATGACCGCGGGTCGAGTGCCGCCTGGATGGTTTCACACCAAGGTCTTTTTATATCCCGACCATCTTTCTCCTTCGATTTTATCGATAGAACATTACATATACGTAGGCCTGGGCGATATATCAATGTATCGTAAAATATCGCGATATTTTAATATATTGCGAATACGATTTTTGTTTTGAAAATTGACGATATCTCGTTTTCCAATATATACCGTGATATATCACCCGATAAAAATCGCAGTATCGCGGCGCGATAAAATATCAAAAAATCGTGTTGCGATAAAACACCACGATAAATATCAAGATAGATATCACGATAAATATTGTGATAAAATATCGTGATATTGCAGTCGATAATATATCGCGTGATCGAGCCCGATGAAATATCGCGCAATCATGCCCGATGAATTATCGTGATACCACGTCGGAAAATCGTGTCGTTTAAGCTAGAGTAGTAGAGTAGAGTACCTACGTCTGAAAACTTACAATACTGCTATCTGCTAATTCAAATTCTCAACAGTTCTCTCTCACTCTCTCTTTCAATCTGTGGTCTGGTAGTTTAAAGGTGACGTCACATTCAAAATTTGGCGCGAACTGAAAACAACTTTTTGTAAATTAGTGTATGTATTGTCCGCTGACCTAAATATATCAAAACAAACTCGGCAAACGAACTATTCGGCTTTCTAGAATAATCTATTCTGACTTTAGATCATTATCAAAAGTAACTTTCAGCACATGCATTGTTCTGATTTTTTCACTCGTAGTAATGGCCTAATAAACTGACATCAATTATTCGGTAAAAATTATAATTTCCAATTAATTTAAAAGAAAAAACCCTTTCACCGAGCCTCGGTGAAATTCAACGGTTGATCAAAGGTACAAGGATCAAAGGTACCTACAAAACAAGGATTAACTGGGAAATATATATTCAATATAAAAATATGAATAGAAGTAAGAAACATTTTTAACCAGTAAAACGAAGGAGGAAACCTACAGATTTCGATAAATCTTTTTCGATAGGATAGCCAATACGTACAATAAGTATGTTGAGATGGATAGATATGATACCATAAAGTAACATTTCATCTCCTCTCTACCCTGAAGATGGTACGCGAAGTAACTTAAGGCTAAGCCCTGTTCACAACGGAATATTATAGCGAGTGGAGTGGGAAAACAAGATTCCACGCCTCATTTTCTGAGGTTTGTTTTGCATCTACATACTACCCTGTGAACCGTCGCAGAGGCGACTGGCAGTGGGTTTTAGGACACCAACCAAGAGAGGGGAGGGAATGAGGAAAAGGAGGGCGGAGAGGACAGAGAGGACATAATTGTATGTTACCGATGAGTCTTGTCATAGTGTAAAGCTGTATGTGTTATAATCAGTTATAGTGTGAGGATTTTGTCAATCCTATCACTTCTACAGATATTACGCGGGGATAAAATAATGTTCTCTTTGTCGTACTGAAACTCAACTGTTCGGAGTTCTTCAGGTAATCTCAGCCTAGAGTGTAGCCTCCGATTCTCTAACGGCTCCCAACCTAATCCTTACATTAGCTGAGAGACACCTTCTTTACGCTCGTAGCAGATTTTAACGAAGCATGCGGACTTCCTCTGTATTGTATTTACTTCGAGAATTAAATCTTTCTGTGCAGGGTTCCAAATGCTCGCGGCGTATTCGTGATGTGGCCCAGCCAGAGAAAAGTAGCAACCGAATGAACATTAAAACAAACGTCGAAAAACCCTTTTAACCAAAATAACACAGGAATACATTCAGGCATTTGAATCGATCTTTATTCCAGTAAACAAGGCACTGTATAGAGTAAGTTTGATGCAACAGATACAATAACTTCCAAACTAGAAACACTCATTTACATCACCAATGGCATTGAGATGTGAAGCGATGAAAACTTAGAGAAAAATAATATTCACAGCGAGATAAATTTACTCTTATACTGAGAGAATTATCAAATGTTGACGGCAGGTTAAGCCGTCTCGAAAACGGACTTGAATTGTAGCGAGTTGAATGGAAAAACATGATTATTTTAAATTGACCTCCACTTTTTATTTGAATTTAAAAAGATTTGATGATGTCGCCTATGCGACGAAACCGGTCGACTTGAAATAAAAACCTGTGAAAAAGTACCATTTATTTTTTTTATTAAGAATGGATTTTCACAAAGTGAAGCCTAAAACCATCGAGTTTATAATTATTTTATCTGGTTAATCCAATTCACCGTGCCCCTTTTTGTGAGGTTTGTTTAGCATTCAAAGGAAAATTAAAAATAAAACGTCCAAAAACCTCCCCAACCAAATTAGCACTGAAATAAAACTACAAATTTGTTTCGGTGGTCATTCGACAGATTAGGCAGGGCTTGAAATGAGTTTGATGTGACAGATACCATAGGTGTATGATCAGGTGCTCCCACCCACCCCCCTAATAACGATGCACGAGTCGGGCATCGAAACGTCGGCCATAATGCAGAGCCTAACCCGGTTGGAAACCCGTGAAGAAATCATTCAAATAGCATAGGCTTGATAAATGATAGATACTGACATATCTTCCCCACCAAGAAGCACGTCCAGCATGCTTGCTCTCCTTTTCATAAACTGTATTATTTTCTAATAATATTTGTATGTGTAGGATCGTGGTGGCCTAGTTGGTAGAGCGCTTGGCTACTGATCGAAGGGACCGGGTTCAAATCCGGGCCTTTGGACGCCCCCGAACAAAAGAAAGAAATTCCTAAAAATGGAAATTTTAGCGATTTTGATTCCAAAATGTTGTAAAAAAATTCATAATGAAGATCGATAATTTCAGAATGTTCGATAAATAAAATTGCAGTCCCATAAAACATCAGACAACAGCAGTTTTCTCATTGTCCTAGAATTATTGAAGAAAATGTTCTGCAACGAGATTGAGAAATGGCCACCAAATTGGAACCAGGGAAAAATTAAATAAATATGGATTTGAGTTGTCAAGATATAAGGTTATAAACTTTTATAGGTACCAGTGTTTGACCACTTGTTATGGATTGACCCTGATAGGACTTGGCTATGGTTATATGATCTAACTCAGAGCCTTTTTAATACCTATATAAATTAAAGATTATGATTCTCAGGTATGCTTACCTAGTATTTTTAATTAAGACGATTTCATTTTATTTTGCCTCAAGATACAATTGTAGATTAATAAAAGAAATTGCACAAGATAATTACTTCTGGATGGACTCAAATTTAAATTGAACTGACTTCAAAGTCGTCGATCTCTTGTACGGTCTTCATGGTCAAGATGTGAGGGTCAACAACTCCATGACCTAAAATCTTTGACCATAATAAATGCAGAAATGGTGTCCATCAATAAATTACGAAGGATTTTCTATTACGCGATGCCTTCCGTTAACCTTGAAATGTCAACTCTTAAGCGTTATCTATACATTTGGCCACGGCGGAATGAGTTTTTATTCCAGAAGTGATTTCCCCAAGGGGTAAGACTCCCAATATCTCACTTCAATGCGTCTCCTACACCATTCATCATTGTTGAGGATTTAAAAAATCCTTATCCTTGATCTCAGCAACTTATTTAGCGGTCTTCAAACCAGAAAAGACCAGGGAAAAGGGGGCATGTCGGTTTCATTTTTAAATTACACCGACCTTCCTTTCGGATTCCATCGAAGAGAGGCAGCTAAGGTTGGTCCGGAAATGGAGTTTGAGATTCGCTACAGGTCCCGAAATTAAGAGGATCTCCTCCATGTGAAAAAGAGCCTACCTCCTCTACGAATTCTCGCTTCATTAAATAGAGAGCGTCGGAATTTCTTTCCCCCAAGACCCCTAAGGGGAAGCAAAAGAAGGCAAAAATAGTACAATAGACGTAAGATGAGCAGGCAGGGAATGTAAAATAAGCTGCCCGAAGAAAAAGCTGTGACAACGGGGAAAAGAACGGATTATTTTACTGGGCGTTGAAAATCTCTTCTTCTTCTTCATTCGGCAAGTATTAGGAATTAAGCCTGTTACGACCTTGTCCAGTTTTGGTCTTTTCATCTCTTGTGCGGACATCTCAGAGATCTTGTTCTATATTTCCATCTACGTTTGGGTATTCTTCCTTCGTCCATTCTTTCCGCAAGTTCTCTTCATCCATTCCTGTATTCTAGTGCTATTTTGAATATCAGCTAAGACCGAATGTGTCACATTGTTAAATAATTTGATCTCCATAACAAAGAACAAAAATTCATAGATTATATAATCCACAGTATTTAATACAAGAAAACCGATTTAGGTTTCGACAAAATGGAGACCTTGAAGATGACACAATGTGTCGAAATGAGTACATTGGATTTCTTGCATAAAATAGCGAGGCCTTAAACGCCGAGTTATTGCCTTATACTAGTATTTATTTTTCTGTTCTTTCGTATATAGCTAGCAATCGCACTTACAAGCCTTCAAAAAAAATTTGAATAAATTGATTTTTGTAATAAAACCTATTTTGGTAACCTATTACGGGAATTGAACAATTAATAAACATTAAATAGCGTTGTTAAGGGTAAGTATTTAATGTTAAAAATTAAAGGACAGAACAATATATGCGGATGACCTAGTGTTGTTGGCGGATTGTCTGGAGGGACTAAAATACCTCGTTGACAGGCTGTCTCACACTAGCCATGAATGCGGGCTGGAAATCAACATCGAATGAACTAAATACGTGGTAATTTGTAAGTCCACCACTCAACCAGTAGTTCTTAAAGTTAAAGGGCAAAGATTGATATTTACTCACCTCAGTTGCAACATAAAGACTGGAACTATTCTCAGGAAAAATAAGTGGCGGACCGAAAAAGTCAGCGTGAAATCTTTGAAGTCTCTGTTTACAGGCCTCAGATTCAAATGTGTATCCTTCACTGTTATTCTTTTTCGACTGTGCTGTACGGCGTGGAGGCCTGTATCCTGAAAAAAGTCATAGAGAGGATGATCCAGAATTAAAATGTGACTCTAAATATCAATATGTGCATTTTAAGCATCTCTGGGGTAGATCACGTCCCGAATGAGGAAGTACTTCATAGAAATGGTCGTCAACCAGAATTCATGTTGACGATTAAGGAGCGTAACATTTTACCTGACTTATAATGAGACGCGAGGATAAATATCGATTTGTTCATTTAGCTCTCCAAGGAAAGGTTGGAGGAATACAGGGCCCTGATAGATGGAGGAATTCTTGGCTTTGCAGCCTGAGATAGTTGTCTGAAACAACATTGGTCGAACATGATGATATCAACGTCCGGGCTGAATAAATCAGAAGAAGGGTAAGCTGGTAGTTTTATGAAACGAAAGATTACATGGGAAACGGAGTAAGGGAGGAAACCCGGCGTAGACGTTACTATGCTCTAAAATCCTACTTGAACAATATGAGTAATGAATGTAACCACGCTAGATGTGCCTCCACTTTTGAGAAAACTTTCACAGGATCAGAACAAAAAATAAATAAAAAAAACTGAGAATATAATAATGGGTAGCCACTCCACCTTTATTTCGCTTTCAGGTGAGCTTCTGAGAGGCGTGGTGCGTAGTGTATTGTTTTATTTTTTCGCTAATTGAACTCATCACAGGTTTTTTCCCACAGTTCTTAGTTAGTTGTTGTTTCGACAATCGAAGATTGACTTGCGTGTTGTTTTCTGGTGTTTATATGGTGTACTTGAGTAACCAAGAGATGGCCACATGAATTTCCATTACCACCAGAATAAGAAACATGCCTGGACCATCAAGAGAAGCCATTATGGGAAAAGGAAAAGCTAAAATAAGCATGGCGGCAAAACAACAACTTTGTTTGTGCCAATGCGCGTTCGTTTTTTTTATGCATTCGAATCTCCCTCCTCGACCTTCCCCTAGCGTTGCTCATCGCGTCGTCTGGAGGGTGGGGAGAGGGGGTGTGCCTACGGGGATGGTATGCCGACGGCCGGTGAGTTTTCTTCCCATTCCTGCTCTTCCCTCGTTCTTTTTTTTTTTTATTTATTCAATTAATTCTCGTGGGTCACGCGTCACGGCTTTTCCCAGCCACGCGTGCCTACAAACTTTAACAGTGATAAATCCATGCAAGCAATCGGTTACGAAATATATTTAATGTGGCAGCAGTGGGTCGGCGACATCACTTTTTTCCTTTTTATCATTGTGTATACATATTAAGAATTTATGGTCAGAAGAGAATAATTAAATCGATCCCTATACTTGAAAAAATTGCTGTCGCCCCACTATATGTACTATCACTTTCAAAAGTCGGTCCACACGGTGAGCGCGACCATCTCCGTGTTGTGTTGAAATCGAGCTTCACGTATGGCATACGCGTTCCATGGCGTCTGGGGGCCAATTTTACTGCTACGACAGGCACAACTTGAGTTTGTTTTTTACTCGCTAAGAGACCTCGCGTGCCCTTCTCCCTCCAACAACGGATAGCCAAAACAATCCCAACCCCCACTCCCATAAGGATTCGCCAGCCAAAGAACCCGTGAAGTGTTTTCGGCTGGGACTTTCTTGTGGGAGGACTTCGACCGGTATTTCTTGTGGGAGAAAGAAGGCGATAATTTCCCGTACTCTCCTTATGACATGGGTCGTCATGGCAAGAATCATTAGTCCTGCGCAAAGGGGACTGATAGTAGCCTCGTTTGCATGCAGGAAAACTAGTAATTTATAGTAAATACGTTGCCAAAATCTACTGTTGCAAAATCCACTGTTGCAAAATCAGCTCGGAAACCTTTCCCGACAATGAGAAAATAAAGATAATGTTAAGAGATCAGAATTTTTATTTCGCACGTAATAAAAATAGCTGAAATAGCTGTTACAATGAAATCGGGGAAAGGGCGGTAGACTTCCTCGGTGAAGACCAGTATGGGTTAAAGAAAGAGAGTGGGACGCGAAACGCATTTCTGGTGATTAGTATTCTAACATTTATTAATAGATAATAGCCACTATGTCTCTATTTGCTTCTTAAACTGCTGGAAGACTTTTGACAGAGTACATTGGACGAGAATAATAAATATTACCGCAGAAATAGGGAGTACACTGGAAGTTTAGGCGCATAATTATAAAACCTCTCGGGGATGAAGCGGTATACGGGTAATGAATGACGAATCGGAATGGGTACACCTAATGTTGGAAGAGGATTAGGGCCGGGCCATTTCTTATTACCATTGATTTTCGATTGTTCGCTGACAATTTGGTAATAAATGTATGGAAAGGGATAAAATTGCGAAGTAAAGTAGCAAGTAACTGTTAATTTTGGTAGATTTGCAGATGGCCAAGATTTATTTAGCCAGTCAGCCACGGGACTCTATGTCTATTTCGCAGGTGAAAAGGTGCGTGATATGTGGAATGTGAATTAATCATATAAAGCGCAGGTAATGACGTTAATAAAGTAGTAATAGTCCAAAATGAAGGAAAATGAGGAAAATTCTGAGCTGGGGAAACGAGTTACCTTTCCGGGAAGTATAACTACGTCATTCAGTAAAGGATAAATTAATGTATGGAGATTGGTGTTACAAAGGATTTAAAGAATTGTGTTTTAATAGGAATTTCGCTGTTTTCAAGTAGGATGGAGAGAAAAATGAAAGAAAAGTCGAAAGGAGATATACGAGAGACTTAGCACAAATAAAACGCCTAAGGTGCTATAGATGGGATATGACTCAGCGACGGGAAAGGGGATATTACGGCAAAGAAAAGTGAAACACACGTGGTGATGATAAATGTGCAACTCTATCTCCATAATTGCAAAGTAAAATTAAAACGATATTGCACAGTAAATTAAAACGACACATTTGAGTAAAGTTTAAGAACAAAACAACTGATATAGCCTTCAAACTTATATCATTAATTAGGGTATCGGAACGAAAATTTGGGGGTATTGGAAAGCCTCCAGCACACACATTAATTACTGATACAACGATATTCCATTTTTGAACTGCAACAAAATATATTGCTAGGATACACAGATCGTTGAGAATTTCATAAACACCAATAGGGGAAAAATTAACGCCGAGTATTCACCTGGGATGAGTAACTGATGGGAGTCCGATCATTCTCTTGCAATCGGGAGTTGAGATTTATTCAATATTCACTCCGAATTTCCCTCAAGGTAATGACTAGTGATCGGTCACTACTTAATTAATTTTTGAAAATAATCTGGGCATAATACAAGGAAACAATCCAAGCCTGGAAACATTAACTCTAAGCCTATTATTTGTGCCACGAAAATATCACAACTTTTTTGTGACCGAAGTCAAGTGCACTGAATTGGGCATAGAGCTTTTAAGTACTCTCACAATGAGGCACACAATGTTTTTCACATTATGGCATTGCTTTTACGAGAATTTATTCAAACTGAATTTATTAATTGATTGCCTTGCGATTGGATATATTGATTTATCAAACCAATCTATTTATGCTAAAGGATTGACAGATTTAAACAGTTTAGAGTCCCTGATATCTCCTCAGCAGCTCATTTTTCGCCAGTGCGCGTGAAAGTGTAGGTTTTGCGCTGTGCACTAAAACAATCTCGTCCAAAGGAGCATAAAAATAGCTACCTAATTAAAATTACGTCGTGCGTTTGATACCTTGGATTTCACAAAAATTTCTTTAGCTAGCATCCCCCATTGCGTGACTGATAGTTTCCATAGTCAGAGAGGTCAGTGGAGTTTTACGACATCTCCAGAATATATTGCCACCATAGTAAACATAGCTTCTAGAAATTATAGGTTCGTTCAGGAACGGAGAGCTGAGTGATGGATATACTTGCAGTGAATGAATCTTTTTGTTTTGTATTAACTTCCTAAACACAGTCGCAGTGCATTTAATAGGCCAATAAAAACAATTTAAGACGAATTACAGACTATAGAGTAAAATTAGCATTGAAACATGCCTTCGGTGTAACGCCACTCGAAGCTGATTTCTAAATACGCAAAGCGAAGTCATACCTATTTCATCCAACACATATCATTACTGAAAATTATACTTTACGATATTACCTTAAAAAAGGATAAAACCCTAAGTAGGATAAAATAAATGCAAAACTACGGCGAATGAAGCCACAAAAAGTGGATTGAAATTTATCAGAAATGAATGCGGTCATTTTTGTATGAGTTTTCCTTCAGTGGAGATATAACTTAAATAATTTCTCGCTCTCAGAGAAGACATGCACTCCATTTCAAAATGCCTACGGTGAAAAACTGCTCATATATAAAAGATAAGATTTTCAAATAAGCAACATGAAAAATGTTCTCGTTATTTAGAATAGATTCGAACGAAATAGAAGTTGTGGTTTAAACTTAAAGTTGGCGTTCATTTTGCAGCAAAAATTAATGGGAATGAGTCAAGATTTGATAAGGTTAGGAAGAAAAGTGTACTAGATAATTTGGGATACTCATTTTTAGTATATTACCTATGGTAACAGAAATCTAAAACAAAATGTTCATTCATCAGAGAACAACTTTAATATTATGTAATATCGCCATTATTTTCAGTTGCAGATCGTAATCGTGACTGCATAGACCCAACCAACTGTTCTATTACACGGGGACTTTGGCTTAAAGAATTCCAAACATCCCGTATGTAGACTTGTAAAGTTTTACTCGGTTCTTTCTCCGTCGTAATGCCACTCATTCAAAATGTTACCCTACGCATTCTCAATAGGAGAAAGGTCCGGGGAGTTAGCTGTCCAGGGTAAAACGCAAAGTCGAGAATTATCCTCAAAAAATTGCTTTGTGGTGGTCGGTTCGTCGATCTATTTCCTCGATTTATCAAGAATACATGCCCGCTACTCGTAAGAGTGAAAAACACCTAACGCCTTTCCCTTTTGCATTCTCCGCCTACCGTTGCCTACCACTTGGAGTCGGGGGAGTTGGCTGGTCAGCGATAGCGGGAGGTCATGCGAGGGTCTCCATAGTTGAGTGGAAATGAGTCAAGTTGGCCCTTAGTAGTCGCTGAATGCATAGGCAATACCCGAAGTTCGAATTCAGCGAAATGCGAAGTTGGCCGCGCTCACCGCGTGGACCGACTTTTGAAAGTGATAGTACATACATGCAATAATTAACTATTTATTTTATACCTATTTCGTTTAGCCACCAGTATAATTACAATTTTCAATTAGCGCAGAATAATTTCTTGTAGAGTATATTAATTCCCTGCAAGGGGTTAGTAGTTAAAATACATGGGATATATCTTGACCAAGTTTTTTTATTTCACATGGGGAAAAATGACTACATCGAACGAGAGAAAATCCAGCAGTAAATTTTCAGAAAAAAATGGGGAGGGTACATTGGAAGCATTTTTTTAATATATTAGAACATGTATGCCATTTATTAAACTTTATGAACACCACATTCAATTGCCATGGAAATGTATTCGTGTATATAATGCCCAATTTGACGCACACAATAGGAAAAAATCTAGGCCATAGTATTGGAGAACATTAACCATATTCGTTAGTGAATTTGCTGAAAGAGATAACGAGAGAGATAAAGAGATAACTTTTAGCGAGAAAACTGGAATTCCAGAACAAAATTAAAGTTAAGGAAAAATTCATTTTTTTAGATCGAAGGACTGGATTTTTTCTAAATCTTAGAGTCTTTTCCAATAATTTTACTGGTATTACAACTTAAAAGATAACATTACAATCATGTTTGTGCCTTAATTTTAGCTAAGCCTCCTGAAACATATTTAGGTGGTAACGTCAAGGTGTTGACATAACCAAGCATACCCTGAGCATAATATTTTCCATTGCATTAGAACGCTTAGGGCGTTGGAATTATTGCATCCGCATCGCAAGGTCGTCATTATATGCCAGGTCCCTCTCATGGACCGTTTAATCATATTTGCAGTGCAATGGGAATCGCCGCTTTGGGTGGCGAATTCAGAATTCTCTGTTGCACGTCCAGCGGCTGTCATAACAGAGCAGACTCAACCAACAACTGTTGTGTTCTAGGAAACGATAAATCTGCTCCCAAGGGAGGTTATTTTACAGAGGGATTAACGATAAACATGCAATACTTCAAAAAGTGGTGGGATAGGTGATTTAAAGTATTTTTGTACAGGCAATACGGGGTCACAACCACTTAATTACCGCGCAATGGCAACGCAAACATTTTTTCAGTAGCATTTTTCTATTACCATGAAATCGCCAAAAACTGGTTTGCACAAATATTTAAGAAGTAAAACTTGATCAAGCTGTATATAATATCTATATGTTTATTTTTCTAGTTGTTTATGCTTAATGCTTTAAACTTACAATACGGTAACAAAAATTGACATAAATAATCTTCTTTAAACATTTACGTTTTAGAACTTATTTCTTATTATCAGGGATACGAAAACATTTCTTGGGTTGAAAATGGTAGAAAATTTGATTTAATTTCCACTCATGGAAAATTTATTTTTCCATGTTAGTTTTTATCAGAGATAATGCATCTAAGTTATACCATTGCATTGCTCGTTGATTGACAGCTCTCCCCCAATCATGCCTCTGACAGCTATTTACAGGAAAATAAACAATTAAAATCAGAAATTAAAGCTTATGTACTCCCTTTTAAACGTATCAAAAGGTAAAGTGAATCAATTACATTACGAAGAAGGGCTTTTCGTGGGTTACAGAAAGTAAGAAATCAAGCTGCAACAAAGTCCTCAACCGGTGATTATCGCTGGCGATCCATGGTCATGGATTGATTGTCGATCACGGGTGTTGATATTCGTTGTTTAAGATTCTGATCGGACTCATTTTTTCATCTAACCTTCAACAATTGTAATTATAACTCGAGAGTATGCTAACGATCCAATCAAACCATTCAATTCTAGCAATTACACACATTTTTAAAACGATTATTTACTTAAACGTTAATTCTTAAAGGGGAGCTTTTTTTCTATTAGCCACTCTGAAACGGCTAAATTGTTACGATACACAGATAAATGAGGTTTGGTTACACTAATAACAATCTACTAACGATTACGGTGTCTTTCGTGATTTTACCGTTTTTAAACACCATAAAAACAAATTTGAGAGCAGAGCTACGTCAAAGATCAAAACTTTATCGTGTTTTGGAGTAGTTGACGGGTAAATTCTCATAAATCTGAGAGTGAACTAATAAGGGTGATTGTCTGCATGGGTGATTACTGATGAACATTAATTGATGATAAGGTATAATCATCGAAGCGATGATTGGAGATCAAGGAACAGTTGATGAAGCCAGGTCAAATCAAAGCCTATATGGTCTCCAAGTCTTCATAGATGCCCAACAAAAGCAAAAAAAGTGCTTAACTAAATGAAATCTAGTTTCCTTTCACCTCATATCGGGACCTTTTCAATCAAAGAGGGAAAAAATAATTCAAAATAGATATAATTACTATTCAATCGCCAATATAGCATTTATCGTCATCATGGCCGGTGGGTTGATTCCAATCCTTGGGTGTGATCAAAGGCCAGCAAAGACGTTTGTTCCCGTACTAACGTTTTCCTTCTGCAACTCTTTTGCAAGGGTATTTTATAGCTTTTGCGTCGTGAAAACAAAGAAGGTTTAATAAAGGGAATGGAAAAGGAATGAATCGTATAAGGCTAAGCTCGGGCATGCAAGTTATAGTTGCACAACCATTTGATTACGTAAGTTACTGTAAAATGTACCTCTTTAGACAGAGCACATGAGAAATTTTTACCCATATTTTTTTGCCTCTGTTAATACGCAATTCGTAAATATCGGTATGTAAACCATGCCGAAAAAAACTGCTGCGAAGGAATACGGAGTTGAAAACCGCGATATTTCCTTCCAAAATACTTAATTCATTTAAACGAAGCGTAATATACAGATCTATAAAGCATTTTACGTTTAAACACTGACCACACTCCCGAGGCTTTGGTGGAATGAATAGACTTCACACTTCCACAATCCACAGTACGCTGAATTTTAGCGATAGGAGGAATGCCTAGAATTTGGAACCTTTTGGCATGACTGGCGAGCCTCCTTGGCACGCCATTTAAAATAAATCTACCATTAATCAACGTCTAAAAAGAAAGAGGTAACCTATTTGGCACAGGATCATGTGAGCTGGAGACAACTTAAGGAAAGGATTCTCATTGGCACTAGAACCTTACAGTGATCATCCCAAGGATATGTTTGCATACAAGGTCAACCTTTTTGGCAATCCTGCGTATCTATGATTAAGACAACAACTAAGCCAAACAAAAAGGTATTTGCAACAGCTTCTGCATGCCAAACTTTACAGTAGAGTTGACATCCTATCGATGAGCCTTCAGCACAATCGCATGTTCAGAGACAATTTATACAATAATATACGTCCTATGCAAAAAGGGTATCGTTTTGTGTGGGATTGATGCAAAAACTTTACCTAGGTCGTAATGGAGGGAATTTATGAAAGGAAATGTGCGCAAAGGCCTTAAGAAAAGATGAGTGAAAACCCAAGCATAGAGCGTAAATTAATTTTTCGGAAACATAGATGCTGCATAAGGAGGATGAATGTAGTGTAGGCACTTTTGAGAAGTGAGTGTGCAGGAGAATTGAAAAGGTGAGTCGGGTGAGGAAGACAAATGAGCAAGTTCGATACAATGTCAAAATATTCGGCTTATTTGCAATCTTAATTGCAATTCCGGCTCATTCCGGCAAATGAGCAAGCTCTAGTGACTGTCTGGAAAATAAGTCTATT
The DNA here is from genome assembly GCA_963573305.1 of Pyrrhosoma nymphula. Lineage (NCBI taxonomy): Eukaryota > Metazoa > Arthropoda > Insecta > Odonata > Coenagrionidae > Pyrrhosoma > Pyrrhosoma nymphula. The sequence goes on along the minus strand of OY754337.1, from coordinate 40,767,271 downwards.
AACTCGGATATTCTACCTTGATAACGAGGAAACCGAGGTTATTACAGTAAAAATCATTTGAAAGCTAGTTTCTACAATTTCTCCTATAAATGATTTTTATTAAATCTCTTTTGTCTTGGATTTACATTTACTTAATTTTACACTACATTTAGTATACACACACTGTAGTCCACTATAATTTTTTTAAGTGAGTCGGTATTTTCGGCGCACAAAGTCTCATCGGCCATTTTTGAGCGCTTGGTATTCTGTTACTTATAAACTTTCAATTATTAAAAAAGAAAAGAGAAAAATCCAAGGTCATTCACAACACTATGCTAGAAAACAATTTTTATTACAAAATTTACGAAAATATCACAAGCTCAAGGGCTCAAACATGGGCAAGTAGGTGCGATATTCCACAGAGGAAAAATCATTCGCCTTGACCGGGATCGTCAAGGCGAATGATTTTTCCTCTGTGGAATATCGCACTTATGTGCACTTGCGGGTGAATCCGTAAAGGTTACTACCGCGGCTAGTCCCATGCTATTTAAAATAGGAATTTTAAACAGCATGAAAATATTTTTTGCCTACAATAAATAGTATAGTTAAAGCGCTATTAAGAGTGCTGACTAAATAGTGTTTAAATAACTCAGTAGAATCACGCATATCAAGACGACATTAATTTCGTAAAGCTGAAGGATGGTCCCCCGCGACTGTGTGAGTCAAAACAAATACTAAACACCACCTTTCTATTAATCACTAGCGGGAGGTACTCGTTGAAATTCAACGGGTGTGAAAAAAATTGCATTTATTTTATAAGAAAACCACAAAGCCTGAAGAATAATGTTAGGGCGATCATTTGAGGAGTTTGTAACATATCTTGTATGTTTTGTTCGTTGTAGTAGACACGCTGACCGTTTTCCAGGTGCACGGAGAGATGAGTGACTGCTGGTCCTCTTTCATGTACGGGAGACCCAAAACTGGGTCACGCAGGCTCATTACTACTTAAATAGCACCCATGTTAATAGATGGTCACCTCATCCCTCCGGTTCTCTTGAGCCGTCTTCTGAGTGATTAAGAGCTTGATAACTTCCCTTGTGTATATACATTTATTTTTACTCAATGACTTCATTGAGTTGCTCTATTCAACGTTGATATGAGCGTTGAGTATCCTAATTCGGATCGGAGAGAAGGGTACAATCCAGCGCTTGACAACGTCAAAAGGAGCATTTTCAGCAGCAGCCATGTTTATTTGCCCTAAGAATCCACCATCGCTTGGACTGCGCCTTCGGCATAAAGGGTAGCCACAATCATTGGTTTTGGTTGCTAAATAAAAAAATCCACGGTGATTTTTAGTGCACTTGTCGATTTTCATGCACGGATGTCGATCATTGCGCAGAATACACTGTTCGGCATGAAAATCGGCCCTGACACCATTCCTGCTAATCCTTATTTAAAATGACCTCCTAAATCCGAATATGACCTCCGATTTTCCCCATCACCCACCATTTTCGGGGGAGCCCCCCTCCTATTTTTATCACTTTTCGATAATTTGGAGGGATGGAAAGGATTATTTTAACTAAGGATTAAAGGATTATTTAATTAAGGATCATTTCGTCTAAGCGTTTAGAGGGGTGAAAAATTCTAAAACATGAACATTTATGGTACGGAGGTAGATTTAAGGGTGATTAGTCCCCGTAAATTGTATAAAAACGCATCAAAAATCGATTTTGCCGTTTTCTTTGCAATTTTTCACGTATTTTCTAAATTTTCAAGCTTCCATTTCACCTCATCCTCCCCCGAATCATGAAAATTTATATCAACAAGAAATAGCAGTAATAATAAACAATTTTGGTACATAACATAGCAACAATAATTAAAATATGTAGCAATAGTTCGGAAGATTCACTTTACCACGCTGGCGCTCGCATTGCCTCGCTCGCTCAGGCTTGGACAGCAATTCTCATACTTTCACAGCAAAAGAAGGAAAAAAGAATACTTTGTAATTCCACTAAAAATATAAGATTGAGATCTTACATTCTCATTGAAGTTACAAAGTATTCTTTTACCTTCATCATGGAGTTCCACAAAGTATCAGGCTCTCAAATCAAAATATTGCAGTTGTCGTCATCTTCCCTCGGTATACCTCTAGCGATCGCAGAGTCAACTTGTTGGTGTTCTCGGCAATGATTCTGTTTCCAAGTTGTTTAAATTGTGTAAAACAGCGGAAGTTGTTTTACTCCGGCTTTTTCCAAGTGAATTGCAGTACGTGGGTGTGAGTTGTGATTATTGATTTAATGTGTAATTATGCCACGGATGTGTTAAAATCATCCTGATCGCTTCTGCTATGTTTCCGGTGAATTGACTTTAAAATCACAACGAAAACCTCTTTCTTTGGTTCTTGAAACTGCTTATAAATTTTACTTTGGCTGCCAAGTTGGCGATCAGGACAAGGATTGGGCTCCAAGAGTTTGCTGCACTACTTGATACAGAAGTTTGACCGAATGGCTCAAGGGTGCCCATGGTTTGCCGTGAACCTCGCTGCCATCTCACGGATTGTTACTTTTGTATGACTTCCACCGTCGGGTTCTCCAACAAAATAGTTCAGTATCCTAATATCCCTTCAGCAATAAGACCAATTCCTCATAACGAGTCTTTGCCAATCCCTGAGCCCCCAAAAACTTATTCTCTAGAGCCATAAATTGATTTGAAAGACTTTTAACAACAGCCGGGAACAAGTGATACTTCCACCGATGATGAAGAGTGTTCTGATGATTCAGCTGATCGACAACCTCACCTCGTTACTCAGTCAGAATTGAATGATTTCGTAAGGGATTTGGAGTTGCCTAAGACGAAATCTCAACTTCTTGGATCTCGACTTCAGCAGTGGAATCTCTTAGAAAAGGGCGTAAAAATCTCTTCCTATAGGACCAGATAGTCAACACTGAAATTACTATTTACGGAAAATGAAGGCTTGGTGTTTTGCCCTAATTCAAATGAATTGATGATAGAACTGATGATTCCATGTGACCCAGAAAAATGGAGACTATTTATAGATTCGTCAAAGACAAGCTTGAAAGTGGTCTTGTGGGCCAATGGGAATAGTTACCTTCAGTCCCGGTTGCATACTCTGTTGATATGAAGGAGACGTACGGAAATATCAGCCGAATCCTTGAAAAAATTAATTATCATGAATAAAATTGGAAAGTTTACGCTGACCTGAAAGTTGTCGCTCTACTCACGGGACTGCAATCAGGCTTCACGAAATACTGCGCTGCTTCCTTTGTGAATGGGACAGTCGAGCCCGAGAAAAACATTACATCGTACGGAACTGGCCTCTGTGAGAAAGCTTTACTCCTGGTTATAAAAATGTCGCTCATGATCCTCTGGCCCCGAAAGAAAATATTTACTTGCCACCATTGCACATCGAACTCGGACTGATGAAACAGTTTGCGAAAGCAATAGACAAAACAGGTGATGCATTTAAATTTTTAAAAACTAAATTTCCTCGTCTTAGTGATGCTAAAATCAAGGAAGGAGTATTCGTGGGCCCCCATTTTAGAAAATTTTTCCAAGATTCGACGTTTATGAAACACCTGAATCATAAAGAAAAACGAGCTTGGCTTGGATACCGAAACGTGCGTGAGAACTTTTTGGGTAACAAAAAAAGTGATGATTATGTCGCTCATATCTAGGAATTGCTGTCAGCGTATAAGGCCATGGGGTGTAACATGTCACTAAAAGTGCATTTCCTTCATCCACACTTGGACTTTTTCCCAGAAAATTTAGGAGCAGTTTCAGATGAACACGAGAAACGGTTCTATCAAGACATTATCAAATTTGAGAGGAGATTTTCAGGGAAGTGGAATGCGGGCATGTTGGCCGAGTACTGCTGGTTTTTGGCACGAGAAACTTCTACCTCAGGGTATAAAAGGAAATCAAATACCAAATGAAGGTACTTATGTTATTCATCGTACTTTACATTTATTATTTTACTCTTTATTGATGCGCGCGAGGTATTGAGAGCGCCAGCGTGGTAGCGTACCTTCTGAACTGTTGCTACATATTTTAATTATTGTTGCTATGCAGTGTTCCTAAAAAAATTTATTATTGCTGCTATATGTTGTTGATATATATTTCCATCATTTTGGGATATTTGGGGGAGGGAAAGATGGAATAGGAGCTGAAATATAAAGAAAATTAGTAAAACAAATTGCAAAAAAAAGGAAAAGTTGATAATTTTAATGCGTTTTTTCTCAATTTACGGAGACTAATCCCCGCAAATCTACCTCTATACCAAAAATGTTCATGTTTTAGAACTTTTCACCTCTGTAAAACCTGAGAAGAAATATAAATGCTAAAATTTTCCTTTCCATCCCTCCCAATTATCGCAAAGTGATAAAAATAAAAGGGGGGGCTTCCCCAAAAATGGTGGGTGATGGAGGAAAACGGATGTCATATTCGGATTGAGGAGGTCATTTAACATAAGAATCAGCAGGAATGGTATCAGGGCTCGAAAAAAAACCAGTTTTTTTGCCGACCAGTGATATCCGTTCTTCTTTCGGGTAAGAAGCATGTAGAGACGTCATTATAATTTCCACCATCTTAAAACAGATTGAAGTTTCGGAAAAGATGGGTCTATATTCGAACCAGATTTATAGCAGGTTACCCGTCCGTAGGTTGGGTTAGGATAAAATTTGTGCTGTTCTTAGCGTAACCCGAGAAACATCACGGGGATATGCTCATGAGAGTTGGGTATGTCTTAGAGCATCCAAGTCTAACCTTTGTCTTTTTTATTGCAAGAGCTCATTTTCTCACAAAGAAGACATTCCTCTTGCTTTAGAAGATTTTTTCGAAAAGTTACTCTTTTTTCAATTAGACAAGTTGATCGATATATTTTTAAGTCCAAGGAGGGAAAACACAGCGAGTGTGAGTCTTGAATAGGCAACTCGATGATTGAGTGAATGTAAGTTAACTGCACTTTAACACTTTTAACCATATATAAATAACTCGTAACGTTAATGATGTGGGAATTGGTCTCAAAAAAGTTAACAATCGTAATGAGAGGCAGACGGTTCCACTATGTGTAAAACATCAGAGTATTAAACGATAGTAAACAATGCCGTGTTTGCTGTAGCAACAGAGGCATTATTACTATTAATATTCGCTGCACGTAATTATTCTTGCTCATTTAATCGCGTGGGTAATCTATTTAATTCCTTTATGTATATCGTTTACTACGTAAGGGCTATGTCATATACATGCAGTTCCCCTATGAGAGCTACTTTGAGAATAGACATTGAAGTGTATATTTGTTGCAAATATGCATTGAATTTATCGATTACCACACGAAGTAATGTATCATGGGGCCCTTGGGACTCAGGCCCCTTCTAATACAGATTTTCTTCCTACGTGCTATCATCGGCCTGCAGGAAAACGTGATATTTTAATGCTAGAGGCGTGAATATCCTTTGAAAATCAAATCTCTGGTTGTCAAGGAAATATGCAATTGTTGATTTCAGATAAAAATGTGAAATGTTCAGCTATAAACATGATTTTCAGACAAATACGAAGGGTAAAAGAAAATCAATTGATAGAATTAGAAACGACATGCATTAAGACATCCGATAAAAAAATCCCAGCCCTCTATTTTGAGTGAAAGTGCTTCTTAAGCAAAAATGAAACCACTGCACCTAACCCAATTTTTAGCATGGACCACCGGGGAACACCAGGGGGGCCTTCGGGGCCCCTGGGGGCCTTTCAATAAGGCCTATGTTACTCCCAGATTCATTTTCTCTCTACATGCCAAATTTCAGCTCAATCGGTTCAGTAGTTTTTGCGTGATGAGCAACAGACAGACACCATTACATGTTTATATATTTATTCCGCGGAAGTATCTTGGAAATAAATTATCCGAGCCTTTTCTTATCACTCGTCCGGCACAACATTTTATTTCCACCATTTCATTAACAACAACAATAACACTTTAGATAACACATTCAACAATATTAGTAAGGATGAATACTACCACCTTTTTCACGTGGTTGAAAAACCCTTCTTTCAGTGGTGATCTCATGCGTTAACTATTGAAACCCAAAATCAAGATACAAAATATTCACATTGTACCGCGAATATATATTAAATGAACACTTTTTCCAGCTATAGGAGCCAACTGCAGCACAATGACTATGGAATTACCGTATTTTGACTTAAAATATTGCAGTAATTGGCTAATAACTCACAAAATACGGAGTTAAGATAGCTATATTTATTTTTATTCAATTTCTTGGTATTTTTTCTTCTTATACACAGTTTTCCGCGAAAATGGCATTTTTCAAATGGAAAAATACTATTGTGTGAAATTCACAGAGAAAAAATCATTCGCCTGGGGGGGTGTGCTTGAAACGTTCGATATTAATTCCGGTGCGTAACCAAGGACTCACTCGCACGATTTCGGTACGTTTTGGGAAATTGGTGTGCTTGAAACTTTCGAAATGAGATTTCGTTCGGGATTTGCTGATTCCGTACCGGAATGGAAGCCGTGTAGGATTAAGAAATCGGGGGGTCTGGGTTCGAATCCCAGTCCAAGCGAATGAGTTACAGAATGAAACAGTTAAAGTAGCTGCGCGGCCAGTTCCGCAGTTCTTTGAATATGGAAAAATACTATTTTTCCCCGTGCTTCTCCCATTGAACACCATTCAGTTTCCTGGTCAATCAGAAAATAAAGTATCGTAGAAAGGTAGCATTTTGTTACTCTCATCAGATAGGGGACCAGCTGTTCTACAATTAGACAGAATATGAATTAAATAATTTTCCTATATGCCATTTACTTCATATGCTGGCTACTTGCAGAAAAATGTCCTCTGTCTAATGTGAACAACAAATTTAAAACAAATGAAGTTTTCTCGGTTTTCCCACCGGGTCAAGAAGGTGATAGCAGAGACATCCGCCGAAACTTTGGTAACAACAGCCTTCTTGACTCGGTGGAAAACCCAAAAAAACTTCATCAACCTTGTTCGCGGGGAAAACACAAAAGTCTTCCACAAAATTAAAACCTTCCCACGCTATTTTATTCTCAATATAAAGGCAAATTTTAAAGTGTTAAAAAATTGGTGATACACGGTGAAAAATAGTACTTCCTTTAATGGAAATTCCATTTTCGCAAAAAACTTAATAAGAAGCGAATCCTTCCAGTGAATCGAATAACGTTAATCTCGTAAACACTCCCTATAGATGGATGAGCGAAGTGCATGCAAAGAGGAGTCTAACTTCTTCCGCTTTTATTGAAAATTTTTATTACTCTCTAATTTAAATGGTGAGGTAAAGTCGCACTCCACGGTCAACAGATGAAAATATTCATTCGGGTGTATTCGAATAAAGCACAGCATAAGGGTTAAACTATTTGCGAAGCAAAAAGAGAGATATTTTGGGCAGGTTTAGGTAGACTTTCCGGGAAAAAGGGACTTGGAACGCTCGCTCCCTGAGAAAACGGAACTAGGATGTAAAAAGTGAGGCGGAAGGAGGAGATACATGGGTAGTGTGTGTGTGTGAGAGAGAGAGGCGGAACGGGTCGGGAAATTCGGATTGAATCCCCAACAAATGGACGAAGGGGTCAAAGGTGAGGCACAAGGGCCCAGGAGCATTCTGGGAGGGGGAAAAGGGAAGTTTGGACTGACAAGGTCTGAAAGGGTACAGAAGGAAAAAGAGGGAGGCTGCTCACCCAGACGTATGGGGAAGGGGGCAGGAGATTTGAGGAAAGATGGACAGACAGACGGGCAAGATGGACAGGGGTGCCAGAAAATAGGCATATCCACTTGTTTGGCGTGTATTACATAAATGCGTGCACCACAATCCCCATTCATCAAAGCGAAGATTGATTTTCATTAGCTCATCCATTAGCTCATTCGTTCAAATAACTACTAGTTTCAACATCTATGAGGCAAGTTTATATATGTCTGGTTAATGTTAACCGCAATATGACATAGCCCTTCCGTTTACTCGCTCGTAAGGTGGCTGGAGCAGTAATCGTGGGTCATTGAGTGCACATCTTAATATTCTCTTAAGTAAGTCAATAAAATATCTTGGACAACATTTCACTTAATTTCAGATGTTTAGGCGTTGGAACTCACCATACAGGCAGTAATGATAATTATACAAGAATTATATTTAAAATGTTTTTCTTGATTAAAGCATGTTATAACTAGAGTTTTCGACGCGGTATTCGAAATTTAGACGCAATCATATTGAAATATGTTGTTTTAGAGAATTGGACTCGGCGTGACACCTCGATATTTGTTAGCAAATATTATAATAATAAGTAATGTAATTATTTTGGATTTAGGTTAAACGTTTTACACATATAATCGAATTGTTACGAAACGAATATGTCATATGCCGTAAGGCTACGTGTTAAAATGGCAATGAATAGCCAAAAAACCAAATCGGTGTGATAGAATTTTTTCACTTATATCTACAATTGATATCTCTGATGAGAAAACATGCAAAGTTGATGTAGATTTCTCGGGTTTCCAACCGGGTGATATTGGTGTGTTGCACCGACGTTTCGACAGCGTAGTCTGCCATCGTCCTCAGGGTGAATGATCCATCCTCACTCCTCATGAGCCTCATTCACCCTGAGGGCGATGCCAGACTACGCCGTCGAAACGTCGATTCAACACACCAATATCACCCGGTTGGAAACCCAAGAAATCTACATCAACAGTATTCACCGGGAAAGCCTTAAATCTTACATGTGCAAAGTTTCACGCTAATCTGTAAATAAACAAAATCGCTACAACCACCTTAATTGGGAGTTCTGTTTTGCATATTACATCAGACTGTCGGCGAGTTGACGGAAGCGTTATTGTCAGAAGAGCGTATTACTTATGGTTTTTATACCGAGATAACATATTTAATAGATTATTAAATCGGAACTTAGTAGCAAAATGTTATCTGCTTCTATAAATTTACCATTCATACTTCTTCCATTACTTGTACTGTTGCTTCCATTGAATGATATTCGCCTGATAATTCATTAAATAATCTTAGTCTAAGACCCTTCAAACATTGAAATAACTCACAAATAGGCGGAAGACAGGCATCCTTGTAAGGCCCGGTTTTGTAATTTCCTATATCCGTTTACCTAAGATCACTCAGGCATTAACTTAATGTCAACTAAGAGAGTTCAGATAAAATATATTAAATACGAGTATCGGTTAGTTGACATGAGGTTTTTCATGGGAGAACTGATGGACTACGATTTTCCATACCTTAAAAAAATGCCAGGGTAAGCGCCTCATTAATTCTCATGACTTATGCCAATTTTTATGTTATGTTTCCCACCCATAATGAACTTTCCAAGTTCAATAACCTGTTCCCGTTTTAGCTGTTCATGTCTCAATATGACTTCTATGGTTATATTTCTTCAACAATCCTTTATTTTAGTTTTTATTATTTTACTCATAACATTCTCTTTCTTCTCTCAGAGAATTACTATACATACTGCAAAGCGTACCCAGTGATTTTTGCTCCACGCATCTGTATTCCTATTTCCATTTTTTCAGCTATTTTATAGTTCCTATTTTTTCGATGTAAATATTGAACATCATGGGTGACATAGCTCATCCTTTGCTGTATTGGTTTCCTTACTTTTACTTTCTCCGCTTTTCATCCACATTTAACCACGGCCAACTATTCTTGCAGCCTGCACATCTCTATGCTCATAAGTAGGAACGGCGTTCCGTGTTGACGAAATAACCGTTGTTTGTACACCTTTTAAAAGATAAATTTAATAGAGATATTCATTGCCACAATAAAAACGACTCTCTCTTCATTCAACACGATGTTTTTTTCTGATTTTTGCTCGCTCACGCAATATTCATATCGTATTTTCTCTCTTTAGTATCACTTTTCTGCCGAGAGAATGACCAGAATGGCTTCGTCGAACGAAAAACGACAGAGTTTACGGTAACAAGATCACAATACAAATGACGGGGCTCCATTGGCATGGCGCTCTCAACAGTCACATCTCGTTACCATTCGCCATTGCCAATTACCGGCCGGAAAATTGGGTTTCCGTGCATTTGCGCACAGGAATTCCGAGCAGGGGAATTTTATTAGTCTCGAAGTGAACGAATAATTCATTAATCACATGTGTATGGACAATGGAAACCTTTTTGTCGTTATTTTTGGCTTCAGCCCATTTCTATTAACATTGATCACGTAATGAAATGGTCTTAAAGATAAAATAACTCTCAAGCATGTTGTACTGACATCGATATAATGGTATTTCCTCGCTATTGAGGGTTCAATCCCACCTCGCCTCAAAGATAAAAGGATGTTTTCATAATACAACAGTATGAGTGATGACTTAAAAATATGGAATCTATAAGTGAAATTAAAAGTAGGACAAAGAAATGGCTGTTGTGCACATAAATTATGCTGCTAGTTATAAATTTAAACACTACTGATAAACTATAAAAGGCACCTGCTGATAAGCAACGAATGGCTTAGCAGGACCATAACGTTGTAAAATTGGGAAATCGATTAAATAGTGTGTATTTTACATGATTTATATGGTGTTCCTTTTATACGAGTTTGATTTTGTGAGGTATTGAATTAGTTAAAAAATATATATAATATGTAACTTCTATGGTGTGTAACTTCGTCTTGAAAACGAACAAATAATTAATTATGCGCATGGAGCAGGTAAAAGCTTTTTTTTGCTACTTCCGGATTCCAATCAGACCTGGAAGAATCGATCTTGTTCATCAAGTATTCAATCTCTTCCTCAACTTTAAAATTGTATCACAAATTAGGATGTTTTTAGTGACCTAATTATATAAAAATTCATTTCGATAGTCAATGATTAATTTATTAATCCCTTGTCAATGGACAATTGGAAAGCTTTTCACGCTATTATTTGTTCACGCCATTCCTAAGTGCATCAACATGGTAATCAATTCTATAATCCCTTCCTCATCTTTAGGTTTTATTACATAAAATAGGATGCTGTCGTAAATTTTGTCACATAACTTCCTTGCGGGAGAAATGCAGCGGAGATTAATAAAATTTAGTTTGAGCATCAAGGATTGTAACTTTAGACTAACATCGCAGTCGTTTTTAACTTCGGGTATATTTTTTGCTAAGCGCTGTTAAAAATACCGTCAATTTAAAAATGGTAGTTTTAAGAGTTACTTCTTTCTTTAATAGTTATCATTTCTACAGATAAATCCCACGTTATAGCTAGCTCGGCATGTGTTTAGGACCCTCATAGTGAAATTAAGTGTCAATAACCAAAGCGATAACATCAAGATGTACCTTCCAGTGAGATAATTTCATTTCCAAACATGTTTGTCCTAAAAAAAACTTGGGGTGAACAGTGAATAGAGAAATCCAAAGACTTCGCTGTAATAGGGAAGCAATTCAGAAAAATATTAATCTGGCCTTAATACTGATAATAGCCAGTATGACGTACTATACGCTCGCCAAATACACTGACAACGAAATCAGCATCAAATAATTCACATGAAAGTAAAGAAAAATTATATATTTATAAAAACTGTTTGTATTTCCTGCATACTTTCGAAAGGGTAGGTACATATTGAGGGGTTACAATATTCCAAAGAGTCATTCATTCTAGTGGGAAGAACGTTGGTTATGCGTGGAGGCTGAAGGAGTTGAACGAAATTATTGGATGTTTTTAGGACAAAGGACGCAAAGAGCTTTAAGAGGATAAAAATTGGACAAATTGCTATACATACGGAACATAGGAGAAGACTCCCTAAGGTCGGGTGAATACGAGGTAAGTTTGATAGCTTGATGAAGGCTTCCGTGGTGTGGTGCGTATGGAGCAGTGCTTCTTCCAGTATGTATTCTTCGTTTGATCATCTAAAACAACTACAGTTTCTACATTGGGCAAACGTCAAAAGTAATGAGATGCAAGAACACAAGAGGATACAAGACCACCCAAGGGCCACGAGGAACAGGCAACCACGCCACTCCGCTATCGCAGAACCTATAAGGCCAAGACTCTAGCACAGCATCGACTTTGAAAATGCCAGCCTCATTGCTGAAGGGAAGAAATTACAGAAACTAGGATTTATCAAGCGAAAAGTTCTCTCCTGAAAAATAGAGAGAGAGATGCTATTTTGCTCTGGTTATGTCACATCTCCAATACGCCGTGAGCATTTGGGACCCTCCACAGAAAGACTTTATAAGTAAATAAAATACCAATGGAAGCCGCACGCTTCGTTTAAAATGGTTATGAGCGAAAAAAAAGTGTCAACACAGTTGATGGAAGGATTAGGGTTGAAACCGTTATAGATGCAGAGGCTACACGGTAGGCTTAGATCACTTGGACAATTCAGATGAGGTGGATTTCATCACGACACGGAGAATATTATATTTTCCCTACGATAAATCTCTAGAACTGATAGGAGTGAAAAAATAGGAGATATAAAAAGGGGGAGATGCTATAGATGTGTGTTGTTGATGACGGTGAGATATTCGTTGTTGGTGGTTGCCCTATGTCAGAGATGTGTTTTTTCAGTTGCTATATAAGATGTATTGTAGTACTGGGTTTCTGTACTGTTCATGTAATGATTAAAAGAGTTATAAAAACGATTGATTGTAAATTACATTGGAAAAGCCTGCAAAACTAAACAAATAGATATTATGATGATGGTATGGTTAAATTCTAAGTTTTATGATGGCGAGATTGTCACTTTGTATAAATCTATACCTTGGTCTAGATACTGCGATTCGTTTCCCTCGGCTTGGCCCATGCTCCCAACTCCATTGTATACTGTCCAAATGAGTGATGTGTTTTCGTGCGCAAAATGCCACGCACATTCAATTACTGGAGTGAAAAATTAATGAGCAACCTCTCTCACCGCATTGAGGAGAGATTTCCGCCATTAATAGCACGTGGACTCACGGCTCGCCAACTCAATTACCGCTGGCCAAACTACGAACATAGATGGCTTTATAGAATGGACGAAGCTAAAAAACCCTCAATATTTTCTCAATGTGGCACGGTTGCTCAGGTATAACCTCAATTACTCCGGTAAACTAAATATTTCACATAAATGTTTCACAATATTATCACTTCGATGACCATAGAAGCGTAATAATCTTACGACAGTTATTATCTTTGGTAAAATTACTTTAATATCATTTAATTCATTTACTGACTTCCTATAGATAAATTACACTTAATTTTAAGTGAACGACGATATTATATTTTTATACCCTAGTTTCTTTTCTAATAAAACTTAAAATAATATGTGAGAATTGGTTAAAAATTAGGATAATAGTGTTTTTATATGTCATATCAAAGCCATAATTGAGAAAAAAACTGTATCTAAGGAAAGAAAACTCTTAGGTTATTAAATGAAAATAAAGTATTAGAACCTTAGTTGTTATATAAAATACGCCATGATTAAAGTCCAAATGCGGTCATTAAAGAGATATGACGCTGCATTTGGCTCCTATGGCTATAAAAAAGCATTCATGAATAATATATTAGTCGAATAATCTGCACATTTGGTTCCCGTAACTTTGTTTTTTTTTAAGTAAGACGCATCAAAGGCTATATTGTGAACCAAGAAGAGAAAAGGGCATTTTTGTGGCTAACAGCGTCGCGGTGGAACCTCATTGAGGTAGTTTGAGCGAGATTTTTCCCTAGGCATAATAAAGACCATATTAAAATACTGTAAAAAAGCAACCGTAAGAAGCAAGTCAATATAAAACCTTCTGCATGTATATTTAGCTAATTACTGACATTTAAGTGATTTATAGCAAATATTCTGCGTCATTAGTATTAAAACATCAGAAATCATTGATCCGTTGATATAAATCAAAAGAATATAAAAAACTATAATAGTGTAAGCCAGTTTCTGAGTATATTATGACTAAGCTGAGGACATTGCCTAAAATGCCTATTTTATCTTTTACTCGGGAAACCAATTTTATGAAGTTATCAGTTCATTTAGGATCATTTATGGCGAAATTAAGGCAATTTGTTACTGCCTAAAAATGCCTATTTTACCAGTTTATGCCTTTTTCTGCTGATACCGCCTATTTAAGGGCCTAAAAAAGCAATATTTTTCCCAACGTCACAAAAACTTCTCTTTAGTGCGGTCTGTTATTTCAGTTTCTTTTTCAATCTATCAACGTTGAAACAATTTCATTAAACACGCATAAAGGAATATCATCCAAAGTATTATTATTTTTAAGAGTAGATAAACAACAATGGTAATTTTACGTGATGCGTACATGCGATGATTACAATTGCCAAAAACTTGTTTTTGAAGGCACCACTAAGTATTGCTGAGTTTAAAGAGATTCTGCCGAAAGTTGCTCTGCCTTCACAGCCAGTATGGAACATGGCTATATACTTTATTATACTCTGCAGATAAAATTATTGAAATACGTGAGGTATGTGACATGAATAATGTGCACCTCCGATACATCAGTTCGAACGTCTTTTTCACCCAAATAAAGGTGCACTATTGTAACGGATTTCGCAAATCTTTTATACTACGTGTCAACTATGTCTATAAGAAAATTAAGCCATCATGGCGCATGAGTAGGTTTTCTATAGGCAACGATATCTGGATCAAAAATAAGCAAACTGCATTCTTGAATCCAAAGCTGCAGAGTTGAATCTCGATGTCGACGCAGATCCTACGTTTATCACATGCAATTTTGGTTAACTACCATTAATCATGCCATCGCTGGAAGCAAGAGAACTACTCCTTGTAACGGCTACAGAGAAAATCTGAACTGTGGAGGGTGACCTTTTTGATATATCAAGTGATGTGGGAAAATCCATTGCTCAAGAATTTAAGACGTTTTACAGAGAAACCCTGGATGGGAATAAATTGGTAAGGTTGAAGACGTTATGAGGAAATTCTATGGCTCTAATACTAAAGAAGAGTCCGTAAGAACTTCCATTGTTGCTGAGATATATTACAATTTTTTTTCATTTTTCTTATTAGGTAAATAAATTTTACGAAGCTAGAAATCCTAGAAGCAGGGCTATTTATAACGAAAAAAATCAAGTTGTAACAACATTTAAATGCCAATTTTATCGCTTTGTGCCTTATTATACTTATATTGCCGATACGAAGGTCTTAAATTGTAAGAATCGCTTACCGTCCCTGGTTTTTATTTTCGCGTCTAAAAAAGTTATTTTAATTTGTTAGTTCGTCGCATTGTTGCCCATTTTTCATTCTGACCGGCGCAAAAGAGCTCTCAAATGTCAATTTATTTTACTTATAAATGAACAGTCAAATGAAGTTGAGGTGTAAGCGCCGGGCTCTTCAATTTCACCATGGGCTTCATCCCATTCTTGTACCCCGCATTCGCACTACCCGGTACAACACGACTTTCAGTCACTAGTGCATCGTAATAAAAAAATACTTAGTTGATTCCACAAATTTATTTTCACTCGACCGATTTCAACCTTCAAAGGTTATCCTCCTGAGTAGTAATTATTCTCAACTAAGTATTTTTTGTATTACTAGGTCTAAATTCCACCAAGTAAAATTGGCAACCATCGATTTTACTAGTGAATTGTTCCCAGATAACGGTAAGCTACAAAAATATCCTCCTCCGACGAGCCCACGATTACAACTGAGAGACGAAAAAACGTCACCGTCCTCTATTTTACCACTTGACGTATCGCGCGTCGTATCACTACAATGTGCACTTGAATGTCGCAGGGGGCAAATATCGTGACGCGCAACCTCCATCAAGTAGTTGCAGTGTTGCGTGTTGTATCCCTCTGGTATGCACGCCGCCAAGTTGCCACTGAGAGTTCTGCCAGATCGTGTTGAGCTTTGTCGAAAGGAAGCAGTAGTTAGAAGGAAGTTTGTTCGAGCAAGCCTGTTATAAGTTTCTTTTGCGATCAATAAAAATTATTTTAAAAACTGCGTAACATGCCTAAAGAAAAATCATCTCAGGCATCACTATACAAGCAGTGGATAAGGAAGATGCTAATTTTACGACAAATGGCGATGTAATATTCTGCCAGGCGTGTTGTAAAGAGGTTAGTGCTTGTTGATAGTTAGTACAGTACACTTGGCCTTTATAGTTCACTGAATGATATGAGATTGCGATGGCTGATGTACGTGCGTTTTTGAGAGACACGATATCCCTCTTTCAGGTAAAATGTGAGAAGAAGTGCCATTTAGAGCAGCATCGAAATACAAGCTCTCATAAACAGATTTATGCAGGGCTCTAGTTGCTGCAAATATTCCATGGAGGAAGCTTGACAACCCAACTTTCAGAGATTTTTTAAAGAAATACACAAAATGCTCAATCCCGGATCAGTCTACACTGAGGAAGTGCTTCATGAACGCCCTCAATAATTCAGTAAGTTCATGAAAAATACAGTGTTGTTTGCATATAACTTTATTTACAGTAATTCATTTTTTTAAATGCATGACTCTTCCAGACAATCAAGCGCATAAAGAGAAGATATTGCTGATTCTTTCTTATGGTTGTCCGTAGACGAGACCACAGATAGCCAAGGTAGAATGATCGTAAATGTGGTGGCGTGTAAGATGTGTCTAGATGAAGTGATGCCACCTCATTTAGTACTGTCCAGGGAAATTGAAAACACCAACCAAAGCACGATTGCTAGAATGGTGAGAGAAGCTTTGAGTAAGTATTGAGCAGAGCAGATTTTTATGTATCTATATTTATACAGTAGAGCACCGATAATCGGTTCTCTACTGTTTACTGTATTACGCAGTTTTATATTAAATTAAATTATTTAAATAAAAAACGCAGTAAATTATATACTATTTTCTTTAACTATTTTGGATTTTCCTTTCTTTAGGATTCCTGTGGCCAACAGAAAATAGCGATGAGAAGTTTCTAGTGCTTATAACGGATAGTGCATCGTATTTGTTAAAAGCTGGGCAGGGAATGAAAGTCTTTTACCCCAAGATGGTGCATGTCACATGCGTCGCACACGCTCTACACTGATTAGCAGAGGAGATAAGATCCAAGTATTCCCTATTAGTAATCCATTCCCTATGTAAATGTGGTGATCCAAGTATTCCCTATAAGTAATCCATTCCCTATGTAAATGTGGTGATTTCCAGCGTAAAAAAAGTATTTTTGAAGGCACCATCCCGCATTTCTGTTTTTAAAGAGATACTGCCTGACATATCTCTGCCTTCTCTGCCTGTTTTGACAAGATGGGGCACATAAATAAATGCTGCATTGTACTATTCAGACAACATCGTTAAAATACGTAAGGTATGTAAGGAAACTACTACATTTCATCTACTAAACGAGAAAATTATTATTACTATCATTACTGTTACTTTTTGGAACACATCCCCTGAATCTCTGGTTTTTACGCCTTTCATTCTCCATTGGGAAAGTCTTGTAAACAGCAATATGAATAGTCCTTTTGACCTCTATCTAAAAAAATATGTATCATATCTCATGGCGTTTAGTTAAATAATGAAAACTTAATTTTTTGTGTCCGACGTTTCGGAAATGTATTTTTCCATTATCCGGGCTTTTCACAAATTGATTCAGTTATTTATGAATTTGTAAAAAGCCCGAATGATGGTAAAATACATTTCCGAAACGTCGGCCACAAAAAATTCAATTTTCATTATTGACATAAACACCCATGAGATAATATATACTTGTAAACAGTATTGATGCGGGTTATATGGTGGTCAACTAGTACGATGTTTTTAAACTGAATACATGTACACAACAATAGGATATGTTCAGAAGTTCCCAACGGCTTTAGATATTATCATCATCATATATATTATTTCTCAAGGGCTTTTTTTGTCGGTACGCCATAACGTCCTTAATACTTCATCAATTTTCATTTATGAGGCATCATTTTAAAGCTTTTCTTAACCGCAACACCGGAAAAATATAAAAATTACTCACATTTCAGTTGTTTTTCGAAAAAGTACAATTGAAAAAAAAAACGGTTTTTTGAAATCCCACCCTCGACCTATCGATCCTCTATCGAGAATATCGAGATATACCGAAATGAAACCGATTTCAATTTCATGAATCTAGTATCTTAATCCGCATTTAATTTCGACTTAAAATATTGATTTAAGGTATTCGATCTGCTGATCTAGGTATTTATAAAATGAACTAAATTAATCAAAACTTGAATTTATATTTATTTCCCCTAACCGCTCGCAGTCATTTGTTTTTACTTAGTCCATGACGACCAACTTACTTCGTCTCTGCTCTCTACGATAAACAAACCCGGCGATCAAATCAGATTATTCACTTTAAAGAAATCTACACAAGTTCAACTCAAAAGTAAGTACCGTATGGATTCTGACGCACTAACTACACGGTACTAACTATACGGTGTGCACTTCAATTAAGTGGGATTTGAGGAGGATACAGTGCGAAGGCTTCCCACGGGTCGACTAGTATATATATATATATTATTTCTCAAAGGCTTTTTTTTTGTCGGTACGCCATAACTTCCTTAATACTTCATCAATTTTCATAAATGAGGCATCATTTTAAAGCTTTTCTTAACCGCTACACCGGAAAAGTATACAAATTGCTCACATTTCAGTTGTTTTTCGAAAAATTACAATTGAAAAAGACGGTTTTTTTAAATCCCGCCCTCGACCTATCGATACTCTATCGAGAATATCAAGATATATCGAAATGAAACCGATTTCGATTTCATGCATCTATTATCTCATTCCGCATTTAATTTCGACTTAAAATATTGATTTGAGGTATTCGATCTGCTGATCTATTTATAAAATGAATTATTTAATCAAAACTTGAATTTATATTTACCTACCCAAACCGCTCGCAGTCATTTGTTTTTACTTAGTCCATGACGACTAACTTACTTCGTCTCTGCTCTCTACGATAAACAAACCCGGCGATCAAATCAGATTATTCATTTAAAAGAAATCTACACAAGTTCAACTCAAAAGTAAGTACCGTATGGATTCTGTAGCCTTTCTATGTGTTTATTTATGACACATTACCTGCATGGAAAAATTGTCTGGTCGAAGCTGCCGGACACCAGATGCCAACACAATTGAGATGGCTTTTCGCAATCATCTGCATATTCTGCTCTCCCGCTAACATACCGGAGCTGTTGGGCACCTTCAAAGACGCACTTAGCGAAGACTTCCTTAGAAAACACACGCCCGAACAGGCGTACAACCTCACGCTGCAGCAACTAGAAGCAATTTTTACACAGCACGGTAGAAACTGCGAAGCTTTTCATCTGACAAAGCCAGTTGTTACCGAGAGCTCAATGTTAACCAAATTTATTCAACAGCCATATTATGTCCAAAAAATGACGATTGAACCACAATCATTGATTATGTTATTTCGAATTTGTTACCTGGACAGGAAACGGTTTATCTCAGTTCTGAATCGGTTCTCTGCGAAGAGACGGAAAACGCTCAGTTGTATCCATTAAAATTTCTGAACTCATTAAGCCCTTCAGGTTTGCCACCTCATAAACTCATACTAAAAAAGAACGCTATTATCATGTTGATTAGAAACCTAAGCGCTAAGCAGGGCTTAATTAATGGCGCCAGATTAGTTGTAACTCACTTGGGCAACTACACTATCACAGCGAAATTGATTGACTCCGGTCAAACTGTCGTCATACCACGCATTAACCTCACCCCTTCTGATCCTACCGTGCCTTTCAAACTGACTAGGAAGCAATTTCCCATAAAAGTTACCTTTGCCATGACTATAAATAAGGCACAGGGACAGACGCTAACAAAGGCAGGATTGTACTTGCCTGACCCTGTTTTTTCACACGGTCAGTTGTATGTGGCGTTTTCCAGGGTGCGCTCTTTCAGTGAAATCTATGCCTGTGTAAAACAGACCCACCAACAAACAATCACAGATGACCATATCATCACTTCAAACATAGTGTTCAAAGAGGTCCTGTAAACATGTCAATATGCTGTAAATATGTAAATACCTTAACCTTATGTTTCAAAAAATATATAATCTAAAATTTAAACACACATCTATTCCTTACTTCAACCCACACCTACATCAATGACGCACTAACTACACGGTACTATCTATACGGTGTGCACTTCAATTAAGTGGGATTTGAGGAGGATACAGTGCAAATGCTTCGCACGGGTCGACTAGTTTGTACAGTTTCTGTAATATTATAAAAACAGAAATTTATAGTGCTTTTTGGTTGGGTTTTGTATGTATAGGTAGTACAGCAACTGAGTGAAGAAGAAGCAAATTCCATTGTGGAAGCCAAAGCTGCAGTGTTAAACCCTGATGTCGACAAAGACCTGGCATTTATAGCATACTATTTTAGTAAATTACCATCCACAATTCAATCGCTGGAGGAAAGAGAACTATTCCTTGTGGCAGCTGTGGAAAAACATTCGAAAGGTGGAAAGTGAACTTATTAATATACCAACTGATGTGGGAGAAGCCTTGATTCGAAAATTCAAGAAAGTTATGCAAAGGAACCCTGGTTGGGAAGATGTCCAGAAAATTGCAGACATTTTATCAGACTTCGGTTGCTCCAGGACCAAAGATGACAGCAGAAGAGCTTCATTATTTAAGTATTGCCCTATCACCACGGGTGAGGTTGAGAGCTCATTTTCATACTCTAGAAATATCCTGACTGACTCTCGGCATCAGTTTACAGGAGAACATTTAGAGAAATATGTTGTTGTAAATTGTAATGTAACCTGATATAAGTAAACATTTTGTACTTTGTTTCTTCAATTTATATGCTAATTTTCTTTGGAGTTTTATCCTCTTTCCTCTCCATCAGTGTTAACGAAAAGTAATCGTGTATTTAAGCCCAAGCTATACATTTCAGATGCTTTTTTGTGGCAATAAGCGCATTATGTTTCTAGTAGGCCACGGTGGCGGCGGGGTAAAGTCTTCGCCTGCTAATATTGGGATTACGGGTTCGAGTCCCACCTGGATGTGTATTTCACTACCCTAGGCGTAGATGTATGTCAAGTTCTGTTTGTCAGGTCCCTGGAAAACCTGATTACAGGCTTAGCCTTTTGCGATTCCAGAACCGACAGAATCGTCCGAAACGCAAAAAATATTTTAAGCGCCTATTTTAAGTGCCTATTTTGAAACTTTTAGTGCCTATTTAGGCTGCCTATTTCTTCATTTTTAGTGCATAAATGTCCTCAGCTTAGTTATGAAAGACTTATATGTAAATCCCAATTGTCAGAATACGGAAGAAAATGAGGACGAATGACTGTAGATTGCATTTGGAGCTAATTACCGTGGAAATAGTACACCAGGTAAAAGGATAATCGGGCTTTCCAGACCAGTTTCTGCCCCAGAGAAAAAGGATCACATCAACAATGCCTATACTAATGCGGTACGCTTTGAAAGAGCCCATCCCGTTGAGTTTTACTAATGAATGCGATAAGGGATATTACAATACATTGAAAATCACAGATCCAAGCTAGCAATACATGCATCAGAGAGCTATCGACTGAATGCGACCATTAACATTTTGCGCAAAAAAATATTCCTTGAAAATATAATTTCACCTTGAGGAGTCCAGGAATACACACTGTAAAATTTATATCCATTACTAATACTAAATTACTGAAATTCAGCCTTGCTGGTCATTTTTTATATCATGTATTCTAATTAAAATCTTGTATTTATCAGTAAACGAGGCAATATAATTTTCCAGTCATAATTTCAAATTTAAAAGCTGTTTCCTGTATCCTGCATTGATATTTAGTAGTATTTTTAATGAAGCATTTGTGGAAAAACTTTATACCTGCTATTTGGTGGGCGACTATGCGGTAGTGAAGTAATCAGTGTTTGTGTCTGTTAAAGAATGAAAGATGGCTCACAAATGCCACGAAAAATGTAGAAAGAAGAGGAGTTCGAGAGCTGATTGTATGGGATGACGGTGAGTCATAGGTTGAAATACGCCTCGCGACGAAGAGGAAACAACTTTAACCTTGTCGTTATATTAACGTCCGGGGGAGGTTAAGACTTCCAAATCTTTTTCCCCAAAAAGAGAACAATAATGTTTGGGAAAAAGAAGGTGATATTCTGGCTACTCTGCAACTCAACGCCCTTACACCATTTCACGGCCTCCATTTATTCCGTCTAATGCAAAAAAGTTGCATTCAAAATATCATTATGAATTAATTATCAGCGTACGCACAACCACGTATCCTTTGCATGAGCTGAGCCCAGAAGTCTCCACGAGTTCTTTTTGAAAAGAAAAGAAAATTGTCTCTAGTTGTACCTTATCATACGAACAAAAAAATTGCATCATTAATTCCATTATTAATTATCAGTGTATGCACAAGTTTGATGTATGCGCATGAACTGAAGCTAAATGTCTCCATAAGGGTTGTCAAAAAAAACATTGAACTCCCAAGTCGAGATCGTAAAAATATTCAGAGAAGTGTTATGTGAGAGAGTGGAAACTTTAAAAAGTCACACACATTCCTTTCCGACTGCAAGGATCCAAATAGATTTATGGATACATTCCCCATCACTTCTCCGCTCTAACGTCACTTCGCTTTCGTTTTAATAACTTCAGTGCCATCCCAAAAAAATGCTCCCCACCTGCGAGAAATACGTGCTCAGGCAGCATATCCCACGGAAGGATTAATGTCTTGGATGATAGGCCAGCACTTATAGACATCGTCACGAGGAAATTCTCGAGAGGATGAGTATTAAAAAAAGAAGTTTCGGAAATATTTTTAAGCAAGGCTCCCTTGGTAAGTTTTAGCTATAAATATCATTTTCATGGCATTTAAACGACTTTTCATACTCCCGTTTATTTCAAATAGTTCGTGAAGCCGTTTAAATTGAATGAGCGTACATTGCACGTATTCAATCGCAACCTTTATTAATTTCGAAGTCGAGAAGAAACTTGTTCTACTCACTAGTTCCAAGTGCTTTAAAATTTCGAATTTCTCTTGAAATTTTCAACTGAAAACAAAGTCTAAAAGTAAGGAGTGCTGACGAGCACACACATAATTTTCATACGTGAGATCTCAGCTCATGAATTGGTTTTCAAGGATGTGTGCATTGAAACGAAATTTCGTGGTCTAGAAACCACGTTTGTGATATTTCCCATGCACAGTAACTCCAACGAATGTCATAGGTAGTCTCAGTCAATTGACTCAGTCAAGAAATTCAACGCAAATATTCCGTCAAAATTGGATTGCGAGTAATTATGTTTTGAAATGCACACTAAAGAGGAATTCTAATGAACAATTTACGGGGGCACCTTTGAGAAACTCCACCCCTACAAGGCTGCAAGAATCTACAAGTGAAATTTCACCCATCGTTTTGAGTTGTAATTACATCAAGAACTTAAGGACCTTGTAGAACTCCCGCAAGCTCCTGTAATTAGCAAATTTAAATCCAATAAACAGATAACTAATTTACTTTTGACATCCCTTGTATTCATTAGAAAAAATTATTTCCTACTCCAAACTGTCTCTCTTCTCTCAGTTTCTGATTATATCAGAAGGAGCAACAGCAACTGTTGAATAAAAATAGTCGATCATCAAAATAACGACACAAATTTATCGCAGATAAATCAATTTCTTCGACGAGTTACATACACTTTAATCAATTACCGGAATTACACAAAAAAGAGACAAAAACACACTAACTTCGCGAGCATACGAACCGATCGGTCCGTTGTCATAGCGAAGCTAAAAGGCTGTTTTTTCGTCGGCGCTGTGGAATAAGGAGAGGGGGGAGGAAGGGAGGGGGAGAGGGAGCTGGTTGGGATTTTCTTCTCGAGACAGCTGTGGAAGGGAAAGGATGGGGAGTGGGAAGGACAGTGCGAAAAGGTTTGAGGAATATTTTCCTGTTTATCCTATTCTCGGCAAAAGAAATGCGACGGAAAATTACTATGTGATACCACACCAAATGTTTAGCAGTTCTACAAATTGGGGCCAGTGTAGGAAATGAAGTTAATTCATCATAGAAAGGCCGAATGCAGAGATGTCAAGCAAGAACAGGGCATACTGTCGAGAAAAATAATTCACGCCGGTAACGAAAGATGTGCTTAATTAAACGGATATAGGTCCTGTATAACAGGCATGTGAAACCTTCTTTGATGAGCATGATGGATTTAACATCCGATTTTGGCTCAGCCAGCGAGTCAAATAGGGTAATAACGTATATGATAAAGATATGGTGATATGATTTCCATGAAGTGTTGGACCCGGCCAGTCATTTTCAAAGTCGACAAATAATCTTCATTACCTAAATAATGAGAATAATTGGTCTAAAACATGGTCGGGAATAAAGAAGATTGAAACACACCAAGTATTCATTCGTTAAGTGACTTGTAGGTACGTGTTCCACAAAATTACACTAGAAATCCTAGTTTTTATCAGGATAGAGTGACCAATGATGACTATCCAACGACGGATGATATCACATTTCAAATTATATAGAAAAAAACCACATCCCGTAGTCGTAGCATCGATTGCGATCTCTCGTGAATATAGTGCTTCTCGGTCGATTCATCGCAATATCGCAAAGAGACCCAATTCCGCTGGTGCGGCGAGAGACGCAGGGAAGAAAATTATACCATTATTTTTGCGCGTCGTCTAATCTGAGGGGGATCGGGCGCCGTTAAAACAGGAGGCACACCCACACGCTATTGGCTGCCTCCGCCACCCTCCCTTTCGTTACAGGGGGTGGGAAGAAAACCCCTTTTAACAGCGGGGACCCATTCGCGGAGAACACTTTTGGGAGCGAGCAAGAGGGTGAGACCCTCCTTATCTTCCGGGGAGGGAGGCTGCGGGAGATCCTCTCTCTACATCTCTCTCTATCTCCTCACTCTCGCCCGCCACCCCCTGACCTACACCCAACCACCCATCCCCCGTCCCAAACTTTCACACCACCGCCAAGAACGGCCGGGTCAAAAGGGAAAGGCGAAAAAGCCACTAGCGCGAACCGCGTTCGTTGAAAACCACACACTAATTTATTTTTACATGCACACATACCAATCACGCTATCCCCTTTCAAGGGTAGGAAAAGTCAAAGAATTTAGTAATTGCCGATAGACCTAGAAAACTGGTTCCCTTTCCATAACTTCCTCCATTATGCCCTATCCTTACAAACCACTTTCGCTTCTCTTACACTCATGCACTGCTATTCTGAAGACTCCTTATATTCCTCCCATTTAAGATTCTATTCCACCATTTTCACCAATCACTTTCGCGGTCCACTTCTTCCTCTCACACCATTCACGCCTCTATCATATATCTGTTTCGTTATGCGACTCAATACCATTCTCTCAACATGCCCAGACCAACGAAGTACATTCTTGTCATATAATTTATTTATTTATTAAATACCACCGAAAACAGCACTTATGGCCTTTACATCGGGGTAGTAGTAACAATCAACAGTGGACAAGCACAAACAACCATGTCCTGGGAAGTGAAAAATCCTCCCCAGGCGGGATTCCGCGTGGCGGCGGGACGTTACCCCGCCGCCACCGAGGCCGACGACATAAGTACATATGTGCATTACTGGAGCATAGGTAATAAAATAAACCAAAATTTTATTCCATAGCCACAATTAATCAACAGCAATGTTTCCCAAAACGTTGACTGATTACTGAACTAAAATATTTTTTTTATCATAAGTGATCATATTAAATGGATTATGAGTTTCACATAATATCCAGAGCCAATTTTGGCAATCCGCATTTAAAATTAATAACATTCGTGCGTCAAATTATGCTGAAAAAATCGATGCGTGTCTCAACCTCAGAAGACCTTAACAACAAGATTGTCTAAATAGGAAAAGAGCATGAAACGTTTTTTTCCTCAGCTGCACCTCTACCAATCAATTGAACTTGAAACGTTCAATTTAAAATTCAGTGACAGAATGCATTCACTTCATCTGAGAGCCACCTTCTGCACATATATTTGAGTAATTTCGGTTCATCGTACGCTACTTTTTCCTCTAATGATTTCCAACCTTCTTACGTCTGTGTGGCAGATATGAGGCCGCACGTCAAGACTACAAGACTATGGATAAAGGTTAAAACGAGTAAGAAAGATATGGATTTATGGAAGTTAAATTAATAGTTGTACCAATGCGTTAACGAAACTCGATAGGATTAATGACATTTTAACGCCGGTGAAAACTTTGAACGTATGAAAATCGAAATTCTTCTTATATACCTTGAAAAGCCTATTCAATATAAGCATAATTCGATGATTTGCCAAATGGGCCTATCACCAAGTAGTCGCATGCCAAAAGTTCGATAAATTCATACGCTTTTAGTGAAATTTTATAATAAATTAAATTAAATCGCTATAGATTACACGGATTTTTTATTAAAACGACAGGATAGTAAGATTATGTTGACAGTTTGTCGAGACAGGTATTTTTTATAAACATTCTGTAACATCTACAAATCATTTTTTTAATCGTTCTAAGACTTCTTTAATTTTTTGTAGATTAATAAATAGACCGGTTTATTATAAAAAGAAGTGTACAATCTAAAAAGATTTTATTTCACTCACATTAATACACTGTAATATTTGGTGTTCTCGTCAAGAGGTAGGAATTTATTTGACCAGATTATGATGAAAGGTTTCCGTAAATAGAATGCAAGAATTATAAATGTAATTCTTTTATTCATCCGATACTAAAAATCTCAAGCCTATACATTTGAAGCAAAATAATAAACCTCTGCACCAAACCCAATACTTTTCTTATAGAAGTAAACTTTGGAACGCTTTGGTTGAACAAGGCCTAATATAAGGGCCCCTGGGACCCTTGGGCCTTTTTAATATATCCTATTAATCCTTCTAGGTCCTAAGGAACATGAGTACCAAATTTATTTAGAATCCGTCAAAGGGTTTGGAAGTTTATAACAATATATTTATTTTAAAAATTTCAATTTCATAGATATAGAAGATGAAATATGTACTTAGTTACATTTTTTTAATACATTAAAGGTTTCGTTGAATAAAGAGCAAAACGCAGCATAAATTTAACACTATTTATTTGGAGGAAATGATGACTGGGTACGTAAAACACACTTACTGGTGGAATTGAGTCACACGGAAACACACAGGTTAACGGGGGAACATCTCTCGATATCTCTCGTTCTCCTTTCTATCTCATCAGAATTCCCCGTCCATCCATTTCCCTGCTTTTCCAAATTTCTTCCTTTGCTCTTCAATGTTTTCCTTCCACGGTACCTTCCAAGACGCTCCTGAATTCTTTATACCATCTCCCTTTTCACCCACATTTGTACTCCTTCGTTTTATTAACGAGAGAAGGAGAAAGATCTGATGCAAAGGGAATTGACGAAAAAAATAAGAAATAAAAAAACCTCCTTGGAAATGTCGCCTTCGAAAGATAAGGATCGCTTTCGGCATGCTAAATCCTTCTCGGATCTCTCTGGACTCACTCCTCGTTGGGTGCGGGAGAGGGACTTAGGGTTTGAGAGTAGGCCGGGAGTGGAAACTAAAAAAAATCAAGGGACCTGATTTAGCCAAGGAAAATGCGCTGAGGATATTTTTTTCACCCAACTGGAATATACCTACTCATTTCTACTCCTGATGACGGAAGTCCTCAGTTGAATCCGTGTTTGAAAGCCGCCTGTTGTTACACACACCCAAACAGATTATAGATTATCCTTCCGTGAAGAACGATGACAGGCATATTACGTCAAAATATTTTCGTACTTCCGTATGAGTCCTTAAGGTGGTTGGAGCGACCTTTGTTTGTGTACAGATATACGTTAAATGTTGCATAACTGTTTCCAGTAGTGATGAATGAAATAAAAGTGAAAAAACGGCATCATACTGATTTGGTTTTTTTGGCAATTTAATGGTATTTTAACACGTTGCCATGTGGAAAATCACATATATTTCGTAATTATTGGATGACATGTGTACAGATTTCCTTCTTAACGTGTAATATTACCTATTTATTATTGTAATAATTGTTGATAACAAATATCAAGGTGTCACACCGAGTCCAATATAAAAAAATGTTTCAATGTAATATCATCAAAATTTCGAATACCGGGCCGAAAACTCTAGTCATAACATGATTTAATTAAGGACTTTAAAAAAATATAATTTTGATGTCATTTCCATTACTGCATGGTTAGTTCCAATACATAAACAGATGCACTGGAGTGAAACGTGGTCCAATAATGTTTTTGACTTAATTAAAATAATATTAAAATGTACACTCAATGACCCACGATTACCGCTCCAGTCAACTTAACATTACTTACTATGTATTCGGGAAAAAATATGATTTTAAAATATGATGCTAGAAGCATTACGCTTAGTCGATTAAAAAAATTATATATTCCGAAATTTTAATATGGACTGGTGAATGAGCTACAAAACTTGTGAGTTTGCTTCATAATCTACACTTAAGTAGTGCCGTGCAAGTTATCCCACCAGCGTGTGTCAGAGGGTAAGATTCCGCAAAATATGCACTACATTGTACTGATGAGGAGTTTAATGAAACTATAACATTGTGAACCAACACTGAGCACATACATTTATGGTAAGAATACCTACTAGAACTTCTAAAAATAAACAATAGGCTTAGAGACGTATTTTTGGATGGTAACGGTAAGCATGTTCATTTTTAAAAACTCTTATGCAGCATTTCAACTGACTTGGCTACCGGAATATCAACAAATTTATTAACTTGTATCAACGACAGCTATAATTAATTCGGATTGTAACGTAAAATTGGCATTTAAATATTCCCTAATTTGACAAAATATATTTTGATGTCCTAGGAAAAAAAGACAGGCTCCCAACTTCCTTAAAAGATTTAATCTGAATTTTAACCTACGATCTGATAATTGTTGTTCATCTTAGTTGTTGCAGTAGGCTTTTAACACTGTTAAAATCAACGCAACGACCCCTAACATATCTTGGAGATGTAGGAGATATACAGTACATTGTCATAATTCGGTATTTTGATCTACCAAGTAAGTCCAGGACCTCAAATACTAGCAAATTTTCTACATAAGACCTAACTGCCACTCTTCTCGATGTTACTTCATGATCGGACACTCTATCTCAACGAATGCTTCAGGCAGGATGATGATGAATAACTCAACAACAATCACCTGTCCCCTTAACAGCTGGTAATTTGTATCATTCGTCATTTAAAGTCTTAGGAAATCAAAAGGGCAACATCCAAGAACTGAGAAATTAGGAGGATGAATAAAGAAGAAGATTTAATGACCTGGCTGTTAAAATATTTCTTAAGAAATTCAAAATGATTTAGCGATTCAATGATCAGAGCGTGATTCAATATTCAATTATCAGAATGAGTGATGAAAGAAATTCACTGTTTTAACGTTCAAGTAAAGGGTAGGTTATGTTTCGTTTGGATCGAAAAGCACAAGATTTCCATCAGTTCCATGCAAACGACCTCACTAATGCTAATTTAAATGAAGCAATAATACAGGGAGTGCAATTTAAGTCCATATTTAGGTAGATAATAACAGCTGTGTAAGCATTTACGTCAAGTTAAATCTATATGGACGCTTGATAGGCCGCTATTTATTATATATTTTAATACAACATCACGAAATTATCTCGTAATTACATTCTCCACTCATCCTTATTTGTTAAAAATAATCCATCAATATTAATATCAAATTCTCAGTATACATATAATAGCCAGACAAGAGGAACGGAGACCATTGATCAAATTAACCTATCATCAGCTGCAAATTAAAATGAACCGCATTATTTATGATAAATTAAATAAATGTAATGTTAATAAATTCCCTGAATCTATAAAACACAAACCTACTTCAGTTCCGCCGCAGCCGCAACAATCTCAATGATTTAACAAATGATAAACTGCGACACATGTTTTCCTGTTACGCATTCATGTTTATTTATCGTTTTTTGTGTTTATCAAGTGTATATTTTGTATTTTATCAGTTCTCCTGTTTTCAGTATCATAAAGACTGTGAATCCATTATATTTTTGTACAATTTTAAATATATTGTATGTGATCAATTGCAATTCTATCTCTGTGTTATTGAGGTATATGTCATTCATTACTTTTGACATGCATTCCAATATAAAACTAAAATAAAATATAAATTTCAGCATGTGAAGATGCCCAGATTCTCCCCTCTCCTTATCCCACTGGAATTCACGAACTATCTTCTCCCTATAACCAGCGGACAACCTTTTAAGCTAGATCTTGGAAATTATACATAGTCCATGAAATATTTCCTTTTTTATTTTTACCAGTTCGAAAACAGTGTCCCACTTGCATAAAGACATCCTTTGTTTTTACTGAAAGTCTACCATAATAACGTTCCCGGGACTTGGACGTTACCATGGAAATGCTTGGTAACTTTTTAAACACGTCCACGCAGCATAAATGTCTTTTTGCCTACACTAGTAATTTCAAAACTTTTTTCTATTAACGCTTCCGGCGATCATTTAAAAAAATAATAATGCGCCATTTGAGAGTAAGAAATACCAGAAATGAATAGATTACCGTGAAAAGACTGCAAGTCTTTAAAGCTTGTATGTTTTGGAGAAATATGTACAAAACGAGGCCCGTGCCTCGAGGGTATGAATTAATAGTCAATGAAACTAATTTTTCAAAAAATCACTCGTTCCGTACGAATTAAGACATTCCTCGAGGTTTCATACAAATTTGTTTCAATACATGTATTTTACTTCTTTCTCTAAAAAATCAGTGATTATTCAGTAGTCAATTTTTTCCTCTCAGGAAATCACAGCTACCGCAGCCGTCAAATTCTTACTCCTTTCATAATATCCTTCATTTGATTTCCGCATTTCTTTAATGTCCTCTCACCTCCAAATATTTTTACGCATAGTCATTAGTCTTCCCTCCAGTACAAGGGTTTCGGTCATTTCATTTGATAATTTTCCTTGATAAAGCAATCCACACATCTAATCCGTGAAGATTATTGTATTGTAAGCTAATAGTTTTAATTACGTGGATATACTTATTTAAAGAAACCGAGAAAATCGTGATATCAATAGATCAAGCTCATAAATGTAGATTCGATCACTTACGTAGACGACGCACGAAATATGAAAAATAAAATGGTTAAGCACCAAATGTTATTAGGATAAATCCTCACAACTAGGAAGAATATTTCGCTTTATGCGTCATTTTCATAAACTATTCTGAGGTTTTTCAAAATCAGCGAATAAAACATGTATTAAAAACTTCAAATCATTTTTTACTTAATTTTAAAAAAAGACTGATGTCTCAGCTCATATTAACTTCTACCATAGAGTATGTATATTTACTCTATACTTCTACGTAAGATCTTTGAGCAAAACATATGAATTACTTTTCTTCGAAAATCATTACCATCTGATCACAATGTCGGAAAGCCATTGGCGATGGAGCTGATTTCCCCTTGTACCTTTCGTTAATGAAAATATTATTAATCGAGAAAACTCTTACGAAGTCCTGAGGCGTAAAATTATGTCATCAGAATGAGTAATACTGAAGAGAACATGCAAGGCACGTGAGGGGAAAACAGACGAGAGAGCAATTGTGCGTCGCAACTCTTGGAAAATGCTCAAACACCCTCCCCTCCGGGTTCGAAATAGTCTTGAGCTCCCCTCGAGGAGTCGAAATAAAAGCTCACATGACCGAAGAATGTTTTGCCAAAAAACTAATCGGTGACCTAGTATCAACATCGGTTCCTTTAGTGGATCGGGTTGGTGTGGTAGCTAAAGTAACAATAATAACAACGCCGCTATGCGGGTGATATATTTTCACCTTCGACACCATTACATGGTGTCTACTTATATATTAAAAAGAAATTCAAGACATTTTCAAGACTTTTCAAGACAAAAATTTTAAAATTGTTTGTTTGTTTGTTTGTCCTTCGGGGCAAAATATTGCAACTCAAATTTAACCGACTTCCCGATTAGCTATCGACTTAATACTTTCAGTACAGATCAGATCCAGATGACAATGCATTCTTACGCTATATCTAGCTCTTCAGAGGCAACATGAGCCACTATTTTCGACAATTTGCCTTTGTATTAATCGCTCAGCTGTTTGATTAGACAACCATTTCCTTGCGTTGCGAGGTGGCCCAGGGAAAGGAACTGGCCCCCCTACCCTGAATTTGTGAAACTCACACGCCTTTGGCTTAGTCTGAGGTGAGCTCTACCCTCACCTACCCCAAACCAACCTTCGCGTTGAAGCAGAGTGAGTGAGCCATTTTACCACGTTTGTATTAAGTCACTTTCTTGTTGATTTTCTTCTTTTCAGTTTAAATAAAAACGTGGTTTTTTCGATTAATGTTTTAATCTATTGTACTATTTTCATGCATTATTGTGAAGGTCAATAGTTCGATTCACAGTCCTCTCTAATTTTGAACTTGGAATTGGCTATCTTATTATCTCCACACCACCGATGTGATCATCCAGTACTATGCGATCCCTATCCTTTTCTCTAATCTTCTCTGTATACGAAATATTATATAAATATGTCTCTATTAATTTACATGTCCAATGTTAGTCACATTACTTAACAACATTAAATATCAACTTTAAAAATTTGTCGCTGTTTAAAAAAATGAGATAGGCTAGCAAACTAATTAAACAAGATTCCATCAAAGTAATTTTATTTTGATAAAAACTGATTTCACACAGTGGCTTACAAATATATTTGTATTTATTCATACGCTTAAAGCAAACTGTGTTGTTTACAAACAATTGACTCACTTCAAAACTATCACTTATAAAAATGATTCACTGGCAAAAAAAAAACATTTATTAAACATATCAACATAACGACCATGCGGCGGCACATATGACGTCATCGGTGACGACGTAATATGTTTTTACTTTCCAAGGGCGGATTTCTTTTCTTTCATGAAGACATAATGCATGCATTATGGCCTAATGAAGCAACAGAATTCAATGACAAATGCAAATAACAAAATGGCAAACGATAGGCTTTACTGAATTGAATTCCTTCACATTGAGGGTGAAGGACAACATTGCAATTCCATTATTGGAATTCAACAGAGTTCAACAGAACGCGGCTCTTGGGAAATTTTAAGTGAGTACATCGTTGCTAATTAAAAAATAATAATCCGTTCATTGTTTACGGCTTTGAGAAAGACCCACGACCAATCAAAGCCCATCCTATTCACGGAAGTATCCTTGTATTTTCAAAATCTGAACATATTAGGTCTGTCAGCATGTAAAGCCTCTTTTCGGCTGAACAAGAATCCCGAAATTAGCTTCGAAAGTCTCCCAAGGAGGTTGATTGAAAATCCAGCAAATAGGCTGAAAATTTAAAAATTGTTTCCACTGCCACATGTATGGGAGTGGCCAATTGCCGCAACCTGGGATCGAACCCCAGCCACCATATGAGGATAACCGGCTCAGCGTCTCAACCCACGGGGCTCCGACCTCTGTTGAGAGATGCGTGAAATATGAAGGATTTATACGGAGGAAGATTCTTTAATAGCGTAATTCTCTCGAACCCGAGCCTATGTGGAAGAAAGCCGTGACACTTTTCCCGCATTTTCTCAATAGTTTCAGAAAATAATTGCCTCGTTTGGATCCCGAACATAAGTCACGCGATGTCTCCTTTTTAGCCAAATAACTCCAGAAATGGTATCCAACGACAGCGAACGACTTTTGAATAGTAGTGGCACGAAACTGAGAAACACAAAGCTAATAAAGATCAAATTTTGGTACATCAAATTTCGAGATTTTACCTTAATGAGAAAAATATATGTATTAAATACTAGTGTTCAATCTGTTTAAACAGAAAATCTGAACATAAATTACTCGTACATAAAGAGGAAATTGGCCATCATAAATTTCCGGTTTTCCATCCCGAGGTCCCGGGTGCAAATCCTGGAAATGTCGGGGATATTTAGAGGAATCCCTATCCCTAATAGGGTGCCATGTGAAGAGCACTTGTAGCACAGCATGCATATTAAGTATAGGGCTTCGTCCGCCAGATGGGACGTTAAACTGAGAACACATTGGCATATTTTCTTAAGAGTAGGTTTATATTGACGCCGAGTTACTCTCCACCGTTCATCCATTCACCTTGCTTTAACAACCCATCCGCCATAATGGCGCAAAAGAACTTTAATTCTTGGAAATATAATAGAAAGAAAGAAAATAAAGGAGGAAGACCGAGTTCAATGGTACATACATAGGCCAATTAAAAGGGACGCAAGAAAGAAGAATCACCGGGTGTAATAGCAACAGCTGTGAGCAGTGAATGGATGACTACAATTAACCAATCAAGTAAAACACTGATGATAGTTCTTAACTAGCATTTTATTACCAGCCATCAAACATAGAGAGCTGTTTGATAAAATGGACTTGAAAAGTTGACAGCCGACGTTAGCCTACATGGCAGCAGAGTCTGAATTAGCTAGTACAATCCAGTGAGAAAACTATCTGCGGCAAGGACTAACACGAGGGAGCAAATCACCATTATTTACATTTACGAGAGTATATGTGCCTTCATAAATTTCTAACTTTGTTACAATGGATCCTACTCTGTTTACTTCTAACAAGTGTAAGCACAATTATAATACCGTCACATACACCTCCATAAATTGGAATACAAACTGATTAATTGTTACAATGTTGCCTACAATTTTGTCTCCATAATTTATAATAAGCTACCACTTTTACGATAGGAATTTTTAAAAATATACTATTTCCCAGAGGTTATTCCCCAAGGGTAAAGACTTTATGATTTGAATTTTAATACTTCTTTTCACTATTGTACTAATCCATTCTTAGACACTTTTTTCAAATGCTTTCGCTTTGTTCGCCCTCTAAGTTTCGGTATGCTACAATTACCTACTTAATGTCAAAGCATAGTCCTTATAGCCAAATTTGATATTAAAAAAAACAAAATAGATATTTAAAAAAGTTAAAACATGATCCACGTCTAAAGCTTCTGCGGCATAACGAGCGAAATGAAGACGATATCTAAATCTTATCGGCGGCCATGGCCAGCTCTGGAGCGGGCCTCAACATTTCGCAAACAGCTCTGTGAGTGAGCTATTTTTGAGCGCATTTCCACTGTAAATAAATAAGGGTTCAAATGTAATTGTGAACTTTCTGCTCATAGACTGCTCATCATGGAGGGTATCATAATTCTCATCAAGTTGCCGTATTTTAATCTAAACGCCGTCAATGATTTTCTCATTCAATGGCTTATTATATCATTTTATATAATAGTCAATCTAATCAATATAATATTCAATCGCTTTCAACATCACGGTGAATATGAATATGGAAATCACACACAGCCGGAGGGTTGAAAAAATACGTATGAGTTGAACTTAGAACTCCTAATAAATCATATGATCTCTCAAAATTAAATTTCATTCAATTTATTTATTCTGATATATTATCTATTTCCATGAATCCCTTTACGAATTGATCTACAAGAATATATGAGCCAAAAAAATGCTTTCCAATTATTACCTATACATTTCTTTTTTTTTCTCAGGAGAAACTTATATTTTTCTTTTACTATAATTTATTAATTATTTAATAATATTTGGTATTTTAATCTCTAAATCAACCTATAATACTTATTCACGCTTCAATAAGTACTCTAGAAAGTTCAAACTGTTATTAAATTCAAAGGATACTGAAATAAAAAGCACAATTTCTTCATTTTTATGGACTATATGTGGAAAGTCAAGCGATTCAAACACAATTGTCACGCCTCAAACGAATACTGCGGCACGCGCGAAAATATTTTTAGCTGAATAGGTTCTTCGGTAAGAGGGATGGCGCTCCTTCTGCAGCATAATTTGATCGATACGACACGACAAAAATGCAGCAAGAACGTACATTTGACTTGAGATATTAAATATGTAGAGGACTTTAGAATATAATTAGATCACTACAAGTGAGTAATAAAAACCTGGTTATTTCGAAAATTTTAATTTTTCACTGATCATGTACTTTCGGTTCTCTGATTACACCATGATCAAGGTCTTGCCTTACTGTATTACCTAGCACCTTTGGTACTAATTTCTAAAACTATGTAGCTGCTTTGATGATAGTAAATATTTACATCGTACCGAAATCATGGTCGGTAAAAAATTGAAAAGCGTGGAATCGTCTTTTTACTACTCAAAATGTAGAACGCTAAACATTTCCACCTAGCGACGCATAAGGTATTCTCTAATGTGCACTTCTAATTACTTCTATTATCATAATATTCAGCTATAGTCGTGGTATTTATTTTGTCCCAGAATACTGATCTTCCGAGACGCGAACAGACATTAATAGCTTTATAGAATAAGCCGGCTTAAGTTATACCTTGTCCCAATCTATTACGCTCTGGGACCGAAACATGAGTTTCAAAGCTCTTCAGGATGTTGCACGAAGCACGAATACGTTTGGCCTACATCGACACCAGGGTCCCAACTCATAATGTCTCGCTGGAAGCAACCACGTCACTCCCATCCTTGGGAGCCATGGGCTCGACTGCCTTCATAACATAATACTAACTCCGCACTCAATGCACCGATGACTTTGATTTCCAACCTTGAGCTTTACAAACCGGGCTCACTCGGGCTCACCGCCTCGTACGCACAAATGCGATTTTCCCCGTGCATGCCACCCACCCAAGCGCGCAATAGCATGTCGCGGGATTCGCTGCACACACACACACACGAATCGACCGCGTCGAGTTAAATCGATAAATTGGTCCGGGACGCATTCTGACTCGGTTTTCTCGAGAGCACAGTCGATACCATTTTAACTCCTGAGCACCCGTGGAAAAGTGGTAAATACAGGGAGGTGTATCGTAGTGAAGTGAAATCACTAAAATGCTAAATTTGGCTGTACGGTACGCCTAAAGTTAATATAAATTAAAAAATTATATTGATAAATACTGGTACTATTTAACTATTTTCGTCAAAATATCCGTAATGTTGGCATTCTAGAGCACTCAACGGTCTCACACAAGTTTCATTCAAGACATTCGCTTCGTAGTTAGCAGAGTTTTACTCTTTTTACAACACCTTGAGTAATTTTTAGAGCAAAAAATCGTTTTCACCAAACTATTAAGAATAAACATGGCTTTCTCACTTTAAATTCGAAAGTAAGCAGGATGAAAAGTTACAGAATAACAAGCACTCATACATGGGAAATCAGTTTTTACGCGCCAAACACCATGAAATTATGCTAATAAAATTTAGTGAAAGTACATCTAAAGTGAAAAAAATTCTTCAACCAGCTTTCAGGTGCTTCATTGAATTCCGTTTCCTCGTTTAGAAGATAGAGCATCTCAAACTCGGGTACCTCAACTTATTAATCCGTTTCCGAATTCAGGATGGTGTATGGTGGACAGAGTACTGACTTCCCTACCCAAAATGACTGTTCGAATTCCGGTAGAAGCGGAGACTTTTTAAAGGTCACGCCACGTTACTCATAGGCATCTTGCACTGTTTTTCCTATGTTCCCAGCCAACTGATTCCTGAGAATTTCTTGAGAATTCGTATCAGGCGATTTTTTTGTCACTGTTTGCCGTATAATGGCTCAGGTGTTGGGGTATATTCGGGGTAAGGGGGTTTAGATACATCTACAGCTACAAAATATCCTAAAAGCCACATCAAGGGTGTGTGGTAGGGGATAAAGATAGGAAGATGGGGATGTAGAGGGGGGGAGAAGGGCAACTTTATGGATTTTATGTTTCGCTGACTGATCAATTTCAAAGCCCCAGAGATTTTTTTGAAGTTCTATATCACAATCAGAGGTGGTAAAAATTCATTTGATATTGTGCAAAGCTAATTTTTACCAAGCTTATAAAAGGATTTATTATTTAGAAGCTTTCAGGCCTAATTTAAATCAAAGTTTGACTAAAGTCGCCGGGTGGTCTACAATTTTATATCCTATCTGAAAAATAGGAAGGAAGGAAGTACTTCTCTTAAAGTTCTAGCCACAAAGAACCAAAATAAGGATCTGGATTCCAATGGAAAAATATAGAATTCTAAATTAAGTTTATCTGAGTTTTGCGGCATCGGGTAAGTTACTCACTGTGTCACTCAGTTTCACCCAGAGTAATTATGAGCAAGAAGCTCACCGAAACGTCGGCCATGGAAAGCCTTACCCGATGCCTAATACCCGAGAAGACTTTATCCATATCATCCACCAGGAAAGTCTTCAGTCCTTCATTAATCTAGACCACTACTTAGGTTCGAACTCTGAACCTAGCGATGGGAAGCCGGGATATAAGTTCTGCTACAGGTTTTTTGACAAATTGCTTCCAGAAAATGAAAAAGTTACACTCCAAACTGAATTGAAACTGAATAGTTTCATTTCATTCCACATCCACATGGGTTATTATTTCCCGGATGAAAAAATGAACAATACATCCATAGTCTATAGTTTCGCCTAGCATCATAAAAAATTGGTCCCAAAATTAAAAAAAGAATAATAAAACCTGCCTGTTCGTAAAGGGGTAAGAAATATTGCGTCGGTATACGCTGTAATGCACTTCGAAATTGAATTTCCCGACATTACCACTCTTGGATGAATAGCTAGCAGGAATTTTCGGAAGGACGATGTATTCTTCACTCACTAATAGAATTCCGCTCGCAGATGGTTACCGTACGAAATTGAATGAAAACCGCAGGCCGCCATTGAAAGAGCTTTTAGACACATAACAAAGTGGTTAAAGGATACGAAACTTGATTCAATTTTGTGTTCTCCGGGCCCAAACAAACGATTTGTGAAAGCCGCTTCCAATTCCGTTCGTTGTAATGGAAGGGATGATGATGGTTAAGCCAACTATAACAAGGGACCGAATATATCTTGACGTGACGCAAATTCAATTTCTTGGGTACATGGGAGGGTCAGTCAAAAACAGAATCGACCTTTCATTTCCCTTGAGCAATAAGTCACCCTTTAAAAGACATGGGGACAAAAGATTTTAGATATGAAATATCTTTTCCCTTATATCTAAATGGCAATGGAAAAGGTAAAATTCAGAACTAGTTCAGTAATGTGAGGCTAAAATGCATGTTATATTTAAAAATAATTCAAATACCTACACAAAGGCCACAATATTTTATATCCCTAATTTACCTCCCTCTAAAAAACATTAATAATTTATGTGAGTAAGAAATCACTAGTTATCTTTCATTCACTACGAATATGAATTGGATATTTTGATTACAAGTTACTTAGGTATGGGTTTTAGTTCCATTTCTACACTGATCAATACATCTACCAATACTATATTTTATCACATAGAAGACTACATTACCTTCATTTGAAATTAGTATCGCACTTATGTTCTGATGCACCTTAATATGCTTACGTCAAGATTTATTTATCATTTATATTCATAACAATTGTTATTCTAGGGCATTTTCAAGTTCACTGAATCTAAAGAGGATAGATCCATCTCCAACTTTTCGTTTTACTAATGGTGTTATATTTAAGAGGTTGAGCAGTCAGCGTATAAAACCTGAATCGAATTGGAAATGATTATCAGATCTGCAAATACAAGAATAAAATACGTTCTAATAAATTATGAATCATCAACACTTATGCGAATCAAAATCTTTAAAAACTCTGCGAGTAATTTGGCCAAACGCTTCGACAAAAATGTAAGCCCTAAGAAATGAAGATAGTACGAGAAAATGAGAGAACACTGAAAATTAGATAGCTAACCATGGGAAGTATTCCAAAATATCATGGTTTAGGTTAACTGTTTTCCTACATTATTCATTGAGAAACTACCACATGGATTGTAATTGAATTTAAATGGCTAGATATGTAAATGGAGAAAACACCTAACCGGCAAGATCTGTGATCCGATCCCGGTGTTGTTAAATGATTTATTCACGGAGAATTTCCACACTTTGGTGATATATCTAATTATTATTTCATTCTTCAGCTGCAAAAACAAATCCTACTTCCCTATTTGACTTAAAAGATGCTATTTCTTCTAATCTTCCTCTCAATCGACTCATCATCTCCACCATTCACCTTTTCTGCCTTCCTCAAACTTTCCTTGAACAACTTCCTCTTTGATTCCACCATGTTACCAACACTTCTCCCAAGATTTCCCATCAGTTGTGACTGAAAAAGGTTTGACGTCACGTTCACGGCTTTCCACACGGACTCGAAAACTGATTAGTAACTTTGACGAACGGAAGTCTGATTAGCCACCCTCGTGGTCCGGCATGAACATGGGACAGCGCTGAGCACAGTGAAGGCAGAGGGTGATTATTTTTTGCGACAGTAAGCGAAGTATTTTCTCCTGATTCCAAGTTTATTGAATAGAAGAGCACGGGAACAGCTGAGGTGGACTCCTCCTAGCCTCCGTGCCCGACTTTAAGCTGACCACAGTACTCCCGGTGGGCTATCCAGACTCTCTAGCGCGGTAGAAGCGAGCGAAAGGACACGGAATCACTCCAACAAGCTCAGCGGACACTGTCTCTATAGAGTACGACCTCCGGACCGAAATTCGTTCTTCGATTCGTTTTTTTTTATTTGCCCACACATTGCCACCTGTGTGTCCATTATGGAACTTAGGAATCACTCGGTCACAGAGTATATACAGAGAGGTCCAATTGGTTGCTACGTAAGCCAATTTCTGAAACGACTAGGACAGGATGCCCGTTGACGGCTTGAAATGAAGGACATCGGGAAGGAGAAAAAAATAAAATGAAGCGTTTCAATGTGACGTGTAAAATTCATTTTCCATGAAACAGTCAATAATTATCCATGGAGAGGATTGGGTGAAAAATACCCCTATTGAAATCTCACTGTAGGTAACTGTCATATTGATCACTTAATCTAAACCATCAAAGCCTCAGGTATAAGTTTCTTTTTAAGGTAGTATGAAGGAGATATCTTACATATGAAATTCAATTAATTTGGCTTCATTTGAAATAAAAATATCCCACCTTTCCAATTTTACGAAAATATCAGCCACTTACCACTATAATTTTCGATTTGTTTGCCAAAAAAATACCAGCCATTTTACATGGGAAAAAGTACGTGTATGCCATCCAGGGAGACTTTATTTAACAAATGAGGGCTTTCTCACGCATTGAAGTTTATATTAATTCTCAACTATTTTCAAAAATAAATCAATTACTCACCGCAGTAATTTTTAAATTATCGCAACAAAAAACTTCAGTTGTGAAGGTGTTTTCACCGTATGTATACGGGGTGTATGTACGGGGTGAATTTTATGCATGCATATTTAATTAATTACTAAGAATTTCAGTCATATGAAACAATATTTTTGCGCAAATAATATTACAATATTTACTTCATACTCCTTACACCTGATGAAATTAAAAAATAAAATTCGAATATG
This sequence comes from Pyrrhosoma nymphula, assembly GCA_963573305.1. Taxonomy (NCBI): domain Eukaryota; kingdom Metazoa; phylum Arthropoda; class Insecta; order Odonata; family Coenagrionidae; genus Pyrrhosoma; species Pyrrhosoma nymphula. The sequence continues at coordinate 40,725,904 of OY754337.1, read as the reverse complement.
GTCTTTATTATGAATGAGTATATATCTCGTTCAAACCGCCTTAAAGCCCATGTTGCGATTACCTAGGGAATCAAAATTTCAAATTTGTAATAGTAGAAAACTAGATGATCTTTTAGTAGCAAGCTGAAATCTATTTATCTACAAATATAAGTCTCTATATTAACTATAGGCTTCGTAGTACGATACATAAATCCACACTAAGAATTAATTTTGAGAGATGCAATAAATTATCACGAACCAATTGATGTTTAACCATTACATTCAATCCATTACTGCACGAAATACAACATATTGAGCTCTTAGTTTCTCGAAGTTCATTCGGAGAACACGAAAGCAGCAATGTTGCAGTAGTTTCAATCTCAAGTCGCATAGTATCTTGAAGAAGACGGGACGGAAGAGATAGGAAATGTGGCAACTAAGGAGGAAAGAATTGGAAGGGTTGAATTTTATAATTGGCTTTGATGGAGTTTATTCTCGTCTGATTCAATTAGGGGAAGTGCTTTTAAAACGAAAGGCCTCTATCACGGCACGACGAACTTGTAAAGGTTAAGTTTGCTACTTCCAATGCACATACAAACACACACATTAGTCTCGAAAGGAGGACAAGTACTAGAGTAACTCGGGAGAATTCCAAGGCAAGACATTAAAATCACTTACCCCTGCATTACGAGGCGAAGAAGTACTTATTGCTGACGACAGCAAACTATAAATTAACGCGTAACGTAATGAAATAAGTGCATACTCAAACTCCATAAAACTCACAGTTGAACTAACGCAATGGTACACTTGCATTAACCCATACAGCACACACGGAGCATATTTAGTTGCAATCACGAGTAGAACACGTGATTTATCTGGTCGAAAAACCGCTTTTCAACGACTAAGAACGGTTGAAAAATGGTCAATATTCGGTTTACTGGCCGCTATTTCTGGTGTAAACACGTGTATCGACCACAACCTGCCTAATATGCAAATTCCCATGCAAATGTATGTTTACCAACGGAAAATAAACTGTTATTAGTATTATGACCGCTAAACAGCATTGCCAGCAAAATTCGCGGCTGATTTAGATTCATATTTGACCGAGAAAAAAATTGCCGCTGCAGAGCCGCGAATCCGAGAACCTTACTCTTCCTATCTCACTAACGCCTTAACCCACTCGGCCACTAAGGTACTTGATTGATGATGGTAATGCCAAGAAGTTATTTCCTCCGCATTCACGGCCAGACCAATATAAATTATTACGTATTTGTGCTTGGCCTGGAGAGAAATACATATTTACAAATATTTGGTACCAAGAAATTAATGCAGATATTCACGTGTGCTTGAAAATGGCTGTCAGAATCATACGAAAGCAGATAATATTATCGTGGAACATGATTTTATTTTTGGTGGGTTACAATTGTACCAAAATGCAACGTATGATCAAAAAAGGAAGTATTTATCGCATGGAAAAGTCATCGTTTTTTGTAAAAAAATATATCCACCCATTGTGTACAAATATAAGTTTTTCACGATTATCAGGATTACCGAATAGACTAAGTTCTTTGGTAGATGCATATTGAATTAACATATGTTACATACATACCTATATAACATATATGTTATAACAGAGATATCTCTTCGTAGCGGAATAATAGCGTATATCTCATCTTTAATATGCTGTTATTCCCATGGAAATGTGAAAAAAGGCAAAGTGGCATGTTGTACATTAATTAAATTCTACAAAATACAGAAGTCCACTCAGATAATTTGGACCAAAATATACAATGAAAGAACACGTGTAAAAAAGGGCTAATTTTGGAATTATCCCTTACCCCATATATCGACCGAGAGTACACGAGTATATTTCTCCCCGTGCTGTATGGGAAAACCCAGACAGCACACATGCTACTGTATATGTTAAATATACATATATGTAGTGTATAACATGTGTATACAGTAGAAGGTACACGTATACCGTATACGTATAAACACCTTCTACCCCCCATCTACCAGATGTATATAATGTAGCAAATGTCCTCCTACCATGCATATACAGTATACGTATGCAGTATACAAGATGTATACCCACACAGCACAAAGATATCCATTGGACATCCATAGATGTCTAATGTATATCTAATATGGATATCCAAATGTCCTCTTTCTCGACATACCATGGATAAACATTAAACATCCAATGGATATCCATATGGTAGATATTGGATATCAGATGGACATTCACTGGATGCCCAGTGAAAAAAAAGATAGCTTGTCATCATTCATTTTGAATTTGCTATCGAGCAAAGGCATGATGTAACACGCCGTATATTACCTCGTATCTACCTATCGTAATGCTACCTGTATCGCACAATTATAGACGTTTCGTTTCTACGCTCCCAATCTCGCATCTATTACTAAAATATAGGAAATGATTCAATTCAATTAAAAAAGTGTTTATTTCCACATTTGCAAATACAGAGAAAATAGAAGGATAACAACAATAAAATCAACAAAAAGATACAGAGAATAGAAGAGTAACAACAAAATAACAAGACAGAAATAACAACGCAAATGTGGACCCTGAAAGACGTACATATTTAGTCACTTCCGTGGATAAATGTGACTTTGAGAACTATAATAATTTAATGATAAATCCGTGATAGTTTGTGGAAAGGCCATAAAATCTTGATATAAGTTTATTTGCCATTAATTAATGCCAGATAACTGTTATTCTATATTGCCATATAGTATGCATATAAATGCAATATTACTGCTAATAAACAAAATTTTTCGAATTCACGCACGTTAGCTTCAGCTAGGGGCTGGCCAGGCGGGTGGCTGCTAGGGGCGCACTTTGCAGACCCACAGCCTACGGGCCATAAATCGAAGTAATATTACTATAATTAATAATATTAATTATAATAATTAATATTAATATTATTAATAAATCGAGGTTACAGCACGTTTCTTTTCCTGTATACAATATATACTTTGTATACTGAAGGCTTATTTATACCTTTTGTATACTGTTTACGTATACGCTTCTGCATACTGTTTATGTATACTTAGCATCTAAAACAAGTATACAGATTCTCAAGGAAACAGTATACATGTGGTATACTTTCAGTATACATATACGGTTACCGGTGTGCTGTCTGGGAAGGCACTATTAATCGGACAGTTTATTCTAAAAAGGCTAAATTATTATGAATGGGTCCTTAGACTTGTATTTACAACGTTTAGTTCTTGAATGAATGCTTTACTTTTAGAATAGATTTTCGCGATGTTGAAGATTGAAATAGTTCCCGGAGGACTATTATAAGCCTTAGAAACAATGGAGTAAGCAAGACAAATGGTAGAAAGTAACTCAAGAGTAATATGTATGGGATTGAAGTATAGGGTATAAGCTAAGAATCTATTGAAGGTGAGGGCTTCGTAGAGGGATAAATTATTTAGAAAATATGAAAATCCTATGAATTCGAAACCAGTTTTGGGTTTATAAGTAAAAAAACTAATAAATAGCTATTATTAAAAATTATACAATTAAAAAGATATTAAATTTCTTCGGCTGGCTGACAGAATGCTTCTCCTGGAATAGGGATATCCGAATTCGGATAATTTTTTTCCTGGCGAAAATTACGGGTCTTAGGGACAACAGCATATGTTTGAGCTCTGATGGAATTTAGCAGACGTAAAAGGTGCTTTTTATGTAGCGTATTAGAGAGTAGGAGCTTTTTACCAGGCCTAGGTATCGCCAAAAATGTAGATATTTTGTAAATACCCATGAATGAAAATGCATTAAGGGTAAATGCATATGCAGGATATGAAATTTTACTTGGCACGATAGAAAGAATAGGGGAGAGTCGAATAACAAAGCAGACTCATGGTAGAGGAGTGAAAGGAGGGAGAGGAAGGCGTTGGCCAAGAAAATCAGGCGTGAATGTAGTGGGAGGGACCCTTAATAGGGGGAATATTAGGAGTCATAATCACAAGAGAGCGTGAATGAAACAAGGCATAACATGATCGTGGTGGTGGGGAGGTTAGCGTGATGTATTGCCATGTCAAATGGATCAGTTCCGTATCCCAGCAGTGGCGGAAATATTTTTCAGAGGGATCCTGATCCCTACTAGGGTGCTAACATGAAAACCACTTCCACTTCTTTACTCGATCCATTGCATAGGGAATAAAGCTTTGTACCTCACGGCACTTTTTTCGTATAAGTATTACACGGACGCCGGGTTTATCTCCACTCTTCTTCCATTCCCTAATAAACATTCCCTTGTACCCCGTTCACACAACTTACGTGCCGAACATAGTGCGTTCCGTCCTAGGCGAAAAACGCCGCGTGAAAGCGCTTTGGTAATGCCATGTTCAGACATATCGTACATACCATCTTAGCAACCCTACACGTATTCACACAACTATCGTAACTCAGTGAACCTCACCAGGAATTGCGGCGAACAAGTAAAGAGTAAGTGAACAAAATAAGGACTCCCGCGTCCCTGTGTCCTTTTGAGGGTTTCGAAATGGTTTTACAATCAAACGATTCTTATATTTGCGTATTCATCAAAGTAGCATCATCTACTTCACCATAATGATACTTTTTTATTATCGTCATTCATCATTAAAGGTTTCCGCTCGTGACACCAGCGCTGACCACTGTTAGGTGGCAGCGTTAATAAATACTTTTACAGCTGTCTGGACATGCATTCACACAACGATTTCCGCCTACTATCGTAAGGACGATCGCACGTACGATAGTAGTGTGAACGAGGCATAACCATTGTAATGGTAGTTCCTAGCACTGCTAACTTATAACGGTTATTCTGGTATCACGGGCGTAAAATAAAAAAATAGAAACACTATAATCAAGTATGGCAAGCAAAATTAAGAAAGATAAAATGACAGAGGAGAGTAATTGGAGAAGATTCTTTCACCTACCTCGGAAGTACCATCACGTAGGGCGGTAGAAGTACAACGGGCATCAATGGTACCCCGCCCCGATAGAATAGCCCACGCTAAGAAAGCATTCATGATGAAAAGGCTATTACAACGAACAAAGAAGATAGAACTACGAATGAGGAAACAGTACCTATGTGAAAGCATTCGTGTTGAGCGTGGCACTCTCTGGATCGGAAACATGGACAATTGAAAAAGCAGACCATAAAATATTAGAAACATTCAAAACTTGGTGCTGGAAGCGGATGCTGAAGATCAAATGGACGGAAAAAATAAGAAATGAAGAAGTATACAGAATATTAGACGAGGAATTGACCATATGGAACATCAGAGAAGAAGAAGGAGATCGATTGGACACACTCCGAGGCGCAATGGGCTTGTGAGGAGTATAATGAGGAAAAAGAGAGGGAAAAGTTCCAAGAGGAAGGCCAAGAGATGAATTCATAGACCAAATAAAGAAGAAAGCACATAGGAAGGACTATCACAGAGTTATGGAACTAGCATTAGAAAGGGAAGGATGTAGGCCTGCAGTCAACCAATCTTAGGATTGAACGATCAATGATGATGGGCATTATACTAAATAACCCAACAGTCCTAATGGCGCAAATTAACTTATTTCTCTGTCACCTCCCTACCAGCCCAGCAATGCATGAATGTGGCGAAGGGGTTATGTATTTACTTAAACTGCGCCAGTTTCCTAGATCTATCACAAACCATTTTAAGCACTTTAGCATGTGCCAAATTCGAAAAGGATCAGCGTGATGGGTAATCAGAATCACGTACGTAACAGTAGCTAATATGGATGTAATGGATCTATGGAAAGAATTAAAGAGGGAGAAAGCTGAAGACGGGAGAATTAAAGTGTGGAGGGAGACAACAGAACATGCTCTATGAAAAATATCTCTTTTGTAACTGATTTTTTCATGCAACTGATTCAAGATATCTCAATTCCAAATGATTTTCAACTATTAAAACTTATTTTAAAGGTTTTTTACTATGCAATTGTATTAAAACTGATTTTCTTTTTTCCAATTTGCACAGGAATTGCAGATAAATTGTAGATTAGTTCAGAGTATGAGTTATAAATCAGTTTAAAATGATTAGGTAGCAAAATAAATATTTTAAAACCACAGACGAGAGAGATGAAGAATTATATATTGGGTCAAGGGAAAGTGGAAACGGATAAAATCTGGAACATAGACAATTGACCAGCTCAATTCATTGTCTTCTTCAAGGTTACTAGGGTGATAGCTCGAAGCAATACGATAGGGTTAAATGAAATAGGGTATCCGCGGAAGCTCCTCAGCACAAGCAGATTGGCCTGTGGTTTTCACGGCTCTTGGTCCAGCGTTGAGAATGAGAAGCTGGCTGGAGGCTGGATTCAGAAACGGGATAATTCATGTAAAAACATCCCTGGTGGTTCGTCCGGCATCCGCGGCAGGATAAGCTGGCGCCACCGTCCTCATCCCTCCACCCCTCTGGCGGTTTTTAGGGGTAAGCTTGTCCGTTCCCTGACCTTCACCCCGAAACCCTGTTCGAACACGCACATCACCCTTTTCTCCGCACCTCCCCTATCCCTCTCCTCAAACGCCTGCCAAGTAAAAGGTTTTTTTTTTATTTCAGAGTCCAAAAAATAATAATCAGTTTTCTTTCGCGCAAAACACTCCCCACTGCGAAAACATCAATTCAGTAATCACGAGTGATAAGTTGCGAGGCCGGTGAAATGAGCCAATCCATTCACAAAATAAAACTGATGGACCATAGGTCCACAAAAGAAAGGAGGTCCAAAAGCAGGAAAATATACATATATATACGCGGAAGCATTTTAAATTTTCAAATAATTTTTCATAATATAAGCATTCAACTCCTATTATTTATGCGAAATACCACAAAAAGTCGTCATTATATCTATTCCACCAAAGAAATTGTAGATTCATGGACAGCCCTGCCTTTAATTTTTCCCAACACGTGGAGTATACTCCAAAAGCTATTTTCCAATATTAAATCTTGATAAATCAATGACTTAGTTCTATAATCTCTCTTTGCACATTTTTGAGGCATGAAAACAAAATTGTTTTTGCTCTCCCATCGATAATGTCCATGCCATTTAACGGACAGTCAGATGAACTATACGAAAAATGATTCCTCAGGCTGACGAAAATTGAAAGGCTACGTTATCTGGTAGTTAACGTTAACCAGACATTTTAAAACTGGGACATATTAGTTACCACACTACTCTATAAAGAAAAGGAACGGACCAAGGTTTCTACAGATGATGACCATTTTCAAGGAAACTTTTCCTTGAATATGACAATTATTTGTCGCAACCATGGTCAGTTCCCTCTCTGAATAAATAAGATTGAAAACTTCCACGTCATTTTTTCTTAAGGAACGTTTCAACAGAGATGCCTTTTTCAGTGCAGGCCACGCATTCATATCAAATCCTCTTCCAATTTTTCGTTCTTCTGCCTTCCTTTATCAAATGAAATTCATTTTCCAGCAACTGCATGGGTCTGCTTTGTTCAGAGACGTGCCCATTCCCTTCTCTGTGCAACATCTCTCTCCGTTGTCACTCTGATTCAATCCTCTCCTCGTTTCTGCGTGCTCTCCTCCACCCCTTTTAGCCATCTATCTATCTCTTGGTCTTTTACTAAGTATCTTAATTTTATGTACTCTCCTCGGTATTTTGACAGCTCCCATTCTTTTCATACGTCCAAACCACTTGGGCCTTGCCACCTTTATCCTCTCATATTATTGCTCATTTTGTACTATCTCTATGGTTTTCTTCTTTCTCATCCGATCCGTTCAAGTGTGTCTAATTCCATTTCTGAAAAATTTCACCCCACATATCTGTATCTTGCTTACATCTTTCCTCTTCCTTTTCCACGTTTCGGAAGCATGCGTTATAGAGAGGGACATAATAAGTCCTGTAACTAATTTCTTTGCTCTTTTGAGGAACTTCATAGCTCCAAATCAAGCTCCTGATCCTTCTTTTAAAAATATACCTCTACTTGATGCCCTCATTCAATCATTTCTTCCACTTTCCTCCACTGCCTTCCTTCAGGCTGTCCAACATATTTATATCATTCTCCTACCTCTCCCACGCTTACTCAACATTCTTATTCCCATAAACGCCTAAGGTGCCGATATATCGGCTTCCTCAGGTCACCTTAAAACACTCATGATGCTGATATATCACCTCATAATTTTTTTGTTTAAACTCCGGTTAGTAAAAAATTGAAACTGCTTAACACCGTGTATTTTTTACTTTCACAGCATTTTATTATGAGCAACTAAAATATTTTGACACAGATGCAAGATGTAACATTAGGTTTACTATAAAATACTGCAAATAGTTTAAATTTTTTTAAACTATCCGCGAAGTTTTTGAGAGTGAAGAAGGAAAATGCTATAGGAGTGAAAGGGTTAATTTGTCCTCCATCCACGTTTACTGCCTCCTCTTACAGCAATTTGAGCGAAATATCACTCCACATAAAATTCGATCAATTTGACCTCGTCATGAAGAAAAAGATCTCATCTCTCCGATAATAACAAAATATTAGCTGCTTGCCATTATAGTTTACGAGATATTTGCCAAAAAATCCAAGGCGATTTCCATGGTAAATGGAACGGATATACACTCCAGACGGTCTTTATTTAAAAAAATAATGAATTTCTAACGAATAGATCTCGTCATAAATTTAAGTGTGTAGTTTGTATCAATCCTCAACTATTTCTAAAAATAAAGCAATTTACTTGCCACAGTAATGTTTACAGATTCGTATAGCATCTACGGTTTTCAAGGCGTTTTCAGCGAATTGCGTCAAAAAACAACGAGTCAGTTAAAGACCTTATGCATGTGTGTATGCATGAAGACTGAGAACTTCAGGGTTATCAAACATAGTATTTGTATAGTTAATAGATTAATATTTAATTCATGCTCCTCACAGTTGCTTCAATTTCAAAATAAAAATTTGAATCCGGACATGACTAGGGAAAAATCTCGCCCAAAGTACCTGCCTTAATTTCCTCAAATAGCTTTCTTCCCTCTTCTAACATACCTTACTCTTCCTAGATTGTTTTCCTCTCCACTCAATTCATTTCTTCGCCGCACCCACGCCTGAATAACCTCCATTCTACGCTCACCCAAATGTAAAAATACGCATATTAATATCTCCCTTTTATATCACAAGTATTTATGCTGGTTGCCCTGTCTACACCTGCAAGACCAAATTGGCTTTTTTTAAACCACATGAGGCACACCCCGTTGTCCTATATAAGTCAGCATCAAGATTTATGACAAAAATAGCGGCAATTTTATGAAAAATTCCTTTCAAAGTACCGTCACCTTCTACCTCGAGGCGAATAACACACATGAAATATTCACCCTCACTTGAATTTTTCAGGCCGGAAACAGGAATGCCACATTACATTATTTCTCAGCTAGGTTTTGTTGGCACTCATTTTTAATATTAGTGGCTCTATTGCTCCACTATATCTGCAACCGCTATACTATCCCCTTTCGAGGTATTTTTATCCACTTTAGGAAAATAAATACTAAAATATTCAAATACAATGCTTCACACATGCATTTCAACATCGAAAAATTTTAACTCTTCTTGGAAAATGCATGTATAGTTAGCTATTTTTCACTCTCAAACCTCACCCGAGTTATATTTTTGATTAATATTTTAAGCCTTTTATCCGTTCGTTCACTCTATTGGCTCCTCTTCCTTAACAGCAAATATGTTAATCTGACCAACAATGTATGTTAAGATTTCAAAACTTCTATGTTCGAAGAAACAAATGTTCGAAGCAGGCCGCCAGACAAAGAAGGTTCAACGCAGTTTAAAATTGATCAAATAGATGCCATTATAAATCTATCCCCATAATTTTGAGGCTGAACTCCAAAAATTCTCGTCATGATAAACTTGATCAGCTGATGGACTTCTATGAAAATTTTCGCAACTGAAATGAACGTTGTTTTGGAAAGTAAATCAATTTCCATTCCTCCGGTTTTAATTATTTCACCGGCAACAAAGGGTAACGCAAAAAACTACCCCACCTAGTTAGAAAACATAGCAAATTAGTTGCATGCAGGGTATCACTTTTTTATTAAATCACTTAGTTATTAACACGAAATTTCTTTTACAGTACCATTTCCACGTCGCCATTTCGACCGGTTCCGTCTCCATGAATTTTGAATGAATTGAATTTTGTCTAAACAGTTAAACCTAGATTCGCTAAAGCTTCTCTATTACTGCTCCGAAACTAATCGAAAATGTAGTGGATTATAATGGAGTTAACATTCGTATGCCCACTGAATTCCAGTATTCCACCCGACATTACGTATTTAGCATGAAAAAGGAAAAGTGTAAAGCCGTAGTAACGGAATTCCTGATTGAAATCTAAAGCCAATGACGCTAATCATCGCTGAAATAAGCGCTTTCATCGTTTCCATTCATTTTCAAAGGCTTGGGAGCAGTAATAATGGAACTGATATTCACATACTCCTAAAGCTCTGCTTTTTTACGAAGCTGTTAAAACAATCATGTAAACAGTGACATGGCGTCACTGTTGACAAAATCGTTCATCCTAATCATAAAAATCTCTAGAGTTGATCGTACTCTAGCTTGGACTGGGTATTGCTCGCCTCTGAATGTTGATATTTCAACTTAATTTCAATTCATCTGAATTTTCGTTTGCATTGCTGATTTTTTTGTTTATTTTCATATGCTAGGTGAGCACCTAATTTTTTTAAATCCCAATATTATTTCCACTAGCTTAACATACTGATGTCTATTACGAGGTATAGCCCATTATCTCAATGCATGAGCTCTCTCCAGTAACTTTTAGCCCTTTTCTTTTTTCCCTTATCATGCTTTAATCTTCTACTTTTGATACTTTTTCTGTCTATTTTATATCCTCCACCGTTGTCTGTTCAAAATTCTGAATAGCCTCCAGGTATTCCTCACTTTTTAAGATTAAAATCCAGGTATGGGAACCATAAGCGTAGCGCTTAACATGCAAGCTTTCTCGAATATTTCCCATATTGAGTCTTCATTTCTCCGCTCATTTCTGTCCATAATAAAGGAACAAAAAGTGAGCCAGTTCCCATTTTCGCCCTCTTACCTCGATTTTGAGTCAAATCTCATTTTATCCTAACTAATCTAATGAATAAATCTTAAGTATTGAAAGCAAATACAATGTAGAGTATTTAGGAAAACGGTATTAATTTAAAAACAAGCTTCCATGAACGCAAAACCTACCCCGTAATGTAGGCACCTCTTTTCTCTTCTTCGCATATCGAAGTGATTGTGAATTCCCGAGAAATCAGAGCTTATTCCAAAGAACAAGTCAAATGAACTAATGGTTCAACATCAGGGAATCTTCCCGATGTTATGTTGACAAGTAAGCAGATACACTCATAACTCGGTACCGCGTAGTGCCTCCCTTTAACGGATTTTGGAAGCGGTGGACCAAATCTGGAGCAGCCGACTCAATTTAAAAGTCCCTGTAAAAACTGCGTTTTAGTTTACAGTGTACATACTGACAGATTGGAAAGTATGCTTCATTAAAAGTACATTGCTGTATTTAATCCTCTGTTTTTCGTAATTTAATTGATGACATTAGCCACTACAAGCATAACCTACGGACCAACCTACCTACGGACAATCGGCTTTATCGGACCGATGTTTCTTCCTTTTATTCCGTAGTACCGAGGTATTACTATTTGACTTATCCTTTTGCGTTGACCTGTAGATGTTGAGTAGTCCTTCGAGAATTCTCGACGGTTCAGCATGACTTTGCTCCGGAAGAAGCTCACTGCACAAAGACGGAAACGTTGAGTCATATAATTCATCAACAAGCAGCATATACCCCAAAGCATTCTCAGCAATAAAATTACCCTTAGGTAATGGCCTATGTGCCCAGAGCTAAAGTGATCTTGACGCGGTTAGACCTCTACAAGATAGATAATTGGGCGCCCATTTTTAGACGCCCATACGAATTTATCGCGATAAAGTTGAGAACTTACCAAAATAATGACAATCCCCAATGTTTACTGCCAAAATAATATAAATATTTCCCCGATTTTCCCAATTCGCCCCTGTTCAAATATGTACGGAACAATTTTCTTCAGAGTCGTTGCAATAGAATTTTGATCTCCACGACGGATAATTTATGAAAGCAATTCAGATAAAAATACGTTTTTATATAATAAAGGAGTACCGATGTGTGCCAATTACTATGGAAAAAATTTTCCGACCAAGTCTAATTGTCAAAAATTCCTAACCCTCCGCGGCCACGGCGACAAGGTTTCATATCCACCAATCTGAATTTAAATTTTGCAGGGGTCACACGGCCGTCAAATTGGAAATTTTCGAGTGTCAGAAGCAACATTCCTTCTGAAAAAAACGATTTTTTTCAGGTTCCGCCTAACTTACATATTTTAAATTCAATATTCCAAAATGTTTCACGTCATCTGTTCGCCATCAATCAATCGTTGCGACCGAATCATTCTCCATCATTCCGCATGAAACTCATGTGAAACAGCCGCATGGCAGATGTTCTCAAAAATGTATATCAGAACGGAGGTTCCACAAAAACTACTAAAAATAAAATGTTCCTCCGTCCAGAGCAATGAATCACTGAAATTATAATGACCAAAACAATAATAAATGTATACTACTCCCAAGTAATACACGGGAAGAAAAGGAAAAAATGCACTGAATAGGGAGTTTAGGTAATTTCTACGGAAAAACATGTACTGAGGTTATCATCAAAAACATTAACCCATGCATTGGAGTAAAATATATCAACAATAGACTGATACTACCAAAAAATCCTTCAATATCTATCAAAGTAAATAGCAAATATTTCACACATTTTAAGAAAGAACTTACGCTTAATACCTATTTACAGAGAGTGGGTAGAGTATTAAACATTTTGACCCGTCATACAACTGCTGGATAAAAGTAACTGCCAAAGCAGTGTCATGCCAGGCTTGGGAAAGGGTACCAATGCCCTTCGCAGGGCGCCTAAGTAAGGGTTGGCAAATTTAATGCATGTCTCAGTTAAAGAAACGAGAATTCTGAGGAAAAAGTATTCTAAGCTAAGCTAAACAGACAATCCACTTTCTTATATCTTTCGGATTATGAATCCGCTCTTCAGAGACATTTTTATATCCCAGTGATAGATTTTGGATGTAATATAAATTTCATTTCTTTATCTTTTGAATAACAACAACTCTCTTTGTTGTTGCAAATATAACTTGATAATTGCTGTATATACTCTATATCTTCATAGAGCTACTTCAATTTAATGTACATACATCCACAGACCCATTTTATTCATGAAGAGTTTGATAGCAAAAGTTTACTCCTTCCCGATTTATTGTATTTTAGCGAATCTTAGGTATGTCAGTAAAAACATAAAAGTAGGCTAAATGCAATTACTATGGGGTGTTTGATAAGTGCTTGCGGTAAAAGCTGGAGGGTTAGCAACGGGTTAGAGTGGCTGATACAAGAATGTGGAATGGATACTCTAGTGGGGGACAAGTATGAAAAATACGTGCTTCGGTGGTTCGGGAGAAGGAATGAGGATTGAATAACGAAGATGATTTATAAAAGAGAAGTGAATGGCGCGAGAGGAAGGGATAGACTGTGAATGCCAGGGGTGCAAGTGATGGATGATACCTCTAAACAGAAGTAATATTAGGAGCCTTAAGAACAGGAAGAAGTGCATGATGCAATGTATGAGAGTAAATTAAGAGAAAGAGACATGCAAGGATAGGGCAGTATGGAGAAAATTAGCAAGCAGAGTCAGCTTTATCGGCCTAACACCGAGGATTGAACTTCTTTGGCTGTGCCAACCCCGAAAGGGGTTCGAAAGTGCTGAGTAGTGTGAATGTATGAATGAGTTTGTTCACAAATATGACACGTCTCACAGTGGGCTAGAATCGAACAAAAGCTGGCCAAAATTCATATATCTTATGTTTTTGAAACTAGAGCAATGAAATTTTTACAATATCATCCTGGTTAGGTCTAAAACTTAAATATAATGATTCGAGCCCGTAGACTAGTCAGGGACCACTTTAAAACAAAATGGCGGAAACTATGAAATCCACTTCGCTAGCAATCATACGGACGGTAATTTAAATTTCTTTTACCTGAAGGAGAATATTTTTAGCATCAAAAAACAACTATCATTCACTAGCTGATAAAGATGTTTGACGCGCACTGCTTACCTCATAGAGTATCGATGCAGATATTGATAAAAATATTGATACAAAAAACTACTGAATGTACTTATAAAAGTAGCATTACAATTTCTTTAAAATGTAAGAGATGGGTTGAATTTTGATTCAACTCAAAATAATTAGAAAGAAAGCGCTTTCAAGAATACTTTATCTATACATTTTATCAGTATTTACCTCACAAAATCTCATTATCTGAGCCCGAGTCTACATTTTCACTGTCCTCTGAATCTGTTGACCACTCTATCAGAAGAAGATTCCGTACTTCCTAGTACATTCTCTGTTTGTTTCCTGGTATTTCTCTTGTTGAAATTAGTGGATCCGAACTTATGAGCAATCTTTGGAAAATTTCCTCGAATTCTTTTTTCCTAGACGACTTCCTCGAGTGCTGCTCCCTGAACCTTTTGATGTCCTTGTGTCTAGATTCCAGAGCTTCCTCCGAGAGTTGCCCAATTGTAAGTACAGCTGCTTTTGCAATGGATACTCCATGAAGTAGCACCTTGTGAAGCGTTTGTGGTATGAAATACCAAGGGTACTAATTTACATAACGGGTAGCAGTGGTGAGCCGTATGATTGAGAAGGGCTTGAAGGTTCACCTCACATTTTGTTTCTTCAATTGATATTCCCTCGGGATAGGCTGCACTCTTTTCAAATCTTACTCTCTCGTAGCCAGGATATAACCTGTGCCTACTCATTTTGGCAAGTTGGCATAGTGATTTGTACTGTTTTTTTTGTTAGGTGACAATTTATGATTAATGACAGAGCCTCCGCTGGCGTCAATTCTTTCAGAGGGACAGCTTTTGATCTCCACTTTGACAGCATCCGCTTTCCTGTCGTTGGAGTTGTTGCCGTAACCTCTGTAATAATCTTGACTGCTGCATCATCTCCCTCAGATCGAAGCTTCATACTTATGATAAACGATAACCGATGTTTTCTCCCTCAATTCTGTTGTTTTCCTTCGCTTATATCTGGCACTAGATCCCTGAAAAGGCTTTCCCTGTCTTCCAACACCAGAGCATGCAAAGGGAATTCCCTGAGAAGGGAATTGAATTGCAATAATTATATGACATGGAGGATTCAGAATAATAACATTTTAACTCTTTAAAATCAATTCGATTCTTATCTGAGTCAGAAGTTCCAAGAATATTTTGACATATATCAATAGGAAAAAGCATATTGTTCATCAGCCACACTTGAACTTTTTTCAAATCTACGGTTAGTCCTGTTGCAGGCATCCCAACGACGAAAGTATGGAATGAAAAAATATTTATCCCTGAACTGCGCCAATACTTTATATTTGTTGGAATCTATGGCCATCTTTAAATTTTTCGCACAGATATTGTAGTGCAGCTGACTTCTTTGACTCAACAGACTGTCCCTCAACTGTCAGCATAATGTCATGAATTTCTTTGCGAGGAGCTTTTTCAGGATTCATCTTCGCCTTAGCGTCGGTGTAATGAATCTAAACCAGCATAAAAAACCATTGATAATCAAGTAAAAAATAAATGTAAAATTTATTTCACTATGCGACAAGACATCTTACCTGAGATCTAATACTGCTCTGAAGAACGCTGTCTTCGTTCTCTAGCACTCTCCTGATAGATGGCAACTCCGTAACAACTCCTCGTTTCCGTGTCAATGAGCCGAAAACACTTGAGTATTTCCACTCACAGCAGCAAATTAAGACTAAATCACTCTGTGAAAACGAGTGGGAGAGAAATTTTCTAAACCAATGAGAAATGCACTTTTTTGGAAAAACCCTCAAATTATTTTGGCAAACCCGGAAACACACGTGTCTGAGAGAAAATATGCCTTGGGGCACATAAATCAATTTTCTTGTGAAGGGGTAGTAAACTTATTAGCGGAATCTTTAGAAAACATCCAGGAGTTTTAAATGTCAATTTATCAAGCAAATGGCTGTTCAAGGAACTAAAAATTGAGTGCGGGTGAGGAATCTTACTTGGGACAAAAGGCTGAGGGAATGTCTCAGGGTCGCGGAAGATTACCGCGGTCGCCCCGGGTATGACAACGCTCGCTCGTGAGTATTGTGGCTTGTCCTTTTGAAAGGGTGAAGTGACCGCTGCAGAGAAGGATCAAATTTTTTTTAATACAAGAGAACATGCTGCTGATTCATACGCCTACTTCATGAAGCATTTAAGTGCCCAGCCAGGAGCCGCGAAGATTCTTACCTGGGAGATCAGAGAACTCTCTCTCTCTCTGTATTCTTGTCCTCGAATATTTGTTCTCTATTCTTCGTGTTTCTTACTGTACTAAAATATTTTAGTACATCGTTGGTCCTTGGTCCAAAATCATGGAGAAAGGAATAAAATTCTGAGTACAGGTTAGTAGCAACAAAATAAAAATATTCATTGCGCTAATTTCGGCACCGAACGGTTGCCCCGCCCCATAATACATATTTTATCTAAAATGAAGTGGGGGCAAGTTGGGGCATGGTTTTTTTTATAAAAACATAGTAGAGATGTTGTACTTCATGTGGCATAAGTATCTCAGTGTCTTTATGTGTCGTTTATAAAGTCTTTGTTAATATTGTAATAAATTAAGGTAAAAAACAGGGTATTTTAATTGTTTAATAATTATGAAAAAGAATTATTATAAAAACTAAAACGACTGCGTATTATATTTTCAAAAAATGCCATCTCATCATTAATAGTTTTAAAATAACCATACTTGCTTTCAGATGGCCATACGGGTAAAGAGAATACACGAGATTTCGCGAAAAATCAACTTCGTAGAATTTTGACAATTTTTTGTCAACTTAAACGGGCTCTGCTGATCTAAAAAAAGGCTCAAAAATTAAAAAAGTTTTGGTTATTTGTAGCTTGAATGTTGTAAATGCAAACTGCCATACTGCGGGGTTTCAATTTAGAAGTCAAAATTTTGAATTTTGGCCAGCTTTTTTCGATTTCAGCCCACTGTGCGTCTGGACTGCGATACAACATGTTTCAAGTCTGCAGGCAATCTGAGAGGAAAGTCCGATCCTTATCAATCCATTAAATCAAATCACTCGACTCTTATGGAAGGATGTGTAACTCCACTCTTGTTTTAAATATTGGAACTAACCATGCATGTAGAAATGCGCGGCATATGCGCGTTTAAGTGTCCAGGATAATGTTTTGGCCCAACTTTTGAGTTAAGACGAGGCGCAGCAGAACTTAATTACCTCAAAATCATCTCTCAGAGACATTCTAAGGAATTCATCACGCATGGAGACAGAGGAGTCAACGTAAACATCACGATGTGTAGCAACCGTGGCAAAGGTAGACAAACAACAGAAGATCGCGAGGTGACATTTCAATGTGACCCGAATTGTAAATCGCGACAGTGCTCAAAATTAACGGAATGGGAGTCGTAAATTAGAGAGGCGACGGATGATAAACACTCATGGTTCCATCTTCCGAATGCACTCGCATTGAGTTTACGCTGAACGACTATGTAAATTGATAATTTCATGTGCTGTGCACGGCCAAGTTTTTAAGTAGCTTCCCGAAGCAGAAGAGAAAAACCAGCTGCCTCCGAGGTATTTGGCTAAATTATTCCAGAACGACAGAGAAGCTTCGACAATTCCACGGTGAAATTCCCAACATCTGCATGATTCTCGCAACTTTTCCGAGTGATATAGGGAAATAAAATATGAAAGTCCCATAAGCAAAATGAAAAGTTGACCGACTTTACTTCAAAGAAAGAGCATAAGTGTTGGATGTTAATCTTAACTGTAACCCATGGAAAATGCCACGTACTGGTGAGTATTAACCAGAAAAATTAAGGCGTAACATGGTTTTATGAAGGTATAGGGAAGGTATCTTGTATTTTGGTATGGAAAAATTGTAGAGTTACTCTACCGCAAAAAATTAATTTTAGACATGCGCCAAAGAAGGTTATCGATACTTCAAAGCTTCTTTTCAGTTGGTTGATATCTTGTAAATGTAATTTTTGCAAAAGTTTCAGGTTACATATCAGACCTTGCTCTCGAATCAGTCTATGCTCGCGCATAAGAATAAAAGGTAGGGGTTAAAATGCAGGCAGGCTTTCTTTTTGAATCACGGTACAGTTCCGAAATCAAAACCAATTAATATTGAGATATTGCGTTTATATTTCAGTTGAAATTGCCATCAGATGGGCATAAAGTATGTCCATAAATCGATGGAAATGGATTTTGAAGTTTTCGAAGACTTTTTGAAGTTTTTTTCAGATTTCAAATGGCCACTTTGTCTTCTGATAAAACATTTGGGAAGATTAAACGTAATTGGACTGTGAAAACGGATAGTTCGATAAAGATAATAACGATTAATTGAAGCAATTGGAATATAGAGTTTATTTTCATTTTACATTCGTGACATAGAAGTCCGACAAATATTTTGGGAGGAGTCAAATGAAAACAATGTATAGCAGTAGAGGCAAACATACTGAAAACATTCCCAGCAGAGCAGCCGCCGAAAAACAGCTATGGGAGCAAAATTGATGGGAATAATAAACACGAGAACCTAGGATGGAAAATATGACGCATATTAATGGAGATAATAAGGTATTAGATAATGGTGAGTGAGCAGTTAACCGAGAATTGCGCGTAAACGAGAGACACAGCAAAGCTATTTTCGGATGGTTGATAGCTGAACTTGACAAATGACCTTGGCTGCTGACCTTGGTGATTAAATCTGTATTGTTAAGGATGACCAAAAGTGAGAAGAAGAAAACGCGATTGCTCGGCAATTAATATGGTTCAAATAAATAAATAAATATATTATTCTAGGACTTTGTTCTAGGGAGTATAGAGCCCATATATGCATAGTCTCTCTGTGGAGTAAAACCAAAGGAAAAAAGCTATACAAACTTTCAATAGACAATAAAAGACAAAAAATAAACATTTGTTTATACAAAAACACTATTATGCGTTTTACATTTTTGCATGATGTGTTGTATAACAAATAATTAGCCAGCCATTGATACAAAAACTAGGGTGCCAATTTTGTACGGCCATTGGAGAATTTTATACCTTGTAACATTGATACAAAGACAAAATGAAACAATATACCAATGAACCAAATAATCCATAAGAATGAATTGGGATAAGTTAATATGAATGCTTATGTCCTATATTATTTTTTCCAATGGGTAGGTATATATACAATTCCAGTTCATCATGTGGCCCAAAATATCGTCCCATATCATTATGGCAGAATTGAGTGCTTTTAATTGACACACAGTTTTTCCACAATTTGGAATGCAGGAAACAGCTGCAACTTTTAAGGTTAACGTTCGTTAAAAACATACCTAGGTAAGTAGGTCCTTTTTGCGACTAAAGAATCTGTTTCACCTTTTCTACGATATTCTGGGCGTAAACAAGTTGACCAAACTCTTCCTCCCTCATTTTTCTCATCGCGATTGAAGCATAGGCAGTGTTATAGAAAAAATATACCTTAATAATAATACTTGGACCTTCCTTAGCCATTATAGTACTCACAGCATTACCGAATATGTTCCATCACAATATATCGAAGAAGTAACTTTTTAATTCTCATCAATAGTCTTTTTTTTAAGGGTAACGATTTAGCCGTTGCTATAGCCAATATAGTACATCAGTTCCTAATATACCATTTATTATCCCTCAAAACAGCACTAATAGGTTAAGTACCAATACTAATTATGCTAAATTAATAGAAGCTTGGTACATTATAAGTTGAAGTTTTCAAACTCAATCATTGGGTGCGCTATGCTGTCAATTACCGCTCGATTCTTTTTGCGAAACTGCTTCATTGGAAACAAATGCTTATTAAGGCCAACGCTTGTAATTTAGGTCGTCCTAAATTCACCAACCTCACATTATTATCCTGTAGTCTCTATTATTAGTTGTATATAATCTCATATATACCTATTTCTCAGTCCCTATTTCCCTTTGTTTCAATATAAAGTAATTCTTACAATTATAAATGCATTTAAAATGATTTTGGGCTACTGTACCCAGTGAAAATTTTGTTCCAAAAGCAGAAGCTTCTGAAAGCCTTAATTTAGGCACTATTTATCAAGATATAAAACGATGCCGCATTTTTTTGACGTAAATTTATCGCGATTTCAGTGAAGCGAAGGGTAATTTTTGGACTGGATCATCTTCATAAATATATTCCACGGATTAAGCTTTTCAAAAACGTTCATGTAGGATCTACATTTTTAATCAAATGAAGATCCACGTTTTAAAATATTCACATCGTAACTCCTGTTATATACTCAAGTAAATATAAAAGATTTTTTTTAGTTTAGCCATGTCTATTGCCTGAATACCACGTAGAATGCCATTTCAGCCCTTCGTATCTCCTAATTGAACTTAAATGCGTTCCGATCTAAATGGTCTAATTGAAACTTGAAATGAGGCATTTCCGTAGCATTTGTATCCAGTTTAACTTTGAATATTTCATGAGCCGAATTGCAGAGTTCATTTCGTAAACGTGGTAACCTTCAGTCCCAGACACGAATTTCCCGAGTTCACATCGCATCAGCAAAGACATCAAATCATGTTAGCTAATGATTTTTGCTTCCATTGGTTGAAATACTTATTGGTGTGGCACTATACCAGTTCCTTCGGTCAACATTTCCTACTCGAGCCGGAAAAAAACACAATAAAGTCTAATTGTCTTTTGATTGAAGGTTTGAATTTATTTTTACCATTTTTTTATAGTTTAACAACGTCAATAATCAAATGAGATTTAATGTCGAACGTAGAGGATAATTTTAGTTCAGATTGATAGCTGAAGAAAAGCAGGGTGCAGAAGCTCGAATGGAATTTTAAAGAAAGCTGAATTCATGAAGTGGAAAAAGAGAAATAATAATACAAGACGAAAGAAGTTTTGGCAGCGTACCAAACTGGATCAAGGGCGCTCGACATAAGAAAATATAACCAAGGGTAAACAGAGCGCTCGCAAGAAAGCTAACAGAAGATGAAGAAAGGAACAAGTTGGGAGGAGATGCATATGTAGAACGGAAAATATTATCCAAAATCCAATGTCCGGGGAAGGAGGGGAGCGATGCTAATGGTGGAGAAAATGGCTGAAGCAATTTAGGCCCGTTTTTTTCACCTTCCAATGAAGCCGCATAGAAGTGTCCTGTAGATAATAATATCTTGCCGACAAAACCACAGGACCGTTTATGGAACCATTATTATCGGCAGAACAATTATCCGGCCGATATGCATTCGACCAATACCAATGGCTTTTACATTTACGGATGAAAGAGAAACATCTAAATGAGATTGATTGAAGATTCAGTACTCTAGTCCTGAATGAACCTAAACAATGAATGAAAGTACCTGCAGAAATTTTTGATAAGTTCTTGTTGCTGTATTCGTGTGCTGATTGTGACGAAATTCAAGAACATCTGAAAAAAAAGAGGTGGAAAATTAACTTCTACCGCCCCTAGTGTCTTTAAAAAAAAGTTTCATCTTGAGGTGAATGCTTTTAAATCCCGGGGATTCCCACGACGAATGATTCGAAGGATAAAAGCGAGGGCGAAGGAATGAGAAAGACTGTCCTTGATTAACGGAGGAATTACGTCGTAGAGTCATTAATTAAGGAGCAGGGGCCCCCAGGCTTGAATTCGTAATTGGATAGGAATCAAGACTCGGTTTATTACCGAAGAAATCCCTGTTCGGTGGGTGAGTACAAAACTGAATGTCCCAGATAAGAACAATTGTCATCCCGGAAGATAGTAAATTGATAGTTTTGGCTACACACAAAAAGACGTTATGTCATCATCATCAGGAGTCATAAAGACTTAGATTGAACCATTGCATGCCTCCATTCTACCCTATTTCCATCTCAACGCTTTGTTCCTTCATAATTCCTTATTTTTTACATCCCTCATTTTTTCCTTGATCTAATAGATAATTTTTGTTGTAGTCGTAATAAAAAGTGGTAATTTCATTATCATCAAAAGTCGCAACCCTAACACAAAATTGTTGCATGTCTCCATTCCATTCTATTTTCAGCTAAATTCTTTGTTACTTCATTATCCATTATAATTTTTTTGAATACTTTGGTAATTTGCTCTCATAATCCATTCATATAAATAATTCCTCGGTATTGGTTTGTATTAGAGTTTGATACATTTGTTGTATTTGTATTCAACGGTGTTCGGCGAGATGTTGTGGAACATAATGATAAATGAAAAGTGAAAAAAACTTTGTATATGTCCACAGTATTTATTTTGGTACGACGCGTTTCAGCGAACCATCTTCGCTATCATCAGGTCATCGCTATCGCTTCGCTATCATCACCTGATGATAGCGAAGATGGTTCGCTGAAACGCGTCGTACCAAAATAAATACTGTGGACATATACAAAGTTTTTTTCACTTTTCATTTGTTGTATTTATTGAAATTTGAGTATCTGAAGATGATTTTTTATTCGAGTAAACTATCGAATTGATTAATTTTTTGGGAAAGTGGTTTTTTCTAAAATATTCTCAATTATTTTACAATTTTTATCGTGAAAAACCAAATCACTTAAACTTAGCACTCTAAATTTGAGTGCAATGGCCGTATTTATTTTGTGTTTTAGAGGGTGGTGGGAATGAATAGATATATATCAGCTTTATGCGGTTTCTTCCACTAATCTATTGTTATGGAGCCCTCAGAGTTTCTTTTAGTGATCATATCCAGAAAAAGAAGTTAATTATTATTTTCATGTTCCATTATAAATTGCAATTTACGATGGAAATCATTAAAATGTTGTAAAATGGTATTATCCTGAACTTGATTTGGTATTGATAAGTATAAGACATCTACAAATGAACTGAATAATGAACTAGACGCTCGTGAACGCTATAGTTAACGCCCAAAAGGGAATAATGCAGCCGTATATTCTTACTCCAGAAAATATTATTGCAGCTGTGAGAGCGAGCCAGAATGAAATACCTAAAGACCTAACCCTTCCTGTTCCTCTGAGTGTGACTTATGGTGTTGCATTGCAAAATATAATAGACTTTGATGTATTTTTTTAATAATGGATCATTGGCATATGTAATTGAGATACCACTAGTGAATCATTTTAAGTTTAATTTATATCATGTCGTACCTTCCCCTATTGGAAATGAGTCCAAATTTAAATTCATACAACCTGAAAAACCATATTTGTTCATAGATGTAGCGAAACAATACAATTTCAAAGTGGATAAAGCTGAATTTGAGAAAAGTAAAAGAATTAATAATTATTGGAGGGTATGCAAACAAGCTTATCCAATCAAATTAACGCCCTTTCATGATGAATGCGAAGCGAAAATGCTTCAGCTAGTTAGACATATTCCTCAGGATTATTCTAAGAGAATTATTGAATTAAATCAGACGCTTTGGGCGCAGTTGGATAAAATGAATGGTTATTTGTTGTCTCTAAGGCTGAAAGTATGACGATCTTATGTCAAGATCAGGAAGCTGTTGATATTATTATTAACGGCTCCGGTAAATTGAAGTTTTTTAAGAAATGTAAAGGCCTTGGACAAAAGATATTAATACAGTCACAACTATTAATCAAAACTAATTCAACTGCTAAAGATGTTATTCCTGATTTGAATTAAATGTACGATTGTTGTGAAGGCACTAGCCTAAAGCTGAACCTTACGACTTTAAAAATAAGCACTTCGCTTAAAAGTGTAATGAATACGGTACAAGACCTGGACTACACCAGCCACAAGGTGGAAGAAGTGGAAAGGTTGTTGCCTGAAGAATAATGGAAGCAAAAACATTCTAACAGAGTTTATCATGTATCGTTGATGACCTATATTGGTTTCATAGCATTAATGTTGCTGATAATTGGTATTTTTTTTAATGTTGCAGGGTGAAAGTACCTAAAATGCTAAAAAAATTGTAGAGAGCAAGATTATTGTTCAACCATAGTTTTTAAGCCTAAGATTGTTAACAAAGTTGATACCCCGCATGAAAGTATTTGTGAAGGTCAACGGTGAAAGGAAAAGGGGTATCAGACTAACTACTGTGAAGTTTGTCCCCTCTTCCAAACTGGAGGGACTATCCAGCTCGAAGGGAGCTGTGAAAAAAAGATGAAGCCAAATTTAGTGTCAGAGAAAACAACATTAATGGTAGTTATTTTCTTGGAAACCCCACCCCCTAAGGCACCCCTCCTCGCACGGCCTGCTCCACTTCGCCAGCCGTCTCACCCTCATCCCCTACCTAAAACTTAACTATATAAGGTCCGGAAAATCCCCGATTCAGGGGGCATTTATATTGAGTCAGCCGGAGGTTATGCTGGTTATGTTTACCGGCTTGGTCATTGAAATAAACTTCTCTTATATCACAATTGCTTGGGTAATTACTTTTTGGCATCCTATACCCACGGGGATTTGACTGAGCCACTCCAGTCGTCTCTCATTGTGGAGCTCCTAGTCATATTGGGGCACTACAAGCCTCCGTTTCGACACTCAACTTGACCATCGTCCTCAGAACAGAGGTAAGTGACGTGACTGGGAATTTGCCGCATATTCATGCGAAAGTGGCAAGTCAGATGGAAAGTCATGTAGGTTTTGGCGCTACCCGATGGTCTTGTACTTTTTAATTTTATGAGCAGGGGCTTCCAGTTGTTGCTCAGGTTATACCCTGAGTCTCGATTGAAATTATTCCTCTCCGACCTAATTCCAAAGGATTCCTTAATTACTCGGTCCCAATATCCCAAAGGGAGAGCAATCAATTTGGTGTTGTGGAATTAAAATCTCCTTCTTTCTTTCTTTCTTTCTTCCCTCTTCCTTTTCCTCCCCTACCTACAAATAAATCGCCAAAATGTATTTTACCACTCACATAGAAACTGTAAAGCCGGTTTCACATGATACTTGATCCACCATAAGATCTATAATATGCTAGCCGGTATTTGATGCTGAGGACAGAATCCAGTGTAATTGGAGCCGTCTCGTAGAAGTTTTCTCACGATCACTGAGCTTGTACTGGCAAGGAAGCAGTATTCTCATTCATATAGTATAGCTAGTCTACTATAGTTTTAAATAAACCAAACTATGACAGCAGTTGACCAAAACAACTTTTTGGAGATTTTCATAATTGTTTCTTGTTCAGAAAGCGGACGCCAATTGTATCTTTTACAATATAGTTCCTATCTTTGCTGAGAGACCATATGAAGTGCCCGATCGAACAGCAGGTACATTGTTGAAGGATCTGGTACTTTCCCGCCGAATTAGCGGAATAAAATATTTTTGAGTCTTCATCCGGGTGACCGGTTCCATTTCATCCAATGTTTAGATGTCCAACACGGTCCTCGTCGACTGACTTCGACGGAGCAAATTTGTTACGCCGATACTCAAGCTATTGGGACCGATTGACAAATGAAGCAACAGAGTTCCGGATTGAGAAAAATAATTGTAATCGGGACTCGATGAATATTTTCATCAAGCAAGAAAAAACGTCGAGCATAAGAGGGAAAATTGTCGCCAAAATGATCAATGGCGCCCAATCTCCACCCAATCAAAAGGCATATGAAGTGAAACTGGCTCTATATATTGCAGCCAAAATCAAGGCATCTACATCATCAACCCTGATGGCTAGGGCTGTGTCGGACCTCGAAACCTAGGACGAAATGGAACCTGTCACCAAGATGAAGGTCTAAGAAGATTTTATTCAGGTGCATTATTGAGTTTTTTAAAAGAATAGAATGTACCCATTCAAAGACGTTAATAATATCTGACTGTTGGGCAAATTATAGCGTGATTACTCACCTTCAAGACCATCATTTTATTGTAAATCATTCGGAGAATTTTCGAGATCCATACTGTGGCGCACGCTAAAACTGTCGGAGGACTGTGAGCCCTTGCTAAACGTAACGTAAAGCTGGAGTAACGTCCAGCATAAAACAGGAGGTTAAATTTGATCCACTGTAGCTTAGTTTTAATTTTACTTAGTATTAGCAATAAATATGGAGAATTATACCAATGAACAAGTGGCGTCCCCTTTCGAACAATACGCTTTCTTTTGTTGATTTCACGGCCGGAAACATACTAATAGCCGAAAGGGTGTATAAGGGGCGCTGATTTCAGATTTCAGAAAGGACAGTGGCTGTAAAAGCTAAAGCGATAAGTTCACGGCAACTATATTTGAATAGAAATACTCTCTAGCCTCTTTTCAATAATATTCCCATCTTAGTGAACAACCAGAGAATCGCATTTAGTCAAAACTTTTAATTTTTGTTGGCTATTGAAGTTTATCTCTCAGCTCTGCGCCCTCTTATAATGCTGGACTTGCACATGCATATATTACGGTATCTTCATACATTTCCTTAACAAAGTGAGCGACGATTCTTGTCTAGGAGTCAAGTAACCAATAGGAAGTGTCTTCGCAATTGCCCCACCGTACCTTAACCCACTTATGGATCCTCGGGAGCATCCAGAAAATCTAAGGTCCTGCCTCATGTTGCCTACCACAATAAAGCCGAATAGAAAATGCGTGGGACACGGCTGCCAGAGAACATATCGAGCTAATATTTAGCACAAAGCGTTTTGAAGTCATTAGGTATCGAATTGGGGTGAAGTTTTGAAGATTTTTTAGACCACCCCACAGCTACATCGTACAGTAGGTACTACATACAATACAATGTACATAAAATCTCCACGTTATTTTGTGAGGTTTCATTAATTCATGCTATTAAAGATTTATTTTGTTCATCTTCCCGTTAAAAATTCAACGGACACCATCTTTTAGTAATTCAATAATGGGCCGTTTTTCACATACAATAATACTATCACTGCGTGTCGAGAATTGACCCTCTGATTTATCTCCATCCTTCCTCCATTCCTCAAGTAATCCTTCCCTCACCAGCCAACACAGCTATTCTCTAAGACGCGATTTCCCTCAGCTGTCCTCCCAGACAACCAGCAAGTCCATAGAAGGGATATATTTTGTAGGCTTTAATTTTAATGGCCAGAACACCTCCCTCTGAAACTAAGGACGAACTTTTTCGAGGGAGCATTATAAAACCTTTACCACGGAGGCCGTTATGCTAGGTACGTGGGAATTTCACGAGAGAGAGAAAAATTGGACATATTACCTCTTTTTTCACGCTTTTTCACGGGCCATCGTCATCCATCGCGAGTCGTTCGGCTAATGAAAATTCCATTCCTACAGCGCAGGCAACGCTTGAAAAATCGTTCACGTTCCCACTGTACACGCACACTTTTTGTGGGAGATCGTTCAATTCCCCTACGCCAAACATTAATAGATAGTCCATTCCCAAAACTCGGATCTATGAGATCTGCATAGCAGAGCCAAAATGGCAGATGCGCATCTGTGATGCAACTTGTCCCGCTTAAAATTATTACTGACAGGACGAGTTTTTTCATGGCGGCATTTTTTAAACCGAGAAATAATTTTAAAGTGGGTGTTAGAATATATATGTACCGCAAATTTCTCTAAACTAATTTTATAAGGTTCCTATTCACTATTTTCTACAGGATGTATGATGATTCATCTGTGATTAGCACATCTACTGGTATTTTTCAGTTGGATTACATTTGATAAATTGGGTTAGAAACGAAAATTAAAAACAAATCACGAGATAATGATTTAATTTTTACGACAGAGATAAAATATGTATATCAAAAGAAGCTACGTTTTACATCTTTGCAAAAAGCAGAAAATAACTCCTTAGCGTTTATTAGTTGGGGCACTAATGAAGGTATCTATGCACACATGCGCACAGATACAATTAGATGTTTAAAGTAACACTTAGAACGGTTTCGCGCAAAATTTGAATCGTGATAACTAGAAAACAATTTTCGAATTCAATCTAAAAATCGATGTTTCTGAGTTTCTGCCAGGGATAAATACAGATAATGTTTAATTGTCCAAATAAACATAGGATGAATTCAATTCTCGTACGATTTTGTATGGCACCTTCCGTATAGCCTGACGCAGCATAATCGGATACTATACTTAAAACTGTTATTTTCCATGTTTCTAATATATCTCCTTCTACATAAAAAATGCAATTTTGCGCGGATTCAGTGATTCATTTCAACATTTAAGACCTATTTAAAAATACGCATCATCATTCCGTTAATTTCTAAGAGTAGGAGAGTGTTTGCATGAAAATACAAGAAAGGTTCTTTAATATTGCATTAGTTCATTTGGCGACATTTTGTCTTGTCTTCAATAACAAGTACTATAAACTTAATGTCAATATATTAGTTATTTACATTTACTTTAAATAGCGTCCACAAAAAAAATACCCATTAATGTCATCAGTTTTTCTAAATATAAATCAATTTTATTTCGCAGCAATCAAGTTGACAGCTATTACAAACGTTTCGTTTTTACAATCCCTACTCTGGCCTGTAAGACTGAATTATCACGAAAATGGCAAGTTTGGGACCAGTGGTACCAGCAACACCACTCCTATCCCTTGCGCGGTATAACACAGTCGTCAAACGGCGGAAATGCGACGGCTAGAAATTTAAAAAAAAATCTCATCTCACCTCTGTTGAATTATTCACAAGCTGAAAGTACTACATCATATTCCTCGAGGATAATTTACAACCGATGGGCGATGTATGCAAGAAACAAAACACGAAATAAACATACATAAATCTCTCATCCAGATAAATAAAATTCAAATAACGTTGCGTTATATAGGTAGTTATTTGAGTGACTGCTTGGACTCCCCTAGAGTGAAATCGGTTTAATATTCAAACATATCCGAACGTTGGCTTCCGTATCAAGGGGTCATTTAACCGATATGAGGCATTAAAAACAGAAAGTTGTGCATTTTTCACATTTGCCTCGGAGAGTGAGTCTCTCACGTAATCCACTTACCGCTGCGAAAAAAACTGTTTTCATTTTTCCAGCCATATAATCTCTCGCATCTAACGTAATACACGACGCCGTGAGAGCGTTCAAATGTCGCCGCTGCCGGATTAAGTACAATTATTTTTTTTTTCGAAATAAAATTTCGGACAGTGATGAAAAAGAAGCGATTAATTTACGCTTCAATTTTTCTTCTTTTGACGCATAATACGCATTGGAATAGTGTCGCGGTGTTGATTTTCAGGAGAAAAGAATTCCGCTTTTCGTCGATGAAAATTCTGGTGTATCCAGAACGCAGCTTTCCTTTCCCTCGTGGTGTCCTTGCAAAACTGCATTGTGGAACCATTTTGATATTAAATTGAAGGATCCCATAACGTCGCTTCAATGACCAAATCATCACAGTCCAATTTCAATTTTTAGGGAAGCTTCCAGATTTTGCTCCCTAACTATACTACTAAAACTTTGCTCCATTATTTCAATTCGTGCGAATTCATTTAAACAATGGCGCATTTCGAAAATTACGAGTTCAAGTGAGGGATTTGCATACCCTTGGACCCTTAATGGCTCATCAACATCAGAATAACCTAAATCCTTATTGTAACAGCTTATATAAGGGTGGGAGGGAATAAAATAGGCATAATATAGGATAAAGAGCAGGTGGAACAGTTAACGTACCTAGAGAGTATACTGTGGGAAAATGGCTCTAATGGTAGGGACATCATATGTAAAATTATCCTAGCAAAGGAAGGAAGCATTTTCGAAGAGGAGAGGTGCTTCGAAGGGTGCTCTGAGGAGAAACGTTTAGAGAAGATTGGTGAAAACTCTAATATGGAGCGTGGTGGTACAAGAGTCGAAAATAGGATCATTGCAAAGAGAGGATGTACGTCGACTTGAGGTATTTTAGGTGTCGGTTGGAAGAAGAAGAATGAAGAGGGTGAGCTGGGTAGCAAGCAATACAAAAGAAAAAGTTTTGGATGTAATGGGAGAGGGAAGGGGTTTGGTGGCGGAGATTCGGGGAAGGCAGAAATAATGGTTGGGGGACGTGTTGACAGGCGAAGGAATGTTTAAGAGGTTGATAGAGGGGAGAACGCTGCTCAAGAGAGAGGAGGAGGATTGGACGGCATGAGACGAGGCAGAAGGTATGTGAAACTTTAGAGAGACATGATAGCAAGTCATGTGCCGGAAAGTAAAAATATGTCTCAGAAAGTGAAGAGATTATGGAAAGGACTGTCCAAAAACCTAGCAATCGCCTGGATGAATACACCAAGACGGCATTAGAATGTGTAGCGCTGTACGGCTTTCAGGCATCAATTCTGACAGAAAAGGAATTGAATAGATATATCTCTGAGATATGGTTCTGAAGACATATGGAGAGAAAAAATCGACCGAAATGTCAAAATGTTTAGGCATGGTAGTAAATAAAAGGAGGCTGCTAGAGGAATTTTGGTATCAAAAAGATATCTATAGCAAGGGATATTCAAAGGCATTAGATGCTGAAGGTCGTGATAGATGATAAGGAAGCGGGAAGGAAAGTATAGGAACTTGTGTCGGAATGAGAGAAGGTTATATGAGAAACGGAACGTTAAAAATAGTGATGCTTTATTTTTAACTTTCCGTTTACCGCGAGACAACACTAAAATATTTAGCAATTCGGGAATCGAACTGGCATGGCAACCCTTTTTGATTTTAAGGGGCTTCACATCTTAAGCCGAAAAAGTTCCCCCGTCCAAAAAAAAGAGGTGGATTATTTGAATAAAAAATAAACGTTATGATGCCTTCCACATCATACGTACAGACAGCGTTGTTACACAGATGTTAAACGAATTAGGCTGGGAGCCGCTAGAGACTCGGAGGCTGCGCGCTGGGCAATTGCTTGAGCAATTAAGAATAGATATCTTTAAGAGCGACACGGAGAACATCATATTAAAACCCCACTATATCTCCAGGTCCGACAGAAACGATATATTAAGAGAGATATTTTGCCGAAGGGATAGGTATGGGAATTCGTTTTTCCCCCGAACAATAAGGGACTTTAATAAATGCTAGGCGTAATTTCATTAGAGCGTTTCCTTTTTTATATGTAAACGGCTGGTGTCCTAACACCCCCCGCCACCCCCACAAGCCTAACGAGGCGGCTTGCGGGGTAGTATGTAGATGTTATAGATGCATGCCGAGCTGAAGAAAGAAATGTGGTAAGTTAAAAGTTATTTACCGGCAAAACGTAGAGTTTATCAATAGTAGTGAAAGCCCATCTAGGTTCAACCTTGAGGCTTAGGAGGGAGGCTTGGCTTGAAATGTTAGGCTTAAGAGGGAGAAAAATGGCAAACAATGACAATCGGTCATAGCCCAAAGCTAGGGTGGATACGACAGCTGACCTCTAATCAGTTCTTCTACTTTTATTACAGTTCTCAAACTGATCTTTCCAACATCTCATATTATTATAAGTGTTTTCGTCTTTTTTTGCTGAGAAAATTTCAATCCTAAATAGAATAATTCCATAACCTTCAATAGCATACGCGCGGAGGCAATAACTAATACAAAAAGTCCATGAGCATGAGAGGTGGCATATATTTCACTCTTACTCAGATAAACAAATCCTAAATATTTATTAGAGGATTAAACACCACGAAGACCCCTCCGTCAATTTTACCCAAAATACAAATTATTTTGTTAGACTGAAAGTACCAAGGTACGCAACAAGAAATAACTTTCAAGAAGCCATAAATCATGGCATTCTATATGTAAATGGTAGGTCCCGGAAAATTTTAGCTTATGATTTCCCAGACCATGGTGAGTATTCTCCGGAGTTTTGCTTCATAAAACTATTTTTTTAGACAAAAAAACCCAGAAATCCCTTCATATCTTTTGCCTCCTATTAATCTAAAATTCCTATAAAGCACAACCCTTTTCCAATGCCTACCCGATATCCTCTTCTGTGTTCAATATGTCGTCACCCTCTATCTAATGCGTCCCCAGGCCACATTTGCTACATCCTTCTAATTTCTCCCACTTGCTTCTTTTCCACCCCTGCTGTGACTGACACTTCCTCGTTCGTTTTCCTCTCTACCCAGCTTACCTTTTTCACCCTTCTCAACGCGCATAAAAATCTCCAAACACACAGCGACGGTTTACATTGAGAATTTGTTTATATTTATGATGAAAAAACACGAATTAGGTACTCATCCGCAATTTTATTCAACTTGCACGGCGATTTTCATTACACTGTGAAATAATAATTATTCCAAATGGTTAAAAGCACCGTGCCGGTTGAATACATTTATAGAAGAGTAGCAATAGCGTTTCATTCATTACGAATGTTGGCGATTTTAACTGTTAGTAATTTCATCCTATCACTCAAAAAGAGCTGACAAAAAGGGAAAATTTGTTTTATATGTTTCCAAAACTAATCAAAGTACGTATGGTTTTCAAAGACACGAAATAGCAGACAATACGACAGATGATTCATATAATTCGACGCAATTTTTAAAAAGACTCAGCAAAAACGGAACTCAGACGGCTACCATTTCAATTGAAAATAATGCTTTTGTTTTCATATGAAAACTCATATCCCAGGGACTAAACAGCACGAAAAAGATGCTTCACTTGTGACTGAAAATATCACATATTTTAATACAATTATGATATTATGCTATGATATTTTAATGGTTGTTAACTCGCGTACCAAGACATAAGTTAGATCAGTCTATCTCAACGCCTCGTTTCCCGGAAAATTCGTACACTTTTATGCAAATCCATTTGGGTTAAATCCAGAACTTGAGAAAGGACAATGTTATCACAAATGTTTCATGTGAGAAGCTTGTTCTTGAAAGTTTTCTGAAATACTTCCTTGAAATAAAAAGCATTTTTAAGATAAATTCCAGTATTGGACATGAAAAATAAAATGAACCGAGAGTTACATCTGAGAACGCGTCTAATCTTATATTTGACCAATATACGTCAGTATCATCTTTGTTAAGTATTTTTAAAGGTATATATAAGACTACATTTACACGACACAAAGCTTTTTGATGAATAAGATTGATCCTGAAAATATTCGTTAGCGCTTAATTGAAAGAAACTATGAATGAAATAAAAAGTTTTCTGGGGATTTGCTAGAATGAATTTTGAAGATAAAATTATACAACGAGGAAAATAACTTTAATAGAGACATGGGAGGATACAAGAAGAACACAGAAGAAAATTATGATCCAAGACATAGGGAAAGAAGAAAACATTAGAGAGGCAGGGTAGCAAGGGTGAAACGAGCAGAGGAATACACAAAGAGCATGAAAGTTGTTGCTTTGTAGGGGAGGAGGACCTTGAGGAAAAAAACTATAATTTAGAATCTCGTAAAGACTCACTGGATCGTCCAGAATCCCAAACTATATAGCCAAAAGACTATATAGCCCTTTTTAAGATAGTTTGCTCGGAGTTTCCGAGACAATGTCTCGCTAGAGTTATTTTTACTATTCGTCCCTCTCACATACAAAAGAGAAAGTACACGAGGGAGCAATATGGAGAAAATATTCGTAAAAATTGGCAGGTGCCTTTAAAGTAACGCACCGTCGTGAATTTACCAGCTACGCTGACTGGCAACCCTGAATTATAATCAGCTAACGTTCGTTTCACTTGAATTCAAGGATAAAAAAAAAGATTTAGTCTAATAATGAGCATATTTAGCTATTACAAAAACAACATATCGCCAAATCTGAAAATATACAATGTATTTATTGAATATTTGTGAATACATGAAGGCCATATGATTTTTTGCTATAGCCATATAGCCTTAATTACAATAAGTACTTATAAGATAATATTTATTTGTGAAGGAATTTTATTTGTTTATGAAGACGTAGTTTTTTTAAAGATAACTTTAATTTAGCCCTAAAATAAAATTTTCTAATTTAATAAATTATTGTAGACCAAAAATGATAAAGAGAAAGCTTTAAATTCTTTTTTAAATGTAGATATTGGCATACGTAGGAAATTAAATTGCCGAATATTTTAATTATGTATTATCACATTATATTTAGTGATTATTTTTCACTTTTATTATCTATGATATTAAGTAAGTATTTATATGTTGGAAACTAGTGAGGTTCAATAAATGGGTAATTTATGTGAATGGAGGAAGAAGGTCTACCAAATGGGAGAATGATAATTATAGCTCATTGTATCTTCTCGGAATGATTCTACATTTGAGTTTCAAAAGAAGATTTAGGTAGATGTATAAGGGTACAGCTGAGATAAGACTATTTATATCAATGATCAGATATGTTTTGTATAAAATATTCGAATTCAAAGTAAAAATAAGACAAAATATTTTTCCGTGACATATTAAACGCGACTCATTAACGACCGAACTTAATCCATTTTAGTTTTAATAAAGCATATTACTATTTCATAAAAAGAATATCTATTTCGTCACTTTTATAGCCTAACTCGGCAAAATTTTAACAAATACCTACGTCATAAACTTTATATTATATTCCAATATTTATAGCTTAAATTAATTGACTGCTTGCTGGGAAAAATGGTGGAAGATTCCGATCATAATATAGTGTTTTCCTTTCTTCTACTTCAGATTACGCGCAATTCGATCACCTTTTCAAGTTAAGAGACGTGTGAGCTTATCTAACACATTCGTACAGAAAAGAAATATTTGAGGAAAGAATATAAAAGAAGAGGAAAACGATAAAATAGAGAAAGGAAGGGACTCACGGTCAGTAGGTATTTCATAATACCAACAGATTGATGGAATTACGGAAGGTATTATGGAAGTAAAGATCTTTCTTACTGCCTAGAAGGGGCAGAAAATAAGTTGAGTTCAGATTAAACGATTTGGGTAAATAGGAATCGGTCAAAAAGAAAAATTATGCATCAAATATTCGTCCTTATACCAAGTAGGATTGTTCTCAACTACATAAAAGCGTGCATATAACATTATTTTCCGCCCAGCACCAATCATCATCTACCCAGTATCTACGACAATATAGACCTAGAAAAAGTGCAATCGGAGGTTTTCTCGGGGCGTAGTTGCGGAGATAAAGAACCTTCACGCGTAATTTTAATAATACCAAAACGGATGATGATAAGGCTGTGTAATTTCATACGAGTACTCGCAAAATTCTTATCCATATGATGCAGGGAGAAAATTTAAACACTCTCTCTGTTTCGTTGTCATGAATCACCAAATAGGCAGCACCCTTTCAGAAGCACGAAAACTCTATCGTTTTCTGTTCTCAACGAAATAATTCTAATTAAAATCGTTATTTTTAAAATGGCGTCTTTTAGCAATCATTGCAGAAAATTATAAGCTTTAAATTAATGAGCAAGCAAGACTGAAATCGCACTTTTTTTTCTTGTGATATTACGCTTCCATTACCATTTTGGGAATTTTATAAATATCAATGGTAAACGGGGTAAAAACACATTACCTATACCATTAAAATATCCTAAATATTAACGAAAATAAGCTAGCCATACATCACAAAAATATAGAATTAAGATTTGCATAATTTCCTCCTGGAATCATTGAGAGGAAGGAAAGTGAGACGAAGGAATCACCAAGGAACAACGACGATAAAATATTACAACAAGCAAATTGTTATGGACCTTAAAGTATGGAACTATGTCTTAAGAACGGGTTGGCTGAAAAGAGAATGGAGTGAGAGGAAGCAACCAACCAATCTAAATGATGGCAGCTGATCATGAAAATAGTACGAATTCTCGAACGGAAAATGTGCAATAATGTACGTCTACATACTACCCTGCGTTCCGCTGCAGAGGTGTGTGGCAGAGGATGTTACGACACCAGCCACGAAAGGGGAGGGAATAGGGAAAAGGAGGGGAAAGGAGATGGAGGTGAATTGTATGTAAATTATGTGTCTTGTGTTAGTGTCATACTGTTTTTGTTATATAAGAAGGATTTACTTCAACTCTGAAAAATATTCCTCTCTCACAGATTGATGAAAGAAGGAAATTAGAGATGAAAGAAGGCGAAGGATTAAGTTATTACTAAATATTTCTATTCCAAGGATTCATATCTGCCATACATAGGCGTATTTACGGGGGGGAACGAACGGGACCGGACCCTTCCCAGGAACAACTTTGTTAATGATACCAACATTAATATATATAAAAAATTATCTAAATACATTTAAATATTTGCATCAAAAAGGGCTATAAATGCAGTTTTGTTATTATAATTTTCGAAAACTTTCCGGGGTAGGGCCCTCTAATTGGCTGGTATCAGACCCCCGGTACTTTCCCATCAAAAATATTCCAAAAATATCCCTCCCCCCCAGGGCCAAATTCTAGATACGCTACTGCTGTCATACACTCCGTCAATTATGGCTATTTAAACATTTTGTATCTCCATGTTTCCTCCCCCCCCCCTCCCCCAAACAGGTATTTCTTTCTTTCGTTCGTTCATTTTGGCCCGACAATCGATCGAATCCCAAAAGCCCAGCTACCAACGTTGCCCGGCCATTCCCAGAAATGGGTCAAACGCACGCTTTCGGAACACACATAACTTAAGCCCGGCCAAATATTAGTAATGGAGAGACGAGGACTCCCATTCTGGCTAAAAATACATCCGTTATGCGCCGTGAACACGTTGGAGAAACGTTGCATACTGCTGCTGCTGCCGCATTTTTTTTCGACATCATCATCATCATCACTTTCGGTACCGCAGCGCCACCGCATAGGAACGAACGGACTGTGGTCACCGCTGATGTCCCTGGGCCACTCCGCTCCTGATAACCCACATACTACACGACCACTATACGTCCGCCCTTGATGGGATAGATGGCGGACTAAATGTTTGAAGCCCATTGGGCACCAATTTCATCCCTTTCCCACACATATGCTAGGTGAGAAAGAGGGAGGGGGATTTTTGGGGAGTAGAGCAAAACCATTAGGGTGCGACCGATGCCGCGTAATGCATACGTTAAGCCGTTCTTCGAGTAATAGGTATTTGGTTTGATTCCCACGCGTCGGTCGAGGTAGGAAGGTGGTGTGTATGCTATGAGGCGCATCAACAGTATTAGTTATTCGCGCCCGTCCCAAGTTAAGGTGGTCGGAATGATTTTTTTTCAATATACAGATTTGCGTGAAAATTTGCATACGTGTCCTTGTTAGTGATATATCTAAGGATGAAAGGGAATATATTTGTATTCAACCGATATGTTTTTTGGGTAATTCAATGCTATTTCAGCACGTAGCCAAGTGGCAAATGAGATCTATTTCGTAACTATTCGATGACTTAGGCATAGATATTCTTCTAAATGCGACATAAGACATTTCAAGCTATTATGTACACTGCATGACCCACGAATACCAGCTCCTTAAACTTTTTCTGGAGGTGAAGGAAAGAATTTAACATCTTTTTTTAGTTTCCATGATTAATTATTTGTCAAGACACCGGCAATTAGCTCACGTTGTTTTAATCGTAACGTAAGTAAAATGTATTAATACGTCATCAGTGAAAGTATGAAGCACAATTTAAACAATAAAAACGTAAAAATAGAGTTAACCCATGTTCACAAACACAGTTTTTCGCAACAGTATGACAGGCATGCGGTATCATAGACCGTTTGTCTAAATCGCAAATATTTCTTAAAGAGCATGTACCTTCTGTTTCTGCGTTGTATACACTTACAATATTTCTTTTGTTGTCTATATACAAAGTTATAAGGATCTTTGTAAACAAAAGGTGCTATTTTATCGTCTTTTAAAAAAATATTGGCGGTTGTGCTTAAATGGATGCGTCTTAGAATGATTTTTCAAAAATCTATAATAATTAAACGAGAAGGTCAAAGAAATTTTAACGGTTTTTACAAAGGCTAAGACCCACTTAAATAAAATTAGTGGAAAAGTTAATAAAAAGAACTAAAGGAACATTAAATACAGGCTAAGGAATGGTAATTTTAAAAAAACTTAAACTATCACAGACGTGCAGTCAGATAGACCGTGGGAGAACGTAAAACTGATTTAATTGGAAATCATTCAAATAAAAACGGTGAAGTAAGAGATGAATTAGTAAAGTAGTATCTAATTAGAAGGTACTGAATACTGTGAGTTAAGAAACGAGGTAAAAACAGATAAATCATATTTTTTAAATGGCAGTGGTCTATTGTCATTAATTACGGGTTAAGCATTTGCTTTGATTCACACAATCACAGTGTCTCGAAATTTTCAGTAAGTGTAAACAGGCTTTATATCACTGAAAAAAAGTTCCATAAATAAGCATTTATACACATAGAGACGCGATTGAAAACCATCTCAAGTCACAGTATTCAGTTTTGACTAGATCTCGGCGATGAAGGACGACAGATTCTTTCAACGGTTGCTTAGAATTTGGAGTTTCGCCGCGTTATCTGTGATTATTTTATGACTATAACACCAAATCTATTTTTTGTCTATTGTGTAGGAAACGACTGTACGACGAATCCAGAAAGTGCTAAACTTCACGTTTATTAAAAAATGGGTCAATTTTATACTGTACTAGAAGCGGGACCCGGCTTCGCACGGGAAGCAGTGAATTAATTGCACCGATAATGCATAAAAGAACCGGGCTAATGCTCAGAAATTTACATTTTCTCGACTAAAAAAATGTATAAATAACATTAAATTTGAGGTTTAATATAGAGAATATTTTAAATAGCATATTTTATAGATATTTCAGAAGAAGAGATAAATTAATGGTAATAAAACCACATATTTGGTACCTAATATTATTACACAATCTTGGTCCAGAAATAGTGCTAAATAATATTAATAAGGGCATGGTGATCATGCCCGTTGAATGTCAGTGAGAGATGTCACTTACCTTTATCTATAAGAATCAATGCATGACGCGTGCTATATTCAGGTACATGCTATCTGTTGAAAGTGAGCAACTTAACATACGGGAAGGTGATGCTCTATTGTTTTTAGCGCAATCTTTAAGTTGTAACTTTTTGGTATCTAATTACATAAGAAGAAGAAAAAGGTTAATTGTTTTAATTAGAAAGTATTAAAGATGGTTCAGATATCTTTTCATAACGAAGGAATTTATTACTATCTATCAGCCATTAACCGCATGTTGGAACTTCGTAGTGAATTCTGATTGAAATTCGCTTATATGTAATCATAATCTTATAAATAATGTACAAAGTATGCATGCTCGTGTAAAACTAAAAAAACCAAATCTAGTACAATTTTCAAAATTCAAGGATTATAAAAAGTCTTCTATGCACAGATAATTAATTACTTTTCATGTAACTCATGATCTCCAGTTCAATCCCTTTTCGTTCCTTTTTCTTGGAAAAATAAATGTTCCTACGCATCATGATTTTAAGTTCAAATTAACAGAATATTTTTGATGGTATACATATTCTATATCAATTCCAGAGAAGCAGAAAAATATCAAATATACTACTTGGTAATATGATTACATACTGCGGCCATAAACAATGCTGATAAGGGCAAGATGAGGGTGCCCTATAAAATTCAGCGCGAGAGAGAAAATATGAAAGCCGTTGTATGTGACTATATGAATCAATATGAAGTGCTAAATGCTGATACTATGTAAAAGCCATTAAACGCAAATAGTGAGGTTGGGGTAAACACTATC
Organism: Pyrrhosoma nymphula; assembly: GCA_963573305.1. Lineage (NCBI taxonomy): Eukaryota > Metazoa > Arthropoda > Insecta > Odonata > Coenagrionidae > Pyrrhosoma > Pyrrhosoma nymphula. The sequence goes on along the minus strand of OY754337.1, from coordinate 40,686,274 downwards.
AAATTAGTCGCTGAACCTGGCCTTTAAATGCTGCATGCGTGAATGGCCATTCATGAAATCGCTATTAAATGGATATTCACGCCTGTTTGCCAAGGAAATTTCTATTGTTGAAAGGGAAGAAAAATATTGATGAATGCAAAGCTAAAAACGCAATACTTAGGTAAAACGAAGCGTACAAGAAAATTGAATAAAATAATTATATACTGCATTCTTTTATGCGTTCTATGACAATTTCCATTCAATATCTTGAAAACGCAATATTTGGATAAAATCGAAGCGCATAAGAAAATTGAGTGAAAGAATTAAATACTGCATTCTTTTATGCGTTCTATGATATACATTTCCATCCCATATCTTGAGTGCAAGTATTTTAAAAAAGAAAATAAAGAAACACCCACACCGAATTCAATGCTTTTCTTATGGGAGTAAACGTTAACATTAATGGGGTAAAAACAACCACAAAAATTTTAGAGTGAAGGTTTCCGCGGTGATAGTTTGATCTTTGCATTTTTTCCGGGTTTTCTTCCGCGTCAGTTGGCTTGTGGAGTCCACAAGCCAACTGAAGCGGAAGAAAACCCGGAAAAGAAAGCAGAGATCAACCCCAAAAACTGTTTATTTCAAAAATCCTTTCTTAGTGCGCCTACACTCTACGGTACGGTTATATTTAACTATTAATGAAGAAGAACGGCGATACTCTCAACATTATCTTTCAAATATGCAGGGTAATATAATGTCAAACTTCCAATAGCTATATATACAAACAATAAAAATAGATTGATAAATTATAACGTTGGTTTACCTAAATCACCTATAAAGATTTTGTACCATGCAGAGGTGATAAATTGCTTCCCTCTCCAGTTTTCTATTGTTCTGTGTGATCGTTTTTCGCAATGTCAAGAGCGTCCCGCAATCCCGTACTCATCTTACCCTGCCTCCCTTGACCAAATGTACTCGAGGACGGAATTAACCATCGTTCATAATGACCCATTGATAAATCAGCGGGCAAGGAGATTCCCCGAGTGGCCTCCTCGTCGGGAAATTTAGTCCAAAACAAAACGCAGCGGTGCCGGCCAATGGAATATGGAATACGATATTAAAACATCAGTAGGCAAACAAAGAGTCGTAAACAGCTGCAAAGGTGAAGTTGCTAGGATATATTTTATGAAGGCAAAAAAGTCAAAACGGTATATACCTACAGTAAATTTTTATCGGGCTTCCGACCAGGTCAGGTACTTTATCTCCACCGACCGCGACGCTTCGATGAAAGACCTTTCCATCGCCCTCAGGGCTATTGACATAACTAGTGTGAAAGGATACGATACGACAGCAGTGACAGGAAAATCTTGCCTTATGTGGTAGCAATGAAATAGTAGAGAATCTGTAGGAGGAAACTGTCTAGGGAAAATCTGAAAAGGTAGACAAAGCAAAAAAGGTATATTCTACATGTAGGAAAGGGATAGGTACTGAAGTCAGTGACGTACCTCAAAGCATATCAAGTAAGTGAGAAAAATATAACTCTTGGAGGTGGAATATATGGAGTTAGAAGGTATGCTAATTTATAAAAAAACTGACAGGCAAGAAAATGTTTGGATAGATGAAGCAAGAACTTTAATCGTTCCCATGTCCAACCCAAAACCAACACCAACTTAGCAAACTACCAATTAGTAGATACAAGCCTAAATTACATTCTCTTGTTTAAGGAGTCACACGATTCTCACGCCTTGGATCGATTTCAATTATATTAAAATAGTACAGAAATAGGACAAATTAATGAGCGTTGACCATTGTAATCATTTGCGCCATATTTTTATTCTGGCTCAAAGGCATTTCTCTTTTCATCATACCCGTTTATGCCATAAAATTAGCATAAAAATTATAGTGCATTAAGACAAATACGATTACGGTCGGGGCTGGGATATTTGACAATTCAATAAACCGAAATGAATTAAGATATAAAAAATCCCCACTTTATCGGCTTAATAATGTTTCATTAAAAGCAAATCAATCGTGACGTTTAATTATAACCAGATTAGGTATTTGCGATTTAGCCGGGAAAATTTTCGGGGCATTCCCAATAATCCGTTTGAATATTCAGTATACAGAACAATAACCTCAGTTAAGGCATATAAATAAAAGAGAATGAATAAAATATGTTCAATTATAATATAAAAATTTGATGTTTTGTTTGTGGCAAAGAACGAATACTGGATCATCGAATGTTCGTATTGATGAGAGAAAACGCCAACTACGGGATCATTGGTAGACAATTTAAGCACTTCCATGTTCGAATTGGAAAATGCGCATTTTAAAGCCATTTTCAGGTGGGAGCTTTTACAAACCATAGAATATCACAAACAAAACGACTTTGGTTTCAATGCTTAAGCATCATCTTCAGATGATTTACGATTTGTAGACAGTGGGATTGAGGGATAGACTTCACGAAGTTTTGATATTACGGTCAAAGTGCTTTCAAAAATAATCATGACGAAAAGAGAACTTCGCGAAACACCTTTTAAATTGTGACCACCGCAGTGATTTTATTTTATAGATAAAAATATTGGTGTTGCTTTTAACTGTATTATGCAGTGAGCTCAATACCCACAAGGTTCCCCATTTAGTCGTTTGTTTGTACACTTATAAAGACTGAAATATTTTTGCCACAGGTCATAAAGCCATTAATGTATGGTTACCTTAGAAGATGGTAGGCATAGGTGTAGCGAAACTTGGAGGCACTCGCTTGTTAAAAGTATGACGCAAGGGAGAGGAAAGGATACAAGTTATGTGGGATAAGTGGCCGAGTCTTCCTCCAAATGTCACTCCGGGAGTCCTTCGGTACCTTTGCCCGCTCATCAACGCTTGATTTACCCTCAGTGATCTCTGATTCTCCGTTGGTGAGTGCCACCAAGTTTCGCTATACTGTTGAATTGCCTCGTGAAGAAAAATAAATTAAAATTGTTGCATAGGATTAAATGAATCCTCCCAAAATGACGTTCAACATGCATTTAATATGTACACGTCATTAAATAAAGATGGAAAAGTTGTTACAATAACCGAACTAACATTTCACTATATTTATGTTCGGGGAATAAGTTTCCATTTAAAGTCTATGCTGTGGTTGCCAAGTAAATAAAATGTCGATTGCTGAAATAGTACAAAATAATTAAGATTTTGGAGACAAAAACTCAAATATTTAGGCAAAAACAAAGCGAATACGAAAATCGAACGCAAGAATTATAAACACAATGCTTTCAATTCTCCGATACTAAAACTTCGAAGAATATCATAAGTGCAATTCATTTAAAAAAACAAAAATATAAACCTGTGCACTGAATAAGGACAGCAGACTCCCAACTTCAGCGTGCTACCTTTTTTGAAGCTGCCAACCATGGCGCCACTGTCATGAATGAGTCAGTTGAAACAGAAGATCCCTATGTATCACAGGTATTTTCACTTTTTCCAATTTCGAACTTAGGAAATTACGAATAGTTATGAAAAAACTAATGGTTTTATTCGTCAAATGATAATGTTAGAACGATCACGACTACAAAACAAAATCACTAGCGTCAGTATGGGTAATGAGTGTAATTCACGAGTACTTGAATTCGGTAATACATACTTTGGGACTGTCCATAAATGAAGTCACACAATTTTGGACCAAACTAGACCCCCTCCCCCCCCCCTGTTACAGTTGGTCTAAAATAGTGTCACCCCCCCTCCCCTTTAATGATGTCACAAAAATGAAAAAACTTCTACCCCTCCTCCACATGCTGACCAAAAATAAGACATAATATACAGTTAAAGTGTGGATGTCACATGAAGCATAGCCTCCCCCCCTCCCCCTAGTCACACATTGTCACAAGGTGGAGACCCCCCCCCCCAATCGTGTGGACGTCATTTATGGACAACCCCTTTCAATGATCACATCAAATAAATGTATATCACATAGAGAAGAAAAACCAAAATCTGTCAAAATATTAAAGAGGTCTGCAATGGACACATAGGTAATCGTCATCATCGACCATGCCTTGCTAGACGGTAACGTGAAGAATACAAGAGAGCACCTACATTAGCCTTAAACAAGCTTCTGTTCTTCACACCTAAACTTTTGTTCTTTCTCACGGATCCCTGCGGAATACCCTGTGGAGCATCCAGGAACAAAGCAAGATCTCTTACCCATTTTTAGTGGAGCAATCAATCTTTTTCTATACCAATAATCGAAAATCCCCACAAGTCGCCATTCGTAAACAAAGTGACAATATGCCTCCGAGTCCTCACTAAGCCACCTATCGCACGGCTTCAAAAAATTAAAACAAAAAACAATGAAAGAGCACTGAACTTGGCGGGGCTCCTCATGTGTTTATTATGGAAGAAAACTTTTTTTTAAAAGGACCCACACAGGGGCCCTTGGGCCTTTCTAATGCAGCCTATTCATATTTCTAGGTCCTCAGGAACTACTGTGTCAAATTTCGTTAGAATCCGTATCGGGTTAAACAAAAAGTCTATAGCGTTTAATCAAACGGAATTTCATTGTTTTAGATTTACTACCCTGAACTATCAGAAGTGTACTATCATTTATTGTGTAACTTTTGGCGGCAACTGTGATACTGTCAGTCGATTACCAATGACAAAATGAATCACAAATACAATTTAGAAGGAGCAACGCAACGAGGGTGAAGCGAAAATCATAAATTAGCCAACCAGAAGGAATCCAAAGGGGTAGTTCCTTACAAGATTTTAACGTTCCCATTTTCCAATTGGTTCCAATTGATAAAATAATCACAATAAAACATTATTTTTTGATGATTTGAAACTTATCAACATCGGAAAAATTAAGTTAACATACGTATGACTTTATCTAAATCATTGGAGCATCAAAAAGTGCTAAGTGTATAATCCCTTAATATTGAGATTTATTATCAGTTCACTAGGTTTTCAAGCTTTGCAGGTCTGCGGCCAACGCGAGTTCTGACTTCCAGCGCAAATCAAGACATCACAGTTGGCTGTTAGATGAGCTGCCTTCAGATGAAGCCGAGCAATGAACTGAGAAAATATCTTCCGCTGGAGCAAAAGGAAAGCCTTATTTCCTCTTGACCCACTTATTCAAGGGAGAACTCCAAGGCTACGAAATTTCGAAGATCGTCTCAATCGGCTAGTCAAAGATGAAAAAAAACTGAAGGTCAGGGAATGCCACCAAAAACTAGGCTAGCGAATCAATTCCATCATCTATGGATCTATAATCGAGGAAAAGATTATACTGAATTTTTTTTCGTGCATGTCAGAAGTTTTCACTCGTATTCACATCTACAAAATCGACGGGCGTGAAGGCAATACAAAAGATTTTTTTATTTCCAATTCAATTCTGGCGCACATAAGAAGAGATTCGTCATGGAAATATGATTTTATTTGACGGAGATAAAGAGGACCTTGCCAACATTTAACATAGTTATTTATCCCTACATGTCTACCCTAGGGGTTAAACACTGTAACACAAGAGGTACAAAAAGCTTTGACAGAGTATATCGAGTCGGAAAGGAAGAACAGAAAGCGGATCAGGAATGTGAGCTCTGGATAATTTTCGTAATTAATCAGGCTCGTGAGGACAATTTAACGAGATCAAAAAACCACATATTATTCATAACTCAAGGTTTTCAAGCGTCAGGTAGCTAGGAAATCATTTGCATACATAATGGGATGAAAAAATATTTCACCGTGATTAATTTTTAATGATATTCAGTCAAAGAAAAATGAATAAGACCAATCGCGTCAAGCAATATCATGAATAATTGCTCTCTATGACCGATTCTATTTATACTGGAAGCTTACTCAACATTAGGGTTGACTCAAGTAGGATATCAACACTAGCATCCACATGAAATAGCATTGCTAAAATATCGTCCGTATATCATAGGAACTCACTAGATTTTATAAAGTGCTCTTTTACAAATTATATGAACGTAGCAAACAATAATGGATAATTTTGGAAGTACTTTAAGAACATTCCCAACCAAATCCGCTAGTTAATTAGCAAGTTAAGTACGTCGATTTTCAACACAAAAAATGTCAAGGGATTTTAATTCGATGAAACTGAACTAGCAGTCGAGTTCTGATTACCATTAATTACACAATTGAATAACTCTATGGTAAAATTTACTTAAACCATGGCCATTACGAAAGATTTTTCCCTACACGGATCACACTAAATCTCAGAATCAATTTACTTTTAGAGTTTGTCTGGTAACATATAAGCTCGAAAGTCTCAAAGCAAATTATTATGAAGTGATTTAAATATTGGGACATTAATCCTAAGGAGGCAGTATTCTTTGAGGGCATATTTTATATTTTACCCCCTTACTATATCTGTAGGAGATATAATCACCAGATCAACAAAATAAGAGAGATACAATGTCATAAACGTATGAATAACAATTACTTCTTCCCTCTCACCATTCACGTCTTCAACAACAACTTTAAGTAAATATCATTATTAATTAAGGAAATGTTAATGTTAACTTGATCCAGGTTCTATTCTTCACAATTCACGACTTCTTGCGATTATACTTTACAAATGATAACATAGTTTTTGCCCGTGCGAAGCAGTAAACCTCAGCTAGTCATTACATAAAGTAGTATACGAAGCAACCAAATTGGCCTCTTTGTAGGTATAGACTCTGTGCCTTGGTGGCAGTTCGAAAAACACTGCAAAGATGCAGAAAAGGGTAAGATTTATCTGAAAATCACGGCGTGCATCCCATAAACATAGCTATTTGACCATAGTGTGTAGTAATACTCGTGGGCTACTTAGCGTTCATTATAGATGAAAATTCACTCCGAAATCTCGCTTACTGCCGGTACATAGGGTTACGAGATTGAAATCCCTCCCCAGGAATTCACGTCCCGTTACGATATATGGTTTTCCCTACGATCTGACCATACACAAGCAGCAGCGGGGTATCTTAACAACACTGAACACTACCTCCAAAGGGCTTATAAACGCACCGATGGTTTCATTTTGTGGCCGAAGGTACCAGCACGCGGGCCCTGCATGAATTACTATCGTGGATGATGGGGCCCGTGGAACGGAGGCGGCTAACACAATTAGAAGATACTGAGAAGCTTCGAGCCATATTATGGGTGAGGTGTGGCCTCGCATACGGCCCAGGCTGCAGAAACCTCACTCCTTTCACCAACGCTGCATTCACCGATTCGGCGGAAAAGGAGAGGTGGAGGTTGCATTTGCATGTACTGCATACCCAGTGAGTCCAATGGGCGTGTGGCAGGTGGTGTATCTTCACCAATAACGTACTGATTTACATGATCAGGATTGCCACCCAGGGTACATAATTTTCCATAAATCAAGTAGAAGGTACTCAACGTTTACCACAAGGAAAGTCGTGATTCTTTAACCCTTTCGCTCCTATGGAATCATCCATTTTTAACTCTCAGAAATCGCACAAGTCTAATTCTCGCATAGTTCAACTCTTAACTCAAATATTTGTGAGCCTAGTGTGTAATCTAGTACCAATGTCGAAATATTTTTTTAGATTCTCATAATCAAATACTTTCAAAATAAAAAATAACACAAGATATGCAGTATTATTTTGTTTTTGAAACAAAAATTTAAACAGATAACTTTCTGCAGAATCCGACAAGGTGGCACCATGAGTTTTTTGAGGCACCCTGAGGAAGCCGAAATATAGCCGGCATGTTGAGCGTCTAAGTTTTAAAGTTAAAGCGAATTGCGGGGCGAGTTTTTTCTACATGTGTAACAATTTTCTCAATCGAAACGGTATCAGGCGTCACTGTGTGGAATACTGTGGATATTTATTATGGATTCAAATTTCTTGTTAAGTTACCACACTTATTTCCAATAACCGACCCAATTATCAGCTTAAAATACCATTACAAAGGTGCAATGAAAGTGGTACATTGTGCTGAAACCTGAATCGGTAAATAAAAATAAGTGTGGAAATTTACAAATTCATTTGATATCAAAATAAATCTTCTCATTCATTTAAGATATTTTGAACGAGTTATTACTTCATATAAAAGTCAATGAATTTGACCTAGATATAATAACAAAGATCTCATCTTTCTAATAAATACAAAATATCAGCCACATTCCGTATTAATTTTCGAGATATTTGCCAAAAAATACCAGCCGTTTTCCTTGGAATATGTTTGGGCTATGCGCACCAAAAAGAATTTACTTTTAAAAAATTAGCAATATCCAACTATTATATCGCGTCAGAAATTTAACGATGTTTAGTTCATATGCTATCTCAACTATTTTTCAAAATAAATTAATTATTCACAGTAATGCTTACTACAACATCGCGAAATAACATTCGGTAGAGAAGGCGTTTTCGACGTACGGAGTGAAACAGATAGTTCAAGTGAAAGCCTTATAAAGGCACCATCTCACCAATATTCGCAGCAACCGCTATTATTCATCATACAAATCTAACACATAAAATATCCCATGTTGTAACACTACATTCTAAATAATCCGAACAAGGGAAATTATGTAACATTAATTTGCATTAGCTTTCCTTTCATTTACTTTATAACAGTCTTACATTCGTGCAGGATTGTGAAAAGATAAAGATATTTTTTTATCTTAGAGATAATAAAAGAATTTCTTCCAAAAAAATAAACATATATTCACGAAGGAATATGTTTCACATGTTTTTCAGTAATGTAAATATTTAATCTTTATGTAAAACGCGATGAAATGGTGATAAGTAACTTAAAGCCACAGAAAAAAGAGTTTCACACAAATATTTTCTTCACAACTTAGCTCATAGTCAGTGAATTTTAAAATTAACTCATCATCATCACAATCATTAGTAGCCATTAATCCGAAGATTGGTATGCTGTAACTCTTCACTCCGCTCTCCAAACAGCCAACCACTTCATTCCTCAATAATTTTGCACTTTGACTTCCTTCATAATGTGTCTAATTTAAATCATCCTTGGTCTTCCTCTGTAATTCTTCTCATTCAGTTCTCCTTCCATTATAGTTTTCAATAGGTTATTGTGTCGCAAAATGTGTCCAATAAATGTCTTTTTTCCTTCGAAGTTTTCACGAAGAGTTTATAACACGAGGCATTTAACTGCGCAGTTCGATGTACATAAATTGCAAGGACGCGGGCACGGAATTATAGCAGCATTCGCGCAGTCATTCACGCAAGTCGCCACTTTACAAGATGAAATTTTCACTGCACGTCTATCAAGATTGTGCAGTGAGGTGCCTCGTGTAAAACAGCATTTGGACATATTTTCGCCCAAGCTCTTCGCATTTCGTAACTTCTTCATTAGTGACTCTCTCCGTCCAAAAAAGTTGCATCAACCAGGAATCGATTCTAGGCCGCCTGCGGAGCAGGCGAGCATTCTACCATTGAACCACCGACGTTGTAGGAAATAAATATTTTATCTTGAGGTGGTTGGAGTGATTTTTGTTTATGTGCAGATTTGCGTGCAACTTTGCATATGTGTTCTAATTAGTGATATCGATAGATAAAAGTGAAAAAATTGCAACAAACCAATTTGGGTTTTTGGTAATTCAGTGCCATATCAACACGCAGCATTATGGCATATATGACATTTTATTCCTTAATAATTCAATTACATATGTAAGTATATATTTTCTTCTGAACGCGAAATAATACATTCCTTATTATTATCATTGTTTATGAAAAATAACAAGGTGTCACGACGAGTCTAACTTCGAAAACAACATATTTCATCATAATGTCCTCAAAACTTCGGTTTCCGCACCGAAAACTCAAGTCATATCATGCATTAACTAAGGAATAAAAATTGAATTAAAATTCTTGTATCATTTCCATTACCGTCTGTAAAGTGAGTACTAAAGCATAACCAAATGCAATTGTTTGAAATGTGGTTCATGAACTTTTTATTTTAGTTACTTAAAAAATTATTGAAATGTGCACTCAATGACCCACGATTATCACTGCCGAACACCTACACGAAAGACAAAAGCGTGCTGGCTAGTAGCCACGGCAGGTTGGCGAATTTTTCGTCCGTTCGCGGTCCGTGGGCAGAGAGGACGCGACGGCTGGAAATAAGTGGGCGGGGGATAGTTGGGAGGCCTGGAGGGAGGGAAGAGAAGAAGAGGCTGGAGGATTTTGGAAGCGGATCGGGGAGTCCAGCCGAGCGATGTGGACGTCGCAGGCTGGTCGCTGCTGCTAATGCGACCGCCGTGTTCCGATGGCCCAGGGGGGCATCCAGGGTTTTCGGCCAAGGGAACGGGTATGGAATTCCCGCGCTTCATCCCTTCAAAACCGCAAGCCCAACTGTGAGAGCGACCGACCGAATACGCTCAACGTCCCGACCACCCTCGCCAACAATCTCCAGGTGGGACGGAGGATTCAGTGGAGGAAGGGGAAAAACATTCCTAGCACGGCTCCAGTGCCAATGAATGAATAAATAACTTCCACCTACCTTCAGTCCCCAACCACCCTTCAGTCCCCAACCATATCACAATCTCGTTTCCTTCTGCAACCTATTCGCCGCCTAACTTGACTTGGGTTGATTGGATTGGTGGTTGGGAAATTAAATTTATTTAATCAAATAAAATATTTTGTTTTATTTTTTACAAATATCTAAAACAAGAGCGATTAAGTGGAACCAGCATACCAACTAAGGATACCAACGATAAGAATAATCTCTCCACTGAGACCAAAATCGAACAACACAGTACAGTAATCAAGCCAGAAAATGTCTACGCTAACGAATGTATTTTCTCAATAAAATCATGAGAAAAAGAAGAGATAGAGAGGAAGCAGATAAATATTCTGAGAAAAACCTTAGAAGCACTGAAAAATAGAGGATGGCGAGTTTAGATACAGGTTGAATGAAGACCTCTACAAGAATGAAGAAAGTGGAAAAAATGTAAAATACGCCCACAAAAAGAAGAGTAAGGATCTTCAGGCGCCAAATGAGAATTATCAATAGTAGACTCACAGAACGAATTTTAAACCAAGTTTATAACAGTAAGTATGGCAGCCAGGGAATCCAACGGATAATTTTTCATTCGGAGTTCGCTCATGCTAACATTGTTGTTCCCATACCTACGCAGATAAAATAACATGTTAAACATGTCCGTCTTGCAATGACTAGCAAACACAAAGTCACGAAAATAAGAGCATAAACATATACTTAAATTGGTTAGTCAACGTTGACTTCTGAAAACCAGCAAATCAATTGGTAGAACATCAAAGAAGATGAAGAAGCTATGACATGGATTCCTAATCATAGTCAATCAGTCACCAATATGGAGATGGTATTGCAGGAGTCCATCGCTCTATTCTCAAATACTTAATAAATAAAGGGATACGGACACGGTTAATGTCTCCCAATGACGACCAATGAAACACTTTCCCAATATTTGGGGCCCATACCCGCCAATTGGCTCCTCCATCTCCCTGGGCATGACCGACCCTTCAACACCGTTCTTTTTTGTCCTCCATCGCGTTGTCTGCGGGACCGTGCCGGCCTAACCACTGTCGAAGCATTAATCAATTAGAAAAAAATCACGAGAAAAATTAAGGCTCAGGGGGATGAACGTACCGAGCGCGTGGCGATGTGAGAATTTTTGGGGAAAATGCCGAAAAGAGGAGAAAAAAACGAACGAACTATATGCGAGCGAGCAGAGTAAAAGCGCCAGCCGCCGCGTTCAATTCGCGCCAACTCCCTAACCCCAATCAGCGCCTCCAGCGGTGGAGAGATGAATCACGCGCGCAAAAACACGCGCGGCGTCCGCCGGAAGCTCAACGCCCAGCGTGTGGTGATCGTCAGAATCCCGATTGCGATGGAATTCTGGGCGCCACGGAGGAATTTATTCAGAAAAGAAAAAAATCACAACGGATTCAAAATGAAAATCAGTAGGGCAGGCGCTTGTCGGTTCTCATTGATGATAGGATTTTGCATCGAGACGCCGAGTCATTAAAAAAAACGCGATGAAAAACATTGCTTTAAGTGTACGCTGCTTTTATTCTTCCTTTAAAAGTATTTCCAATAATAATATGAATTTTAATTATTTCAATCCAAAATGAAATGATTATAGGCCACTCATTCATTTATTGGTCGTGCCTAAGATTGGTTGACTGCAGCCCTCCATCCTTCCCAGTTAGATACCATTACAGATCAATCTGATTTTAGGGGGTTAGTGGCAATTTTTACACATTAGTTGTAAATATTAGCCCCAACAAAGAGATCACGGTGTAACTATGACATAAAAATATCTATGAATTTTTACCAAACCTAATTCTATGAAGTTCCACTCAGAAAAAAAAACTTTGGCAACAAGATAGTTTTTCAGGCATCGTGCTTACTTCCCGCTATATGCATGCAAATTCCACTCTTATATGATGAATGGATCCATTTCATCACCACGATTTGATAAAGGAAATAATCAGCTGAAACCTTGGCCGAAAATAATAAATTATATAGTTTGTCAATGCATTTACATAATAAGCATCACAGGTCGAAATAATTTCCAATTTCTCGAGGAAAAGAACATCCGAAATAATGCATTTACTGGCGTGACAAATTGCCCTTAGGATATGATATTTTGTTCTTTAGGCAGAGGGTCTGATCAACGGATTTATTTAATAAATTTACAACGATGTATTTAAGCTAATTATTACGTGGAAAAGTTAAGTAAACCCTCTATGGCATTAAGAGTGTAAAGCTGACCCATAAAGACATTGAATGAAACCTCATGAGTAATACCGAAATTGAAAGTATGGTCTTAAAGCTATTCTGTTAGTAGGTGAGTATTAGAGATGTGGAAAGAGAGACTGACCCCTATATCCCTCACAAACTTTAAAGCAGGTATGCATAAATTACAGCATATCTTTTAAAAATAAGTAATGATTACGCTACTGGTTTCATTTATATCAAAGGAAGACAAACTAGTATTTACGGATTAATTATTGACTAGAAATTACTGCATTCGAAAAAAGTACATGCAGGCGATTATTAAATTAATGATAATCGTCTGTCACTCATAGTCCGTGGAAGTTAATAAATATCTCAAAAACCTGCCAAAAAATGCTACGCTTCAGCACGAAAAAATCCACAAATCAATCATCGCCATAATTTCCTTTATCTTCTAGCATATTTATTGAATGATTTGTAAATGGATATAAGGGACAAGTTCGCTGCAGAGAGAAGCATTTACCAACACTAAACAGCTCATTGAAGGGTTAATGAATCAAAACGTGAAGAAATGGTGCACAAAGACAAGAGATATGGAGAGATGTGTTAGATGGCCCAGAAACCTGGACTTAACCTATTATTTATGACCTTATTTTTATATTTATGACCATTTTTACGTTTTATTTAATTATTTACTTGTTCATTAGGTTTGGATTTAACCTGGTATCTATAGCTTCTATCTATCATTTTATTATCATTTTTGTAACGTTTGTATATGTATTTCTGAAATTTTTTAAAACATTTTATCATTATTTTGCTTTGGTAATTTGCAATTTTGTATTATATAGTTCACAATTTATAATGTCTTAAAGGCCGCTGGACTCTACAAGAATAAAAATTACTTGCTTACTTACCAATGCAAAACTATAAATTTTCCAATGATAAACCCTTTGTGAATCAGTAAATGGATTATAATGACTAATATTGATACCTTACAGCATATCACCTATTTATAGCATCTAAGAAGAATGATTATTTGAAGAGGAGACAGACTAATGATCATTTACACCATTGAGGGAAAGTGAGTAGTTAGTAAGGGAAGGGTAACATTGAGAATAGAGGAAGTGTGGAGGGAAACCCGGCGTCGGCATTAGCCAACTCTTTAAGAATTGCGCCAAGGGGATCACAGTTTAACGCCCCATCCAGAGGGCGGAGTACTGTCCTAAAGTGCTCTCCACATGGCATCCAAATAGGGATCAGCATTTCTCCGAAAAATCTCCACCATAGCCGGAATACGAACCCTGGCCCTCGGTATGGGAAGCCAGTCTTCTCTCCAGAAGTCAGGATGATGATGTGAGGTGTCTCCCTCAAGTAAACACGACAAGAATATGACAATGCGAACTACCAGATATCTATGGTACTAAAATGAGACCGTTCTGCGCATGACATCATCCGGCGGATAACACGAACAGCAGACGATTCCAGAGTTAGCATAGTAATAATTGATAAAAGCTCCGATTATTTAGTCTTTAGCCACGACAAAATAGATTCAAGTAGACACTTGCATCCTTAAGCACTGATATACAACATACGATCGTATTTAATCGATTAAAATAAATAAATGTGTAGTTTGAGAAAAAATCTTGTTTACAGCGGAAATAACCTTAGCAGCATTTTATTCACGAATGAAAGTTGAAACTCTTATCATTTTCAACGTTAAAGTTGTCTTGTCTCCGGCAAACCTGGACTCGCTTCGCCCGTGTATAGCTGTATAATTGAGATATCTAAAAAGATTCACTTCCCTCATATATTTCCTCGCATTGCTGTTTCCAAATATCACTCAAGTATCAAATACTCGAAGCACTCCGTACCAAGCTAGCGCTTGATGTAATCTAAAGTACGTCTCAGAGTTCGACCCAAACGATGCGCAACCTTACCTTGTATCTGTAGTACTATGAGATATGTAACTGACAATGAGTCAAAGTACCACGAAATCAGGATTCAACGAAACTATTTTTCTAAATTAGATCCGCATCAAGTTCAATTTAATCATGGCGCCAAAAATTCGACAATCTAACGGTCAGAACCCCCGTCGTACCTCTGCTAAGCTGTTTTGAGGGAGAGAATGGGACGGTGAACACACTGAATTTCGCAGATTGGAGAAGTGTACGGTTTTCAGCTTTTTTTGGCGTACGCAAAAAAACAATGCGATTTCCCGGAATGGGAGTTTGGACGAAAGGACGAAACAAACGAAGAACGAAATACGCGAGGCGGCTGAGGGCTACACGACTACGCTGGATTGCGCGGAATGACGGGAAATTTATTATTACTTTTTTGGTGCGCGTACAGTCCGAATGGAGAAAAAAGGCAGCGAGCATCTGCTCCGGATAAATGGAAATTTTTCGTCCACGGAGGGAACTCCTGAAGAGAATTAGTCCAGTCAAATTAGACTCAGCAAAAACATCCGAAAGTATCAAAGCAGGGCCAATGTGAAAATGTTAAAAGGGAACCCTGCCGAGCCCCTCCACGAAAATGCCAAAAAAATCAGGTGGCGATGTTGCAGCCACTTTGAAAAAGGCACTTGAATGTATGCAAACAAATTATCGAATTAAGAACGAAATCTCTAAACCTAAGTACTATCCGAATATAATATAAATAAAAATTATGCATGCAAAATGAATGAACTCAAGAAAAAAAGTGAAATATGTAATTCAATGTCCTTTCCTCCCCAACAAATAAAATATCAAAATGTACTCTACCACTCATATAGAAACTATAAAGCTTGTTTCCCGCGATACTTCATGCAGCACAGGACCTTTTCATAGAAGGTATGATATCCGGTACATGATATTGGGGATAGAATCTAAAAAGATTGGAGCTGTCTTTGAAGGTTTAACACGATCACTGAACTTGTTCTGGCGTGGAAGCGGTACCTTTCCTTCCTATCGTAGCGCATGTCTATTGTAATTTTAAATTAACCAAATATTTTGCACCAGGCTACCAAATGAGCTGTCGGAGCACTATCATTAATTGCTGAATTCATACAAAAATTTAAGTATCAGGCGTGATGTGGTGGAATTTCAGCATAACGAAGATATGAATTGCAAATTTTCCACTGGTAAAAAAGATTTATTACGACCAAGGTTTTGATGTTTCACATCGTCGAAATCACGATACGAAATTTCGATGTTTTCACATCATCGATCAGGTGCATCATGTAGATATCATTACATAAGTTAGTACATCAAAATCACCTAATAAATGATGATGTGCTACATCGAAACCTAGGTCGCAATGAATGTATTTTAACTGTGGAAAATTGCAATTTCTGTCTTCATTATGTTGAATCAAGAGCCAGAAAATCAACTATAGCCACAAGAGGTAGAGATGCACTGATTTCAGAAAGTGAAGATCACAATGCGACTGTAAAAGCTAAAGTGATTGGACAACAGCTACTATGAAATCAAGCAGCTCAGCGAGTATTATATTGATTATGCTTTTGGCTCTGTATCACACGGTACTCGAAAGCTATCATACTAGCGAGTACCCTCGAACTTGTGATTGGTCAAACATCGTTTGAAATGGGCTTGTAGTGCTCATAGTTTTTTCCCACATCTTGTTTGGTCCGTGTTTTCTTCAAGGATGACAGTCTCCTGTACTTACATTTTTCACATGTATTTCATACATATATATGCATTTCTTTCTCTCACTTATGATATGTTTTTACAATTCCTTATGTTAATTAGGTATCACATTATAAAATATGAACACACTATTATTATATATCTGCACATGTGTTCTTTTAAAGAGGAATTTGGAGGAAGTAGATACTGCTGAGTTTCATGACCACCATCATAAAAACACTCATAATTATAATGGAATCTCTGGAAACGGCATTGAATAAGGACATAATTTTTATAATTAGAAATAAAGATTCAAAGGAATGCGATTGAAATCACATGAGTATGAGAGTTGTGATCGCTATGAGCTTCGTGCTTTTATTCACAAGCGTAGAGATTTTTAATGTATCTATTTGCTAAGGCCACTAAGAATCAAAAAGCATGCTGTAAAACTGCAATGATATGACGACAAAATCATATCTCCTTGAGAGAGGGAAATAAGTCTCTCATTTTAATCACATATGGAGTGCGACGTTTTCTACTAATCTTATTCAGCAAGTGTGGTGTTTCAGATATGAGGATGAATCACTTCTGATTACCGTTGAAAATAACCGAAATAATGCAATGGAAAAGTACTAGTTTGCCTTCCATCAACCCAAGATGATTTATTTCACAAAGTGCTATTCTAGCTGCATTAATAAAACTAGCTGCATTTCATATCCAAACCTTCGCTAGATGCATCACATGACTTCCGAATTGCCCGATTTTGCATTACCTCAGATTTCTAACAGCATCAAGTACTTATAACGCACAAGCGAATATTTTTCACAAGATGATTTTGCATATTTCACAACTTCGTATTGCTACCGCGCTGTCTAGATTTCTTTCCTATGATGAGGATTAAATGGATATATGTAAACCTTCGATTTTACACCAAGTCATTTTGATAGTCATGCGGAAACTGAGTTTCAACACTGAATAGGATTTTTAAACCAAAATTCGAAATGGACAAGCACCGTTTAGGTGATTATATCAAATTAAATAATCCTAATTTGGCCGAAATTTCTAAAATGAAAGTTTAAAAAACATCGAAAAAGGTTAAGTCATTAAGTTTAAAAGTTATGTTCAGAGGCCAAACCTTTATCACGGATACATTGTAGTATGATATGTACTCTCCGGTGCATTACCAATTAATTGCCTTTGTAAAAAAGTAAGTTTATTACCACGGCAGGATCACGTAGCAAGTAAAATAGGGCATTACTCCGTTGATCTAAATTTCAATTTAGTTCAAATTCAACTTCTACAGCTGAGAATGATATATAGGTGGTCGGCACACATTTTGAATTCACTAATTACGTTCTGCGCATGGTTTAATCTCATGAAAATTACCATCGATCATATAAGCAGCTTTAATATGGATTTCCATTCAAAGATGTGAAGTTTTGAGCCATTTTGCTAACCGTTTTACTTCACTAGACCCAAATACTTAAAGTTTTCAATACAAACACGAAAATAAACGTACCATCGGCTCATTTGGTAAGAATATGGGGTACAAAGTTGAAATGCTTCTTTACATTTGTTTCTTGCTAAAATTAATATTGGAAAGTGACGGAGCAACATATTATTTGCCAATTACTGTCAAACTGTGGCACTAAACTTCTAGACCAGAGAGATGAACTCAGTTATTCCCATGAGCGACGTACAGGAAGCTAGGAAGGAAGGAAGGAACACAGCAGAAAAATAATATTTTTCACTAACGGCTTTTATACGCGTAAGGAAAACGCCGCGAGCACTTAGGACCTTACACGGATAGATTTAATTCGCGAAATCAATAAAATACAAAGGAAATTCGCACGCTTCTCAAATAATTTCTCCGAGCGAACAAAAAGTTCGGAGGCTACAAGCTAGGCTTATACGATTACTCGGCTCGTATTACTTGAAAATTTCACACCAGATGAGTTTCAGTGAGACACGGAAGATATTACTTTAACCCGGCACGATATCTCTAAAACTAATAGGAGCGAGAGTTACACAGCCGAACTGATGGGTAAAAATATTCCTTCTTTCCATGCACCATTAGTGATTATAACATAAACATCGTCACACTAACATAAGACGCATAGTTATCTTATATGTATGTCGCATATATCATCTTTCTCTTTTTTCCCTATTCCCTCCCCTTCCACGGATGGTGTCCTAACATCCTCTGCCACACGCCTCTGCGGGCGGCGCACAGTGGTCTGGGGAGCCCGTTTTCCCGGTCAAAAGTCGATTTTCCGAACTTGTTCAAATGACACAAAAATTATTACACAAAGGAAGATGAAAGATCAATCCATAACACGTAGATTTTTTTTTCTCGATACAACATTTATTTTCCAAAATGCAGACCTAAATTCGAGGGAAATTTGTCTTGACGTAATTTTTGAAATTTTCGAGACTTTTTTTCTCCATCTGCAAAAAGAGTTAATGCCTCATTTAATGCATTGTATGTGTTTCAATAGCACCTTTATTTCATCCTCTCCGAGATTTCCCTTTTAGTTAGCCTACAAGGTCTTTAAAGTCCTTGTGACAGCGTTTCAAAGAGACACGGGCGGAAAATCTGTAAGTGTGTGCAAATTTGGCTGTACAAAAAAACCATTCTCTTCCACTGTATTGAGCTATGATAGAGTAGAAAGAAAAGTAACTCTATTATGTTATTTTGTAAAAACCATCTGCCTTTAGTTGCCGTTTTGCTAATAGCACGCCGAAATGTGTTGCTTTGTCGCCTGACTTCCGGAGCGCCATCTCCCGGCAAGGCGACAAGTTTGCTGATATAGAGGAGCGGGCGGTCATTGTTTCACCGAGCTATCTATGTTTAAGTGCTCTTTTCATTGGTCAGTGACAGTGATTGATATTGCATATCAAATTATCTTGCATTGCCAACTGTGAGTGAATACTTTCACGTTTTACGTGAGAAATGGGCTGCTAAGGTCAGCTCCCGTTGTCAGCATTTATATGAGTACATGATAAGGTGAGTTCCCTTGCACATAACAGGATATTCTATTGAGTGATACTATCTATGCAATTATGACTCTTTGGAATGCCTCTCTAATTTAGCTGCTTTACTAAAAGGTCACAAGGAAATGAAAGAGGAAAGAAAATTTCAAATTCAAAATCAGATTCTTCGACAACCCAGCTCTTTCGGCTTCCATAACAGGACTTGATAAGAACCTAATTCATCGACTTTCAATAATACTGCGGGCTATATCAAGTCCGTATGGTATTAACACCCCTAACTTTCAAGAATACTCTTTAAGGACGGCAAAAGAGTTTGTATCACTCTATCCCTGGTATATTATGCCACCATCCTTCCACAAAGAACTGCTACATGGAGCCGCGATAATTAATGCTGCACCTCTTCAAATTGGAATGATTTCTGAGGAAGCTCAGGAATCAAGAAACAAAGACTGCAAAACATTCAGAGAGTTCTACACCCGAAAAACATCCAGGGCTGACTCTAATACAGATTTACTTCATTTACTGCTCATCAGTTCCGATCCTGTGATTACTTAACTTAGAAGTACAACTAAGAAGAGAACGGGGAATATTCCTGGTGAAGTGCTAAGCCTCCTTTCGTCCCCCAATGTAAATTCAATCTCTTGACATATGGAAACTGACGAATCCACTGATGAAATATATTTTTATGGCCCATGGGGAGGACTTATAATAATAGTTTTAAATTGTTTCTAAAAAACTGTAGAAAAATTAAAATATTGTTGAATATGTGTTCACGGTAAAATATCAGGAAATGTATTGGGAGTTTTGAGAGGGAACTTGAGATGGTCCGTCTATTTTTCCATCTCAGGAGTACTCGAGTGATGAAGGAATACATTCGATTTTGAATTTGAAATTTTCTTTCATTTCCGTCACGCCTTGTGACCTTTTAGTAAAGCAGCTAAATTAGAGAGGCATTCCAAAGAGTCATAATTGCATAGATAGTATCACTCAAAGGAATATCCTATTATGTGCAAGGGAACTCACCTTATTATGTACTCATATAAATGCTGACAACGGGAGCTGACCTTAGCAGCCCATTTCTCACGTAAAACGTGAAAGTATTCACTCACAGTTGGCAATGCAAGATAATTTGATATGCAATATCAATCACTGTCACTGACCAATGAAAAGAGCACTTAAACATAGATAGCTCGGTGAAACAATGACCGCCCGCTCCTCTATATCAGCAAACTTGTCGCCTTGCCGGGAGATGGCGCTCCGGAAGTCAGGCGACAAAGCAACACATTTCGGCGTGCTATTAGCAAAACGGCAACTAAAGGCAGATGGTTTTTACAAAATAACATAATAGAGTTACTTTTCTTTCTACTCTATCATAGCTCAATACAGTGGAAGAGAATGGTTTTTTTGTACAGCCAAATTTGCACACACTTACAGATTTTCCGCCCGTGTCTCTTTGAAACGCTGTCACAAGGACTTTAAAGACCTTGTAGGCTAACTAAAAGGGAAATCTCGGAGAGGATGAAATAAAGGTGCTATTGAAACACATACAATGCATTAAATGAGGCATTAACTCTTTTTGCAGATGGAGAAAAAAAGTCTCGAAAATTTCAAAAATTACGTCAAGACAAATTTCCCTCGAATTTAGGTCTGCATTTTGGAAAATAAATGTTGTATCGAGAAAAAAAAATCTACGTGTTATGGATTGATCTTTCATCTTCCTTTGTGTAATAATTTTTGTGTCATTTGAACAAGTTCGGAAAATCGACTTTTGACCGGGAAAACGGGCTTCCCAGACCACTGTGCGGCGGCTCGCAGGGTGGGTATATGTAGATGTAGATGAAGGTCAGCCATCTAACGTCTAGGGTCTTTAGGCTATGCCATATTAAAAGTACCCGAGTGAGCATTTACGAACAGGAGTAGGATCGAGCTGTCCATTCTTTCTCTTGAATCACCAAGCAATAAAAATATTTCTTTACATAGATGACATTCGACTTGCTCCGAATGGAGACGATCATGGACGCTACAGTCAAGTACAGTGCAAAATGCGCATACGCAAACAAAATACAAATTGTATAATTAGCCGACATTGCATAAAATATACAAGCAATATATTATAGAATAAGAATCTGCTAGTTTTTGCTGATTTATACACAACAAGTAATAAAAAGAAAAAAGTTAGCTTACTAGTTCTATCAAAGGTCTGCACTTAAATGTTAATAAGCTACGGTTTTTTTAGAAATCAGGTAAGACTTACGTCCGGCAATCCGTAGCTCCATGAAGTAAGGTCACTGCAGAATTATGAGCCAACACGCACAAATCTTCTTTTCATTACTGTCGAAAGAAAAACGATTGGAGGCACATTTATATTATCATTCCAAAAAAATACAGGATTTATGGACAGAAAACATAATAATGGATAATTTTACAAATATTACATGCCGTTTTAAGTCTACGATTATAAACAGATAGAATGGCCACTCACAATCAGTTTCTGCCAAAAAAGAATTTTCAAAAAGGATACATGCGGTAGAATATAAAGGTTCAAGGATTATATTTTGCATGACACCATAAACAACAAATGTACATAAAGGGGTAACCTTTGCTGCAGCATTAAATAAAAATAACTTTTTAAAATACTGGAGTGCTTTACAGATTTAAATTACTACTTTTATATGTCCGAGTATTAATATTTGGCTCAAGTCTCGATGCATACGATAAAATGATTTACAAGGGATTCACTATTCACGTTGGTGGATAAATTATTAGATAATTCTCAAACCTATTTCTCTGTTTCATACCTATAGAATATCGCGCGGCTTGGTTTTATTATATAAATATTTATTGTATCCCAGAAGAATTTCGTCATAAGTTGCAATGCTATAATTTTTCACAAGCAGAGTTTTCCTTGAATATTGCCAGTGGGGATTGTCTATGACAAATTAGAAATTGAGGTATATTTCACATAAAATTCGTTTAAAAAATTATTTCCAAAGAAAATTTGATGCAAAATGTCAATATACGCAAAGTAACTGCAACTTGAGAATAATATGAAGCGTTCCGCATATTCAAAATGCATAATGTGTATGCATAACAATTACCAGTCCCAAATTAACATTATGAGCTACAATTTTATACAATTTTAAAGCTCGAATAAACTCTTGGAAAATAGCAAAAATAATTAACATGGTTCAAGAGCCGTAACAAACAGAGTGCAATTAATCGCGGTATCCCTCACTGAATAACCTATATGTCTATTCCGCTGTGCATGATTAAATTAACAAAGTAGGTACAAATACCTTTAATTAATCATTTTCCCAGATGGATACAATTTCCCAAAGACTTATTGTAAATAATAATTGCTCCTCAATAATTCCAAACCTGCACCCACATCAAATTATAATCATTCAATGCATCATTTCAAAATATTCAATCGTATTTAATGTAAATTAGGCATTTATTTTCAGCAAGTCTATTAAAATAATTTTTTTAATATTTGAAATACAAAATTCACAATTTACGTCAATAATATTGTTAAAATGATTATGAACATCTCTAAACTAATTATTTACCAATATATAAATAGCACTTTTTGCTCATGAAAGGTTTCGTATTTATCAAAGCAGTTAAATACTCCCCTCACATAAGTAGATGGGTGTTTACCCAACTATTTCGCCAAAACAGAATACCAGGTAATTTTTATAAAGTATATATTCTTTCACTCTGCCTGCTTTCAATGACGAAATTTTCGTAGTTAAATTACTGTCCAAAATTTTCTTTCTTCATTTTAGCTGGCAATTAACCTATAACAATTTGAGTATCTAGTTTTATCCAGCGTTCAGTATTAACTATGCCAAAAGAAAATTACGGGTATTACATGAACTGACGAAATGTTTGCATTAGGCACCACTAGCACTGATAATAATACACTACGTGCAAGTATAGTGTTATACTATCAGAAGGATGAAATTTCAATTTTGGAAATAATAAAAAATTGGTTCTTTCACTAGAAAAAGAAAATATTAAAAATTTTTATCGGCAAATATTTTAGAACATGAATAAAAACTTGACGAATCGGCCGGACATGAAAGCAATCTCTAGACTCACCGTGGCATTCTTTTTTTACAGCATGAAAATTTGGAAATTACTGCCTGATTTTAAAATCAGGAGCTGATAAGGTTATCAAATGAATAAAATATTCATGATTATCACAGATGAGGAAGCTGAGGAGACTTTACTACAGTAAAATTAAGTGAAAATTATTATTAAGTCGTAATAAACCTATTATACGAAGACCGACAAATTTTTTTATCAAGACTAACATTTTAAAACAACAAAAGAGATTTTCAGTACATGACTGAACTACAAACGTACAAGTATAGATACTACATGGAGATATTTACCTTCAGAATATGCAAATACACTTAAATATACCACTCTGCTCTTATGCAGGTTAGGATATTGTATCACCACAACCAATCAATGATCGAATATAAAATAAAATATACCACCCATCATTAACAGTAACGTCCCAGCTTGATGAGGGAATGACACAAAATACTCAACATGCGTCTGCATTGCACCACGCGTTCGACTCGTCAAACAACTTGGTACGAATCAATGGGTGATATTTCGCTATAAACTTGTAACCTCCTCTTAACCAACGGTAAACCCATTCCAAATTGAAGTCACGCTTCTATTCAAGAATGGAATGCCTCTCGGAGAGCCTTAAAACACGAGTACGGCTCTTTCTGGGTCGTTATTAAGGAGAATGGTTTCTTCCAAGGAGCCCTTTGAAGCTGAAACAAGCCATTCTCTCCCTGTCTCAAAAAATATGGACGGCGAATTTGAAAGAAACTTTCTTTTTCCATGTCTGTTCAACCTCCCTCAGCCCCTTAATATCCTCCAACGACGCGTCGCCGCGCCGGTTCAATTATAGTGCCTCTGACTCCTGATTCCCCTCGATTCAATGAGTACAAATTAATTTCAATCAGAATCATACACGTCGTCGAGTTATGATACCAATAATGAATTTTAAAACCTGGAACCGTTTCCATCATGACCCAGAAATATTTGACTACTTTTCATATCCAGTTTTACGCCTCAATTAAAGTCCATGCACAGTCCATGCCTCCTTTAAAGAGTAAGCAAAACTGATGGATCGCTAAAACACCAAGATGTGATAGAACCACCTAGAATTATGTGTCTACTCACTTGCAAGATTCTGGTATGACATAAAACGTAACATAATCTTGCCCGGCTAGTCAAAATATTTAGTAGGTGTTAGGGTGACTCAGGTAGATATTACAGTTAGCTAAACATCATAACGGGAATGTTTTGATTACTCAAAGCTAGAATGTAATGACCGACAAAGAGCTGCAATTTAAACAGGATGCAGTGAATAATACCCCAACACGCACAAATATTAAAGAAAGCTACTCGTTCCAAGTCGACTGAATACAACGATTAGAGATAGAATGGGCGGTCTTGGCATTGGTGTAAAGTATTATTCAAAGTTGTAGTAAGTAGCCTGAAATCGAGTTTTCCAATGATCATGCATTGCATCGATCTTATTGCAAGATCATCGAATAGCTCAAAATGTAACTTAAGTGAATTAGTCTTGTTTTCTTTATCACAGTTATTTTTACGAAGTAACATCGTCGCACCAGCCCTACGCTGACCAGGCAAAATATGACTAATTCCACAGAGGATAATCAAAAGACCGAATCATATATCACTGTCAAACAAGTTTGACTTCAATTTTAATTCACATTGAATTTGCATTCAGAAGCGTTATTCACAAAATTCTGCGATTTTATCGACAAATATAAAATGACCGCCACTGTTAGTCGCGAAATTAAAGCCGATATTCCAGGGTGAAACTTGGATGCTAATTTTTTTGGTATCAAGTCCTTTAAATTTCCATCCATGTAAATCAATACGAATTGATGAGAGGCTTCCCGAAATTAAGCAAATAAAACCATCTTAATTTATTATCTAACTAAATCTTTATCTTTAATACATATAAAAGAAGATGTCCTGACTGACTGACTAATTCATCAACGCACAGCCCAAACTACTGGTAATAGAACCGTGAAATTTTAAGGATAAATCCGTACCGTGGAGTATAGGTGCATTGCGAAAGGATTTTTGAAATAAGCAATTTTTGGGGTTGTTTTCCCTCTCTTTTACTCTCAAAAGAAAAGCATTGACTTCGGTGTAAGTGTTTTTTATTTTCTTTTTTAAAATACTTGCACTCAAGATATTGAATGGAAATTTATATCATAGAACGCATAAAAGAATGCAGTATTTAATTGTTTCATTCAATTTTCTTATACGCTTCGTTTTTGCCTAAGTTACGCGTTTTTAGCTCTAAATTCATCATTTTTTCTTCCTTTTCAACAATATAAATTTCCTTGGCAACCAGGCATGATTATCCATTTAATAGCTCAATATCATGAATGGCCATTCACGCCTGCAGCATTTAAAGGCCAGGTTCGGCGACTAATTTGATAGTGTTTACCCCAACCTCACTATTTGCGTTTAATGGCTTTTACATAGTATCAGCATTTAGCACGTCACATTAATTATTATAGTCACATACAACGGCTTTCATCTTTTCTCTCTCGCGCTGAATTTTAACGGGCATTCTCACCTTGCCCTTATTAGCATTATTTATGGCCGCAGTATGAAATCACATTACCAAGTAGTATACTTGGTATTTTTTCTGCTTCTGGAAATGATATAGAATATGTATACCAACAAATTTTTTCTGAGAATTTGAACTTAAAATCATGATGCGTAGGAACATTTATTTTTCCAAGAAAAACGAACGATAAGGCCGAAAAATTCATTTGTTTTTGAAGATGGCGGTAAGACCAAAAATACTGTAAAACCCAATGCACTTGAATGCATTTTTTCAACTATAATTTAATACAGACAAAATCATTGTTTTTCATTTATTTTTTACATGTAAATTAGTCTGCTTTTTATATGTGTGCCTACTTAGAAAGAAAAAGGGGCATTGCAATGCATTTCGGGCATTTTGAGGGCATGTGCAATTTGGGCAGATTTTCGTGAAAGCGAAAATTACGAAAACGCAGACCTACGCCTACCTGAGTGGCGCCACTGGACGGGCAGACACTAGAGCGAATGCGAGAAAATAATTTCCTACCCAACCTAGACCTGACTCGGGCAGATCAACATAACTCTGTTTTTTTAATTCTGGTGGGGGTCCGGAGGCGAAGCCACAGGCTTCTGGCTAGCTGCTGCGGTGAGCGAAGCGAGCCATCAGCGGCTAGCAAGTGTATAAAATAAGCCGAAAAATATACTTATACATAATGGGAAAAATCAATGTCTCAGTTTATACAGCCAACGACTTAAATTTATGTTTTCAATTCGTAATAATCATATTTGCATACTGTAAAACCTGATACGAGGCCAAAATAATACGTAGATATTGGACGGTGATTAAATGATTATACAAGCTAATCAATAAAACATTAAATGTTAACCTTAAAAGATGCTAGGCTACTTACTATTGGAGAATATTCGTTTCCGAAAACATATCAGTTCCTCAGTTCAGATGGTCCTCCATTATGCTATGGAGTATAAGTCAAAGACACGAAAATTATCATTGAAATCACAGATAGCTACAATGAGGTCTATTACACAACTTTTTTCATGAACTCTTTGGGGTATATAATGTGTGAAATAACAATATTCAAAGAATACAAAATTAACTAGAAGAGTTTGTTTATAACAACTGACTATGCTACGACTTCTTCGTTGCATTAATATGATTGAGCTCCAGTGAGAAAAATATGAACTAGGAAGAAGGAAAATAGGAAGAAGACCTGAGATGATCGATGCCCAAGAAGAACAGAGTCATCTGATTAAATGTTCCCGAAAATAGTAAGCGAATCGATTTCCGATAAAGCAACTCACTAAGAAATGAGCAATGTCCTTATCAAAAAGACATCTATCTCGCCGGATAAAGGCGGGAAAAAATAACACACTAACTGCCTCAATCAATCTCCAAAAACCTATTAAGATCGCAATAAAGCAAGCGAAAAATCACTGGTGACAAGTCGAGGTAAATAAATGTCGTTAGTATTCGAGAAGTAAAGCAATTTGTAAGGGAGTCTTCCTTAAGGAGAATAATAAAAGGTTACGGTAAAATTAAGAGCGACCCAGCAGAGTATTCCGTAAGCACATCGCGAATTTTAAAAAGCTATTAAGCATGGGAACTTTCCTCGAGTGATTACTAAGAGGAAATTGGAGTGTTCTTATCCAGGAGAAGAGAAAAGATGGGAACTATTTTCCCTCAAGAGGTCGTTCAACAAATCGTCGAGCGATTTTCCTAATTCGAAACCTTTTTCGGAAAATCACAGCTCTCCTCTCCGCAGAAATAATTTTTTTTTCTTATCCATAATAACAGTTATTTGCTTCCATTTTCACAGAGTTTTGAAAGCTTCATAACAGCTATTAAACCTATTAGCGATAATTTAGGGGTACACCACAAAAAGGCCTCGTTTTGGCATCATTTACAAATTGTTTCCACCATTTTCTCCATCAGGTTGGCAAACTTTCTCGTCATACCACTTGCAAATCCATTCCTTACCTTCATTTCCTGTTCATTCCCTTAGTCGTCCACTGTCGCAAACTGCACTATGGGGCCTACAAGCAGCCTCAAGGTTGTGTTTCAACAACTGAATTATAACTAAAAGTGCACTACCATAAAAGTTATAGGGATGTTTAACAAGTTTGTGGTTCAAGCACATATATTCATGTATAAAATTAGGATTGTGATTTGTGCCGTTATTTGAGGTTATCGATATTTTAAATGACAAAATCTATTAGCCTACTTACCTGCCTAACTCATTTCGCATCTTTAACCTTTCCATATACACTCGCCAACCCCTCATCTGCATTCAAAATCTGGTACCCTACAGAAATCTTGTCCTTTCTGTGCCTTTGCATCAAAATTAATCAACACCTAGCACAGTGGATTGCCATCCTTAATCCCTCTGGAGCATACAGATCTTGAGAGGAATGTTTCCTTCACAGACCGGGTAACGGACAGATATTCGCAGGCTTGGCTTCTCTACAGAAGGCTTGGCTTCTTGGCTGACAGCGAGGAAGCGAACCCATCACTGACCATTTTAACTCATGTATTCTCAATGCGTTAATTCGCGTATTTTCATGTATGTACGTATAAAATCAGGCATGCGATTTAAATTCCCCTTTGATCACGGTCTTTTACATGCTGTGATAAATTACTGCCATATAGATAAATCCCTTTTTTTTCTGCTTCGTCGAAATTCATCCAAAATTATCCTATCTATCTCTACCTAGTCTATGACTTGGTATTTATTGATTAGTGTACAGTTTCTTTCTACATCCTCTTCGATAAGTGCATTCAAAGAATATCATCCTTTATCATCTCTTTCCTCGCCCAGTCAAGTCCAGTTTTCTAAGTCATCCATCCACAGTCATCAATCCGAAGAATTGTTTGCTTCAGATCTCCACTACACTCTCCTCTCAGCCAACCGCTTAACTGCTTCATAATTCTTCATTAAAAAGTTCTCATAATCTGCTCCATGTATTCTATCCCTGGTCTTATTTAGCATTTTTTTCATTAAACTAATCGTTTCTCTCGAATATTTCGTAGGACGTCTTCATTGGTGATTTCTCCGTCCATTTAATATTCATCACTCTTCCATAACACCACATTTTCATTGCTCTCAGCCTTACAACAAAAATAAAATGGCATAGAATTAATTAAAGAGCATGACGTTGCATGCAAACCCAAATGGGTTTTTCCATGTGTTAACTTATAATTGAGCATTTCAGAGCTTAACAAGGCACAAGGCATTGTTTTTTTCATTTTCATTAAGTTAGAAGAAGCATTCCTCTAAATGTATTCAGTTTTGTGCCCGAGTAGTATGAGTCTAGCTTTAGTTTTTATCCACTGTAAAGCTGCCCTTGGGGCTTAATTTATTATTAATTTTACTTTGATCATTATTCTTCAAAATGTAACATTTATGACTAACACCATTCTTACTCTCAATCCAATAATTAATCAAGAAAAATCTCCGACAGGAACAAGGAAATTAATCTACCTGAAATATCATGTAATTTTTACAGTCCTTGATGTTTCATCTATTTGTACACACACCAGCAAACAAACTCACGTGACACTTTCCGAGAGCTATTCCGAAAAAAAGAACTGGAATCTATCCAATATCCCTGGCCAACAACAGCTAAACAAAAATTCCACGCAGTAGAACCGTGAATATTTTTTGCTTTACTTACTGATACTTTGAAATTTAATTGCTCTGTTAGATAAGAACCTCTGCATTTTCTTATCTTCCGATAAAAGCATTTCCAAGAGTGTATAACAAAAAAAAATTAGGGTGCACTTCTTATGGGATCACGATAAGAGACTGAAAAACATTTTGCTGATACTAAGGATAAAAGTAGTATTCAAAACAGATGATTAAGACTCTTAACATTTAAAGATACTTAAACATATATTTTCAAGATTTTCATACTGAAAATGTAACTCGCACGTAAAAATAAATTCATTGAAAGGTATTTTAGAACACAGAAATACATTTAAAATGCATTTCAAAAATGTATTTCGCCAATTTTGTTTTTCAGTCATTTTAAACACACTTAAAGGAAGGCCTGCGTGATTATTCGATTAATTGAATCGTCGATTCAATTATTTTTACAATTGATCGCTTATTAAAG
The DNA here is from genome assembly GCA_963573305.1 of Pyrrhosoma nymphula. NCBI lineage: Eukaryota > Metazoa > Arthropoda > Insecta > Odonata > Coenagrionidae > Pyrrhosoma > Pyrrhosoma nymphula. The sequence continues at coordinate 40,656,218 of OY754337.1, read as the reverse complement.
CACATTGATGTCGATTACGGTAATCGACTCGATTGTCAATTTTTTTCAAGTGCCAATTATTGTTCAATTGTTATTAAATTCATAATTATTGTCGGTAATCGATTAATTGACGATTTTTGACGGTGGTGGCGGCCATCATCTACCCTTCCCTCCCTCCAGAAGTTAGCTAGCTATCCCGGCAACTAGCACTACGTCCGAGAAGTTCAGTTTCGGCGGGAACATTGTCATCGACACACGCCGCAGTGTCTGTCGGATGAACACGCTGAGGATCTCATCTGCCTGTCTTCAAATAGTTAGCTGTTCCTTTAATTAATGAATAAAATCTAACTGATTGAATTATTTGGCTGTTTTTCAAATTAATTCTTTCATTCTTCTCATTGGCAAAGGAAAGCCTTTGAAAAACATGATCCAATTGAGTCCTGTCAATTAATTGGTTGATGCCAATTAATTAAGCAATGACAATTAATTGACACCCATTTCGATGTCAATTAATCGACCACATTTTCAATTATTCTTATAATTGATCGATATCGATTATTTTCGATAATCGCACAGGCCTACTTAAAGGACACACAACTGTGTGAAATTCACAGTAAATCATTCCCAATGTCAGTCCAGGCGAATGGTTTTTCACTGTGAACTTCACACCATTGAGTGACCATCAGCGGGTGACTCCGTGAAAGTTACTGTGCAGCCAGTTCCGCAATTCTTTACAATTAAGGAACACTGAAAACTCACATTGAGTTAAATTTATTTTTCAAACATCAGCTGCATAATTTTACCCAATTATGTTAAAATGAATACCGTAAAAATCAATCTCAAATTCATTACTATGAATACATATCTAGAAATGAAAGAATTGATCCCTTGCGTATTTCGTTACAATAACTAAATTAAAGCATAAATAAATAAATTGATGAACACATGGATCAAAATATATTCTGAAAAATATAACAACTATGCAATTACCTAAATGCTTGGATTTTATGTAAAATATAGAATAATTTATATCACCAAAATGCTAAGAGGATTACTTCGGACAGTACAGCATATACTACAGTGCAGTTATTTATAAAAAGAAAGCTAACTGGAGTCACCCTGAGTCTCAATGAATTAAGCGTATTAACTTAAACGGCCGCGCTTTATACAATGTTCTGATAATCCTCTAGCTTACGTTAAACCTAACTAGCTGAATAATCCGTCAGGAGGTGCAGCAGGGAATTGGTCGTCATTGCAGATCCTGACAGAGTTTTACAAATACTGGGATGTGAGAAACAGGTTAGATATCATGGGAGACATAGAAGACGTTCGCCCAGATGACCTAAGTCAATTTATTTTCTCCTTACAAGTAACTGGCTCTTTTCAATTTCATTAAACGTTTGGACCGATTAGTACAGTTACAATTATGCATAATATATAATCATCACCGATTCTATGTTACTTTAACGTCTTCAGTACAAACATACCATACTTGATACATATGACTTATTAAGATATTGCGTTCTTTTATTGAATCATTTCGTGTTCATATCATAACTTTTTTGTTTTAATAAATGCTACTACCTTAAATTTCATACGATTATGAATTATGCATTTATATACCTATTGTGAGTGGTGCCAAATGACATTCGCCCTCAATAACACAAAGTATGATACTCTTTCTGAATAAAATGTTAAATGCAAACGTACAAATAAATGAAGTGTGGGAGGATAAGCCCACAATTCAGAGCAGAACGACAATTATTATCGCCCTATCAATTTCCCAATAACTGCAATGACACCCCGATACGAATGTGCTGACGTAATCGTCCAATAATTGAATGGAAGGAAGTGGTGTCCCATTAACCAAAGAGCACGAGAGAGCGAAAAAAATCAATTGCTGGCATTACTTGCTGTCTTGATACTCTGCCATGTCAACGAGAGCAAGGAGGCAAGGGACTTCGGGAAAGAGAAGTAGTAAAAGTGGGACAGCAGAAGTCGAGCGAGCAAGCTGTTTGAGAGCTCAGGAAAGGTTCCAAGACAGAAATAAACTCAATAACTCCGAGAGGAACGGATCCATGGCTAAAGTAAACATTGCGTCACATCGTTTCTTGCCCTGAATGGATTAGTAGCACGACAGGAGGAGGTAGTTTGGTTGGAAGTCTCCGACGGCGGCGCCGCGTCGCCGATCAAAACCTGGGAATTACCTTGACTTCAGACCTGCAGACTAGGTGAAACACATACAAAGTATTTGCTGCATTAAAGATACTAGGATTTATCAAGTGAAAAGGAGGAAGGTTCTCCGATGCAAAAGTGAAAGAGAGAAGCCACTTTGCTCAGTAGGCCGCATCTCGAATATTTCTCGAGCATTTACGACCATGCACAGAAAAGATTGAATTCTAGAAATAAATAAAACAGCAAGAAAAGCCACACTTAAAGTTCAAAAGTAGCGAACAGAGAGATAGCAACACAGATGGTGGAAGGACTAATCGTAAGTTGGGAATCGCTAGTGTCTCGAAGGCTAGACGCTAGGGTTAGATAACTTGGAAAATTCAGATCAAGCTAGTTTCAGTACGGCACGTAGGATATTATTTTGACCCCGTGCTCTAACTCTAGAACTGATAAAAGCGACAAAATAAGAGATATACACTGCCGAGCTCATGGGTACGAAAATTCCTACTTTGCACGCACCATTGGTGACCATATATCAAAAACAACGTGACACAAACATAAAGGCACATCGTTAACATACAATTCACTTCTGTTCTCTCCCCCCCCCCCTTTCCCCATTCCCACCCCTTTCTCGGATGTTGTCCTAACACCCCCTGCCAAACGCCTCTGTAGTGGTTCGCAAGGTAGAATGCAGATGAAGACTACAGTTCCCAACGCAGAAAAAATCACCAACTCGGGCAGTGAACTTCTACTGTCATGCGGTCATGAGTAATAAAATAACAGTAACAGCTAGACTTAAGGTTAAAATTTAGGCTAGATATTGCTAGTAAGTTATTAGCCGACCTCTTGCTGACGACATCAAGCACAGTTGAGAACTCAGACACGCAACGCAATTGAATAAACAAGATAAGCTGCATGCTGAACGATGTAGAGCGGAAAAATAAAAATAAAAGGATTAAGACTAAACTGAGGATATATATGTAAAACAGCAATAAAGCCAATACTGAGATATAAAACTTTTTTTACTATCGTTTCTCTCATAGGGTTTTCATTTGTACAGGTTTGCGCGAAACTTGGCATCTCTCTCTCATCATAACTTAGCTCTCATTAGTGATATCTATAGATAAAAGTGAAAAAATGGCATCATACGGATTAGATTTTTTGGCAATTCAATACTATTTTAACACACAGCAATAAGGCACATGACATTAATTTCGAAATAATTCGATTACATAAGCACAGACTTTCTTCTAAACGCGAAATAATACGTTTCTAGTCACCATAATAGTTGCTAACAAATATAAAGGCGTCAAGTCGAGTCCAATATTCGAAAACAACATATTTCAGTATAATTTCGTCTAAATTTCGAATACCTCGCCGAAAACTCTAGTCATAACATGGTTTCATTGAGTCAAAAAATGCAAAATATAAAACCTGTATAATTTCCATTACTCCATGTTGGTAAATGCCACCATATGAACTGATGTACTTAAATGGTATGATGTCCTAGAATTTTTTTCCGACTTACCAACCCGAAATATTATTGAAATATGAAAATCACTGCCATACCCAAGGAACGGCAACCCCATCACCAGAACTTTCTTCTGGGGTGCCTAATTTCTCTCTTTTTGTTAATATACTCTGTACGATTGTTAGAGTGGAATAAATATGTTATTATTATTATATTCACTCGATAATCCACGATTACCGCTCCAGTAACCTCTTGGATAGCGCCAGAGCGCCCAGTTCTGAGGCAACCCTCTTTATATTCCCATGATTTTTTCGCCTAGAAAAATGTAATTTTCACCCCCAATTGGGCCCGACGATTGCTCCCCCGTTGAGAATTCCTTACTCCGAGATAGATAACGTATAAGAAACATGCGCAATGCCTAAACTACAGAAACAAGAAGAAGAAAGAACAAACCGTCTATATCAGTCTTCACTTAAAAGTACTTAGTATCAATAATTATAATTTAAAAATGTAACTATCCAATTTTTTTTCTTATTTGTATATTTACTACGCATTCCGCCTCCTTACAGCACAATAAGGAAAAAAATATTTTATTAAGAAAACATTTTATGTATTTTATTGTTGCCTGTCGTGGTAGTTAGGGGAAAATGGGAGAGTATGGGGGAAGGTTTAGGAAGGCAGGGGTCAGTGGGACCGTTGATAAAGATCGTAAGTCCTCAGACTCAACCAGACTAACTCGCAATGTATTTAATTTCCATGTACTCGTAGGTTCTTCCCTCGCGTTCCGAAGGAAGGAACTCCAAGCGCGCTGAGTAAACCAAGTCGCAATTCAAGACTATTCTAGACCTCCATATACTGATTAGAAAACCCGTTTCAATTGCCTCCTTAAGCACAGTAAAAATTATCACGAGGTTCAGAGGCTTTCTGAAAAAACATTGATCTGGTGAAACAAGCGAGCGATCAAGGGCATCGCTTAAAACTCGCTAACGCCTCGTAATTCTGGTCAGGCCAGCGTAAACTATCAACTGTCTATCCAGAAGGTCATGGTTTCAATTCCGCTCATAGAAATACATTTTCAGCTATAATTGGACCATATTAACGACAGTAAAAACTCTATGATACGACAGAAGCCCGCCCACGAGTATGATTCATAAAATAGAACTCCTTCTCTCGATCTTACAATGGCCACACTTTACAAATGTTACGTACAAAATATGTGGCTAAGCATAATCTGAAATATATTCATAATTATTTGGCTCAAAAGTAATTTTTTTTTCAAATTAACTCTTTTTAGATCGGGGCCGAACGTAAAAGGCTCCCTCAGTCCTTTATTGACGGTCTCCAAAGAAACAGTATGTTTGTGATCGATAACCAAGGAGTGGTAAAGCATGACGTCACGAAAAATTATAATCGAGACATTCTTTTCCAGATAAATTAAAATTCAATGCTAAAAATACAGGAAAATGTTGTTTGTAAAGTAATCTATATCTACAAAATACCCCGCAAGCCACCTCAGGGGTGTGTGGCAGGGGGTGAGCATTCACCAACATGCATTACACTATACCCTAAAGTTAGTGTAACTACGACTAATTATGTATTAGCCTGCATCGCTAATGCTTGTCACGAGGTGAAGCCTCACAAGCATGCACTACACTGCAGATATAATCACAATGGAGAGGGACCGTAAATATATATGTAGTTTGCAACTACACCAATGGACAGAGACTCAAGACTCATGTAGAAAACATGCACGGCGTGCTGCTAATACTAGGTAACAGATAAGGATTCAAGTATTAGGGAGTACTACTACTACTAAGAGCTACACTACCTATCAACAAACCTTAATAGAAGTCTCATTGGCCGCTGTTATGGTCCCTTATAGTTCGTGGGAAAAATGACATTTTAAATCTGTCCGTTCTGCAGTCTAGTTTCCCAATTTTATTCTCATGATCTGATCAACCGTAGTATGTCGGATTTCGTAAAATATTATCAACGCCGACATAAAATAGACCGGTTTGGAACTTACATAATAGATTGAGTCTAACTTTTAATCGACGGTCTGAAAGCGTTTCCCATCCCAGTTGCTGCAAAAGGTCAGTAACACTAACGACATTATCATAACGGCCTTTAACGTATTTTGCCGATCTTCGCTGCACGCGTTCTAACTCAGTTTCCAAGGCTATCTCATAAGGATCCCAAATACTGGAAGCATATTCCAGGTGGGGTCTAACGAGGGAGAAGTAGCTTATTTCCCTAACTTTATCGTCGCACTTGCTAAGTACTCTTTTAACAAATCACAATTTATGATTAGCTTGACCGGTAATTTCTCGAATATGTTTCCTCCACGAGGGATCATTAGTCAGTTAATTCCGAGGTATTTAAGCGATTATACAGTCTCTAATTTTCTGTTGATTATGCAATAGCTGTTACAAGGATCTTTTTTCCATTTCCAAAAATTCATAACAACGCATTTTTTCAGGTTTAATTTTAGCTGTCACTCATCGCACCACTCCTGTATTTCATCGAGGTCCTTAGTTAGCGCTTCCTTATCATTAAGGCTACGAATTTCTCTAAACAGCTCTGCATCGTCAGCAAATAATCTAAACTTACTGTCAACTGTTTCACCGATGTCGTTTATGTACAAAAGGAACAGAAGTGGGCCTTCCCTGTGGGACACCCGATGTGACTTTTACTTCATTAGAGATAGAGCCATCTAATACAACCCTTTGCACGCGATTGCTTCAGAATTTTCTAATCCAGGAAATTACGTCGTCGTCTAAACCGAAGGATTTTAATTTCATGAGTAGTTTACTGTGGGAAACTTTATCAAATGCCTTTTTAAAGTCAAGAAAAATTGCATCAACTGCAACCTTACGTTCATCCGAGACTAAAATATCGTGGGCAAAAAGTGCTAATTGAGTTTCGCAAGATATTCCCTTTCTGAATCCGTGTTGCGTTTTTGTTAACAAGTTCTGCATATCGAGGTGTCTTACAACTGAACTTACAATTATATGTTCAAGGACTTGCAAGAGATAGATGTGAGAGATATCGGTATGTAGTTCGATGGCTGTTCCTTATCGCCGCTTTTGAATATGGGAGTGACATCTGCAATTTTCCAGTCCATGGGTACTCTGTGTTCATTGATGGATTTACTAAATATATTCTGCAAGCATGATGCCATTTCACAAGCTAATTCTCTATACACGCAGGCAGGAATTTCTTCAGGACCTGGGGATTTATTTGGACTTTAGGATTTTAACAAGTTTTCTATTCCGTGAGTGCAAATATCGATAGGCGGCATTTTTTGCTGGAAGTGATCATTTACCTTTACGGATGTAATCTGTGATGACTTGGTTAACACACTTTGAAAGTAGGAATTTAATAAGTTGACTTTGTCCGAAAAAATGTGACGCCACGACTTTACCAGTCCATGATCCTTTCCCATGGTTCCTAGCCTCTCTCCCTCTCATTAAAACTCTACAACATGAGGTTCAAGCTAGTAGTTGACCCTACAAAATGCAAGGTAATGACCCCAGTAAATGTCGGCACATTACAGGCTGACCTTTGCGTAGATGGCTATCAGCAGCAAGAGAGAAAATAAGTATTTATAATCAAATTCACTAGCTGCAGACAGTTATTATGATGATTACCTTAATTAGAATATTCTGCCAATCATCAAAGTAATTAAATTACTAAACAAGTTAAAACTCATAGTTGGTTTAGTATTCCATCATTCAATAATTAGCTATTGATTTGCCAAAATCGTTCAATTCATTGGAAGTCAATAGGGATTTAGTTCAAAAGGGAACAAATTGTTTTTTAATTCAAAGAAAATATTATAAATTGATGACTGTATTTCAATAAAAAATGCATATAGTTTCAAAGAACAACTTCTTTGTACAATTCCGTGACCTAAAAAACATCGCTAAAGGGTCATCTGACACTAATTTAGGAAATCTATAAAAATCACGTTCAAAGGCGAGAAAATTCGCGCAAACAAAATCACATTTCTTTTCACCGGACTACAAGATAAAACTAAATCCACGTGCTGTTATTTTAGAGCGTACCTTCCTCCCATCGTCTTTGGATTCGACAGGCTTTCGCGGCAGAAACGGAATTGCTTCGCTCATATCGTCCTCGTGGGTCTTTACCTCATCCATCATTATCAAAAGGTAGGCAGCACTTCTGTCGCTAATACATGCCACAAGGGAGGACTTTAAAGTGCCAGCGAAGTAAATAAATTATCCGGGCACATTGACCGATCGCTCGAGGTGCTTCGATTGACGCTCTTAGGGGAAGGCACACACAGCAGAACAACCATTCACCCGTCTGGCACTGAGGACGTCAACCTCCGTGTGCAAACGCACAGAGGAAACGTTCAGCAAACGTGCATATGCCTAAACTTGAGAGAAGTGTGTCATTAGAATCAGCTCAAGGCATTAATCACCTTCCCATTCCGAATCAATCACTCTTAATCCTCGGGATGGTAAGAAATATGACCCCCACCAGGGCTACGCAACCTTTTTTTAAATACTTTTCCCCGAAATCTGCAAAGGCACCTACCAAAAATAAAAGGAACACGCACTTCAACGAACAGAAAAACAAGATTTATGAGTAAATTTTACGTTGAGTAAAACGTAAAACTAAATGAAATCAAACATTTATGTGCTACAGGCAAATAAAAAGATAATTTAGCATAATTTTATTTACTTTCAACGCAAAACACTTAATTTCACTAGTAGATTTACGTGAGTACAATAAACTGGCCAAGAATAAAATATTATTATAGCATAAAAAATGGATTATATCATTACTGGCAAACAACTCGGTCTTAGAAAACGCACTAATCCAGTAAATTCAAGGGTCAAGTGCATTCGCCATTGAGGCATGATAATTTTTAATGCGAAAAATTCTCAGTAGCTTCGGTCGGATTATAAAGGCGGCCAATACGGTTCCTTGCTATACCACAGGCCACAGGTTCAACTTCCAATACTTCAGAGAAATGTATCACTGAAATCAGCTCGAAGAATAAATCGTCATGCATTTCCGAACCTCATCATTTGAACCTCACGCAGAATATAAATATGACTCCACGCGGGCTAGACACCTGGTAGTTTTTTTTCACATCCATAGCTTCCTTTTTGAGCATTGGTTTGAGCATCGGACCTATATTATTCACCAAAATTAAAATTGAAAATTGGCTTTTTGAAAATACAAAATGATCAAAACCCGTTTTCCGATACATAAAAATAGTATTTTTGTAGTAATCAAGTGTTTTAATCATTGCCAAGAGTTTCCTTTCCCGCACTTTCACTATAATTGTAAAACTGGTTGCATCGTATTTCTGGTTGTAGTGTACTCTGTTTTGCAATGGGAGTAAATTTAATTGTTTAAAATTATTTTTTCCTATAAACCATACGTGCACTCGGAAAAAAATAAATGAGATCAGAATTTAAAGTGGGAGATCTTGACCAAACGTCCAAGTATGACTGAATAAATAATTAACGCACTGTTCATAGCGTGGTTAATTTTAACGAAGCATAACAAAACGCTTGAAAAAAATAACCATTGCAGGACTTCTTTCTTATCAATGAAGACGAATTATGAGTAGCAAATAATAAAGTGCACACAACTCAATCGCATCAATAACGTGGAATTTTTCAATGCCCACAGATCAGTGTGATTCACAGTGTGATTCCGCTTGAACGCTGAGGCCGCCACGTCCAATACGGGGAAGACAGTCAAAGTGCTTAGTTAACGCAGTTAAGCCTAGGAAACTAGCACTCTAATACTAGTCTCTTCCTAAATCTTGATTTAATTATTATAAAATAAACTGTTAAGACTACAAATACCCCTCATAGGACCATAATATTCCGCCATATTCTCCCATGACTTCCTCGGTATTCACTCCATCAAAAATCTGCTTCGTTATTCCATTCTCATCTGTTCTCTCTTCTTGACCAAACCAACGAATCACGCTCCTTTCACGGGTTTTAGCAACAAAGATTCATGAACATTACAGTATTCGCATAAAAATGACCCCCAGCACGAAAATAACGCATTCTTATGATCAGCATACTTACTACCCCTTTCTTTGAGCCTTAAGCTTACTCTCCTCTCCGCTAACCATTTATGCTCCTCTCTTCCACACCCGTCAATACTTCGTTCATCTTATACCTCCAACTCCTGTCCATCCATTCAATTCCCCTCCCTAGGTGCGTCCAGAATACAAAAACCCTTCGTATCATTATCCCCTTGATTCTCTCAAACCAGACAACATAACAAGGCTACGTTCCGTTTCAAAGACTTATCTAATATTATCTTAACGATCACAGGAATCATATCATCTACATATACTCTACGATGTACCCCGCGAACAAACACAAAAGTAAAACAAAAAGCTCCGCCATTGCCGACTGACTTCGGACCTTAAATTCCTATACTCCATTATGATCGGGTCTTTCCGCTCTGATCATCTTCTCTCCTGTTTTTCACTCCGTATCCCATCCCGCACTACTCGTGATGTGAGTCTGCTACGAAAACCTAAATTCCTTGTCTCCACTTCCCAATGATCCCTATTCTACCGCCTACCTTTACTATTCAATGCCCTTTCTAACAGTCAACCTACCATTCACCTTTCCTCTTCATGTAACATCTTTTCCTCCCAACTGAAACGAACTCTGTAACATTCCTTTTCCGCATCTCAGACTTGCATAATTGTATATTGTTGTATACTTTTGTTTTCGTTTTTACGGTTATATTTAATTTATTCTGCCCATTGAACACAATTTAAAGACCTTAGTTGCTGTCTTTAAGAAATAAAAAAGCGCGTGGTAGCGGGTGTCAGGACTACAGCCACTTTTTATCTGGGCGAAAGAACAAGTGTTTCATGTATACGTAATTATGCCTTACTAAATGGTATACGTCATTTCCAGGGCTTCTGCTCTTATCGGAAAATGAAGTATTTAACCTTCCCCTATGAGTATCCACCTTCCTTATAGTAATCAATTCCTCTTTCTAATTGCTTAATTTTCCAATACACTCCATTCACTAATTCGAACTAATGACCCTACGTTTAACGAAAATGCTACTCTAATACGGGAAGATGATGCCAATGACATGATATATACCCAAGATCACTGATATTTATTCTTGTTGGCTTAGTATTTTATGAGTAATCACTAATCAGTGATCACTAATCACCTTCCCCTGAGTAACTATTTATTTCATCAAAATATTGCTTTTTTCTTTAAAATATTTTTATCTCAAAAATTATATTAATGTTATTATTATTAGAGTAACCTACTGGTTAAAGTAGGTTCAAATGGAAGAGAGTAAAACTCCTCAAGAGTTTTACAGGCGCAAGCCATTTATGGCATAATTTCTTTCTTCATCTCAGGATACATTCTACCCTTCTTCATCCCGTCCATAAAAACCTACTTTTTCCTTTTACTCGCTGACTTCCTTTCCCTTCCCCCCTTTCCTGAAATCCTCCTCTCTTAGACGTGCTTAAGTAGCCCTTCGCCCCTCATTACCTTCTCCAACAACCACCTTGCCTCTTCCTAATGTCACCAAGAAATTTCCTCTCCTCACTAACCAAACCTAGCACATCTTCGTTTGTCTTCTTTTCCATCCACCGCATATTCTCCATTCTCCTCCACACCCACATCTCAACTTGCGTGGAAGGAATTACGCTGCTAAAAAGATATCATTCTTTCATGGCTTGGACAATAATATCAGCCGAAAAGAGAAGACCAGAAGAAATCGAATTGGATATCGAAGAATGTAAATATCATATGGACAGAGGGAATCACAATGGAAGACGTTTTACAAAGTGCTCTGGTGCAAATATGTCCAATGAAAACTACGAAGAGACAAACTTTGTGGACATATTCTGAGACATTAATGCCTCTTAGAAACAGCAATGGAAGGATAATTGAATGGGAAGTTACCAATGGATAACAAGGAGGGAACTATTATTATTATTCATGTTACAAATTGGCCAATCTTGCCAGGTAGTAAAAGAGTATATATGAAACGAGTTAGAATTACGATTTCAGAAGTCATAGCTTATTTTGCTATTCCAACTTACTTTTCTTTTTTTGGCTTTTCTCCAATTTGATCTAGTAAAATAGAAATAAGAAAATGAAACAGAATTTAAAATAAAAAGAAATCAGCAAATTTAAATACATATCAATTTTAAAATGTAGCCAAAATTTTAAGAATTGTATACATTCAACATATCATTACAACATAATAATGAGTAATCAACTTCACCATAATAATTGATTTATCACGCAATGAACTTCTTGATATTTAAATAAATGATTTGTAACCATGACGCAATTGCTCAAAATCTTCATCAGGTAAATTATTGCCTTCACTCATTTCTCTATTAGAAAAAATATAATGAGCAAGCATCTGCTCTTTGCCATCGAACTTTAACTTTGAACGTCTGGTCATTCTTTGTGCGTCGTAGTCGTACTTAATTCTACCCAAATTCAGGCAGTGACGTCACAATATCAACCTTTGGACTAACTTCACGACCGCGGAAGAGCCGGTACGGGCCAAGGTGAATGGACTGGTAAAGTCTGACGCCACATCCCCCAGTTGCCATGGTGATCACCACCTTTCTTTCCAAACAAATCTGAGTTAAAGCAGTTTCTCCCGTAAGGAAAGAATGAATGGATGATTTCTGTTTACTATGGTTGTGTTAAGCACTCTTTTTACTGTAGATAGTTTCTTTGGAGTGTCAACTAATCTGTTTTTTTTCATTTACCTCGTGACCAATGTATACAGAGACAGATAAAACGCATTCGTAGGACCGCTGCCGACGACGTCGACATGCAAATAAATAATGCAGATTTAATTTATTGTTATAACGGCTTAAAGAAAAATCTGCCACACCTAGTATTTCTTCTAAATACAGGCTGTGTACTTACATATGTTCCCAAATGGTATTTTTTATCTTTTATTCTATCAAAATGTACCGACCTAGCATTTTTCCTATGGCCAACGTATATTCTGAGTAAGAAAAGTGAAGTTGCTCCGTATGGAACTCGGAGATTCATCGTATTTTCCGTCTATAAACTCGATCTGGCTGCGTATTTTCACCAAAGGTATACCTACATAGGCTGGCATTTTTTACCCTGCCCGCTTTGCATACTTAAAATGGAAATTCACTTGAGGAATTATATGAACAAAATGGTTATGTGTTTCACGCCAGATTGCAAAATCTTTTTATTTATTTTTCCGATTGGAGATAAAGGTTGACCCTAAAAGAATACAACATGCTTTCATAGAGGCAATCATCCCATTATCATAAAAAAGTCGTGTACCACAAGTTAGTCATGTACCTACTTCACAAAATCGTTGCAAATTATTTTAATTTTAATACTAATCGATGGAATGACTAAATAATAAAGCTATAATTTCACAATAACTAGTTGACTCTAGCTTACTTCAAAATCGGGCATCACAAGGTAAACCTTGAATCTTGAAGTTACTGAATATCTCATTGCATAGCGCGGCAAGCGTCCAGTTTACCATCTATAACTCTGGCCATTAAACCTGTTTAGTATCGTAATTTATGAGAAAATTCGATATTTCTCGTGATGGAGTAATTTAAAATTTTTATCGCAACAAATTCCGCAGTTGAGAGTTACCACAGGTCCATAGAGCAGCTAATAATACTCGTTTAATTAGTACACATTTACAGCGGTAGATAAGAATCATAAACACTTTTACGGTACAATTTGAAACTATTTGTTAAGCTCTCATGGAAATGTCATGTTTTTAAAGTAAGATCTCGTGGTTTAAAACGCCTAATGATGCCAAATAAAAACAGAAATCATCAACGCCATGATTAATGATGCCATTTCAGTTAAAATTAATACTAACATGTTTCTCTATGAGCAAAAAAATGATAAACCGTTGAAGTTCAGATTTTCAATGCAATTAGCATGGATACTGCTATTAGATAGGCCGTCTGAAGTTGTTTGGAAAATGAAACAGTTGACGAGCAATTGGCTGACGTCACGAATTTACCAGTCCATACAGATGGCTTAGATCATGTATACTATACCATATGTATACTTCATTTAAACGGTCTAAGAGAGAGGGTCTCTATTCACCTCGGGTACAGGCATGAATATAGAGAAAGGCTATATTGGGTACAGGCTAGTGCGAGAAAAGACGAACGAAACGGCATCTAAGGGCACATCGGTGGTGGCGGCCATCGGCGGGTTAACTTTTGATCATGTTCATATTTTGCTATGGTGATCTCTTCCGCTCAAAATTTGACATGGCTTCCAGTTGCAAGCAACATAATCACACAGTAACCAGCATCAAAAGAATATTTGTTTCCGATCATACTCCATAGAAATTTATCAAACGTCAAATTGTGCTAATACATAAAATTTCGCGGTCGCGAAAGGGGTTGCGAACTACGTGAGAGATCGTGAGGGCAAATGTAATTACGTATGTTAATTTTTCTGCCATTATCAAATTTATGAACTGTTTTTAACCGTTACCTAATAAACTTTCTTTTGGCTGGTAAAATTTCATTGCTCAGCGTTTTCACGATATATGCCACGGTGACGGTTGCCGTTGCTTATTTGTTTGACGTATTTCTCGACCATATGAAAATGCAAGCGCTAGTTTTTCGGTTCACTTCGCAAGCTTGGCCCAGGCTCGTACTGACTGTAGCACATGGTAGGTATATACTAGGGGGTAATCCCTGAATTGGAACACGGCCTAAGTCATGGTAAATGTTCCGAGAAATTCTAAGGAAGGGGAATGGCTTGGTGTGGTGGCTTGTGTACCAGATTTCCCACCCGATGGCGCGGGTTCGATTTCAGGCAAAATGCGAACTTTTCAATGGAATCCCCATTCCTACTTGTAAGTAGCACTACAAGTAGAGTACTCTATCCGTCAGAAAGGACGTAAAATTGTTGCCCCAATGGCACCATTCGTTCATAATACGCTATCGGCGATGCCAGGGTTCACTCCATCCTTCCTCCATCTCCGAGTCGTTCGATTCGAAATACATACATATCTATCGATATCGAAAGAGGAACACGATCGAGATATTGAACGACCTTGCCTCCATCGGGTAATCTTTACTTACCAACCGACTCGTCCATCCTTAATGGCGCAAATGACCTCAGCTGCCTCTCAACTTCTCTAATAACCATCCAATTCTAAAGAGTTCTTCTGGTTTCCGCGAGGTCATTTTATTTGCTTGAAACGTTTCAACTCTATTCCAGGAGGCATCTCCAGGTCGAGTATTATCGCTGCCTTTGGGCCGTTGTATATAGGCATTTTACAACGCATTTTGAAACGGCAAATCAGGAGAGAATTTGCTCGGAGAATTATTCAATTTACGACTGCCGATTAAAATTCTCGTTAGCAACCAGCTAGCCTTCTATGGACTGATGAAGCCGTGATATCAAATTACTTTCCAAACAATATTTCCATTTATATTTATCATTGACTTCGCATTTATTTGGAAAACAATACCTTGGTAACAGTCCATGTACCGAGCAGAACGCCTATGTATAGTAGGCCAAATGCAAACGAAATCAGTGTTGCCAACTTTTGCGACAAGTGACTAAATCTGGATTTTTTTTTGTTGTCGTTGGACGAAAAAATTATTCAAAAGCGACGGGTGATTTTTCTAGCTATTAAAAAATTTTTAGTGCGCCAATCTTGGCGGATTTTATATTAGACTACTCTCCTGAGCAGAAGAGTTTGAAGCGATACTTTATTGTAGAATTTCTTTAAGGGTTTTGGGTTAGACCTGCTATTTCCTACGAACTCCCTGAGTAAATAGTGAATAAAATTGTAACTGCTCAATCACATTTAGGATCCGCTAGTGACAAATCTTTGGCTTTTAAGTCAACAATAACTATGAGGGTATAGCTGGAGTTCAAGAATGTATAAAAGGAAGATCTTTTTTATTACTCCAATCCAGTGACTTTCTTCCCTGAAAAGGCTTAAGCCTGTAGCGGGGCCCGCATTTACTGTTGCTTCCTTCTTTTGTTTCTTCTACTCTTCCTTCCTTCTTCAACAAACTATCGTTTGTTGTTTTGCTAAATGTCTCCTTCCTTCTCTTGTATCGTAAACACGGAAATAAACACCTTTTGAATTGAATTGAAATATAAATTTTTCGGCACATTATCTCATTCAATTGTTGGATTTTGTACAGCTTGAATTTACATAATTTAAGCTTAATTTTCAATTAAGCGACTTTCTAGCGAATTTAGAGTAGTGTTTACGTGGATTCAGAGGGATGTGAGTTGCCAGCACTGAACAAAATACCTCCACTTGAAAATGCCCCCTGGATAAAGAGGCAAAACGCTTTCTACGGAGCCACTGGACGCGATGGAATTAAACGATATTAGAATGAACTAATTCTGAATAATATTAAAAGAAAAAATTTACTTGAGCTTAAATGTAAACTCGTGAATTATTTATGAAAACATCCACAGTCCTAGTCGATTTCCCTCGTCACTACTCACGGCCTAGGAGCAAAAGTCGAGGAAATAGTACTGAATAACTAAAAGCAAACTTTGCTTTTTTTAATATTTCTTCATTTAGCAAAGTAATATGTTTGAAGTGGCCTAACCAGCGGGATTGGATATTAAAATCCACCATAAAAACTAAGTGCATATATCTTTAATTCGAGGCTTTGTAATTCGTTAAAAACCAGTAAGAAACGAAATCAGAACATCATTCATAAGAAAGAAATGAAGAATATATTTCACAAGAGTACGACAGTAAATTCCATCTCCGCTCCTTCCCAACCACACCTTTATAAACACAACTTATCAACACACTCTCGTGAATATAAAAGGTCAAAGTTGACGTTAGAAGTCTGTATTAGCGAAGGAGCTCCAAAAATGCTGCTTCAAAGAATGATTTAGGGAAAACGCCTCGCTTCGCCAGCTCATATTTGAAGAACTTGTTTTTCTTGTATGGATGACTGGAAGCTTTTCCTTCCATCGACAAACGTGTTCTGTTTCCCGAAGAGGCTGTACCATACAATTTGGCCACCCTCTACGATCACGTTAAATGGATGATTAGGAAAAAAATAATTTTTCGCAGCTGGGATGGGAAGGTGGAGCTTTAAAATCATTGTCCTACTCCTTCCTCCGTCCATCTTCCCCGCGTGGTCATGTCTCTCCCTCATTGGCTCTCGCGGTTGCTAAGCGAAAATCCAAACTCGACCGACCACGGAAGGAGGTAGCGTTGAGATTCGGGCGGTAACAAAGGAAACGGGATTATCTTCATCTACTTCGTACCCTGGAAGCTATCTCTTGGCTGTATATCACGGGTTGAAAGTTCTTTAAAACATCCACTAGACTACATTGCCGCTTAAGTCATCGGAACTACGAATGTTGATGGTTTATGCAAATGCATAGAGTTATAGGAATCTCCTCTAAAGTGAAGCAAGAATGCGATACGTGATGTAGGTACTGACGTGCTGTATGTAATCACCACATTGAATACATAACCTCTAAAGCTTTTGAATTGTTGGGTTTTATTTATAGATTTTACAAACGTAGTAAAAATATCTATCTTCTAAAAGTTTTACATTGTTTTATGCATATTAGGTTCTATAATATATACATCTCTATATATAAAGGGGAAAGTGCGTTTATTTGTTTGTTTGGATGTTCGAAATGTTTATCCACTTCCAGGTGTCGGACACCCATCAACAAATACTCAAATTAATCGTCTTGAAGAGCTGATTTCAGAAAAAGTTCCAAACGTTTGTTTTATGTAAAATATGTTAATTTATTTATGTATTTATATGTTTTTCGTCAATGGCCATACCACGTTGAAGTCACCGGTTCTCGTCCGATCACCGAAGTTAAGTAACGTCGGGCACGGATAGTACTTGGATGGGTGACCGCATGGGAACACCGGTGCTGTTGGCATAATATTTTTGGGGAGCGTGGTGGCCTAGTGGGTAGAGCGCTTGGCTACTGATCGAAGGGTCCCGGGTTCAAATTCGGGTGAAATTTACACGCCCGTGGCTTAGTCTGGCGTGAACTCTACCATCATCTATCCAAACCAACCTTCAGGTTGAATCACTGAGTGATGTTTTTCAGTTACACCCATAAGAAAAGCACGTAAAGCTGATGTTCAGCTTCGTTCAGACCTCTTTTCAATTGCAAAATATAACTAGAAATAAAAGTCATACGAAATCAGGAGAAGTACCGATAGAAAGAAAATTTATGAGAGATTCCTATTTATATAACCGAATGTTGTTTTCCAATCAAAATTCTGAAAAAAGTAATAAAATGCATCGATATTTAGCAGACTTCTAGCGTTTTTGAGCCATCGTCCTGATAACGACCATGCTAATTGTTGAAGCCGAGATTACTGTACATATTAATGTTCACCCTTGGAGGGTTATTCTGTAATCTCACCTTTTTAATGACTCTTTGCGGGAAGGCAGGAGACACGTTTCGCTCTCTAAATGATCGACTCACGATCGGCCAAGGTCCGATGGTTTCTCCATTTCACGTTCCTTGGTAAGATGGAACTAATGACAGGCGGAGGCAAATGAAACGGATCAAGAGTCTAAAGAGGTGGTGAGTCAAAGAAAAGACTTATAGATCACCACTTAAGAGCCGAAGATGGTCACGCCCCCTGGGTGGCGGAGTGGAACTACGAAAAATTACGTAATTTTTCGTATTTTATGACGTAGTCTCACTTAAGTAAGATTACAAAATAACCCCCCTGAACTAATTTAGGAATAAATAAATTACTACACATTCTAAATACTGTAATACTGTCGTAGCAACCGAATGTTTACCGAGATATTAACTGGCTATTAGTCTTTAAAATTCGTGAGCGGTGAAAGTTTACCTGAACAACGTGCGTTGAATTTCTCTAGAGGCACTCTTCATGAAGCACTAAAGTCGGGATCGGAGTTCTATTGAAAAATCTTCGCCGAAGCCGGACCCTCGCGATGGAGAGCTTTTACCAACGCACCAACTCTATCCCCCCAGCAACATTCAGTCACGTCTTCTTTCCTCAATAGTCATTCTGACTTGAAAAAAGTATTGCACAATTAATAACATATAAAACAAAATTTATTGTCATCACATTCGGACAAAAAAGTGCTAAAAAAATACAAATATTCGCATATAGTGAAAAAAAAAGCTTTACAAAGCAAATTTACTGGCAAAAAATAGCGAAGCTGCATGCTGGAAAACCAATTTATATTCTCAATATCTGCTATTACGGTCTCCAATTGCTCGTTGAAAAAATTACACCTAAAAACCGGTCCGATCTACAGTCCGTTTCCCTAATTTAATTCTCAAGAACTACTCCACCGTAGCATATCGGACTTCGTAAAGTATGACGTAAAATAACAGGAGGCGTCGATCGATCGCCAGTCAGCCATTCACACTTTGTCTGATTGTATTATTTGGTAAACCCTCTTTGTCGATACATTTCCTTGGCTCAGGCCCTTCACATATGTTCTCGGTAGGTACGTTGTCATAAAAATCAGAAGACCTTAAAACAACTCTAATGAAGATATTTCTCTGATTACAGTTCATGCGCATGTATATTCTTTTGATATTTTCCGAAAGTGTTTCCACTCCCTTAAATACCCATGAGCGCCGGTGTTTCGCAACCAAATACAAATATAAAGAAATAAACAAAAGAATTTCTTAACGACATTAAATTTCTACTGTTATTCCTGCAGGGTGTAAAGCATTTAATACGAGAAAAGATTTTAGCTGGACATTTAAATATTCGCCATAATGATAAGAGACTTTCATACGTTACATATTCACCGCCGAATAAACGTTACTTATTCTCCGTATAAACCGCCGCAGGGTATGTAATATTGTGATTTTTCCTGGACAATGCAGCGCAATAATGTGATTTTTCCTGGACACCAAATTTGCAAGAAGAAGAGGAAAATGGTTTTATATTGGTGAATATATAACTTTCTGAAAGGAACGTTAAAAAACACTCTTATTGTCGGGGAGCTAATAGGCAGGAATATCCATTCACCTACCATTTATTTCCCCAAACAGGGTGAAATTCTTCACAAAAATTCCTTTGCCTTGACCGGGATATTTTTTCATGGCGAATTTCACACTCATTGGTGTATATCTCTGAACCCGCGCGTGTGACTGCGTACCACATCACTTGTATTACTACAATGATTGGAAAATTACCATTTATTTAGTAGAATACCTAATAATCAACCCTTAGTCAAGTCTACTTAGTATAAGTAAGGATGGTAATGATATCACAGACATTATCTATCTAAACTAATATGGTCCGTTTTTGTCCGCGGAGGAAAATTTTAAAATATTTCCCTCGTGTTGATGCCTATGGCCAGTAAACTCTCGTTTCGTTGGAGCGCAGCTTCTGATGGGCGTATGCGAAACTTTCTCCTTCATCGTCGCTGGGGGCCACTTCTTCGTATAGGAAACGCTACTCCAACGCCCCTCCATTCCGCCTCTCTCGCTTTATTCCTTCCTGCCCCCAGCATTTCTTGTCCTCCCTCCCTCCCTCCCCCCCCCCCCCCCCCACGCTTGTCAGAGCTTAATTTCTTTTCTACTCACGCATTGTTGCCAGAGCCTTCGAGGAGGAGTGGTAGGTTGCCGATTTGACGCGTGGAAATTCCTCATCGTTTTGCCCGCTGCGGCTCCTCACCGGGTTAGGGCGCCGCGTTCAGCCGTCGTGGCATGGAATATTTATGAGAGTTTAGACCCTGAGCTCTGGCGAGTTGTCTCACCCCGACTCAGTTTCTGCTCGACTGACCGCGATACGGCAAGCCGGGTGAACCATTGGATTCACCAATATTTTCCTTCGAGAAATCGAATGTTTCTTATACGAGACAAACTTAATCCCGTGAAAGTTTGTACACATCTCAGTAGTGGTTTTGGATTTTCCTCATTAAAAGTCATTCAATCCTGAGGCCCTGTTCCAATCCACGAATTTAATTTTCTCCAAATTCAGGAAGTGACGTCACAATTTCAGTCTTTGGACTAACTTTATGACCACGGAAGGACGGGTTAGTATGAGAAAAGGCGTACTTAATCGGCCGTACCAGTCGTGCTAATTCATCACGGAGTCCTCTATGGCAGGGGTGTACTTATCTTTAACTTGTTGTTAACTTCGTGAGGGATCGTGAGGGAAAATTAAAATGCATTTGTTAATTATTCCGCCATTATTAAGTTTAAAAACTCATAATGTCGCTGAGTTGCCTAATGAACTTTCCTTTGGCTAGTAAAATTGCATTCCTTAGCAGTTACACGAGATACATCAAGGTAACGGCTGCTGTCACTCCCTTATTTGACGTATTTTTCAACCACATATACATATATAAACTTGCACATGGGGAAAAATGTTTTTTAATTTATTTCTATGACACACGCAAAGTCCGCGCCCCGGACGAAATGCTGGGTCGTAGCCAATCTGGACGCTTCAACCGACAGGTAAATTATTTCAACTAATTTTGTCGAATGAGGAGAGCAGAAAAAATTGTAGACCACTAAACCAAAACGAAATCACCGGCCAAATGCCAATAAATAATAATAATTACTAGATTCGTTTATTTCCTACGACGCCAATTAGTTGATATAGTTTACACAAGCGAGACGCAAGTGTATCCAGACCCAGCCGAATAACATTTTGGACAATAATCATGTGCATGATGAGCCAATGGATGGCGGTATATCCCAGAGAACATTGTGGAGAGCAAATTGTTCAAACTGAGCTTTCGAGTTTCTCACATAGGAGAAGTTTGAACGCTCCTGTTCAAAATCTACTGCTTTGAAAGATTTCTAATTATTGGGCATCAGAGGATACTTCTTACACAGTTATCACTTTCCAAGCATCAAGAATCGAGCTAACAGCTTTCACTGGTTCGTAACTACGGAAGAAGTCAATCGCCTTAGCAACCGAGATTGGGAAGCATAATTTGAGGACGGTCAGTGATTGCAGACAGGTAGCTCTTGGCGAATGAGATCAGTTGGCTTTTTTCCATAAAATATTTGGCATCTTAGCAACCAAAATTCAATATATGTATTTGTCTGCAGTAAAACAAAATACTTTTACCAAGCAACGGAAAATACCAGGTCACATTTAAATGTATCCACAATTATTATATGCTCATAGGATTAGTAACATACCTATAAGGTCTGCAAACTACTACCTAACAAGCAGTCTACATTTTGTTATGAATTATATGGAGACGTATAACCAAATGGAAAACAGATTCATAGTTATCCCAAAATAATTGTCCAGGAATTTTACAAATGCGCAAGGTTGGCATAATAAGTGAGGTGAATTTGGTTCCGATATCTCTGTTGAAAGTGGGTGAAAATCGCGTTAACGCTGGCGAGACGAAAGCTCACCTTTACCGTCCAGGTGTTTTACAATATTCCCTAATCACTTCATTTGATGATTCTTAATTGAAAGGCCCCTATGGGTAGTTTAAATTACGACCCAAGATGAAATATTTAAAAAACTAGTGAATATACTACATGCACATGGGTTTAGGAAACCATAATATGTGCTCTAACTCACCCTGGTACTTAAAATACCTTATACTGAGTGATTCATCGTAAATTTTGTAGGTCTATGGTAATATTACGAGCTTCCGATAATTGAGTGTTCAAATTTAATGAAAACAAAATAGACGATTGATTTTCGTTCCATGGTTTCAAGCTCAACTATGTGTAAGTTCAATTTCACAAATGAAAAAGTAACTTGGTTTCCTTCCACAAATTTATGTTCCTGGTACGACATGTTTCAACACAGCGGTGTCATCTACATCTACAAAATACCCTGCAAGCCAACTCAGGGGTGTGTGGCAGGGGATGAGTATTCACCAACATGCATTACACTATACCCTAAAGTTAGTGTACCTACAACTAATTATGCAGAAGCATAAATCGCTAATTAGCATAAACCAGGAGGATAAATCTGTGGAAGGAAACAAAGTTACTTTTTCATTTCTGGAACGATTGATTTATTAACTTCTCAAAAAGGAATCAGGATTTTTTTTGTTTTTATAATTGATGATTAGATGTTTATGTGGTTTTTAATTGAAATTTGTAAAATAAATGCTTCCTGGAAGACCGAATGCTTTTATTTGTTCAAATATTTACCATTAACAAACATGATAATTTAGAAATTCAGATAGAATAGAAAACATTACAACGCTTATCTATATTACCTCCAAGCCTATATTTTATAAATAACTTCATAAAGATTTTCTTGCCCGCAGCATATATTTTGCTTCTACCATCCGCTTTTCAACGATTATAAGTAACCGCCAATGTTCAGATAATGCTAAAAATAATTGAAACAATTGTGTAAAGCTTATTTTGCCGAGAGCCATAAGTTTCAACCTAGATATTAAATCGACAATGATCTCTCTCTATTAATTCTTGGGAATTGTGTGTGCTCAAATGCTTCAAGAAAATCGCTGTCATCTGCGAAGCGTTTTCCACTCCTACAGCCAAGGTAGCCACTTAGGAATCTTGACATCTTTCCCAAAGAAATCTAGAGCATCTTAGGTCAGCAAAGCAAAGAAGCGCCAAGCTGGGGTTTGGATATTTTTGCCAACCTCTTCCTCCAAACTACCTTTTGCAACATCTATCTGCATCTATACATACAAAACACCCTGTAAGCCACCTCAGGGGTGTGTGGCAGGGGGTGAGTATTCACCAGCATGCATTACACTATACCCTAAAGTTAGTGTAACTATGACCAATTATGCGTTAGTTTTTATCGATAGTGCATAATTGGTTTCTTGACTTTAAAAAGGCATTTGATAAAGTTTCCAACAGTAAGCTACTCATGAAATTAAAATCCTACGGGTTGGAAGACGACGTAATGTCCTGGATTAGAGAATTCTTAAGCAATCGTGTGCAAAGGGTTGTATTATATGGCGCTATCTCTAATGAAGTAAAAGTCACATCGGGTGTCCCACAGGGAAGTGTCATAGGCCCACTTCCGTTCCTTTTGTACATAAACAACATCGGTGAAACAGTTGACAGTAGGCTTAGATTATTTGCAGAAATTAGGTTTTGAAAAGTTAGGGAAATCAGCTACTTCTCCCTCGTTACACCCCACTTGGAATATGCTGCCAGTATTTGGGATCCTTATGAGATTAGAACGCGTGCAGCGAAGATCGGCAAGATACGTTAAAGGCCGTTACGATAGTGTCGTTAGTGTTACTGACCTTTTGCAGCAACTGGGATGGGAAACGCTTTCAGACCGTCGATTATAATTTAGACTGAATCTATTATGTAAGTTCCAAACCGGTCTATTTTCTGACGACGTTGATAATATTTTACGAAATCCGACATACTACGGTAGATCAGATCATGATAATAAAATTAGGGAACTAGACTGCAGAACGGACAGATTAAAAATGTCATTTTTCCCACGAACTTAAGAGAACATAACAGCTGCGAATGAGACTTCTATTAAGGTTTGTTGATAGGTAGTGTAGCTCTTAGTAGTAGTAGTACTTCCTAATACTTGAATCTTTATCTGTTACCTAGTACTAACAGCACGCCGTGCATGTTTTCTACATAAGTCTTGAGTTTCTGTCCATTTGTGTAGTTGCAAAATACATATATAATAACGGTCCCTCTCCATTGTGATAATATCTGTAGTGTAGTGCATGCTTGTGAAGCTCCACCTCGTGACAAGCATTAGCGATGCAGGCTAATACATAATTAGTCGTAGTTACACTAACTTTAGGGTATAGTGTAATGCATGTTGGTGAATACTTACCCCCTGCCACACACCCCTGAGTTGGCTTGCAGGGTATTTTGTAGATGTAGATGCCTGAAGACGTAAACAATCGAAAGCTGCAGCAAATCAATCCGCGGATAGATGACCGTTGATGACAGAGTATTATGATAATGACTGAAAATTTTACTTTTCATCACGTGGACTCGGAGAAATGGAGAGTATGCTGTAGGCATTTGAGAAGTTGGAGTGAAGAGAATGGAGAAGGTGCGGTGGACGGAAATAAATACGAACGAGGAAGTCATCGGCATAATGCGTGAGGAAAGGAAACTTATGGAGGAGATTAGAAGAAAAAAGATAAGGCGTTGGAACAGAAAATGGGAGGCGAAGGGATGCTAAGGTCCGAGATAGAAGGGAGGATTTAGGATAAGCAATGGCACAATGGACATAAGCCAGTATTTTACTAAAAAACAAGATTCTCGGCGCACGTAATTATAAATTACGTGCACCGTCTTGCACGCTTTGCGTCACATTGTATTAAAAGTTCGTCTTTGTTAAACGCTCTGCTTGGCCGTAATTATACGCCAAAGTTACGTACGACGCCGTTGCGCTTAAAAAATGAAACTTTTATAACTCTAACCCAAAAACAGATCCAAAATTTGTTTGTTAAATTATTCTTCATAACTCTTAAAGGGAGACCGAAGTTGTGTAAATAATGACGTATACGTAAAGTGAAAATCCTATGAGACATCTAGGAGTTGTTAAGGTTTGAGCTCGAATCTGCAAGATTTGGGCTTGGATGGTAAACATGAGACGACTGACTCCCAACAATGTGTAATGTAATTTCCAGTATGAGAGTTCAAGATACCCAAAATGTGACCCATAAGAGCCATTTGACAGTGATCTATGACTCCAAATACTTCAAAAACATCTTCAAATTTACATCAGAGGGTAAAATTATGAGCCCAATTTGAAGTTTTAAGTCATTTAAACAACCTTTGGAGAAATTTATGTCAATAAACTCATAGTAATGAAATATAAAGTGAACTGCAGATCTACGTAAATACTCTGGCATTGGAATAGGACCCAAAGTCTACTACCTCTTGCAGTCAAGTGAAAGCAAAAATATCTTTTCGCATTATTTGATTTTTATCCATGCATTTCAAAATTGAGGAAAATTTCAATATCAAGGATGTTATTTTACATTTATCTTTTTCCACTTCCTACTGGTCTGGAGCTAACTAATATTTACGATCAGTTTCATACACATCAACAGGAAGCGAAAAAAGATGTGACGATCATACGCTTCATTTCCATCCTGCTAACATTTCCTAATTTAACAGACCTGAAGTTTTCATCCATTTCAAGCTTTAGCCAAGTAGTAACGCGTATAGTTGCTCATCACACCATTCAACGACGTTTAAATGGACAGGAATTTTATTATTTTTTTAAAATTATTTTCCAAAACGCGACTAGTATAGGAAGTAACAGCAGAAACTTCATGGGAGGATCTTCTAAGCATAGAAAAACAAAATGGCCGGTCAAATTAAGGGAGTATTTTCTTCAGTTTGGCAACTGATTCCTTAACATGAGCGCGTCAACAGCGCGTCAAAGTTTAATAATTATTACCGTCGAAAAATCTATTACACCACCTAAGTTAAAACTTGTAAAATGTGAACAAATAGGCATGCTAATCTAATATGAAGTAGTTATCACCCTGGTGATCTGAATATATAGCCTAAGCATTCCTTTTTGAAACATGAACGGTGTAACACGTTTATTTACTTACAATACGAATATATCTCAATATTTACATCATCCATATTCTAACTATAAATACTTATCTTGGAGTCGAGAACATTTCACTGATAGTCAAGTTCTCATCGTCATATTTTGTATTCTGCCAAAAGAATGAGAGGTACTTGGACATTTTCAAAGTCAAGAGGACAGATTGTTCGATAGATAGTTTTTCTCTGATATCCCCGAGAACGGGAAGTCTTCTGTCACATTTTCTTGACCAAGCGCTTCAATAAATCTTTTTCCTCCTTTCAAACCGTCCAAAATTCCTTAATTTCTTATCCTTCCGCGCTTACCCAGCGGTCTACGATAAGTTCCACAGCCGTATAACATTATGCCTACGTTCCCGCGATTTTTAGTTCCCTATTTGTTTTATTATTTCCGAGATCAATCGCGTTTGGTTTCTTTTTCACAACGTTTCGTCTCTCTTCCCAGTGGCACCGTCAGGTAAAGTAACTGACGACGCCACCAGGATGAGAGGCGAAATGTTGTGAAAACTCCTGGTGGCGTCGTCGGTTACTTTACCTGACGACGCCTCTGGGAAGAGAGAAGAAACGTTGCTGCTGAAACGACGAAACCATGGTACTAATACATAAGGTAGGCCCTGTGGGTAGGCCATTGCGCATGTTGGGTTGCGCATTTCGCGAGTCGGCTAGCCGCTGTGACGTCACCCGGTGGAAGAGAGTCATAAACAGTTGCTTCGCTTCCATTGCTACTGCATAGGAATGCATTGCCCTTATATATCTGATGCTATCTAAGCACATACCTTGGGCATGCGAAATCATCATCTGAGAACCTGAAACTCCTTTATTCAACCACATTGTACGTTGCCATTACATTTACATTTGCTCTTTAAAATGAATTTATTTATAGTTTCCCAAAGGAATGCTATAACTGTAACCCCTTCCTTCCTTGCAGAACTAGTTGGTTTTATCAATCCTACCTGATATGCCGATAACAATATCAAGAGGAGAGTAGTGACACTCTACTAACTGTCAACATGAAATGTTATATCGTCTCATACTGGGCAACTTCCTACGAGTATTATGAAGTAATGAGTATCCTAATGAAATTTAGTCATCTAAGCTCCTGTTCAAGCAGTCACAAATATGAGAGACCGTTACTGCTGTTTATTTGATTTTTATTTTTTAACATGCAAATGTAATGCTATAACCATTATCTCTTCCTTCCAGAACTAGTTGGCTGTGTCAATTTTGCCTGATATGCTAACAACAATCTGAAGACGAGAAAAGTGTCCGTTTACAAACTGTCCGCCTAAAATGAATCTTCGTATGAATACTTATAAGTTATTGGTAACTAAATAAAAGGAAACCATCTAATTTCCTGTACAAGGAGACATAATTGTGAGCACTATCTAAGATCGTGATTGTGAGTGATAATTGCTGATGCATACATGTTTTTATTTTTTTGTTTTGCAAATGGCTTGCTTTAACCATGTTCTCTCACTTGCAGAACTAGTTGGCTGTGTCAATTTTGCCTGATATGCTTATAACAATCTGAAGAAGAGAGAAGTGTCCGTTTACAAACTGTCTGCCTTAAATGATGCATTTCTCTTACTTTAAAACTTCGTATGAGTACTTATAAGTTATTAGTAACTAAATAAAAGGTAACCATCTAATTTCCTGTTCAAGCAGACATAATATTGTGAGTGGCATTGCCTTTGTTTCATTGATTTTTGTTTTGCCGATGGAATTCTATAACCATATCCTCTTCCTTGCAGAGTAATTGTCTCTGATACACCCAGTAATGTTGATAACAAGGTGAATATGCACTTGGAAAGTATCTATCTTAGACTGCCGACCTGATATTCTATATTTTCTGTAAGTGGGCATTTTTCTTTTAGTAGTTTTGATAATCTTAATGAAAGCACAACAAATGGCTCCCGTTCAAACACAACTTGTGTGCTAGCATTGGGACTGTCACATACATTTTTTTTTAATTTTCCAAAGGAATTCTTTAATAATACCCTCTTCTTTTCATTTCTTTCCTCCTAGATACCTGTGCTAATGCTTTTGATTATATATGTTACCAATATCAGTATGGGAAAAGTGTCCATACATCAACTGTACCTCTGAAGTTCTACATTTGTCTACATATGGACTACTTCCTAAGAGTACCTACTAATGGATTTGTGAATATCTTGGTTAAAGCATATCCAATCTTCCATTATTCTGATAGTGAGTGAGTGGTCATTTCAATAGTATTTAAGTACTATTTTTTTTGCTTTCTGCTTTGATAACGGAATGCTAATGTTACATCTGCTTCCTTCTAGTTGGATGGATCTCCCGACTAGTTGAATGTGTTGCGCTTCCTGGATTTGATGGCGGCAATGTCGATCACAAGAAGTCCTTGAATATTAGTTTTGGTTATTATAATTATTGTGAATTAATTATCCTTTATATTTATGGTCCTATATTGTTTTTCTCCTTAGTGTAGCTTGTATCAATAATTACCAAAACTAATGGTAAATGTTTCTCAGCTTGTGTTGTTTTTTTATATTTGCAATTAATGAATTTTTCTTTTTGTAATTCTGTTGCATCTTTTTTATTACCATTACCCTTCCAATAGCTTTCAGGACTGGGGAATTCCATTAATGCTTCCATTTATGATTTAACTGCAGTTAATTGAGGTGAAATACATCATGCCTATCACTATGCCATGTCTGCTTATCCATTGTATGTTTCATTGCAAATTATGGAATCAACAGTATTATGGAGAGTATAGAGAAATATGATGCTGTCTTTGTTTACTTTTAACCATTGTGTTTGGTTATTTTACACCATATAGAACAGCAGCCGAGACATCATAATTGTGAACTCCTTCAGCCTGTAAACATAATCCTGAGTTTACTGGATTTCAATGGTTTCACCATCAATGAAAAAGCTTTTTCCTATTTTCCTGTAGCTATTAGAATAATCTGAAACCATGTACTATAGGTATCATTAAATAATATTTTGGGTCTTTTACTGCCAACTTAAATTCATTTAATGTCTCATTTTTTTTCGAAGGGAAATTTCTATTAATGCTGATACATAAAGAGGAAACTATACCTAATATAGAGGGATTAATATTCAATTAATGTATCAATCCTGAGATAATGCCTGATGCCTCATGTCTTGTTTAAATATTTTTCATTGAATAAATATGTACCATATTACAAATCTTATGGTCTCTATTCAATAACCAAAATCTCTATTTCGCCTGGGGAAAAATTTACGTCTAAAAGTATGGACTTTCCTCTATTGTTTACCTCACCTAGGTGCTGCTAGCAGCTGCAATTTACGTGAGTGCTGCTGGTGCTCTTTTTGATTACCCAGGTGATTGAGAAAGTAAGGAAGAAGGTAAAAGAAGAATGAGAAAATAAGAAAAAGAGGGAAAATCTGGTGAAGTGCTATGTAAAACGCACTAAAGTATTCCACTGAAAGGAATGCTGCAAGCACTCTATTTGAATCCCAGAAGTACGATTTATTTAGCTGTTTTGTCAGTTTTTGCAAAGTTCTATCAGTGACAAATTAAGAATGCTACACTTTTGAATATCAATAAAGCAATCGTGGGTTAATGTCCATAGGTTAACTGAGAAATTGCATTTTACAGTTCCTTAACTAGGTAGCAATCGAAAGTGCTGTCATTCAGCAGTCAGACAAATCCCAAGTTATTTACAACCGCATAAATAATTTTTTTTAACTGGATGCTTCGGTGCAGTTCCAATTGATATACAACCTAAACTCGATATAGTATTATTACCCCAACACTCGGCGATCGTGTCTTTGTATGTACTTCACCAGCTAATTTTGCTTGCTTGGCCGAAAGAGCAATGATAAGGGATGGAATTTTCTATGAGTAAACCATAACTAAAAAATACCTTTATTAACAGAAATTGTGTCCTGGAGGAGGAACGCTTTAGTTACTTGGCAGTATGTGTGCAGATGTTACTGCGTCGAACTCGGCAGAAATGAATATAAATTTTTTTTGCCGTTCAATAACAAAGAAATGGCCATCTGTCCTTTCTCGGAAGAAGTGAGAAATTGCGATTCAGTTACATAATTACCAAGTGAACGATTCTTCTATTTTGACAAGAGGAATAATATGTCTCGCTCATGACAACCGCATAAATAAACACAGTTGCGAATAGAGGGCTTTGTGCAGTTCCTTTCAGAATTTACTCGTATTCTCCATGTTAACCCTGCATTCCGGCGAATCATCTGGCGAGATCTTCCACCGGGTGACGTCATGCGCAGAACGAGCCTGTTTTCGTCCACCGGAATGGCCTACCTTATGTATTAGTACCATGGACGAAACCAACGAAACGTTGTGAAAAAGCAACAGAACGCGGTGGATCCCGGAAGTAATAAAAAGCAAACTATGCTCTGCAGTATGGACTCAAAGCAGTGGCTTCAGTTTGAGCCGCCCGAGGTGGTCTGTCAATTGTCGCCCTTCCTTAGGGAAATGCATAGTATTTATTAAAACTCTTTAGACACAATTTCAAAATTAAGCCAAAGACATATAATTGTATCCGTTTCATTTAGGGTTGCGTTAAGGGTGAGGCAAAAATTCAAGACATCAATACGTCGTTATTTCATAATAACGACATTTGACATGACAAAAATGTCATGTTTTCTTAGAAATTTACTGTTAAAATATTCAAATATAAAGTATAACAGACTTAGCACACTTTTGGTCCTATGTAATAAAATATTTTGAATAAAACATACACACTGAAAATTATGCGTTATTTATTTGTATCTACACGTTTCATCATAAGCCAAAATTCAGGTCAATCTCGCTTTTTCAGGACGTAACCGTAGTTATATTCATAAATTAAAACACAAATTAAACATTTGCTTGCTTTTTTAGATCACTATCATTTATGATACCATCAAAATCTATTTCGTTTGGCATTTGATATTCTATTGATAACATAGAAACATTCCTTAATCGTTATCCGTATTTCACTGAATTTGTCAACTCTCGGGGTAGTTGATAGTTTTTCCATTTTTATAACTAAAAAAGAGCTGAAAAATGTTAATTGCCAAAACTTCGTCCCGAAAAACGTTCCTCCCGGAGGAGACAGGCTCCTCCCTCCCACCCTTACCTATGCCTCTGAAATTAATACAGCAATCTTTCTCATAATTACTTTGACCAGGCGTAAACAAAATTGACGAAAAGCTTAAGGAAAAAAAGGCCCCACGAAATGACAAAAATGTTATTGTGTTCATTGGTAAATAAACAGATGCATATAGGTGTAGCGAAACTTGGTGGCAGTCGCTGGTGAAGATCATGATGCTAAGGAGAGGAAAGCATACATGAGATGTGGGTTGAAGCGGCCGAGCCTTTTTCCAGTGGTCACTGCGGGAGTCCTTCGATAACTTTGCCCACTCATCAACGCTTGGCTTACGGTCTGTGTCATCTAATCCTCCGCTGGTGAGTGCCACCAAGTTTCGCTACGCCTATACATACATGTATACATACATATCATGCC
The DNA here is from genome assembly GCA_963573305.1 of Pyrrhosoma nymphula. Classification (NCBI taxonomy): domain Eukaryota; kingdom Metazoa; phylum Arthropoda; class Insecta; order Odonata; family Coenagrionidae; genus Pyrrhosoma; species Pyrrhosoma nymphula. The sequence goes on along the minus strand of OY754337.1, from coordinate 40,624,548 downwards.
ATTTCCTTTCGGGGTAGGCAAAGTCAAAGAACTTAGTTATTGCTGTTTGGCCCTCAGAGTAAAGATAGGTTAGGCCACACACGCTCCCCCCACCGCTAGGCGCAGACCATGAAGTAGTCAGGAGAACTGTTCATGCCCAAACCGGAAACTAGGAGAGTGCTACGAAGGCGAACGAGAAAAATGCGGTACACGGTGTAACGTTTGATTTGAATGGTGTTGTGGATGCTGGGTTGCTGGGGAGTTGTTGATGAAAAGAGGAAGGGGGGATGGTTGGAGAATTGGATTTGGAGAGGATGCTGGATGCATCAAGAAACTTTGTATTGGAAAGAATAAAGAGTTTTGAAACGAAAATAAACGTCTGACGTTACAACGGGCTCTACACGGGTTAGGATACTACTACTGATTATTATTTTTAATACTATTAATTCATGAATACTACGTGATACCAATTCATGCAGAGAACAAAATGAAAATCATGCGAGACATTTCAAGCGAAATCAGGCAATGGTAATAGTGGTAAGTTAGAAAACACAAGCGCAAAATCTAGTCTACCTAGCAGCATTCAGTCTCGTCTTCAAACGTCGACAATCACGCTGGCTAGCAAAAATTATTATAACATTTCAGACACGTTAAATTATTTAGCGTTTCTGAAAGTAACTAAAACTGAAAAAAAACTGAAATTAGTTGAAATTCATTGAAAACTGAAAAAATCAATATTAAATGATTTTTTAAATGAACAAAGCTACCTATCCTCACTACTAACATTATTTAGGGATTCGATCACAGCGATTGTGGTCCTTAATCGTGCGCGGAAAAAATGACATTTTGAACGTGTCGGTCCTCCATCTATCTCTCTAACTTAATCTAAATCTGCATAATACTCAGCAAGCTACCTCAAGGGTGTGTAACAGGGGTGAGTTATCACGGTTATCACCAACATGTATGTACTACACTATACTACAATAAAGTTGATGAAGCTATTACTATTAAAGCATTACAACAAAAGCATGCACATACTTGTCAGGATTTGATATTTCACCATCAGGCATTGCACTATAGGCATGCCAACAATGCTATAGAAAATATTTGTATTAATGTATTATGCAACAACATAAATGGACAGAGATACAAGAGTTATACCGGAAACATGCACGGCGTTCTGTTAGTATACTAGGTGGTATAGAATCATTAGGGAGTACATCAACTAACTAGCTACACTACCTATCGACAAACCTAGTTAAAAGTCTCATTGGCAGCTGTTATGGTGTCTTTCTTTCACGGGAAAAATAAAATTTTAAACCTGTCTGTTCAGCAGTATAGTTCCCTAATTTTATTCTCAATATCTGATCTACAGTAGTATGTCGGATTTCGTAAAATGTTATTAATTTCGTCAGACAAAAAATTGGTTTGGAACTTACATAAAATATTAGGTAATTCTAACATTTAACCGACGATCTAAAAGCGACTCCAATCTGAGTTGTTGCAAAAGTTCAGTAGCACTAACGAAAATATCATGACGACCTTTAATGTATCTTACCGATCTTTGCTGCTCGGTTCTAACTTGGTTATTAAGCCTACCTTATAAGGATCCCAAATACCCACTGACAGCGTATTCCAAGTGAGGTCTAACAATGGAAATGTAGCCAATTTCCCGAATTTTATCCGCACTTTACCAAACTTTAACTTTGATATAATGCATGTAATCTAGCCTACCGTAGTCGCAGACCGAGGCTACAACAGTTTTCGGTGGCCTCCCCAAATAATGAAAACATCCAAACTCCAGGGAAGAATGAAGAGAAGAGCCACTCAAAACCACATACTCCTGCCACTTGATATTCCCGCGGTAGCATACGTTAACAAGAGCACGTTCTGCCGGTCGCGCATCAACCGATAGTCATTGTATCGAAGTCGAGCGACAACAAGTGATAACGCGACACAAGAGTGAGCTGTCAGAGGGAAAGAGAGCACTCCAATGAATTGTATCGAAAAGAATGCATGTTATTTGACCTTCTTTGTAATATATAATCGCCTTTGTATGATAATATTCGAAGGTTTAGCCATCACGCGATTTGATTATCATTTATTGACGATACACGGAAGATATTGTAAATATGTACCACTCTGAAAAATGTACATGAAAAAGGTGCTAGTAAAAGTTGACGTGGAAACTAGAGAATAGCAAATGCTATCAACCATTTCCCAAAAATATCTTCAATGCTAGAAAATTATGGCAATCAATAGCGTGTGATAGTTTTCATTTCATTTTGAAACCGTTTCCAAGACAAAAGTCTGCGACCGCCAGTAGCATGAGTTGATCTACTCACTCCCGAACGCCGAATTGTTTAATGTCGATAGACGGCAAACGTAGGATCCCTCGCCGCACCTTCAATATATTGTGCTCGATATTTCCGCGGATAGCCTAAATTGCCATTTCGCTCTTCATTGAACAGAAAACTATGCGCATCCTTCCAAAAATTTGTGATGACTTGCGAAAGATTGAAATTTCATGAAATCTTATGCTATCTTACAGATTGGGTGGAGAGGATTCAAAAAGCGTACAAAATCGTATTACGAAAAACTTGAATGGCCCCCTTCTTTCTTTCCTGGTGGCTGTTGTCCTAACATTCCGGGCCACTAGCCCTTACGGCGGCTCGAGTGGTAGTGAGTAGATAAAGATGTTTTCATGCACCCACCCACATCCATCAAAAAGAGTCGCTAAACTTCAATTTGAAACACATCTCTGTTTACCTAAATGTTCCACCGGGTTCAAAAAGCAAAGACTTCCCAACCTTATATAATGAATCGAACACACGACCTACAAGATAGGCAAGTCGGTTTCTTTCCCACCAGATTAGCACTGTCAAGTTATTATTGGGGAGTCCACCCTCTTCCTCCTAAGCCAGGTGGATAAGGGAAAAGATTCAAATTAATCCTATGATACATTACCTAAGAGTACGGCTGCTCCATATTAAGCCCAATGGAGATAAATAAACATTCAAAAAATATAATAGAAATTTTAATCTTCAGATATCCTTCGGGCGATTAAGTCATCAATTACAACATGAAAATTCAAGGACTATATTTCCTCTAGCCATCCTTAATGCCCGGCAAAAGATATCTTTTCAATGTGAAAGAGCGCGATGCGCGATGGTGATTGCGTCAGCACAAAAAAAAGTTGTTTTTATTACGACCCCAGCAATTTCACTCCAGTGACGTTCAAAAGATAAAAACGATTCTTATAACTTGTACCAATGACGTGATCCACATTGACCGGCATATGAGTATAGATTTTTCTCGCGTTGATCCTTTTAACGGTATATTTCACTCCCTACGAAGGCTATAAAATTTTAAAACTACCTTAAAACTTTCATTAGCATTGACCAAATAAGCGAAATTTCATGTTTGCTGTAAACAATTTACTTTTAAAAGAGCAATATGTCTAATGGGTTTACACGCTAGCTTGCATAGGACGATAAAATCACTAAATAATTAAAGTTAAAGTCCTATAGCGAAAATTCCGTTATCCTGCGAAAGTAATTAATGCACTCTTACAAAACCAATATACGATAAAAGACATAACGGTCAGAAATCATTGGAAGACATTCAAAGGTGAGTAACATCTAAGAAACTCTGATTTCTTGAAAATTGGAAATCGTAAGCAAGCATAAGTAAAGAAATAGAGTGAATCAATTTTACTGAAAAAGGAGCATTTAAAAATGTATATAGGCCCGGAAATTAGGTGTAATGACGACGGCGTAGATCCATGATTTGAAAAACCCACATGGCGATGAAATGCATCGTCTATGCATTAAATGTCATACAATGCAAGTACATCTACTGGATCGAATACAACAAGCAGCAGTGAGATAATTTTGAAGCTAACCTTGACCTAGAATAGGTTTTTATTTTCCACCCATCACATGCGACGTATGAGCGGCGATGTATGAACGGAAATAATGTGTGAATTAAACATGAGGCGGAAAAGTCAAATCATTTTCCTCACGGCTGACGCATTCACAGGGGCGATTCCATTTCCAATCACACGAAAATAAACCTCCCCCTCTTCGGTTTTTTTTACATTTTTCATAAGTCTAGATAATATGAAGAAACTAAAAATTTAAATTAGAGCCAGATGTTAATGACAGTTTCTAAGACATCGTGATTCAAAGTCAGTATGACATGCCTAATACACGTCACCTTAAATTTCTACATCTCATGCAGTCATCATATCGTGCTGATAATCAGATCCATAAACGAAACAATACTTCATCAACTTTATAATAATTTAAATCGGAGCTTTGAATTGATAAATTCATGAAACTTATATTGAATTTAAAAGGAACGTGTGTTTTGCGGGACCGTGCCAACTTAAATTGCGATATATCTCCATATATAGCTACATATTCACATTTGTTAGTTTCTCGACAGGTTCGCGAAAATTGATGAATGTTTTTATGAATCTATAATTGCGAGATCCATTCCTCTACGGCTTGACATGGAAACGCCCAAATGATTCAGAAAATTCTTATTTAATGTCCATAGCGCAACCGAACGTAGAAGAAAGATAAACACGACGAGGAAATACAAAAGGTCGAAGAGAGACACTCAAAACAAAGAGATGAATATCATGGGCCTCAGAGGCAAGAAAAGTGCATAATAATAAGGTACGGAAGCGACAAAGGCGAAAGAATCATTCAAGGATTTGTCAACGTGAAAAAAGTAGTTGCGCACGAGTTAGTTACCCTCATTCATGAAGCTGTATTACGAAACCGCAATAATTATTTTGGTGAGCATCTGTCCCATTTTTTTATAAATACGAACAGCTAAGTTCAACAAAGCCCATTTTCAAAATGAAGAAGAAATAAAATCCACTAATACATTGCACATAACTTAAAAACTTATACAAAGTTATAACTGATACAGAATAGAAGAAGAAGTTTTTTGGAGCCAATTACGAAAATAATTAAGGCCTCGGGGGCTCATCTACACCCTGCAGGCCACCTCAAGGGTGTGTGGCAGAGGGTAAGTTTATCACCAACATACACTACACTATACCCCAATAAAGTTAATGTAACTACGACTAGTAATGCATTTGCAAAATCCTGCAAATACTTGTCAGGAGGTGAAATTTCACCAACATGCACTACACTATAGGTATGCTACCAATGTTAAGGAAACTCATTAGGCATTTAAGAACGTTCATCATAATGAATAGACATCGCATGGTATCTTAAGGTTTTGGCACTTGCTATGGGTCCACAGAGAATGACACATTGTCAATGACATGACAAGGTCAATACTTGATATGAAAGAGAGCAATCCGTAGCATGCGATTTTTAATCAACTTCATAACATTTGAAAAACTTACTGTAGACTATTATCACCAGCCATGAAAAGCATTTGCGGGACGTGGACGCAGAGGCCATTTGTTTTAACAAAAATGTGAATGGATCTAATGATGTTTTAACACACGTCGCAGTATATAAGCCCAACAGGTACGCTTTTTTTTCTCAAATCACTCAATCGATGCATTAAAATAATAGCAGGAAACGAACCTGCTATTTATAAATTATCAGATTGGCGAGTATCATACCCGATTATTCTCGTCAAATCGTAATAAATAGTTCAACGAAGCCCGAATAAATAACAGAGAACATCATCGCTCAAATCGTAGGTTTCCTTAGGCTTGTAAAATAGTTACGGCGTTCTAACAATTAAGTCCCATAAAAACTACAAAGCTTAAACAACATAAACGTAAACAAAAATCGCACGAACCACCTTGGCATATTAGCATGTTTATTAACGAAGCACTCCCTTGTTTGGTATCTGGATTGGCCTTGTATTGTACCCCTGACTGCTTTCTGATCATCGCCTAGGGTCTGGGGGACCGTGTGAGGTTTGATCTCGAAGTGGTACGAGCGTTGTATGAGCGTCCTGGTGATGAATCGCCCCGAGCGACACACCCTGGAGGTGGCTAGCACGGTATTTCGTAGATGTAGATGTATCAAAGTCGTATACTACAGCATAAAAACAGAGGCCTCCCGTAAGTTAACCATTCGTTGAGCCTTTACTCTCATGACCCGCAGATGAATGTCATTTTTCCTACGAACGATAAGGGACCATAAAAGCTGCCAATGAGACTTTTATTAAGGTTTGTCGATAGGTAGTGTAGCTCTTTGTAGTAGTAGTACTCCCTAATATGTTACCTAGTACTAACAGCACGCCGTGCACGTATTCTACCTAAGTCTTGAGTCTCTGTCCATGTGTGTAGTTGCAAAATACATATATATTAACGGTCCCTCTCCATGGTGAGCATATCTGTAGTGTAGTGCATGCTTGTGAGGCTTCGCCTCTTGACAAGCATTAGCGATATTTGCTAATGCATAATTAGTCGTAGTTACACTAGCTTTAGGGTATAGTGTAATGCATGTTGGTGAATACTCACCCCCTGCCACACACCCCTGAGGTGGCTTGCAGGGTATTTTGTAGATGTAGATGATGTCATTTTCACGTTAATGAGAGTCGAGTTACGCATGAATCAACAAAGGATGCGGTTTTAAAAAAATCATTTTACTTTCGTGTTGCCACCATGTCAAAACACTGCATACATCTCATCGAAGAAAAACATGGGATGCTATTGGCCCTATAACACTGTTTAACCTTGACCAACATGCTGTTGCAGATATTTGTTTTTATGCCGACAATTTAAACGGGTGATGTTTGTTTCAAATAAAGTTGCGAGTTGCCCGAACGACGAGCATAAAACACGCCTACGTGGCTGACATGAGTCGCCACGTAAGGGAACGTGGAGAAGACGAGGGTATATTCGTATTGCTAGGGGTAGCTGCGCACAACTAAAGGGCAAGTTTCCTACCCCCTCCCCTCCTCCACAAATGCCTTCTTTCCCAACCGTCATAATAGCCGGAGTGGATAAAAAAATGAAGGGAAGGAAGGTTGGCAAGGGAGACAGGTAAACACGGCTTCTGAGCTCCCCCGATCGCTGCCAGCCAGCTTCGGTTTCTTCATGCTTACGTGACTGGACGCACGCGGTCAAAAAATCTCATCCCGACGACAACAAGGAAGCCATTAAAAACATAAACACGGGATATCCTCCTCTAACTCGAGACCCCCTCCCCCCCCTTAAAGCATAGTCCGAGCATGTCCGAGCATAGTGTGAGCGAGTCACTTGCCTAACCTTGCGAGGTGAATCTTTTGAGCTAAACATTTTTCCTAATGGTCACAAATCAAAAAAATGTACGTTCGAAAAAATCGCAATCTTAGTTTATTTACACACACAATTCAGCATATAACATATTATCGAACATTTTGCAGGATATCCGGAGGTGATATCGTACATATTTATGTTACACCAAGTCATGAAGAATAAGAAGAATCGGGGATGCCTCATATCCCACGTCATGTAGAGGAATAACCTGAAACTCAGGGAAGTCTTCCAGCTCAAGGTCGAACCCTGCACGCTGCCCTAGCCGCTAGGCATGGACGATAAGACTTTCAATCCTGAGACTAGTTTACAGCCGCCCTCCATTCTTCCCTTTCTTGTGCTGCCTTCTTTTCTTCCACGTAGATACTTCTTTCTCTTCGTTTGCCACAAATATTCGTCCCTTGCACTTCTTTTTTCCACCCTAAGTTAATCTTCTTAGCCAATTCTTTGCGTCTTGTGGTGTGCTCGAACCACCTCTGTTCACTTGCAAGTCGACGAAATATCGGATTGCTTATCTAAAGGCTAATCGAAAACAAAAAACTCGAAAAAATTTTGCTATGCTGTTTTAAATGAGGTGCATTTTGTGAAATACAAATTAAAACTTTATGGTGGCATGAGTGGTAATCGTGGGTCATTGAATGCAGATATTATTAGTTTTTCAAGAAAGTTGAAAAAATACTAGGACCACATTTCATTTAAGAACATGATTTTGTGGTGGAACTCACCATACATGCAGTAATAAATGAAAGAATTATATTTTATATTTTTGCCTTTATTACAGCATGAGTATGAATTGAGCTATTGATAGTTCATGATTAATAAAAACACTTGGTAATCTTCCACAGATTTATTTCTTTGACACGACGCGTTTCACCACACTGTGGCATAATCATGTGCTATGCCACAGTGTGGTGAAACGCGTCGTGCCAAAGAATTAAATCTGTGGAAGATTACCAATTTTTTTTATTCCTTATGAATATCGAGAACTTCCACCATATCCAGCCTGAAACAGTTACCTTTATCTATTGATAGTTTTCAGCGCGGTATTCGAAATTTCGGCGAAACTTTTTAAAAATGTGTTTTCAAATCTTTGACACAAGAAGACACCTTGATATTCCCTGGCAACCATTTCATTCATATATAATGTATTATTTCGCATTTAGAATAAACTCGGTATATAGGTAATAGAATTTTTACGAAATATATCTCAGATGCCATTTGTCTACATGTTAATATGGCATTGAATTACCAAATAAAAACTAAATCAGAAAATCAGGACCGACCTCGGCGGCGCGGCGGTGGGGTAAAGTCTTCGCCTGCTAACCATAAGGTCGCGGGTTCAAGCCCCGTTCGAGTGGATTTATCACCCATGGCGGTGTGGTGGCAGTGATTTGTGTGCGTATTTCATTGTTATGTCATAAAACCCTGATGTAAAACGCCTCTAATGCTGTTTTCAGCGGAGGTTGAAAAAAATTAAGGTTAGGCAAATATCTTGACCTTACCTAAACCGGTGGTGCTCAAACCTGGAAATAGCCATGCCGAAGGCGCAGGAAGAACAGCCGTACTGATGCGCAGAGCTCACAAGAACTGGTCATTTAAACCATGGATGATTTCGCGCATCACGGCGGGGGTAGACTGACGTGTCTACAAAGTGTCGTTTGGGTGAAAAAGGAAACTTTCTCTCTATTATTAATGAATTTTTAAAAAAACTGACCGGAAAAGGGTTCACAATGGAGGGGAGGAAATGGAAAAATATTAATACGAATACTTTTTACATTATTTTTGCCATTTTGTGGAACATAAACGAATATGCATGCCTCTATTTATGTTTTAAATCTCCATCTCCAGAAAAATATTTCAATATCGGCGAGCGTGTGCTATAGCATCGAAATAAAAACGAATACGAACATGTCGGTAAAATAATTTTAAGCCGAAAAAGCTACCGGACTAGGTTATACAAGAGAGATCAAAGGAAACTCAGTGGTTAAAGGTAGTATGAGTGACATTTTTCTCTAGTAATTATAGAGAGCATATTCACAATTTAGTTTAAAACTTTAGCAATATTAAGAATCATGGAGTAAAAATTCAGTGTTGTTTTTGACGCAAAAACGTTTTTGACTAGACTTCTCAGTAGTTAACTAAATAAACATGTTTGAACTTAACAATTTGTTTCATGCCGTACGCTGAAAACATCTTCATTGCCGAAGATTTTTCCGCGATTTTACAAAAAGCAGGTTATACGGAAAGTTATAAATTTCTGTTTGAATAAATGAGAAAAGGCAGCCGTTTTTCGGCCTCGGTGGCGGCGGGGTAACGTCCTCGCCTGCCTACCCAAAGGTCGCAGATTCGAGTCCCACCTGGGGAGGATTTTTCTCATCCCAGGACATGCTTGTGCGCGTTGTCCTTTGTTACTGTTACAACGCCTGATGTTAAATGGTTTTCGAAGCTGTAATCAGGTTGATGAAATAAATTTAAAAAATAGAATAAAAAATAAAACATATAAACTACACACTGAAACATTTCTGACGAGATCCGCTCGCCAGAACCGCTTCATTTGTTTAATAATACCTCTCTGAAGCGTACAGCCATATCCAATGAAAAATGCTTATATTCTAAGCAAATATTCATGTAAAAAGTCCCCAAAAAAGGCACAAAGGCTTATTACATTGGTCGACAACCAATCAAATAAATAGACATTTTAACAAAATATACTCTAAAAATGTAAAACATAACAGAAAAATACATTGAAAAGAAACCTTGGCATTGGGATCTATGGACAAGGAGATGGTATAGAGGGAGTCAACTCGGCAATATGTTTTCCGAGGACTGACTTGAAAACGGAGGGTGTGGAGAAGAGGCCAAGGGAAGGTAATTGCGAGGCCAGGGAATTGAAAGTTTTTGGGATACGGTAGATATCGAAAAGTATAGCGGTAAATCGCTGATTCTTTGATATCATTTATCAGATGAAACATATTTCTACGCTGCTGCCAAATTCATTGAATATTGTGCTGTGGTAACTCGCTCAATCCGTCTCCGTCTTTACCTCATTCAACCCACGCCACGCTCTAAGGAGCGAAACTTCACGAGATTCACGAGACAAGTCACGGCGAACGGCAATTCAGTGCCGCTCCCTCTCAGTGGGCTACAAGTGTCCTTGACGGGGGTCGCTTGAAGGATTCCTCCGCCCCCTCCTCCCCCCCCTCCACCCCCCGCAGAGCAAAGCATCAAGAGCGAGACGAAAAAATTTCGGTCGAGGAAGAACTTCTTAATTCATGCGTCTGAATCGTCTTCTTCCGCACAGTCCCAATGTTGTTGCTGAGAGGAGGACGCCCTGACCTCGACGAATTGGGAGGGAAGGTGACCTTGAGGACTGGAACGGGGCTCGGGTGGAGACGGATGGGGAAGGGAGAAGTAGAGGGGGGGGATCTAAGGAAAAAGGCGGGAAAGTGGAGTGGAGGGAGGCGTGTTGTACGCCACACCAAGCGTCTAGCCGCCACTCGTCGGTTCTTGTTGTCGGGGAAGGAGTGGGAAAGATAAAAGGAGGAAGATAAAATGGAAGCAAAAAATAAAAACAGGCCCGGTTGTGGTGGAGCTTCCCTCTCTGCCGACCGCACAAGATAGGGACCGAGTGACGACTTTAAAAAGAGTGCTGAGCTCCGTGAGGAGACACCGCCGCGGCGTTTTAAATCGGACCCGAGCCAAGGAACGCGCAAAATAAACTGAAAGTAAAACGGGTTTGTTTTGGTTCGTGAAAGTGAGGGGGAGTAGGGGTGGAGGAGAGCCCGCTGGGGTGGAAATGTTGCGGGTGGATGGGGTTAGACCGTAGTGGAAGTCTCGATAGGGCAGGAAGGAAGGGATAGGGAGGAAGATATTCGGTTTATAAATAAGCACTGCGTTGGGGGCGGGAGAAGGAAAGAACTTAGCGACCGCATGGGACACCATAGAGGGACAACCACGAGCGCGATGAGGGGTCTGGGTTGGCAAGCAGTAGCGTACCCGGGGGAGGCAGGGGGGGGGGGGCGAATGTCCCCCCGCCCCCTGTTCTGGCGCCCCTAGGCCTATGAATGTTTCCGTTCTTTGGTCCCAAATACGTACGTGAATCAATGTCATAACTTAATAATCAATAATGAATTCTACAAGGTCTACAAGTTTGGATCATAGTATATTACAACAAAATAATACAGTACAAGAAAATAAAAGTATGTTAAGTTTAGTAAACTGGTGAATTTATAAGTCGGCGCCCCCTAAAAATTCCCCCCCCCCCCACTCCTCCCCCGCTCCCCACATCACCCCCTCCCCTGCGCCCCCTAGACCCAAAACCTGGCTACGCCATTGTTGGCAAGTGGTCCATATCACCATGCTAATCACCTGTTTAAACAAAATACAACGCAATTTAATTTTAACTTTTTAGGGTGAAGTCTCGACTTTATTTAATATAATACATACATTAAGTTGCCGTTATGTTTTTTTGCAGGCAACTACTTCGCTGAATTTATTTATTTCCTACAAAAACAGTCGCTGGGCTTTTTACAATCGGCACATTCAAATAAATTAATTCAAGCAAATTTTACGTAACTAAAGGTGGAGGCAACACAAGCAACTAAGTAGACAACATACAGTTAGTTATTCATTGGATGAATCTAGTTGTAAGTGCAGTAGCGTAGCCAGGAATTTCGTTCGGGGGGGTCCAAAACCAGGGGGATCCGGGGGAAAATTTTTGAAGAACAGGGTACTAAGTAGAGGGTTTTAAACTAATTTTAACACTTTTCATAATCGAAAAAACTTCATTTTTAAAAAGAAATCTTTTGTAAATTCATGATTTTTCAATATTTTGTTTTCTTTTATGATGAAGCAAAGTAATTGTGTTTTATCCAAATAAAAATAAATATAGTGTTATATTTTGTCCGGAGCTTCAAACTCTTTCAAATAGATGAGTAAGGCTAGAAAAACAACAGTGTAGAGCATTAGTTAAAATATATTTATAACATTTTAACATTACGTAAATGAATAATTAACAAAATAATGCTCTGTTTTGTTCTTTTTCGTTCTTCTTCTACGAATCCAACATCATTTTGATGTCTTCTACTCGGCCAGAATCGACCTTCATAAAGTTTTCTGCAGCTACACAAGAAAATTTGTGGTACTCAGAGTTGCTGTGAGAGGTGAATTTATCTATTGCATCTTTCCACTTTCTATAAGGCATAGTTACTAAGGCTCCCAATTTTTGGTGTTGACCTTTACCAGTGAACTCATTGGCAATTAATACAAAAAAATTTCAATAAGTTCCATCCTTAGCCTTAGAACAAGCCAGCCAATTGAACCTTTTTAGCCAGGTACTCCGAAACTTTAATTTTTTATTGTTAATGACGGTTACTGGAAAAATAAAATAAATCATTCAGCACTTAACTTTTCAAATCCGTAGTTTTACAAAACTCTGTTTTGGAGTGAAATAACTGGTCAGAAACTATGCCAATATCTACAGAGGTTAGGCCAATGATGCTTACTTGAGAATCTGTAGGCCTACTAGTACTGGATTGGCCTGACAGGGTGGAACAATGGATCTGTGCTTCCACTAGCGCTGGGCCGCGGGCGCGGCTCGAGTGCGAACTATACAGTAAACATTCCACAGTCGAAACTCGGCCTGCTATACAAACACCGCCATTACACTACCCGAGCGGCTGAGCCCAAACGTATCGTTTGATAATTTATTGTTTAAACAAAAGGACAAACTTTTTTTACGACGGTATGATAATTTATTATTTGTAGACTTTCCCCTGCTCCATGCTTAATTTATTTTTTTATGTGTCTCAATATTTCGGGGGGGGTCCGGGGGGTCCGGACCCCCCCCCTCGCTACGCCACTGTGTAAGTGGTAGCGTTTTAGTGAGTAGTATGGGCGTGATTTCAGGTTTTTAAACTGGGGTAGCAAGGCCAACAAGGTGGAAGGTGGAACAACAATTCTCCCCAGGTGGAAGGGGGGTCAGAGGGTCCTCCTAAATTAGGCATGCATAATGGAGAATCAAGAAAGTACCGTGCATGCAGAATTGGGTATTTTCCAATTGTTTGTAAATTATTAAGATTTTTACCTCAAAATTCTGGGGTGGCAAAATACTGAGTTGGACAATTCTGAGGTGGAACTGCCACCTCTTGCCACCCCCGAATTATGCCACTGGTGAGTAGGTAATAATGTTTGGTGAGAAGAAGTCAAGAGAAGGATGCCTGTTGGAAAGGGAGTTAAAAAGGGATAGAATTCGGTTGGAAAAGGGATTTTTTCGAAATGGTAGACGGAACTGGGGTGTGAAGCAGATTATTGTTTCGAGTGGAGCGAGAAGGGACACGTAGTGAAAAGGCTGCGAGGAATTCAGGTGATCGGAAGGAACCATTTAAGATATGGTGAAGAAACTTCAAGTCCGAAATCTGTCTTCGGAGAATGGGATGCAAAATACCAAGAGATGACAGCATTTTCTCGCGCGAGAAAAGAACAAGATTATTGGAACGCGGTGACGTATGTACAATGGCTAAATATTAATTTAGGGGCCGAGAGAGCGGTTTTAGCGAGGTGGGGCAGGCAGTGGACCATATGAGCCAACAGTATTCCAGAATGGGAAGAACGCATCCAAGGAACACTGTTCTCAAGGCAAGGGGATCTGTAAGTTACTGATTTCGGTTAGGCGGTAGGGCATATATTTATCTACTACCTAGTTGAAAAGCCTGCTGAAACAGGTTAAAATATTGGCGAAAGAGCCAAAAAGTAATGAATAAAGTAAATTATTAAATAGAAATCAATGGATGGTCTTTCATTTTTAATGAAAACAATAATGTAACTATGGTGAACAATACATAATGTTGAAACTCATCTGTGTCCATCGTACTTCACATTACTACAAATATATATCATACCGTAATATATATCTAGCATTTAATAATGTATATTATTTATAAATTAAATATGCGTAGATATAGTTGCTAGATACGTGAATTTTGAAAAATGCATACGCCTGCGCCATGTATCAGTTATTGGAGAACGTATATGGGAGCTCGCTTGCCATCCATTGGCGCACATCAGAATCACTATGCCTAGTAACTGAATCATACGTGCGCACGCAAAGTCTTTTACACATTATATTTACTTTCCAAAACCACCGAAAACAGCTCAAACTCTTTAACATCACGGAAAATAACATATAGCAACGGACGAGATAATACAACCATGCCCTGTGTGGTGAAAAATCCATCCTGGCGGGACTCGAACCCGCAACCCTAGGGTTCACAGACGAGGACTTAACCCCACCGCCACCGAGGCCGCTAAAAACAAAAATGGACATGGTTGTGGCTGATATGCGTATATCATGCTCTAGGAACAGTAATTTCTCATGAAAACAGGAAGGAATAGGCCGATTGGCAAGACTATATGAGGAGGATTAAGGGAAACGGTTAAGGGTGAAAGACATTTTTGCTGATTTGGTAGGGTTTACTCGTGAATGCCTCTTAAAAGACCAGTCACCTATGGATTCCAGGGCGGATTTCCTCTCTAATGCTTGTTCCTTAATCTGCCACGTAGTACTGGTAGCACGTCTCGAATGCTTCATGTACAACTCTTATACCTCCGTGATTTTATGTCGCCGCCAAATACATTAATACTCAATTTATATAAATTGGTAGCATACCTATTGTGTTGTGAATGTTTGTGAAACTTCAACTCCTGACAGGTATTTGCCGTTTTTTGCTGATGCATTACAGTGGCGGATCCAGGACCATATCTCGGGGGGGTAGGGGGGGCTGCTAATCTAATTCTAAAAACATATCTGCTAATATGCCCATCGGGGGGGGGGGGGAAGGGGGGGTTAGGGGGTATGGAATATCCCCCTTGGATATACTATGTGTCTTTGTATGTGCAAGAACTATGTGGTTTTTTTGTCTCGGGGGGGGGGGGGCAATTGCCCCCTTTGCCCCCCCCCCCCCCTGGTCCGCCACTGATGCATTGACAGTCGTAGTACCATTCACTTGAGTATGATACATTGAAGTGCAAGGTGGTCGAAAACTCACCCCCTGCGACACACTCGTGAGGTGGCTTACAGGGTATTAAGCTAATGTAGATGTAAAGTGCATTTTCGGTCGAGGTAGCGTCAGCATCAAGCGCAAGTCCAGTGTTAAGCTACGTAAAAGCTTAGCTCATGATTCGTCCGAATTTGCATTGCCATGAAATTAATTAATGCCGCTTTTTATTAGTAATTTTTTCTACCGCTTTTCGTCAGTCATTGCTTGAATATTCACGTGCCTCATGGGAGAAAAAACATAAAGATGGAAAAGGAAAATATTTTTAAATCAACTACAACAGTTTTTCAGAACAACACGGACGACATACTCCAAGTATTCATTCTTTATGCATTAATTACCAACAGATAACGTCCAGTCAGGGATTTTTTATGAACGCTTCTCAGTCGTTACACTTTTTAAGTAAAACAAACTTGTACGTATACTAATCACTTCGCTACAGAGCGAAGCATTTTCAGCAAATAGAATAGTTACGCTCTAAGCTGAAACGAAACTACATTAGTTTCCCAGAACAAATCTAGGTATGTCTAAATCTGCGTGGCAATGTGAGACAGAGGACAGCCAAGTTCATGAGAGAGCGCAATCAACCGGCGAGTAATCAGCGAAGTTCTTTGTTATCACCGCCACAACCTCTCAAATGCCATCACGTATGCATTCTGATTTGGTCTGATAATATCTCATTTGGGCCTCATGATAGGACCATGAGATAGTGGTATGCTAGTAGCATTGTTATCTGGCAGATGGGCTCGGCAAAACTTCGAAATAATGTACTAACAGGTCTCGTAATAGCATTATCATTCCAATCTGTTGAATACATGGGCCAGTTACGAGGCTTCTCAAAATTCTAAAGAGTGGTTCATGTTAGAATAAGGACTATTCAAAAACCTACCAATCAGCCGATGTATAGATAATTCCCAAATGAATGCGCCCTAAGGCCTTGTTATTGCTATTTTTCAAATTCGTTCAGGAGAGCGAAAACTTGATCTTCATTCTTCAAATTCTGTCAGGTGTTCTAAATCACTATTTGTAATTGATGAAGTGGGATTCTTAGGACATTAATTATCTCTGAATATTCCTCCTCTTAAGTGGTTTGCGTTTTGGGGAACGATATCGACAATGCGAAAGAAGGAACCATATTCCCTCTCCAAGATATAAATAACGTTATTGTACAATCTGGAAATCTAGTAGCAGTCGTACAGTAATGCATCAACTTTTGAGGGGAGCTATAGTCCATTTCAAATGACTTGGCGGCTGGGAAGGCGGGTCCAGCCGGGGGGAGGTGAACCGTACAGTGAAAATGAAGCTGGAGGATGTTCATTGGAGAGTGTGACATATGATATAGAGTTTGAGGATAATCCTTTTAATATCCAGTGAGTATTGTGGGATAGCACATGGATTTCTATGGTTAGGAGAAGAGATAGCAATTGTCAATGTATAAATCCACTCAAATAATCTTTTTCAGCGTGACAGCAGACAGAAGTTATGAGTGAAACTATTTTCTATTACCAGACACGACTGGTTATGTGCACACCATCTTTGGACATAAGCATCGAGTATTGATGAAAAAGGTGAACACCATGTTTAGAATTGATTCCTTACACATTAATCCTTGGTTGTTATAGAGTAATGGCGGCCCCGGTGGCGACCGACGGGGTAACGTCCTCGCCTGCCAATCCGAGGGTCGCGAGTTCGAGTCCCCCCTGGGTGGATTTTTCTCCACCCAGGACATGGGTGTTTGTGTTCGTCTATTGTTCATGTTTCACCACCCGATTTAAGAGGCCATTGCGAGCTGTTTTCGGGGTAGTTGAAATAAATAAACTAATTAATTAATGATTATATTCTATACTTTTTCCAGAATGGCTATTTTTTCGTACTCAGTTAATCTTACGTGGCAATGAATTAATTACAAATGTTTGGATATAGGAATTTCGAGTAAAGGTTTAACCAACAGTAAAGATTAGATTAGATTGTTGTTGGGGGGGCCTTCGTCAGGAGCCCGGGCACTTAGACCTTTCTTGGTCCATTGTGCCAACCCCATGCCTGTCTGCCACTTGCAGACAGGGGACAAGAGCACCTCGGTAGAGGTATGGAGGATTGGCCTCCCCCTGCCTCACCCCAGTACCAGGTATAGAGGATGTCCTTCCTCCATCTGGCCCGGTTTGGCCTGGTCCCTCCGGCCTGCCGGTATAGGTATGGAGGGAGTATCATCTCTCCAGCCATGCCTGGTTGAGGTATGGAGGAGGGTCACCCATCCAACCACCGTCCGGGCCCAACGTTGCTTAACTTCGATGTTCTGATGGGAACCGGTGTTTCAACGTGGCTAGGCCCTTGCCCCAACCAACAGTAAAACTAGGTATAAGAAAATATCTCATCATCATAGTACTCAGGTTACTCAATTTACATAATCAGTCGTGTCTGGTACTAGAAAATAGTGACTCTTATAACTCAGTTCATCTTGTGCGGAAATGAATTAATTCAAAGAATGATACAGATCTCTGAACAGAAATCTCATTTATTTCATATTTTAATGAATGAAAGAAAATTACACAACACTGAAATTATTCGTTTTTTCCCGTTTATATAGCCCCATTAACCACAAAATCCCATCTGGGCTCGAAATGAATTAAAAATATTGGGAATTTCGATTTTTTTCCTGACTCGACACCAAATTCCAACCCTCCCCTGAAAATTTCAACCTTCTAGCATGATTATAAATGCCCAGGAATTCGTATCAGTGAGTGAGTGAGTCAGTCAGTTTTGCAGCTTTATATACAAGCAATACAAATAAACAGAAACGGAAAAAATAGCTCAATGCGAGTCACTATTTCATTTTAAAACTTGATTCCTCATCATGTCATTATTTATTTTTAAAATATTAAGTTATTAATTTTCGGGCCTCGAGTGAGAAACAATGCTTAGAAACAGTTTTCGAAAATTCATTCAAGTTCACCTAAATTGCCAGGATGTCAGAAGTAAACAAACCTTTAGCGGCCACCAAAATTCTCTTGGACTTGCTCGTGGTCCACTGTTAATAATGTCGCTTCAAGGACAGCCCCACGTCCATTCAGTGGAAATAGAGAGGAAATTCTTGGCCACACGGGGAAATACAAATCTAGCGCCCAATGAGATATCTTTCACCGATTTCCATGGTTTTAGGCGAGCATTTTAGAAGCCGATGTAAAACAGTGGCCGTAAACGTCTAAAAAATACCAAAAATTATATTTCCATTCCGCCAGTCTAAAAACAGACTTGGATATAAATGGAAGACGATGCACATGCGAGATAGGGATTCATACAATGATAACACATAATGCCAACTTAAGAGTTAACCACGCCCTAACATTAAATAAACAAAGCACTTGAGATGGACTGAAAAGATATAGAAAACTTAACAGCTCACGCCATTCTTCCAAATAACATGTGATAACGTGAATTTGACGCGACACAGCTTAGTAGTTTTCTGACTCAGAAAATCGGGGCGTAAATAAAAGCGCCATCTAAAGATACGCTGCCGTCATTCCAACCGAAATGACTTGTCGCGTTTCAGTATAATCTTCCCTTTTGTCAACATAAACACGGCATATCCCCACTAAAAACATGCGACACACGTAATAGTTGGAAAGAAACCGGCTCAAATCCTAATAGCGTAAAACCTAATAATGCTAAGTGCCTGAATTAATGAAGGACACTGTTGGCTACTGCTGGCGATGTGAGGAGGACATTTTTATTAATATGATGCGATATCACTAACAAGTGACGACTCTTAAAGTCTCTTAATTGTTTCTGATTTTTATTGAAGTCTTCAACCCAAAACCTTGTTTGATAGGCCACCAAGGAAACCTACCGCAAAATATCGTGGCAGATGCGAAGTTGGCGATTTTGTGACATTTAGGGTATATTATTATCTAAAAACCGGTCACCACGGGAGAGTGAGTAGTAGTCGTATGCCATCGTTTACTTTTGACTACCCTACGTCAAATGCGCCCGGCATTCTAACTGCATGGGAGAAAAAGATCAAAAGAGGTCAGACTTCAACTTCCACCACTCACCTTCCTCTCCGTCCCTTCTCACCATCTTCTCTAACGCTCGTCTGCCACCAGCTTTTGCGAGATCCCGAGATCTTTTTGGGCTTGGATCAACGGCGAGTGAAATTCACAAATCATTTGTAGGAGGGCCAGCTACTTTCCCGGTGGTTTCTCCTTCATACAATAATGAAAAACCAATTAATTGTTTAATGGTAGTAATTATTTGTTATTTAAATGCTAGGGCTAGAACATTTAACTCTAATGAGGTAAAACATCCAAGCGAATGTACCTAGGTAACTCATGAGAAACAAACGAACGAAGTAATATCAAGACCACATCAAGACGTTGTTCATATAGAATGCCCTTGCACATACACCGATACAATGACACAAGGCGAAACAAATAACCTTTCAGTGTAGCATCCGTATAAGGCAACTTTTATAAAGGTAAAATGCCACATTTTTTCATATCATTAGATTTCCCTTACAATCATAAATCAACAAAACTAACAACAAGTTAAAAAATATATTTAAAGGATATACCCTTCAATCAAAGTTGAAATGACCAAAAACTTACCTAAACTCCTCCTATGCGGTTCATTTTTAAGTGACCTTCACGCGATAAATACAAGGATTTAAGAAGATAATAATTCCCACCCTTAGACCAAAGTAATAAACCGTCTCCGCGTATTTTTCTGGCGTCAAGCTCTTTGCACTCTCAGTGGTTTTTAGCAGGTCCATGTAATCGCAACGAAAATGACAGCAAGGATTTAAACCAAACGCCGTCCTATTCAGACGACTTTCAAAGTAATAATAGATAACGCACGGCAGTGGGGTAGCCAGGAATTTCGTTCGGGGGGGGGGGTCCAAAACCAGGGGAAAATTTTTGAAAAACTGGGCGAACTAGACAGTAGACAGTCCACAGTCGAAACTCGGTCAGCTACACAAACACCGCCATTACACTACCCGAGCGGCCGAGCCCAAACGTATCGTTTGATAATGTATTATTTAAACAAAAGGACAAACCTTTTTTAACAACGGCATGATAATTTATTATTTGTAGATTTTCCCCTGCTCCAAGCTTAATTCATTTTATTATATGTCTTAATATTTCGGGGGGGGTCCGGACCCCCCGGACCCCACCCCTCGCTACGCCACTGACGCACGGTATGTAGAAGCGTAATAGTCACGACAAGACGTTTTGGTAGAAAATAGGCTTTACCAGCACTACCATATCAACATACTGCAAAAGATTGTCTGGAGCCGCCTAGCACAGACACCAGCAACGTGAAACAGTGGGGAAGTTCTCGCCAATGGCTGAACTAGGGCGATCCTTCACTGAATGATGTACAACTCCAACAGACGAAATTGTTTGATTCCCTAAGAAAAAAGATATTTAGGGAAAACGACATCACTCCATAATTCCCTCAGCTTCGCCCAGTCAAAATCCAACGATTGCTTCATAACTACCAATTCAAAATCGAGAGATACGTTGCCGTATAAAGTGCATCAAATGCATCACCGATTGAGACAAATCACATCGATCTCTCTATGAACGCGTCGTATATTATTGACTACGTTTTCCGACCCCTCCTGTCAAGAGGATATATTTCAATCGACTACATAAATCACAGGGAGAGGAAAATGAAAGGCACCTTTCCACGGTATGAAGGGCGATCGGCTGCGTGAATGAAAACTGAACAATTACATTAAGCAAACGAAGTGTATTCTAGAACGAAGAAACTATTTAGTTGGCCCGACTCAATCCGGAATTTTTTAGGCACAGATTTCGCAAACGCCTGCTCAAATACAATAAATAGCTGCATCAAGGAATACTTACAGCAATTGGGTTGTGAGGTATATGATTTCACATTTTCGATGATAAGGTGCTACGCTCGGATTATTTTTATTTTCGGTAGTCGGAAAAATAAACCGCGATAATTCTGGATGTCGTGATTCGCCAATCTCACGACGAATACTATATCTTTCTTGTTTTAGATATTCATTACACGCTTTGAATAACACTAAATTATACACACATTTCAATTTAAACCAGCAATGATTTTAAAAATGAAAGAAAACCCAAGACAAAATACTTTGTCTTGACGGATAAAAATGATAGGAAAGTTCTGGATGTCGTCGTAAGCAAAGTTACTTGTGATTCTCGCCCGTGCAGAACCGGGCGTTCGCTGTATCATCACAGCCAGGCCAAGCCTGACCTTTCAAAACCGCTTTACAAGAGCCGCCATGGAGCCTTGAATCCTAAGCTAAGCTCCTCAAATACCCTTCACACGTGTAAAGGATATGCACATGTGCACACAGCAGTGTGCACATGTGCATGGCATTAAGATACGGCAGTACGAATTAATGTATTTTATGATGACAATGTGATTCTGTATTTATTAAAAACGTTTTTATTTTCGAATCCAAGAAAGAAAATTATTTCGGTGGTTACAATTCTGCCCCCGTAGATTAAAAATTCATAGCCAAATGTATACAATACGCAATACAAACATTTAGGTACTAGATTGATGATCAACGTTTTGAAGTATACTCAAATCGGTTGCAAGAACATTCTTTGAATGGGTTAAGTTATGTACCTTGGTTGAAGGAACAATCATTGAATGTTCAAGCGAATGTAAATGGCTGCAGGGACATTCAAGGAACGCTCCGCATTCATTGCAGAAACATTCCCTGAAGAGAAAACCACCTTTGTTAATTCCACAAACTTTCTTACGCTGGCACGACGCGCGTTTCACCACACTGTGGCATACTCATATTGAAACGCGCGTCGTGCCAGCGTAAGAAAGTTTGTGGAATTAACAAAGGTGGTTTCCTCTTCATGAATATCCATAATTTCCACGAGGTCAGGCCTGAGATCATCAGTTTTATTCCCTGAAGGTTCACTTTGAACGTTGCAGAAGCTTATCAAGTATGGACACTTTTAACGTTCGGTGAACCATTATTTGAATGCTCAGAGAATGTTTTCGCAATCAAGTGAGAAACATTCATTTAATGTTGCTGCAACATTTCTGTGCAACATGGGTCGTGTTTAGGTCATTGACTTCACCGCAACAAGCACACCTGTGATTACATTGTTAGTACCAAATTAGGCAAATCAGAGCAAGTACCCGAAAGTTTTTGGCTTTCTTCCAGAAACGCCGAGCCCAGACCAACGACTCCGCTTCTCATAACGAAGCGGGATCAGTTGGCAACCCCACCGACCTCGGAAAGAGTGCATACGTGATCTCGAGCCCGGCGTCAAAGGCGGCTGCGCCAACAACCTGGCACGTGGTTCCTTCCCACCAGGCGCTTATTTTTATTGAGCGACAATCTATGAGCACCACCTATCCATACATCTCGTTTAGTAACATCCGACAAGACATAAATTTACTGCCATGAGAAATGAGGGTTTGTTACCATTAAGTAAGATTGAGTGTGGCGACACAACCACATCAGCAGTTATACAAAGCCATATAGCAAATGAAATGTAGCATAATTATGACCAATAAATAAATGTAAACATTCGAAGGAGCGATAATAAGTTCAAATATTATGTTATAATCCCCAATCAAAACTTATTTTACTAAATATCATCAATTAATGTGACTATTATATGGGGGCCCATTTAAATAAAATTTCGACTTAGTAATAAGAAAGATTAGAGTAATTACCAGCCTTATATTACTAGGTGAATTTCTGTTTCCGAAATAGGTTACAATATATCCAGATATGTCCTTTATCTCTTCAGCTGGCTGATAAGATGTTTCAAAAAACCGGTACAGCGAGGGTGTTGCGCAGAATTCCTTTTGTGAGCATTGCGCTCAACTGCGTAGTAAAATTTTGAAAATAAGGTAGTTGTCTGCGCCATCTGTTGGGTGAAAATCGGTATCACTTTGAATATTGGCGAATCGAATCGCGGGGGTCAAGAAACGAGAAACAACTACAAGGTTACGTAGCAGTCTAAGCTGCGGTGTTTGTGTTGTGAGATTTTCAGTCGTGTCTGGGTGGTGGTCGAGTGTGTGTCGTAGACTGGATTGCTTCAACACGTCGGATATCACTGAGAGGAGCCTGAGAAGGACCAATCTGTCGAATTCGGTGGATCACCTCGAGAAGTGGTCGACCTCAAATGAAAGAGAAAGCATTAATACGGCACCAAATACACATGCCTCTCATGCTGTATATATCCCTGACACAGATCACAGGGTGCAGCCTCCTCTCTTTGAAGCTCAGGTATGATATTTATTAGTTGCTCTTTCGCTTGAGAGTTATTACAGCGAGAGCGGACAATGATGTAGCAGCCGTGCCGTCAATGTTTTTGTTGTACGTTTGATTCGCCTTTGGGCGTGTCGTGCTTATTGTTTGGATTATATACCTACATACTAAGAGTTTACTTATTTGTTTATTTTTGTTTTTGTGAACAGCAAGTCCACTTAGGTTAATGCTAAACGTCATCTGGCTTAACTGAAACTTAAAATGCCTGTGGCTCAAACCATTGCGAAGGCAGACTCAGAACGGAGAGGAAGCATGGAGGATTCCGATTCTGTAGTAATGGAACCCATTACACTTACTGACATTGTAAGAAATAGGAACCTAAGAAGAAGTTGGTAAGTGCTTATCAACCATTTTACGCATTTTTAGCTGTATGAAATATGCAATCTCTTATTGTTTGTAGTTTTGTTGCTAGACACTTCAACTTTATTTTTTATACTTCCTAGCTCCGAAGATGAAAATGATGAGCAGGTTCAAGTCAACCCACATATTTGCTTTTCGGCTGCAATGGAGCGCCGTAAGTCGAGGGCCAAAATTGAACAACAGCAACAACAACAACTTCGCATGCGTCGGCTGTTGGCATGGAAGCACGCTATCATGAAGGTGAGGCATCTCCCCTGTCTTGTGAAAAAAGGAGTGTATCTTAAGCGTTTAAATAGGATCACTTGTGTAATTACTTCCGCCGAGAACATGTCTGTACATGATGTTCGCTGAATGTTCTTTTTCTGTCTAGGCCCGAGCCATGGGGGACCCATGGGAAAAATTTCACCTTGACGAATATCCTACTGAAAAGGCTCGCCGGTACAGGTACAGTGCCCTACGAAGGAGATGGATCACAGATGATGTGGTGGTCAAAATGGAATATCAGCCTTTCAGTCATGGTGCCATGAGGGAGTGCTATCGCTTGTGAGTTCTCAGTGAGACTTAAAAGCGCAGTTTTTGCGTGAATTGCTTCATTATCCGTTTGCTTGCTCTGTATCCACAACTAATTTTGCTTACATCTTCTTTATCGTTCTCAGGAAAAAGCTGAGTAATTTTACTCATTCGTCAGATTGGAAGGGAGATGCGAACAACTACGTTGCAAAATCTTACATGGAAAATGTGGATAGGAGTGTTTATTTTCAAGATGTCCAACTGCAAATGGATGCCAAGCTTTGGGGCGAAGAGTATAACCGGCATAACCCGCCCAAGAAGGTAAATAGAAATTGTACTGCTTTTTGGCCTGTGGTGGAAATACGTGGTGTTTTTCATCACACCAGGTACTCTGATTATCATTTCTTGCTCAGGTTGATATATTTCAAATGGCTGTGCTAGAGTTTGTTAACCGAGAGGGCTCACCCCTGTTCCATGTTGAACACTTCATTGAAGGGCATTACATAAAGTACAATTCCAACTCAGGGTTTGTCCAAGATGACCAACACCGCCAAACTCCTCATGCATTGAGCCACTTCACTTTTGAAAGGTCAGTTCATCAGAAAATTAATCTTTTGGCTGGAATAGTGGTGCCTTCTTTATGTATTTCTTCAACTGTCTCTATTGAGAGAACTCCTGGACAGTTGGGGCTGATAAATGGTCAGCAATTGATTGATTGATTGGTGAAAGTAAATTAATTTCTACATAATGCATGTAAAAGCAATAAATACTGTTTGTATCCATGTGGTAAGCACAAGGTATGCCGTAATTGACGGGAAACTAGTGTTCTATAATTATACAGAGTTCTATGTTAGATAGTGGTGTCCTTTGCAACATTCCCGTTGATGGCTCGCTGGGTAGATGTAGATGATTGTGTGAAAAAGTTAGCCTAGCACTAATTAAATTTGCCTTGCCTTAGTTTTGTTGATGTATGCTGAGCATATTGGCTTTTAATAATAATAATTTATTTGCCTAAGGATCTGATACATAAATATTGCATATGATATAAGGCACGCCAAAAGATAAGTATAAACAAACATAATTATTCATAATAAGATACAAATATACAATTAATTTATTAATGCACAGAAATGTTCTAATAAATATCACTTAGGTATTCTTCAATGGAATAATACATCTTGGTCAGGAGATGTCTTTTCAATTTCAACATGAATGAGTTTATACTGTTAACAGTTTTTATACAAGATGGCAGTTTATTGTAAAACCGTATTCCCATTTCTTTGGGTCCCATTTTAGCAACTTTAGTGCGTACAAAATTATAATGAAGATCACTATTTGCACGTGTAAGGTGATTGTGAAAAATGTTATTCTCATTAAAATTAGAAATATTATTTTTTATATACAAAACAGTTTCAAAAAAAATATATATACATGGAATGGGAAGAATGTTCAACTCCTCATAAATCGGTTTTCTGGGAGATCTGTTCCCTTTCCGGACTATGATTCTCACTGCCCTTTTTTGGAGACGAAACATTTTGGTACACAGATGGGTAGATCCCCAGAAGATTATGCTATACAGTACATGCGAATAAAAATCACTATAATAGAGGCTTAATAATGTTTCCCTTTCCACAGTTAAACTAAGCTGTCTCAGAATGTAGCAGCTAGAACTTAGCTTGCTGCTTAGAAAATTAATGTGTTCTGTCCAGGACATTTCATAGTTTAAATGTACTCCTAAAAATTTACAAGTATCAACTTGTGCAATTGATTTGCGGTCCATTCTCACAAGGATGCTTTCCGTAGGCAGGCCACTGGACATGAAGTATATTAAATTACTTTAATTAATTGATGGCAATCTTAAAAAGCTCTCGGTAAACAGTACACAGGCTCCTCATAGAGGTGCTTAATTTTTTTATAGCATCACTTTGGAATTTTGAGCAATCATGTGTAATTACTGTGGACTCTGGTATTATTGAAGTTTTTTTTATTTGCAATTGTTTGTAGGTCTGGGCATGAGGTCATTGTTGTTGACATCCAAGGTGTTGGAGATTTATACACAGATCCTCAGATTCACACTGCCAATGGTAAGTTCTTTGAACCATAGAAATATGGGTCCTTGGTAAATGTGTAGAATAGGGCTGTTTCGATTGCTGTTTTTAACTTATCCAAAAATCACTCTTAATTTCATCAAAGATTTTGCCTTCTCTTTCTTTAATTATCCTTATCTTTAAGTGAATTTCAGATTAAAACTATTTCAAATAAATATCATATTGTAATGATAAATAATCCTCTAGCTAAGTGTTTACCAACACTATGTAATTCCCAATTATGGTTTTTACTGCTGATCACCATTTTTAAGGTACCAACTGATTGTCTTTTTCTAAGTTCCTTGGAGATGGCAATCAGTCTCTAAAATATAGGTTGGAAATAGTGTATATATAGTTTTGATTAGTTCTATGCTATCAGTTTTATTATCATGACTTGTTTCCATAAAGTTAAATCTGAATGTCTATCTTACATCAAAGTCACACCTGATAGCTCATCATGTTGAAGAAATGAGAAAATTTGCTCCAGTGGTGATATGTGAACACATGAGTGATAAATTAACTGTGATTGTGAATCCCTCATGAAGTCACCTCCTAAACTCAGTACTACATCTACATACCTACTACCCTGTGAGCTGCTGCATGGGCGTGTGGTACTCACTCCATCGTCGTATAATTTTTCAGGAGAGGAGTATGGTGAAGGAAACCTTGGAACCAGAGGAATGTCCCTCTTCTTTCACTCCCATGTGTGCAACAGTATTTGCAAGAGCCTTGGATTAACACCCTTTGACCTTGCACCTTCTGAGATGAAGGAAATGAAACACCTGAAGAAGGCACAGGTGAGAAACGTAACAAATGCTGCTCATTTTTCCTTGGCTAGCTTTCATTATTTGGTTTAATACATGGGTGGCTGTCCCATTTGATCCTTAAAATCCACATACTGCCAGTCTTGGTGGAGATGAGGTAAATCCCATGTCTGTGAACTTGATATCAGTGGTTGGAAATCTGCCTGCATGGTTTTTGACCACCAATTACATGATTTGCCCAAGCATAGTAAATTGCCTTGATAACAAAAAATATATAGGGTCTCAATATCAGCCACACACGCAGGAAAGCAACAAAATAAGATCTGGCAGAGAATGAATATTTACTCACATAATTTTCTCAGTTATTTTATGGGTTACAACCGGTTCCAACACATGGGCGTCATTGTCACCTGATGACGTTGGCTATGTTTTGAAACCGGTTCTATCCATTAAATATCTGTGAGGATTATACATGGGTGTATATTGCCATTTAAGATGCATTTTCAGGTAGCTGAAGCAGATTCCATTCTTTTCGCTGATGGAGAACAGTTAGGTACACAAATTAATTCCTCCCATGCTCCAAATGACAACAAAAAAGGGTGGTGAGTCACTAATCCATTAAAATCCACTTTTGGTCCTTCCCATCTTAAATGCCTTTTCCTCGTTCCCTCCTATCTTTGTGGCTGATGATCTAACACCCCTTGCCATTCGCCCTAGTGGTGGTCTTTAGATGTTGAAAAGCTGTCACAATTTAATAGTCATTGAGATCAGGAAACTCCTTTGATAATATTCCATCCTTTTGAATAAAAAAAATCTCATTGATTTGGATGTAATTTGGCTGTTTATACTTGATATTCCAAGATTTTCAATTGACATGAGAGTAGAGCTGGAGTTATGATGTAAAATCAAAAATTAATGTAGGCATTATGCTGTTTATTATCATCAATTCATTGCTTTGGCCAATCACATAGGCATCAAACATATGTATATCTTATTATTTACATTTAATGTTTTTCCTTATGCTTTAAACCATCTTGGTTGCTTGTTAGGAATCATGTCTTCTCAAAATTTCCCATGTAGTGACACTTAAAACATCATGTATGGATCCCAAGTCAAGGGCATCACAAAAACTGCTATCAACGTTCTGCTGCAGTTTTTTCTTCTTTCCTGCATGAATATCACCACACCATATTCAATTGCATTGGAACAGAACGTCTTGATACATCCCATGTACTGGCCTGCAGGCTGCTGCAAGGGTGTATGGCAAAAGGGTCTTTGGGCACCAAAGGAAGGAATTAGGGAAAACCTATTTGGAAAGTTTTTATGTGAGGTGTTTCATGAACACAGTTAGATAAAGAAATAATATAGATTTGCCTGCTACCAGCTGAACTCACCTCTATCTCTAAGTAAAATAAGAATTTTCTCTTAGAAAACCTAAAATACCCACATTTTTAAACTAGAAACTCGGTGGCTACCCTGTAAGAATATGTAGAGCACTAGGTATGAAGCAGTTCATGTCTTACTGAAGTCTAAATAGCATTCAATTTAACAATGCCAAAATTTTTTCTTTTAGTCGGATTCACTGACAAGGGTGCGAGGACAAGAAGAAGTTTGCATGATGCCATCAAAGTTCGAGAGAGGTCAGCTGTGCAAGTTCTTGAGGACACGCTCAGATTCCAGTGGCTGTCTTTCATCATCACCCATTGATTCGTGTGAAACGCTGACTTGCGATGATGATGTAAGTACTTTTTCATTTTAGGTCACTTAGTTTTACAACAAGTATTTTCATCATTGATAAAATGTTAAAAGAAAGTTGGTACTTATCCGTTAAAATTTTTTTAATGTGTCCCAACTGTGGTTACAGCATTTAGACATTATTATCAAGGGTTTGCTGAACAAATTAAACTAATTCAGCTGTTTGAATATAGTTCTGAGTGGTGAGGGTAGGGGGTGTGCCTCAATTTTTAATCCCTATCAATGCTGTCTTCTAAAGGTAAATACTACATTTTTAATTGTAAGTGGGCATAATATTTTGATTGAGGAACATAACTTTCTAGCTAAGCTTGAGTTGAAGCTTTTTGCGGAAGTATAGCTTGTCAGAAAGCCATGCCTGTCTCTTTAGGAAAAATGGCCATCCCTTTGGGGTGAAGGTGGTGACATGCCTTTGGGGTTGGGAAGGTTGTGCCTTCCTCTCCCTGCGTTACCCTCCCTCCACTTGCTGGAGTTCCGTATCAAGGGAAATGATCTTTCGGACAAACTACAATGATGTCTGCTTTTCTCTATGCAAAAGTACTCTGGTGCAGTCAAAGACTAAAAACCAAGTGTGAAGTGTTTCCCAGACATCATCGTATTGAGATCTCATAAGTCATTTATAATGAGTTTCAGGTTGACTGAATATCTTTTTCTTCCCTTGCATCATTTAGGGAAATTCAAGTATAAGACAATTTAGGCCTCTTTTTAACTGTGTGAGACAAAAACGAGTTTATGTCCCCCACCCCTCTTCAGTTTTGCTCAATTTTGCCTACATGGCAATTTTGGCTCATTGTTAGGACGTTGAGCAAAAGGTGTTTCAGGTATCTATGTGGACTGTGAGGCAATATGTTTAAGAGGCTTTAGGCAAGTCTATGGGGACAACTGTCAAGGCCATCTTTGCAGTGCCGCAAACTAAGTAATTTCTTCAGAGGATAATTCCAAAAGCAGAGCAAAGATTATCTCACAACTACCAAAAAAAATCTTACAGAAAATGTTCTTGATCATCAAATATAAATTGTTTATTCATAAAAAAAAAGAGCCCAACTCTCCCCTCCCTATTCCTTTTTCCTGCTGTGGCGGTTGTCCTAAACCACCTGCTATGCACAATTACTGTGGCATTTAGGGTATAACAGTAGTCTCTCATACCTAGGATCCATATAATTCAAGGCAAAAATCCTTATGTTGTGGCTGCACTGAATCAGTTAAATCATGCGGATGGGTATCAAATTCAGCCATCAGTTGCTCTCCAAATAAAGTGCTATTCTCAGAGATTTTATCCCGAATTTATGCCAAAAATTGAAGTATGAGGAAGCAT
Organism: Pyrrhosoma nymphula; assembly: GCA_963573305.1. Taxonomy (NCBI): domain Eukaryota; kingdom Metazoa; phylum Arthropoda; class Insecta; order Odonata; family Coenagrionidae; genus Pyrrhosoma; species Pyrrhosoma nymphula. The sequence continues at coordinate 40,594,185 of OY754337.1, read as the reverse complement.
AGAAATATCTTATTTACGTCGCAATTCATTCATGCATGTATTCATTCCGTGTAATCTGAGGTGGCCTTAGTCTACATTACCACGGAAATCTTAACTTCACTCTACCCAGAAATGAGGGTTTTGACTTTAATTTCTAATTGTTAATTTTTTTACATTCTATTTTCAGTCTCTACCATCTGAATCCGGCAATGAAGACCTCACAGGATGTCACTCACCAAATCCTTCATTCATCCTGTTTCACTCGGATTCTGGGAACAGCACTGGAGGAGAGACTGACAATAGTGACATGGAGTCAAACTCAGAGTCTGAGAGGAAGCAGAGGCGTTTCCACAGGGATTCTGAGAGCAGTGCTTCAATGAGCAATGAAATGGATCGCTTAACCTTCCAGAATCAAGTTGAACGAAGATCTCGGCCATCGTGTGTGCAGGCCCCAGTGGCAGGGGACATTGTCGAAGAAAGTGGCGAGGATTCAATTCTGGGTCGCGTAAGTATCCATTCCTAACACCACCTCTTTTATTTTTTCTGTGTTACAGAACTCTCTTTCTGCTCTGCTATCAGGTGACTTGGTTTTCACTGCATTCATGATTTTCTGTGAAGTCTGTTTGGATTGTACTTCCCCCAGTGATAGATGTGGAGTAGTGTTCTTCTATGTGACGTAGTAGTGATACAAGGGTCATTTAATAGGGCAGTTTTGTTGTCAAAATAAGATTTTGTTATTGTGACTGTGTGATCTAGTGTAGTTTGAAGAGGTGTGATAGGGAATGATTGGTGTTCAGCAGTGGCTTCTGTAATTCATATCAGGTGGCTTTAGTCAATACTAGTGCCCTGTGTTGCTATGAACAAGTGATTTGTAAATGTTCCAGTGTGGATTAAATATTTCCTCTGATGGTGACAGTGTTTCGTTCTATACCTTTGATGTCTGTGACCCTAAAGGAATTTGTGATACAATGGAAGCTTTGGCACTTGAATGACATCTGTGCTTATAGAACTGACCAAAAGTGACATAAAAACATTTATGTAATAAGTTCATATTCTAAGAATACATACTTACAATTTGTAAGTTATTCGAAGCCGTGAACTTAATGATCGAAGGCCGTGGCATGGTTTATTTTTTCAATTTCCATGCTTAGGTTGAATTATACCTCTGGAAAAAGTTAGCAAAATCGTTCATTGCTTGTGATTGTAGCAATCTGTGTGTTTGTGCCGAGTGAAGTACTGTGTTGGCATGAAGCAATAGCTGCAGCTTGAGTATAGGGCCTTAAAATATCCTCAAAGAAATTAACGTATTAGGAATTCTCTGAAGGATTTTGCACATTCACTGGACTCAATAAGTTCTAATTGTGATGTGATTTCTCCCCTGTTGCTCCTATTTCCTCCTAAACCTTCGTAAAGTGGACTTAATGTTTGTTGTCACATCATGCTCTGGATTTTCATATGTTACACCTTTTGGCCATTGAAGGTAAGTCTTAAGTGAAATATTTTGCTGGAGTCACATGTTGCCATGCATCTCTTTTATAAACCCTTCAGAAGACTATGTTTTCATGTCTTCTATGCTGTTAAGTGAGCTGTATAGTTCGTGGGAATGCATTTCAATTAATTTTTGGGTACTCAAAGGTGCTAGGTAATCCCGATAAATGTGAAAATTTTGTGGCATTGCTCGAGAAAATATTTTGAATTCTTTTAATGTATCCCAGTACTGTTAAAGTTTATGAATGAGAAAGAAAAGAATTTGAAGAAATGAGAGTTTCATTGGAAAAATAAGCTCTCATTTTTCAAGAATATACATAATCTGGACTTAAGCCATTAATCCTTTGGTATGCACAACATAAAACAATAAACAAGATGAAATCAAGGTCAATAATTTATAATTATGAATGAGGATTTGAGCATGTAATCAATTAAGCTACCCATGAGCATTCATGGGTTGCTTAATTGATAGCAGCACTTGGTGAGCATTCAGGGAGCTTTTATTGTACAAGTCCTAGCACATAAACCAGGAAACGAGGGTTTTCAGAATTCATTATTTATATGTAGGTAGGTATAAGTAATGTGTGTGTATATTAGTGGTAGATTTTCACTTGGGTGGCCCTGGTTCAATTCTCAGCCAATGCAAGTTATGTCCCTCATCTTACCCCAAGGTACATAATTAGTTATTACTTTGGTATTAATGAGGGTATAACAATAGAATCAGTCACATAGTTCTTGGCTCTTTTACCAAGAAACATGATGGATGATTACAGTGGTTTTATTATACCATGGTCAATTGCACCCCAAGCTTCTAATTTAACTCAATGCAACTGAACCATCGGGTCTACGATGTTGCAAGTCTTCATACCATCAAATTGCTTACATTTTAGCCTTCCCGCGGGTTAAGTAGTAACCTCGTGACACACTTTTCAAGATAGCAGTCAGAAACGTGGGGAGGGGAGAGAACAAAGTAGATGAGCACACCACCTTGACTCATGGTTGATTTTTAGAATTTAAAAATGAATATTACTTGTTCCAATTGAGATTGGATATTTCTAATATACATATATCTAGTTCGGCTACTTTTTATGTCTTATTTCAACCTATCCCTAAAAAAAAACATTTGATAATTGATAATAAATTTGTGAATTGAAAGTTTAATTTGTAGAGACAACGTTACATGTCGGGGGGGGGGGGGTTTGGAAAAATACTTAGGTTGTCAATGAGGGGGGGAGGGGGGGGTAAAAAAAATCACCGAAAACTGTAACGTAGATTATGCACGACCCCTAAGGTAGTATTTTGGTGGTCACTGGTTTTAGAATAAAATGCATAAAAAGGAGAGCTCTATAGCCCAAGAAACATTTACATATGTACTAAAAAAAGGGAATTGATGAGAGTCTTAAGTAAAAACATGAATGAAAGATATTAAAGGCCCTTAAATGGAGTGTATTGCTGAACGGTTCAAAAACTTGGGTCTATGAGGAAAGAGGATGAGTGTTGGTTGGAGGCTCTTGAGATGTGTATTTGTATAAGGATGAAGAGGATAAGCTGGACAGATAAGGGGATGAATGAGGTGGTGTTGAATATGGTGGAGAAAAGCAGGATAGTGGGAAAAATTGAAGGCGGTAGAGGGAATATTTGGGAGAGTGTAATAAGGGGCTGTTGAAGAGTGATGAATGGGAGAATGTTGAGCTAGAATGAAAGAGTTAAAAGATGAGTGGGGATGGTGGGGGAAGGTTTTGGATGCTGTGAATGAGGGTAGGAGGTAGGAAGAATTCAGAATATGGATGATTTAGGATATGTGCTGTGATTTGTAACTCAAATCAAAGAGAATGGATAAGGAATATGAAGGTTGGAAGTTCAGAATACTATTAATAACCTAACACTATCATTTGGTAGAGCACCTTGAGTGAATTACTGTATTTCCCTGCCCTTAAGATGCAGTATATTTTTTGGGTTAGATTTTAAAGTAGTAGTAAGATTATACAGTAGACCCCGGCTCTACGAAGGTAATCAGTTCCATAGGACCAATCTTAATGTAAATTCCATCATAAAGTGAATCAGTATACATATTACCGGACGACGGATCGGTGTAACTACATCAACGCCAGTGCATTCAGTGGTGAGGGTTGCTACAGACCTGGAGAACCTGGAAAAGTCAGGGAAATTGAAAATGGCTCTGGAAAACCTGGAAAAGTCATGGAAAATGAGATCTTACCTGGAAATTTGCTTTCCCGAGTCCAAAGTCTTTGTTTTCAATAAGTGAGCAGTACCATTTTAGGTACTTACTCTGTGTGTTGGCTGAGTGCTTTTAGTACCTCACCTAAATGAGGCATTGGAGCTCTTATTCGGTCTAAATCAATTAATTATATGCACCTAAAATTGAATTTCTGACCATATTCTATGCAATAATTCTGAGGATAATGGAATATTTGTTTCTCCTCAAATTGTGTACGTACAGGTAATTTTGTGCTAGTCACTCCCAAGCCATAATGACCTCCAGCATGATTTAGTAAAGTCAAAAGGAACGAGCTACAGAATTTCTGGTCCATTGAGTGCCATTATTTCCCTTTTTGTGAGAGTAAATAGTTCCCAAATGTCTTAGGAAACATGATTTTACCTTTACTTCACATAGTGAAGAAATTTCTTCATTCAGAGGTCAAGGTACACAGGAAATATAGGAGTTGTATGAATGGAGGTTGTAGGACTCAAGTTGTTTTTGTACATACCTCAGAATATGTATCATTCTTTGTGAAATGTCTATTCTGAATGTGCTCTTATACAAACTGCCTTACTTCCCGTTAAATCACAATTGTGCCTTTGTCATCATAATCATTGCTGGTCGTCAACCCTTAAGTTGGTTTGACGTGGCTTTCCACTCTATGCTTCTATCCAAGGAGGTTAGAAAAGAAATGGAGGCAACGTACCACTTGATTCTTGAAGCCAATTCCACCATTGCAGTCGGCACAGTTTAGACCTTCCCCTGGCTTGGGTGTCTGGCAGTTGCGTTCAATTTTCGTCAAATCGAAGTTAAAAACCACAGACAAGTCAATGTTTTGTGCTGGTTTGGCAACACTTGCTCGGTGCAAAATCCTTCCCAAGCACCTCTATTCTTGCTTCACTTTCGCCCATTAGTGTTCATGGTCATGCCTCCTTGCTTCTTTATCAGCTAGCCTCTTCACCTCTACATATTTCTTTGTTTCCTCATCATTCATTATCTGCTCCATGTATCTCAGCCGAGATCTCACTGTGCTTATGGCTGTCTTCTCTTATATCATAAAATATGCCGAAGTAGGTTGTCCCTCCTTTTCTTTCAAGTTCTTATGAGATTTCAATCATCTCCCACTCATCTCTGTGCCTCTTTGTTAATCGATCGATCAATCCACTTGTAAGTCCAATTGTATATCCTTCCATGCATAAATTCCTTGTGGATTATTTTTTAAACAGCTGCTATTAATTTGTTTGAAATTCTTAGAGCGGTTCTCCTCATTCATTATATTGTCCTAATCCGTATTTACCCTTAATTCTTCCTTCTTGGCTTTGTATGACAATGGCATGCCATTGTCCAAGCATTATTCATCTTTCACATTTTTTTAATTCCATGATATTTTTCACAGACTACTTCGATTTCTTCATAGTCCTTCATAGGCATGTAGATTTGTGCAGTTATTCTGTCTGTCAGCTTAGTTGCTACCTTAACAATGCCTATCCTTTTCTTACACCAAAGGAAAGTTTTCATATGCATTCTAGTGCTCTTAAGCATATGGTTGCTAACCCTGCATGTTTAATGATCCAGTGTGTATGATCATGTTGCTTGTAGGAGGTTCCATTAGTTTGTTGGTGGATAAAAAATGTAAAAGAAAGTGATGGGCACAGGCAGCTCCTTTGGATTTTAATGTAGTGGTTTCTCCTTGCCTTCCACATATCAAAGCAAAAAAGTTATAGGCAAGGTAACATTTACTTTGACTTTGTTTAAGTAAATGTTACCACACCTGCAGTGAAGTGAGTGTTGCTGTACTGCCCACTGTGGTGTCCACATTCACTCGTGAGGAAGGGTCACCACCCTTTTACCACGCTTATTTTAACATGCCCTGTTTGTTTCTGGTTTGTCTGGATGGAATCTTGTAATTGAAATCCAACCCACTTTCCAATGTTCAATGGAGCTGAAATTAGGCTCACTTACTTAATCTTGATGATATTTTAGGAATCAGTCATTAACTTTACTAATTACGTAGTTAATCTATTAAAATTAAATGGTTTACATTTTATATTTCTTTATCCTCACCTAACACAACCCGCATCACATTGTCTACTCTTATTGTTAGAGCTGTTGCTAGCGCTGTCGAATTTAACCCACTTCCCAATGTTCAATATAGCTCTCGATGACAACACATGAATCAGTCATTAACTTCACTAACTACCTAGTTAATTTACTTTTTAGTACCCTTGAATATAAGCGTGGTTTTTTTAAAAGTATTTTTTTCATATTTATTTCTGCTTATTCCCCATGACTCCTTGAGTGATGAGTATAGATGATTATTTCGCAACTCACCTGAAGGCTGGCCTACCATACGTCTCCCAGTGGACTCCTTTAAGCATTGCCCCGAGTGTGCCTTCATTCTGATGTGAATGTCATGTATGAAAAAGAATTTGGTTTTATAGTCGCATTGCAATGGTGATACCTTGACACTTAGGTGATGTTGAATTAAACCCTCGAGCATGTCTTATTTGCAAGTATTTTATCTATATATCGAGTTTTGTTCCCTATGTTGAAGATTTCGTGCATACGTGACTGGAATATTTTTAACCCTTTCGAGCGGAACATCTTGTATTTGAGTCAGGGTTTTCTTTACGCAAAACGCCAGACGTCCACCATAAGCGCTGGAGATTTCTATACGCAAAAGAAAATGACGTCTCTTATAGACGTCGTGGAGGGTGGGAAAGTGACTGCCGCTGAGGCGTTTGGGAAGGGTGTTCCTTCGATCCTTCGAGTCCCTACTCAGTGGGTTGCAAGACCCTTCCCTCTGTACCTTTGCTCAAGCTTAGAGATGGGCCACGTGGAAAATTACCTCAGTAATTTTCATAAATTACCACTGTATTTTTTAATAATTTACCGTGCCCCTTTTAAAATTACCATAATTTTCTAGATAATTCACCTATGTTTGAGATAATTTTTCATACAGATAAATTCCCAACATGTTCTTTTAAGCCAAGTTCACATTTCCTATGTGTATAATAATAAATTGAGGCATGTAAAACTCATTTTTGGAACATTTTACTTAAAATGAGTGTTGCTGCCGTAGTTCTTTTTACAATTTCTAATAGATTAATGTTGTCTTAGGTATGGTTTATACATCGTTATTCCCTTCCTATTGCTATTGGCTTCTTATTTAACCATACATCCCGTTAAATACTTAAAACTAAAAAATACTGGAAAATTACGGTTATTTATGAAAATTACCATAATTTACCGTGGTAACTTACCTGAGATGAAAATTATGGTAATTTTCCCATTTCTACCGGAGGTCATTAGTGGTCATTCTCTCAGCATGTCTCCGCCGTCACTAATTGTATGTGCAGTGGATTTTCTTAATAAATATTCATTGTCTATCCCAAAATATTACCCATTGAAATGAACTCCTTGTGTTTTGCAGTGTGTTTTCAAATTTTAATCAAAATTCTAGCTCTTATATTAACGGAGTTGTCTTCTGCTTTCTTTTAATAATTACTTTCCGATTAATATACTAAAATCGTGAATATAAAAGCTAGGAATTCATTTAAAATTTTAAAACGATCAAGTAAACACAAGGAATTTATTTCAGATATCAATTCTCTCACGTTTGCAATAAATGATTGTTTTTAAAAAAAACCCCTGCGCATACAAAAAAATGACCACAACCCCATGCTGTGAAAGGGTCTGTTTATGAGTCGGAGGGTCGAGACCACTTGCAGAGCGAAGGGTCGGAAGGGTGGGGTCGGTACAGTGAAGAGAATATGTATTCCCTTAGAAATGCCTCCGAACAGAGATGACCTAAGTCTCCCATGAAGCTCAGGATACTAAAAATAATTCCGTGAAAAGTTCATAGTTGCAAAAGGGTGAATACCCTAGTGGCTCTTTGAAATTATTCCAACAACATTGTTGTTATTATTAACATTCAACAAACCACCTACTAAAAAAGCTACCATCCTTGAAACAGAAAATATGAGTATAAAAAAACTGCTGACTTAATGAAATAATCACTTCTTTCTACCACATGGTAGAGAAACTATGTTACTTTAGTGGAAAAAGATTTTGTAGATATTCTTGAAATATGAATGCGACTGTAAACAATTTTTTCTACGATACTAAATTTTCTACCTCTATAATTTAAGAAAATTTCAAGCGCTGTAAGTAAGAATACATTACATTTAACGGTCCTCAAAAAGGGAGCTATGTGAAGTAAAATACGTGAAGCAACATGAGGACAAATCCTCCTGTTTCACCTAAGCATGTGGGTCATTCCTTGTCAGTTCATCCAGGCATGACACCCACCGACTCGGATTTTGATGAAACTTGTCAATTTTCATCCTTCCATGTAGGAATGAAAAAGTGTTAAATATTTCTTGGCTATCTCCGCTAGTTTTTTTTTCACGACCATTTGAAGTTTGGGTGAAACTGCAGTTTTTCAATGAATGCGGTCTCCAGAGGCACTTGTACCTCCAGAGGGAAATAATTTGTCTCAGCCATACTTTTCATCCAATTCTTATGAAAATTTGCAGGTTTACTATAGAAGCCATGAGGATTCCAAATACTAAGTGAAAAATATCCTAAGGGATATTGAAAATTCTCTAAACTCATATGTTTCATAAGATTTATGAAAATTTTGCGTCAAAAACATGGTTCTATAAAACATCAAATTTTGACCTGAGGCAATATGTGAATCAAGCTGAATTATTTTTTCTAATATTCCTTAAGGTTACCCACCACCTGTAAAAATAAAATTCATGGCTTTTTGCTTGCTTTGTTGTTAAAAAAATTTTTATGTACAAAAAAAAATGTCTTTTCACGACTCTGGTTGTCAGTGTTGGGTCTTCCTTCAAGTGTGATGAAATGCTTGTGTTAACTGTTTTCTATGTCTAAGCAAATGTTTATGACATGAATCTAGAACATAATAAGTGAAAAAATTATAACGTTTTTTATGTGCAGGTTGTTTCTCTCCCGATAAGAAAAATGTATATATTTTTTAAATAGAATATTTTAAGGAATTCTTAGCACTTACCCATCATTGCTGGGGATAACTTGATTGTTGCTTCACAGAAACCATCAAAATACAGGATGCATGTCAATACAAGTTAACTTCCTCCATTTTGTATTGACAAAAACTTCACTAATGTGTTTTACTTGATTAATGTTTCGCAACTTATAAATCAACAATCACAATATAGTCACTTTTGTCTGTGCATCAGTTAGTGGTTAAATAGCACAGTATCCAAGGTCTTCACTGAGGCCTATCTCTGAGAAAGCTAATATTCCAGTTGACACTAGAGCTACATTTTTTTCCCAGTAGTGGCAATTCCAAGTTTTCCTTTTAAATCCAACAGCCGTTGGTTCACACGTTCAATGTCTTTCTCTAAGAAGTAATACATTCGTCCTGAGCCTTTTGCGGTTGGAGTTTCCACATTACAAATGACATTATTTACAAGAACATGGCATATATCTTCTTTCTCTGTAGGCCAGTAAAATGATCTTGCAGGCCCATAAGGATGCAAGAATTTCACTTTTATATCACATTGATCAACATCCTTTGACATAACTATCCCAAAAAACCAGTGATTGTCGTACAAGCAGGCCACAAAAGAATTGATACAAATTTTTATCGTAATTAGTTCTCAACTTGGCTTTACCAAGAAATTGTGGACAAAACTGAAAGTGGTATCAAAGCTAATTTTTTTTGTCCCAATAATGTTTTTTGAAATTGGAATAAAAGAATGGTAGCTACGAGTACCTGGGATTATTTTTGCATGGCACCAGCGAGTTTCTAATTGTTGCCGAATCATTGATAATTGTTATTAGATTCTAATGAAATTTTATCCACTTTGTACTTGCAGAACTCATACACATTTTCAATGGAAGTCATTGTGTTACCCAGATCCCGTTGAAGGCTTTCTCTAGTAAGAATTCGCTTAACTGTTCCGCCTATCCCATTACATGGAGATTTCCCATGACTAGTTGCAAAAAATGACCAAGAAGCATGCAAGTCTAAGTCCAGGTGATGATGGCACAGGTTTATAAAGTTTTTACAGTTCTTATACTGGCCATCACAACCATCACTGAAATATTGCACTTTTTTACTTCAGGGAACTTATCCTTTAAAAACTGAGTGACTATTTTTTGCGTTTCGAATACGAAAGCTACATCATGTTCTAGATCGTCAGAAAAAACACACAAACTTGACACACAGAGGTCTATCAGTGGCTGTCCACAAGTATAAATTACCACTGGATGTAGGGAACAACCACCCTGATTCCAGTGATGAACCTGAATCTCATCTTGTATCACATAATGGTAGTTTTCACTGAAATCCAGCAAAACAATAGCTTCATCTGGCTGTAGGTTATTTTTTAGTTCTTTCAGGTATCTCACCTGGGATTTGGTTATGAAGGAATGAGGGAGAAGTTTTTCCAGATTGTTCACCAGACTATTGATGTATTCATCCAGAGTCACTGTTAGCCTAATTTGTTGGGTCCGATCTGTTGTCACCCATGCACTGTATGTCACTTCACTCTTTTCACTATCTGTTCAATGAACCCCACTCAGGTCTAAAAGATGTGGTTACATTATTTCAAAGTAATCTGATATTTTTCTCAGCTCCACTATAAAGTTAAAAAGTATCATTTCTTCAAAGAAGATACTGCTACAAGTTAATGTCTAGTCCTCATTAGAGTAAAGGCTGGTCAAGGTTAGACAATGTATCTTCTCCTCACATTATTTTTATTAAGTTGCGAAACATTAATCAAGTAAAACACATTAGTGAAGTTTTTGTCAATACAAAATGGAGGAAGTTAACTTGTATTGACATGCATCCTGTATTTTGATGGTTTCTGTGAAGCAACAATCAAGTTATCCCCAGCAATGATGGGTAAGTGCTAAGAATTCCTTAAAATATTCTATTTAAAAAATATATACATTTTTCTTATCGGGAGAGAAACAACCTGCACATAAAAAACGTTATAATTTTTTCACTTATTATGTTCTAGATTCATGTCATAAACATTTGCTTAGACATAGAAAACAGTTAACACAAGCATTTCATCACACTTGAAGGAAGACCCAACACTGACAACCAGAGTCGTGAAAAGACATTTTTATTTGTACATAAAAATTTTTTTAACAACAAAGCAAGCAAAAAGCCATGAATTTTATTTTTACAGGTGGTGGGTAACCTTAAGGAATATTAGAAAAAATAATTCAGCTTGATTCACATATTGCCTCAGGTCAAAATTTGATGTTTTATAGAACCATGTTTTTGACGCAAAATTTTCATAAATCTTATGAAACATATGAGTTTAGAGAATTTTCAATATCCCTTAGGATATTTTTCACTTAGTATTTGGAATCCTCATGGCTTCTATAGTAAACCTGCAAATTTTCATAAGAATTGGATGAAAAGTATGGCTGAGACAAATTATTTCCCTTTGGAGGTACAAGTGCCTCTGGAGACCGCATTCATTGAAAAACTGCAGTTTCACCCAAACTTCAAATGGTCGTGAAAAAAAAACTAGCGGAGATAGCCAAGAAATATTTAACACTGTTTCATTCCTACATGGAAGGATGAAAATTGACAAGTTTCATCAAAATCCGAGTCGGTGGGTGTCATGCCTGGATGAACTGACAAGGAATGACCCAAGTGTCAGTGGTACAACGGCCGACAAGATTGGAAGTTGTCCCCCGGTCACACAGACTTTGAAATACGATCGAGTACATTATGTCCATGGACATCATAAATGAAGCATTTTTCTGCTTAATCTTCAAATATCTATTTTTCATTTTGTACATAAAAATGACATGAAATTCTGTAAATAAACATCATCTTTCACGATTTATACATAAACAATGTTGTTCCTTAGTTTATCTAGTCATGAGAAACCACAACTGCGATGATTTTTACATCATGGGCATAAAGTCCAAGAAGATGCTTTTGTTGAAGGGTATCTTTTTTATCTCGCATTCAAGTTTTGGTTTCAGCTAGTGAGAACATGTGGAAACACCCTTGAATTGTCGCCACTTCTGCTATTGGTAGGTATGCCAGAGGCTGTGGTGTAGCGCTAGTGGTCATAACCCATTGGTTAGATTAGGATTTATGTTTAATAAAAGATTCAAAACCAACCTGTTTTTCATGTATGTATTTCATTATAATACATATTGTTATCTCTACATGGTGTGCATACGTTAATGTGTTTTTATTTTTTTCTTGCACTTTCTTTAAAATACCTGCTTGCGATAGAATGGATATTTTAACCTGGGAAAATGAAAATTTTGGCCTGGAAAACCTGGAAAAGTACCTGGAATTTCATAATCTCTGGTCTCTAGCATCCCTGAGTGGTGCACAATACTGTATAGGTACAAAATATGCTGGAATCAAATGATTAAAAATTTTATTTAACCAATATTTAAACTTTAATAAGGTGTTGTAAATTGTCAACACATCGAATATTATTGTATGAATATGCCAGATGCGCCTCCCCCCCTTACTCGCAGTCTAGCTGCAAGCCAATCTCAGTGACTTAATATTTAACTCCATTTTCAGGTAATGGGAAAAGAATGTGGAATATAAATTATTCAACTCTCATTGTACCTCTACTTAGTACTTGGCATCAGCAATTAGTCATCTTTCTTTTTCTCTCATGCCATCATCTCTACATCGCTATTACCCCTACACCTGTAGAAATGCATACATGGAAAGTGACGTTGCGAGCTTACTAAAATTAGGTACACAAAATTAGCCATTGATGTATGACAGAAATAGGCGAAGTATGAGTGAGAAGTAGCATTTAGTCATATGTACGTAGGTAACGGATGGATCAGTCTGTAACTTTTCCACGAATAACAATTGACGTGCTCATCGCTGTCATCGCTTGCCTGTCTCTGCTTGAGAAGATCTTCCTTCCCCTTATGCCAAACCAACAGCATTGATATTGTCGTATCTTCCAATCAAGGTCATCCCTTGGCGATTAAATTGCCATATAACAAAAGAGATAGCAGCAGGGAGAGAACCTTCACGCAAAGCCCATTTCTTGGAACAGCTGACCTGACCCATCGGGGGTCAGTTGTTTACTTTGAGGAGCGACAAACATATTAGAGCATACATCGAGAAAGAGAATGCAAAACATGTAAGAACACCGAGGGCATAAAGTGCTAACTGGACCTCATAGTGTTCTTTCACTATCTCCAGCTTGGTTTTATTTTTTATATTCTGCTTGAGCTGCCCTTTAGGGGGCATGGTAACTACAGAAACTACATGCAATAAACCACCTACTTTTGGCAAGTTTTGTTATTAAATGGTTAATGCAGTTGGAAAAGAGACTGTTTACAGTGTGAACTACATCCTTTATCAACAGAACTACTTGGCACGGAAGGCACTGGAAGACTGATATTGACACAACAGTAGAGCGCATCAGCGACCAAGATGGCAGTGCGACACAGATTCTCACAATATCTCGGTGCAAAGTCATCAGGGGTGTGAATATCGATGCAAATTTAGATAAGCCATTAGAATACATCCCTATCATTTACCGAGAAATGTTACAATATAATTTAACTCGTTTCATTGTTCTGATTCATTTTCTGGCACCAGCTGAATCTATTAGGGAATTATATCACTTTGTTGGTAGTCAATGCACTCTTGCAATAAGTTACTCTTCAGTGAAAGTTCTCATATTTTTACAAGTTGGCAAACAAAATGTCTCTATAATGGCTAATGAAAGCATTAATCTGAATTATCATAAATAGATCCTGACTATAGAAGGAATGCTGCATTATCTCGTAGACGCTGATTGGTTGTAGCGCTGGTCACCACGAGCACTAGAAATTTTAAAGGCCGCTAATTAAATTAAATTTTAAATTTCCCTTAAACGCTTGAAAACTCCTAGCATGCAGATCTTAAAGTGAATCCATCGTAAAGCGGGGGTCCACTGTTATCAACATCTGTCAATGTTAGCAATTGAAAAGAAGAAAATTGTGTGGTTTACTTCCAAAGGTATCATCTATATTCAAGTTATTTGTCATAGTATCCCAGAAACAAGTGATGAAGAGCGCAGCTATAGCTTGCTACCGCATCATAGTCTGCTGTGGAAGTAGAGAGATGGGTATCCAATGGCGATGCAATAAAAAGTACCTTTACCCTCAGAACATAAGAACATGTATTTGAGTGAAAAAGTGTTTTAATGGGCCAGGAAATGCAGTAATAAATATTTTGAATTATCTATTAAGTAACTATCCTGTTTATGATGTGGCTGCCTTGTTGACACTTGGATTGGAATTAAATGAATCTTTTGGTCAAGGAATAAATTATCTGAAACACTTGTTTCCTTATTTATCAAAGTACGCAAGAAGTATGGGTGGAGAGGATTCAGTTTGGTATTATCCCTGGATCATGATATCTTTCTGCAACGTCTAGTAAGACACCATGGGTATTTATAATAGGTGTGTCATCTAAGGATAATTTATACATTCCTCTATCAGTCTGGACTCATGGGTCTTTTATCATCTTTATAGATTCATCTTGATCTCACTCGTTACCACGAGCTCCATCGCTTCACCTCACCAGAAAGTGCATGGTATGACAGAGATGCCGCCTTATTCCACTTGGAGAAAGCTGCTCAATGTGGTTTGGCTGAAGCCAAAGTTGCTCTGGCTAGCCTATATCTTGGGCTTCCTCACGATATCTTACCAGAGCTTGAGGTGAGTTAATTTCATTTCATTTTGGTTCTTAACTCTGCATCTATTCAGTGGCAGTATAGTGCTGTTACAGTCATGCTTCTTTCAGTGTTGAATAGTCTTTTGTATTTTTGCTACAGCGCTAAAAAGGGTTGCTTTCTAAAACTGCCACACCTTTGATTTTATGCAGTTTTGATGCATCAAATATTGCTATCATATATATGACGAAATGGTTTACTATAGTAATTAGCCTGTACATAATCACTTTAGCTGAAATTTGCTTTATAAAAAATGTTTCATTTATCTGCTTGCTTGTTAACAGATTTATGCAATGGCTATCAGTAACTCCTACCCTGATTTATTTTCAATAGCTACATATACTTTAAATATAGTTTAAAATAAAACCTTAATCTTTCTAGGTGGAACCAACAAAGGAGAATATTGACAAAGGCTTTGATGTAATGCTTGATCTATCACAGAGTGGTGATATACCAGCAATTATTTTGGTGGCAACAGCTCTTGATTCTGGACTCAACTTGGGCAGCAGGTTAGTAGTCATGTATGAGTATTATTTGTTTAACTAGTTAGTAATGCATTCCATTTGGCTGTATATTTTTAGCAGCTCTACAACTCTTTTAGATTTTTGCAACCCACTTAGTAGCTTTACTCAAGAGTATATGGCATCATGAGATGTCTCCTGTCATTGCTGGGGACCACTTGTCGCTGCTCAGGACAATATCTGCACTAAATGCATTAAATGAATTATAATTGTTCTGGTGACCAATTGAAACATAGCAAGGAGAAAAACTGGGTCCAAATACATTAATTACAAATTTTTCTTGTTCCCTTAAACCAATATTCATTTGAGAAAATACACAAATGATTTGGCATGCAATTATGGGTGCAGGAGCCACTTCAATATAATATACCTACGCATAGGAATGAAGTAACTGATTACTTTAAAATCATTTATGTGAAAAGTTAGGCAATATGCAACAAACATTTATGGAAAATGTGATGATTATTGTTTCTGTGGAAATTGATGAAATGTTTGCTTAAAATTTTTCTGTGATTAGCATTTGGATGTCTCTCTTTGTATTTGTTGTAATCATGTCTATAAAATTGCTTTAAAGGTCACAGAACTGGGAGGAAGCTGCCATGTGGTATGAGAAGGCTGCAGCTGAAGGGGGCACTGAAGACAAACCAAGCTATCAGCTGTATGCAAGACTTGGTGAAATGTACCGGGCAGGTGGTTATGGCCTGAAGCGTGACCCTAATAAGGCTGGTGAGTACATATTTTTAATGTTTACGGTCACTGTAAAATTATAGCCATGACCACTTATTCTTAGAACCAATCATCTGGAACCATGAAATTAGCTCTTTAGATTGAGACAGCATCGCAACTCTTCACTGTTTTATGTTGGTGCCTGTTTCAAATTATTTCTCTTAATATTCCCATAACTTTGTGAATTAGTGTAGCTCCAAATTGCCATATTTCAATTTCCTAGACTACATAGTAGATATGGTTGTGAACAATTTGTCTTAATTTTTGTAATCCTCAAGCCACTTCTTTAGCATTGAATTGTTTTTTAAATGTATAAATAGAAAAATTTTAATGGTGAAAATTAGTTTTATTTAATGAAAGTGTTGAGCACTTACTCCTAATTATTTTAATTTGAATCTCTCTTAGAACTCAGTTGCTGAAACTATGCTTTTTAACAAGGCATGGCCCAAGCTGTAACTACATCATCTTGGGCTAGGAAAACCTTAATTACTGCATAACCCTTGATTCCTATGTTTGGGTAACATTTTAAATTCAAACAACTGCGGAACTGGCCGTGCAGTAACTTTAACAGAGTCACCCGCTAGTGGTCACACAATTGTGTGAACATATTTTAAAGTTTTCGTGAAGGCTTCCGCGGAGTTTCGTTGATGAAGAGAATGGTCTTTCGGGTTTCCATCCGCGTTTATCCATTTTTGGTGGACAATATTTCGCCAGCGTTCCAGCTAGCTTCCTCAGGTCCGTTGAATTGCAGAGTGTGGTCCGTCCTTTTATGTTATACCGGTTTCGCGCCTTCCGGTGGAGGTGTGTCGTGATTGGTCGGTACTATTGAAGAGCCGTTTCCAAGCGGTGGCGAGTGTGTAGCCGTCCTCTCGGTTGAAATCAGAATCATACGGGAGTCAATAGAGATAGCAAAAACACCGCAAAATTTCAACCGAGAGGACGGCTACACACTCGCCACCGCTTGGAAACGGCTCTTCAATAGTACCGACCAATCATGACACACCTCCACCGGAAGGCGCGAAACCGGTGTAACATAAAAGGACGGACCACACTCTGCAATTCAACGGACCTGAGGAAGCTAGCTGGAACGCTGGCGAAATATTGTCCACCAAAAATGGATAAACGCGGATGGAAACCCGAAAGACCATTCTCTTCTTGAACATATTTTAAGTCTGGAGCAACATGTGTTCACCCTCACACTGTCAGAAAATTCAAAGTATGAGAAAAGATTTCCAAGGTTATTTTTCCTATAATTCTTGTTCTTTTTATATTTGAACTAAAACATTATTAATTTACTTGTTTTTCAAAGATTTGTTATACATTTGGGGATAAAATGGTGAGAAGTAATGCACTCTGTAGTTAATGAAAATTGGTGAATTAAAATATTTATGTATAATACAGTAGAAACTTGAAATTACAAAGTCAATGTGACTGAAAAAATCGGCACTTAGTAATATAGAATTTTGTAGATGTTTTTTTTTTGTTTTGATTAAACTAATATGTACTCTTGCAATTTACTTGCATGATTTATGAAGTTACAATTCATGGAAGTATATACTTGACAGTGGTAGGCTTCACTTTGTAGAAGTTTATTATATTACTACTCAAGATTAATGATGATACTTAGTACTTTCTTACAAAATTTTTACTGCACGATGCATTTCACTATATTACAGCATCGTCAGGTACAGAAGTTTGTTGTTTGTGTTAATTATTGTTGTAGTTACGGGGGAGGAGGGAGAGAAAAAAACAAATATTCTGGCAGGGTTGAGGAAGAAAAAAAAACATGTAGGCTAATGGCTGGTGAGGCAGGAAAAGGTTAATTTATCAGAAAGGAGTGGGGAGGGATGCGGAAATAATAATTTGTTACAAAGGTTATTGGATTGTGTGATAATTTATATTTATTCAAGTGCATCCATTTTCAGACCTTTGGAAAGAACGTGTAAAATTTTGGGTATAAAATCGCTCGAATGATTGTTATCAAGTAGGTGTTTAGCAAAAGGTAAGATGGAATCCATATTTCTGTAACTTCTGGCATGTTCTTTGATACATGTCCTCAAACTTCTACTAGTCTAGCCGATGCCAGACTGGTAGAAGGGTCCGATCAGTATGCCTTATTGCAACTATTCATTTAATTTTATAAATTAAGCAAATAGTTTCAGGCTTGACTTTGTAGAACTCTTTCATAAATACAGAAAGAAAAAACTTTCAAATGGTATTTATCCACACTGTTTATCGATACTACCGACCCAGGTTTCAACGGGTCATTGTCATTTTTAAGACCTTAAAAATGACGGTTACCCGTTGAAACCTGAGTCAGTAGTATCAATAAACGGTGTGGATAAATACCATTTAAAAGTTTCTTCTTTCTGTAATAATTTTATATATGCCAGAATTTAGAGTATATCCTGTCTGTCTTTGCCATTGACTAAAAGTTTAGAAAGGGTTCTCAGTCACTCAGTGATTCAACCCGAAGGTTGGTTTGGATGGTTGAGGGTATAGCTCAACCCGGACTAAGCCACAGGCGTGTGTATTTTACACATTCAGGGTATGGGGGCCAGTTCCTTTCCCTGGGCCACCTCGCACTCTGAGGATTTTTGTTCGTGGGCGTTCAAAGGCTTCACCCAGATTTGAACCCGGGACCCTTCGATCAGTAGCCAAGCGCTCTACCCACTAGGCCACCACTAGAAAGGGTCAGAGTAGTGTAAAAAAAGGGAGTTTGGTAGGCAGTTTTGAAATTCTATAAGAAATATTACCTATGAATGGGAGAGAGCACCACTTGAATGTAATTGGTCTTTCTGTTAGTGTGGGGCAAATTTGTTTTTAAGTTAGGAAAAGCCTTTAAAAAGGAATACTCCTCATGGAATTATATTTGGGAATAAACGGTAGGAAAAAATGCCAGGGATAATGAGAGGAAAATGCTGGTTGAAGCAATTAGTCTCTCGCGGGCAAGTATATCCGTACTCACTAATTTATGTTTTTTTACTCATTGTTAGTAACTCTGGACTTGTGGTAACAAAGCCGGATGCATTTTTTTTGTCCGATTGGTTTCATATTTTATGTACCTTAATCCCTATCATTCAGAGTCATCCTTAATATTGTAGCATTGAAAAATGAATTATTGTTCAAGTAATTCGCATTCAGTACATAATGTATTCCACAACGATGATTAATTATATATCTTACTCTGACAAGAAGCGCCTAAAAAATGTTGCTATGATAGTTCATTATTTGTAGAAATGAGTAACTTTTTCATGTTAGGACCAAGAACAGATGTTCATAATTTCAAAACTTCATTATTTTGTAATATCGCATACTGTTACATGTATACTGTTATTTTCTATCCTTTTGGTCAGGACTGAAGATTTTGCTTCGTAAAATCAAAATTTCATCATTTTGAGTTCCTCCTGTAATTCCAAGCAATAGTAAATAGTTTTACTTACTCTGGCACCAAAGGTAATCAATCCAGCCCAATGGCAGAATGATTAAATGAGTAACTTCTCTGAAACTGTTCTGTTTTTTTCATAAACCAGAGAGATGTACATAGTAATCTAGAAAACAATTTGTGAGTATAAGTTATTCATGGAACAACTTAATTACTCCAAAATTTCAGTGTATTGGTTTCATAGCAAATATTTCTGGGCTAAGATTTCAAACCTTCAAAAATATTACTCATGTTCATTTTGGACCTCTCTCAAAAAGGGAGGTATGTATCAGGCGTGATGTTTTAGAATTTCAATATAGTGTAGAAATTTAAAAATGCAATTTTCCACGGATAAATTTTATCATAAATTTATCTGTGGAAAATTGCATTTTTAAATTGTTTTATTGGACCCCTCTAATCAGGACAAATAATTGCATTGAAAATAGTGATAATAGTAAGTTGGAACTTGATATTTTCAGGTGAATCATATACTTCTGCTGCTGATCTTGCCTTAGAAGCGGCGAAGGGTCGAATGGCTACCAAATATTATCAGTTGGCTGAAGAGGCATGGGCTGACGAGGAATAGTTGATTAAGCTGTGTCAAGCGGAGAAAACCAGCTTTCATACTCTTGTACTCATGCTACTAAGTACACTTTACTTCTTACAATTGGCTATTCACTGCTGTTTACACTATCATGTGGACTTGGCTCTCTCTATACACTGCTCTACAATGTGCTTAGTTGATTTTTGTGCTTTTGTCTATGTAGGGTGTAGGTATCTACTCCTAAGAGGAGATACCGTGTGACCTTGATTTGTGTTAATCATATTGATTTTTTATGACTTCCTATTTTTTATCCATGTGATATGACTCACTGCACTGTGTTATCCATTTCTTTCATCGGTTGCTCTTTTACTTAGTTTTTTTTTATTGTTGGAATATGTCAAAGGCACTGCATATCTTTCTTAATGGTAGGTTAAAATGCTCACAATTATTTTGGCTTCCTTTTTCAAAAAGTGACAAATTTTTCTACATGTCCATTTTATTCCACATTTCATGCAAACTTACAGCTATTTTCTTGGATATCTCTGTCAAAAATATATTTTGTATGATGCCATTTCTTGCTAGTCAAAATTTACCATGCATTTCCTCTCTACTCTAACTTTAGGATAAATGATTATGGTAAATCCTTGAGTTAAATTTTTTTAACAGAGTAAATGAGACGTGTTTTGAGAGGAAAAAATTACAATCACATCTTGTGAGTGATTGTAATAAACTAGTCATTAATGTTTCAAATAATGACCTACGTCCTTTTTCATAAAAGTCTAAGAAATAGGCCTGATACCTCATATATGCATATGTACTAAAAATGAAGATATATTGCACTGCCAGATAGCATTCATTAGCCATCATTGGTCTCAAGATTATTATTAGGTACATATATCCCAATTTGATGAAGTCATATTTTGTTTGATGGATCCAATTTTCTTAAAATAACAAGTGTTTTTATGGTTTTCATTTTTCTTTTTGTGGTGGTATTTGATATGTCTAGGCATGCCCAAATATATATTCACATGCATTTGGGAGTACAATTTTGGCATTAACAGCATCAAACCTGTTAATGAGAGACATCAGTATAAATGCCATATTTTGATAAAGAGCTGATAATTTTACAAAGTATTCTATTATTGAGTATTGCATTTATTTTAAGTTCAAATGTCGAAGTTACGTTTTTAATTTTCTGTGTAGATGTTGAAATACCGCTTACTTCTGTTAATCAGCTCAAAGTGAATACGTCAAACATAGACCCACCAAGACAGTGTTGTAAATATATGCTCATTGTCATTGATTCCTTTTATTGTGATGTTCAAAAAGTGATAATAATATAAAAACAATAAAGTATTATAAATTAACTGCTCTTTTCATTCATAATTCTAAGTTGCACATCCTCAAACGGAAAGCAAGGTCACTAATGTCAGTCAGCAGGCGTGAATTTATGAAGTGTTTTGTGAAGAATTAAAACATCATTGAGGACAGACTGTGGGGAAGGGATGATCATACACTGTATTCTTCCAAATATAAGCCCTGCCCACAACAATTATTTTTCGACTCAATTTTGGGAGACAGAATCATTTGGTTTATCCTGAACACTCTTCGAATTAAGTTTTTCACTCCGAAATGGAAAAATTGGGGTGACTAAGTAAATGTAGAAATGGATTTTCACTACTCACCATTGTACGTACTCATTTTCACTAATTCACTTTTTTGTCCTGAATGTTACAGTTCAATTAAATGGTTTGGTCGTTCAGTACAAATCAACAAGATCACTCATTTAATGTGCAAAGCAAAGAGAATCAATCATATATCCGGCTTCATTCCACAAAGACTCTTGTATTTACGCAGTAAGCAAACACTGGGTTAATAATGTGAGCTTATGTTATGACTCCTGTACAACTAATGGTCAGTTGTAACAATGAGTCATAATATTTTTTGCACATCGATGCCACCTTTACTTAACTTGTGACTGCCAACTGTGACAAAATTCCTTGAATATTAATTCATGAAAATCCAAAAAAATTGTTTCAAATAACAGGAATTTAGAAATGGTAGTAATTCAAAAACAAATCCCTCCACGCTCAAAACTAGTCACCCTTACTCTGATTATAACGAGGGAAAAAGAATAAAGAAAATACATTTATATTAAGGACAGAGTAAATATCAACATTCTTTAAAAAAAGTTCACATGCACTGTTTAAGGTGCGAATTCAATTGGAAATGAGGCTGCCTCAGGAAAATAAGGAGGAATAAAATTATTAAAATAGTCACCTTCAAATATCAATACATGTCTGCGAAAAAAAAAATTTCAAATGCCCATGCAACAATTTTATTTTTCACTCAGTGATTCCACTAGGAATGGCAGGTAATCAACTCTGGAATAGCAGTATATACAGTGAAAACTGTCTAAAACGGACCCTGTATACTGTGGAAACTTGTCCATAACGGAAAATTTTCTTGGTCCTGACCTGCGGCATAAGAAATCCCATATGACTGACTTTGAAATTCTATCAATACAGAGTTTAAAGCATCTAATGGCTGGCTAGAATGTTTTTCAGCTTGTCATAATATTGTTTGGAACAGTGTGTGCGGAGAGGCAAATGCAAATTTTTTTGTTTGCAGCTCTTGAACATTTTACAGTACCTACCTCTTTCTTATTCTTTTTCTCTTGAGGCCTTGGTACCTTTCGTCTTCTCCGCTAAGGCTTCACTGTACTTCGCATGAGCATGCCCTTTACGGGGGCAACCCAATTGGGTTGCCCCCCATTTGTAGCGGCCATTTTACATGGGAATTATTCCATGTGGAATTTGCCTCATTATGCAATCGGCCCCTGGAATGTGCGAAGGGAGGGTGGGGAGACGAAGCACAAGCTGCGAGCGGGCTCACAGCTACGAAAAGAGCACATAGTCTAAACAAAAGTATTTTACTGTATGTTTGTTTTTTCGGGTGTACCCCGCGTACTATGACCAGGTGTGAAACCTGACGTTTCGTGGCCGTTGCTGGCCACTTTATCAAAGGGAATGAGGTATCTGATGAGTTGGTGGAGTTTATATAGGGGTTTCAAGGAGGGCAAAGGATAGAAAGGGGAGGAGTGGAAGGAGTAGTCATTGCATCTTTATTCCGCTTCAAAGCAGGGTCCCACGTGTGGCTGAGTTGGAGGCCACAGTCCCTATTGAAATTTAGATGGCATTTTCTTATCTCCAAAGCTTCTCGGATCAGCCGGGGCTTGAAGTTTTTCACTTTGGCGATTATCTTTGTTTGTCTGAGGTCGATCGCGTGTCCCGAGGCTGAATGTTCCGCTACTGCTGATTTTAAGGGTTGTTTCAGTCGAGTCGCCCGCTCGTGTTCTTCTAAGCGGGTTTTGACGGAGCGTCCGATTTCGCCGATATATTTCTTCTTACAAGTTTGGCATGGTATCTCATACACTCCTTCCACTTGAAATGGTGTTGCGTCCTTCACACTCCTCAGACAGTTTCTAATTTTTAAATGTGGATTGAACACAGCTTTGATATCTTGTTTGCGGAGGATGTTCCCTATTCTATCCGTTACGCCCCGGACGTAAGGAAGGAATGCTCTCTTGGGTGCCAGGTTGTTTGCGTCCGGAGTCCCAATTTCTTCTTTTTTCGGGCCGTCCTCATCCTTGGTCATGATTTTGTAAAATGATTTGGAGATGGCTCTCTTGCTATATCCGTTCTTTTGTAGAATGGCTTCCACTTTCTGTCTTTCGGCCGGGAAGTTGGTCTCGTCACTAATTCTGCAGGAACGCTGAATTACAGTATTGAGTACCGCATTTATCTGTGCGGGATGATGGTGTGAATTTGCCTGGAGGTACCGATTGGTGGCAGAGGGTTTCCTATACACCGCGTGTACCAGAGTTCCATCATTTCTCTTTTGCACCAATACGTCCAAAAATGGAATTTTACCATCTTTTTCTACTTCCATTGTAAAAACAATATTGTCATTTATACTATTTAAGTAATAATAAAATTCATCAAGCTTCTCTCGGCCATGCGTCCATATAATAAAAGTGTCGTCGATGTATCTCAACCAGATCTCAGGTTTATTAACCGCGTTTTGAAGTGCTCTCATCTCGAAGTTTGCCATGTAAATATTCGCTACCGCTGGTGAGATAGGCGATCCCATAGCTGCTCCGGACGTCTGCTCGTAAAAGTTGTTCCTCCACCGGAAAAAGGTGCTGGTCAAACATATCTCTGTCAACTTGGCGATGTTTTCACCGAATTCTTCTTCGATTATGCCGATCGCCTCGTCACAGGGAATGCTGGTAAAAAGCGATACCACGTCAAAACTGACGAGGATATCACTAGGAGTAACCCGGATGTTTTCGATGATCTTCAAAAAATGCTGGGAGTCTCTCACGTATGAGCTGGCCTCTTCCACCTTAGGCTGCAATTCACCGGCTAAATGTTTAGCTAGCTTGTATGCAGGTGCATCGATAGCGCTAACAATGGGCCTCAGGGGTATGCCTTCTTTATGGATTTTTGGGAGGCCATATATGCAAGGAGTTTTTGGGTCCTGTGGGGTCAATCTCTTCTTAAGTTGTGGATCTTCGACCCATTTTTTGACGAATTCGGTTACTTTTCTTTTGTAACGGGTGGTCGGATCTTTCTCAATCTTGCGGTAAGGACCATTTTTCAGGAGTTCCTGCATCTTCTTTTCGTATTCCTCCTTATCTAATATAACTGTTGAGTTCCCTTTGTCCGCTGGTAAGATGACGATGTCGTCATTATTTCTGAGATTCTTTAGGGCCGCTTTTCGCCGCCGGACGAAACGTCAGGTTTCACACCTGGTCATAGTACGCGTGGTACACCCGAAAAAACAAACATACAGTGATAATGACCCGCGAAAGTTTTAACCAAAAAGTATTTTAGACTGTGAAAAGAGTATAAAATGAACAGGGAGCGCAAGGCTATGCTGATTGTGAGCCGAGCATAATGCAATCAAAGGCGCAGGTTAAACCTATAGGCTCTCGGCCGTAATGGAAATTGGCTGCCGTGCATTCTCCATGGTTATTTGGAAAATTACAAAAATTCCCTGAGTTTTCCAGGACAAAATATTTCCCTGAGTTTTCCAGGTCGCCGGACACCCTGTAAATCTTTAACAGTTCTGGATGCAATACATTGGTTGACCAGAGCAATAAACAGTGTCAAAAGTGAAAGTGTCACAAAATGTTTCTGCAGAGTTGGCTTTGTTTTTTGTGATGGAAACAATCAACAAACAATACGGTGATTAAAAAGCAGAGATCTCGCTTCTATTATGGAGTGTGATGCAATGAGTGTGAAAGACTTTACAATGATAGATGACAACTTAGCGACCACTTCTGATGATTTTAATACTGATTTCATAGTATGCGAAAATGGGTGCAGTGAGGATGATGGGGAGGACGATATTGAAGAAAACGAAACAAGAAAATGACGTTACTACAAGACTAAACAATTATAAAGAGGTTGCTCAGAGCATGTCACTCTCACTCAGTGATTCAACCCGAAGGTTGGTTTGGATAGTTGAGGGTAGAGCTCGCCCCGGACTAAGCCACAGGCGTGTGACTTTCACACATTCAGGGTAGGGGCCACTTTGGCCACAGGGTAGGGGTTTGGGGCCTTTCCCTGGGCCACCTCGCACTCCGAGGATTTTTTTTTTGCTCGGGGGCGTCCAAAGGCTTCACCCGGATTTGAACCCGGGACCAGTAGCCAAGCGCTCTACCCACTAGGCCACCACGCTCCCCTAAGTTTGGTAAATGACTGTGAAAATTACGCAGAGAAAAAAAACATGCGCAGCAAGAAAATTAAACAGTGTGTGCCGATACTCCGCGTATCGCCACTACAGCTAACGCGTTGGCCCGGCGGATCCGCTCTCGCCTCCCATGCGGGCGACCAGTGTTCGGTTCTCGGTGCCGGTTCCGATTTCTTCGGAAAACTTCTGGATATATATCCAGAGAGTTCTGTTCCTATAGAGTTCTGGTGCGGCGATCCAGAATATTCTTCTGTCATCGCCACAAATATAAAAGCCGTCTCTCCTGCCACTCAAGGCAGTCTCGTAAGAAGAACTGTTGAATAAACATCTTCTCTCAACGAAAAACGACTCTTCAATCCGCGCTCTTTACGCTACAAGTCCATTATTACTGATTACTTTGTTTGAACGATCAACGTTGTCCTGGTGTGTATTTTAATGTGTGAATGAAATGCTGAAACAGTTGAATCCTCTTAAAGAATATGTTAGGTATCCCTCTACAGTGCTTCAAACCTGTGTATGACAGAAACTTGTCCACAACGGAAAGTTTTTACGGCACCGTGTGATTCCCCTATTGGCAGTTTTCTCTGTATATAATAAATGGATATTTTTACAGATTAAGGGAACAACTAAGGAAAATAATTAACAAAGGGTTATGGCTGTCAAAAGAGGTTGGGAACTTAGATACTAGGGCCAAAAAAAAAAATTAGCTTGTGACCAAGGATCTAACAAGCCGATATTGAGTTCGTACTGGTTTGGCTTCGGCACATCGGGTACCAGATATCGGAGGATAGGCATTGGTGGTGTTACGACTGATAAGAAGAGGGAAGGAATCCCCTCTCATTCTTTCAGTCCGAGGGCTTTCTTGCTGTTGTGCTCCATGGCCCATTAAGTGACAACATTTATTCATTAGAGTAATGTACGGGTTAGAGTTTGGTTATGATGAAAGTAACAGAATATCCAACGGAATCTTACTTGTAGCGTTCCCTATCTACCTCTAGTATTTCTTTCTTCATCTCAGCTCCTAAGTCCTACCTTTCTTCATCCCGTCCATAAAACCCAACCACTTCCTCTCTCTTCCCCACCTGTCCAACATCCTTCCCTCCATCACGGCCTTCAGCAAACCATTGCCCCTCATTACCCCTTCCAGCCACCTACCCTGCCTTCCCCTGATCTCATCCACAAGTTTCCTCTCCTCGCCCACCATGTCAAGCACTTCCTCATTTTTCTTCCTTTCCGTTCACCGCACCTTCTCCATCCTCCTTCACACCCACATCTCGAACGCCTTCAGCCTATTTTCGTCTTCCTTTCTCAAGGTCCACGTTCAAATTTTAAAAAATCCCTTCCTAGAATAGCTCTGGCTAATCCAACCGATACTTGGCGGCCCGATATATAGGTCTGACAAGGGATATTTGGGGTGATACGCTCCAAAGCGATAAATCAAACCGAAATGCATAGCCGATTGCGGTTCCCAAGCGGTACCGGTATACCGACTCGCGCCGCGGTGTCAGCACGCCGCGCATAAGCTGCGACACCATATTTAGAAGCTTGCTTGTAACAAATTCTTACTCGAAAGACTATGGTTTAAATAGTAGGCATCACTACTTTACCTATACGGAATAAAATTTCAACTGGGAAACGAAATAATTCCACTCAAAAATAGTTATGAACGAGTTATCAAATTGATGGAGCCACGGTAGCTAGGTAGAACCCTTAAGGGTTTGAAACACGCCTCTAACATAGATGTGGCTTTTCTTAAGATGGCTCTGGCCTCAGAGTCACTTATTCCAGAAATTTTGAAAACTTTAATATAGCATCTTTGAAGTGCGTTTAATAAACAAAGATGAAGGAACTAGGGTTTTCATGCTAGTTTTACTGTAATTCAGCCTTGAAAGTGGAGATTTTAGATGGGCTCGAATGGAGATTGCTCAGATAACAGTAGAAAAACGTCAATTTAAACGAGAAAATAATAAATAAGCTTGTTATTAAAACTGGTTATAAGAAGCGAAAGGTTCCGGGAAATTGAATAAAAATAAAATATAGGAATCTTGCCACATTACTTTAAGTTAATAGCGAATTACTGCCGTAATTGAAGTCAAAATGCTGCAGTTCCTTACAAATTGTGCTGCGGTTGGTTCCTATTGCTGAACAAATGTGGTCATTAAAAATATATTCGTGGAATTATCTGAAAATTTTGTACCTTCATTTTGGTTTTCAATACGTTACTCATTTCTTCAGCGGGAGCTCGATATTTTAAAGCAAATAAATAAAAGTACGTAATTTTTTCGACTCGAATAGTCAGTGTATAGCTACCTTAAGCGTAACGTCTTAAGTCGAACGCAGCAATGTAACCTAAGTACAGCCGAAACTAGAGAATTGCGAATGGAAATAGTAGAACCTCCAATTGTAGAAAATTACCTCAATGAGAAAGCGGCAAAATTGATTTTCATTGACATAAGTGATTATATTAAAATCATCGCTGAATTTTTTTGGCTTTTTTTAAGACAGATTTTTTTTCAGTATAGGCGTACAAAATGGATATCGAGGTATTACCTTAGGCCGTGACTATGTGACCCTAAAGAACGCTAGTTACCGGAAGGTCACCACAAGTTTCGCTTGAGTACATCCTTCCATCCATTGTCGTTCGTGGATAAGTGTAGCGAAACTTGGTGGCACTCGCTTGTGAAGATCATGACGCAAAGGAGAGGAAAGCATGCATGAGATGTGGGTTGAAGCGGTCGAGCCATTTTCCAGAGTACCCTGCGGGAGTTCTTCGATAACTTTTCCCGCTCATCAACGCTTGGCTTACGGTCAGGGTCATCTAATCCTCCACTGGTGAGTGCCACCAAGTGTCGCGTTGCTATTCGTGCTTGAAACCATGAACGGAAAGTTCCTATTAAATAAAATACTTGGCATTAGCCTGGAGGGGTAAATGCCCACGCAATACTCAGAAGCCTCCAACTGATCAAGTCTTCCCAGTTAAAAATATCGCAACAAGATAAATCAAGTAGGCAATGTTCACGATCTATTCCCATAGGGGCCACATTATAAGAGAGACCACAAACTTGCTTGACCTTACAACAAAAGACTTAAGAGCAATATCTCATACGTTGAATGCAACGATCGAATTGCTCGTCCACACCAAGCCATCAAGCCTTTCGATGTTTCAGTTGACGGCGTAACTGCGGAGGCTGATTGAATGGCATGTCAGTTAGCAAGAACCAATTCAATCAAATTATATAAAAACGAGGAAAAATTACTTCGGAAATATATTAACAGGGCATCTAGTATGGGGACGATTAACACAAACGTAAAATTTAGCCACGAATAAAAATGCAAACCATCCCAAAATGCACACTCGGAATTGTTAGTATCTATGGAAATTCTCGCCGAGGCCAGAAAAATTGAATATAACACAACGATCCTGTCACAAATAAGGTACTCGGTGGGACAGGTATGAGTACGAAAATAACAGTGCAAATGCTAAAAAGGAACACTCACCCATGCGGCATAAGGGTATTGATAATCCTCCAGCCACACAGTCCAAGAAGGCGTATTCTTGACCAGAGCAGCTGTTCACGTACAGGCGAATTCACTGAGCACCGGTTGAAGAAAGAATGCTTATGGAAGTTTTTCGCTGGACGCACGATATATTTGGATGACGTCACTTGCTTGGTCAAATGGAAGGTTCATGGGAAGTTGGTGGGAAAAATGGAGGGAGTTCGAAGTGGGGAAATGACAATCCACCCGATCTTAAATGAAATATTTTCGCACATCAGAGTTGAGCTGTAATTTGTGATCCGTACATAAACTCTAAAGACCCCATGATTCAGTAGATAACCAATATAAGTAGCAAGACCGTAAATTTCATCGAATGGGGAATTTTTTCACCAAATTGTTTTTCTTTGCTTATCATGTATTCAATACCAACTTGGATATTGTTATTCCGCTGACCTTCGGTTAAATGGAAAGGATTTTTTTAGCAGTGGTGTCTGAAGGGGCTTCGACCAGGTTTAAAACTGGGGCTTAGCTCAGCGCTCTACCCACTGGGCTAGTCGTTGGAATTCATGTAAATTATAAGTCTGAATCTTTCCAGCATGAAGACTTTTTAAGGCATTCATCGTTGTTATGAAAAAGGTATCCGTAATTTCCCGCAGGCGAAAACTTTACTAACGACCTCGGTTTCAATGGGACGACTGAAAGTTCGCATTTATTATTATCAGGGTAATCTTCCAGTTAAAGTGCACACCATGGCCGCAGGCAGGGGGATGCGAGGGGGTGCACTTGCACCCCCCTGCCTCTTGGGAAGTTGGAAGATATTGTAAAAAAAGTTTTGGGGACACAAGTATTTACACTCAATTATCGATCTTTTTCGGCAATGAGGACACTTTCTGCATATTTTGTTAGGAGCAAACCAGTTTGTGAAGCCCACTTTTTATTGGCCAAGAGCCAACACTGAATGCAACCCTCTGTAAATTTTTCTGCCGGCGCCTATGCTCCAAACCCATCACTGCAGTTAATGAAACAAGAGCAATTTCCACAACTATGACATTTATTGCACGACCGGTTTCGCTTTTTACAGCATCTTCAGGTACGTATATTAAGTGTGCTCAAGCTTATATAGGAAGGCGGGAAGGGGGGTGGTAAGACAGGGTGACGGAAGAAGGGGAGGGTAAAGGAAAGTGTCATCAGAACATCCTAGGAGAGGGTATCCCGGTCGAGCAAACAACAGGGAGGGAGCAGAGCCCAGTATAGGAAGACGAGCTAGGGGTCCTTCGACCAACTTTGAAAGGAGCAGATAACACATATGATGCCAATTTAGTTTTTGTTTTGTTGTGAACATTCATGTGCTTGTGTAATTCGTCACACTCCCCTTCCTCCCCGACTCCTTCCCCGGTATTCCCAACCCTCAGGCACCTATGACTGTCCACCCTTCTCTCCTTTTCCTTTACCCTCCCCTTCTTCCGTCACCCTGTCTTACCACCCCCTTCCCGCCTCCCTATATAAGCTTGAGCACACTTGATATATGTACCTGAAGATGCTGTAAAAATTGAAACCGGTCGTGCAATAAATGTCATACTTGTGGAAATTGCTCTTGTTTCATTAACTGCAGTGTTAATCCGGTTCCACTCCATCACGCCTGAAACCTTAGATTTTGTTCTACAAACCCACATCTCATACACATGCAGCCTATTATGGTTCTCTTTTTCAAAGTCCATGTTTTTACAACAGACAACACTTCACTCCATATTAAACTCTTCGCCAGCCATTTATTTATATCATTAAAGAAGGTTCCCGTCATCAGCTCCTTCCTATTGCTGAACCATTCTTTCGCTAGCACTATTTTCCGTCTAATTTATTTGCAAATATCTCATGTTTCTCCAACGTACTACCCAAGGAAATCAATTACTCTGCTGGCTCCATCTCCTCCTAATTTGATGACCAGCCTTGCTTTCTTCGACCAAGAAAATCTCATTATTTTGTTTTCATTTGATGTATCTTCATTCCGTATTTCCCGCACTGATTTAATAATGCATCTACCAAAGCTTTTAGCCACTTGGATGATCGAATTACCAACGCCTGGTCGTTCGCGAATCAATCTGACTTTATTAGCTGGCCTCCTACTTTTGTTCTCTCGTCTGGCTCGTCCCATGCCTCGTTACCATTTCCCTGGTATACATGCCAAAAACCAAAGGAAACAACGCGTACCGATCCTTACCCCGCGACCTATAAATGCCCACCCTGATTCTCCACCAGCCACCCTCACCTGTGCCGTCTGGGCCATTTACATGTCTCAACTCAGTCTCATATCTTCTCTATCTACTCCTAGGGTTGAAGGTGCGCCGACGGAATAGGTAATTTTGCTCAATGTACTCCTATTTTCATCAGTATATTCATTAGTTTTTCCTTATTAACTCTAGTCAAACGCTTTTTGAAATCCTCAAAGCAAGCGAACACATCTTGATTATACTCGATTTTTCTTTATAAAATTATCCTTATCACCGCAATCGCCTCCCAAGTAGCCCTCCCTTTCCTGAACCCAAACTGACCATCGCCCAAGTAGAGTTTTTCTCTATTTCCCAACCTTTTATTAATTATCCTAAGCGAAACTTTTGCAGCGTGTAAAATTAAACTAATGGTTCTATACTCCTCGCATTTTGAAGTTTTATTCCTCTACAGGATAGACATCAATACCGTTTTTACGAAGTATTCTGGCCATACTTCTTGATTCTACGAAGTTTGTCTTTCGTTATTACCCAATATCTTCAGTAACTCCGAAGGAATTTCATCTATTCCCACACCTTTTATTGCCTTCATATCTCGTAATGATCTCTCTGTTTTGCTGTCGAGTACCTTATGTCTGAGGTTATCTCTATCTAATTTTCTCTCAATATACAAGTGTAAGTTCACAGGTAATATACCGCTGCCATATATTTCATCCGCGTACTCCCTCCACCCATCTTGCATATCTTCCCGTTCCAATAATATCTTCCCTGTTGTGTCTTCAACATATGATATTGTTCGCCATCTCTTGCAGCCGGATAATATTTTTTACTTTAGCGTATAACGTACCTACCTTCCCGGGAAGGTAGGTACGTTATACGCTACGTTATACGAAGGTAGGTACGTTATAGGGCCCTCTTTCTGTATTTTTCCCATTTCCTCGCATTGTCCTTTCCACCAGTTTTCCCTCGCCCGATTGGTTACTCGCCGGAGTTTATCATTTAATTCCTTATGACTACTCTTGCCTAATTCGGTGTTGACGTTTTCACAACTTCCTTCTCTCTTCTATAAACCTAATGATTTATTCTGTAACCCATTGCTTCTTAGTCCGACCGTCCTCGTTTCCAACGATTTATTTATTTTTATCTGAAGCTCTTACGTTTCCTGTTTGTATACTCTTTCATATTTCTTCACTTGTTCCCATTTCCTTTGCTTCAAATATGTTCCAGTCTACTAGCTCCAGGTTTTACTCCTTGCTTTTCCTTTCCATGCATCTACGGTCCACTTCTTCATCCTCCTACGCTTAATTAGCGT
Source organism: Pyrrhosoma nymphula (assembly GCA_963573305.1). NCBI lineage: Eukaryota > Metazoa > Arthropoda > Insecta > Odonata > Coenagrionidae > Pyrrhosoma > Pyrrhosoma nymphula. The sequence goes on along the minus strand of OY754337.1, from coordinate 40,561,754 downwards.
TTTGAATCTAACATCACATTCCGTAAGCACTAAATAATGATCGGAGTCATTATCCACCCCCGTACAGAAGAGATGTAAAGGCCCAATGAGTGGCTGTTTTCGGGGGTGTTGTCAAATAAATAAAAAAACATTCAGCTGGGCACGCATAAAGGAATAATGCTGTAGGGTACATACTGATTGCTATCCGAATCTGTTTTGCATGTTGATTCTTACGGTACATGGAATCAGAAGGACATCCATCCATAACTTCGTTAGTACCCTGTTTTCGCAGTTATTCTGGGTTGTAAGATGAAGAGGTGGAATTAATTATCATTTGCCCTTCAAAAAGCCTGCATTTCTCAGACGAAGAAGTATTTATAACACATTTGAGTAAAATCTAAACCAGTTGATTTGGAGCTCAACTTTGCGATCTCAGGTTAAATATTTCCTCGGTATGAAAACTGAACTTTATACATTTTCCCATCGATAAAGCTAAGTCAACCAACCAAGTGTGAAGTATATTCAAGAACCAAAACCTCAGTTAACACCAAGTTTACGAAAATACGTCGTCATCTTGCGGCTAACTGTAACCAGACATAAAGCTGGACCCAAGTGTTTTTAAGTGGAGGTTTATTTTAATTGCTCTATTTCACCGCCTAAATTTGGCACTACAACCTTGACGCGTTGTAAGGGCTTGCGCGTTTTAATTACCCCTAGAGCAATTATAATTGCTCCTGCTGGGGTCACCCATGCCAGATAGGTCAAAGGGTAGGTGCCATACAGATATTAGTTCACGTGATGGTGTCGCGTAAGAAATGCGTTGGGATGGGAAATTGGAATCACCCCCTCAGCTATAAATATCCTAAAAAATTGAACTAAGTCACAAACAATTGAATCGTGACAACTACGGGACTCTATCTACAAAGGAGTGTGTCGTGCTTGGTAGCGGGGAATTTAAGGTCTTAGCGGTCGTCATTTAACGAAATACTTGCGCATCAACATCAACAACGAATACGAAAAAGAAAAATAATAGGAAAGCAGCGATAAAATAGGAACTTGATACTTTTGGGCAATAATGAGGACCGAGAGGCTAGAAAATAGGAAATGGAGAAAGGGAAAATAGATGCTTCGGGGCAGTGCGAGGTGTAATGGAGGGATAGCAGGGACAATTGGAGTGATAGATATCGGGTAATATAAAGTGGGATAGCTATGGTATTGAATGCAGAATTGGGGAAGAGGGTAGATTAGATTAGATTAGATTAGATTGCTTTAGCGGCAGGACCCCTATGGAGTCCTGGGGCAGTTAGACCTAACGGTCCATTGTGCCATCCGCAAGATTGACATCACCCATAGAGTCCTATGACCTTGCTAAAGGCCAGAATATCTCTGATGGGGATGTCCCTGATTTCCTTGGGGTCCATGTGTGCAGCCCCAAGGTGTCTCATGCGAGTCCTGGAAATTACAGGGCACTCACAGAGAATGTGAGATGTGGTTTCATCTTCTTCTTCGTACCATCGACAACTTGGTGAGTTAATCAGTCCCAGGAGATTGAGGTGCCTATTGACACGATAGTGGCCTGTCAACCGTCCAACTATTGTTCTGAGTTGGCTTCTATCCAGGGATAGAAGTTTTCTCGTCAAGCTAGGCTTAGGTCCCGCTATGTGGAGCCTAGCTTGTCTTAGTCCCTGTGCGGAGTTCCAGATCTCAGAGTGTCTGCCAGATGTCCATTCTCTGACCTCTGCTCTCCCAATAGCAGGGGTGATTGGTAGAACTGGTTCCGGTCCAGTTGGATTGTGACTAGCGCCAGCTTTGGCGAGCTCGTCCGCCTTTTCATTTCCGGGTATGCCTTTGTGACCAGGTACCCAGAAAAGCTTGACTCTACAATGCCTAGCTATCTCCGATAGTGCCTCTCGACACTCTTGTAGTAGGCGTGATGTACACCAAGGTGAGTTAAGCGCCTTGATTGCAGCTTGACTGTCGGTGCATATGTGGATTGGTCCTTTTTTGAGGTCTCGATCCTTGATAATATAGGCACAGGTCAGAATCGCAAAGATTTCAGCCTGGAACTCTGTGGCGTACATCCCTAAGGAGAAGTGATACGATCTTGAAGGGCTACCTCCGTAGATGCCTGCCCCTGCTTTATTGTCTTTTCTGGAGCCATCTGTATACCACACAGAGGCTCCGATGTGGAGATGTTTACCCCTCTCTCCCTCTGTTCCCTAGAGGGAATAACTGTTTTGAAAGGAGGATCCTTACAATAGAACCTTGCCGACATGTGGTCGCTGCCCATCAGAAAGATTGGGCTGGACCTGCCCATCTCGGTCCATATCTGTCTATGGCCAGAGAGATTTCCCTTGCCATTCCATTGGCCTGTGTAATTTAGGCGATAAGCTGTGGCCCTGGCTTGACTCTCCACCACCACATGAAAGGGGGGGGGGGTTCAAGAAGAGTTTCCAGGGCCAGAGTTGGAGCAGTTCGCATGGCTCCCGTGATGCTTAAGCAGGCCATTCTCTGAACGTGGTTGAGTTCCTTTATAGCACCAGACTGCCGGGCTCTCTTCCACCATACTATTGAGCAGTATGTAAGACTGGGTCTGACCACTGCTGTATAGAGCCAGTGTAACACTTTTGGTTTGAGTCCCCAAGTATTTCCAAAGGCTCGACGGCAAGTCCAAAGGTTTGCACATGCTTTTTTTGTTCTCGAATCTAAGTGTTCTTTCCAGATTAGCTTAGAGTCCAAAATTGTTCCCAGATATTTCACTGATGATGAGAGCCTAAGGGTCTTTCCGTGTAAAATGGGAAGGGTAAGCCCCTCCCTTTTCCTCTTTTTTGTGAAAAGTATCATAACAGTCTTGTCCGGATTCACCGTTAGCCCTGTGCTCTGGCACCAGTCCTGAGTCATGTCCAGGGCCTTCTGCATGAGTCCGGAGACGGTGTCCAGATACTTCCCACTGATGAGTATGGCTAGATCGTCAGCATACCCTTGTGTGTATAGGCCAACATTGTTCAGCTGTGTGATGAGGCTGTTGACCACCAAATTCCAAAGAAGAGGGGAAAAAACCCCTCCCTGGGGGCAGCCCCTGGACACTGCCACCCTCATTGAGCACCCCCTTAGACTGGAAGTGATAGTGCGCTGAGCCAGCATGCACCTGATCCATCTCACAATGTGAGGGTGGACTCCGTGACTTTCAGCTGCCCAGCAGATCTGATCGAAGGTGGTATTGTTAAATGCCCCCTCTATGTCCAGAAATGCTCCCATACTGTATATCCCATGGTCAAGAGCGCTCTCGATACGGGAAACCAGACCGTGAAGAGCAGAGTCCACAGACTTGCCTTTCTGGTAAGCGTGTTGGTTCAGATGCAAAGGATGCTCCTTAAGAGGCCCATCTCTGATGTATCTGTCGATTATCTTCTCTAGAGTCTTTAAGAAAAAGGACATAAGGCTAATTCCTCTGAAGGAATTACCTTTGGTGTAGTCTGTCTTCCCAGGTTTAGGAATGAACACTACTTTGGTCGGCCGCCATGCTTTTGGAACATATCCATGTGCCAGGCAGGATCGGAATATTCGTAGCAGAGGAAGCAGTAGTTGCTCTCTTCCCTCTTGAAGGAGGGCAGGAAACACCCCATCCACCCCTGCAGATTTGTATGGAGCAAAGCTGGACAAGGCCCAGTCAGTTGCTTCATAAGTAATGATGCTGGAGGCCAGTCTTCAGTCCATCCTGACCGGATGAGTGGGAAGACTCCTAGAGTGCATCTCATGTTCTTCTTCCGAGCCAGGGAAGTGTGTCTCTAACAGAAGTTTTAATGCTTCCTGGTCCGAAGACGTGTAGTCTCCCGAGGGAAGCAAAAGATTCCCCACTCCGGCTCCAGGGTCCTTGGAGAGGATTTTATGGAGTCTTGCGGTCTCAGAAACTCCTTCTACATTCTCGCAAAACATCCTCCATGCCTCTCTTTTGGAACGTTTAATTGTCGTTTTATACCTGCGCTGGGCCTCCTTGTAGAGGGCCCAGTGTTCTGGCTTTTTAGTGCGTTAAGCTTTATTAAAAAGTCTTCTGGTTAATTTCCGGAGCCTTTCAAGTTCAGACCCTCACCAAGGAAGATTCTGTTTTCCCTTCCTGATTGTGAGGGGGCAGCTTTTTTCGTAGGCTGAGATGATGGCTTCCTGTAGAAACACCACGGATGCCTCAATCTCTTCCTCTCTGTGAAACTTAAATGAAAGGCTCTTTGAGATTGTCCATTCAAGTTCTTTCCTATAGGACTGCCAGTTAGTTGATCTGGGATTCCAATATACTGCTGTAGGGTTTTCACCCTCCCTGATAGTAAATTGGATGTACCGGTGGTCAGACAGAGATATCTCGTCAGACACCCTCCATCTATTTATCCTATGCACTAAGTTTTTGGAGCATAGTGTGATGTCTATCACTTCCTGCCTAGCTCTATTCATGAAGGTCGGTTGTGATCCTTTGTTGAGTACAAACAGCTCAGTGGTCATTAGGAATTCCAAAAGGGATCTGCCCCTGGAGTTAACATCCGAACTCCCCCACGCAGTGTGATGGGAGTTGGCATCGCATCCAACCAGCAGTTCCCAATTCCTAAAGTGACATTCTCTGACCTGTCCCTCAAGTTCCAAAGATGGTGGAGGTTCTGGCGAGTCGTATGGGAGGTATGCGGAGCAAACCACCACCTCCCTCCATCTCTCCTGATCTCTAAGAGATAACACAACGGCAGTGAGGTCTCTAGAGCAAAATTGGGGTAGAAGCCTAGCATGTACCCCTTTCACATATATGCAAGACCTAGGTGTTTCAGCCGAGGCACAGAAAAAGAGTTTGCCTCCTGTCATACCTAGTCCTCTAATTTTTCCCTTGTAGACCCAGGGTTCCTGAATCAGGGCCACTTTTGAATTACCTTCTGAGAGTTTCTTCTGAAGAACTCCCGAGGCAGCTCTGCAATGCTGCAGATTAATCTGCAAAAAGGGCAGCTCCGCCATCGTCGGTCCTCCCCTCCTGCGGCTGATCCTCTTCTGGTTGGGGCGGAGCTTCGGGCTTTCTTGACCCACCAGCTGGGTCCATTTTCAGCTCCGCCTTCCCCAGAAGCTTATAGTCGGCCCTTTGGAGACCGACTGATTTGATGAAATCCGGGCCCGAGATCTTCTCTGCAGAGGGCTCGTCCACACCTAGAACAAAGCGAGTGCCCTTTTCGGCCTCGCTTCGCTCGTATACCCTCCACAGATCTGTTCTTAGGCCCGGATTCACCTTGGTGATCCGGCTGAATAAGTCCCCGGTACTCACACGCGTTGGTCCTGGGACTCAGATCCTAAGCCGCCTCCTTTTAATGAGAGAGTCCGCGTCCACTACTCGGAATGAGACTCCCTCGATCACCCCCAGGTAATCAGACATGCCTTTTACCCAGTCAGCTGACTTGGCGTTTGCACACTGTATTTCCATAGCCCCGTTGAGCAGACGTGTCCCCTCCAGGATGGGCACGTCCGGCCCCGGTGCAATGGCATCCCAGGACTCAGTAAGTCTGTTGTCCATCATCTCGTACCAGCCCTGAGACATAGTTGTCTCAGGGTAATCTACGGGGATGATGGCCATTTTTTTTGCCTCCCTTAGCCGTCTCCGCATAAGAGCGGCCGGCCTTGGAGGTTTTGGCCTTCTTGAGTTCTAAGGCCTTGGGGGTGTCCCCGGGTGTCCTAGACCTCTTACTAGGTCTATTGCGAACCCCCCCCCCCCTTCGCCTCAGTCAGGGCTCTGTGAGTGACCTCTTTGAGCCACAGACGGGGGTCTTCTGTTATCTCCAGCAGCTAGGGCCAGTTTCCTCTCCCTTTGCTTCCTCTTCTTGGATGCCCCGCTACTTTTGGAGAGAGTGGAGAGACTTAGCATCTTCGATGCCATGCTCCCTACAGTGTTGTTGGAGGCATCAGAATCGTTGTCCTCCCCTTTGGGGAATCCACCGCCCGACGCCTCCTTTAACGTGGAAGTCGAACTTCCAGAAGATGAAGACTCCTCTCCGGATTCAGTGAGGGGTTTGAGGAAACTGGCCTTCCCTGCGATAGGGCCTGCCAGTGTAGGGTGTACGGAGGGCCCCAATCCAGGGCCCTCCGAGGGTGTAGGTATGGAGGCCCCATGAGAGGGGCCTGCCGGGGTTTTCACCGAAGAGGAGTGTGGACCTAAAGGGTCACGAGGTGAGGGGCCCCTTGCGGGGCCCTTCTTATTTTGAGTTTGTTAGAGGTTCCATATTTGATCCCACGAGAAGCTAGGGAAATAAAGGTCCACCCATGCAGAGCCCCGCATACATGGGTAAGGCTAAATAAAACCGGATTTCGCCTGGTCTCCGGAGTTTCACCTGTTAGCGACTTCTTACCCTCCGCCCCGCGGATGCGGTCATCCTTGGCACAGGGACGCACCGTGATGATGGGAGCATTTTTTTCGACCGCCAGGTCTAGATCCGTCATGTTCAGCGTGACCCAGGAGCACCTCTAGGAGGATGTGGCTTTTCACCACGCATGACGATATTGGTGGGAGAGAGGCTATGTATTCGCTTCATCCCACCCTGGGATACACTCCCTCGCCCCCGGGGAAGAGGGTAGTAAACATTGAACATCCAAGCTGCTGAATACTAGTGGTTGAAATAAAAGCACACCCAGAGAATTTCATAATGATCCAGATGTATTTTCCTACAGGTAATTCGATAGAGGAATACGTAGATGGCGTGAATGAATAACTAGAAGAGATTATAAAGGAATTTTCGTGCTAGAAAAACTTAATAGTTTTGGAGGGTTGGAATGTAGCAGTAGGGGAAGGGAGAGACGGATATGAAGTGGGAGAGTACGAGCTAGGTACAAGATATGATCGAACTGAGATGGCAGTCGAATGATGCAGGAGAAATAAATTAGTTATAACAAACACTTGGGTTAAACATCACTTTAGATATAGGTACACGTGGTAAATGCCGGAGGACACGGGGATATCAAATTGATTACATCGTAGTAGTGCAGGTATTTATAAATTTAAATATTTATGTCTGGTTACAGTTAGCCGCAAGATGACGACGTATTTTCGTAAACTTGGTGTTAACTGAGGTTTTGGTTCTTGAATATACTTCACACTTGGTTGGTTGACTTAGCTTTATCGATGGGAAAATGTATAAAGTTCAGTTTTCATACCGAGGAAATATTTAACCTGAGATCGCAAAGTTGAGCTCCAAATCAACTGGTTTAGATTTTACTCAAATGTGTTATAAATACTTCTTCGTCTGAGAAATGCAGGCTTTTTGAAGGGCAAATGATAATTAATTCCACCTCTTCATCTTACAACCCAGAATAACTGCGAAAACAGGGTACTAACGAAGTTATGGATGGATGTCCTTCTGATTCCATGTACCGTAAGAATCAACATGCAAAACAGATTCGGATAGCAATCAGTATGTACCCTACAGCATTATTCCTTTATGCGTGCCCAGCTGAATGTTTTTTTATTTATTTGACAACACCCCGGAAAACAGCCACTCATTGGGCCTTTACATCGGGTGTATTAACAATTCATAACGGACAATCACAACCACCCATGCCCTGGATGGGAAAAACCTACCCAGGCGGGACTCAAACCCGCGACCTTCGACTTGACAGGTGAGGACTTAACCCCGCCCGCGCCGCCACCGAGGCCGGCAAATGCGAATGGCCAAGAGCTGCCGCCTGGCTGCTCGGCACTACACCACCTGACCCTGCAGCACTGCAATACAGTTACGTTAAGCGGGTAGCTTGACAGCAGGATACAAACTCGTGAGCTAGCGTCCTATGGGCCAGCTCACCAAGGTACTTGAATTAAATTTAAAAGTAACAGAGAAGCAATATGTATGCATAATTACAAACATTGAACCCCTCCAACTAAAAGCGAAAAAATCCTAGATCATGGATGATCCCATTCCTGAGAAGTGTTCGCAATGAGAATGGGTTTAGTAGCATGAACATTAAAGGGAAAAGGATTAAGTTATGAAAGGAGAAGTTGAGGCTGAAAGAGGCTGAAATTTAAAGGAGAAACTTGAATTAATGCATGCATTAAAAAAAGATTACTTAAAACTTTAATATGGAGCATAGCAATGTATGAAAATTGAACCAGCGAAAGAATCTATCACGAATCGGAAGGAGCTGATGCTGGGGACCTTGTGTAACGATGTAAAGAAGAGGGTGGCAAAGAGTTTAATGCAAAGTGTAGTATTGTATGGTGTAGAAACATGAACTCTGATAACACAGGACAAGAATAGGCTACAGGTGTTAGAGATGTGGGTGTGGAGGAGAATGGAGAAAGTGGACGGAGAGAAATACAAACAAGGAGGAGTTTGGTATGGTGGATAAGGAGAGGGAGCTTCTGGAAAAGAATTGAAGAAGGTCGAGTAGGTAGTTGGAACATGTAATGAGAGGCAAAGGGATGCTGAAGGCTCTGATAGAGGAGAGGATGCCGGTTTGGGTAAGTGGGGAAGGAAAAGATTAGGCTTTATGGATGGGATGAGGAGAGGCAGGACATATTCTGAGATGGAGTAATCATGCAAGGAGATAGGGGCTTGCGCCAGTGACAGTTGAGAGGAATTTTTACACTCTTCCATTTAAACCTAACTTAACCAGTAAATTACCCTATTAATAGATAACAGTATTGAATGGTTCGGAAAATTGATCACTGTGGAGGGAAATTTTGCATGGACTGGGGGCTTATGAGATGTGTATGAGAAGGACGGAAATCATAAGATGTTTGGAGAGGAAAACAAACAAGGAAGTGTTTCATAATAGAGGAGGTGACAAGGTTGCCATGAGGAAAAGTGGCTGGAGGACATATAGAGGGGTAAGGGCATGCTAGATGGGCAAAAGAAGAGAGAATGCTGATTAAGCATTGAAGAGGGAAGAAAAGAATAGGCAAAGGTATGGAGGAAGGTAAAAGTTGCAAAGACTTGAAAAGGAATTTAATATTAGAAAAATAAATCTTTTTCCATAAATAGCACTCTTAAAAATATCATTTCTTGTATGTATCTCTTTAAAGTACCATGATCACAATGCAATATTCTCATAACATGTAAAAATGGTAAATGGTCTAAGTGGTTCCATTGTAATTAGGATGAATAGCTCCCCAAATGAAAGTCAACAAACCTTATCATATTCTTCAGCCATATCAATGCTATAAACTCAAAATTTACCTGTAAAAATTGGCTATCTGTTGATTACATGAACATCCATTGAGAAACGTCCACCAAGAAGACATTGATGTTCTTCCATTTGATCTAAAGATGTCAATTCTTGGCATTGTACATGGAGGTTGGCATAGTGTATTATTTTCTAAAGAAATTCTATCAGCGATGCAAATTTAAATTGGTGGAGTATATTCAGGTAAAGAAAATAAACTAAAATACTTGGACATAAACTCTTATATGAGACTGTGATGAGGAAAAACTAATTTCAACATTTTTGGCATTGCTTCATAGAGGCTGTTTCATTGAATGAATTGTTGTAAGGCAAGCTCCGGTGAAAAATTAAAAGAGATATATTGCTTTTCTCTCATTTGGCCTCATTTTAAGTAAATAAGGAGTGAGTGCACATTAATATACTTATTTATATTTGATTGGAGAAGTGAACAAAATTCAAAAGAAAATTCACACTATTTGACATTAACTAACACTAGAAAACAGAAAGAGTCACAGTGAGGAATTCAAAGGTTATACACTAAACAATTGTAGATGGTACACTAAACAACTCCTGTGTTAAAAAAAGATAGGACTATGAATGAGGAACAGTGTGTGTAAACATTCATGTGGAGCATGGCACTCAATAGATTGGAAACATGGACCATTGGAAAAGCAAACCAGAAGAGATCAGATGAATTCGAAACCTGGTATTGGAGGAGAACTTTTGATTTTTTAAATTTATTTATTTCATATAACACCAAAAACAGCAACTAAGGCATTTACATTAGTTTCCATAAAAAATAATTATATAAACAAAATATTTCACAAAGAAAACAAAGAAATTTACACAAAAAGAGACAATCAAAATGAAAGGTGCTGAAGTTGGGAGGTGAACTTGTTGCGAGAGGTAAAGAGGTCAAGGGAAGGGGAAGTGATGGAGAGGGTATTGAAGAGGGAAGGTAATCAGTAGAATATGGATTGTTGGGAAATGGGCAGACGGAATTTGGGTTTATGTAATTACTCTACATTACGAGTGGTACGGGCATGAATGTGGAGAGAAAAGAATGAGAGGAAATCATAAGAGTGGAAGGACCCATTCATTATTGAGTGAAGATATTTGAGGTCGGAAGTCAGCCGGGGATGAGTGAGGTGTGATAGGCCAAGCGAGAGCAAAATTTCTTCGCATGAGGAGAGCCTGAGGTAGGGTATGCGATGACGTACTATTACTAAAAATAAATTGAGGGGACGGTTGAGCAGTTTCAGTGTGGTAGGGGAGTATGCTGGAGATAAAATGGACAAATAAAATAAGAAATGATAAAGTATACAGAAGAGTAGAAGAAGAAAGAAACATATGGAATGCTATACACAAAAGAATAACCAGATGGATTGGGGTCACCCTGAGGCACAATGGGTTTGTGAGGAATACATTTGATGGAAAAATAGAGGAAAAGTCCCAAGATAGACCAAATGGATAGCCAAGGGATAAATACATAGACCAAATAAAGAGGGAAGTATATAAAAAGAACTATCACAGAGTAAGGGAAAAAGTATTAGATAGGGAAGGATGGAGGGCTGCAGTCAACCAATCTTATGATTTTGAGCGAAGGCTTCTGTGGTGCGTAAGACATAGGCGTGCGAAGGATTTTGCTATTGGGGGTGCCAACGATAAAAATGCCACCTTTTGCCCTTGGCCATGACCATTAACCATAAGTCTTAACCCCAAGTGCTCGGAGGAAAGCCAGTTCCATAATACAACTCCCACAACAAAATTAGAAGGCCCCAATATTTATGTAAAACAAAAAATCTATAGATGTATTACATTTCTGCTTTAATTTTCGATACTGGGATAAGATATTTCTTAAAAATACTTTTAAAAACTGTGCTGTTAAAAAAAAATAAATTAATTAATAAATAAAGCTTTGATAATTCTTGCATAAAATATCTAAACTAGTCAGCTATTTACTTTTTATCAAATAAAAGCAGAGTAACTATGGGGAAAAATTTTGATTAAAAAATACGAAAAACATTTTGTAATCAGCTTTATCAGATTTTTTAACATACGAATACTGCTACTTCTCGTTTTTTGACACCCACAAATGGACTCCATACCCTATTTCAAAGAAGCACATGGAATGGTGGTTTGAGTAGTGTTATTACAGATCCAAAAATAAAATCAGACCTTTAAAAATTTTTAGATTGATTGGTTTTCCAGTTCTTTTCAGCAGGACTCTCTTTCCCCCAAGTTTTCTGTTACATCCAAATTTTGGCGACCATCCAAATTTTTGGGGGTGCCGCGGTACCCATGGCACCTACTGTGCACATGCCTAAGGCGTAAGATGAAATGGCTTCATTTTCGGGAGAACTACGTTGTTATTGTTGCTGCAACAACACTCAGCCAGCATTACAGCTGGCATCTTCAGGTCAAAGAAACAGAACATGAAAGCTTAAAAGTAAGTAAGTAAACTTAAAAGTATAAGTAAGTGAGATGCTGGCGAAACTATTGTTGAGACAACAAAAACAACATGATTCTCTCAAAAATGAAGCCATTTCATTTTTTCTTAGGATTGAATGACCAATGAATGAAACAAAACAAAAATTACTAGAAAATTCATATCTCTTGAGCAAAGAGTTGCTTAGAAGATACATTACCACGAAAAAATAACATTTTTAGGCCAAACAAAAGTAACAAGATTGGTTCAAGGATTGTTGTTACTCACACATAACTCACCACTACATCCCAAATAAAATGAGATATCAAATAGGAAAGGTGATCGTAGAACCGAGAGAGATCCAGGAGAGGTGGAAGGAGTATGTTGAAGAGCTGTATGGTAAAGAAATAAGGCCCAATAGGTTAGATATAGAATGGGAAGACGATATCGACAGAGATGGCATCGGACCAAGTATCCTAGATAGCGAAATCGAAAGAGCTCTACAAGACATGAAAAGGAATAAGGCGGTTGGAATAGATGACATACCTGCAGAGTTTTTAAAGAGAATGGGGAAGAACGGAAGAGGAAAACTTTTTGCGCTTAATCGTAGGATTTATGGGGATGGAGTGTGGCCAGAAGACTTCGCGAAGAATGTACTAATTCCTATACCGAAGAAAAGTAAGGCAAAAACTTGCAAAGACTATATGACAATAAGCTTAATATCTCACGCGGCCAAAGTAGTTCTGAGGATTCTAAACAGAAGGCTAGAGAAGAAGGCAAATGAATACCTGGGTGACGACCAGTTCGGGTTTAGGAGAGGGACGGGAACGCGAGACGCTATAGCGGTGATGAGGACGCTAGTAGAAAGAAACCTAGAGTAAGGGCAGGATGTTTTTGCATGCTAGGTAGATTTCGAGAAGGCGTTTGATCGGGTGGAATGGGCAAAATTAATGGGAGTGTTGAAGAAATTAGGGGTCGATTGGAGGGACAGGCGTCTGATTCGGAATTTGTATATGAATCAGACTGCGCAGGTTAGGGTAGCCAATGGAGAATCGGGATGGGCCACGATAGGACGGGGAGTGCGGCAAGGGTGCCCACTGTCGCCGTTGCTTTTTAACGTATATTCAGAAGAAATGGTATGGGAGGCATGGGGGGACGTGGAGGTAGGAATAAAGGTAGGAGGGGAGCTGATAAAATCAGTGAGATTTGCAGATGATCAAGCATTGGTTAGTCAGTTGGCCAAGGGGTTACAGTCAATGGTGAATGCATTAGAGGTGCAGTGCGAAAAGTATGGGATGAAGATCAATCACAAGAAAACAAAAGTAATGAGATTTTGTAGAAGAAAGAAGGTGGGGCTGAATATAAGGGTGGGAGGGCAGAAGATAGAGCAGGTCGAGCAGTTTACGTATCTGGGTAGTATATTGGAGGCGAATGGGTTTAGTGGTAAGGACATCAGATGCAGAATTGCGCTCGCTAAAGCATTTTCGAGGAGAAGGGAATTGATTAGGGGGGCCTGAGAAGAGACGTAAAGAAGAGGCTGGTGAAAACTTTAATATGGAGCGTGGCGCTATATGGGTCGGAAACTTGGGTCATTGCGAAGGGAGGATGTGCGTAGACTTGAGGCATTTGAGATGTGGGTTTGGAGAAGGATGGAGAAGGTTAGCTGGATGGCGAGAAAGACGAACGAGGAGGTATTGGATATGGTCAGAGAGGAGAGGAAGCTTGTGGCAGAGGTTCGGAGAAGGCAGAAGAAATGGATGGAGGAGGTTTTGAGAGGAGAGGGCATGTTGAAGAGAGTGATAGAGGGGAGAACACTGGGGAAGCGTGGGAGAGGAAGGAAGAGGATAGGAATTCTGGACGAAATAAGAGGAGGTAGAAGATATGAAGAATTGAAGAGGGATCTAATAACGGGCCATCCTTAGGAGGGAAAGCGAGACAATTTCTATTAGGTTGGGATACAAAATGGGGACTGTCCAAGAACCTACCAATCAGCTGGTAGAATACTTGAATGAATCAAATATGAGTCCCACCTCCCTCCCAATCTAATGGGTATTTTTGGAAGTAACTAATTTCTATCATGAACTATTCTTTTCATGTAAGGTACACTTAATATAAAACATGAAAAAACACTGATTCACTACAATTTAAGCGGAATTTTTAATACACGAACTGGCATATCCAGCATCCAATCAGTATATATGTACATACATATAGCCATCAAACTGTCCATAAAGGGCTCATTAATTCATATATCAAAAGGGCTAAAGAAGGCTTATCATTCTTCTAGGGAACAAATAAGAGAAGCCTAACCTGGTATCCTTTTCCACACTGTTAAATGGCCCGAAAATGGATCAAGCTGTAACACTAAAATTTAAATAATCAAGTAATTTAGTTAGTCTTTTCTCAATGCACACCTAGATACAATTCCTAACATGATTGAATAAGGTCTTTGATGCATCATTATAGGGCTAGAGCATCATCGTCATGAAAGAAAATTAACAAGATAATACAAATATGTTCTTACAAAGTTCAAAAATTCCTGGAACCATTATTAAATACAAGAGCAAAATTGCACATCTTTTTGCACAGGTTTGCTGGTCTTTTGAAAGTGAAAGTGGGACGTTTGGGAATTAAGTCAGCAGTAAGGGGACCGTTGTGCAGAATGGGGAAAAGTGACTTAAGGACAAGGTTCACCTCATGAAGTCCCGGAATGAAGGCAGTGCATAGGTTCAAGGGTGATTTAGTGGTAGTTTTAGGGGGTGGAGTGTAGGGCGTCATGGAAGGTAAGATACGTCGCTCAAGGAGAGAGGAGGGATAGCCACGTTTAAGGAAGGCGGTTTTAATATTGGCGAGGTGATGGTCAAGGGAGTTTTGGGAGTTACAGATGTGGTGCACGCAAATAGACAGGGAAAATGGAATGACACTTTTAGTATGATAGGGATGGCAGCTGTCAACATGGAGATCTTGTTGATTAATGATCGGTTTAATGTGCAAGGACGTCAAAAATTTGATGATCACCCCCAAATTCAATCTCTTGTCCTTTCTTGCTGATTCTCTCAATCTTTGCCAGAACCTAAGATGGCACACTTTCTGGAAAACTCACTCACCCTCTCAAGCCCCTACGCATCACCCACTTAAGCTGATCTCTGCAGTTTTATCTAGGTTTAATTTGTGTATGTTGGCAAGGAATGATAACAGTTTAGTTGGTTATCCTACCCGCAGTATCTTTAGGTCAAAGACAATGTGAAGTCATTAATGTCACCCTCATGTAGGTCTAATCACTGTGGCTGTGCTCATGATTTGAGTCAGTTAAGTTTTCTTGGCACTGTGTTTGGGATGTCAGTCATCTTTGGTAATGAGCATGGGTGTTTCAAACCTTTCAGTGTAGATTACTCTTGCGTGTGCATTATAAGTGCATCCTTCCCAGGGGTGTATGACTCACGCAGTAAGTCAAGCATCATAGTGGTAAACAATGGCCTTCATAAATCCCACCTACAGGAAGAACTATGGAGCATTTAGTATGCACTCAAAGGGTTAACAATCTCATAGGCCTCTCTCACCTTTCTGGAGTAATATCAGGACTCCTTAGCAATTATTTTCACATTGTCTAATCTTATCATGCGCCCTAGTTTGAGAAATATGCTGATATCAGCATACCAAAACCACAGATATCTAAAGACAAAGTCACCCAATTACTGAGAAAAAGAGAGAAAACAAGTTTGATTACCACTAACAATTGCTTAATAGGTTAATACAGGAGTATTTTGACTTTGGCTCAATTTCCATTCAAGAATAAATTAGAACAGCCATTTAAAATAATTGAATGTTTTTTCTGGAGCTTCGGTCTATAAACCAAATAGACCAAAGCTCCAGAAAAAATATTTAATCATAATTAAGTTAAGATTATATACATACAAATTTAAAATAATAACTCTAGCTAAAACTAACTACACGAATCATTCAATAACCAAAATATAATTAATTTTTTCTCCTTGGTTATCTATATAATGGTGATCCTTTCACCTGAAATTTTGGAATAAACCACACGATTATTCTTAAGGCTCCCTAGGAGCCAAATCACAACATTTAACTCCACTTTCTACAGGCATATTTGAACATACAGCCTATAGAGTTATTCGACAGGGATGTATACCAACTGACAAATTAGGCCAGCCTTAATTCATCAAGTATGTTTCATGAAGTTTTCAAAATAATTCAAGGAATTGAAACAAATCAATGGAAAAACATGGTAGAGAAATTATATTTATTTTTCTCTCAACACTCACATTTTACTTACTCAGTACTAGGTACTTAATTGCTACAGAAATCACAGCAATTGAGATGGCAACAACAGCAAACTTCTTAATCACCACTTGGTTAGTTCCACGAACTGTGCGAATAATCTCATTGTTCAGCACAAATACCTTTTTGCTCTCCTCAATCAACTTTTCTTTTTTTTCAGGACTCAATGATTCAGCTATTTCATTCATTGCATTGTTCATCTGCTTCTTCAACTTGAGAATACTAGCCTCGCCAAATTCAGTCACTTTGTCACCTCTGTTACTGGATGCAAAAAAAGGGAAATACCTGGTCACAATTTGTCTTTTCTTTCTGAGTATCTGTCCTCCAGACAAGAGGCCCATGTATAAATGAAAAATATATGCCATCAACATATCTGGATCATTTGCTTCAAGCTCCCTTAAATATTTCAAATATTTCATCACACTTTCTCTTGGGGTGTAATTTGAGGTCCAATTTTCACCAAGATAATAGTCAAGGTCTTCCTTAAAACTTTCAGTCCTCCTCATCCCATCAAATTTGAGTTCTCCAATGGGAGTGTGCTTGAGGCGTTCCATGGCTTCTTCCAAATAGCGAAACACTTCATAGAATATTAGGAGTCCTTCGGCCCATACAGAATTATTTGACAGAGCTGAAAATATATAAAAACAAGAATGTCAACATCAGGATCTTCATTTGTGATAAGTAATACATGCAGCCCAAGAGGGTCCTTCGAAGGGCTTACACAGATGGCTGCACATCCTGCATATCCACCTATTTTCCTGAGTAGCCAAAGGCATTGGTGACTAAGCATTCTGTGCCCATCTGTATCAGCAGCCACAGAAGTTGAACCAAATGACTACACGTATAACTACAATACTACACAAGATGAGAACCCAGGAAAAAATGTCTCCTCTATAACTAGGGTGGACCTGGGATTATCTTTGACTGCATTGGTAAAAGGCAGTCTGTATCGGGTCTGTAACTGGACTGCAAATGGGTGGACATGAAAGCATGAGATATTAGAGGGGTGCATCAGGGTTGCATGTAACTCCTCTGTATGACAAGGTGATTTTTTCACCCCAGTTCCACCTGTGATGTCAGTGGTAAGAAAGTGTCAACTCATCTGTAACTGGAGTGCATTTATGGACATCGAAAAAATCAACACCTCACCCTAGTCAAAATGTATGAGAGATATATGTGAGAATTGACTTAAAATGCATAAGAAACTGTGATTTTGTGAGAGAAATCCGAAAGCAGTGTGAGGCTTTATGGGACAAATTTGCATAGGCATGCATCGTATTTTCCCTTTGCTGAGATTTCAATGAGAAATGTGTGAGAGACAATCCCATTTACTGAGATTTTCAAGAGACAAAGAATGATTCTTATAAGATAAGTGTGAGATACCAAGAAGATTGCCCTACCTTTATGGCATCTCACACTTTTATCATAAACTTCCAACAACTAGAAAAGTCTCATACTTTTCGCACAGAAATCATAGGAATGAAAATCCAGTATCTTAAAAGCTTTGTCCCTTAAAAATCACAGAAATGGGAATGTTTTCCTTAAAGCTTGTGCACAATACATTTTGGATAACGGGAAACCCTGGGAGCACATGAAAAGTATTAGATGTACTTTAATGGAATATTTTGAGTCCACGGAAAACTTCCACTTAGAGTTCATTAACCCAGTACAGCTATATCATAGAGTAAAGATAAACTATATATTTTCCTACTCTATGGCTGTATCTTAAATGAAGACCAGAAGAATTACCAACCAAAAGATTTTAAAATTCTCCTTAAAACAGATCGTGTAAACCTTGTATCACGTATTTACCACATATAATGCCCATTATAACCAGTGTTTGATTGCTTTGAAGTCATAACCATGCAAATGCACATTCCCTACATATTTACCATGTGTATCTACATTTTTTTCCCTATCCCTACATTTTTACTTTTCAAGAATACTTAGCAGTTGCTATGTATTATTTTTCCTAGTATTTCCATTGCCTGAAAATTTGGCAAAAATGGTAAGCTTGCAAACAAATTGAAGAGACTTCAGCAAACACTTCATCGATAGATTTGAGTAATAAATTTCAATTGTATATTAGATTATTGTTGTGTGTTTATTGGTACATTCAGGAGTTTCCTCCTTTCCACAGTCTTAACAAATCTGCCAGTAAGTTATATCTTGATTGAAGTGTAAACAAATGTCTGGGAATTTGAAAAATCTTGTTTATTCTCAGTAATGTTGAATAAATATCCATCTTATGTGGCAACATAGGTTTCAATTAATTAATGCCAGATAAGTTATTGTGATTGGAAGGTGTTTGCTCAAACTATCACGGCATTTACATTCAAAAATTAGTTCTCACAATTACATTGACGCACAGGAGTGGTCAGGTATATATGTAACACTTATATATACTCCAAGAACTTCATTTCTAATTAGTTGCGAGTATAGATGCTTGTAGGCATTACATAGGTAGACATGTAATAACGGTAGTATCATTCCGATAGGTAGGTTGGAGGTATTGAGGTATGGTATCATGATCAATGGCATATGTAGACATTGTGATTCTTTAACAGCTGAGGTAAAAATTCCTCCCTTCAAATAAAACTGAAACACCATTGAATCACTTTGCTTAGCTTCTCCGCTGGAACTGCCTAGAAATTGAAACAAAACCAAAGGTGTTTGGAAGTGGGGTGGTAGCAGAGAAGCAGTGCAATAAAACGCCTTGCAACTGCACTGGCACATAATCCACGCACCCTTCTAAATATATAATGAGCTGGCACACCCTTCCCAAGCAGCATTGAACGTGGGTCGATACTGGGCCAACGTCATTTGAACATCGGTAACACCAGCTGGTATAACCGCTGTTCAGCCTGTATTGGGTGCCATTGTAAACCTGATGTTCGAATTCACAATGGCAGGTGGTATCAGGCCATATTGGCCCAACGTTGTGGGCCAGCGCGCCAGCTAAGCCAATGACAGATGAGGACGTCATCGATGACGTCCTCGTCTGTCATATTATTAACGTTATTAGTAAATATTATGAACGTTACTATTACGTAATGGCATGCTTTAGTACAATGAATTATCCTACCTTGTATCTAACTAACAACATTTTATCTATCTCGCATTTCAACTACCCTACAGCTCTACATGCATATTCTCGCATCCGAAATTGAAAAAACCTTGTCAAGAAAGTCTTATATACCTTACCACTTCCGTGGGTGGCCGCACCTCGCCACCTAACTTCGAGAATTAATTTTAAAATGGATCCACGATAGTTTGAGGAAATACCATCACATCACAATAACATATATTTCACATTGATTAATTGAAATCTATAATGCCACATAGCATAAATATAAATGCAATATTACTGAGATAAACAAGATTTTTTCCAATTCCCACTCATTTGGTCACATTTCAATCAAGATGTAACTAACTTGCGGAAATGATGAAAGGATAAAATTTCTGAATGTACCAATAAACACATAGGAATAATATAATATACAACGGAAATTAATTACGCAAAGCTCTCAGTGAAGTGGTTACTGGCTGAACTAAAGTCATTCTGATTCATTTGCAAGATTCCTATTTTTGCCAAAATTTTGGGTGAAGGATGAACCACAGTCAAAACATACTGGGTACATGCTTCTTAAAATTTGTTTGCAATTAATAATGGAGATTGGTAAGGAACCACACATAAAAAACAATTTTCTTTATACTAACAATCGGTACTCATTTTTGTACTCGAGTTTTGAAGGCTGATTTTATTTCCCTATAAAGTTCACCCATAGCTGTACGATAATGGACAGTGATGGGTAGTAATTGATTACAAGTAATCTGATTACCAGTAACGATTACATTTCACTTACTTCTACTACTTATCTTAACTTTTTTCAAATTGTAATTTTACTCAATTTCCTTCAGGAGAAATCGTTACATTTTTGTAATCGTTACTCTTGGGATAATTTTTAATCTGCAAGTTATTGGTCATTAATAATGTGGATTACTCTGGTGTTTTATTGTTTTGAACTGCATGAGCAGTTGTCCAAAATCAGTTATTCTATTTGTTTCAACCACTATCCTCTTCGGCTTATTCTGCAGCCAGTCCTCCACTAGAAACATTTTCAATGTAATATGTTTCACAATTTACAAAAGCTTTATTGCAACCAAGCACATAAATATTGAGTGCCGCAGCCGGTACCTACTGGTTGAGAACCACAACTGACAAAACGTTCAGGTTTAATTTATCGCTTTGGAGCATATCGCCCGACATATTCTAAGTAGAAATTTTTTCTTAATTTCTTGTTACTGAATGGGCCATTAACACATTCAATGCGCGTCACGAATTTGAGGGAGATGCTAGAAACGAAACCCATTTTTTAAATGGGCTAAAGTTAAAGGACCAAATCTATTGACGTGGTCCCACTGTTCGGCATAGACGGGACCACGTCAATAGACGTGCTCCGTGCTGGATGTGTTAAGCACAATAGCAAGAAATCCCTCTAACTGATACAACAAGAGGGGAATTCTTCTCATCAGTCGTCACGACACCAATGCCTTCTCCTCTTCTTCACATCCGTCACTGCCCATGGGAATGTACCACCAGATATCTGGAACCCGATATGTAGGAGCCAAACCAATACGAGCCCTATATACACTAGTTATTTTCCACTATGCTATGTCCTCTCTATCCTGCAGTGACATGTACATATTAATCAAATACTTTCAAACCAGTTGGCCACTAACCCTTTCCACTCTGGTGTTGAGCGGGTCTCGAAATAGCCTATCGTTCTGAAGCAATGTGTGCAATCAAACTCGACATGCACAATTCTCTGTGATATAAATATGTACCCTTTTGGTTTAAATATATGTGCATCAAAGTAAATTTTGTACATATACAGCTTGATTTGGGCATTTGTAAAGAATAGCATGCAAAAATGAAAAATAATTATTTACTACCTATATAAAAAAGAAAATAAATCACCTAGCATTTAAAAATTGAAATCCCCATGGTCTGTTGGTGCCAAGACTGAAGGCATCTGACTGCAAAGGATTACATTCAAAGAATAATGTATTTATATCACTTGTGACCCGAGTGGTAAGAGAATTAATACAGGGATCACCTCGCCATTTTATGACTCTAATTATTATATGCTTGGGGAGGCTTTAACTTCAAGCGACTCATTCATGCTGTTTTACCTGAGTTAGATGAGTTACACAGATTTGCACATAAAAATTTAGACTTCTGCAAGAATATAAATCACACATTTTGTATGAACTCATACAAACCACATGCTACATATTTATCTGTTTCTATTGTAAGCATTTGCTATAACTAATTTAGCTTATTTCAAATTCCCCCCAGCATTTGTCCCCTCCAATACAATTTTTTCACAATCTATTAAGGAAGGAGACAAGGGAGAAGCAGATAAAATTGGTGAGTGAGTGGGGGTACCTAAATACTGCAGCGGGGGAGTGGCAAGGCAATAAAATAACGTGACAAGGGAGAAGCAGGAGAGATCAAAGAATGCCCTGGCTTGGGCCAACAGTCCAGTTCAGTGGCAGTGGAGCACTCATGCACAGGGCCGTAGCCAGGTGGGGGCCAGGTGCAGCTTTAAGAGTCTTTTCATTTTTTAAGAGCTTAACACCTCCTTTTAGTAATCTGCTTTACAGAGGCGAGCCTTAAGAGTAGAACAATAACCTATATTAATGGATATAAATTAAAGGATATTAATCTTGTACCAGGCTGCTAATTTTTGACACAAGAACTATAAAACGTTTGTCCCTCCTAGGATATTGGTTGCCCCTCCTAAAGACATGACCTGGTTCCGGCCCTGCTCATGCAGCAAGAGAGAAGCAGTTCTATTTCAATGGAGTAGCAAGAGAGTATTGCAGTGGAGTTTCTATTGACCACAGTTTTTCTTGTTGAGGCCGGTAAAGGTATCATAGGCTCCAGTCTGGGAGAAATTTTTGTGTGAGAATCGTAGAAAAGTAAGGGGTATTCGATGAATGGGAAAGGAAAGTGAAAGGACTGCGCAGTTATAAAACGTAAGAAAAAAAGGCGTGAGATTCGTAGTTTTTGAGAAAATAAAGTTTGAAGATGACGAAAATTGTGTAATTTTCGTGATATTTCGACGCCATATTCCGAGATGTGGGGAAGTCCCGCTAGAGGGATAAAGAGTAATTTCACGTCTACAATATGGCCATTACACACCCCCCAACAAGGTTGCGGGCCAAAGTTTTAGCGTACTTTTCTAAAGAAAAATATCCCCCGAGAGGGTAGAATATTGGAGGGGGGTGAAGTTGTAGTCTCTTCAAAGTTGTAGTGTATTTTTCTAAAGAAAAATATCCCCCGAGAGGGTAGATATTGGAGGGGGGTGTAGTTGTAGTCTCTTCAAAGTTGTAGCGTATTTTTCTAAAGAAATATATCCCCCGAGAGGGTAGACGATTGGAGGGGGGTGTCAAAGTTGTAGCGTATTTTTCTAAAGAAAAATATCCCCCGAGAGGGTAGATGATTGGAGGGGGGTGTATTTGTAGTCTCTTCAAAGTTGTAGCGTATTTTTCTAAAGAAAAATAACCCCCGAGAGGGTAAATGATTGGAGGGGGTTATAGTTGTAGTCTCTTCAAAGTTGTAACGCGTCGTAAAGCGCGGCTAGTTTACAAACAGCAGTGTTCGAGTGTAGGTTCAAGGCGGGTATACTCATGGGTGGTGGGTATAGAAAATGAAGAAACTGCTCGACCGCTGCGCCGTCTGGAGGAAAAGGGCAGTTTTTCCAATATGGCGTCGATGAAGAGATTCACATCACAGGTTTAAGTGAATGCTTTACGAAATAAAAAGGTTTTATGAAGAAAATGAAAGGTTAGTACCAATGCGCAGATGTAGCGTGGAAATATAAGTGAAATAGGTGGTATAAAATGACCGGGAAGCAGGTGAAATTAATTTTCTCCCAGACTGGACACTATGATACATATACCTTGAGGCCATGGTAGTGCAGTCTAGTTACTAGGTAGTTTAAAGCCAGTTTTCACCCATTCAGTGGAGTTTCAGTCCAGAATCATCTGAGTTTCAAGGGAGAAATTTTTACCTGTAGCCTTTGGAGGCAACGAAAATATTTAATACTAGGACCAAGAAAGAAAATTACACAGAAAATAATCTATTTTCCCCCATAAATAAAAATTTCACAATCAAAGATAAGAGGATTTTCTGGATTAATGATCAAAATTTTGCAGTAGGGTTGTTTCAGTTTGAGGTGACCATCCCAGCTGGCCTGTAACTGGAGTGCTACTCGGGTGGAGCTTATTTGAATTCATTCCGCCGTCCCAGCTGTCGGCCACCGTTTAGTGACCTTAAAATCCTGCCCTTACCCTGTGTCTACATTATGTATGCCACTCTATATATCAAAGGTCACATAAAAGATGTTACTCTTAACTCTGATGCCCACTGTTACTATACCCGAAGACGTCACGATATTCATGTACCCTATGTACGAACAAAAAATCTGCAATGGGGCCATCTAACATGGGTCTTTATCTGTATAACAAACTTCCTCATGTGCTTAAACAAATGGAGTCTATTGTCAAATTTATAAGTAGTTTAAAAATGTTTTTAAAACTAAATTGTATTACTCAGTGAATGAGTTCTTGGGTGACTCTTTTAACTTATAATATTTTTTACCTTCCTACTGAATGGATTTTTCTGTTGAATCTAATGTATCATTGTATAATGTCAATGGAGGCAGGCGATACTTTGTGGAATTTAGTTGCACTGAACATGTTAAATGAAAGACTTTGTACTATTCCACAATATTGTGGAATAGTACAAAGTCTTTCATTTAACATGTTCAGTATCATTGCATGAGTATTTGTTTTTTTTCCTGTATTGATGTGCCTTATGTCATTGTAAACACTGTTCTCATTATGTATTTCTGATCTCTAGGCAAATAAAAATATTATTATTAATATTCCCAGTTACACCCCAATTACAGAGCAAAAAATGTCTACCTGGGACGCTAGCTGCATGCAACTAGGGCTATAGCACATAATATGAATCAATTTATACAAAATTTTGTCTCTAAAATAGAACCAGATGGATCTGTATGTATTCACTTGGTACTCATACTATGTGTGGGCTGGCAATGTCTCCAAATAGTGTTGTTTGCATATGCAACCGTTGAACGAAATAACCACAGCTTTCGGCGACCCCAAACCTTAAAGTAATTTCTGATAAAAGTAAGTATTGTAGTGAAATGGGAAATTCCAACCTGCAAGCCCTTTACTTCGCAGCTTGAAGAGCATTGAAATATTAATAAAAAAGGTAAACAGGCGTTAGCTCTAAGCAAGAGGGCTCCACCAATAAAAATTGTTAGTCAATAACTCAACGCATTTAATTGACCGATAACCTAAAATTAAATTGAATCAGCTTCGCTGAACAGCTGCGCTTAATGTACACAGAATTTTTGCTCCAGCAGGGTACGTTAGTTGCCACTCGATGAGGTTCGCGAATTTTTAATGCTCAGTCTGTCACACAGAGGAACCACTCCCATAATGAGAACTTTAAATATAAGTTAATACTTCAGAACAGAGCGAAATGGAAGTAATTAATTTAAGCATACCCTTACCTAGTATACTGCAGCAGATAAACATAGATAATTACGTGCTATAAAGGGACAAGCTTTTGTTTGTCAACGTCAAACATGGATATAGTTCCACTCACCAACAGCAAGTTTGGCATTGACCAATGCGTCACTCACGTCGTGAATTTCACGAGTTGCTTTCCTCATCTGCTTCGTAAACGAAATATCAGAAGTTCCCATTTTGGCTGAAAATAGGGTATATGCAAGCCTAGGATGCTAAATGAATGTAAGAGAGAGACTTGCAGATGTCACGCAGCCGTCTTCAAGTAGGCTGTTTAATCCTTTCGACAAGATGATTCGTCCTTGCCAAAAGTGTGGACTTCGGAACCAAGGCCTTCACTCCTTAGCTGGTGCAATAATTCCAAATTTCGAAGTAATTTTTATAAGACAGAATGTTCAGATGACTGCTTACATACGGCAGCCATTTACTCAGTTGATATTCTCGATTTACATTATTTTCAATTAACAAGCACTTCGCCCGGTCGACTCTTTACATAGACTAAAATTAGACAGGGCCAAAGATTAACCAGATAACTTCCTCCGAGCCATTATCCGAGACCTTGAGAAAGCCCAAGACCACTCGGCACTTTGCTTAGGTCCAACCTGGGTCAATGCGCTTAATTTTGCGGCATGTGTTTTGTTTTGCAATCGTCTGCTTTCATGCTATACATGTTCATGGCTTTCAGCATCGAACACCGGCATCGAATATCGATAACACTGCGTGAAGTCTAATCATCAGGATAATAAATTTCCTTGCTATAGAAGCTTGCTTTTAAATGGTTGGCAGAAGTTTAACTCGATGTATAAATGCCCATATTTTCGAATCAAATCGCTATTGTTTCACAGTGAAGTTTTGACTGTTATGTGATGTACATATCAGCCTAATAAGTACATACCTGCATTTATATTCCTTATAAAGTTTGTCAATATATTTGAATTTTATATACGTAGGATAGCAGATTTGATATTTAGCAGATATCCGTAGGTATGTCAACGTGTTCTAAAAATTAACCCAGATGTAGATTACTAATTTAGAGCATCACAAGAGAGGAGGATCCACTTACATAAATTTACCTCATGGAAGAGGTAAATTACATCATTCATCCTCCACCTATTTCTTTTCCTAACTTCCAGAAATTCCATCTTGCAAACTGATTGACTTAAAACTATCAGGAATTCTGTTTAAAGTAAAAATTAGTGCACTACTAAATTAACATCCCGTAAGATTGTTTAGCTTTAGCTCTTTTCATTTATGTTGTACAAAGATATTCAATCGCACTGCCTTTCCCAATTTTCTTCATTTCACATTAACTGTTCCAGTATGTTGTGTCAACCATGGTTGAATTTATCCTAAACTATTCATCTTCCTATTAAAATATCCATAATTCATGAATTTCAGGTAATTTGAATTTCCTTCAACAACTATAGTTCCTGCCACAACTTGACCCATGCTGCAGCATTTTGTTTTCTTTACCCTTCTCCCTCAGCATCTTCTTTTCTGCATTCCCACATTTCAAAAGTAAACAACTATGTATGTTTTCAAGTATGGCACCTGAAAAAAATTAGTAAAAATCTATTACTCTTCACCTCCCTTGCTGGTACCTCCATCTTGTCATGATGAGGGAGCTTGTGTGCCTAAGGCAACCTGAGAGCTATGCTGGCCGAAGCGTAAGCTCCTGGTAGGGCCATCCAAGTGGGACAGGTCAAGGGGGATAGGCCAGACAAAGAGAGATACCTGGTCCTCCAGGTTATCATGTCCAGCATGGCCAGGAATATAAATTATTCAATATTCGTGCTTGGCCTAGAGAAAACTATTTACAAATATTTGGTACCAAGAAATTAATGCAGATATCACATGTGCTTGAAAATGGCTGTCAGAATCATACAGAAGCAGATAATACTATCATTGAACATTATATAAATTCAGGTTCATTACAATTGTATGTACCAAAATGTGGTACGTATGATCAAAACGGTGAAGTATAGATGTCATGGAAAAATCATCGTTTTTTTGTAAAAATATATCCACCTATAGAATGCAAATAAGGTTTTCACAATGATCAGGACTACAAAATAGACAAAGTTCTTTGGTGGATGGATCTTGAAGTAACATATGTTAGATAGGGGCTGTCCATAAATGATGTCACAATTTTGGACCAAACTAAACCCCCTCCCCCCCGTCACAGTTAGTCACCCTGGGATACACTCCCTCGCCCCCGGGGGGAGGGAGTGTATCCCAGTATTATCTATGGAGGGTGTACGAGCATAGCGAGGCTGAAAAGGGCACTTGCTTTGTTCTAGGTGTGGACGAGCCCTCTGCAGAGAAGATCTCGGGCCCGGACTTCATTAAGTCAGTCTGCCTTCAAAGGGCCAATTATAAGCTTCTGGGGAAGGCGGAGCTGAGAATGGACTCAGATGGAGGGCCAAGTAAGCCTGATGCTGAGCCCCACCCAGGAGATAATCAGCTGCAGGTGGGGAAGACAGACGATGGCAAAGCTGACCCTCTTGCAGATTAATCTGCAGCACTGTGGAGCTGCCTTGGGAGTTCTGCAGAGGAAACTCTCTGAAGGTAAGTCAAAAGTGGCCCAAATTCAGGAACCCTGGGTTCATAAGGGCAAAATTAGATTACTAGGTATGACAGTAGGCAAACTCTTTCCCTGTGCTTCGGCTGAAACACCTATGTCTTGCATCTATGTGAAAGGGGTTCATGCCAGGCTTCTACCCCAATTTTGCTCTAGAGGCCTCACTGCCATTGTGTTGTGTCTTAGAGATCAGGAGAGATGGATGGAGATTGTGGTTTGCTCCGCATACCTCCCGTATGACTCGCCAGAACCTCCAGAGAACTTTGGAACTGGTCAGAGAATGTCACTTTAGGAATTGGGAATTGCTGATCGGATGCGATGCCAACTCCCATCAAACTGCGTGGGGGAGCTCGGATGTCAACTCCAGGGGTTTATCCCTTTTGGAATTCCTAATAACCACTGAGCTGTTCGTACTCAATAAAGGATCACGACCGACCTTTATGAACAGAGCTAGGCAGGAAGTGATTGACATCACACTATGCTCCAAAAACTTAGTGCATTGGATTAATAGATGGAGGGTGTCTGATGAGATATCTCTGTCTGATCACCGGTACATCCAATTTACTATCAGGGAGAGTGAACACCCGGTAGTAACATATAGGAATCCCAGATCAACTAATTGGGAGTCCTACAGAAAAGAACTTGAACGGGCAATTTCAAAGGCCCCTGTGTTCAAGTTTAACAGTGAGGAAGAGATTGAGGCATCCGTGGTGTTTCTACAGGGACCCATCATCTCAGCCTATGAAAATACCTGCCACCTCAAAACCAGGGAGGGAAAACAGAACCTTCCTTGGTGGGGAGTCGAACTTGAAAGGCTCCAGAAATTTACCAGAACACTTTTTAACAAAGCACAATTCACTAAAAAGCCTGAACACTGGTCCCTCTACAAAGAGGCCCAGCGCAGGTATAAAGCGACAGCTAAATGTTCCAAAAGAGAGGCATGGAGGACGTTTTGTGAGAACATAGAAGAGGTTTCCGAGACCGCAAGACTCCATAAAATCCTCTCCAAGGACCCTGGAGCCGGAGAGGGGACTCTTTTGCTTCCCTCAGGGGACTACACATCTTCGGACAAGGAAGCATTAAAACTTCTGTTAGAGACACACTTCCCTGGCTCGAAAGAAGAACATGAGATGCACTCAAGGAGTCCTCCCACTCATCCTGCCAGGGTGGACTGGAGACTGGCCTCCAGCATCATT
The DNA here is from genome assembly GCA_963573305.1 of Pyrrhosoma nymphula. Classification (NCBI taxonomy): domain Eukaryota; kingdom Metazoa; phylum Arthropoda; class Insecta; order Odonata; family Coenagrionidae; genus Pyrrhosoma; species Pyrrhosoma nymphula. Next base: position 40,533,469 of record OY754337.1, on the reverse strand, counting down.
ACGTACGAAACAACTGACTGGGCTATGTCCAGCTTTGCTCCATACAAATCTGCAGGGGAGGATGGGGTATTTCCTGCCCTCCTTCAAGAGGGAAGAGAACAACTACTGCTTCCTCTGTTACAAATATTTCGATCCTGCCTGGCGCATGGATATGTTCCTAAAGCCTGGCGGCCGACCAAAGTGGTGACCTTCCCAAACTTGGGAAGACAGACTACACTAAAGCTAATTCCTTTAGAGGAATTAGCCTAATGTCCTTTTTCTTAAAGACTTTAGAGAATATAATCGACAGATACATCTCTTAAGGAGCATCCTTTGCATTTGAACCAACACGCTTACCAGAAGGGCAAGTCTATGGACTCCGCTCTCCATGGTCTGGTATCCCGGATCGAGAGTGCACTTGACCATGGGCTTTATAGTATGGGAGCATATTTGGATATAGAAGGGGCATTCAAAAACACCACCTTCGACCAGATCTACTGGGCAGCTGAGAGTCACGGAGTCCACGCTCACATTGTGAGATGGATTAGGTGCATGCTGTCTCAGCGCACTATCACTTCCAGCCTTGGGGGTGCTCAATGAGGGTGGCAGTGTCTAGAGGCTGCCCTCAGAGAGTGATTCTATCCCCTCTTTTATGGAACTTGGTGGTCAACAGCCTTATCACACAGCAGAATAATGTTGGCCTCTACATACAAGGGCATACTGATGATCTAGCTATATTCATTGGTGGGAAGTATCTAGCCACCGTTTCTGGACTCATACAGAAGGCCCTGGACATGACTCAGGACTGGTGCCGGAGCACCTGGCTAACGGTGAATCTGGATAAGACTGTTCTGGTACTTTTCACAAAAAAGAGGAAAAGGGAGGGGCTTACTCTCCCCTCTTTGCATGGAAAGACCCTTGGACTCTAAGCTAATCTGGAAGGAACACTTAGATTCGAGAACCAAAAAAGCATGTGCAACCCTTTGGACATGCTGTCGAGCCTTTGGAAATACTTGGGGACTCAAACCCAAGGTGTTACACCGGCTCTATACAGCAATAGTCAGACCCAGTCTTACATACTGCTCAATAGTGTGTTGGAAGAGCCCGGCAATCCGGTGCTATAAACGAACTCTACCACATTCAGAGAACGGCTTGTTTAGGCATCACAGGAGCCATGTGAACTGCTCCAACTCTGGCCCTGGTAACTCTTCTTGACCTCCCTCCCCTTCATGTGGTGGTGGAGGGTCAAGCCAGGGCCACAGCTTATCGCCTAAACTACACAGGCCAATGGAATGGCAAGGGAAATCTCTCTGGCCATAGACAGATATGGACTGAGATGTGCAGGTCCAGCACAGTCTTTCAGATGGGCAGCGACCACATGTCGGCAAGGTTCAATTTCAAGGATCCTCCTTTCAAAACGGTTATTCCCTCTAGGGAACAGTGGGAGAGAGGGGGGAAACATCCCCACATTGGAGCCTCTGTGTGGTATACAGATGGCTCCAGAAAAGATGATAAAGGAGGGGCAGGCATCTACAGAGGCAGCCCCTCAAGATCGTACCACTTCTCCTTAGGGAAGTACGCCACAGTGTTCCAGGCTGAAATCTTCGTGATTCTGACCTGTGCCTACATTATTAATAAGCTGAGGACATTGCCTAAAATGCCTATTTTTTCTTTTACTCAGGAAATCAATTTTATGAAGTTATAAGTTCATTTAGGATCATTTATGGCGAAATTAAAGCGATTTGTTACTGCCTAAAAATGCCTATTTTACCTGTTTATGCCTTTTTCTGCTGATATTGCCTATTTAAGGGCCTAAAAAAGCAATATTCTTTTCAACGTCGCCAAACTTATCTTTAGTGCAGGGCTTGTCTGTTATTTCAGTTCCTTTTTTGATCTATCAAGGTTGAAATAATGCCTTCAAACATACATAAAGAAAAATCATCCAAAGTATTATTATATAAAGAGTAGAAAAACAACTATGGTAATTTTACGTGATGCGTACATGTGATGGTTTCAATTGCCAAAAACTTGTTTTTGAAGGTACCACTCAGTATTGCTGAGTTTAAAGGCATATCAACTTCAGGCAGTTGAAGTTGATCTGCCTTCACAGCCAGTATAGATACCATGGGGAACATGGCTAAATACTGCATTATACTCTGCAGATAAAATTATTGCAATACGTGAGGTATGTGACAAGAATAATGTGCGCCTCCGATACATCAGTTCGAACTTCTTTTTCACCCACTTAAAGGTACACTATTGGGTCATTCCATGCCAAGTGGTCTGGTGGTCCCCGCTCGACCATCACTGATTTCAATGAAATTTTGTATGGACATTCACACATACCCCCAATAAATATTTGTGAAGTTTTACGTTCGCCGATGGTATACTTGCTGAAATATAGTAATTTGTTTGGCCCCGTGCCGCAGCCTTCTTCAGTATGATTATGAGATTTCGGTAACTTTGAGGCATAGTATCTCAGGAGATATTTTGATAAGAGAAACAAAAATTGGCTATCTTGTACAAAGTTTTGAGCTCTATTAAACAACATAATAAAAATAACTGTAAAAGCGACCTCCTTGTAGAAAATTCAGGGTGAAACTGGCCCGAAAATTGCAGATCGAAAAAAAATTAAAATTTTGGCTTTTTATATTTCAGGAAGTAAAGGTATAATCAACGTGAAACTTTGAGCATGCTAACATATGAATATAATATTTCATCTTAGTGATTTCCATTATTTTAAAAATCGAGTCAAAATGTGACACTTTTTGTAAAAACTCCAAAAAAAGAATATTTTCTCCCCGCTTTTATAAGAAAAGACCCTCTGGAATTTCTTTTGGATCATTTTCATTATAAAGAGAATGATTTCAAACCTCTAAAAAAGTATATCTGGTTTTTCATCGCGGGCATATAAGGCCCTAAAAATAGGGACAACGTTGAGGATAACATTTGTTAAAACGACAAAAATAGTTTATTTTCTGCCCGCTCTTACAAAAGAAAGACCTTCTGAATACTCTTTTGAATCATTTTCATTTGAAAGAGCATGTTTCAAACCTCTTAAAAAAGTAGACTTGTTTTTTCATCGCGAGCACATACGGCCCTAAAAATATGAACAACGTTGAGAACGTTGCTATGGTGGCGCCAAATGCATTCTGTTGTTTGTCGTCCTGTTTGTTTTATGTAGACATTTTTAGTATATTGCGTTGGTCCATGGTGACATTGTCACTACCAGTTCAGGCATTTGAACCAGTAACCCTATCGCCGTAGGGGTCGCGCCCAATTGCCATGCAATACCAGCCACGGGTGGATTTCTTGGTTGAGGATCCCAAGCCTACAATTTGGTTTCTTCGACAAGGTTCCAAATCCTTGTGCGGGTATCTGTCTGGTTCAGAAGCCTAAGGTTAGGCAGCTTATCCTAGGTTCCCCAGCCTAAAGTTTCCAAGCAGAAGCTCGTATGGTTTTTTTTTAGACTTGGGTGAGGAGACTATAATAGAGACTTGGGTTAAGTCGTGGCCGTTCTGGATTGAGTGACTTCGAGTTTTTTAACTTGTGAGTGATGCCATGTATTCATTTTTCGGATCCTTCAAATTTCATGTTAATGAATCCGTTACTCCACTAGAGGTGCTTCTAGAATAGTGACAGCTGTTACTGGTATCGACCAACTCATTGGGGCCAAAGTTAATAATTGAACTTTCGTCGATTTATCGGTTTCTTTAATGTTTGTTTTCATATCTTCGATTTAAGAAATATTTTAAGCGCCTATTTTGAATGTTTTAGTGCCTATTTAGGCTGCCTATTTCTTCATTTTTAGTGCCTAAATGTCCTCAGCTTAATTATTAAGGATCGAGCCCTAACTAAAGGACCAATCCACATATGCACCGACAGTCAAGCAGCTATTAAGGCGCTAAACTCACCTTGGTGTACATCATGTCTACTACAAGAGTGTCAAGAGGCACTATCGGAGATAGCTAGGCATTGTAAAATCAGGCTTTTCTGGGTACCTGGATGCAAAGGCATACCCAGAAATGAAAAGGCAGACGAGCTCGCCAAAGCCGGTGCGAGTCACAATCCAACTGGCCCCGAACCAGTTCTACCAATCACCCCTGCTATTGGGAGAGCAGAAATCAGAGAATGGACATCCGGCCGGCACTCGGAGATCTGGAACTCCATACAGGGACTAAGACCAGCCAGGCTCCACATTGGGGGACCTAAGCTTAGCATGACAAGAAAACTTCTATCCTTGGATAGAAGCCAACTTAGAACAATAGTCGGACTGCTGACAGGCCACTATCGTGTCAACAGCACCTCAATCTCCTGGGACTCGTTAACTCACCTAGGTGTCGATGGTGCAAAGAAGAGGATGAAACTACATCTCATATTCTCTGTGATTGCCCTGTAATCTCTAGGACTCACATGAGACACCTTGGGGCTGCACACATGGACCCCAAGGAAATCAGGGACATCCCCATTAGAGATATTTTGGCCTTAAGTAAGGCCATAGGAAGTCAGTCGAGACAGCGCTCCACAACCTAGTTTCTAGGATAGAAGGAGTACTGGAACACGGGATGTATGGTTTGGGGACTTTTCTAGATATATAGGGGGCCTTCAACAATACATCCTTTGACCAAATCTGCCGTGCAGCCAGGAGGCGTGGGGTCCACTCACATATTGTGAGCTGGATAAGACACATGCTGGAAGAAAGAATCGTCAAGGTTGTCCTAAGGGACAGCATGATGGAGGTGACCATGACCAGAGGATGTCCACAGGGAGGGGTGCTATCTCCACTCTTATGGAATCTGGTCATTGACGAATTAATCACAAGGCTAAATAAAACGGGAGCCTATACTCAGGGGTATGCAGATGATGTGGCAATCCTCACCGTCGGCAAATACCTTGATACCGTCTCCAGACTTATGCAAAAAGCCCTAGACAGGACGATGGTCTGGTGTAACGAAACAGGGTTTACAGTGAACCCTGATAAAACTAAGCTCATATTGTTTACCAATAAGAGGAAGAGATTTGGTTTTGACCCCCCTTCACTGCAAGGTAGGAATTTACAGCCATCCCGGATGGTCAAGTACCTTGGAGTTCTTCTAGACACCAAACTCAAATGGGGAGAGCATCTTGAGGTTAAAATCAAGAAAGCATGCGCCTCCCTATGGATCTGCAAAAGGGCCCCCGGTAAAACCTGGGGACTTCAGCCAAAAGCGATCAAATGGATTTACACTGCAGTGGTAAAGCCCGCCTTTCTACACTGCTCAATTGTCTGGTGGAAGAAGACAAGGCAGCTCACTGCAAGGAGCAAACTTAACCACCTGCAAAGAATGGCCTGTATGGGTATTACGGGAGCTATGAGAACGACTCCCACCCTGGCCCTCAAAACCCTATTGAGCCTTGCACCACTTTATGTGGAAGTCGAAACTCAAGCTAGGATGGCGGTCTATCGTCTCAAGAGACAGGGACAATGGAGTGACAGGGGAAGTCTCTCCAGTCACAGACAACTATGGACGGAGCTCAGGGAGTCGAACCCCATTTGTGAAATGGGTACAGATGACATGACAGTCGCATTCAACAAAACACCGCCTCTCTTCAAAACCCACTTTCCAACGAGGGAATGGTGGGTCAAGGAAGGAGGTAAAGACAACGGAGCATATGTCTGGTTTACAGATAGCTCCAGGAAAGAAGGAAGAGCAGGAGCAGGGGTTCACTGCCGCCGACCTGACGAAAGGCTCTCAATCTCCTTGAGGGAGCATGCTACAGTCTTTCAGGCAGAGGTCTACGCTTTGCTGACCTGTGCCCATGTTGCCGAGGATATCTGCCGTAAAGGCAGACCAATTCGCATATGCACCAACAGTCAAGCAGCTTTAAAAGCTCTCACATCTCCATGGTGCAAATCAAGACTGCTGCTGGAATGCCGGGAAGCACTGGACTCCCTCAGCAGACAGAGCAACGTTGAAATTTTCTGGGTCCCTGGCCACACAGGTATAACTGGAAACTAGATAGCAGATGAACTGACAAAGGAAGGCTCGAACGGGATCCCAGTTGGAGCAGAGCCTTTCATTCCAATTGCACCCTCTTCAGGGATCTCGAAGATCAAAGAGTGGAATCTGGCTCAACACTCAAAGATCTGGAAGAATGTACAGGGGCTCAGGCAAGCCAAGCTCCTAATAGAAGGACCCAGACCGGGACTGGCAAAAAAGCTTCTCTCACTGGATAGAAGACAACTTCGTACGATAGCGGGACTGCTTACTGGACACTACCAGGTTATGAGGCACCTTCATCTTCTGAGAATTACATACTCGGCAAAATGTAGATGGTGCGAGGAAGAGGACGAAACAACATCGCACGTACTCTGCAAGTGTCCCGCCTTGATGAGGACTAGAGTTAGGCATCTGGGCTCACCATTTTTGGAACTAGATGAAGTTAGTGGTATCCCCGTAGAGGACATGTTATCCTTTAGCAGGGCGACTGGACTCTATGGGTGATCACAGACATGGTGGTTAGCACAATGGACCAATGAAGTGCCCCAGGTCCTCCTTGGAGGAACTCCACCTAAAAGTTAATCTAATCTAATGCCATAGGACTCTATGGGTGATGTTAAGTCTTGCAGATGGCACAATGGACAGACAGGTCTTTTACGGGTCCTGCCACAAACTTTAATCCATCTATCACCACCCCCTCCCCTTTAATTATGGAACAAAAATTAGAAAATTTCTACCCTACCCCACAGTCTGAGTAAAACTAAGACATAATATGCAGTGGAAGTGTGGATGTCACATGAAACATTCCCCTCTCCCCTGTTACACATTGTCACAAGGTGGTGACCCCCCCCCCCCAATAATGTGGATACCATTTATGGACAGCTCCATACATATATAACATGTTACAAATGAAATATCTCTTCGTAACAGAATAATATAGCTCATCTTTAATATGGAGTTATTCCCATGGAAATGTGAAAAACGGGAAAGTGGCATACCCTGACATTTCAATACCTATGCATAAGTTGTAACTTAATACTCTGGAGAAGTTCACTCATTTAGGGCCGAAATTTACACCAAAAGAACACGGGTAAAAATGGGTGAACTTTGGAATTATCCCTTACCCCATATTTCGACCAAGGGTACACAAGTATATTTCGCCCCGTGCTGTATGGGTGGACAGAGAAGTTAGCAAAACTGATAGAAGGATTAAGTTAGAAGCTGCTTGAGACCCAAAGGCTACACATAATGCTAAGATTACCTATTTCAAAACTTCAGTCATGCAAGTTTCAGAGTGGCACAGATGATATTATTTTTAACTCCACACTATATCCTTATAAATTACAAAATAAGAGAAATGCAAGGTCAAAGAGATTGGTCGATTAATTCTTTCTTCCAATCACCACAACAAGACCTGAGAGAGACACTAAGACAAGCCATTAATATACATTTTGCTTTTCATCCTTTCCCTCTCTAAATTCCTTTTCCCTATTCAATGGCTGATGTCTTAACAACCCTTACCAAATTCCCCAGCAGCAGCTCACAGAGTAGTATGTACATAGAGTTCCAAGGGCTGGCAGTACTTCAACAAAACAGAAACTTAATATCAATGCTCTGAGGACGATGGCATCAGCCACCGAAATATCTGCCATTCATCACCTCACCTGGTGGTAACCCCTAGGCGACTTCATAAGCATTGATATATTGAGGAATTTAACATAAGTAGTTACAAGTGCATATTTCATTTCTGGTTGGAGAAATACCACAGATAGAAAATGAAATGAATGAAAATTTAAATAAAATAAATTCATTTCAATCCGAGATCTTGAGGTGGAAAGACATTTCTCTAAGTATATGTAACATTAACGTAATTCCTGTTAAATTCTGTATTTTCTACAAAAATATAATTAAATTGCATCTGAGTATTTTTTTGGCAACAGTGAAATTTGTAAAATAACATCATATGAATTAAATATTTTATTTAAATTTGAGGTTTCAGTTAATTGTTTTCATGCACACTACACAAGTTCACAAGAAAACTTCAAAATTATTGTACAGTATTTATGTACAGTTATTAGGTCTCAAAATGTATTTCACAACTTTAATACTTGCACAAAAACCACATTTTTAACAGTATAAATTAAAAACTTAAATACAAATAAAAACATAAATAAATTATTCCTTGTTAACAAATATGCATAAGAGAAGGTAGCCATAGACCACCAAATTCTTATGGTAACCAGTAGACATTAAAATGATGAATACCATTATTTGACTTTATAAATAATATATAATTACAATTTATTTTCAAAGTGATTCATTTTGACAAAAAAATAATGATTCCAATACTTGAATTTTGTATAGTCAAAATAAATCTGTTTTGAAATTTGCACAGCCAAAATCAGCTGGTGTATGTATCAATAAGTACTGCTGAGTAGTACCTATTATGCTTTATGCAAAAATTATTGCCCAGAGGCTTCAGTTTTTTTATGGCAATATAAACAAAACTGCTTAAATACCAGGAAAATGAAACCTGACAGTTTATCTAGAGACTAATGATATATCTTCCTCCTCTTTCAGATAGATTGTATGTCCATGGATATTGCTGGTTAGTTAACAAGACTAAGTCTTATTGTCTTGTAATAAAATAAAAGAAAAGGCAATCAAAACAACACAACAGGAGCAATAATAATATTAAGTGTAATTAAACTACACTTTTTTCTTGTGACTTCACACGCATACACACATACACTGATATTCAAACACAATCACACGGTAATATGGGTTCACAGGAGTCCAGCTCTTGAAACGAAAGATAAAAAGTCACACGGGGAAGAGCATCATGATTTAGTGAGATTCATCCAAGCAGCACTCACTCCTATAAGTTATTTTTTTCCCATATCACATGAAATACTCATCTTCCCAAGACGTTCATTCTTCCCATGATGTGACCACTGGCTATATTTCAAATATGTCTCTCAATATCCACTCAAAGAGATTCACAAGTAATGGAATTAACTTGTATTTACTTAACTGCCAAGTGCTAACCGAGCACAAGTTGGTTTTATTAAAAATCTAATCAAAACTTGCACGCATGATTTTTTTTAAGATAAGCATAATATCTTGCATTGTAAAACCACTGGAAACAGCTGAACCTACAGCCAACAGTTTGTAATCATCGAAGACGCAGCAAGAACATTAAAATATTAGTGGGATATAAAATTAGCAACAGAATACAAGCTTTACAATTCATTTTGATTGAACCATGAGTCACAAAGAACTAAAACTTGGGTGTCATGGATTGCTTAATACTTAAACATCACAATATATATATTTATAATATATTAGTATTGCCACCTTATTACCAAGGGACTGACAGAAATAAAATGCACTCTACGCTGCTATGGACCATAGAATGGCTGTTTAAAAAATTACCTTTAGGTGGCTAAGAAAATGTCTACATCATATGGTTCAATCACAGCAAATTTGATTTCTGTATTCTGCCACATACTGATCAAGGAAAGGAGTTAAAAAGGTTTATATAAAACACAAACCAAAGAATTGATGCCATCTCCAAAAAGAATGCTCCCTAATATCACTAGGGAATATAGCAAAAATAAAAAAATGCCAGTCTTTGGAAGCACATGTTCATTAAGCTCCATAACTTCCTTCCACTTCTTTCAACACCATCATACTCGTTCCTTCCGTTAGGGGGACATTTTGTAACATAACAAGCTATTCATATGAAGGCATACTTTGTGTTTCATAAAGCTCTATCTAATTATCTCTTCTTGTATTTTCCCTACTTATTCACCATTAGGATTCTATTTGCTTCCCAATTCAGATCATATTTGAATTAGGATTAAATTAGACCAAGCACAATTCTTAGCGACCTCCTGTAGTTGTTGGTATAACAGGGTCACCTTTTGAACTCCAAATTTTTAATACTAGATTTTCTTATGTAAATTAAGAAAGGTAATAATGGATAATTGGAATTCAATACAAAAACACTTCCTACAACTACATAGAGCAATGAGCATAGATGCTTTCCTCTGTCAACAGCTCAGTAACAAAACATAATAATTGTTACTTTTAAGATCAATGGTGCATAACAATGACAGCCCAAACATGGTTTTCCCATGGCCCTTTCTGGTTCACCTAAATTGTACTTCTATGGCAATTATTCGCCTTGTAAGCCCTAAAGCTACTATGGGGTATACTGGGCCCTAACTGTCGTAGCTAGATGAACCACCTCCATGATCGTGCCCAGATGGACTCGGAGGAGTGCTTGGGTTGCTGCTGTTGTTGGAGGCAATGGAGTGTCTAGGGCTGGCTCCAGCACTAGGGCTTTGGTCCTGCAAAAGGTGAAGGAGGGACTTAAAATTCACTCATAAACATAAAGAATAAAGGTTGGAAAACTGTGGATTATGAGCTACCAGGAATATTTTCAGCAGCTCGCCATCAGCAGTTAGTGAATCCTAAGAATGTATCAAACAATGTTCATCCTACCATTGATAGTGCTCCCCATATTTTCATATTTGGAGAGTAATTTTATTGGGTTGGGGAGTTTGCTGACCCCTGCTGTAGAAATTTCCAAGAGAAAAAAATCCACTTTTAAAATTTTAGCATGATTTAAGTGAACTAAATGTTATACCAGGTGTATTGACTGCATATTGGCAATTGATATGCATTTCATCACTGCAATTTTTAGCAGAAGTTAACAGAGTGAGTGCAGGTGTCACTCATGAGTGACACAAGGCACAGGTGGCTGGTGAGTGTCTCACATGGGTCACAGCAATTAGTTATTTAAATACAGGTATACCCTGCTTAATATGAGAGAAGCATCCCAAAAATCATTGTGCAAAACGAATTTGTGTTTAGCAAATACATAAAAGACCATAAGAAACAATGTAACTGACAAGGGATACATAAAAGAAACAATAGACTGGACCATGTAAAACATTGTGTAACAAATAAAAAGAGTTGTTTCAGGCTTGATGTCATGGAATAACATAATAAAATAATATTGGCAATTTTCCCCAATATACTTTAATTCGACATGCAGAGCATCGAAACCAGTCGAATTAAAGTTTATAATGTGGAAAATTGCCAATATTATTTTATTTTACATTGTGTAGCAGTGAAATTATGGTTTCATGCACAACAATACACTACATGTAATTAAAAAGAAGGAATCCGGAAATGTTTGAAATTGCAGTGCAAAAACTGCATATTTGACTCCACTGATTACTAAAAAAATTGCCTTTTTACATACTTTAATATACATCCAAAATTTAAAATGCAGAAAAACTGAATTTACTACATCGAGCTATTAGATAAAAACAATGCACGCAGATTAAATTCTCAATATAAAAATTTTAATCTGTGCAGAAGCTAACAAGGATAACTAAAGACACATTATAATCGCATTCAGCCAAGCAAACACTTATCACACTCACGCAGAACTCAGCCAAGAAGCATGAAATCCTGCTGCCTTTCAAAATTAAAACCCCCTTTGGTAGCTACTGAGACTTTTTGTTTTCATAAAGGCTTCTTTTTATCGATGCTTATTATTTCTGAAATATATGTTAGTAAGAGACGAGTGCTGATGAAAAAGAAAATAAGCAAAATAGCTTAGCAGTGCTTTTTTCTCTTTCCTTTAATACCTTTCTTCACATTCAAAATTTTCAATCACTTTTATTATCATCTCCAAGGAATTAGTTTCATAGGTCTGTCTTTTTCTTGGCCCATCACTTTTGACCAATTGCACACGTTTTACTCTTGCATTGGAAAAATTTTGAGGATTTGGAAAAACCTCTCGTGCTCTTACAATGTTTTAAGGCCTGTTTACTCTGCAACCTTGTTGGAGGCATGGGATTAGGGCATATTTTAGAGGTGAAATTAGTCGGTACTCCACCGGCTCTTCAGAAAACCTCCAAATATGACATCGAAATCTTAAGAAAGCATCACGAAAACTGTCATTTTCAAATGCTATTGTCAAAAATTGTTTAAAATTTATTTAAGAAATATTTTTTAATTCTTAAATATCTTGTGAAATACTTTTACTTTTGTATATGCAAAGAAAAAAATACATTTTTTTGTTCAGAAATTAGAAAATAATTACACAGCTGGAGGGTTAAGAGACATGACAAAGTTGAAAAGTTTGTTGAAATTGCACAAGCTTATGGGACTATTGAGTCAACAGAACAATTTTACATGATGAAAGTCAAATTAAAGAGCACATTAAAAGCTCTGCTCCAATTCAGTCAACAATAATTACGAAAAAAAAGGGGCACAGTTATGGAAGAGATGGAGAAACTAATGTGTTTTTGGATCAAAGACCAGGTTCAACGACGAATGCCAGTGGATGGCTATGCAATACAGTGAAATAAAGATTGTATTTGTGTTACTCTCAGAATTGTCGTATTATGTTAACATAACAGCCTCTCAAAAGATGGCACATTTTCTGTAATCGTCGCCGATTGCCACCAATCTCAGTAAAAGCAGCACCGCTAATAGTTCAAAAATGGATTGGTAAGTTGCTTTGTTTCGACTTAAGCAGATTTCTACTTATGGAGAAAATTTTGGGACAAATTAATTGGGTAAGTCGAGAACTTACTGTACTAGGGTATTTGTGATTTCCAAAAAGGTAAACAAGCCCCAAGAGAGAAATGGATTTAGTTTTGATTGCCAGGATAACCGAAATTGAGCTTTTGGCTAGTTAAAATGTCCATATCCTAGAAGGACACAAAATTCAAATGCTTGGATTTAGTGTCATAGAAACAACAGGGAACTGAAGTAAACTTAATCTGTTGAGCCAGGATTCACAGATTTAGCTTCTCCTTGTTCCTCACTTAGCCTTGAATAAATATTTACATTTAGAGGGCCTATGCCAGGGAACTTAAAGTCAATGCAGTGTGCCTACCTTAGTGGTCTCATGGAGGGAAGCCATACTTCCTGCAACACTTCCCGACTGGCGCTGAGATTCACCCGCACTTTCAAAACCACTGGAAGCACCAACACCGGCACCCTCTGGGGAACGGGGCAGGGACGGAGGGGTTACTGCAGGTCGAGGCGGACCACCAGATCTCCTTAGTGACGAAGATGTAGAGCCTGAAGAAGTAAACAATTTGTGCATTAGTGTGTAACTAACCATGGTCAACAGACTCACAAGGCTTTTTAACTACATCCAATTATAATGAGTTAACCCAAAGAAAGAAGCCCACCCAAAAATATTTTTAATGGTTAGTTTGCAATTTCAACTGAACTTAATCATCACTATAAGTGATATTAATGCAATGCTGCATGGATAAGAATATAGGATGTCACTATAGGATGAACACACATTGAAATTTAATTTTAAGCTTAAAAAAACTTGAAATTTAATGATTTAAAAATTATTAGGTCAATTTTTTGTCCTTATTAGTCTTAGTGAATGACATTCAGATCCAAATAGTCAGCAACTAGCCTCTTAGAGCTTAATGAGTACATGCAAAGGACCACCACTCATTTTACATGATCTATTGATAAACGATGCATGAATTTTAGTTACACATGGATTCAAGATCCATTCACATGGTATACCACTGAATGCAGAAATTATTTACATAATTTCATTTTTCTTTAAATATTATTGCTACTAATACTTTAAAATTCTGATACCATAAAATATTGTTCCAAGAATAAGCTCAGATTTTGCTAAATCGACCCAGCATTATATCGAGCCATAAGAAAATCCCAGAAAATAATGGAACAGTCCTCTTATTTATGTCAAAATCAAGACCAAGTCCTGGATTTTTCAAGGAGGTGGCCACTTCCAAGGTGTTTCGCAGGTTTTCAAGGATTTCAATGATGGTGTTTGCACTGTGCCCCGTCATTACATTCAAACTCAAATAGATAGTTCACTAAGCCATTTTTTTCTCTCGTTAATCCAAGTCTCACACAAAGACTACACAATGTAGATCTCACCATTTTGTACAGAATATGTCTGAACTGGAATCCTTGGCACATGACCAGATAACCTTCTGGTCTCTGAATGCGGTGTCGTGGAAGTTGAGGAATGTGGAGGATGGCGTGGAGCAGGACCCAGTTTTGGGGCAGATGGATGAAATACCTGAAACACAACAATGAGAAATGTGAATAAAAAATGGATGCACCAGTAATTAAAAACCCATGGTGATAGGCAAAGCTATTAAGCCACGTATCCACATTGCGAGGCTACCTCGCGAGGCCATCTCCCATATCAGCATCAACTGATGTTTGTTCCATCAGTTCTTTTCTTGGATAGCGAAGCAAGTGTGCGAAGCAAGTTGAGCCATCAGTTTGCATGAGGATGCTGAGGCAATTGAACTTTCTCCTTTACTGTACTTTCATTCATGAGACGTAAATAATTAAATAATGACTCTGTGCTGGTAACAAGGGGAGAAATTAGCATTTACACAATTTGATGCATGGAATGATTAAAAGCAAATTAGGAAAACATTCACAAAAAAGTGAAAATAATAATCCATGCAAAATGGTTCTAGGATACTATAGGAAAGTAGGTGATTCTCGATAGTGACAAAGTGAAAAGAAATAAAAAGGCCATAGGCTCTAAAAATGTGCATGATTTGCAAAAAATTAAAATCATCTGTCAAATATAGTTGACCTAGGATTGGTCCCCTATTTAGGGCGCTGAAGTTTTTAAGTGTAGCTAGTGGTGGGTTGAAGTCTATCAATAAATGCCTAAAGGTTAAGTTAGTTTGGGTCTTGGGCCAACACAGCTTTCCAATAACTTTTACTGAAAATGCAACACCAGGATCCATTACAAATACAGCATTGGTAATGGCTGATCTAAAAGACATTTACAATGACAAAAATACTGTATTTACCCAGGTACCATCCTAGAGTAGTGTAGTATCCTAGTGTAAGATGTGCTATGTAATTTTTACAACGAAAATCTAAATTAAAAATATTAAAAAATCTCATGCACTGGGATAGGAAATGGGAGAGATTGGAGTGAGACATTTGAGGTGAATAATTATAATGGATAACATGTATTTTTCTTTCTGCTCATTCTGTATTCTATACATCCCTTGACTAGGTAAAGTAATTTTATCAAAAAAGTAGCTAAGATACTTTTATGCAGGCATACGTAAAAATATATTAAATGTAATAAAAAACAATTAGGTTTAAAGATCAACCAAAGTAATGATTTCATTATTTGATGTAAAACAATGGATTCTCTGAAAAACTTAGCAATAACCCCAGAATTATTCTGTATCATAACAAATATGGGAAAATCACACAGAAATCAGGTAAAAATCAAAGTAAGGTGGCCACCCAGTTATACTGTATCTCAAAGATGCACTTTTTTAAACATAAGATGCACTTTAGTATCACAAAAATGCATCAGTGTGTCTTAAAGACCAGGAAATACAGTAGGTTTCAAGGTAGAGGGGAACAACTGATATGTGACTCCTATTTGGTATTGCCCCTGGCCTTATTCATTTCCTTCATCTAACAAAAACGTTCACACATACCCTCTGCTGAGAAGTTGCTGGAGTGGCACTAGACTGAGATTGAGATTGATGCATGAGATGTTGCTGAGGCTGCTGTTGCTGAATCGGTGTGATGATGTTTGAGGGTGTATGATGATGATGGTGAGCATGGTGAGCTACATGCAGCGATGACTGCTGCATTTGCTGCTGATCAGCCGTTTCCAGGGTCGTGGGGAGATCCAACAGTTGTTGCATTTTAATGCCATCTCCTGGCCCCATGTGGCTGATGTGGTTGAAGTTGGTGGGGGCCGAGATCATCTTAGACCTGCGATCAGTCCTATTTGAGAGAAAGCAGTGCCAATAATTGAGAAAAAGACCTAAAAATGGAGGGACTACATCATGTAAACCAATGAGAATGTAACTAGAATCTCATCAGCATTATTAAAGGAAAGAAGTAATCCACAGAGCCTTTGTAAACATTAAACAAATGCAAAATATACTACATTAATGATCAATTTAATAATACTTATTTAAACTCTTCTCAAGAGGCATATCACTGTAGAAGCTCAAATGAGTGAATCCTTAATTATGTGTACATGTTGAAAACATAATTGGTTACATTTTTTATACATTGTGGAAAAGCACCAATGAAGTTTCTTTTAAATTTGTTGAATATATTTCTTTGTACACAGCTTCTACTCTCCAAGATATCAAAATGGATGTAAAATATATTTAAGAATTCTTTGCCCTCAACAACTTAGTAAACGAGGGAAAGTATTAGGTTATAAACCATAACTATGAAATAAACATTATATTCCATTTTTGTGCATCACATTGATCAATAACACATTTTTCATTCTTCATATTCATTCATTCCACAGTACTAATTACACATTCAACAACTGGGTGGTTTCCCTATAACTAAAAGTAATAAATCATTTTAACTTTGTGTTATTAAGGTTATAGCTCTCTTAGTTTTTTTAAATATCACTTCCTAAGCTAATCGCTTCAAAATCCATATCATCACATCAAATTCAAAATGATTTGTAAAATGAAATTGGTGTAGGCTTATTCTTTCAACAATCTCAGTAACTCACTGAATTAATTTTAAAGAAAGCTTTTATATCGCCTTTAATATCCATCATTTACTCAAGAAACTATGCAAGTTCAGTTACAATTAAAATTTTCTCAGTATCAGAGTTCACTACTATCTCACATGAACTTCACTCATTGCAGAAAGAATAAATTCATTGCACCCGGACTAAAAAATAATGGAAAGGAGATAATTTTTCATAGTTTTTGACATCTAATGGTAGAAAAGTCAAAGGGTCAAGTAAATGGGCCAAAAGTTGCATAAAATCATTTTCACCAAAGAATCTTCAATTTTAGGTGGACTTTTTGAAATCTTACCTATTTGAAGGAGATAAGAGGGTCTTTAAAAATCAGATAAACACACAACTCATCCCACATAATTGATCAGATGGAAGCAACTAATAGTAGCTAAGCATCAAGAAGCACTAAGTAAACAGCAAATACATAATACAGCATGAATGTACAAATTAGCCCATTATCTTCAAAGAGAATAGTCAATGATTAGACAATTTTTAGGTTTGTGTCACCGCTCTAATTTATACTTATTTTAGAATAATGTACAAGGTGTCCTCTAAGCCTCTAATAAAAGGAACATTTATAACATTGTCACATTTGACACATATAGTAGGGTTAGGTGTGTCAATTAGTTAGGGTAGGTGCCCTCACCTACCCATGTGTGATGTTGAAAATTTGCCAAAAATCAGGGGAATTCCAGAAATAAATGTAATACAATAAAACTGGTAATTGGTTAAGTTAAAATATCATACCTGGAAGGAAATCTAATTCAAGATTTGCTTTCCAAAAGTAGCACAACTATGCCAAACTTTTTACAAGTTTAACTTTCTGATACTTTGCGTAAGCAGGCTTTTTATTTTGCTGAAGTCATAATTCCTATACCTTAAAAATATATGAACCTATAATGGCACACAACCACAGCACGATGGATGGACAACATTGGAAAGGTTAAAATTTTACAACTTTCACATTGTGAAAAAGGCGATGTTCGACTAATTGTTTTAGGTTGATATCAATATTTTTCAGCAGTAAAACACTTAAGTCATTTAAAAACAAAATTTGTGAGTTTTTTATCAAACACACACAAAAAAGGGCAAAAGCAATGTTCAGTAATGCACACACCACTTAGAAAATGGCAATTGGGAGGTTACGCATGCAGTCTTTGCAAGTGCTACTCGCCAATACCATGTGTCTAATTCCCACTTAATCTCCGCTTTAACCCAACGATGACGAATCATGGACTATGAACAGAGATACAAGAAAAAGTATTTCTTCCACAACTTCATCTGTCGTTATTATTTAATTGTTGCGGAAGAAATACTTCCCTCTTTCCAACCATAATAATGCTTTGTTCCGAAATTGGGACTTCCATGGGAATTTTTGGCATCTTATATTCGGCAGAATGCCCTGAAGTCTGGCAGCTAAAATACAAACTAAGGCTTCCATAGGAAATCAAGGACTGTTTTGAATTTCAACTGTTGAGTCATCTTTTAGGAATAATTTCGGCAGATATGACTACTGCAGTTTCTGATTCCTTCTGTATCAGGTCAAGCTTTTTTGGCCAAGCGAGGCTTTTGATAGAGTTGATCATTTAATTCTGTTAAAGAAACTGTGTTATTATGGTATCTCTGGCAAGGCCAATGAATGGCTGAGATCCTATCTGTCTGGAAGAAGTCAGTTTGTCTGCATTAAAGGTCCAATCTCAATGGTTTCCTCAAACAAAATAGAAGTTGGAAAAGGTGTTCACAGGGGTCCGTACTTGGACCACTGCTCTTCTTGTCGTATGTCAATGATCTCCCAAAAAGTACTGTTACTGGGGAACTTTTAATGTACACTGACGATACCAACCACCTGATCTCCAGTGATCAGGATCTGTCAGTGGTGGCACAGACTGAACTAAAAACTATGGCTGAATGGTGTATTGAGAACAGAATGTCTCTAAACAGCAATAAATCTTTTTGTATGCTCTTCCATCCATATCAGAAGAAAATCTTGTCATCTCCTCTTTTGAGATTAGGGGGCAAATCACTCACAACCTCCTCCTCTTCCAAATTCTTGGGTGTTTATATTGATGAATCTCTTTTTTGGGATGAACATATCAATTTTTTGTGTTCTCGTGTAGCCTCAGGATGTTACTTACTCAGGAGGATCCTTCCTATTACTGACATTAATACTGCTTTATTTGTCTATTATGCTTTTATATTCAGCAACCTGAAATACAGTGTCATGGCCTGGGGACATGCCAACGGTTCCTCTAGGCTATTTAGGCTCCAAAAATGGGCAATTAGGATTCTAACTGGTGTCAACAAATATACAAGTTGTAGATGGTTTTTCAAACTCAAAATTTTAACTTTTCCTTGTATTTATATTTATTATGCCATTATGTAAGTGAAAGAGCAGCACTCCTCCTTGGGTCTGACTATGAACAATCATGTGAAAATGTATGACACCAGGAGAAACGGTGATTTCAGAACTGTGACACATAATCTTTCCATGTTTACTCCATCTTCCATGTTAAGGACCATCCTATGCAGGATGCAAATTTTATAATCATTTACCTGTCAATATTAAAACTGACAAGAGTCTCCCCAGGTTTAAGGCAAAATTAAAAAAGTATTTATAGGTAAATGCCTTCTATTCTGTAAATGAATTTTTATTATCTTGATCTAATGTACTATGTATTTCAGATTTTGTATATATATATATATATACAGTGTACTCCCGATTATCCGGGCTAATGATGGGGAGAGGACACACGAATAATCAGAAAACACGGATAATCCGAACTTTCACTTTTATTTCTTATATTTTTCATAATACACGTAAAAAACGATGTACTATCATTTGCGCACATAGTCCGTTATTTTAGATTGTTTCATGGACTCATTGCGAGATTTCTTATGCCGACCGCGTATCTTTTTAGCAGCAATAATGCCATTGTAGTCTTATTCCCACTGCTCCGTATACTACAAAGTATAAGAGGGTTTTCCACGCAAGGTCAACACCCTCCCCCTGGCATTCGAGCGCGAGCTCATGGCCGGGGAATGGCTGCAGGGAAAAGGAGGGAAAAAAAGGATGGGTGAAAAGGGTAAGGGTAAGGGAATGGGAAAATTCTGGCCCCAGAGTCATGATTAGGCTAAGGTGTAGAAACGGCACGCGAAACAACCTTTGATCACTTGCGTTTGCTGCAGTGAATTCTATAAATAAGAAAATGCCAGAACGGCGACCAGTCGACCAGCCTGATCTGCTAGATGCTCCGTATACTACAGCAAACCATCTACGAAGTTGAGCACCTGGGTGTGACTCATGCATTCGATGCTCCCCTCGTCTTTATCCCTGCTACTTCAACTCTCCCCACTCCTTTCCTCTTCCCCTTGTCCGATCGCGGCATAAATTACATCGCTATCAGTAGCATGCTGGAAGCCCGGGACACTTTCGTCTCTCTTTAGCCATTTTTCTAAGTTCTCCGCATCAACATTTTCGAATCCTTTCATTGTTTTCACTAAACCCCCCAACTCAGAGTCGTGCACTTCAGTTTCTGAAAATCCCCAAAAATCACCTTTGAGGTTAAACAAAAGTTTCCGCCAAGAACGAACTAGTGTAACAGGTTTCACTGAGGACCAAGCCTGTGACACACCATTAATTGCATCCAATATTGCCATTCTCTTTTCAAAATTTCAATAAATTGTCATCTTCATTGGCTAGCGTCCTGAAAATACAAACACGTGAATTCCTTTTCATTGACACGATGACGCCGTGATCCATTGGCTGAAGTATGGAAGTGACGTACTGGGGTAATAACTTAGCTTCGCTGCACTGTTTTGAGAGGCTTGTTATGTCACCGATTGCTCTGACGAACTCTTGTTGGTTCTACATGATTCTTAGAAGTTATCTTGACCGTCACAGGGCGCTCGCTCGTATTTCTGGCCTTTCTTTTGTCTGTTATCTTTTTCCTGCTGTCAGCTTGAGGATTTCCCTCTCCCAGGCACGTTGGCCTTGGGAGTTGATGAGGGTCCATGGTTATCCCTTAGCTTCCTGATAGTGCTTCTGGAGTATCGTATTACCCAGGGCAAGGGCCTAGCCATGTTGAAACACCGGTTCCCGTCAGAACACCGAAGTTAAGCAACGTTGGGCCCGGACAGTGGTTGGATGGGTGACCCTCCTCCATACCTGGACCAGGCGTGGATGGAGAGGTGATACTCCCTCCAGACCACCAGGAGGCTGGTGGGAGATATACCCAGACCGGTAAGGTTAGAGGGAGGAGACCCTCTATACCTGGAACTGGGGAGGCAGGGGGAGGCCAACCCTCCATATCTCTACCGTGGTGCTCTTGTCCCCTGTCTGCAAGTGGCAGACAGGTATGGGGTTGGCACAGTGGACCAAGAAAGGTCTAAGTGCCCGGGCTCCTGACGAAGGCCCCCCCGACTAACAATCTAATCGTATTACCCACAGCTGCTAGATTTATTGCCTGTACAGATTTCTTTACCGTTATTTTTTCTCGATGCGTCCTTCTACTCGATGATTTTCTTCTACTGGGCTAGCCTTTTGAGTTTGATTTTCTTAGTTTCCTCTTGCTCATTTTTTGACCCATCGCGTACTGTTTGGACTTTGTCTTCGGAAATAATTCCACTGTGCATTTATTGATAATCTCTCTGGACTCCTAGATTTCTCTTCTGATATTGACCCCTGCTTTGTTTGGTTATTTAGCTCTGGACTTTTTACCCACATCTGCATTTGATTGGTGGCAGGGCGTTCTTTGGATTACCCGAGCCAACCTCAACAGTGTTTTGCTTGTTTATAGTCCTGCACGTCATCTTGGAAATTTATCTCGGCATTTTGGGAATCTGATTATTTTTACGTTGACTAGTGCTTTGTTTTGGCTGTCTTGCAGCATCCTTGTAACTTAGGCTTTATTTTGCGCTTGGATTATCGTTGGCTTATTCTCCACCGTCCCTTTTGAGACATTCATTGATTCTACGTGCAAATATACATGAAGAACAAATGTATTTTTTAAGAAGATCATTCCAACGGAAGATGTTTAAGTAATTTTGGAATAAAATGAGCGTGGGGATGAATTTTTAGGAAATTTTTCCGAAGGTTACTCTGAGGAGGGAGAGGAAGATGCTTCTACAGCTCAATCTACTAAACCATCTACGACGGGCGGGAGCCTCTGCTACAGAAAAATAATTTCCAAGTTCACCTTCTGAATCTGAAGATAGCTCATTGTCAGATGAAGACGATTTACCGCCTTGTGTAGAGTTCCGCGGGTTGATGGATGTGAAGATACAGGTCTTCCGGGTTTTACTCCGCGTTGGTCCATCTTTGGAAGAAATGTTTCGCTGGCGTTGCAGTCGAAATTCGGCGTTGAGTTGACTACTTTACGACTGCAACGCCGGCGAAACTCGTCCGAAGATGATGGACCAACGCACAGTAAAACCCGCAAGACCTGTATCTTCAAGACTTACCGCCACATTCAAAGAAGAAATTCCCGGAAATCAGGCGGATACGGATCTGAATCCGGGAATTCATGGATGCGATCCCCAAGATTCTAGATGCAAGGCGTGTGCTAGCGAAGATTCTGTGATACTAGATTTTCTAAAATTTTTTGATTATAAATTGTTACTAAATTGATAAATTGATACTAGATTTTCTAAAGCTAGAAATGGCTTGCATCTGGCTTTATTCCGCTCACAATACCCCCAGATTAAATCGCGCTCACTGATCTCTCCCGCCCCTTCTCCCCTTTCCCCTCCTTCAATCTCCTCCCGCCCCTCCCCTTTTTTCCCTTCCACATCCCTTTCTCCTCCTCTGACCCCCTCCCGCCTCTTCCCCTCCTCGCCCCTCTCTCTTCCTCTGACCCCCTCCTGCCCCTCCCCTCTTCTCCCCTTTCCTACCCCTCTCTCCTCCTCCTCCTCCCACCTCACCCTACCTCTTGTCCCCTGCCTTTCCATCAGTATGTATCCTTCTGTGTTTGAGAATGGTTACTATGGTAACCGAAATATCAGATATTATTGTGTGAGTGTTCCTTCTTTTGTGTCAATGTTTAATTCCGCCCTACTTGTGGCAAAGTTTATTTAAATTATCACGTGTGTGATTTTCCAGGAACTCGTATATATATTCTATATAAAAATATATATAATATTCAGATAAAAATATATATATATGTATATATATTTTTTTCTTTTTTTGACATGTCCTATACGTGTAATGATGTCCTGGGATCAATAAAATTTATTATTATTAAGCAATCGCTTTAAATTTTTATGAAATGTCATGAAAGTTTTGGAGAGTAAAAATGTGAAGCACTAGCATTAATGGAAACAAAATAGTACTAAATGTTATACAGCATTTATGCAAAACAGTACTGACTGAAACTTGACTTAATTGATGTCCAATATTAAAATGCTAGACCAGGTTCTTGATTAACTGGGATGACAGGGAAGAAATTAGCCCTCTGGTGAACACCTATGAATTCTACTGGGCAAAAATTAGGAATGGAAGAAAAAAATATCACAGGTATACTTGACTGTTGCATACTTCACTTCGTAGAAGTTACTAATATCAGTACCCATGATTAACACAGCTTAGTACTTTGCTACAATATTGTATTATTGCAAAACACGTTTCACCACTTTAAACTGTTTAATAGTACTAGTAGTAAGTAACTGAAAAGTATTAAGCTGTGTTAAACATGAATATCATAGGTTGCCGTTAGCCCATATATGACCCATATTTTCCATTATGTGATTAGCTCAAATGGGCCTGCCATGCTTTCAACTGATAACCAAATTCCGAGAAAATATGACAGGCTACAGCTGTTTTTCAGCACTTGACTTCTCAAAAATCGTATTATCTACAATTTGCTACCTTCTTGAAGAACTTACAACTTTAAACATGGAATGAAACCCTACCAGACAGAGTAAAGGAAATGATTGAGATGTCATTTCTTTTAACATTTGGTTCTTTAACGGTAGCTACAAATATTCATCCCAAAATTAACTAAAAATTCCAGAATAAGTTTTGCAACAGAAGAATCTCAACGGTAACTGGCTGGTTACAGTGAAAACTAATTAATTGCAGGCTTAAGGTGGCTCTATACCATGGCTAAGAAGCTTGTTTCAGATGTTTCTCTCTAACTCAGTAATGGCTTTGCTGCGACTGTTGGAGACTTGCAATTTTTGTCTTCTGTAGATGAAGAGTCATTTGATGATTGAAGTGGAGTAACTTTATCATGAAGTGGTTGTTTTTTTATAAAAAATAGCTAAACTTTGCTTTTTACGAACTTTTTTGGTAATATTCCAGGGCACGTTGCGTGGGCTAGATTCCGAAATGAGGATTTTACAGCCCACTTAAATTAAAAAATCATCTTTCATATATGCAAAAAATCAACAACCATTGATGCTGTTTTCGTATTAAGGCTATATAAATGTTAAGCATTCAAGCCTGCATTGACAATGGAGTAGACCTTTTCTATCCTCACCCAAGGAAAATCGTTCCCCACTCCATTATTGTCAGTGTCGCCTTCACAGTTTCCCGTTGGGCTTCTATCAACCCAGTAGGCAACCACAGGCTGCGACCGTTAAGTTGAGTTGACTTGGAAGTATAGATCCACTATAAATACATCTTCTTTTAAGAGGCTCTTTCATAGGTCGATTAAATGTTATTTTTACTATTCACAAGACATATAACTTGCATGATGTGAGATGTATCATACACATGAAAGATGAAATTATGAATGAATGACTAACTTAAGCACCAAATTTTCAAGAGATGTCTCAGAGTAAAAACTAAATTCATGGGCTTGGAAAGTACACAACCTGTTTTCGGGTTATTCCTAAATAACTGCCATTCAAGTTCAAGTGATCCCAGTTAATCAAGAATCTACTGTACATTAGAAGGCAGTGGGGCTGCAATGGTTTATCAAGCATTACAGAAGCTTGGGCTATCATTACAAGTATCCCTAATGAGTGGTCCAATGGCATTCTACATAGGAATAAAAACGTACGAATTTACTCACGTAATTCCTGAACTTGCATAAAAACTGCAGCCCTGTTTCAGAGATGAAGAAATGGCCATTTTTATTGCTTTGCACAATTGTTCAATACAATTGTATTGTTTTCATCTACTCACAGCACATATTCCTCCATCAAAACAATGACATTTGGGAAATTTTACCAAAGAAAACTTCCACCACCAAAATAAATTCAAAGCTGCCACAAAAAATAGATCTACAGACCAAATGTAAAGCATAAAAGCTGAGATTCGTACATGAAAATTTCATCAAACCTTTCTCTAAACTACATGTAGAAAGTATATAAAATATGCTTACGCTCTTGCTGCTCTGCTCCCTTCACCCCTCAGCGAGAACCTCCTCCGTGGCCGAGGAACCGTTCTTCCGGTCACATCCGTCTGGTAAACTGATATCAACTCCCCTATGAGAGAAAAACGATGAGAATTACACCTATCACAAATTTAAAAAAGGCCCTTGCCATGCTGAAGACTAGTTGGCTGTTTGGGAACAAATTAACATTTTCACTGCCAGAGGATTGATCTATCCACCCTCTATGAATGAGAGAAAAAAAAATAACACAGCCCAATTTCATATACCATTATTCCAGGCCATTAAAATAATATTTTACTGAAAAACACAATCCAAAATCAACCTGTGCCTTATGGGCCAAAGGTAAATCTACGTTTTCATGCAGGTGATTTTTCAATGCCATAGGAGGTGCACACTTCTCTACTTTTATCACAGACTGTGCTGCGGCAGCAAGATAAAGGTGTGCTCCCCATCATTCATTTGTTTGTGGCATTCCGCAAGGAATAACTTCAATGCAGTAGCTATTTTTGAGAGTTAATAATCCCATTTTCCTCCCATATTAATGAATTTTTATCACAATTTTTTTCTCTTAAATCTAATGCAAAAAAATCACTCAACGGTTTAATGGGCTGGGAAATGCAGCAATGGTTTATAAAAATCTAAAAAAATAAAACATTAAAAACTTCATAAAAATGGCCTTGGCAGTCTTAGTACACCTTACCAGGAATCTTCTCACAGTGAAATGCAGAGTAAATAAAAATTAATAACTAAATAATAGAGCTGTCATCAAACAAAGTACAAGAGCAGTTGAATTACAATAAAGATCTTCTTTATTGTAATTTTGACCGTTACTAAAATGAATCTTCATGTCAACTTACGTTGGTGAATGTTGCATAAGTACACGACGTGAGGAAGTTCATCAACAAGACAGATGCCTAACGTTCCCGTTGCATTAAGCGGTTTTGTGCGCTTAATGTTGAGCGTTTGAACCCATTCTCCAGATCCAACCTCAAATACATCAACGTGTGTTTCACTAAATACAAGCAGATGACCATCACAGCAACCTAAAAAAATCATTAAGAAGGACACTTTAAAGACAATTTGCATCCATTACCAAAGAAATAATGAGCAATAAAAATGCATATACAGATATGCCTCTTTTAGAACTAGGGATGTTTTGTAATGAGCTGTTGCCAAAGTTTGTGATCGATTTTGTGATATGAAATAAATGCAATATAGGTAGTAGCTTTTTTTAGAAAATAAAGATGCCCATAACAAGCAAACAAAGCCAATATCAATGAAGGACAAACTTGATAAAGAAGAGCACATAAACCCTTAGTTTACTTACTTCAATTCAGTATTTTGGTACTTAAATTAATGCAGTGTTTTATTGGTTAATGATTTGGATAGGCAACTTAAGGTGTGTTAAATTTCACCATAAGGGGGGTAGGAGAAGGATTTTTACAAGGAGAGGAGGAAGGGTGGAGAGAAACCCTGCATTATCCTAATGTTAACTTAAGGTACAGAGGGATCCACCATTTAATGTCCCATCTACTGTTGTATCCAGAGTACTGCACTAAGTGCTCTCAACATAGTACCCAAATAAGGATTGGGATTCCACTGAAAAATCCCACCAACAAAAATCCCAGCAACCCAATCCCCAGCAGTGTTTGTTGTATCAAAACTACATATATTCTGGATGAGGAGAAGGGAATGGTGGTGGGGTGTGGGGAGGAAGGGGGACAGTTTTAACTGGCAACTCAATTAGTGCTAAAATAACATGAGCTTAACGAAGCATGTCAATGATTCACAGAGCATTAAATTAAGTGTTCCTCAATGAGGAACATTTAATGAAACTATTAATGAAAAGAAACAAATGGACAGGAACTTACTGACAGCTTGAGGCACAGCAGGATACATTATTTCTCTGTCACGTGATTTACGTCCCTGAGAATCAACATAAACTCCGAGAGTTTGGAACACTAGAAGGTATTCTCCATGAGGAAGTTCAATGGCACGCAAGGCATCAACTGCACTGTATGATAAGAATCCCAACAACTGGTTGTCTGGATGCACTAACACTGAAAAGGAGAAAAAAAAAACCTCTTGAGTAACTTCAAACATATGCATATGTAACAATGCATAATTATTTTTATCATAAAAATAGAGAAGTGATATTTTGAGTACATAAGTATGAAACATAGATGTGAAGTGAAGAATGCTCAAACTATGATGTTAGCACGATAGATAAATTAATATTTCAGCAAAAGCAAAACCAAAACAACACTATCACACAAAATACCTCTCTTAGTTGTCACTAACTATCTCCCTGGACTGTTTAAATAGAAAGCAGTCAATATGACAAATTTAAAATTTATTTAGGCATGCACAATAAGGCTAAGCAAATTTACACAGTAACAATCATAAAGAAGACTTACACAGTGGCTGATGATCACCAATGATGTTGTAAATGGTAAATCCTGACTGATAACCTATGCATAACCTCCCTTCACTAAAAATGGATAATGTCTGTGCCTGAACAGGAAGAAGTATTTCCCGCAGTCTCTTGTGCCGTGCTTTCGTCCTAGTTATCTCATAAATTATCACTTGAGATGCATTCTAAAATGAAGAGATATGATGAGAAAATCCACAAAGAAAAACTAGTTTGTTTATTATATACACAATGTCTCACACAATTATGATTATTTGGGTAGCAATGATCAGTTAGCGAGGTGACTAGCAACAAAATCCAGAAATAAATTTTGTACACTACCTGTCTTTTGATGGCAACACAGAGGCAATATGGAGATGAAATTTTTGCTGATGCAGGAGATATTGAGGGTGGCTGTCCTGGTGTAGTGAGAGAATTGGCAGATGGTGGTGGCTCAGACAGATGCCCAACAGTGAAGGTTACAGTTCCTTTAGTTTCTGCAACCTTTATCCATTCCACATCATCTCCATCCAGTGCCCTTACAGGCACTAACCTGACATGCCTTTGCTTGCCAGAGACCACCACTAGAAGCTGCTCTTCAATCACATATTCAAGTTGGTGAACTTTTTTGCCCTCACCAACTCTTGCCATCTCTGAAGAATATCATTAACAATATTCAATGAAATGGGAAATGTATTTGCATCATAACAGGATTAATTAACTTTCATCAAACTAGTACTCACCACTCCTATCAAGATCCAAGCAAAATAAACCCTCTTCTGTACCAATGACTAGTCGATCAGAATCAATTATTGCTCCAGATAATGCATTCTTAATGAATGCAAGTGTATTGTCTAGTAATTCCTTAGCTCTAAATATCTGTAGAAGGAGTAAAAAACATAAAATATTCATTAAAAAAACATTTATTAACTTATGTGCAAATAAATCCTCACTTCAGCTTTGCAGAACTTAATGCATGCCATCAATGATAACTGTATTTTCTAAATGACACAAGCAAAAAGATAGGATTTCACATTTGATCTGATGCTCCCAGTTGCAAACAAACCTCCTTAATTCTAGGTGAGAACAAAAATGGCACACAACTAGTGCATAACTATTTGTTATCTCCAAAATGGATCAGAAGCATAAACACAATAACTCACCGTTCTATTAGGTAAATTATTTCTCTTAAGGATTCGGTGGAGTTCACTCAGCGCAACAACCCACTTGGTTTTTTCACTTTCCGTGTCTGCTAACATTAATGTATGATTTTTCATCCCTGGGGGATCCATCAAAGAAGTTGTTATCTGAAAAGTAAAGATAAATTCACAGTAAAACTTCATCCCTCAGAATAGATAACTCTCTAGTCACTACCAAGAGTTTAATCTAGTGAAGTGATCAGGACCCAATGGAATCTTATAGAAACCATCGATTTGAGATTTGATCAAATCTTTCCAAAAAAATTTGTATCCCAGTTGTGAGGGTGGCATATGTACTACATCATGGTGAACTCTTTATCTTTCGAAACTTGCCACAAGAAAATCACTTCTGGACATGACATTGTTTTACTTCAAAAGTGTTAATAATTAGCATGAAAATTCATTACCTCATGTGTATAAGCTGAGATACAACAATACAGGCAGTCCCCAAGTTACGTAAGCCTCAACTTACGTAAATCCTTACGTAAGTGGCAACAGTTTATTGATCTTAAGAAAGCATTTGATACAGTTGATCACGAAATACTCTTGCATAAACTAAATAATATGGGTATAAGAGGAACAATGTTTGAATGGTTCGTTAGTTACTTTAAGGACAGGAGAATTAGGATAAAAATAAGTGATGATTATATAAGTGAACCTGCTTCCACGAGTACGGGTGTTCCCCAAGGCTCTATCCTGGGCCCATTGTTATTTATTATTTACATAAATGATGTATTTAAGGTTATTAATCATTGTACTTTACTGCTATATGCAGATGATGCAATACTGATTTCTACTCATACTAATTTTGGAGATGCAAAAATGATGTTGGAAAAAGATTTTAAAAATTTTTTATGCTGGACTCATGATAACAACTTAATTGTGAATGAAAATAAATCAAAAGTTATGCATGTTGTAACAAAGAGCTCTCAGAAAAAAATACTAAAAATTTCCAAACATTCACATAACTGCTTACATGTAGGCTCAATAAATTGTAAATGCCCAATATTAGAACAAGTAACTAAGTATAAATATTTGGGTATAATAATTGATGATGCATTCAAATTTAATAACCATGTCATTGCATTAAATACAAGATTAAGAATATTATATCAAATGTACTACATTAATTAATTAATTCCATTTTCTGCTCTGAAATTAGTATACTGTGGATTAGTTGAGAACTTAATGAGATATGGTCTCACTATATGGGGAAATGTAAATAGTATGTACCATAAATTATTAATTAAAAAACAAAATAAATTCATTAAAGTCTTGTATAGAAAAATAGATAAAACAAACACAAATATTTAGGCATTTTGAGGCTAGACAAATTATATAGATATATCATAATCCAGAACAACTACTTTTGTAACACTTATAAAAAAATACGTTACTTTAAAAATATTGAAATTCTCCGTTCTGTAAGAAATTTTATTGTTCCTCTGCAATACACAAGGTATGGTAATAATACATTTAAAGTGGTTGTACCAAAAGAATTTAATCAAATACCATATAGTATAAGTACTTCTTCAGCTTACTTAATTGTACTTATCTAGTATATTTTTATAGTACTTACCTAGTACTAGTATAAGCCTAGCTTCATATAGTATGGGGGGGAGGAAGGCTGAGGTTGGAGGAATGGTGGGCGGGAGAGGGGAGTGTATTTTTTGGCGGGAGGTGGATGGGTTACGGGGAGGGGGAAAGGGGTTTAGATAGATGAACTTTGGGTAAGAAGTGAACCTCACTGCAGGTGGAGGAGAAGGGGGTGGGAAGGGGTTGGGGATTAGGGAGAGGTAGCAATTAAGTACTTAATATACATTAACTACAAAAAATGAAGTTAAGGTTAAAATTAAAAAATTGTTGCTAGAAGATCAAAATGATGGGTAATAGAAACCGTGTAATCATGTATTATATTGTTTACTAAAAGCTTCATAAATATACTGGATATTTGAATAGATATATAAAAATGTGTTGTGTGTCCATTTGTACTTAACTGAATTTAACTGAGTATTTATGTGTAAATATATGTTATGTAAACAGGGAAAAATGTATGTATATATAAAGGTGTCGTTGCCATATATTTTTTTTATGATGTCGTGGAACCCGCTGACAAGTCCTTGAGACTTAGCGGGGCCTAAAGTGTTTTGTAAATGGCATTAATATGTATAAAATGTAAGATACGCAATAAAAAAAAAACCTTACCCAAAAAAATACGAGAATTACGAAAGTTACGGATTTGGAAGGATGGTTGCCTACTTTTAAGGAGTGCATGTGCTGTAATGTGAGTAAGAGCTGGCCTTCCCCGTATTTCTCCGAATCGACCGTAATCTTGAGAGGACAAACTCAGTTACGGAGTAATTTTAGACTCCTTTTTTTCGACTTCCGTAAATTTCGACTTGCATAAATTTTGACTACGCCGCTAGTGTCGCAATGCATCTATTACGTAACTCGTGGACTACCTGTAATTAATCATGTAAACTTAACTTAGTAATTTGGTGGGCAGCACATATGTGCATCGCCCTCAACCTCACAATGGATTATTTTCAAAGCCGACAAATGTGCTACATACCATAATGCTACAGCGGTTCTACCATAGAGATTAGTTTTCTCAATGATACTAAGTGAAACCCACAGAATAAAATGTGAACAATAATTTGATATAAATGTATTCTCTATCTTATTTATTTCTAACATATAAATTATAACATACACACACTTCTAATGGTGTCCAAGCAACATCAGCCACAAAATACAATCACACATGAAATATATCCTCAGGAGATGACAGAAAGCACTTACCCTGAAAATACATGGAATGTCCTTCTTTGTGGCATGGATGACATCAGAATCTCGGACAGAACTGACAGAGAAGTCTTCATCCCTCATATCTAGCACCTGAGACACGTGCACTGATGGCAAGGCATTTCGGTCGGGAGATATGTCATACAGAAATAACTTGAAGTCACAAACCACTACGAACTGGCGGATCCAACCTTTCTTCACTCCACCTGGTTTGGGCACCTTGACATAACCTTCATAAGCTGTACCTATGCCTCGGGTTGGATCGATTCCCAGGGGACGTTTGGCTGTAGAAATAAGCAATGAAATATTACTCAACACTGAGATAAAGACAATATAATGACAATAATATCAGAATAAACAAACAACATGCTAAAATATACTAATTGAGGTTACCTATAAAGGAGAAAAACAATTTTGAGCCAATAGGTCAATGAAAAAATTAATTAAGAATACCTCAACTGGTAAAAGAATATTAACAACAAAGCTCTTGCAGCTATTGAGGATGAGAATATAAAAACATAAAACCGAAATATTGTGAATATGGAATGAAAGGACAATTTTTATGTTTGAATGAAAATTCAGTTTTAATTCTCCCAGATTTCCAGGGCCACATATTTCTGTCCTCACTTCCTGACAGTGACATAACATAATATTATTGTCTTATTGAAACAACTTGTCCTACGTTTTTACCAAGTGAAATATTTGGACCAATAAATATTCTAATTCTAATTGCAAAAATCCTACGTGAGAGATACTTCGGAGTATGATTCCTCGAGTAGTACAGAATAGTCCTTAGAATAGTAAGAAAAGAATTTTTATGATATACGAGGAAAGAATTCATCCAGAAAAATAAAGAATTGAGTTGATTCAACAGGTAAGCACCAGAAAATGTATATTATAAAGACAGAAGGAAACCAGGAGCTTACTTTTACTGTAGTACATAGATAAATAAGGCAGAGATCTCGCCAGACATCGATGAATATAATTCAATAAAATAAAATAAAATTATGAAACATTTTGTTATGATTTTGCTTCCATTTCTTACAAATTAAGATTTCCCTCGATTTACATTTTCCTGCGATTCACACTTTTTTCCTTTGTTCCACTCAAAAACATAACAGAGGGCTTTCACTGTTTTTTGAGGTACTTGAATCTGTGGGATTCCCCTCTAAATCTCCTTTGAAATTATAAAAACTCAATTTCTGCCAAAGTTGATACATATTCACTAAAATACATAAATGAATGAGACTCACTCTGATCAGGAGGAACAGGGCATATTGGAGGCACCTTTTCACAGCAACCAATGTGGCAAGCAAATCCGCACACCTCACAAACAACGCCCTGTCGGGTGAGGCCGACCATCAAGGAGGTGCAGTGGGAGCACTTGGTGGGCGAGGAGAAGGTCCTCACGAGGAACTGGTGGGCCTTGGGCTTGGGCTGCTGCTGGTGGTGGAGGAGGCCAATCTGGTGGTGGTGGAAGTGTGAGGCATTCGCCTGGGGAGGGGGAGGGGGTGGAGACAGCACCGGGTGCTGCGGGTGGACATGGTGGTGGTGCTGGTGGTGTTGTTGCTGCTGTTGCTGCATTATGTGGTGCATGGCTTGTTGCTGCTGCTGAGAGGGTGGCGTTGGGGGCGGAGGGGCCTGGGGGTGGGCATGGGGATGGTGGGGGTGGGGAGGGGGGGGCTGGCCGTGGTGGTGCTGGTGGAGCTGGGACATGTGGGAGTGCTGTGTGTAGCCTTGATGCGCCGGCTGGTGAGATTTTCGCTCATGACCGGGAGGGGAACCATGCTCCTGCAAAGGACAACCAAAGGTTAAGTGTCAAGCGAACAGTTTTTGGGGAAGCAACCAACTGACTGAGTTAATTAAAACCACTGAGGATTGGTTATTCATTTTAATAGGCAAGGATTATTTAGGAATGCAGGAGGCACACCCAACATTGGAATTAACCTACTCCTAAAACTAATACTTCACAAGAGGATCATAGTTCCAACACTGTTATCTCAACACTAATTCATGTAAAGGGATCAAAATTCATAAAATGATGAACATATTTATCCCTAATCAGTTTCTTTAGGCCAAACAGAAGAAATGTACTATTTACTCTTTGTTTAGAAAACTCAACAACTAACATTTTGTTCTGAAACTTTAACCCTTTAGCGACAGGGAAAATTTCTTTGTTTTGCCAGTACGGAGCTTTCACTACACTAGGATCTTCTCAGGTACCTATTTCCATAACTTGGGTTGGTGGCCAGGGGGGTGTTGAACCTTTTTCTCGGCCATCAGGCGGAGATAATCTCCTCCCTTTTCGGCATGGGTACCCATTACGGCATGCGGTCGGGATCAACTATTTTTTTATGTGATGGTTTTGCTAAAATCATTGTTGCTACAGCCTCGATATTTATTTGTACCGAAATGAATTATTTTGGTCTCACAATGCCTTTACAGCTTTTAACAAAATTATACCGTTAATATTAAGCTCTCTAGCAACAAAAATCGTATCAATGGTTAAACAAATAATTTCGTCATTGTATTTCGCACTCAGAAATGATATTGATGAGTATTCAACGATAAAAATTATAACAAATTTAAAATGTCCTTATTCAGGATATTGGCATCATCAGTGCGTGAATCAAATAATCGGTACTTAGAAATTTTCACTGTGTTAATTTATGAGATGTACGGTATACGGAACTCTTGTTTTTGGAAATTTATGCACAGATCACATTCATCACGCACGAATATGTTGATTATGTAAAAATTTCCCAGCCTTCTTTTTATTATTCTTATTCATACTTTTCTTATTCCTAAAATCACCGGATTTTAAGAGTTTTAATTCTTTGAAGCGAATGCTTTAACTTCAACATTTGTGTGCCTCGAGATTCAAAACACTGTCAGGAATCACTGTAAGCTATAGGCGGAAACCTTTGGCCAACAAAAACAAAACCGAAATAGTCAGCTGTCAAGATCAAATAAGCATGAGAATTACAGGAAAAAATAAGCATTTAAACTCACTAAAAATATGGTTGTCAACTCATATAAAAGAATAACATTCAGTTGTTTACCTAAAAACATAATAACGCCCTAACTAACTTAAAACCATAGAAAAAATCACTCCCTAACCAGCTAAATAACTAACAAAAAATTACTTCTGAGATTCCTTTACAAACAAACTACGTTAAAAATAACGGTAGAACTCCGTTTAAAATTTGTAGATGTAGAAGTAAACATAATGAATGTACTTATAGCCCTCAATTTGCAAATCACACTAAAACTTCTTTATTTGTTGTTCCACTGCACCAACAAGCAACTGATCGCGGACACCTGCTGTGAGTGGGGCTTGCACTACAACGAAGGGTCGAGATTATCCTCTCCCATGGACCGAGAAAGGGTACCTACGGCACCCCGAGAATAAGTCCTTAATGACACACACCTTTAAGGCCTGCTTAAGGCTAGCTTAGCAGCAACGCCGTTTTAAAACATTGTTCATTCATTTGCATAGAAAAATTTACACCATGGTAAAACGTCATTTGTAGCGAAAGGATTAAAGATGCTCTTCAATGAGGATTTTACTTCCAATGTAAAAGGATGTCAATGAATTTCCCCAGCTTTTTCACAGCCATTACCAGTTTTGAACAGCACACTAAATGACGGCACAATCAGGATAATAAACACATAGAACATTTTCACATGCCAATAAACGGTCAACTTACAAGCATGCAGATGTTACCCTTTTCGAGTACAAGAAGTAGAATTCTTAAATTCCTGTTTAATCTAAAAGCTATGTAATAATGATTAAGGGTATTCTAATGCATTATAAAATGGAAAGGAGGTCTACAGGCATCATTAAATTCTGAGCCACTTTATCGGTATACATAATTACTTAAAATTACATTCCAAAATGTAGAGCAGGGAAATTGTTCAAAGTAAAGCTTCTTTAAAGTGAAACATTATACAGCGGACTCTCATTAGCACGTTCTTGAAGGGACCCGGGATTCTGAACGTGGTAATCAGGAAAACATGCAAAACAGGGTAGGCATTCCATGGAAAGCCAAATACGAACTGTTTAGTTGCATAACTTGCAGGGGAGTGTTATCCTGCCGCTTTTTATTTATTATTTATTGAAAAAATAGTTTATTTTCCACCTATTCCGCCTCCCAAGAAAATACATACGATACCTAACGCTGATGCGTATTCAATTATTAATGATGACGACAATTGTCGTCATCATTAATAACCAAATGGCACGTTTAGTTTACAGATGCTGCTTTCACAAAGTTCAGTGGCAAAGTTATCAAAGCCACCTAGCGATATTTTTCTCTTCGTACTTCCAATGAAATAATTAGCTCGGAGGACAGATAAATCCACGGCGCAAATGCCCACTTCTCACTCAATAGTGCTTTATGTTTATATTGCTAGTAGTATATTACAATGTTTGCACCGAAAATGCTATATTTGTGTTTATCATGATGAACATTTTAATTTCATGAACAAATATTATAGCAATATAAGGACTGTCAGAACTCCTCGAAAACGTGAACAAATTGAGCTCCCGGCCCAAAAACAATGGTTTTCCTGTACGTAATGGCGTAAACTTGATTGCTTTTAACAAAAAAAAATGGAACTTCCTGCGTGTTCTCCACATATATTGCAAACTAAAATGCATAATTTAATGAAAATACATATAAATTTATGGGGGTTGGAAGAATCTGTCCAAGGTACTTTGTTTTTATCATTTTGAGTCCTAATTCTTTGATAGTACAGTCCATTTTTATTTAAGTATTCATCACACTTTCATCGACTTCGTGATTGCTGACGAACTGTCCACATCGCTACCACTGTTTTTGTGGTGTTGCAATGTTGGAGGATATTCAGGCTCTGCTTCGTCTTTCCCGGTGTCTTCTTCTTCCGTTCTGTTCATAGACGTCATCTATTGACATCAACCTTCAAAAATACGCGATAATGAGATTCACCCACTTTTTCAATTACATTTAGGAAGATGAAAGGTTATGTTTGGAGTAGTTATTATTCATTTGTTACATAATCATCTCCATAAATAAAGCTTCATTTTTAGTAGTCACAAGTTCCTACAACCAACCTGCAGACTTCGATGTCGGCGTCACAGGCGACGCACTCGTCAAAGGTCATACCCTCCCCTTCTCCAAACAGCTGTTCCCAGCCCTCAAGGGTGTGCTCATGTGATGCCTCCTCACTCAGCGATGCGGAATCATCCTCGTTTGTGCTGTGATGAAATCCAGAGGTCCGAAAGCTATTTCATATGCTCTTCATGGCTTTGACGGAGTCGCAGGCATGCTTCACAAAATGCATTGCTTTCAGAATATTTACTGTTCTTCCTGACTCGAGAAGGCTGGCCAACCTCTCATTGACAAGTAGTTTCCTGTCCTTATGCTTCATACATCGTATGATGCCTTGATCAAGGGGCTGAAGAACACTCGAGTAATTTGGAGGAAAAAACACCACTTTAACATTTCTTAAAAATGCAGTGTCTTGGATGCGCTGCGCAGATATCAATAAGCTACAAAATTTTACGATTGTATCCACCCATCTTTGCCTCCAGTGCACGCAGAAACTTTTCGAAAATTGTGGCGGTCATGCAGGCATTAGAGTTGGAATCATATGTCCAAGGTAATGTTTGAACACGTTTGAAGTCAGCCTCTCCTTACTCATTTTACCTCCATCGCAATTATCTCCTCTAAATGCCAGTGTTTTATCAGGAAGCATATTAAAAAATAAACCCATCTCATTGGCATTAAAAATGTTATTCGGGCTGTAGTTTTTGATGATGATATAGATTATGATCACATGTGCTGTTGCTCACACAGTTTTGATTCCATGGGCGACAACGGCAACAGCGATAAAACAAACGAATATCGAAATAAAATGCGCTGCTTGTGTGGACCTTGCCAAGCATTGAATAGGCGATTAGTGAAAAAAAAGGTGATTCTAATGTTTGAGATTGCTTCTTTCTTAATTCATTAACATTTTTTTAACCATAATATGACTATCAAATTAGTATTTTAAGCGATAACGATCTTTCTTAATGCGAGAAGTAAACCTCTCAAGATTTATCCATCGTCTGAATAACCTATGAGTTGGTTATTTCCCTCGGACAAATTTGGCTTGGTCCTCCTGCATACGTGCTAAAGAGGTAACCAAAACGTACTAACCATAGTTTATTACATGCACTGTGACGCGGACCTAAGGAAATTAACGTCCAAATGAAGAAACGTGCTATTAAGGAACATCCTAACGAGAGTCCACTGCATGGTGAAATTTTTGAAAGAGTGAAATGAGCAGGGTAGTCTCACCAGTTAATATCGCCATATACAAGAAAAAATTCGATATAGTAGTGAAATATTTGATTTAGTGAAATCATTTTTCAGTTCCAAATTTCAAATTGTACCTATATGGTTAGTGAAATATAAACACAGAATTTATCTCCGATATACAAAATGGTGGACTTTAGAATGCTCTTTTGGCAAAATTTGGCACATGGCGGACTTCAGAAAGATCTTTTGGCAAATGGCACAAATTTTCTTTATTCCCTTTGCTGTATTTTTTTTCTTCAGTTTAAATTAATAAATGTCATCAATGTTAGAGCCTGAATTATTTGAGGGCTATGCTACAAATGGTATGAAAAAGGATACCAGAGTGCATCCTTTAAAGTGAAAATTGATACATTGAAATGGTAAAATTTCAGGTCCCACCAATTTCACTATTAAGACTTTACTGTAGTATAAAATGGTTAAAAATTGGAAAATCGAGAGCTGTTAGAAGGAAACATAATAGGTAACACCCAGCAGTAGGATAAAATTATTGGCAGAACTGTCCATGATCCCCATACACCAATTATTTGGTAGAAAACCCATGATGATGAATTAAGTGTAGAAATACAGGGCAATATTTCAAAACAATAAGGCTTGTATGAGTGACAAAACATGCAGGACTCATTACCAGATAAGTTTACAATCTCAGCAGGTCAGTTTAAGGTTGGTAAAGATTAAAAGTGACTGTAGAAAACTCCTTACCACACTAATTTCAGATAAATTGGAGCGACTACTGGCAAGAGATGGGGCACGGTTATCTTCAATATCCCCCTCCTCACTCTCCACAGATCCGGAAGCATGGACATGTTGTAAAGCATGAGGTGCATTGGTTGTTAGTGGAGAAACGGAAGATCCAGCGTGACTACCGATTGGCAACAGGGCAGGCGAAGCATTGGCAGTAGAATTTGCAGTACCGTTGTTTCCAGTCTCTTTGAGGAAGTGATCCAGATATGACATTTGAGAAGATGGCCGC
Organism: Pyrrhosoma nymphula; assembly: GCA_963573305.1. Taxonomy (NCBI): domain Eukaryota; kingdom Metazoa; phylum Arthropoda; class Insecta; order Odonata; family Coenagrionidae; genus Pyrrhosoma; species Pyrrhosoma nymphula. Next base: position 40,494,851 of record OY754337.1, on the reverse strand, counting down.
ACATCCAGGACTGAAAATGTTAAAAATAAAAGTGTTATAGTTAAATGAAGTCAAACTAAGGTTTCCCTCATATAACTGAGATGTATCCCATAAATTCTATGAGAGAAGAGGTTCAATTAGGAATATCCAATGTGTTCGCAACAAATTTGAATTTATGATCAATAGGCATTTACACAAAAAATGGTAATACTGAAAAACACAAAAAACATATTCATATTATATGAGAAGTTGAATATAGTAGAGAGAAGTTTGTGTATATTTTCCAAAGATATCTATTAACTATCAGTTACCTCAATACCAAAAAAGAAAATGAAAGAATATTTTAAATAAAGGTTAGAATTCACTGTTCAAGGAAAAATTATGAAAGAGAAATGTGAACTAAACGCAAAAAGAGAATTTATAAATCACTAGTTAACAAACTGTATTTAAGATAAATAAAAAATATGGTTAATAAAATGTTTATGAGGATTAAAAAAAAACTTCAATATCAAACTTTCAAAAAATGCAACTACCAGGAAAGGGTAATGAATTAAAAGCAGAGTTCAAAGTTTCTAAACAGTGAAATATCTTTCACTTTCCCCATCTATGTGCAAAATTAGCATCTTAAAAAATACAGAAGCTTGAAGAAAGTGTAAATACACCAATAATATCACCATGCCATTGCCAAATTACACAAACAAATGGCAATTAATCAACATATTTGCATATTGATACTATTTACTCAAATGAACATTCAGTTTAAATATAGTTACTTTGAGGCTTCATGAAAGAGGTCCTCTTACAAGATATGTAACATGTAATCTAGCAAGACCTTCAGTTCTACTGTAATATTGGAAGCAAGAAAGAGTTATTATTCAAAACCTGTGACAACAAGACCAAAATCTTATAAACAATATTTAACACACAAGAACAAGTGTATCTTAATATCAAACAGCCTCCATGATTTTTTCTCACAGATACTTCTGAAACACATCAGTTACAGAACCTCTCTGATTCAGCCTGAGGTAAAGAAGCGATGATAAAACCCAACCAAAACCATTACAAAAAATTATTTCCAAAATGAGCATTCCTTTCTTCCTAAGCTCTCCTGCATACAGCAATTTGAACTTCAGTAAAAAGACTTTATCAAATGAAAAAAAAAAGTCTTTTGGTAAACGGAAAATGCAGCATAAATTTTGGAAACCTTTATCCTATTATGGCCAGGGAGACTTTTACCACTACTTCCAGCCCATTAGTTGCCGATTACCTATGTTTTCACATATGTAATAAGTTTACAGAGTGACCAAGCATATTAATCATAGAAACAAGCAGAGAAATCAAAAGGGTATTATAGCTGTGTAACACCAAAAGCCAACACGCACACAATGCCCCAAAGCATTTAAATAGGCTCCTTCCACTGAGGTAGCTAATAGTGGGCATCACTTCACAATCCTGTAATTGATTTCTCGATGGCTCAATGAAAACAATAGGTTGTATATGGTCCAACTTTAATGAAGCATTTAAAGCTGCAATAAAATAATTATTTACAACAAACGTCCAACAATAAACAATGGTGATATGCAGTTTTTACGATACGGTGAATATGTTCTCATTAATTTCCAAAAATGTGTATGCGCCTACCACCATGCAATACACATTTCCATGAGAACATATATGACAACATAATCATGCTACAGATAAGCAGTATTACATGAAGGGGTGGGGGATCCAAAGGTATTTCTTTGAGACAGCTGAGTAACATATATCTGCAAAACTATCTATGCACAGTTAGGTTATGAACATGGATGTCACATTTTAGAACATATGATGTTGAATTTAGGTTGAAAATAACTTATTCCTAACATATCAGTGTGATGCAAGCATGGATTTCTTTGGATCACAGGTAAGTGCCTATCGCACAGGAACAATGGTTTTCCTATCAATGGACAACAGGGGCTCGTTATTTATGAGAAAACACTCCACACTGTAGTAAATCCATTTAATGCGTAGCATATAAGTTTAGCAGTCCAAGTTGACAAATGAACATTGATGCGGTGAGATAAAGTGAACCACTGCGGTAAAGGGAAAACAAATGCGGTTAGAGCACCAGATTTTTACTTTACCAGATCGAGTGGGAACGCCTCTTTCTGTCCCAAGAGGTGATGGCAATGTCAGATATACATTTTCATGAGCAGCAGCAGTAAGCCCCAGAGGCAGCTTGTGACGCCAATAAATAGGGGCAATTTGTCTAGGATTGAAAGTAGACAACAATTTTAAATTAACAGTATAGGGGCTGATTGTGAGAGAAAATGTCACCTGATTTTCGATATTTCACAAAGGATACCCAGCTTCCCACCCAGATTCTCACGGGATTGTTTGCTGAAGGAAATCTAATAGGAGAAAACATATGCTCTCACTAAAATATTCAAAGGAGCATGCCTCTAGTCAGATAGTTCTAAAATAGATCCTTCCTTCTTTAAGAAAATTAAGTTATCACATGCATTATGTTTTATCATATTTCTACTAGTATAAATGGTTTATTAATTTGAATATGAGTAAAAAATTTTGAAACCTAGTGGAAATATTATCATGAAGGAAAAACCATTTGACAGCTGGTTCCACCATCAAATTAAATCTCACAGCCTCTCATAATATGTAACTTGAGAACAGAATTGTTAACATTATATAGATAACTTGTCCATAATATCCAATGAAGAATGCCATCTGACCTAGAAGGTGATTCCTACATATAAATACTACTGCACTTAAAAAGCTCACCATGAGTTTACTAAAAAATTTAAGAGAGGCAAATTTTATTCATACAAATTATTGATGTACACCATGTAAGGATAAATATTGCTCCATCTCCCATTTATAATATCTAATTTTCTTACGGCATTCCATTCTAAATAGTTTATGGAAAAAGTAGTCCGGAGGTCAAACCTGTGTTCCAGTTCTATCTACAAAGAAAAGGTGAGCGACTGAATACAGTCTGAATATTACTGAAAGACAATTCTAGTTACGAGACATGTGTACAGAGTTCATCATTTTAAGATAATGTTTTTCTGCACATTTTAATCTCAATGCTTACACAACCACCATACAAAATATACCAGAAGAAATTTAAAAACTAAATTATTGAATGACTGATGAAATATGTAGTGACAAATTTCAATGTCATTTTGTTGGAGCAAGCCAAGCACTTCCAGATTTACTAAACTGAACCAATAAAAGTTTTTTTGGGAATGAGTCGAAATTAGTTTTTGTTTACTTTTACTACAAAAGAGGTTCCTAATGGTTAACACACATCCATCCTTCAAAAGACTTCCTACTATAAAATACAAAAATAAACATAAGTGTGAAATCACAGTTTCAAGGAACTAAAAGTTTTTTCTTCCTTAACCAACAAGAGCAAACCTAAAAAAAGATCTATTGCATATACAGTGAAAAATCCCAATAACGGACCCAGTACATAGTGGAAACTTGTCCATAACAGAAAACTTTCTTGATTCCAACCTACGATACAGGAATTTCCATGAAATTGAACCTGCATTTAATGGAACATGCCCAACACTGTAACGGAATGATTTTAGATCAAAGACAAAGGTTCGTCACCTGTGTATCATGGAATTTGAAATAAAACTCGAACACACTTATGGATTGCCAAGCTTAGTCTTCCCGGAATGGTATTCTCAAGGATGAGCTCAATGAGGGGAATGGTTGGGGTGAGTTCAGGGAATGCCACAGCCTGGAGGTAAAGGAAAATGGTAGGAGGACTCGACACTTGACGAAAATGCTTCTTCCCTCCCCTCCTCTCTCCTCATGCTTCTGCTATTTTTCACTCAATCATTACGCAACACAGGATGCCCAGGTTAGTCCAAGGGCCTGGAGATAGCAGATCCTTGAACTGAGATCCTTATGGGCCTTTCCATTCTGTTATTGTTTCAGTAATTATAACTAATTTTACTCTTTACCCAAATGATTTCCAGACCCTCTCTTTCTTCCCCCACACTTCCTCTCCCATTACACCCGCTCTTTCATAAGTAAACTGTTTAGGTCTGGTTTCACTGGGGCGTCCAGTGGCTACGTCCAACTGCCACCTCTGAACGTCGCGGCTGGATGGCACAGCCGGGTGGTTTCGTTCAGGCATCTACGTCCCGTTTCCATGGCTGGGTGATGTGGGAGAATTATGTATTTTCAAAAAACGCAGAGAGGCGAGCAGAAAAATCACCGAAAATTGGGACTGCCCGACTAGGTTTCCGTGTCTCACTGCTCTCGAAGCAGTCGAGACACAGACATCGGGCATCAGCAGTAGATCGCAACGGCCGAGACATCTCAGGGAAACTGTGCCCATTTGATATAGATTGGATGAGTATCGCAGTACTTCCGACTGCTGGACGCGGACGCCAGATGCCCCAGTGAAACCACACCTTCATTCACACCCACCCAGTACACCAACCCAATCAACATAAGTACCTACAAAGCCTTTCCCCTGACCCTCTCCCATATGAATTTGCATTTTTCACTCATGTTTGGCAAATGCTTTTCGTTTATTGGTATCCGCAGTGAATACCCCAAGTGGAGTAACAGGGTGTCCGGTGAATCTCAATTTCTTTTTTCCCTGAGTTTTCCAGGTTTTCCAGGCAAATGTTTTGCATTTTCCAGGGTCTTGCTGCACTTTGCTTCAAACATATTTTTAATGAATTTCTAATAAAATCGTCATAATGTTGCCAACATAAAAAACGAGAAATTTCGGTCTCTACTTTGAGTTAAAAACGTAGGAGTGTACAAGGAATGTGGAGTATTACGGGTTTTATTTCAACCAATAAATAAACAAAAACGGTTAACTGACAACAAAATTCAGAGTCAGGTGCAATTTGAACACAATAAAGTAGATTCAGACTAGTTTGATAAAGAACATGTAAATAAAAGAAACTGGTGTGACATTTTTCAATTAGTGCATTTCCGATTCAATTTCAGCAACAAATTTCTCGGCTTTTCAAGAAATAACGTTATTTTGGTTTGCAGCTCTTGAAATTTTTGCAGTATGTACCTCTTTCTTATTCTTTTTCTCTTGAGACCTTAGTACCTTTCCTCTTCTCCCCAAAGGCTTCACTGTACTTTATATGAACATTTTGCAAACTGTGAATTAATTGCTTTGCGATAGGTACGGATCTAACGCCCAAAAGCATTCAATTATGTAAAACAAAATTGTATTTTTTGGACAATTCACGAATTTTAATTAGGTTGGATTGCCCCTTTACAGTGGCCCTATCGACTACGAACCCGAGGGCCGTGATTTTCATACGCAGTGACCGCAAAATGTATTTCCGCTCCTTCAAAAACATTTCTGCAAAAATTAAAACGAGGAGGGTTGATATTATTTGGAAAGGATTATCAATTACATATATAACAATACCCAATTATCCATTTAGGTTGCCGGCCGAATGGTTTTCGCCTAATGCAGGAAATGCCACTGCGCATGCTCAGACTTTTAGATTTCTCGTAAATTTGGCCACACCAAGAATTTCATTCGCATGGATCTTCGAACAGAATCTTGATTTCCGCGTGAAATTCTGTTTCTGGGGACAGATTTCGGCATTAATTCCGATTCCATTCGTAGCGGCCATTTTACATGGGAATTATTCCGTGTGGAATTTGCCTTGTTATGCAATCGGCCCCCTAGACTGCGCATAGGGAGAGTGGGGTGGGATGTCGAAGCACAAGCTGCAAGCGGGCAAACAGCTATGAAAAGAGAATCAAATGAACAGGGAGCGCAAGGCTACGCTGAGCCGAGTATAATGCAAGCAAAGGCGCAGGTTAAACCTCTCTCTCTCTGCCTTGATGGAAATCGGCTGCCATGCATTTTCCAGGGTTTTTCGGAAAAATACAAAAATTCCCTGAGTATTCCCTGAGTTTTCCAGAACAAAATATTTCCCTGAGTTTTCCCGGTTTTCAAGGTTTTCCAGGTCGCCGGACACCCTGAGTAAGTGGCTCAATAACCAGGGGAAAATGTCTACAAATATTGACTTTTCCTGACAAAATTGCCATCATGGACCTCAACGAAAGAAATTAGTGCAGCGCAATAGAGGTGCAGAAGTGGAAATACACAGGTGTACAGCACGTTGAAGGATAAAAAGGTGCTGCACTAAATATTCCAAAGGTAGTTAATTACATGAATGCATTTATGATACCATTAATTTTTTAATGATTGATACTGGAAATCATTTTCATGTTGCAAAAGAAATCATCCCCGGGGAAGTTGAAAAATTACTGTATTTTACACAGACACTTTTCTCTTTAGGAAAATTTTCAATAAATTCACATTAACTCTGCATAACATTAACTATACTTAATGTGAATTATTCTAATGTTTTTCTTTAATCTAGAAAGTGCTGTTCATGTCGTTTATTGTAATAAATTTCATTAGATATAAATGCCAAACCTATCAATGGACAACAGGGGCTTGTTATTTATAAGAAATCACTCCACACTGTCGTAAATCCATTTAATGCATAGCTTATAAGTTTAGCAGTCAAAGTTGATGAATAAATATGCAGTGAGATGAAGCAAACCACTGTGGTTAAGGGAAATCAAATGTGGATAGAGTACCAGCCTCGTTAAGTCAAGCCTTGAGAGTTCCCATAAAGATCAGACAATTCTTATTACTATTTTAGATATAAGTTAAAGTACGTATTGATACAGACGAGTTAACAAGAATACATTTCACGGCACTAAAATATTATTCACCTCTTAGGTTCAAATTTGACCTCCAAAAGAAAAGTAAGAGAACACGGCACTAAAATATTATTTACCTCTTAGGTTCAAATTTGACCTCCAAAATAAAAATAAAAGTGGGAAGAAAGAATTAATCTCATTGATTTGTTGAGGTTGTCCAGAGCATTGTATAAATTAAAATGCTTAAAGAATATGTTATCCCTATGCAGAACTACAACCCTTCGTACAAATACAATGGAAACTTGTCCAAAACAGAAAATATTTATGGCACTGTGCTATTCCATAACCGGTAGTTTTCACTGTACATCAAATTTGTATAATAAACCATAACAATTATCCCTCACAATGGCGTAACCTAAAAATTACAGTTCCATTGGTTTTTAATCAAAATTTCACGCATTTACTATAAACATCTCTCTCCAGTACACAATTATTCTTTCCCAGGCAAATTTCAAGAAACTTCATGATTCTCTTTTAAGGAAAATGCCCCATGTGGGAGGAGTAATTATACTTCAACTGTTAGCTGCATCTCCAGCATTAAGGCAAGCCATTGCAAATTAGAAAATCATGAAAATATACTAGCAAAGCACAGGTGAATTCATATGGTAAACAAATATAGAAATTTAAAATTTTCTGACTTTCTCAGAATTTTTCTGGCATTGGACATTTTATTCTCCTGTTACCTTTTTTCCTCACAAATCGATGAGTCACCTAATGTCTGCTGTTGATAATCCTCATGCATGATTTAACCCCTTCCCTGACGAATTTTTTTGAGGAAATGGTTCCAAAAAGGATCATATTTTTTTATTGCATTTTTTAATTATTTATATGTTATAATGATGGGAAAACAAGTTTATTTTGAGCATTGAGCTTTTATTTATTAATAATTTCAATTTAAACCCTTATTGTTATAAATTGTCTAAAGTGAGAGAGATTCACTTCTACCTCAGCTAGAACAAGTATTTAAGTCAAAATATCTATATTTTTATTGAAAATTCTACAACCCTAACATATATCCAAAACGATTAGTACAAATTTTAATTATTTTCAGATTTTTTTGTGTGGTAAGTCCTAAAACATGGTGAGAGAGAGCGTTACAACCACAGAGTTACATCGCAATCTGGGCAAAAATATCTGCTTTCCCTTCGAATAATTTTCCCGTGCACATCTCGATTTCTATTACGTAAAAAGCACTTGCGTGTTGGGCTTGCCTTCTTATTAGTGGCTAGGATCAGCTCAGGAAAGTGAATTTCTAAGGGACGGAGAGGGTGATGTGTTGCGGGTGGCCTACCCACTTCATGAGCCAAAAATTGGGGATGTACTCCTCAATAATTTTTTTCGATGAGGTCAAGTCTATTATTCAAATATGACTTCCTTCCACCTGTTCAAAATTTGGTTGATTTTTCAAATCTTATTCAGTTTTGGATTAGTACGCATTTCTGCGACATATTCCTCATTTTTGTGAAGTGTAAATTTTTCCAGATTTTTTTTTGCAAATCGGCGAATGACATCGTTTCCCAAAAAACGGCGTACACAGAATCCACCGTGTGGTCCAAAAATACTCTTTGTCAGGCTTTTATACAATGCTCTGCAGCATTATTAGCGCCAAGAAAACTCGTATTTCGGGAGCACTCCACGCCATTTTTCTCTGGAACCAGAGCGTTTTTCACGAAGACAGTGATCAGCATACCAATTTTTCTCATCAGTAATTAGTTATATAAATTCATAGCCGAAGAACAGTTGAAAAAACTGGAGTACACCACCATCTTCTTGAACTTGAAAGATCATGAAGCTCTGAGATCTTGAGATCATGAATGAACTCTTCATGAAGCACTTTCAAAATTGAACCTTGCGGGTGCAGGAGGGGGAGCTTCGCTACTTTTCATTTCTCTCCATTGGTCGTCTTCAATAGGCTCACCTTCGCACTCGGCATCTAATATGGTGTGCTCGGAGAAGCTCGATTCAGATCCCGAAGTTTCTAAATTTTCTTTTTCCACCGCAACACCCTTTCACTCTCACTTTCTGTTGCAGAATGAATAAAGCAAAACAGTAAAAAAACACTGAGGTAACCAAAAATTGCTCTCGACCTCTAATCGCATAAAAACGGATTTCTGTGAAACGTTGATGGAGAAGGGACACTTGACATGAATGCTCAGGAGGAGAGTGAAGTACTAACGTATGTCTCCGTTGAAAATTTAGGGTAAATTGAAATGATTTTATGTTGACATCCTTTGATAAAGGTAAAAGAATTTCAGGGGTACATTAGGAATATCCACGGAGATATTGACATAAGCTTGTATACCATACCTTCCCGAAGAGGATAAGACAAATCGATGAGATTTAGAGAGAAGGGAGGGGTACCGAGAAAGATAGAAATCAGGGGGAATAATAACAAAGGCGGAGTCTTCCTGCTCAAAGTCTAAATGCACGTCTGAGGGAAAATATGCCTTTTCCTTATGTGCATATTCTTCGCTTTCAAAGATTACCGCAAAACAAGCACATGAGGTCGTAAAGCAATGCGGATGAAGGCATTCTTTTCCACAGAAGATCTTTCCCATTCATAAGGGTCCGCTGTCCCACTTGAGTGAAGAAATTATGGCTCTATTATGACAGGCACCAAGCAGGGTCGGAAAGCGACCGCACGCCCAACCATTTTCCTGGGGCTTCCCAGACGGACAATGCACTCTTGGCGGCGCCCCTTATCTATTGTCCCTTTTTTCTCGGGTGACCTTGGAAGAAAGAGGGCTGAATCGTAGTACATGAGCGCGAGAGGAAACCTGAACGCAATGTAATGAACGGGAGAACAAGCCACTGCCACTTTTCTGAACATTTTTTGAACTACATGCTGTCAAGAGATTTCTTCCGATTTTTCCCGAAAAAATACATTTACGGGGGTTGGATATAAGATGACTATCATCGTCTAAATCTCAACCTCTAAAAGCCGTTTGTTGCATAAGTGGAAGCCACTAGAGACTGAAAGGTCTGAGAAATCACGAGTTTCACGTCAACACGGCAGATTTTATTTTACTGCAACACCGCATTCGAAGGACAGGAAAGGAAGGCTAAGTATTTGAGAAATTTGCTGTAATAGGTATGCATAAGTTCAACGATTCTTTCTACTCCCACACAATGTATTACTAGAGCATGAATATATCTAGACTAACCATGCGAAAACACACTTCACTAGTCATAGCTTTATCCGAATATTCCTTTATCCTGTATTCGCTTTTTATATGGCTGGTTGCATAACACCCCCTGCCACACGCCTGTGGTGCAGTTTACGGGTAGGTAGGTACGTAATGTATTGTTTAGAAGCGATTGTAAGGGGTTATTTTTATTTTTCCTAATACATAGTATCACCGTTACGAGTGTATATCGCGCGACTGTTATTTTTGCATCCGGCCAGTCGCCATGAATGTCGGAATCAATTATATTTAGCGTTTTGAACCAAAAATAAAAACAAATGCAATATTTTTGTAAATGTAATAACATTTGAATGCGGTATACATGCATTGATATTACGCCTATATGTATGAATTCGATACCAGATAAATTTATCTAAAACAAGAGCAGATAATGCGCTAAATCTCACGTGTAATGGTCCCAATACCAAGGTAAAAATTACGAAAATTATGACGCAATTCCATACGCTAATGCAACGAAATAAGTCTCAATAACTGGCTAAAAATGAGCCAGTGTGTCCGCAAACGCCATCTGCTGCCTAGATATAGAATTTCTACGAAGGGGACGAGATTATTCGTCTTCGGAAGCTAGGAAGTCGAAAGAGCGGCCTTGGACGAGTTAACTCGTCCCTGACGCGATTTGACACACCTGGTTAGGACGAGTTAACTCGTCCTTGTCAGGGAAGGGGTTAATGAGCTTTTTCCATCAATTCCCACCCTTGTTATCAAATTCCAGAGGAATTTAAAGTTTCTTCTAAATAAAGAGGACTTCGGGTTTTGTCATAGATAACTAACTGATTGTATAAATTGATCATTTTACACATTTCGAGAAATTATAAAAATCAACTGTAAAATGATCAGCTTTAAATACCTTACAGGAAAATAATACTCATACAACATGTGTAGAAAAGATACTTACTGCACATACTTGTGCAAAGTTGAATGCATATAAAGGTCAATCTTGTGTTTAGGTTGATCTTTATGTTAAGGGTGACCCCCCAAATTTTTAAATAAAAATTTTATTTTTTACATATGATGAGTATCATTTCACCCTAGGTTTTTCCATGATTATTAAATGATTCTAAGATAATTCCAGTGGATTAATTTTATGATGGATATATTGGAAGTCTCCTGGTACAGTCAGCTTGCAAATAAAAACAATGATGCTTTCGCCCATAAACTTTGCAGGCCCATAAGCTTTGAAATGGAATGATACATTGCTATGTGTAGCACACTTATCATGGTCAATTAAATCTTTTAAGAAACATCCAATCAGATGGACGAATTAGAAAACATCTTTTGTGGGATGGTGAGTCTGATGATGAGCTTATTCTCAATGAACTAACATTATGGCACATGCGATGAAATCATTTCAGAAAAGGACTGGTGGAAGCTATTTACAGAATTATAATGCTGCTCATATACATTCTTCTGATAATGATTATATTTGGATATGAGAACATTAATTACATCATAGTATTCCAACTTAAGGGTAAACCACCACAGCCAATTTCTCATTAAAATACCATGAAGGAAAATAAAAAATATAAGGTCATTAAAAATTAGTATTAGCAGTTAATGATTCATTTGACGTTTCAGAGACTTTTGCAAGTTACACTAGGTTCACTATTAACAGAGATCAATAGCTAGAAAATCTTAGTAAATTAAGTATCCCATTTATGAATAAATTAACTGGGAGCAGTGTGCATACTTTATAAATAAAATTGGGAAAATTGAAATCCTCTATTTTGATGATAAGTTACCATCTGAATTTAATTAACATGAAAGCAAAATATTTTTGTAGTTTTATAATTAAGTTTAACTTGAATGTTCTTGTTGTTCAACTATATGCGAACAACTTAGAATTAAAAATTAGCTCAGTGCATGTAAGTGCAAAAAAGAAATTCTAAATTGAAATGAAATGTAGACAAAAATTGTTGGTGTTTATTGCTGTGTTGAGGGTCACAGGGTTTCAATCAGACAACGTATACTTAAATACCTGCATTGGCCATTTTTGCTCTTGAACAGATATCATTGAACTATCAATAAGCTAATCAATTATCAAAAATTTTAAATCAATTCTATGACAAACAGAAAATTAATAAATTCATAATCTTGATCAGCTCATACAATGCTTAAGAATGATATTACTTTTATCACACTGATGAAATACTTTTTAATAAGATTAAAGTGAATCTAGGCCAATAAACGAGGGATTTCCCAGGCTTCCCTTTCATTTAAAATTGAACTCCATGTCTTAATTTACGCTGGGGTATCAAAATACTTCTTCCAACATGAAATGCCCATGGATAGGCAAATATCACAAAATACCACAAAATGACAGCGTTCCCCAAATAGTTCCCAAATACATCAAACCACTCAATAGACCACAACCACCCAAACTTCTAGTAAGCAAATCCCACCAAACACAATGGTGAGCACACTCAAATCTGTCCATGTTACTTGCGGAACTCCTCATTTACAAAAACAATTTGATATAGCGCTCACAAGGAACTGCACATAAGGCTTTACTGCATGAAAGCTGTTATGGGATATCAGTTACATTGATACTAGAAAATAAGAGGTTAATGGCAACACGACAATGTTATAAAAAACTTTATGAAGCCACTAAAAAGCACTCATGCTGTTTAAAACTGCCCCAATTTAAAATTCCAAATTGAATCATAAAAGAAATTGTTATTTCTATTGAACGGTACTGATGAAATTTAGACATTTCTGAAAGCAACAATATTGCCAAGGAATTTAAACTGTTGACTCATGATAAAAATTTTGTTTCTTGTATTCCAATGCTAAGATGACACTACTACCTCAACTTCTTTTTAAAAAAGATACCAAAGACAGTTGAACATTAACAAGTCTTGCATGGAGAGAAAACCAAAATATTTAGAGAACAAAATGTGTAGTCACCACACGCATCGAAACTACAATGTATATAACATGAGTTTAGGGAAAATTTTATGTTTACACTTACTTCTCGTGTTGATCTATCAGATTCAAATTCTATTGTATTCTATAGAAATTATATCAGTTTTGCACCTAAATATCAAAATGAACAGATACTATCCAAAGGATAATATTTCAATGATGAAATAAGAATGGAGAGGGAAAACCTCATAATGTAAGAGAAACAATTGCACTTTTCCACAAATTGGTTTATTGCGTACAACGCGTTTCGGCTCACAGAGCCATCATCAGGTACAGGTCTTGTACCTGATGATGGCTCTGTGAGCCAAAACGCGTTGTACGCAATAAACCAATTTGTGGAAAAGTGCAATTGTTTCTCTTACATTATGAAGAACTTCCACGATATCTCGCCTGAATCTGTTGAATTTATTAGAAAACCTCATATTTTTTTCTTCACACATGAGTTGTAATGAAAAATTCACAAGTCATATTAGGCACCAAAACCAAATATTAAACATTAATCCTTCTATAATTACAAGCACTACACCATTTTCACATTGTTTCTCAGACTCAAAAATATCCTATTTCATAGATTTATTCACCAATAGAGGTACAAGATTCGGACTCAAGACAATGCAAGCCAGTAGAAAAACAATATATGTACCTGTATTTTGCAATAATTTTTATACAACCCCGCTGATACTTAAATTGACAACATAAGATTTTGGTTCCCCTTTATATTCATTAACCCTTAATCGGTTGCACTCTAATGCATACAAACAGTTGTGTAGGGTCTTTATGGCCCGATATCGTCAAAACAGTTTTCAAAGCCTATTATGTACTGTGAATATTTACAGAGATAACATTGATTAATATAAAAATACTAAATACAATAGAAATAAATATGATATTTTATTTCAAAATTATATCCTTATAGATATCTAAAATAACATCCATGGTGAATGGCTCAGCTATAGCTCAATATAAAATCTGCTTTCAATGTAAGTCTTTTGAAATTAAGATTGTAAAAACAAACAAATACCCTCAGGACCATAAGTCCTCACCGTATTTGTGTGTCTTTAATAACAAAAAAGATTGCTGCAAGGCTAGCTATGTTACAAGATTCCAATATTACTGAATAGTCCAGTCAATGGAGATTTTAACCCGGACAAAATACATAACTAGCTGAAAATGGGCATGTATATAGTTTATGGCGTAAACAATTTAGAAAAATATTTTTTCGCAGAATTTGGTTATCAGAACCCAAAATATTTTTGAATTTAAGCAGAAAAATGTAGTTTTCCCCATTTTTCTCAAAGAGTATGAAATATTTTCAAAATAGGATTCGACAAGGGAAAATAGCGTAAAATTCTCGCAAAAATGTAAGAATGCATTTTTCACCAAAGTACGTTATTTCGTCAGGAAATGGCATTGAGTATATTCATGACTCGCGGGGCTCCTAGGTTTCGCGCCATTGAAAAATACATGAATTCCCATCATGCCGGCCCATGGAATCCGTCATTACTTGGCAAAAAATCATTGGATTTTCAAAAACCAAAGTGCGTGATGTTCATGAAACCCTAGGCATTCATATTCCTGAAAAAGTTCCTAATTTGGTAACAATGAGTATGTGTTTCACTTGTTTTCAGAGTAGTTTTACTGGAAACTTTGGTTGAGCTACTAAAATACAGTATATTTTCCAAATTCCTGGATGATATCGCGAATCATTGTGCATATAGCTTCTAGGTACCATACTTTTTGGATTAAGATTATTCAAATTTTTGTCAGTTAAACTGGACAAAAATGGAGTTTCTTTTACTTTATTGGTATTTTATGGGGTCATGGATATGCGCCACATTTCTCAAACATGAGGGAATAAACAGGTCACTAAGAAAGTTATCGAAAAATAAAGATAAGGAAATTGATCCTCAAGACCTTGTCTTGACGATTGAGTTTCTCAAATTTTGATAGGGATCGACAAATTTGCTGAGATTTCAAAAATGCGCAAAGACACGAATTCTTCAATTTTTGAGATAAAATTAGAATGTTGTCAAACTACAGGACTCAGGATAATATTATATGCGTGGAAACGCAAGAGGACGAGTTCCCCAATACGTTCCAAATAGTGAGCATATTCTTGGATAACAGGGACTAAAGAACTCATCCCAACAAAAGTCCCCTTCTCGACTGTATGAGGCAAGAATTTCTTCAGACACCGTGCTGCCCGAGTGCCGCGCTGCGGGAGATGACAGAAGCTGGTTGTTTATTGTTGTTACTCAACGTGTGTTTACATACCAGCATTTTGGATTTTTCAAATTTAACTAGTAAAAGTGAAGCATTGAGTCTGAGTCTAGCAAATGCATTTGAACAGCTCGAAATTTTAAAACGAAATGTTGACTCAGAAGTTAATCTTTTAAATGAATGCTTGTTGCCCGCCAATTCCCCTATCCTTTCCTCTTTTCTTAACCATTCCCGCCCCCCTCACCGCACTATCCCCCCTCCCAACTGACTGATAGTATATAAGGGATTGCTTTACATTTTTGATCACCTGATGATGACGCTCAGCCGTCGAAACCCGGGTCGTGGTTTTGTGTAATTTTTTATGTGGTTTTGTAAAAGTTTCCTCTCTTTAATAAATAGCTAATAGATAGCCCAAATGCACTCCTAATGAACTACTTCAATGCTTTCATCTTAACATCATAACTTGAGAGCAAGGCAACATAATAATGAATGGAAAAATAAGTGCACTATCATCTACATCTACATACTACCCCGCAAGCCGCCTCAATAGGCATGTGGCGGGGGGTGTTAGGACACCAGCCGTTTACATATAAAAAGGAAACGCTCTAATGAAATTACGCCTTGTATTTATTAAAGTCCCTTATTGTTCGGGGGAAACTTTTAAGACTATCAAAATCAGCAATAAAAAATATGGTGAACAAGCCCACTGCTGCTCCAATCATAAAAGAAATAAAGTTACACTATGAAAATAACAGACCAAAAGTGAAAGTAAAATCATTTTCCATACATTCTTCAATTTGGTAAAACAAGGATTGGTTTTGCTACTTTCAGCAACACCAGTCACAGCACAAACTCCTATTACATCACACTGTACCTATATCAGTATATCATAAAAATGAAATAATTTCTCGCTTTGTACAGTCTACACTTTTATTTATTGCTATTACAAACCTTGGTTTTGACATATATGTAAAGTAGAAACTCGAAACGTTGTTACTCACACATAACTCACCACTACATCCCAGATAAAATGAGATATCAAATATGAGTCCCACCCCCTCCCATCTAATGGGTATTTTTGGAAGTACCTAATTTCTATCATGAACTACAGTAGAAACTCGAAATTACGAAGTTGACGGGACCGGAAAAATCGCCACTTCGTAATATCAAATTTCGTATGAACGAGTATCTTTCAAAAACCTCGTGATGAAGCTATTTTTTGTTTCTTTAAATTAAGATGTACTCTCACCACGTACTTGCATGATTTACAAAGTTATAATTCATAAAAGTGCCTATATTTAACTGTGTATTCATGTCCACAGGGTGCACACAGTTCAACACAACTAATTTGTGGGAGTTTGATTCTTCTGATTCTTTGGATTTCCACTGCTTCGTTCCAGTTATTCGTGGCAGGAATCCCAAAAATCAGAAGAATCAACCTCCATCCAAGCACTGCGGAAATTTACAACACGACAACTAACTTGTCGTTCTTTTTTCCAATAAATGATTAGGCAATGAAGCGTCTTTGCACAATTTTCGTGTAGTTTGGACTAAGCCTAGGAAGCTTAGCACATTTTTCAATATTATTTCCTAACTGAAGAACTTGTCACTTTAGCGTGAGCGACGTATAATCATCAATAATACTGATTTATGCATACACTAAGGAAGCGTGCGACTTGCGCGATCATTTGCACCGGATATTGAAGACAGTGAAAATAAGATTCTCTCGCCGATGCCATGCGATGGATGCATATTATGTATTTTGTACAAATACTGATATTCCCATTAATCTCGCGAAATAACAATCGTTATTCTCCCTAGATTCATCTTATTTGTGAGTGGTTATTTCCGATACCATGGAGCTTATACATGAGTTCAGCTAAATAGTTACCTCCTTACAAAAGTAGATTGTACATACAAGCCATGCACTTCAATGGCAAAGGTGATATAACTCCTTTTACACTTCATCGGCTACTAACGATGCTATCACTACAAATCAATAATTTTCTGCTCTAATATGCAAAAGCTTCATTTGTGGATCTATTCAGAATAGGTTGCCTGCTCTTCATTCATTAAATCTCAGGATTTCTTTATAGATTCGATATTGACCTAAAATTTGGGATATTTTTGGTTATTGTTTTTCTTCTGCTTTCTATCAAGCAAGGAGATTTTCGTCTGAGCATTGCAGCTCCAGGAGCAGCAGCCACGCACCAGGCTGGAATCAGCTATCTTTCCCTCCTTTCCCTGTCATTTCGGGTTATTGCGGGGGTTACTCCATTCACCCTCTCACAAAAACAGCTAAGAGACCCATGGTCTCGGAGTATCGTGCATCACTTGTGAGGTTGATTTATCTGGGAGTCAAGGCCAAGGAATGCGCGTGAGGAATAAACATCGAATGAATCATCGGCTTTACGCCGAACAGTCACATCTTATCTTCCTCCTCCCTTACCTCAACCGGCAACCGAGAGGGAGAACATGCCCTTGGAGAGTGGGGGGCTTTAAATTAAAGGACCCAAGACTTGGCATGGGGGGCCGGCATAGTCAGCGTGGGACATCGCATCCTGACCTAGTGTTGAGGGGGTGGGACGGAGGGGACACTCGAAGGGGCCTGGTCTCCTAGAGGGCCGGAAAGGGGGCTTCGGTGTGAAGGTGATGGCTCGTGCCTGCCCTTAGAGCAGGGAGGGGGGACGCGGAGGGTCACTTCAGGGGGAAATATGATCTGTATGAAAGAGAGGAGAAGCGTTTGATAGGTTCTCCTGAAGTGAGAAAGAAGGTGATGGAGGAGAATAAGCTGAGGTTTTGGAGCAGCAGAGATGGAAAGCTGGGTGAATTTTCCCGGTGGGGATTGCCGGGTGGGGGAAAAAGAATATGGGAATTAGCAGGCATTTCCATTTTGAATTTTCTTAATTTCCAATCCATTCGGGCAGTATTAGAAAAGGGAATCAGTGAATAATATTACAAAAAGAAATACGACAAATGAAACGAGTATGTTATTAAAAAATACTTCAGCTCTTCTGTCGAGAGAATCACTCATTTAACAAAAAAAAGTTATTTATTTTTGCACTTTGCTTCGTTCTATTGTCGCTCCCACCATGGCCTCTAATTTGGATAAATGAAAACTGAACTGGGATTCGACATCATTAACAATTTGGAATCGATGTAATGTATTCAGAGTGAGCAAAACTTCATTCTTATAAGGAGAAATCAGGAATTGGTCATTTTCGTCACAAGCTTGGAGATCGTGATCTATCGATTAAAATTGCTGTAGGTTACAGAAAATGAACTGCCAACTTGTAACAATTAATGCCTAAACGCCCCTACCCTAAGATACCGGCCAATCCGGTGTCCTGCTTCCGCACTGGTAGGTAACAACTAACTCCCACCCCCGATGTCCTCCGGGGGTATCGTCCGATAACCCAAGGAAGAGATGAAAGTGCTTCCAATTGGACTAAGATGCTGACAAGGTTTTTTCTGCTCCCTCTCCGACGGCGTGACTTTCGGTATCTCATAGGATTGTTCCACTTATCCTCTTCTTGTTTTTATCTCTAATAAGGATTAAGCTACAAAACCCTTATCTGATTCTTTATCAATCTGCAGGAACACTGCTGAGCTCTCTTTTAGAATAATTTTTCAATCACTGGGTGGGAGCGAAAGGGAAGACGGGTACATCATTTTCCGAAACAAATATGTATGGGTGCTTGAGCATTTTTCCCCTCTGATTATGCATGCGCCCAGTGCTAGTCATACTTTAGAATTAATGTGCATCAAAGTAATTGGTCGTATTAACCAAGCGAACTTGTATTTTCTCTGGTTTTCTTGGCTGATGGCGATGGAAGAAGGGAAGGGCAATACCTTGCTCAATGTCTACATCAAAACACTCAATTATGGCGGTAAATTAAACCTGATTCTTTCGATGATAGCTATTGCCAGCAGGAATAATTATGCTGTGGAGTAAGGTTGAGTGTAATCAGTCTAAAATAGTGAGAAAAAAAGATTACTTGGGTTATATTCACGATGCTAGAACAACATAGAACCATGTAGCAATTAGTCTCTTGTGGGCGGGTACATCAACACAACTAATTTACGGTTTTTTACATGTTGGCAACTCAGTTGACTCTTGGTAACAAAGCCGAATGCATTTTTTGTCCGATTGGTTTCATATGTGCTAAAATGCCTATGATTTAAAGTTGTCCTTAATGTCTGGTTTCACTGGGGCGTCCAGCGGCCATGCCCAATCGCCGCATCTGGACGTCGAGGCTGGACGTGGCGGCTGGGTGGTTTCATTCAGGCGTCTACGTCCCGTTTCCGCGACTGAGCAATGTGAGAGAATGTGTATTTAGTTTAATTACGAATTTAGTATCGGTTTGCGTTTCCTGAGAGTGAGTTGATTTTGAGCTGAAATGGAAGGTGATGATTTAGTATTGTTGCTTTTGTAGGAAGACGAAGAAGAGGGCGACCAAATGCTGCAAGTAGTTTTACGGAAAAGAGCTGGAAAGAACGCTTTCCATAAAACGCAGAGAGAAGAGAGCAGAAAAATCACCAAAAATTGGGACTGCCAGACTAAGCTTTCGTGTCTCAACTGCTCTCGAAGCAGTCGAGATGCAGACGTCGGGCATTAGCAGTCGAATGCGATGGCCGAGACGTCTCAGGGAAACCGAGCCCATGCGATGCACATTGGATGAGTACGGCAGTGACTTCAGACTGCTGGACACGGATGCCCCTGCGGAACCACACCTTTACTATTGTAGCATTGAAAAATGAGTAATCATTCAGGTAATTCACATTCAGTGCATAATGTATTCGGCGACGATAATTAATTAGATGTATAACTCTGACAAGGAGCGCCTAAAAACGTTGCTGTGATCAGTGACTATTCATATCAAAAAGTAAATTTTTTCACGTCGGGACCTAGAGCCGAGGTTCGTAATTTCAAAATTTTGTTATTTCATAATATTGCATACTGTTACATACACTTAGATACCATTTTGGTCGGGACCGAAGATTTTGCTTCGTAAAATCAAAATTTCGTAATTTAGTTTAGTATTTTCGAGTTTCTACTGTAATGCCATTATTAAGACATTATGTTAAAACCATGGTCAGTAATAATAATAAAAAAAAGTGTGGAATGTACAAGAAAGCAATAATTTCGTGTGTCCCGTTTCCACCAAGTTAAGCCTGAAACTGTAACTTCTACGCAATAAAAAACTGATGAATAAGGCATAATGTACTGAAATTGGAACATATTGGATGAAAAAAAAATTTCCCACCAGAAAACACTTTCTTCCAGACCAAGATTTCCATGAAACGCATTATCACAGGAGCTGAAGTACACAGAAAGAACTTGAAGATGATGCAGTAATTGAAACTTATGCCAGAATAAAAGTTTTCAATAGTGGAAAATTGTAAATTATTTGGTCATTCTCTAATAACTCAGAACCTTCACTTCATTATAATTGCACACCTAGCTACAATTATCAGATACCCTTAGGCATGAGATGGTAAACTTCACCAATACAGTTATTTTACTGAAGTATTTTAGTAATATAAATGTTAAAAGGAAGAATCAATGTGAAAAGCATTTACAGCAAGAAAAGTAAACGCACCAAATTTTGCTTAGCTAACACTTGAATGAAGTTATTATTGCTCCAAGAATTATATTTGATGGTTTTGTTAATCTCCAAAAGATTAATCATAAATCAATACACGTACGCATTCCATACGAAGGAGTACTTTGAGCAAGATGCGAAAACAAGAACTCCTTAGATAAAAGACAGAAGAGGCTGTTAAGATTTCTCAGCTTACGACATCAATCACTACCTTATATCCCTTGCCATCAATTTATGCAAACATGTGCCCCATCTGTCCAAGATATCCTCACTTGTGTGTAGTGCAAGAACCAATCGTCACAGGTACAATTGAGGAAAGAGTATCTGAGCTGAAAATTGTATACGTCAAAAGTAATCACTGAGATATTATGACTCATTCAACCGTATAGCTAAAGAAGGCACTGATGAATCAGGACATTAATTTCCATTAATTTATTGTGTTTGCCAGCACCGAGGACACTTATTTTCATCCAGTAATGAAATTGTATTCATAAAATTTAATGTAACAAATTTTAATAATAAATTAAACAAGTGTCCTAAGCAATAAATTTTGTCCACACAAACTCGCCACGGAGACTATCTTTACTAAAAAATATTTTAACTCCTGCTTTGAATCTCTTTATGCTACATAAATTTAATGGCACTCATAAAAGATATCAAAACAATTTGATATCTTTTATAATAACATAAAAGATAAATTTGCAATAGAACACAAAAACTCATCCCTTTGCAATAAGTCTAGGGCAACCATATTCCCACTGCATTACTATAGGTAGAACAGAAGGGCTTTGAGAATGGAATTTAGACAATTTCGCTAGTGCGTATCTGGTTAACAAGATACCTAAGTTGATCACTGACCAGAGAGAAAATAATGCTATGCCATAATTTATCCCAGAAGAAAGGGCCAGCTGCCAGGATCAGTGAATTATGAATTGTCAACACATTCAAGTTATTTCCTCAACTCAAGTTTTTCTTCAAATTACAATTATTTCCAAAGTTCCAAAATAACCACTGACACACATAAACCAAGAATACACAGGTAGAAGCAGACAACAGCTGAAGCATCAAATTCATTACTTTCAACTGTTTCGACCGTAATATGATTGCTATTCTTCTCCAAATATTAAGATTGGTTTTCAATGGTTTGCAAAAAACCACTAACTTAGCATAGCTAAACACAAATCATCTCCATTAAGTACATAGAAACTGCCCCGGATCTTGTTTTCTCAAAAATTTGCACCACATAATTGGGGTGTACTCTCGACACTGGCAAACACAGCATAATAATAAATCTTTTAACAAAATATTCTTCCCACTTAACTACCAATAACATCATACTTTCTAGCTTTTCCCCAGAATAAAGCCATTGTAAATCACCCAGCATCTAATATGGTCAATTTCAAGGTAAGATTGGGATTAGTGACTACCTGCAATGATCTTTATGTGACATTTTGCTAGTTAATTGATTTCCGAAACCACACTGCTGAGATTTTTTACTTTAATTTAGCTTAAGATAAATCTGTTGAAAAAATGTTGACACAATTATCAGAGGAAAAAAATCTGTTGCAACAGCACATCATTTTTCACAGAAAATTTGTTGACATCAGCTAGATACGAATATCACAATTAGATATAGGTAAAAAAGCATAATGATGTACCAGATCACACCATGTAGCTCTATTGTTCATATCATTTAGCAGAAGATCACTTCTCAGTTTCACTGTAAACAATATTATAGAGGAATAAAAGGTAATTTATTTTTCATAAACACCTAAATAACCTTTCCATTATGTTAAGTGGTCATACATAGGGTTCATATAATATGCTCAGGCCTCTTATAAACCATAAAATATGGTTTTTTTAAACCATAAATTTATATAGGACAGTATGCAGATATCTAACCTTGAAGCTATATCAAGGGTGAACCTTTTTATTAAAAACTCTTGACTCAAGAGTACCAGCTAAGGAGCACAACAAAATAATCATTCTAGAGATACGAAGACAGGGGGCCTGATTCTAGAAATATTGGAAATTATAATACTTCAGCAATACGCAAGTTGTCACATCAATGACTCAATTAATCCTAAATCACAAACACTCATGGACTGTCATCGCCAAGAAGTCAACACTTGGCTTTTTGTCAATGAATGGGCAACGTTTCAAACTACATAAAGAGGCTGCAGATTGTGATTTCAGAAATGAATTAACAATATCACCAAACATTTACTTCAATGACTGGGTGAATTACTGAATGATCTCCTTTAATAGATTACCAATACACATGGATACATTACAAGCTAAAAATTAAAATAGAGACATAGGAAGAACATTAACTAAGCAGTTTTGATATGAAAAGAATACTACTGATTGTGGAGTTCCAATGTAAGCAAAAGGTATTGGAAAACTATAAAATTCATAAAAATTTTATAATAAAAAATCTTAACCATAAATTAAAAATACTGATGGCTGATGAAACCATCTCTATCACTGTTAGAACTTCGAAAGATATAAGAAAATGAATTCCACTGACTACTAAATGGCAAACATAAGTTATATTCCTCCATCAGGGAACTTCAATGAGCAACCTAATAAGTCTCTCATTTATAATATTTTATAACAGCATTAAGAGAGAATTTATGAGTTTAAATACCTTGAAGTGGAAGTGAAATATCCAAGTTAGCATAGCATAACTTGCTATAGATTTAATAACTCAAGGCAGAGACGTGCACAAAATCAACTTTCAGTTTCATTTACCTTCTCTTCAAAAAATATGGGAAAAAAGATAAAAACACTAAACTATTACTAAACATGGCAAAACTGAGCAGCATCAACATTCGGGTCATATAAGAAGCAAACGCTAACATAACCACAAAAACTGAAAATAATATAACATTATCAACTAAATTTATGCAAAATTTTACAAAAGTATACCAATAAAGTATTAATTACATAAAGAAAGTTAAAGCCAGTCACTCAGACAGAGACAATAAGAAAGTGTATTGGTATGTAAAAGGAAAAGTTTATGGGTGGTCTAGATATGTTTCCATTTGAGTGTTTAATGGTAATGTAGGGCATGTTCTTAACATTATTACAAATACCAATTATATCAGAAAAAAATCACTTTACTTTGGCAGACGAATGTCTCAAAATGACATGCACAGGCCACCATGTTCTTCATTATGTAGTCCATACACAACTCTTGAGAACTTATAAGCTATAAAAATATAACATTAAAAGAGAAATAAACATAATTTCATGGTGGCCTTTGAATGACAACCAGAAACATAACTTGTAAAGGGAATTAAATTCTCTGAACGAAGAAATGCCTTAAAAACAGAACATTTAGGAATGACATCCACCAATGAAAATAAGTCTTGCATGATGTCACAAAGAGGAAGGGAGATAGTTACTCTTGCTTTACTTACTTTTAAAAGAACAAAGTTTGCATTTAAATTATCTTTAAATGCAAATAGGTAGAACTATAACTGGAAAAGGGTAAGAGTAATGTAAACTCACATCCATCACCAGTTTCCAGCCGTTGCTGTAGCTCCTTGATTTGTGACTCCTTTCGTTTGATTTCATGACTTAAACCATCAAACCTCTGCCTGGAATCTCTTAGCTCCCTGTAGATTTTAAAATAGTAAGAAAAAACATTAGCTCCAAATAAGAGAAGAAATGTAGCAGCTTCTCAGAGAAAAAGCATGAACTTGAATCAGAATTATTACAGTAGAAGCTCTATATAGCGAGAGCTCTCGGGATCTGAAAAATCACTCGCTAAATGGAACTCTCGTTAATATCGAAGATGATTAATGATCACTCCACAGCCAATTCCTACAACTGTAACGCTAATTTAGCCATTATTGTGGGCATTTTTGGTGAGTGGCGAAAACATTCTACTGAGATAGCTATTAAAAATCATATTTTTGAACACTTCAATTACTTCTGATCGTATTCACTTTTGATGACATCAAATTTCGTTGATAATTCGTACTTTAGATTTCAGATCCAACAACTTTTGTTTCCCAGCCATGATGTTGCATCAGTCGGACTGAACTTAATAAAAAAGCGGGAGGATAACAAATAAACAGTGAAATGCATGGACATATGAGGAATATATTTGTGTGAATACGGGCATGCCGTGAATGTCCGAAATGTGCAGTTGAACGTAAAACAGTGCGGAAAAAATACTGCTAGACATAATTTCAATGACAGAGGACATGAGCACAAGTTTGTGCACGTTTGCCGAGATTGAAGCAGACATTTGCTACTCGTAATAGTAAACAACCCCAGTGGAGAATGGTTGTTGTCCTCGCTAATACAGATTTATTTTACATGTAAATCATAGGGTTTTAAATCGTTCTTTAGCCGTCTCTTGCAAATTCGAGCTTCTCGGTTTATGCCCTACACGTTATATAGGGCTTCTACTGTACTTCTATTTACGACCCCAGAAGCTATCACAAGGGCAGAGGGTTTGAAAACACCAGCATTTCGAATAAAATGAAGAAGTGGTTCACTGGAACGTCTATAGATAATCCTATGCATATGAGGTTGAATTGCACTGGGCATGACATGCCTGGAGCTTTTTCATTTTCACTTTTCTGTACTTCCATGAATCATTCTTACTCCCTACTTTTATTGGACAAACTTCCATCCTACTTGATATTCATTACACTACTTTTGTCAAAATAACTCATACTCACTTTTGTGCAGCAACAAGTTCAGACCTAGTTTTACTAAGCTCTTCCCCTATTGCCTGTTTGGCTTGAATCTCTGACTGTAGACTGCTCTGGAGATTCAGCAGCTCCATCTTATCAAGTTTTTGAGATCTCCTATTCCTCCAGTTTTTGTCCTGACAATGAAATGGGAATCAAATTAATTTACTAAAACATGTCCCTTTTCAAAATACAAAGTACATAAAATTTGCATCTGTTCTATACATATTTAGCTCTATCCCAAGCCCAAAAAAATCTTTGGTTTTCATTTTGTAAGTGAGTGAAATCATGTCTCAAGTTTCAACAGTTTTTAATCTTGTGCTCTTATTTTTTCAATTTACGTAGGATAAAATAAAAAAAAAGACATTTAAAAAAAATAATTAAGACTGACGAAAGAATATGCATTGACGGGCTGGGTCTGAGAGTGTGGCTGAAAGTACATTTAATATTCATTCCTCTCAACTACTTATGTCACAAGCAATACTTTGAGATACAGCACCAAAAATCGAATGAAAAAACTGACACAAAAATGTTTTACTTAAAAAATTGCATAAACCTGGGATATGACTGCAAGGTTATGAAATGAAACAGAAATGGATAAAGCGAGGAAAATTAACACAAGGACATGCTATTCCACCATTAACATGTTGGGCTCCATTTTCCCAAGCCATTACCTTTTGGAACAATAAAATGAACCACAAAGCACAACTTACAGCAGTGGGAGCAGAGGCTACTCCTGAATGCTTCAAAAATTCTAATTCTTCAGTCATTTTCGTAGCCAAAGCTTGCAGGTATCCTCGAGCATCCTTTTCATCACTAACCCTAAAAAAATAAGGAAAAATGTTAGTAGCTCTTCTCATTCCTTCAATTCAGCTAGAAATTATATAAAATGTAGAAATTTATATGCTAGCACTGCAAAATCATGCAAAATATAATTCATTTGACAGATTCAAATGAAGTACAGTCATGCCTTGTTTTGGGAAAGTTAGTTTAGCACAATTTCATGAGAGCCCTAATAGGGCTAAATAAAATATTTTGATATTATTGCATTATTAATTGCAAATTAATTGATATTATTACATTATTTTAATGAATTAAGGTGGTTGGAGCTATTTTTGATTATGCACAGATCTGCGGGAAACTTTGCATATGTATAGACAAATACCTATTGACAAAACTGAAAACAAAACTGCATGTTACTGATTTGGTTTCTTGACAATTCAATGCTATTTTAGCACTTAGCCTTTGCACATGACATATATTTTGAAATAAATTGATTACAATGCAAATATTTTCTCCTGAATGTGAAATAATAAGCTTCATAAATAGTTGCTGACAAATGTCAAGGTACCGTGCCGAGTAAAAAAAAGCTTTTCGCTTAAATTTCAAAATCCACACTGAAAATCAAAGTCATAACAATTCTTTAAATTAGGGCAAAATTTAAAAAATATAATTCTTACATAATTTACATTACTGCATGTAAGGTGATTTCCACAACATAAACAGATGTACTTAAGTGAAATGTGGTCCAAGAATTTTTTTCCAACTTACTTGAGAAGTTATTAAAATGTGCACTCAATGACTCATGATTACTGCACCAGCCACCTTAACTTGGTAAATTCCACAACTTTATTGCATGATACCACGACTGATTTCAATGCTTCTGCATCATTTTCAAGAGGCTTGCATTTTGCAGTAACAAGTTCTGACTCACGCCAATTTAAAAATAAGGAGGGAGGAGGAGGTCTAATATAGCCTTATTTTACACAGACATGAAGAGCACAATGGCATAAAGGAATGCATTCCTTACACTAAATAAGACATGACACACACTGATTATAAAGTGAGGCATGCAAATTATCAACTCTATATCTTCACTATATATAGTTACTCAATTGCCCTAGAGCATGTGAACCCCCACAAGAGTATGAGAAAGCAAGGATTTCCCCTTAAAATTTTAGAACTGGAAATGGAGAGTAAAGGTAGCATTATCAGGTCAAAGTACTCTGCAAAGGAATTTTCTAGCTGAAAGAAACATATTTTTCTAGCTAGATGCTTGAGTAAAAGATAGAAATCAAACAAAACGATCAATAAAAAGCTCAGCTCTGGATTATGTAGATAAAAAAATCATAAAACTGAGATTTAAAAAAGAATTTAGGAGTAACTTTTACAATATACACCTATGCATCTATGAATGTACTATTTTCCTTGCTTTTTATTTACAAAACCAGATGGTGACAATAGCTGGATAAGGTATGGTGCTTGTGATGTAGCTCTTTTGTCTCAAAAATCTTAAACATGAGTGTGCTCAGTCACATCTAAATTCCATGCCGTAGTACAACATATCTTAGAAAAGGTGAACATTCATCAACAGCTTGATTGTGCTTCTTGTCTGAAGCTGCACATACTTATTGTGTTCTTTTGCATTTACTGTTGTTTAGCACACTTTAGAAGAACTTCTCATGGTTTTTTCATTCCTTTAATAGTACAGTAAAAGTAGGGTTTAACCCAAACATCCAAAAAAAAGTTCTACCCAGCAACAAACTGTTTATTACCCTCCTCTTAGTAAGTGGTAAAAAGTTGCACGACCTCGCGTGTCGGGTTTAGGGGGGGAGTGGGTTGGGAGGAAAATTGGTAAAAATGGTAAGTTTTTCGTAAAAAGATAAAAAATGCGGATAGAATAAATATAAGGTTAACTACAAACTTTGTCAAATAAACTTCAATACAAAAATTAATGGAAATTGTTTATCTTCACAATACATGCTTTTCAATAAATTCCACGTTCTTCAATGAAAAGTGCTGTGTAGTAGATACAACCTACAAGGTAGTGGCATAATAATAAATAAGTTACCTAAAAATATTCAAGCTCATTATGTTGGAGATTATCTTCATCTATGTCGTCATCAATAATTACTGCATCTCTGTTGGTGCACCCATATCCAGAACAATTCCTGCACATTTTTGAGCATTTCAAGCCACTCTTTCGACACTCAAAGTTTCTGACTCACCCCTCATTGCAAGTGCAAACAATGAGGCAGAGTAACTTATCAGGAGCAGCTGCCTTTGTGGTTGTAACTGGACGCAGATAACCGCCAATCCTTTTCCAACCTCATTTTAGTGAATCTTTATTGACATCAAGCCATAGCTGCACTTGATGATAAACTCTATAAGAGTGCTGTTGTGCAGCTGCTGAAATGGGGAAAGCACAGACAAACTGTAATTTGTGTGTACAGGCTGATTTTCGATAGCCCGCAAGTAACATTGATGACGTAGAGTATCCAAATTATCTGCATTTGTTGATTCAAATATGAAATAAATAGTTTCCAGCATCAGCTATTGCAACTGGGTCTGCATTTGGATTGTTAAAAGTCAACAGCTTTGTATGGTGTTCCTTGTTACGTTGCACTTCTTTAAAAGGTGTTATTTTTCCTATTCAATAAATTAAAGAAATGGTACCACATCCTGTGAAAGCATAACCTGTCAAGAGAACATACTACACTTCCCCCATCCCACGCTTAAGGTCTCCAATGCAGTAGACTCCATCTTCTTGGTTACCTGTCCTTGGTACAACCATCTTCAACTGTTTGTTAGCTGGAGCATGAACAGCCAACAATACCAATAAATTGGTGTCATTGTCAATCACGATAGCTTCTTTTCCATTCTTTGATTCGTCAATTGCAGTAAAAACGATCTTAGTGCAGCATCACCACCTGCCTGAATCACTTTGCATCCAGCTTTCTGTAAGTGTACCTTGATGAGAGCAATCAGTTGCATCTTGTTTTTACTATTATTCAGAAATTCTGCTTGTGCAAGAGTTACATTAATTGCATCTTCCACTTTCACTTCAACATGTGTAGTACTAGATGACCTGTGCAAATTTTCCTCGTCTTTTGTGCTGGGTTCTTCACCATAACCATCAAAATCAATAATAGTTTTGCCGTAATGAGAAGTGATGTAAGTAGTGCATTGCTGACAAATCTGTTTGAAGATAGCTGGGCGTTGCCACACAACACGATAGAGGAGGTGCCCTCCATCAATCCTCCTCCAGGATCAGTTACATCAGATGGTTCATGAGCTGCAGGCTTAAACACTTTGACCATTGAAGCCTTACCAACCATCCTCATCAAACAGGATTCATCCAAAAGAGATGGGGATAAGCACATAATTCTTATTTGAAGATTTTGGACAGCTGCTTATCAGTCCGTATTGTGCACACCATACGATGTAGAAGCGTGTCAGGATTTACACACACAGTGTCACTGCTTTGGTGATGGTTGCAAGAGACTTCACAGTAAACTTTCTTTTTACTTGTATCTCACAAAACGTTTCCCCTTCAATCTGTTTTTGTGCTACTGCTCTGATAGAAAATGCCTCATCACAATTCACCTTTTCATCAGCCACTACCCCTGTTGATAAGGAAGACAGTTCAGGGGGTTTCAAGAAGCAGTTGTATTCTTCGAGCCATTACATGAAAGTTTGCAAGTCTTCAGAATTAGTTTTCTGATTTGCCCCACGCAGCTTAATGTGCTGCTATGAAGAAACACTGTGTACTCCTTCAAATGTCTCCATTGCTTCAACAACCCTAGAACAAGTTGGCATGGAGTTAACCCACGTCCCAATAGTTAATGGTGTTATTCCTCTTCCTCTGGTCAAACCACCACTACTTTTAAGTGATCTCAACAGTACCTGCTCTATTGTCATGTCAGTCCAGATTCCAGACCAACACTTCTCAGTACGTCGGACAGTGAAGTATCCACAATTAACGAAAATGTCATATTCTGTGTCACACAATAAAGTGCTGATTTGCAGACAGTCTTGGAGGTAGATGTGTGGGGATTTGGCATAGCTGAAGTGACCAGAGGCATGAAAGATTGGAAGCATGCCATGCGCACAGAAACGGTGGAGATGAATGTCTACAATCTTTTCAGCCTTGATAAACATTCGAACTATTTCAACCATTTCGATGAGCTGAATCCATAGTTTTTGAGTCCGTCCTGATTCCTTTGAGTGTTTTAGCTGCTCATCCAACATTTGCACAAAGTTCTTCACAACCGCAGACTCCGCGATTTATTTAGGCGGTGCTCTGGCAATTGCAAATAGTGAGTAAATGGCCTTTAACTCATTCTAGTCCACAGTTTCAGAAGCCTCATTAGTCTTCAGAAATACAGTAATAAGAGCCTCTTCGACTAGGTAGAGAGCACGAGCTGCCCTGGAATAGACTTTCTGTTCAACATTTGGACAACGCTGTTTTTTCTGCATACAGTGAACTCCACAGTTCTTCAAGGCCACCTCCTGCCATAATGAAACCTGTTGCCGATAAAAATGAAAGTAAAAGGTGAAAACCTCCCAGTCGAATGAAGACAAAATTTATCGGGCTATTAACATGTGCGCTAGCTACCATTTCCCTAGCTTTAGCACACAAGGGCTGGTCGAATGTGAACATTGTCATTTTTTACCCATTTGCTGCACCTCTTTCGGCAGCTTGAAGAAGAGCAGTGTTTATGGTTAATGGATTGGAAGGAACTAAATTAATGAATGGTAGAGCCATCACTGCTGACGTTTTGTACTGTTTAGTTGCATACATAAGTTCCATACAACCACTCCAACCAGGCTTGTATCTCTGGCCTTCCAAGCAGGTACCACACAACCAAAACAAATTCAATGTACAATTGCGTACAGCTGACACAGGTTGTGTCCGCATGGCCATGTCTGAAGCAACTATTTGAGAATAACCAGGTGTTGTGGGGGCTTTATATGTTTGCAACTGAAATAGGCCAAAATGGTCCACGGCACTGGCAGTCATGATGAGCGGATTTTGGTGTCACACAAATAACTCCACCCATAACGTGGAAATTATTATGCCCGCCCGCTAATACTACCCTAAAAATTACTTTGTCAGCATGTAGCCTTCAAGTTTTAGTCAAGATCAGAATTGAAGTCTATGGAAAAAAATGTTTCGTTAAATACTATTTTTGGCAAATCGACAATAGCAAACAAAATTACTGGTTTCCGTTAGAATAAATGGAGTTTCCCTTTCAATGACCTTGACATTGCCATAAAATTGCTTTTCAAATGAAAAACGCACTATTCTGCATCTTTGTTCCTTCGAAATCATGCGTTTGTCTGAAAAATTTCATCTGGAAATCCTCTATGGAACATAAGATTGGTTGCTTGACAAATTTAATGGGAAAATCGTGCTTTAGAAAAGTAATTTTTCTCTAAAACTTGAATCTGCAGATGTCTACACCTAATTTTTGTATAATTCTATAGAAATATTCCGCTTTTTAATTTTAGATGAGTATTTGAATGGGACACGACAGGACTTCTCTACTTTTACATTATTAAATATAATATTTTTGGCAATCTCGTTAATTTTTTACTTTTATTGAATTGCAATTTCATTAACCTCTTGAGCATTACCCAGAATTAAAACTTAATATAATTTTCGTACATAACTAAAATAATTGATTCCAGTTTACAGAATTCAAATATGTCTAAAACTCTGCTTCTGCCGATGATTGGAAATTAGCGTTGCGCCATCGACATTCCTCTCAAGAGCATTGTCACTTATCATCACTTACTAAAACTGTTAATAACAACCCAGGTCTTTGTTTAAGTTTGTCAATAAGCCACACTGTAATAATTACCTGGGTTGTTTTTGAGTGGCGCAAGGATCAATCTATCTAATATAACACTCAAAAAAATATAAATAGAAACTTTGTCGCCGCGCCCCACCAGCTCGAAAAACTTAGCAACGTCCTTCGTCTGGCCTTTCCACTTCCCTTTCCACCCCCCTTCCGCCTAAACCCAACGCGTGAGGACGTGCAACTTTTTACCACTTACTAAGAGAAGAGTACTTAACAGTTTGCCACAGGGTAAACTTTTCTGTTACTTTGAACTTATGAGTCACCAATACATTGAGCAATAAATTAATTCATCTAATTAACAGATATATTTAACTTGCCATTGTATTATTTCACTAATTTGGGCCTCCCATTGGGCAATCGCTTCTTTCTTGTTTCTTAGCTCTTCGTATTCCTCCTCGATTTGTCTCCTCTCACCTTGGATGCGGTTCACAGATTCTGTTAACTGGTTTTCAGGAAAAATAAAATGCTATTTTAATAAGAAAAACATTTGATGAAATCCTGGGCAAAATGAAAATTAACCTTATCAGAGATGGAAATGTAACAGGTGTTTAAGATTATGCCAAAAGGAGAAGATGACAACAACTACAAACACACTTTACCGGTAACATATAATGGCAGGCAGAAATCAACATAATACACTAGAGTGCATCCAAGATAATAGCACAGTTGACAGAAATACAGCCAATCAGGAAGCATGTCCAATGCCGTTTGGGGAAGGGAATCACGTGACCGAAGAATCCATGATAGTGACCTTTTTTTAAATCATACAATCGTGAAAAAATGTTTTACTTTTCATTTATTTACAAGCCAAATCAGTATATTTCAACTGCACTATTAACTTGGACGGACTCCAAACAATGGTTACATATGCCTCATTATGACATTAGTAATGGCCAGAGTTATGATGGTACATAAGATTCTTAGATATAACTGTAAATCCAGCAGGAAATAACACTCAAACCAGGCATTGAGTGGATTCAATTATGTACTTATTGTTAATCTTACTGCTAATTATTGATATTATCACTGAATAAAGACAATACCAACTATGTTTAAATCCACAGTTTATTTATTGGTACAATTAGTTTCAACGCTACGGCATCATCATTAGGTACCATAGTTGGTATTGTCATTATTCGAAATGGACTTCCACGAAGTTAGGCCTGAAAGGATTGAATTCAATATTATCACTCTTAAAACAGAGGGGGACTCTTTCAGCACTGCATTATTTCTAGAGGATTGCTTCACAAAAATGAACAATTTTACCTAAAATCCTCATAATGGCTGAGAGAGCATTAGCTGACACTGATCTAGAGGTTAACCAATCAAAATTCAAGTGAATTGACTTGAGTTTAAATTAAGTTTGTTTAACTAAGGATTTGAATGAATTCAGTGCACACACGTCAAATTCACACAACAAAAAGTTTTCATGCTTCCATTGAAGTTTTAATTTAATATCAGAACAGTTGTTAGTGAGAAAAATTATGGCAAACAGGATAATCAAACAGAACAGTTTCTTCGAAAATTAGATATGAGCAGTAACCCCAACAAACCTTACTAAAAACATCATATCTAGATGCTAAGCACACAGCATTTACATAACAAGAGAATAAAATATTCAAGCATTAAGTGGATGCTTTGTTAAGTGGCATGACCTGAAAAAATGGCATGCAATTACAAATCTCATCAATGAAGTATGTCCATTATTACGAAATCGATTAACCCTTAAGTAGGCGTGCTCAGTTTTTATCACACAAGTAAGCACGTGGGGGTATGGCTGACCCCCAAAATTTAATTTTATTTACTAATAAGTTAATGTGCATTCTGATGTTATTTCCTCCGAATATTTTAGATTTATATAATTTTTAAACAATTATTATTTATACAACATTATCGATTAATTTTACCATAAAAATCATCATTATTTTAAATGTCCCCATTTCTGTGTCTAATTTCATGGAATTCTAATAACTTAGGTGCAATAACATTTAAAAACAATTTTTTTTCTTTTTACTCAAAAATTTATCTTCTAAATATAATAAATGGGAAAACTTTTTATTTTGGCTCGCATAAGTTATGATAAAATATGAGACATTTAACTTTGAACTTAAGTATTTTTATGATATCTCTAATACATTTATATAATCACATGACTCTAATGGAAGCAAAATATATTTTATTTACAATGTCAGACTGATAGTACAAGAATTCTTATGAAAAAGACAAATTTTAGTGTAAATATACAATGAATATACCGTATATTTCGGTAGATATTGTATTACGCACCCACGATACGCACCTATTGTATTATGCACACTAACTTTTTCGGCATTCTTTTTTATGTATAGATAACGCACGTGGCACGAACCAGTGGTAGAGTTAAGACGTACAAACCATTACTGCCAGAGGTGAGGATTGGGAGTGATTTCTGAAAGTGTGGGTTATTAGTTAAAATTTCCGACAATTTGTCTATTTTCGTATTGCTGGCAAGAACTGCGCATAATTGTTTGTGATTATTGGCCCTGGAGGATAACTCGAGTGGTTTACATCATTCTCTCATTGCGAATTGGTTGAAAGGTAAGTCATATGTTTGTTTATAATGACGTTGCATCATCTATATTTTGTTATTGTACCTATCTAAAGTAACTCATGATTTTTGTTTCTTTTTTTAAATTAGTATTGAATTACCCATGGCAGCAGGAAGTGTTTCCTGGAGGAAATCTTATACAGCCCAATTCAAAATGGAAGTTTTAGAAGCTGCGCAGGAGAAAGGGAATCGTGAAGCTGCTCGACAGTTTGATGTTGGCGAGAGTAGTGTGCGGGAATGGCGAAAGGCCGAAGCAGTTATAAAATGTTAACATAAGAGGAAACAGGCTATGCAGTTCAGAAAATGCTTGTGGCCAACCATTAAAAAAAAAACTGAATGATTGGGTTGTGAATGAGAGAGAGAAAGGTATGAGAATATTGAGTTCGTGTTTTGCAGGAGTCCAAGAGGATCGCTCAGGAAGATAATATTCAGGATTTTAAAGCTAACCCATCTTCGGTATTTGGGTTTATGAAAAGGAACAATGTAAGTGTTCGCTCATCAACTAGTGTTGGACAAAAATTGCCTTCCGACTGGGAAGCTAAAATAGCAAAATTTGGTTTATACCTTAATGAAAACTTGTGTGGTGTTCACTTTCAGCACTTCGGGAATATGGATGAGGTTCCTGTAAGTTTAGACATGCCTGCTTCTAGGACCGTGAATTTAAAGGGAGCGAAAGAGGTGTCAGTAGCCACGACAGGTCATCAAAGGTCGAACTTCACTGTGGTTCTCTGTGTCACAGCATGTGGTTCAAAGTTGCCACCAATGGTGATTTTTAAAAGAAAGACCATTCCTAAGGGTTGTGATTCGAAAGATATCATTGTAACTGCTAATGAAAAAGGTTGGATGAATTCCGAGGTGATGAAGTTTTGGTTAAATAATGTGTGGCAGAAAAGGAAAATGGCATTTTTCAACCCTAAATCTGTGTTACTTCTGGATTCTTGTAGGGCTCATATAACGCCAGAAATTAAATGCATTGTGAGCAAATATTCTTGAACGGCCGTCATTCCAGGTGGGTTAACAAAAAAACTACAGCCTCTTGACATTGCAGTTAATAAACCCGTTAAAGATAACTTACGTGCTAAGTGGGAAAATTGGATGATGGCCGGCATCCATGAATACAACAAAATAGGCCTGATGAAGAGACTGTCTTTAAAGGATATTGAGACATGGATTGCCGAAAGTTGGGCAGCTGTGAGTGAGAATTGTGTAAGACATGGTTTCCTTAGGGCAAAAGGAGATGAAATGTAAGATGAAAATGAGAATTTTGATGATGTTCCATTATCTGAAATTGAATCAGGAGAAGTGCCCAAAGAAATATTAAACGCAATAGATTCTTTCAATGTTGAGTCAGACAAAGAATTTCTTGGATTTGAATAATCTAATGTTTGATAAATGATGAGTTAAAATTTCACCATAGTTTTATTATTAAATTTGATTTACTTCATATAGCTTTCTAATGTATAATGCACATGGCATTTTATCAAAATTTAACTTGTTTGGGTAGATAACTCGCGCGTTATCTACCGAAAAATATGGTATTTAAAAATGCACAAAACTACAAACTTGAAATACCAATGCTTACATATCGGTTGCATTTAATCCTTTTTACACATATTTTTCAAGTACTTCACGCACATACACTCTTTACATTTAATTCTGTATTTTTTTGTTTTTACATCATTTTGTCTAGGACATATTGTACATCTCCCTCTTGTCCTAAACTGTTGTCTGTTGGAAACTGTTGTCCTAAAAAGCAACCTACACGATGGAAACCTGAAAAATGCAGAACAATTCATCTCCCTCTCTTTGTTGGTTTCATAAAATTCCCATGCTCTGTCGTTGGGTCCATTGTCAACAATAACTATTTCTGTTTTCAAATGCTTTGGCAAATTATTCAGCACTGCTCTTTTTGAGATTTGCAATCCCACTAAATTAAAACCAATATACCTTAAAATTATCTCTGAACAATTGGAGTGTCAGGACAATAAGAAAGACGTAACATTTGGGCATTTATTCCAGCAATATCCGAAATTCTGAAAAACAGAACTAATGGCCACTGCCTGCACCTCCTGGAATTTAAGTAAATTTCGCACATTTCATCTACGGTATCAACGCCTGCCTTAGAGAAGTTATACGTGGTGATCATTTCTGACTTCTGCATTTCCCCAGACCTGTCATCAATTTTTCTGTTGTGATGCATTTACGAGACTAAAATTACATTTCTATCTTTTTAGGAACATATGAAACGTGAATCATGTCCCTGTTGAATGCAAACGAGCTACTTTTTTCTTTCCTATTTTTCACATTCACTAGTTGCATAGGTATTTCCTTTTTGTTCTTTCTTAAAGTCCCAAGGTGAGTGGTTTTTTACAGCAGTTCCTTTACTAATGGAATGCTGGAATACCAATTATCTGCAGTCACGTTCCTTCATGTACCTTCAATAGTTCTAACTTAATGTATCATTACAGAATGTGACATATAGGACACTTCAAATGGGCCTTTTGGCTGAATCCCTATGTACACTTCCATAGTTTTGGTACTCATAATCCTAGCATCAGTAAAAGCAAAAATTTTTATCCCATATTTAGCAGGCTTACAGGGTATGAACTGACAAAATGGACACTTGGCTCGAAATGGGACCAGTAGTTCGTCTATTGTATCGCTATTGTGTCTATGCTATCGCTTCCTGACTGATAATTTTCCTCACAATTTTGAACGAATAATTAAAAAATCTGCCGAAATGAAGCAAATTTTCCTTACGCCATTGTTGCCTGTCATGTATATTGTCAAATCGGATACAACGAAGCAAAAATAAAAATCTTTTTAAGCTCACTTTTGAATAAAATATATCAATACCCATGCCATTTTGATCCCAGAGATCTTGGACAATTGTGATTGTGATTGCCTTGCATAACAAATATTTCAGATGACTGAAGAGCTGGTTCTGTTACAACTCTTTTTCACCACATTTATGCATAAAAGACTAAAGGTGCAATAATAACAAGTCTCTATTGTTCCAAGCTTTTTATAACTCCCAAAAACAAACTTTGATTTCTTTAAATTAAAAATTATTTTAAGTTCCCAATATTAAATTAAGGGAGGCATCATCACCTTGTGTACAAACCACAGAATAATTTTGCATTGTGTTCCAGTCAATAAGAATATATACATAATATTTAGGGACAGATAGCTAAAAATCAATTTTTAAATGAGCTATGAGCGAGTTGACGACTGACCCACCCCCAGTTCTCTCATACATACACCTGTATATGCTTCATTACATGAAAACAATGCAAATCTCATAATTATTATTATTATATGTCCCATACATACCCTTGTATATTTCAAAACCATATGTAGCACCCCATATTTCTCACAGAAAAAATAGAGTTTTTTGATGTTTCAATTATAGTTCAACATTAGTTTTCCATGCTCAGGAATCCTGGATTTTCATCATGATACAACACTGCTCGGAAAGTAAAATCACTGCTGACATGTGCTTTTCTCCACAAGAGAAAGACTTACTGTCTAGCTTGGCCATCTCTGAGTCTCCCATTTGGAGCACCAGAAGACATTTTGCCAAGTAGTGAAAGTGAAGGACTCGGGTCAGGTGTCAAAAGTATTCTTGAGTAGTTCAACCCTTGACTTATTGCCCAAAATTTTGGTCTACAATATTCCAACTATGTAAGAGTATATATGGTATAAAATATATATAACAGAGAGACAGTTACCGAATCCAAGTCTATCATTAGCTTCTTGTTTTCCTCCATTAGAATCAATTTCTCCCGTTCATGGATGCGTTTCACCTCTGAGAGGGTCTCTTCATTTTCAGTGAACTGCTCCAGCCGTGTCTCTTCCAGCTTTTCCCGGAGAATACCAACCTATCACAAAAACAGAAAATTATCAGCATGTTACAAAATAACTTCACTTGACATGTCTGCAAGAATTTAACCAAAATATCTGATGGATATGAAATGAAACCTGTGTTGAATGACCGCCAATATTTCTACTGAAAATCATATGAATGAGGAGTGGTAGCGGGGCATGGGACAAAGTCCCTACATAGATTAGGTGCTTTCTGCTTCATATATAAAATTCCTTCCATGCAACACAGCATCCTTGGCTGTCACGTTTCTCTCTAATGCATTTACGCAGTCAACACAA
The DNA here is from genome assembly GCA_963573305.1 of Pyrrhosoma nymphula. Classification (NCBI taxonomy): domain Eukaryota; kingdom Metazoa; phylum Arthropoda; class Insecta; order Odonata; family Coenagrionidae; genus Pyrrhosoma; species Pyrrhosoma nymphula. Next base: position 40,456,070 of record OY754337.1, on the reverse strand, counting down.
TATGAGAAACGGAAAAGCTGTGGTTCAGGAGGAAACAATAAATACCAGTTAAAATGAAGCAACAATTTGACTAAAAAGCAAATGACTTGGGAATAAAAGTTACTGTCTCTGATGTTACCCTGCGGAAATCTTTGATATTCTTCATATTGAAATAAGGTTTACCTAGAAAATGGCATTATAAGCCAAAACCAGGGTCGTTTAGAGTAATAAAGTGCGGAATCATACCGAGTTACTTATTTCAATATGAAGAATAAGGAATAGACCAGTGCATCAAAATGTTAGACAACAAATTTTAAATTGATACACCAAGTAAATAACGTAACTAAATGCATAAACAACATAGGTACTGTATGTGAGCAAATGATTTTATGAATTTTTCACAATTATCTTGGCTGTGAAATGAAAACTCACCTCCCTCTCTAAAGCATCTCGTCTGTTCTCAGCCTCTTGGAGTTGGTCTCGCAGAGCGGATAACTCTAAATTAAACCTTGACTGTTGCTGAGCAAGATTTTCATTATATTGCACCTCAACATTCTCTACTTCTGCTTTCAACCTATTAAAAGGAAGTACATAACTTACTTTAGAAAAGAATATTCTAAAAAGCAAATGACGTTGCCAGTTACATGCCTACAAATTCTTATAAGAACAAAATAAATTGCTCGGGAAGTGAAGGTGATTCAAACAATAAATACTAATTTAAGATTTCTCCCTATTGAGAACCAATAAATTTCTGAATTAGATCAAATATACATCCTTTTCCAAGTGAAAGATTTGAGATTTCTCCCTATTGAGAACCAATAAATTTCTGAATTAGATCAAATATACATCCTTTTCCAAGTGAAAGATGACTACTAAAAAACATTACACATAATTTGCTATTTTCATGAACATATTCTCAAAATTCTCCAAAGAGCATTTTAAAAATTCCATCAGAACTAATTAATTTCAAGCATTGTGATTTATCATTTGTCATAGTCATCGTGATTATATTTTATTCCTCATAATGAAGTCCAAAACAATAAGTATTCACCTTGAAATTTCCTGAGCAGCCTGGCCCCCGGGACCACCAATACCCAATGCTCCATCTATGCCAGCACCAGTTCTTTGCCTTAGTCTCTGAGCCTCTTCTTCTGTTTGTCGACAATATTCCTCACTTCGCTCCCTCAACTTCCTCTCTTTGCCAGCTTCAGCCTGATTATGAAAATATGATTTATTGCCATCTTGCATGAAAGAAACTGATAAGATATTTTTATTTCCAAGGCAACAATGCTAAATTCACTAATGATGATAAAAATCACCATTTTCCTTCCGTGATGCGTATGATGTATGTCGTAATGCCAGTCATGCCTGAATAAATTTTGCAGGTTTCAAGCTAACAAATTTTTAAGCGAATGAAAAATAAAAATTCCAGGTTTACTTTAGAGAAAAATCCATTCGTGACAATGGGCAGCAGAAAAAAACTTAAGTGACTCATGCTTTTTAAAAATTTCATAAATCAGACCAAACAATTTTCAAAATGCTGGCTAAGATATTGCCTGAGATGAATTTACAAAAAGTTTCTCTATTATTTGAAAGTTAACTTGGAAAATTATAGATAACACAACACTTCAGCCACTTTGAAATTTTCTTTACGATTATTACTTTGTGGAAAAAAACATTAAACCTATAAGCCCCTTAGTTATTCTATCAGGCAAGTGAGAAAAATAAGCTTTTCTTTTCAAACAACTTAATATACCTACCATTCTAATAAAGTAGGGAATATACTACAAAAGATTAAAAATTCATACTTACTTGCGCCTCATCTACCCTGGCCTCAAGCTCTCTCCTTAGCTTTTCTGCCCTCCTTAAATCTTGCCTAAGACTATCAACCTTCTTCATGGCAACTTCCAGCTCTTCTTCCCGGTCTCTTACTTGCCTCGAAAGCTTCTGCTTTTGCTGCCTCAGCTCCGATAACCTGAAGGTAAATGGCAGCGTATTAATTTCAACCAGGTTAACGAAATCATTATGTGGCCCAGAGGATACAGGAGTCATCTCTTTAAAAGACATTAGTTGATATTTCAAAAACATCAGTCAACCAAGGGTGATTAAACTCATCTACGCACAACACAGGCATCAGTGCAATGTTAAAATATGATAAACAAGAGATAAAACTTCAAAGTACACAAAAAGATCTGAAATACAGTACTTAGGACACTATCATGAAAGGCTTACTTCATTTAACCCTTCAGTTACTGGGTCAGAGTAACCAACATTTTCCATAAGCAGTGGCCTGAGTACATGTATAGTGCATGATAAGTTTAATAGGCATGGTTTGATTCTTAATTGGCTTTCGTAGTCAACTCATTATTTTAAGCATATAACTGAATAATTGAAGAAGATATCGAAAACAAGAAAATTTTATGAAAAAGTTGCTTCTTTCAAGAGGTTGCAATGCTTGGATATATATCAAAATAATAACATCAAAGTAAAATATTTTATTACCATTTACAGAGCCAAAATTTCATTGATACAACTGCAGGAGAATTAAATCTATTTTTCTTGAATGCAAGTCACAGTATCACTATCTTAATATGAGTAAATACGTTTGTGTATTATAACAGTTCAGGCCGTTACACCTTTGTTTTCCATCCAACCACTTCCTCACCCCCCCCCCCCCCCCCTCCTTTTCCTTTCCTTGTTTGGCTTGCTGAGGTGGGATGAGCTGTGAGTGTGGAAATTCGCGTGAATGTGCACGTGTGTGAGATTAAGACATAAGAAGCAAGGTTGAGTGAATGGAGTGAAACGCGGTGGAGTGAGAAGAATGAATGAGTCACAGGGGATGGTTGATTTCGAGCTAGGACAGGGTGTCCGGTGAATCTCAATTTCTTTTTTCCCTGAGTTTTCCAGGTTTTCCAGGCAAATGTTTTGCATTTTCCAGGGTCTTGCTGCACTGTGTTTCTAACATATTTTTAATGAATTTCTAATAAAATTGGCATAATTTTACCAACATGAAAAAACGAGAAATTTCGGTCCCTACTTTGAGTAAAAACGTAAGAGTATACAAGGAATGCGGAGTATTACGGGTTTTATTTCAACCAACAAATAAACAAAAACGGTTAACTGACAACAAAATTCTGAGTCAGGTGCAATTTGAACACAATCAAGTAGATTCAGACTAGTTTGATAAAGAACATGTAAATAAAAGAAACTGGTGTGACATTTTTCAATGAGTGCATTTTCGATTCAATTTCAGCAACAAATTTCTAGGCTTTTCAAGAAATTACGTTATTTTGGTTAGCAGCTCTTGAACCTTTTGCAGAATGTACCTCTTTCTTATTCTTTTTATCTCGAGGCCTTGGTACCTTTCCTCTTCTCCCAAAAGGCTTCGCTGTACTTTACATGAACATTTCGGAAACTGTGAATTAATTGCTTTGTAATAGGTACGGATCTAATGCCCAAAAGCATTCAATTATGTAAAACAAAATTATATTTGTTGGACAATTCACGAATTTTAATTAGGTTGGATTGACCCTGTACAGTGGCCCTGTCGACTACGAACTCGATGGCCGTGAGTGAATGGAAATCACTTCCATACGCAGTGATGGCAAAATGTATTTCCGCTCCTTCAAAAACTATTCTGCAAACATTAAAACGAGGAGGGTGGAGATTATTTGGAAAGGATTATCAATTAAATATATAACAATACCCAATTATCCATTTAGGATGCCGGTCGAATGGTTTTCGTATAATGCGGGAAATGCAACTGCGCATGCTCAGACGTTTAGATTTCTCGTAAATTTGGCCACACCAAGAATTCCATTCGTACGGCTCTTCGAACAGAATCTTGATTTCCGCGTGAAATTCTGTTTCCGGTGACAGTTTTCGGCATCAATTCCGATTCCATTCGTAGCGGCCATTTTACATGGGAATTATTCCGTGTGGAATTTGCCTTGTTATGCAATCGGCCTCTCAGGCTGCGCATAGGGAGAGAGGGGTGGGGTGACGAAGCACAAGCTGCGAACAGGTGCACAGCTATGAAAAGAGTATTAAATGAACAGGGAGAGCAAGGCTACGCTGAGCCGGGAGCATAATGCAAGCAAAGGCACAGGTTAAACCTCTCTCTCTCTCTCTGCCTTCATGGAAATCGGCCGCCGAGCATTTTCCAGGGTTTTTCGGAAAAATGCAAAAATTCCCTGAGTTTTCCCTGAGTATTCCAGAACAAAATATTTCCCTGAGTTTTCCCGGTTTTCAAGGTTTTCCAGGTCGCCGGACACCCTGTAGGAGCGCTGTGTGAATACCTGTGCGCTGTTTGTTGTATAGTAGCTAATTTTCGCACGTCATACACCACTCTCCACCTTTAAAAAAATCCTTCTTTTTCTCGTTCTTTACAGGGTCTGCTCAGTTGACAGTGAATTATGTTGATGAAGACCTCAAGCTCACGATTTCACTTGATTCAGATAATGTTGATGCAGCCTGCCTCTTCAAATCCACCTTAATGCTTTGTGCTCTGATGTTATTTTTGTACTGCAGAACTGAGCATATTTTGTTAGACTTATAAATGTCTTCATTGCTCCTATACATGTATTCACATCGACGACATTTATATAAGTGTCCAAGAAAATAAATCAACTTGAGCGGTCAAAAATTATGCAGGAGCCCAATAGTTTAAGGATGGCAGTTTCAAAATCCACCGAATTCTTTACAAAGAAACAAGATATAGCCTCTTGAAGAACAAGAACAACTTAGCTTAAGGCCGTTTTACATGGTAATTTGTTTGTACAAACTCTTCCCTGAACTCTTGCATGAGGCAAAATGTATCGTGTAAAGCGGCAAATTGTATGAACACTTGTGCGAATGTCTCAATGCCTGAACGGAAAATAGAACCTGCTCTAATTTCATTGAGACAAACCTACAATATCACGTACATTCGTTTGTACAAAATCTTTCATCGTGAAAAATGGTCTTTAGAGTTGCTGAAAATGCACAACTTGCATGTCCTCACTATCCCCTCTCGAAAGCCTACAAATTTTCCCACCAGATGTCAGCCACTTTGGGTGGAAGAGCGAATAGGTTTGCCAATGGATAACAAAAATTTGATTGTACCTCTTCAGAGGAGGCAAAAATTGTGGTTCCTTTTACTCATGCACGCAGCGCGATCAAGTACGAGGGTTTGAATCATAGCCAGATTGGGATTTTTATGGAGTCGTATCAACAGCCGAAGACTAAAAAGTTCAACCATGTTACCGAGTTTTATTATATTGCTTAGCATAACTAAATTTTCACAGCTCATCCTTTCTAAATAGGAAAGAGATTCATGTTTCTTTGAACATAAGCATGCGCTCTGCTTTGAGGTTTTGAGCCATAGTTGGATTAACAATTTTTCCTGAGTCAAACCGAGGACCGTAGAATAAAAGTCCAACCATATTATCATTTACCATTGTATTTTCTATGAATGTGTAAAATTTTATAGCTCTACATCGCTAAATAAGAAAGTAAACAGTGGTTCTTTGCGTCTATGCACGCGATGAACTCAAGTACGAAGTTTTGAGCCAGAATTGGATTCACAATATTTCCTGAAACGAACCGAGGACTGTAGACTTCAAGTCCAACCATTTTATCAATCACAATTGTATTGTCTATGAATACCTACATTTCCATAGCTTTGCATTACTAAATAAGAAAGTAAATCGTGGTTCTTAATGCCTATGCATGCGATGTACTCAAGCACGAAGTTTTGAGCCATAGCTGGATTGACAATTTTCCCAGAGTCTAACCGAGGACCATGTAGACTAACCATTTTATCCATTACCATTGCATTATCTATGAATGTGTAAACGTTCACAGCTCTACATTGCTAAATATGAAAGTAAATCGTGGTTCTTTGTACCTATGTCCTCCGTTTATTTGCACGCAAAATTTTAATTCCCACCACGGCAGAGACTCAAAATTTGCTCAAGATGGCAAATTACATTAGACAAGTGCATATCATGACCTGTCTGCAGATCTTGGGTTCATATTTTCTTCCGTTCCCTCTGATTGGTCACCGCTGGATGTCATGTACGTGTCCACGGAAGGAAAATGGGACATTCGCGAATGATGGAAAAACGAATAGGGATTCCTATCATTGCCGTTATTCCTGAAAATGATAAAGAGTCTTCTAAAGAGCTTCATAGAGTCATTACTTGAGCCATCATTGCCACTATCCCTGAAAAATAATTGTGTGAATCATGCTTTAGTCGCTTGAGCTCGAATATAGTCCCCCCCATTACTTTTCCCACAAAGATTTTGAGCAAAAAGGGGGGGACTATATTCTGAGATATACGGTAAATCGCCTGTGTGTGAGAGTTAAGCCTTTTTTTGTGGTTCTTATAAGGGTATTAACCCCTCAGCACCGTCCTGTGTACCCAGTACGTGCGATTAAATCACCATATGCTGCCATCCTGCTTACCCAGTACGCTCCCTGACCATCTGGATATAATAATTTTTCTCGGTCAGAATTTTTATATGAACTCAATCAATTTACTCTATTTTGTGAAGAAATGTTTGCTCTCCACAATATAATATGCATAGTATTTTTTAAGCTTTTAGATTTTGTTTAATCTTGCGATGTAATTTACTTCCAAACCCATGAGTAAATGAATTTGGTCTTGAAACTTCTCGCGTTCATCCTTTCGTACCATTTTGAAAACAGCTGCCTATTCTGCTGGTGAGTCGTCAAGAAGAGTCAGCTACTTTAGTATGAGATATGATATACCCCCATGAGATATGATCCCCATAAGATCTCTCAGTCCGTTTCTTACGCGTCATCACCTCAAGCCCCATGAATGTTTGTTTTCATCTCGCCAGTCCGAGGCAAAGGGACCATGAGCTTTGCTCTGCATTTCTTTGCTCTGTCTTTCATGGATGGTAATTATTGAAGATAAGAAGTCCCCCGTACCGTCAACATAAACTAGGACCCCTCTAAATCTTTACTCGTCCCACGAAGAAGTTTCGAAACCAAGCATCAGTCCATTGGAATCTTTCATACTGTGTGGTGTCTTTTCATGCTGTGTGATGTTATTTTGTCCGTGCGTACTTTCTGCATGCAGTTATTTATATAAATACGTATCTTTATAATGGCTTCAACAAGTAGAAAAATATTACCATTTCCAGGTGGCGAGGAAATAACTGAAGTATTACTTGAAAGTGATTCTGACGGCAGTGTAAGTTCGGAGAGTGATGGAGAAAATTGCATCAATGATCGCTCGGAAATTGATACTCTACAGCCTATTTACAATAAAGTTGGGGATGTTGATGAAGCAGAAAGCATTGTGTGGGAGGGAATGAGAGATTATTTAGGTAAAATAGGGATATATTTTTTGGCGGTTTTGGACCTCAAGACAAAGCCAAAACTTTGTCTAATGCTGTAGATATTTTTCAGTTATTTTTTGATGAAGAATTCGTTCAAAGTATTGTTCTTGAAACAAATCGCTTTGCTCAGCAACAGATTTTATCAAGTGAGCTCCCATTTTCAAGGAAGTCAAGAATTACTGCTTGGAAACCAGCGACAGCAGAATACATAACACTGGGACTATTCATGCTCATGGGAATTGTGCAGAAGCCAACACTGCTCACAAGCACAACAAATACGTGCTTACTTTTCAACAAGAGAGTTCTATCGACTCCAGGTTTCGGGGATGTACCTAATTTCAAGGGACCAATTTGAGATAATTTGTTAATTTCTTAATTTCCACATCAATGAAGAAAAAGATCAACTAAGTCCTCCAAAGTTAAAAAAAAATTTATTCCGTAATTGAACATCTAAATGAAAATTTTCAGACATAATTTTTTCCAAATCACAACATTTCAATAGATGAGTCTGACATTGTGGAAGGGTAGGCTATCCTTCAAGCAATACATTCCTCTGAAGGCATCAAAGTTTGGAATCAAGACCTACGAGCTTTGTGATGCAAATAGCGGCTACCTATGCTCCTTTCTTGTGTACACAGATAAAGATACTGCATTTCTCTCGAAATTCATACCAGATAACTCAAGACAACAGCAATAGTTTTAACCTGGTAGAACCGCTGCTAAATCAAGGACGCTGTGTTTGGATGGACAATTTTTATAATTCTCCTGCTCTTGCAAACCTATTGAAAAGTAAATACAAGACTGAATGTGTTGGCACGTTGAGGTTGAACAGAAAGGATGTCCCAAAATACGTGAAGGAGAAGAAACTGCAGAAGGACGAAATATGTGGACAACATTCTGGGCCCGTTGCTGTTTTCAAATGGAGAGACAAAAAAATTGTCTCTATGATCTCTACATTCCACAGTGACGAAATGAGAACAATATCCAAATGCGAAAAAGAGACCTGGAAGCCTCTTTGTGTCTTAGACTATAACAAATTCATGGGTGGGGTGGATCTCAAAGACCAGTTATTGCATACATATTTGATAGAAAAGAAATGCCACAAGGGGTATATGAATTTATTTAGGAGACTATTGAATACAGCAATCCTAAATGCATACGTCATTCACAGGGAAAATACCTGCAAAAAATTGGACCACCTTTCATTTCGTGTGCAGCTGGTCGAGGGAATAATTTTGAAATATGCAACTGCATACGGGCAATGTGTACCAGGTCGTCACTCCTTGGACAATTTAGTGCAACGACTCACTGAAGGACATTTTTTGAGGATTCCTGCAATTGGGAAAAAAGCAAAGCCCCAAAAGAGGTGTGCAGTTTGTACCAAGCATGGGAGAAGAAGAGACAGCGAGTACTGGTGTGAACCATGTGCAGTAGGTTTGTGCTTGATTGCTTCGAACCTTATCATACAAAGCAGAATTACTAAGGTAAAGACAATTTAATATTTCCATAATAACGTTTTTAAACCACAAAATGTGTTTCTCCATGAAATGATTAGATAATAATCTTTCACAGCCGAAGAAATGTCATGTTAGCGAAACGGGTAATCATATAGAAAGTATCCGCATGGTCGTGAAATCTTTAAAACTTTTGTATCAAAATTGTAGCATGTAATTAGTTACAAAATGCATAGCATATTTTGTTACTTTTTCCATGCAACATGCATAGAACATGTAAATGAAAAAAAATTGTTACATTTTACAAACTGAAAATGTATCCATTGTATCAAGAGAACATGGTAAAATTAACAGTAAATATTAATCTTATGGTTTTTAAAAATTAGCATATAATAACAAACTACAGTGAAACCCCACTTTTACGTTCCTGGAATTTACGTTTTCCCGTGATTTACAACATTTTTTTCCGGTCCCAAAAATGTTTGAATCATTCCAATGTTTTTTCAACCCGCTATATACACTTTAAAATCCCGCCATTTACAACATTTGAAGGCAAGAAACATGGCAGCTGGTGCACTTCAATGGGCAACCCTGCGAGCGTTATTAATGTTAAATACGGATAAAATAAATGTTTAAACATGATGTATGAATGCTGGTTTATTTTGTTTTCTAAAAAAACATAATCATTCATTTGATGGTAGCACATTACATCGATAGCATTGCTGAAAAGTATTTATGCCGAATATTGTAATGCTTGCGATCGGAATTATCAAATGGAACGTAGAATGGTACTAAGGAGCCATACTAGCCTATTAAACAGTACATTTAAAATGTAGCGGATGCCATAAATATATTTAATTAGATGTTATTTGGTGAACTACCACTGTCATTGTGGCGAAAAGGTTAAAATTTATGTTAACTCTTTTACTAATACTTCGCAGTGATCATTTTCATATTTCTCGGAAATCGCGCACTAATGCCATCCATCTTGCGTTTTTAGTTGCTTCACCTTTTGTTTTATTTAATGTGCAATTACTTAAGGCAGTCGTGAGGAAATATATTTTTAAATGGCAAACAAGCGTGCGAGATAATCGTTATCATTCGAAGAAAAAATCACATTTTACTAAGAGATTGACTCTAATACGGGCACTCCCGTGTCCCTGGCCGAAAAACTTGATGTACCAAGTTCAATGTGGAACACAATGGGGAACTTGCATGGGTCGACGATTGCTATAAAAACTATTTTGAAAAGGTAAAACGGAAATATTAGCTCGCAAAAATACTTAAATTTTCTCCATTCATTGTCAGAAGAAATAAAAAATTGACTTAAAAAATCAAGCAAAATTTCTCTGAGCCGACCACTGCGCGAAGACACCCGAACTCTGCCGAGGCCAGGTGTGACGTCAACTGTGCCTAATCTGCCGTCCGAGTCGGGAAATACACCAACGCATGCTGTGAACATTGTTTTGGTGGAGTATTTAGTCGCTCATCGTCACTTGTTCATGTGCTGTTATTCTTGGGTAAATTTAGTTGATGCATTGTTGTGTTGAAAGTGTTAAACAAATTTGCAAAGTTTGCATAATAAGTGAGGTGAATTTGGTTCCGATATCTCTGTTAAAGTGGGTGAAAATCGCAAAAACAAGTGCGAGACGAAAGCTCACCTTTACCCTTGGGATATTAAAAATGCACTTTTGGGATGATAAAATACAGACTTTTTACCTCGAATCTTTCAGGTTTCAGAAAAATGGATGATTACGTTGCCGCTCGTTCGGATAATATTCCTGAAATTGATGCCATGACCCTCATGGAATTTGTTATGACAAATGATTGCTATACGTCGGCGGAAATTCGCAACGTAAAAGCAACTCGGAAAGTAGGAGGATAACGATAGGTTTAATCATGCATGAATGCCTCAATTTTCCCGGTTTATTGGGATGTTCCATGCTTTGGTGCATTTCCTAACTATCACTCCGTTTATTCCATTTTTATCTAGTTTTATGTTTAGGTCAAAATACTTATTAGTTTACCCACTTGTTGATAATATTTAAGGGTTCTTCGGAAATTACCTACGGTTACGAGATTTACTGGTGGCAATAGTTGGTGTTGGCCTCAAGAATTATATACCAACACGTCTTTCGACGCGTCGACTATGTTTCATGCGTGAGCACAAGATAATCGGAATTTTTATTTTGCAGTTTACCTGAAGATATCTCAAGCGAGGATGAATCGTCTGCAAAACTTGAACATCATGAGGAAAAGTCGTTTATTCCATCGCATGAAGGGAAAGATGAACTCGAAATTAAGGTTATTCACGAAATGAAGGTTATTCACAATTCTAGCATGTCAAGACATCATCTTGTGCAGTGTTTATCTTTCATAGATACGAATAAATAGCGGAATAGCATTTTATCGTCAGACAAGCCAAGACTATTTCAGCCATTTTCAATGTTCAGTATTAATACCCAAAGGGAACTTAATTCCTGTAAGATGTTAGTTGGTGTAGTGGTTTCGTGTGCGAATCACAGTCCTAAGGATATGAGGTCGATCCCCATTTGCCGTAAATTTTTGTTCTCTTTCATTTTGATGGGCTAAGGAGATATTTTACCACCGATTTATCTAACTTCGTTCTAGGACTTATGCACAATTTATTTTTAATTTCACTTGTCCTTAATCCCCAACCAAGGGTATCGGATACATGCCTATGGCATATTAGGAAAAACCACAGCACATTAGCGTAGCATTTGCGAGATGTCACATAAAAATGTCGACTTTAATTACGTATGGAGTTTCCTATTGAACTTTCGCGACTTATCACTTCATAACGATTTATCATTTTAGTACGGGAACTTATGCTCTATATCACGTAGTAGACTAATCCGTTGAAATTAGACTGAATTCCGGTTATCTTGGAAAAGAGATGCAAAATGATAAGGGATAGCATAATAATAAAATTTGCTAAAATGATTCATCCTTCTAAAATGCAACTTATTTATATTTAGATATTGAAGAAGATTTCAGGATGGTTTCAACAGGGTCAGAAGCCCCTGCCTTAGGAACAATGGAATTCAACACAGTTCTAGGCAGTTTCAAGTCTTTTTTATGTGTTTCATCACAGTTTCAACAGATGTTCAAGAGACTTACAACACAAATCCTCTTACATGGGAGCGGTCACGATAGTGAATTTACTTTGCTAGTTTAGGTTAACACGATTCAGAAATGTGGGTTACTCAAAAATGGAGACAAGTGCGCTGTTAATATCCTTTCCAAAAATAATTCATTCATTTGCAAGCAAATTTTAAGTCTTTCCCACAAGACTGAACTTGCCGGCTCAGAGAAAATTCCACCAATCCGGACACCAACTCGCGCGTTAAAAAGCCATTTTAACAACATCAAGTAAATCCGTAGTATTTTTAACAACATATCCCTAGTTGGACGGCTTATCACATAATTTTCGTAGATTTCAATACTTGTGTTGAAATGATCTTCACAGATGAATCCCACTGTTTTCTTCAAAATATCCCCCGGATTTCTGCGAATGGCTCTTAGCCACAGGCTTCTCCTTCTTGCGTTTGTAGGCAACCTAATAAATAGTTTATTAGGCACCTTGGTTGAGGTATTTTTACAGCCAGGTGTTAAACAACACTTATACCTCGAACTCATCTCGCTGGCTAATTACAATGCTAGGGAGTTGGGTCGATGTATGGAGCTTTCGAGATTTCGACTTTCGCTATTGACCTTTCGAGATTTAAACTATCTTGCCTGCATATTACTCATTATTGACGTGAAATATCAACTGTATACCATTAAATGATTACCTACTCAATTAAAAATCAGAGATGGGCTCACTTTTGGGTTGATTAGGCTCGCTTGAATCACCCGTGTTGGTGCGCTCACTGTTAGCCCAGCGGTAGACTGCTTCGGGTGATTTTTAGGCACAGTTGACGTCGTCGGGGATTCTTCAGCAGTGGCTTGGGGGGGAGGGTGTTTTCGGCGCGCTTTAAAATTTCGCTATATTTAGCATTTAATATCTCGCGAAGGAAAACTCAGATTTACATGCGGTTTTTTTTGTTGAATCGAGAAAATAATTTTCTATCCGCCTGTTAAATAAAAAAAATTCATGCAAGTTCCCCATTGTAAAAACCTGTAAATGTATAGAGAAAAGTGCTAAGGATTGCGGCCCTATTGGTAAAAGGCGTAAATACATTAAATACTCCAAGGATGATGAACTTGAAGAAATATTGAAGACATGGGTTCAGTCTTCCAGAGCAGCAGGCAGTAACGAATATATGCCCCCCCCCCCCCCAAAATAAGGCCGCATAACCACTGCGAGAGGCACATGCGAGGATACCTAAACTACAGCCGATCGCCGCTATAGCTAGCCAGTCTCCCCCCCCCCCCCCCCCACAAAGTGATTTTGACATTAAAGACATTTTTAATGTGAACGAGACAGGTCTTTTTTTTAATAATGCCACACAAGATCCTATAGACTTCAAAGGTTACCCTTGTCATGGGGCCAAGCACAGCAAAGGTCACCTTACTGTTTTATTGGAGCTAATTTAGATGGCAGTGTGAGACTGAAGTCCTTTGTTTTTGGCAAGTCCAAAAATCCACGTTGTATTTATTAAAAACATTAAGACCTTGCCTATTGTTGAAGAAAAAAATCATGCCCTTGGTGCAAAGATAAATTGGTATAATATTTGGTGACCCATCAAATATTAAACATCGCCTGTTAAATAAAATAAAATAATTTAACATTAGGCTATGATTTTACTTCTATTTCCTACAAATTCAAATTTCCCATGATTTACATTTTCCCGCAAATTACACTTTTTTCCTTTGTCCCCGTCAAAAGTGTAAAAGCGAGGTTTTACTGTATTTCACGCATGTTTACAAACATTTTCAACGTAAAAGATGCAATATATTGAATGTTATAAATTATTGAATGAAAGCATGCAAAAAAGGTGAAATCACATAAATCTCCTCCGGCCGCTGGGATGGGATTTAATTAAATGTCTTCCTCACTTGAGGGGTTAATGTTCCATTGTGTTAATCATTATTCTTCATCTCATTTCATTCATTCATCTCATGAAGGGTATGTTTTCACGATTTAAATGTCTCATCCCTCATCTATCAACCCATCAATTCATTAGTTATTAGAAGGGTATTTTTGTTTGTAATAACTGTAAGTCAACTCTCGAATATATGGTTGTTTTGTTGAATGGAAATAAAAATTTTGTTCAATATTCCCACCTGGCGAGCTGAATTACCCGTGACCCTTTTCCCGACGACCCATCTTCACCCAGCCCCGGCCATAAAGCTAGGGAAAACTAGATTTAAAACATGGTCATGAACCTACCCGCAGAGGCCTATTGTGGAGAGGTCTTAAATTTTATTTAACAGGTGACGGATTTTTTGCCCGCATGTCTCTGAGGCGGGGGGGTACGTGTGGGTGAAGTGTTTTGTGTCCCATTCGCACATCCGGGAGGGCGGGACAGGTACAGTATATTCATCATTTGACGTGCCTTATATTGAATGCATTATTAATGTATCAGATCCTTGGGCAAATAAATTATTATTATTATACCATTAGGGAGAGGAGTGACACATCCTCAATGAATGTATGGGAAAATATTTAAGTTTGCTACTAGAGACATTTGTCTCCCAAGCCTAAGCAAATTATTTTTCACATCATTAGAGTGCTAAATAAGACAAAATACTGCACGCTAATTAGCAAAATGGCTAATGGATAAAGGTAAAAAAAACACCTCAATTAAGGCCATACCAAGAATGGAGGAGCATAGCTTTCATGATGTTCTGAGGTACCCACCTCATAGTTAAAGGGATAAAACACTCAAACCACAAATTGAAGAGGCTTGAAAGTTCAGATGATTATTTTATTGCAATGCAATAGGCTAAAGCAGAGGAATTAAGATGCTAGAGTGCAGTCATTACCCTATAATTAAGGATAATTCCTGCTTACCTGTCTGTTACTTCCGTGTATTCAGTCATTGCCAATTTTCTTTGGCTTAGGGCATCCTTTAATTCCTTGTCCTGAAGTTTTAACTTGTCTTGAACATCAAGTTTTTCCTTAATGATAAAAAAGAACACCACAGTTAAGCAGTTTCAAAATTTTACTCAGTGACTTAAGAATTAAGAGTCAAGGAGGGCAATATTCAAAATACCTTCTGAGCTTCCTCTTTTTCCTGTTTCAACATTCGAACCAACTTCTCCAGCTCTTTCACTTTCATTGCACTTTCCGTATCATTGCTCATAATTTCCCTCTTTAATTCTGCAGACTGCTGGCTTTCGAGACCTTTCAACTGAGTTTCAAGCTCTGAAATGTTTCCCAGAAATTAGAACAGATTAGAATTTGGCCATTAAGAAAAAGAGATAAAATAAGGAAAATCACAAGCGACAGAATGTTAAAAGGACAACGAATGGGTAAGTATAAAAGTCATAACTATTCAATACTACCAAAAAATACAGGATTAAAATAATAGAAACATAAATATAAGTAAAGCGGTAAAAATTAAAAACAACATTTGATAGTAGAAGCTAGAATATCATACTTTATCAAAATATTGCAGGTTTTTCATAATTATACAATTCCCTAAAAATAGTTTTATTGGACAGTTGTGTGACCATCAGTGGGGGACTCCATTAAAGTTACTTTACAGCCAGTAATGCAGTTATTTTAAATCTTCTATGATTATTAAAAAGAAAATATTTTGCATGAGTTTATGAAAATTGATAGAAAAATGACAAGGCAGCAAAAAAATGTGCTTATATAGTTTTGGCCATGTTTACACAAATAGAAACAACTGCAGTCAAAGGAAAAGCAAATCAATGATTTGGTATAACTATTAAGTACCTCTATTTCATGAAATATTCTATATACATGTATGTATATAGTCCCATTTTCTGCCTACACATAAGACTCGAAACTTGTGGGTACCAATTAAGTAGTAGATTGTGGACTGCCATCAAGAAACAAAGTTTTACAACTCAAAGAGTAATAATAAACATGACAGAATCTAATCTAATCTCTCTTATTTAGACAGTGCTATCTGACAAGGTTGTTACTGGCTTCATTATCTTGATATCAAGTAAGAGATAAGGACTGCTAAGAGGAGTCCACTCATACAAATCAGAAGTATGACCTGAGGTCTCTATTGCATCATAAACCAAACATAAAGAGCATTTTGAACTGAAGACCTACAGCATGGAAATACTAATATGGAGCAGCAGAGTCACCTACGTGCATGGAGATTGGAAGTAACAAACAAGTTAGCAATAAGAGCAAATTGGGCTACTGACAACAAGTGCCCCCACCATATTGGTAGGGATGTGCGAGTAGTACTTTTTGATCTCGACTCCAGTTGTAGTTACTCGCACGTATAGAGTCGAGTCATATGAACTATGGCAATTTCCCAACCAGGCAATATAATAATGCATGCACTAACATATTCTCGTTTTCCCAATCCCCTAGTGCATTTTCTCTTCTGAACATATGGCCTGATTAGAAGGGAAAAGGTGGTAAGGAATGTTCATTGTAATCGTGACAGAATTAGGAGATGAATTAAAATTAATGTGTCTTGAACAGTTCGAATAGGACAATTGAAATGAACTAATCTCTTGTAATTTGTCGACAATTTTATTTAATGGCATTGGGTTGAAAACTTGTGTCCAAAATTCCTAGGAAGAGCCCAGAGTAGCTGTAGCAATTGAAGTTAGACAACAAGCCGACTATCAGTACCTAATAGTAGAAGTCTATCATTACGAGTGTGGTATGAAGTGATTCTCCGATGCTCTAGGTACGTTACTTGTCCTATTGATGTGACGATGCGTTTCAAAGCTTTCTCAGGCGCCACACAACATAATTTCAGATTGTGGAAAAATCACGAGGAAGTGCGAAATCTACCTCACTGCTACCACTGGGTTAAGGTTGGAATTTGAATCGACTGAAATAACGGCTCCCCTCGATTTGTTTGAGCACCGGCCTTATCAACCCAGTGTTGGCTGTCGGCTTTTGCCGTACTTCCGAATCAACCATTAAAATTATGACGCAAGTAAACAAGGAACATTGCAAGTTGGTAATGGCAACATTCATTGTTTATGTAAGGCGAAGGAACGATCTTATCGCATGAATCCCATATCGTTCGTTCTCTCAGAATGTGTCCCGCACTCATAAATTTCTCCTTGTCCAAAAATTAGCGGTGATGTTTTCTCATCCTAAGTGAGAGGGCAGTCTAGGGAGGTGAGAGAGGAGCACGAGGGGGAATTAGTTGCCAATGCTTTTTGAGTCAGCGAGTCTCAGAGCAGCAGGATGCGACCCCTGGATGATCCTGGGTGGTGTCAAAGAATCACCTAGGCCGAAATACGAGCCGAGAGGGGGAAGACACTGTCAGCCTGTGCTCATCACGGAATGATTCACCACTGTCCTCCCGAAGCGACCCCAAATAAAATATCTGGTTTCTGAAGGGTTGGGGGGAGAGAGCAAAGACGAAGAAGTCGGCTGAATTGGAGGCCCGGGTTGGTCTTGGCACTACCATCGCAGCAAACTGCCAAAGAAGAAGTGCGACAAGCTTCACGGGTTGAGGGGTGTGGATACCATTCAAATCGTCCTAAATAACATTTATCCTGTGTTGCGGCCAATGATGGAACTAGTTGGAACCATGGAAGTTGGCTGCTGAGGCTCCCGAAAGGAAAGAAAGATCCCCCTCTAGAAAGGATGTCCCCAACTAGAGGAAGCCACCTGAGAAGTTAGGCACGAGTGGGAAAGCGATGAGTGAAATGTGATACTTTTGGTTCACGGTCATAACTGATGAGGGACTCCCAGCGGGCGATGCCCCCCCAAACTATTGGAAGCTACCTGAGAAGTTAGAGCGTGGGAAAGCGATGCATGAAATGTGATGCTGACTCCAGAAAAAAATATTGCTTCACTCCGACCATCTGATGAGTGCCGAGGCGAGGTTGGGAGAGAGAGAGACCCAGGGTGGTAGAGGGGAGGGCGAGAGGTAGGCCAAAGACGCGTAGCCGTTCACTGGACTGCTGAAAGCGCTCGGCGAGAAGGCCTGAGGAAAACAGCACTGGACATCCTCTTTGTTCTACACTACAACAGTACTTGTATAAAACTTACGTACTTGAGAAGTATCCGTATTGAAAGATAAAGGATGCAGCTAGAACTTTTATCAGAGCTCATTTTCGTACCTCATCTCATAGCCGAGGAACATTTCCACAAAATGATCGATTTTAGGCAAGCTTACCATGATAGCGCTTCCTGTCGGCAGATTTCTGAACCTATTGGCCTCGGCGGCTCTGTCGACTCGACTTCCGTAAAAATACTCGAAGTAATTGAGTCGAGTATCAACTACTCGACTCGACTTGAATTTTCGAGTACTCGCACACCCCTACATATTGGTATAGCCCCAGAAAACAACAAACACTACACTGTAATTGTGAGGCAAAAATACGAACAGCCATTATATGAGGACATTCACCAAGAAAGAAAAATCAATTATGATGGTTTGGTGGTGTGACTGGCTCCCACACCTGATTGACAACTTAGAAATCCTAAAATTTTGTCCGACAGGCAGCAGAGATTCTTTGGCACAGTCTTGAGAAGCAAAAAAAATTCAGGGCACGTTAAGAGATAGTTGAAACACAAGTGATCAAACATTGGCCAGGGCAACAATATCATGATTTGAGGTGAAAGAGCATGATGGCATCGAAGACTTTACACACGACGAAGTTCAATCTTTCGCAAAATCCATCTAATATCATAAGAGATTTATAAATTTTTCAACAAGTAAGAGATTAAGGTGAGTTTTCTCATTTCAAGAAATTCTAGGAAGATGACCGGAATAAATACTAGTGAAACTATCAGATACACACTATGACCACAGTGAAACAATAAACAATGACTGTGGCAATTTAAAAATATACCAGCCATAACAATGCTAAAACAGCATGGTTTTTTTTTAAATTTATCCCAAAATTCTATCTTTTTATCACCAAATTTCAATACACTGATATATTTTTCTAAGCCTCCAACCCTTAATTACCCAATTCCAACATAGGCTTCAAAACTAAATGAATCAATCAGAATCAGAATAAATATATGTATATTATACAGACAAATGGTCATCTCAATCAGCAAATTCATGCAAACATTTTCATAAACAAGATTTGTTATATATTATGACTAATTACAAAGCAAACACGCAATTTAAATTCTAATCAAAGTACTCCACATTTAGCATCTTTCATTTAAGTGATCAATGGATAGGTAGACCATTTGATAGGGGATTTGTTTTGACAACTACTTGTATTAAGACTCTGTTCAGATGCAATCCCAACAAAAACATAATTGAAATGATGAGAAACATGACTGAGGGCTTTTCAGGGGATGAAATATTTTTTAAATATCAAGCATTACTAACATCAACTATGATAATGTGCTTTCAAAGCCCAAATGAGTATTCTCTCCAAGTTGTCTCTATTGTTTTCCATTACCTGTGTGATCTACCTGTCTCTTATTTATAAACTTGGACAGGAGGAGGAAGGAGTTGGTGGTAAGGAGAAGAGGGAAGAAACACAGCTATTATGAACTATGAGAGGGACCAAGGTCGGGGTCATGGAGGAGTGATTAAGGATCCTCATCCTCCATGAATGTTTTATGATTACTTTTATTAAAAGATGATGTGTGCAAAGATACTTTAGAACAATACATTTCACATGGTAGTATATCACATACACAAGCGTACATATCTATGGGTCATAAGTTACCCGAAAATACTGGTTTCCTACATTAACAGATTCTATGCAGAGCAGCAATTAAGAAAGATTTTCGTGCAATAAAGAGTCTATTTACTAACACATTAGCATTATATGTGTAAGTGCTTCATACTTACATGCCATTAAAAATAATATGATTACAATTAATGAACATTAAGCCTTTACAGCAAATTCCAGGTAGGGTGTGCTTTGACTACCAATGCCATTTTTCATATAGTTTTTAAGAGCTCCAGTATTCAAGTTAAAAAAATATTCATTATTTCTACTAGATTAATTTTTTTCCAAAGTTTACATGCATTAAAATGCCAGCTGACATATTAGCCAGGGGCAGTTTTCACAAAGGTACAAAAAGCCAATATATCAGCCCACTGGCAGTAAAAGAGCAAATAGAGCAAGCTTGAAAATACTAGCAATTACCCAACTAGGGTTAGGCTGGAGTTAGGTAATTTTTGAGATATGAACTTGCAGGAGCGTTTTCCAGCATTCATTTCGATTTTACAAAAAAGTTTAGTGTGCATGTAACCTGTTTACACAACATTACAATGTGCATAGTGGTGCATACCATAAGGAGTGCAAACAGTAATATCAGAGTGACTTAATGATAGTCATCAAATTAGCAGTTTGAGATAAATAGAATGTATTTGTCTATAATTCCGATTACTAACCACTATTCCTCTTAGTTAACATATTTATTTCATCCTGCAACCTCCTCATTCCATTGCCTTCAGATGTTGGCGAAATTTTCCTTCCTTCATCAGCAGTTGTCCCATTTAATTCTAGAAGTAGAGACATGTACCATCTAGAGCCACCAGAACTAAAGCATCATTCATATGTAGCGTGTAACTAAGACATTCATATAATTTAACAATGACTTTTAAGCTTACAGTACCTGATATCTTCTTAATAAGGTGTTGATTTTCTTCTTCCAAATGTTTCAAACGCTTTTCCGCAGCTGAATTATTAGCATTTGTCTGATTACCTGGCAATGATCCAAGGTCTGATATGGAGCTGAAAACATAATAATTGATTGGTTATAAAAAAGAATATTGATGATCCGAAATGGAATACATCAAAATCTGACACATAGATGATCCTCAGGTGGTGGTTCTACATTAATTGCTGGATAGAAACTTTTTCCTACTCTTAACACTCTTAACTGAATCACAAGGTGTGAAAAGATAAATATAATAATAATATACAAGTTATGGAGAAATAATTATCTTCAGAGGCCATTCATTAAATTAAAGAAATTAATGTCAAGATTGCACAATATACAGCTAAAAATTCATAGCCATGATTGACTATTGAAATTCACATATCCACAACAACTCGAAGTTTAACCTGTGAAACCTGTATTAATGCTTTTTTGATAGTATCTTCACAATATTTTAGAATTCCTTAAGATTACTCTCTCATATTCTGAAATCAAAACAGAATAGCTACAAGATTCAAGATTGTAAGATTCAAGAATCAAGGTATCAACATTTCAGCCATGCATACATTTAAAACATTCATGTACATTTTTGCAAACCCCATCAGCCAAGTTAGGTGTAAGATGATGCATATCATTTGTTTATATTGGTTTTGTGTTATTATAATATCTGTAAGTTAGTTTCACACCCATTCATTATATTTTTAAGTACTTTTAATGTTGCACATTCCTCCATATTAGGCACCATGTGGTGGGAATTAACAACCACGTGGAGAATACAACAATGGATGGAAGGTTCTAGAAAACAGAACCATGAGGAAAGTGAGAACACTCGAAAGAGGGAAGTACGTCACGTAGAATTTTCTGGAAGGTTAACAATAGGCCAGCATAAAAGTATATAAGTGGACGGGTGAGGGAATTCAGGGATGTCTTTCAAACTCAGAGTGCTGCACGTCACTATGCCGGAGGGCTGCCTTAATTAAACCAGGTCATAATGGCGGAGTGCTGACTCAGAGAAGAAGTTAACTTTATTTAGTGAGCAGTGTGTGTGTTGGAATCCAGGAGGGCCAGCGTATTTAGCAGCGGAAGCAGCCAGTAATATTCCGGAAGCAGCCGATTGAGTTCCCGCAAGCCGAGGGAGAGAGGGAACTACAGAACAGCTGGGGAATGTGCGATCAAACCCAATAACAGAGAGAGCTACCTGATAAGGAGGAATGAACGAAAGAAGGGTGGGGTCATGGTGCCAGGAGTATAGACGAACACCCACCATTTACGACACTCGGCGCAAGGTATTTAAAGGGACCGATTGTTCCGCCCTGTCAGTTATAGAAGTGTATTTATGTTTGCCTATGTGTGAGAAGTTTCATTGTGTTTTTGTTGATCGGCAGATGGGTATTTATAAGTGAGTTAGAAAATGCAAGGGTATTTATTGATTGTGTATATAAACCAGTGTGTTATTTGAAAAGTGATTTTTGTTTACATGTATTGTAGGGTGATTTCAGGGTGGGAGAGTTAGAATAAGGTTATTAGAGTCATGTGCAGTTGGGGCTTAATTAAATAAATTAATTACCTTGCATAAGTTACCTGAGTGTACTCATTATAAAAATAAATACAACCGAAATACCTGTAGCAGAAATAAGCAGAGTAGAGAAAAGGTTAGAAGTAAAAGAAGATAATAAGAAAGATCTTGTTTCTTAACTTATATTTATTGCATTTTGATTCACAATACGTGGAACACAGTTTAATTTTATTCCATTTTTACACCACAAACGTGAGGCAATATCAATTCTCATTTGAATTACATTGTGACACCCACAACGTGGGGCACCATAATTATTTTTATTACGAGGTTATTTTTGTAACAATATTTACAGAGAAATTTCTTTATGCCAAAAATTATTACAAGGGTGGTAGACTGAGTGTGCAATAAATGTAGTGTCTCGTAAAAAGAGAACCCTTAACCACAGAGATCCCATATGAATGATAAAAACATATAAAATGTATCTTTATGTAGGACTATATACAAAAATGTCACGCTTTGATCAATACTAGAGAAAGTGGTATAAATGCCACTGGACAAAAGACACTGAAGCGCATTTCAGGAATCAAAAAAATTACATGCAACTGATTTTTCAATGGATTCCCTAACTGAAACTTCACAAGGTTAATCACAAGCATTTGAGACCCAGGATAGAAATATTTAATCAGTGAGCTCAATAAAATAAAAATGCAAACTTATATGCATTGTTAGTAACTGCCTAAATGGCACAGAAAGTGTGACAAAACTATCACCAGAGACTGCAACCACCAAAGACTCAGAAGTCATTTTAGGCTTGGGATATTGGGAAAATTCATATGCCATGAATATCAGGTTAACACGGCTGATATTCACTTGCTTTCACACTACTTAAGTAAAATTGAAAAATACTGACAAAATATGAGAAATTCAAAGAAAAACAGGCTTAAGGGGAGGTTGATACTATACCAGTAAAGGCATTTTCAGACCACTGTAATTTTCATCAGCTGAGTAGCCTGCTCATTGATAAAAAAATCCTGTTTCCACTGTTCAGTGCTTAAACAAGTGGAGCATAGGGGCAAACATTCGTTTGTAAGTCGAAACTAATCAATTGGAAAAGAAAAAATTGCTTAAAACAACTAAAAATAGAACATTGTCAATGTAGGAGTATGTACTTAGTGATGCAGATCAATACGAAAACCAACTAATGTAAGTGACATGCAATGACCCTTATTCCTTAGAATTCATTTGCATTTTGAGAATGAGGTTAAACAGAATGTGTTATCGTGATAACTGAGGATGTCAAATAACTTTATCGGTAGCCTTCTGTGCAGGCAGCACTTTTTCCTCACCAGGGGGGTTATTTTGTAATCTCACTTTAGTGAGAATACGTCATAAAATGTCACTTTTTCGTAGTTCAACTCCGCCACCCAGGCAGTGTGACCATCTTCGGATCTCAAGCGGTGAACTGCCGGTCATGTGCTGGTCTTTTAGACAATTCATCCGCTCTGATCCGTATCTTTCGACTCTTGATCCCTTTCATTATCTCTGCCTGCCATTAGTTCCATCTCACCTGTCATAAAGAACGTGACATGGAGCCACCATCGTTTCCCCTTGAAGCTTGAGTTGGAAAATAAACAAGGGCGCGAAAGATACAAACGATTTTCAATCGTATTGTTGTAATTTGCTAAACGTGAAGAACTTCAGCATTTTCAACTCCAATATATTGTGCACTTGAAGGTATGCTTTGTTTGAAATGCTTATGTTATTATTAGCTTGAATTATCTGTGTATATATTTTGTATCAATATTTCCCAAAAAATGTTGCTGATACCTTTGTTTCCGTATGCCTATCCGCCAGTGTATGGTGAATGGAATTAAGTTATTTATACCATAATTTCATAATTTTAACAAATATTGCCTTAAAATCTACGTTCTTGGTAGATATTTCCCGTGCTTGCGAATCGAACACTAATTAGATGCACTTCATTTTTTTTAAATATTGAGTGATCGCTTACATGTCGCTTGTAGTTTTGACTGTATTTAGATTTTCATGGTATGTACAGTGTAAGATATCTTCCGTAAGATGTTGAGCAATCTGGGTATTCGCTAGTCTCAGCATCTTTTACTTGATATAAGGTAATTGAAGCTTCGACAATTCACAAACTGTTCGTGAGCCGATCATTAAGAGAAGGAAATGGATCTCCCACCTTTCCACTAAGAGTCACTGAAAAGGTGAGATTACAAAATAACCCCCCAGGGCCCACCCCACAGTCTACCTAAATTGCTTCCTCTCCACTACCTCCATAGCTCCTTTACGAATTCCTTTTGCATTTTGGTGAATTCCCATTCACATCCTCAAAAAGTATCAACTATCCCTAAGTAGCCTTAACTGGACAAACATGATTAGTTCCTCACCTTCCTTGTGTAAAAGTAAATCCAATGAAAGGGAGATGTAAAGCTGTAAAAGCTGGATTGGCAGCCGCTGGAGGAACAGCATCTGATGACCCAGCCCGGACATCAGTTTCATCAACATCAAAATTGGAAGTGTCTGTTGGGGAACTAACTTCGGGCACATAAGGAGCAGAACTGTCCCTCACAGTGTCCCAGTCTAAACCATCAAACCAAGCATGGTTCTGAAAGGAACAATAGTATCTCTCAAGAATATAGTCCATTATCAATTAACAATGGCAATATAGACAAAGGCCTCAGCACACAATCAAAATCTGCATATTGCATGAAGACAATTAGCAAACATAATTAATGAAATAAAATTACATTTAACAATCTAAAATGAAATAGATTTAAATGGCTTCAAAAACAAGGCTCATACACATAATTAATATTTTCATTATTACAAGTAGTTTTTTTCACTCGAATGTTAGTTTTCATGACTTATTAATTGATATTGGCAAAGTAGGAGAAAGGAGGAGATTATAAGTAGAGATGGGATAATTACCACAGTAAATAATGGTAATTTATGAAAATAACCGTATTTTTCCATTATTTTTTAGTTTTAAGGATTGAACAGCAAATGTATGGTAGCAATAGCAATAGGTAGGGAATAATGATGTTTAAACCATACCAAATACAACATTAATCTATTATAAATATTAAAAATTGCAAAAAGAACTATGGCAGCAACATGCAATCTGGCTTTCTTTTGTCAAAGTATGAGAAATTTTCAATACGAATATTCTAATACATTACCCTACTATAATGTTGTAATTTAAGTAAAATATTCCAAAAATGAGTTGTACATGCCTCAATTTATAATTAAACACATAGGAAAAGTGGACTTGCCTTAAAAGAACATGCTGGGAATTTATCTGTATGAAAAATTATCTCAAACATTGGTGAATTATCTAGAAAATTACCAAAAATTACGGTAATTTTCAAGGGGCACGGTAAATTACAAAAAATACCGCAGTAATTTACGAAAATTACCGAGGTAATTTTCAGAGTGGCCCATCTCTAATTACGAGAGGTTATTGGATGTCCATCACCAAGACAGACAGGAGAATCTTAGTCCAAAGGGTAGAAAAAAAAGGAGAAGGATAGATAGTCGAATATCACAAGAGGATGACACCAAGCTGAAGAACAATAGAGTTTAAGGTATGGGTTACCCCAAGGCCATAGTGCTGACAAAGTTTCCTTGTCCAATTGGCAGAGGAGACACTCAAAGAAGTTTTGGCTGTTACCATTCATTTTTTTTTTATTATTAAATTAATCTATGATTTGAAGACTAAAAATCACTTTACAAATAATATCGAACAAAAATGAAACATACATAGTTTACAGTTACTTGTAAATGATACGCAAAACACACAATACTTTTTTTCAACTAAAACTACAACACCTGGGAAACTAATATTTAACCAAAATGGAAACTTGTTAAAAGCTCTAGAGTATACTTACAGCATTTATATATAATAAAAACCTAGCTTCAATTGTGAGACATTGAAAAACTACAATTAGCAAAAGCCCGTGAGCATTTTCATTGACTTAGACATTCTTGTGGGTACCCAAACAATTAGTTACCTCTGGATGGATTTTTATCTTCTTAACATCGAGTGGTGATCCCAAAAAGGGGAAGTAAAAGTAGAAATGTCCAAAAATCAACCAATAAACTAGTATAATACCCAATGGTGATGGTGAATACAGTAAACCTCGTTAGTTCGAACCCTCTTAATTCGAAATTTAGAGTAATGCAAAGTTGTGAGCAGTCCCCGGCATACAGAATAGGAAATTGTGTACTTGATGGTATGGATAATTCAAAATACGCTTAATATGTAACTCGAAGTCGAATTTCGTCCCATGATGCCCCAATGTATCGTTTATTTCAAAACAATTCACGGGGGCAGCGCATTTCGATGGTTACTATCGGTGCAAAAAAGGTGGACCGCTGAAGTTTAAGTATTTGTATGCAATTCCACTAGAGCTCCATAGAGTCGTGTAATATATCCTTTTACTCCTTGTTTATTTGACTACAAAATGAATTAATCAAAAAGTAATTAAATGTAAATGTTTAGCTTCTAATGTTGAAAGGGTGAATAAAAACATGTGAAAAACTAGGAGAACGGCGAAATGGTTGTCTTCTTCATTTCGTCACAGCCAAAATATTTGAATCGTGAACTTCATTATTTTTTTATGAAGAGAACGACATCTCTGCATTATAAATATTATTTTTAAATCAAATTTTACCCACTCTTCGATTTTTAAGATGGCTGAAAGTTACCTTTCAATTTCCGAGATGCATAAAAGTATATTAATATCGAATTTACGTATGCTTTATGGAAAAAATATAGCAAAACTTTTCATCTAAGGAAATGTTGATGTTCTTCCTCTTACTTAAAATAAACCACAAAGAAGAAAATCGCCCCACGGCAATGTACACTACCATTTTGCACAGTTGGTAATGGTGAAACTCCTAGCCACAAACGCCTCAATCAAGTTCAGCATCCTGCCTTTTTTGTGCCAATAGTAGTGCTTATTTCTAAGTCATTTTGGCATCGCTTTCTAGCTGCCTAGGAGAGTTGGTGCCCACAAAGCCGATAAGTACTGTCCAAATCTGTGACCATTCCCCATCATAGAAGAGCCCGCCATTCCTCATAGAACCAATCGCCATTCCCCAACCTAGAAGAGCCCGTCATTTTCCCTAGAACGGATCGCCATTCCTCTAACAAGATCCCAAAATAGAAGAAGATACCGAGTGAAACCCCGTTAACCATATCATTTGCTTATACACCCTTTTCCCTATCCAGTACCTGAGTGAGTGTGAATGTGTAAAGTGAGATAAATGTTAGTGCAACTAAATGAAGAGAATACGAAGAGTACAGACAATTAGAAGCTGCACTCAAACAAAATTGTCTTGATTGTCAATTGAATCAAAAAGGGAGTTTCATGTTTTTCCCACTGTCCAAAGACGAATTATTTTGTCAGTTATTTCTATTTTCTGTGTTTTTTCATAAAATTTGATATCTCTTGTTCTAGGATTAGCACCCCCTTTTCCCCCCCTTTGTGTTATCTACAATTGATCATTGGTTTCTTTTGTGACTTTCGGAAACGAATAAATTGTAAAAGTGTTAATTCTGTGTCCGAGATTTACTTGTCAAATCGTGCTACCTCTCCGCCACGTCGACCCGCCCAAGGTAAAAAAAGGGAGATCGTGAACCCACATCGTATTTCACCCACCCTCATAATCGTGGTCGCACGCCTATTGAGAAACCACCCCACCCCAAATGCTCCGACGAGCTTAGCTGGCATCCTTACCTTCCCCATTTCCCCGTCACTGAATTTCTCCTTCCCCCCCCAGCTCTCCTCCCATCGAGAAACCACCCCCCCCCATTCTTTGTGCACCTCCGAACTGAAGAGTAAGGAGGAGGTTACACTAAGTTACTTTTAAGTGTTGATCAGTTATTTTGAACTTTTGCTTATGTTTATGGTGCACCGTGCGCCAGTAGCTGTTTACCCCCAATCAAATATCCCTCAATACACATCTCAGCCACTCCGTCCTTTGGTTTTTTTTGGGGCTTTCATGCCATGACTACAATACCTGAATTTGCAATGCTTTCTCCACTCTTCCTTTTGAGCCTCCCCTCCTCAAGTGATAACTGTAGGATCGCCAGGCATGGCGAAGTAGTATTTTCTGGATGGTGTGATATCATTTACCCATTTTCCCTGCGTTACCACTTTCATCGTTTGGTAGCCGCTCCTCCCATCTCGCTTCGCATGCTTCCCCAGATTCTTATGTTTGCCCCGAAATGCTGACGAGTCATCGTTCTCAGCTTTGTTTACACTTTTTCCATCTACTCTAGTCCCATCTCCCCAAACTTGAATGTGAATCACGAGGTAAGGAAGGCAGAATATATAGGGACTATCCATTTTGAATAAAGAACTTGGTACTTTTCCACACACAGTGTGGAAAAGTACTAAGTTTTTAAAATTCAAAATGGATATCTAACTTCCACGAAGTCAAGCCTGAAATTTATATAGGGACTACTTCTGTGTGGTGCATGTCCAACATTGCGTCAGCGATTTTTTTCTTGGGTTCCCTAGAGCTACTTTCGGAGGGCTAAGGGATTCTGGGGTCATCGCCGACCTTGACGTGATACTCCACCCCTACCCTTCTCTCTCCTCTTCCCCTCCCGTATTGGAAGCCACCTGACAATGAGAAGAAAAGGTCGTGGGGAAGCGATGAGTGAAATGTGATACTTTTGGTTCGCGTTCGTAACTGATAAGGAATTTTGGTAACCTGGAAAATACATCTTATGTGATAACACTGGACATATGCCCGAAATCATTCAATTTTTTTTTATTTTCCGGGTGATTGCATCTGATAGTGCTCACTTCTCCAACTTTAACTTGGATCTGATAAACGTGAAGAATTTCGTCCATTAACTCCTCATTTTTGTGCATATTCTTTGCCTTTTGATAAAAAAATATAGCATTACGGTGATTATCTCGGATTGGGACCTTTTCCGTTAATTTTTGGAAAGTACGTATAATTCGAACCCGGATAATTCGAAGTCCAATTTTTTTGGTCCCTTGAATTTCGAATTAACTAGGTTTTACTGTATTATAAGTAATAATTACCTTAAAGTCTTCTATTCCATTCTGTCCTAACCTAAATTCAGAACTACAAATCAGCCTTTTCATCAAATCTTTGGCTTCATTAGAAACATCATAACCCACATCTGACGGGAAGTCAAAGCAGTTCTGAAAAAGAGCAAAAAATTAACAGAGGATTCAAAGAAATCCTAAAAATTATACATTACTAAATACAAAATTATACAGACACTTATTCAACAGTAAAGAATATCTGTAACTTGTAACACAGCAGATCAACTCAGTTCACTAGGTTACTTGAGAAGTTCATAGGGACAAGAGCCAAGAATGAGCGAAGTAATTAAGAGGCAAACAAACTGATTCGAAGGAACTTCTAAGGACAGAGGATAATTTTGGCAAAGAAATTAGCGCACAGGCACTTCCAAAAATTTTCAAAAGAATTATACCAACTGCCTCAGACTAAAAAACTACCTGAAGTTGATGCTTTGGGCAATTGCACCATAAAACTTAAACTTTAAAACTTGTTATGAAGGCATGACACTTCCAGTATAATTTACTGGAAGAAAATAGCCAATAGCAAGATAATATCAGTTAAATAATAAATAATACAGCAAATTGGTGCAGTATTAACCAACTAAAATTAAACTCCAGTAAAACTCAGCTGGTACTATTTAATAAGATCCAAAACAATCGTAAACTGAGTTTAAATTTGCATGACATTTAGCTGAATGAAACTCACTGTGCAAAAACTTGGGGATTAGTTCTTCAAGACATGGGGAAATGGAATGCTCATGTGTCAGATTTAATTCCTAAGCTGTTCTTGGCAATGTACTACATTTGCTTTTTGAAATGTTCTGTTTCTACCACTGTTCTACTGATGCTTTACTACAGCTGCTTTTACAGCAGAGCAACATATTGCATTATACTTTGGGGGTCTTCCCCATCACTTTTGAAAAAAATCTTTGTTCTGCAAAAGAGAGTTATTAGAACAACGTTTAAGTTAAGTCACAGAACATCCTGTAAAACCTACTTTAAAATGTTAAATATGCTCACCATCCCGTGTGTTTAGATTTACAATGTGATTGTTTTCATGAAACAAAACATGAATCAAGTTGTAAAAAATCAGGATATTCATGTGTATGACATGTATCTTTACATTCGTCTACCTAATAAAATTAAGAATGATCATTTTTCATTCATTCAAGTATTCTACCAGCAGATTGGTAGGTTCTTCGACAGTCCCCATTCTGTATCCCAACCTCATAGACATTGTCTCGCTTTCCCTCCTAAGGATGGCCCATTACTAGATCCCTCTTCAATTCTTCATATCTTCTACCTCCTCTTATTTCGTCCAGAATTCCTATCCTCTTCCTTCCTCTCCCACGCTTCCCCAGTGTTCTCCCCTCTATCACTCTCTTTAACATGCCCTCTCCTCTCAAAACCTCCTCCATCCATCTCCTCTGCCTTCTCCGAACCTCTGCCCCAAGCTTCCTCTCCTCTCCGACCATATCCAATACCTCCTCGTTCATTTTTCTCGCCATCCAGCTAACCTTCTCCATCCTTCTCCAAACCCACATCTCAAACGCCTCAAGTCTACGCATATCCTCCCTTCACAATGACCAAGTTTCCAACCCATATAGTGCCACGCTCCATATTAAAGTTATCACCAGCCTCATCTTTAGATCTCTTCTCAGACCCCCCCTCATCAATTCCCTTCTCTTCGAAAATGCTTCTTTAGCTAGCGCAATTCTGCATCTGATGTCTTTACCACAAAACCCATTCTCCTCCAAAATACAACCCAGATACGTAAACTACTCAGCCTGCTCTTTCTTCTGCCCTCCCACCCTTATATTCGGCCCCGCCTTCTTACTTCTAGAAAATCTCATTACTTTCGTTTTCTTGTGATTGATCTTCACCCCATACTTTTTGCACTGCACCTCTAATGCATTCACCATTGACTGTAACCCCTTGGCAGACTGACTAACCAATGCTTGATCATCTGCAAATCTCACTGATTTTATCAGCTCCCCTCCTACCTTTATTCCTACCTCCCGCCATGCCTCCCTTACCATTTCTTCTGAATACACGTTAAAAAGCAACGGCGATAGTGGGAACCCCTGCCGCACTTTCCATCCTATCGTGCCCCATCCCGATTCTCCAGTGGCTACCCTAACCTGCACCGTCTGGTTCATATACAAATTCCAAATCAGACGCCGATCCTTCCACAAGTGCAATCAAGGTAAAAAATACTATTTTTTGTTGATCAATATAACACAAATTTTTGTATCTATTTGGATATGGTAAGCAATGGAAGAATTTTCATTTGAAAAACTTGACTGCATGTATTTACCATTGGTTTCTGAAATATTTCAGCAAGGTTCACAGAGATGCACATTCTCATTTGTAGATATATTTTGCCTAAACGAGTTGAATGAGAAATGTTTGCAAGGCAGTGATAGTTTTCAATATTACAGCACCCAGGACATGATCAATTTTTATGTAATAACAATTTTCACTATTATTTTTTAAATACCAGAAAAAAGAATTATAATATATACTCTGTAAATAAAAAAACAACATAAAATATTGGATACAAACCTTGTGGTTCATGATTTTTCCATATGTTTCTACTAATGACTCAGCATAAAAGGGGGTCTCTCCATACAGCATTTCATACATACACACTCCCAAAGACCACCAATCACATTCGGGCCCATATCTTCCTTGGCCATCCTCCATTGCCTGAAATGAAGAAAACTTTGTATGAGATATGTATTTGATACACAAGAGAGCCAGGAAAGAATAAATCTCATGTGGGATCATGCTGTTGACATAGAAAAAAGAACAACTTTCCTCTAATACCAATACCACCCTTTTCACTGCTGGCAAATGGGTTAACCTCAATAATCTCTAATTATCACATGGGAAAATCTGGCCAATCATTCCAAATTAAGCAAACAACAATGCTTCTCTGATGAACTAATTCATAGGTGAAATGCACTTGCAAAAGCATCATCCTCAACATCAAAACATTAGACACTCATTAGGAGCCTACACCTTGAATTATGTCTCCAGATGTGAATTTATAACCAATAATAATATTTTACATGTTGTAGTCATTGCATAATTTTGGAAAAACTATCAAGTTAAGCAAATCATCTTAAAAGTTCAATAATTTACTCTTATAATAATAATAAAGGTACGAAAGTCGGACCACCAGCCTCCCCGTGGCATACCTGGTAATGGCCTTTGCTGGCTAATGGTGGATGTCTGCTTGTGGGGCTAACCACCCCACATGCAGCTCTTCTGGTTCCAAAAAGGAAAACAGAAAAAGCCACCCACAACCGGCCACTTTCGGATGGGGGCCCTAGTAAGGTTGGGAGTGGGGCAAGGGCCTAGCCATGTTGAAACACCGGTTCCCATCAGAACACCGAAGTTAAGCAACATTGGGCCCGGACAGAGGTTGGATGGGTGACCCTCCTCCATACCTGCACCAGGCGTGGATGGAGTGGATACTACTCCCTCCAGACCACCGGGAGGCCGGTGGGAGATATACCCAGACCGGGAGAGTTAGAGGGAGTACACCCTCCATCCCTGGTACTGGGGCAAGGCGGAGTAGGTCAATCCTCTATACCTCTACCGTGGTGCTCTTGACCCCTGTCTGCAAGTGGCAGACAGGCATGGGGTTGGCACAATGGACCAAGAAAGGTCTAAGTGCCCGGGCTCCTGACGAAGGTCCCCCCAATAACAATCTAAGGTTGGGAGTGGCAATAGCAATACCACCATAACAGGAGCTCGTATGCAGTGGACGGAAGCCCTAAGGGGCAACCTCCTCGCATGCCATGCTGCCAGAAAGACCGGACGCAGGGAGTATATGGCAAGGATGCACTCTTTGTGGTGTGAGATGCATCCAGAACACGACCACCTATCGCAGCAGAATCTGAGCGATTATGCCAACCACCTGCGGAAAAGGAAACTCCACACCAACCACCAGTTCAGAGGAGCACACCACACAGGCAGCCTCTCCACCACCTGAGGCGAGAACAGCACTCATGCCACAGTCTCTGTCAAATGGGGAGGAAGCTAGTCAGGCCGTCTCTGAACTACGATCGCGGTTATTAAGTACAGTATCCTATGATGAAGGACAAAAAAGGCAGAGAGATATCTACCGAAAAATCTCTCAGCGGGGTAACCACCTTTCCCGGTTGAATGGCCTCATCGATGAAATCCTGACAAAGACGTCGGACCTATGGACGGTTAATTACGAGGTCTGTGCAGCTGCCAAATTCATGGCTCACTCCCAAAAGAATGCCTCTTGGGAGGACAAAGCAGAAAAAAGGATGGAACAGTTGCGAGGCCAAGATCACGCAGGCAAGACTACAGGCATCGAGAATTCAGAGTGTGATGGAATACATCGCATCTGGGCGATCTTTCACTCCTAAAGTTCGGCGCATAGTGCGCAGCCTCAGATACAACCATCACAGACTGAATAAAAGCATGCTGCTCACCATTAAGCAGCACGCGGTCGATAGAAAACGCACGCTAACCACGGCCGAGAAAAAACTCCTCAAGAGGAGCAAGGTCGTGATGGAGAACTCTACCTTTCTCCTTTACCCTTTCTGTCTCTTTTGGCCACTACCGCCTGTCGTTGAATCTCCGCCACCCGTCCAAAAGGTTGAACGTTTCTGGAAGGAAATCTATGAAATGTCGAAGCCATTCAATGGAAACACTCTGGCCATAGGCCTCTTTAAAGAGATCTGTGACTGCCACCTGCAAGATATGGATGGTCCTCTTACAGTCACAGAAAGCGACAAGACGGCCTTCTCTGACAAGAAGAACTTCTCGGCTCCAGGAATGGATGCCATGAATAACTTCTGGTGGAAGAAATTTACTTCCACCCACCAACACCTCCACAGAATCTTCACATCTTTTCTGATGGGTAGAGAACCAATTCCACCTTGGCTGACTGAGGAACTCACGGTTCTAATACCTAAGAAGGGAGACTTGTCCAATCCAAAGAACTACCGCCCTATAACCTGCCTCAACACCGTATACAAGGCATTCACCTCTATCTTGAGCGACCTTATCCTCCACCACGTCCAGCCTGTGTGGGAGGAGGTGTACGAGCAGAGGGGCTCAAAGCAGGGAATCGCGGGATGCAAGGACAGCCTGCTCATTGATAGGTGCATATGTCAGGATGCCATACAGCATAAGCGAAACCTATCAATGACCTGGGTGGACTACAAGAAAGCCTTTCACACCACTTCGCATGAGCTTTTGATTGCTATGGTGAAGTTGATGAAAGTCCACCCAGAGGTAGTGTCCTGCATCCAATGCCTGTTACCACTCTGGAAAACATGCTTCGTTCTGAATTCAGCAAGCAGTCAGTTTCCACAGAGTTGGTAACATACCACCGTGGCATTTTTCATGGCGACAGCTTGAACCCCTTGCTGTTCTGTATTTTCCTCCTACCCCTGTCCTTTCAGCTGCAACAAGGTAGAGGTGTCCCAGGTGACAGGAAGAATAAGGTCACCCATTTGTTCTATATGGATGACCTGAAGCTTTATGCTTCTAATACGAAAGACCTTCGCACTGCCCTGGACACCGTACTGGAATACAGTGAGGCTATAGGGATGGAGTTCAGATTGGACAAG
This sequence comes from Pyrrhosoma nymphula, assembly GCA_963573305.1. NCBI lineage: Eukaryota > Metazoa > Arthropoda > Insecta > Odonata > Coenagrionidae > Pyrrhosoma > Pyrrhosoma nymphula. Next base: position 40,421,322 of record OY754337.1, on the reverse strand, counting down.
TGTGCATCCATCCACTTGGCGAGAGGAAGATTTTCGGAGGTCAAGGAAAACGTGCAGCTAGTTGACGGGAACGTCATTCGTCACCTCAAGGACGATGATAGCTATGAATATTTCAGCATCCCCCAGCGCCGATTGCAGGAGGTTGCAGCAGTGAAGGGAAGGCTCACCACCAAATACAGACACACTCTCAGGAACATCTGGAGTTCTGAGCTGTCAGGCAAGAACAAGGTTCTTGCCACAAACATGTCCGCGGTTCCTACACTGCTGTATACCTTCCGATGCATGAAGCGGAACGTCAACGAGTAGCAGAACCTCGATAGGGGAACGAGGAAGATGATGACCCTCTACATAAGTCTTCATCCGAAATCTTCAGTCACCAGATTGTATCTCCCTTGCAATGTAGTTGGTAGAGGACTATTGAGTCTGGAGTGTCTCCACAACAAAGCTGTCTTGGGTTAGATTGTTATTGGGGGGGCCTTCGTCAGGAGCCCAGGCACTTAGACCTTTCCTGGTCCATTGTGCCAACCCCATATCTGTCTGCCACTTGCAGACAGGGGACAAGAGCACCACGGTAGAGGTATGGAGGGTTGGCCTCCCCCTGCCTCACCCCAGTACCAGGTATGGAGGGTGTCCTCCCTCTAACTCTCCCGGTCTGGGTGTATCTCCCACCGGCCTCCCGGTGCTCTGGAGGGGGTATCGCCTCTCCATCCACGCCTGGTGCAGGTATGGAGGAGGGTCACCCATCCAACCACTGTCCGGGCCCAAAGTTGCTTAACTTAGGTGTTCTGACGGGAACTGGTGTTTCAACATGGCTAGGCCCTTGCCCCGCTGTCTTGGGTACAGCATGTCGAGTGTTGAGAAGCAGGGACCCCCTGCTCAATCTCGTGAGAGAGCATGAGTGTGGGAGTAGGGGGGTTTCCCTTCCAGGCAGCAAAGAGGGCAGTGGACAAAACCGGTCTTGACTTCGACCCGTCATCCGACGGAAGCAACAATGACACGACCATTTTGTCATTGAAGGCAGACGTCCTCAACCTCGAAATAAAAAAAGCCAAGCAAACGTAAATTGGGCCCAATATTTGCCATTTGTTGAATTCGTAAGTGCTGATGTTTTTAAATGGGGGTTTGACTTCTTTTAATTAAAAGTGTTGAGTGTTATTTCAAAAGCTATACAAAGTGTTTTTTTGTACGTGTTTGTGTTCTAATCACCCTTGAATCCCATTTGGCAAGGAAGTAAACGTTTAATATTGTTTCTTCATGAAGGGTTTAGTTTTATTAATTATGAAAGAAGTGTGATCGGGTGACGTTACAGTCCACTAGAGGCAAATTATTTGACTTCACTATTACGAATTCCTCCTTCAATTTTCAAGTAATTTAACTGTGTACTTAGGTATTTGAAAATCGTATGGTACAGGCTCCTGAAGGTTATCAAAAAAACAGTAGGTGCGGAATTGCAACGAACGCCAAGAAACCAATATGAGCTAGTGAACCACTTCCACTTCTTCACAACGACTTCCAACATGGCGCACTCTACCCTCATTTTCAAATGCCACTGAATTTTCAGTCAACTATATTATAATAAATATCCGTGATTCAGAACAACTGAAGGCATTTTCACGTACGGATTATATCAATGTCTGAGATCCAGGTATATAAAATGCTGTGGCAAAAGTTGGTAAGTTCCTCATTATACTAGAGAAGAGTTTGACGAGCAATAATGTACCATACATGATGCGCACGTTGAATTAAAGCAGAGTCCCATATAATAAATCAAAATTAAATTACAAAAGTTATTACATGTTGATGGGCAGTTTTAAGGTCGTTTGAGTTAACCTAAACTTGGGTAATACTTGAATGAAATGCCATATTTTCATTTACATTATTATGTTTAAATTACATGTATTTATGACGTGTTCTATGATTTGTAGAAATCCCACAGAACAAATAAAAAATTATTATTATTATTATTATTATGACTATAGCCATCATTCAGGCCTTGTTCCAATCCACCGTAGTAGCACGTACGATATGAAGTGGACGCATATCGGTTGTCAGTTGGATATGTCATGTGGGCATCCTGGGGATCCCGGTCATCAAATAGAGATTAGTCACCTGTGTATACGACAGAACGGGCATTACGGCAAATATGTTATGTCATGCATTTGCTCGTATGCAGTTGAGCACCCTTAATCCGGCACCGTCGGGACTTGAGCGATGCCGGATTAGGGATTTTGCCTGACTACGGGTGTTGTGGTAGTAACCAAGTATCGCAAAACGGCAGAGTGAAAAGAATGCATAGAGCATATAAACATATTGCTGCACATCAAACAGTATAATGTTATTAGTTGATAAATATTATAAATAAATAACAATTTTTCATTGCTTCCAATGTTCCTTGCAATCCTTATGCCACTGTGTTTAATACGATATCAGCTGATTTAATTGATCTGTCTACGCCGCGTCGACAACGCTCGCTGCTACCGGTGCTTCCATTTGTGCGGCTATCCGTTGATACATCAGGAGCGATTGAGGAGGAAGCCTTGGAGGAAGATTCTTGTCCAACCTTGATTGCCTTTTTGAAGATATCTACAATCTATCAAATTCTATAAAATATTTTAGCCTGCTCCTTTAATATTTGGCCTGAAATACTGAGCCATTCTATTCGATGCAGTTGAAACCACTGCATAAGTACGCAATCTAAAACGGCACTAGACCCTTTTTTCGTGGCTTTTCTTATCGCCATCCCTCTCACTTTGACAGAAAAAATTGAGGATCTTCTCTTTCTGCTTCTTACTGTCATAGACTGTCGAAGATCCAAGGGAGTAAATATCACACGTACAGGCGCTTCACTAATGTACCGAAAACAAGTTTTTTCAACACTTCCGCTTTTTCTGCGATAGTTAATGTTCTGTGCTTTCGCTTCACCCTCTTCTGCTGCTATAACTGCTTACATTAGACATAATTACAGATAAATCTATGCAGATGACAGATAGTTTTACTTCGAGTTTCCACTAAGTATAAAGCAAACATGCGTACGCCATGTAAGACCGGTAATGTCCATCTCCGATAAGCCGTGCAACACACCCGCACCTTGGCAACAACGCAATATGTCTTCAATTTGCTGAATAAAGACCTTTGTTGCACACAATAATTAACATAAACAACATTGTATGCAAAAAATCTTCCAATACCCGCTCTTTAATGGGAGAATTTTAGTGGGTTACAAATACAAAGCAATGATTCGGCAAAAAAGTTTCTGTTTTCCGCGACGTACCTACGCCTTTGAAATATTGCCGGATTACGGGTGTTCCTGGATTAGGGATGCACAACTGTGTTCTAATTCATATGTGTGTGTGACTGCTTCTCATATGTTATTTACACCACTGATACAAAAGTACCGTATAAACTCATGTAAGAGGCGCACCTTTTTTCCCAGAAATCGCAGCCGAAAATGAGGGTGCGCCTCTCACACGAATTTTTTATCTGCCTGCCTTAAGCCTCGTCACGAAGAGTGGCGGCCGGCAGAGCAGTATCGCGGCAGGGGCCACTAAACGAGTGGTGATTCGACCTAAGATTAGTTCAGAATCAGAAATGGCAGAACATACTGTCATTAAACAAAACGTTCTCTGCTGACATTTTGCCACAGAATGAGTTGAACGAAAGGGTGGCACAAAACATTAGGAACATGGAACTCAGCGTTGCCGTCCTGTCGCTCGCCTACTGCCGCCCGTAGCTCGTGCCGTGGCCAAGGCCTTGCTCTCAAGTCCCTGGAGAGCTGAATGACCTTGGTGCTCAGCATGAGTCATCAAGGGGGAGGGGATCGTTCACTCACTTGTTTACGGGAGACGCAGTCACCTAAAAACATGTAAAAACTTGTTGTATGACAAGGCGAGGGTGTGGGGTGCAATTGGGGGACAGCCATTGGCCACGCGACAAGTTCAAGCACCGGAATTTTCCACCCCCTTAACTTTCTCATTTTCTGTCCTCGGACAACTTTGAGTGACTCAACTGTATGCACCTGCCCTAAGCTTAACTGAGAGAATTCTGTGAATATTATCATTTCTGCATGTGCCACCATAGGTCAGTGTTGTTCCAAAATGAACAAGGGCAAAAAGTTGCGGTATTTCACGGAAGCTGCAAAACTTAAAGTCATCAAAGACGCTGAGGAAGTAGGAAACCACGCTGCCGACCAAAAGCATGATGTGCCGGAATCATGCATTAGAAGATGGAGGAAGGATAAGGTTGCACTATTCCTTAACAATAGGGACAGAAGTTCTTTTCGGGGAAAATCTGCGAGCTGTGACAGGACATGCGCGCGCATGCCGCTACGCCGTACTGCAACGCCCGTCTCACTAATAAGTCAGCCGTTTTTATGTAAATCATGCAATTTTTTGATTTTGTCATTCATTGAAGATTTTTTGGAGCCATATTGAAAAAATAAATGCTTTAAATTCCATAGACAGTTATGATTTCTTTCAAAGTTTGATTTTTTTTCAGGTTTTGATATCATTTCTACACCTTATCGTTCGTTTTTTATGTGGCTGACGCTTGGGTATTTTGCATTTAAAGTGTTTGCATTCCCACTCGTCATCATTTACAGCAAAATATAATTTGTAAAATTTAACCACATTTTAAAAGGCGACTTACAGCGACTATGACTTGTGCATTAGGAAAACGGTGGGGGAATTCGGATTTAAAAATCAGAGCTCGGTGCGACTGTCCGCACTTACCAACTAAACACGAATTGTAGCTAGGTCGGCTTTGTTTTGTTTTAATGAATATCAATTACTCCACTCATTCCAAAGGGCAATAAACAATGTAAGCATTGTAGGGCTAAGGCTACAAGTGAATACTTACCTCCGAGGTCCAAAAATGCCTATGAAAAATGCCGCGTAAATTATAAGAGAATATCGCAAGCGCAAGCTTTGCGCTTGTGATAGTCTCTGCAATATTGCGCTTGCGAGTCCAAGAATAGCGCAAGGCTTTGATAATGGCCGAAAGTTCGAAGTTAGGCCAGCAAAACCTCGCAATAGGAGGGAAAAAAGCCCCAAAATTTTTTCTTCAACTTGGACGCATAAAAAGAGGAGTGTGCCTCTTACCAGGTGCGCATCTTACACGTGTTTATACGGTAAATCATCCGTAAACTTGCTCTACTGATAAAGAGAAGGGTACGCTAAAATTTCAAAATGTCGTCCGTACGTATAATCCATACATATTCCCTGTGAAATATTGTTTTGTCGTATCTGACTCTATAAAATTGGTGTTTGATCTAAAATATATCGGGAATTGATAGTGCGTGTTCTTTACATTGGTAGTTTTCTACTCGTTTCAGTTACATCCACTATTACAGAAGTAATTCGTATTCGAAATTTTCCGTCTTCATTTTACGTTTCAGCTAATTTGCTTATTGGTAAATATCTGCGTATCTTCGACCCAACTTTACGTCATAATACCATTTACGCATTGAAATATCATCTTTGTTCATCGATCATAACTTCAGGTTTGGCATTGCTCTCCGTAACGAAAATAGAGATCATACTTTGTGATGGACCGCTAGCCGAGTTATTTATTCACGACCCGGGTCTCGCATCATTTCACGTCAGCATATATACAAATTGAGTTGCATACTGGTAAGAAAGGGATTGGACACCGGGCGTCGAAGGTTGATGTTGAGGGTAGGAGGCAGAGGGGGTGTGAGAGGGAGAAAGGGTTGGGGGAGATAATGGGCTTCGTTTGGCTGGCCGGGGTTTTTCTGCGTTGAAGGCTTATAGGCAGCGGGGGGTGTAGCAGTTGAGAAGAGGAAGGGGAAGGATTACCAAGTAACACATCAACACAGTGTATATGCTGAAAATTTCTATGCACAATAGTCAATGGTGATCAGCAAGTCCAGGCTATTGATGAGTAAGCTCCCTGTTGAGTACCACCACCAAGCAAGTGAGAGGGTACGCCAGGTGCACGTTGTTTCCTCACTTGCTTTGGCATGGGTCTCATTTCCCCTTATTCTCCATCTCACTCAACGAACTATTCCACTAGTGATAACATCTCCAACGACTCCTATTTCTAACCCCTCCATTTTTACCTAAATTCCCGGTGACTGAACGAGAAGTGAGCCATTAACAGATTCCAAGAAATAGTTATCCCGATCCCGAGTGTCATTCCACTCCCTTGCTCAGCCTTCCCTCCAAATCACCTGCTATCTCATGAATAGCCTGGACTTGCTCATAACCATCGACTATGTTCATAGAAATTCTCAGAAAATACACCGAATTGATGTGTTCCTTGCTAGTCCTTCCCTTTCCTTTTCTCAACTGCTGCGCCCCCACTGCCCGAAGGCCCTCAACGCAGGAAAACCCCGGCTAGCCCTGGCTTTTCTAATGTTTCCTAATGCCTACTGTGATGGGACTTACAATTTTATTCATTCTGTGGTAAAATTATTTTTTACTTAGAAATGACTTCGAAAAGAATTCTAACGGAGGAAGAAATTGAGAGAATCGCAGAGGACAGTGACTGCGATGATTTTTGTTACAGTGACAGTGATAATGAATTCCTCCCAGCAGAGTGTACATCTGAATCTGAAGATGATTTGTAAGAAGTAGAGGAGGAGCCATTTGACCAACTGCCTACTGAAGAAGACATTTACAGTGATGTGGAGGTAAATAAAAGTATAGCCAACTTTGACGTTTTGAAGTCAAAATGGGAAATGTCAGGGCGTTTATGGGAAAACAATCCTCCAAAATTCACATAAACTTGGCAACGAAACATTCTTAACTGTAAACCAGGTCCTACCAAACATTCCAGTTGTGCAAGTTCCATTCGAGAAGCTTTTAATTTTTTTATAAACAACGATGTCAAAATTATTATTGTTGAATTCACTAATATTTAAGCCCAACAATTCTACAATGAGTTGTTAGTGAAGAACCCTAAATTTGAAAATATTTGTACTAATATGAACATTGGTGATCTGGATGCATTTATTCGTATATTATTGACTGCAGGTGCTCTTAGTTGTGGGAAAGAAAACATCTAAGTATTGTGGTCAACTGATACTAGCATTTGTAGAACTTTTTTCACAGCATTATATCCCGCACAAGATTTTTAAAAATCATGATATTCATACGCTTTGATGAAAAACATACTAGGGCACAAAGAAAAGAAAATGACAAATTAGCCGCATTCCGTAATGTTTGGGATATTTTTTTCGGAAATTCCAAAAAAAACTTAGAACCATTTGAATGAGTTACTGTTGATGACCAACTGGTATCGTTCAGAGGAAAGTGTCCATTTCAGCAATATATAAAATCCAAACTCGGGAGATATGGGATTAAAATATGGGATGCAGCTGATGTCAAAACTTCGTATCTCTTCAATTTGCAAGTTTATACAGGGAAATTACCTGGGCAGCGAGCTGATAAGAACCAAGGGACTAGAGTGGTCAAAGATCTCATTGCGCCTCTATATAACACAGGCTACTGTGTCACAATGGACCATTTTTTCACTTCCGTGGAGTTGGCACTCTATTTAGCATCGAAAAACGTAACTCTTCTAGGAAAAGTGAGAAAGAACAAGCCGGACGCTCCTTATGACTTGAATAGCACTAAAGATCGTGAACATTTTTCTTCTAAGTTTGCTTTCTTACATAAAGAAGGATTGGCTATGATCTCGGATATGCCAATGAAAAATAAAATGGAACACTTGCTAACTTCACAATACTTGGATAACAAAATATCTGAGAGTGAATGTATGAAACCACTAATGATATTAGAATGTAATAGAACAAAAGGAGCTGTAGACAATGCAGACTAACTTATAAGAGAGTATACATGCGCGAGAAAAACTTATAGATGGCCATTCAGGGTGTTCATGAATATGATGTACATAGCAGCTAGTAATGCATTTGCCATATTTATGTGCAAAAATCCAGACTGGAATGGCAAGACTTCATTTAGAAGGAGAGTCTTTCTCAAGTCTTTAGGGCATGAACTTGCTCTACCAAGCATGATAAAACGCGCAGAAACAACGAATAGTCTACTTGTTACTTTTGCTTTTCTGGCATGTGGAGTAAAAAAGCAAACTCAGAAATGGCCGAATCTGAACCAAGTTCTGGCAAATCCAAAAGGTGCAGATGTAACATTTTCTCACGAAATCTTGACTTAAAGGTAAATGTAAGATGCTCCGTGTGTAAAGGATTTGTTTGTTCAGAACATCGCAACAAGAATGTCACATTTACATGTAAAAATGAAGGGTATAATTGAATTTTCCTCATTTTTTGCAAAAAAAAAACATTTTTTAAACTTATAAATATTGTTGAAAACATTGTTTAATTTTCTGTATTATTAAGTTGTGTTATTATCCTTTTTGAAAAATCAATAATTGAAATGTTAAACTGAATTGTCCCCTTTTTTTGTAAACAATATTTTTTGTTTATTTATAAATATTTTCATGCACAAATTGTTTAATTTTAGGTATTAATATGACCTGTTATGATGTTTTCTCAATAAAATCAATGCACTACAGTTAAAAATTGTTTTCAGTACCCCGGGGGCCTAATTCTGTAACTCGTAGCTCCGGAGCTAACTGCCTAAAAGAGCTAAAATAAGCTCCTAGCTCCAATTCGTATTCTGTATTGCATCTCAAGGCGACGGAAGAAGCTAGAGAAGGCTCCGGAGCTTATTTAGCTCCTCATGGTATTCTGCAACGGTCCCGAAGCTCTTTTCGGAGTCCCAGCATGCCTCAGATCGGAGCTCCAGCTAGCGCCAGCCTCGAGACCGCGCTAGGAATATTCTTCAGTGAAATCCATGCGCATTCCCGCAGTGTTTTGTTGATTTTTCGTGAAGTGTTCATGTTGTTGTGAATCCGATGATATTATTTTCTCTTTCTTGGTAGTTTTTCTTGAGGTGATACTCTTATCTACCGCGGCGGAAGAATCAAGATACCCAAAGGATTTATTTTTTAACCTATTTTAACCAATAAATCCCATCCCTGTTTACATCATGGAAAATTATTTCGATGTCAATATTGCTGCCTTACTTGTCTTTCGGAGATCAATTCGTGAACATTCGTCGATAAATACGTGTTTTGCGTGGTTACTACGTTATTCCATCGAATTTCTTAGTCATTCATACTGTTGAGAATCGTTTTTAAATTAATAAAACTGTAGGCATTGAGCTAAGTCGATAGGAGCACTTCCTTTGTCATATAACATATGTTGTAATGCTTTCATGTATGTTCTTATTTTGATGTTGTTAACCCGCAAGGATATGATCGTAAATTCCATTTTTATCAACTAATGATCAACTTTTTTATTATTGTTAAACAAGTTATTAATGTGTGGCCGAGTACGATCAATGCGCTTACGTATTAATACCATTATTTCAACAGCAGTTCGAAGTGTTACTCTTAATATTGACATTGCTGCGTGAAGAGAAGGAAAATGCACGATAGAATGTTTAGGTAAGGTACGATTATGGAAGTTCAATCGATGAAAAAAAGCTATATGTATAAATGCATGTCTATGTTAAAGTGATCATATGCATGCACTCGCAGAATATGATTGTTCATATGCATAAACCAATATAATTAAATGATGTAAATCAATTGCTAATTAGTTCGTTTCCGTAAGTGAAAAGTGAGCGTATCATGCTATACAGATTCTTCAAGTACTAGCTGCCTAACGTAGAACGTTCTTAAGGTACCTTATTAATAATTTAAGTTGCATAAGTATTCATCGGTAGTTCCGTAGAACTTTGAAAATAAAAGTTCTACGGAGAACTTCAAGTAAACGTCGCCAATCTTCCTATATGAGCATAACATGTGGGTATAAATTATAGCTACACACTTCAGTGGGAATTCCTAAATAATGGTAATTTTCGAAGTGTTGAGTGCATTTTGTAGATTTAATAGTAGTTTTTCGCAGAAAATATAACAAAATAACAAATATATCATCAGTTAATGGCCGATCTATTGCATTTATCATCATGTATGTATACTTACATCACCGACGTTCGTATACACGACGGAATGGTAAAACAATGAACTAACCTATAGATTAACGCCTGCTACGAATAAAGCATTTTACCTTAGATTTACTTAAATTAACCATCAAGAATATGAAAATTTTGAAAAACATTGAGGAAATCATATTATTTTCAACTCGCCGTTCACAGAAACAGCTGTTGAGGATGACAAGTGTTATGCTAGATTACTATAATAATTTGCTCTCTTAAGTAAAAAATCAACTGATTCAGGTAATAATGTTCGTTATCAAGGTGTTTAATTTTTGCTTTGTTCTTCTTCTCGATGCGAACAAACTCATAAAATCATATAATTGCGCATGCATTAAGCTGACGTTTTCACAGCCTTCCATATGTATACACGTTAAACTCGGCAGGGTATTCGTAATTGAGAATTCTAAAGCTTGTAAAATAGTCTGTATATTGCTAAAAAGGTACTTTTTTATATGTTTAAGTCGTACAATCAATAATGCTTCAGTATTATTTACTTTTGGTATTCTCAACTGCTGTCTGCTATTTTCCGGAAGCACAACCCGGAAAAACGTCACGAAAAATGAAACGACGATTGTGATTGGCAGATCATTCGCTCGCAGGAATTTAAATTTACCACTTCGTATGCTGACTTTTCTCTACCCCGATTCGGAGCTAGAGTTAGCTCCAGTGAATTACAGAATACTAGTAGGAGCTAATTCTTGGAGCGAGCCGAAGCTCTTAGCTCCAGAGCTACGAGTTACAGAATTAGGCCCCGGAAAATAGAAAAATACAATGGGGTCCCTAAAGGACCCCAAAGGTAACCAACGTAAGAAAATGAGGGTCGGTAACCAGAGGGTTAAATGTTTTCGAATTGAGTCTTTCCCGTACTTTTATCGATACAATAAAATCCATCTTTTTGACACTGGAAAGCCCGGTCTCTTGCACTTAATTTTGCATTCGGCATCTCAATAACTTGTCAAAATCAATTGAAAGCACAGAAACCAGGAATAAAACTAGGAAACTTAACAATTGTCACTGGAAAACAAACGGTCATTTGACGGAAATGGCAAAAAACTAGAGATTCAAACAATAAAATCAATCTTGGTGCCAAGCAATAAATAAATATATTGACAATCATATTGATGTCGTAGTTGGTCTTGATTGGTGCTTTCAAGCCAGCTACGCAACCATTGCAATGGATCGACCCCATTGCAATAAGGTCGTTCACCATGATGCGAAATTGCAATTTAATTCACGAATTCGGTAGATGGATTGGAAAATAGATTTTCGGTGGAGACAAAATTCTTTTATATTCAGCCACTCACTCATAAATCAAAAACAAAAATTTGCGAAACTTGCCTCCCACTCAAAAAGTTAGTGACGTCATCAGAGATCCAGTTCAGTTATTAATTCGATCACTGGAAAGCGAGGGAAGGGGAATACTGCATAGCGCCCAGCGTGATTGGACATGCATTGGCCCAGCGTGATTCATAACATTTCATGTTGGCTCTTTTACGTGAAGGGGTTAAGAACCCCGATTTTTGCTGCCAATAATTCGAAAAGCAGGCGACGGATCAAAAAACGGAAAAATACATGTCTCTTTATTTTTCAAACTCTTTCAGAATTGGTATTTTAAAAAACTCTTGGCGAACAAGCCCATTAAAATGAAAACTCAACGTGGCTATTCATGCATGCGCAGTCAGTCTCGTCTTCAATCCGTAGTAGAGTGTAGTGAACAAATCAGAACAAAATAAAAAAATCGGAAAAATACATGTCTCTTTAGTTTTAAAACTATAATTGGCATTAAAAAACTCTTAGCGAATAAGCCCATTGAAATGAAACAACTCAAAGCGGCTATTCATGCATGCGCAGTCTGTCTCGTCTTCAAATCCATAGTAGAGTGTAATGAACAAATCAGAGCAAAAAAAACCGGAAATATACGTATCTCTTTAGTTTTCAAACTATAATTAGCATTTAAAATCTCTTGGTGAACGATTCCTTTGAAATGAAACAACTCAAAGCGGCTATTCACACATGCGCAGTCCGTCTCATCTTCAAATCCGTAGTAGTGTTATGAGCAAATCAGACCAAAATAAAAAATTGGAAAATATATGTCTCTTTAGTTTTCAAACTATAATTGGCATTAAAAGACTCTTGGCGAACAAGCCCATTGAAATGAAACAACTTAAAGCGGCTATTCACACATGCACAGTCCGTCTCGTCTTCAAATCTGTAGCACTGGGATTCCCAAACTACCTACCGCGGAAGGCTAATGGGTGTTCAGAGTAACCTATAATGGCTTTATATGCTGCTACCTAAACGCAATGGTTTAATATATGTGAAGTCCACAAGGTGTTCCGTTAAAATTTCAGGATTTACGAAGTGTTCCATGGGAGGAAAAGTTTGGGAAACCCTGCTGTAGCAGATTACTTTGAATAAATGCGCATATTGATTTTCCTTTGTTCGACTCACATCGGAGCGGAGAGCCACCGATCATAGATGCCGATAGATGGTTATTCCACTAATTGTAAATAGAAAGCACCGCGGCGTGACGAGCTGGGTATTGCCGGTTATCGCCGTAAATCGAAAGCACCCGATGTCATCCTCCCGCGATTGTTATCGTAATACCGGTTATGCTACGATGAACTGCAAACTTCCACATACCTCAGGAATATTTGAACGTGAGTTCATATACATCAAAATGAGAACATTTGTCTGCAATTTTAATGTTTTTCTTGCGTTTGAAATGTACTTTCAACCATTTTCTCATAAAAAATGAAAATTTGCGTTTTGGGGCACAATTCGAGACATTTCGTGAGTTCAAAAGTCATTTCCCCAGTCAGTATGGAGTATGTTGTAACTAATTACCACTCCTAGGACATTTTTTGTCTAAATTTGCAAAATTCGCGATCGCGAAATTTTCCTATCCCTAGCTATTAGTCTTCCCATAGAGAGCATTTTGGATACCCTTAAAAGAAGATGTACTATCAGGTCACGTGCAAATAAGGGGGTGAGGGGTATATTACTCCAGTGCCATAGACCAGAGTATACTATCTAACTATATAAAAAGGGCTCCCCTAGAGTGAAGAAGCTTAGGCGCCCAAGCAATGGGCCCAATTGGCAGCCATGCCACATAATGATTACAAATTCAGCCAGCCTAATTTACAGCAGACACCAAATCAGGAGGCAGTCATCATTTAATATTAAGAGAATCCCTTTGCCTTCCATGTAATGCTGGATACCAATTTTAAATTTAATTAATAACTGTACTGTAGGTAACTCATAATTACTAAGCTTCTATTACTCAGACCACATACATCGGTATGCAGCTTAGACAAGCATTGAATAAAAAACTCACACCTATGAGTGATACACATTCACAGGTGCACATGACTCACATCATGAGTCAATCGTCCTTGTTAAAACACACTATATGCAGGAAACAATCCACAGCATTATTCACTCATTTTGACTGCAAAGAATCTTTTTCAAATGCATGTTGCAATAAAATTAGCATCTCATGACATACTTACTGAGTCAAGAGACCCACACGGAAAACTCAATAGAATAGCTACTAATTCTTTCACTGTCATCCAATTCCAGGCAGGGTGTGCTGAGACACCCAAGAACACTTTCTTGTAGTTTTTAAAGTTTTAAGTATTCATCACATTTATTTATTCAACTATGGCTAATTTTCCAAATATTAAGCCCATTTCACACGATATTTGATCCAGCACAAGTTCAAGGACACTAGCTAGCATAATAGCTTTCCAGTATTGTGTGATATAGAACCACCATGCTGGCTAACAAGCATAAATGATATCATGCTGGCTGAGCTACTTGATTTCATAATTGATGTAGTACTAGTAGCCTTCGACCTATCACGTTAGCTTTTAAGGCCGTTTTACACGGTACATTTGTTTGTACAAACTCTTCCGTGAACTCTTGCATGGGGCAAAATGTATCGTGTAAAGCGGCAAATTGTATGAACGCTTGTGCGAATGTCTCAATGCCTGCACGGGAAATAGAACCTGTTCTAATTTCGTTGAGACAAACGTACAATCTCACGTACATTCGTTTGTACAAAATCTTTCATCATGTAAAACGGCCTTTACAGATGCTGCGTGATCTTCACTTTCTGAAATCAGTGCCATCTCTTCCTCCTCTTGGCTACCAGTAATTTTCAGGCTATGAAATAAACAGTAAATAAAAATATCACAACAGCTGTTTTGGTACCTGCTGCCACTGATTGGTTAATTTAAATACTTTAGAAGATATGCATTCAGATACGAATGAAAATACTTCTGTGTCAGTATAACTTCGATGATTGCGTGAAACCTTCTAGGGAAGGCACCAATCCTACTAGATTCTGTCCTCAATATATAGTACTGGCTAGTATAATACGTCTTGTACTGGATCATGTATCGTGTGAAACAGACTTGAGGAATACATTACAGAAACAAATGGTGCATTTTGATTGTGTTATTTGCATTGTATTGATAGCTAATTTTTCAGCCAGTGGTAGTTTTGGAACAGGCACCAAGAATCAGCATACCAGCATTAAAAGGGTACCATATAAATATTTCCAAAGCAAAGAGAGCACAAAAATGATTATAATGAAGTGCTCTCCTAAATTTAAAAGAGCATTTCCTTTGCATGTAAAGATTAATAAATTAAAGCCATTGACATTTGCAAAGCAGCACTTCATAATTCTCAATATTCTTGTAGTTATGGAACGTCAAAGTTCTTGAAAATTTCAAATGTCTTTTGATTGGTGTGACGTCAGAATGCAAGTAAGTGGGTTTAAGGGGTTTGCCCCCACCCCATGGCAATACAGTGATTCCGTGTTTCGTAGGGATGGGCGGATATGGGAAAAAACCAGTGTTAGGTTAACCGGTTATTTTCAGTGAGTAGAGTACTGCAGTGTTAAAACCTAAAGGAAAAAACTTTTTTTTCAGGTTTTATAACCTGAAGGTATAAAAGGTTTTTAAAAGGTGCTGTTACGGATGTGGTACATTAATATTTTCTCATGAGTGCATCAGTGGTGACTTACTCCATATAATGTGATTATAATTGCAGCTACAGGGGAATTACTACTGCTTTTGGTCAAAACTTTTGCAGTTTCCAATTAAAAGCAGGTTTTTTTCTTATTTTGGACGACTACTACTAAAATAAATGTATATCAGTGGTGATTTTTAAAGTTTAGAAGCTAAAATTTGACATGCTTGTGGTAATATTTCTGTGACGTATTATATTTAAGTTATAATCTTTTCGGCATCACATCAATGAACGTAGTCAAATACTTATTATATCTCGAATGAGAAGTAACTGGAATGTGTTCAACTACATAAGCTAGCGCTATAGTGTAATTAATATATATTAGAATTCTTTTACTTGTGAGCAGCCAATTTTTTCTGGAGGTACACTTCACTGTAGGGATGATGACTCGCAAGTAACAAAGTCACTATTTCAAATTTTTATCAGTAATTTCATTCCTGTTGAAAACTCGATAATATGCTTGACTGAGTTTTTACATTTGTTGATCATTGAGGGATATGTTTTAGCGAATTAATTTCTATTTCATTGTTCTTTATTAATTCTCATAATGCAATTTTAAGTGCAACAAGACCCAGCACTACAAGTGCAGACGAAATAAAGTTGGATTAGGGTAATATGATTCATATAATCTTATAGTTACAGCTTCTCCATTTTACATCACCGTGATAATAAAATATGTATTATCCCTCTCCTTCCACATCCATTGCTTAATAAAATAATCATGTATGTTCCCCAAGTTAACTTCTTCGCCGAGTAATTCAGTTTACCAGAAATTATAGGAATACCAAAACTTCCGATCACCCTCGCGAGTTGGCTGTTAGTCAGTAAAACGCTTTCACCGTGAGTGATTATTTTGGTGCACGATATACGTGGCTTATCGTATAGCCACAACGCATCTCATGCCTTCCGTTGATTTTTTAATTAAAATTGAACAGAGATTATGTACAAATAACTTGAGCATAATTTCTCCAAATACTCTCTCTTTTTGTTATATACAAATTATTATTGGAACTTCATGCACTCCCTTATATCCGGGCAGCTGTTATATTAGCAGGAGCAAGTAGTACCAAAATTCCCCGACAGATAATTCAATTAAATCAAAAAATAACCGAGTATTCGGTCAACTCAGATTAACCTGCACAGAAAAACCTGAGCAGCTGCCTGCAGCAAGGCCATGGATAGAACCATGGCCTTAGCCTACAGTTGCTAGCAGGAGCACGAAGTACCGCCGCTTGATATGTCAGGCATTATTTTGTTCTCTGCATGAAGTAGTATCTCGTAGCATTCATAAATTAATAGTATTAATAATATTAACAACTAGATGTCTCTTTAGCAGTGTACTGCATTTTTGCATGTTCATACGTAGCACTCTCCCAGTTTCTAGTTTGACTGCGCACTGTTCTCCTGACTGCTTTTTGGTCTGCGCCTAGCGGCCGGGGGAACGTGCGAGGTCCAGATTTGTACTGGGACGAGTGCTGCATTCCTGGTGTCGAATCACCCCGTGCCACACACCCTAGTGGTGGCTTGCACGGAACTTCGTAGATGTAGATGTACCAAGGTTTCCCGAGAGAGTGCAGGCTCCCAGTTATTTCACTCAGGTTATTTCTCAGTAATAAAATAACCGAGTACTCAGGTTAACCTGCGCTGAAAATAACCAGTTTTTAACCGGTTAACCTGGGGTAAAAAATCAGTTATGGATGTTACCGGTTATTTCTGCCTATCCCTAGTGTTTCACAGCTTGTAAGGTCTTGTAGACAATTGCTAAGTGTTCATATAAACATTTGTGACAGAGTGTGTATAATTCGAGCGTAATAATAATGTAATGGCTGGCTCTGGCTTTGTAAAGGCGCATTCAGGGAATATTCCACTCTTTTTTGGCATAAATATCGTTGAAAATTTGCACAAAGGCACATTGCACCACATGGCATGACTGAATAATTTTCTCTTCCGTACACAAGATATACAGCGACTGCTAACTGACGGAGCTAGGGATTGGAAATAGCACCACGGAACCGTATTTACTGGACTCTGACGTCACGCTCATCAAACATGGTGACGAGTCGTTTTGAGCGCAAGGTTAGAACACAATTTTCAAAGTTGAATTTTACAAATAGTTCGTAAGTTACAGAAAAACTGCTTGCATTGTAATTTTCAGTAAAGAGGGTACGTTTTAATTGTGTAATCATCCAGTTTTAGTAGACTTCCCCATTGTAATCAATGATTAACCAATGAAGAAACAACAAATTTCACCTAATTTTCACATATTCCAGTCAAAATTAAAATATTTTAGCCAGAAGTATTTGACTAATTTCATGAGTTCAGTAAAGGATGCTTACCCTTAATATTTCAGGTGAAATGTAATCTGGTGTTCCAACAGCCACATTACTTTGTACTGTTCCATCCTCATGGAGGCGAAGGCAGGACCCAAAGTCTGCCAAGCGAATATGACCATTTGCATCCAGGAGAACATTGTCAGGCTTGATATCTCGATGCACATAGCGCAGGTCATGAATTGACCCAATTGCCAGTACCATTTCAGCAATATAGAAACGAGCCATGTCTTCTGGTAAACGATCTTCAAACTTGGATAACAGGGTCAGAAGATCCCCTCCACAATAGTAATCCATCACAAGGTACTAAAAGACAACATATAAAAGAATGAATTTCTGAAGAAAAATAAAGACAGTAAATAAAGACATAAAATATTACAACTTAATTTTTTCGAAATCGGTATTGCGAGAGGAAGAAAATTGAATGGAACAAACTAAAACCAATTTAAACTTTCCTTAGAGCACAGAATTATTTATTATGAACACAAGTTTATTTATTTCCACATTCCCAAAAACAGCTATACAGGCCTTTTACATAGGGTGTTCTAACAAGTAACAATGGACGAACACAAACTCCCATTTCCTGAGTGGTGAAAAATCCACTCAGGGGGGACCCGTGGCCATCAGATTAGCGGGCGAGGACTTTAACCCATCCAACTGCGGACAAGAAAAGTTACTAACTGTATCGAATTTTTGAGAAAAAAAAAAGATGCTATGATTTTCTGGTAAAGGCTGCAAGGCAAAGGCTGTTTCTAGGTTTGACAACAGTATGCCTAGCATAGTTTTTACTTGAAGACATCAGCTAGAATTTTTATGAAACTATCTTAACCCACTTCATATAGACAACCTTAATTCAAGGCATGAGGACCTACTTTATTTCTTGGCCAACTTTGGAGCCACATTTTGAGGATGGGATTCATCCACTGCTTCCTGTCTCACCAGTGCTCAGAAAACCCTAGAACAGCTGGTTCATTAAACTAAAACATAATGCATTACCTATGCCAAACTTATTAAGAAAAAACTATTCTTGCTTTGGAAATTTTCCATGATTTGAGACCAAACTGATTGTGAGTGGGTTAAGCTGTGGCGACATATGCACAAAATCCAGGAAGCATTCAAATTCACAGCCTATATGCAGTGGTTGTCTTAATATGCTCAACTCTAACAGACAGCAATCATAATCCACCAGGTGCTATCTGGTGAATGCAGATGATAACCGTTGTCAGAGTACCCATTCCTTTCCCAAGGCATTTAAAATTTTCAGCCACCCCCAAAAATGAAAATATTGCTGTAGCTTTGAAAGTGTTAATCTCATCCTTGGAAATACCATATTTCCTGGCCCACAGTATGCACTGATTTTTCTCGTAAAATTTTAGAAGAAAAAATAATAACCAACATGCCTTTACTATAACAATTTATAGGAAGAAGTGGGACAGTAACTCCCAAAAATAGCAACTGTAGTTAAGTTGTTTGTCAGAATCCCAGAAACACATATAAATGAATGATGGAAAGTGCACATTTACTTTGCAGCCGCAATGCAATTGGTGCTGAAAGTAGAGAGGAGGGCACCTCTGAGGGCAACACAAAATCAGATGCATAAAAACCTAGTCTAAACTTCAGCCCATAGAAGACGGGTTGATTTTCAAACTTATTTTCAAGTCAAAAACGGGCATCTTAAGGTGTGTAATAACTTTTACCTATTAGGAGTTTACAATCTCTTTTTAAATACTGAAGAAATGAAAATACACCAGGTTGATTTTTGAACCCATTTTCAAGAAAAAAAAGTGAATCTTATTGACAGGGAAATATGGTACGTACTATTGCCTTCAATAATTTAAGTGATTCATCACGAATTATCACCGCTGAAAGATAAAATGACACTAAAATATGCAATTTGTAGGCATTTGCAAAGGAGACACCTTACTGTAGTAAAAATATCTTTGGTGCTGAGCTTCTATTTCAATCATGACAAACCAAGGTCCAGTTAGATGTTACCAAGTGCATAATGACAAGGATAGGAGAATGAAAGATTGAGAGAATAAGTACACGACTTAGGTTGGGTTGAGAGCAAGGACAGCATAGACCCCTCGACAAAGCATGGCTTCAACTGACAGTTGTGATAACCTTGGAAACAAAACACAGGAGCAAAAATGGAAAACAACATACAAAACTTTCATGTTTTGAGGGATGTTTTCAGCTCCTGTTTTCTAATTTAAAAATATTATGAAACATTTCTCATTAGGCTTGTGCGATGAGTTGATTAATCGAAGTCATCGACGATGATTTATGACTGAAATTGATGACGATGAATGTCATCGACCATCGACAGCGATGAGAATCATCGATGCCGATGAATCGATGAGTTGATGTGAATCATTGATGTCGATGAGAACCATCGATGAGGATGACCGATGGGCCGATGAAAATTATAGGTTTTGTGTCGACCGTCTGTTCCGTGACCGTTGTGCCGTTTCCTCCCTCGTCTCCCACTCCCCGGCACCTTCCTTGTTCTACCCCCTTGCACCACCTTCCCCTTACATTAGTGTCAACTTCTTAAGCCGAGTTGTATTGTAAACACGCAGCCTATGGCAAGTTTTTGGGGCCGTCCGTTAATTATATTACGCTCCTGGTTGGATAAATAGCTTTCCCCTCCATAAAGTAGCGCAGCGGCGCAGTTCACAAAGCCTCTCCTATCATTTTTTCCCTCTGTATTCCTGCCACTTCTACATCATCAGAGCGGTTCTTCAGCGATGCAGGAAACGTTAATTGGACGACCGACATCTACTCACCGATGAAAATGAGGAAATGAGACTTGTATTAAACCACAACAAAGAGTTGTTGCTTGAACTTTAATTTGGAGCTTGTTTCACTCTTTAATAAATAGGCCTTGTCCTTCTCAATTAAGTTTGACCCAATTCAATCTTCACTTAATAGCCACACCAAACTGCCAACCGAGACATCTGCACCGATCATCGAGAGTCATCGATCATCGTAATTCATCGAACATCGACATTCATCGATCATTGATATTCATCGATAATCGAACGTTCATCGATCATCGACATTCATCGATCATTGACATTCATCGATCATCGACATTCATCGATCATCGTGTACACTCTATTCGATGATCGATGACAGCCATCGTCATCGAAGCATTTCGATGAAATTTTTTCATCGAAAATCGATGACCGAAATCGGTCATCGCACAAGCCTATTTCTCATCCTCTACAGGGTGCTTTTTCAGACAAGAAGTATTCCTGATAAAGCACTCAGCAGAAGGCAAAAAACTTTTGAACATATTTTAACAATACAAAACAGAGAGATGATGAAAACATTCCTGAAAATAAAAATGTGAACTCCTGTGGAAACCTTAAAATTAAACATTCAAAACAGATAAACTTTAACAAATGTCACCCACTGAGGAGAGAGACATATGTACATGCACAATTTTGGGAGAAATATTTTTCCCACTCCATGATTTTCTTGCAGTGAACTTCACACAAAAGTGAAAACCTTTCGACACTTGAGGGTGGCTTTTGGAGGCTACATTCAACACACTAATTTCCCACTGGCTCTTACCAAGTCACTCAGCAGGAACTTTCTCTACATTTTGATGGAAAAGACAAATATATTTTAAATGAAGAATGGATAGTACTTAGCACCTGAAAGGAATTCTGTAGAAATAATCATAATTACCAGGTTTGATTCGTCTTGGAAAGCATAGTGGAGATTTGTAATCCATCGCCTGTCTCCATACACCAGGACATCTCGCTCTTCCTGGAAGCATGCTGTTTCTGCCCGTTTCAGCATTTCCCATTTGTTGAGGATTTTCATGGCATACACCCTTTCATCTTCTTTAGTTCCCCCTCTCATCCGAACGACACAGACCTCCCCGAATGCCCCCCTCCCAATCACCTTCACTATCTCAAAATCATCACGTGTCAATCGAAGGTTCTTCACGGAGGAAACCACTGGCTTGACTGTTTAACAAGAGGAAAAAAAACTCATCATTAGCTAAAAAAATTTGCATGTTGACATAGATGCCAATATTAAATAAGTATTTACTTGAAATTACATAACATTATGCATACAGGAAGTCCCCGCATAAAGAAGTCTCACTCTTTTTTATCTCACTGATATAACAAGTTGAATTTGAGACCAATAACCCTCTGCGTCAATAGTTTTGATTCACATTTTTGACATCACATAGAAAATTCTAAACATTTTGCATCAATGAAAAACGGAAATCCACTTTTATTCCCAGTTCTACATAACACAACATGATGAAAACATACGGACTTCCTGCATACACAAGATTTCAATCAGAAAATATTACAAAAATGTCAAAATCAGCACCTTTAAACATATAACCTGTCTTTAAACTGTAGGTTGGTTGGATCAGATTAGGTACTTCTTACATGCTTATCAGTGAATGAATTTCACACACAAGGGTAATTATGCCAGGTAATTAGGTCCTTTTCATGTGCCAGCTGTCTCATGAGGATCTCCCACCAATTAAAATACATTGGTAGGTTATTTGAGGAGGTGATCACAAACTGAAGTAATTTGGGCCATTTGGGATAGGTGGGTAGGTAGGTTGACAAGAGAAGAATTTGGGGAAAGAAGAAAAGGGAGTGAAACCTGGGGTGGGATCACGATTCTCCATAACGTGCTCGCTTGCGTTGTCATTATAGTTCAATCACAATCACGATTGCTAAAACGTCATCAACAACATTATTTTTTAAATTTTGGCTGCTGCTTTGAATCACTAGTTTTGACTGATGGAGTGTGTTCTTAGGGCAGTAACTGTGAGCATTGCCCTTCAAGAGCTGTTTTCGTTTTGGATAACAACAATATAAATGTAAAAGAAGGAACTGTGATCCCACTCCTGGTGTCTGCACTGGCATACTCACACCAAAAAAGGCACCAAGGAGTCCACAGCCTAACATCCCATCTGACAGACAGAATACTTAACTTGAAATTCTCACTGTATGGCTACCAAGAATATATTACAATTCCACTGAAAATCTTCATCACTGCAAGGGTTCAAACCCAGACCCTCAGGGTGGGAAGTAGATTCTTACCATCACACCACCCCCTTAGGGAAATTAGCTAGATATGTCCAAAAATATCTCTGCCAGATGTGAAAGGGGACACTGAGTAAGGAGTTGAACACTCAACTCACTAGGCTACCGCACCATTCAATTCAAGCATTAACATCCTATTAACTAAGGGACAAAGTTTGCAATGAAACATTAAACTTGACCAAGATTTGAACATGGATCAACAAATTCCCAGTTAGATGAGTTAGGCATTCACACCACCATGCTATCTTAGTTCAAAGAATTGCAAATTTAGTAGGGGTGTGCATGAACTAGGTGTTCTAATCTCCTGCCCACATAGTAGCACAGGAGGTGTTGTCATGCTTGATAAATCATGGCTGCGGCAGACAAATTCAACTGCTTTTGGTTTAAAACTATGTACTAACTTTTGACTACTTCCAAATCACTGCGAATTACAAAAATGATATCGTACTCAGTCGTGTGTATGGGTGCAAAGATATATGTACACTAAAGGGATAAAATTCAAAATTATAAAAAAATCATTTGATTTGACTGGGATTTGATCCTGGATCCCCCATTCGCCAGTCAGGTCTGTCCGGCCTTCAGTGCCCAGGCTATGTCCAGGCAGGATGGGATCACGATTCCTTTTTTCACAATGTCATTATCGTTCTTCAAAATCCAAATTGCTCTAGAAGGACAATGCTCACAGTCACAGTCCTAAGAGTGCACTCCCCATTAATTAAAGTTAGTGATTCAAAGCCACAGACCAAATAGGAAGAATAACGATCATGTTTTCGCTCTCATGAGCCCAACTGATAATTTACGATGGAGCACACAAGTTCTGGAGAACTGTGGTCTCCCAGGACTGCCAACTGTCATTATTTTTCCAGACATATCTGCATTTTTACTCAGTATGTGACACTGTCCATGAAGAATTCAAGCATGTATGGAATTTTGGCTCAAAATTTGAAATCTCCTAATTATTGGTTTAATTGCAACACATTGTAGTTAAATTTCCTGCAATGGTGAGGGTGATGATGTGCCATTATAGAAACACCATGGGTTGTGGGTTCGAATAAGGTTGTGGCTTCGAATAGGCCATGCCATGTCAACAATAAAAAAGCTGGACTGTGCTATCATCAACACATCATTCAAATAGAATAGGCAGCTGTGATAACTTAATAATCAGCAGCAGCAGTAGCCCAGAATTGTGGTATATGGCTCTAAACTCGGTGCTAATGCAGGGGATCTGGGTTCAAATCTCAGTACAGGTGCTTTTCAGTAGTTAGGGAATGTTATCGTGCTGCATCGTGCATTAAAATGAAAAAGAGGTACAATCCAAAATGCATTTTGCTAATGAAGAACAATAGATGAAGAGTGAAGTTCATGCTTGGTTAATATATAGGTAAGTAACAAACAAATCTACTGATTTATTGGTCTTAGGCCCCTAGAGGTTGGTCAATTTCATTGAATGAAGCATTTCAAAACAATTTCTCAAAATGATTCAAAGCTAACGATATAACAGCTAGTTCGGGTCGTACAAAATACTTCATTTCCCAAGATTAAAATTTCTCCACTCATATTTCATTTCAACTTTAAACTGCCAAGGAACTAGGTTAAAGCCATGGGACCTAAATTATGAACACATGAAATGAAATGTTTACCATTTTTTTTAAATTGTCGAATCTGACAGAGTTTATAACATAAAAAGACTCATATTTTTCCGTTTCTCGATCTGTCACCTAGTTCTCAAGTTATAAGCGACGAAAAACTGATGTTCTTTACCCTTTCGCTGGAATGGGCATTTTGAGACTTCTTACGTCATCCCTTCATTCAAAATCTGCTGCGCCAGTAGCTGTGTAGGCAGACCTCCCCTCCTCAAAACAGCAAATGAGGGGAGGTGGATGACGTAGAAGTGTTCAGCGCAGCTCATTCGATGGGCATCACCTTTTGCGTATTTTAATTTTTAATTTATGAGTTAATGGCTATGATTAGATGACTGAATTTTTCACTAAAATTAATTTTTTGTTTCCATCATACGATTTCATGAATAAAATAGCAATTTCGGTTCCGAGTAAACCATTTTTAACCAGAGCCCCCATTTTCATTTTACGATCAACATCATTATCATTTATAGTAGTTTGAAACAAATAATTAGCAACATTTGCTGTGAAATGAGATGGATAATTTCATCATCCTCAAACAAATGTTCTCAAATAAACTACCGCATTCAAACAACCTTCTTGCCCTATGACATTATGATAAATGCTTAATATGAAATCATTATCCATTTCAATGAGCACAATGCATGCTTAACAATTGAGTTATGAAATGGCTACAATGTTCATATGCATGTAGTCATCTGAAAGGTAGTCAGGGGGAGTTGCTCAAAACTAAGACCAAGGCCGAGACACAATACTGTAACAAAATTTATTTCATAACGTGTTTTTTGTGGTGTGAATGGGAGGTGACGACGGTACAGTTGTTAGAATGGTGCACCATAGTGTGGACGTAGTTCGATATGCCACGGATGAGTGTGGAAGTGCAGGATTTTCGTGTGTTTCGTATGGAAAAAAGGAAAAAAATGGGATGTGAGAGAAGCAAGGAGCTCAGTCATTTTGGGACAGTGGCGGTGAGAGAGTCACATTCGGAGAGTCGACCGAGAGACAGCAGGACAGAGAGTGGCGGTGAGAGAGTCATATTCGGAAAGTCAACCGAGAGACAGTGGGACAGAGGAACAGATGTTGCCAGTCAGGCTGTCTATATATAAGGATTCTGCCAATCCAGGAGTGGCAGTGAATCTTACACTGGGAGATGATGCCGGTGTATCAATGGCCAATTCACAGTGAAAAAAATTTGATTCCTGGCCTAGTCGAATTTTTTTCACTATGAATCGGCCATCATACCATCTTCACATCACCATTGTGTTTTCACATTTTATGTGTTTCCTATCCTCTTTCTTTCACCATCTGTTTGAACGAAATATTTATTATGACTGCCATCTTCTGAATTGTATAGAGTAATGGATGAAGGGACGGGTTAGGAGAGGAGAAAGGAAGGGAGGGGCACAATGGGAGGGGAAAGAGGGGAAGAAAGAGAGGGAAAGGAATGGAGGGGGAAGAGGGGAAGGGAGTTCAATGAAATACATTGATGCCCATTGGTGCCCTCACCCTCCCTCATCCTCTTGCATCACCAGTAATGTGGTCTACCACCTACAATGTCAACTCCTCCCGGCTTTTTATATTGTCAAATCCTAGACTCCACTTAACATACGCATCAATTATCACCGTGCTAATTGTAAGAACCCTTCCCAATCTGCTTCTCTTCCTATTGTGATACATGCCTTGCATCACAAAAAATCCTTCAACCATTACCACAATGTTTCAATTCTTTTTTCCTTCCCCCCTACTTGTCGAATTATCATTTATTTGGTTGTATAAAGATTTCCACCCACCGGGCATCAATGTATTTCATTCAACTCCCTTCCCCTCTCCCCCCTCCATTCCCTTCCCTCCCTTCTTCCCCTCCCTTCCTTTATCCTCTCTTATTCCGTCCCTTCATCCATTACTCTATACAATTCAAAAGATGGCAGTCGTGCTGCCGAAATATCAAACAAATGTGTGAGTGCCTATATTTCTTAGCTCGTCACGTCTGTGACGCCTTAATGGTTATATATATATAATACTATATATATATATATATATATATATATACACACACACACATATTAAATTGTCTCTTATATTACCACAAACATCTTACACATTGTAGCAATAGATAAATCTATTTTTATTTTACATGTATAATAATTACAAACCATGTGTATGTTATACCATCAAAATGACGCTTTAAAACATCCATGCTCTTTCCTGGGAAACTATTTACAAACACAAATAATCGTGGAATACCCACACTACTAGCATAAAACTGTCGAGAAGGTTCTGGTCAATGGAAAAGCTCAATAATTCGGGAGTTACAAAGCAATTTAATGATTATTGCCAATAAGCATTCTTCTGTCAGAAACAATTTCTCGTCAGTAACAACTAACATAACTGATTAAGAATAAAATATTAGTATTGGTATAGCCTACGTTTTACTGTACCTGAAGTCCACCACCACCCAAATGTATGCCTTGGATAAATTAGTCAAATCACAAGCACTACACAACTAAAAACAATTAATTGTAAAACAAGATTGATAATCAGAGAGGAATAAATTGGCCTTGGATCCAACATTGGCAAAACCAATATAGCACTGGGTGCATTTGTAAATGGTGAATAGTCATAAAAAGTCTTACAGAATCTTTAAATACCTAATATAAATAATTGACCAATACTTTTAATATTCTTCCTTAGGCTCATTACATAGATAGATGCCTGCATAAATCTTTGGGCTTCCAAACTTCTTCTCATTCCACAGACGTATTAATTTGTCTAAATAAGAAAGAGATCAGATGATTTTTTTTCCGAAAATGCTCTCGCAAATTAGCCTGAAGAGACAACACAAAATATAGACACCTCTTGAATATTGAGACTTACAACGAAAATGATGCGTGTCTTTTGCCCTGGGAGGTCAATCAGACAAAAATCTATACACTATTTAAAGTTTTGATGGTACAAGCCTTTAAATTCATTCTGGCCTGCTGATTAAACCTATTATGGTGAGACATCATGAAAATACACAATTTAATGAACCTAAAATTAATTAGTGACAGCATTATGATAACCTTATCTGAATAATACGCCACTGTATTCATCACTAACAAGTGGCAAGTTTAAATGTCATCCATTTATCGAATCAATAAGAGGGGGATAATATTAAGCTTGAAACACCAGTAAAATAGCACAGGAAAGATAAAAATTACTGATAATTTACGCATTAGCCATTTCACAAACGCACTTCCTGGGACCAAATGCAGCACTAAAAAACAATGACACATAGTCGGCCGTATGTAAATCCAAAATAACTTAAGAGCACTCACCAAATTCAATAAAATCCGACACTGTTTTTTCACGTCGAAGCGAGGAATTGCAGCACTCATCATAAAGAACAATAAGCACATCTAGAAGTGTTTCCAAACTCAAGCACAGCCCTCTTCCTAGAACTGGGCCTCCAAGAAATAAGGACTCTAAATTCCTGAGGCGCTCCTCGGCATTGGCTGCTGTACCACCACTCCCTACCACACCCCCTTTGCAGACAGTACTGTCAGACATGATCACAGAGAGAATAAGCAGGCAGCACCAGAAGCAGCTGCTGATGCAGCAACAACTGCCTCATCACCACAGTAGTTCATCTCACAGTAGGGCCAGAAGAGTTGAGAATAAATTAAATCTCCTGTTTCCTCTGCTCATTGTGAAGAATATGTAACCTGTGAATTAATAAAAATACATAAATTCAACAGTAATATCTCATACCTTCAGATTCATTCTTCCAATTCCCATATATTATCTTTTATACAACACATCCTTCAAAAGTGAAACCACGAACAGACTTCGATATAACAAAATTACGCGGACATTACCAGTATAATATGAAAGCAGTACCAGTATAATATGAAAGGTCGCTTGACAGTGCAAATGATGATTAAGAAGCGTATTACTCTTTCTCGTGATGATACATCAGACCCCAGATGCGCAAGTCACTAGTTATCAACCATTGGAGAGGATAAATTACCTATAATGCTAATGAAACTAATTAAGACTGGGACACTGCTTCAATTCAGCTCGAAAACTAATAATTATCTTGCAAATATTGCAAGGAAATAATGATTCAGAGAGATGATATGAAATTATCCAAAGAGTACAGAATAAAGCAAAAATTAATTGCGAATTCTCAATACCTCACCGAATTTCTCAGCTTACGCTGGTGTTTTCGAAGCTTGGCTACATTTCCGCAATAGACACAACAAACAAGCAGACTTCTAACAAAAATATGGCTGCCACACCTAGCCGACAGAGGAATCTCGGGGTGGGGGTACATATGCAGTATTGCCAATTAAATTCTAAACGGACGATTCTAATCGACAGAAGGTGATTCTCTATGACTAATTATAATACAATTAGTCTGAGGTTATTTAACATAGCTTTTTCAATATAAACTGAATTATGCCGAGCGCTATAAGCAAACAGGTTCAGTTATGCAGATCCTTTCCCAGGGATAAGGAGGGCACACAGCCCTACAATTGAGATTTAAATCGATTAATGAAAAACAAGCAAAGTTATATATAAAAAACGGCTTTGTGAATCAACATAAAATAGAGTCAATTAAGTCACTCACCATGCATTAAGACAGGTAGCTGAATTCCGAAGTAACATCGGCAACATCGCGTTTACAATGACTTCCAACCCGGATACCAAAGATACTTGTAAGTCAAGACAAGGTTTTATATTTGCGTGAAGGGCTTACTTTATGTTCACAAAATTGGTAATCCGTTCAAGAGTTATTAGTTATACAATTTCCTCATGCTTATATCACGTATTTAACCTGGGAACGTTTGTAAGAGCATATTAGTAATGCGTATAATTGCGCTTTTATTTTGATGACAGCGTCATATTGTTCATGTTGATGGAATTGTGTAGGTGAATGAATATTTTTAGTTTTTTTGATATATGTATTCTAATTTAATTCCTCGACGAGGCTCATCAATTTTGTTTGTGGATGCGGAGACTGGAAATACAAAGGCAAGTAATCAAATTTAGGGTTAATGTTTTGTCCGCCAACACAGAATTTGACTGAAACATTTTGGCAGAATATCTAACAGGTTCTGCCCTGAAAATCATTTCTCTTTGCTATAACTGTAAATTTGGCACGATAAACGTGATTTGTTGCTTTAAGTTTTGTTTCATGTTATGTTATAGAAGCTTAAAATCATTATAATTTGGTAATAAGTGAAAAGTTTGAACTGTGTATGTCAGTGACAATTGACAGTGTCAAGTAAGATATCAGTCGTAAATTGAGATGATGTTTCCATTTCTGTTGTTTCTTTTAAACCATTAGTTTCCTTAGTTAGCTCTAATAATTTTAATTTTGTTGCAGGAATCATGCGGTGGTCATTGATATCATACGTGTCTTCAACGTTCTTGGCAGCTCGGTGGTTTTCTTGAGTTTCACGGTATATTTACTCAACAAAATGGAATTTTTGTCATCTTAAGTGCCCCTTAACAAAGTGTACATGGTTTTTGCTGTGAAAGAACCATCTTTTCCGCCTATTATGGGAGAACCCGTGAGAAAGAAGGCAAGAATAGAAACAGAAGGTGACGAAGACGGTGAAGAGGGAAAGGGATGGGGTGAAGATAAGCTTACTTTAACTGAATTTCAGACACACCTACTCACTCACTGCCTTTGTTCGTATCCTGGACCAGTGTATGTTAGAAAAGATAGATCAGGAAGTGAGGAACCTCGCGATAATTTTATACTTCACTCATCTGGACTAGGTGAAGATGGTCACCATCCCGAGTGGACTCGAGACCACCTCTTGCTCTTCTTAGCGACAGTACAACTGCTTTGTGAAACTGAAGTGCGACAACACGGTCATGGAGTTGTGTGTCCTCGTTTAGCAGAAGCAAGAGAACGTTTAGTGTCTTCCCCATCATTGGCTCCTCAGTTAATTGCATTGTCTGCCCATGGTGATCCCTTTGTTGTGTTTGCTGCCGGAAGAGCACTGTCTGCTCTCCTGTTGGCTTCTCGTTCACGTCTTGAGCAAGCGTGGCTGGATGCTCTCCTTTCAGATGCACTCCTAGCCGCCCGAGTGAATCCTCCTCCCTCTCCTCCCCAAACGCCGGCGCTATCCATTCAACATTCCATCCACTTCAACAGCAATAACCATCATCGACACCCTCCCCCTCGGCATTTACCGCGAAGAGCAACTTTTGCCCTAGATGTTCTTCGGCGAGTTGTGGAGTGGAGAGATCTTGACCTCATACACCCCCTTGAGGACGCTGCCGATGGTAGGGAAGACGGGCCACCCTCGCATCTCCCGGGGACCTGTAGGTCTACGCCTGTATCGGACCCAGAAGATGATGAAAGCCACGTCAAGTGTGTTTGCATTAAAGCATTGGTTTCGCGATGGTCGGAAGTGGTCAATGAATTCGGCAGCTTGTTGAGATCGTTCGGTAGCCCTCATTCGGGTGTGGGCATGTCGGGCGACGAAAAAGAAGCGGCAGCTGTAGCTTTTCTCTCTCTCTGGGAGGCAATAGTGGCAGTGAAAGCAAATTTGTCCGTCGCAGATACAGAGCCATTCCTAGCACACCTTGGTGAATTAGTTTCTCTCCTTCGTCCATCACTTCCCCCTGTTTTATGGCGTCATCTTTTGTCATTACTCAATGAGGTGCTGTGTTATGGTAGCACATTAGCTCTCCAAGACACACTTGCAGAAGAACCCTGTGCCTTGGCCCATCTGGTGGTGCGTAATGTGAAAGACTGGCGGCTCTTGGATGGCCTTCCATATCGCCATGCCGGAGGCGGACGTTTCGGCGGACGTGGAGCTGGTGATGCGAGCGATGCTGCTGGCGAATGTGAAGACCGACCCCTCCTTCAAAAGGCAGTTCTCTTGGTGCTCAAATCGGTTGCTGTAACTGTGAAAGAAACGAGATGTGAAAGTTCGAGTGACGATAGTTCCGTTGGTGGTATGGGTATAGAAGAGGAAGAAGAGCGGCGTGCTAGGGATGCAGATCTTGCAGTTATAGAGAGGGGTATTAGGGAAGTGCTCCGTCGCTTAGATGCCTGTGTGAAATCTCTCCTGCCATTCCATCCTGAGGCACCACTTGCTCATTGGGTTGTGTCGCTTTTCTCGGACCAAGATGATGCCCTTGTCGAGGGAATGGTGTGCTGCCTTGATGTGGCGGTTGGTTTAGGAGGTCCTGGTCCAATTACAGCCTCATCCCTTGGGGGTCATGGGTCAGCAGTGCCACCATCTTTGTTCATTAGACGGGCCTTATCACCCTCAGCTACATTCCTACAGTTTTTGCACGCTGTATCGCATGATGCGGGAGTTCTTCTCGATTTGTTGGTATCGAATGAAACATGTTTTCTTTTGTACTTGTTGAGGTTTCTAAAGTTCGCCCGGCGAAATTGGGAAGAAGTAGTGCATACGGCTGCTGCAATAGGTAGAAATCGGCTGGGAGAAGCTATAGGCGTGTTAATAAGATTGCGCCTTGCTGTGGATCGATTAGTGGCAAAGGCTCTCTTCCCATACAATATCAACCCTGTACTTCGGCTCCTTGAAAAGTGTGAACATTTATATGAAGCAAGTAGTCGTTGAGGTGAATTATTTTCAGTAGCTCAAGAGTGATTTTAATAATTGTTTAATTACTTAATAAACAATATTTGGAATGAGGTTTCAAATGGCACTCCTCGAAGCAATCGTTCTCTCTCCGTGTACCAGGGAATTTAAAGTACAAGGACCTACCTGAGGTGTAAATCACGCATGATTTTATGTACCATACTGTAGATTAATAACATTACCATTTGCTCATTTTGAAGCATCATCACATCTGTACAGAAGTCTTCTTCCCTCTGTAAAGCTGAAATTCATTTTTTATATAATACCCAACCAAAGCCATGACATTTAGAACAGAAACAATGCATTGCTCTCCATTCTCATAAAGGGTGTTTATTTCTATTATTACAGAGTGTATTTGTACATGTACATAGAAAATTAATTTTCAAATGAAATACATATTTTAAATTAAGACTTAATTTCATTTAGTGACAACCTTTGGATTTTCAATAACATTTATCTTTAAGTTATGGAAAAACCATGGCCTTCATTGCAACAGGAAGGTATACAACCATACCAGTACTAGCAAATGGTTCTCTTAAAAGTCACTATTTTGAGAGAATAATTGCATCTTACAATTGATCAAGGTGAAGATTCTGAAATCATAATTTACTGTTAACCACACTTATCACACCAACTCCCTACAGGTACATGGACATCACTGAAATCATCAGAGGACATGTAATAATTTCAATCATCATAGTCTTCATCAAGGTCCAAACTGGAAGTTGCAGCTGGCATACGTTCAGCGTATTCTGGGATTGTCTGATTCATAGGTAAATCCCCAGATATCCTAACAGCCTTTTTACAAGCAGTTTCACTAGTCTCATTCACAGTTACTGCAGTCCCATCACTTTGCCCAGCCACAGAATAAAAATTTATCACTGTTTGCTTCGGAAGACTGTTTCCATCGGCCACAGTCTCAGAATAGTTACTTATATTATCTGTTGAGTCAGACTCACAGTTTGGATTGTTTGTCATGTTGGAATTGGCGACAGCATTTTTAGTGTAAGTTTTAAAGCATTCACCCACTTGATAAGAGCAAGGAATTTCCTTGGAAATCTGCTCTTGAACACTGTATGCCTCTGGAACCACATTACTGAAAAGAAAGAAGCTTCGATTAAATTAAAAGGTATAGTTACTGGAAAATTTCCATTGCAATTTTTTAAATAATTCTTTCCAGGCAGTTATTTTCCCAAGGTTAAAGTTGCACGGGTAAATTAGACTTAGCGACTTTCGCCTAAACATTTGACAACTGTGCCCTAGTATTCACTAACACAGAAACCAGCATATTATTATAGCAACATTTTCATACCTTCTCTTTGAAAAATCAATCTCCTAATAAATTAATATACCTACTTTATCCACTTTCTATAATGTATCTACTGCATCATTACAAACTACATACATAGGAATATCCTCAGCAGTATTAGCACACACACCTGGAATTTGCTGACAGTGAAAGGGTTAAATACATTAATAATATGTTTATTTGCCAGAATACTATTTTACCAATGGTAAATAATAAAAGGCACACCAATTCAAAACTTATCTAATTAAAAATCAAATGTACTTAAAGAAACATCAATGCTGATAAATGAAGTTTCCTACATTTTTTTCCTGAGAGAAAAAGTTACTTAATGCTAAAAAAAATGGAAAATACAGAGTAACAAGTATGCATTAACATTTATTTTCATCCAAAGATTTGCACAAAATCATCCATTGGATGTCATGCCATGCAGTTATGCATGTGGAGAGAAAATAAAGTAAGTACAAAGCACATACCTATTCAACATGGAAACTGTAGTTCTTCATACAAAGGAATCATACAATTTGTGAAAAAAAAATTACCTATGTATCCTTAGTTATGCTTTTGGTTCTAAAATGAAGATGGCATGTTTCAAATGCGTGATTTTCCTGACAACAATAGCAAAGGTAAGAAAGAACCATTTTTTCCAGGACAATAATTACATAAAACTATGCTATAAGGCATACACAAACTTATTTTTCTTTCTTGCAATTAATTTGCAAGGTTATTTTTAAGTAAATAATGTCAATTACTTTTCAAGCCATTTCAATATTTTAACCCACAAAGAAACTTCTTTAAGATTTCATATCTTTCACTGACAGTAGATTTTGCTGACCAAGTTGCAGATTTCATTTACTGCATGAGAGAACAAAAGCATTTTAACCAGGGAATAAAATTTTTTTGCTGGCATTGGGAGTTATATAATTATTCAATCATTACGTATAAAAAGTGCATTTTTCAGTGTTACCCAATGTAAAACTATATCAGAAGTTCCTAAACATTGACAAAAAAATTTAAATAAATTTAAATCATGTAATCGTAATTAAGTTCCATGTTTTCTATGCGGGTTGCATACTAAAATTTAATTTTATTTCATTAAAGAATATATTGAAATTTTATGATACAATTTAAATATTCTTCATAAAATAAATCTGTTGTATAATTTCAATTGAAAATAATTATGGCACAACTACAACAAGCAGAAAGTATAATTATTCAGAAGCACTTCCTTTTCTAATTCAATCTCTTACTTTCTCTCTTTATGACTAAACCTATTCTCATCCCGACAACATACTCCGCAGATGTGGACTATCGCAGCTGCTCCACTTTAAGTTCTCTTCTATCGATTTTTCCTATTTAAGGACCATGTAAAACAACCCAACACATTAATTTTCACTTCCTATTTTCCACTTTATTCTTTGATCTCCAACAGTTCTTGATAATTTCGACTTGCTTTCTCCTTCTGTCCAGGTATAATTTCTTCTCTTCATTTCCTTCTTCTGAAAAATAATTGCCATTTTGTAGAATTCTTCAAAATGCAGTTTTATCCTGCATTCCATTATCTCTATATCTTTCATGTCTTTCTTTATCCATTGGACCCACTGGTTTCCATTCTCACTCTTATAAATATGATTAAAAATTCAGTCTGTGAGTCTACTGATAGTTATTTTCATTACATGGCCCAAAAACTCTCCTTTTCCTAATTGTTTCTGACAATATTTCACTTTCTTAATTCTTCCCACGTCTATACTCAGCTTTCTTTGCTTACAGTGGCACCAGGGTTTTTCTCAGAATTTTTCTTTTTATATATCTCTTCATTCATTCACTGGGAACATACATTTGGTGGCATGCTCACTTTCTGGCTTCATTACTGTATTGCAGTGTCTGACTTTGGATTTTGTTGAGAGAGTTTTCTTTTTGTCGATAATCTCAATCAGTTGGTAGGCTAATCCCATTTATCTCACTCTAGCTTCTTTGTCTAGACTATTGATTTGAATTTTTTCACCTTAGTACAAAAATTTCTCAACTTAATTGATTTTTCCATATTTTGATATAAACACTAAGTCATCTAATATTAATATTTATCCTACTTCCAAAGAATCTCATTACATTTGTCTTATTATCGTTATCCTTCATACAAAACCTTTCACACTGTACCTCAACACCGGATCATTGACTGCAGTTCCTTGGCAAACAGGCTAACCAATACTTGGCGGGATTGTGTTGGTGAGGTGGCTTTGGAATCCCTATCCATACTTGGGTACTGTGAGAAGAGCAATTCTAGTGCAGTAATCTATTCATTGAACGGGATTCATTAAATCATGGATCCCTTGGATTCTTTCACTTAGTGCAAGGCAATGCCGGATTTCTCTCAAACCTTCCTCCATTCCTAAATATTCCCATCCTTACCGACCAACCCATTCATGGTTCAGATGACCTCATTTGTTCAATACCTCTGCAAATCACCAACCAACCAACGTTTGGAGGTCCCACAAGTACTTAAGTTGGATCAAAATGTTTACTATTGAGAAAGGATCTTTTCCTACATATCGTTAAAACAATGGACATTACAGAAAAAGCATAATTAACTTTCAAAGTATTTCTTAAATATGGTTCTTAATTTTAAATTGCATTGAATTCAGTACGTTGGGAATTGACAAATGAGCTGAAATGACTCAAGAGCCCAGTTATTACAAGTGTCCCCAATTTGGTATGCTGGACACTGAAGGGTTAACTGTCTTCATTATCTACCTTCCTTATTTCCTCCCTGCTTGTCATTTCATTTTCATCACCTACTCATGCCATGGTTCTTTAACAATTTCATCTAAGTACATGTGAAATAGCGTAGGAGCTAGTGGACATCCCTGCCTCACTTCCTGATCTGCTTCTGCCAATCCTGATTCACCATGCTAATCTTACCCGTTTCAAGAAGAGATCATTAAAAGAATAACAATTTTTTTAGCATTCTCTCTCCCGTTTCTCTCTTTATTTCCCTTAGACTAACCTGTATTCTACATCAGGTGTACATAAAAACTAGGGTCTGATTAAGAAAATTTTTCTATACTACATTGAATCAACATTATTGGCCATTTGGGGTTTCATTACAAGTTCATTCAAGGTGGGAACCCAGCCAATCTCCTTACTCAAGCATCATCATTCGCTGAGGGATGGTGGACCCATATCTGGTTTCAGCCTTATTAATAGCTAGAGTCACATTTACGGGTATTAACTAATTATCCATATAACTATGACTCTAGCCATAAACAATGACATCATTAGAAAAATACTTCTTTATTAATTACAAAAATACGCAAGCTCTCTTCTTTTGGTTAAAACAAAATATTTTATTTAATGTAGTCAACAACTTTTAGTAAACAGTTGAAATATGAATTATTTTAAAAAACATTTAATTGATCACATTAAAAAATTGATCGCAAAATACTTTCAAAAGTATTTATTTAACTTCAATAAATACTTTTTACTATGCAGCAATGTCAAGGTTATTAGTTAACTTAAAAGACTACCTCATTGTCTTAATGTTCCTTTTCCATGAACAAATTCCACTTAAATTTTCAACATATTGAATTAAAAGCCGTAACTTTGCTATGCTATGCAAATGCCTATGCTAAGCAAATTCCATAAAGTTATGCCTGAGACAATGGAGTTTAAATTTTCAACAGTGAACATTATGATATGGTCAAAAAATTATGGTACAATTCATATAAAAAAATTAGAAAAAACTATTCACCATGGCTTAAACTGAATTTTTTAATACATTAACAAATAACTGGCATCTTCAGCATATAAATACAGCCTTCGGGCCAGTTAATTTATGTATCACAGTGCTGAGGAAGGCTTGTCATTCCTCCAAGAATTACTACCAAATCAGAGTTACCCAACCTGGCAACACAATAATTGATACACACCATCTGTAACATGCTCTGAAATGAATCATTCTCTAACATAAAAATTTAAATACTTAAAATACCAAATAATTTTGTTTGTATTATAACAATATAACTTGATCTAATACGTGATACAATTGTGTTGAGAAAATTTTCACGATGAAGTGTATCACTGGTTGTATAAGCTCTTTTTCGGATCTTTATGACATAATCGCGATGAAGAGAAAATTAATGAGTTAAAAAAATAGTAAGGAACTACCGTTGAATACATTAGAAAAGTTTCTCATCTTTTTACGGCAGGTCACTCATTAGTTCTCATGAAGGAAAGATATTTACGACATGGTTGCATTGCGGGTTGCCTATGGTATTTGCTGAGGTACTATATATGGCTGTTACAACATAGCTATGAAGAATTTTATTGATATTATAATTACATTAGCACATTTTTATATATTTTTCTGCATTTTTTTGGCGCAATACCCATGGAATACATGAGTGGTTTTCTCTCCTCATGCACAAAAGTTGCCCCCCTCACATGCTAAATCCACATGATATATGATGTTAGGCCAAAAATGGAATAGTAATCATAAATTGTAGAGTATGCACTTATACTCAGACATAAACAGCATTTTGCATTTTTGACAATGTATGGTTTCACATTTTTGTTGAATGTTATTATGACATGATACCTATACTCCTAGTAAATTCAATCCCAAGTGATGGGACTGCTGAATACTCTCTTGCCCGGGTGCCTGGGTTTTGTCTTAAACAGGTCCTGTTCATGACTATCTCAGTCATGCAAGATTAGCCAAGCTGAAACAGCTATGTATATCCATATTCCATATCATAACAGCCTATTCGCATGAGATACAGCCACCTACCCCAGATACGATGAAGGATAGGAGCAAAATGAAAGGAGGTCCATGCAGAATCTGTTCCTCAGAGAGTTGGCTACAAAATAATGTCTGGTCCCAAGGGAGAGCCACCTAAGCAAGTATATTATGTTAAAAACACTGCTAAGGAAGCCAATGTGAAATCACCTAAATTGTTTAGTGAATCGTGAAAATTATAAACCACTAGGGTATGCAATGCTTCCAGTAGCAAGGAATACATAGTTTTTATCTCATATGATTGTACAATGGCTGATACAAGAGTCTCAAGAGGACAAAGAAGTTTCAGGAGGAATGTTGAATGTTTTGTCACCTATGAGAGCTGAGAAGTTGGAAAGCATGAAATAATACATGGGAAAAGTGAAAATTGAAATGTTGGTGGATTGCAAGATTAGATGGAAAAACAGTGGGGGCTACTGTAGCAATACATAGCTTTTAGTTAATTTATACTATAGTCGAAGAGTAATGGGTTGAATCAGAACTTAATTCTGTGGCAAAGAGCCAAAAGATGATATGCCCAAAATCACAACTTTACAGGGTGAAAATTTTAAGTTTTGGTTGAATTAATGAATAACATATGATATGTCATGTTTGGTCAAAGTGAATTAGAGAGTTAAAGTGAATAGTATCATGTATGGTAGCACATCAGCTTTTGACCATTAAAAAATACAAATATATATCAATCAACACCAAAATTATATAATAATATATAATAAATATCATACATCAATCAACACCAAAAAAAGGCATATTTTGGACATATCAGCTTTTGGCTCTTTGCCACAGAATTGAATGTCTCTTTTTTTCTATTGACTTTCTGGTGTAGAGATGGGAAAATTACCATAATTTTCAAGTATTTTTTTTAGTTTTAAGCATTTAACAGCAAATGTATGGTTAAATAAGAAAGTCTATAGCAATAGAAAGGGAATCACTATGTTTAAACCATACCTAATACAACATTAATCAATTAGAAATGTTTAAAATTGTAAAAATAACTACAGCAGCAACACGCAATCTGACTTTCTTTTGTCAAAGAATGAGAAATTTTCCTGAAGAATATTCTAATGCATTATCCTACTATAATTTTATAATTTAAGTAAAATATTCCAAAAGTGAGTCGCACATGCCTCAATTCATTACTAAACATGTTAGAAATGTGAACTTGGCTTAAAAGAACATTTTGGGAATTTATCTGTATGAAAAATTATCTCAAACATAGGTGAATTATCTAGAAAATTATGGTAATTTTAAAAGGGGTGCGGGAAATTACGAAAAATACTGTACGGTAATTTATGAAAATTATCAAGGTAATTTTCAGATTGACCCATTTCTACTCTGGTGCCAAATCTTGAGTCTAGTTTTTACCAAATAATGAATCCCAGTTCCATTCTATTACCAATTCATGTACAGTCGCTGCATCAAGTCCGGTGACATCGGCAACTTAATCCCCTTAATTCACTAGCTCCTAAGATGAGGTTCTGATTCACGACTACATACTCTGGCCACTTTCTTACCTCCCTCCCACACCCCTCCTCTCCATCTTTCCTCTCCACCCCTCACTTTTGAAGTGGAGCCACACAAAATCGTAGTTTCGCTCATTCGGTGCATTTGTTGATGTCGCCAGACTTTATGCGGCAACTGCTCATATAATAAATATAATTATATACATGCCCATCATGCAATACCTTTTCAGGATAAGCACAGACAAAATGTTTCATTCTCAGTAATAGGCCTGCAAAGCTGATTCTTTTTTATAATTTCTTCCACATCCTTGCACACCTAATTTGCTTCAGTTTCTCTCATACTAGTAGTCCTCTTAATAGTATCTTCTTGATCATTAATCTGCTTTGTAAATTTTACAGTCACTACTCAGGACATGATGGAGCAACCAAATTGAACAGGACATATTTTAGCAACTTCTGCAGAGAGATAAAAACAGTTTGACAACCCTTTCTAGGTCAAAATGTTTTTTAAATACAAAAGTTTTGGGGCCCATCTGTTGAAGAGTGCATTTACAATGGCTAGTTTACACCTAAGAAAAAGCTTTTAAATTATTTTTAAAAAATTGCCAATTGTGAAGAAAAACTAGTTTTTTTCTCTGTTAAATAATAACAAACTTGGATTGTTCTTCACAGAAATAGCAAAATTATCCTTAAACCATTGAAAAAAAAACAGTAGTAAAATTAATAATATATGCACAATACCTATGGGGACATTCTCGATATCTGCAGTAGAAGCAAAATATTAATTTTGATTAATGCAACCTTTACAATAGGGTTAAAGTAAAATGATGAATGTGCAGTTTCTATATCAGCAGTAGAAGGAAAATATTAATTTTGATTAATGCAACCTTTGCAGTAAACTTAAAATAAAATGATGAAGGTCAGAGATCTCTCTGGATTTACACCGGGTATTTAGGTCCATGATGGCTGAGGTTTCAACGGTCGAGACGAGCATTGTCCTCAGGGCAGAGGTGAGTGCCTTGACTAGAGGGTGAAGTCAATTTATACCCACAGGCAGGTCAGGTCCGAATGTTGAAGTAAATTTTAGGCATTATCCGGTGGTCTTGATTCTCCCATTATCTTGAGTATGGGTTTCCATGTGTGACTCATGTTGTAACTGGAGTCACGGTTGAAGTTTATTTTTTCTTCTCCAGATCTCGATGGCCTCTTTGATGGGACAGTCCCAATAGCCAGAAGAGCGGGCTATTACTTTGGTCTTCTTAAAATGGATGGAATGGTCCATTGTGATGCTGTGCTCTGCCACAGCCGATTTCTCAGGTTGGCCCAGGCGAAGGTGACGTTGGTCGGAATGACCCGTTTTATTGTACAAAACTCGACTTTGTGAAGTATCGCACATCTTTTCGAAATGGATTACAAATTGAAGTACAATATTCAGACTAATATAAACAATGACATTTTTGCCACTCAAGACAATATACACTACCTGTAGGAACGTTTATTAACAAGAAAATATGCTCAGTGCGTTTCCACTTGTTTTCAGCATCAATTTTTGTAATTTTTCCTACAGATCTTAGGCACTCCAAAGAGGTCGTGATAACTGTTATTATTACCTCTTATGTCTTGATTTCTAATTCAACTAGAATTAATCAAGTAATTTTTTCCAAATAGTAATTCAGGGTAAGAAATATCAAAGAGCAGAAAAGTTTGAACTCACATTTTGATTTGACTTATCTCCTGTGCACTACAGTTGGAGCTATGTGGAATAAGTTTAAGTTACTTCCACCAATTATTCCATTTTTTTCAGTAAAATGCAGAGTTAATTGTGAGTCAAGGGAAAAAGATGCAAGAATACGCAGATGTGTCGATGTCTCTGTTACTCACGCCAGAGGAAAATGGCAAAAGAGTGGCTGAAAGCTACAAGAGCTAAAAAAATTTAAAATGACTAAAAATGGAAACAAGCTTTCTTTCTGATAGTGAAGGCTGCAATGTGACCAAGTTGTGAGTTGAAATTTTTAGTCATCATGTCTTTTAAATACGGAGAGTTCTTTTGGTTTCGTAGGTTAAGTTCACCATTCATCTCTTGGTTCTTGTCTTACTGACCATGGATAAAGCTGTAACAGGACATTCCTAAACGGCACTTTTTCGGATGTAAGAGACAGATTTCGACTAGAAGTAGTCCAAGGTCACCTTCGCTCGTGCAGGGGGGCTCAACATCGAAGATGGCGGATGTTAAAATAGAAAAATTGAACCTGTTTTATTTTGGGTAGTTTAGCGTCATGTTGGGTATGGTTCTAGGGGTTCACGAGGATGCTGAAGCCGAATATGGTGTTATCTCACGCCCCTGACAACCGGAAGTGTCTTATTCAAGATGGCCACCAACAAGACCCCCGAGATATAAGAGCTTTTCTACCACAATGACGACTGTGTTGAGCGGCAGTTTGCTTGTATGGTTTTGTCAAGTACCATTGCCGATCAAGAAGGAGCTATTGTCATTGTACAGGTGCAGACCGAGAGGGGGTGCGGGGGGAGCGGTAGGCAGGGTTGCCCACTTGGAGCTCAGCTGACCCTGGTTTTTGATGCACGTCGATCACAAAGTATCCTGAGTTCGCCGAGTTATTCCATTGAATGAAGGAAATGCGTCAGCGTTGATGAGTTTGGGACGCATTGATTCTTGCATACAAGTTCGGGTATGTCACTGCCTCCCAGTCTGCAGTAGTGGAGCACAGTTCAGTGAAAAGTTTTATTTTTCCTGTGGTGAGCATGCCTCAAGATTCGTTCACGAATTAGTGTTATAAGGTGACATGGAGTATCGGGATTGCAGTAAGTGCGAGAGAACTTTGTGTGTTGCGCTGGTGATTTCCAAAGATTTACCGGTTCTTACGTGTTTTAACATGTGGGTAAATGCTTGCATTTTCGTCATTGGGTCCCCCATGAACCATCAACAGTCTTTAAGGGTTGTTATTCCTTTCTGCTTCTGTAAAGAGTTACCGTTCAGACATGTTTTATCCTGTCGGAAAACCATTCTATATTCGTTCTTGGGGCTCCAGTGATTCTTCGCTAGTCTTCACGTCGTGCTCTTTCATTTCGTTCTCTGGCAGACTAGTATGTCATTATTCGGCAGCTTTTTTACTGGAGAGAGGGGGGACTCATTGTCGATAGTTTGACATGAACTTGCATTCTCTGCATGCTTCCAATAGGGTATTTCACTCAAGCTCCTAACAGGAAGTAAGAAGAACAAAACGAATTCACAGGGGCGTGGCGGGGGACATGCAGAAGGTACACTCCACCTCACCTCTCGTCAAGTCGTGTTGTTCTTCTTACTTCCTGTGAGGAGCTTGAGTGAAATACCCTAATCTGTGTCTTTGTAGAGTTGTTTTCTCTATCGCTTTGCATTGCTATTACATTTTTAGGGCATGGAGACCCAAGGAGACAACGTTATCACCCCAACCACTACTGCCTTGTGTCTTCTTTGCCAATCAAGAACTAATGAGGAAACATGTGATTTAAGCAACACTGTTTGGACTAGAGTCCAGCAGGTAGCCAGTGACAGAAGGGCTCTTGATGATTGTGAAAATGCTCAAGCTATAGAGAAAATTTAATCACCAGCATTCATAGAGAATACATATAGGTACCAATAATATATATTATGGGAGTTTTACAAACAAGAGTAAGATTGAAAGACTAAAATCAAAGAATGCAAAAGCTACCAAGCCGGACACTATGGCCAACGCAAGTACCCGTACCTTGAGGTCAGCTGCAGGTGCCTGCTTTGACAAACTTTTGTGCATCATCTGTCAGGTAAATTATACTTAACACAGTACCCTATTCAACGAAATATTAAATGCGCTACAATTATTTCCTTAATTTTCTTTTTTAGCTGGATAAAAATAATGACTCCCTTCGAAATGCGTTGACTTTTAATGTCAATGATCGGCTTGAGACTGTTGCAAGATATGACTACACGCTGAGGAGATACATCACTTATGCATTTGATGCTATGGCAGGAGTTGTGAAGTACTAGACATATTGCTTGCGCACCAAAGACAGAGAGTATGAAATGATAATAAAGGATTACATCGAGCAAGATCTGTCTCTTTCCCATCTCATATTTGAGTTACACGCTGCTGCAGCAAAGGGTCTGGTAGGACATAATTTTAAGAAACTTAAGTACTGAAAATTCCATAGGAAACATTTTATTTTCACAACTTTGTGCAGGTTTTAACACTGGAGGATGTTTTTCAACAATATGTCACACTTTATAGCTACAAGAGCAGAAGTTTGTCAGAACTACATTAGTGGTCGCTCCACATTTCGAAAAAAAACTAGAATCTCCGCTCGACCAATGAACGGAGATATAAATGAGCAAGAGACACTTCTCATATCCCACAAGTTCAGTCTTAACGCAGCAGCTGACAGGGTCCACACTGGACTTCTTTCTTTTTAATATCGTTGATATTTATTGAAATTCCTCTAAATGCTATTTCTAAACTTTAACTGAAGTTACAGTAAATGTTACTTTGCTTTTGTTTTAATTAAAGCATTTTATTTATATATATATATAGTCGTAGGACCACAGTACTTTGATATCAAACTCAAGTAACCTAGGAAACGATTCGAGCAACCTGCCGGTAGACGCAGTTGTCATTGGGGAGGAATAGCGCTTATATCTCAGGGGGTCCAGTAGGCGGCCATCTTGAATAAGGCACTTCTGGTTGTCGGGGGCGTGAGATCACTTCATTTCCGGCTTCAGCACCCTCGTGAACCCCTAGAACCATACCCAACACGACGCAAAACTATCCAAATTAAAACAGGTTCAATTTTTCCATTTTAACATCCGCCATCTTTAATTTTGAGCCCCCCCGCACGAGCAAAGGTGACCTTTGACTACTTCTAGTCGTTATGTCTCTAACATCCAAAAAAGTGCCGTTTAGGAAAGATATTAGGAAGAAATCGTCGCAGGAACAGGAAATCACGATTTCAGCTGCCATCTTGGTTTACGGCCTTAGGAGGCAAAATTCGGCTTGGCAACCGACAAATTCATAATCAGCAGGGTTGATACACCCAAAAAAACACCAGTTGCCAATTTGGTACACGTTTTGCCGGTAGACATTCATTTTCTGGATTTCTCTCCTGGAGTAAGATTAAGAAGATGATTCAGGCTTGGTTTCCAGAGACATGGGACTAGTTGTGGATGTTCCAAGACAGGGTGGGAGCAAATCTAGTGATGATGGAAACACTGTCCGTTGATTTTTTCTGAATCCTTCATTCTGCTGAAATTATGGGTAGGTAAATTGTAAATTTCTAGGGAGTTATTCTGTAATTTTCAAATGCACAGTACATTTCCTAAGACACAACGAAAACTTAATAAAAATATTCACAGTCATCCTTACTGCCTTGAGCAGTGGGTATGAAATCAACATCCTAGTTTTAAAGGACAATAGTTTACACACTGCGTGGGAATTCATTGATATGTAACCATAGTGCAATATGCCGCCGAGTGTGCATAGGATATTGGTGCATGGTGCTACATATTATTATTTTGGCACTACAGCTATCAACAGGACTTTTTCTGAGGGGGCTCAGGAATTGCGCAATAAAGACTTGAAGAGATACCGA
The DNA here is from genome assembly GCA_963573305.1 of Pyrrhosoma nymphula. Taxonomy (NCBI): domain Eukaryota; kingdom Metazoa; phylum Arthropoda; class Insecta; order Odonata; family Coenagrionidae; genus Pyrrhosoma; species Pyrrhosoma nymphula. The sequence continues at coordinate 40,376,428 of OY754337.1, read as the reverse complement.
GAGCTAAACACCAGGAACATATTAAGAGCGATGAATGAAGTTCAGCTGCATATGATGCTGCTATCATCAGTCCCCTTGATATCTTCAATAAGCTCTATATGGAGGAAGAGAGGAAGCGTTTCATCTGGAGTGCTCTGTTTGTTGATGTCTCCCAGAAACGTAAATCTTATGAATGAAAATTATGATTCTTGAATCACTCTCGTCATCACCAAAACGTTTCTTAGAGAGCACATGTAGGCAGCTTTCATTAACAATAAGTTCTCTTTCAGTTCATTTCCTCACTGAAATGAGATGGTCCACCAGATTTCTTGTATTGCATTCAAATGTTAGAAAGAACATGTGATATTTTCGTAAGTAGCAAGGTTGCATAAATAATAATAAATCTTTATTTGCCCGGAGATCTGATACATTTGTATGCATAGATATAAGGCACGTCATAATCAAATACATATATTCACATATTATATACAATTGAATATTTTAACATTAAGAGTCAATGAGATATTCATCGATTGAATAGAATAGCTTATTTTTTAAGTACCTTTTTAGATCGGATTTAAAAGCATTGATGCTTTTTATTTCTTTTAAACATAATGGCAAATTATTGTACAGTTTAATGCCCATTTCTTTGGGCCCCATTTTGGCAGCTCTTATTCGTACATAATTCTGATGAATATCGTTTTTTGTCCTTGTGTGATGATGGTGGAATGCACTATTCACTTCATAATTGACAATATTGCTCTTTACATACATTATGGTTAAAAATAGATATATACATGGAATCGGAAGGAGATTCAGGTCCTTGAAGATTGGCTTACTGGGGGATCTATTAGACTTTTGAGCGATGATTCTTACAGCTTTTTTCTGAATTCTGAATATTTTTAAAGATAAGTGGGTAGATCCCCAAAAGATGATACTGTATGAAACATGTGGGTAAAAATTGCCAAAATACAGACTTAGTAAAATTTCCCGTGTTACTGTCTGACTAAGCTGTCTAAGTATATAGCAGCTTTAACTAAGCTTACTGCTAAGAAAAGTAATATGCTCTGCCCAGGACATTTTATAATTAAGAAATAACACCCAAGAACTTACTGGTGTTGACTTGTTCGATTGATTTTTGTTCCATTTTTATTAGCATACTTTCAGATGGCTGACTGCTGATTAAAAAGTGTATCATATTACTTTTTTGGGATTAACAATTAGAAAGTTATCTATAAAGTAATTGTTAATTGCCGTTGAAAAAACTAGTTAAATTTTATTTTTGCTTTCTGTAAGGTACTCAGAATATTTTAGGTAGTGATGAGCAGTGGGAGCTTTTAAGTACTCTCACAATGAGGCACACAATGTTTTTCACAGTATGGCATTGCTTTTACGAGAATGCATTCAAACTGAATTTATTAATTGATTGCCTTACGATTGGATATATTGATTTATCAAATCAATCTATTTATGCTAAAGGATTGACAGATTTAAACAGTTTAGAGTCCCTGATATCTCCTCAGCAGCTCATTTTTCGTGAAAGTGTAGGTTGTGCGCTGTGCAGTGAAACAAACTCGTCCAAAGGAGCATAGAAATAGTTACCTAATTATATTTACGTCGCGTGTTTGATACCTTGGATTTCACAAAAATTTCTTTAGCTAGCATCCCCCATTGCGTGACTGATAGATTCCATAGTCAGAGAGGTCAGTGGAGTTTTACGACATCTCCAGAATATGTTGCCACCATATTGAACATAGCTTCTAGAAATTAGAGGTTCGTTAAGGAACGGAGAACTGAGTGATAGATATACTTGCAATGAATGAATATTTTTTTTTTGTATTAACTTTGTAAACACAGTCGCAGTGCATTTAACAGACCAATAAAAACAATGTAAGACAAATTAGACTATAGAGCAAAATTAACATTGAAACATGCCTTCGGTGTAACGCCGCTCGAAGCTGATTTCTAAATACACAAAGCGAAGTCATACCTATTTCATCAAACACATATCATTACTGAAAATTATACTTTACGATATCACCTAAAAAAGAATAAAACCCTAACTAGGATAAAATTAATGCAAAAAAACTATGGCGAATGAAGCTACAAAAAGTGGATTGTAATTTATCAGAAATGAATGGGGTCATTTTTGAATGAGTTTTCCTTCAGTGGAGATATAACTTAATTGATTTCTCGCTCTCAGAGAAGACATGCACTCCATTTAAAAATGCCTACGATGAAAAACTGCTCATATATAAAAGATAAGATTTTAAAATAAGCAACATGAAAAATGTTCTCGTTATTAGGAATAGATTCGAACGAAATAGAAGTTGTGGTTTAAACTTAAAGTTGGCGTCTATTTTGCAGTGAAAATTAATGGGAATGAGTCAAGATTTGATAAGGTTAGGAAGAAAAGTGTACTAGATAATTTGGGATAGTCATTTTCAGTTTATTACCTTTGGTAACAGAAATCTAAAACAAAATGTTCATTCATCAGAGAACAACTTAAATATTTTGTAATATCGCCATTATTTTCAGTTGCAGATCGTAATCGTGACTGCATAGACCCAATCAAATGTTCTATTACATGGGAACGTTGGCTTAAAGAATTCCAAACATCCCGTATGTAGACTTATTAAGTTTTACTCGGTTCTTTCTCCGTCGTAATGCCACTCATTCACAATGTTACCCTACGCATTCTCAATAGGAGAAAGGTCCAGGGAGTTAGCTGTCCAGGGTAAAACGCAAAGTCGAGAATTATCCTAAAAAAATTGCTTTGTGGTGGTCGGTTCGTCGATTTATTTCCTCGATTTATCTTGAATACAATTAAGCCCGCTACTCGTAAGAGTGAAAAACATCTAACGCCTTTCCCTTTTGCATTCTCCGCCTACCGTTGCCTACCACTTGGAGTCGGGGGAGTTGGCTGGACAGTGATAGCGGGAGAAGGTCATACGAGGGTCTCCATAGTTGAGTGGAAATGAGTCAAGTTGGCCCTTAGCAGTCGCTGAATGCATAGGCAATACCCGAAGTTCGAATTCAGCGAAATGCGAAGTTGGACGTGCTCACCGTGTGGACCGACTTTTGAAAGTGATAGTACATACTTCAGCCTTTTATTGGTAACCTGCAATGTATGCAATTTATTTTCATTCATTCATTCAAGTATTCTACCAGCTGATTGGTAGGTTCTTGGATAGTCCCCATTTTGTATCCCAACCTAATAGAAATTGTGTCGCTTTACCTCCTAAGTTATTAGATCCCTCTTCAATTCTTCATATCTTCTACCTCCTCTTATTTCGTCCAGAATTCCTACCCTTTTCCTTCCTCTCCCACGCTTCCCCAGTGTTCTCCCCTCTATCACTCTCTTCAGCATGCCCTCTCCTCTCAAAACCTCCTCCATCCATCTCTTCTGCCTTCTCCGAACCTCTGCCACAAGCTTCCTCTCCTCTCCGACCATATCCAATACCTCCCCGTTCGTCTTTCTCGCCATCCAGCTAACCTCCATCCTTCTCCAAACCCACATCTCAAACGCTTCAAGTCTATGCACATCCTCCCTTCGCAATGACCACGTTTCCGACCCATATAGCGCCACGCTCCATATTAAAGTTTTCACCAGCCTCTTCTTTACGTCTCTTCTCAGACCCCCCCTCATCAATTCCCTTCTCTTCGAAAATGCTTCTTTAGCGAGCGCAATTCTGCATCTGATGTCCTTACCACTAAACCCATTCGCCTCCAAAATACTACCGAGATACGTAAACTGCTCGACCTGCTCTATCTTCTGCCCTCCCACCCTTATATTCAGCCCCGCCTTCTTACTTCTAGAAAATCTCATTACTTTCGTTTTCTTGTGATTGATCTTCATCCCATACTTTTCGCACTGCACCTCTAATGCATTCACCATTGACTGTAACCCCTTGGCCAACTGACTAACTAATGCTTGATCATCTGCAAATCTCACTGATTTTATCAGCTCCCCTCCTACCTTTATTCCTACCTCCTCCTCCCCACATGCCTCCCTTACCATTTCCTCTGAATACACGTTAAAAAGCAACGGCGATAGTGGGCACCCTTGCCGCACTCCCCGTCCTATCGTGGCCCATCCCGATTCTCCATTGGCTACCCTAACCTGCGCCATCTGGTTCATATACAAATTCCGAATCAGACGCCTGTCCCTCCAATCGACTCCTAATTTCTTCAACACTCCCATTAATTTCGTCCATTCCACCCGATCAAACGCCTTCTCGAAATCTACGAAGCATGCAAAAACATCCTGCCCATACTCTAGGTTTCTTTCTACTAGCGTCCTCATCACCGCTATAGCGTCTCGCGTTCCCGTCCCTCTCCTAAACCCGAACTGGTCGTCACCCAGGTATTCATTTGCCTTCTTCTCTAGCCTTCTGTTTAGAATCCTCAGAACTACTTTGGCCACGTGGGATATTAAGCTTATTGTCCTATAGTCTTCGCAAGTTTTTGCCTTACTCTTTTTCGGTATAGGAATTAGTACAGTCTTCGCGAAGTCTTCCGGCCACACTCCGTCCTCATAAATCCTACGAATAAGCGCAAAAAGTTTTCCTCTTCCGTTCTTCCCCATGCTCTTTAAAAACTCTGCAGGTATGTCATCTATTCCTACCGCCTTATTCCTTTTCATGTCTCTTAGAGCTCTTTCGATTTCGCTATCTAGGATACTTGGTCAGATGCCATCGCTGTCGATGTCGCCTTCCCTTTCTATATCTAACCTATTGGGCCTTGTTTCTTTACTATAGAGCTCTTCAACATACTCCTTCCACCTCTCCTGGATCTCTCTCGGTTCTACGATCATCTTTCCCGTCTTGTCTGTTATCATTGTAATTCCCCTTCCCTTGTTACCACCCGTCAGTTCCTTTACTTTCCGATATAATGCATCTGCTCTTCCCTCTTTTTGGTATTTGTCTAACGCGTCGATCTGTTCTCTCCACCACGCCTCTCTTGCTTTCTTTGTTTTTCTTGTAAGCCTGTTATTAAATTCTCGGTATTTTCTCTTACCTAGCTCTGAGTTTACGCTCTTCCATTTCCTTCTCTCCTCCATCTCCCTGATCATCTCCTTCGTGATCCACGGTTTTCTAATTTTAGTTGCACTCACTACGCCTACCGTTGCTTTCGCCGCTTCTATAATTCCGTTTCTCAAACTTCCCCATTCATCTTCGACTGATCTAACTCCATGGTCCTCACCCATTCTCTCATCCACCTTCTCCCGATACTTCTTCTTCATTTCCCCAGTTAATGCCTCCGTATTCCACTTTCGTACCCTCCTTCCCATTCTTATTTTTTTCAGTTTTACCCGACATTTCATGACTAATAAGTTGTGGTCTGTGTCTGCATCAGCTCCTGGATAAGTATGCGAGTTTTTAACACTATTCCTGTATCTGTGACGTACCATTATATAATCTATCTGGAACCTATCTGTGTCTCCCGGCTTCTTCCAAGTGTACCTACGTCGAGGATGATGTCTGAACCATGTATTCGTAATTACTAGGTTATTTCTGCGGCAAAACTCCACAGCTTTCTCGCCCCAGTCGTTTCTCCTTCCTAGCCCGTAATCGCCCACCTCCCGCCCATCTCTTCCTTCACCCACCACCGCGTTCCAATCCCCCATTACTACCAGGTGCTTACTTCCTGGTATCCTACCAATTATTTCCTCTAGCTGATCGTACACCCCATCTACCTCCTCCTCTTTATGATTAGAGGTAGGCATATAAACCTGGATTATAACTAAATTCGTTGGTTCTGCTTTTAGCTCCACGACTATTATCCTATCACTCACCTGTTCTGCATACACTACTTTTCTACCGAGTTTCCTATTCATTACGAATGCAACCCCGCGCTGACTTTCATTCCCTCCACTATAAATTACTCTATAGTCGCCGCTCCAGTAATCCCCGTCATCCTTCCATCTTACTTCACCCAGACCCATGATGTCTACACCCACCCTCTCCATTTCTTGCTTTATATTCTCTAGCTTCCCCGCCCTCAGCATAGTCCTAACATTCCACGTGCCTATTCTGATAGTTTCGTTCCTCTTCTTTATCTTCTTTTCCTCTGCTGCTGCTACGTCTGAGCAAGGATTTCGTGTGATGACGACCGCAGGGGCCTTGCTCCCACTGCTGCCGGGCACGACACCCGGCCCTCTTGGCCGAGTCCCGTAGTTGCCAGGATTCATTATCAATTTAGAACTGTCCATAATTTCAAGGTTTTTGTTTTAATTGAGATAGTCTTCCGTGGCCTTACTCAATAGTGTTTTTTACGTGACACCATCACTTCAGAGGCCGCCCCACTGGGGTCAGACGCCTTTTGCAGCCGCCTCACTGAGGTACAGACGCTGCGCGGACTACCATTCGTCTGTCTCCTAACCTTCGACCAATCTGGCATGGGTGACCCTACCAGGAGCAATGCTCCCGCCAGTGCAGCTCTAGGGGTCATCGGAGCACGCAAGCCCTTCAACCACGACAAGGTTGTAGTCCAAGAGAAGAGGCAATTTATTTATTATCTGTTATTTTGACATTACAAGGCAGTAGGTAAATATGCATTCCTTATTCAAGCCTATTATGGATTAATTACTTTTTAGTAAACATTCTTCCACTCCAAAGGTATTTTGAATCCAAATTAATTTATCAAAATGAGAAAGACGAAATCCCACGCAGTGGAAACATTATTTCTCTAAGTGATACTTCTAGAAAACTGTGGTAACATGTCTATCCGTATACATTTTTATCATGATTTCAAATATTTAACAATTATTCAGTAGTCTAGCATCACTCAGTCTGTTACAATTAAAAATTGCCCGAAATAACAAACAATTTTATCAATATTTATGTGTTCTTACGCAGCAAAAATCCAAGGCTTGATTTTCAGGATAGTCTAGCTGCTTCCAGTAGTGCAATTACGTATTTTTGGTATAGGTCCTTTGGGATGGTTGCGATGGAGCATGAGGTGAATCTGGGCAATCTCTTGTTTCCACTGCAATTGGGTGATGTTAACGTCAGATTCACTTATCAACACCCAAGTGTTATTTATCATGACGTCGATGTGATAGGTGAAGATAGGCCACCTCCTTTTTTTACCTCCGATTCCTATTTGATAACGAGAAATTTTTGTATCCAATAAGTCAGTACCTCCCATTAGGGTGATTAAAAAATTGGCAATGCTCGAAATGTTGACCACCTTAATCGGTTCTTGGTTCCAATCCGGTATAAAAGAAAGGGGAAAAAATTTGGGCTCGATCGGTAAATTTAGGGGTCGCGCAACGTATTCAAATTCTGGAAAAATGCAATTTTCCAGGTAAAATATACATATTTGCCTAATTTCCAGGGGTATGGCTGTCGCTTGGGTGGGTGTTTCACTCGGGAGATGCTTCCACAGTGTTCCAGTAGTGGTATGACACTAATTACGTCTTCGCCCAATGTGGGGGTGCCGCAGAGGGTACGCTCTCGACCACCCTTCCTTTGGTATTTCCAAAAATTCCCCTCCCATACCCTGACGTCTGGGAAGGAGGAAAAATAGACGTCATTCTATTTTTCCTCTTTCCCCGGGGTATTTACCTCTCAGACCCCTAATACTCTTTTCCCCAACCCTATTCTCTTCACTTGTGAAAATGGATTTTTATGACGCTACCTCTAGGAAAACAGATTACAGTAGGGAAAAGGGACCAAGATTTTTATTTCATTTACGCAACGACAGGGAAATGTCTAGATATGTAGCGAATGTTATTTTATCAGCCCCTTTCTTTTTTCTATTTCGAATACTGGTAGAAGTGGTGATACATATTTACGAAGACAGCTATACAATGAAGACATCTAAAAGTCGTACGTTCTCAATACAAACCAACACAAGTGCCCTGTATATGTTCTACCCTAGCCCACATGAGTACGAGAAAAAAGGAGAGATAGAGATAAATCCCAAACGTGCAATGCCTTCTATTGTCATGTTTGACACTTTCCTGAGGTCAAAAAACAAATACCCGCTCAAGGACCGATGGCCCACTAAGCAAGCTGGTGCCCGGTTTCATGCACACGCACTTTTCCGCTGAAATTCCACCGATGCTAATATTCCATTTTTAGTTCGAACATTTTCGTTCTAATACAAGCGGTGTAGTATGAGTGAATTCCACGGCAAATTCTTTGTTTTTGCTTGGTAACATTTGGCAATCAGCAATGAATTCCGGAGAGGAATTAGTATTAGACCAGTAGTGATTCCGAGGTTATGGACAATGAAGTTTCCGGCTCCTAGTCGACTCTCTCCGGAGAAACAAGCTCCGAATCGGAAGGCGAAGTAAACCTTCGCAGGAAGCAGAGTGGGAGGAAATGCTTTCAACGATCCCTCCTCCAGCGCCACCTCGGTTTCTTTTTGTTGGTAATTCTTCGATGAACTGGTTCCCGACTGTGGTTCCCTAAAATAATTTTTTCAACGATCAAATTATTGACTTTATAACTTGGGAAACTAATCGCTGAGCCAGTAACACTTTGCGTGAAAAAGCGGGGCCAAGCAGTGCTAGCGTAAATCAGTGGCGAGGTGTGACAAGCTTATAAATTCATGTTTTTTGCCCTTGTAATGCTACAAAGCATAAGGAGGAAGCCATATACTGAGTTGTATTGGTCGACGAGACCTAAACTCTCCTCTCCCTTTTGTGGACAATTAATGTCTTACCGATGATTTGTAAAAATAAGGCAATATTTACATTTTGCCTATTATAACGATTTTGATCCCCAAACACAACACAACGCCGAACTAAAAAAATATGGTCAATTTGCCAGAAGCTGGAAAAAAGTTCAAGGCACTCCATAAACCAGAGACGGACGTTACCATTGACGAGAGCCTGCTCTTGTACAAGGGAAGATTGGGGTGGCGGCAGTTCATCCCTATGAAAAGAGCTTCATTTGGAAAATATTTGTCCTTTGTGAATCGAGAACTGGATACGTGTGGTCAACGACAATGTACACGGGAATGGGGATTGTGTAGGATAAAGACACTATCCATTTACTCATGTCGTCAAAAGTGATGATGACTCTAATGAAGCCATTATTTGGCCTATGATTATATCTGACGACGGATAATTTTTATTCATCTCCAGATCTAGCCAACTTGCTCGATTCACACTCCACTGACTCGCATGGAACACTGAGGAAAGGGATTCCAGCTCTCTTCAATGAAAATCAAGTAAAAGAATTAAAGTTTCTTGTTTTTTGACATAAAATGAATTTTGTTATAACATATTCAGAGCGAATGTCGTCATCATGCGGGTTGCCTAACTCCCATTAATGTTTGTACGTTGTTTCTTGATGTACTACGGACTAAAATTAATAGCTAACATTAACGTTGTCGGCAAAGTATATACATTTGTCTTATTAACTAAATGCATTCCTCCTTAGACGTCTAGCAAAGGATTACGGGAAGGAAATTTATACTGTAATGCAGGTGACCTAATTCTAAAAAGTTAAGGGGCAACAATCAGAAATTATTGAATAAATAATTAGTTATTTGGAATAAAAAATTAATGAAAACATTTTCCGATTTGCCTCCCTTTAATGCTTCTGAATCTGAAATAAAAAATATGACTTTTTTTGACCATTTTTGTAAAAAAAAACCATCAGGGAAGGGTTTAACTCCAGCATTGAACTTGAACTTTGTCTGCACTGACCCTATTCTGAACTTTCACTCTTGCTCTAGTTTTTCCCAGTGTGGTTCCCACCAACCTGACTAGTTTTGGTGGGATTTGGAGCTGGATCGGTGTCCTCATGAGCTACGTGCGGATTATACTATCGAATGCCTGTTGGAAGTCAATGAATAAAAAATGTATGTCTAAGTCATGCTCATAAAACTTTTCCATCATTTGTCTTAATGTAAAAACTTGGTCTGTTGTGCTCTTATTAGGTCGGAATCCACATTGGTATCTCCCTAGTATCCTTTCTGCGAATACTGTCAACCTCTTGTTTATCACTCCAGATAGAATCTTGTAGACTACGTTCAGCAGCGTGATACTTCTATAGTTTCCACACAAGAGCTTGTCGCCCTTTTTATGTATGGGGCATATTATACCTGTCTTCCATTTCTCTGGCATTACCTCATTCCGCCATATAGGTATTAGTGATTAGCTCATGGATTTTGGTTAGAAGTTCTTGACTGCCATATTTTAGCTGCCATATTTTAGCAGCTCAGCTACAATGGTGTCTTCTCCAGGGGAGCGGTTATTCTTCATTTTACTGAGGGTTTCCTCAACCTCCTCTCTAAAGGGTTCGTAGGTCATTTCCTTGTTATCCCCATCTATTACTTCTTGTCCCTCTAAATCATCACTCTCAGTCCCCTCCTCCTTGCTGAGGAGTTCCTGGAAATGCTCAGCTCATCTCTCAATCATTTTCTGCTCTTCATTAATAATATTGTAAATAATTAATTAATTAAATAAATTCAATTAATAATCGCCAATATTATTAATATTGGCGAAAATATATACGCTGTCATAATACTGAAACAAAGTCGCTGACTATTGTAGCTGCAGCCTGAATAAATTATAAACTGTACCTACAATGTCCTCTTAAGCCAAATCCTTATCACAGCCAACGTGTGGATCTGGAGGATCAATGAAAATGTGGTCGATTGAGATGTCACCTTCTTGCTCAAAGTGCGTAGGTACCTCATTTACCGACAACTTTCAGTAAAACATGATAAAATTATACAATAACCCTGCTCTTTGGGAAAAAATGAGCATAGTTAGCATTTTCTGCCAAACATCTACGTGAAACAAACATTTGAATCTCTTAGATGTATTGCATGATGAAATCAAATCGGTTAAACATTGATTTACGCAATAGCAAGGGAAGCAATACTCACATATTACTACCTTCCAAATAAATATTATTATAAAATTATAAATACCTTCTATTACCCGAAGATAAACGACAAAAAGCTAATATATACTAAGTATTGGAAATATTCAACAGAGAGCGTCTACATACTTGTGGTGAACGTCCATTGCTGCCACCTGACCAGGGCTACCAAAATTAATCTTCCCTGTAGCTCAGAAAAAGAGAGATAGTACGTTCTGATCAACTGTGTGTTATATTTTAGCCTTCGTTGATACATTTGGTAAAAAGCTACAGCGGAAAAGTTTGACGGATGAGAGTGCAGCATTACAAAGTAATGCAGTCGGGTGCCGTTTGGCATCGCTAGGCGCTAATGGGTTAATAGAATAAAATAGTGAAGAGACAGGATTTAATTTAAATAATAAAATGTACTTCCCTACTCACTTTGTTGAAAACACTAAATAAATAACAAATGAGCAATATGAATGTCAACAAACGACAGACTATTATTTGTTTGGCATTGGCAGTAATAACGTAAACAATGAATGATTTTATTAATTATTAAGAATAATTCAAATTAAATTATTTAATTTAAATAATTTAATTATTTTACTTATGAACCTAAAAAAAACAAACGGCAGACTATTTTGTGTTTGACATAGGCAATATGAACGTAAACAATGAATTCTTTATTTTATTTAATGTATTTGTAATACATATATTATAATAGATTTTATCTTTCTGCACTCTTCCTCTATATAAACTTTAACTTTATACCAAATCTCACACTCCTCCGTGCACACAATATGTTTAAAAAGTTGTACAAAGTTTTCTCTTCACGTAGTAATACATCATTTTTTATAAGTGATCAACTGCAAAATATCCAAGTTTCTGTGTGTTTCAGTGGCAATTCCTTTGCCATGCTGATAGACAGGAACTATAGATGTGGCAATAGGAATTGGAGGAATGTAATCGGATAACACCTCATAGCCTTTCACCCCCTTCAATCACGAAGATAAATTTAATGCATAAAATCTGGGACATTCCAAAATTTTTACTGAAAAAATCTGACCCATTTAATAAACATGCATTGCACTTTAAATTAATTACGCCTAATAACTAAGAATTTACATTGGATTCACTTAAAAAACGATTAACCACAAACATATTTTATTAGAGAAATATTTATCAGATTCATGGACCTGTAAAACCCTGTAATAGAAATAGGCACTAAAAATGAGACTAGACTAGACTGAGAGGCACTACACGGATAAGTTATCCTGCGAGCTGCCACAAAGGCTTGCGGCAGGGGGTATTGAGATAACTGCCACAAAAAAAGAAAGGAATGTAAGCAATAAAATGTCTAGTATTTTATAAAAGTTGATACTTTGAAAGACACCTGGAAAAAGCAAGAAATTAGGAGTGACTAGTGACAGAGGACAATTTCATAAAGTGGGTCAGTTCGATATTATTCATATATCTTTAATATTAATTTTAGAACTTTAATTGAACTTGCTTCAACAGATGAAGTCATTTAGCACTTTCAGGAATGAGGGTGGGTGGGGAGAACCCAGGATTTTAGGAAATGTGTATATAATGTATAAGTATGGGGGATGAGTCATTGAGCCTGGAGGAGATGTGCACCCCTGCATATCACAGACCCTGATAATGAAATTTGCAATGAGATGTACCCTTCATACAAAGAAAATCTATTAAAAGGACCTATACCTAATTTAATTTTCATTTCAAATTAAAATACTATGCAGATGCAGCAGCAAACAATAGGAAGATTTCACCTTTTTTAAATCAAATTTATGACAATGTGAATTACACTCACATTCTGTGCATTATATGGATTCCCTAGAAAGGTGTTCTATTTTGGAATCATCCTAATTTTTCTTTCTGTTTCGTAGTGTCACTATTTAAAAATCTGAACCAGGTAACTACTTAGATTGGATAAAATCTCATGGCCCATATCTAAACATCTCTGGTCATGGGCATAATTCCAGGGGGGGGGGGGGGGGAAGTGACCTGACACCCCCTCCCCCGCCAGCAAATTTGTAAATTATTTTAAGGGTACCTAAATAAGAAATGAAAAAATTGGCAACTAAATACCTTTTAAATACTTGAAAAAGGGCAAGAAAAAGCACTTTCGTTTATGTTTTTAAAAATTTCTCAAAGGTACTTATATAAACAGTATTCTGCCCCCCCAAACTAAATTACAGATATGCCACTGTCTCTGGCTAAATGTTTGCTCGCAGGTTGGCTAATGTTATAACGAGGAAAGGTATAATGCTCCACGACATGACAGTTCCAAATTGACAGATATGCTTCTCGCCAGAGAAGTCAACATTCCTCCGGTCTGATTTAGTTAAAACCAAATGAGGAATGATTCTTTCTGTGAGTGTATACTTTTTAGCCAAAGGGGACTTGATTGCTGAGTAAGATAATTTTAAATACAACATCAGGTTTCTTCACGTTTAAGCATTGTCTCTTAGTAACTTATTGCACGGTAGTG